>LR990185.1:0-4800000 GCA_905147325.1 Notodonta dromedarius | reverse complement strand
CGAATTGTTTAAAAAATGTGGTGTGCACAGGCCTTGTGCTGTAGACATAGATTGAAGAACGCCGTGAAGTAGCTATTTTTTTAAAAATATAGTTTATATAATTATAATGGGGTAAACTCACATTGCTAGTCAATCATTTTTTCAAAAATATATTTCATGTGAACACAGGTTTTGAAAACACGTATTGTAGGGGCTAACGGCAATCCGTTAGTCCCTTTAGCTAGGCTAATGCTAAAAGCCATTTTCGAAATATACCCCGGCGGAAATCGAACCCGCAATCACCATGTGCAGAGAACCGAGTGGCCTACGCTCGAACCACTGCGCCAAGCGGTCGTCAAATCTATCATTCAATCTACAACCAATAACATGCTATCAACACTATCAATATATCTATCACATGCTATCAACACTATCAATGTGTCTATCAGATCTCGAACAAGGGGTCCCGAATGTCTCAATTACATTCTGCGTAAAGGTCATTGCACTAGTCCCCCAAGTGATTAGGTTTTACGAGTTGTTTACATTAAATTATTGGCTGGTATCTCATTATGGGGCAGACACTTGAGGTGGGTGGTTTACAGTGTTTCACAAGTCCGAAATAACAATTCGTGCACATATATAGTAGCTAATTATGTAGTTTTCTAGTGAAGACGGACTTCACGTGAACTATTAGTTTTCTGCCTTTGAATATGTATGCCAAAACTTTCGTGTTTGAACACATCCAATGACAAAGAATTAAAGTGTGAACTGCAGTTACATACAAGTAGCAAATATATGTTCAAGAAAAAATAGTAACTATTTTAGACAGCGCTTGAGATATACGAGTATAATATATCTTTTTAATTTGTTTTCAAAAATATTATTATGTAAAGATGTTTAAATTTCGATCAAATGTTTATACTATTTAATTTTATGTCCGACTAGCTGAGCCCGCGACTTCGTACGCGTGGAATTTAACTTAACAAAAAAGCCCGCTCCCGCGTTCTGAGCCCGCGCGACAGGACCCATTTATTTAAATTTTGTTTTTCTAAAATAAAAGTAGGTAGCCTTAGTTACTTATAACATCAGCTACCTACCAGTGAAAGTCCCGTCAAAATCGGTTCACCCGTTTCGGAGATACTCTTTGATTTCATGTGTTTGAATTTTTTTACGCGGAACCCTAATTGTTTTTCTAAAATTTAAGTAGCCAAAGTTACTCCTTATAACATCAGCTATCTGTCAGTGAAAGTCCCGTCAAAATCGGTCCAGCCGTTTCGGAGATTACCCGGAACAAACACACAGACAGACAGACCATTTTTTTTTAATCGCGTTTTTGTTATAGGTGTCGTATGTACTTTCATATGCATTTAGTGAAAAGGTGTTATTTTGATATTACAAACAGACACTCCAATTTTATTTATTTGTTTAGATACTCATGCGGACCCTTATGTATTATTACCATTACGCAAGTATTCCCCGAATGGGTAGGCAGTGCGTCCACATAGCGCCAATGAAAGGTGAAAAGAAAGAAAAACATTTATTCCACACTGACATAAGAGGTTACACAATTGGTTGCGAAATTGCTACAAAACTGGTTGCAGGTATTTGCACCAAAGTCCAAATATAAAAGGGGGTGAGCTTAATGCCTAAATTCTGGACACATTCCCCCAAAATTAGTTTTGCACATGAAATCCTAAGATCCCAGAGTTGCGTTCTATATTCAAGGTTTTCTTAATACCGAAATAATAATTCTACAATCAAAATGAAATAAGTCGTGGAGTCCACTTGACGCAAATGTTGTTTATTAAATTAGCGATTTCCCTCTAGGGGTTCGGAACATTCACGTTATTTATACCTTTTTCAACCCTTACCTACATGTAAATTTAAAATTAATTAAACGTACCTACGTAGGTGGCAACCCTGGTTTGCGATGATTAGCAGGGGTGGATTCTGGGTAATCCAAAATTAATTTTAATCATACAAGCTTAGAGTTCACTTTTGTGTAATGGTTATGTTCTATGAAAATAATAATAATGAAAGGGTTATTTTATGACATATTCAAAAAGTGAATTTTCATGCAACATTTTGGAGCCTATTGGATGTAGTTTGTGAATCTATACAAATAAATAAAATTGGAGTGTCTGTTTGTAATATCATAATAACACCTTTTCACTAAATGCATATGAAAGTACATACGACAACTATAGTAAAAAGCTATTTAAAAAAAATTGTCTGTCTGTATGTTTGTTCCGGGTAATCTCCGAAACGGCTGGACCGATTTTGACGGGACTTTCAGTGGTAGATAGCTGATGTTATAAGCAGTAACTTAGGCACTTTTATTTTAGAAAAACAAGAATAATGGGTCCTGTCGCGCGGGCTCAGAACGCGGTAGCGGGCTTTTTTGTTAAGTTAAATACCACGCGGACGAAGTCGCGGGCTCAGCTAGTCTAATAATATAATGTGAACTTGGCTGAGACATTATGATACGATGCGATACGATACGATATGATATGAAATTATCGAACATTATTAGAATTACATTACAAAACCATTGAATTATCACCAAATATTTTTCCTTCCAAAAATGAAAGCAAACCCGAATCCGATCCTCGATTACATCTGATGGACTGCATTCAATCAATGACCAAACCGAACAAGGAAGTAGGTCACTGAGTTTGCGGGTAATGTAACTAGTTGGCAACAGCAAGCGGATTCAATGCATGGGGTGCCCGGCATGACGTCATCGAATGTCAATGAGACTTCATGCGGGCTTAGAAATCATGGAAGCCAGATATTCTTCCTTGGATCGAGATTGGATGGAGACATGTTGAACAACTTATTGACCGATTTTTGAAGAGATAGATAAATTCCAGTCTGATCAACTAGGGGATCAAATTTGAGAATAACATTTTAGAGGAGCAGTGAAATGATCAAGGAGACTCGTATTCACAGTTGACAGATTGTTTTCGATGTTACAAATGAGTTATAGGAAGAATGGGAGCTGTCGTTTCCGACGGAAACTTTCCGGGAACTCTACTGGGAAAAATCCCCCCCCCCCCGCAAGTTCTTTCTGCGCCCTGTGTTGTCAACGCTGTCAATATTTGCTCGACTCCCTGTACCCTGGTTAAGGGTAAGACCAGGGTACAGGGTAAGAAATAAAAAAAAAAACGCGAGTACCTGTACTCATGACAGAAGGAGGTTAAGGGCACTAATCGTACGAAACGCAGCCGTAATAGCTACATTACCTCGATCTTCTGTGAGAGGGTGGTGGTACTTCTTCAGTCGAGCCAGCTCGTATATGAGCTGTAGTTGGCTACAGCCTGGCTCTACCATAATTAATTCATGTTTTTTCATGTCCAAATACCTCCCGAATCCGTCCCTTTACTTACAAACTGCGGTATGTCAGGCATTAGAAGCGGAATTAGCGTGGCACCGCGCCGCTAATCGTCGTTATTGTCTGCTTGCCCTGCTCACCCCCATGCGAGTGGCGCCATCACATACAATTACACCAAACGAGGAATGTGACAACTCGGCATCAAATTGGCCATATTAGCCAGGAATGTTGGTAATGTTAAACGGCTTTAAGGGTTAAAATTGTGTGATACATTCTGGCTATATTCATTATTAAAGTGCATTGGTCCTTACCTTGTATGTGCTGGTTTGTAAGTTGGCCGGTAGGCAACGTGGAATTGGATGGGTGACCAAAACAACTGAAGCGATCCATCATAAAAAAACTGAAAAAGAAAATTATATATTATTAATCCCAGTCTTTTCTTGTGCCATATCACTTCTTGATATGTCTTTCTATGTCTGTACTGTAGTCCTATCAGCAAGGACCACCCACCTGTGGACTTCACTCTAGGAATAACTTGCATCAAAATATTCCGGAACAAGTTTCGGGGTGGGAGCGGAAGCAACGTTGTTGTGATTGGTCAGGAGTGAAGGCAACGCATTGTGTTTGGTCTATCATACTAATATTATAAAGATGAAAACTTTGTTTGTTTGATTGTAATGAATAGGCTCCGAAACTACTGAACCGATTTGAAAAATTATTTCACTGTTGGGAAGCTACACTATCCCCGGGTGACATAGGCTATAATATATTTTCAAAAAAATTAGGGATCCTTACTAAAACTCGAATAATGTAACCGCAATGTACCCGTGCGAAGCCGGGGCGGGCCGCTAGTCGAAAATAATAATGGATTGTGATTGGTTAGTCGTGAATGTTATACACCTTATTGAGCGTATGTGTTTCGGATTTTTTTGTCGTAGAAAGCGGAGTCCTAAACAATTAGGTCTCGTATGGTAAAAAAGCAAGCGTAGGATAAAGGAGTCAAATAATATTAGACTTGAATCAGATTGAAAGCTTATAGAAAGAATAAATAGACGAAGGAAGACTGTGCCATGAATCCCCCTCTCATTGAGGGGAGGCCTATGCCCAGAATGGGACATTAAAGCATACTTGCATACTGTTTTTCATAACAACTAAACCAGTAAACGGAGACCAAAATACGGCCAAACACAACATTTACAAAAACCCTTACTCCAATCCCCATACACCAATTCGTCATTACCTCTATTCACAAGAATACCTTACCAAAAACAAAAACTTTTTTTTCATCATCTCAATCCGAGCAAAGACAATACCTCGCGGCCTGAGGGGGTTGGATAATAAAGTATTGAAAACAGTGGGAAAACTCCAATCAATATCTCATATTCTCGAGGGATGATCTCAGCCGATACGGCCTCGGAATTTTTCGTCTACCGTGAGATATTCGTATAACAATGTGGTGTGGTGAATGATAATGGGTTGGAAATGAGTAGGAAGGGGCTGTAATTAGTCTATTTCACTTTTTATAAGTAAGTAGGTTTTTTATATAACAAAATCGGCAAACAAGCGTACGAGCCGCCTTAAGTTAAGCAGTTATATTTCGTAGCCTTTAGATGCTTTTAGCAAAGGCATCGCTCGCACGTTGCCCATCTGAAGGCCTAGGTAACTGCTTATCATCAGGCGGCTGGTACACTTGTTTGCCGACTTTGTTTTTTAAATACAAAGAACCAAGAGACATGTCAAAAAGGTTTTTACAACTAGAATTTTGAAATACGAGTGAATGAAGTCAGCTCGTAATTTAAAATATATTGGTTTGCCAGAGATGTCTCTATGGCCCGTATTCCTACATCCATCTCAAGTCTGTAAGCTATCTTGAGAACGCTTTTGACAGTCATTTTATACTGGAATGACATTTACAAGATCGCTTACAGACTTGAGATTAATGAAACAATGAGTGCCTAAGTATATCATGGTCTAAATCTACAATAGACCACGATAAAAGATTCTTACCGCATTTCATCCTATTCCATTTACACTTCGACCAAGCCTTTTTATAGTTTCATTAAAACTAAATTAACTGCGAGCGGTGGTGGCGCTTTGCAAGACGACCATAAAACGAACCGATTCGCATTCCGATAGCGTTTAAACACTATTAATGGAGGTTCTATAAATACGATTGAAAGAGGTCTGACGATCTTAAAGTCAATTTCGATTGCTCGGAGGTACAGCTTGAGGTAGGTTCTCTTGGTTGGCGATATGCTACCGAATTCGATATTTAGCGAGCAACAAAAACCAATCGGTGATGCGTGAAGGTCATTGGAGGAGGCCTATGTCTATTGGCATTCTTTCGTCTAATGGATGGAAATCACTTTTGATTTATTTGTTCAAGAGTACCTGAAATATAGCTTCAAGACCTTGAGAACTGATTTTGGTCTAAAAGACTAGACTAAACGTCACAAAGTCGACTTTACCCTATTCATGTATCTTGTTGCGAAAACGAATCAGCACACAGCGCACAATTAGAAAATGGGGGGTGTAGTGACGTCATCCCCTTCTAAATAATACCCGGGATAGAGCCAGCTTGAAACAGTTAATCAGCGGAGCCAGACGCAGTTCCTAGAAAGGGAGACGTTGCACAGAAACTCCATGATGCAGGAGAACGTTAGAAGGACATGTTGTACCAAATGTTTCAATTCAAAGTCCCAAAATTCAAGTTCAAATTCAAAGTGTTTATTTATTTAAGGTATACGGGGGCACTTACAAATTGTCAATTTTTCATTTTTTTCATATATCTACAGCCGGATCGGAACGCGACCTCGACTGAGAAGATCCGGCAAGAAACTCAGCGGCAAGAAATTATGTATAGGTATTAATTAGGTGTAGGTCAGGTAATCAGCTGTAACAGTCCTGCTTCTATACAGTTATTTTTGCCTCCTGCTTTGCAACGGAGGAAAGAGGGTAATTTTCTTCCAACTCCTCTTCGTTCTTTCAATTTCAGACGACCGCTTGGCGCAATGGTTCGAGCGTAAATTTCGGAAATGGCTTTTTCGGAATTTTCCTTGGTCTGGGTGTCACTGGGATCGCCCCCAGTCCATTGAACGGTACCCATAGTGCAAGGGTTGTTTAGTATGGGACTATATGGTTGGTGTGTCAGACCGCCGATTTTTTTATTTTTTATTATTTAATTCGTGCAGGTTCCAAGACAATTTAGCTTGTCCCCGGTACTCGTCAAGAATCAAACCATTGGTGACCATTGTCGATCCGTGTAACAGTGGTGGGAGTGTGTGGCTGGGTTAGTCATAAATTACTAATAATTTAGCCCTTTTGACGTCCCACTCCTGGGCACGGGCCTCCCCTCAACACGAGGGGGATTCAGGCCATAATCCACCACGCTGGCCCAATGCGGGTTGGCGGATTTCACATGTCTTTCGAAAATTGGTTAGATCTTCTAAGACATGCAGGTTTCCTCACGATGTTTTCCTTCACCGTAAGCAAGTGATAATCATATAGAAATTATGATTAAGTATAGCTTTTTAAAAAAGGTCGGTTTTGAACTCGCTCCAACCGGCAACGATGACTTTAGAAAGTGGTATACCTAACGATAACTCCGAAACCATTAGATTTATGGATTGGAAATTTAATTGACGAGCAAGTTTTGGAATAAATTTCTGCGTTCCGCTTGCTGCACGGGCATAGTAAACGAAAAGAAGATAAAACCTAGACAACTATTATCACGTGATAAATTGCGGGTGTCAGCCAGCCACTGTTTGCAGCGACTGGCTCTTAAAACTTCCGCACTTACAAATGTACTGCAATTTTTATAGTACAAATTAGTGTAATAAGTGACTTGTTCTATGTAGTCGTTTAAGTCATATTTTCTGCTGCAGTTGACTTTTCTATAGGCTATTTGTCCTCAAAGGTAAGGCCTCGATGCGCTGTTGTGTTGTGTTGCTGTTTTGTTGTGTGGCTGTTGTGTACTTGGTCGCACCTCCCATTACGAGGATCTATAATTTTTGTCCATATCCCAATTCCGTCCCATTCCAAAATTCCGTCCATAAACCAAGTCGTCCATAACGCAATCCGACCAAACCCCAAGGCGTCCAAAATGCAAACCACAGCAAAAATAAAAAAAAATTGAAAATCCTACTAATATTATAAATGCGAAAGTTTGTGAGTGTGGATGTATGTATGTATGTATGTATGTATGTATGTATGTATGTATGTATGTATGTATGTTTGTTACTCCTTCACGCAAAACCTACTGAACGGATTTGGATGAAATTTGGAACACAGATAGATTATAACCGGGATTAACATATAGGATACTTTTTAACCCAATAATCCAATACTACGCGGATGAAGTCGCGGGGCACAGCTAGTATTAAATATATAAAAATAAAAATATATATCTTCACCTTTATTTAAACTTCCGGTGTGCGTGTGTTCGTAATTCTTCACCTCATCAACGGCTTGACCGATTTTAATGGTTTTTTTGTTGTACTTATGGGATTACTTGCAGGTTTTTAGCTATAATTGGACCCGATAGTTAGCGTTGTTGTTGACGTCTAGAAAATAAAATCTACGCTAGCGAAATTGCGGGTTCTCATTTAAAATGTTTAGCGGTATCAATTATTTCGAAGTAAATATTTTTGTTTGTTTGTAAGTAAGTCCGTTCAATTCGTGCACCAACAGAGCTATCATCTATATCTCAGATAGAAATAAATCAATTCAGCTATAACACGACTATGTAACGCGAATTGCAATTGTTCGATACGCCAGCGTTATAATATGCAGACCGCTATGGTTGCAGAATAGTTGGCATTCTGGTCGCGCGCGACATTGGCCGCTTGTGGTCGCATTCCGAGCGCGGTCGCACTGCACACCTGACCGATACTGAATTATGGTACAATCAAGTATGGTGTACGGAAATTGTGTACACAGAACTATGACAATTGAGGCCATAAATTATAACTTAGACCATGAAACATGAAAATTTTCTCAGGTTTTTTAACTACGTGTCACAATTTTATACGTACCTACAAGTAAAAGCTTATCTTTGATAGGATACCATAACGCTTACATTTTAAGAAGGGGTAGGTAGAAATAATGTGTCAAAGTTAAAGTCACATCGTTTAATTTGTTTAGACCTACGGGGGCAATTACAAATTGTTATTTTTACTTTTTTTATAAGTCTATAATCGGATCGGAACGCGACCTCGACTAAGAAGATCCGGTATTGTAGTAGGCACTTGTTTTATTTCAGATTATCATAAAAACAAAATGATAAAGCACACGTAGAGCTTCAAATCCAATTCCTCATGTCGCTTACGATTATCAGACAAGGCATCAGTCCTAATATATGTAAAGCAAAATTGTTATACGACGACCGCTTGGCGCAGCGGTTCGAGCGTAGACCGCTCGGTTCACTGGACATGGTGGTTCTGGGTTCGATTCCCGTTGGGGTAAATTTCCGCAATGGCCTTTTCGTAATTTTCCCTGGTCTGGGTGTCACTGGGATCGGCCCTAGTCCATTGTACGGTACCCATAGTACAAGCATTGCTTAGTTTGGAACCATACAGTTGGTGTGTCAGTCTGGCGATATTTATTTATTGTATTATTTATACTGTATTGCTGGTCTTACCAATAACTCAGTTAACACTAAATAACAATGGTGGTAGGTGGAGTCGCCTCACCGCGCACAGGTAATGATCTGCTATGCTGAGTAATTACCGGAAGTAATAACCCGACGGCGACGGTAGAGAAAATAATGAAATTTCATTCCATATAGTAAACAAATATGAGCCCTCGTCTAGTATAATGATTAAGTTAGCAATTGAAGCAATTAAAGCATTAAGTAACATAACTTCAAATTGTGATAACATCATTATGAAATGCGATAAATTAATGAAAATATGATAAACTCTATTATATAATGTGATAGATAACTCTACTTAAAATTGTGGCAACATCACATTATAATCTAATCAAAATGTCACAAACCCGAACTGTTTCAAGTTGACGTCAATGTCACTAGTAAACCAATACATAACTACTGTATCGCGTGAAAATTGAACAATTTCGTGAAAAGTTAACCGCCTCACAAAAAGTAGGCTGGCAGAAAACGTGAATTCGTCTTTTCTAATGCCCTATAAATAAACATACGGTGCCGGGTTTACGGGGCGTGCACAATGCGTCAGATAAGGTGTGTGTTGGACAAAAATATTACGTATTTTTCATAGGGATTGTGATTTTTTTTTATCATGGAATGGAATTTGATCATTCGAGCGTATTTAGACTTTTTAAACTAATGCTGCAACCTATCACGCCCCATTTCACTGTCCAAATAGAGCATTCGGTTGCAGAATGGGAGGCTTTCCAAGCAATGACCTCCCACTCAGATTTGAGAACACCTTTAGACGCACCCAAAAAGTAACATTCTGTAGCGACTTCACATTTAAGATGCCGCCGATAGATGGCGATGAATGCAACGTTCAATACAAATATGCAATTCCTCATAGAGGTCTGACTCATGCTATAAGAGTTCGCAAGCATCGTGACTATAATATACAAGACCACAACGCGACAGCAAGCAACCATTTGCGTACAGCGGCTGCCCCACCTGGCTATAAGTTCTTCCCTATTCCGCTTAAATACAAAAAATATAACAAATAGGTATCAAGAACTGTCAATTCAGATTTAAACATTTGAGTGGTGTTTGAGTATGAGGGACGGAGATATGGGAAGAAACAAGACGGGCTATCGGCTAACTGTATTTTCCATAGCTCAACATCTTTCTAAATCTGTCCAATACTCAATTGTGACCGTACATACCAACTGTAGATCCTAGTCACCATAGTGTGAGTCCTCCTTTACGGTCGTCACCCAGAATGGCTTATTGATGTAGTGAGCCCTTAACAATGGCGCAGCTGTGGCGGAGTGCCTTCAGGCCGGAGATAGAAAAACCAACCCCCGCTCCCCCCCTTGGCCCCCTTTACCCCCGCACCCCGCGTTTCTCTTTGATATTGGGAGTGTCGAAAATGATTACTTATGTTTTATGATCAAGAGAATGGTGTAATAAGTTGTGTTAAAGGGTTTTATGGGAATCGCGGGCATGTTTAAGAATTTATTGATTTTTTTTAAGTTATTTATTAGGAAGCGCTAACTTTTGGACACAACTTCGGTGGCGTTCTTTTTAAATGTCGACAACAGCGCCACCGGGTCGAACAGTAGCTAGGAACCATGCAGTATTATTTATCAGGTACTTAATTAAGGTGTTTACATTAAATCTTCATTGTAATAATAATAATAATATCGCCAGACTGTCACACCAACTGTATGGTCCCAAACTAAGCAACGCTTGTACTAAGGGTACCGTGCAATGGACTGGGGGCGATCCCAGTGACACCCAGACCTGAGAAAATTACGAAAACGCCATTTCCGAAATTTGCACCGGCGGGAATCGAGCCCGCAACCACCATGTGCAGTGCCAAGCGGCCTACGCTCGATCCACTGCGCCGAGCGGTCGGCATATAAGTTATGTAGGTTCTATTAGAACACAGGTAGGTACGCTAGACCATAAATAGATACCTTATTTTTCTAAGGCAGGTTGCACACTGAGGAAACTTGACAATTATTTCGATTGCACTTCGCTGTTCGTCATTAATTCGAGAGTTTTCCGAAGCGGAGCGGTGCGAGACACAGCAAGACTCCAGACAGGAGGGCTATGCCTGTTATTGTTATACTTTGATGCTGGTAGAGCCAAGCTGTAGCCAACTGACTACAGCGCACGGGCTGGCTCGATCAGGGTAGTACCACCCTGTCACAAAAGATCGTAGCTGCGTTTCGTAAGATGATGGCGCTGAAAGCCCAACCCCCTGTCCACTCCCTCCCTCAGTCCCACTCCCCTTCAGATCGGCATCGTGCGAGCAATGCCTTTAGTATTGCAAGCATCTATAGGCTACGATAACTGCTTAACATCAGACGGATCGCACGTTATATAAGTAAAGTAGCGGACCCGACAGACGTTGTCCTATCTTGACTTAGAATATTGAATTCGAATTGTTCCGCTCAACTTTCTTAATTTTTTCTTTCATAAGAACCTTCTCCTGACGATAATAAACACAACAAAAAAATAATTAGCGAAATCGTTCCATCCTTTCACGCGTGATGCGATGACTAACTAAAGAGATTATTTTTTATATAATATAGATAAAAAGAGAATAAGCACTCTCCGATTTATAAAACAGAATCCATTTTAAAATGGGGCAAACGAAGTTATCCAAGCGTTAAGCCTAAAAGAGAAATAACCTCGCACGAAACATCTGCAGCTACACATTAAGAAACAATGTATGACATTAATAAGCCAGTCACAACAACGTTTGCCCTTTGTACGAAATCGCAACAACGGAAATACAACTATCCCACTCTGTCTCGGCGCAATTCATATCTTGAATCTTCCTCTGAGGTCGGGCGAAAGTTTTTCCGAGCCGTTACCCGCACCCCCACCGAAAATGAGTTGAATATATTTAGCGGCAAATGAAACCGTTTGTTTTGATCTACTTATTATAAGGAACTGGTTTTGGCGCGACGAAAATAGCCAGTTGGGTGTTGCTTTAGGTTCTTGGGTTTTGTGGGGGGAAATAAATCTTGGGTGGGAGGCGCGCGGTACCAGATGGAGGTACTTTAGTACAGATCAATGTTTTTTCTGGAACCAAGTTTAAGCGGCTTGCGTTAGGAGTTAAATGACCGAAATCGTCACGCTTTAAAAGCGTTATATGTAACTTTGTAACGTCTACTGTGACAAAGTTCTTTAAAAATCAACTAGATGGCGTAAGTGTGTTAATTAGCTGACTATACATTGCGATATCTAAACATAAAACAAACTTAAAATTTTGTGCATGCAAAACAATTATCAGAGAACTTCGTTCCTGACGGGGGTCCCCAGACCGCACAGTTTCTTTTTTATATAACAAAGTCTGCAAACATGCGTGAGACCTACTTGATGTTAAGAAGTTATCTTATGCTATAGATGCTTGCAATACCTACGAATGGCACTGCTCGCACGTTGCCTACCCAAGGGGAGTGGGAATTGGGGTAAAGAGAGCGGGCAAGGAGGCTTTCGACAGGTCAATTGACCGGTTTCGCTCTACCACCGTAATAAATGTTATGTCAGTTTTTTAAAGGAGATAAATGGAAAATATACTAATCAGGAGTCAGTTAAATTGGTATTGACATATTATATGCCAGTTACAGTTTAGGAGCTGGTCAAACATCTCAACATATTTGCATTCCATCGGTGGTTAAAAAGACATGCGTAGAGCACAGTTTCTATATGAAAGTAACGATGAAACATCATATAGAGTGGGGAATCCACCGCAATCGGCTCAGTGTTCACTTGCCTTCCACGATGGATTCGCACCATCAATAATGTGCGCTTGCATAGGGCTGACGGACAGATTAGCTGGAGATGTATAGAGTGGGTAGAGAGACCTTCTGGCTGACTCTACATCGTAGAGAAAAGGTTATGTGTACGGTTTGAGTTGTTCCAAAATATTGACTCAAGCGCTCAGTAGGTTACAAACAAAATATCAAAATGAGACGTGTTTCTCGTTTCCTTTTATTTTAAAATAAAAACCACGAAAATTAATACAAAAAATAAAACTGTTTTCTTCCAAACACACCTTTAATACTGTCTCATCCATCGACCCAATGAACCATTAAGAAAACTTGTTCGATTATTTTTTATTATTTAACCAAACTTATTTCGATAAAATGTTGTGCTACCGCTAAAAACACTGATTCGCCCTGCAACGTGAATTGAAATTTGTCGATTCTTTTCGGTAAAACACACAGGCTTTTAATGAGGAGTTACTTATTTCAGGGGAATGTCATTTATTACAAGTAAACCTCTGCATCACCTACGTTGGTAATCTGTGTACCATATTGGTTACATTCCAACACGAGGCACGCCAGCCCTTACTCACAGTCGAGGCAGCAGATTTATCGCGGCGTCGCGAGGCAGACTTAATTAGATGCGTCCATTTGCCTTGATTATATAGACGCCTCACAGCCGCTACGTTTCATCCGTACTTACTAAACATTGTTAAATACAATCTTAATTGTATTCTGTAATTATAATATAACTAGCTGTGCCCACCGACTTCGTCCGCGTAGTATTTAACTTGACAAGACAAAAATTTCGGGATTATCGGGATAAAAAGTATCCTATGTGTCAATCCCGGTTATAAACTATCTGTATTCCAAATTTCATAAAAATCCGTTCAGTAGTTTTTGCCTGAAAGAGTAACAAACATCCACACTCACAAACTTTCCCATTTATAATATTAGTAGGATAGAGACTCAACCTCAATATTTCAATCCATTTAGGTAGATGCAATGGTTTTACAAAGTATTTTACAAAACAATTTTGTCATGCCATTGTAACTCGATTATGATATAGCTTACTATTAATATAATAAATTATAATTTTAGCCCTTTTGACGTCCCACTCCTGGGCACGGGCCTCTACACACTACGAGGGGGATTCAGGCCGTAGTCCACCACGCTGGTCCAGTGCGGGTTGGCGGATTTCACATGTCTTTTCGATAATTGGTTAGATTTTATAAAACATGCAGGTTTCCTCACGATGTTTTCCTTCACCGTAAGCGCGTGATAATCATATAGAAATTATGATTCGCACATAGATTTCGTAAAACCTATAGGTGCGAGCCGGGGTTTGAAGCCAGGACCTTGTGCCCGCAACACGCGTGCTTAACCAACCGTCTATCTTTGCTTCTATAGCTTACTATTGCGGTGGTTAAAATAAAACCGCTTATTCTGTTGTGTATATATATAACATAACTAAAAATGTGTCTGTCTTGCTCACAGATTACGAACGTGAGAAGGACAGCAATGCTAATATTTTTATATTATAATACTTACAAACACATTAAAATCAATAAATAAAACATTACACACACTACCATGCGTTTGAAACACACACATTTGTAATCCCATTTGGTAACTGACTGTCTGTCTGACTGACAAACGGTGACAGTTTTTGGAGGGCGGGATTTCCATAGTGCATTCTGCGTGCCAGTATCAAATAGTCTTTGAAAATAAAACCTTAATGGCGTTTAAAATTGAATTTTAAATGAATTATGGTCGAATTTCGACTACTATAAAGGGAATACTAGTATTAATGGTAAGAGGCAAAAAATATGTTTTGTACAGGCAAAATAATAAAAGCAAAGTTCTAAAGTCAGACGTGACCAAGAATAAGCATAAAATAATCCGTGAAAAATGTGTTTTTTCATCTGTCTGCGCGAAGTTACGGAGAAATGTTGTGAAAAACAATAATATATTCGCCGAGACGCAGATCTAGACAGACACAAATTCCCACTGACATTATTTTCTCTCTGTCAAAATTTGATAAATCTATGGATTTTATTTTACATGATTGGAAGAAACTAAAATGATTTGTTTCTTCTAAATTTATTGACATTTATGAAGTACTGCTGTGCCCCGCGACTTCATCCGCGTAGTATTGGATTATTGGGTTAAAAAGTATCCTATATGTTAATCCCGGTTATAATCTATCTGTGTTCCAAATTTCATCCAAATCCGTTCAGTAGTTTTTGCGTGAAGGAGTAACAAACATACATACATCCACACTCACAAACTTTCGCATTTATAATATTAGTAGGAAGATTCGCGATCATCCAATATTTTAATTTTTTTTATTAAGACGAGAAGAAAAATAAAATATTAGTGCAACTCAACTCAACATTGTTTTATTCACGTAAGCCAACAAAGCATTTATGAATAGTCAGAATCTACCACCGGTTCGGAATGCTGCTTCCACTGAGAAGATCCGGCAAGAAACTCAATGGCTACTCTTTTCAGTTAAGGCTAAAGCGCCCATCTAGCCCGCAAAGTTCAAATTTTTTGAGGTTTTTTTTTTTTTCAAAATTTGACAATAATAAAAGGCTCATTTTGTAATTCGCGAGAAAGACCGTGTGCAGTGCATTGATTAATATATCCAACTTACTCTAAAACATTTCAAGAACGACAGCTATCCAGATATTCTGGCAATTTTTGTATATTTAGTGATTTACTAGTATCATATCCACCGTGATAATATTTAGAGTAAAATAAATGTATTAATAAACGCACTGCATACTGTGTTTGTCGCAAATCACAAAATGTTGTCTTAAATGTTTTCAGATTTTGGATAAACTATAGCAAATACTCGAAAATTTTGAATTTCGCGGGCTAGACAGGCGCCTTCACCTTAATAAGAGATGGTGTGATGAATACACTGTTGACTACTGGGTACCTTGACAACATGACATAATTCTCTCCATCCAAAGGTTGTCTGGAAGAGATCGCAATCTGCGATAAGACCGCCCAATGTACACTCTTGTTTTTTTATGTTATTTGATATATTCCGAACTCTAGTGTGCAATAAAGAGTTATTCTATTCTATTCTATTCTACATTCCCAGGAATAGCAACAAAAAATATGAGCGTTGCCTGCGGCCTGTCACTTAATAAGTGATATTAAATAATAATCAAATCTCACTCAAATTTAGGTATTTAAATAAAATGAGAAGTCAGAATCTAGCAACGGTTCGGAATGCAGTAGAAGACTGAGAAGATCTTGCAAGAAACTGAATATTAAATTGTCCAAATTTGGCAAATTTCCCCTATCCGCACATTTAGGAACTAAACTGTTCATTTAACAACACCCTTATTGCGAAACTCACTCATGTTAGTTCACTGGGCTCTGCGGGCTGCGGTTGGTCGAGCGACGGGTATTGATGACGTCATCATTTAGCCCGCCAATCCGCGCCTTCTAAACTGATTTCAGTTTTAGATTAGTTCCAAATTCGAATTTGTAACGCGTCCGTTAGTGCTAAAGGGAAAATGCCTAACTTTGTGTTGTTAAATATAGCTATAGGTTTGGTTGCCACTAAACTTGACCATACCAACATACAATAACTAAGTACAGTTTGGTTTACTGCAATCCCGTACACAAAAAAGTAAGGCCCGTATTAATAAATCGGTCTCAAGTCCGACAGCGATCTCGAGTACACTTTGGAAATGTCATTTTTTACTTTAAGGACATTTACAAGATCACTCTTAAACTTAAGATCGATATATTAATACGGGCAATAGTAAAAAAATATAATGGAGTTTCGAATTACGTAAACAACTTAAACATAATATTAAAATTGGAACCGTTTAGCTACCCAATAAACTCACAAGCCGGTTGGCTGCATATTGATGGCGTCATCGCTCTTCCCGCCAATCAGCGCTAATTCTGATGAATCGCCGTTGGCCGATCCAACATGGCGATTCGAATTTTGAATATTGTATGAATTATGAAATTCGCTAGATTGTATTTGACGGTTGATGTTTGCAATGTCAAGGGATTCCTGGCATTTGTTGATTGTTATTTCAACTATTCATTGTGTTAGTATTTATTGATTGCATATAGATTGAAGTTTACATATTGAAGCAGTGCAATGTAATCGAAGGGAAGACGCAATGATCAATAAAAATCGAAGCTAAACTAACTGTATTGTCATCCTTTTTATGCTCGTAACGTATGAGCAGGACGCAATTACCTTTAGATGTGTTAAATTTATTTAAGTCGTGATTTGACGACAACATAATTGGTATCAATTTCCAATCACTTATCATTCCTTACAATGTTATCTTATTTCTATTGATATAAAGTAACCCTGTCTTAAATCCCACTCCTGGGCATGGGCCGCCCTTTCTTAGATTGCACTCAAGTGGAATAAAAATGTTATAACATTTTTTTTTTTCCTTCTTTATTATTACATATTACATAACTAGCTGTGCCCCGCGACTTCATCCGCGTAGTATTGGATTATTGGGTTAAAAAGTATCCTATATGTTAATCCCGGTTATAATATATCTGTGTTCCAAATTTCATCCAAATCCGTTCAGTAGTTTTTGCGTGAAGGAGTAACAAACATACATACATACATCCACACTGACAAACTTTCGCATTTATAATATTAGTAGGATTGGTTTCCAAACAATTAGGAATTAGGTCGAGTAGATAACAAAAAACTTACCATTTCAGTTTAAGTAAGTGATAAACAATAGTGGATTTAATTAAACAGTGGCTACTTTAAGCGAAGCTAGCCCCGCTGTCTAGACACAATTTGATTTAATCGGCCATTTTGTAAAAGTTCACTTACAGGATACGAGTAGCGGCACATAAAATTATTTAACAAGCTCTCTCCCCCAACAAAAACATAAAGAAATCATCCCCTACCATTGTTTTCGAACTGAAAGCCTACAAGGGTAGAGACGAGTAATTAAATTTCCGCACAGCGGTGCTTATTACCTTCGTATCCAAACTAAACTAAACTGTACATCTACCCTTCTACATAAAATAACTAAAGATCTCTCAAGGACCCGGTCACATAACATATTGTATAGTAATCATACATTCTAGGGACATTTTGCGGGGAGGTATTTTAAATAATTCGATTCGGTATCCGAAACGGATTCCGAAACTTTAAACGTCTCTATTTTTGAATATTTTAACGATATTTAGCAAATTACTTCACTGAGTAGTAATTGTAGGATTCGTAAGACATAATTTCACTAATAAAAACAAATATTTTTAAATTCAATTTAGAAATTGGTAAAATTACATACGTATAAAGAATTTCCGAATACGTTTACGACATCGAATCGAATGATTAAAAAAAAAGTACTTTCAGTTCTCTCAGTCGTCGTACGAAACATAGCTGTAATAGCTACTTAACGCGCGATTTTCCGAGAAAGGTTGGTACTACCCCAGGCGAACCAGCCCATGACCTGTAGTAAGTTGGCTGGCTACAGCTTGGCTTATCGTAAAGTATTAAAACTCACGAGTATAGAATCGAAAACCAATAGTACCATCAAACGTAGTCACACTGGCGTATCGCCAGAAACAATTCATCTCCATTAACGCATTCGATGAATAGCTGCGACGCAAAAAACATTATTTGCCAGCAATGTATTTAAAACACTGCTAAATTGCATTACGCACGGCGCTGGGGTAATATAACTTCGTTTAAACGTACTCAGTTGGATTGCTGCGTTGATCATTGAACAGAAGATTATTATTTATGTCTCTCTGTAGGTATCACGGGCTCTGCCGGGTACTTTGGAAGGCTTGCATGGGGGCATGGGTCCATCATTGATGTTTATTTGGTGCATATTAGGTGCGGCACCATAAATGTATAATGAGATTCCTGATGGAATTAAGACATTGCCTTTACTTACTAACATTTAAGAATAGTTTGAAAAATATTTATTGGAAAATGTTACTATAAAGTTGAAGAGTTTTTAAATGATAATTTTATATAATACAATATTTAACACATATAATAAATAACCTCAGATACGCTGACGACACTACCCTTCTCGCACAGACAAGAGAAGACATGGAACATCTTCTGCCCCGTCTAGGAAGTACCAGCCTCGAATTCGGACTTGCTATCAACCGAGACAAGACGAACTGAACAAAGTGGAACCAACGTACATGACATAGCTAACTGCGAAATGGTACAGAACTACATTTACCTCGGCTCTACTATATCAAGCACTGGAGGATGTGGCGACGAGATCAGACGACGGTGCGCCATCACCAGATCTGCAGTAGAACGGCTGGGAAAGATTTGGAAGGACAGGAGAATTACCAAGAAGACTAAAGTCAGATTGATGAAATGCCTTATGTTTCCAATCTTTTTCTATGGGGCCGAAACTTGGTCTCTGGGACTGCAGGATCGCCGTAAAATCGACGCATTAGAGATGTGGTGCTGGAGACGCCTCCTAAAGATCCCGTGGACGGAATTTCGCACCAATGTATCCATCCTCAAAGAGCTTTGTATTAAAGTCAGACTATCATCTACTGTGCAGCTACGAATACTGAAGTTCTTTGGTCATATCTCTATAAATGAGAATTTGATGGAGAGACTGGTACTTCAGGGCCAGGTGGAAGGCAAGAGAGCACGCGGTCGAGTGCCAACCCGCTGGATAGATGTCATCACAAAGGCTACCGAGTCCACCATGGTCCAGTGTACTCGCGACGCCTCTAACCGTCAGACATGGAAGCACATCGCCTGGAGAGCTACCCTCGGAAATGCTAAGGCCTCACCAAACCTTCCACCATATACCTCGTCAGCGCAACCACGACCACTCTGGCAAGAGTGCCCGACTAGGAAGAAGAAGAATATTTGAATTTGACATTTTATATTTTATGATAATGTACATCCTAGCTAATGCATGATTTACTACTTAACTTTATTAATATATTTATATTTGTATGCTATATGACAAAACATAGCGCACTTTATAATCAACTAGGTCTGTGCCCGCGACTTCGTCCGCGTGGAATTTAATTGACAAAGTTTCATACAAACTTTCATGCCCTATTTTATCCCCTTGGGGGTAGAATTAATCAAAATCCTTCTTAGCGGATGCCTACGTCATAACATCTACCTGCATGCCAAATTTCAGCCCGATCCGTCCAGTGGTTTGGGCTGTGCGTTGATAGATCACTATATCAGTCAGTCAGTCAGTCAGTCAGTCACCTTTGAGTTATATATATATATAGATACCATGTTTACAAATTTCTTTATTTTAGTTAAAGCGAACGAAGACTGGAAGTAATCGTCTGCCTAGACTATCTACGCCTGCGGTATGATGTTTGAATTGATTACTGAAGTGAGCAAAGTGTAGCTATAATGAAACCACTGAAATTTGAACTTCAACGAGTTTGAGCGAAGTTTCAGCTAGTTTCAATGGCGATACAGCGACAGGCGAATACGGACGAAGAATATTTTTGTTGTACCCAAATACCGATGCGCTTTTGCCGACATCCAGATTTTATTATAAACTAGCTGTACCCTGCGCGCGTTGCTACGCTGTCAAAGATTGGTCGTACCAACTCAGAAACCTTTGTGGGCTCATGCACAACACTTTGCTGAAGATCATGACATGATCAAATGCATAGTTTAGGATTCTATAAAGGACATACAGACAAACATTCATTTTTATTTATATAGATAGATATAACAAAGTCGGCAAATAAGCGTACGACCCGCCTGATGTTAAGCAGTTACCATAGTTTATAAATGCCGATCAGAAAGGGAGTAAAAATTGGGGTAGAGGGAAGGGTTGGGTTTTAAACTCTTTCCCTCATCGTAAGTAACGCAGTTATAATAGTAACTTTTCGATCTTCTGTGAGAGGGTGGTACATTTATAGTAGTTCCAGCCCGTATTGCCTACAGCTAGGCTATGCTATCGTAAAAATAAAATGTAAACTAGCGAAGTTGCGGGAAAAATCTATTTAATTATTTTAACTATTTCAATGTACACCTTCAAGCGAACGTAATCCCCGACGAACATTTAAATCCTGGCACTAAATCTGGCAGCAGTTTGCACCCTAGGTCCTCGATTCAATCCGTTGGCCCCTAATGGGGTTGCCATACTACCCATCTATTTAATTTCCCGAATGGGTAAACGAATTAGGCTGGCAACTTTGAAACGAATTAAATTTTCGACTGTTGACTCATTGTGTTACCGGTCGGATTATTATGTGATTTACAATTGCTACTGATTGTTTAACAACTGGATTAAATTATTTATTTCAGTGATAATCTGTCTGTGTTTATTTATAAAAGAGGTACTCATGCTGTTTTAGTACCAGAAAAAATATTTTACGTATAATCTGTTACCTATTTGTAGGTCGTTAACCTGCGAATCTGTCAGTCCAAACATTGCGCCATAGCGGCCTGAATCCCCCTTGCATTGAGATGGCTCTAGATCAATGGTAGGAAATTCGAAGAGACTTAAATTTAACACTTATTATATTCTCACATACTTGTCTCATATTGTATGAATGAATCTGTAAATCACTCATTGAAAACAATCGCAAGCCGATTGCCATTTAAACAATAGTTCGGTAGGCACAGACAGGGTGACTTTTTATGAGATTATGAGATCATTGTTGGGGGCTGATTGAGAAAGATCAGAATTCTATTTTCATTCATAATGCCGCCTTTATGAGATATCCCTTGATTATACCCAACATTAATGAACCCCAAGAATTCTTGATTATACTTAAGGTGAAGGCGCCTGTCTAGCCCGCGAAATTAAAAATGTTCGAGTATTTTTATAGTTTATCCAAAATCTGAAAACATTTAAGACAACATGTTGTGATTTGCGAAAAACACAGTTTGCAGTGCGTTTATTAATACATTTATTTTACTCTAAATATTATCACGGTGGATATGATACTAGTAAATCACTAAATATACAAAAATTGCCAGATTATCTGGATAGCTGTCGTTCTTGAAATGTTTTAGAGTAAGTTGGATATATTAATAAATGCACTGCACACGGTCTTTTTCGCGAATTACAAAATTTGTCTTTTATTATTGTCAGATTTTGAAAAAATTCTAAAAGAACTCAAAAAATTTGAACTTCGCGGGCTAGATGGGCGCTTTAGCCTTAAGCTTATTTTGATTACTTATGGTTTTAAGGTCCGTTTTATCTATCTGTCAGTTGATGATAAACCCGATAGGGATCGAAAATCAATAATAATGTCTCTTTAGCAGAAATAAGATACTCTCATAATATTGAAATCTTACTCTTTTACTAATGTATTTTCATCAAACTTTCAAAACCACTTCTGCCACTTCTGGGCCAGATAGTAAAAAAAATCGCCATTTAAGGCCAAATAGCGCAGTGGTGAGAGGCAGCCTCGTTGCTGAGAGGTACCGGGTTCGATCGCCATCCTGGCCATTAAACTATTGACGTGAGCCCACTCCTAGCACAAACATTAGCTTAGCTGGAGGGGCTAACGGGAATACTAGTAATGTGATAAACTCATATTACCAATAATCTTTAAAAAAATAATCATATAATAGATTTTGTTCAGCACCCGACTTCCAACGGTTATAGCGTGATGCTATGTTTCAAGTCTAATCGTAGGCTATGAAAATGAATACCTCGTTGGTTCAGCCGTTTTACATCATGCTCGTACAACAGACAAGATTTTTAAAAATACCTGATTCGGTCTCTGAATAGCCCAATGCAACAATTTTCTAATTAATTTCTTTAGTATACATACATACAAACACAGCTCAATTACACTTTCAAAAAACGATATTATATAAATACGTACCTACGGACTATTATATTACTTTATAATACCTAGAATAAATTGCGTTACCGCCCGCAATATAAATTTCATATCACCCCGAGCAATGTTTCATCCATTACTGCGATGCAATTCAACACTAATAGAAGTGAAACTGATATAAATCGCAGTAGGCACCCTTGTGTGATATTAAAAATTTAAACAAATCCCGCGCAAGATATTGGTATGCAGTGATTCGACTGTTTTCCACCCCCACACAATGTTACCCTGACTGTACATGTTTTGGGACGACCACTTGGCGCAGTGGTTCGAGCGAAGGCCGCTGGGCTCACTGCATCGGGTGGTTTCGAGTTCAAATCCCGTCGGGGTAAATTTTGAAAATGGCCTTTCCGTAATTTACCCAGATTTAGGTGTCTCTGGGGTCGCCCCTAGTCCATTGTACGGTGCCCATAGCAGTTGGTGTGTTAGTCAACAAACTGCTTGTTTCCTATACAAAATCTGTAAAAACTGACGTATTCAGACGTGCGATACCGTCAGTTTTGACGTATTGGGAATCATGCCAGCGGTTAAGGCTAAAGCGCCCATCTAGCCCGCGAAGTTCAAATTTTTTGAGTTCTTTTAGAATTTTTTCAAAATCTGACAATAATAAAAGACAAATTTTGTAATTCGCGAAAAAGACCGTGTGCAGTGCATTTATTAATATATCCAACTTACTCTAAAACAATTCAAGAACGATAGCTATCCAGATAATCTGGCAATTTTTGTATATTTAGTGATTTACTAGTATCATATCCACCGTGATAATATTTAGAGTAAAATAAATGTATTAATAAATGCACTGCACATGGTCTTTTTCGCGAATTACAAAATTTGTCTTTTATAATTATCAGATTTTGAAAAATTTATAAAAGAACTCAAAAAAATTGAACTTCGCGGGCTAGACAGGCGCCTTCACCTTAAGAGGCGACGTCGGCTACCACTTACCATCAGGACTATCTATGCCAATCTAGGCAATAAAAAAAATGAAAACTACCACGCCCTCTTACACCAAAACACTTATGTACCAAACGAAACTATTCTAAAATTGAATGAGTTTTTTTCTCTCGACCACATAAAATATACCTCAATACTTTTGGAAAGGCTCTTAAAAGCGATTTTATTGTTAGTGGAAGCACTTACGAGATAATATCTCTTACCTCACGGCGTTAGGGTCACTCCGCTCCCCCCACCGCCTGGAGGGCTATTGTCATAAAGGGCCGCGGAAAAAGCGGAATTACAATAAAAATTGGTAAGTATGGGAGTTTATGAAGATATTTTAATAAAATTGCTGATTGGCGAATATTAACTTCAGAGTTTTTGTGGTAGTAAACTTTGATGGAGAAATAAAGCAATAGCAGTGATGTATTTAGAAATTATGTCTTAGAAAATCTGACCAATATTCGAAATACATGTGACATCCGCCAACCCGACTGGGCCAGCGTGGTGAATTACAGCCTGAATCCCCCCCTTCGTGAGGGGAGGCCCGTGCCCAGGAATGGGACGTCAAAAGGGCTAAATTATTATTATTATTATATAAGAAATGATAACATGACTGGATTTCTTAAGAACAATTCAACTTTCTTGTCAACTTTTAATTAGTTTACCTGCATCACTGATTACCTATTAACCTAGATCCATTTAACTAGATTTGCGTAGTCATAATTAGGGTGACCGTCTACTTGAGGCAGGCGGGCTTGCTGGGAAAGCTAGCCCGCTCGCTTGCATTAATAGGGTCGCGTCATATTAATGAGTTGCGTAAACTGAAGCAATCCTATTGGTACCAGCGAGCGAGCTAGCTATCCCAGCTGGCCAGTGATAGGCAAGTACAGACCTATTCACTCAAAAATGTGTCGTAAAGATACAGCTATTATAGCCATTTTTCACAGAATATTATAAGTAATCTGATCCTCAAAACACAGGGTGCGGTGATTACCCACTTCGGCTAATTAATGAGGCCGCGTTTGCTGAACTAATTAGTCATAAGTTCATTTGAGTGCGGAAATACCTTGGCGAAAATGTTATCATGGAATTTGATAAAAGGCTTTTTAATAAATGTTAGAATATAATTAATTATTTCGTATTTAATTTCGTAGATCTCGACTGGTATTGGGTTAAGTAAGATCATCAAATTCCAGTATCATCTATACATATCTATACAAATAAATAAAATTGGAGTGTCTGTTTGTAATATCAAAATAACAACTTTTCACTAACTGCATATGAATGTACATACGACACCTATAGCAAAAACGCGATTTAATTTTTTTTTGTCTGTCTGTCTGTCTTTCTGTCTGTCTGTCTTTCTGTCTGTCTGTCTGTGTGTTTGTTCCGGGTAATCTCCGAAACGGCTGGACCGATTTTGACGGGACTTTCACTGGTAGATAGCTGATGTTATAAGCAGTGACTTAGGCTACTTTTATTTTAGAAAAACAAAGTTTAAAAAAATGGGTTCTCTCGCGCGGTCTCAGAACGCGGGAGCGGGCTTTTTTGTTAAGTTAAATTCCACGCGGACGAAGTCGCGGGCTCAGCTAGTCCTTACTAATATTATAAATGCGAACGTAACTCTGTCTGTCTGTCTGTCGCGCTTTCACGCCAAAACTACTGCACCGATCGAAATGAAATTTGGTACACAGATAGACTAGAGGCTGAGAAAGGACATAGGCTACTTTTTAATGCGAAAAAAGGGTTGTAAGGGGATGAAAGGGGGGGATGAAAAGTTGTATGGAAGTATCGTCATTTTTAGAGAGAGAAGCTTGAAACTTATTTTAATCTATTTAAATATGACATTCAAAGTTTGTAAAAGTTACCCTCAAGGGCGTAAAAGAACAATAGGGAATAGGGGATGAAAGTTTGTATGGAAATATGTAAGGTTTACGTGAATGTTTTATTTGTAAAATAATTAGCCTAAATAATGACAAATGCTACCCAAAGACACTATTCCACGCGGACGAAGTCGCGGGCACAGCTAGTATAAAAATAATATAATGTTTTTGTATCGCAGTTTTAAAATCTAAAACGTTCGAAGTTACAAGTCCTTGAGCTGAGGGAGTCGTTTTGCGTCGACATTTTTCTTAATGAAGATGGTCCCTAAAAAGTAATTCCATCGCTAAAGGCCGGTAATTCCGAACGGGTTTATCGTCGTCCGGTTAATTACCTGGGCGCCGCCCGGATCCGCCGCCGTACAAAGGGATCCGGATTACCCGGTACAATTATTCGTATTAAACGGATTATCGGTGTAGTTATAATTTTGGACACGTTGAACAATGAAACTGATCTAGCCTGGTCGCCGGTTAGGTTAGGGAAAAGGGCCGACTCACTGCTCGTTAACATTGAATAATCGAATTTAAACTCAAAACTCAAACTCAAAATTGTTGCTATTCATGTGAGCCAACAATGCATTCATAAATAGTCAGAACCTACCACCGGTTCGGAATGCTGCTTCCACTGAGAAGATCCGGCAAAAAAATTACTAGTTACTCTTTTCAATGAATAAAATATGGCGTAAATTCTCAGGTACAGCAACAGAATGTGAGCAGGCAACACCATTGTCACTATATAAGTAAATAGTATTCGAATCTCACTCAGATTTAGGTATTTAAATTAGAAAACTAGTTTAGTGAGGTGTGCATACTTACCTACCGACACTATACTAGGATATAGATATGCAGAGTGGATCCAACCAACAATAATTCTGCAAACTGAAACCAACCTACAACCACTTCAACTGGGGTTGATTTTAGTCTGCAGGAGTAAGTGTGGGTTGGTTCCTTTTTGCAAAGCTATGTCCAATTCAAGGTCACAGCGGTAATCGCAGGTCGACATAACGAAAAACAGAGTGCGTTCAATGCGTGCATCAAACGCTCCGTCCGCCTGTCCGTGGAGCCGCTTTATGGGACAGTCAGGTGGACAGTCACACATAAAACCCTATAAATAAATAAAATGAATAAATAAATATCGCCAGACGAACACACCAACTGTATGGTCCCAAACTAAGCAACCCTGGTACTATGGCTACCGTACAATGGACTGGGGGCGATCCCAGTGACACCCAGACAAAATTACGAAAAGGCCATTTCCGAAATTCACTCCGGCGGGAATCGAACCCGCAATCACCCGGTGCAGTAAGCCGAGCGGCCTACGCTCGAACCACTGCGCTAAGCGGTTGTAATAATTATGGGTCTTAAAGCAAGCAAGAACCATTTTCCGTTAACGGTATCGTATGGCCCTATTGCCTTCTGCTTACCTATCTAGATGCCTGTCGTTATGCAGATCGTGACCCAATCAAATTCAATGAAATTAAGAAAGAAATTAATGAGGCCGACCTATTTTCCCGGCGAGCTGAGCAATTATCGGCTTAATTATATGTTAATCTCTGGTTATCAGCATGAAACGTTCTATTTTCAGTTTGTGATAAAATTTGCATTTGCCACATAGGTATATTTTTTATAAACTTAAGTACGTACCTAAAACAAATTGGGCATACAAGTGTATCCCCCCGATGCTAGGGGGATTCGGCCCTTATTTATCAGACTCTCCCAGTGTGAGCCGGCAAACTGGACACGTCTTTCATTCGACGTTTAATAATAAGTGGCTGTAATAATACATCCTACTAATATTATAAATGCGAAAGTTTGTGAGTGTGGATGTATGTATGTATGTATGTATGTATGTATGTTTGTTACTCCTTCACGCAAACACTACTGAACGGATTTGGATGAAATTTGGAACACAGATAGATTATAACCGGGATTAACATATAGGATACTTTTTAACCCAATAATCCAATACTACGCGGATGAAGTCGCGGGGCACAGCTAGTAATAAATAAATATAGCCAGACAAATATAGCAACGCTATGGGTACCGTACAATGGACTGGGGGCGATCCCAGTGACACCCAAACGAGGGCAATTACGAAAAGGTCATTTCCGACATTTACTCTAGCGGGAATCGAACCCGCAACCACCATGTGCAGTGAGCCGAGCGGCCTACGCTCGAACCAAGCGGTCGTCAAACAATCAATACAAATATTTTAGCGGGGCCTGGTTTTATTTCTCTTTGATGTTATTACTCCATATATCATACAAAAATAGTCCAATGGTAAGGTCGGCACCTGCATCAGACAATTAATGCTATGCTTTCATCTCTAGGTTTATAGGTCAAGCTGTAATAAAATCAAATCGGTCGGAGCCGGTTATTTTAAAACTGATATCTATACAGGGTGTCTCAAACGTCTGAAATAATATTTGTGGTTGAAATAATAATTATCTAAATTGAAACAAATTTATTGAAAAAACAAAATTACTTACGTTAAGTAATTAAAAAAATAATATCTTAAGTAGGTTTGGAATTGAAAATGTTAATATACGTTAAGTATATACTTACCTAAAATAAGTTTGAATATTGTTTAACCAGCGGCTTTTACATTTGGGTTCACCTGGATGGTTCTTAGGGCCTGTGCACACTACGGTTTATAAACGCGCGTTTGTAGCGATACAGACGCGATACGCAGATGAGTCAGATGCAGCCTGTAGTCTTTTGTAGGAGGAAAGCACACCGTCGACGCACGTTTCTAAAACGCTCGTCGACGGCACGTTTAAAAAACGTAGTGTTCACAGGCCCTTAACTATAGTTGGTCGCGGTAGACAGCGCTGTTGTAAACACCCAGAAAATAAAAACAACGCAAGCGAACCAGCGGGCAAAAGTAAGTTAAAATATAATATTAAAGCTGTATTGTATAGACCTGTCATAACTTTTTAATAGATTATACCTACGTACTCATACAAGACAGTGTACCTTCACGACGAGCGAACGACTAACACATATATTTTTATGACGCCAATGAAAAACTGAATTTTAAGCGTCGCCGTTGCGTCATCCTGCTATAGGATAGTTTATGGTTTTATTTTATAGTCCACATTAGATCGGTTCCCGTGACTTCGCTGTATATTCACGAACAATCGTCTCTTGGAACATCTCAGAGCATCTCTCTGAAAATTACGGTCAAGGGGTGGAGGCTTGGCAGCGCTTCCGCCAAGGCGATTAAAATATAGAGGCGCTGTCATATTCTTTTCTCGATTTGATACCGCGCTTTATTAAACCCTAATTCAGTCTTTATAATATTTGATAGCTTAAATTTTCAGAATGTAATGAAGGTACAATTTTTTTTATGTTAAACATCTGTGCGCTCTTTACCGTCACAGTAAATGGCATGACGGTCTCCCGCGCCGTCATGCTCCCTCTACGCCACCGCTCTCGACTCCCTTGTGTGTGTGTGTGCGCGCAAATGCAGCTTACTTACCTTAGGTCTATATATTTTACTTATTTTATAATTATGTGCTGTTCTTTCCTTATGTGTTCCCTGTGCTGATTAAATATTTTTCATTTCATTTTCGTTTTCATTCCATTTCACATGCAATATTTGAGTAGGTATGTTAACGCAAACACAGTCCCGGGAATCGAACGAGTATTCCTCGACTTAGCGAGAAGAGTTTTAAACTGATTCAAAAATGCTAAAATATGTTTTTGAGAAACAAACCTGCCGCACTCCCCCCAAATTCCTAGGCAAGTGTATTTATGCTATAACTATTCGCTATATATAGTGATTTCCAATTAACGAACGTGTTTAAAATAAACTCCACAATCAACATACAAATGATTTAAACCGTAAAATCTCTTTGTATTTAACTAAAAACGTTAACCGAACGGCGCTATTTAACGAATCGGGCTTTGTTTTCACTCATTTGCCAGTTGAACTGTGTTTATTCGGTTACGAACGTCCGTAGTTAAATGTACGCGAGCTTTTTCTGTCCGGCTAATCGGGCCAACTCAATTGGTTCAGTGCTAAATAAATATAGATGTGTGTTTTAAACTTAAATTGGATGACATCACGTTTCATTATATAATACTAGCTGTGCCCCGCGACTTCATCCGCGTAGTATTGGATTATTGGGTTAAAAAGTATCCTATATGTTAATCCCGGTTATAATCTATCTGTGTTCCCAATTTCATCCAAATCCGTTCAGTAGTTTTTGCGTGAAGGAGTAACAAACATACATACATACATACATACATACATCCACACTCACAAACTTTCGCATTTATAATATTAAGTAGGATATACTTAGGTAATATTAAATATAATGTACCGTCTTATACAAAAGTATTTGAAAGTAAATATACAATTTTTATTGGCCAATAATTAATTAGGAAACTAAAATAAAGGCATAATTTCTCAGGTTTTATTTATATAACCAAGTCGGTAGACCAGCGTACGATCCGCCTCATGTTAAGCAATTATAGTATCTATACATCTATACAAATAAATAAAATTGGATTGTCTGTTTGTAATATCAAAATAACACCTTTTCACTAAATGCTTATGAAAGTACATACGACACCTATAGCAAAAACGCGATTAAAAATTTTTTTGTCTGTCTGTCTGTCTGTCTGTTCCGGGTAATCTCCGAAACGGCTGGACCGATTTTGACGGGACTTTCACTGGCAGATAGCTGTTGTAATAGGGAGTATTTATTTATTTATTTATTTATTATCATTTAAACACATGTAATATTGTCTAAGTACATAACATACAAAAAACCACTGAGGTTTAGAAATGATGTTATAACATCTACATCAAGAAGAATAGTTAAGTGTAGGTAATTATAACTATATAATATAATACGAAGGTGTATTATTTTAAATGGAACTAGGTAAACGCATTAACTTAACACACCATGGTGCTTAAGAAATGTTTTTTAACTTTATTTTAATATTGTTGGGCGTAATAGAATCGCGTAAGGTAGGAGGTAGGTTGTTAATAAGTCGAGGAATCATAAAGGAGGTAGTCCGCTCACCGTACACATTGGTCGCTCGAGTTGTACGGAGCTGGTTTCGAGCAGCGGCCCTCGTGCATATAGGATGTTTCAATTCCTGCTGAAGTGATTTATTTAAAAATTGTTCTTTCAGCAACATGTAATGAATTTTAGTATGGATCGGTATAATTTTACAGTGTTTAAAAAGCCCAATAGTATCATCTTGATATTTAAGCCTAATTTTAGTAGATAACTTAGGCTACTTTATTTTTTGAAAAACAATTAGGGTTCCGCGTAAAAAAATAAAAACACATGAAATCAAAGAGTATCTCCGAAACGGGGGGACCGATTTTGACGGGACTTTCACTGGTAGATAGCTGATGTTATAAGCAGTAACTTTTAGAAAAACAAAATTAAAAAAAATGAAAAATGGGTTCTGTCGTGCGGGCTCAGAACGCGGGAGCGGGCTTTTTTGTTAAGTTAAATTCCACGCGGACGAAGTCGCGGGCGCAGCTAGTCCTAAATATGCATGCAATTCCAAAGGAATTGCTCACACGTTGCCTACCAGAAGGGGAGTGGCATCGAGCGAGGGGAATGGACGGGGGGTTGGGCTTCTTGCTCTCTCACTTAACTCAGCTACAATAGTTACTTTATGCCGATCTTCTGTGAGAGGGTTGTACTACCCCAGTTGAGCTACCCCGTATATGAACTGTAGACAATTGGCTGCAGCTTGGCTTTACCACCGTATTAAATATTTTCTAGAGTTACAATTCAAAAGACAAGCAGACAGTCCTATCCTCCACACATGCTAAGAAATAAATAGTAGCCAAGTAATTTAATCATTTGGCTATGATAAATTATGACTTCTTTTAATTTTCAACTGCTGGATACACAGCTCCCCCAATGGGGGGGATTCAGGTCACGGTCGACCGCTCGGCCCATAAATAAACCCAGAAAAAAAGTCGAGCAATTAGCAATTTTTTAAAAATATTTCACACAGCATTCCGCGTGTTAAAAATGCATATAGGTACCGCACTGAAATATACAGGGTGGGAAAGGGTAACCTATAATTATTTTCAGCGTTCCCTGAATATAAACGAAATTAAAACGGCGGAGGGCCTTTTTAAAATCTAGAGATAACAGGGTTTTTTATTAGATCGTTATCTTTGGAGCGCGCTAAGCAGTGGCGTGCATAGGGCTTTGAAACAGGGTAGGCAGAGTTTATCATAAAAATAAATTAAATTATGCATTACCTACCTAGGTAGGTGCCTTGAATTATTGCTTTGCCCAGGTTTTCATGTGTTAGGCTATTGTATTGAACAAATGGGACATCTTGTGTTGTGACGTTGTGAGTAAGTAGGTATTTAGCCATATCAGATATCTAAGGTGATTGGTTGATGTTCATGAACATTGATATACCTAGGTACCTATACTATATTTTATGACAAGTTAGTCCCTGGGTGGGTGCTTAGGTATCCGAAGAGGCCTTTAAAAAAGACGTTTTGTTAGCTCACACAGCCCGTTAGTTAAGTACCTAGATCTATTCATGCAGTTATTCACAAGCATTGATAGGTAGACTCATAAAAGTACCTACCTACCTAGGTATGGGTTATGGGTAAGTATCTACCCAAACTAAATAAAATTATCAAACTTGTTTACTACTTCATTTATAAATTAAATCTATCGGCATAAACTTTTTAAAATAAGAATTGAATAGGTACCTACCTACTTACGACATCGTAAAAACATCCCGTTCATTTAAATCCGTATGTAGGTCTTTTTTTTCAATCTAAATTTTAGACAACTCTGCAAGACGCTCGCGCTGTTCTCTTTGCGTATTTCGTAAATACCTACCTAAGTACCTATGTACTATATATACGCTTTAGCGACGAAAAAACCCAGTATCCTGCCAACCAAGGAAATGCTTCATAAAATTTAGCATTCATTGTCTCGTGATATTAATCAAAGAGAATAGGTACAATATATACTACACGATATTAATAACCTACCTTTCTTCTGCGACAAATCCAAGTTTTTTACGCATCGACAGTTAGAAAATAATGTTCACTTTTTCTGCATAAAGCAATTGAGAAAACCTACTTATCGCACACGTCACAAATTTCACAAGTAATATTTATCCAGAACAACGAGGATTTAGTCATTATTCAAATTATTTAGCACGCATGTAAACAAACCAAAGAAACACAGAACAACAACAAACAATAATGGCGTCTAAAAAAATCACATTAAAATTTAATACTCAATATTAAGTAACCAAATCGCATTGTAAACTTTAAACAAACAAATTACATTGCGATTCAACCTACTAGACTTCGTCGGGTTACCAAACCAGGCAGTGCCTCTAGCCCGAACATTTTCATTCGTAGAAATGTAGTAAAGTCTGTCAAGGAATCGACGTTTCTTACAAAGGTAATGAGGCACATTTAGTACGTGCCTCTGCCACCTTACCGCCGCGAAAGCAGGGGCGCTGCCGGCGCGAAAGGAGTTGTCATCTCCACATGACAGCATTATGGGCGCGCTTTTTCAAATATTTAATTAAAATGATTATTTATTTACGAATATTTTTTCTGTTTAATATTATTATTTATTATTATTATATCATAAAATCTCAGGGTAGGCAGTGCCTTTATGCCTCTATGGAGTGCACGCCACTGGCGCTAAGGTAGAGGTTTTAGTAGAACTTAATTGCGCAGACTACACACCGAATTGGTAGCGATTTTAACATAATAAGTATACAGGAATACATAATTAAATAGCTAGTATGCAGCTTGGTTAAAATTTACTGTAACTTTTTTTTTTTAAACAAAAAAAAAGATTACTAGCAATGTGTGCTTATCAAATTACTAGTATTCCCTTTAGCCCCTCCAACTAAGCTAATGCTTGTGCTAGGAGTGGGCTCACGTCAATAGTTTAATGGCCAGGATGGGGATCGAACCCGGAACCTCTCAGCTATGAGGACGGCGCCTCTAACCACTAGGCTATTGACGCTTCATAAATAAGTATATTGTTGTCATGACTCAAGTATTTGTTCAATTGACTGTAGTTTATTAAAATTATATAAATATTTGCCATAGGTAGCTGGATAGGAAAACACGAGTTGGGTTTTATGCACGTATATTATTGAATTGACAGTAAATCAAAGAAAACACAAAAAACACTTTTTTCATAGACAATAAAACAAAAAAGGTAAAGAAATGTTACCCCTTTTTGACGTCCCACTCTTGGGCACGGGCCTCCCCTCACTACGAGGGGGATTCAGACCGTAATCCACCCCGCTGGCAAGTGATAATCATATTGAAATCATGACTCGCACATAGTTTCGAAAAATCCAGGGGTGCGAGGCAGGGTTTGAACCCAGGACCTGGAGCCCGCTAGACGCGTGCTTAACCAATCGGCTATCACTGCTTTATTACCCACATACTTATAAAGATAATATCAAATACTAAGATACTATTTTGTGTTACAAGCTGAAATGCCATAGTTCACGGCTCATGGGCAAGTCTGACTGTGTTTTCGCCATCATTTATCAAAGTCAAGTGTTGAATTTATTACTATTTATGTCCGCGCGCGCCCTACTAACCTAACGTCTAGATGTTACGGCATTTGTGTAACACCACACCATGGGTTATATGGGTATTTTTAATATAGTTATGCGTTTAGAGATCATAATTAAGTGTACAGTCTAATTGATTATCACACAGCCTTGGTTATCGAAATAAATATCGAAAATCACCCAAATTAGTAGGCTAGAAATTTACCTAAAACGAGGAAAATGTAGAATCAACAATCATGTATTCTTTTATAAGTACAACAAAATCGGCCGACAAGGGTACGATCCGCCCGATGTTAAGCAGTCACCGTAGCCTAGAGATGCTTGCAATACCAATGGCATGGGTCGCACGTTGACGACCTGAAGGCGAGTGGGAAGAGGGCATGCCGGCTCACTCACTCATCGCACGAAAGGGTGAAGTAAATAAATAAATAAAAAATATCGCCAGACTGACAAACCAACTGTATGGTCCCAAACAAAGCAACGCTTGTACTATGGGTACCGTACAATGGACTAAGGGCGATCCCAGTGATACCCAGACAAGAGCAAATTACGAAAATGCCATTTCCGAAATTTGCCCCGGCGGGAATCGAACCCGCAACCACCATGTGCAGTGAGCCGAGCGGCCTACGCTCGAACCACTGCGCCCGTACAAATACAAATATTTGTTTCAGCATTATTATTGATGCCAATTCTATCGTCATCAAATCGCGTTTAAACTAAATCTGATACACATCAAATATATTTATATCCTACTCATACACTACGACCGTGAAAAGGATCGCAATACAGTTACTAAAAATAATTTAGCCCTTTTTGACGTCCCACTCCTGGGCACGGGCCTCCCCTCACTACGAGGGGGATTCAGGCCGCAATACAGTTAGTACCTATAGGTCAGTTTAGTTTTTTCCACCTACCAACGGAATCAACGCCATTGTTTGTTTTAATTTAGACAATGGTAGAGCCAAGCTGTAGTCAATTGACAACAGCTCGTACACGCGCTGGCTTAACTGAGGTAGTACCACCCTCTCACAGAGGATCGGCAGAAGTAGCTATTATAGCTGCGTTTCGTACGATAAGTGAGTCTTCCCACTCCCCTTTAGGTCGGCAAATTGCGAGCAGTGCCTTTGGTATTGCGAGCATCGTACGCCTGTTTGCTGACTTAATCAAAATGTCACAATAATATCCATATTTGTGTAGAACGATAATTTCTTTCTTAATAATATGTATGCTTGCGTCACCCTCATGAATCATAGTTCGTACGTGATATCTTCATATCATTGAGTGGGTACAACATTTTTATTGTGAATCACATCGGGGATATAGCTCAGTGGTAGAGCATTCGACTGCAGATCGAGAGGTCCCCGGTTCAAACCCGGGTGTCCCCTGTAAGAACTTTTTTTTATAAATCTGCAATTGATCTATTACCTTACATCACGATGGTAAAACTCAATGGTTTTGGGGCAACCTAAATCTTCGTGCTCTATTGCGATTGTAGGGCAACACTCTGTGCTCGATATAGAGATAAATTTAAAAGGGCATCCAAGGCTTCCCTTCCGGGATCTACAGCCAACATCATCACCATCTATTGGTTGACGGGAGAAGATCGAAGCTTGCGACAAGATTGTCTAATCACGCGTGTCCTTTCTTGTTAATTTTAACTCTCTGTTCTTCTGACTTCATATATCTTCAAAATTAAAAATCAAGCATTTTTGGGCTTAACCATTATTTGTGTGAAGCGCGTCAAGCCCAGCCCGTGACGTCATCCGGCACACGCCGATAGACAACCATCGGCGAAAGGGTTCCGTCGCCGGCGACGCGTGTAACGCGAGTTTGCGAACATTTTGATTGACAGACAATCCAATTTTGTAAAGTAACAAGTTTCGGGGGCTTCAGATTATGTTGTTAGTCTTTAAACTTTGTCTAGGCTATTACGAAATCGGATTTGAACATGCGATTGCCAACTCGCGACCCGTTCCGACTTTGCACAGCTTTTTTCTACTCTTTTTGAATTTAACTACAATGTATTATACTTACGCATAAATCTTGATTAATAAAATCTCTAAATGTTATTGAAAACCGCATCAAAATCCGTTGTGTAGTTTAGAAACACCAAGCGAACAAACGGATAGAGCACACGCAGAGAGCCAAAGTCTGCCCAGAGGCCCAATTCTGTTAACCACTGGACTCACACTCGACTCGCAAAATGTCTAAACTGACGTATCGCGTGAACGAATACGTCAGTTTTGACAGTTTTTAATTAAATAGGAAAACTGTTAAAAGGCACGTATTCAGATACGTCAGTTTTTACGTATTGCAAGCGGAGTCGAGCGGCAGTCGTTAACAGAGTTCATAAGCCCCAGATCCTTATAGAATACAAACCGTGTCAGTATAAAATATTCCTAGTAAAAGCGCTAAGTTCTCGTTACGTAAATCTTACGGAGATCCCGAAAATTTCACCCGATCTATCAATAAGGATTGAGTGTTGCAAAAACTCCATTTCCCAGTTCCTCGGAACAATAATTGCTTTGAGGATATAATCCATCTCCCGGTGGAGCTTAGGACTTGGCTCCACACGACGGCGCGATATTTTTGGTCCTTTATAAGTATACGTTGACGTGAAAATTCTAGCCGAGTAGATACACTTGCTCAGAATTTTTTTTTTTTTTTTCGAAATAGGCAAGTATTTGACCACAATCTCTCCTGATGGTAAGTGACGATGTGGTCTACGGTGGTGCATACTTGCCTAGAAGGTACCTGTTCACTCTCGACTTGAAAACATCCAGGTTATAGTCAACCGGGAACAAAGACGCCGGCAAGGTGTTTAGTAGCAAATAATCAAAGATATAAACAAGGAACAGTGATCGCCGATCGGTTGAGCCCGCGTACTGCGCGCACAAATTTCTGGGATCAAACACCGGCTCGCTCCTCTGGGTTTTTCAAAATTTATGTGCGAATCATAATTTCAACATGATTATCACTTGCAGTGAAGAAAAACATTTGAGGAAATCTAAATCTGCATGTCTATATATTATGCATGACTCTAACCAATTTCCAAAAGACATGTGAAATCCGTCAACCCGCACTGGGCCAGCGGCTCAGATGGATTACGGCCTGAATCCCCCTCGTAATGAGGGGATTTATTATGATCTCATTCATTTCATATGGACGAAGTAGTTACTGGTAGGAACTGTTACTACCCACGCCAAAGACCCTGTCGAAATGTTCATAAGTATAATATTTATGATGTGCCAACGAGGCACACATTTATGTACTATATTATAATAAGGTAACAATTAGAATACCACACAATAACTTCCCACATATTTCGAGTAACAGATACGTTCTCGAAATAACCTAAGCCCTTATGGCGTCATTCGGCACAAGCCAGGGGTTCCCAGCCTTGCCCGCAAGGGCGCGAGTGGGCCCGACAGTTTTACAGCCCGGCCTAAAGAATTACACATTTATTATTTTTATTTGCCACGGTATTGTGGGCCTAACATTTTTTTTACGCAACGTTGATAACTTGTATTGAATGGCTGCTATTACAGGGAAAGAATGGCGATTATATACTGTATATGGATGGATAGATGTAGGCTTGGCTACGTGTGGTTTATGTATAAAAGGGTTCAATGTTGGTACCTTACATTGTCGTTTAGAATCTCGTTTAACGGTATGAAATAAAGTAATTATCCATGTTTTTATGTTTGCAAGCTTAGTTCTTCTAAAATACACAACGGATTTTGGTGCAGTTTTCACTGTCGTTTAGAGAATTTCTTCCGGAAGGTTAAAGAAAAGACTTCGCTCAGTATTGGGACAAAGAAATACGTAGGCTAGTGAAAATAAGTATTAGCTTTTTGGTACTTACATGCATTTCGATCTTATATACCTACTGGTGTGGAATGCAGGGCAAATATGACAATATTTATGGAAAAACGTTGTCGTGGAAATCGTATTATTGATGCCTCAGGTTATAGTCACCTTCATCAAAAGATTTTCTAGTTGAGACGCCTAATATCACACACGTTCGAGCAGGAAATGATGAATGATTATGTAAAGGCCCAGAGGTACATAAAACATTACATAGATTTATCATATCCCTTACCCTCACATTTATTTAGACCAAAACGTAAAGAGCAATATTATTTTCTTTGCCAAAACTCCAGTCGAGAGAATCCAATATCCATAATACCAAAACTAAAATAAACTTGTACTAACTCAATTCACTAGTTTTCATAAAGATTTGTTTCTACATGAGCTCACGCGGCGAACGAACGCGGAGGAATAAAACTGGCATATAAATCATTCACAGGCCGCCGCTCTGCCGACCCCCTCGAGCCCAAGGTTACGCGGATTTGAGGCCTTTCAGCACAGACTTGATTTTCAGGTCCACTTGTACGAAACTGGGTATTTGTAACCTCTGACGTAAGTCGAAGAGAATGAGCTTTCGATTGTTTTTGGTAATATAGATCAAGAACTGTTGAACCAATTTCAACGCAGTTTTTACAGTTTGATAGGTGGTATTTTAGAGTAGTTTTTCGACCGTTTAATAGTTAGCTTTTAAAGTTGATAATGAATCAAACATTAATAAAGTTATTTAAATCCAAATCAGAATATATAATATTGGTATTGTTTTTGAAGTTAACGCGAGCAGAATCATGGGTAAAACATAGTAAAGATTTAAATGAAAATTCAAAAAATATACCCAAAATGCTACAAATTCTTATATTATTCCATAAACCACTGCATTTATTTATATACAAAGTTTATGTACCAGCGGTTTGTATTATTTACAAAGATGGTCGGTCCGGCCATCAAATTTCCATAGAATCGGCCATATCTTGCGAGGAGCCCATGTATCATTGGACCGGCTTATAGTCAAGTCTGAAGACAAACATTTGTAGGGAAAAGGTAAATGAGTATTCTTAAGAATATATATATGTTACTATCTCTGGATCAGTAATCCGGGATACAATAGGATGGGTTTATATCTATCCCAACTATTTTAAAAGCAGCGATCTTCAGCTAGCTGAAACTAGCGCGAACAAATCGTAGATGAAGCGAACGGAGCGAGCGGACCATTCGCTTACATGATTGGAGAACATCATAACGTAATACACACCATCACGCCCGTATCTTCCACAAGGGTAGGCAGGGGCACTGCAGATTGCCACATGTTCCATGGTGTTTGTAAATAAATAAGGTATGTACCTTTGAACTGAGTCATTTTTATTTATATAGACATAATTAATGTATTGGCGTCAATGTGTATTTTTTTTGTTAACTTGTGTGAATAATGTCACAGAATTTATATTCCAAAACACAAACTCCTTTGAACTGTCTCGTAGGTACGGCGTACACTGTTTGCTTACTAAAACTAATATTGACTAACTTCCGGTTTGACCACGACTTGTAAGCTGAAACGCACGCTAAACGATACTGCTATTTAGTTTGAACAACTGTAACTTTACAAAGTAGTATGTTGTAAATGCTACCGATGTGCGAATGCGAGAATTGTAGGTACCTACTAGTTATAGTTAAGTCAATAAAGTTTAAACAACTCGGGTCTATCACGTGTTTAACTTTTTTGTAATAAAACCGTGATTAAGTAACACGAAATAACGTCACTTTTGAGAAAGGATCCCTATTAATAAATTAAAGACTGTGTTTGTTTGTAAGTTGGATGACGAGGGGTAACTCCTGATCGGATGTAGATGATACTTTGGTCACAAGCAAACGAACTCACAAATAAAACCTGTAAATATTTAATTAAACTGAATAGTTACTGCAACTAGAGTAATAATAAACCAAATAAATTATACAGTGACAAAAGTCGTACAATCTGCGCACAGACTTAATCCCATGACAGAGTGCCGGGGTGACAAAGTCTTCAGCGCTGTCAACATTGAAACTTCGTGTTTAGTCTGACGCAAACCTTGTCGTCAGTACGGGCTCTTGAAGGAATCTGACGGATGAATGTCACACTAACTACTATTGAACGCGTAAGTATAATTTACGCCGCACTCCTCGCGAAAATTGAGTTGCGTCATTATCTATCTATACAAATAAATAAAATTGGAGTGTCTGTTTGTAATATCAAAATAACACCTTTTCACTAAATGCATATGAAAGTACATACGACACCTATAGCAAAAACGCGATTTAAAAAATGTTTGTCTGTATGTCTGTCTGTCTGTGTGTTTGTTCCGGGTAATCTCCGAAACGGGTGGACCGATTTTGACGGTACTTTCACTGGTAGATAGCTGATGTTATAAGCAGTAACTTCGGCTACTTTTATTTTAGAAAATCAAAATTTAAAAAAATGGGTTCTGTCGCTCGGGCTCAGAACGCGGGAGCGGGCTTTTTTGTTAAATTAAATTCCACGCGGACGAAGTCGCGGGCTCAGCTAGTCATACAATATTCCGATTTATTTAACATCGTACAAGACTCAACCCGAATATTACGAATGTAGATTACGTGAATTATTCGTGGCAAAAATTATGCTGTCTTCACGTATATTTGACGTGATAAAAGTAAAAGCACGTAAAAAAGTTTCCGAAACACATACACTTGATAAGGTGTATAAGATTTATATTCGACCAATCACTACCCCTTCTTATTTTCGATAAACCAATCACAATGGCGTTGACTCCGCTCCCGGCCCGCAATTTTGTTCGGAATTATTTTGCTGAAGTTGTTCCCTTATGCTGAGTCTAAATGGTAATTGGTCCGTGATTCCATGTTATTAAACAGTCGAATATAGACTTTGTGGACTAGATAAGATTGAAGTTTGAATTCGTCAGGTAAGCAGAACTGGACTGGCACTCAGGCTATACAAAACTAACAAAAAAATGTATCCCAATAATCAATAAGTCGATCTTTCTATAGACCCATTATCTGATCGCAATTGGAGTGAAATCTTAAACGCACTGAAATATCTATCAAATAGGTATGTCGTTAACTTTGTTTTACAATAACAACCGAATAATTTACTCCAATAAAATTACAGGAATTCACTTCAAAACAAAAATGGCGGCATCCTGCTTGCAAGAACTGCGCAAAATAAGTATCTACACTGTCAGTAGCAGGTCAAAATGCAACAATTAACCCCTATAGATCGATTCTAAGAACCGAATTCGACTACTGAATCACGCACCCTTATTTAAATCACCTAAAGTCCAAATTCGTGTATCAAAATATGGTTCCCAAAATCTCACTGACAAAAGCCAATGATGTCCTGAACAAAAGGTTTCGTAGCCACAATATCTTGAGCTCTTATAATAGTTCAAGCTCCCGCTGTGGAGAGAAAAATTGTACGGTCAGGATGTGAGGCAGCTCACGTTATGTTGGTGGTATGCCCACCCGTGGCGACCTCACAGCGTGATGGTAGACCGTGAGTCACCGACAGACCTCATACTTACTTTTTTGTGGTAAATATATGAGATACTCTGATATTTTATTTGTACGAGCTTATTTGAGAAGTTTATTGGCGGCAAAACAATAATATAGGTACTATTATAATAATAATTAATACCCTTTTCAATAGTCTTATTAGTGCACAGAGTAATAAGGCACCACTTTCGTCCACTATTGTATGAGGATGCCAATGTCCGTTCAAGGTTGAGCTGTGAATGGAACAAATAAAATGTCAGCTACGATCATAGGCACTCATGGAGCAGGGGTACCTGTCTATGCGGCATCTATGGCTTGTTGGTGTGTGTGATAGTAAAACTATTGTGAATTTTGTCCCCAATAGACTTACGACTAAAACTAAACAATAAAAAAACTCCAAGAACGGTAAGTAGTGACAGCCGCTTGTGGCCGTATTCGTAAACAATACTAGTCTTAATAAGGGTCCAACACTATAGAAACTTTGTCATTTCTAAATGCGCTGTGCGTATGCACGCACTATGACACCTCATAGGAATGTCTGTGAATACGAGCGTTGGCTTAGAGATTTGGTGGCCGCTCAGCTTATTACACCAGATTGCGGGTTTGATTCCCGTCAGGAAAAATTGGGAAATTGCCCTCTCGTGTTTTTTTTTCCTAGTCTAAGTGTCACTAGACACGCCTCCACTCCACTGTACGGTACCCATGCGCTGTCTCTGTCCCTCTTTATGTTACTCTATATCTTCTATCAGCCTCTTTCTTTATCCAATAAGCCAATTCCATAATCATTAACCACATTAGTGTTGAAAATAGAAATAACATTCCAACACTGTCATACAAATTAATACACAAGGCAAATATTTCCCACCAATTACCGTTCAGCATTTAGCAAAGATCACTATCAATGGTGCGAGTGTAGAGCGCACGCGCATGTTCGGTGAATGCAATCAAATGCATGGTGTCAAACTATTAAGCCGGGTCACGCCATCTACCGGTAGCGGCTAGTCACGCTTTTATGGCTACTACTATTAGTATACTTATGAATTGAATTCGGTTGAACGTGACTTCTGAAATTAGAACAGTGTATGTTTTGTTCTGCATGTCATTCGAGTAGTTTTCAAGGAAGTTAAATATATGCAGAATAGGTTGTTTTGCTAATATCAGCGCTGGTTGTTGTCAACTAAAATTTCGCTGAATTGAGACCGTTAGTGACGAGCACACTCTTTATGTTTTAATTACTTAGTTTGTTTAAAAAAATAAAATTGAAGATATGTGCTTGTTGCAATAATGCTTTTTCTTTCTTTCTCTCTAATTAGTATTTATTTTTGCTATCAGGTTTAAAAAACTAGGCTAGTTAGGTACACAAGGCAAGGAAGTCCTTAATCAACCATTTCCTGATACATAAAATGGATAAATCTTTGTTTTTTATGGGACTGGTCCCGCCACACACTCCCACCACTGTAACTCCTGTAAACCAAGATCGACAATGGTGACCAATAAAGACGCCGAGTTTTGACCCTCGACGAGTCCCGGGGAAAAATGAAATTGATAAATCTCACTCTTGCTAACCCAACTTCACAAATATGAACGAACCAAAAGCGCAGAACAAAGATAATGGCGGTATATCGAGATACTCGTAATATATTGTCTGTGGTTTGCTTCATAGTTTAAAGTCCAAAGATCGAAATACAGCGCTTGTTATCACAAATTTAATTTGTTGACAGATGTTACATCACTTGGATTTAGATTATTGATTGATTTCTTCTGATCATATTGATAAATCACTCCATAATCCCCTTCCGAATACCCTTCTTAGTCAAATAGTATCCACCATTGCACTTTCCATCACCGACTTCTATCCAATAGAATTGTTTCCCAGAATACCGATTGAATCATTTCATTTTTAATGTCTGGCCTAACTAGGGCTCGAATGCACTTCCACACCGAGTTGGGACTAAATAAAACATCTGTTTTCGATGTGGCACGCGATCCCGCGATACAGAGATGAATAACTTATGAGTTTGAATCTATTAGACCGTAATAATCGGAAGAAAATGACGCCTGGAGTTTTCAAGACAATACAATGGTCATTTGAGAATTTTAAACGTTAATGTGTGACGACCGCTTGGCGGAGTGGTTTGAGCTTAGGCCGTTCGGCTCACTGCACTGGGTGGTTGCAGGTTCGATTCGCTATTTTCCCAGGTCTGGTTGTAACCGGGATCGCCCCAGTCCATTTTACGGTCCTCATAGTGCAAGCGTTGCTTAGTTTGAGACCATACAGTTGGTATGTTCATCTTGCGATCTTTATTTATTATAGGTCTAGGAAAAAACTAAGGTCCTCTTTTGACTTTCACAGGCACAAATTCCAAGTTATGGGAAATACTAGTAATAGGCAATAACCTATAAGAAAAAGGTTTATTCCGTGGGCCCAAACCTCTGAAGCATGCCTTGCTGCTTACTTATTGGTCGCAACGAGAAAAGATCATACCAAGACCAAGATATCAAGACTGTAGCCGGTCTAATTATCTTGCGTAGGGCGATGGCGTTGTGACCAAGAAAACAGCAGTGGACTGTATAACTTCGGTTTATTATAATAGTTTTAATTTAAACATTAATAGCGTCGCTAACAAAGACCATAATGGTAGGTCCCCGTAAACTTAATTACATCTAGTTCTGACTCACGATATGTATAATGGTTGCATCCTTATCGACAGCACTGCCTTCAGACTGAGTCCCGTTAACCATAGTAGTCGACAATTAAACATTGGAGGAATCAAATATGACACCCGACATTCCTGATGAATGATTCATGTAGTCCCCAGAGAGCTGTATATTCCCTTTTAACTAACTTTTAAATATCTGACAGCTGGGTAAAGGTCTCCCCTTTTCGTATCTGCAGGTCCCTATATCCAGGCCTGTTGTAGCCAAGTTTAACAAAAAGTATTCAAATCGTTGCACCATCTTCGCCTCGGTCCTCCCCGATGTTGATGACCAACTTTAAAAGGTGGTAGAGCCAAGCCAATTGACTAATAACCCAACCCTCCCCTCCCTTCCTCTCCCCCCCCCCCCCCCCTCGTGCAAGCCATGCTTCGGTTTTGCAAGCATGTATACTTAGGCTACAGTAATAGGTTAAATGAAGGAGAGCGCTTTTTGCCGATTTTGATGTAATAAAAAAAGTATTTGGACGTAACCACCGAACTCTTCTAAAACATCTTCACAGTCCACACAGCTATAAGGCAAGCAGTTTACTGCAGCACTTTATCAGGTGTTGTTGCTGGGCATGCTCGAACAGCAATAATGGTTGCCATACATTGTGGCGGCTCATTAGGCATGCGCCAGTCTGGCCGACACGATCCGAGCCGGTTTATGAGTGCGAAATAGCCCCCTCCTAAAACGAACAACTTTTATTTTACAGGCTAGTGATGGGAAGTGCGCCGCGTTGTCGATATATTTCGGTATGTTTAATTAGATAAAAAGGTGTTAAAAGTGTCGTATTCCGTGAGAAATCACAAATATTTGGAGATAATTTAAGTATGTCTTTGTTACAGAGCATTTTCGAGTTTGAAGTTTCACTATAGGCATAAGCATTTATTTTTCAGGTATTGTTTCTCACTAGCCCCACTCACATTGTTTGTCACTAGAGTTGTACACATTATATCTTTTTATGAACTACCTATAAATAAAAAAATATCAAAAAGGTTTTTTAGAATGATATACGTCGTCTTGTGAAAATAGCTACTAGCTAATATAATAGCTACTAGATCCAATTTTTGAGACAAATGTGTGAAGTACCAAACATCGTTATTTTCATCGACATTCCAATCGATACATGCACATCGCTAGCGCCACAATTGAGTCATTAGCGCAACACCCCGAGGTTTTCTTCTTTGTTGGAGCGGTTCACTTGTAAAATCATAATAAATAACGAACATTTATCTACAGGATTAAGTTAACTAGGACGTTTTTATTGCTACATAAAACATTTATGTAAACTTCAAAGGCTAAGTTATAAAAGGAAATTAAGGTGGCTTTGCATTCCAGCCTTCATTTATTCCAATACGGCATCCACAGCACGCATTGTGCACCCAAGGACATCTTTAACTGTACCTATGAGTGTATACAGATGGCCAGGGGGGGAGGAGAATCAGAGCTTTTGAAGCTGGGCTTTAGGGGGGAAGTAGGATTTTGATATATAATATCGCCAGACTGACTCACCAACTGTATGCTGTATGCTTCCAAACTAAGCAACTCTTGTACTATGTATACCCTACAACGGACTGGAGGCGATCCCAGTGACACCCAGACCAGGGCACATTACGAAAAGGCCATTTCCGAAATTTACCCCGGCGGAAATAAAACCCGCAACCACCATGTGCAGTGAGCCGAGCGGCCTACGCTCGAACCACTGCGCCAAGCGGTCTTCAAAAGCAGACTCGCCTGAAGTAAAGCAGATACTGTAACCTATAGATGAGGGAGAAGCTGACAGGAAGGATGGTCACTTCACTCATCGTACCAAATGCAGCTATAACAGCTACATTACGCTGGTCATCCGTAAGAGGGTGGTACTACCCTGCTCGAGCTAGTCCGTAAATGAGCTGTATAGTTAATTAGCTTCAGCTTGGCTCAACCACCTTATTACTCCTAGGACCAATCTCCGATATTCGTTGAGGAATGTCAAAAGTCCGCACTTACTATTCCGTAGGGACATCGGCGATATTAAGCACATTCCCTCCCCCTCCGGGGACACCTCCCCCCTCGACCTGATCCTAGATCAGGAGGCACGTCCGCGGACCACATCATTATGAGTTTAGAAAAAAGAATGGCGATCATAAATGGACAGGTGAGTGGTATAGATTACGAGAAAAGTTGACTTTTTTAATATACCAAAGTCGGCAAACGAGCGTATGACCCGCCTTATGTTACGCTGTTACCGCAGCCTACAGATGATTGTGATACCAATGGCATTGCTCGCACGTTGCACGTTGGGACAAAAGGGAGAGAAAGGTAGGACCATAGATATAGATTTACATAGATAACGCAAGTATCGCGACTTGTATTGAAACCAAGCGTTCCGAATTTTGAACACCTACTGTGACGTCATCAGTAAAGGGAAATCCAAACCGATTCAAAGACACCGATGCCGCCGATGCCCCTCCGCCCGCTACGATTCTCTCGAGTGATTATCTCGCTCATACTCATATTTTTTATATCTGTAGCCGCGCGGATTGTAAGCGGCGACCAACCTTGACGCTTGGTCGGGGTTTCGTACACGCGAAGTATCTATCATTTGCGTTATCTATGTAAATCTATATCTGTGGGTAGGAGGTTGGGCTAGACATTGGTTTCACGAAGTAAAAAATCGTCTATATAGATACCCCTTAGATCTATGGGTTCAATGGAAGAACCTAGCAGGTGTTACACAAGACTAAATATAAAGTACCTAACTTATATATTAATCTAGAGGCGATCCCAGTAACATCTGAACAGTCCTCCGAGAACAGTATTTTTTTAATAACAAAGACGACATTTAAGCGTAGGGCCCGCCTGATGTTAAGCAGTTACCGTAGCCTATAGATGCTCAAACGTAATGGTCAGCATCGACAAATCACGCCGACACTATCATACTTATTTAAGAAATTTGTCACATTAACACGTTTACGTAACGCTTGCTTCAATCAATCAATCAATCATCAGTCTATAATTGTCCACTGCTGGACATAGGCCTCCCCTAATGAGCGCCATAGCGCCCTGTCTTCAGCTTGCCGCATCCAGCATCTGCCTGCAGTCTTTCGCAGATCGTCATCCCATCTGGTCGGAGGGCGTCCTACACTACGCTTGCCGAGTCGAGGCCTCCACTCAAGAACACGTTTACCCCAGCCAGCGGTTGTCGGTTCTTCGCGAGATATGGCCAGCCCACTGCCACTTCAGCTTGCTAATTCTTTGAGCTATGTCGATAACTTTGGTTCTCTGTCGGATGTATTCATTGCGAATCATATCCTTCAGAGAAACTCCGAGCATAGCTAAAACGCTTGCTTAAAGAAGGCTAATTACGGACATCTTCTCAGTGGAAGCAGCATTCCAAACCGGTGGTAGATTCTGACTATTAATAAATGACTACTAATATTCATAAATACTTTGTTGGCTTACGTGAATACAGAACAATTTTGAGTTTGAGTTTAACTTTCTCGTGAAAATACGAATCTTCTTGTAACCAAAAACGCAAGGAGTTTAATTGGAAAACCAATTTGGTTTGTGAATGCACTGGCGGTCCGGAATTAGATGTGCAGCGTTATACTTCCATTTTGTAAAATATCTATTGTAATGTTTGCCGCGCTGGCGATTTCAATTACAGCGCTCTGCAACGACGTGTTGGCGGGTATGGAACCGGCTTTCGGAATATGAAAAGTTTATTTAAATTTTTGTTCGTCATTCATCAGCATCGAGCAAAATTAGAATTGGCTACAGCTTGCCCTTAATAATAAACGTGGTTAAGCGGTTGTACAGTTACACCATGCTTTGTCTTCTTCTTTCGAATATATAATTACTAATGATAGAAAGAGATAATCTGGTGTGTAAATATTCGCCGGCTATGCGCTATACCTGTATTCATCACGACAATATTTCCTTTATTCTGTGCCCACCAAGTGGCCTATGCCAATTGGAGAATTTAACACGTCTGTTGAATACAAGTTTCTTCACGATGAAAATCTTCACCGTTCAAACGTTTAGCGAGTCAACTTTGAACATAAGATTCTAACATGATATCCGAATATCCCAGGGATGCAAGTCAGTGACAGCGACAGCGGTCATTCGACATTTTGATTTGGATACAGTAAAATTTATATAAATTATCGGTTTCAGGTTAACCGTGTGAATGACCAATCAGTCGAGCGTTTGATGTTGACTAATGACTACTATAAATAAATAATAAATAAAACTAAACTATAACTTTAATATTAACGCATAATCTAACTCCATACTATGCTATCCTAAGTACAGTACAATACAGTCCCATGAACTAAAGTGTTATAGACGCCTTCAAAATTAAATGCTAAATATTTTATTTGCAACGTCACGGCATGTACTGACCGCCTCATTAGACCGGTGGTCGATTACCGGGTCACATAAAATAATTATTCGAATTTCTGTAAAAAGGTTTTCAGTAATAGACCATAGTCTGGGTCTAATTAATAGGTTATGTATATTGCATTGATTAGGGAGTCATTAGCGAACGTACCCTTGCACAATTACTTACTCTTTAAGAGATCCAAGCCCTTTCATACTATATCGTTATTATGACCCTTATTCCGTATCCAATTAAGTCTGTTAAACAGTCTTAATTCGTGAAACATGTAACTTTAAACCACAGTATAAAATATTGTGTATTATTTTGTAGATAGGAGCATTCTTTCCTCTTAGGGAACATCAACAAAGCCTCTCATAATGGGATTTCCTCCACTCAGAAACGGAAGATACAATCAGTTTATTTTGTAAGAGAACATCGGAATACCTAACGTATTCCGATTTCGTATACCTACTGACATAATCTTAAAAAAAAACACTAAAAAAAACCGTGTTCTCCGATCTCTGTTGTTGCGCACATCAAACCTGACGGGTTTCAGAAAAATGAAACTCTACTTGTACTACGAGTACCTACCACATGTTGTGTATTTTCCTTAATATTTTGATTTAGTAATCAACCTTAGCAAGTATTTTTAATGTAATTTGTATTCATTCATGTAAACATTCTTATAATATTTTAACACAAGTATTAACATTATTTTACCTAATACCATATGGGAAACTAATAATTATATATTATAAACAGATATTTAAAAATGAAACATCAAAAAACATGCCAAGATTGTTTATTAAATCCGCATCGTAAGGAAGAATACACTATACAATGGACTGGGGCGATCCCAAAGTCACCCAGACCAGGGCAAATTACGAAATGGCTATTTATTAAATTTGGCCTGAGGAAAATCGAACCAGCACCTTACCATGCAATCGTTAATATTACTTGAAATGTCGTACATTTGGTACAGGAGCCGTCCTAATTTTTCACCAGGTTGAGTTATGACTGCGACAAATATTGTGTTGCTTCAAACAAATGTCGCACGGTGGGTGACAATCGCGACAAGTCCAATCAGCAGTTAACGCGCCGATATCATTGCCAATTTCTAATACTCCGATAACTTACCTGCGGCGATGCAGTACCTGCAAAAAATAATAAGACATTTCAATATTCGTGAGTAAATAAAATCATTCATCATCAAATAAAATAATTACCACTTTTTACTTTGTCATTTTTGTGTAACAAAGTCGGGAAGTGTGCGACCCGCCTGATGGTAAGCCGTACCATATCAATGTCAGTAGAAATCGTGAAGCTCGTGTCAGCAAAACGTCAAAAGCGGAGCGTTTGAAACGTAATCGCGAGCGTTTGCTTTTCTATTACGATTTGAGTAGCTAGCGTGGTTAGGGCCCTGATGGCTGCTCGCGCGTTGCCGACCTCAAGGGGAAATTGATGATTTCCTAACAAAGTACCTAATTAATAGGTACTTACTGACAAAAACAAATTACATTCAATTGTCAAAAACAAACAAATTTCAATGCCCATATCATTACCCTAATCATCGGCAACAAAGCAACTCATCTGTCCGTCCATTTGTCAGTAATTTTCTTCGGAACAAAACAATGCCGGGGAAACTATACGCGTGGAGCTCTATTTGAGTAACGATCACCCCGGGTGTGCCCGAGTGTTCCCGGATAAGTGAAAACAAAGCCCCGGGTATCGGCCGGCCATTGTTATCCGGCAGAAATCCGTAAACAACCGGCGCCCCCTATGGACGCGGGGGAGGCACTTTTCGCGGGCGCAAAAGGATTTGTTTACATATATAATTTCTGTGGTGTTTGTCTAAATTGTTACAGGTTTTCGATTTGATTGGTTTGAAAGTATTTTAATTATACAGTTCGCTAATTATTTTTTTGAATATTTTAGGCAGGTTCAGCAATAGGTTCAATATGATAACCTAGTGATATTACCAACCTCACACAGAAGAACAGCTTAATGTAGCTATTAAAGCCCCGTTTCGTACGATGAGTGCAGATTGACAGAGCCGGAAACCCTAGCCACCTCTCTTCCACTCTCACTGTCCCACTCCCCTTCATGCATTTAAGGTGAAGGCGCTTGTCTAGCCCGCGAAATTCAAAATTTTCGAGTATTTTTATAGTTTATCCAAAATCTGAAAACATTTAAGACAACATTTTGTAATTCGCGAAAAAGACCGTGTGCAGTGCATTTATTAATACATTTATTTTACTCTAAATATTATCACGGTGGATATGATACTAGTAAATCACTAAATATACAAAAATTGCCAGATTATCTGGATAGCTGTCGTTCTTGAAATGTTTTAGAGTAAGTTGGATATATTTATAAATGCACTGCACACGGTCTTTTTCGCGAATTACAAAATGTGCCTTTTATTATTGTCAGATTTTTTAAAAAATCTAAAAAACCTCAAAAAAATTGAACATCGCGGGTTAGATGGGCGCTTTAGCCTTAAGGCTAACATCGGCTTAACATCACTATCGTACGCTTATTTGCGAACATTGTTTTATAAAAATGTAGGAAATGGCAGGAAAATAGAAGTAAGTAAGGACGTACTTACTTGAATAAATCGAATTTATTATCCAACGTTACGTTTCAGGTTATTGATAAATCGTGTTATCGATAAACCGATAATCCGTGGTACCTAGCCAAGAGGAGCCCCGCTCTAATCTCTCCGTCCGTTAGGCACATTAATGGTGCAAAAATCCCATATGATAGGTGTATATCGCCCCATCAGAGGCTACCCCCCAGTAATTAAACGCAAATGTCGTAACACTACAGCCGTACACATATCGAAACGAGACACAAAGAGTCTGCACTCTGCCTTATTGCTATACACAGGATGTTTGGTTATTGATGACTAACCATTTTGTTTTCGGAAAAAAAATGAGCAAGAGAGAGCTTCCACGATTTCATAATAAATATTCCTTCAAATGATATTAATAATTAGTATTGTAGTAAGTAGTACATCGTTTTATTAGCTTTCACAATGGGAAGGAACTATCTTGAAATAAGAGGCTTAGCACAATGATTTTTACAAGGATTTCATTCAATAAATAAATAATAATAAATATCGCCAGACACACACCAACTGTACGTTCCCAAACTAAGCAAAGCTTGTACTAAGGGTACCGTACAATGGACTGGGGGCGAACCTAGTAACACTCAGACCAGGGCAAATGACGAAAAGGCCATTTCCGAGATTTTCCCCGGCGGGAATCGAACCCGCGACCACCATGTGCAGTGAGCCGAGCGGCCTACGCTCGAACCACTGCGCCAAGCGGTAGTCAATACAGTGAAAAACCAATTCAATTCTAAACGACAAACATGAAGAAAATATAATAAACATTTTTGACGGATAATCGCCGCATTTGACAGTTGAATTACTCGAAAATGTATGTCCTTATATAAATTATCGGTGCCGGTTAAAATCTCTGAATTACAGCATAAATGGCCAATCCTGACAATTATATTTAGTTTTACCTACATATAAATATTATCAATTTAAAAGTATTCTGTTTATGTCACGAAGCCGACATCGATCGTCTGAACAGAGGTGCAAGATTGCAAACTTTTAAATATTCACATAGATTAAAATCCTTCTGCCAGTTAGACATCATACTGTGTATATCAAAATGCGCACTGTCTATCAGTGCAGCCTGCGATGCATGCCTTGTGGCTTTGTTGTGCTTTTGAAAAAAACATCGCGAACACAATGCTCAGGTACATGTCCCGTCTCGGCCGGCAATAACGCATTATGGGGAGTCGAAAACATACGCGGAGTTATTGCATCGAGCAACCACTGATAAATTATTTGTAGCTTCTTTTTACGGCGCTGGAAGCGAGGATGGATGATAATTATGATGCCTTCAGGGAAGAATATCGTTAGAATTAAACCCAAGCTCGAAATTTGTGGAGATGTTCATTTGTGGAGTTTTAAAAAAACTACCATCCCTGTGTCCAAAGTGGCAGACTTGTACCCTTACATTACATCCATTGAATTGAATCCCAGTTTACTACCGGGTAATTAATATACCAACTTTCAAATAGAAGATCAAGATTTCCTTTAAGAAAATTAAATAACACTGCGAAAGCTAACTTTTGGATAACAACTTTAACCGGCACATGTTTAAATTTAGGACGACAACTTAAGTATTGTTACCTTACTTTATTGAAGTTTTTTCATTTAATCAACTTTGTTAAGATAACGGCGCTAATGGCGCTTTGAAATATTAGCACTGCCGTACATGTAAACAAGTTCTACGTAATTTGAATTCGTATATACTCAACAGTACTCTCATCACGAACTAGCCGTGGATGTGGCTACGACTCTTTCAATGTTACCGCTAAACTGTAGTTGAGACTACCCTATGCAAATGGACTTTGGTGCTTATTTTGTTGGTACAATAAATATAGTTGACGTAACTAGATATATCGCTGTCCTTCTCAAGGCCGGCACATGTGAGGAAGACAGCAACCTTTTTGTCTATATATTTTAAGCGTTATCTGCAGACAACACAATTAGCACCATTGCGATGTCAATTTTCATGTCATCAAATCACGACTGAACTATAGCAGAAAAACCAAAGAATACATCAAAATAATATATTATACTGTAGGTTTACGTCAAGGAAATAAAACTAAATCCGGCCCGGATTATGAGTGACAACCAACATAACTTCGCACTTATATGTATAAAAGAGGAAATCAGTACACCTATAAATTCATAAGTATTCAAATAAAGCATTTTATTTCAGTTTATCAATCTTTGTCTTTGGCAGTGGATTGGCTTTTCCGCGAAATATTCTCATAGTGAAAACATCAAATGGAATGAAATCAAAAATGTTTTTATTAATGTTGGCCAATAAAGCACTTATTAATAGTCAAGAATCTACCACCTTTTCGGAATGCTGCTTCTACTGAGAAGATCCAGCAAGCAACTCAATGGTTACTCTTTTCAATAGAATAATAGATGGTGTACATCCTCAGGAACAGCAACACAATGTGAGGAGGCAACACCATCGTCACTAAAAAGTACTTAGAAAGTAATGATTACACTAGTAATTCAGTATTACCAAGCTATAATTAGCTTCCCAATCGTAATCACACTCAAATTTAGGTATTTCAATTAGAAAGCCAGTTGTGAGGTGTGCTTGTAACACATGACGTCACAGGCTTTATTTCAAGATCCAGGCCTAATCCAGGTATCGCAACTCTCTTTACGCGACGTGACTTCACGTAAATTTACGTCATTCTGGTATGGGCACTCATTATGTATATTAATTCACCAAATATTTAATTTCGGGCGAGGAGTCATCTGAAAAGAAGGCGACCGCCTGAAAGTTTTCAGCCCATTTAGAATTCAAACAACGAGTGTAAAAGGAAACAGAATGGCAGTCTTCCGCGGGGATAAATTTTGAACAAATCCCAACTTCGCCTGTCACCGAAACAAAACAACAGATTTAGGTGAAAACTTGAATGAAGCTTAGAATTAGTTAGCTAGTCGTGTTTAAATTAACTCGAAAAGTTCACTCTGAGAACTCTCTTTGGAATTTTAACAATTACCTGCCTTTCTGTTGCGTACTTGCTTGCACGGTTCGTAGAGGCACACACCTAGAGGCCAGTATTAATAAATCGATCTCAAGTCTGCGAGTGATCTTGAGTACGCGTTTGACATGTCATTTTGTACTGGGATGACGTTAGGATGACATTTCCAAGATCGCTCTCAGACTTGAGATCGATTTATTAATAAGGGCATTGGATTTAGTTAAATCCCAGATTTTCCCGAAGTTCCCTAGCGTAGTTTTATTTTCTAAGTGATCTCGACAATCTAGCTGGTTATACGCAACAACTACTAAAATAATACAAGATGATTTGTAAGGTAATTTGACAGAATTACGACGGTAAATATTGACGATATACTAAGGAAATTACCGACTTCCGCTCTACTAACAATGACAATCTGTTGACCCTAATTTGGTAGTACATTTGAATATGTTCAAAGGCCCATAACTGGTCTAATGTAACTATCAACATAAAACAAAAGAATGACGTAGACAGAGCTCGTAGAACTAGTGAGTTAAGCCGGCAAAATAAATACCTACTAATTAGCATTAATCCAGATTATTTTCCAGTCCAAGATTTATAATATATATATAATAATAATAATAATTAAGCCCTTTTGACGTCCCAGTCCTGGGCACGGGCCTCTCCTCACTACGAGGGGGATTCAGGCCATAATCCACCACGCTGGCCCAGAGCGGGTTGGCGGACTTCACAAGTCTTTCAAAAATTGGTTAGATTTTCTAAGACATGCAGGTTTCCACGCGATGTTTTCCTTCACCGTGAGCTAGTGATAATCATCATGGAAATTATGATTCGTACATACATTTTGAAAAACCCAGAGTTGCGGGCCGGGTTTTGAACGCATATATAACCTTTATTGAAATAACACATTGGTACATAATAATACATTTATTTACTTTCCATTTTTATTCTCGTTTTTTTTCTGAAATAGATCTTATAAAATATTCCTGAACACAATGATGAGACGGTCAGAGGTCGCCCCGGGCGATTCCAAATGAAATAACTAAGAGACGTTCCGGAAAACTTGACAACAAACGATAAGGTATTACCGTTTCTATTGTGACATTTAGATTTAAACTTAAAACACTAGCCGTCAAAGTTCAATTTTTAATGATAGATTTATGAGGGTTGACTCGTTATTGAAATTTCAAGCTTAATACAGTCTGAACAGGGAAATGAGTGCACTTGAACGAAATAATTTTATTTTCTGCCTTTTAAACCGTAACAATGTCAATGTGAAGTCGTTCCGAGCACAGACAATGTTGAGTGAAGTTGAGATGCACTTTTTATATAAGAATATGCTTAACTATCAACTAGAACCCACTATTGAAATAAAACGGTTTTACGGATTTTATCGCGTTTATTTACATTTTTTATGTTCCCGACGTTTCGGCTGCTTTACAGCAACCATGATCACGGTGGGACTGGGGTGTTAGACGTCCTGATGTCATAGTTAATAACTGGGTACCCTCATATTTAGATGTTGTTTGCGGTCCGATCCACGCAGAAAGTGCTCACAGTGTCTCGAGGTCTTGCAATGGTACGCTTGTTTTTAGTTTTATTTCAATGTGTAGTATTCGCGTAAATATGAGAAAACAATATAGAACCCACTATACAAGCATTTTTTACGCCGGTAGAGCCAAGCTGTAGCCATCTGACTACAGCTCATATACGGACTGGCTCAATCGAGGTAGTACAACCCTTGAAATAAAACTATTTTTCGGATTTTATCGCGTTTATTAACTTTATGTTCCCGACGTTTCGGTTGCTTTACAGCAGCCATGGTCACGGGGGGACTGAGGTGTTAGACGTCCTGATGTTATAGTTAGTAACTGGGTACCCTCATATTTAGTTGTTGTTTGCGGTCCGATCCACGCAGAAAGTGCTCACAGTGTCTCGAGGTCTTGCAATGGTACACTTGGTTTTGGATTTAATTATATTAATTACTGGATCCCAAGTTGGTGGTAGCACCCAGCCATCTTCCCTATTGAAATTAGGATGTTTTTTAATTTCAATCCAAAACCAAGTGTACCATTGCAAGACCTCGAGACACTGTGAGCACTTTCTGCGTGGATCGGACCGCAAACAACAACTAAATATGAGGGTACCCAGTTACTAACTATAACATCAGGACGTCTAACACCTCAGTCCCCCCGTGACCATGGCTGCTGTAAAGCAACCGAAACGTCGGGAACATAAAGTTAATAAACGCGATAAAATCCGAAAAATAGTTTTATTTCAATGTGTAGTATTCGCGTAAATATAAGAAAACAATATAGTACAACCCTCTCACAGAAAATCGGCGTGAAGTAGATATTAAAGCTGCGTTTCGTACGATTAGTGAGAAAGCCGGAAGAATAACCCTATTCCCCTTCCTCTATCCCAGTCCTCTTTAGGACGGAAACGCGCGAGCAGTTCCTGTCTCCCACTTTGCAACGGAGGAAAGTGGATAATTTTCTTCGAACTCACCAACACTTTTTATCCGACCGCCCCGAAAGGATAGTTATGCTTTTACAATATCACCTTCTTAGAAATGCCATTATTACCAATCAATGTAGGACCCATTCGAGCCATGTTAAATGCATTTCTAATACAGAGGGATAGCTCACGTACGGAAAATGTGGGGATGAAAGGGACCCGGTGACGTCATCAATCGGGGTAAATGGCCCCGGTACGTGTTGGGACGAAAGGAGTACTTCGATCGATTTCCTCGTGGAATCAAGATGGATTTCTTCATCGAAGCGTAACTTTTCACCGGACAGAACGTACACACAAAACATGTTGTTGTCTCCATTTTATGACTTTTTTTTTGAGACTGGTCCCACTACACACTCCCACCACTGTTACTCCTGTAGACCAGGATCAACAATGGTGACCAATAATGACGTCGAGGTTTGACCCTCGAGGAGTCCCGGGGACAAGTTGTATTGTCTTGGAGCCCGCACGAATTTAATCGAAAGAAATAATAGGAGTTGGAAGAAAAAAATCCACTTCCCACCGGCGCAAAGCGGGAGACAAAAATAGCTGGTATGGGCCGATTGCCGTAGAAGCAAGACTGTTACAGCTGATTGAAGACCAGTTGAAAGGCACCACGGATCGTTTTTAGACTAATTGGACCTTAACCCGTGAGCTGATTATACTTGATTCCAAGAATAGTTATGGCAAAAGCGCTTAAACGCACGGAAATTCCACTGTATGACTACGAAAACTAGAACAAAGTCAGCAAACAAGCACACACACACACACACACACACACACACACACACACACAGCCACAAAACGCAGCTATAATAGTTACTTTACCCTTATCCTCTATGAGAGGGTGGTAAACCCTGAACGAACCAGCCCTTATATCAGCTGTAGACAAGACAATTAGCGAATTTCACACAATTGCCATAGACGCGCCCAGATCACGATGTTTTCCAGAGTTTTCCTAGTCGATTGTAGAAAACCAGCCTTACTAACATAACTTTAGCGTTCATTTTTTATTTACACTAAGAAGCTGACACCGTTGTCTATATATTTTAAACTGATGTTTTCCGTATTTGATTGCTGGATACATTGAAATTATCGGTGCTGAGTTGACCGTGTGAATGACCCCAAAGCCTTATATAGTCAAACTAGTTGACTCTCGGAAGGGACTCTACAATTATTTTAATACATAAACAGTGCAAGACAGCTCACGTACAGAAACTGCGGCAATGGCGCCCCCTGACGTCATCAATCGAAGCAAATGGGGCGGGGACGTGTTTGGACGGCATTTGGACGACATTTGGACGGAGGAGGAAGGTCGGCTCACACGTCACCGAGATCGTAGTGTTAATGAGGGTAATAAATAGAGTCGAGTCCGCCATTACAGGCTTGTTTATAGCGAAATATTGGGGCTAAACTGGTTTTCGTGAATTGGTTTAATGATTACAAAGGTACGACCGCTTGGCCGAGTGGTTCGAGCGTAGGCCGCTCGGCTCGCTGCACATGGTGGTTGCGGATTCGGTTCCTGCTGGGGTAAATTTCGGAAATGGCCTTGTCGTAATTTTCCCTGGTCTGGGTGCCACTGGGATCGCACCCAGTCCATTGTACGGTACCCAAAGTACAAGCGTTGCTTAATTTGGGACCATACAGTTGGTGTGTCAGTCTAGCGATGTTTTGAATGTATTTAAGTCGGCAAACTAGGCGGTTAAGCGGTTACCGTAGCCTATAGGTGCTCGCAATACCAATGGCATTGCTTGCACGTCGCCGACCTGAAGTGCAATGGTAAGCATAGCTGAATTTTTTAAGCTTTTTTACACAACCGAGCCGTTTTGTAAATTATCTAATTTATTGAAATAAAACTATTTTTCGGATTTTATCGCGTTTATTAACTTTATGTTCCCAACGTTTCGGTTGCTTTACAGCAGCCATGGTCACGGGGGGACTGAGGTGTTAGACGTCCTGATGTTATAGTTAGTAACTGGGTACAACTAAATATGAGGGTAACCAGTTACTAACTATAACATCAGGACGTCTAACACCTCAGTCCCCCCGTGACCATGGCTGCTGTAAAGCAACCGAAACGTCGGGAACATAAAGTTAATAAACGCGATAAAATCCGAAAAATAGTTTTATTTCAATGTGTAGTATTCGCGTAAATATAAGAAAACAATTATCTAATTTATAAAATCCATCTGCAACATACTACTGATGACATTTTTTATTTCATTCAACAAGAGCCTGCATTGCTTTTTATATTACAACTAACCCAGTAAAAATTTCACAATGTACCAAATCAATGTTGCCGCTCTGAACAAGATTGCTGGCATTGGCAAAATGAATGAAGACTAAGTGCCCACAGATGAATTCCCCTCGGAAAAGAGGGGATAAGTTTCGTTTTTTTCACAAAAAAAGCCATTTAGGGTGAATGGCCGCGGACAATGGACGCTTTTGGCCGCCATGTAAAGAATAATATGAAACTATTACTAATGGTTCATAATGGGTGGAGGGAAAAGAGCCAATAGGTAGTCGGTCAGTCATAGCCTGCCGAGTGGGAGGTCTCAGGTTCGATTCCCACCACCGTAAAACTAAGACTGGGTAGGTACTAGGAATGTGAAAACATCACATAACAATTAAGTTATAAATTTTGTTTTATAGCCTTTTTTTGGGGCCTAATCCCGCCACACACTCCCGTAAGCCAGGATCGACAATGGTGACCAATAATGAAGTCGAGGTTTGACTCTCTACGAGTCCCGGGGAAAAGTTAAATTGTCTTGGAACCCGCACGAATTTAATCGAAAGAAATAATAGGAGGAGTCGGAAGAAAAAAAATCCACTCTGTTTTAAAGCCTGTCTCTGATTCTGTAGATTCATATTTTATTTGATTACTCGTTCTTGGTCCTCCAATCTGTGTCTTGGAGACCTCCTCCAACCTTTTCAATCTGTCTCGCTCTTCAGCTTTTCTCGTGGATAGGTACACTACCTCATATATCTATAAATACACATGAAAATAAACACGAACCGATAAAACGAAACGATCTAGACACGAACCAGGCATTGAACCGAACACCACGTAATCCAGCAGGCATAAACACGATATAAAATTAAAGAGACAGATAAGTTACAGTCTAAATATACCTCTAAATTGAAAAATTTAATTTAATTCCCCGGTGCGACGCCTTTTTAACCTACAAAAGAGCTGATAATTTTCAAACGGCTGAACCGATTTTTATGAAACATGGCTAAGAATAAGAACGCTCTGGATCAGAATACCTTTCTAACAAAAAAAATAAAAATAAAATTGGTTCATCCGCTTCGGCGCTACGATGCCACAGACACACACACACAAATACATAGATACTAAACTTATAACACCCCTATTTTTCCTTGGGGGTTAAAAATGGCTTAGCTATAGCTAATGCATACAATGGTGTTGCCTGCTCATATTATTTTTTTATGCTGTTCCTGAGAATGTACACCATCTTTCATTCATTGATAAGAGTAACCATTGAGTTTCTTGCCGGCTCTTCTTAGTGGAAGCAGCATTCCGAACCGGTGGTAGATTCTGACTATTCATAAAATGCTTTGTTGGCTTACATGAATAAAAACAATTTTGAATTTGAATTTACATACAGACATTTATTTAGTCTTCTTCGAGATAGGACTATGATAACTCGTATTAAGTAAGCACCATCTCATGTTACAGCTTGCAATTTGATCGATCCCGACATCGTCTGTCTGTGGCCCACAAGGGTTTTCCACACACGAGAATAACGCTGCGATTTTTTAACATAAAAATACGCACAAATTAAGAACCTCCTCGATTTTGAAGTCGGGTAAAAATAATTTTCGGTTCAAAGAAATGTATTTCTCATAAGAACTTACAGTCCATTAAAAATGAGATACAGTACTTAATTATAAAATAATATAACAGTAAATACGGGGCAGAAGATGTTCCATGTCTTTTCTTGTCTGTGCGAGAAGGGTAGTGTCGTCAGCGTATCTGAGGTTATTTATTATATAGTATAACTAGCTGAGCCCGCGACTTCGTCCGCGTGGATTTTAACTTAACAAAAAAGCCCGCTCCCGCGTTCTGAGCCCGCGCGACAGGACCCATTTTATTAAATTTTGTTTTTCTAAAATAAAAGTAGTTTAAGTTACTGCTTATAACATCAGCTATCTGCCAGTGAAAGTCCCGTCAAAATCGGTCCAGCCGTTTCGGAGATTACCCGGAACAAACACACAGACAGACAGACAGACAGACAGACAGACAGACAGACAAAACAATTTTTAATCGCGTTTTTGCTATAGGTGTCGTATGTACTTTCATATGCATTTAGTGAAAAGGTGTTATTTTGATATTACAAACAGACACTCCAATTTTATTTATTTGTATAGATTTATTTATATTCCGCGTGAATGATTCCGTCTGAAACATCTTTCCACAAATTATCCTATACAGACACAGTTAGTGCGGGCGGGAAACTAAATTAGATTCAAATCAGACGAAAGGTCGCGTTTATTATACGAATAGCGGAGGAAATTACTGTCTCGATCGAGTTTTTTATGGAATTTTCATTGGCGTCGTGTATTATATAGATACTAGCTGTGCCCCGCGACTTCATCCGCGTAGTATTGGATTATTGGGTTAAAAAGTATCCTATATGTTAATCCCGGTTATAATCTATCCGTGTTCCAAATTTCATCCAAATCCGTTCAGTAGTTTTTGCGTGAAGGAGTAACAAACATACATACATACATCCACACTCACAAACTTTCGCATTTATAATATTAGTAGGATATTTAAGTGTGAACAAATTATTATGAAATAAAATGTTTATATTAATTCAAAGGATCCTGCATACAGTAACTATTAGTGATTGATTACTAGTAGGTATAGTCGTACTGAGAAAAGATACTACCTACTGACAACCGACTTTATTATGGATTGTTTTTTGCGAGCTGATTCGCTTGCCTATATATTGTTTTCTGGATTTCGGCAACAGCGCTATCTTCCGGGTTCAACTATAACTAAACCATGCGGGTGACGTCATAGGAACAAAAAAAAACCAAATCTGTCACGCCGTTTAGGAGGAGGAGAAGTACGAAAACAAAACATCGGTATTTTATTTATGTACCGACTAGCTGAGCCCGCGACTTCGTCCGCGTGGAATTTAACTTAACAAATAACAAAAAATCCCGCTCCCGCGGTCTGAGCCCGCGCGAGAGGATCCATTTTTTTAAATTTTGTTTTTCTAAAATATAAGTAGCCTAAGTTACTCCCTTTAACATCAGCTATCTGCCAGTGAAAGTCCCGTTAAAATCGGTCCAGCCGTTTCGGAGATTACCCGGAACAAACACACAGACAGACAGACAAATTTTTTTTAAATCGCGTTTTTGCTATAGGTGTCGTATGTACTTTGATATGCACTTAGTGAAAAGGTGTTATTTTGATATTACAAAGAGACACTCCAATTTTATTTATTTGTATAGATAGATACCTAAAGAGTATGATGACTCATTCTTCATTGAATAAGTAGGTATATTGTGATGTTCCGAAATAAGTAATTTTACAGTCATTCGCTATTAAGTTTACTAATACTTCTCAATACGACGTCGTACTAACTCTAGATAGTAGTGCTTTCGAAACTTAAAACGTCTGCATTTTTTCAATTGTAAAGTAACATTGATTATTTCCCTATTAGTTATCGTAAAGCATGCCTTATGCGATATTTATGCGATAGAAAACAGTTTTCACTGCCATAACCGAGGTGTGCCGTACCTATCCTAAAAATCCAATAAATCAACTATGATACTATCTATGTACGAGTATACTAGGTTAAACAGAAAGGGTACACAATTCTTTTTGCAACTTAACGTTGTAAATCTTAAACTATTGGCTTTATGGGACAGTTGAAGTACTAAAGGTTTTGTAGACTTATGAAATCTGTCAACAGCTGTATCCCTATAACACCTTTTGTATTTCAAGTTTGCTCCAAAGCTGATAGTTTTAGAATTTCAAAGTTAAGTTTTGAAAATAACTTATATCCTTCAGTTTCAACCCGTATATATACAGTGGGATAATTAATAATATGGCCCTAACTCGATTTTATATTTCCTCTCATTTAAACTCTAAAGAGCTTAAAAGCTTGTGAAACAAAACTAAGTTATGCCGTGGTTATTTTTAGTGCTAATTAGGAGGCGGCCGGCCCGGTCCCCCGCGGGCGCGGCGGGACGGGACCTGCACAGTTATTCGTGAAATGCAATGCGGATCGCAAAAACAGCCACACACAACATCGGCCCGATAGATCAAGATTGAGAACGTAACATGCAAAATGTATTGAGTTTATTATTTTATTGAATACTAGCTGAGCCCGCGACTTCGTCCGCGTGGAATTTAACTTAACAAAGAAGCCCGATCCCGCGTTCTGAGCCCGAGCGACAGGACCCATTTTTTTAATTTTGTTTTTCTAAAATAAAAGTAGCCTAAGTTACTGCTTCTAACATCAGCTATCTGCCAGTGAAAGTCCCGTCAAAATCAGTCCAACCGTTTCGGAGATTACCCGGAACAAACACACCAGACAGACAGACAGACAGACAAAAAAATTATAAATCGCGGATTTGTTATAGGTGTCGTATGTACTTTCATATGCATTTAGTGAAAAGGTGTTATTTTGATATTACAAACAGACACTCCAATTTTATTTATTTGTATAGACTAGTATTCCCGTTATAATGGTCGAAATTCGACCATAATTCATTAAAATTTAAATTTTAAACGTCATTAAGGTTCTATTGTCAAAGACTATTTGATACTGGCAAGCAAAACCCACTATGGGCGACCGAAAAAAAAAAGTTACCATTTGTCAGTCAGACAGTAATCTAGTTACGAAGCGGAAGTTACAAATGTGTGTGTGATAAACGTATGGTAGTGTGTGTAATGTTTTTTAATGATTTTAATGTATTTTTAAGTATTATAATATAAAAATATTATTCTGCACTCCTTCTCTATATAAACAATAAGTGTGCCAAATTTCGTACACCTCCGTCCGCGCAATTTTCGTAAAATGTGGTATAAAGTTTTTCTTTCACGTATATAGATTAGATCTACATTTATATGATTATGCACCTACACACGCGCCAGTTGCATGCCGCCGCAGGCCGCGGCATGTGTTGCTGGACCCCCCCGACCCACTCACCGCTCTCCTAGACTCAGATGTCGAGGAGAACGACACACGCACACTCCCCACCAGACACCGACCTCGCCGGCGAGGTCGACGAACCCCCGCTTCCGCTAGAAGGTGCGTCTACTTACCTAGACGCACCTTGGCACCCGACAAGCCCGCTGAGTTTCTTGCCGGATCTTCTCAGTCGAGGTCGCGTTCCGATCCGGTGGTAGATTTACCCTCGCCACCTCTCCTGGCAGCGGCCCAAGCCGAGGTCGTGTCCCTTGTGGCGCCCTTGAGCTAGCTGCCCCCCTGCCCCTCTGGCTGGAGCGCACTTGCGCTCGCCCTCTGTCCGGGTGAAGTTGTTATGGCCATTCTAGCCAACAACATATAGTCAATTCAAAAAAAAAAAAAAAAAAAAAAAAAAAAAAAAAAAAAAAAAAATCTACATTTATATACGATTAGATATTGTATTACATATACGATTAATATATAGATTAGACCCAAGGTGTAGCCAATTCACTACAGTTCATATACGGGCTCGACCGGGGTAGTGGCACCCTATCACAGTATATCGGCGTAAAGTAGCTATTACAGCTGCCTTTCGTACAATTAATGCAAAAGCCACAAGAATGACCCCCCCTTTACCCTCAAACTGTCCCACTACACTTCAGATCAGTAACGTGCAAACAATGCCATTGGTATTGCAAGCATCTATAGCCTTCGGCAACTGCTTAATGTTAGGCGGGTCATATGCTAGTCTACCGACTTGTTATAAAAAAGTACTGAATATTATTTTATCTATTTATTATTGATAGCATTTCTTTAATTGCATTCAGAATTTAAATAGAGCATTTCCTTTATGACAATGCAATGTTAGACACAAGGTTTCATAACAAAATGTACCTAGGTACAATGATGGTTTTTCAAAAAGGCCGGGTTCGATTCCCGAGCCGTGTACGAGTTTTTCTCTTCGCTGAGTTACAAAGCGGGAGACAAAAATATATGTACTCTTTACTTAGTCTTAAGGTCGATTTATACATCGTAAGAGGTCTTCCATCATTTATTTATTTAGAATACTCCAACCGCACACAGTTACATCCTATCTCTGCCTTTATAACTATGCATGAGGTTTTACCTCCCGATGGAGACATCCCCGCCATAGATCGCTCACTATGATAGATCAGTGATCCATGTATCAATCTCCAACCGGTGCTTGAACTGATGTAATATACGAGTATATCTACCTGTACGAGGGACTTGTGTTTGAATTTCTTACGGGATAAGAGAAAAAGTTTATTGAGAATCAGACTTTTTGAAGCGAAGTTTCTATACGGACGTGCGGGGCGCTCGCCGCGCGGCCACTCTATCCGTGCTAAGCGTCAGTAGCGTTGCACGATATAAATGGGTATACAGAGTGGCGCGCGTTGCACGCTTAGTTCATAAAAAATAATGATCTTAAGACTCTAGCAACCATAGTTTACAAAAGATTTCCAAATGTGAGCAGTAGACTTATTACATTAACTTAACAATATTTAGCTCAATCACTTGTACCATAAATTGACTGAGTTTAAAATTATTGTATGACATCATTGAAACTAAAGAGTAAAGACCACTGAAGTACTGTCAGTAGATACATAAAATTACGTTTCAACCAAAGACTCTCTCTCTACTTTTTTTTTTGGGGACTAGTCCCGCCACACACTCCCACCACTGTAACTCCTGTAAGCCAGGATCGACAATGGTGACCAATAATGACGTCGAGGTTTGACCCTCGACGAGTCCCGGGGAAAAGTTAAATTGTCTTGGAACCCGCACGAATTTAATCGAAAGAAATAATAGGAGGAGTTGGAAGAAAATATTTCCACTTCCCTCCGGTGCAAAGCGGGAGACAAAATATATGTAGCTGGTATGGGCTAATTGCCATAGAAACAAGACTGTTACAGCTGATTGAAGACCAGTTGTAAGGCACCACAGATCGTAATATGACTAATTGGACCTAAACTCGTGCGCTGATTATACTTGTTCCAATAATAGGTATGGCAAAAGCGCTCTCTCTCTCTCTACTGACAATGTAGGCAAACAAGCGTACGATCTGCTTGATGTTAAGCAGTTATCGTAGTCTATAGATGCTTGCAAATACTAATGGCATTGCTAGCACGTTACCGACATAATGGGGAGTAGGACAGAGCGATGGAAATGGAATGGACGAGGATGTTATGCTTCTAGCTCTCTATCTCTCTTATCGTACGAAACGCAGCTACAATAGGTACTCCACGCCTTTCATATACAACGACCGCTTGGCGCAGTGGTTTGAGGGTAATCCGCTCGGCTCACTGCACCGGGTGGTTGCGGGCCCGATTCCCGCCAGGGCAAATTTCTGAAATGTCTTTTCGTAATTTGCCCAGGTCTGGGTGTGTCTAGGAACTCCCCCTGTCCATTGTACAGTACCCATAGTACAACAGTTGCTTAGTTTGGGACCATACAGTTGGTTTATCAGTCCGGCGATGATTTTTTTTATCATCCGTGGGAGGATAGTTTTCCGTATATGCGCTGTTGTCATTGGCTAATAACATCCTACCGAATAAGGTGCCACATATCACTACTAGAGAGTAGAAATAGGCCATTTACCCCATCCTGATGCACAATAAGGTACGATAGATGTGTCTGAACGAGTCAAGACGGAATGCCTAATTAATTGTTACCGGGAATCTCGAACAATGGTTGGCAAAGAAATGGAGGGTGGTAGGGCTGGCAAGAGTCCCGCTTTGCCTTGGTCTGGGTGTCACTGGGATCGCCCCCAGTCCATTGTATGGTACCCATAGTACAAGCATTACTTAGTTCGGGATCATACAATTGGTGTGTCAAATTCAAATTCAAATCGTTTATTTTGTTTAGGCCTACGGGGGCACTTACAAATTGTCAATTTTACATATTTTTTTTCTTATATCTACAACCGGATCGGAACGCGACCTCGACTGAGAAGATCCGGCAAGAAACTCAGCGGGCTTGTCTTTTTACATGTAATGTTTTTTTAAAATCGCCAGTTGCTTATTATCAATAATTACAAAGGGTAGTAGATATTAATATAAATATTATAATAGCTCCAGTGTGTTGCCTTTTGATATTACCAAGAATTACACAAATAATTCGGTCTAGTAGGGCAAGACACGCTACGCTTTGACATTATTATTGACTGTCGAGATTTGAGCTGCTCAGTCTCAAGCTGATTTATCATCCAAATAATCCGAGATTTTGTAATAACCTTTTGCACTGAGTTTAGTTTAGTTTAGTCTGGTGCTATAAAATTAATAAAAAAAATATTTAAAAGATATAACTTTATAGGTACTCTACCTACTCTACCATGAGAGTCTCGAGTAGAGTCGCCAGTCAATAGTGTCTACGTTAAATATTTTATGGAAAACCGTTCGTTTATTTCATTCCTGCCAACCCTACCAAGATTGGCAATAAATAGTAAACGATGTATTATAATGGGAATTCTAACAAAACTGACAGCATTCAGGAAATATTTGCCGAACATATCAGCCCACAAAAGGAATTGTTAAGAAACTTAAGCATCTGAGTAATGTGCTGTAAAATGTTTTTGATAGGTACGTATATTTCTGAGATGCGATGCGCTTTGCATTATTAAGTACCTACTTATTCGCCACAAAGTTATTTTAATTTTGAGACTTTAATAATCACTAGCTGAGCCCGCGACTTCGTCCGCGTGGAATTTAACTTAACAAAAAAGCCCGCTCCCGCGTTCTGAGCCCGCACGACAAAACCCATTTTTTCATTTTTTTTCTAAAATAAAAGTAGCCTAAGTTACTGGTTATAACATCAGCTATCTACCAGTGAAAGTCCCGTCAAAATCGGTCCAGTCGTTTCGGGGATACTCTTTGATTTCATGTGTTTTTATTTTTTTACGCGTAACTCTAATTGTTTTTCAAAAACTAAAGTAGCCTTAGTTACTCCCTATTACAACAGCTATCTGCCAGTGAAAGTCCCGTCAAAATCGGTCCAGCCGTTTCGGAGATTACCCGGAACAAACACACAGACAGACAGACAGACAGACAGACAAAATTTTTTTAAATCGCGTTTTTGCTATAGGTGTCGTATGTACTTTCATATGCATTTAGTGAAAAGGTGTTATTTTGATATTACAAACAGACACTCCAATTTTCTTTATTTGTATAGATGTATAGAAGATAAGCAGTGATAGCCGATTGGTTAAAGCACGCGTCTTGCGGGCACCAGGTCCTGGGTTCAAACCCCGGCTTGCACCTCTCGGTTTTTCGAAATCTATGTGCGATACATAATTTCTACTATGATTATCACTCGCTTACGGTGAAGGAAAACATCGTGAGGAAACCTGCGTGTCTTAGGAAATCTAATCAATTTCGAAAGACATGTGAAATCCGCCAACCCGCACTCGGCCAGCGTGGTGGATTACGGTCTGAATCCCCCTCGTAGTGAGAGGAGGCCCGTGCCCAGGAGTGGGACGTTAAAAAGGGCTAAATTGTTATTATATTATTATTAATAATCATAAATAACTTGAGAGACTAAGCCAGGATCTACAATGGTCCAAACAAAATAAATGAATAAATAATTACTCCTGGGCACGAGCTTCCCCTCTACACGAGGGGGATACAGGCCATATCCACCACGCTGGCCCAGTGTAGGTTGGCGGATTTCACATGTCTTTCGAAAATTTACTAGATTTTCTAAGACATATAGGTTTCCTCACAATATTTTCGTTCACCGTAAGCAAGTGATAACCTATCCTATGTGATTACCTATATAGAAATTATGATTCGTACAGAGATATCGAAAAACCCAGAAGTGCTAGCCGGCGTTTGAACCCAGGACCTTGTGGCACATGCAAGACGCTTGGTTAACGAATCGGATATCACTGCTTCTAGTAACAAAACAAAGACACTGTAATTTTCCCGATGCGAGTGCCTCGGAGAAGCTAGTTATTTTGTAACATGCAAATATTAAGCTCTTGAATAGAATATTACTCACTTGCTTCCCATTGAAAAGACTGCACAGATTGACAGACGACCGCTTGGCACAGTGGTTTGAGCGTAGGCCGCTCGGCTCACTGCACCGGATGGTCGCAGGTTCGATTCCCGCCAGGGCAAATTTCGGAAATGGCCTTTTCGTAATTTGCCCTGGTCGGTACGGTAACCATAGTACAAGCTTTGCATAGTTTGGGACCATACAGTTGGTGTGTCAGTCGGGCGATATTTATTATTTACTAGCTGTGCCCGCGACTTCGTCCGCGTGGAATTTAATTGACAAAGTTTCATACAAACTTTCATCCCCTATTTTATCCCCTTGGGGGTAGAATTAATCAAAATCCTTTCTTAGCGGATGCCTACGTCATAACATCTACCTGCATGCCAAATTTCTGCCCGATCCGTCCAGTGGTTTGGGCTGTGCGTTGATAGATCACTATGTCAGTCAGTCAGTCAGACTGACCGACATAGTGACTGACATAGCGTCATCTGTTTGTAGAAGTATTATTTAAGTATTAGCTGCTACCGATTGTACTGTACTATACTTATTGCTTCCCATATTTAATTTCCATAAAAAATCATAAATTGATTGAAACCAACTTCTTTTTCCTATTGACCGTGTAACCATACAACCTCAATCAACCGACTTTTCCTCTTTTAATAATATCCCCCCCTCATTTAACCTCATCAAGTCGTTATAACTTTTCCGAAAAAATTGCCCAAGTTTCGGGAACATGGTAAACACAACAATGATTGCTTTTTATAAACATTTTCTTATGTTTGAAGGAAATTAGGTGAAGTTTTGGACACAAGGCAATGTATTTCGTCGAGTTTTTTTTTGTACAGACTTTGAGTAGCTGTTTTGTGTATCACCTCGAGCAAAATATGGGATGGAAGAAGATTTCCGACAATCCGATGAAGGTGGCATAGGTATGCAATGACAATCATGATTTTAACGGTACGGACAGATTGCCATTGATAGATTATCAAAAATTTAACTAATATGACTAAAATAAATAAATATAAAGATGGTGGATTATGAATGAGCTTGAAGCGGCCTATCAACGCCGCTTCAGCGCAGCGGAAACCGTTTCAGACTTACCACAGGAAAGGTAGGGAAAAGGAAAAAACAGGTACTTACAGCCCGTGGTCTCTTCGGGTGACGCCGTTGTAATTCGGACGAGCTGTCGCCTCGCCTGAGGAGCCGTCGTCTTGGTTCCGGGCTAGCCCGCACTCACAATATCACTTTATCACTTTTTTAATGTGTATAAGTATGTTGAATTAAAGTTATTCGAGAGAGTGAAAAGGTAATTGGCGCGAAAAGTTTTTTGTGTGTTTTTGAGAGTGACGTTGACAGCTGACAGACATGAGTTGCGTTGCGGTTTGTTTCTTTGTCCTTGGATATAAGTCCTTCTGCCACGGGCTGTTTAGGATAGGTGGGGAAGGAGACAAGGATGTTGTAAGTCTGAACATAATTCCCCCCGCTTGAAATCATTAGGGATTTCAGGGATTCGAACGCTAAGAATAAAATAAAGGAAAATAAAAGGTATTGACAAAATTAAAAATATTAAATAGTTAAAGAATGTACATTAATGGCAGACGCTTAGATTAACATAAGAGAATAGCTGGTAAATAAACATAAACAACTATAGAAAAAAGTTTTAACATAAAGCGTCCTTGTTATTAAGGGAGTATGCATTATTAATACGAATTAAATAAATTAAATTGCGTTATTGCTGAATAGGCAGAGGGCAAAGTTTTGTAACTGGCCTACGGAGTGAACCGTGCATAGTTCGAACCGTGACTACACGCACTATACCGTCTTTGCCGGGATGTACTTCGATCACTCTACCACGCCGCCACTCTAGGGAAGGTAAGTTATTATCCACTAGGAGTACAATATCTCCTATCTGAATGCTGGATTTATTTTGAAACCATTTCTCCCTTTGCTGTAAAGTGTGAAGGTAGTCGTATTGCCAAGAACGCCAAAAGGATTGAGTAATTTTTTTTAACATTTCCCAACGAGCGCCAGGTGGAACGTATTCGCTTATGAGTTCAGGCTCAGGTATCGATACTAACGGAGCATTCGTTAAAAAATGACCGGGAGTGAGTACATTGACTTCATTAGGATCAGAAGAGACGCTGCATAATGGTCTAGAGTTGAGTACTGCTTCAACCTTAGTACTTATTGTCATCAATTCCTCCAAAGTTAAAACTTGTAGTCCTACAACACGTTTCAAGTGATATTTCATAGATTTTACTCCACTTTCAAAAATACCCCCAAAGTGACTCCCGGTGGGAGGATTTAGTCGCCAAACAATTTCCCGTTTCGCGAGCTGTGACTCAAGGGAATCATTGTTTTCATGGACGAACCTTTGCAGTTCGTTAATATAACGTTTTGCGCCTATGAAATTGGAACCACAGTCCGAGATTATAAATGTGCAAAGACCACGGCGCGACACAAATCTATCTAGCGCAGCAATAAATGCAGGAGTTGATAATTCTGTCACTACCTCAAGATGTATGGCTTTTACAGCGAGGCAAACAAAAACGCAAATGTAAGCTTTATAGGTACGAGCGTTTCTTCGGCGGCTTTCCTTAACTGTGAAAGGACCAGCGAAGTCTATTCCTACTTTTTCGAAACAGCGCGTCGGTTGGACTCTCGGTGAGGGTAAATCTCCCATTAATGGCTGACAATTAATTGGTTTCGCTTTGAAACATGGAACACACTTAGATAGTCGGGACCGAATTAGATTGCGGATACCTAAGATCCAATATCGACGTTGAATAATCGATTGCAGGGTACGAGGCCCGCAATGCAGATACAGTATATGCAAATGATTAATAATTAGAAGAGATAATGGTGATGATTTTGGTAGGAGTAAAGGATGTTTCATTGACTCAGGTAAATTCGAATGTTTTAAACGTCCCCCCACTCGCAACAGTCCATCATGATCATAGAATGGGTTAAGCTTTTGAACAGCCTTAGATGCCCGAACTTCAGGTGTGAAATATGACTGCTGTTCATGCGACACCAAAAGTAACATGGCTTGAGTTAATTCATTCGTTTTTAAAATAGTACTGTTGCTATGCTCCTTGCGTTTGAACTTAGAGAGCGCGCGTAGACACCAGGCTAATACACGCTGCAAACGATCTAGCGTGGAATAACGAATCAATAATATAGAAATCACATCGGATTCTGCGGGGGTAGACGCATTTTGCGACACGTATGTTTGGTTTCGCAACTCTGGAACCGACTCAGAAGACTCCCAATCGCACCTTACGGGCCAACTAGCGGAATCGCGAGTAAGCCACTCCGGGCCAGACCACCAGGAGGAACAAGAAACTAATTGAGATCCAGTAAGCCCTCGACTGCAATGATCCGCTGGATTGTCATGCGTGTATACGTGTTGCCAATTTTCGGCTGGTAGATCGTCGGTAATTTTAACCACCCGATGGGATATAAATGGCTTCAGTTTATGAGGGGAAGTATGCAACCATGATAGCACAGTGCTGCTATCAGTGAAAGCGATAAGTTTATTGATAGGCAATTTTTCTCCCAGTAGATTGTACATGTGTAGCATAACACGAGCTAATAGAACCGCACTACACAATTCAAGTCTATTCACGGTCAAAGGTTTTAAAGGCGCTACTTTTGATTTAGCAATTAACAAATGTACCTCGCACTCGGAATCCTTGACGCTTCGCAAGTAAACACAACAACCATAGGCCTTTGTAGATCCGTCGCAAAATCCTATTAGTTGGTAAGTATCAACCCTATCAGAGGTGATGCGACGAGGTAAACGAACCTCACTTATATGCTTGAGCTCAGAAGCAAAGTTTTCCCACTTTTGACTTATTTCGAACGGTACAACTTCGTCCCAATTGACTTGCAATCGCCAAAGCTCTTGAAGGAGTAATTTGGCTGTCAGAACGACTGGCGAGATCCAACCCACTGGGTCATATATACGAGCGATATTCGATAGAATACCTCTCTTAGTATTGCTAGATTTTAACTCTGACAAAGAATAAACGAAAAAATCGCTCTCGGGATCCCATTGAACACCGAGGATTTTAACAATATTTTGATGGTTTTCATCGCAAAATGATTTCGGTACCTGACAATGCTCTGAAGGCAAGGACTGCAGAAATTCAGGTGAGTTACTACTCCACTTACGGAGTTCAAATTTAGCATACTTAAGTAGTTTAATTAAATCATCCTTTAAACGTAGGGTTTGCTCGACAGATGGCCTTCCTGCAGTTATATCGTCCATAAATGTATCATGACGAACAGCTTCAGCAGCTTCCGGAAACTCCGCGCCGTGATCAATAGCAATTTGATGTAACGTGCGTATCGCGAGATAAGGGGAATTAGTAACCCCGTACGTGACAGTGTTGAGTTCGTACTCACACACTGGATCAGAGGGCGTATTTCTCCACAACACATGTTGCCACAGTCGATCTTCCGGTCGCAGATCTATGTTCCTATACATTTTTGATATATCGGAAGTAAATACTATTGCATTAATGCGGAATTTCGTTAAAATATTGACGATGTCGTTCTGCAGCTTGGGTCCCGTATACACAATATCATTTAACGACTGTCCAGACGTTGTCTTTGCGCTAGCGTCGAACACAACGCGGAGTTTCGTCGATACGCTTTCAGAGCGTATCACGCAATGATGAGGAATAACATATTTCCCAGACCCGAAAGTTGAAGGTTGCATGTGTTCTAACTCTTCATATTCCGTCATGAAATCTGTGTATCCTGCTTTTAACTCACTATTATACGCGAGTCTTTTTTCAAGTTTGGCTAATCGCACCATCGCGGTCTTTGACGAGTCGCCAAGAACGTCACATGGCTCCTTTAATAACAACGGAACGACGTAACGACCATCGGGATTTCGTGTGACCAACTTAGAGTATAATTCTTCACATTTGAGATCCTCGGGATTAGGCACTTTAGAAGCTGGTGGCTCTTCGACCTCCCAAAAACGCTTGACTACCGCATCTAAGGTGCGAGTGGAAGCTACAAGGGAAGACACTTTTGGAGGTGGTAATGAATCAGAATCAATCCTACCACTAAGAACCCAACCGAAAATACTATTTAAGGCGACTGGCAAACCTGAACCCACTTCTAAACGCTGGCCGTCATAAATGCTATGGAATAGCTCAGCACCCAACAATAAGTCAATATCAGTCGGCTTATCAAAATGTTCATCCGCCAGTACCAAGTGCTTGAAACTATTTCGGACTGCAGAAGGTAACTCGATTGTAGGCATTTTACTAGTAATCGAATTCATTACAATTGCATTAACATTAAAACTTGGATTTTCTGAATGTCGCGGTAGGACTATAAATGAAGTCTCGCCTGTTACTTTATGAACTACATTCTCTCCGAGTCCGGCTACTACTAAATCGCAGCGGCGTATGGGTAAAGCTAATCGCCGAGCCAACGATGTGGTCATAAAGGAATCCTGCGCCCCGCTGTCAATAAGCGCACGAGCGAATACGTCTTGTGCCGAAGTCTGTCCGCAACCGCGAACTCGCACTATACATGTCCCGAGTAAAACGAACGCACGACCTACCCCTACAATCGCACTAGTAGTTGTGGAGTTGACAGTAACTTTAGGTATCTCGGCGGCATCATTTTGAGTCGCAACGGTAGAATCGTGGTCATGGAGTAACGAATGATGACGTAAGCCACAAGTTGAGCAATTTATCTTTGAGAAACACTTGTTTACACTATGATTGGAACGTAAACAATTTGTACATAACTGTTTAATGGATACCAAATTTTGTCTTTCCTGACTGCTTAGCTCTTGAAAATTTGGACATTTAAAGATAGAATGTGTTTCACCGCAGCAAAAACAAACTACTAACTTCTGAAAGGAATTTGAAGCCATGTCTGTGCTAGTAGGCAATGAAGCAGATTTATAATATCGATTATTACTCTTGTTTTGTGAATCTCCAGTTCGGTTCATTGGTTTTTGCACCTTATTAGAATCAGCAAACGTCCCTGACTGACTAACTTCTAATATTTTAACATAACTTTGTAAAAACGTCAATAATTCTGTAAAGGTAGGTATCTTATCTTGATTTGCTTGTATTTCAAATCGTTTTCGAGTGTCGGTATCCAGCACACGCGACGCTAAATAAAATAATATAAACTCATCCAATTCCTTTATTTTTATCGCTTTAAGAGCGTTGACGGTTTCGTGTAAGATATTCGTTAAATCACGCAAATCATGGAAATTTGTACATTTCAATGGAGCAAAATTACTTATTTTATCTAAATATGTCACAGCCAAGACACGTTTATTTTGAAACCTCTCAATCAAAGCCTCAAGAACAATATTATAATTATCAGCTGTTACAGGAACACCTTTTGCAATAGACAATGCTGAACCAGAGATACAAGATAGTAGATAGTGGAACTTTTCAATTGAACTTATGTTATTATTTTGATGCACAAGTGATGAAAAGGTATCAAAAAATGTCTGCCAATGTTCAATGTTACCATCAAACTTTGGCAATTCTAGTTTAGGTAAGCGTGCTTGAGAAAATGGTTTTGCACTTTGAAATGAATATTCAGAGGATGAGCTACCAGTTGACAAAGCTGTACCGGAGCTCTGCACCGTATCCGCAGTGCTTAAAACGGTATAGTACATTTCATCAAAGGCTCCCATAGCTTGCATATCAATTGCCTTTTCTGGGTATAACTCTAACATTAAGCCATTAATCTGATTGGTGTATTCTAAATATTCTTTACGCAACACTTCAACACGTTTGAACCTTGCTTTAAATTGAATCACAGCAGATTTATCTGTACTTAGTTTTTTAGATAAATCATACAAAATTTGAATATCCCTAAAAGCATACTCCCTTTGTGTTGTGAGCAACTTTAACTTTACTTCGTCTGCCATTTTGGAAGCAGGCACGAAAAAGTGGTAAAGAAAACACCTAGGGATAAAATTCTAAAATAAAAAAATAGCGGTGGACTATGAAACTAGAGTTCTCTAGTGAGATTGAACCTAGTAGCTGATATCCGGCTCGAAGGACCAAAACAATGAATGAGCTTGAAGCGGCCTATCAACGCCGCTTCAGCGCAGCGGAAACCGTTTCAGACTTACCACAGGAAAGGTAGGGAAAAGGAAAAAACAGGTACTTACAGCCCGTGGTCTCTTCGGGTGACGCCGTTGTAATTCGGACGAGCTGTCGCCTCGCCTGAGGAGCCGTCGTCTTGGTTCCGGGCTAGCCCGCACTCACAATATCACTTTATCACTTTTTTAATGTGTATAAGTATGTTGAATTAAAGTTATTCGAGAGAGTGAAAAGGTAATTGGCGCGAAAAGTTTTTTGTGTGTTTTTGAGAGTGACGTTGACAGCTGACAGACATGAGTTGCGTTGCGGTTTGTTTCTTTGTCCTTGGATATAAGTCCTTCTGCCACGGGCTGTTTAGGATAGGTGGGGAAGGAGACAAGGATGTTGTAAGTCTGAACAGATTAGATATGGCGAAAAAAAATTATACAATTTAGCCCATCTTGTTCCCAAATGTCGGAGTTAGACTCCAAAAATACCGCGCAAATATATCTTCAGTAATAAAATTCTACACGCTTTTAATTTCTAAACGATATCTAATAGGCTCTTACCTTTCAGACTTAATATACGAACGCTTCCACCATCTTACAAAACGCGAGTCCTGCTAACCCCGAAGGTACAAGCGTCTAAAGCGTCTGGCGGGCCTGCATTATCGTAATTAGCGTAATGCTATTATTGGGAGGCCGGATCGCGTCGCGCGTAGCCGATCGGTAATGTGTGGTCGCGGCCGAAGCACGAACAGACAACTTTTTGGATATGGTATCTGCGCAGGCAGTTTCAGTGGCTAGATATCTGTAAAAATCAATTAAGCCCTTTTGACGTCCCACTTCTGGGCACGGTCCTCCCCTCAACACAAGGGGGAATTCATGCCATAATCCACCACGCTGACCCAGTGCGGGTTGGGGGATTTTACATGTCTTTCGAAAATTGGTTAGATCTTCTAAAACACGCAGGTTTCCTCACGATGTTTTCCTTCACCGTAAGCAAGTGATAATCATATAGAAATTATGATTCGCACATAGATTTTGGAAAATCCAGAGGTGCGAGCCGGGGTTTGCACCCAAAACCTGGTGCCCGCAAGACGCGTGCTTTAACCAATCGGCTATCACAGCTTTTTTTATATAGATATCTGTAGACATCTCTTTATTATCTACCACATAAAAACCGCGGTTCGCTACCACTGGGCTCCGACCACTATAAGAGTCTTGTTTCTGTGGCAATCAGCTAATACAGTTCTATTTTTTTCCCGCTTTGCAATAGAGGGGAGTAAGTAATATTCTTCTAACTCTTATCATTTCTTTTGATTAAATTCATGCAGGTTCAAAGTTCATTTTGCTCTACCCCGAGACGCATGAGGGTCAAATTTGTTAGATATAACTACTAATCCCAGTTTACAGAAATAATATGGTGGGAGTGTGCGGCGGGCCTAGTCCCGTAATTATACTACATTAAAAACAAACATAATGTTCAGCGATGTTCCAAAATGGGCGACCTAACACCGGACTCTACCAGACACAACTGGATGGAGAGAGATATGTTCGTCCAATAGTACAGGCTCTGAATAAGGAACTTTAAATATCAAATATACTAGGTGATACAAAATGGGTATACTATTTTTTTGCAACTTAACTTTGTAAATCTCAAACTATCGGCTTTGTGGGACAGTTGAAGTACTAAAGGTTTTGTAGACTTGTGAAATCGGTCAACAGCTGTATTCCTATAACACCTTTTGTTTTTCAAGTTCCCTCTAAAGCTGATGGTTTTAGAATTACAAAGTGAAGTTTTGAAAAAGAAATTATACCCATTATGTGTCACCTTGTATATAAATCAAAGGTGACTGACTGACTGACTGACATAGCGATCTATCAACGCACAGCCCAAACCACTGGACGGATCGGGCTGAAATTTGGTATGCAGGTAGATGTTATGACGTAGAAAGGATTTTGATTAATTCTACCCCCAAGGGGATAAAATAGGGGATGAAAGTTTGTATGAAACTTTGTCAATTAAATTCCACGCGGACGAAGTCGCGGGCACAGCTAGTCACCATATATATTGAATAATCCTGGCTGTGTTAGTATCTGGTTTAGACGTGATTATATGGAATGTTACTTAGATCCGTATTAATAAATCTATCTCAAGTCTTGGAACGATCTTGAGTACACTATTGACATGTCATTTTGTACTGGTATGACATAAGAATGACATTCCAAGATCGCTCTCAGACTTGAGATCGATTTATTTATCCCACCTCCAACTCTATGCCCACATCACTGTTACTGGCAACTCGTACACGAGCCATAGGAAGCCGCTTTTCAACTGCACCTCGCCGCCGGCCTGGATCATACATACATATTACATATAATACACATTACATACCATAAAATGTTGAACCAGTATATAAAAGCGATAAATCTTTAGTAAGATTTAATACGGATAAGGTTCAGGTAAAAGATACGTAACTGCTTTTATTATTACCCGCGATCAGGTACAAATACTTGGTATTGATAGCCCCGGACGTACCTATACAGTGTTTCAAAAGCCTTAGATCATAAACTCAAGCCCAGAATTGTTTTTATTCATGTAAGCCAACAAAGCATTTATGAATAGTCAGAATCTACCACCGGTTCGGAATGCTGATCGGATGCTGATTCCACTGAGAAGATCCGATCAATGGTTACTCTTTTCTATTAATAAAAGATGGTGTACATTCTCAGGAACGGCAACAGAATGTGAGCAGGCAACACCATTGTCACTAAATAAGTAAATAGTAATCAAATCAGATCTCATTAAGATTTAGGTATTTAAATTAGAATAATTTAGATGGATTTAGATGGATTAGAATAATATAGATGCCTAGTGAAGACAGACAAAGACAGGCACTACTACTTATACAAGATGACTATGGTCAGTTATTAATCCAATTCAAATTCTAAGCATTTATTTTGTTTAGGCCTACGGGGGCACTTACAAATTGTCAATTTTACATATTTTTTTTCTTATATCTACAACCGGATCGCAACGCGCAATTAAAGTCAACATAATAATAAGCCCTTTAATGCCATACTACTGGTCAGGGCCTCCCCTTAAAACGAGGGGGATTCAGGCCATCCAACACGCGGGTCCTAAGCAGGTTGGTTTGGTTTTTAAATTAGCTAACTTTAGCATCCCGCACATCGTCGAAACGGGTTTAACCTGAATAAATTAAAATTTGTGCCTGTAACATCAACTGGTTTGGCGACTCCCGCCGGGAGGCAGGTTCGACTCTCGCGTGTAGCACTCAATAAATAAGATTAAATAAAAATAATTAGTTTTAAAGCAGCGCCGTGTTATGTGGGCGCAACATCGCGTACCGTGGTGTAAGATTCCACGTTTAATGCCGGGATGGCATGTGAACGGACCCGAGGATATATACTGATTAATTGGAGGAATTCTTTGGAAATAATTGTGGTTAATTGAGTCGGGTGATACTTACTAAGTATTACTTGAAGAGACTTTTATAAATTAACAGTGTTATATAAGCTTATTTCAATATAAATAAACCATTAATCAGTTCTCGATAATTTTATTATAAGTCAGCAAAAGACCGCTTGGCGCAGTGTTCGAGCGTAGGCCGCTCGGCTCACTGCACATGTTGGTTGCGGGTTCGATTCCCGCTGGAGCAAATTTCGAAAATGGCCTTATCGTAATTTGCCTTGGTCTGGGTGTCACTGGGATCGCCCACAGTCCATTGTTCGGTACTCATAGTACAAGCGTTGCTTAGTTTGGGACCATACAGTTGGTGTGTCAGTCTGGCAATATTTATTTATTTATTAAACAAGCTTCTGACCCGCCTTTATGTTAATCTGTTGCAGTGGTCTTAAGATGGTTACTATCAAAGGGATTGCTCGCACGTTACCAACCTGAAGGGTACTCCACTTAAAGTTGGCCAGATCTGACCCACTGGGTAGAGGGACGGAATGGGAGGGTAGCTTAACTTCCGGCCCTATCACTAGTTGTGTGAGAGGGTGATATTATTAGTGGTCATGTTTAGAACGAATTAGTACATTTTTATCCAGATAAATTTAGATGTATAGCGCGGCCCCAGCGTTCGATCATTTGAGACGGAGGCGATGTTGCCATTTAAAAAAATGTAAAAGTGTTGAAAGTACTGTTGCAAAGACAAGTAGAGTTTGTATCTTTGTAGATACCTAACCCTTTGCATGTTTGTTAAATTATTTTTAAAATTCGTTTATCTTATTCAAACTGGTATTCACAGGTACCTACTGAAAAAACACTTTTACGATGATGTACTAATATTTAAATGAGTCTTGGCTATATCTAATCTTATTACATTTTCCGCTCGAGCAGGGCTCGGCCAGATGTTTTTTGTAAGGTTACAAATAATTATTGTTTATCTTAGTATTTTGTGGGGTTATTTAATAAACATTAAATATTCCATTACAATTTTATTGAATGGTTCTAAAAAGTGGTTGTTCGTGCCTTGCAAAAAAAAGAGAACACACCAAAGTCTTCCGTCGACAGCTGAACGGTCGTCGAACTTAGACAGTGCTAAGTCAATGTTCTAAAAATTAATGTTACTTTATTAAGAGAATGAAGGTTGCTAAAAAAAAAGAAATGAAGACCATCTGTCATTATTGTCATTTAAGTTTGTATTTATGCCATAGTTATGAGATAATGACATCGTGTTTTTTTTTAAGAACTGTAATCATCCAAAAAAATAAATACTATTAAATATTTCACAATATAATTCCAAGGTAATCCGGAAATAATATCTCCACTTCCATCCGAGTACACAGCATTAAACGTGAAAGGGAAATAAAAAACCGCGTTTGTGTCAAATGGCAAGTATTACAACTAATAGGGCGACTGCCAGAAAAATTAGCCGAATCACTTTTCGGCGCGAACGTACTATCGCGTGCGGAGCTCGCATAAGGCCCGTGCACACGCGACGACGATGTTTTACAGGGCTCCGTATAAAAAACGACACGCCGCCTCGATTGAGACGGCGTGAGACGCAATTTACTAGGACAGGTTCCGTAGCAAATTAATTTTGAATCATCTTTTTTTTTGTTACAGTATTTGTTCTACGAAACTGCATTACACTTTGTCATTACTACATTATACTGATTTGGCCATAACAACTTAACTCGGGGAGAGAGCAAGCGCAAATTGCTCTAGCTCAAGGGCGCCACATACAACGCCATATTCGTCATGCACTCTGGTAATGCGTGAGTTTTTAAAATGCCACTACGGATCTCTGAAACCGGCGCGGCCTCCCCAATTGATATTTTGTAAGGGTTACTACTGTTTTATGCGACGCTTTATAAACATGGCCGGCCGACGGGGATTAATTTTTACGAAAATATTTCACGCATACGAAATTTGTTCGCCGACAATTTTTTTGAATGTTCGATGTTTTGATATCGCGCGCGGTATGACACGCCCTTACAACACTCGTAAATAATCATAATAATAATTTTGCCCTTTTGTCATACAACTCCTGGGCACGGGCCTTCCCTCAACACGGCTGGGATTCAGGACATAATCCACCACGCTGGCCCAGTGCGGGTTGGCGGATTTCGAAGTCTTTCGAAAATTGGTTAGATCTTCTAAGACATACAGGTTTCCTCACCACGGTTTCCTTCACCGTAAGCAAGTGATAATTCGCACATAGATTTCGAAAAATCCAGAGTTGCGAGCCGGGGTTTCAACCCAAGGCCTGGTGCCCGCAAGACGCGTGCTCAACCAATCGCACTCGTATGACTTGTTATATATTGTTGTTCATAGTAATTCACACGGTAACGCGACACCGGTAATCTCCGAACATTTTACTGTATCAAAGTGTCAAATGCGGCCATTATCTGTCCTATATACATACGGAGGTCGTATATGTATGTCATAGGTCATTGTGTTTTTTCTGTCATAGAGATTTAATTGTGACCATAAAGGAGTGTCTGTGAAAATTTCTAAAAGGTCTTTGTAATGACCACTTGGTTAGCAAATAAAATTGTTCATCGAGACAGCAGAATAATCGAACACTTTACATATTTAATAGTTAAGAACGGAACTCAGTATTAATATATAGATCTCATCTCTGAGAGCGTCAGTGACGCCTAGTGACGCTTTTGCGGTGTAATTTTGTATTGGATTAAAAGTCGTGGTAGAAGTAAGGCTAGTAAGAAGCAGCACATTCACAGCTCATCGCACAATACTCAGCTATAAAAAAATATGTGCGAGGGTGGTACTGCCCCAATCGAGTCCTATATAAGCTGTAGACACTTGGCTACAGTTTGACTCTACCATCATTTTGTATTTTATCCTGAGACACCACAATTATTTTGAAAACACCACAAAAAACGATTACCACCGTTAGCGCCAGGATCAACGAGACCCATAGATCTTGGCGGTTTAATTACAACTATAAAACAATCGGAGGCTCTCGGGCGGTGGCGTCTTGAACGCTCATTAAGATCCATTACGGGGAGCGATGGTGCCGCCGCCGATAAACTGCGGAGAATACGGGAAAAGCGGTTAGGAGTAGTGGTGGGCCGTTTGAAAAATTCACACGAGTGTTATTTTGTGAAAAAATATAGTATAGGTTTTTATCGATAAATAACCAATATTCTATTATTTAAAAACATAAGTTATTTCGTTAGTTTTGTTTTAATACTGACATTTTATTTAACTAAATTGGATAAAGCTATGTGTTGGTTTTGCTGATGAAACGATAGCTTCTTTCTTCCGTGTCTTGCTCGGATCGATTGACGTGGTAAGGGCTGGCTTCAATAATTATTTTATTTAACGTTTAAAACAAGTATATTTCTTATTAAAAATTAACAAATTTGTGTTAGGCGAGTCTTGCTTGGACAGGGTTCGGTCCGACGGGTCCGGCGCCTTATATAGTTTCTCCGGACCGCTTGTTTCCGGTGCTCGCCGCTAGGTGGCGTGGGAGGCGTCGTGAACATGCCGCCCGCCTTGAAAGCTTCAGCTTTCAACGTAAAAGTGCTCAGCCATCTGTGCTCAGCCATCTGTGATATTGATGTCCTCTGATGATGAGGGCAGCGGGCAGATCTTCGAAAAGGCCCGCTGAATCGTTCCCGTGGCCGTGCTGATGTTGGCCACACGGGAAACGCCATCTTTTCCTGTGAAAATACTTAAAATCCTGCCCATCCGCCATTTTAACGGAGGCAGGTTATCATCCTTTACCAGCACAAGTGTGTGTAATGCCAGATCATCGTGGTTTGTCTTCCACTTGGTCCGCGTCTGTAGCTCAGCTATGTACTCTCGGGACCAGCGCTGCCAGAAGTGTTGCCGCATTTGCTCGACACGCTGGTAGCGTGACAGCTGATGTGCAGCTTTCTTGGTGACGTCATCGCAGCCGGGAGAAGTCAGAGGCCGGCCAATCAGGAAGTGTGAAGGTGTCAGCGGATTAAAGTCGTTAGGGTCTGTGGACATTGGACACATGGGACGGGAGTTCAGGACGGCTTCGATTTGTACCAATACCGTGCTGAACTCCTCGTAAGTTAAGTTGGCGTTACCGACTACGCGTTTTATGTGATATTTACACGACTTTACCCCTGCCTCCCATAGACCACCAAAGTGAGGTGCATACGGTGGAATAAATCTGAAAATAATATTATTGTTAGACATACAGTCAATAATATTCCGAGATTCTTTGTTCAAAAAATCTGCAAATTCCTTTTGGGCACCTACAAAATTTCTTCCGTGATCGGAAAAAATCTGGTAAGGTTTTCCTCTGCGACCTATAAACCTTTTTAAGGCCAACAGATACCCTTCCGAAGAGAGACTAGTAACTAGCTCCAAATGCAATGCGCGTGTTGAAAAGCAAATAAAAATACAGAGATAACATTTCTCTAATCTAGACCCGCGGCCCTTTTTATTTAATATAAACATAGGCCCAGCATAGTCAACCCCAACGTTTGTGAAAGGAAAACCTATCTGTAATCTTTCCCTTGGTAAATTACCCATTATAGGTTGTACCGTTTTTCCTCTCACTCGGCTGCAGGTGACACACTGATGCACAACCCTTCTTGACAAGTTTCTACCGCTTAGTGGCCACCAGTTATCTTTGATGTGTGACAGAAGTAACTGAGGTCCAGCGTGTAGCAACTGCCTATGTTCATATCTGAAAAGTAGTACAGTAAAATAATGTTTACTACACAGTAGAATAGGGTGTTTCTTACAGTATGAAAAATCTGTCGAATTTTGTATTCTCCCACCTACTCGAATAGTACTACATTCATCCATAAACAAGTTCAGACCGGAGACATTACGATTACCTTTTATTGGTTTTCTGTTTATTAATGCGCGAATTTCTGTCGAAAATGATTGGCGTTGTACTATGTTTACAAGCCATGTTAGTGCTTTATTTAATTCTTCCACTGTTAATGGACATGAAAGACGGTTAGCCTTTGTTTTGGGATGAATATTGTATACAAATCTAAACATATATGCACAGGCACGGTGCATTCTATTAAACTGTGAAAACCTGCTAAATGGAAATAGTTGTGATTCTACAGTTTTACTTTGTGCATTCTGGTTTGTCAAAACAACACTGTGCGCTGTGCTAACTATATGTGTATGTGCTTTTAGTTCTGGCAATTCAGTGTTCGTGATGTTATGATTATTTTGCGACCAATTATTTACCTTATCATGTAAAAATCTGGGTCCTGTCCACCATAACGAGGATGAACGGAGCTCATCTAGGTACATACCACGCGAAACTAAATCTGCGGGATTATCCTTAGTGCTCACATGTAACCACAATGATTCACTTGTTATATCGTTTATTTCCACCACTCGATTCTGAACAAATGTCTTTAGTAAATGAGGAGACATTTTAAGCCATCCTAATACAATAGTGGAATCCGTCCAAAATACGATATTATGGAATCGCAAACGAAGTGATTTTATTATTTTCTCGTATAACCTAGCACCCGTTAATGCGCCACACAACTCAAGCCGCGGAATACTAACCGGTTTTAACGGCGATACTCTGCTCTTGGCACAAAGTAGCTTCACTGTGATATTGTTATTTTTTATTGTTTTTATGTATGCGCACGCACCGAAACCTTTCTGACATGCGTCCGTAAATATGTGAAGTTCTATTAAGTGAGGATTAACACATGTAACATGCCTAGGTACGCGAATTTCGTGCAAATTTTTTAATGAGGTAATGAAAAGTTCCCATTTTTGTTTTATATCTTGGGGCACTATATCATCCCATCCTATTTTACATAACCATAAACTTTGTAATAATATCTTGGCTATAATAACAATAGGAGCTAACAGACCCAGGGGGTCATAGATTTGTGAGACCGTGGATAAAATAAACCGTTTAGTTAGCTTGGATGCATTCGTATTTACCTTTGAGGTAAAGTTAAACTCATCACTACCATTTAACCAACCAAGCCCTAGCGTTTTGCTTTGACAGTTATCGCCTAGTGATAGATGTTTTGACGTGCTATTACCCTTCACCACAGAATGTAGAACATTTTGTGAATTTGATATCCACTTGTGTAAGGGAAAACAGGCTGACAAACATTCATCCGATAACCTTTTACAAATGTGTGATAAGTGTACTTCATCATCATTTCCAAAAATCAAGTCGTCCATGTATATGTCTTCTAACATCGTTCGCGAAACTTGTTTATCGTTACATTCCAACCCTAACTGTCGAATACAACGTATGCTTAAATATGGTGCAGAAACAGTACCGTAGGTTACGGTATTAAGCTGGTACATATCGATTGGCTCTGTATTATTTTCGCGCCATAGAATTAACTGTAAATTTCTTTGATGTGGTTGTATGAGTATTTGCCTGAACATTTTCTCAATGTCAGCGCATACGACATACCGATATTGCCTAAATCGTAATAAAATTGAAAATAAATCATTTAAAAGTACTGGACCGGGCGACTGAATATCATTCAAAGATTTTCCTGACGATGTTTTCTCACTAGCGTTAAATACTATGCGTAATTTTGTGGTGGTGCTTTCCTCACGAAAGACTCCATGGTGTGGAAGAAAATAATGAGGACTTGTGTAATCTTCTATGCGCGTCATGTGCCCTAAGGCTAAATATTCGCGCATGAAACTACTGTACATTTCTTTATACTGTGGTGATTTGTCTAATCTACGTTCAAGTGACAAGAACCTGTTTTTTGCTACTTTATAACTATCGCCGAGCGCCTCGGCCGACTCAGTCAATGGAATCCTAACGGAGAAACGATTTCCATCTACCCGCTCTGTTGTGTTTATAAAAAGTTCCTCACAGGCTTGCTCGTCAGCTGATAAATATGGTTTATGTTGCGTGATTTCTTCGATCTCCCAAAACTTTCTTAACTGTGTGTCTAATGATTGTGTAAAATTACAACGAGTCTGACTGTTAGACTGCAACTAATTAGAGTAGATAGGACCGGATATTATCCAACCTAGTTGTGTATTGTATAGATAAGGTCCACTAGCTAAATGAATCCTATCACGTTTCAACAAGTCCCAGAACAGATCAGCCCCTATCAGTATATCTATCTGAGTAGATATAAAATATTCTGGGTCTGCAAGAACTATATTCCCCGGTAAATTAATATTGTGTGGTTTTATATTTAAAGAGGGTAAGTTCGTACATATGTTAGGTAGAACTAAACAATTAATACGTGCGGAATAATCGCTCGCTAGCGATTTAAGATTGATAACACATGAGTGCGTAGTCTGTGTGACTGACTTACCTACACCTATGACTTGATAAGTGGACTGTAAGCTTTTTGTGTTTAATTTATTACATAATGATTGTGTTATAAATGAATGCTGGCTACCATTGTCGAGTAGTGCACGAGCCGTGTGATATTTGTTGTCACTATCTGCAATTTCTACCAATGCTGTGGATAACAAAACCTGATCATTTAATGATTGTGTGCTTGTGTGGCTCGCTATCTCACCGCTGTGTATAGTAGGGTTGCATGTCGTGGCGTGTAGTGAGGTTGAGAAGTTAGCGTGGACGTCGAGCTTCTCGGTCGGAATCGAACCTTGAACCGTGGGCTCATTTTTGCCGTTCACTTCATACTCGTTCTCTTTGCATAGAAGGCTATTGTGTTTTTGATTGCATCGTTTACACGGTCCTGAATAACAATCATTATCCGTGTGCCCTGCGCGTAAACAATTACTACAAACGTTTTTAGATTGCACTAAGCTGGCCCTATCTTCTTTAGTTAAACTAAGAAACTGGGGACAAGCATACAGTGGATGATGATTTTTACACAAAGTGCATGTGTAGGTACGCTTTGCTTTCGAAGGTACCTTTTTTGCTTGAGTAGCAACACAACTCCGAGTTGTTATACTGGTTTCATTTTGTGTGGGTTTCTGACTAGGATGACTAACTTTTATCATTTCTAGCGTATCTGCCCTGTCCCTCAAGAATTTTATCAATTCACTCAATTGCAGTTTCCATTCTGGTTTATTGGAAATGAGGGTATTTTTATGTGTTTCCCACTCTTTCTCAATAGCTGCATCTAACTTGGAGACAATTAAATAAATGATGAACGTATCCCATTGCTCTGTGGGCTCGCCTAATAACTGTAACGTTCGTAAGTTTTTCAAGACCGTGTCGATTAACTTCCTAATCGTACTTGGAGTCTCTTTACCTATTGATGGCATGGAAAATAATGATTTAACATGATTATGCACTAGTAATTTGTTATTATCGTATCTATTTTGTAATAATTCCCATGCCACTTCGTAATTATCGTAAGAAAACTCGAGAGATTTAATCACTTGTGAAGCACTTCCTTTAAGTGACGAACGCAGATAGTGGAATTTTTGTATATTATCCAGTTCTTTTGACCCATGAATAACCGAAGAATAAATATCCCTAAATTCTAGCCACTGATCATAAGAACCGTCAAATGTGGGTAGTGTGATAGTGGGCAATTTTACGTACGATTTTGAAGCATTGCATTTGGATCCGTTCTCTAATTCATTCTCATTTACCAAACAATCAGCTGTAGCCATGACTTTAAAATACAAATCTTCGAATGATTCACGAGCAGCCAGATGTTGCTCGAATTCGCTTTCTGATGCAGATGTTTCCATCGCAGTTTGAATTTCGTTAAATTCTACTAGTAATGTCATGGCTGCCTGCTTACGTATTTTTAATTCCGATTTACGTGGATCTGACAAAGCTGTTTTCCCAAGAGAATTTACAAACTTTGAGAACAAAGTCAGTCTACCCTTAACTGTTCCTCTTTTTCTGACTAACTCACGAGCTAAACCGGTAGATTTTTCGGATAAACATTCACTAAATTCACTTTCGGTAGTCATTATGGCAGTCTATGTGAAACAAGGGTACTCACAATTTTTCCGTGCGTGGGTGGACGCTCGGGCTCGCGTGCCGGCCGGCGCTATAATTGAGAACGGTATTAGTACAAATGCAAATACAAGGATAGGATAAAAATGAACGATTGATTGGCCAAACCCTCTGATGCCACGTTGATTTAATGCTGATTCTTGATTTGGCTTCGATGGTCCAAATGTTGGTTTTGCTGATGAAACGATAGCTTCTTTCTTCCGTGTCTTGCTCGGATCGATTGACGTGGTAAGGGCTGGCTTCAATAATTATTTTATTTAACGTTTAAAACAAGTATATTTCTTATTAAAAATTAACAAATTTGTGTTAGGCGAGTCTTGCTTGGACAGGGTTCGGTCCGACGGGTCCGGCGCCTTATATAGTTTCTCCGGACCGCTTGTTTCCGGTGCTCGCCGCTAGGTGGCGTGGGAGGCGTCGTGAACACTATGTTTTCAATATGTATTACATAATTGTTTGTTAGTTTTATTTTGCAACCAACTAATTTTAGAAATAATAAGTAATATACGCATTAAAAGGTTGATGTCAAAACACAAATACCTTATGCCAATCAATTAATTTACAACCATTACAATCATCTTTGATCATTTATGAAAGATATGATACCTATATTCTATGCAAATCCTGTAAAAATACACCTATCGAACACAATCACGAAAATGAATTCATTCGATTATCTTTTGCGATTATCGGATCGTCTCGATAAGCGATCGAAACAATCACTCAATGGAACTATCGGACAACACTATCGGCTGGGGACAATGACGTTATATGGATGGCTCTCGATTCGATTTCACGATTGTAAACCGTTTGATATATTTGAAATTGGAACGGGATAGCTCCGGTATTGCAATTGTGAGGTTATAATTATTGTTTTACATGTTGCGAATTGGTTTTCAAATTTTATTAACAAACTAGCTGTGCCCCGCGACTCCATCCGCGTAGTATTGGATTATTGGGTTAAAAAGTATCCTATATGTTAATCCCGGTTATAATCTATCTGTGTTCCAAATTTCATCCAAATCCGTTCAGTAGTTTTTGCGTGAAGAAGTAACAAACATACATACATACATACATACATCCACACTCACAAACTTTCGCATTTATAATATTACTAGCTGTGCCCCGCGACTTCATCCGCGTAGTATTTAAACTTAGCAAAAATTTCGGGATTATCGGGTTAAAAAGTATCCTATATGTTAATCCCGGTTATAATCTATCTGTGTTCCAAATTTCATCCAAATCCGTTCAGTAGTTTTTGCGTGAAGGAGTAACAAACATACATACATACATACATACATACATACATCCACACTCACAAACTTTCGCATTTATAATATTAGTAGGAAGTAGGATCTGTGTATTCGTTAATGCTATATTTAGACTGCTATATTTAACACTAGCGGCCCGCCCCGGCTTCGCACGGGTACATTACGGTTACATTATTGGAGATTTAGTAAGGATCCCTAATTAAAAAAAAAATATAATATAGCCTATGTCACCCGGGGGATAGTGTAGCTTCCCAACAGTGAAATAATTTTTCAAATCGGTTCAGTAGTTTCGGAGCCTATTCATTACAATCAAACAAACAAAGTTTTCCTCTTTATAATATTAGTATGTTAATATGCTTATAGCCAAGCCACATTATATCTCTACAAATCGTGTCAAACTTTCTTGTTCATACATTGAGGCTATGAATAGGACGAATACAAATTTAGTTAAGTTTTAATTGACATATACTTATATACCTAACAAAGTCGGCACACAAAAGTACGATGTTAAGCAGTTACCGTAGCCTATAGATGCTTAAATACCAATGGCCGGTCGCACGTTGCCGACCTGAAGAGGAGAGGGAATTGGGATAAAGGAAGGAGAAGGGAGTTTGGGTACAAAACTCGACTATATTAACAACTTTACGCCGATATTTTGTGAGAGGGTGGTACTACCCCGATCTAGCCAGCCCGTATATGAGCTGCAGTCAACTAGCTACAGATTGGCTCTACCACTATTAAGTAATTATGAGTTTAATTGAAGTATTTAAGCACGGCAACATAATTAGCGCTGTTATCATTCAATAATTATTTCATATTCTAGGTTAATTCATATCTTATTATTATATTATACTAGCTGTGCCCCGCGACTTCATCCGCGTAGTATTGGATTATTGGGTTAAAAAGTATCCTATATGTTAATCCCGGTTAGAATCTATCTGTGTTCCAAGTTTCATCCAAATCCGTTCAGTAGTTTTTGCGTGAAGGAGTAACAAACATACATAAATACATACATACATCCACACTCACAAACTTTCGCATTTATAATATTAGTAGGATTATTATATCCCCAGACAGACACACAAACTGTATGGCCCGAAACTAAGCAACGCTTGTAAATACTATGGGTACCGTACAATGGACTGGGGGCGATCCCAGTGACACCCAGACTTGGGCAAATTACGAAAAGGCCATTTCCGAAATTTGCCCCGGCGGGAATCGAACCCGCAACCACCATGTGCAGTGAGCATACCGGCCTACGCTCTAACCACTGCGCTAAGCGGTCTTTATATCTCTGTGGTTAATACTAAAGGTATGTAACACTACCTATATTAGGGTGGCAATGGTAGTTATGCTTGAACATGTTACAGCATGCACGGTTAAGTGATTTAACCAATTACCAGTGTCCCCCGCGGGGTCTTTTCGGCGGAACATTAAAAGAACACTGTAATTGTGATGTTAGAAACTAACTAGATGTGGTTGGAGCGTGGTCAGGTTTTACTGGCCGTGTATAAATCACAAATCTCACGAAGAAGCGTAAATTATTGCAATTTGACCCATATGCCAGTGTCATAAGAGTCACAGCATCCCTCTTCGAGAAATACAGGAGCTTTAATGGGCTTCACAAGCCTCCTCAGTTTTAACCCAAGCGAGCCGTTTCACGCGAAGAATACGGTTCCAATCGCTCAGAGAGATACCATCTCCTTTCATAGAGCGTGTAGACGGACCCAAATATGTTAACCACTGGCATCTCAATCGACTTGCACTCGACTCGCAATACGTCAAAAGTGACCTATCGCGTATCTGTATACGTCAGTTTTTACAGTTTTTCTATATTGTTTTCTTATATTTACGCGAATACCACATTGAAATAAAACTATTTTTACGGATTATATCGCGTTTATTTAATTTTATGTTCCCGACGTTTCGGTTGCTTTACAGCAACCGTGGTCACGGGGGGACTGAGGTGTTAGACGTCCTGATGTCATAGTTAAAAACTGGGTACCCTCAAAATTTAGTTGGTGTTTGCGGTCCGATCCACGCAGAAAGTGCTCACTGTGTCTTGAGGTCTTGCAATGGTACGCTTGGTTTTCGATTTAATTATATTAATTACTGGATCCCAAGTTGGTGGTAGCACCCAGCCATCTTCCCTATTGAAATTAGGATGTTTTTTAATTTCAATGGCCTCACGTATCATCCTTGGTCGGAATCGGTGTTCTATATAGTTTTTCTATAAATAAATAAATAATAAAAAAGGGTCATAAGCCTAGTGGTTAGATGGGTCGTCCTCGTAGCTGAGAGGTTCCGGGTTCCATCCCCATCAAGGCCATTAAGCTATTGACGTGAGCCCACTCCTAATACAAGCATTAGCTTAGTTGGAGGGGCTAAAGGGAATACTAGTAATGTGATAAATACACATTGCTAGTAATCTTAAAGAAATATATATCGCCAAGCTGGCACAGCAACTATATGGTCCCAATCTAAGCAATGCCTGTACTATCCCCCAGTCCATTGTACGGTACCCATAGTACAAGCTTTGCTTAGTTTGGGACCATACAGTTGGTGTGTTTGTCTGGCTATATTCATTTATTCATTTATGGGTACCGTACAATGGACTGGGAGCGATCCCAGTGACACCCAGACCATAACATAGGAACACAACACAGTTAACAGAGGTTAACAGAGTTTGGTCCCAGACCTAACGTGTGTCCTTGTCTCTTGCTGTTTTCATAGGAGAGAATGAGACAGCTATGTCTCATATAATGTTTGACGACCGCTTGGCGCAGTGGTTCGAGCGTGGGCCGCTCGGCTCACTGCACATGGTGGTTGCGGGTTCGATTCCCGCCGGGTCAAATTTCGGAAATGCCCTTTTCGTAATTTGCTCAGGACTGGGTGTCACTGAGGACGCCTCCAGTCCATTGTACGGTACCCATAGTATAGCTTTGCTTAGCTTGGGGCTATGCAGTTGGCGATATGTCAGTCTGGCGATATAATGTCTTGTTCTACGCTTACTCGTCATAGAGGAACTTGAAACTGCAGTCACTTCAAGTAAAACCTCGATCTACGTCACCTCGCAATATGATACCCGTTCAACGAACTTTTGACATTGTGATTGCGACCACGAATGTAGAGTCATAAAATATCACGATACCACATTATTATTATTACGCGATCATTGCTATGACAAAATAATTATGTAAAGGAGAATAGTTGATTCACTATTACCTATTGTATTTCCCGTCTTTAGACCACCATTTCTTGGTGGTAGAGCCAAGCTGTAGCCAGCTGACTACAGCTCATATACGGGCTGGCTCCACCGGGTAGTTGCCCCCTCTCACAGAACATCAGCGTAAAAAAGATCGTACGATGAGTGAGAGAGCCGGAAGCCCGACCCTCTCCCTTCCCTTCCTCTGTCCCACTCCCCTTCAGGGCGGTAACGTGCGAGCAATGCCTTTGGTATTGCAAGCATCTATAAGCTACGTTGACTGCTGAACATCAAGTAGGTTCTACGCTTGACTGCTGACTTTGTCTTATTAAAAAACTTTACTTTAATGCTAAAGCTCCCATCTAGCCCGCGAAATTCAATATTTTTGAAGTTTTTTAGTAATTATTCAAAATCTTAAAATGTTAAAGGGCACATTTTGTAATTGGCGACAAAGACCGTATGCAATGCATTTATTAATATATCCAACTTACTCTAAAACATTTCAAGAACGACAGATAACCAGAAAATCAGGCAATTTTTGTATATTTAGTGATTTACTAGTATCATATCCACCGTGATAATATTTAGAGTAAAATAAATGTATTCATAAACGCACTGCATACTGTGTTTGTCGCCAATCACAAAATGCTGTCTTAAATGTTTTCAGATTTTGGATAAACTATAAAAAAACTCGAAAATTTTGAATTTCGCGGGCTAGACAAGCGCTATTACCTTGACGAAATAACACAATTCCTTTGTGCTAAATTATGTATTCTGCCCGGCACATACTTAATCGAGGAGCAAAAGGAGCAATCGAGGAGTGAAACTACCCATCTCTCATCTCGCATACTGAATGTCATGTTAAAATGAATTGGTGGTGGTTCGCAGCGTCCGATGTGGACCGGTTGGCGATTCGACGCGCGGCCGGCCGAGTATGTCGGTAAATCAGATGAGGGGGTACCACGGGCTCAGAGTTATCAGGGATAATCTAGAGTTCTTTCCACGCTATATTGAAGGGAAGATACAGTCAGAAATATCAGGTCTATGTTACTCACCGTTGCCACACCGAAATACCGTGCTAAGCTACCGGCAGTAAAATTGTGTCCATGAATCTTCGACAGATATGGTAACCCTCACGACAGGATCCATTAAACATGTACCTTCGACAACAGAATAAAATGTCACACTGACACTTATTCAATCGACGTTTTGTTGTCGTCGTTAGCGAGCCAGTGTCGCGTTTTTTTATTATATTTTTGTTCCGTTTTAAAACCGGTAAATATTTTATTTAATATTTGGCAACAAAGATTCCTGTCTAGTTTTCAACAGGTGGATTATCACTTTAATTAATATAATTTATTAATATTTTTCGAATAGGTAAGAAGCTATTGAAACTAGTCCAATACTTAATTTGAGCTGCTAAATTAGCAATTAGATCAAATAGTTTATGGTCGATGTCACAATACGGATGTTGTAAATTTTTATTGTTACTATTGATTAACAAAGTATGGCAAAGAAATTAATTTGGCACACAATGTTATATTTATTGTAAATATTATTGGAAATGCTAATTTTATAGGAATTTTAATATTCCTTAGAGACTCAAACTTGATCTGTGAACAAAAATATCATAAGCAGTTTAAAAAAATCTTATATGGCATACATTAAAAGCTGTTTTACTACTAAGAATACCAACTAGAGTAAGACATACAGTTTCGAAATTTGAAAACATCAAAATAATGGGCTAAAATCCGAAACTTCCATTTTTAAATTGCATGCCATAAAGAGCGGTTAATTTAAAATTATTCCTAAACGTTGTAATGCATTGCCGAGTCAAATCCGCAACTCTTTACAAATCTTATTTCAAATTAGAATTCAGAACACACCCTTAATAAAGATTTTAACATGAAAATAAAGATAAGGCCTCAAGTCAGTCGGTTGTTTGCATTCGATTACGATTTATAATTGATTTAAACAATACGAATACTCGCATCGTGTTGTAATCGATATCAAGTCCCTCTCGTGAATGTATAGTGGATCTGATGGAAATTTACGAATCAACCGGTTAAATAAATTGTGCGAATGATAACCTCACTGCAGCGCTGAAAGTAGGTACGTACTTACTATCCTAGATTAATGATAATTACCTAATCATTTTATTGCAAATCACTGTTTTCCGGTTAGTGTATTTTATTTGTAAGTAAATGATCTTTTAAGGGTTCTTGTCGGGACTACGGTGTGCATATCAGTTTTTTTTTTTTAATTTATTTATAAAACAAAGTACCTCATTTAATTTTGGAACAGTTAATATTATTGCCACACTCTTAAATAAAATATGACATCATTTTTAGTAATTAATTCGCTCCATAGACTATTTTCATTGAACACACTCCATATATAACGTTACATAATATATCACATCACTATAACTTAGTTAAATTTTATTGTAAGTAATCTAGACTCTTTTCTGATATTTATATCTTAATTTATAATATTACTTATAATTCTATTTGTATGTAAATTTCCTGTCCCAAGGATTCTGTATCTTAATCTTACTATATTTTATTACAAATATACATACGATGACTCACTCACGTTTGATTTTAGTACGTAAATTGTACTTGCAATTAATATTAAATATATATTAACATGAAAATATTAATATCAATGAGGAATTAGTGGACTCAACACATGGAAAAAAAATAAAATAGGTACCATTTCACACTTAAGAAGTGTTTAAATAAAAACTGGTCCTTACTTTCACACGCATAGGATTTTATATCCAAAAACATTATTCATGAACAGAATAATAGTTATTTCACAATTTATAAGTATTGGCCAACAATATTATTACAGTGAATTAAACCTACACAGCATGAATACAGAATGTTCAATTTTTAAACTTTTAATAATCGAACTACTTTCACCGCAGTCGATAAATATCGATAAATCGACAACTGCACCCACGCGCGAAATATTTTGAATATCGAATAACGACAAGACACCAACGAACGTATGCAAATGCTAAACAAACAAAGCGACGCTGGTAACACTATATTAACTGTCATCCCGAAGTTACCAAATTCGAAATTCAAAATTTATTGTATGTTTTTTTTTACTTGTATAACAAACAACTCTCCCGATTCGGAATGGCTTGTAACTATTTGTTTTACAACATTTAATTTAACGTAACAAGCGAATAAACGTGATGTTTATTACATAAGCTACATCTTTATAACGGTCGAGATGGTACAGATTCGAAAAGTGAAACTCGTTTGATAAAACATCTTACGCAAATGTTGGTACATGAAGCAATCATAGGATGTAAATAGGGAGTTACCTTTATATTATTAGACATAAAACAGTCAAACAATTAATCGACTTTCTCGATAAGTTGGATTGTTCAATGCTACAACTTTATTATAGCGCTTCTAATAAGTTTATGATGACATCAAACCCAGTTATGTTGCGTCATATTAAAGAGTTGCTGATTTGACTTCCAAAAAAAAACATTTTAATTTTTAAGGTGAAGGCTGAAGCGCCCATCTAGCCCGCGAAGTTCAAATTTTTTTATTTTATTTAGAAATTTTTCAAAATCTGACAATAATAAAAGACAAATTTTGTAACTCGCGAAAAAGACCGTGTGCACTGCATTTATTAATACATTTATTTTACTCTAAATATTATCACGGTGGATATGATACTAGTAAATCACTAAATATACAAAAGTTGCCAGATTATCTGGATAGCTGTCGTTCTTGAAATGTTTTAGAGTAAGTTGGATATATTAATAAATGCACTGCACACGGTCTTTTTCGCGAATTACAAAATTTGTCTTTTATTATTGTCAGATTCTGAAAAATTTCTAAAAGAACTCAAAAAATTTGAACTTCGCGGGCTAGATGGGCGCTTTAGCCTTAAGCTCATAATACTTTAAAAAAAGATAATTGACTGCAAAATTAATGTTGAATTCATAAGATATTACAGTAATGAAAGCGAAAGTTTTACAAGTGGCCATGTTGATTACTGATATAAAAGATAAATTTTATTTATAGTATGTATGGCACACATTTCCTGATATTAAGTATTAATTTGTATATTCAAATATAAATCTTCCTTCCTTGTATTAAGCTTTTAAAATATCAAACGACAAAGCACTCACTTATAATCGAATGCCAATCAATAAATGACAGCTGTCAAAATTACACGGAAATTAAAACATCGTGAAACGCCAAATTCTTTGACAATTCAAAAATATTTGACAGGTGATAGACAGAGACAAATGTATTTTGCTTATTTCACTGTAATGTAAAATGTGTTATGTTGTATCGTAATTTGAAATTGCCAAAAAAAAAACTATAATTGTCTGATTTCTCTCAATTATGTTACAATGAAACTAATATTTATATTTTTATGAAAGATAACATAGCGTTTCATTAGTTACTGTCCACCTACAATCACCTAATCCAGGACACCCGGCTTTTGAGGGCTTATGGGGTGACCACAAAATTTCCAAAATAAGGATAATCATTTCATTAAATCGATCGACAGAAAGACAAAAGAAAAGAAAGACAATTAATTCGATTCAATTTAACGTTTGACTTGCACTATTTCAGCACTGAGGATCGCAATAAGAAATGATCAGTGAGACGCACAAATCTTTGATAACACATCCTAATCATAATTCTAAGACTGTTCAAGTGTAGGTATACAAAGAGATGTCAAATTCGAATATTTGTTTTATAACGGCCACAGTTGGCGTTGCTTGAAACCATTTAACGATAAATCCCTTCCGAGTGAAATCTTTAACGACTTAAAGTGAACTTAAAACTTAAATCGTCTTAAAATTGAAAATGCAAACTAGTTTCCCGACTCTCCGCTCCTGAACGGTAATATCTTTTGTTTCTTTCAGATGTTGTGTGTTTGAATTTAAGCATTGTATTAGAAGACATTACTGATCACAAAAATAACATTAATTAATATTAATCTAAGTGTAAATATATTTTAAAATTAAAAATAGTGGTATAATATGACCCAAATAAACGCTAAACTACTTTATCATTATTTAACGGTTCAAAGAAATAACAATGAAAGTTAAAAAAATAAGCAAAATTAATTGCTACTTTTATTGATGGTATGGTATCGTCACACTAGATCTTTTACGTGATAAAAACCCAAGCTCTGTTTCTCCCTTCAGGCGGTTTCTTACAACTACATAGTAAAAGGTCTAATCTAACCTAACCTTACAGCCACCCCAGCCCAAATCCCTTTAAAAGATGAAAAAAAACCCTAAATCATGGTGAACCCACTACGTTAAACATTATTCTTATCACTTACGATTCGAGCAAGAACGTATAGGCTATATAAGTACAAAGAACAACTTTTGATAATCATCACCGATTCGTAGAACAGAACACTAGTTCACAACATTTTATAAATCAGACTGAACACATAATACTTCGACGTGCGGTTGCCATACAAAATATTGCCAAAATGTGTCTGTAATCTATGGTAGAGTTCACATTTTTCATTGGGAAAATATCGGCTATCACGGACTTCTCTATCACTACATAGTATAAAACAAAGTCGCTTCCCGCCGTCTGTCTGGCTCTATGTATGCTTAGATCTTTAAAACTACGCAACGGATTTTGATGCGTTTTTTTTTAATAGCTAGAGTGATTCAAGAGGACGTTTTATATGTATAATACATGCATAATATAGTAGAGAAACATAATTTATATGGCAGAACAACGCTTTCCGGGTCAGCTAGTTTTAAATAAAATCGTATTTTTTCAGTTCATCTGTTTGGTTGACCAGAAAAATAAGGTGCCTACATAATAATAACATCTAGCTATGAAAAATAATGGTTGCCATTAAAAATGCCGGCAAAAACTAGTAGTGGCTATATTATACTGGAATTTTATTGGTAACAATATAAAAATTAATAAAAGCGATGTTATAAACAACGTTTAGTTCCACTTGTCATCGCATAAATCTAATTGGCCCGGTCCGTAATCGAATAAAAATCAATTTATATTCATTTTGTTAATTGCAAAAATATAATACTTGATTTGCAACTTTTAAACTTTACTGTACATGACTCAAAATGGATAAGGTGAAGAATGTGTATATAAGAGGTAGTGTCAGGGTAGCGCCAATAACAGATAAAGTGAGAGGTAGGAGGCTGGAATGGTTTGGACACGTGATGAGAAGGGATGAGAAGCATGTGACTAAACGAGTGATGAATATGAATGTGGATGGATACAGTGCGAGAGGAAGGCCCAAGAAAAGATGGATGGATTGTATCAAGAGTGATATGAACGAACGGTTGGAGTGGATGTGAGTATGACGGGAAAGCGCGATGTATGGAAGGAAAAGACACACTGCGCCGACCCCAGATAATGGGGAAAGGTAAGGCAGATGATGATGTACAAGACTCAAAAGGAGTACTTGATTCACTATTAAAACTTTAAACGGTGATTATGGACAAGGCTGGGTTGATAATTAATTATTCACCGATAACTATTTCAACGATTCTGCTTTTATTTTATAAACTAGCTGAGCCCGCGACTTCGTCCGCGTGGAATTTAACTTAACAAAAAAGCCCGCTCCCGCGTTCTGAGCCCGCACGACAGGACCCATTTTTTTATTTTTTTTATTTTTGTTTTTCTAAAATAAAAGTATCCTAAGTTACTGCTTATAACATCACCTATCTACCAGTGAAAGTCCCGTCGAAATCGGTCCACCCGTTTCGGAGATACTCTTTGATTTCATGTGTTTTTATTTTTTTACGCGAATCCCTAATTATTTTTCTAAAACTAAAGTAACCTAAGTTACTCCTTATAACATCAGCTATCTGCCAGTGAAAGTCCCGTCAAAATCGGTCCAGCCGTTTCGGAGATTACCCGGAACAAACTACAAACAGACACTCCAATTTTATTTATTTGTATAGATTAGACAACTACGTACTTACCTATGTTTTTTTAATCTTAACTTTGTAGGTACCTGCACCTTCTACCTATCGCTGAATATTGGGAAAAGCATTTATGTTATGTTACAAAGCCGGCATACAAGCGTATGTAGGTACGACCCGCGTAATGTTAAGCAGTTACCGTTGCCTGCCGATGCTTGCAATACTAATGGCTTGCTCGCACAATGCCGAACTGAAGGTGCGGGCTTCTTGCTCTCCCGCTCATCGTACGAAACGCACCTATAGGTAATAGCTTAAGCCACAGACTTCTAAATAGGTTATTCCTATGTACTCTGCCTAGTATAAGTAAGCAATAATACCTAGCCATGTTTGTCAAACGCGCGCTTTGGATACAAGGTGAAAGTACAGGTTCTAACCCCGGCAAGCACCTTCAGTATTTTCAAATTTATCAGCAACGAACCAAGATTGCCAATACCTTAAATAATCTTTCTTCCAATACAATTTGCTATCGTAAAAGAAATAAATGGCAACATTTTTCTTTCGTTATATTCCGTGTTACATACGCAAAGGATTAATATTCATTGTAAAACAAGCAATATCTGTCTGTACGCTTCCCACTTATTATCATCTTTAACTAACCAATATGTTCTGGAAAAAGATAGCGAATGAACTCTCACTCGCGCTCGTGGGTTGTTATTGCAAAAATATAAATAACAAATACCTTAGCGACAGTACAATGGATATGGTGTTCCGATGGTAGAAATTTTCCCCGAAAGATCGGTATTTCATTGGTAATTTCTGTTGCAGAAACTGAAAATTACTAGTCCACGGCCAACGTGAAGAAATACGAAAATGAAATTAACATTATTTTATTAAATTATTAGCTGTGCCCGCGACTTCGTCCGCGTGGAATTTAACTTAACAATGATTTAATTTAACCTTTGCGAATTTCGTGTTTTATATACCTACTATCGCAAAAGCCCGCTCGCGCATTTTGAGCCTGCGCGACAGGCAGCATTTGTGTTTTTTTTTTGTTTTTCTATAATAAGGTAGCCTAACTGCTTATAACATCAGCTATCTGCCAGTGAAAATCCCGTCAAAATCTGTCCAGCCATTTGGAGATACTCTTGGATTTCATGTGTTTTTATATTTTTACGCGGAACCCTAATTATTTTTCTAAAATTGAAGCCTAAGTTACTCCTTATAACATCAACTATCTACCAGTGAAAGTCCCGTCAAAATCGCTCCAGCCGTTTCGGAGATTACCCGGAACAAACATACAGACAGACTTTCATATGCATTTAGTGAAAATGTGTTATTGTGATATTACAAACTGACACTCCATTTTTATTTATTTATATTTTATTCTCAACGTTTCACTTTCATTAAATTTCAATGAACATTTAATTCCAACAGAATGAATCCCAATTTTCTAAATATCAGCAAATTATGTTTATGCACTGGCAACCCCAAATGAAACGGTTCAAGCGGTGTTATGTCTCGAGGCGTCGTATTTAATAATTTGAAGTGTTATTTATGCAGTTTGTAAATCATATTAATTGTAATTTTGTTACGGCCCGCCCGCCTTCCAAAGGAAATGCAATACCTAAAGCTTTTTTTTTACAAACCATTCGTTCACTCCTCGATATAAATCTTGTATTATCTGTGGCATATTCGGTCAGCGGTCGTAGGTCAAACGTCTTCATTAGTCACTATCAAACATTAATAATGCTTGTATTTTTAATTAGAAATAAACATGTTATATTACGGTCAATGGCAACTTTCAAATCGGTCACCGCTGGGTTCGCGAACATTTGGGCTGTCATTTTATAAATTCGTGGTTTGTTCTGTGGCGGGAACTGTAATGTTATAAGAAAAGAAATAAAACTGGACAAGTGCGTGTGGTGACACGCAAAGTGTAGAGTTCCGTAGCCATTTCAATAACGAAATGGTATTACTAGTTTTGTCGATTATCATAAAAATTTAAGAAGTGTCGGAATTCATAAATTAAATTGTGATTGTAACTTTAAAAATCTCGCAAACGAAATATTCGGAACGGACGGACAGACAGAAGGACTCTATGATCTTATAAGGGTGCTCGTAGGGACTACGGAACCCTAATAAACGAAGGCGAAATATACATAAGCATAACTAGACTAATTAAAGTAAAGAACTGTCATGTAGAAGTATATCTGCCTTTAGGGTGGCATCCTAAGCCGGCCGTATAGTACCTACTAGTTGCTGCCCGCGACTTCGTCCGCGTAGACTTAAGTAAAGTATTCTATGTGTTATAAATCCAGGTTATAAACTATCTGTGTTCAAAATTTCATCCAAATCCGTTCAGTAGTTTTTGCGCCAAAGAGTAACAAACATACATCCACACTCACAAACTTTCGCATTTATAATATTAGTAGGATTTCGAATAAGTGACACCATTATGGACGAAAGCCCCTCACACTTCGCTGATAGGTCCATTCCCATGGAATCTCCAGGATCGCATCTTCGGCCAATGTGTTACGTAATCGGTAATTCGCACGAAGCCGCCATTACACCGTAACGGGCGCTTTATGCATGAATGTATTAATTTAATTATAGCCGACCCCGGCTCGTGGAAATCTGATTGGATCTCATCTGGTACGATTTTAGTTTTTTTATTTATAGGGGCCATTTTCGGAGTCTTTTTTGTAGTGATTCTATTTTTTTTTTGGTAAGTATAAAACTAAGTCGGCACGTTGACCCGCCTGATCATAAGCTGTTACCGTAGCCTTTAGATGCTTTCAATACCAAAGGCATTGCTCGCACGTTGTCCACCTTGAAAAGAGTGGGGTAGATGGAATGCACACCTCACTAAACTAGCTTTCTAATTTAAAGACCTAAATCGGAGTGAGATTTGACTACTATTTACTTGTTTAGTAACTATGGTATTGCCTGCTCACATTCTGTTGCAGTTCTTGTTCTACACAATCTTTTAGTCATTGAAAAGAGTAACCATTGAGTTTCTTGCCGGATCTTCTCAGTGGAAGCAGCATTCCGAACCGGTGGTAGATTCTGACTATTCATAAATGCCCGCCTCACACTCCCACGACTGTAGTACCATTCTTGTAAGCCAGTATCGACAGCAGTATTCAACCATGACGCCGAAGTTCGACCCTCGACGAGCCCCGGGGAGTATCTAAATAATCTTGGTAACCGCAAGAATTTAAACAAAAGTAAGAATACGAAGAGTTGAAAGAAGATTAAGCATTTCCCTCCATTGCAAAGTAGGAGACATGAAATAACTGTATTGACAAATAAAAAAATACTAGGAATGTGTGTTTATCACATTACTAGTATACCTTTTAGTTGGAGGGGCTCCAACTAAGCTAATGCTTGTGATAGGAGTTGGATCACATCAATAGTTTAATGTCTACGATAGGGATCGAACCCGGCACCTCTCACCTACGAGGACGGCTCCTCTAACCTGGCTATTAACTCTTATGGCAGCAGTCTCGATGCTGCTAAGGATCGATCGCAATATGTACCCGTAACAAAGTATTTCCAACTAATTTCCCTCCGACCAGAGTAATTAGTGACTTCAGTTTTATAACAAGATCTAGTAGAGATATAAGCTTTGGAGCTACATGCAGACAACTGATACATAACTCATTAGCCGGTAATCATTGTAATTATCGGAACGCAGAGGCATGCGGAACAGTTAAGTCTGGTAAGTTTCGCCTACACATGCGATAACGGACACTAACCTATCTAATGCAGGTACACACAGAACTAGAAGATATGTTGGCTATACTAAGAATAAGAATACCTACAAGTCGCTTTCAATATAAATTTTAAATTAGGTACTTTAAAAAGACAAGAAAAAAATAAAAATAATGTCAGTTTGACATTTCATTTCATCCAATAAGAGAGCCTTATGTCATTTCGCCATGTTAAAGTCGCTCCTATCAATCAATTCAACCCAATATTAAAATGACAAACTCCAGTAGAAGATAATTAAAATAGCAAACATTTTCAATCCAAAAACCTTAACCTTTTGTAAATTCCAAAGGCAAAGGCTCGAACAAATTCACATTTGCAGTACTAAACAACTAAGCGACATACATTTTTGCGAACACAAGTTGCCATCAAACTTGTTTACATAACGTAAACGGGAATATTTCAAATCGCGGGGCAGAGTAAGTATTTGTTTATACAACGATATTAAGGCCCCCGAAACGCGGCGAACAAACACAAACCAGTTAAGGGGAAGGCATGCTCTTCTATCCTACTAATATTATAAATGCGAAAGTTTGTGAGTGTGGATGTATGTATGTATGTATGTATGTATGAATGTATGTATGTATGTTTGTTACTCCTTCACGCAAAAACTACTGAACGGATTTGGATGAAATTTGGAACACAGATAGATTATAACCGGGATTAACATATAGGATACTTTTTAACCCAATAATCCAATACTACGCGGATGAAGTCGCGGGGCACAGCTAGTACATCTATACAAATAAATACAATTGGAGTGTCTGTTTGTAATATCAAAATAACACCTTTTCACTAAATGCATATAAAAGTACATAAGACACCTATGATAAAAACGCGATAATTTTTTTTTTCTGTCTGTCTGTGTGTTTGTTCCGGGTAATCTCCGAAACGGCTGGGCCGATTTGGACGGGACTTTCACTGGCAAATCGCTGATGTTTTAAGGAGTAACTTAGGCTACTTTAATTTTAGAAAAACAATTAGGGTTCCGCGTAAAAAAATAAAAACACATGAAATCAAAGAGTATCTCCGAAACCGCTGGACCGATTTTGACGAGACTTTCACTAGTAGATAGCTGATGTTATAAGCAGTAACTTAGGCTACTTTTAATTTAGAAAAACAAATTTTAAAAAATGGGTCCTGTCGCGCGGTCTCAGAACGCGGGAGCGGGCTTTTTTGTTAAGTTAAATTCCACGCGGACGAAGTCACGGGCTCAGCTAGTAATAACTAAAATTGAAAATTTTGAAAACCCCCGATGCGACGACTTTTTAAACTACAGTTGAAGTTTTTTAAGAGTTGATAATTTTCAAACGGCTGAACCGATTTTCATGAATCATAGCTAAGAACACTGTCGATCAGAATACCTATCTTACAAAAGAAACAATTTTGAAATCGGTTCTTTCGCTTGGGCGCTACGATGCCACAGACAGATGCACAGATACACAAATACACATGTTAAACTTATAACACCCCTCCTTTTTTGCCGGGGGTTAAAAGGCAAGTCAGTAGTGACATAACGACCAAACAATACAAATGGGGCAAGACGTCAGTTTTGACATCTCTCGAAATCTGTCAAAACTGAAGTATTTAGATGCGCGATACTTCAGTTTTGACGTATTCTGAGTGGATCAAGATCCCAGCGGTAAACAGAGTTGAGCCCCTAATTTAGCAACGCTTTCATGAGTGACATGGAATGGACTAGAGTCTAATTAGGTCCATTGGGCCCCAGTCTACTTATTTAAGAACCAATTGAAAACCACTGATCAATCATTATTATCTTCGAGAATTCATCATTTTCATTTTTTTTTATGTAACATAGTCGTCGAACAAGCGTCCGATCCACCTGGCGTTAAGCTGTTACCGTAGCCTATTGCAATACCAATGGCATTGCTCGCACGTTGCCGAACTGAAGAGGAGTGGGATCGAGCGAGAAGGGAGGAGGGTTGGGCTTCCAGCTATCTCATTTATTTTACAAAACGCAGCTATTATAGCTACTTTACAGCATCTTCTGTGAGAGGGTGGTACTACCCCGGTCGAACCGGCCTGTTTATGAGCTGTAGTCATTGGCTACAGCTTGGCTCTTCCACCGTAAATAAGACAAGGCGAAATCACAAAATGTAAACGTATAGTGTACGTCGTCGCCTTAACACCCCAAGAACAAACAGGGTCCACTTAAAAAGAAAAATCGCTAAAATTACAAGCATTTCGTACGAGATGCTTATCCGCGAGCTATAAATTTGTCCACCCACGGATGGTTATGGAAACGCTTGGCCCGGAGACGGCGCGATGCCTGACGTAAATGACAAATATAGAAAATAAAAACTGAACTATATGGAATTTAGACTTAGTTTGAGGTTCCCACTGTATAAGAGTATTCAATTTTCAACACCGACAATTGACACTAGCCAGTAGTGATGGAACATTTCACAGATAGCATGTGAAAAGTCATATTATATATGTAGGTTTTCATAAGTAGCACTTGCTACTAACATAGACAGAAACTGTTAAAAATCATTCCAATTAAATCGCAAAGCGTTCGGTACCGTCCCGGGTTTCATAATAAATCATGAATAGACTCATTGGTTGTGAAGTTGTTAAAAGTACTATAATTATAGTACTTGTGATAGTTACTGTACTTGCCTGATAGTCATTTTTTTGGCAGCCTCAGCCAAGCCTGAGAGATCTTGAGTACCTACGCTTTTGACATATCAATATAATGACATTACCAAGATCGCATCCGATCCGGTAGTAGATTTACCCTCGCCACCTCTCCTGGCAGCGGCCCAAGCCGAGGTCGTGTCCCTTGTGGCGCCCTTGAGCTAGCTGCCCCCCTGCCCCTCTGGCTGGAGCGCACTTGCGCTCGCCCTCTGTCCGGGTGAAGTTGTTATGGCCACTCTGGCGAACAACATATAGTCAATTCAACAAAAAAAAAAAAACCAAGATCGCTCTCAAAATTGAGATAGATTTATTAATATGGCCTCAAAACATTTACATTAACATACCAGTAACTATACCCCGAGTAAATGACCCCAGTACTAATCATCTGTTGCTCCTGTCATTGCTCAAAAATAAACTAACACAAGCAATACCTATAGAAGATGATAAATTAAAGAATGCTATAATTGCCCGAGGGATGGACAGTAAGTGCTACCACATCTAGATAATATTAATCTTCAATCGGCTGTCTGTAACTCAGTACTGAGTTGATCTACATAATATGAACAGATAAAGAGTCGGTATAGTGATGTCAAAAAGTGTACTATTTATATCGATAAAATATAAATAGTATCCAATAAACGAGGTGTACAAAAAGTGTTGTGTTTTGTATTAAAAATTCTAACCGTTTCACATGTCCGATAGACTATCTTTATTTTTATTATATTAAGCACTATTTTAAGCACTCTTTTTAAAGAACTGTTTACAACATTATCCAGCTAATAGTGTTTTTTCAACTTATTTGTTATTATGACGTTTAAATAATAATTCTTATACCCACTTAAGAAACTGGTTGAAGAAAATAAACCGATCTTGATTGCATATCATTTGCAATGAATACAGACTCGTAAGGTTTGTCGGTGTTCTCATTTCTAAGAAGGACAAATATTTATAAGCACTATATTATATTTTCACGAAATATTCTCAATGATCTTACATTTGAGTAGTTTTTCGCAAGTAGTAAGATATTTTAAGTAAAATGGTGATATAAAAATTCATACAGATGGAACTTTTTTTAAAGAAACGTAAGAAAATGTAAAAAAGATGCTTAGTAGGAATTCCTACTACGATAAATTAAACTCCCTACTTTTTTTAAAATAAAACACTGAAAAGAAATAAGAAAGCGTAATTATAATCGACAAGTGAAACTATCGATATATCGAGTGTTGTCTACCGGATCGATAACGAAGTCGTCTACTCGGCTGTCACTCGTCAACGATTTATTGTACCATCAGGACATCTTTTATTCATATTCATATCGGTGGTCGGCGAATCGAGAGCCCGTTCTAATTGGGCCCGGTCCTTGCAAAAACGTCATTAGCGAGATGTATTGTATTAATTGTCTCCGGAGATAAATCATTGATGATTATTTATTAATGTTTTAGCGACATATTGAGCGGGATTTAAAAAAATAATGTATGCGTTCTACTTTACATATTTTAATTATGTTGGTATCTACTTGTTTTTTATTGTTCTTAGCTTTTTGAGACTAGCTTTTATAGAATTAAATGTAACATTACCTACATAGATTTAGAACTGCACTTAATATGTATCCATCCAACGAGAAGCGATGGGAAGTGGTAATAATGTTCGAGTGTAAGTCAGTCAACGCCGGGCTCGCCAACATTCGAGCGGCTAATCCATAAATACGTGTCTCATTCTATGGCAGTAAATTTAATGTTATTTAATATACTTACATGAAGGCGAAAAGTTAAAAATAACTGACTTAATAAAATAATGTATTAGCTTTCGTACTGCTTCTGATTGGCTTTTCTAGTAAAAACTTATCTACATCTCTTTTCTATAATCTGAGTAAATAATTTTTCTTCTGTTTATATTCATTATTTGTATGAGCGCTAGAATAAGTTCTAGTACGATTATTATTAGAGTGTGAGTAGATGCCGTTGACGTTGAGTTTGACGACCGCTTGGCGCAGTGGTTCGAACGTAGGCCGCTCGGCTCACTGCACATGCTGGTTGCGGGTTCGATTCCCGCCGGGGCAAAATTCGGAAATGGCCTTTTCGTAATTTGCCCAGGTCTGGGTGTCACTGGGATCACCCCCAGTCCATTGTACGGTACCCATAGTACAAGCGTTGCTTAGTTTAGGACCATACAGTTGGTGTCAGTCTGACCATATTTATTATTATTATTTTATGATTGTTATTCAAAAACCATGAGTAGGTAGTTTGCTAATCGAGTAAGTAAAACTAAGGCTATAACACATCACATTTTATTTAAAAAACAATCCATAGAAAGCCAGACGGCAAATTTAAAATTCTGAACACAGTAGGTATTTAAATAAATCGCAAAAAAAAACAAATCATAAATCCAATGTGTCGAACCAAAGTCCCGCGGTAAAATATAATCGCATAAATGTAAAACATTTTCCGATTAAAATACATGGCTATCGTCGCCATTTTGATTTATGTTTACAAAAAAAGCGCTTAACTTGAATTTATGTTTTTGTATAATCTAGCTGTCTATGATTTGAATTCCATTTGAGTGATATCTAAATCCTGATGCCAAAATGTGACAGTTAAATATGAGACAAAATTTTAACCTTGTTTCCGTAGACAATAAATCAGTCGTTGGAGTTAACTTTTAGAGCACCTACCTTACCTGACTTTGATGTTTACTTTTTTTTTCAATTTTTAAAGTGCCCCGGCTCGAACCCCTGGATTTTTCGAAATTTATGTACGAATCATAATTTCTATAATGATTATCACTTGCTTACGGTGAAGGAAAATATCGCGAGGAAACCTGCCTTAGAAGATCTAACCAATTTTCGAAAGACATGTGAAATCCGCCAACCCGGCCTGCGTGGTGGATTATGGCCTGAATCCCCCTCATGTTGAGGGGAGGCCCGTGCCCAGGAGTGGAACGTCAAAAAGGGCTAAATTATTATTATTATATATAAAGTGCGTTCAGTAAGTCTTTAAAATAAATATTGTTATTTATAACTTTAGTTTGTTTTATTTTCGTGCCTAAAATTGCATTTTCAATGCGTTCTAATAAAAACCAATTATTAAACATACTTACCAAACGTCTCAAACCTAAACCTAACAACTATCTACCTCGATTTTAAATCAATAAATGATAACGAAGAAGTTCTTAAATAAATACCTAAACGTAATTAATTAGTAACGTTATTCTTTAAATGACTTCAAATCTAGAGAAATTAAAAAAAAACAAAATATCTTTATAGTATTTGTTTTTCAAATAATCCGCCAGCCTAATAAATGTAGCTTAACAACGGCTATTAAAAATTTAAGCAATAATGATCGTATTTTACAAGCGCGGTAACCAATTAATTCCCAAATTATCATTAGTCAAGACTATGGGGCAGCTTTATTGATTACGTATCTACCAAAAGTTTTCTATTTAATTGCTTTTAAATGTCATAATTAATATTCAATTCAAAGGAATCTAACAAATATTGCGTTTGTTTTAAACAATAAAACTAATGATGGCTGCCGACACAGACAAAAAATGACGATTAAAATTAATTATATAGAGGTGCGTCGCGGGGGGCGCGTCGTGAGTTGTAAAACATCGATAACCAACTTGAGGATGGTTAGTGATGGCAAAAATGTACCTAACTACAAACATCACTAAGAAATTAATGCTTTCTTGTTCTGTTAATAAGAAAAAATAGTGGTTTAAGTACCTACTAGGCAAATTAATATATTTGTATTTCCTTTCGTCATAATATTTTAAAAAATATAGCATAGGTACCTACTATACCATTCACTTAACGCTAATAAATTCCGTATTGATCCTTACTTCGAAATTAAATCGACTATAAATAAATACGTATCGTTAACATTAAAAACAGCACATCACTATTACCACGGAGTGTGTTGAAACGAACTAATCTCAGTTTTATACCGTATCTGATTTAATTTAGCGACTCCGACCTTTATACGACCTTGGACCTATTACCCCAATTAGACAACATGATTTCACATCTGTCAGACAGGGACAAAGTTATAGAAAACAATGAGACGCAAAGCAATCTGTTTTCACGAACACGTCCATCTGAATGTTCGTTAATGCTTAGCAAATCGATACTTACTTTAACCGCGAGAATAAAGAAACAATTCTCTCGGAGAAAAAATCACAAAAATCTCTCTCAATAATTCATTTAAATCCGAAATCTTCGATACAAACACCCAGAAAGCAATGTTTAAATAAAGTGTGATAAATCCCAACACTCAACACATAAAAAGATATTGTCAGCGATCGTCTTTCCCGCGAATTCCGATATTAATTTCATATATCTTCAATCTGGGTTCCTGCATCGCCTTAGGGGCGGGCTGGGAGAGGGTCTAAGGGATCGCACTTTATGTTGTAGCCTCCGTTTATTTAAAACAGGGCCCCATTCGGGAAATGTACTGGGTCGATCAAGGTTATCGTTGCCATAGTATATTGTCCGTGGTAACTGCGAAAAGAAAAAAGACGAAAATACCGATTTAGTCTCATCCTCTCTTATGAATTAAGTAATCTAATAGTTTGAGTAGTGTGCGACAACATCGGTGAATACATTATAACTATGTATGGATATAAAATCAATGAATGGGGGATTAATTGACCCCCCAAATTAATGGGGGGTTAAAAATGTTAACTCACCCTCCTAGTTGTCAGTTCACTTCTGTCAGTGTCACTAAAACTACTGATTATCACGAGGTCGGAGAGAGAGTGAGTGAGAGACTGTCAATGACACCCCACATCAACGTGGCGCCACTCTTCTGGTGGCAAAAAATCTTAGATTTTCATTTGCCTAAAACATTTTTATCTTCACCCACCGAAATAAGGCAATGTGAGTGGGGCCACTGTGGGACTCTCACTGGGCCTCTTTAGATAACTATAGACACCAAGCCCCCCATTTCGATCCGGCCCTGTGCCCCTCGCATTAAACATACAGCGAACGGCTTTTGATACGCCAATTTATTGCGTCCGATCGCTTTTTATTGGGTTCCGTCGATGACGTCATAAGCCACAGATTATACAGCACAATAAACATAACGACACAGAATATAAAAAAATCGAGTAGGCGTGTTTATTTATTATCCAGTATAACAGAACTTGGATGAAAGTCTTCCGGTATAATTTTAAAGGAATGACAAAACGTATGAACATTTTTGGGCTATATTTTTATCGGAATCGTAAAGTTTTTGTAATGTTAATTATTGTGTAGGTGAAGTTTTATGACGAGCAAAAGAAGGTTATTCTGTTTACCTAAATAAGTAGGCCTGTACTAAAATTTGATTGGAAATAGACATAAAAAAAACCGGCAAGATATTCAAAAAATAATAAAAAGTGTATATCTTAGCTCGATCAAACGACTGGCGACACCGGATAAATATTCGAAACTCAAAATTCGCCAAAAAATATCCGATTACAATTTACACGGAACTTAGGGCCCCGAAACCGGCGGATTCCATCCATGTCACGATCAGAATGTGGAAGCGAGACATCGATAGTGCGCAAGCGAGATAACGCAGTCACGTTCTGCAGTTTACCGCGCGTCGATCCAGAGTTATAGTAATGAATATAATATAAATAAATTTTGTAAAATGAACTTGGGACATGCAAGGAGTCGAAGAGGTCAACATTATTTCTACGTCTGGAAGTTTGTTAACGCACCTGGCTAAAATATAACAGTCGTTAGCTAGTATTAGTTATGCTATTAGGTACCCACCAACTTACTTTTGTCTTTTACTAAAATTTTCTGGTATACTTAAGAATTGTCTTCGACGAAAGAAGACTTAAGTTAAGATTACAAAACTATTTTTTGTCGCTTAGGTGGGCACACTAGCCCTAACAACGCTAGCTACTCAAATCGTAATAGAAAAGCAAACGCTCGCGATTACGTTTCAAACGCTCCGCTTTTGACGTTTTGCTGACACGAGCTTCACGATTTCTACTGACATTGATATGGTATGGTGTCAGCAAAACGTCAAAAGCGGAGCGTTTGAAACGTAATTGCGAGCGTTTGCTTTTCTATTACGATTTGAGTAGCTAGCGTGGTTAGGGCCCTGATAGTAAGCGGTATCCGTCGCCCAGGAGATTGCAACTCAAATGGAGTAGAAACGAAAACGCGTGAAATGTTGACTTATCACTGTTTTCATACATCTTTGAGCTAGGTCAAATTGGTCAAGATTCCAGCCGCTAAACATACCATTTAATAATGTAGTTATTTTAGCACGGACCAACCACGTGTTACTCCGTGTCCTAGGACTAAAGTTTCCGAAACACATACGCTTAATAAGGTGTACAATAATTACGATCGACCAATCACAATGCGTTTCCTATGCTCTAGACCAATCAAATTACCGTTGCCTTCGCTCCCACCCTGAAACTTTTTCGGAATTATTTTGATGCAACTTGTTCCTAGTGCGGAGTCCAAAGTGTGGTTGGTCCGTGAATTCAACCGACTTCAACAAGAATGAAGTTCGCAATTAGACCCGTAAAGATAATTATAGTAACAACAATCGACTCTACAAATCCTGTTCCGATTGGCGGGAATGTAGCGGCGACCTGCGCGCACTCCCGCGGGCCTCCTCACGTCCCATTCACAGCGCGACATATCTTACTTACGATATGAAACTTAAACCCTCCCCAGTGATCGGTTTGCATGTAAATTGGCATCTCTTGTCTAGCTTGTTATTGAAAAAAAAACGCAATTCTAAATATTATTTAAAATATACTATTCGCATAATATTTGGACTGATATTGGGTTTGCAAATTAGATTGTTTTTATTATTTGTAGCAATGTATTTACCTATCTAATAGTATTTTCAAGTAACTTAGTCTACTAGCATTTTAAATTACCTAAATATGTAAAACGTGTCCTATTTACCCCTCAAAGGCTCTACCAATATGAGGTGGTCTAGCTTGGGCAGTAAAAAAGCTGCCAATAAAACAACCGTATGGTCCTAAATAAAAAACGCTTGTACTATGGGTACCGTAATATAAACTGGAAGCGAACGCAATTACTCACAGACCAGAGGAACTTATAGAAAGACTAGCTGAGCCCGCGACTTCGTCCGCGTGGAATTTAACTTAACAAAAAAGCCCGCTCCCGCGTTCGGAGCCCGCGCGACAGGACCCATTTTATTTTTGATTTAGTTTTTCTAAAATAAAAGTAGCCTAAATTACTGCTTATAACAATAGCTATCTACCAGTGAAAGTCCCGTCAAAATCGGTTCAGCCGTTTCGGAGATCCTATTTGATTTCATGTGTTTTTATTTTTTTACGCGGAATCCTAATTGTTTTTCTAAAATTAAAGTAGCTTATGTTACTCCTTAAAACATCAGCTATCTGCCAGTAAAAGTCCCGTCAAAATCGGTCCAGCCGTGTCGGAGATTACCCGGAACAAACACACAGACCGACAGACAGACAAAACAATTTTAAATCGCGTTTTGGTTATAGGTGTCGTATGTACTTTCATATGCATTTAGTGAAAAGGTGTTATTTTGATATTACAAACAGACACTCCAATTTTATTTATTTGTATAGATCACCCAACCAAAAATTTAAGTAGTTAAAGAAATCATCCTTTTCAGATTTCCCAACACAACCAGCAATTAACAGACACAATAGATAAACTATTACTTATTCGGATCGCTAGGGTGAGTATACAACGCGCCACAGTTTAAAAAAACATGCGACAATCATCTTTCTACGTTTAATTGATCCTACCAAATTAATCGGTGCATTCACAGCGCGCTTTACCAAAAGCAATATTGGACCTACTTTTGCAAAACGGAACCAACCCACACACACTTTGCAAACTGAAACCAACCTAGAACCACTAACACAAGGCTGGTTTTGGTCTACAGCAGTGCATGTGGGTTGGTTCCATTTTGCAAAAGTAGGTCCTATTGTACAGCAAAGCGCGGCGCATTTGATTTGTACAGCCGACATTAGCGCTAAATCTGAACGGTGTTTATATCTAAGTTATGTCCCGGACATTGTAATTACCCGTGCCGGGCCCGACTCTTATGTAATGGCCCGAGTTGCCCTTCCTAGATAGCTCTATGTCTCTATGTTGCGAAATATTATGATTTATATGTAGTACTTACTTAATAGTCTCTAGAAACTTAATGTATGCTTGGGAATCGTGTCACAGAAACGGGCAGGGATTATTGAGTACTTGTACGTATTATTAAGAACTCCGAAACTAAGTAAAATCTAAAATGCTAGCAGAAACTTCAATAAGCTTTGTTTCCAGTACGATATTGACCCTTTTGTACCAGTGTGTCCTCAACTAGAAGGTGCTTAGCTCTAAATTTATTTAATTAACTTTGATTGACTTATAATGGATTATATGGCAGTAGTGTAATACTAGGTTAGCTACATAGTTTAAATAATGGCGTGTGGCTCACCCGGATCTGTACTCCTCACAAACCTAAGTTTTATCCAGTAGCTATAAGTGAAGACATGTAATTAGCTTTCCTATCGCTAAGTTATTTTTATTTATATTTAGTTTACTTAGCTGTAAGTCTTCCATGTACCAAATTAAATAAATAAATAAATAAAAAATAATGTACTTAAAATTGAGTTAACTTAAGGGACAGTTTTCGCTTCACTCTATGGCCCGTATTAATAAATCGATCTCAAATCTGAGAGCGGTCTAGTCAAGAAGCTGATAGTGTCTAGTGTACGCTTTTGATATGATTTTTTTACTGGTATGACATAAGAACGAAATTTCCAGGATCGCTCTCGGACTTGAGATCGATTTATTCATACGAACCTAAATCGATGGTTTACTCTTTTAACGGTTTTTTGGTAAAAAAATAAAAACAAAAAAAAATCAAACTAAGCAGCGCTTGTACTATGGGTAGTGACACCCAGTGACACCCAGACCTAGGCAAATTACGAAAAGGCCATTACCGAAATTTGCCCCGGCGGGAATCGAACCCGCAACCACCATGTGCCAAGCGGTCGTAAACGGACGGCAGATTAGCAATTAGCACACCAATGTTGGAAATATTTGTAAATACTATATTTCCCGGCTACCCTAACCTTTTCTGACCTTATTACTAGAATGTGTGATAAACAGTAACAGTAACGAATGTACAACACGGGACCGAACCCGCTACACCGTATAATTCTCGCCGAATGGAGAATTACCGCTACGTGGGTAAATGTAACTGATAAATCTTGGTAGGGTCGATAGCTATCTATTGTAGTACTTGGGACTCTAGAAAGTAGATAATCTATGGTTTGGTGTTTGTAGTTAAATTAGTTGCAACGGTCGGGATCGATTGCAAATAGTGATAGTGATGATGATGAGAAAAAAAATAACAAAGACAACAATTTTTTTTAACGACCTCTTGGCGTGTTAGTTCAATACCCGCCGGGGCAAATTTCGGAAATGACGTCTTCGTAATTTTCCCAGATCTGGGTGTCACTGGGATCACCCCCAGTCCATTGTACGGTAGGTACCCATAGTACAAGCGTTGCTTAGTTTGGGACAAAACAGTTGGTGTGTCAGTCTGGCGATATTTATTATTTATCGTTGTAGTTCCTAGTCCGTTTTATTACTTTTTACTAAACATTTTGTAATTACAGCAAAAATATTTATTTGGATGTCAGAAGAAAATTATTCAGTGTTGCCTGCGTAAATAATAGCAAGCATTCCAGATACAAATTTTACAACATTATGGATATATAAATTACTGGCAACCATAAAATAACTCATTCCCGGTTGAAATAACTATTAAAGACAAAAGCATTTTAATTTCGTATCTGCCCGTAACATTTAATTCGTTTATAATAGAGACATCAATATTATTGTATGAGATACTAGCATAACTTATGACCGCGGCTTTGCTCGCACTTCTAACCATTTACTTTAGAAACTGACTACACTAAAAAAAAACAGTGCCGTCTAGGGACGCCCGAAAAAAGCGAAGCTTTATAATATAAAACGTAGGGCGCCGCAGCTACCATTCTGTATACCTATATATATCGTGTAACGCTACTGACGTCATCGTGTAACGATACTGACGCTTAGCACGGATAGAGTGGCCGCGGCGAGCGTCCCGAGCGTTCGTATAGAAGTTTCGCTTCAAAACGACTCCAAATTTTATTTTTGGCGTTCCTAGTAAATATTATCTTTAGTATATTTTTGTAATTCCAGCAAAGATTTATGTAAGGTCTCGTGTTCGTAAATCATTTGCTGTAATTACAAAACGTTTTGCAAAGAACACTAAAAGGAATACATGGAACTACAAAAATCATTTGTCTTTAATTTTTTTTCCTTAGTGTAGGTACAAATCATGTGTTCACGCATCATAATTGCAAAAGTAATAAGTCTTAAACTCACAAACACAACTATTTTACGGCGTTCTCGATAGATACAGCGGCTTAATTACAACAATAAACTTATGATCATAATAGAACGCAGTTAAACTCAGTATAATGGTTCAAATGGAGTATACTGTAAATTACTTGAACCGTATAATAATCGTTTCTTGGTACCCTACTAATAGTTAAATCGCGAACCCAGTTTCGCTCAATATGCAATTATTAGAATTTAGTTTTAAGCTCGCTAGCTTTGGTCATATAATTTCGTATTGGAAAATAAGTACCTAGTAGATTTTGACTATTCATAAGCAGTGATAGCCGATTGGTTAAAGCACGCGTCTTGCGGGCACCAGGTCTTGGGTTCAAATCCCGGCTCGCACCTCTGGATTTTTCGAAATCTATGTGCGATTCATAATTTCTATATGATTATCACTTGCTTACGGTGAAGGAAAACATCGTGAGGAAACCTGCATGTCTTAAAAGGTCTAACCAATTTTCGAAAGACATGTGAAATCCGCCAACCCGCACTGGGCGAGCGTGGTGGATTATGGCCTGAATCCCCCTCATGTTGAGGGGATGCCCGTGCCCAGCAGTGGGACGTCAAAAGGGCTAAATTATTATTATTTATGTGAAATCCGCCAACCCGCACTGGGCGAGCGTGGTGGATTATGGCCTGAATCCCCCTCATGTTGAGGGGAGGCCCGTGCCCAGCAGTGGGACGTCAAAAGGGCTAAATTATTTATTATTTATAAGTGCTTTGTTGGTTTACATGAATAGAAAGATGTTTAATTTTAATTTCAACTGCCAGCTATACAGCCTGGCGCTACCATGGTGACTTTAAATTAACACACGTATTAGGCGTCGCATTTTCAGATTTTCGAGATATTTAAATTTTATTAAACATTATTCTTTATTGAATTATTCAACATTTTCCGAAATACCATTTTGGAGCAGCCTGTACGTAAATAACTCTAGCGCAGAGGTCATCCGCCGAGGTCACGGATAATAAGATTTCTTCAATGAAATTAAAACGAAAAAGAAATACTATTAGAAATAATAATAATACTATTAGCTCGCCCCGCTCCGAGTTGTAGGTAAGAGCGTAAGAGTAGCTGAATTAATCGGATTTCAATGGTGATGCCAATTTGATTACTTTATTTATTATCTATTTTGTTCGAATTTTTTTTTTTTTATTTACTGACTTTTCTTTTTTTTATTACTATTATGATTATTGACCACTAGCCCTACCTGTGTGTTAAATTAAAGTCGCCATGGTAGCGCCAGGCTGTATATCGAGATGATATTTCGGGCCATATTGACTCCACTGGCCCATATAACACAGTTCATAACCTTTTCCACATAATTTAGGTACCGTATAATTTAGTTAGTGTATCTACAAACACTAGACTTGGGCGTTAGTGTGCGACACTGCGTGCGCGCACCGTTAGCCGACAGATCTTATCGCGGTATCGCGCGACCTCGCCGGCACGACACCGGGACGACGCCGTGACGGGGGACAGCCGACACGATAGCTTTAATAAGGCGGGAATGGTGGACGCAACGACTTTTATTGTTGGTTAAGGTTTTAAATAAATTATATTTCCTGGTCTGTGATAATAAGGTGAATCTGAACCTGCCACCCTTGGACGCCTACGACTGCTAAGCTATTTAGCATTGAACTTTTGAAACACTTTTTACCAAAGATGCCTGCCTGCCTATGCCTTTTCTTGATAGTCCTGTGTACCTATAGGTCATTATATCTATACACGGAAAAAAAAAACTGGTAACTATAACCAGAATTTGGTAGTGCATACAATTTTTTTAGTAGTATATGTGACAACTCTACACATTGTAATCGCTACTAGTCAGTTCTTGTAAAAAGTGTTTGTAGGGACAAATAATCGTTTAGTACGTACAACAAGGTGCATACTGTACGATACTATATGAATAGTTTATATTACAATATATTATTGTTAATCCTACTAGACTGATTTCCAACTACTACTAGTTTTTTGTGCCCTTTATCAAACGACTTGTTGTTAATATAATTCTGATTGTTGCATATACTATAGGAATTTGTAGCGTCTACCAATGGAAATTGTAATTGTAAAGATTCTGATTGTAGCATATACTATAGGAATTTGTAGCGTCTACCAATGCAAATTGTAATTGTAAAGATTCTGATTGTAGCATATACTATAGGAATTTGTAGCGTCTACCAATGGAAATTGTAACTGTAAAGATTCTGATTGTAGCATATACTATAGGAATTTGTAGCGTCTACCAATGGAAATTGTAATTGTAAAGATTCTGATTGTAGCATATACTATAGGAATTTGTACACAGAAAAAAGTAGTCTGTTAATCAGTCACTCAAATGTTGTTATTGCTTACACAAAAAAGTGACTTGTGAACTCACAATTGACAAACAATTTATATTTGCTAGTCAAAGCTTTTGATAAAATCACATGTAACTTTTTGTGTTGGCAGTAACACCATTTGAGTAACTGATCAAAACCACTTTTTATAGTGTACACATTCCTATAAGTAGGTAGTACATATTACTATCAGAAATTTTACAATTACAATTAACATTATTAGACGTAACAAATTCCTACAGTACAACTTAGTTTAGTATGGTGGGCAGGGTTAGTTTACAGTTGTTCTATTTCACGAAGACATTCAGTAGAACCAATCTTCGAAAGTTTAATTTTGCGGGATGGACTTCGTAAGATATAACAAACTGTTCTCACTTAATAAATAAGAAATACACAAAAAGATAAGTTAATATAAAACCAGTCTTTTATTTATTATAAAATTTGACGTTTTTATCATTTCTTTGTAATATTCAAGAGTAGCACTGAGCACGTTATTTAATTCAAATAATTTTTTTAATACATGTCTTAGAGGTATATATTGGCCAGTTACACAATTTATAACGTTATTAGCAGACACTGATTCCATTCTATGTCCTAATGTATATTCAATAGGTTAAATATAAATACCGCTATTTTGAAAAAATTAAAACGTGAATACTCAGAATTAAAATGTTTTAGACTACCTTGTATGGACTCCAAGTGATTATATAGTTTAGGTAAACAGGATTCTGGAGATTGATTCTGAACAGATTTTGATAATATAGAAGTGATAGGATTCACTACAGAATTGTTTATAAGATTTTCTAAATTAGACATAACAACTTGAATAACATTTCTTGGTATCAATGGATTCGCATATAAACTGGCCGTGAAACTGGCAAATTTATTGTTTTCTTATATTTACGCGAATACTACACATTGAAATAAAACTATTTTACGAATTATAAAAAGTAAATAAACGCGATATAATCCGTAAAAATAGTTTTATTTCAATGGCAAATTTATTTTTAATTGAACCCTCGGATGTAGATAGATTTGATATCTCTCGTTCTATTGGAAATGAAACATTGGAAATATTACTATGACTTAAATTTGATGCAGGGTTTGGTATTACTTCGTGTAAAGTAGTATTATTTGGAGTGGTACAATTATTAGAAGCTATATTAAGTATTAGATTTGTTATTGTAACATTATCTTCTAAAATATTATGTGTTGCCAAATGTTTTTTAAAAGAATTAAGCAAATAATATTTCCGATTACAACCTGATTCAGCACACTGGTAATAATGAATTTGAATATTTCTATGAATTATTTTAATATGACCACACTGGTATTTTACAGTTGGTAAAATCAAATTACAAAAAAACATTCAGGCATATCAATAAATTTCAACCCCAAAGTCGGTTAACAAAGAATTGACTGAAATATACTGCTTGTCGTAAGGGGTCTTCAAGTCATAGAGACCATTTTGAATAAATTGCCAAGTAGTGGAACATTCAATAGGGTATCTACAATTCAATACATGAAAATTGAAGCAAACGTCAACCGCGTCCTCTATTGTATGGAGCACATAAAATGTGTCATTTACAATAACATAATATTTGGAAATTTTGTAACAGTTTTCTCCGACAATTATAATAAAAGGTTGCAACGTTACATTTAGTTTGGAGAATTTCTCTTGTCTGCTGGAAACAGTTGTGTGTAGCTCCAATGCAGTAGTTATGTGAGTTATAAATCCCTCGGCCGTTTCCTGTTTCACAGTACCCTGAATGCTATTATTGATTTGGCTTCCGCAGCTTTGACGATATCAGCTGCTTCTGAAATAAAGCATAAAAAATAATTTTAGCCCTTTTTTTACGTCCCAATCCTGAGCACGGGCCTACCCTCAAGGATTCAGGCCATAATCCACCACGCTGGCCCAGTGCTGGTTGGCGGATTTCACAGTCTTTCGAAAATTGGTTAAATCTCCTAAGACATGCAGGTTTCCTCACGATGTTTTCCTTCACCGTAAGCAAGTGATAATCATATAGAAATTATGATTCGCACATAGATTTCGAAAAATCCAGAGGTTCGAGCCGGGGTTTGAACCTGAGGCCTGGTAGCCCGCAAGACGCGTGCTTAACCAATCGGCTATCACTGCTATACTATGAAATAAAGCATATCAGATAAAATAGTAATATTGTAGTGGTGGAGACTAGCCAGTATTTTCGATTGGACAAGAGATAATTACACGTGAAGTGAAGTTACAATGAAGTACACTACTAACCTTCAGAAAGAGTTTCGAGTGGTTAAATCATTATTTTCACTGCATCATCGCGAATGGCTTTTTGCCTTGCGTAGTCTAAAATTTTATTCTTGAATAAAGCAAATTTTTCATGCAGCAGATTTTCTTTGTCTGGGTAAATTGTTTTGAAATCTTCAAGCAGCAGACTATAGCCAACTGGCTTTTTTAAGGCGGGAAATTCAATCATATACTGTGCGATTGTTTTGTCACTGGTGTTAAGACTCTCTAATCTTGCAGTGGCTGTTTTTCGCCATTTTTCTTCAATCATTTGCCATGGTTCTGTTGACTTCTGAAGCCAGATTATGTCTTGTTGTATGTCTGAAACATAATTAATTTATAATTATTATACATAAATATAATAAACTAATAAATTAGATGTATTATAATGTATTTGAAGAATTATTTTTCTCACCATCATAATTTTTGTCATTCTTCTTTTGTTTATGATTTTCAGCATACTCTTGTTCACAATCATCATATTCAAAATCTTTGTTCTGCAACACAAACATCAATTACTATTTTTATAATTTTTATATTATACCTAATAGAACTATTCAGCTACATAAGGATTAAGCCCCTAAGGAGTTGTGTATACATACATTGACCCAATTATTGTTATGAGTTTTGATTATTTACTCCTTATGTTAGGTAGGTACCGACGTAATTGACAACTAATACTAAATGTACCTACCGAGGTACCCAAGTTCATAACTAAGTTTAGCACTTACTTGTGGCATTATAGGTTCATAGTCTGAAATTTGCCGCCACAGATTCAGATTTTGCAGCAATTTCGCTCGATCTCCGATCGGCTTCACTAATTCTTTGATCATATCCGAATCAAGAATTCCCAATGTATGGATATCAATCCTGTTTCCTGTAAACAAACCAATGCCTAATAATTTAAGAAGTAGGTAATTTACGGTCAATTTACAGTTTCTTTTGCCATTATATAGGTACCGACCTAGTAATCCAGATATAATAATTTTGTTAAACCTAGGTACCGAAAAGAGTTGGTTATGAGTAGGTACCTAGTTAGATATGCAACCTCCCGAAAGACTACCTACAATCACTTACCTACTTTTCTTATTGACGTAAAAGCAATAAAAAAACAAAAAGGTAAGGTACCTACACTGTTTTAATTAATGTGAATCGCGGAAAAGATTACTTCTAGGAGATAAAGTATGTAACCAAAGAACCAAACTAACCTTTGAATACGTCAATGTAGTCGGCCATCGACCATTGCAACAGAAATGATCTCGTGTCTTCATCCATTGGGAACACTGTTTAATTTTTTTAGTAAGTAGATGCAATGCAACGACAGGTACTCTGTGGCAACGACGAACAGAACACTTCGATCGAATGCGCGGCGCTAGTGTAATGAAAGAAGCGGGAACCGACCTGCAGTGTTGCCGTTCTACAAAATTAAAAGTCCCTAGTAATAAGAAAAAATCCGCTAGATATTGGTAAATATTTTTTTTAATCCGCTAGAAGTCGCTAAACCGTATCGCTGACGCTCAAGTCTAATCTTGACGCCGATCGTTGTTGTTGGCAAATATTTTCATTTTTCGCAAAAAAAAAAAACAAAATCAACATACTATTTATTCAAAAAATCACAACAAATGTTCTGGATGATAAAAAACTGAAACTGTTACGTTTTCTAAGAATTACATAATTTACTACCTATATTTCAAAATCTAAACATATGTCAACCGGGTATTCAGCATCACTGGCACTGGAAGCGGAGGCTTCTCCAATGCCTACACCAGCTACTTTGGGCATTGGTTTTTGTTTATAAAAAGATTGTGAACGAGACAAACTTTGGGGTTGTGGCTATATTTTGTGCCAGGACGGATGTTTATGGTTGTTCAGGTGTAGTCAGGTGGTCTTAAAAAACACATTATTCTTCAAATATTTTCGGAAAAAAAGTCGCATATGCGACGGCTCAAAATTCGCTAGAAGTCTAAATCTTTTTTTGTCGCCAACTCAATTTTTTTCCCCGCTAACCACTCATGAATTCCGCTAGATCTAGCGACAAAGTCTCTAGAACGGCAACACTGCCGACCTGTCAATACACCCCGCTACTTTACACATTGTAACCACAAACTAAGGAATGTAACTGCAATCGACTTTATTATTGCAGGAACAATGTTATTCGTAATTATTGAAATATTACAATGTTATTGTTTGCGTAAAGATCTATATTGTAATCCCTACCAGATTCCCAATTACTAGAATTGAATAGTACACATTACGATCATATTGTAGCCGTTAAACATGAAATTGTTAGCTGTACGAAAAAAATGATTAGGTGTACTAAAAACTGGTACTGGGAACGAATTTTCGTTTACTACACATTCTGGTAGTATTGTAAAATATTTTTTTTTCCGTGTAGGTTACACAATATTTTATAATATTGGACTGCTCTCCTATTATTAATAAACGTGAATTAGCAATTGTATAGTTAAACCATGCTTAGTCTTCTTCTTTCGAATGTGAAATTACTGATGACAGAAAGAGATAGGTAGTTCGGTGTGTAACTATTCGCCCGCTACTCCACATTTATTTATCGAGGTCGCGATCCGATCCGGTGGTAGATTTACCCTCGCCACCTCTTCTGGCAGCGGCCCAAGCCGAGGTCATGTCCCTTGTGGCACCCTTGAGCTAGCTGCCCCCCTGCCCCTCTGGCTGGAGCGCACTTGCGCTCGCCCTCTGTCTGGGTGAAGTTGTTATGGCCATTCTGGCCAACGACATATAGTCATTCAAAAAAAAAACACATTTATTAATAAGGGGGCTTGTCTGCAATCACACACAAGGAGACTGCAATATAAATATAAATAAAGTGGGTCGAACGCGCAATAGTACCTAGCTATAAGAGAATCATATACATAGTTAGGTATGTTGCTCTACGTGAAGTGAAATGTGGGTTAACGAAAGCAGTTTAACAATTTTCCCACCACTAAACTGGGTATTAAGACTCTCTTATCATTGGAACCTTCCAATGTACTTGCGGGTACAAGCTTTTACATAAAGGTGTGCGCGCATAAAGCAGGCGGCATCGCGCGCTATCTCGCGGTATCTGAGTTAAAGCGCAATCGCGGGTCGGCCGAACGCGGCCGCGCGCGCACTCGCCATTACCCTTGCTAGGGTTGCCACTTGCCAGATGGTATATTTTAATCAAAAAAGCCAGGTAGGGTTTAAATTTAAAGTCTAGTATAATTCTGTCACTATACTGTGAGTCTTAGGTTTGCGTTATCCCGAACCACAGTACGGTCAGCATCATAAGTGTGTAAAAAATATCAGTTTACCTCATCGCTTGCATGATTTTGTTTTTCTCTTTATCTAAACAATATTTAAATATGTTTCTAATACTTGGTGCTGATTCACCGACGTTTGTAAAATAAAGATTATTTCCGATTTGAAAAGTTATAAATTTTCAGCAACTTATGTTGCTGACCATACAATATGCTACGTAACCACTATACTGGTACTAATTAACACACTCTTTCCAATGTTCTAAGACTCCGTCACGACAAGTTTTATTAGAATGACGCAGTCTTGGGCCAATTACTGACCTAGCTGTCACTAGAAAATAAAACCTACCTAATTTTATTACACCATGTCTGACCATGTTCCGAACGACGAACAAAATAAATATATAAAATATTGCCAGACTGACACACCAACTGTATGGTCCCAAACTAAGCAACGCTTGTACTAGGGTACCATACTGGGGGCGATCCCAGTGACATCCAGACCAGGGCAAATTACAAAAAGGCTATTTCCGAAATTCACCCCAGCGGGAATCGAACTCGCAACCACCATGTGCAGTGAGCCGAGCGTAAGCCGCTCAGCTCACTGCGCCAAGCGTTCATCACGAACAAACGAATGGTTATTGAAAAACATCTGACAATCAGACAAAATATTTGAAGATTATTTGAAGATTCTGCTCGCGCCTTGTCTCAAGTCTGTCAGCATCATTAAAAATGTTTTGACAAGTTTCCATAGACTAACATTGTAGGATTTCATAAACTATTTAAAAATGAATATTAATAACAAGTGGATCCCAATATCTCTGCTGTAGCAACACGATGGGCACACGCAGCCCGCGCTCAGTTATTTATAGCTGCGTTTAGTTGCAACTACTATCAGCCGCTATCGGTGCGCTTACCGATATGAAGATTAACTGTTATGGAGGCACTCTTCCTCTAACTATGCTCTCCAAACAACGCTTGAACTCGCGTCTCATACAGGGTGAAATTAAATTCAATGGTCACATTGATGTGTGAGGTACAGGAACTGCAAAATAATCATAATAATTTAAAATGTCAATCAAACATTTAAATAATACTGATTTCTCCGCTGGCAACCATGGCATGTCGTTTTATTGTACCTACTCAGTACTGACACACGTTCTTTTAAAAAAATATGATTTATGTGCTTAGGAAGGTAATGCGAACAATTTATTTTATTGAAATAAAACTATTTTTCGGATTTTATCGGGTTTATTAACTTTATGTTCCTGACGTTCGGTTGCTTTACAGCAGCCATGGTCACGGGGGGACTGAGGTGTTAGACGTCCTGATGTCATAGTTTGTAACTGGATGCCCTCATATTTAGTTGTTGTTTGCGGTCCGATCCACGCAGAAAGTGCTCACAGTGTCTCGAGGTCTTGCAATGGTACACTTGGTTTTGGTTTGGTCATGGCTGCTGTAAAGCAACCGAAACGTCGGGAACATAAAGTTAATAAACGCGATAAAATCCGAAAAATTGTTTTATTTCAATGTGTAGTATTCGCGTAAATATAAGAAAACAATTTATTTTATACTAGCTGTGCCCCGCGACTTCATCCGCGTAGTATTTTAACTTAGCAAAAATTTCGGGATTGTCGGGTTAAAAAGTATCCTATATGTTAATCCCGGTTATAATCTATCTGTGTTCCAAATTTCATCCAAATCCGTTGAGTAGTTTTTGCGTGAAGGAGTAACAAACATACATACATCCACACTCACAAACTTTCGCATTTATAATATTAGTAGGACTTTTATATTTTTCAGTGTTAATGGCATGGCTTTATTTATATTATACCAGTGAATATAGTATCGTTTCGTACGATGAGTGAGACAGCCTTAACGCCAACCCTCTCCCTTCCCCTCCATTATCCTACTTCCCTGCAAGTCGGCAACGTGCGCGAAATGCCTTTGGCACTGTTTTCCGACTTTGTTATATAAAAAATATGCCTAATGTGCGGATCTTCATAATATTTGAAAATAATAAGTATTATTCTCATTTATCTTATAGACAATCTCATTGTTAACCATACACGCTCTATCGACCACTTAAAGCAACATCAGAATCGACTCAGCCGGCTGTATCCGACACTAGATCTGCATTTGCGATGCGTACGCGCACCTCCATATAATACAGCCTTTATGGATAGCGTCAGATTAGATTCGCTCGGCTGGCCTTATTTAGATAACAGTGGTCTCTTCGCGCCATATTGAAATATAAAATGTTTGTTAATGGTTATTATTTTATGTACTTAATCATCAACATCTAAATGTGCCGATATCTTATATAACAAAAGTCGGCAAAATACCGAACGATCCGTCTGATGTTTATCATTTATCATACCCTATACAGGTTGAAACAGAAAGGGTATACTTTTTTTTTCAAAACTCTACGTTGTAATTCAAAAACTATCAGCTTTGGAGGAAAATTGAAGAACAAAAGGTGTTATAGGAATGCAGCTGTTGACAGATTTCATAAGTCTACGAAAACTTGAGTACTTCAACTGTCTTACAAAGCCGATGGTTTTAGATTTTCAAAGTAAAGTTGTACAAAAAATAGTATACCCTTTTTGTTTCACCTAGTAGATTGCAATGCTAAAGGCTTTGCTTGCACGTTGGTGACCTGAAAGTGATTGTGACGGAGTGAGAGGTTGGTCTTCGGGCTATGTTACTTATCGTACGAAACGCAGCTATAAGTACTACTTACGTCGTACTTATCTGAGGGAGTTGTATTACCCTGGTTTAGCCATCCCGTATATTAGGTGTAGTGAGTTGGCTCCAATCTAGCTCTACCAACGTCAATATCCAAGATCTCGCGTCTCTACAATACAAGAGTGTGCCCACATTATCCCAGGTCATGGTGTCACAACACTATCATTAGTGTTCTCTTCCGCAACCGCCGGGTAAACAGGTTGGCGCGGGAATCGAACCCGCGTGACGCAACCCAACCAGAAGTGACGGTAATGATTGCAATCGTGATTAATATAAGTTGTGTTAGATACGATGCAGGATTTACAAATAAGTCGGTTTCAATAGGCTGCTCGTTTCACTGCGGGTTCGATTCCCGTTAACGCATATTTCAGCAATGGCTCTTTTGTATTTTTTCTTGGTGCCGTGTCAGTGGGATTTAGTTAGGGACCGAAAGTTGGTGTGGTTTGAGGTTATTTATTTTATTGAGGTACCTTACTACCTACTTATTTTATTTAAAGTCTTATTTTAATAATGCTCTAGGTATATTTTGCGTGCCGCCTTAATAAATGCTGAAGAGGATGTGCCAACCATGATTCTGATAGGTTTATTTCTAACAGCTGACCTTTCAAATCACTTGCTAATCCACCTACTTCAATAAAATAAAAGCCTGAGTAACTCCTCATAACATCAGCTACCTGCCGGTGAAAGTCCCGTTAAAATCGGTCCAGCCGTTTCGGAGATTACTCGGAACAAACATACAGACAGACAAAAAATGTTTAAATCGCGTTTTGCTTATAAGTACCGTACTCCGTTTACTATCATAAATGCATTTAGTGAAAAGGTGTTATTTTGATATTACAAACAGACACTCCAATTATATTTATTTGTATTTAGATATAGAAGACTACAAAATCACTAATACGTTGAGCGCTATAAGACAAACTAACTACTGCTATAATAGGCAACACACTGGAGCTATTATATTTATATTAATATCTACTACGCTTTGTAGTTATTAAGCAACTGGCGAAAAAAATATATAACAAAATGTAAAGAGACAAGCCCGCTGAGTTTCTTGCCGGATTATCTCAGTCGAGGTCGCGTTCTGATCCGGTTGTAGATGTAAGAAAAATGTAAAATTGATAATTTTTAAGTGACCCCGTAGGCCTAAACAAAATAAACTTTGACTATGTTGCTAGATTTCGCCACGAATAATATACTGACAAAAATCTATTTAATTCATCGATTTCGAACGCACCCAATCGATATTCTATCTTCGTCATCCCTAAAAACCTATTTTAAATTTACTCAGTCCATTCACAGGATGTTTGTGTAATCAGTAAGGCACACAGGATGTTGTTTCATTCATTTATAGGCCGCGGGAATACATGGCGCCTCAGAAAAAATGGTTACACTTAGTTTACTTCATTAGGCATTGTTTGAGAACATCATGTGAATGGATCTTTGGATGTAAGAATGCGCTCAAAAGTACAGTGATTCGATGGCTCAGCGACTTCGCTGAGCAACAAAGATCAGGGTTTAGTTCCTGCACGAGGCATAACCAACCATACTTCGTTTATTATTATAAACTAACTCTAATTATTATGTACCAGCTGACCCGACAGACGTTGTCCTGTCTTAACTTTGAATATTAAATTCGAATTGTTCCGCTCATTTTTATTTTTTTTTTCTTTCATAAGAGCCTTCTCCTGACAATAATAAACACAACAAAAAAGAATTAGCGAAATCGTTCCATCTGTTCACGCGTGATGCGATGACCAAGGAAATAGAGATTCATTTTTATATATATAGATGGTATCGTTTGACATAATATCCATAACTTAAATTTATACCACGGCCAACAAGAAGCGATACAAAATGGTAGGTTGTATTATTATAATGTTCGAGTACAAGTCGGTCACCGCCGGGCTCGACAATATTCAGGCGGTCATTCCATAAATTCGTGTTTCACTCCGAGTCGGAAAATAAATGAAGACGAAACATTAAAAGCAACTACATACTGTTAGTTTTCGTATCGCCTCTGGTTGGCAATGCCGATTCCGTTGGTACACAAACTAAAATTGTCAGGACTAACTGTATTTACCTGTCTTTCTCATAAACTATCGACATCGTTAACATAAAACGGCTGTTTACCGAAACTCTATACAACTAATTTCAATTCATACCTATCAAAGACAATTAAAAGACATGAAAGCGGCCGCTTTCCATGAACAAGGCGAACTAAATCAAAATGTCAGCTTTAATTAAGTAAAACAATATCTTAATTATTACATTTCCATCTAGGATTGGCCAACAATCCTATTGAATAATACCAAATGCAGTAATAATCCCGTTACAATCTAATTCCTATCAAAGCGTACACTGTGTGGCAGAATAATGGTGAATGGTGGCTGTAACCTTACTGAGTCAACAGCGGTTCTATACAGAGAATGATTGCACAATTCAATGTATGAATAAAAGTACGGAAAATCGTTGGCGGTTAAATATAGACACAGGAAATGAATATCTATAAACATATAACTCAAAGGTGACTGACTGACTGACTGACATAGTGATCTATCAACGCACAGCCCAAACCACTGACGGATCGGGCTGAAATTTGGCATGCAGGTAGATGTTGTGACGCAGGCATCCGCTAAGAAAGGATTTTGATTAATTCTACCCCCAAGGGGATAAAATAGGGGATGAAAATTTTGTATGAAACTTTGTCAATTAAATTCCACGCGGACGAAGTCGCGGGCACAGCTAGTCTTGTATAAAACGAGGCTAGCTCGATCGGGGTAGTACCACCCTCTCACAGGAGATTGGCGTAAAGTAGCTATTAGACGACCGCTTGGAGCAGTGGTTTGAGCGTAGGCCGCTCGTCTCACTGCACCGGGTGGTTGCGGGTTCGATTCCTGTCGGGTCAAATTTAGGAAATAGCCTTTTCGGTATTTGCCCAGGTCTGGGTGTCATTTGGATCGCCCCCAGTCCATTGTACGGTAGGTACCCATAGTACAAGCGTTGCTTAGTTTGGGACTGTACAGTGGGTGTACAGTATGCTGGCGATATTTATTTTATTGTATTTATTTATTACTAGCTGTGCCCCGCGACTTCATCCGCGTAGTAAAAGTATCCTATATGTTAATCCCGGTTATAATCTATCTGTGTTCCAAATTTCATCCAAATCCGTTCAGTAGTTTTTGCGTGAAGGAGTAACAAACATACATACATACATCCACACTCACAAACTTTCGCATTTATAATATTAGTAGGATAGCTGCGTTTCGTACGATGAGTGAGAGTACTACAATCATGAGATCAAAACTATATTTGAACAGATACATTAAGTATTGTGAAGAAAATCCAAGGGCAAAAATACTTCGTAGAAATGTAGATTTTTTGAATGAAAATTTCTTCTCATAATATAACTATAAAATTACTTTTATTCCTTTTATTCTAATTGTGTTTCAGTACAAAGTCCTATTACCGAGCTCTCCGCTCGACCTAGGCAGACCAAATACAATTTCTAGGCCGACCGCACCCTTTCTATTCATGCATATTATTTACTTATTATGTAAATATGAGAATACATTTTTAAGAAAGCAATCTCATGTTTTGTAAATTGACACAGCGACTACCTGCTGTACCTTTTACCTATTACTTATGAAACCTACGGTACCTTTTACTTATGAAAGTCATTTAGTTTCTAGATTCTCGCCGTGATTTAATTTTTTACTAAATTTAAGTAGGTAGAGAAGAAATCTATAACGCCATTCGTTATTAGTTGATGATGATTTTCACTGCCGTTGTGATATTTAATAATGTCATACTGACACGATTTGCCCTTCAAAAGGTCCTAGGTTCGACTCCTATATAGAGAAGTGTTATATAGATTTTTATTACAACAGTACAACTCTGCTGACCCCTAAGGGGAACACAGGCTTTAAGTTAATATTCATTTGCACAGAATATTCAAGAGACATCCACCCAGAAAGCAATATTGGTTAATAACAAAGCACAAAAACATGTACCATTTAATTCGTCCCTAAGTGCACAAGTGTCACACCTCGTTTAGTATCGTTGACATTTCGATATTTATCCACACGCATTGCGAAATAATAATTATACCTATCTCCTTTACTCTCAGGTATTACACGCGTGCTAGAAAAGGAGCGAAGGTCGGTTTTCGCATACCGGCAACGCGACCTGCGCAGGAGCCGATGGGCACTTGCGATACAGACCGGCGCAATTGTAATGCAAAACTGATCGTTAGTTTAATGCAGTTTGAATATTCCTGATTGACATATGTCTGCCTCCCTCCAACCCAAGCGTGGTGATAAGGTAATGGTTGACAGTGTGTTTTAATATCTTTGAACAATAAATAGGTTTCGTATTTATTTTATTAGATTTTATTTTCTGGGTGGCATCAACAACGCTGCCTACCGGGCCTAACTATGGCTGAGATCTATGCAAGTTACCCCCAATTGTACAAAACAACATCTAAATCGGTCAAGCCGTTAAGGAAGAGAATAATTACGAACTACCTATAGTATATTAAGAGATAAATAAGTGATTTATAATAGTGATAGCCAAGTGGTCGAACGCACGCTTTGGACAAACCTCTGGTTGAATTAATGAAGCTCAAAATATATAAGTGCCACTTAGCATAACTTAAATAGGTAGGCGGAACAACACAAAGGTCGCATAGGCTATGAAGTATGCGATTATTCTGTCAGATAGAGATTCTCAAGGGAATATTGGTTTGAGGCAATGATTTGAAACTATTGATACTTACGAGTATACAGAGGGTTGTTTCGAAAAAGGTGAGTACACCTATCATTTTAAAATAAGGCGGAATTGCACCTTGATACGAATTTATTTAGAACACCTCGGGCGGGCGAATAGTTACACACCGAACTATCCCTTTCCGTCATCAGAAATTCGACATTCGTAGAAGAAGACAAAGCATGGCGTAACTATTCAACCGCTATAACACGTTTATTAATAAAGGAGGTAGAGTTCAAAGTTAGAATATATTATGTGGTGTGGTAGGTATATTATTATGAGAGCTGTTTTTGCAAATGAGACTAAGTTTTAACCCAGTATTTGGCACTTTACAAAGTATCTATACAAATAAATAAAATTGGAGTGTCTGTTTGTAATATCAAAATAACACCTTTTCACTAAATGCATATGAAAGTACATACGACACCTATAACAAAAACGCGATTTTAAAATTTTTTGTCTGTCTGTCTATCTGTCTGTGTGTTTGTTCCGGGCAATCTCCGAAACGGCTGGATCGATTTTGACGGGACTTTCACTGGCAGATAGCTGATGTTTTACCGAGTAACTTAGGCTACTTTTATTTTAGAAAAACGAAATTTTAAAAAATGTGTCCTTTCGCGCGAGCTCAGAACGCGGGAGCGGGCTTTTTTGTTAAGTTAAATTCCACGCGGACGAAGGCGCGGGCTCAGCTATACAGCCTGACACAAAACTCCTATATACAGCCAAAAACCTGACATTCTTTAGGTCATCAATGATGACTATTCGAAGTCAAACATTAATTTGCATTGTTCTTTAATGGGATTTTTGATGTGCAAAGTTTTGGCTAACATTTTTCGTCGCGCAACCCTGTAATCAGCTGTTTTTGGTGAACTCTCTGTGACCCCGAGATGAATGAGACAGATGTGACATAATATCAGATCCAAGAAAATGCCTACATTATTCCTTGCAGCTCTGAGGCAAATTTTATTTCATTCTGGTGTAAAATTTGATGATAAGTGTTTACGATAGCCGTGTTATCATAGTAGGTATTATGCAAAAAACGTTAGAAGATTATTAATGTAAGTAAGCACGCGCTACAACTCCGAATCAGCTACCTACAGAAAGCACATAGGTACCTACATTATTTACATTTTTACCTAACAATGCGTAACAGGAGTTTTAAAAATTTGTTCGCATTCTCATGATAATGTAGTTATTTTGTACCTATGTACATTTAGGTTTCAAAGTTGAAATTTAGACTGACCTGTCCGCCTAATAGTCTTTGGAATCATATGATTTATTGCTTTCGGATCGATATGATTGGTCGATGTGAAAGTAGTACCATCCAATTAGGGACATTCACCTGACGCGCCTATGATTTTCTGCTCCCTTATTGGTTGCGTAGTCGCCTTTATTAGACGCCGATTTCTTGGCGGCTCACTTTGACCAAATAATACAATAGCTTTGTATTCGCCGACATGCCGCTTGCTAACTAAGGGTAACTGTTCACTAGATAATTTTTAATGCAAGTTTTTTTTATTATTTTCGATACGTATTAGAAATATTTGATAAGTAGGTATCAGTTTTTGATATTGGCAAATCCAATAACATCTTAACAAGAAACTGCGACTCACGGATAAGTTAAAAATTAATATCTCAGAACGTCCCCGTTGCGAACAAACGTAAATCTGCTTGACGTTATCTTGCAGCGTTATTATTTTTGTGCGTTTGAAAGACTATTTAGGTATGATTGCGATATGTTCCTTGTTTTGTTTTACTAGTCATTACAATTAGTTTGCAATAGGGAGCTGTAAGCTATTGTAATTTATGTGACAGACAGACACACATAAATTTTCTCGTATCTACCGCGCTATCATTAAACACACTATCACCGCCCGTGCCTTGGCCGATGTCATCGCCGCATCGCCTATTTGCTCTTGTATGATTTGGTCTAGTGTGCGTACACCTTTATCGTAAACGAAAATTCAAAGGATTTACCGAAAAAACATTAGGTAGGTAGTCAGTCGCACTCCTGCTCCCGTACTTGTGAGGACGTCGCGTGGGATTGCAGTGACTTTTGTGTGAATAATAATTATGTGAATAAACATCGTGAATAATAATATGAAAAACAATAGTAGGTACCTATTACAACATAATGTGTGTCGGTGCGGTGCGCAATAATAATCTAGCCGCGGCCCGCGAATTGTAGGTACCTACCACCGCACCGCGGTACCGTGATAGGAGACTTCTTCACTCAACCGGGTCGTTTCACAGCTCCAAGTGTGGTGGATGTCGGAAGAGTAATGTCACTCTTCGAGCAGAGGAAGACATTTTAAACTTTTGAACCGTCCCTTTAGTGCTTCTGTGGCATGCGCTTAGACGGCTGCTTAGGTAGTTACCTACGCGCGACAGGAGTCGCTTCGGTGGCGGCGATGGGCGGAGGACCTGGCATGGCAGGCCCAACCTATGGTCTCCGTACCATAGAGGTGGTCTACTTCTGGTACTACCTCCTGTATTATGTTGTGTTGTCCTTGTGTTTTGCAAATTGTGTGGGTACTAGAGAGATCAGATCACTACTTTAATTAGGTACCTACGTACTTATTAAATATCATACAACAAAACCATGTGATGTGGTGATAGTGATGTGGTGATATGGTGATGTGGTGTGGTTTTTTGTAACTCCCGGAATGTCATAAGCTGCGCAGGATACAAATAAGAAGGATGGTATGTACCTACTCCTTGTCCTATGTTTATTTACGTAAGTACCTAGATAGGTGCGTTGTCGGTACTCGGTAGGTATCTTCTCTAAGTTTGTTTACAAATAAGGCCCCGCCCCAAAATGGTGGCTTCTCCAAAAGTTAGGGTTGCCTAAGAATAGAAATCGATTTTTTATTTTATTTTTTTGTAGGGGTATTTCGTTTACTTCATTAATTGATATATTCAAATTATGACTTCTTAATATAATTAAATACATCTCATATAACGTTGGATCGAAGGCCTGATATGGCCTTTCTGTGTCACCCTGTATACAATATAAAAGTAATTTAAATTGCCATTGTAAATCGATTATAATTTTCTATGAATACACTGCGGTTCGACCCACTGACGACATCAATGAAACTGAGATAGCGTTCCTGCCTCCATCACATCAAAACCTTTAACCACTTGCAACCTATAATAATTACGAAATCCCCATTCTTTACTATTTAAGGGCTAAACCAAAATCAGTATCACAATTGGATATCGTTTTGCAAAACGGTATCAACCCACATGCACTGCTGTAGACCAAAACCAACCTTGTGTTAGTGGTTCTAGGTTCGTTTCAGATTGCAGAAGTGTGTGTGGTTGGGTCCATTTTGCAAAGCTACGTTCAATTGTACTACCATTGTTCGACCAGGTGTATAATTTTAAAGAGATTGGTTGTGAATTTAAGTGCGTATCGCTTAGTGCCATAAACTCTAGGCCGGGGGGCGACAGCCTTAGATTTTAAGTTGATTACGCACTGTGCTAGGTCCCTAGGGACTTAACTATTTGGTATTAAATAGGTTAAATACAGGTATTCCACATAAGAAGTCCCGCGGAATGAAATGGAACTAAATGTACTATGTGAAAATTATACCATACTAGCTGTGCCCCGCGACTTCATCCGCGTAGTATTGGATTATTGGGTTAAAAAGTATCCTATATGTTAATCCCGGTTATAATCTATCTGTGTTCCAAATTTCATCCAAATCCGCTCAGTAGTTTTTGCGTGAAGGAGTAACAAACATACATACATACATACATACATACATACATACATCCACACTCACAAACTTTCGCATTTATAATATTAGTAGGACTTCCACAACTTTTAATAGAACAAAGTCGGCAAACAAACGTACGAACTGTCTGATGTTAAGCAGTTAACGCAGCCTATAGAAGCTTGCAATACCAAAGGTATTCGTCTCACGTCTCGACCTGAGCAGGAGTGGGACAGCGGGAAGGTACCTAGGTAATATAATAACAATAAATATCGCCAGACAATCACACCAACTGTATGGTCCCAAACTAATTAACGCTTGTACTATGGGTACCGTACAATGGACTGGGGGCGATCCCAGTGCCAACCAGACTAGGGAAAACGAATCGAATGACGGGAATCGAATCCGCAACCTCTCGGTGTAGTGAGCCGAGCGGCCTACGCTCGAACCACTGCGCCAAGCGATAGTCTAAGGTGGGCTTTACTTCCGACTCTCACCCATCGTACGAAACGCAGTCATAATAGTTACTTTACGGAAATCTTCTGTCAGAGGGTGGTACTACCCCCATCGAGCCAGCCCGTATATGACCTGTAGTCAATTGACTACAGCATGACTTTACCACACTGTTACTCCTGTCCAGTATCTGTCTGTTAGTTCTGTCTTGTCGCACCATAGAGTTTATAGTTTTATGCAAGAAGTTTATGTATAGCCCTTTAGTCTTAATTTAGCTATTTATTTATTTTATCTTTATTTTTTATTTTTGTGAATTCGCTAACGGGCCCAATGGAAGACCAGCGCTGGTTCTTGTCAACCAGCACATGCTGAATTGGGTCCGTTTGTGGCGAGCAGAATTTTTTACTTTTTTCATTTATTTTTTGTTAACTTTTTATCCTGTGAGCCACAATAAAGTTTTTTCTTTCTTTCTTTCTTTCTTTCTTTCTTTCTATCTACTGTGGCGAAGAGGGTAGATGCCCTCGATGAATCCCGGGGAAGAGCTCAATTGTTTTGGAAACAGCATAAGGAATACAAATAGTTATCTAGTGGTAGATGGTAGCAGCGCTTCATTTGGAAGATACATCTATTACATATTCTATTACAGAACAATCTCCCGAGAGTCGAGAGCCAGCAACAGGTACCTCTTACCTCATATCTTATTATGATTGACTAGCTGTGCCCCGCGACTTCATCCGCGTAGTATTGGATTATTGGGTTAAAAAGTATCCTATATGTTAATCCCGGTTATAATCTATCTGTGTTCCAAATTTCATCCAAATCCGTTCAGTAGTTTTTGCATGAAGGAGTAACAAACATACATACATACATACATATATACATACATACATACATACATACATCCACACTCACAAATTTTCTCATTTATAATATTAGTAGGACTAGTATTATGATTGACTAGTAGCAACATGATCCAGACCCGTTGAATTTTTGTAGAGTTAACTCTACATAACATGGAATTTGATATAGAGAGCGATTACTTGTACCTATGGTGATCATAGTCCGCTTAAAAAAACGCAACAATGCAATTTAAGAATTTTATCAAAATCACGCCCGAGATTCCTTTGAGTATTTATCGCTTTTCCTGATAGGTTCAGATTTGGCCATCCACACCCACTTTAAAAGTTCATCGTGTAGTCACGATGCTTGCAAACTTTGATATTGTGATTCAGTTTATCTACGACTAGCGGCCCGCCCCTGCTTCGCACGGGTACATTGCGGTTACATTATTCGAGTTTTAGTAAGGATCCCTAATTTTTTTGAAAATATATTATAGCCTATGTCACCCGGGGATAGTGTAGCTTCCCGACACTGAAAGAATTTTTCAAATCGGTTCAGTAGTTTCGGAGCCTATTCATAACAATCAAACAAACAAAGTTTTCCTCTTTATAATATTAGTATGATATAGTATGAAAAAATGCTTGTTGTATTAAAGCATCGCATTGAATGTGTGGTTGCTATAGCACCATCAAGTTGGTGTTCTGACGATCATTTTTTGTAATATATTCCAACGAGAATCGAACCCGCTACCTCGCAGTGCAGTGACCGGAGCGCTCTACGCCAGTCGAAGCGATCGTCATTTGGTACCGAGCCATTTTTTGTTTTGTTCTAGCCCCACTACTTACTTCCTATAGGACATCTGTAAAAACTGACGTATTCAGATACGCGATACGTCAGTTTTGCGTATTGCGAGTCGATCGTCATGCCAGCAGTTAACAGAGTTGGGCCCCTGGTTTAATGAGCAAACCGCTCTAATAAACCGCGCGATAATTGTGCGGAGATTGGACCGCCATGTTGTGACGTCATGCGATCCAATATGACGTGGTTCCGGTTTGCAGATGACCTGTAATCTGTGTTTGATTGTGTTTGATAAGGTGACCGCAACATTATGCAATTACAGCTTCAGGAGCCAGGCCTTAATTACCCTTTGTATTGGTGACGGATTTCAGTTTCTCAGATAAGCTTATATAGCCACTGCACGGAAAAAAAAAACTGGTAACTATAACCAGAATTTGGTAGTGCATACAATTTTTTTAGTAGTATATGTGACAACTCTACACATTGTAATCGTTACTAGTCAGTTCTTGTAAAAAGTGTTTGTAGGGACAAATAATCGTTTAGTACGTACAACAAGGTGCATACTGTACGATACTATATGAATAGTTTATATTACAATATATTATTGTTAATCCTACTAGACTGATTTCCAACTACTACTAGTTTTTTGTGCCCTTTATCAAATGACTTGTTGTTAATATAATTCTGATTGTTGCATATACTATAGGAATTTGTAGCGTCTACCAATGGAAATTGTAATTGTAAAGATTCTGATTGTAGCATATACTATAGGAATTTGTAGCGTCTACCAATGCAAATTGTAATTGTAAAGATTCTGATTGTAGCATATACTATAGGAATTTGTAGCGTCTACCAATGGAAATTGTAATTGTAAAGATTCTGATTGTAGCATATACTATAGGAATTTGTACACAGAAAAAAGTAGTATGTTAATCAGTCACTCAATGTTGTTATTGCTTACACAAAAAAGTGACTTGTGAACTCACAATTGACAAACAATTTATATTTGCTAGTCAAAGCTTTTGATAAAATCACATGTAACTTTTTGTGTTGGCAGTAACACCATTTGAGTAACTGATCAAAACCACTTTTTATAGTGTACACATTCCTATAAGTAGGTAGTACATGTTACTATCAGAAATTTTACAATTACAATTAACATTATTAGACGTAACAAATTCCTACAGTACAACTTAGTTTAGTATGGTGGGCAGGGTTAGTTTACAGTTGTTCTATTTCACGAAGACATTCAGTAGAACCAATCTTCGAAAGTTTAATTTTGCGGGATGGACTTCGTAAGATATAACAAACTGTTCTCACTTAATAAATAAGAAATACACAAAAAGATAAGTTAATATAAAACCAGTCTTTTATTTATTATAAAATTTGACGTTTTTATCACTTCTTTGTAATATTCAAGAGTAGCACTGAGCACGTTATTTAATTCAAAGATTTTTTTTAATACATGTCTTAGAGGTATATATTGGCCAGTAACACAATTTATAACGTTATTAGCAGACACTGATTCCATTCTATGTCCTAATGTATATTCAATAGGTTCAATACAGGTACCGCTATTTTGAAAAAATTAAAACGTGAATACTCAGAATTAAAATGTTTTAGACTACCTTGTATGGATTATATAGTTTAGGTAAACAGGATTCTGGAGATTGATTCTGAACAGATTTTGATAATATAGAAGTGATTCACTACAGAATTGTTTATAAGATTTTCTAAATTAGACATAACAACTTGAATAAATTAAATTATTTTAATATGACCACACTGGTATTTTACAGTTGGTAAAATCAAATTACAAAAAAACATTCAGGCATATCAATAAATTTCAACCCCAAGGTCGGTTAACAAAGAATTGACTGAAATATACTGCTTGTCGTAAGGGGTCTTCAAGTCATAGAGACCATTTTGAATAAATTTCCAAGTAGTGGAACATTCAATAGGGTATCTACAATTCAATACATGAAAATTGAAGCAAACGTCAACCGCGTCCTCTATTATATGGAGAACATAAAATGTGTCATTTACAATAACATAATATTTGGAAATTTTGTAACAGTTTTCTCCGACAATTATAATAAAAGGTTGCAACGTTACATTTAGTTTGGAGAATTTCTCTCGTCTGCTGGAAACAGTTGTGTGTAGCTCCAATGCAGTAGTTATGTGAGTTATAAATCCCTCGGCCGTTTCCTGTTTCGAAGGCCGCCAAAAACTTTTCTTCGCTTTGGCCAGTGGGTTAACCAATAATAAGGTCAGTACCCTGAATGCTATTATTGATTTGGCTTCCGCAGCTTTGACGATATCAGCTGCTTCTGAAATAAAGCATAAAAAATAATTTTAGCCCTTTTTTTACGTCCCAATCCTGAGCACGGGCCTACCCTCAAGGATTCAGGCCATAATCCACCACGCTGGCCCAGTGCTGGTTGGCGGATTTCACAGTCTTTCGAAAATTGGTTAAATCTCCTAAGACATGCAGGTTTCCTCACGATGTTTTCCTTCACCGTAAGCAAGTGATAATCATATAGAAATTATGATTCGCACATAGATTTCGAAAAATCCAGAGGTTCGAGCCGGGGTTTGAACCTGAGGCCTGGTAGCCCGCAAGACGCGTGCTTAACCAATCGGCTATCACTGCTATACTATGAAATAAAGCATATCAGATAAAATAGTAATATTGTAGTGGTGGAGACTAGCCAGTATTTTCGATTGGACAAGAGATAATTAGACGTGAAGTGAAGTTACAATGAAGTACACTACTAACCTTCAGAAAGAGTTTCGAGTGGTTAAATCATTATTTTCACTGCATCATCGCGAATGGCTTTTTGCCTTGCGTAGTCTAAAATTAAAGCAAATTTTTCATGCAGCAGATTTTCTTTGTCTGGGTAAATTGTTTTGAAATCTTCAAGCAGCAGACTATAGCCAACTGGCTTTTTTAAGGCGGGAAATTCAATCATATACTGTGCGATTGTTTTGTCACTGGTGTTAAGACTCTCTAATCTTGCAGTGGCTGTTTTTCGCCATTTTTCTTCAATCATTTGCCATGGTTCTGTTGACTTCTGAAGCCAGATTATGTCTTGTTGTATGTCTGAAACATAATTAATTTATAATTATTATACATAAATATAATAAACTAATAAATTAGATGTATTATAATGTATTTGAAGAATTATTTTTCTCACCATCATAATTTTTGTCATTCTTCTTTTGTTTATGATTTTCAGCATACTCTTGTTCACAATCATCATATTCAAAATCTTTGTCCTGCAACACAAACATCAATTACTATTTTTATAATTTTTATATTATACCTAATAGAACTATTCAGCTACAGAAGGATTAAGCCCCTAAGGAGTTGTGTATACATACATTGACCCAATTATTGTTATGAGTTTTGATTATTTACTCCTTATGTTACGTAGGTACCGACGTAATTGACAACTAATACTAAATGTACCTACCTCGGTACCCAAGTTCATAACTAAGTTTAGCACTTACTTGTGGCATTATAGGTTCATAGTCTGAAATTTGCCGCCACAGATTCAGAATTTGCAGCAATTTCGCTCGATCTCCGATCGGCTTCACTAATTCTTTGATCATATCCGAATCAAGAATTCCCAATGTATGGATATCAATCCTGTTTCCTGTAAACAAACCAATGCCTAATAATTTAAGAAGTAGGTAATTTACGGTCAATTTACAGTTTCTTTTGCCATTATATAGGTACCGACCTAGTAATCCAGATAGAATAATTTTGTTAAACCTAGGTACCGAAAAGAGTTGGTTATGAGTAGGTACCTAGTTAGATATGCAACCTCCCGAAAGACTACCTTCAATCACTTACCTACATTTCTTATTGACGTAAAAGCAATAAAAAAACAAAAAGGTAAGGTACCTACACTGTTTTAATTAATGTGAATCGCGGAAAAGATTACTTCTAGGAGATAAAGTATGTAACCAAAGAACCAAACTAACCTTTGAATACGTCAATGTAGTCGGCCATCGACCATTGCAACAGAAATGATCTCGTGTCTTCATCCATTGGGAACACTGTTTAATTTTTTTAGTAAGTAGATGCAATGCAACGACAGGTACTCTGTGGCAACGACGAACAGAACACTTCGATCGAATGCGCGGCGCTAGTGCAATGAAAGAAGCGGGAACCGACCTGCAGTGTTGCCGTTCTACAAAATTAAAAGTCCCTAGTAATAAGAAAAAATCCGCTAGATATTGGTAAATATTTTTTTTAATCCGCTAGAAGTCGCTAAACCGTATCGCTGACGCTCAAGTCTAATCTTGACGCCGATCGTTGTTGTTGGCAAATATTTTCATTTTTCACAAAAAAAAAAAACAAAATCAACATACTATTTATTCAAAAAATCACAACAAATGTTCTGGATGATAAAAAACTGAAACTGTTACGTTTTCTAAGAATTACATAATTTACTACCTATATTTCAAAATCTAAACATATGTCAACCGGGTATTCAGCATCACTGGCACTGGAAGCGGAGGCTTCTCCAATGCCTACACCAGCTACTTTGGGCATTGGTTTTTGTTTATAAAAAGATTGTGAACGAGACAAACTTTGGGGTTGTGGCTATATTTTGTGCCAGGACGGATGTTTATGGTCGTTCAGGTGTAGTCAGGTGGTCTTAAAAAACACATTATTCTTCAAATATTTTCGGAAAAAAAGTAGCATATGCGACGGCTCAAAATTCGCTAGAAGTCTAAATCTTTTTTTGTCGCCAACTCAATTTTTTTCCCCGCTAACCACTCATGAATTCCGCTAGATCTAGCGACAAAGTCTCTAGAACGGCAACACTGCCGACCTGTCAATACACCCCGCTACTTTACACATTGTAACCACAAACTAAGGAATGTAACTGCAATCGACTTTATTATTGCAGGAACAATGTTATTCGTAATTATTGAAATATTACAATGTTATTGTTTGCGTAAAGATCTATATTGTAATCCCTACCAGATTCCCAATTACTAGAATTGAATAGTACACATTACGATCATATTGTAGCCGTTAAACATGAAATTGTTTGCTGTACGAAAAAAATGATTAGGTGTACTAAAAACTGGTACTGGGAACGAATTTTCGTTTACTACACATTCTGGTAGTATTGTAAAATATTTTTTTTTCCGTGTGGCACCTGCAAACCCAGCTAGTGGAAGGCTTCATTCACACGGCAAAGACAGTCACGATATTTTTATAAAATTAGAACATATCCGGGCCCGAATTCGGCCTTTATAAGACCGACAGAACTGTGTCCGTTTTTGTGTGTGAATGACTTACTAGCCCTAGTTTACATTCAAATTCTACAGTTTCGTTAGTCTCAACTTATTAGTTAGTATTGCGCAAAAGGTATGTCTACTTAATGAGTTGTTGGCTGCTACCTTATGCGGACACAATTTACGAATCTGTATGTAAATTAATAGCCGCTTTGTTTATTTGTTTGTCAGCCTAAATACAGACATACAGATAAGATAATAGTAATAATTTAGCCCTTTTGACGTCCCACTCCTGGGCTCGGGCCTCCCCTCAACACGAGGGGGATTCGGGCCATAATCCATCACGCTGGCCCAGTACGGGTTGGCGGATTTCACATGTCTTTCGAAAATTGGCAGATCTTCTAAGAAATGCAGGTTTCCTCACGATGTTTTCCTTCACCGTTAGCAAGTGATAATCATATAGAAATTACGATTAGATAAGTATACATAGTGAAAAATAATAGTGTTTCCAAGCGATCAATTTAAGATATGTATATTTAAATGACTGAAACTGATATAGAAACTATGTCGGTAATCGAACTCGACTTATAAGCACCTAAAAACCTATTATAACCTTTTTACAGTGATAGAGCCAAGCCAAAACCAAACCCACCTCTTCCTATACCTTCGAATAAAAGCGTAGGGGTTATTCAATTAATTTCTACTTTCGAAAATCAACCAATCAGGAAAATAGCAACACTATCCGCGTAGACTGGCATTACAAGTAATCGAGAATAGTCGGAATCATTGCAAATTGCCCCATATGCCATTGTCATAAGAGTCACAGCACAGCACGCGTCTTCGAGATATGTAGGAACTATGCGTCAAAGGGCAGTCCGCCGGATTCCTGGTCTCAACTGAATTAACTACTCGTTAAGGAGTTGTCACAGCGCGGACGGAGTGACAGCATAATGTTCAGGTACCGCCGATTAAAGCTATTAGCTGTTTTAACTGGATATTGATTGGAAACTATTGAATAATGGCCGCTTGTCACATGGATAAGTTATTCCTACCGTCCCGAGGAACTTATAAGTACAGTGGGTGTGGGTGGGATCCCGCGCGAACGAATGAGCTAGGATTCGATTGTTTTTTATTTCACGGTTCCGTAAGTACCTCACGAGGGAAAAAACTATAAAAAATTATAGAAGCATCGCAACGCCACTGTAAAAATAAAAAGCGTGTTGCGACGCCTGTGTAAAAACGATAGAAGCGTAGCGACGCCATTAGAAAACATATAGAAGCGTCGCGACGCCACTTTTACAATAAAAACGGCGTCGTGACGCCACTATATAATTTATAAAAGCGTGGCGACGCTCCTATAAAAAATAAAGGGCACCTCGACGCCACTATAAAATATAAATATTATTTTACCCTCGGAGTCTAAAAGCATAGTACTTAAACGTTAATCTATATATCTAAATATATATAACTCAAAGGTGACTGTGTGACTGACTGACTGACTGACATAGTGATATATCAACGCACAGCCCAACCCACTGAACGAATCGGGCTGAAATTTGGCATGCAGGTAGATGTTATGACGTAGGCATCCGCTAAGAAAGGATTTTGATTAATTCTACCCCAAAAGGGATAAAATAGAGGATGAAAGTTTGTATGAAACTTTGTCAATTTTAAACCGATCGGGCTGAGACTTTGCATGCATAAAGCTACTATGACGTAGACATCCCCTAAGAAAGGATCAAAATTCCACGCGCACGAAGTCGCGGGCTCAGCTAGTATTACATAAAGTACATCGAAAGGACAGTACAACGTAAGTCAATAGTTACGGACGGGTTAGATTGATCCTCGCAGAATCTCGGGTCGCGATCAGATAGGTACGAGGATTGTGCAATCACCCGGCGCATGCGCAAGTGCGAATGCGTGGCATGCAGGCCTGTTAGGACTGTGAAAGTGATAGGCTTCGTAATAAAATAACTATGATTCTTGTGATTACATAACTATCGATAGGAATCTTACGCTCGCACGTCTAGGGTTTACGGATTTTATGTGTCAATCTATACAAATAAATAAAATTGGAGTGTCTGTTTGTAATATCAAAATAACACCTTTTCACTAAATGCATATGAAAGTACATACGACACATATAGCAAAAACGAGATTTAAAAAAAATTTGTCTGTCTGTCTGTCTGTGTGTTTGTTTCGGGTAATCTCCGAAACGGCTGGACCGATTTTGACGGGACTTTCACTGGCAGATAGCTGATGTAATAGGGAGTAACTTAGGCTACTTTAATTTTTGAAAAACAATTAGGGTTCCGCGTAAAAAAATAAAAACACATGAAATCAAAGAGTAGCTCCGAAACGGGTGGACCGATTTTGACGGGACTTTCACTGGTAGATAGATGATGGTATAAGCAGTAACTAAGGCTACTTTTATTTTAGAAAAACAAAATTTAAAAAAATTAAAAATGGGTTCTGTCTTGCGGAATGCGGGAACGGGCTTTTTTGTTAAGTAAAATTCCACGCGGACGAAGTCGCGGGCTCAGCTAGTTTTACTTATAACTAGCTTATGCGCTCAGATTTGCTAGCTTATTTTCTGGATGACAACAACACCGCCATCTACCGAGTCCAACTATAGCTAAGAACACCAGGAGACCACGTAATAACAAAACAAAAAAAAACATCAAAACAGAAGATTTCCGGTAAGCCGCGTAAAAGAACTTCGTAAAATAAAAACCGTAATTATTTCGCACACAAGGCCATTTAAATCAATCTACCACCATACGCGGCATAGAACCACCCGCCACCGCCCGCCATGCCCGGGTGTAGGGACACCGGCGGCGGCGCACGACACGGGTAATCCGCCGCTAAATTGTATAAATCATGCGCGCGACCGCTGTAATCTTTCACGACGTTAATCCAGCGCAAATATTAGGGACATCGCTCGATAAAATGTCTATGGGTAATGGAGGTGAGGCGTCTCAGCGGCTTGTGTCGCCGGATAAGCGGGCAAGAAGGCTCATTGGCAGTGAAACCCTAGTGCAGGCTAAGTTGCAGAGCGTGGAACACCGACGCAGGGTTGCCAGCCTATCAGTTTTCTACAGGATACATTTCGGGGAGTGTGCGATGGAATTACACGAGTTAATTCCCCCATCTCCATTCTACCATCGGACGACAAGACGCACGGATACAATGCACCCACACACCGTGGACATTCCTTCAGTTCGTACCAAGCGTTTCGCTTCCACTTTTATTGTGCGGACTGCCAAGGAATGGAACACCTTGCCGGCCGGCGTCTTTGTTCCCGGTTGACTATAACCTGGATGGTATATAGGCAAGTATGCACCACCGTAGACCACATCGTCACTTACCATCAGGTGAGATTGTGGTCAAATACTTGCCTATTTCGAAAAAAAAGGTCGATACGGACGGATCTCAAGGCTATAAGGGCAGCGATGTTGGAAATGTCATTCTTATGTCATTCCAGTACAAAAAGACTTCTCAAAAGCGTGCATAAGATCGATCTCAGACTTGAGATAGATTTATTAATATCGCCTAAGTCATGGGGAGCAGATGTGTGATCAAAAATGTTTAAAAAAAGTGGCTATACTGATCACCAAAAAAAAATCTACCGATCATTTCTGAAAAAATATTATAATTATGATAATTCACATAAATTATGGCCATGATTGATTTTAATGTTCATATTGGTCCCCAAGAATGGGTTGTAACGTAACTTGTAACCATTATACTATTTTATTTAACTGTATTTCAACCCCCTCAAATGACCTATGTTTATAAAAATATACATACAGCGATCTCCATAAGATCATTAAAGGATTTTAATTTCAATGATATTTATAGTGTACGCTCTTAATTCGAGCGGTTTAGCGAATAGGTCCTCATTTTGGTGTCCGCAATGCCATCGATCATTGAGGATTTCGCGATAAAAGCCAAGTGTTATTTTACGCCGAAATTATTAAACATATTTACGAATTCAATTGTACAGAAAATCATTTGGGTATCTCATAAATAAATGTTGATAGGGTTGGGTGTTATGTTTGATGTTGTCTGTGGCATTGTAGACCCAGAAGGATCGATTTCAGCGCAGTTTTTTTGGGATGAAAACTCAGGCACCTATTGTTGAGATGGATTCATTATAATGCTTGCCGAAATGGTCTTATGATTAACAGACTTGATAAAATATGAGATACATCTAGGTGATCGAAAAAGCCAAAGTTATGACTAAGTATCTTTCAGGGTTGCCAATTCCAGACTGCGCTCCTTTTGTCCTAAATGATGTTTCCACTTCTGATGTTACGAAGTGCATACTCTCAATTACCTCTAATGCTGTAGGTAGTGATGGTATTAGTCGCAATATGCTTGTGCCTATTCTTGATATTGTCCTCCCTGTCCTCTGTCTCCTCTTTAATAACTCCATTTCCAGTGGTTCATTTCCTTCAGTGTGGAAAGACGCTCAAATAATTCCTCTACCCAGGAAACCCAATCCAAAAATGTTCTCCGAATACCGTCCCATCTCCATTCTGCCCTTTTTGTGCAAGGTCTTTGAGCGCCTTGTCTACAACCAAATCAGTAAGTTCCTTTCAAATCATAGTCTCCTCAACCCCTTTCAGTCTGGTTTCCGCCCTGGCCATAGCACAGTTACCACACTCGTTAAGATCACTGACGACATTCGCTTCTCCATGGAAGACGGAAAGCTGACTGTACTCACTCTGTTTGACTTCAGTAATGCTTTTAACACTGTTGACTTCGATATCCTGTTAGCCTTACTACGCTCTAGTAATATATCACCAATGGTAGTTAACTGGTTTCGCAGTTATCTGTACGGACGTCGGCAGCGGGTTCGCCTTGATGAGAATTTCTCATCTTGGTGTGATACGTCTGCCGGTGTTCCACAAGGTGTTGTCCTATCCCCTCTCCTTTTTGCAATTTTTATAAACTCCATTTCACAATCTCTCACTTGTTCGTATCATCTTTATGCAGACGACCTTCAAATCTATTCACAGGCTTCACTGGACAGATTGTCAGACTGTGTGAACGACATTAATACCAATCTGATTTGTATCACAGTGTGGAGCGACAATTTTGGCTTGAAAGTTAATCCCACTAAGACACAGGCTGTGATCGTTGGAAGCTCACGCTTAATGTCAAGAATTGATTGGTCTTCAATCCCTCGAATTATTTTTGATGGAGTGTCGATCCCTTACAGTGAATCCGTAAAAAATTGGGTGTGGTTGTGGATCGGTGCTTGAGCTGGGCTCCTCAGCTACAAGTCACCAGTCGTAAATTATATGCTGCAGCAGCCTCGTTAAAGAGGTTACGCAACTTTCTCCCTACTACCACTAAAACTGCGCTAGCACAATCTTTGTTGCTTCCCATTTTGGACTACGCTGATGTCTGTTATCATGACCTTACGGAGGAGCAGCTTAATAAGCTTGAGCGCCTCCAAAACCTTTGTATTAGATTTATATTTGGGTTGCGTAAATATGATCATGTGTCTCATTTTCGGACTAAGCTTAAATGGCTTCCTATTCGTCTTCGCCGTAACGCTCACATCCTATCCCTTCTGTACACCGTACTGTTTAATCCTTCTTTCCCACGCTATCTCAAGGAACGCTTTCAATTCCTTCACACCTCAAATCTGTATTCCTTAAGGTCAAGCGATAACCTCTCTCTTGTTATGCCTTCCCACACCAGTTCCTTCTATGATGGTTACTTCACTGTCGAAGCTGTCCGCCTCTGGAATTCTTTACCGGTCTCTATCAGAAAAACTCCCTCCTTACACATTTTCAAAGACCAGGTAGGTAAAGAAATTCTTTCTTTCTCCATATTTTTTTTATTTTTTTTTAATTACTGCTTCTTATCTATTTTGTCTGTGTCTAAACTGTTGCGTGCTATTATATTCACTTAGCCATTATGTAGTAGGTATAAGTATGTGTCATATTATTTTCTTGTTTATTTAATTTAATGTATATGTTTATAAGTTAATTTTTTGTAAGTACACCCCCGTATTATTTTTCTTTAGATCCTCTCCATCCTAAGGTTGCCTGGTAGAGATCACTTTTAGTGATAAGGCCGCCCATTTTACACCTACTACATATCCTAATCCTAAATGCCTATCGAACTACAAACATTTTGTTTTTACACTAGGGAACTTATAACAAAATGGAGTATATCCATGAACTAGTGTGAGCATATAATCGAGTCGCGAGCCGGATAATCCCGTCCAAGATGTCGTTTTACACAAGTTAGCAACTTGCGACGCGGCCGCGTTCACACGCAGGTAATCGCTTTTGTTGCTACTACACAGCGAAGACGATGCTTCATTTTCACAATGAGACAGTCCTGTTATTAAATACATGATAATTACACTGATCTATTCAACATAACTTGCTGGGGTTACAGGAATCGTTGTCCCAAATCTATGAAATCGAGGTACATTTAATTAGTTATTTACATTGATTAGAATATTTTCATAAGTACCTAAGCGTCACAATCCAAATTATTAATACACACGGAATTATCTATATTATTATATCTTTATGTCATCAGTAATTTGACATTTAAAAGAAGAAGACTAAGCATGGTGTAACTGTACAACCGCTAAACCACGTTTATTAATTAGTGGGAATAAGTTTTGGTTAGTGTACACTTAGCAACCAATCGTGATATGTACATATGTTCAAAGTCCAACCAACCGTCAGTTTATCACATATTTCAGGCATTCAACTCACTTATCCACATTAACCCATGCATCATGGCCTCTGTTTCGCGGCGTTCTCGAACTAGTTACGGCCGGGAATGGACGATTTGAGTCCACCAACTTCGCCGTACCGGGATGCGGGGAGAGGTCTTTATACTGTCGCATTACCTTATGCATAGACTTGTTCCAATACTGATTTTGTTAGGCGAAAAGTTTATTGGTATTAAGTACTTAATAAGTAATCGAACAAAACGTAAAAGGAATAACTGCTTAAAAGTCAACAACCCCATCGAAAAGCTTCAAGCGAAATTATTTCTTATTCTATAGAGCCAGGCAATTCAAAATCCTTTACAATTTATAAATTCTAATGCTTGCCTGTTTACGTGTTGGCAAAATGGTGGGCAACGAGGGTGTATACGATCGCCAATAAACCGTGGCATCACTGCAGTCGCGTACGTGCAAATAGTACAGCTACCTCTACTGGGAGCTGAGCGAGGAAACTTAAGATGTGTTGGCGACTAGCTTTGCTCGTCATATCATAGTGGGCATTTCTATCTTTTCGTATGTTTACGGAGTCATCATTTACGCGACTATATTTATTATATTTAACAATTAAATTTAGGGTACTATAGATATTAATAGACACCAAATATTACCAGAAAGATTCCATTCGCCGGCAAATAGATTGACTCAAAGTCAAAGCGTGTATTTTGTTTAGGCCTACGGGGGCACTTACAAATGTAAATTTAATTTTTTTTTCTTTACTACCAGATCGTAACGCGACCTCGACTGAGAAGATCCGGCAAGAAACTCAGCGGACTCTGATTATCAGTCCAAAAAAGCAACGCAGATAGATAAGAAATGTATTTATTGCAAAGCGAAGCAAAGCGAGACACAGCAAGCAATGTAACCTCTTGCTAAGTGTGTCTGGTGGCGCGTCCTCGCTCACAATGCTGACCCACTTCCCTAATTCCCGCTAAATTTTTGCCGTGAACACCCTCCGCTTGCAGCCACTGCATTTGGCCTGAATATCTGGCGGACTCTAGTGAAATAATCGAGATATCTTCTCGTGCGAGTCACATCTGGACTTCGATCCGAGCCTCGGACTGCGGATGTTCGGTTGTCTGTCAACTCGCTCGAATGTTTTGAACGGCTACATGGTTCTTTGCAATTTTAAATAACTCAAAATTTTTGTTTAAAAAAATATAAATAAAAAAATGTGTTACATGTTAATTAGTGAATCAAATATTAGGTGAATATAAATATATATAACTCAAAGGTAACTGACTGACTGACTGACTGACATAGTGATCTATCAACGCACCGCCCAAACCACTGGACGGATCGGGCTGAAATTTGGCATGCAGGTAGATGTTATGACGTATGCATTCGCTAAAAAAGGATTTTGGTTAATTCTACCCCCAAGGGGATAAAATAGGGGATGAATAATCCCGAAATTTTTGTTAAGTTAAATTACACGCGGACGAAGTCGCGGGCACAGCTAGTACGAAATAAAAATAAGTGGTCTGAGACAAGGCAAATGAGATGAGAAATTGGAAGAGAGATAAATGAGATTATGAGACTGAGGTTAGAAATCGTTGTGATCGTCAAGGCTTGGTTTCCTAACCATTCGAAGGTAGCATCTTAAAAGCCAAGGGCTACATGTTTTTATGGAAAAGTTTCCAATAAACATGTTTATCCTTACACATAAATTACAAAACAAATTTTACAAGATCTAAAACCTTAGGTACAATGTGTTCGAAAGCCTTTTATTCCGTAAAGTTCGCAGGTAGCTCTGAAATGTAGGCAAGTCTGTAAAAGTAAAACTTTGTTGGCCTAACGACTGCTTACCGCGTTGTTTTTATTACGGTAATCGTGTTAAAACAGACTGTATTTCTTTAAACTTGTAAGTTTAATAAGAATATTAACTGTCGGTCGTAAAATATCGCTATGTGAAAGTTTATGCCTAGATCTCACGCTTGCCAGCAGTGATGTATCGTGCGAAACATGAGTAAGAGTAAGAAAATAGGTGTTAAATTATCCACGAGACTATGTCCACATCACTACCCTGGAGGCAGGTTAAAAAATATGTCTATGGTATGCCACATACTTTCCACTGAACCCGTTCTTGAGACGTTTCAGTTTATTTTTCTTACAATTTCGTAAGCGTAGTTGCATTCCTAATAAGCCAGATAAACATGACTTAACCTATCTTTGAATCCGCGAAAACAACTAATCGAAAATCCTACTAATATTATAAATGCGAAAGTTTGTGAGTGTGGATGTGTGTATGTATGTATGTATGTATGTTTGTTACTCCTTCACGCAAAAACTACTGAACGTATTTGGATGAAATTTGGAACACAGATAGATTATAACCCGGATTAACATATAGGATACTTTTTAACCCAATAATCCAATACTACGCGGTTGAAGTCGCGGGGCACAGCTAGTACTTAATACTTTACAAACTGTTTTCATACTCGATTTTGAGAAACATGTCATTAATAAAACTGTGATATTTTATTTAAATAAAAATGATATGTACATTATTTTTCTATGGGTCAATAAAGGTCTCTGACCCCGCATATAAGAGGTTGAACACGGCCGGGCCATAGGGGCCCGGCTGAAAAAAAATATACATAAAAGAACTAGGGTTTAAAATTAACTCAGTTCAAGGATGAATCTCATTTCTATAACTAAAATCGAACTGCTCAAGATACTGTGGTAGGTAGGAACGAGAACAAAGGCTAGATGGGATAAAAAACCGCTTAGATATTATGAAAGTTATCAATATGACGAGGGTCCATAACAAGAAATGATTTATAAAGGCCTAAGCCCTCGCTTTTATAACTAAAATAGTTTTCCTCTAATTTTCTGTGCTTAATGTAGTACCTACTTCCCTAAGTTGTTTTCGCTGGCTGGAGTCTAATTGAGGAGATGGAATAAGTAGTGCTTAGTAGCTATCTTAAAATTATATGATAGGTTCAATTTTAAATTGATTCCAAGCATAGTGTTATATGTATCACTAGTTGCTGTCCGCGACTTCGTCCGCGTAGACTTAAGTAAAGTATTATATGTGTTAATCCAGGTTATAAACTATCTGTGTTCAAAATTTCATCCAAATCCGTTCAGTAGTTTTTGCGTGAAAGAGTAACAAACATACATCCACACTCACAAACTTTCGCTTTTATAATATTAGTAGGATGTCGCAAGAAAATGATAAAAAATGGAGATTTGATTAAATCCTTAAGGTAGATGATCAATTCACGAAAGATGTTAATAGAATAACAACGTCGATTGTTGTATATACAAAGCTTACCTAACATAAGGTTAGGTTATCACTAAAACAGTTCAAATAAACTTTATTTAGGGAAATCACCCCACAGAATTGTTATTTTAATATCTCCCGCGAGTTTATTATCAATCTTAGGCATTTGGTCAATTCTCCATTTTTACCATCTCCGTGTCATATACAAGTATATTATTCCAAGTGCTTAACTTCCAAACTTGTGTTTATAATCTCCTTAACACTGAGGCAGGCCCCTAACACGATCTTCAAGATTTCTACTGACATTGATATGGTATGGTGTCAGCAAAACGTCAAAAGCGGAGCGTTTGAAACGTAATCGCGAGCGTTTGCTTTTCTATTACGATTTGAGTAGCTAGCGTGGTTAGGGCCCAGATAGGTAGGTACCTTAAAGCCTAGTCCTTATCGACAGGCCAGGTAATGCTTCCCTCGATTTTCCAGTCCAGCACGGAATGTCCGTGGCCAATTTCCTCGGTCACTCGCAGCCACTAATCGAGTGGCTGACGTGCGCTTAATTAAGACGTCGACCGTCGCATAATACGTCGATAAATCATTCCCAGAACGTTCAATCGCCCACGTTGCCATTTTTTAATATGTACTTATTATACTCTCCGATTTGCCTACTACATTTCATAGCAAGACCGCTCGACAGCCTATAGGCAATCAAATAGTCACCTAGTTAATATAAGTTGGTAAAAGTGATTTGGCCTGAGCGCCGCATACACAGACCAATAAGCAAAGACGCTGCACATGTCCATTTTTAAGGCAATGCAGTCGACAGTTGGCAGGGTATCGAGGAATACGGCGATTTTCAATAGGTCACGACTTGAACGGACCAATCATAAGTCAGGCACAGTCTAAATAACGGCTATGCGGCGTCTACGGATGTTTAATCTGTGGCTGCTTGTTAGGGGCAAGCTTTGCGCACGCAGCGATCATTACACGCGTCATGTAGGTATGATGATTCAACAATACTTTTGTAATCAATAATGGTTCAGCCGTCCTGGGTGAATATTGAAAGCTCCGAAGATTATGTGTGATTGTACTAATTTTTTATCAATTTATCGGTCGGTTCGACATCGTATCGTATGGCGTAAAAGCCTACAACTATGAGGTACAACGCGAAGGTGTAATATTAACATCTCCAATAATAAACTTAAACATACCAGCGACTCTAATAGCCGCCGTGGCGCCCTCTATTGCTAAATAATGGCGGCTACGGGCGGTAGATCTTGATCGTAATTTATGCTGTTGCAAATAACTGCGACTTTTACCTACTCGTTAACTTTTTAACCTTTACCGATAGGTGGTTCATTTCCGGAAATTCCACCTAATAATAAGTAGCTACCGAAAGCACTCTTTGAAAATGTGAGGTTTAGAAATAGGCGCGCACACGCACGAGGGCAATGTTGTCACCTACCGCACCTAACACAAAATAAACTCGACGCCTAACTACAATCTACATTAATGACAAAACGCACCTCTATACCTATTAATCTTACAAACTGATCTGGTAGAGTACTGTAAGGTCCATGTCGGCGCACTGGCCACTAGCGATAGACGTTCCTGGCTGATGATAAAATAATAAATTTAAGAAAAGAGAAATGTCTTGAATATGTAAGAATTGCGGTGCGCTGGCAGTGACAACCGGGATACCGAAGTGTGAACACATATTTATAAATATTATTATAATAAATTTATAGTATTACAGAGTAATAAGATTTTATTATTGAGACCCGGTTGTTACAGTACTCTCAGTCGACGGTAAGTTTCCGTGTCGGAAATGACGACTTCCATTCTTCTTCTAATTCATTTGATGGTAGTTGTCGTTGCCGCCATCGGAAACTTTGCGTCAATTGTGGATAGCCACCCTCTGATGTCGGCCATTGGGTGCAAACAAACAATAAACTATGTACGTACGTAGTAACAAGGCGTCACCAATCCACCGTCATGGAAATCATGCTCCTTAAATTCTCTATCTTTACATCTAAGTACTACTTATTTTAAGAGCCGTAGGTACTCTTTCGGTACAAGGTTAACCCTGTTTTGTTTCTCCTCTTATTCCAGAGCACCCAAGCGGGACCCTCCATTCCCTATGAATGATGAGCCTCCACACACCCCTACATCTCATCCCTTCCACCAGATCTCTTGGTCCTCAAGACTCTTGGTAGTAGGTAAGTGCCCCTACCGTAACATCAGTACGCGAGGCGGCCTTCACGTCTCTATAACCTCTCTAGTTTGATTATAACAAGACAACTTCAATCGCATAATCGCCATGTCGGTGATTTAGTGTTCACCATCATCAGAACACGTGGTTGAAAATAACAATGGACTTACCATGGTACAGCACAGTAGCCCTGGCTTTATCAACACTACTCTCCAAGCACTTTTAACACTAATGCACCTTACACGTCTTTGCAAGACACATTTTACACTAATTTAATACTGTTATACAAATATTAGCAAGAATCATGTCCTGCTTGTCCAGCGGTCAAGTTCTAAACTGTTCCTTCTTTCTCTCCCTCTCTTTCTCAACCGCACTAAATGTCACTCAATGTCACTGTCACAAAAATTGCCAACAAATGGCGCGGGCGCTTAGTACAACTTTGTCAAATTATGAAGTACAGGAGTACTGAACGAAAAAAAATTGGCCATAGGGCATAGAACTCGTAAACGTCCAAAAGCACAATCATTTTATGTACCTAGATTTCGTAAATATAAATTATAATAGGTAATAGTGTTTTCTCGATGACGATGCGACTTCGTTCAAGATTGTTCTCTTTCTAAGGGAAATGTGCAATTACCGAAAAAAATATTATATAATTAATAGGCATTAAAAGTCAAAATTTAATTAAAATAAATATTTAAGTACTTATATCAAATATTAACATAAATAATGAATTAAAAGTACAAAAGTTGACCTGTAATAAAAAGTTGAGAACTTAAAGGTTGTTTCAGTTCAAATCTAGGCGAACTTACAGTTAGTTACCTAACCGTAAGTACCTACGCACCTAGGTAGGCAATAAGTAAGTACCTACCTACTTAACTACCTACTTTAATAGCATATAATTTATACGCGTTTAGTAGGTACCTAATATCACGCTATTAAAGTTAAATATCAAGTGAACTGGTAATAAATTAGTAGGACAGGTTGTGAAAACCAAGCGGCTATGATACCTACACTTTATAGACCTACGTTTACATAGACAGGCGATTATAAAAACGTTTTATTGTAGGTACTTACCTAAATACATGGATTATGGTGCAGGTCTCCGAGTTCTCCTTCAGTGCTACAAAAACTCTTACCGTAAGTTTGCACTGCCGAAACATATACCCATTTATATTGATGTCCCTATTTTTGACTGCACAAAATAGACATGACATAACAGATGGGTGTACCTACATGTTTTGTCAGTGCAAAAAAGACGTCATAAAGAGATGGTCGACGTTATCATGCATTTATTTATGCAGGTATTATCTTCAACACAGTATATACGCGGATCTGTAAGTAATAACTATACCTACCACGCATGCAGTCAACCAACTAAGAAATACTCTAATGCATCTCGGCAGCTGACGCAAAATTTTGACGCGCTATACAAAAAATTACAGATAACGACATCTCTGAGCGTGTAAGTGTACCATAACAACACCTGTTGATTGACTGTCTATCGATGATTGATCGACCGTCGATAGATAATTGATTGAACGTTACTTTAATGCAGAAACTGTCGATGGATGGGTGTGGCATTTAACACCTTAACACCTATGTGTGACTTGTAGCCTTTCATGAATCGGCAGTGCTTTAATCTATAGCTCCCTTTTTAATACCTGAACGTGGATTAGCGGGTGCATAGTTACACACCGAACTATCTCTTTCTATCATCAGTAATTTGACACTAGAAAGAAGAGGACTAAGCATGGCATAACTATGCAACCGCTAATGCACTATTCATTTATGATTAGATTGATGGTCTGGTTTATTATAATCATTTCAAGTGCTGATGCCGTCATTTCCGACAAATAAGGTACCTGGGTCGAACAAGGCCACCTTAAGGTTTGTTATTCTTTTTTAATAATAATAAAGCTAAAACGAATAAGTTTTAGCACTTATTCATGAAGAGTGGCTATTTATCTTTACAACAAAGGTAAAAAAATACAAAGACATTAAACGATTAATAGTATTTTCAACAGTTAAAAAAAATATAGAAATTGGCCATATTTCCGACGGAGGGGGTAAATATGCCCATATATGTGGCCATATTTACTGTATGAATTAATTAGATTAAAAAACTTCTGAATAAACTGAAATAAAAATGGTTATTATGTTTTAATAGAGCATTTATTTAAAAGGTATTCTTTGGGCGACAATTAGTACAAATAAAGAATTATCTTTAGAAGTAGGTAATATAAATTTAAAGATTTCAAAATCAACAATGAGATTCAAAAAGTTTTTCTTAATTACAACTTAAAATCCTACACTGTTATACTTAAAGAAAATCAACAAAATTATCAAAAAGAAAACGTAACTTTTGAGATCTTTCAAATACAAAGTAGAAAAAAGTAGGTAAGCTTAATGAATTTAATTAGTCCGGACTGCACCGAGTACAAACAAATTTATCAGTGTCTTCTTTTGTTAACCCAACACATTCTTCATGGACGTACGTTTTACATAAAAAACATGGTCTCATGTCTGCTATTATATCTTCATCGCAAACGTAACAATACCAACTATTTTTAGATTTTGTAGAATGTTTTTTGCCTTTTTGTTTAGAAACCTTAGAAGTTACTGCTTCGGTCTTGTTCATTTTAGCAGAATATTGTTTCCTTTTTTGGGAAGAAACTCTAGATGCACCTGGCATATTTTTAATTTTTTGTTTACAAGCATTGGATGGTCCTGGCTTATCATTTTTCTCTGTAAACATTGATTTTGTTAGCTCCTGTGCCAGACTATTAATAGCTTTTGCTCTAGGTGTAGTTTTTGGGCTTGACGTTTTCTCCGGGGTTCTTAAAATTTCACAAAAAGAGGAATATGACTCATTAAGTGTTGTGCAGCAGTCTTTTGATTCAGTTTTCGAGTCTCTATTATTCTTGTGCTGATTTAGTTTGGATAAAGGAACCTCGTCGTTACTATCGAAATTGTCATAGACACTTGGCTGGGGTTCTATAAAGTTCGATCTTTCTACTTGAGTTGGATCGTCTAGAATGGCAGAACAACGATTTGCAGTATTTGGCAATAGATGTTCACTTGTCTGGGAATCTTTTTGATCTGGATGCAGTATAGGCAGCGGATTTTCAACAGATGTATCAGTTCGAGCAAGAGACTGCGTAGGTGGAGTTGAATTATGTTCGTCATTATTTGGAAAAAGATGAGGAAGAATAACCTGATTTCCACTGGCATCAATAGCGGCGCTGTCATTGGGATCTTCATTTTCTTGAGGAGGATTGAGCATATTTTCGCTAGCATCGTCACTATCAATGAGATCTTCATTTCCCTGAGGAGGAACTAACAGATTTTCGCTAGCATTAGTAGCGTCGCTGTCATTGGGGTCATTATTTTCTTGATTTTCAGAAGGTCCAGATATTTTGGAATTAAAGGTAGGTATGCTGGGAGCGTATGCCTCTTCTGGTATCCTTGTTGGGTTAAATGGGAAAATTCCGGTCGCTTCAAATCCAGATTTGATATTAGCAGGTGTCGCAGCTTTGTCCCACGCATTGGAAAATAATTTCCCAAACCTTCGTTTCGTTATTTTCCTGTCCTCGTGTACTGACCAGTACTTTAAGACTTCCTCGTCCCAGTAATATTCAAAGGATCGAAATACCGATTTGTCCATCGGCTGTAATTCATGTGTGGTGTTACTAGGGAGGCAGAAAAGTTTGATGTCGAATTTTTCTGCTGCTTCAACAATCGAATAGTCCAAGTGGCATTTGGCTCCATCGAAGATAAGTAAACAAGGTCCTGGCAATTTAAATTTCGAAAAATGGTGAATCCAGTTCACAAATGTTTCAGAGTTCATACTCCCTTTGGGTGTCATTTGGGCTATTGAGCTGGTTGGTAAGGAATCTACCCATTCTGGCTTCATGCGTTTGCCTTTAAAGAGAATCATGGGCGGAATCGCATGGCCCAAGGCATTGCCACAGGAAACTATTGTGACATTCTCGCCGTGTTCTGGTGCTACTAAATGTACTCTCTTGGATCCCCGTTCAGCCAAAACTTCTGGTGCTTTGTGCAAATTAAGCTGGCAACCCTTTTCGTCAATATTGAAAATGCGTTCTGGTTTGTTCATAATGTCATTATCTTCCAAGATTTTCCTTAATTTTTCAAAATAATCAGAAACAACTATTTTATTTAACTTTTGCGCCCTTGCGGGATTTAGGTTTTGTGCCTTTCGTCTGCTGATATTCCTATGACGTTTCATAAATCCTCTCAGCCAATCTCGTCCCACCATCAAGTCTCCACCTGACGCTGAAATGTTATTTCGATCACAGAATGTCTTTACGCATCTACGTAGTACACGCTGTGTCAATGGGTATCCCACATTGCACAGGCGAATAACACGGGATGCCAAAATCTTCTCTTGTTCAGGGTTAAGAAGTGGTTTCCGGCCCAAAGTAGATTTACTCTCCTTTTTCTCCTCTAAATAACGCCTTAGAGTGCGTCTTGGCACATTATAATGCTTTGCAGCCGTATATACTTTCATCCTGCCGCTTTTGACTGCAGTTATAGCTAATTTTATTGATGCTTCTGACCAATTACCTCGAAGTCCTTTATTTTTATAGCGTGGCATGTTCTATAACAAAAAAAAAAAGTTTCGTTAATTTACTACCGTAAATATGGCCAAACAGTGGCCATATTTACAGTCATCCATTTTTTTTGTTTTCATATTCATGAATAAAAAACACACTATTACTTTGATAATTAAACAAAGAAATATCAAATAACAATCGTCACATAACGTTGTAGTGTGATTAGCAAAGATTCTTAATTGGAAAATAACAAAATACAGGAGAATACTTACTTAATGTTTTTATAACCTTCACAGCATGTTTCACTTTAATGGACGCTGGGCGACTAGCGGGCGCGCAGGAAAGGTGACAGTTACGCCGTTCGGATACATGTGACACTAGCGACAATTTATGGTCGCGTTCAGGTTATTACAAATTTTCGTGTTTGGAATAATGGTATGTGGCCATATTTTCCGCCTGGCCATATTCGACCCAGGTACCTTAGTCGAACTTTCATTAGGTCTGTGACTAGTCTCCCGTCTGCTCGCCCCCAGTCGCAGTTCACCGAAGGCATATGATTATAAAATTACACAAGTCGTGGTGTAACACCGTTTCTCGTGATAAATCTAAGTTGTGATGTGGAACCTACCCACTTATCCCCATTTACAATAGCGATATATAGTAGAAACATCTCGCTAGATGTGGGTAGGCGTAGGCACCCACTATGCTAAACATTTTTTGAACTAATTACCTACCTATAAGGTACCTACTTAGGTTTTAAAAAATAAATACGTAGGCATCAGAATAAATACTTATTATACTGGTCAGAAAAATCATGAGTGAGTAGATGCTTATGTCAAACATTATTATATATAAATCAAAAGAAATGAATTCCTTTAATTATCTATAGAATACTTATACCTAATTTAGGTATCTAGGTACCTACAGTGGCGGATTAAAGGAGGGGTTAGGGGGGGGCTATAGCCCCGGGCCCCACCTTGGGGGGGGCCCCGCAGTCACGAATAAAAAAAAAAAAAAACCTTTTTCAAAGAATTTTGAATTTTGAATTTTGAATTTTGAATATTTTCCAAAGAAAATAAGTTAATAAATAATTTATAATACATTAATAAATGTTTTTTTAATATTTGATAAATAGCCTTTTTCGCTGTCCTTAAGTGGACAGCAGCAGTGAAGGGGCCCCTTCTCAATTTTAGCCCCGGGCCCCATAAAGTTCAAATCCGCCCCTGGGTACCTAAGTAAGTATTTTTTTATAGTCGTTAAGTTGCCCACTACTTCTGGGAAAATGCCTCCCCTATACAGACTTCTCCTCTACAATCCACCAATTCACACATCTCTCTTCTGAGCTATTTCCTGCAAAGATGTTCAAATCATCTCGCCATGTCTTCCTTGGTCGGGCTCTCCGTCGGCGTCCGCTATCGGGAACCCAATAAGTGGACGTGTTTGCCCACCTTTACGGGGTCAAGGTGGCCACAAGTTTTATGTCTTGTGGCGTCTTTTTGGTGTTTTCGCTAGTTGGTATGAATAAATTTTGTAGGTAATTTTAAAATTGACAGATTTTCGTGAGTCACGTGTTTCGGATTCATTCAAAAGCAGAAGAAACGTTGGTTGTATTTATTTCCCAAAGTCTTAAGTCTGCTATGTGTGTTATGTAGCGCAAGGTGGTAGGTATTTCTGACTGGATGAGTTCGTTTGACCGGGGCATTGCGGTCCATCGTTCATTGGTAAACCTTGAGTTTGGTAGGTATAATCACTGTATGTTAAACTGAGATTTTCATTAGATATTCGTTACTTAAATTCAAATATTTTAGCGTAGCTAGGCATATCCTTGAGATTCATTAATCTTGCAATATCGCGAACGTGTATATGATTAATTTTCCGATAAATATTTTCATATTATGTTGTTGAGTAATTTTGTTAATTAAAATTAATTAATCTTGTGGAAGCAAGATAATTATCTTAACACTAACAGTATCCCGTCATCTATTAGGTGCTTGGGGTAGGAAATATTGGGTACCTACCTACGTATTTAATCAAAGTTATTAAAATTGTTTGGTATGGGCAGAATCTATTAACAATAGATGGCCATAGTTAGTCTCTAGCACTGACATCCGTCATGCCTCTTCTTTGTTTTAAAGAGTAGGTACCTACTGGGTAGATATGACGTCATTGCTAAGGACTATGCCTCAAACCCACATAGATACGTACTATTTAGAAGTCAGTGCTCAAACGTCGTAGTAGACGTAGACTGCGTGGCATCGCTTCGGTAAACGGTAGCATCGCATCGGTACGGTATTGTGACGGTAAATATTTACCGTCTGTACGGGCTGTCACCCCCGATATGTTATGTATTACTACCTATAGGTACTCTTTGATATGGACGGTTTAGCTAGGCGTTGCTGACACTCTCGATCGAATCACGTCACGATTAAGTAGTAGGTGAGTAGCCTAGAGCGATTACTCGTTGATATTTTTTTATTTTGGTATTTTTTGACTATCAGAAAAGTATTCATTTCGATATTTTTTTGTAAGAAGCTCTGTATCCAATATGCTATGGATTAGTGCCTGCGTGTTATTCTGAATAACTAAAATGGTTTGTATGGTGGGAAAATGAAACACAGATCATTATTTAAATGTAGGTAAGTGTATTAGCAAGGTTGGTACATGAGATTACTGATTAATACTGTCGTAGAATATTTAATACCGCGATGTCCAAACACCCACATCAGGTAACCATAGTGTCATTTAAATACAATAAGTAAAAAAGACTCCATTTTATCACCGATAACCCGTGCACGCACCTAAAATGCAACTTACAATAATTTCATTACAATTTTTCGTTTAATTAACGCGTCTATTACACCTATAAATTCAATAACTGTTTTTTTTCTCAATACGACACTACTGATGAATATAAAAACGTGAGCATTCATACAGATAGGAGACTTCTTAATATATACTTTTTTTACCAAAAGACCGAAGTTCAAATTCCGATTTTTCATAGACAATCCGAAATTGGGCGCCAAATCTGCCTAAAATGGCGCGCTCTATTCAGAATGCTTAAACTTGAAAAACATTTTTATGTTCCATATATTTGAATTTTTCATACATTTTATCAAAACCAGTGAATACAACGAGATTAAACTTAATATTTCCCACAGACATCTGTGATATTTCCCTACTATTATTTGCTAGTGCTTTACACCTTAGTACCCGATGGTACTCAGTAAAAATATTCTAATTAACTACAAAACTAAAAGTCTACTTTGATGGTTAAAACAAACGAACAATGGAAGCCATGGCTGTATCCTAACTGTTGTATAACATCATGTAAATGTTTAGAAAATGTTTTAATTCCGTTTGAGTCTCGTACAGTGATACACAAATCCATACTTAATGTTATACATTTCAATTTACATTAGCAAATTACTCTTAGAAGTAATACTCGGTCGTACTAGTAGGCCTTGACAGAATTTAAGAACTGAAATAAAAAAAAGGAAAATAAGTAAACGAAAAAGAAAAACAAATAAAAAAATCATTCATTTAATTCTCTCTGATAACATAATTTTCTTTAATCATAAGTATCTTTATGTAAGAGAATAATGCTCTATTAGACTACGTACAACATGACATAAGACAAACTATCGATTATTTTAACTGTCGCAACGACAAAACGCATACGATCTCATTAAATAAATTTATTACTTTTCATTTCAATATAATTCTTTTAAATAAAAATATAAATAATCGAGTATTACTGTTCCAACAACTCTATATAGCCTATGGTTGACCATAGACGTTCATATATTTTACTCGTGGCTAACACTAATGGCGTCATAGGCGCTAGAAAACACTCACAGACCAATTAATTCTTTGTGAGATGTTCCTATATTCCATTACGTCATAACTAGTATCCGCTACCTGTATGACGTCATGACTCAATGGTATAAAGACGCTCAATACCAGTGTTAGAAACTAAAATCTATTAAAAAATAAAATTTGGAAACCTCTAGAGATCTTCACTGTGAAAATGGAAGTACACAAACGATAAAGACAGCCCCATAAATGAAATTATACCATAAAATACTCTATACAATGCCTAAATATTTATGATACCCTATAAAATGTAATATAGACATTAAATTTAGATATACAGTATACGCAATATAAAACAATATAAGTATCTAATAATGCCTACGATTCTCTAATGTTCCCGTCTAAACACGCTATGAATAAAATTATTAAGGCTAAAGCGCCCATCTAGCCCGCGAAGTTCAATTTTTTGAGGTTTTTTAGAAATTTTTCGAAATCTGACAATAATAAAAGGCACATTTTGTAATTCGCGAAAAAGACCGTGTGCAGTGCATTTATTAATATATCCTTTTACTCTAAAACATTTCAAGAACGACAGCTATCCAGATAATCTGTATCTGATAATCTGATTTACTAGTATCATATCCACCGTGATATTATTTAGAGTAAAATAAATGTATTAATAAACGCACTGCATACTGTGTTTTTCGCAAATCACAAAATGTTGTCTTAAATGTTTTCAGATTTTGGATAAACTATAAAAATACTCGAAAATTTTGAATTTCGCGGGCTAGACAGGCGCCTTCACCTTAAGATGATTAAACCGGATACGCTTACCTCTAAGGAAATCGCACATATTCGAGGAAAGCATTCAATGTGGAAATAATATGTATCGCTTCATAGAAGCGACGTCGCCGTGGCAGGCATTATTATAAACTGTCAATCTATATTGGTTTTGTATCTGAACCATTCACAAAAAGATTTTGCATCTATTCGACATGTAGAATCAATTATTTCCAAAAAAATCCAAAACCAATACAAAATCACAGTGTATTGTAATGAAAAACATCTTATACATTCCCTTACCAATTTATAATAAAAAAATATGATACAAAAACTTACACACATGGGTACTTAAATCAATATAATGCACTGGATGAGGGTAGTTTTGTACCAGGTATAGTCAGTCGTCGCCGAATCACCGCGGCGCGCGGACGTGCCTAAAACGCATTATTGTGCATAAAATATATTTTTCAAAAAACATTGCCCTCGCATAATCCCTTATCGTTACACCTAAAACGTACAATCTTATTCGAAATACGGTAAAATAAATTAGTTACGCTAACAACTAAAATCATAAACGGAGGGAAATTATCAACCAAAAAAAAATTATGAGCTTAAAGCTGCAATCGTTCACAATTTTCGTGGTCATGGGTGCGATCGCCGTCATGCTTCCGGTCAACACGACTATGCGATAATATGCCTTATGCAATAAAATTAATATTCATAATCGCATAACAGGTTTGACATGAGTAAGTACTGTTGAACCCCAAAAATGTTACGTGGACACGTTAGACTTAGGCCTGTATTAATAAAATCGATCTCAAGTCTGAGAGCGATCTTGTAAGTGTCATTCTTATGTCATAACAATGCAAAATGAGTCACAAACGTACTTAAGACCGATCTCAGACTTGAGATCGATTTATTAATACGGAACATATTGATCGAACAAAGTTCAACAGTCACCTTTATACTGACGAGATCGGTGCTTATTAATAAACAATATATTATATTACAGTGCCTTGTAAAGATAGTCTTTATTTCATTTACAATAGAACTGCTTTTGATGCCGCCGTGAAACGAGATAGATCTACAGGAAAAAATAAGATGTCCGTTTTATTTTATTACAGCTAAAATTGTGTTCCTTTTTTTTAAAATCACCATGGCAAAGTATGGAGAGACCTTTTAATTAATGGGACACTAACACGACCAATTTTACTCGACCCGTCGCTGGTATGCGACCTCATCGACGTGGGGTGCCTAGTTAAACCGATCGTGTAGTTTCTATTATAATATCATTTACGGAGACATCAGAATCAGCCTATAATTAAACCATATTATTATGAACAGACATTCAACAGGATCTATGCATCTTAACACTAAAATACAAGACGGATATTCCTTAATTTAAGTCAGAGGACTGTAAGATATCTATATTACAATAAATCGTAGTGGGTCTTGGAATGGATACAAAATATTACAAAACTTCTATAATTATCATTAATTACTTACACCCAAAGAGGTACTATAAGGATGGAGCCCGCATATTTAATGGAACAATTACAATATATCCGATAGTGTCCTTCTTATTGACTTCGCGACACGACAAACAGAGATAGGAGTACACAGTCAAGCCCTTCGTGAAATGTCGATGAAGCCCGAGTATTTCTGTTGTCCTACTAATATTATAAATGCGAAAGTTTGTGAGTGTGGATGTATGTATGTATGTTTGTTACTCCTTCACGCAAAAACTACTGAACGGATTTGGATGAAATTTGGAACACAGATAGATTATAACCGGGATTAACATATAGGATACTTTCTAACCCAATAATCCAATACTACGCGGATGAAGTCGCGGGGCACAGCTAGTAATATATAATGTACTTACTCATAGTACTCGGTCACCAAAATTGTAAAAACCCGGCTTCGTCTTTAAAATAGTCGTTGCGTCGTGTCTATATAGCTATCTCCTTTTTATTAAAATGTTATTGATTCGTTATTTTTTTAAATAATATTACAAATTTAGCGAACAAGCGTATGACCCGGCTGATGTTAAACAGTTACCGTAGCCTATAGACGCTTGCAATACGAATAGCATAACTCGCATGTTGCCGACCTGAAGGTGAGCGGGAATTGGGATAGAGGGATTCTTAGGGAGGGGGCAATTTGGGCTCAAAACTCTCTCGAACGCAGCATTTTTAGCTACATTACGCTGATTTTCTGTTAGATGGTGGTACTACCCAGGTCGAGCTAGCCCGTATATGAGCAAGAGAGATATAAATAACTAGCGGCCTGCCCCGGCTTCGCACGGGTACATTGCGGTTACATTATTCGAGTTTTAGTAAGGATCCCAAATTTTTTTGAAAATATATTATAGCCTATGTCACCCGGGGATAGTGTAGCTTCCCAACAGTGAAAGAATTTTTCAAATCGGTTCAGTAGTTTCGGAGCCTATTCATTACAATCAAACAAACAAAGTTTTCCTCTTTATAATATTAAGTATGATATACCTTTGACACTTCAAAAAAGGCCGCAATCTCCACCCTTGTCATACCTCTTGGCTAACACCGTTTATACTGGGAAATGATCACCCATATAAAGTTCAATGGGAATAATATTGCGCCAGTATTCCAGTGGCAACTAAACTAACTAAATTATAAATAATAACAATAATATTCAAATCTCGATATTTGAAATGTATTTTTATTAAATGTAAATCGTTTAGTCGACTTGTTTAGTATAAATGGTTATATTATATTAGATAGGATACAATATTGGGTACGTTTTGTTATTCCATTTCTAAATATCAGATGTACTAGACTCGTATAAAACAACAAGTCCTTGAACATTGAAAACATAGATTGAAGAGACACTTGTTTTGAACTCTGAGAGCAGTTTATGGAAACAGCATTCCTTATAACATTTATTTAGTACAAAATTACATCTGAGAAGCCTTTAGCCTATATTGGGGATATGACTTTACTTTAATCTTTCAAGATTTCCGAACATTTCAAAAGTTATTATTATATGTAAAAGCAAAAACCGACTGATTGGTGTATCAACGTACAACCTAAACCGCCGGTTAGAAACATTAAATACTGTCAGCGACTACCTTTTACACCATAGGCAATCACTGAGGAAGGATATTGTGAAAAATCCTAAGTACATAGTAAAATAGGTGATGGAAGTTTGTATCTAAACTCCGTGTCGAGATTTACTCGGGCAAAGTCGCGGGAGAAAACTAGTTTTCATATTTCATATACCTACCTTATTTGTTTAATAGAATAACAAAACGCATCCTAGAAATCCAATGACCGTGAGCCTCAACTTTTAAATAGAAAATGCACAACACACCTACAGGTAACCTTTAAGGGATCCCTTTTTAAATATAAATACATACATGGCACGACTATGTACATTGGGAATTGACATGATACCTTTAAAATCAAAACATGGCGATTATTTAAGTATAAACATACAAATATTATTAAATGCGACGATTAAACTTGTAGGCCTTGTGGCAAATTAATAATAAAATGTACAGTCAACCACAAAATTTTAAAACTGTTTGCGGTCCTTAAAAAAATACGGACACTTTTAAATGACAAAATAAATATTGTGTGTTATTATTCAAAAACAATAACTCGAATTTATGTGTTAGTTGAGTAATCCTAAGATTAATTTATTTTTCCCACATAACGGCAGTGCACAATTTTGTTTTCCGGCATTGCTGGTGACCCTGAAATGGATTTTGAAATAGTGTACACATCCAACGAGCGGTCGATACGGTAATTATTATAACTTACACGCTTGTGCATATAAACTCCCCATACTATAATAATAATAAATACATTGCAGTAACTGATTGGCTTCGTGAGAACAATTTGCTAAAATAAAAGTTATTTATTACATTTTTAAATTAAAATTGTCACAACAACAATAATACTGCGATTCTCACACCTTTGAAAATAAATAACGGTGTTGTACACAACAGGAAATAATTGCCAGCGTAAAATTTCTGGTAACATATTGGACACCAAAAATGTTTTAAAATCCTCACGAAGTCAAACTTACTATGTGAAGTAGACAGATAGAATAAACAATATCTTCATATAAATAAGTTGTATATGTTGAAGTCACTCATGATCGGAGTCGTCACAGTATTATTGGACTCAAATCATCATATAACATATTTTATATTTAATTAAAATAATTAATTCATATTTATATGAAGCTGACTGTATATAGAGTAACATTTTAAAAGTGAATAAACACTGTTCGTGTATTTGACTGTACTTTCCTAATAAGATACCTCCGCGAAATGGACGTAGGTTTGAAATATGGAACCAATCCACACACACTTCTGCAAACTGAAACCAACCTAGAGACACTATATCAAGGGTTGGTTTTGGTCTGCAGCAATGAATATGGGTTGATTCCATTCTGCAACAGAATATCCAAATAGCGTGCGTAATTTTATTATTTCATGACAAATTAAGCGATTTCGATAACCACCGAGCGTATTTCCCTCCACTACAACACTCCGCAACAACAGGCAATTTATATTTTCAACTCCGTTAGTAAAGTACCGACAAATTTTATCTACATAGAAAACCATTAGAGTAGTGATCACTGAAACGCTGAATTCAATACATAAGTATTAATTGATACCGTCGTCAAATGCCCACACTGGAATGACCATCTATATATCTACAAAACCTGTCACGAACAGTGTTCACCCGCTCAATACGAGTGATTCGTCTACTCCGTCCCCGGCGCCCACCATGCCCACCGGTGGGCGCTAACGACTGCTCGGCGGCATGGGCATCTGCGCCTGCACGCCCTGCAGGTTCATGGGCCGCCCGTTGGGGTTGCCCATGCCGAGCCCCTCGTGGTAATTGTTTCCTTCCATTGTCGGCATGTCATCGTTCTGTGGGACATCGAAATAGTGTAGTGTGAGTCAATTAAAAAAATCTAGACACGCGGTAGCGTGTAAAGCCAAGTTCTAGTAGAATATGAATTAACCGGCAGGACATCGCCGACACTAATTGGTACCGGGAAACTTTCGTAAAGGCTATCCTGACGTAAGTAATCGCTTGCAAATTAAAATCCCAAACACTACACTACATCTGATGACTATTCATGTTTTTTTTATATTAGTTATACACATATTTACATATAATTAAAAAGAAAACAATCCAAATTGCGAAACTCCGTTTTTGAAGTCGGAAATAAATAGTGGAACGACCGTCGCGTCGCGTGTATTTGAAATCCAGAACCAATTTTCCATATCGCTGATAAGGGATCTATAGAAATAAGAACGCGTTGAAATCGATTCATACGTTTTGAAGTTACATCGCCACAGACAAACGAAGGAATCAAAGTTATAACATCCCTCTCTTTGTGTCAAGGAGTGTTTTAACGCAAAATAGGTCATTCCTGTAATTATTAACATACAATTCGCCAAGAATTATCTCCATATCAAAAATATTAAAATTTCTCACTATTAAAGTATTAACACGTAAAAATTTTACAATCTTAAATAAAATAATGTTAACTCATATAGGTTCAACAAGTACATAATTTACTGTTTCCGAAAAGTCTGAGCTTATCCTGAAACTACTAAATATACGTTGAACTAAACATAAAACAAACTGCCAACTAGGTATTAATATTTATCGCTTGTGAGTCAGTATTAAATGTTATTAAGGTGATTTTAGCGTGAAGCGTGATGATAGTATTGCGGTACGTCGAGTGGCAGCTGGTACACCTAAATCCCACAGATTTTTCACATGGACAACAAAAAGCGACAACATAAAAAATACATTGAAATAACACTAGTTTTCGGATTTTATCGCGTTTTATATGAGGGTCCCAGTTACTAACTATGACATCAGGACGTCTAACACCTCAGTCCCCCCGTGACCATGGCTGATGTAAAGCAACCGAAACGTCGGGAACATAAAGTTTATAAACGCGATAAAATCAGAAAAATAGTTTTATTTCAATGTGTAGAATTCGCGTAAATATAAGAAAACATTTACAAAATCAACAATTTACAGATTTGCTTAGTGACCGCGGTAGGGTCCCGAGAAGTTTCTGAGGGGGAGAAGGGGAAGACGGGGAGGAGAAGGGGAGGGAAGGGGGAGAATGGGAGAAGGGAAGGAAAATGGGGGAGATGAGGGAGAATAATGAGGATAATGGAGGGAAAAGGAGAATGTTGTGAGTGGTATGTGTTACCTCCCGATGCCTGCGTATAGTCCGGTCCTCGTAGCGCGTGCCGCCGGTGGAGGCCATGGGGCGGCTGAGCGTGCTGTTGGCGTTGCTGGGCGAGTGCGGCGCGCCGGGCCCGGCGGCGCCCGCGCCGGCGCCCGCCGCCGGCGTGCCCTGACCTGCGCCGCCGCCACCCGCACACGTGAGCCGCGAGGTGCTACGTGAATCTTACGCGCATGCCCTACCCTGCCTACGTCATCGTTTCTTTTTCCACGCTAATCTATACAAATCTATACAAATAAATAAAATTGGAGTGTCTGTTTGTAATATCAAAATAACACCTTTTCACTCAATGCATATGAAAGTACATACGACACCTATAACAAAAACGCGATTTAATTTTTTTTTGTCTGTCTGTCTGTCTGTCTGTCTGTCTGTCTGTCTGTGTGTTTGTTCCGGGTAATCTCCGAAACCGCTGGACCGATTTTGACGGGACTTTCACTGGCAGATAGCTGATGTTATAAGCAGTAACTTAGGCTACTTTTATTTTAGAAAAACAAAATTAAAAAAAATGGGTTCTGTCGCGCGGCCTCAGAACGCGGGAGCGGGCTTTTTTGTTAAGTTAAATTCCACGCGGACGAAGTCGCGGGCTCAGCTAGTGTAATAAATATACATGATGAAAACGGATATTTTTTTGTCAATAGACGTGACGTCAATAGAATTATCACAGTGTCTTGGCCTACTAGTCCGTATTACTTTATTTAATTCTTGGTTACCTCGAAAAGCAACATACACACTGGAGCTATTCTATTTAATAAATCAATACCTACACTTTGCAACTATTAATTAGGTCGCGTTCCGATTTAGTTGGACACTTAAGGGAGTAAACAATTTGTAAGTGCCCCCGTAGGCCTAAACAAAATAAACGATTTGACTTTGACCAGCACGCCTATCACATACGCCAAGAAGACAAGAATTATATTGCACCAATTCGCTCCATCAGTCACTCTCCTTTCAATATCAAAATTCATATTTTCGTTCATTGATTCTTTATTTTAAATGTTATTCTTTGAATGGTTATTGTTAAAATTGGTATTATTTTCAGCTGGCTAGTATAATTGTTGCAATATTTTGTTTAGCCGTATGCACATTTATTTAGATTGCAATTCAGCTTGTCATAATATTTCTTATCATATATTTTATAACGATTGTGATTGGTTTTATTCGTCCGCGTGGAATTTAATTGACAAAGTTTCATACAAACTTTCATCCCCTATTTTATCCCCTTGGGGGTAGAATTAATTAAAATCCTTTCAAAGCGAATGCCTACGTCATAACATCTACCTGCATGCCAAATTTCAGCCCGATCCGTCCAGTGGTTTGGGCTGTGCGTTGATACATCACTATGTCAGTCAGTCAGTCAGTCAGTCAGTCACCTTTGAGTTACATATATATAGATAAAGTAAAACTTACCAGCGACATGTTGACGTCTAATTTTTTAATTTAATTAATAAATTGTGTTTGATCAAACTTCTGAGTTTAAATCATGATACCTCAACATATTCCACTTTCTCTCCTTCTACAGTTATTTTTATTTCGACAGTATGTTAGAGGAGCCCAACCCATGCATAATAATGATATATTCTCTAACATCCTCTTCTCTTACCATCAACATTACATTCATCTTAACATTCATTTTCATTGTCTTGTTCTTAATCGCAAAGCGACTAGAAACATCGACCTAAAAACGATGACAATACAGATTCAAATTCAAATCGTTTATTTTGTTTAGGCCTACGGGGGCACTTACAAATTGTCAATTTTTCTTATATCTACAACTGGATCGGAACGCGACCTCGACTGAGAAGATCCGGCAAGAAACTCAGCGGGCTCAGATGACATTGTTATTGTGCGAGAATTAGTTCGTTACTGGTGCTTAAGTTATGTCGGTTAGCGCAAGATTCACATAGCGGTTACAGTGAGTGTGACGATGATGATACACAATCACAGACCAATAAGCTATAGACGCCGCATAGTCGGGCACACTGCATGTATGACCGCACCTGACGTTTTGATTGGCCGATTCACGGCTCGACCTTGAACGGACCAATCAAAATTAATTCTCATACAATACTGGACGTAAGTGGTGTCTTGCCTTATTGGTCTGTGTACACAGTACACACTACAGTAGATACGGACACGTGTTTATAGTCTCCAACCGCACTTTCGGCTTCGGCCTAAACTTAGGGAAAATCTTTGAACTGTGCTTAGTTCGTCACTTATCGGCCGTATATTTACAAATGGTACTTGTCTAATAAACGGACCAAAATTATAGAAAGTTTGACATTCCTCAATGCGCTGTGCGTTCGCACGCACTGTGGGCCTCATAGTAATGTGTTATATTATGACCCGTGTCGGTATCTACACATACAATTGCTGTACACAACAAATACATACATTATACACAATTATACAATGCAGACTAACAATTATATTTACAATACAGTATTTTGTAGAGTCTTATAAACAATGCCTAAAATGAAGGCACCGGCTATTAGATGATTTATATAGCGACAGCCTGAGAAAAAGCTTTTTAGAAGCGTCACCGTGTTTGATTAACCAATCCTATAGGTATGACTCTAACATTTACAAAACATGACTAAAATAGACTGGTTATATTATAAAGGGATTTATTTGAATCATGTACGATATTTTGTACGGCGTCTAAGTAAATGCTAAAATAAAGATGATACACAATCTAACCTTGTCCAAACTAGCTTTTATTCCCCGCCTTTTCATGATCCCAATGTATTTTTTTTATTTAATCACTTGCAGCGTGCAATTCTTATACACCTACGTAGGTGCTCGCGACATTCTAGGTGTGATCAAGCGTCAAGTTTATCGAGTGTAGTGTAGTGTAGTGTAGTGTAGTGGTAGTGTCGCACGTACCGCTCGTGTTGGAGGGCGCGCGCGGCTGCGCGGCGCGCGCGGGCGTGAGGAAGTCCGCCTCGCGCCAGCCGTGCTTGCGGTACACCTCGCGCAGCTCCGCGTGCGACCACATCGTCATCAGCACTTGCCCTGCGCGACACACACACATCACTACCAACCGGCCCCGGCTTCGCACGGCTTTTCTCTACTATTTATACATTTAATTTGAACCTTCCTCTTGAATCACTCTACCTATTAAAAAAAACCGCATCAAAATCCGTTGCGTATTTTTAAAGGTCTAAGCATACATAGGGACAGACAGCGGGAAGCGACCCAATTTTATACTATGTAGAGATTACTCTCACCGACAACCCGTGAGGAATACTGCAAGTGTAACAGGACTTCACTGGCAGTTCTCAATAGATTTGCAAAGCCATCCTGCACCGGGGCTGGAGTGGAATTTGGCCGGAGTCCGTAAGATAGCCGGAAACCCGTCAGTTTTACGCTTCCAATTAATAACCCGCTTAACGCCTATGGTGACTTGTTTGGAGGGCATGCGCGTCGACGATACGTCACTTGCGCTGCAAAACTCGAAGACAAGATTCGTTTACTAATTATGATTGCGAAGGTATTTTGCGTTGCGTTCGCATCGATCTCAAGTCTGAGACCGATCTTGAGTACGCGTTTGACGTACCATTTTGTAACGGTACGACGTTGGAATTACATTTCCAAGATCGCTCTCAGACTTGAGATAGATTTATTAAATCGGGCCTTAGATGTATGTATGTATATGGATAATAGGTGTGTGTACCTGCAAACTTGAGCACCCGGGGCGTGTGGCGGTGCCGCTGCTTGGTGAGGTTAAGCAGCCGCTCCACGCCGCCCGCCTCCAGCAGCGAGCGCGAGAACTCGCCGCTCTTCTTGATCACCTCGTTCAGCGTCGCCAGCACCGCGGCTATCGTGTCGTCCGACGTGCCCTGGACCATTGATAAATTAGAAAACAAATTAATAAACTCTTTGTGTAAACAATCAACTGTAAAACAGCGTTTAATAAACAGTAACCCAATAACGGAAAATATGCAGAACTGCCGATAGACAACACTATAATGGGAGTGTATATTCCGTGGAATTCTGACAAGTGATTTTCACATATTCTTGTCACACATTTCATAAGTGTGACAAGTTATACAACCATCCCACCAATAAAGGAACACGTAAGGTGAAATCAAAAAATATACGCTTATAGTTCGACAAATAATTCGATTCAGTAACTTGACAGTTGGAGGGATACCAGTTTTTTACAAAAAAAAGATAGTGATGTGGTGTAAGAATGAACGAAAATGAATGAACTTAAATAATGTACTTACATGCTAATAACTTGTCTTAAAACAATTATAGGTACACTATTAATTTGTTATATAAGTATTATGTTTCTCAGTAGTAAGGTAATTTAAAATAAAACAACTTAGTTAGAGATGTATTTTGTTTATTCATCTGAATCAGATAATTCACTGTCACTTGTTACATTTATTATAAAATTATCAGTGATATTATCAATAATATGGTCCATACGACACATTTCTTCTTCAACTTTTATGACGTGAGATACGCAGTCACTCCATGACGAAGGGGTCACATTACTGACCCCTTCTTCAAATATTTTTTTAACTTCTTTCATCTTAAGTGATTTATTATTTTTTGCGACATGCCCCTTTATCTGTGCCCAAACTAATTCAATTGGGTTGAGTTCGCAATGGTAAGGGGGCAGTCTTAGCAAAATTATGCCATGTTGTGCTGCCATCTCGTCAACTGCGTATTTTTCAAATATTTGATTTTGATTTTTTACCATATCTATTAGAGTTGCCTTCACCATGTCTTCTTCGTATAAAATATTTTTATTTTTCATCCATTCTTGAATATCTTTTTTCTTCCAAGACATCTTGGGAATATTTTCAATTTTTCGCGAGTGGTAAGGGGCATTATCTATTACCACAACCGAGTTTGGCCGCAATTTAGGCAAGATAGCCCCGAACCACTCTTCAAAACATTGGGCGTTCATTTCTTCGTGGTAATCTCCACTTCCTTTCTTAGCTTCAAAAATGAGGAGCCCGTCCTCCAGAAAGCCTTCGTTTCCGCCTATATGGGAAATTATTAATCTTTTCCCTTTGCCAGAAGGATTTTTGAGCCCTGTTGTAAGGCCTTCCAAAAATGCTTGTTGAGATGACTGTACACTTTCATCGGTCCACACCTTTTTTACAGTATGCCCTGAAAAAGGTGCATGTTGTACAAAAAAGGTTTGGTTTTTATACAAATCATAGGACGTAAAAGTGTTATGCCTCAGTACTAAGCTACCTTCATTGACCCAGGTTTCATCCTGATAGTATATGTATCTTCCTTCCCTGCGATATTGTTTGATTAAGCGCAGATAACGTTGACGCCAAGAAATAAGGTCTGGTCTATCTATAAGCACACTTTTGCGCTTTCGTGTTGCAAACTTAAAATTTAAATGTTTCAACACTTTTCGCATCGTTTCTCTGGAAAAGTTAGGCAAATCCGTGTCTTCGTTCACAGTCTGCATTACCTAAAACAAAATATTAGTTTTGATTTCACCAAGATAATAAAGAGTTTATAAAATACCTCAGACCTACATTTAAATGTCATTGAAATATTTTTTTCTCTAAACAAACTTCTGATAAGGGGCCAATTCTCGTGTCGTAGACGGCATATGTCAAAACAAAATGGCGAATGACAATTAAACAAACTTATTTGCGTATTCTACGCGAGAATATGAGAGATAATGTGTACGATGCGATATTCGAGGGCTAGAAGGCGTTTAATTTTAATAAGTCACTCTAACACATTAGCAGGACTAGAATAAAACAGTGCACTTTATGATAAATAATAATAACTAACCTTTAGGATGGTCGGATGTTCATTTCTGTAAAAGTATTGGTGCACAATCCTTCGTATAGCAGAGAAAGTAAAATCGTCATATTTATCTTTGAATGATAGTTTCGGGCCAGTTTTTTTGGGAAATCTTGGTGGATCAGGCTTGTTTTCATTGTGTTCTTTTAAAACAGCATAAACCGTTCGCGAGGTAATTCCCAATATTTCGGCTACTTTGTCCACAGATTTGGATTTCAATCGAGGTTCTGATGCGTATTCACTATCTGGTCCAGATTGAAATGATTGAATACTTTCATTATATACATATTTGAATGTGTTATTAATCATTACTTTCTCAGTTATGTATAAAGCTACACCACGTGGTCGTTTCTTCTTGGGTGAAAGAAGAGTATTCTCTTCTCTCGATGTGCTTGGTTGAGCATCCATGTTTTGGTTCAATTGAATCAAAACGAATAACGACGAGACAAGAAGTACAACGTAACAACAAACACAACGTAATAACACACACAACGTAATAACAAACACAACGTAATAACAAACACAACGTAACAACAAACACAACGTAACAAAACAAAAAACAGCAAAAGCGCAATGGCAGGAGGAAAACATTCGTGCACTCAGACCGAAGGTAAGAAGCCGAATGAGATAAAACGTCAAGAATGACGTCTACGTCTAGGGTTGCCAGAGGAAATAAAATAATAAAAGTAAAAAAAAGAAATATTACATGATTTTAATTTTTAAGTTTGTTTCTATCATAAGAAAATAATAAAGGAAATTACTTTTATGAATAATTATTCTTATATTACATACGAATTTTTAAAGTTATTTTTAATTTAATCATTTTATTTTATTTTTATTAAAAAGAAGCAAAATTACATGATTTTTATTTTTAATTAGTTTATATTTGAAGAAAATAATAAAAGCAAATCACTTTTATTAATACCTATTAATTATTCTTTTATTGTACGTCTTACATACGTGTTTCGAAATTTTGTTTAATTAAACCATATTTATCATTCGTTCTTAACGCAAAATCGTTCACTAGGTACCGCAACACTATTAGTTTTAGTATGGTATCATTATTTCTCTTTGAACTGTCAAGTTACTGAATCGAATTATTTGTTGAACTATAGTTGCTTATTTTGAGACTTTACATTATAAAAATGATAAATTAAAATTGTTTTGGCATATTAATATTTCTTATTAGAAAACTTCCATTATTAGAAATTGAATTATTTTTTAACAGGTGATATCACTCCCCACCTTTATCAGATGTAACAAACATTTTGTATTATTTTAAATCTCTTTTTTTTCTCTTCATAAATGCTGAAATATAATATAATAGTTAATCTCTCGCTTGGTATATGTCGGTACCTGGTCGTGCTGGTGGTTCCCGCTGGGCAGCTTCTGCACCAGGTCTCGCATGGCGTACTTGCCGATGAGCTCTTTGTTGCGCTGGTCGATGGCCAGGTTGCGCAGCGCCGTCGCCACGGCGCACACCACGCGGTCCACCTCCATGCGCAGCAGCTCCACCAGGATCGGCAGCCCTGCCCGAACATAATTATAATAAAATCTACCACAATTTCGTCAACCAAATCTCACAGACCGCATGGCCGGTGGCACCCTTGCTCGCGCATGACTTTTTGATTGGACAATTCACGGCGTGACATTGAAAGAACCAATATAAATATTCCGTCTTCTCCGATACGCCGCCTACTTTTGAAGATTGCATTATCATTCAATAGAGGACGTAAACAATGTCCTGTCTTATCGGTCTATGCCTAATCTAAACCAAAACCGAAAACGTTCCATTTGCAATCGGCACCCAGAGCTCGGACCGCCGTTTGACACGGACATTTTTTTATGTAAAAGTCGGCAAAACAAGCGTTCGATACACCTAATGTTAAGCAGTTACCGTAGCCTATATTGCCGACCTGAAAGGGAGTGGGACAGAAGAAGGAATGGAGGGGGGAGGTTTGGGCTTCCTGCTCTCTCACTCACCGTTAAGAAACGAAGGTATAGTGGCTACTTTACACCGATCTTCTGTGCCACGATGATACCAAGTCCGATACCCTTGTCGGGTCACTCCTTATATGATCTATACTCCTACAGGCTACATCTTGGGTCTAACACCGTACCGTAATAAATAAGTATAAGTAATACCTTTCTCTTTCCTGACGGCGGCCCGAATGTCGATGGAGGGCTGCCAGTAGCAGGCGGCCAGGTTTTGCAGCGCGCCCGCCGCCGCCTCCAGCGTCTCGGGGTTGGAGCACGTCTGCAGCAGCGCCATGTACAGCGGCACCACCTGCGGGGAGAAGCCTTATTATACTCCAACGACAGAACCTGAACTTAGTGAACCGAATAACCGTGTCACCACACTAATTGATCGACAGTTGCTCTATATATAAATTTGTCGATTAACGTCGACTCATCTCATTCCCTAATATATTAATATTGGGTAATATGCACAGAAAGATATATGTAGTCACTTATAACTCTGTGTGGGAATATGCGTTATTTTGAATGGGAATAATATGAATAATCAAAATCTACCACAGGCCCTGAATACCGCTTCCACTGCGAAGATCCGAGGAAACTTAGTATTTAGTTACTCTTTTCAATAGTCAACTAATATAATATTCAGAATAAAATTGTATACATTCTCAGGAACAGCAACACAAAAAAGAACACACAAGTAATACAATGTCACTGAGCAAATACCAGTATCTACGGGCATTTTGGTATATGAGTGCCGTCTCTCACCTCCGGCGACCACAGCATCTCCGTGCCCTTGGGCACCGAGTACCCGAGCTGCAGGCCGGGCGCGTCCGGGGGCTGCGGCTCTGGCTCGCTCTTGCCGAGCGGGCTGGTCGAGTTCGACGACGAAGAGCCCTCCTTCTTCTTTTTACTGCCGCCGAAGCAGCCAAGGTTTTCGCCTGAAACGCGATGGACATTATGGCTGCGGCTGCCAGGAATGTTCAAGTGATTGGTAGGGCGTCTAAGAGCAGTTCCAGACTAGCAGATTTGTTTTTGCACGTATAAGCTCGTAAAGACTTACGGGCGCCACATTATTGGCTTAAAAAAAATGAACGCGCGTACTACGCACTTATTCCGGCGTGGTCGCGAGGCATCTCTCGCGGGTCGCGCTCATACGAGCTTATAAGCGCGTACAAGATCGCGCCTATTCGCGCCTAGACGGGCATCCAAAAACCAGCTAATACGCGCTGAAAAAACACTGTTTTTTCACCGCCCTATGGCAATAATAATTACAGGGAAATGGGGGCAAAATATTTCTAGCTTACCAGATGACGCTTGATTGGACTAGGGTGAAGTGATATAACTTCGTCGTTGCAGAGACTAACACTAACACTGTTTTCCAAAGTGGACAGTCACATGTTTGTATTGTATTGTTATTAAATGTTTTTGTATTGCTATTTGTTACTTGACACTGGCGAAATACCAATTAACTTGGGTAGGCCATATTTTTAAGGAAAGAAGAAGAAATCAAGTGTCAACGTCGGCCCACCCCGCTGGCAAAAAAACCTGAATCTTTGAGCTACAATGTATAGGCTGCTTGTCGAATAATTCGCGCAAATCTTTAATAATGAACTGTAGCCGCTGAGATCTGGCCATGGCCAAACCACATATTGTACGCCAGCGTAAGGCGAGTTTGAAGTGTTGGTTTATCCCACATTTCATGATAAAAAATCGATATACAAGACAATTCAAATACGTTTTTAAAATTCACGTTTACGTTATTTACCTTTCGACGCGCTCGCTTGTATCCTGGCTTGACCTGATGACTGCGTGGGTGGCGCTCTCGTGTCATATAAAGGATCCTCGATCTCTTGACACCTGTGGTGAATTATAGAATGATTTATAACAACGTTTTCCATGGAGAAAAGATTAGGAAAGATGATTATACATATTATGGATTTACTCGACGTTTCAGTTTTAAAGATTTACTAGCAATGTCAGGTCATCACATCACTAGTGGTATTTATCACAAACAAAGCTAAGCTTGACCTGGAAGTAATCGGAATTAGTAATACACGCCCACTTGAAAAAATCACCCTGTATACATACATCTATACAAATAAATACAATAAAAGTGTCAGTTTGTAATATGAAAATAACAGATTTTTAGTAAATGGATACGACCGTATATAAGGAACTTATAAAAATCATCAAGTTTTAAAATGTTCGTCTCTCTGTTAGTTTGTACCGGCTATTCACCAAAATGACTGGACCGAGTTTCACGGGAGTTATACTATGGGTACCGTGCAATGGACACACGGACCTGGGCAAATTACGAAAAGGCCATTTCCGAAATTTGCCCAAGAGGTCGTTAGCAGCGCCTCCGCCAGCCCCGCCAGCGCGCGCAGCCGCCGCCGCGCGAACTAATATAGGAGGAGGAGGCGGCGCACCTGTAGGAGAGGTTGCGCAGCACGCAGACGCAGTTCTCGACGATCTTGGTGCCGATGGCGCTGGCCTGCAGCGCGGCGCGCACGGCGTGCAGCAGCGCCTCCGCCAGCCCCGCCAGCGCGCGCAGCCGCCGCCGCGCGAACTAATATAGGAGGAGGAGGCGGCGCACCTGTAGGAGAGGTTGCGCAGCACGCAGACGCAGTTCTCGACGATCTTGGTGCCGATGGCGCTGGCCTGCAGCGCGGCGCGCACGGCGTGCAGCAGCGCCTCCGCCAGCCCCGCCAGCGCGCGCAGCCGCCGCCGCGCGAACTAATATAGGAGGAGGAGGCGGCGCACCTGTAGGAGAGGTTGCGCAGCACGCAGACGCAGTTCTCGACGATCTTGGTGCCGATGGCGCTGGCCTGCAGCGCGGCGCGCACGGCGTGCAGCAGCGCCTCCGCCAGCCCCGCCAGCGCGCGCAGCCGCCGCCGCGCGAACTAATATAGGAGGAGGAGGCGGCGCACCTGTAGGAGAGGTTGCGCAGCACGCAGACGCAGTTCTCGACGATCTTGGTGCCGATGGCGCTGGCCTGCAGCGCGGCGCGCACGGCGTGCAGCAGCGCCTCCGCCAGCCCCGCCAGCGCGCGCAGCCGCCGCCGCGCGAACTAATATAGGAGGAGGAGGCGGCGCACCTGTAGGAGAGGTTGCGCAGCACGCAGACGCAGTTCTCGACGATCTTGGTGCCGATGGCGCTGGCCTGCAGCGCGGCGCGCACGGCGTGCAGCAGCGCCTCCGCCAGCCCCGCCAGCGCGCGCAGCCGCCGCCGCGCGAACTAATATAGGAGGAGGAGGCGGCGCACCTGTAGGAGAGGTTGCGCAGCACGCAGACGCAGTTCTCGACGATCTTGGTGCCGATGGCGCTGGCCTGCAGCGCGGCGCGCACGGCGTGCAGCAGCGCCTCCGCCAGCCCCGCCAGCGCGCGCAGCCGCCGCCGCGCGAACTAATATAGGAGGAGGAGGCGGCGCACCTGTAGGAGAGGTTGCGCAGCACGCAGACGCAGTTCTCGACGATCTTGGTGCCGATGGCGCTGGCCTGCAGCGCGGCGCGCACGGCGTGCAGCAGCGCCTCCGCCAGCCCCGCCAGCGCGCGCAGCCGCCGCCGCGCGAACTAATATAGGAGGAGGAGGCGGCGCACCTGTAGGAGAGGTTGCGCAGCACGCAGACGCAGTTCTCGACGATCTTGGTGCCGATGGCGCTGGCCTGCAGCGCGGCGCGCACGGCGTGCAGCAGCGCCTCCGCCAGCCCCGCCAGCGCGCGCAGCCGCCGCCGCGCGAACTAATATAGGAGGAGGAGGCGGCGCACCTGTAGGAGAGGTTGCGCAGCACGCAGACGCAGTTCTCGACGATCTTGGTGCCGATGGCGCTGGCCTGCAGCGCGGCGCGCACGGCGTGCAGCAGCGCCTCCGCCAGCCCCGCCAGCGCGCGCAGCCGCCGCCGCGCGAACTAATATAGGAGGAGGAGGCGGCGCACCTGTAGGAGAGGTTGCGCAGCACGCAGACGCAGTTCTCGACGATCTTGGTGCCGATGGCGCTGGCCTGCAGCGCGGCGCGCACGGCGTGCAGCAGCGCCTCCGCCAGCCCCGCCAGCGCGCGCAGCCGCCGCCGCGCGAACTCGCCCGCCGACGACGCGTTGCGCAGCACGCCCGACGCGTTGCGAAACACTGACAACGCAACACAACCGTTACTATGACCCCTACTAATAAATCCATCTCAATACTGAGAACAGTCAGCTGTGGAAATTTCACTATTATGTCATAACAGTACAAAATGACATGTCAAAAGTATGCACAAGATCGCTCTCAGACTTGAGATGGATTTTTATTCATAATATGACCCTTTACTCGTATATCACTCGAATACAAGGGCGCCACTGAAAGTTTTTATAACTTGCCACTTGTAAACGATATAATAAAAAAGTACAAATTTTTAAAATGGAACTCTACCAATATCATTGTGTATATGTCGCAGCCAACTAGCTTAATTCGCCGTTCAATTAACAGCCTAGGCACTTTATTAAACAGCGCCGTTCAACTAGCGGCCTAAATGATATTCAGCAGTATCGTCAACTGGTTGACATTTATGTACTACAAAACTTTTCCAAAATATTACCCAAGCAGAGCGACCCGGATGGGTTTAGGTTAGGGTTATTTTTTTTATGACCCCACAGCAATCCCACCCGGCAAGTAGATTCGGTGGATCGAAACAATGTCGTAAAATACCTAATAAAATTATTCCGTCAAAGTTATTTTTTGCCGACGCCATATTGACCAAAGATAATATAATAGAGATATTGACAGTTTGGTGAGTTTCGGCGCTAGGTGGCGGAAAGTAGAACTAAATTGAAATGAACAGGCTAGGCAAGTAATTAAACGTCATCGATTCAAGTCATTTGCCTAGCTGTTTGATCAAATGGCTGAATATCATTTAGGCCACTAGTTGAACGGCGCTGTTTAGTAAAGTGCCTAGGCTGTTAATTGAACGGCGAATTAAGCTAGTTGGCTGCGACATATACATGCATTTTATTCATTTGTCATTTGTTTACGATTTGGGGGCAAATTGAAAATTGTCCGTGTCACGTCGCCGGTTACAAAGTTCGGGAGAAACGACCTCGCAGTAGGATCCTCCTTCACCACGACAACGCCTCGTCGCACACCGAGCACGACACGACACGAGCTTCACGATTTCTACTGACATTGATATGGTATGGTGTCAGCAAAACGTTTAAAGCGCAGCGTTTGAAACGTAATCGCGAGCGCTTGCTTTTCTATTACGATTTGAGTAGCTAGCGTGGTTAGGGCCCAGGTAAATGGTTTTATGTGTCGTACAGCATAGGTTAATTATTATGATTCGGTTTTCGTTTTAATTTTGTTTTTAATTTTTTTTTTTATATATAGTTTTGGGTACAAGCCCTTTAGTCCTAATTTAGTTATTTATTGTTTTTTGAGGTTTGCGTCCGTGAAATCGCCAATCGGGCCCAATGGAAGACCAGCGCTGGTCCTTGTCAACCAGCACATGCTGAATTGGGTCCGTTTGTGGCGAGCAGAATTTTTAATTATTGTTATTTCCTTTTTTTATATATATTATTTTATTCTATCTACTAGTCACAATCAAGTTTTATTTCTTTCTTTCTAAATAGTGGGGGTGTAGTTACCGTTGGACCAGTAAGTGTCGCCAGGGTTGGTGGGATGCCATCCAGAGTGGGGTATGATGACCTTGTTCACGATCACTTGGGCCGCGTCGTCTATTATGGACTGCTTGAGGTCTTCGCACGACGACATGTTCCATATGACGCCGGTAACTAGCTCCTTCACCTGGTGGTAGGATGTTTTATATAGGATGTTTCAGAAGTCCGAAATAGTACATTGAGAGAATCGATTGGACACCATTGCCGATGCTGGCTTACAGGAGTAATCGTGGTGGGAGTGTGCGGCGAGCCGAGATCCATTTAAAACATAAACATGACTATCAGGCATATAGCAGTTTACACTGTTTTCTAGATCAGAAAGTGGTGACAAATATATGTTAGTAATGTCAAAATTAACCTTTTAAAAGTATTGAAACGATCAAAATGGGACGACAGCCCCATCTGTTAGCGTCCGGTAAAGTCCACTTGTGTTAGCTATGATCGGCGGCGAGCGAATTACGATTTGCATCGTCGAGCGATCAACACGAAATTGTCATCGTGCCATTAAGTTCGCTTGGGACTAAAGCCTTACTTAACGTCCACAACACGAGATTTATCATTCCTTTCCCCGTTATATTGACGCTACGCGGATGTACTGACCTCCATGTCGGTGGCGCGGCAGCCAGCGCCATGAGCGCGGGGATGTACTGACCTCCATGTCGGTGGCGCGGCAGAGCAGCGCCATGAGCGCGGGGATGTACTGACCTCCATGTCGGTGGCGCGGCAGAGCAGCGCCATGAGCGCGGGGATGTACTGACCTCCATGTCGGTGGCGCGGCAGAGCAGCGCCATGAGCGCGGGGATGTACTGACCTCCATGTCGGTGGCGCGGCAGAGCAGCGCCATGAGCGCGGGGATGTACTGACCTCCATGTCGGTGGCGCGGCAGAGCAGCGCCATGAGCGCGGGGATGTACTGACCTCCATGTCGGTGGCGCGGCAGAGCAGCGCCATGAGCCGGGGATGTACTGACCTCCATGTCGGTGGCGCGGCAGAGCAGCGCCATGATCGCGGGGATGTACTGACCTCCATGTCGGTGGCGCGGCAGAGCAACGCCATGAGCGCGGGGATGTACTGACCTCCATGTCGGTGGCGCGGCAGAGCAGCGCCATGAGCGCGGGGATGTACTGACCTCCATGTCGGTGGCGCGGCAGAGCAGCGCCATGAGCCGGGGATGTACTGACCTCCATGTCGGTGGCGCGGCAGAGCAGCGCCATGATCGCGGGGATGTACTGACCTCCATGTCGGTGGCGCGGCAGAGCAACGCCATGAGCGCGGGGATGTACTGACCTCCATGTCGGTGGCGCGGCAGAGCAGCGCCATGAGCGCGGGGATGCCGGCGGCGTCGCGGATGGCGCGCTTGTTCTCGTCGTTCTGCCGCCCGTAGGACAGGTTGCGGAGCGCGCCGCACGCGTTGCGGCACACCTCGGGGTTCTCGTGCGATACCAGCCGCACCAGCGGCGGAATGCCGCCTGCCAACACACAACACAACGTCTCTGCATAGTCTGTACACCGTCTCGACACCGTCTCTACACCGTCTCTACAACGCCTCTACACCGTCTCTACATTGTCTCTACAACGCCTCTACACCATCTCTACATCGTCTAGACACCGTCTCTACAACGCCTCTACACCGTCTCTACATCGTCTCCACATCGTCTCTATATTGCCTCTACACCGTCTCTACAACGCCTCTACAACGTCTCTACATCGTCTCTACACCGTCTCTACACCGTCTCTACACCGGCTCTACAACGCCTCTACACCGCGTACACAACACACCCAAGTACGCTAGTTTCAATTTGAACACACAATTTGCCACAGAAGATCTCGGCGTAAAGTAACTATTAATCCTACGTTCGCACTGGACGAAACATGTACACGAAACATGTTGTTCTCTCTATTTTATGACAGCCAAAAAATAGAGACAACAACATGTTTCGTCCAGTGCAAACGTAGGGTAGCTGCGTTTCGTACGAAGAGTGACGAGAGCCGGTAGCAGAATAGCCACCGCCACTCCCCTTCAGGTCGATAACGTGCGAGCAATGCCTTTGTTATTGCAAGCACTTATAGGCTATGGTAACTGCTTAATATCAGGCAAGTCATACGCTTGTTTGCCGACTTATTTCTATGTAAAAAAAAACTTCTGACCACCAGAAAAAACCCTATTGCAAATGGTTGTAGCTAAGTTTCCATTTGCAAAAGCATGAGTGATAGGATTCATTTTCTATAACTATCCAATTAAAGACCGCACCGTCGGTACGATGCGTCGACGCGTGAGACGGCTGATAAATCGGCGCGTGACCATATCTATATATATATATAACTCAAAGGTGACTGACTGACTGACTGACTGACATAGTGATCTATCAACGCACAGCCTAAACCACTGGACGGATCGGGCTGAAATTTGGCATGCAGGTAGATGTTATGACGTAGGCATCCGCTAAGAAAGGATTTTGATTAATTCTACCCCCAATGGGATAAAATAGGGGATGAATAATTCCGAAATTTTTGTTAAGTTAAATTATACGCGGATGAAGTCGCGGTCACAGCTAGTCGTTCATATAGATAGTTATAGTAAAACATAAAAGTATAAAATATTTGTTTCTTGTGATTTTTTTATGTAAGTACCTAAACCATACGAAAATTCACACGCAATGATGAGTACTTTTTTTGTATCCTATTTCATATCCCACTGCTGGGCCTAGGCCTCCCCTTTTTGTAGCCACAGGTCCCTATCTTGAGCTTGTTGTGGCCAAGTTTTACCCGTAAAGGAGTTCAAATCGACGCACCATTTTCGCCATGGCTTGCCACGACATCGCTGACCATCTTTGGGCGTCCAGGCATTGATAGGATTTGCCCACCTTTGCGGATCCTATCGCTGTTTACATAATTATCTTATATGTATACCTAAACTCCTTGTCTTCTGCTTGTTGGGGTCATCCATGTAGGTGAGATGCTGCAGGTAAGCGGCGGCATTGGCTTTGACAACGTCGGAGGGCGAGTTGAGGAAGCCGATGACCTCGGGCAGGTTGGGGTCGCGCCACTGCAGCCCGCCGCCCTCCTCGCGCCCGCCCACGCCCACGCCCACGCCGCCGTGCACTGGGGGTTGCAATGTTTTTTAATAAACATCCCAAAAATAATGAAGTCAAATCTATTGCTTTATTTGATCACGAGTTACGACTACACTAAATCGGACACAACTAAAAAGTTTTAAGTGAAATAATTTATAAAAAAATCTATACTAATATATAAAGAAGGAAATCCCGATTAACTGACTAACTGACTCATTGACTGAGTCATATAGTATTTTAAATAAATTGAAAGATATTCGCTTTCAAAGTTTGCAAAAATTACTCAGTTATATCGACATACCTCACTAGCTATTACTATTTTCGAAACTGAAAGCGTCTGTATTTTTGCCAATTATAAAGTTACTAATACTTAATAATAATATAATTACGCAATAAAAAAACATGAGTCACGAAGACTACTCGGTATGAGAGCGCCGCTTTCTTCTTGGATTACTTATATCAAAACTTCTATAGTTATACTTAAATCAATTGAACTCCATATTATTATATTAAATAAATATAAATATAAATATCGCCAGACAGACACACCAACTGTACGGTCCCAAACTAAGCAGAGCTTGTACTATGGGTAACCGTACAATGGACTGGGGCGATCCCATTGACACCCAGACCTGGGCAAATTACGAAAAGGCCATTTCCAAAATTTGCCCCGGGCGAGAATCGAACCCGCAACCACCATGTGCAGTGACCCGAGCGGCCTACGCTCGAACCACTGCGCCAAGCGATCGTCAACTATTCTAACTAGATGTTAAGCAGACTCACCTAGCGCCATATTCGCCATTTGTTTCTGCAGCTCCTCGTCATCCCCGTACATCGACTGTCCACCGGCGCTGCCTAAACTGAGACCGTTTTGTGAATCCTGCGGAAGAAAAATAAACATCAACATATTCCTTAAATTCCAACACTCGATGACCACAGATTGGCATAGTTATTAACGGAAAGTGGAGATGTGTTTTTTTTTTCTTTACCTTGAACTGCGCGGGCTGGTGTTTGTGCGGTTCGTACGCGGCGGGGTAGTGTCGGTACGCGTACGTGTCCGCCGCGTACTCGCCGCGCGGTGACGTCACGCAGTAGTGCCGCCCCAGCTGCTCCAGCGACGCCGAGTCGTACCTGAACCAACACCAATAAATAAATTAATTAATAAATATCGCAACAATAATGACAAACCAACTGTATGGTCCCAAACTAAGCAACACGTGTACTACGAGACGTTAATAATATGCAAAAATAAATGAAGGGCATATAACTTTAAGAACAACTAATTATCCTACTAATATTATAAATGCGAAAGTTTGTGAGTGTGGATGTATGTATGTATGTTTGTTACTCCTTCACGCAAAAACTACTGAACCAATTTGGATGAAATTTGGAACACAGATTATTACCGGGATTAACATATAGGATACTTTTTAACCCAATAATCCAATACTACGCGGATGAAGTCGCGGGGCACAGCTAGTATTAAAATAATCTATTAATTTACGTATCGCTTCTCGTTGAGCGTGGTATAATGTTGCCAAACGAAATACGTCGTGACACTTGCAAAAAGATGACGATTTCGTAATGACGACTTTCCAAACAAAACGACCGCTTAGCGCAGTGGTTTGAGCGTAGGCCGCTGGGCTCACTGCACCGGGTGGTTGCGGGTGCGATCCAGCCAGGACCATAGTACCCATAGTACAAACGTTGCTTAGTTTGGGACCGTACAGTTGGTGCGTCAGTCTGGCGATATATATTTTTTATATTTAAAACAAAATCGTAAATTTCAGTGCCTATTTGACGACCGCTTGGCGGAGAGGTTCGAGCGTAGGCCGCTCGGCTCACTGCACATGGTGGTTGCGGGTTCGATTCCTGCCGGTGCAAATTTCGGATATGGCCTTTTCGTAATTCGCTCTGGCCTGGGTGTCACTGGGATCGCCTCCAGTCCATTGTTCCGTACCCATAGTACAAGCGTTGCTTAGTTTGGGACCATACAGTTGGTGCGTCAGTCTGGCGACATTTATTTATTTATATCAAAAGTCTGTGCTAGCGACGTTGCATCCAAATAAACCTAGTTATTTTGAACGAATGATCTTACCTCTGTTGTAAGTGTAGATTGTGTTGTGGCAGAGCGCCTGGTGACGCGCTCCTTGGAGACGCACTGCCGCCGCCTTCCACATACTCCTGCCACAAAGGAAAATCGACTTTATTCTCACCCACACAGCTATCAGTAATGAGAAACAAGACTGTTACAGCTGATTGAAGACCAGTTGTAAGGCACCACGGATCGTAATATTACTAATTGGACCTAAACTCGTGAGCTGTAACAGTCTTGTTTCTATGGCAATTAGCCCATACCAGCTACATATATTCTGTCTCCCGCTTTGCACCGGAGGGAAGTGGAAATATTTTCTTCCAACTCCTATTATTTCTTTCGATTAAATTCGTGCGGGTTCCAAGACAATTTAACTTTTCCCCGGGACTCGTCGAGGGTCAAACCTCGACGTCATTATTATTGGTCACCATTGTCGATCCTGGCTTACAGGAGTTACAGTGGTGGGAGTGTGTGGCGGGACTAGTCCCATTAAAAAAAATATCAGTAATGAGATGACGATGGTAGAGCCGAGCTTGGCTACAGCTCATATAGGGGCTGGCTCGACGGGTAGTAGTACCCACGACTACTCTCTCACAGAAGATCTACGTAGCTATTATAGCTATTGTAGCCGGGTTTCGTACGATCATTGAGAGAGCGGCAAAGCCCAACGCTGCTGTCTATTCCCCTCCCTCTGTCCCACTTCCCTTCTGGTCGGCAACGTGCGAGCCATGCCTTTGGTATCACTAGCATCTATAGGCTACGAAAACTGATTAACATCAAGCGAATCATACGCTTGTATGCCGACTTGTTTCATAAAAAGTGATTTAAAAGCGTCAATAGCCTAGTGGTTAGAGGGGCCAACCTCGTAGTTGAGAGATTCCGGGTTCGATCCCCATCCTGACCATTAAACTATTGACGTGAGTCCTAACACAAGCTTTACTTTAACTGGAAGGGCTAACAGGAATACTATTAATGTGATAGACACACATTTATAGTATTCTTCTTTATAAAAAAACTAGCTGTGCCCCGCGACTCCGTCCGCGTTCTGTTGAAAATTTTCCTGAATTTTCTTTGCTATAAACCTCACGGAGCCCGAGACCTTTCCAACGAATGCAAAACCGTGGAAATCGGTTCGTGCGTTCTGGAGTTATAGCGTCAGGAAGGAAAACCCGACTTATTTTTATATAGTAGATATAAAAATTATTATAGTATTGTGGTTAGAGGGGCCGCCCTCGTAGTTGAGAGATTCCGGGTTCGATCCCCATCCTGGCCATTAAACTATTGACGTGAGCCCACTCCTAACACAAGCTTTACTTTAACTGGAAGGGCTAACAGGAATACTAGTAATGTGATAGACACACATTTCTGTATTCTTCTTTCTAAAAAAATATAAAAATTATTATAGTATTGTGGTTAGAGGGGCCGCCCTCGTAGCTGAGAGATTCCGGGTTCGATCCCCATCCTGACCATTAAAACTATGGACGTTGAGCCCACTCCTAACAAAGCTTTAGTTTAACTGGAGGGCCTAACAGGAATACTAGTAATGTGATAAACTCACATTGCTAGTAATCTTAAAACACAACTAGAACCAAAGTCCATACAAATACCGGCTCTATTACAATGTACAAAAGGTTCTATTCACCTGTCCGGTGTACTGCGGCACCTGTGAGGTCTCCACCATGTAGGCGGGCTGCTGTTGGTAGGTGGCGGTGCCGTAGTGCCCCGCGTCGCCCGCGCCGCCGTAACTTCCGCTTCCCGTCACAGACACTGAGTCTATCACCTGCTGTAGAGTGGATGAACATAGTGATAACATTTCATTGCAATTGATTGGTGCAGTGATAGCCGATTGGTAAGTCAAAGCGTTTATATTGTTTAGGTCTACAGCGGCATCGGCGGAATCGGAACGCGACCTCGACTACAAAGATCATGAAAGAAACTCAATATATAATAAATAAATATAATAATATCGCCAGACTGACACACCAACTGTATGGTCCCAAACTAAGCAAAGCTTGTACTATGGCTACCGTACAATGGACTGGGGGCGAACCCAGTGTCACCCAGACCAGGGCAAATTACGCAAAGGCCATTTCCGAAATTTACCCCAGCGGGAATCGAACCCGCAACCACCATAAGTAGTGAGCCGAGCGGCCTACGCTCGAACCACTGCGCCAAGCGGTCGTCTACAATAGTAGTGTATACAATAGTAGTGTATACAATAGTGGACGTAAACTCAAACTCAAAATTGTTTTTATTCATGTAGCTTTCTATTTAAATATCAAAATCTGAGTGAGATTGAATTATTATTTACTTATTTAGTGACAATGGTGTTGCCTGCTCACAATCTTTTGTTGTTCCTGAGAATGTACACTACCTTTTAATAATTGAAAACAGTAACCATTGAGTTTCTTACCGGATCTCCTCAGTGGAAGCAGCATTCTGAACCGGTGGTACATTCTGACTACTCATAAATGCTTTGGTTGGCTTACATTAATAAAAACAATTCTGAGTTTGAGTTGAGTTTGGAAGAAAATATGAGTGTGGTAGCCCACCTGGCCCATATACTGCGGCACTTGCGTGGTCTCGACCATGTACGCGGTCTGTGGCTGGTAGGTGGCGGTGCCGTAGTGGCCGTACGTGCCGTAGTGGCCGCCGCCACCGCCACCCGTGTAACTGCCACCACCGCTCACCGACACCGAGTCCATAACCTGGAAATTAATAAATAATAACAATTGACGACCACTTGTCGCAGTGGTTCGAGCGTAGGCCGCTCGGCTCACTGCACATGGTGGTTGAGAGTTCGATTCCAGTCGGGGCAAATTTCGGAAATGGGCTTTTCGTAATTTGTCTAGGCAAGGGTGTCAATGGTATCGCCCCCAGTTGGCATTCATAGTACAAGCGTTGCTTAGTTTGGGACCATACAGTTGGGGTTTAAGTCATAAATGTATTTATTTGATAAACAATTATCGCCAGACCAACTGTATGGATACCGTGCTAGGTATGGATACCGTGACGATCCTAGTGACACCATTTCATAAATTTGCCCCGACGGGAACCGAACCTGCTATCATATCTGGTGCAGTGAGCCGAGCGACCTATGCTCGAATCAATAAACCAAACGTGCGTTAAAATATGTATTAAGAAAATCAATAATTACTTATCAAGAACTGGGCAAAGAGCACTTACATTAATGTAATCGGACAGTCTTGACTATAATACAATAATATAATATAATGATAATGATGAATATAATATAATAATATAATATAATATAATGATAATGATCTTGACTATAATATAATATAATAAAGTACATAATATAGGACCTATTCCATACCGCCGCCGCGGCCGACATGCAAAATAGAGTCGACGTGTTAAAAATTATATAGCTCGAAATAATTTAAACCCAGTATTTTTTTCATAGAGGTAGTATAACATGCAGTGCACTAAAATAAAAAAAAAACACGTATAAGTATTCCCTTTTCGATATTAATAAAAAAAATATAAAACAAATATTTTTTTAATAAAAATAGAATAAAAGATAAATATTATCTGTGCATGTGATAATCTGACTGGTATCTGTGGCCCGTAAATTAATAAATCAATCACAAGTCTGAGAGCGATCTTGAGTAGGCTTTTAACAAGTCTTTAGCGGAAAAGGGAAGATCTTCCAGCCAGGCGGGTGTTGTGCCTGGCGGGGCGGCCGCTATGCCCCGCTGGTTATTCTCGGGGTCTTGTATATATAGTCACGATGCTTGCGAGTCTTAATATCGTGATTCAGTTTTTCTATGAAGAATCCGTACATTGTATTGAGGCGCTGCATTTAGCGCCATCTGTCCGTTTCTTTCGGCGACGCGAATGTGAGGTCGCCACAAGTCCTTTTGTATTGGTTTACATAAGAATTACATTTCCAAGTTCACTCCCAGACTTGAGATCGATTTATTAATACGGGGGCCTAAGAGATAACTCCTCATGCAATTTAAGTTTTTATAGTGTCACACTCACATGTGGGTATTTTTGCGACGGTGCCATGGTAAGGTGACCCATGTGGTTGTAGTGCGCCGCCGGCGACGACACATACTGCCCGTAGTCAGGATCCACTCCGCCACCCACAGGATACTCGCCAGCCTGATAAGGAATACCAGCTCAACGTTTCAGGCACAAGCAATAAATATCGCCAGACTGACACACCAAATGTATGGTCCCAAACTACGCAACGCTTGTACTATGGGCACCGTACAATGGACAAGGGGCTAACCCAATGACACCCGGACTAGGGCAAATTACGAAAAGGCCATTTCCGAAATTGTGCCGACATGTGCCGCAAAAACAAATAAAAACCTAGCACAAGGCAACACAAAGTCCAGTTTTGTCCGAAATCAAAATGGCCATGCTACCTTCTCGGACACGTAACATAGTCATTGATTAACTGTGGAGTTCATTTTCGGAAACCCATAGTAAAATGATTTGGATAAGGAACCACCCCTGACTTTTGACTTGTCAAATTCGAAAATTATCCCAAATCAGTTGATGACAAAAGAAGCTATTAACAGGACCGAACTCTGTTAGACAAAGGTCTGTCTGTCTGTCATGAGTGTCAAGGACCCCAATAATGTGGACCCTAATTTAGGGTCCTAGAACGACACTTTCCATTTTTTTGTGCATTCTGACAAATGGTCTCACTAACCCTATCATTGGAAATCATCCAAACGAGAGAAAGAATTAGACAGGCACTGATCTCAATTCTTAAAAAAATAATAGGGTAAGGCTAGGAGGAAAAGACATAATGGTGGCATTCCTATTCTCGCGACCACGAAGCGCGACCGAGACCGCAACGGACTGCTTTGTGTGTATTAATATGGAGCGTTGACCGATGCAAGCGAATGCGAGACCAGCCAGTGTGGCCAGAACGCTATTCATGTCCCATCACTGCTACTGAATCAGTCAGCTTTGACATCACCACCATCACGACGTGTATTCTCCGAAGGGATAGGCAGATGTTCATTGCTCACCCAAATATCGACGATGGTATTTTGGTCCCAATGTAATAAGAGTATAACAGGCATACTCCTCTTAAACACGTGATAGTTTTTTTTTGTTTTTAGTATTGGTCACAAGTAATGGTCGCATAACATTCGCATGGTCGTCGCGACATAGTGGTCGCACCACATAATCTGAAAAGATCCTTATGCCACTTTATGATTATGGGCCACAAGACGGGTAGGAGTCAAAAAGGCCTCCATAAGTCAATGAAGTTGTTGCTTAGGTATATGTACATTGTATGTTACAGCTACAACGCGTGCAAAGTTGCATCTCTCACCTGCATAGCTAGATGGTGCTGGTGCGCAAGCGCGGCGGACAGCTCCGCGTCCTCGGTGGATGCGTCCGACCGCGACACAGGACTGTGTTGCGAACCGTACGCGCCCTCCACAGGACCGTTGCTGTAACAAGTTGCACGTAACATTACAATTAATTAAAACTCAACAAGTACGTGCCACGCACAATGTAGGGTTCCGTAGCCATTTCAATAACGAAGTTATAATTTTGGCTAACTAGTTGTGTTGACTATCATAAAAATGTAAGAAGTGTCGGAATTCATTCCGTAAATTTTCTTAAATCGCTAATATTAAAAAATCTCGCATACGAAATTTCTGATAATAAAATGTATGGAAACACCATTTCATTTGAAAATACCTTTTCAACGATAGCCCACATGATGGGGTAACTACAAATAAAAATATCGCCTCTTTACATGTTGGGGAAGGTACTACCTTAATAAAAGTAATTTTGCTACATTTTATAATTTTGAAACTGATACCTATTCTTAAGGTGTATATGTACCAAATATTAAACTTCTGACAATAACTGTAGAAATTATAGTGCTGTGACAGACTGGGACGGACGGGCTGGATGATCTTATAAGGGTTTCTTATAGGGACTACGGAACCCTAAAAAGAGGTGGTAGTTCAGATGATAATTTATTTATTAACTAGCTGTGCCCGCGACTTCGTCCGCGTGGAATTTATTTGACAAAGTTTCATACAAACTTTCATCCCCTATTTTATCCCCTTGGGGGTAGAATTAATCAAAATCCTTTCTTAGCGGATGCCTACGTCATAACATCTACCTGCATGCCAAATTTCAGCCCGATCCGTCCAGTGGTTTGGGCTGTGCGTTGATAGATCACTATGTCAGTCAGTCAGTCAGTCAGTCACCTTTGAGTTATATAGTATTACTACACGATTCAGTGTCCCACTAGTTATGTCTTGGAGTTCAGACGACATCAGTAATCCTAACCAGGGAAAAGGTACTGGAAGCCGACATCAATACTAATTCAGAAAAGGCTACCTTGTACTATAATATTCAAACGAGACCTAATGACCTATTAAAATCTAAAATCAATAATGACCAAAGATCAATTAACCCAATCAGCCGTACGAAGCCGCTCAAGACAGGAATACCTAACTCCAAATACAATAACAAGTTGCGTATTAATTATTTCCTGTCCGTACAATAATCGTATCCGTGTAGAGTCGAAGTAGGTAGAACATACGCCATACCCGAGGGTGGGTTGCCAGGTTAACATCAAAAGGAAACGTAAGCGCGTACACGTAAGGGTATTAAGAGATAACTAAGGTTATCAGCGACATGTGAAGATTACGCATGTCATAATATAAAGGCTAAAATGCCAGTCTCACGAATCACGAAATCTCAAATTGTTATGTAAAAGGTATATAACATAACAACGTTTTCAAATTGAGCTTTTACCGTGTTATTTTATTACAAAAAAGTGTTAAATATAAGTGTAAGTGAGTAATTCATAATTAGTGTGAAAATTAAAATAAGGGCAATGTGACATTTTAATATGCCGTTTTAAAGTTCTGGAATGCCAGTCTGTCATTATGTCTCTAAAAGCCTTCTAGTCGAAATTTTACTCTTGGATTTTAGGTGCTCGCAAGTATTTATTGAAATTGAAGGCCTAAAGGAGAGCAAATAAGGGTGAAAGAGATTAGAGCGCCCAAAGCCGCCGACAACAGCTAGTTATTATTAATTGGAAGTTCAGACTCCGGACTTCCAGATAGAGGCACATAATATATAATTCAGAGATAATAGACACCCAACTAACAAGAATAAAGTCTGACAATGCTTCTCAAAACATGTTCAATCATTACTTAACCGTTTCTAGGTTTATTCCGTACAGACAAGACTTTTGAATCTTGCTGGAAGTTTCACGAAAATATTTTTCATTACGCAAATTCTAATTGAATAATTTATCCGTTTGAGTTCTGGCGAACAATGATTCACGGGATCCAAGTTACGCAAACAATTAAAACAATCTTCACTACCATGAGGAATATCATTATCACACTACCATCTTTCTTTTAATTAACGTTATTAGGTAACTAATTATTAATAACTCATCCAAACATTCCTCATCCTCAACAATATTGATAGAGTATCCGAGAAATTAATATCCGTCTACCGCTACTAATGGCTTAATTACTATGCATCAATCAGTTACGTCACGCGGCACGTGAGCAGGATGATAAACAGCATAGAGTAGCCACTGGCGACATTGTTTTAAAAATATTTTAATCAATAAGACTTCTTGTTATCGCACCAGACGCTCGCGGTGCAACGAACGCAGACAGAAAATTGTGACATCCGTATATGAAATAGTAGATGTCCAAAGTCTCGCAAAGATTAAGGAAAAGTTCTCCCTCATGCACGTAGAGAATGACTGTTCTAACTTAAGTTTTAAATCGAATAAGCTCAATAATAATCTCACTAAAAGCTTATGCTCATTTAAATCTAAAAACGTCGGGGTAATCTCAATTGTTTTGACAAATAATGGAAATATATATTTAAGAAAGCATGTCCCAAACGGTCCAACTATATTACCACTATTTAAGTCTAGAAGGAAAATGTAACCAAAACGAATAAACTTAAGATTCAAAATAGGTAGTCATGTGTTTTAATACTCAAACACTTCATAACATCAAAATATGAATACGAAATAACTAAACTAATAGAATTATAGCAACGAAAAAGTTAACACTATTAATAAAACAGAGCCGTCTAGGGACGCCCGAAAGAAGCGAAGCTTAATAGTATAAAGCGTAGGAACTAAGCCTTAAAAACAACTATGTATACCTATATAGGAATACAGAGTTGTTTTTAAGGTTTATAGCGTCAGTAGCGTTACACGACACATACCTATATAGGTGGCTACTGACGCTTAGCACGCATAGAGTGGCCGCGCGGCGAGCGCTCCGAACGTTTGAATAGAAGCTTCGCTTCAAAAAATCGATCTTAAGTCGGAGACCGATCTTGGAAACGTCATTCTTATGACATACAAGTAAAAATGACATGTAAAAAGCGTACTTAAGATCGCTTATAGACTTGCGATCGATTTATTAAAACGGACCTTAGACACTCAGTAATGTACCGTAGCTCGTCCAAGGAATTTACTGACGTCATCAGCGTTCTACAACATAAAACCCACTAATCTCATTGGATTCTTTTACAAAGTTGTAAGCTTACTTAAGGGTTTACTGGAGCTTAACACACGATATCAGTATTGAGCCCTTTTTAACGTCCCAGAGGCTTGGTAGTACTTACTGATACCTTAGCAGAGGTCTATTTGAGATCGTGAACTTTCTCGTTTGTGGAAGAGCCAAGCTGTACCTAAGTTACTACAGCTCATATACGGGCTGGTTCCAACGGGATAGTACCAGCCTCTCACAGAATATCGGCGTCACGTAGCTATTATTTATAACTGCGTTTCTTACGATGAGTGAGAAAGCCGAAAATCTAACCCTTCTTCCTCTCCCTCTGTTCTACTCCCCTTGTGGTGGAAAACGTGCGAGCAATGCCTTTGATATTGCAAGCATCTATATGCTACGGTACCTGCTAAACGCTTGTTTGCCGACTTTGTTACATAAGTATTTTAAAAAATCATCCATTCGGTTCATAGGTGCAACATCTCTCATTAAAACCTGGACTCGAATCCTCACAAGAGCGTCACATTTCTCCAATATCGATTGTCAATACCGCGCGTGACTGCTAGTCTGAAAGCAATGTTCTCAGACGTAGAAACTACTAGACTATCATAGCGTAGTAACTAGCCTACTACGGACAATACATTGCTACGGATTGAGTTTAGCTGAGAACCGTTTCACACCCCACCACACCAACGCACCAGCGTCTGTTTACTTAATCACACTTAATTAATGTGAATCCTTAGCGGTGCCTTTGGTAAACTGAAAAGAGATTTTAATTAAATACGTTTGTGGGCTTTGGACGGAAAACGCTCGAAGAGAATCGTGGAAATTATTTTTAAGGAATCGAATCCAACGTTAATTGGTTGGGCGCGGTTTGTGTGATCTTCATTTGTAATACAAAATAATGTTGAATGTTTTATACATAAGGTCTTATTTTAATAATTCAAATGTTTGTGCGAAGCCTTAATAAATGCAAAAGATGATGTATAATTATTAATCTTTTCTATTGGTTGGTACTGCTGGTTGGTAGCGAGCGAGTGATTTACCAAAGGAACTCTTTTAGGAGTAAAGATTATTTTTTGTCCACAGAAAACATTAGCAAGAAAAAAATTAACAAAGATAATTTTGATGGACTATAATAAACTGCAATCAAATCAGGAACTCTTCGTTTTACACTTCTGCCTTATATTTAGAAAATCTATGGTAATAAGTATCACATTTTGGTATCCGCGATAGCCGTCACGTATACTCTTACCGGGGTACCGTAAACTCGAACGTTGAATTAGGAATCATAAGCGTGAAGTGCTAATTGTAGCATTGAGTGGATTTAATTTAGGGTCAATGTGTAGCCGTCATATACCGCTATGCGACAGTCATGGGGTTTGAACTCCGAGCTTAGAGCCGACTAGGGCCCTAACCACGCTAGCTACTCAAATCGTAATAGAAAAGCAAACGCTCGCGATTACGTTTCAAACGCTCCGCTTTTGACGTTTTGCTGTGGTGTCAGCATACAATATCAATGTCAGTAGAAATCGTGAAGCTCGGGAATGTGGGTAAAATGTACAATACGAATTTTAGAAGTTGGCTCTGATTTGTATTCCACTAGAAACCATGTTCCTAAAACATAAAGAACGTTAAAAAATCTGGAATTTCCTGCTGCTCTAAAATATAAATAAAACTCACAGTTTGAACACACCAACCGGTTTGGGTACCTAATCTAATTTAGTAGCGATTACAACAATTAAAACTATTTCCGACGAGAACCAGCAAAATAAGGGTAAAAGGCAGTGTGACGTCACCGGGTCGCTCCGGTACAGCCATTGCAATGTGTGAGCGCATTCTTTAACGTATTACGTCATAGGGCTCATGGACGGGCATAAGTATCTCTTTAAATAATTTTTCATTACTCATACTCTGAAAGTAGGTCTGAAGTTGCCTGAGGAGCGGGTTGAAAGTAATACTTTTCCGGCCCGGGAGAATCGCTTTCAACTGACAGCTGTCAAATTATAAAAAAAAATCTAGTTCCATTTCACATTTCTATGGAACCATGTTCAAACTTTTTCTGCAGTCACTCAATTACAGCACTATGTTCAATTGAAATAACATAAAGTTAAGTATTAATTAAAGAATATATATTTTTAAATGACTTAATTATAATTTAGTTTCAACAATTTCTTTAAAATAATATAGATTTGGGCAAAATATTAAAAGATGAAAATGAAAAATAATGGCTAAATAATGAAGTTGGCCGGCCAACGAAAAAAAAAACAAAATAGGCGGCAATCCGATCTTTATTTTTTTTTTTCGAGTTGCAGAGTATTATTCATACTTCCTTGTATTATTTATTTAGCCAATTCCTATATGTATTTTTACTTTCCTTGTATTCGTAATGAAAAGCACAGTGTTTACCTCGGGTGAAAGACTTATTTTGTCCCTCGAACTATTAGCGTCACTTTCACCACTCGTGTAACAATGTACTATTATAGGTCCATCCAGAAAAACAATTTCTGAAAAACATACCACCGTATGGAGATTTACATAAACTGATATCAATACTGATATTGACAGTGTGATAAGATATTGATGCGCAGGAATGGCACCATTCATATATTTAAATCTATCTTCATATTATTATGTTGCGTTGCACACAGCTGGAGCTGTATGTCCTTTAAGGGTGAATTTCACCAACAACCAAATCCTACTAATATTATAAATGCGAAAGTTTGTGAGTGTGGATGTATGTATGTATGTATGTATGTATGTATGTTTGTTACTCCTTCACGCAAAAACTACTGAACAGATTTGGATGAAATTTGGTACACAGATAGATTATAACCGGGATTAACATATAGGATACTTTTTAACCCGATAATCCAATACTACGCGGATGAAGTCGCGAGGCACAGCTAGTGTTTTAATATATCTGCATTTTCCTTTCTCAGACGCCAAAATTTTATATCATAACACGCAAATCTCAATTTCTAGATTTCTGAAATCCCAAAGGTCACAATCCACCTGAAACATTCACCTCATCGAGCGATCGATGTGGATCAACCCCCAGACTCGAGCCATCTCCATTCAAACTGTGCAATTTAATTTCGAAATCACCAAACCACCTCCAAAAACAAACTTTTAAAACCCTCCGCCGTTTCAATATTATGTTCTCATTTACATTTAAAATGAGACAATATTTTTCTATATCTGTTTGAGTGCTTTGCGAATGCATGCAGCATGACAACCTCATTTACTGTGGTTAGTGTCGTTGGGGGTGGACACCGCCTTAAAAGGCAGTCTAACAAGGCTTGGAAAACAAATTTGATACGTTATGCCTCTTTAAAATTCTATCAGCGAACATTAACCCACTTATTAATAATCGTGGTTTAGTAATTGCATAGTTAAACCATGCTTTGTCTTCTTCTTTCGAATGTCAAATTACTGATGTCAGAAATAGATAATTCGCTGTATAACTATTTTCGCGGTAAGAGTTTGGAATTAACGACAGTAATAAACCAATACACGTCGTCAATTCCTCATTATCCCTCAAAAAGGCTCAACTGAAGAATTAAAATAAGCATTTGACCCTAAGAATAAGGTTTTTGACCTTTGTGCCAACTATTCCACTATACTCTTTATATTGTGATGCCCACAAAAGTGTTCAAAGAAATATGAAATGAAGCGGTCATGAATCACAAACAGGCCGATAAACGGGTCGGCCTTACCGGTCGCAGAATGTACGGAATAATGTGTACACTATGTATGCGATAATACACTATGGGTCCTTAGAAGATGTAGATAGAACATGATTTAAATTAACAAAGTTACATAATCATAACATAGTAAGTTGAAGTTATTGATCGTATAGTTCTGAACTAAGCAAGAACAACTTCTTCTTAATCGTTACGCACTCTTTACATAATAGTCGTGGTCAAGTTAAAATTGGACTCCTCGAGAGTCAACACTCCCAACAAGTCATTTCCTTGGACAATTTATTTTACCAAGTGTGTCACCAATTTTGATTTGACCACGACCACGTTGTCAAATACGAATCCTCAAGTTCTTTGGGCACATCACCCGCAACAAAAACTCAATGGAACGATTGGTGGTGCAAGGGAAAGTTGAAGGCAGGAGACCACGTGGGCGCTATCCAACACGGTGGACAGACCTCATAAAATCCGTGACACACTCAACCGTGAACGACTGCTCTCACTTAGCCAAACATAGACCCACATGGCGACATATCGTACGAGCAGCGGTGGCACAAGAACCGACCGAAACATGACCACGACCGCTCTGACAAGAGTGCTACGACTTAGAAGAAGAGACGTTGTCAAGAATGCCTATGTATGCCAATATTTGTCTTAGCCAATTTTTTGGAGATCACTGTAGATCCTGGCTTACGTGACAGATAATGGTTGAAGTGTGTGATGAGAATGAGACAGTGCTCCCAAAAATAAGACCAGAAACAACTCTGAAACTAAATGCCACTCTTGATATCTGCTTTTATAAAAGTCTGTTCCGTAAAGGTTTAAACCTTAAAGTTTAAAAACCAAACAAAGTAAGCACATCATGGAATCCATAAACCTACTGATTGAAACAAATACTTGCTAAACAAACCATCACATAATTCGCGTCCTAATGTATTAGCCACTTTAGGTGTAAATTGGCATGCATAGAGCGGCTTACGTCTCACTACGAGACCCGCATCGGCAATTGCCAGGCTTGTGCCAATGTAATCGATATACTCTATTTCTTGCCAGAATATGGCGAATTTGCACAGAATTAGTATAATTAACAGAGGTAAGTACTGCTTGATTGCGGTTACGTAAACAGTTGCATACAAGTAAGTACTCTTAAGGTGCCGGTTCGATTTACGATCGGAGAACTTGTTTAAATTGGTTATGATTATAATTATAAGTTCTTGTTTTAATAATGCTAAAGATGATGAGCCTACGACGGGCTTCTTTCTCACAGCTGACCTGTTAATTCACCCCCTACCAATCACCTGTACCAACCTAAAGAAAACACCCATGGAGTAGTAGTTCCATTATTTTTTTGCTGGAGTGTCTGCGCTGTGATTATACTTGATTCCGATTGGGATTGTCACATATAACGTGCGTCAATCGGTATGTTTGCCATCGATAAGACTCCATATTGCATTGATATATTAACGCAACGTGATAAGATAAATATGGTGTGATGGCATTGGAATTTTAAATAACTCAAGTGCCTACACTTAGGTATTAATATAGCAGAGCTAAAAATATTACCACTTGGGTGGTGATGGAATGACTTACATGAATTTTGAAACACTTATTGATAAAAATAATGTATTATTTAAATTATTTTTCCAATAAAAGCTCCAGCCCGAATTTTAACACACATTTAATCTCTCCCAGGAATCCTTGGAAATACGGATAAGTAAACAAAAACATATTGAAACAGGTAAACAAAAACAACATCAAACTTAAGTAGTCTTTACAAAATAGCAAAATGACGAGGATATATTTATTGCCTCAGAAAAAAATAACATTATAAGGGATAATGATTCGTTTACGTGGTGAATTGTATGATCCAAAGTTTATTTCCTGACGATATTCGATAACTTTAAAATTAATATAATAAGTGCCACATCACTAAACATCAATCGATGTTTGATCAAATAGTTAAATCGTAGCAAGGTCTAATCGATTGTGCGCACTGAATTACTTCACTATCAACCTCTGTAATTACAACATCAATCTACAGTTTTCGCCTCACTAGCGAAATTCACGCCTCATCATATCAACATACACACAAGTGATGACTGAAAAGGGAATTTATTGGACGCTCACGTAAACAATTAGTACCATTAAAATTGTATACGCTACCGAAATAGATATTGTGTGTGAAATTTAAAAGGGCCGGGGCACGTGTTTTCCACTGAAACGTCCGAAAACAAACAAACCTTTACAGCGGCCGGCAGCGTAACGTCGCTTTAATCCCTTGAATCTTGTGCGCCACAAAGGATACGTTGGTGATGTGGAAGACATATACGGCTACAAATGCTACAATAGTGATATAAAACTGTACAGTGTTCAAGAGTTTTTGTTTTAGAAGACGTGATTGTTGCGATTGTTCGCGCTTAGGCATCGGTCTTCCTGATTAACATGTAACATTTTCAATAAACGAACGAAATTCAGTAAAGGCTGGACAACAACGCTTCAAAAGTAACTCACCATAATTAAGAATTCTTAATAACGTAAGGAAGGACGCCTAGCAATAGGATAACAATGTTTTTACAGACATATTTCCACAGAATTCCTAATGTCAAGAACTTAAACATAACGCAAGCTTGTTTTTAACATTCAGTTCAATTTAAAAAACTTCAACGCAAAAATAATTCCCTCGATGTTGACAGTTACAATGAAAGTCTGATCAAATAAAATATACTCCAATATTTATGAATCCTGATTCGAATCTATAAAATCGATGTCGTCCGGTAACTCTGTTTATTAGAATTCAGCTAGGATTCGCGAGCTCGTCAATATTTTAGTAAATAATACAAGCGAACTAGTAAAACTTACCACAATCCATACTCGATATCTATGCTAAGTGATTTAGTAATGTGGTAGTCAGGAAAAACAGTGTTGAGTAGTATGCGCTTTATACTATGTCCAAGGATAATAAAACTGCTTGCATTAATAATGATATGTTGAGGATATCCAGCTAATCAGCTACTTATATCCTGGGCTGAGTATTCATTTTTATTGTTATAACATTAATTAAAAACGTGCATCAATAATAACTCTTCCTTTACATCACAGAAACCTGTATAGTAACTAAAATAATCGTATTGAGCTGCATTTCTTTATATTACTAATTTTCATTATCACCGATAATAAATGTTTTCAAAACTTCTCAAGAAAAATGGTAACAAACAAGTTTTTTAACTTTTGTTGGAGTGTCGCGTCTGCGTTTTTAGAACACTTTCAAACTGAAAAATTCATACGGAGTATGATTATAACTTTTATAATTATCTTCTATTTATTATCATCATTCAGGCCCTTCAATTATGTCTAATATAATAGTCTATGAGAACCTTTTCATTCATACACAGATTCAGACCATGTAGATTACTACAACCCCAAATGGCCGAGAATAGGCACTCATAAAATAGCACGATTATACATAAGTACTTCAGTAAGAGACACCTTGTTACCTAGATTCAGAGACTTGCCTAGATGATATTCAACTTGAATGATCAATTCCAATCCTGGCTCCCTGAAAAGACAAAGTCGTAAGCGCTCTTACCGGTGCAATTAATCTGATGCGAAAAGGATGGAGACACTGTGAATCAAAGCAATAGTTTACAGTGAAAGAAACATGATCACGGGACTGCACGCGGAATGGGATAAGTCAGTCAGCCTGGCAGACATACGGCCGACAAAGGTAAAATAAAAAGGACAGAAATAGGCACATTCGCGTGTTTAGGTCCACCGCTACCACCGACACTTGGGGCTTCGTCTGTACTCAACTGGTTTATTTTTAATCCAGTTTACAGTTTATTTCTTCATTTCCGTTGAGAGTGCAAACTGTAGTAGTCGGGAAGAAGACGCAAAACGAGCAGCCATTTCAATTATCAGTTGCAAGTTGTATTCGAAGATGGTCTTCATTGAGAATACTTGTAACTTCCATTTTAGTGGAAATAAGACCAACCTCTATGTAAGGAAACTGATTCGGTAGCGGATGACCTTGTCGCTGTTAATGATACGTTCCGAAAAACAACTAGAGACGCGATTTTGCTGGAATATACAGTTACGTTTTTTGTGCCCCCTGAGACGTATCGATTACTCGGCTCATATTGCAGAATAAAAGATAGAAATGCGTTGAGACAACGCGCGTAGACGCGGGAGTAGGTCAACCTTACCAACCAAGCCAACATCTAAATGATCCCTAGGCTTTAGACGAGGAGAATATTAAGCGAAAGCCGAAACAAGCATTTCGTGGGGCATTTATAACGTGCTAAGAATAAATCTAGTTTAAAAATAGAGTTTGGCAACAATCAAGATTATTATTGGCATGATATTTTTACAATTGACATGGATTCTGAAAATGTCAACGTACTAGAGAATCTATTTACATCAAAACCGAATTCAGTGAAGTAGTTTGTTGAACCGCACGAACACAGCTTATTTCACAAAGGGCATAACGTCTTTAAAACGAATTGTAGTACCTGGTATGGCTGACGACCGCTTGGCGCAGTGGTTCGAGCGTAGGCCGCTCGGCTCACTGCACATGGTGGTTGCGGGTTTGATTCCCGCCGGAGCAAATTTGGGAAATGGCCTTTGCGTCATTTGCCCTAGTCTGAGTGTCACTGGGATCGCCCCCAGTCCATTGTACGGTACTCATAGTACAAGAGTTGCTTAGTTTGGGACCATACAGTTGGTGTGCCAGTCTGGCGATATTTATTTATTTATGAAAGTAGGCACAAGTTTGTACACTAGAATAACAAACAATGCAAGTGCAGATCGCAGCGGCGACACAACATGCAACCCAGTCTCCAGCCAATTCAGGCGTCAGCCTAGATGGTGTCATGTTATTCACAAAGTGATCTCACTACACGAGATGGCCCGGTGGAAATGGAACACCGCCTATCTGTGTGCGGTCAGTTATTGTTTTTACATGACTTACACGCAAGTATACAATAGATTGTGGTTTGTCGTACGAATCAATGCGGTCCTGTATTTTTAACAAGCGACCCGGTGAAAATGCCTACATAATGGTGCACACGGCATATTTATACAATGGGTAAAGGATTTCGAGGTAATCGCAGGCTTATTGTTAGTTTTGTTTGCGGAGATCAATAGATAGGAATGGCCATGCTCCGTTGAATCGGACATTTTTGTTAAATGAAGGAATTTTGAACGCAATAAGTATTTCTTTAAAAAAAAAATATCGCCAGGCTGGCACACTAACTGTATGGGCCCAAACTAAGCAACGCTTGTGCTATGGGTACCGTACAATGGACTGGGGCAATCCCAGTGACACCCAGAACCCAGAACTGGGCAAATTACGAAAGGCCGGTTCCGAAATTTGCCCCGGCGAGAATCGAACCTGCAACCACCATGTGCAGTAAGCCGATCTGCCTACGTTCGAACCACAGCGCCAAGCGGTTGTCAAAAAGGGCGTTAAAAGGTTTGCTTGCTCATGCGTTGTTATGCAAAGTAAGAAAATCATCTCTACAAGAGTGAATTAAAATTTGAATTTATAAATATTAATATAAACTTTAATTTACTAAATTAGGTTAGAGTTTGGGCAGGTACACAAAAAAAATAAAGAACAAGTGAAAAAATTTAAGACAATCCATAATCTGGGTAAACAAGCGGTAAAATAAGTGATCAAATCAGATACTCATTTTCTTAGACTGATGTAATAACATTCGTCAACTTCTTTAGAGTAAACACAAGAGGAGCTTACAGGAGAAATTATTTTAGAGCCTTTGCAAAATCCGGCGGAGTTATCAATATATCAAAATCGGGAAAAGGCTAGGGAGTATGAATGCCAAAATAATAAAACGGGTTATAACTCCTAGTTTCTGAACATACTAAGACACTCCCATAAATAAAAACACTTGATTAGGATTACGCAACTGTTAAACCGACCAAGGCTAGAAGTGTACATTGTATGTCGGCTATCCAAATTCCTTCTACGCGCTGGAAGGCGTCCGGTCCTGAGATACTAATGGGGTTAATACGTTAATTAGAAACGCCAAAGTAATGTATATACGATCTTAGAGCGAATACGATGGCAGACAGAACAGGTCGATATCACTCAAAAAGGTAATATACTATATCCAGCAATATATTTTGTAGACATTAAAAATATAAGAAAATATAATGATATTTTCTTCTTATTCTAATGATAAATCAAATGTGATTTAAGTACTAATTTAAAAAATAATAGACTCAGAGGCAATTTGGACGAATACAATTTATGAAATGTATCTTACAATTTTTCTTCGCCCAGTGGCTAGACAGACAAAGATATCATCAGATCGAATTTCCAATAACTGACTGTGTATGTGTTTGACAGTTCTGCAGAATATCGCTAACTTATTGACAGTTTACAATTGATGTGTTGACAAGATACCGAAACAGAAACTGAGGACTAACATTTTATATACCTACAGGGAACATATTCAAGGAACAAAACTGTAAATTGATTGTTTGATTGTTTGTACACAGATGTAGGTAAGATTTCGGAATAACGGTATTGCAACCAAATCAGATAAGTATCAACATTACCGTGAGGATATGTACTTTTGAAGGTAAAAATTGGTCAGATGACTATGAAGATTGATGTGGCGTATATAACAACCGTAGATAAGTCTGATACTATAGAACGTTATGTGCAAGAATTTTACAATAGTGACTCACCGAACTATCGACACCGGAAAACCGGCCAAACCTATATTGATTTGCAACCACAGCTGCCGTGTAATCCCAATATGGTAATCAGTATGCAACGTGACAATATTTTGGTTCAGCCTAGTTTAAAACAACTTTATATTAAAGCTTAGCGTTTACGAACAATTTCTGTATGGCACGGTTAACTACACTGAAGGCTTAAGAGGCGCGGTATCAAAGAAATTTCTTTAGAAAATTATATCTTACATCCGCAAGTTTCAACGCATAACGTGCAAGTCCGTGCAACCAATAAACCCATTCTAGGTTTAATTGATATAATTACACAGTAAAGAAATTTCATTAGAAATATCGAGGACCGAGTCGTAAACGGAAACTATTAGGTAGACCAGTAGCAACAATTAAGACACAAAGGTAACCATATACATTTACCCACAACTACAATAACCGTTTATAATTGATCCAATTACATCATAGCTTCTTCATTACTACGGAGTACTGATATGAAGCGTCGGTTTAGGTAGCCAAATTTAAATGGTACGCTCACCAAGAAATTATGCTAAAATCTTAGCTAAATCCGATAAACAAGCTTACGACGCGCCTGATGTTAAGCAGTAATTGTAGCCTATAGGCGCTTGCGATACCAAAGGCGTTGCTCACACGTCGCCGACCTGAAGGGGAGTGGGCCAGAGGGAGAAGGGAGCGGATGCTGGGCTACCACCTGGTATTAGCTATAACAGCTACTTTACACCGATCTTCTGTGAGCGGGTGGCACTACCCCAGTCGACCCAGTACATTTATGAGCTGTCGTTTATGGACTATAGCTTGGAAAAGAAAGAGTAAAAAATACTGATAGCATTGGCATTTAGATGAAAGTAAATTCGGTTCAACAACTCGATATGACAACGGAGGCGGCTGTCACGATTGATAAAACAAATAGCCCAATTTAGGCCATAAAAGTGTCAGCGTTTGGCATGTTTATATTGAATACGACAACAATTGAAGGGTTATCAATCAAAACGTGTACTCGGAACAACTATAGGTCTACCAGAATCTCATGGCAAATGGGGAAATAAAAATTTGTTGTGTGCAATACTGGGGAAATTGGATTAAACGATCTTGATACTGTTTAATTTTTATTTATATATTTAGTCATTAATTAACATAAAGTATACTAGGTATGTGTATGAAATTGTTGTTATGCATCGGGTTCTTAACATAGGAAAATATGACAAAAAAAATAAATCCAATCATATATTACTTTATGTACTAATTTATTATAATGTTACGTACACGTACAGGGGTAGGTACAATTAATGCCGTTAAACGTGTAAAAAGGGTTTATTTCGCTCTCCACAAACTCGACAAATACACAGTACTAGTTCACTACTAGTACACTAGTTCACTAAGACTAGTTACACACAACAAGCACCGTTCCGAATCACTTAGCAGACTCGCAGTATTCCAATATTATCGCTCAGGTCACTGGTATAATTGCTTTTCGTTCGCTTACTTGAGTTCCGTACACAAAATGATCAAAATGATCCTTTTTGATTGGCATTTAAAATATTCAAAACCTGTCTCCTTAAGTATAAGTCTGTAAAAAATAATAAAATTTATCATGTTACTGAAACGATAGCTTAGTCAATCATCAACATCAACATCAGTCTAAATACTCGTACGTCCCACTGCAGGGCACAGGCCTCGTCTTACGAGTGAGAAGGATTATTACTTAATATTTTTCTTACCTCAGAGATTCTCTCCCTCCGTTGAAATCAATTTCTTGTCGAAGAATTTTTAACAGTTTTATTTCTGTTGGAATTTCCTTCCGAACTGTATAAAATTCATTTACTTTATTCCTTATCAACTGTAAATCGAAACTGTCCAAGTTGATTTTCTTCTTCCCCGCTCTCCTCTTTTTACCAGGCGTGGAAAATACACCATCGTTCGATGTGCACTCACCTATGATTCGCCGTATAGTAGTACTGAAAACCCCTATAAAGAAGCTATAATTAAGTAAGATAAATATAAAATAAACTAAAAGTATCAAAACAACTCAGTCCAACTTACCGGTCAACTCTACGACGCGCTTTAAAATCAAAGATTGAGTTTGATTTACGCCTTCTTCTTCCCTTATTTTACGATACACATTGAAAACAATATTTCTCGCTTGAGATCGAAGTGGCTTTTTCGACATTTTCACAAAAACAATAAATTGCCAAGAAGATATCACAAAATCTCAACAGCGGTTGACAAACCTTGTACTTTGATTTGGCAGGTGACAATTGACATTGCCATATGAAAATCACATTTTTTTATATTTTTTTAATGCCATGAGATTCTGGTAGACCTATAGTCACACGTACAATACAAAATTTTTCGTCGAAAAGCAACGACAAAAGGAAAACTAATCAAAATTTTTTTATGTAAAAAATCGGCAAACAAGCGTATGACCCGCCTGATGTTAAGCAGCTACCGCAGCCTATAGATGCCTACAACCCACCGACTCGAAATGAAGTGGGATAGAGGGACGGAAAGGGTAGGGGAGGTGCTTGCCTCCCTGCCCATTCACTCATCGAACGAAACACAACTATAATAGCTACTTTACGCCAATTTTCTGTGAGAGGATGGTACTACCGCGGCTGAGCCAAACCCTATGAGTTGTAGCCAGTTGGCTACAGCGTGGCTCTAGTACCGTAAAGTAGGAACAATACTCGTACAGGAAAACCGGAATCTATTCCGCAATCTCCCAAATTGCGCCACTACCATATCAACTACAAGTTAGTCCTAATTAAAACTAGGTGGTAACACACATAAACTGCTATTATACAGTCAATATTAGTTTAGTTAAGTCCCGAACCGACGCGATAGTACCGCCAGACGGACGGACGTGCAGAGTTTGCGACTCCGCCTGAATACGTACGGTGTCTATTGAAACGCCGAAGCTTTCAGTAGAAACTCTATAATTCAAATATATACCTATATCTAGCCCACCAACCGAGATAGGGCATTAATATGCATTTATGTTAAAATAAGAATAAAATTACTAAAAACCGTAGTTACATATAAAAAAAACTGGCGAAGTGCGTGTCGTGTCACGCTCAATGTAGGGTTCGAACGAAATGATATTATTGGCTATAGTTCTTCCATTTCACGAAGACACGTGCTATGACTCTTATGACATTGGCATATGGGTCGATTTGCAATAATTCACAGGTCTTCGTGAAATGAATTAACTATAACTAACTTAAGCTGTGATAGCCGATTGGTTAAAGCACGCGTCTTGCGGGCACCAGGTCTTGGGTTCAAGCCCCGGCTCGCACCTCTGGATTTTTCGAAATCTATGTGCGAATCATAATTTCTATATGATTATCATTTGATTACGGTGAAGGAAAACTTCGTGAGGAAACCTGCATGTCTTAGAAGATCTAACCAATTTTCGAAAGATATGTGAAATCCGCCAACCCGAACTGGGCCAGCGTGGTGGATTATGGCCTGAATGCTCCTCGTATTGAGGGGAGGCCTGTGCCCAGGAGTGGGACGTCACAAGGGTTAAATTATTATGATTATAACTGGTTAGTGTCGGAATTCATTACGTAAATTTAGATTAAATATTTAAAAGTTAAAAATCTCCTAAACGGAACTTCTGACAATAAAATGTTGTATGGAAACACCATTTCATTTGAAAAGATATTTTCAACAATAACACACATGATGGGGTAACAAAAAAAGAATACCCTCTTTCGATTTGCCTATAGAATGTTTTTCTATATTTTTGAAAGTAAAATCTATGTATCTAATTTCGTCAACTTCAGACAAAAACTGCAGAAGTTATGGTACTGGGACGGACGAACGACCTGGATGATCTTATAAAGGTTCCTCGTAGTCCCTCTACGGAACCCTAAAAAATTGTGCAAACAAAAATTATTTTGTTCAAGTTACTAAATCACATCAAATAGAAGGTGTTACTGTGGATCCCAAACTAAGCAAAAGCTTGTATCTTGGGACCCAGGGTGGCTTGTGCTAGATTATACAAATATATATATATATTGGGCGGTAGAATTCAGACGAATCCTATTATTTTGACAACGTTCCCGCCGAAATGTTAATCGTCAATCCCAGATGCTGCGTTACGTGTTATACAGGATGTGGCAAAAGTCCGAATTAATACTTATTTTGGATCAACATCGGCTATGGAATTAAAAGGTATACATACAATTTGATCGACTTCGATCAAATTCCAGTTCGTAGTTCGTAGTCCATTCGAAGTTCCAACACTATTCTGAATAGTGTTGGAACTTTCCAACACTATTCAGAATAGTGTTGAAACTTCGATCATAATTCTGTAATATATTTTCAAGCCAATTAAAATAGTACATTGTTACACGAGTGGTGAAAGTGACTTATTTTTCCCGAGACGGGGTTTGGCGCCCGAGCGTAGCGAGGGCGCTAATAGTTCGAGGGACAAAATAAGTCTTTCACCCGAGGTAAACACTGTGCTTTTCATTACGAATACAAGGAAAATAAAAATAAAAACAGGAATTGGCTAAAGAAATAATACAAGGAAGCATGAACAATACTCTACAACTCGAAAAAAAAAAAGATCGGATTGCCGCCTATTTTGTTTTTTTTCGTTGGCCGGCCAACTTCATTATTTAGCCAGTATTTTTAATTTTCATTTTTAAATATTTTGACCAAATCTATGTTATTTTAAAGAAATTGTTGAAACTAAATTATAATTAAGTCATTTAAAAGTATATATTCTTTATTTAATACTCAACTTTATGTTATTTCAATTTTACATAGTGCTGTAATTGAGTGACTGTAGAAAAAGTTTGAACATGGTTCCATAGAAATGGAACTAGTTTTTTTTTTATAATTTGACAGCTGTCAGTTGAAAGTGATTCTCCCGGGCCAGAAAAGTATTACTTTCAACCCGCTCCTCAGGCAACTTCAGACCTACTTTCAGTGTATGAGTAATGAAAAAATATGTTCATATTTGGAGTACTATACAAAAAGTATTTAAACTTTTTCTTTAATAATGACAACTGTTACTCGTAAATGCAGTTTAAACTTGTTTTCCAGGCCGTTAGATGTGTTCTAAGGCCGCAATACGAAATTTGTGACAAATATTAAAAAACCCGAAACTCCGTAAATATCCATCCACATACGACCTACCGTTTATAATACTTAAGTTATTTCGGACTATTAAAACACTCTGTGTAAATGAATTTGATGTTCTTAATTAAAACGGAGGAGATGGCTACAACATTAGTCTTACATTTCGTACTGAGCGATCGATAAGAGGCCCGAACATCGCTAAAAATACAAAATGGAGGCTAGAACTGAGATTTGTTAATGTTGTTGGTATCTAAACGGAGAGCGCTGTTTTTCAGCAACTGAAAGACATTCAGTCGATTACCAAATAGGTAATGACCCCTCAAATGAGGTTTCTCTCGTGAAACCTAACTAAATCGTTTTATACCACTCGATAGGGATAGCCTTCATTGTGTCATCAATTACTAAGGCTCGTACTAATGGATCTCAAGTTTGAGAGCAATCTTGAGTACATTTTTCACACGTAATTTCGTACTGATCTATACAAATAAATAAAATTGGAGTGTCTGTTTGTAATATCAAAATAACACCTTTTCACTAAATGCATATGAAAGTACATACGACACCTATAGCAAAAACGCGATTTAAAAAAGTTTTGTCTGTCTGTCTGTCTGTATGTTTGTTCCGGGTATTCTCCGAAACGGCTGGACCGATTTTGACGGGACTTTCACTGTCAGATAGTTGATGTTTTAAGGAGTAACTTAGGCGACTTTTATTTTAGAAAAAAAAACAAATGGTCATGTCGCGCGGGCTAAGCACGCGGGATCGGGAGCGGTTAAGTAAAATTCCACGCGTACGAAGTCGCGGGCTCAGCTAGTATGAAATAAGAATTACATTTCCAAGGTCGCTCTTAGGCCTGAATTACTAAATTGATCTCAAGTCTGAGAGCGATCTTGGAAATGACATTCTTATGTCATACCGGTACAAAACCACATTTCAAAATCGTACTCAAGACCGCTGTCAAACTTGAGATCGATTTATTAGGACGAGCGTAAGGTATTCAGGTATTTGAAGATAAATATATCAATGATTATAACTTTTCATTTTTATAATCTTATAGCAATGTCTACGTATAAAATGTTAGGCCCATAGCCTTACGTAACAAAAATCTTAAAAGACATAATTAAGAAAGATGGAAGGAGAACAACCAGAAGACTATTAAGACACCGTCTCATATTTCGATTCTCTTAAAATAAATAGGAACATGATCTTTGCAGAGAAGTGTCCTACTTTTAAACGAAAGATTGCTAACTTGGAAAAAAACATAGTTTAATTGGGTATTTTCTCAACAATTTCTATGAAATCGTTGGTTATTACGCCACTTTTGCGTTCAGCAAACATTTCTGAGAATGTAAGTCCCTGAGTAGACCTCATTAAAAATCTAACAGCGTAATGAAGGAATGCGGTGACTCCAATGGGATTTCATAGCGTCTCACCCGGTTTGAATCTACACATCTATAAATCATATTTACGCTTACATATGGCACATAAAGCACCAATTACATAAACAATGGTTGAGAGCTAAGTTGCTCCCTTTGTAGGCAAGTCCGTTATTTCGGATTCATATCCGAATTGGTACTAGTTGTAATCATATTATGTTAGTATTTAAGTTGTTTCTTATAATCAAGATCACGTTGTAAAATTAACGAGAAATTTTCAATTACTTTGAAAACAATTTTAATAATTACATTAACGATCTTATTACATTGAAAACCGACTTATACCTATTTCACGCGAAGTACAGCCAGTTCACCCTGAAAGTATCTCGAGCGAAAGATTTATATATAAAACTAGCTGACCCGACAGACGTCCTGTCTTAACTTTGAATATTGAATTCGAATTGTTCCGCTCAACTTTCTTATTTATTTCGTACATAAGAACCTTATTCTGTCAATAATAAACACAACAAAAAAAGAATTATCGAAATCGTTCCATCCGTTCACGCGTGATGCGATGACCCAGGAAATATATATAAATGTTTATATACTCGTATACTAGGTGAAAGAGTAAGGGTATACTACGTTTAGTGGTATTGGTATACTACTTTACTTTGTAAATCTAAATCTATCGACTTTGTGGGATAGTTGAAGTACTAAAGGTTCTGTAGACTTATGAAATCAGTCGACAGCTGTATCCCTATAACACCTTTTGTTCTTCAAGTTTCTTCCAAAGCTGATAGTTTTAGAATTACAAAATTAAGATTTGAAAAAAAAAGTATACCCCTTCTGTTTCAACCTGTATAGATAGATAGATGATCAGTAAACTCACCGATAAAGTGTTCCCGAGTGTATTTTTTTCACACCGTCCATGTCTGCTGTTGTTTTCTTATCATGTCTAAACTCGACCGCTGATACCCTAATGGCCGGTTAATGTACGAGTTAATGTCATTATGAATTGCTCTTGATAATACTGCCCGTTGATTGGATGCCTGCAACAATACACAATTACTTAACCTTTAAGTATGGACGTCATTTTTTCTTAACACTACTGTGGACGTGTAGTCTCACAGACTCCTATATGCACACACATTTTTTTTGGGAATTTGATATAAGATCGCTTTAAAGCTGATTAAATATTAAAGTTATGGGATTTAGCAATAAAATAACGTGCTTATATAATCAACTTTTATTTCAAAAATAATAGAAATTTTAATAATCAAAAATTATGGCAATATTCAGTCAAAATCTACTTAGGTTACTTTTTTAGGTATTAAAAACAGCCAAACTTGTTCCTATAACAAAATTAGTCTTTTTTTCTAAAAATATAATATATAATAAACTAAAAACACAAAACACCTACTTCAGGAAACAAATATAAAAAAAATTGACAGCAGTCTAATAATGTAAATTTATTGGCAGTCAGTGCACAAAGGTCTAGAACATTGGAGACACACAGGTTTGTTGCACCCAACACAAAGATGGGTATTCATCCTATGTTTTTTTCGCGGGACCAATTCTACTTGCTCTTCTGGTTCCTTGCCTGGTTTCTTGATCCTGGACATCTTCTGTAACCATATCATAACCTAAAACTCGAGTCATGGTCAACCTCAGCTCTCGTGGCAATCGTGTATTTATAACACGTGTTTGCACATGAGGCACGAAAAGCACACGTGCATTTTTTTTAGGAAACAACCCCTCCCCCCCTTCGCAGCTTTTGATTGGTGCATGTTATATAAAATGTCAAAAACTCCGATAGTGGAATATTGTCCGAACTATCACTACCCGATTCTTCTCCTAGGTCCTGGTCCTGGTCCTGGTCCTGATATTGGTCCTGATCTTGGTCCTGATCTTCATTACTGTCACTTTCATGATTTTGTTTCAGTTTGGACTCCAATATAAAAAACATCTTCAATATTCTCTTCAATGTCAGACTGATCCGAAAGCTAACAGCAACTCACTCACTTTTTGTTAGAATGATGGATCTCCTGCACAAAAAAAAAATCTCGCAGGGCCCTCAACGGAACTCGTAGATGGTCGTTTTGATTAAAAACTACCGGCTTTATTGTTTTTTGACATTTTGTACTACAAAATATGAAACAACCATAATCGCTCTTATAAAATATATCATAGGGCAAAAATGGACGTGTAGCCTGACAGGCTCCGGTCAATATTAAGATGGTCATTACTTACGTGATATTCATCGGAAGACGAAACCTCCTCCCTCGTTGGTCGTTTTACAACTAAAACAAAAGCTACTGAGCAGCTCAATCGCAGGGAGTGGAGGGAATTAGGTGAAACTAAGAAAACGAAAACATCGAGTAGCCTGTGAGACTCCACGTCCATACTTAAAGGTTAATGTAATTAGCCTTTGGGCGGTGGAACCTGGGTCCCATTTAGATCAAAAATGTAATGGGTCTATTAAGTTTACAAATTGCGCCTGTATATTTCGCGTATGTGGAAAATGTAGCAGTTTTTTTAAAACAAATGGAAGGGTTTTATCTAGTTACAAGTGGTAATGATTTTGTATTCATGTACTTAGCAAGTGACATTGCTAGTGAATACGCGTGTTGTGCTTCATTGAACTATTGTACCGTTAGGTCACTATTATTATGCTAGCGGAAGTAGCTAATTATTAGCAGCTCTAGACCTAGCTCCTCTACGATTTTATTGTCAACGTTATCATTATCCTTAATTGCTAATTTCAGGATCATCATTTCATTATAAACATTGCCATAATTTTGTCTACATATTGGTAAACCGGGCGCCGGTCATGGATTCAAACGCCCCGGCTCGCACCTCTGGGTTTTTCGAAATCAACTTGCGAAACATAATTTCAATATGATTATCATTTGCCTACGGGGAAGGAAAACATCGTGAGGAGCAATCTACATGCCTTAGAAAATCTAACCAATTTTAGAAAGACATATCTGTGTGAAATCCATCATCTCGCACTGGGCCAGCGTGGTAGTTTACGGCATGAATCCCCCTCGTGGTGAGGAGAAGTCCGTGCCCAGGAGTGGGACGTCTTAGACTATGTTACGGTGGTTGAGCCAAGCTTAAGCCAACTGACTACAGATCTTATACGGCCAGACTTGACCAGGGCAGTACCATCCACTCACAGAAGACCGGCGTTAAGTAGCTATTATTATAGCTGCGTTTCGTACGATGTGTTAAGAGAGCTGCATGCTCAAAGCCCCTTCTTTCTTCTCCTTCCTCTGTCCCACTCCCTTTCAGATTAGAAACGTTCAAACAATTTAATTGATATTGCAACCATCTATAGACTACGGTAACTGCTTAACATCAGAGGTCGTGCGCTTGTTTAGCGACTTTGTTATATAAATAAAAAAATACTATTAATTATGATCAACATTCTACAGAGTTTTGCCGTTAAGTCAAACAATATATCACAGTTACTTATTTCGCTAAAATATTGCAGGATATCGGATATTACTACTTATCGCTAAATCTATAAGGGTCAATTTCGTGTTGCACAAAGTTATCTCTTGGTGATAACAGTGATTCCTCCTTAGCAACTTGTAAGGAGCAATTTTCATCAGCTCTCTGATAATCTATATTCAGATGAGCGCCTATAACACCATTGTTTACCGTTCTACGTCAAAACAGAACAACAGTAACCTCTCTTTATCTGACTTCAACAAACTTTACGAAAACAAGTTCAATTTGGATATAGATATGCAGAATGTATCCAACCACCAATACTTTTGCAAACTCAAACCAACCTTCAATCATTTTGACTGGGGTTGAGTTTAGTCTGGTTAGTTGTAGTAAGTGTGGGTTGGTTCTTTCTTGCAAAACAATTCAATTTATACGTCACAGATATTCCTGGTGGGAATCTATTAAATTTGGAACTAAACTAATTAAAACGGGAGGTTCGCTGATATAGTGACCTCTTTTGGTGGACCAATTAAGACCAATCAACTGTTATGTTAGGCAGGGTAGGCGGGCAGGCAGACGGCAAAGGGGAATGCTAAATATATTGGGGACGAGCTTATTTTTTTACTATGTTATGTATAACAAATTAAGCAGTGATAGCCGGTTACTTAAGCACGCGTCTAGCGGGAACCAAGTCCTGGGTTCAAACCCCGGCTCGCAGCTCTGTGTTTTTCGAAATCTATGTGCGAATCATTATTACAATAGATTATCACTTGCTTACTGTGAATGAAAACATCGTGACACACCTCCAGGTCTTATAAAATCTGAGCAATTTTCGAAAGACATGTGAAAACCGCCAACCCGCACTGGGCCAGCGTGGTGGATTATAGTCTGAATCCCCCTCATAGTGAGAGGAGGCCCGTTCCCAGGAGTGGGACATCAAAAGGGCTAAATTATTATTATTATTTTGTATAACTAAATCGGCAAACAAACGTACGACCCGACCGAAATTAAGCAGTTACCGTAACCTAGAAATGCTTGCAATACGAAATGCATTGCTCACACGTTGACTCCCCAGTGCGATCGAGTGAGGGGAAGGGAGGGAGTGGTTTGGCTTCCGGCTGTCTTACTTATCGTACGAAATGCAGCTATAATAGCTACTTTGCGCCGATCGTCTGTGAGAGGATGATAGGTATGTACTACCCAGGTGGAGTTAGCCCATATGCGCTATAGGTAGTCAAATGGCTATAGCTTGGCTTTATCATCAACAAATTGTAAATACTAGTAGTTAGATTTAAGGCCGAAATCAGATAGTCTACTCATAGGAAAGTTATAAAAATAGTGCCTAGGTATCCTTGCTTTAAGGACCAAAATGGCCCACCAGCAAAGCCCACAGCATTTTCACAGAACCAGAATAAAATTATCAAAAGATTAACATTGCAAATCGCCGGGGCTTTCTTTAGCGCAAAAAGTGATAGTTATTTAATCCGAGCTGCTTGCTGTGAAGCTAATGCTGTTATAATGACCGGACGGGAAAATCAAGTTAAGTTTAATTTAATTTCACTTGTTTCTGTCGTGTCGTCATTCCGTAATCAAAGTAACGGCCACTCGTTTTTCCGAGTTATTAGAAATAAGTCGAGGGATGCTGGTTGGAAGTTGAAAGCTTGTAGAAAATTAGCCATTTTAGTTTCCTTCAATAATAAATGTATTTTTATCATCTGCCGTAGCTTTTATGATTGCCTTCAATTTATCATTACACTTTGCTTATCCCTACTTTAATCCAATCTAGACTTTATTTATGTGCATACATTTCTTAGAAATATGTACAGACATTGAAGTGAGAGGGAGACAAAAGGACAACTCGGCACTTACAGGATTCTAGGAACTTTTAGCCAAATTTTGAAAGCTGAAAGTAACTGACGGACTAGGTACCTACGACTTTTGAAATCTGGTTCAAAACATTGAACTAATCTAGGCTTTGAGAACATGGTTTATGGTAACAGCGGAATGTTTTACCGTTTCGGGACCCAGACACGTCGAGTGACAAGCACGTCATATGACAAAATATCTGCAATATTATAAGTATAACAAAAACATTAGGTGGGTACCTATGTTAGTATCATAGGCTTATCGTTGCTCTGACGGCGTTGCTCTCTAGTCGTAAAACTACTGATTGCGAGTGGGGAAACGGTTACTGTCAATATTTACGCATCTATAAAAGCGATGCTTCAATAATATTGAGGTTTCAAACTACATTAAAATGAAAAAATAAATAAAAAAAAACATAAATCGTTACGAGGGTTTGCAGAATTATCTAAGAGATAACGTGATTTTTCTTGCCTCAGTGAAAAATCACTTCTTTAAGGTGAATGCGCCTGTCTAGCCCGCGAAATTCAAAATTTTCGAGTATTTTTTTGGTTTATCCAAAATCTGAAAACATTTAAGACAACATTTTGTGATTTGCGACAAACACAGTATGCAGTGCGTTTATTAATACATTTATTTTACTCTAAATATTATCACGGTGGATATGATACTAGTAAATCACTAAATGTACAAAAATTGCCAGATTATCTGGATAGCTGTCGTTCTTGAAATGTTTTAGAGTAAGTTGGATATATTAATAAATGCACTGCACACGGTCTTTTTCGCGAATTACAAAATTTGCCTTTTATTATTGTCAGATTTTGAAAAATGTCTAAAAAAACTCAAAAAATTTGAACTTCGCGGGCTAAATGGGCGCTTTAGCCTTAAAATGTAGATTGTAGAGCATACCTAGGATTCTTGACATTTTGCCGCGGATGCGATTGCAAATTGATCCCATCATAAATCAATAATATACCCACCCACCTATCGATTATGTGGATGGGTACTCTTAACAGGCACCTTTTTACTTTTGAATTGCGCAAATTCTTTGCGCACAATCGCAGGTCAGCGCTCATAATCGGTCAAAGACCGAAGATTAGAAATTGATTAGCCGCTTATTTAAGTACGCAAATACCTACCTTTTAAACTGTTTATTTTTAACAAATAGACATAGGTACCACCGATAGATACTTAGGTAATTAGTACCTGGTAGTTTCCCTACAAGGATGACACCTCACTTGTCACCAGTGGACGCGAAAGGAGGAAGATGATGTGTGGAAGTGGTTAGGGGCGGCATATGCAGTAGTAGACGTCATTTTGGCTGATGGATGAATGTATGGAGGCTCCTATTCTTAACATACAATTAAGAAATGAAACCGACTTAATTGTGAAGATACTTGTTTAGTTTGACGACCGCTTGGCGCAGTGGTTCAAGCGTAGGCCGTTCGGCTCAATGCACTGAGTGGTTTCGGGTTCGATTCCCGTTTCGGGAATGGCCTTTCTGTAAGTTGCCCGGGTGTGGGTGTCTCTGGGCTCGCCCCCAGTCCATTGTACGGTACCCATAGTACAAGCGTTGCTTAGTTTGGGACCATACAGTTGGTGTGTTCGCGCGGCGATATTTATTTTGTTATTATTTAGTTACGAGTCTGGCAACCCAAGGGTGAGTAATGAGACATTATACTGTAATTATCATTGTTTTGACATACAGATTTCTCTTAATAAAAAATGCAAAATTGTACAAGATCACAAAGAGATCTCATAGGCAAGCGCTTTCCCGCGATATAAGAAACTTTGAATCGTCCATTGTTAATGTTATTGAAGATGTGCCCGTTCGGTGCATTCACAGTGCGCTGTGTAACGCGGCTAATTGCCGCGGCAATTAGCTAATGTTCGGGACGACTCGAAATTATTTATGATGGGACTCCGAAGCAATAAACAATGCGGAAGATGTAAAGATGTATTTTTGTAGAGAAAGGAGAAATTTAGTGGCGAAGGATTCATTGGAGGAGGCTTAAATTAGTTTACAGTACCTAGTTGACATATTCCAGCCTCTGTTTCCAGCTAATACAGACATATTGATTCCAGTCTGCCTGTAAATCAGTCAATTGACATTGGTGTCTAGAACCAACTTATTTAGATTTGTAGTTTGACTACCAGGTATGTTATTCAGATAATTTTATGGTGATTATACCTAGGTACCTAAAGAAGTAACAGACGCGTAGCTTATGAAAGGTAATATTCTCAATGGTTCTAACTTGCGTGGAAACAATAATAACGGTAAGTTTTACAACACTTTTTATATTTTATCTACATACAGTACCTACATATATGCTTATATTAGTTAGGCCTACTTGCTACATCTTTAGATATTTATTTAAGTACTAGCTGAGCCCGCGACTTCGTCCGCGTGGAATTTAACTTAACAAAAAAGCCCGGTCCCGCGTTCTGAGCCCGCACGACAGGACCCATTTTTTCATTTTTAAAATTTTCTTTTTCTAAAATTAAAGTCAGCTATCTGCCAATCAAAATCCCGTCAAAATCGGTCCAGCCGTTTCGGAGATACTCTTTGATTTCATATGTTTTTATTTTTTTACGCGGAACCCTAATTGTTTTTTCTAAAATTAAAGTAGCCTAAGTTACGCCCTAAAACATCAGCTATCTGCCAGTGAAAGTCCCGTCAAAATCGGTCCAGCCGTTTCGGAGATTACCCGGAACAAACACACAGACAGACAGACAGACAAAAAAATTTTAAATCGCGTTTTTGCTATAGGTGTCGTATGTACTTTCAAATGCATTTAGTGATATTACAAACAGACACTCCAATTTTATTTATTTGTATAGATGTATAGATCTAAAACTAATCAAGTAAGTAAGTACCTAAACAAGTTTTGGGCATATAAACACTTTCAATAGTAGGCACATACACACAATCTATGTTAACAATGGTGTTACTTTCTACATTGCAGGAGGTATGACTAAACAAACTGATATTTACTACAATCAGCTCTCAGTGAAAGTGAACACACTAATATGGGAGTTGTGAATGAATGGTGTCTTGTATTTTTTCTTATCTAAATAAGAATGTGTTAAAGAGACAATATATTATGTAAATTTGTCAGAGATACTGCCATCACCTACTTAGAGCATGGTTAACCGACACACTAACAGTGTGTTACTGCAGTAAACAATTGATATCAGTACATAAAACAATTGGTTGGCAAACAATGAAATATTTATAGAAAATGACTAATCGCAAAGTTTTTACCTAATTATCTATTTTGTTAATGAATTAGTTTTGAAACAGCAAACTCTAATTAGTAGGTAATAAATCAAGGTAGTTTTTTTTACCAACACATCGAGATGTCATACTAACAAATTCTATAGGTACATTCAAAGGGGTTATATTGAGATATTCTACAATAGGTACTACTGTTTGGAGCTAACTGATCAGTCACAGAGCACTAACACACACAATAGGCTATGCCTATTGTGTCTCTGTGATAAGCATAGATGAATAGGCATATGTGTATATGTGTGTCCAAACATCTATACACACTTAGAACATGATAAATGATTAAACTACAATACATTTTAATGAAAATTGTGTTGAAGAGACATTTTTTTTTCTTATTTTTTAAAAAGGCTACTAGCAATGTGTGTGTATCACATTACTAGTATTCCCTTTAGCCCCCCCAACTAAGCTAATGCTTGGGCTAGGAGTGGGATCACGTCTATAGTTTAATGGCCAGGATGGGGATCGAACCCAGAATCTCTCAGCTACAAGGACGGCTCGTATAAACACTAGGCTATTGACACTTAAATTTAATACATCATTGGCACAATATTAACATTAGGTATTTTCTGTTGCAATACAAAGTCAGCATACAAATGTACAACCCATCTGGAGTTAAGCAAAAACGCTCAAAAAGTGCTTGTAATACCAAAGGCTTTGCTCTCATGTTGCCAACCTTAAAGGCAGGGGTTAGGCTTCTGGTTCCCTCACTATCATACGAAACACAGCTATAATAGCTACTTTACGCTGATCAGCTGTGAGAGGGTGGTACTACCTCCATCAAGCTAGCCCATATATGAGCTTTAGTCAATTAGCTACCTACAGCGGAAGTTTCTTTTATATTAGGACTATTTGTGATATGTTGGATATTTGTATAGTTGGAATAGGTAAATATGCATAATCTAAATTTTATAAGTACCTCACTTCCTGTGAGGAATAAAACAGGTATGACAATTTTGTGAGAAGGCAAGAGAGAGAATTTCGAGTGTATAAGATGGCTGGCAAAAACTGGACACAGAGATCTGAAAACCGAGCTCTATGGGGCATTGTGCATTATGAAGACCTATGTCCAGCAGTGGACACTAACGGGCTGATGATGATAATGTAGTTGTTTTTTTTTTTGAGCAATTTCTCTCACGTTTTCTCTTCATTGGAATGCAATTACTATTAAAATTGAAATTTGTAGTAAATAATATTAAATTAATTAATATCTATTATAATATGTATTATTGCAACAGTCCTCAAATTAGTTTTTTATAGCTTTTTAATGTATCATGTAATTATGAACCCCAAATATGAATATTTTGGTTCAATCAATGGCAAAAATGAATATTTACCAAACTAGTTCTACAATTTAAATTTCATCTTATCATAGTTTATTTTTTTTATATTTACAATTATGTTTTACAAACTATACATGATATTTAGGCAAACGTATGAGAAAACATGACAAGACTGACTCTTGATCATATCAATGAATGAGAATTCCAACACAACTGCACTGCCGCCACATAATTCAGCGCCGCAATGATATCAAAGCACACAAATCTCAGCATACGCGGCCAATTGTCACGCAAAACACATTATCATCGGTTTTCGACACGTAAAAAGCAATATGTGTGGAGACTCACCGAAAATGGCTACAAACTTTTGTAAATGCACCAACACGACAACCGTCTCATAAATGGAACGTGGGATTGTTTTTCACACCATCAATTTCCCGTACGAGTGCACTTTCCAACAGCTTTTACTATTACGGCCACCTACTAAAGCAAGTGGTACAAACAGGCATGAAAAATACCTGACGACTGTCGTACAATCTACGCCTAGGGAGCGGTCAGAATATTATCTTTTGGCGAAAGAATAGATATATAATATTCACGTACACACAATTAAAGCACCAAATAACGACACTTATTTTAATTCACAAACCGAAGATCTTATCACAATCTCCATGAAATTATAATTTGGGCGACAACGAAGCGAAATCGTCCTCCTCCCTTCACTCACCATAAATGAATCATAGATATATTTTTTCTACATTTGTTTTTTTTTATGAGCCAAAGAGAATTTAGCGTAGGAGCACTGAGCGAGCAGCGACAACTTTGCTCTTTTTAAATACTATTTATTTTTACTATTAATCGAAATAGTAAAATATACTAACGTGATTCTAATATTAGTTGTAACTTCCTTGATATAAACTTAGTAAAACGAAATACCACAACAAAGCAACCCGATCAAAAAAATCTTGTTTCCATCTTTTTCTAATTTCATAGAGTTAACAGGGATGACACATATTTTTTTTAGGTTTTTTTATTTATTTATTTTAGTGCTGCTTAATTAAACAACAATAATCGAATACAAATGCTGTTTAATCGATTACTCTTTCTCGACGGAAATATCTTCTTCAGTTCATGAGAAATATTGTTGTTTTATGAATCAATATCTGAAAAGTTTGAGAATTTAGGTGAGTGTGTATGCAGTAAATAATAATCTTTTATTAATTAGGTACCTTATTTAATTTTTCATAACTATAGTTAAGTACGCTCACACGCAATCTTGCCATTGTTTATAAATGACACCAGATACCCTATAATAATTAGTGGCAGACTTAGTGGCATTTATCTTCGTAAGTACATTATAATTATGATAACGTTAATTTTGTTTGTGTATGTGATTAATGTTATAGAACACGCATAGTTCACATCCATAAAATTAATGGCGCGACAGTAAGGTTACCGTCGGCGTCGCGCCAAATAAGCAGGTTTGTTTACCGGATTGTTCGTGTTTCCATCTCGATTGCTAATTCTATCATGTTTGAAATCTTGAAAAAAGTGACATCAGTGCCTCTGGATGTAGAAATTTAATTTATATTTTCAAAAAGAAATTAATAATCGATACACAGTAATATATAATTTTACAATCAGCTAATCGATTACAAAAAATCTTATACGGTCATCTCTCTAGTGTTGTGCACATATATGTACCTATGTTGTGTTGTGTGTGCGTGGTGATTTGTGTTAAATGCTGATATAAAGAAATTAATTAAAAATCTGGTTTATTTTGACGATGAAACTTACATAAATGTGAACAAACACAGTGTTTTGTGTTATCAAGTGCTAGTGAATCCGTCGGGAGGCGGTAATCGTGTACGTTCATTCGCTATTTGTGGATTTTAGATCTCGTCGATGTACCATAAACAAAAATGTCAGCGATCCCGATTTTTTGTTTCTTGCTGCATACCCATCGTTATACCCTAATTAGATCACACGAATGATATAAAATAATGTTAGACGCTTTCTCCGGTGGTATTATCTCGCTCCGACGGCATTCCCGAGCCAATAAATCGGCCATAGTAAACGTGCGTTTCGTGTGCTCGCGCCCGTCTACACCCGACCTATCTCATTGTTTATGTATGGAGAATAAGCCAGGAATTTTTATGGGGGTTTGCAGTATATTCTCGTTTTAGTTGAATATCTGGGAAGGATCAGGGTTTCGCGGCGGTTGGTGCGTGGAGCGGGGCCGCTCCGCGCCGTCGGCGTCCCCCCGACCGCCAAGGTTTCTCGTGATCTCTATTTATAATAATCTCTCGATCATTTGGTGCAACATAATGACATTCTTGTAATGAAGTGCCGTACTGTGGATTTGTGGGACATGTGCCAATTATTGTACCCGTGACGAAACCGCGCCGCGGATTAGTTTTGTATGTATACAAACGAATGAGCATAGGTACTGTTGGCGTTATTGGTATGGAGATCATATTATAATAATCAAATCATCTTTATAGACATTCCTTGACCAAAATAAGTTAAAATACGCAAACTTTCTCATGTTATTCTTTTACACATGGCATGTAAAGCGATAAATTATAAACTGAGTAAACACCTAAATAACATAACTATAAAGATATTGCATAAATAAATTGTATTTGGTGCCGTTGATCACCACTACAAACAGCTACTGCAATAGGTACCTACTGGTGCTATTTTGTACCCAAATAGGTAATTTATTCATGAATATTGTGTTCTGTTCCATTTCAAGGCTGACATTATTATTTAAACAAAATATGCCAATGCTAAAGTCATTGATTTCAGAATTGTGTTAACACCTATAAATCACAAAACTGCCTCTATATTATTTTAAAAAAAATAACAACGCCTTTATAATTATGAAATACACATGATCACAATTTCCTTAAAGTTTTATTTTGATGTTTATTTTGTACGAGCTGTGCCCCGCGACTTCATCCGCGTAGTATTGGATTATTGGGTTAAAAAGTATCCTATATGTTAATCCCGGTTATAATCTATCTGTGTTCCAAATTTCATCCAAATCCGTTCAGTAGTTTTTGCGTGAAGGAGTAACAAACATACATACATACATACATACATACATACATACGTACATACATCCACACTCACAAACTTTCGCATTTATAATATTAGTAGGATGGTGTGGAGTGGAGGTCATGAAAGTGAACTAAACAGATTAAATCATAAACTATTTAGAAGAAGCTGCATGTTTGTAGTGATGGACTCACAATCTATTATAGATACTGTGATCGGAATCTAGTCTTGGTGAACAGATATCTGTTCTATTCTGATCATCTCTTGAGTGAGTGGTCTTGTGTTGTGATACTCGTGATATGTTACCTATTTTTAAATAAACACTATACTTGCTATACTATACTATATTGTTTAAGAAAGTCATCTTCAGTTAAAGAATATCATAATCAATGCTATTATGTATCAGTAACCCCAATAATGACTGTAAAGATTGGCACAGTTACAGGAAAATGAAAATATAATTGTTTTCCTTTTATTATCAAACATTGTAGTACAAGAATAGAATATTTATCGTCTAATATCTACATATAAGTCAATATAAAACATGCTATCCCACTGCCTCATAGACATTGGACTGGCTTTCAGAGCTTTCAAACTATAACGCTAAACTAAATTAAACACATCCAATTTCCCTTTTGTAATTTGACAAGACACAAGTTCATCATGTGTTTAACTTTTTCATAATAACTTAGTAAATGTTAAGCTTTAAATTTAAGAACCAGGGAATAATAGAATACCGAATAAATAACCTTGATACTACAATCCTAATGAGGTAGACCACGAGACCAGGATCCCCACAGACTTTCTTCTCATTTTATGTATCTATACAATCAGATAATAACTCCATACATTTATCCACAGCCAGGTTCGCGTTTGGCAAATATGCAGTAAGATTTAAAATTAAGTTAGGGTTATTTTAAACTGACAAAGCTCTCACTAAATTCATGCATGTGGGCCGAGTTAAACATAGTGTTAAAAGTTTATGTCACACGGAGTCTCTCCCTTTCTAAAAACGTTGGAGAGAATGAGACAAAATCTAAAAATCGTCATATTTTGTTTTATCATAGCTGTTCTTACTAGACCTGATTATATCTTCCATTCCCAGGAAAATTGGTAATTTTTTCAATGACATTAATTATGAGAATATTTCCCATAATTTTCCCAATATTTCTGGAAATGGCACATTGTATAAAAGAGTTATATACTAATTGTTATAATGTTGTGTGTACAGTCAAGTTGGCGAAGGCACGCAGGGGTATGATCAAGGAGAAGGAGAAGGGCGGGGGAGCGCGCCTCAAGGACGAGCCTAACGACCCGGCTGAACCTGGTGAGACCATTACCATATAAATTACCAGCTTTTTCCTGTGACAAACATCTTATCATCTCAGCATATCATAAATGGTCATAGAGCATTTAGATAATTTCTTCCGGAAGGTTTATCTATTTATAATACTTTCTAATTAAATTATTTTATGAAGGCGTTAATAGCCAAGTTGTTATAGCGGTTGCCCTTGTAGCTGAGAGGTTCCGGGTTCGATCACCATCCTGGCCATTAAACTATTGACGTGAGCCCACTCCTAACACAAGCATAAGCTTAGCTGGAGGGGCTAACGGGAATACTAGTAATGTGATAAACTAACATTGCTAGCAATCTTTTTAAAAAATTCAATAAAAGAAATACTCCAGAAAAACAGTGCAAAGCCGGGAGAGTCACTAGTAAATAGATAAATTTCGCCAGACTAATACACTACACTGTATATGGTCCTAAACTAAGCACACTTTTACTATGGCAACTATGGGTACTGTACTCTACACCGGGTGGTTGTGGGTTCGATTTCCGTCAGGGTAAATTTCGGAAATGGCCTTTTCGTAGTTTGCCCTGGTCTGGGTGTCACTGGGATCGCCCCCAGTTCATTTTACGGTACCCATAGTTCAAGCGTTGCTTAGTGTGGGACCATACAGTTGGTGTGTTCGTCTGGCGATATTAATTTATTTATTAAATTAACAAGAAAATAACAAATAACTGGTATTTTTTTTTTGCAAACTGTGTGAGGGTCACAAATCTAGGAAGCCGAAAATGCAAATTATAATAACAAATCATAATTTGCAAGTAAGATCAACCTATCTATCTATACCAAACATCTACGTTATTTGTAATAGTACTTATTTTTAGTAAAAACGAAAACACTTCGGCTAATAGCTAGAACGATCCTGTTAAAAAAATTACAAAACTTGATTACTTATTATAATTAGGGTTGTCCAACTTTATCTTGTGCGAATATTAGGTGTTATCTATACAAATAAATAAAATTGGAGTGTCTGTTTGTAATATCAAAATAACACCTTTTCACTAAATGCATATGAAAGTACATACGACACCTATAGCAAAAACGCAATTTAAAAAAAAATTGTCTGTATGTCTGTCTGTCTGTCTGTCTGTGTGTTTGTTCCGGGTAATCTCCGAAACGGCTGGACCGATTTTGACGGGACTTTCACTGGCAGATAGCTGATGTAATAGGGAGTAACTTAGGCTACTTTAATTTTTGAAAAACAATTAGGGTTCCGCGTAAAAAAATAAAAACACATGAAATCAAAGAGTATCTCCGAAACGGGTGGACCGATTTTGACGGGACTTTCACTGGTAGATAGCTGATGTTATAAGCAGTAACTTAATCTACTTTTTATTTAGAAAAACAAAATTAAAAAAAATTAAAAAATGGGTTCTGTAGTGCGGGCTCAGAACGCGGGAGCGGGCTTTTTTGTTAAGTTTAATTCCACGCGGACGAAGTCGCGGGCTCAGCTAGTTTTTAATAAATTTAATATTGCACGATGTATTAAACGTAGCACACCTAAATGCTAAATATGATGTACCCATAATAATTAGCCCTTTTATCGTCCCACTCCTGGGCATGGGCCTCCCTGGGGAGACTTGCTTACGGTGTAGGAAAACATCGTGAGGAAGCCTGCATGTCCTAGAATATCTAACCAATTTTCGAGACACGGAGTTCACACACTCCGCAAACCGCACCTGGCCAGCGTGTTGGATCTTGGCCTAAATTTTCCCATTGAGGGGAGGCCCGTGCCCCTGTGTGGGACATTAAAAGGAATAATATTATTTAATTAAATAATTTAATAGGATAGCCAACCCTAATTATAAGTGTGCATTTAGCGTTAGCAATGCTAAAAGGTAAAAAAAATATACATACCTGAATGGAATTAGTGAAAGCACCTGTATTTGTGAACAACGATGCGTGCGATCGGTTCATCTGATGTACAGTTATTTATCTATTTATTTTTATACTAGCTGAGCCCGCGACTTCGTCCGCGTGGAATTTAACTTAACAAAAAAGCCCGCTCCCGCGTTCTGAGCCCGCGCGACAGGACCCATTTTTTTAATTTTGTTTTTCTAAAATAAAAGTAACCTAAGTTACTCCTTAAAACATCAGCCATCTGCCAGTGAAAGTCCCGTCAAAATCGGTCCAGCCGTTTCGGAGATTACCCGGAACAAACACACAGACAGACATACAGACAAAAAAATTATAAATCGCGTTTTTGTTATAGGTGTCCTATGTACTTTCATATGCACTTAGTGAAAAGGTGTTATTTTAATATTACAAACAGACACTCCAATTTTATTTATTTGTATAGATGAAAAGTCGCTGGACGAGCATACCACCCGTCTGATGTTAGGCATAGCGGCAAGCCTTAGCCTATAGATGATTATAGTACCAAACGCATTGCTCACACGGCTACTTTACGCCAATTTCAGCCTGTTTGCGGCACATAACTTGAACACTATATGTTAAGGGTTTGAATTTGAACTGGAGAATCACCGAAGAATCTCTGCTGAAATCAATAATTAAATGAGCCGCAGAAACAAAATCCGATTAATCTCTGGTTCTCATATAGGATCCCAATAAATAAATAAATATCGCCAGACTAACACACCAACTGTATGGTCCCAAACTAAGCAACTCTTGCACTATGGGTATCGTACAATGGATGGGCGATACCAGTGACACCCAGACCAGGGCAAATTTCGAAAAGGCCTTTTCCAAAATTTACCTTAGCGGGAGTCGAACCCGCAACCATCATATGCAGTGAGCCGAGCGGCTTACGCTCGAACCACTGCACCCAGCAGTCGTGTAATAATAATACCTGCCCTGATTCCACATGCGGAAGAATCCAATCCCTATACATTTTTTTTAATCTATGGTGTATGCATGTGTAAGTTATGTGTAATCAAAGCATAACTCCCCGGAGAATGGGCAGGTATCGCCCAAGCATCGGTAAATGAAATTGTCTCTCAAGATTTTTCTCTGGTGCAAGCCTCTTAGTACTTGCAAACGTCATAATTAAATCATGATGATCATGTGACGCGTGATAATTAAATCGCGTTAAAGATAAAAATAAATAAAATTTAAAATTTAGAAAAAACCCGATGCCACGACTTTTTAAACTACAAAAGAGCTGATAATTTTCATACGGCTGAACTGATTTTCATGAAACATAGCTAAGAACACTCTCGATCAGAATACCTACCTTGCAAAAATAGAAATCGGTTCATCCGTTTGGGCGCTACGATGCCACAGACAGACACACAGATACACAAATACACATGTTAAACTTATAACACCCCACTTTTTTTGTCGGGGGTTAATAATACAAACCGTGCCACCAAAAGACCACCTGGTCTGCCGTCCGACATGAGGTACACAGTGATATACCAAAATTAAGACAGTGACGTATTTTTTCTTATAGTTCTATCGCTCTCTGTCATCAGATCAGAGATCCAACTTGGCTAACCGCTGTCGCTGGACACGACTCACAATACGTTTTTTTTTTTTTTTTTTTTAATATGCGTTAAAACTGACGCATTCAAATACGCGATACGTCAGTCTGACGCATTTGTTCGTGTATAAGTTCGTGTTATCATGTGCAGGCCATGGATCCCGTCCGCCATCAGCGTCGCTGCCGACTCCGGCGGCGCTGAAGAAGGAACCCGACGAGCCCGCGCACAGAGTCAAGATGGAGCCCCACAGCCAGTCCGGCGCCGAGGACTCCGCCCCGGACATGGGCGTCGACGGCATCAAGACTGAAATTGACGGCCTTATGGACAGTGATGGTAATTAGAACACGTGTAATTCTTTTGCTGCTGCAAATAGTTCAATCCATGACGACGCGCCCCACCATTTGCCTTAGACAACGACAGTGTATGTGAACAAGTTACTACTAATGTGTTAATTATATCACTTACTAGCTGACCCGACAGACGTTGTCCTGTCTTATCTTTGAATATTGAATACGAAATGTACCGCTCAACTTTTTTATTTTTTTCGTTCATATGAACCTTCTGCTGACAATAACAAACACAACAAAAAAAGAATTAGCGAAATCGTACCATCCGTTCACGCGTGATGCGATGACCAAGGAAATAGAGATTCATTTTTATATATTATACTAGTTGCTGCCCGCGACTTCGTCCGCGTAGACTTAAGTAAAGTAATCTATGTGTTAATCCAGATTATAAACCATCTGTGTTCCAAATTTCATCCAAATCCGTTCAGTAGTTTTTGCGTGAAAGAGTAACAAACATACATCCACACTCACAAACTTTCGCATTTATAATATTATTAGGATAGATTATTGGCGATGGTCGCACGCGCACTTTAAACTCCAACATTACATTACAACTCCACTCACCCCGCGACGTCTCTTCGGTAAAAGATAGTGGGGGTCAATTAAACTATCTAAATTTCTATCTTTGTCACACATAGCACGGGACAGAGAAAAGCTGGGTTCGATTTCACCTTCCCAGTCAGTCGAAAATGTAATCTATTTAGTCAAAAATACTAATTATAATCGCGTTTTCGGCTCGTTTTCACGTCCAAACGTTTTCCTGTTCAGGTGACCCCACAAAATCTCCACAATGCGAGCTAGGCGGACCTGGATCGCTGAAATCAGAGCGCCTATCTTCAGATTCAAACGATATTTTGGATCCACAGACCGGTCTAAGGGGATCTTCGAGTAATCTACAGGTAACGACTATTTTTTCCAATAAATAAACAAATATCGCCAGACACACCAACTGTATGGTCCCAAACTAAACATAGCTTGTACTATGAGTACCGTACAATGGACTGGGGCCGATCCCAGTGACACACAGACCTGGGTAAATTACGAAAAGGCCATTTCCAAAATTTGTCCCGGCGGGAATCGAACGCGCAACCGCCATGTGTAGTGAGCCGAGCGGTCTACGCCCGAACCACTTCGCCAAGCGGTCGACGAGCACATGTACATGAAATTCTAACAGTAGGTTCCCGTTATACCGTATAGGCGTCCACTAAAGAAGCAAAATTCAATCCCTAAACAGGTAAAATAGGGGTTAAAAGTTTATATGCTTGCCAGTATAGATGTTAACAGGCAAAAATCGTTAAGACTCAAATCCCGGCATGGACAAACTATCTACGAACATAATAATGATTTTACGGAACCTTCTGGGCGTGAGTCCTTACTCGCACTTGTCCCTTTGTTTTATTCATGGTTCCTTTTTACTTTTACATACTCACAATATACATAATCGCATCTGGTTGTAAACAGGATGGTAATCAAAACTGCCGCAACCCCAACGGTGGTCCAGAAAACATGGGGTCGTGCCGCATGGGGGGTGGCGGGGGGCCAATGGGGCCCGGCGTGTCGATGGGCCCGATGTCCGCCAGCGAAGCGCAGACACTCCCCTCCAACGTCATCAGCAAGCAGGCAGGAAGCATGGAGGTAACATTGAAAGTTTTAATGGCATAGAAATAGAAACAAGATTGTTAATTATACTAGCTTTAAGCGACATTGAAAGCTTAAATAATAATTGAGACCCATATCTTTAAATAATTCACGAACATATGACTGTGCTAGTCAAACTTACATTTTATATTACTAAATTGTAAAAGTCACATTTTTGCTATTTGTTAATGCATTGTGCCTATTATATTTAATATTGAGAATCTGATTAAGAAACGTTATATTTGAGTTATGTTCATCTTTTTTCGTTTAAGTTAGGTTCCAGTATTGACGTATAATAACACATAGCTACTCTAAGGTAATTGCAACCTTATAAACTCAGTAGTAAGTGTCCAAATCCCTCTCAAAAAAAATATAGTAAAAAATACCGCATGTTTTGTCAGCAGCAAAGTCAAATCTTCGTGTTCTCGACGCTATTGGCCAACAAGGGCGCCGAGGCAGTCATCTCCGGCCAGCACCACTCCATCATAGCTTACCATTGCGCACAGCCAGGCACTAAGAAATATCTTGAGGTGAGTCTTTAAGCATGTATTATGACTCACAGAAATAACCTTTTTTAGGGTTCCGTAGTCCCTACGAGGAACCCTTATAAGATCATCCAGTTTGTCCGTCTGTTTGTCCCAGTCTGTCACAGAACCATAACTTCTACATTCTTTGTTGGAAGTTTATGAAATTTGGTACAGATATACTTAAAAAATAGATCTCACTTTCAAAAATATAAAATATAGCAAAATTAAATTTTGGAGTTACTTCCCCGAATATGGAAAGAGGGGATATTGTTATTTTTTTTAGTTACCCCATTTTGTGAGGTATCGTTGAAAAGGTATACAACATTTTAGTATCACAAATTGCTTTTGTGAGATTTTAACTTTTAAAGATTTAATCAATATTTGGTAACGGAACCCTACATTTGTGTGGCATGACGCGCACTTGGCCAGTTTTTGATTCATAATAATAAAGTTGAAACACGCATACGAAACCGCCTGATGCTAAACAGTAACCATAGCCTATAGGTGCTTGCAATACCAAAGGCATTGCTTGCACATTGCCGACTTGGAAGTAGAATGGGACATCGGGATGGGCAAGGAGGGGAAGGGTTGGGCATCGAATGTCCCTGGGTGTCACTGGATGTCCCTGGAATCGTCCTCAGTCCATTTGACGGTAGCCGCAGTACAAGCGTTGCTTTAGAACCACACAGCTTGTGTCAGTCTGACTATCTATCCTACTATCCTACTAATAAATGCGAAAGTTTGTGAGTGTGGATGTATGTATGTATGTTTGTTACTCCTTCACGCAAAAAACTACTGAACGGATTTGGATGAAATTTGGAACACAGATAGATTATAACCGGGATTAACATATAGGATACTTTTTAACCCGATAATCCCGAAATTTTTGCTAAGTTAAAAAACTACGCGGATGAAGTCGCGGGGCACAGCTAGTATATAAATATGTGAAGCAAAAACTTTGTACCGCTTTTTAAGAAAGTTGTGCGGACGGAGGAGTATGAAATTTGGCACACTTATAGTTTATATAGAGAAGGAGTGCAGAATACTATTTTTTTTAAAAATATGCATTAAAATTCATTAAATCAATAAATAAAACATTACACACACTACCATGCGTTTGACACACACACATTTGTATCTTCCACTCGGTAACTGACTGACTGTCTGACTCACAAACGGTGACAGTTTTTTTTCTTTATTTCGGAGGGCGGGACTTCCATAGTGCATTCTGCGTGCCAGTATCAATCAAGAAGGTTTTTGGATTTGATGAATTATGGTCGAATTTCGACCACGGGCGACCACTAGATTCTCAAATTTTCTTCATTTGTATTTAATCTAATATGTCTTTCAGAAACACCCCCTAAAAATGGGGCAGTTCAACAAACAGAGCCCCGCGCAATGGCTCAACAATCTCGCTATGGCAAAAACACGCGGTGGCATGCGCGGCGGGCCCAACATGATGGGTGGACCCAACCAAATGGGCCACATGATGGGCGGCCCCATGGGACCGAACATGGGCCCTATGGGGCACGGCGGCATGGGCCACATGGGGCCCAATATGATGGGCCCCAATAGGATGGGTGGGCCGGGGAATCAGATGATGATGATGAAGGGAGGGCCGGGGCAGATGGGGCAAATGGGTCCCGGCATGGGTCCGATGGATGGGTTTCCAGGAGGCACCCCGTCCTGTGGTGTCATGGACGGCCTCGGTGCTGATGGTGAAATGCCCTGGGACACCGTAAGTACACACAAATAAAGTAAAATTTAAGTGTCTGTTTGTAATGTCAACATAACAGCTCTTTACTAAATGCATATGTCTGTTTGTTACGGCTAATCTCCGAAACGGCTGGACCAATTTTGTCGGGATTTAAACTCGCAGATAGCTGATGTTATAAGGAGTAACTAAGGCTACTTTTATTTTATCGTAGTACCATGCGGGCAACAGCTAGTAATATTATAATAAGCTCTTTTAAGTGTCCCACTCCTGTGCGCGGGCCTCCTCTCAATGCGAGGGGTTTACAGGTCATAATCCACCACGCTATAGTGAGGTACTTTTATTACAGAAAAACCCCTCTGTAATGTCGAACGGCATGGCGAACGGGCCGGGCCAGCTGCCCGCGTGCTCGGAGGCCGGGCCGGCGCCCGACGGGGCCGGGCCCGACTCGGAGCAGGCCTGCCAGGCCGGCCCTAAAGGAGACGCACGGCCTTCCAGACACTCTGGTACACACTCTTAACTGCCTTTTTGTTTCTCGTAGACCCGTATTATTAAATCGATCTCAAGTCTGAGCGCGATCTTTGAAAAGTCATCCTAATGTCATCCCAGTACTAAATGTCAATGTCAAACGTGTACTCAAGACCACTCCCAGGCTTGAGATCAATTTATTAATGCGAGTCTTAGACCATGCATGATTTTAGATAACTACTACATAGTCGAATTTGTGATAAACTGTTAGCTAGTAACTAATGACAAAAATATGTTCATATATAGGTATTCAGTATTTCGACTGAATCGGAACAATTAAAAAACCAACAATAACAACAGAAAATTAACAAAAATTGTTCGTAAACGTTCCATATTGAGTTTGGCTTTATTTATAGATTTGATTTACAGTAAAATACACAGGGTGTATCAATGCTATATCAATTTAAAAGAGCCGAATAATAAAAATAACGAACGATAATTTTGTATCGGTCGTTCGGTAATCGATATGACAGCAAATAAGATGGAATTTAGAGTAGGATTTGGCGCCACGAATTTCACGATATATCGATTATCGTTGATAAGCGTAACACCCCTGGCTTATAGGAACAACGCTGGTGGGAGTATATGGTGGGACTAGGCCCTATAAGAAAGAAATATTATTTAGTAGTCATTAAAAAACAACTTGCAGGTGTAAAAATACCAGACGAGAATTTAACACCGCAGCAGCGCGCGCACCGCGAAGAACAGTTAGCCACGATCCGCAAGATGCAACAAATGTTGTTCCCCGAGAGCGGCGGCAACAACCCCAACCAGGGCGGCGGCGACGGCTCGCAGCCGCCCAACGACATGCCGCCCAACTCCACCGCCAACATGAACATGGGGCCCTTCCCGCCTATGTCCGGAATGGGCCCCAACGGACCCATGGGATCCGGACCCAACGGCCCTATGGTCTCCATGCCGAACAGTATGAATTCCGGCCCGAGCTGCACGATGTCCGGTCCGATGGGACCCAACGGGCCTATGGGAGGGCCGATGGGGCCGGGCGGTCCTATGGGTCCAAATGGGCCTATGGGTGGACCGATGGGAGGTATGGGCGGGCCCGGCGGTATGGGCATGGGTGGTCACGGTTCCATGGGTCCTAACGGGATGATGGGTCCGAACGGGCCTATGATGTCGGGAATGGGGCCTAACGGGCCTATGGGGCCGATGGGGCCGTGCGGTATGAAGGGTATCAGAAGTGCGTGCGGTGGGCCTGATATGAAAACTGGAATGTGCACAGACATACACATGGGCAGAGGCTGTGGTGGACCCATGGGCGTAAGTCTAATCCTTACAGTACAGATATAATAAAAGTAACTATGCCAGACTGACACACCAACTGTATGGTCCCAAACGAAGCAACGCTTGTACTATGGGTACCGTACAATGGACTGGGGGCGACCCTAGTGACCAAGACCTGGTCAAATTACGGAAAGGCCATTTCCGAAATTTGCCCCGACGGGAATCGAGCCCGCAACCACCCGGTGCAGTGAGCTGAGCGGCGTACGTTCGAACCACTGCTGCACCAAGCGGTCGTCCATAGATATTCGGTATTAGGTATTTATATTTTCTTACTTATTTTAGCGAATGCCAAACCCCATGGGTGGGATGGGAGGAGGTCCCAAACCGTGTATGATGGGTGGACCACACATGGGACCCAGAATGATGCCAGGACCTAATCTTAACACTATGAACGGTGAGAATTTCTACTCTAATACAATAGAAATAGGGTTCTCAAATACGCAAAGCTCAGGATGCCAGTTCGTGACTACCCGATCCAGAGAGCAGAGAGTGCAACTGCTTAAGGGCTTAAAGGTCAACCCTGAGCATCCCTATTAATAGCGTTCCATATTCGTGACCAATTCAGAAAGATCTGTCAACACTGTTAGAGGTTTTTTTAAATGAAGCTTCGTTCATGCTATTTTATACTTTAAAACAATTGTTGTAAAGTTATAAACGTTATTGAAAATGGTTTCACGAATACGTAACGCTTTTTTACCGACTTGTTGTACACACCCTATTTGAAAATATCAATACACAAATTATAATTCACGCACACAAAGTATCAGTTTATATGCAAAGGAACATTGTTAATCAATATGGCGATGCATCTTCTTCTTCTTCTTTCGGTGCCTCTCCAACTAGTGAAGGTCGGCTAACAACTTGTGGAATGTATTCCTGTCTTGCGCAAGGCGGAAAATTTGCGCAGCACTTGCGATGCCTGTCCACTCCCGAATGTTGCAGAGCCACGACTTTTTTCTGCTGCCAATTCGTCTCTTGCCGGCGACTTTGCCCATCATAAAAATTTGCAGCAACTGATTTGCAGTAATGCAATCTTGGATCAGGATAAATAACTAATAAATATCGCCAGACTGACACACCAACTGTATGGTCCCAAACTAAGCAACGCTTGTACTATGAGTACCGAACAATGGGTTGGGGGCGATCCAATTGACAGCCAGTCCTGGGCAAATCACGATTTTTCTTTTTTTTTATAATTGATTGTACCCTTAGTGTGCACAATCTGCCGCGTCTGAGTCAGAGCCCTTGTCATTACATTTATTGTTCTTTAAACATATTGTTTTAATACTAGGTGAAACAAAAAGGGTATACTATTTTTTTTGCAACTTTACTTTGTAAATCTAAACCTATCGGCTTTATGGGACAGTTGAAGTACTAAAGGTTTTGCAGACTTGTGAAATCTGTCAACAGCTGCATTCCTATAACACCTTTTGTTTTTCAAGTTTCTTCCAAAGCTGATAGGTTTAGAACGAAATATTGACCCTGAGGCTCCAATATCGGTTGTGTTGTGATGCAGGCGGTATAATGATGGACGGGAGCATGATGGGCGGCATGGTGGGCCACGGCGACTGCGGCCCGGAACACCACGGCATGCCTGTCAACGGGCCCATGTGCGACGAGTACGGCCGCGGGAGAAATGTTAGTATACTGCTCACAACATCACATAATACCCTGTTCTTTCAGCAATTATGAACCAATAGGTATATATAGACGCTTTACGCCATTTCTAATCTGGTTCAATTGGATCTCTTTGTGTGTTTAACTGATTTTCAATGTTTGTAGCCCCTAGATGCGTCGGCTGAATGTTTTTTAAAACTGATTTTATGGTCGTCTATTCCGAAATTTGTTAGAATTTATGTGGAAAAGGCAGCTCCAGCTATCTTTCTTTCTGATATAATTGAATCAAGACTAAACTAAACTAAACTTGGTGATCTTCTCAGTCGAGGTCGCGTACCGATCCGGTTGTAGATATGAGAAAAAAATATGTAAAATTTACAATTTGTTATGTTTGTGCCTGTAGGTCTAAACAAAATAAACACTTTGAGTTTGATTTTGACTTGACGTCGGGTCTTGAGATATCTAAAATATTGCTGTCCTGTTCATATACTAAGACCAAGAGTAGGACGGAAATACAGAATAGAATTAATACTTACCTTACATGAACGGATATGAGTGACCTCTTTGACAATATTTCAGACTGTTTGAGTGATACATTGTTATGTTCCCGCTTTTCATGTTAAATCTTAATGTAAAGGCGTATGTAGGCGTTTCTGATTGCGTGTGATAATAAATTGTAGGCATAGCTCTTAACAGAGTAGAAGTCGCGCGTCATTGGACACCCCCCTCCCGTACTGCTCCCCTACCGCAGGAACTTAATCAGCTAAGCGCCTATGCCTGTAGTAACCATTGTTATTGTACTATACAGGGTGTAAGGGGCGTCGTAACAAATACTCATACTGATATTCCATCTCTGGGGGGTCCAGAATCATGAGTTGAATCCATGGTAACAGTTTTCGTTACGATGCCCCTTACACCCTGTATTTAACTTGATACCTAAAACCAACCGTGACTTAAGGGTCTATGCACACCACGTATTTAAAACGCGCGTCGACGGCGCGTTTAAAAAAACGTGGTCTGCACAGGCACTAATGCACGCTAGATTTTTAAGAAAGTCTTTAAATGAGCCAAAAAGTGTACTCCAATGCTTTTCAACCAGTAACTATGGTGACTGGCCATAAAATTTGGCTCTACGATCGTCAACTCGCCTTTTGAGCGTGGCGGTTCACTGACAAAGACGAGAGTTTTCACATGCGAGCCTTGTATTAATAAGTACCTCAACAACTAGAAGCAGGCACGATTCCGCCCACAGATGGGTCCGGGCGACCCGGGCGGGTTGGGCCCGGGGCTGGGCGGGCTCGGCCACAAGGCGGGCCTGCGAAGCCCCAAAAGCCCCGCCTCCGGAGACATCGACTGGCAGAAACTACATCACCAATTCTTCGACGACCCTAAGTCGATGGACAATGAACTCAGTAAGTTTACCTATTACTTGTAATATACAAAGCTATCTCGGAACGGAATTTGCAAACTTCCATCCCTTATTTCACCCCTTCAAGTTTTATTTTCGCAACAATAAGTAGCCTATGTCCTTCTCTAAGGTTCTATCTGTTTCTATACCAAAATTGATTAAAATTGGTTCAGCGGTTTAGGCGAGAAAATGTAACAAACAGGCAGACAGAGTTACTTTTTAATAAAATTGTTCTAACGTTTAGTCTATCGGCAGACCCATTACTTGGGTTTCAAAGGACAGACACAAATTGATATTATTGTTGCGACCTAGAAACTATTTCGTCAAATACCTCGAAGGATCCTTATTTTATCAGCTTGATACAAAAACGCATTGTTATTCTAGAGGAACCCCATCGAATAATTACGAAGGATCTCTAAAAGTTGAATGTTCGAGACTGTAGGTATGTAGGTATAAAGTGAACGCGTGATCGGCGCGACGGCGGCGGCAAATACCTACTCGCGAGCAAATACAAAGGGAAGCCGACAGTGGGTCTCGAGATCATTCGATTGGGATTATTATTACCTACATACCTACCGAGAATGTTCAGGAAAATACCAGCTCGCATTTTTATTCCGTATATAAGGCGTTGACGACGGGCAGCGAGTTAGTTACTTCTTGGAAGCGACAGTGTACGGAACTTAAGTAAGCGAACGAAGAGTGATATACCAGTGACCTAGGCGATTATATTGGAATACTGTGTGACTGCTAAGTGATTCGGAACAGTGTTTGTTGTATGTAACTAGTGATAGTGAACTAGTGTAGTACTGTGTATTTGTCAAGTTTGTGGAGAGCGGAATAAACCCTTTATACACGTAGTCGGCATTAATTGTACCTACCCCTAGTACGTAACATTATGTTAGTAACAGCTAGCAAACAGTAATAAAATGCCAATAATATGAATTCAATTCTTTTATTTCTTCTAGCCTTTGAAGTAAATTAAGTAAAACCGCGTTTAATTGTATAACAGGTACACAAGTGAAGTCGCCATGTTCAGAGAGAGGGGGCTGCTTACCCCCGCCGCCGTACGGTGCGTCACCACTGCACCGGTCCGCCTCTGTGCCTATAGGTGAGCCTATAGCCTAGACACAAATGTTACATATTGAAACTAACGAGCATTAACATACATGCGCATACGCATGTGTTTAGTAAAATTTCTGAATGTCGAAGTTTTGTCAAATCGGCTTTATCCTTAGTGAACACGGGGTTTTATACAGCGCTTGAGAAACTTGAACGTCCAAACAATGTCATGGAATGTTATGATTCAAGATATCACAGAGATTTATTTACTTCTTCTTTCTTTGAAAATATGGCCCACCCAGTTAATAGATATTTCGCCAGTGTCAAGTAAACGAATAGCATCAACAAACACATTTAATAACAATACAAAACAAAAACTTGACTGTCAATGCAATAATACAGATTAGAAGTTTAGTACTATGGCCAAGAAATTATCCGTCAATGAAAACTCAACCGTATCTCAATTCTATAGCGACGCAATCCCCCGGGCACGGTTCAGTCCAAATGCCAATGTCGGCGGAAGCCTCCCGCGCCGGCTCTGGCCTCAACAGTCCAGCGCACTGCAAACAGGGCCCTAAACAAGATGCGCCAGGTCAGTATCCCATATTCTCACTAACTATATGTATTACCTTGTAATTGATGTGAGAACAGTGAATTCAAAGGACTATGGGTAATTTTGTTGCCATTTTATGTCCCAAACACAAGTCTTATTATAAAAAATAAGTAAATGTAACAAACAAATGTCTTGAAATAAAACTATTTTTACGGATTATATCGCGTTTATTTAATTTTTATGTTCCCGACGTTTCGGTTGCTTTACAATGTGTAGTATTCGCGTAAATATAAGAAAACAATAAACAAATGTCTTTTTGCGTACTCAAAAGGCGGATAAGACGACCCGAATCTCGTAATATTTGAACGCTCGAAGAGCGCTTGTGTTATATCTACTGAAAGAGATGGGATTTAAAATCGCAGATGAAAGATAGGGTTTTATGGGTAATATTATAAATAGTTTATTCTTCGACTTATTTAAAGGGGTTTCGTTCGTCCTTTTAATTCATTATTCTTGTTTTTAAACAGGTTCATAGGTAAGTATGTATAAATATCGCATGACAAATTTAAGAAGCCATAGAAGTAATACCAGCATGCCCATTTATTATCTGTGTTAGACATTTTCCCAACCACTACAGATTTTATTTTCGACACGATTCCCCACAACAATGTTGGCGAATCGAAATCGATTAATAATCGAGTTGTTTTCTTTTATTTTGTTTTTTTTTCTGTAGTTGTAATGCGTATTTTTTGTTTTCCCTCCCCTCCCCCGCAAAACGCTTGACGCTTGAAATCCCCAACGTGTGACGAATAACACCGAATTTGTAAAAAAAAACGTTCACAAACATGGAATCGCCCCACATTCGAAACTGGACTCTAATAACGTGGCTGTAAAATAATATTCGAACGATGATCGATTGGAATTCAAAAACGATTGGATCGAACATTGGCCACAAAAGAAATACTAGAGAAACTAGACGACGGGGTGTTTGTCCGTACTCTGCAATGCTTGGCGGCGCAACAGCAGAAGAACCTACAGGGCGGTTCCCACGGGAAGGAGCCGAGTTTGATGCCCGTGCCTTCGCCACAACAAATATCGTATCTCAACCAATTCGAAGGTAACTAGGCTTGATTGGACGTCCGCGGAAATAATGAATACTTGGGCTGGGCTTACGCAGGTCGCATAACATTGGTATCCCCTCACACGTAAGTACGCTATAGATGTCAATCACCCGAGAAGTGTAACCCCGGCCTAATGTAACGTTTTTTTGTTATTTATTATTTCTGCTTGTGACACCAATTGAGACTTATTTTATTCCGCTTTTCAATATACTTGCCGTTATTGTTGGAAGGTCGCTGAGTCCCAATAAACCCCTGATAATAAATTTGACAACCATCCAACAATCGAAACGTTTATTTGGTTTAGGCCTTCGGGGGCACTTAAAAATTGATTTTCGTTTTCTTAAATCTACAACCGGATCGGACATATTGTTATCTTATAGCCGTATCTCTCCCTTAAGGTTATTAGAATGTATGTTGGGGGTTTATTGCAACTTTGTGATCATTTAACAAAATGTTGACTTATTTGGGCCAATTTATATGTACATCTAATTGCACATAAATATTGTAATTTTTTGTACGTCTATCATTGTGTATCACAGTAGTTTTAATATCTGTGTGTTTGTGTGTTTTTTTATTTCTATTTTTATGTTCTCATTTTGGTGGTGGTTGGTGAAAATGTGCTAACATTATGTACTTTCATACTCTATGGCTAATTCGATCTTTCATTCTACGTTTATATTCGTCCGATTATTAGTATATGCGGCGTGGTTTATTTTTAAAATGTAATAACGTGTGGCAGGTCAAGAATTAACGATACAGAAACAGCCTAATACGTCGTTAAAAGACAACGGCCCGCCGTCGAACAGTGGAGGGCAGACGCCTCAGTCGAATTCAAATCAAAAATCACCGGCCGGGTAAGTATTCATATTTTTTTAAGCTATTGCATAGCTTCTATCGCGGGCCTTGAGCGTGGAGGCCGAATCCAGAAATTCCGTAACGAAAATAACCTTTTCATTACTCATACACTGAAAGTAGGTCTGAAGTTGCCTGAGGAGCGGGTTGAAAGTAATACTTTTCTGGCCCGGGAGAATCACTTTCAACTGACAGCTGTCAAATTATAAAAAAAAACTAGTTCCATTTCTATGGACCCATGTTCAAACTTTTTCTACAGTCACTCAATTACAGCACGATGTAAAATTGAAATAACATAAAGTTGAGTATTAATTAAAGAATATATACTTTTAAATGACTTAATTATAATTTAGTTTCAACAATTTCTTTAAAATAACATAGATTTGGTCAAAATATTTAAAAATGAAAATTTAAAATACTGGCTAAATAATGAAGTTGGCCGGCCAACGAAAAAAAAACAAAATAGGCGGCAATCCGATCTTTTTTTTCGAGTTTAAGAGTATTGTTCATGCTTCTTTGTATTATTTCTTTAGCCAATTCCTGTTTTTATTTTTACTTTCCTTGTATTCGTAATGAAAAGCACAGTGTTTACCTCGGGTGAAAGACTTATTTTGTCCCTCGAACTATTAGCGCCCTCGCTACGCTCGGGCGCCAAACCCCGTCTCGGGAAAAATAAGTCACTTTCACCACTCGTGTAACAATGTACTAAACCTAACACCCCCCACTCCGACCGACACAGCGGTGATACTTTTTACTTACGATATTTTAGTTGCCCTATAGTGGATAATTTCGTCTTAATTTCTAATGTTTAGGTGACTCAGTAGGAAATAGGTCCGGCTTAAATAGTAACAGACGTGGGTTCAAGCCTCCACCCAAGCAATCGACTTTTTGTTTTATATAAGATTTAAATATTTTCTTCCTTTATAAATTTTGCAATTTATATTTATATTATTTTAAATTGAATATTTGTTTTATATCATTTTATATTTTTAAACCTAAATAAAAATATGTTATCTAATTAAATTTAAAAATAAAAAAAATAGCCGGGTAAGCATTCATATTTTTTTTAGCCTATTCCCGTCACACACTCGTCACTGTTACTGCTGTAAGCCAGGATCGACAATGGTGACCAATGATGATGTCGAGGTTTGACCCTCAACGAGTCCTGGGGAAAAGATACATTGTCTTACAGTACGCGCGAAATTAATCGATAGAAATTTTAAACCCTTGGGGGTAAAACTTTTACAAACATTGAATGACATATTTATTTATATCGAATCAACAGCCTAAAAAATAAGTTTCAAGCTTCTAGCTCTAAAAATGACGATACATCCATAAAACTTTTCATCCCCCTTTCAACCCCCTACAACCCTTTTTTCGCATTAAAAAGTAGTGTGTACCAAATTTCATTTAAATCGGTTCAGTTTTGGCGTGAAAGAGCGACAGACAGAGTTACTTTCGCATTTATAATATTAGTAAGGATGTTGACTCCAAATAAGGGGTGAGTCGTAGGATTATGATGATGTACGATGGTGACCGATGCATGATGATGGTGATTGTGCAGCATGATGCCGGGCACCCCCGAGCCGCACTCCTCCCTGGCGGAGCAGCGCGCGGGCCGCTTCTCCATGGAGCAGAGTCCAGGGTTCATCAACCCGCAGACACCCACGTCCGCGGCCAACTCCAAGTGTGGAGGTTAGTACCCATTTTTTTTGAACCCTATTTATGTCCCACTGCTGGGTAAAGGCCTACCCTTTTTATCGCCACAGGTCCCTATCTTTTGCTTGTAGTGGAAAGGTGTTCAAGAATGAAAATCAGCGTCAAGCACCTTTCGCCTGGCATTAAGGCTGCTCTCCCGGTTTTAACATACCAATACTCTTATTTTCTCGCTTTTCTGTCTTATTGTTTGTGCAAAATAAATATTATCTTCTGTCCATGTGTGTAATATGTATCCTAAGAAATGAGTAGTAGTCGTAGTCGTAGTTATATTCAAATTCAATTCAAATTCAAAATTGTTTTTATTCATGTAAGCCAACAAAGCATTTATGAATAGTCAGAATCTACCACCGGTTCGGAATGCTGCTTCCACTGAGAAGAGCCGGCAAGAAACTCAATGGTTACTCTTTTCAATGAATGAAAGATGGCGTACATTCTCAGGAACAGCATAAAAAAATAATATGAGTAGGCAACACCATTGCCACTAAATAGCTAATAGTAAATAATAATCATATATGTAGTAATGTAAATAAAATGAGAATGCTAGTTTAGTGTGATGTGCATACCTATACTCATACTTACATCAAATGAAACGTTTACGAACCAAAATAATAATTGATAAAACAGGGGTGGATAATATGATAATTGCTTTGGTGTGATGCCTTCCATGCTAAGTAAATAAATAGTATTTAACGACAATGTTGTTAAGAGGAAAGTGAGTGGACCAATCCCCGCAAGCAGCGCCCGCGCACGAGCATGACTTGAAAAGCGGCATCACTCTCCTCAACCATAATAGAGGGAAGAGGGTGACCCGCTCCACAATTCGTTCAATATATTAGGCGAGGGAACTAGTCCATACTGCGAATTCTGAAGTTGATGATGACGTTACATGATTAGCATGTTTTTTTTCATTTTCAACTCTCAGACTTGAGATCGATTTATTAATTCGGGCCTCAGACCCTCTTAGGTGTTTGAGACGTCGTTATTTGACAGTTTTGTATGACGCGTTAACAGTGAGCACTCATAATTTGAGTCTTATTTGAGTATTCTGCAGTAATAGTGTATTTCATTTTATACAGATGAGAAATCCCGCCCGAGTCCGTCATCAAACCGGTCAAGTCAGGACAGTGCGTCAAAAACGCCACAGCGGGACACGCCGAACCTGAACCAGGGCCCGTACGCGCCCGCCTCGTCCGCGTCCTCGTGCGCCGGCAGCGTCAAGAACAGCTGCAGCGTCGCGTCCAGTACCGCAGGCACTACTGCCACGGGCTCCATGGACGACACGCTAGCGGGGAACAGCGAGGTATAATAATAATAATAATATCGCCAGACTGAAACACCCAACTAAGCAACGCTTGTACTATGGGTACCGTATAATGGACTGGGGGCGGTCCCAGTGACTCCCAGACCTGGGCGAATTACGAAAAGGCGAATTCCGAAATTTGCCCCGGCGGGAATGGAACCCGCAACCACAATGTGCAATGAGCCGGGCGGCCTACGCTCCAACCACTGTGCCAAGCGGTCCTCAGACAGTGTTTCATAAATGGTGGATAGGCTGATGTTGCAGCAGTGCCAATAAGCTTCATACCATAAACAATACAGCATTTTTGTAATGCTGGTTATGATTTCACTTGTCTGCATCCTGTCCCTTCAGGGTGTTTCTTATAAAAAAACATTCTCTTTTTAGATTGTATATTTGGACCAGTATTATTAACGACATTATGAGTTTTTCGATTTAAATCTAACTGAAATTCGATATTTTTTTATATTAACATACTTATCTCATTAGTAATTAAAGATCACGTGCGACAAAATGAAGATGCCTTTTTCTTTTCTCACAGACGACATTATCAGGCGGGCCGAACAGCACGAGTTTACCGGGCCCCTTCCCCGGCCCCTGCAGTATGAACAGGCCGGACAACATTCCCATCAACCCCAACCAGGGCCCCAACGGGCCCATGGGCCCCGCCACGTCTTCCTTCGACCCGATCTCGTCGCTCGCGCAGATGTCGCAGCAGCTCACTAACACGGTGGGCGGCGGCGGCCAGGGGCCCGGGGGACCCATGGGACCCAGCGGCGGTGGCATGGGGCCCTTCGGCGGCGCGCCCCACCACATGCAGCACCATCACACCATGCACCCCCACTCACATCCGCATATGATGATGAACGAATTAGGTGAGTTTATTGACTAAGCTAAGTTTTAACTCTATAGACTTGGTATTTCTTTGAAGTACTCGAAGTTCATGTATTCCTTTTCGTCATCAGGGTGCCATATGGACAACATGGGCGGTCCAGGAATGGGCGGACCTATGGAGGGAATGATGGGCGGGGGCGATTTTCCACCGGATATGAATCTGAGTCCAAAAATGGGCGGAGGCCCCATGGGCGGGCCTATGGGACCGATGGGCCCGGACGCGGCCATGATGGGCCCTCGGATGGGCGGCGCGGGCAAAATGCCGCCGTTCAACGGCGCCAACGTCCAGGTGAAGGCGAGCGCGCCCAACACGATACAGTACCTGCCGACGCGGCCGCAGATGGCGTGCAACTCGGGCCCGCGCGGCCCGCCCAGCCTGGACTTCCTGCAGAGAGTCACGAACCCCATGCAGATGGACGGCGGCAAGGGCGGCGTGGCGTACTTCCCCGGCGCGCGCGGCATGGACATGGAGGGCGGCATGCGCGGCGTCATGCGCGCGCCGGCCATGCTGCGCATGCCGCACCACTACCCGGCCGGGTTCAACTCGCCGCCCAAGATGGCCGCCGACCCCTTCGGCGGGCCCGGCCCCGGCCCCATGTGCGGGCCCGGCTTCCGCGGCGTGAAGGGCGGCATGGGCCCGGGCGGCGTGCGCATGGGCGGCGCGCAGCAGCTGCCGCCGTCCATGGGCGGGCCGGGGCCCGGCTTCAAGGGGCAGGGCTTCGCGGTGCCGTCCACGGCCGACCCCACGTATGCGGCGCAGTTCCACAACTTCCAGCAGCAGCTGTACGCGACGGGCAACCGCGCGGCGCCGCACGCGGGGTACCCGCCCTACCAGCCGCCCAAGTGATGACCGCCGGCCCCGCCCCGCGCGCCGCCCGCCGCCTGACCGCCGCCGCCCAATACTCAGCGACGTTCGTTCTTTTGTATTGCAGACTGATCGGCGGCCGCCGCCCGCCGCGACCGTACTTAACGCGCCACTCGCGCGCCAGTGAAACGAGAGATCGAATATTTCGTTAGTGATTTTCGTTAGTCCGCGTATTATTGTGAGATTTTTTGATGTTGTGAAGTTTTCGACTAATTTTATTATGTTTATTACTAGCGTACGGTTTCGATTCTAAGCCACAACTGGGTTTCTTGACTGAGCATGGTTTTTATGATAGTGAGATGCGGATGCGTTTGTACAAATTGTACAAAATTTAGACGTGTTATCGTGTACTCTACATAATTTAAAGTACAGTTTTAGACGTAATTTTTTGCTAATGGCAATAAATTAGTTTTAGATGGTTTTTTTACACAGACATGCCAGAATTTCAGTGTATTGGTTCCTTTACTTAGCTATTTTTTTATAAACGATTCCTATGCACACAGATATCTAGTCAATTTTGAAATTAATGGAGCCCGACCCTGTGTTAAAGCGTAATCTTAACTATTGAATCCGCACTTTGGTTACTTTAATAACACAGAAGTACATAATTTTATATGTTTTGTCCATTTAGTTTTATATTAATTAGTGAAATTGGTTTAATGTTATTATTTTGGCTCTGTGGCCAGTATAACTTGAAAATTGATGTATCAGTTTTATTGACTGTTTCATTTTGATCTGATAGCAATGAGTTTCTGTCTTCCAATACCTTAAACTAGACTCTTAAATAATTACAATTCATTTCGTGTCGAGTATAACATAGCAACTCATACTCTACTCAAACGTTGCAACTTGCGCAGCCGCAAGTTCTAGTAGTCTATTACTTTTAATGATAAAAGTACTTAAAAAAATCTGATGCCATATTATTTGCCACGTGAATTTAATTTCGTGATATTTTTAACCGTCTTATTTAATTTATTATCGTCTGTAATTCTGTATGAACAATGCCAAGATTATTCTGAACGCAACAATTTTTTTAATCATAGTACATAGGGCATTTTAATATGCTAGGCTAGTAGTCGCACATTGTGGAAGTCACAGCGGCCTTGGTTAAATAATGCCTTGTTTATAAAGCAATGAACCCGGGCGGATGCGCGCGCGATGTCAGAGTCGCGAGCTCTCACCGACACCTTTGCGCAGACTGCACTACGAACGCTTTTGCAATAAATATAAAATAATATATATGAAATAAAAGTAAGTAAATAAAAATATTACCTGCTAGACATTTCACTTCAATCGAAAATTTGCATGTAAAATGGCTTAAATTCTCGCGGATCTTTATAAAAATAGTAACTAAAAATAATGGAGCAAGCAATTTAAGGACTCATTGTAAAATTTAGCATCATAATGTTTTACTTTTAGTCAGATACTCTCGTGATCTCGTTCAATGCATTGCGCTAATTGCCAACACAAATTACGTAACACGTCGAATCAAACAATTGTCTCTCGCGGACATAAGTGTGATTGAACGAAATGTTCTACGAAATTTAATCACTAATAATAATAATCGCTAATCTGGGGACAATACCAATATACTAGAGTCCGCTCACTGCGAAAACAGCGTTGGTAAATAAAATAATTATTGGCGTTTGCGGCATTATTTCGTATTTTAAAAATCGCAACGATCAAATTTGCAGTGCGCGCTTAGCCTTAGTGCTACCTGGATTTAACGTTCATATTGTAAAAGCATGTAATTGGCGCTTTATGGATGAAGTTTAGCACTTGTTTTGCTATCGATGGAAGTAATAGAGCGCGATAGACACTAGTATATGTAACATAGTGTCGTGGAGCAGTCTGCGCACAGATCTAGATCTCGTGATTACAAAGGACACTGAATATTTGTGAGGAAACAGCACAACAGTCCAGTAATAACACCCGCTAGCAATTAGATAGTCTTAATTTAAATGTAATTATAATAATAAGGTAAAGAATGGTTCTTGTTTTAGTAATAAGTGAAGAGCAATGATATAAAATAGTTTGTGTAATATTGATAAGAGATGAAATTAAGATGCAAACTATTGGTTGTGATTCTAACACAATTTGTTAAGTTGTTCGTAGATTTGTCACACGGAGAATTGTGGGAACTTACGGACTTCACGATAAGGCCCTTTTTAATTTTTATTTTATTGTTTTTTGGATATTTTTTACTTGTCGTTCTCGTTTGTACATCGCTAACAATAATTGTACAGAGTACTTTTGGACTTAATTTAAGGCAATAAATGTATTTATTTTATAACTCGTGATGTAAGAATTTATTCTTAATTATTATAAAAAAAATATATAATATGCTTGTAAACTCATGTTTTATTTCTTAGCCGATGCTTTTGAAGCGGTCAGAATGAGTAAAGCGTTATCTAAATAAATTCGTTTCTGTAATTAGGTACGACTTATCCGAGCCGTAGATTATTTGTTAGTAAAGTTCATTATCGTCGACGTTACCTGTAGAAATAGGTGAGCTAGGAGCAAAATATTTTGAAATCTATTAAAAAGGCCAAAAAGAATATAATATTTTTACGTAGCTAGGCATAAGTTGACGCGAACCAAAACAGTTACCCATGATAAGCAACGCTTTGCTATGAGTACCGTACAATAAAGGACTAGAGGTGATCCTAGTGGCACATAGACCAGAGCAAATTACGAAAATATGCCACGACGGGAATCGAGCCCGCAAACACCCGGTGCTTCGAGCCGAGTGGCCTACGCTTGGACCCTTGGACGATTTAACCACACGCCGAGGGCAAAGGAGTACTAAAGTCAGTACTTGAAAATTAATTACACCGATTGTATACACCTGCATATCTGGATAGCTGTCGTTCTTGAAATGTTTTAGAGTAAGTTGGATATATTAATAAATGCACTGCACACGGTCTTTGTCGCGAATTACAAAATGTGCCTTTTATTAATGTCAGATATTGAAAAATTTCTAAAAAACCTCAAAAAATTTGAACTTCGCGGGCTAGATGGGCGCTTTAGCCTTAAGTGAAAAAAATACTCCCTGAAACTGCAGTGGTCAATTTCATTTTGAATCTAAGCTTATAAAGCGTGATCATATAAATTCGACATTGATGTAGAATGCAGGCATCCTAAAATTATCTGTTTTGAATTTCCCGCAATTTATAATAGTAAGGAAACAGGAAACTTTAAGACATAGAGTATAGAACACCACCGACAATGATGTTCGGTAAATTGAACGACTAAATATTCATTCACTCATTTCAAAATAGAATTATTATTATGCAACTTTCATGTATTATTTATTATAATATATCTAAATATTGTGTAATATCACACAATAGTTAGATGACGTGACATATTTTAACCGTTAGAAATAAATATGTGTTTTTTCCTATGGCAAGGAATGAAAAATAGAAGCATGATGGCGACGTCAACAAATCATACGAGTATTTTGATTGGTTAATAATGAACTACTTGTCTATGGTATTGTTTAAGACCCAATCAGAATTTTAAGAAAATCTTTCAATTCAATATTTATTTTCTATGTGTACCAAAAATATGGATGATATAAAATTATAATATTTACTGCGAGCCTGTATATTTTTGGAAACAGATATTTTCTTATTAGTAAAATATTAGAGTGTGTTTTGAAAACTGTCTGTATTGTAAGAATAAAAAATAAACCAGGGAGAAAGTAGCATCCTTGACAAAAGTGGAAAATTACTCATTCATTATTCGAAATTAAAAAGTATATGAATTTGTCTATGGGAAATACAGAACGGAATCTTGTAAAAGATTAGGCCATTTCATAAAACAAATGTATAGTAACTCGCAGAAAATATCTTCGGGACAGTTGTATTTATTTCAGCTTTGCATTTTATTTTAAATTGATTCGTGAACCGCATTGTAGGTCCATTGAAAAGGATTCATCGTCGACTGGCGGAAGGGTTAGCAGTCTTGGTTCTGCAATAGAAAAGATTTGCATTGAGAGGAGACGTAAGGTAAACATCGATTTTAATTTTTTTCTCCTAAAATGGAATCGTGCGATGAAAGTAAAGATTACATATCGATACACGCAAGTGGTTCTGTATTGAGTGTTTATAATGTATTTTTAGTGTATCCTTGTACGAAATGAAAGTTTGACTTTTGCCACATATTCTTTTGAATGGCAGGTGACGGACGGACATCTAGTTACGAGAGGTACACAATATGCAACGTAAACCGTGTTGTGATCGTGTTAGCTCGTTATTACCACTATTATGTGCACGATTGAGGGTGTAAAGTGGCTTCCAGACGGTTATGGAAGCAGTGGATTGAATTGTTTTTTCCTGGGTAAAATGTCAAATTGTGAACTTGTCAAAACTGGGTTGAGTCATTGTTGCGATCCATTTATCGGCCCAAGCCCCAACTAATTGTGTGCGACCCTTTATCACTGTTTACCTGTGCATGTGATAATTTTAAACAACCTGAACAGGAAATGGTCAACTCCTTTTCATGAAGCTAAGTGATGTTTTTGTTCAAATCTGTGTGATTCCACCTGTTATCATCATATGTTTTGTGGTAAGGCTGTTTATTGTTCTATTAAATCATTCCATGAATCAGAAAATTAAGAAACAATGACTTATGTTCACATAATATTTGGTAAATACAAAGGACAAACATTGTTAATACTTACAGAAAATGGTTTATTTCATATAAAATAATAATGAAGTACCTAACTTTTGATACCTAATGTATTTTTCTAGGTATTTTCTGTATGTGATAATATATTATGTTCCCTCAGTGACAACAAAAGAGCTTGGCTATAAGTAAATAGGGCATCATGGACAAAGCTGTATTAATTTATACTCTGTATTAGAATTTCCGTTTTATCTATTTTAATATCAATCATATCATATTTTTTAACGGGATTTTCATATCTTTTTTATACATTTTTAACAATAATTATTTTGACAAAATATTAACAGAGTATGTTAAGGAATAACTATTCAGTATGTTTTGTTTTAATCCGTATACACTTGTACTGTGAAGTCTCTTATCATTTATATGGAAAGCATATTGGTGCCACAAACATAACAGTATCATAACAAGTTTTATGTTTACTGTTATTTACTTTGTACTCGAAATTTTTAGTTGTACACTCAATTCTAATAGTATTTATCAAATAAAGTTGTAAATTAACTTTATGACAGTGTAACAGACCTACATATTGACCTATTAAAATGTGGGTTAAATTCAGAATTTGTATAAATGCTCAAATGGAGATAGGGTCTGTCAATGGAACATTTTATGGATTTAGAAGCCACAATAATAAAAATATTCTTGTGGCTTCTTCTTCTTAGTACAAACAATTGTATCTTAGTCCTTACTTGTTTGGATTATATTTAAAAATAACTTAGTGTTCCTTAGTTGTGGATCAACATTTCATGGGATATCAAATAGGTATAAATGTGGCAAAATATAAAGTAGTACAAAGATCAAAAGTTCTTAATTAACTATGAACTTGACCTTCCATGCCTCCAATTGGAATTTTAGAGCAATAAACCATATTCGTTCTTATCAGTTTCATCGAATTAGATAGTGATATTAAATATATTATAGAATCATTATGTGGAAACCTGCATGTTATAGAAAACGAATTAATGAAAGATATGTGAAATCCAATCCGCACTGCTTGATGGATTATGAATCCCCCTTGTGTTATGGGGAGGCCCATGGCCAGTAGTGGAACTTTAAAAGGGCTAATTATTCTTGTTTTCTTTGCTATAGGCTAAGGCATTTATGATGTATATCCACATTTTATCTATGGTATTCGCTCCTGAGTATGGCGAGCCTATTACTATTTACCGGGCACTCATTTCCAGACTGGAAAGACTCAGAACCTCTCAATAGAAAATCTTAATATTGTCCTAACCGGGAATTGAACCCAAGACTTTGTGATAGGTAATCTATGCTTACAACTTTTAGACAATATAAACAAAACACCTAAAATAAATGGTAATCCTGCTTTGCAAATGTTACTTTGTTATTTCTTAGAAATGTCAGACTTACTCATGCGATAGATAAGACATGTTTGACCCCTCTAACCAAGAGGGGGTGCCCTAACTGTAGGCATTATGAGTCATGACATAAAGACAAATCTTAAGACAATTTATTAGATACTTTTATTACAATTAGATCATAAATTCTAATGTTCTTTCCGATGCACCCAACTATTTACATAAGTTCAAATATATTCGATGACGCCAATTATTTTGCTATCCTAATTAGTATTGACAGATCTTAAACTATTATTTTCTTATATTTACGCGAATACTACACATTGAAATAAAACTATCATCGGGAACATAACAAACTAAATAAACGCGATAAAATCGGTAAAATAGTTTTATTTCAAAGATCTTAAACTATTTATTTCTTGCTCATATATTATGATTACTACAATCTAAGGTTATGGACCAACAGAATCAATTCATATAGAATTGTAAGGGTTCCCTAGGCAAACTGAGAACCCTTATATAGTTTTGCCATGCCCGTCTGTCCTTCCGACGTCACAGTCATATTATTAGGGCTAGAAGGCTGAAAATTAGCACAAAGAATTTTATTTTATACTGCTACAAAACTGTATTTATATATTGTATTCTAGGATACCTCCCGTACTTGGGTGGATGGCAGTGAAAAAGAAATAGTTTACTCACCTCTTGAGAGGGGTATCGTTGAACAGGTATTTTCAAATTATTTTTAGGGTTCTTTAATAGTTTTTCAAATTAAGCTCCAAAGTGGCCTTAGTTTATCGTCTTTTCTTTTCATTCTCATTTCTTTTGCGTTTCATACTGTTATTCCTGAATCACATTAAAATAAATAATTAAAGTTAACCATCACGTTTAGTATTATTGAAAAGGGGGGGGCGGGATGTCTACGGAACCCTATAACAGGTATGCGTCGTCCGACACGCACTTGGCCGGTTTTCACATTTGCAAACCAGATTGTTTAGCAGGTAGGAAAACAAATGAGTAAATATCGATTGGCAATTACAATGCTGATGAATGATCAATCAATAATATCGTAATCAATAGCAAACGCAATTGATTACGAATTATCGGTAACAAAAGAATAAATGCAAAAAAAAATTGTGCGTCTCGGAACGCTCTGGACAGAAGTGATAACTTAAACTGACAGAGTGGTGCCGTAACGCGTTACGTTACGAAGCGGTTTACCCTTCCATAAAAAGTTATCACTTCAAAAAATATTGATCAGCCGGTCAAATTTAAATACTACCGCGCCTGTATTTCCTGAAACAGTAGTCACATTTTGCAAGATAAGTCCCATACAATATCTGTTATAGTTTAATTACATATTTATCAATTGATTACTTCAGATAAAGTATATTTTGGTGACTGTAAAGGTTGTTTATAAAATCTGAATTAATCCGAATCTGGGGCTTGGGCTCGGAGTATTGAGCATAGAATTATGTTGTTAATAAAATTTGATCGCGACTTGTTCACTTTTTTTAATAAATAAATCATTCATATCTCAAATACTATTAAACATTTTTACAATTTTTTTTTCTTGAATATTGATGGCTGCAGTGCTACTCATAAATACAGTGTAGGCCATTAGATGTCTTATATGGCTACAACACGAAAGTTGTGTTAAAATATAAAAATATTCAAAAGACCATAACTCTGAAAATAATTATAATTATGTATAGTCTTGTCTTGACTAACATCTTCATATCAGCTTCCGTATATGAACCTAAATTAATACTTCGGACTTTTGAAACACCTGTAGACAGGCGTCAAAATGATGATGGATTGTGTATACGTTTGAGTTCCAAACTGAAAGTAGCGTGTTCAATTCCTGTATTCAGTATCAATTTGAGTATGGGTACTACAATATCTTTGGTGGAACTCCTCATTCTGAGTGTAGAAATAATGATGATTAGTGTACCTGTTTTGTGTATGGTGCTTGGACATTTTAGTCTAGCCATCTCAGCCCTCCCGGACACCATGAGACGTGTTCCTGTCCTTTAAAAGAACTGCCTTATTGATATAGTGCAAGCATACCTTGACAATCATGCCCTATCAGGTGTCAGGTCAGTGAGGTATGCAAATCTTATTTAGTAGCTCATTATTATTTTATGATCTGACCTTAATTATACCTGGCCCATCATAACACTATTACCATAAGGCTTATGACCTACCTACTCCTTACAAAAGATAATTTTCAATAAAATTACCATTATAAAATAATTAAAAAGTGTGTTGATAAAACGAAATCTTAACTTGCTTAATCTATGAGGTAATAGACTGTTAGTAGTACATCATTATAATTGTTTTATCGGTTCTCAATTTAAGCGTGTATTTTATCAATATGTATCTCGGCTAAATCGGTGACGAACGCGATAAAACTTGTTGGCATAATAATAGGAGACATTTGTGATACTTTTATAAACAGTTTTAATTGATATCCTTTTACAAGGAGCTGAGTCTTGTATGCTCGAAGTAAATTGTTATCCTACTAATATTATAAATGCGAAAGTTTGTGAGTGTGGATGTATGTATGTATGTATGTTTGTTACTCCATCACGCAAAAACTACTGAACGGATTTGGATGAAATTTGGAACACAGATAGATTATAACCGGGATTAACATATACGATACTTTTTAACCCAATAATCCAATACTACGCGGATGAAGTCGCGGGGCACAGCTAGTTATTTATATAATCGAAACGCCAAATTGATAGTTTGTGTCAATATTTTGAACGATTTACTTAATCGAAGGCGACATCGGAAGTCGCAACAAATCGAAGCAATCTTGAATATCGTAACGATAAATCGACCGTGTATGGCTCTTTGCGATCGACGTTTCGATTTTTTTCTCAGTCTGATCCCGAGGATGATGCCACGTTTTATCGTTCCGTCTTTATCGCTTGATCACAACCATCGGTCGCTTCGTCCATGAACGGTAAAATTGAAGCGATCGATCGTTACGATTTGCTTCAGATCGACCGAAACGACAGATCGCACCGTATGTGAGGCCCGTTAAATGTCTTATTATATTATTGATACTAGTGGTTCTCCGCGATTGCGTGCGCGCAGTGTAAAATTCTTTCTCGGGCACCTATAGCCCAAGAGATGGTCTCATAGTTTCTTCGCTTTTATATAGATTACGTAATGGTAGAAATAATTATATAATGAGGCTAAAACCATCACAACATATTTATCAACATGCCATGGGTAGTGTCTGCAAGTAGCAAGTACTTAGGTATATGTGGGTCACTCATATATTAGACTGCTTGGATTAGAGATTCTATTTTATTACATCTACGATACCTTTCACTTTATCCATAAAAGTTTGATGTTATGAGGTTTTATTATAATATACACTCTGTTTGTTGAATTGAATTACATAATCTATACAAATAAATAAAATTGGAGTGTCTGTTTGTAATATCAAAATAACACCTTTTCACTAAGTGCATATCAAAGTACATACGACACCTATAGCAAAAACGCGATTTAATTTTTTATTTGTCTGTCTGTCTGTCTGTCTGTGTGTTTGTTCCGGGTAATCTCCGAAACGGGTGGACCGATTTTGATGGGACTTTCACTGGTAGATAGCTGATGTTATAAGCAGTAACTTAGGCTACTTTTATTTTAGAAAAACAAAATTAAAAAAAATGAGTCCTGTCGCGCGGGCTCAGAACGCGGGAGCGGGCTTTTTTGTTAAGTTAAATTCCACGCGGACGAAGTCGCGGGCTCAGCTAGTTGATTATATGTAAGGAAAATTTAATGTTTACTTTATACTAAAATAACAATACATTTTATATGTATTTAACTTAATTAAACTGTAATGACCAAGTAATAGGGTGGCTAGTCGTTTGAAATATTTTCCATTTGTTTTTATTTATTTTTAATAAGTCTAAATCGTGCTGCTCTCTAGTTGGTTTTAATAGGCATTGGTGCCGATTTTGCTGTCACCAAACTGAACTAGACTAAATGTATTCTAGTGACAGCAAAGTCGGCATCATTATCTAAATATTTATTAAAATTTGGTGTCCAATAGAATTAAAATAATACACCTATTTAAATAGTCGGGTTGGTACTCTGAAGCTTTAAGTAAATACATCACTAAATGCAAGAACAACGCTATGCTATGGTAAAATAAGCGAGATGTATTGACCTCAGTGTAAAATCTGCCTTTCTAATATTCTTGCATAATGGCCGCTGTCCACCACCAGGCGCTGATCATTGACTGTTATCAGCTGCCTTTTGTATTAACAGATCCACCAACGTGTCGGGTCGGCCGTCCGATAGAGAGAGACAAGGCTGTAAGAAAAAATAAGAGACCATTGGTCGGTCGTAAACCGAGGTGTCTGTTAGTGTATCTAAATATATATAACTCAAAGGTGACTAACTGACTGACTGACTGACATAGTGATCTATCAACGCACAGCCCAAACCACTGGACGGATCGTGCTGAAATTTGGCATGCAGGTAGATGTTATGACGTACGCGTCCGCTAAGAAAGGATTTTGATTAATTCTACCCCCAAGGGGATAAAATAGGGGATGAAAGTTTGTATGAAACTTTGTCAATTTTAAACCGATCGGGCTGAGACTGCATGCATAAAGCTACTATGACGTAGACATCCCCTAAGAGAGGATCAAAATTCCACGCGGACGAAGTCGCGGACTCAGCTAGTTAATAATATATGTTAAATGCATTTATCTCACGTTTGCTTTTAATTAAACCTGCAACTGAAACATCAACTAAATTGTGGATAACCATGGATAATTGTTCCCTCGTCTTAACCCCACTCTGGTTTAATTTTCTTCCTCCGATGCCACTTCCCCACTTACGAGAGAGGTGTCTCCATATATTTCTAAAATATTCATGAGACTATAATTTGAATATCTAAATTTATTCACTGATGTCCAATGATATATTACAATTTATTATGATTTAAACAAGGGGAGATGGACACCAGACAATGCGGCATGGGTGTCTGATAGTGAGATAAGTACATACAATGCGTTTCTAATACGAAATATCCTTGAAATACTTATTAAGGGAAATCTATGTGAATAAGAAATAAATAGGCCAACCAATCGCCTAAATGCATCAGATATTAGATTGTTTTGAAGCATTCTTTTCAACTATTATATTCCAGGTGTTGTAAGAGTCCATCAAAGAGACAATACTTAATATCTAGATATAGCCCTTATGGCCAATGACTGGGCTCATTTTTTAATTCTCATATTTTATTTACATACTAGCGGCCCGCCCCGGCTTCGCACGGGTACATTGCGGTTACATTATTCGAGTTTTAGTAAGGATCCCTAATTTTTTTGAAAATATATTATAGCCTATGTCACCCGGGGATAGTGTAGCTTCCCAACAGTGAAAGAATTTTTCAAATCGGTTCAGTAGTTTCGGAGCCTATTCATCACAATCAAACAAACAAAGTTTTCCTCTTTATAATATTAGTATGATGATATACGAAAAAGGTATGCTTACGTCGCTTTGTTCAGATTTCTCCAACAGTTATATGTATCGGACGCGGTGTAACTAAAATTTAAAGATAAGACAAAATCTTCGCTATCTATCAAGATACAATTGAAAACAAAATAAATGATAACAGAGAACGTTGGTTTGCAGGATTGGCATTGTTGTTTATGATTATCTAATTGGATTTTATCAGAATTAATATGATCTTGAAGCGTCAGTGGGTTAAGTAGCTGACCTTGAACTTGCTACCTCTCTGTCGTTTCGCGTACAAGTGACGGAGATGCAGCGATAAGGATGTTGCAACGAAAATAATAGTTGTTCCTTTTATAAATACTCGTACACGATTTATTTATCTTATGAAAACTTATATCTTTACAATCAATATTCAAATAGATAATTGGTAGGGTTCCGTACTGAAATCACAAAAACGCACCTGCGTTTTTTTAATATCCTTGATATGCTTATAGTATACTAGCTATGCCCCGCGACTTCATCCGCGTAGTATTGCATTATTGGGTTAAAAAGTATCCTATATGTTAATCCCGGTTATAATCTATCTGTGTTCCAAATTTCATCCAAATCCGTTCAGTAGTTTTTGCGTGAAGGAGTAACAAACATACATACATACATACATACATTCATACATACATACATACATCCACACTCACAAACTTTCGCATTTATAATATTAGTAGGATTTAACACAAAAACCAATACGGGATATTGGACGGCAATTCATCATGGACGTCAATAAATTAATGTATTTATTTATTAAAATGTCAATAGCCTTGTGGTTAGACGGACCGCTATCGTTACTGAGAGATACCTGGTTCGATCACGATCCTGGCCATTGTACTACGTGAGCCACTCTTAAAACAAGCAATAGCTGGAAAAAGGACTGTTAGGTACAATTAAAAAATAACCTATAAATCAATAAATATAATATCTTATGTCAACCAATTTTGGAAAGTAACCACTGAGTTTCTTGGCTTTTCTTAATAGCACCAATACCAAAACTCTCATCCAGATTAACGCCTTTATTACTAAATCGATCTCAAGTCTGAGAGTGGCCTTGGAAACGTCGTTCTAACGTTCTCAAGATCGCTCTCAGACTTGAGATCGATTTATTAATACGGGCCGTAGACTATCAGATCACTCAAAGGTGCTTTCTTTGCCTACCATAAATAAAGCTTGTTTTTTTTTTTATTTAAAACTGTTTATACTTTAAACATAATGATATTTATCTGTTTTGTTCACAGGTTACAGTAGATTGTATTCTCGTGTAAGCTGACATTCGTCTGCCGAAAACTGGAGGGTGCGGAACCATTGGCTCTCGGGGCTAGGATGTCAGTTCTGAACCAGAGTGGAGAAGAGCAGGTAATCAGGCAACCATTGAGTTTTAAAAACTGAAAAGGCATACGTTTTTGTTTCATCCAATTTCATCAAATACTTTTGAAGTTAGGGCCTATGCACACCACGCATCAATAACTACGGCCAATTAAAAAATAAATAAATTAAAGTCATTTAATGTCCGTTCATTAAAGAAAGAAAGAATGAAAAACTTGATTGTGACTAGCAGAAAAATAAAATAAAAGAATATGAGATAATAATAAATGGAACAAAAAAAATGTCAAACTCGCCGCGGGATGTCTGGATCAAACATATAACGATGGTAGAGTCAAATTGTAGTCAACTGACTACTCCTCACATACGGGCTGACTCGACCAAGGAGACAACCCTTTTATAAAAGGCGTAAAGTAGCTATGCAACCTGCGTTTCGTATTATGATAGCAGTGATAGCCGATTGGTTAAAGCACGCGTCTTGCGGGCACCAGGTCTTGGGTTCAAACCCCGGCTCGCACCTCAGGATTTTTCGAAATCTATGTGCGAATCATAATTTCTATATGATTATCACTTGCTTACGGTGAAGGAAAACATCGTTAGAAAAACCTGCATGTCTTAGAAGATCTAACCAATTTTCGAAAGACATGTGAAATTCGCCAACCCGCACTGGGCCAACGTGGTGGATTATGGCCTGAATCCCCCTCGTGTTGAGGGGAGGCCCTTGCCCAGGAGTGGGACGTCAAAGGGTTTAATTATTATTATTATTTATTCTTATTATGAGAGAGAGCTGGAATTCCAATCTTGCGCTCCTCTGTCCATCTCCCCATAAGGTCAGCCACGCTTGAGCAATGCCTTTGGTATTGCAAGCATCTATAGGCTGCGGTAACTACTTAACATCAGGCGGGCCATACTCTTGTTTGCAGACTTTGTTATGTACCTATACAAAAAAAAACACTTCACTTCCTTATCTAATTACAGTTTTTCACTGGCACTCAAACTAGGACAGCCAGGTGCCAGTAATGTTAATGTAAGTATTCTCTGACAAATTTTGTATGTGTTGCAGGTGGAATGTCCCCTGTGTATGGAACCCTTGGAGGTGGACGATCTCCACTTCTACCCGTGCACATGTGGCTACCAAGTAAGTCAATAATTAAAATTCAAATATTTTTATTTCAAATAGGACAGATTAACTGGCACTTTTAAAAAGTCAAGAGCTAGGTGTATGTTCCAAAACTAAATGCTATGGAGAAGAACATGCAAGAAACTCCATGGATACATTTTTATTTTCTCTTTTTTAAATTATGTTTTCGTTTACAGTAGGTATAATTAGAAGTGTGAGGACAATGTAGGTTAATGCATCATAATTACTGATACCTCAACTGTATGGTCCCAAACTAAGCAACGCTTGTACTTGGGTACCGTACATAGGATTGGGGGCGATCCCGGTGACACCTACACCACCGGGTAAAACTAAGAAAAGGCCATTTCCGAAATTTGCCCCGATGGGATTCGAACACGCAACCATCCGGTGCAATGAGCCGAGCGGCCTACGCTCAAACCACTGTGCCAAGCGGTCGTCAAAGTTGTTATTTGCTCCCGTAATTCACACAGTATGCATACACAAACTGCACAAGGAAATGCAGAAGGCTGCAAGTTTTGTTGAAACAGTTGGTTTATAATTTTTAAAGTAATTAAGTTTTGATGGAAGTAGTTTTTTTTATATTTACATTCTGTTCAACCACCTGTTGGTGTATTAAAATACTTTTATACGTTGTAACAAAATGGGTATAATATTTTATTCGTAACTTGACTTTGTAAATCTAACTATCATATAATTTTCTGGAGTTACTGGCCTTGAATATTTGTCACAACCTTCGTGTTGGGGCCTAAGAACACATCCTATGGCGTGGACAACAGTGTATACTACATTTACGAGTTGCAGTCACAAATATTCAAGAAAAAAGTTTGTACAAATATTGCACCAAAATAATATATTGGAAGAAAGTGGCCATTTTTTTATACCATAAGTTCTATGCCTGATATCCATACCCTGAAGTATTATTTTGTTATTTTGAAACAACCTGCCAATACAAGTTGAAACAGAAAGGGTATACGTTTTTTCAAAACTTAACTTTGTAATTCTAAAACTATCAGCTTTGGAGGAAACTTGAAAAACAGAAGGTGTTATAGGAATACAGCTGTTGACAGATTTCACAAGTCTACACAACCTTTAGTACTTCTACTGTCCCACAAAGCGGATAGTTTAAGATTTACAAAGTAAAGTTGCAAAAAAAATTGTATACCCTTTATGTTTCACCTAGTATAACCTACCCATTGACTTTCTCAAACGTTTTACACTTATTGGTTATTCGTATTTTCTTACAGACCAATAAGTTATAGACGCCGTATATCCATTGCTCCTGCATACTTCACCTTACATTTTGATTGGTGCATCCACCGCTCGACCTTGAACGGACCAATCAAAATTCTCCGTCTGCCCTGGTAACCCGTCAACGTTTGATGATTGTATTCTCATACAATAGTGGACGAAAGCGGTATCTTGTCTTCTGGGTCTGTGTCCTTATTAAATCTTATTGACATTTGTGGTAAAGATGTGTCTTGTGTGTTGCAGATATGCCGGTTTTGCTGGAACCGCATCCGGGAAGGCGAGAACGGCCTGTGTCCGGCGTGTCGGAAAGCCTACCCGGAGAACCCTGCAGACTTCACGCCGCTCAGTCAAGAACAGGTATAACGCGACACAAATCACTAGTTATATTGTTACATCATACTTAACGCAAAAACGGCGTCTGCCCGCAAGTTTGTTTGTATGGACTTAAGTAAAGTATCCTATATGTTAATCCAGGTTATAAACTATCCGTGTGCTAAATTTCATCCAAATCCGTTTAGCCGTTTTTGCGTGATTGATTAACAAATATACAAAACTCTCGCATTTATAATATTGGTAGGATTCATAAAACCATAGATTTAATGTTCACTACTAGTATCTAATGTTTTGGTTTTGTGTGCATATGACAGCCGCCTTCCAAATAATAACAGTACCTATTTAATTACATACCCAATATTAATAAAAGCCCCCAATTAATATTTAGAATTTTAAAACATTATAAATCCTATAAACTTTGCGCTAACTCAACCTACTTCTATACTACAAGAGTTTGATGACAAGATAGATGAACACTACGAGGATTCGATATGAAGTTATTTGACACTACAAGTGTTTGATATGTAGATACTTAACACTTCAAGTGTTTGATATTAAGATACTTGACACTTGTTTGATATGAAGGTACTTAAACACTTCAAGTGTTCGATATTAATTCTTCACGTCCCGGCAGGTGGCAGCAATAAAGACGGAGAAGAAGGCGCGGGAGCAGAAGCGGCGGAACAAGACGCTGGAGTCGCGGCGCGCGCTCGCCAACGTGCGCGTCGTGCAGAACAACCTGGTGTTCGTCGTGGGGCTGCCCGTGCGGCTCGCAGACCCAGAGGTATCTATCTATATACTTATCACCACTGAACACTTCAGGTTAAATCTATATATATAAAAATTAATTGCCTAAGTCTCGCTAAAACTCGAGAACGGCTGGACCGATAAGGCAAATTTTGGTCTTGGATTATTTGTGGAAGTCCAGAGAAGGTTTAAAAGGTGAATAAATATGAAAGTGCACGCGGAAGAAGTCGCGGGCACAGCTAGTAATAAATAAATATCGCCAGACGAACACACCAACTGTATGGTCCCATTATTTCAGATTCTCAAACGGCAGGAGTACTTTGGCAAATATGGCAAAATTCACAAAGTAGTTATAAACCAAAGTACCACGTATGCAGGCTCACAGGTTAGTCCTATTTCTGCATATTTACCTGCGCCAGACTGACACACCAACTGTATGGTCCCTAACTAAGCAACGCTTGTACTATGGGTACCGTATAATCGTCTGGGGGCGATCCCAGTGCCACCCAGACCTGGGCAAATTGCGAAAAGGCCATTTCTGAAATTTGCCCCGGCGGGAATCGAACCCGCAACCACCATGTACAGTTAGCCGAGCGTCCTACGCTCGAACCACTGCGCCAATCGGTCGTCGAATGTCAATGTCATATCCATGACGGAAGATTGTAGAACAGGCAGTTTGAATAGTTTCTGGAAACCATCTCAGGTTATTTTGTGGGGTTTAATTGGGAACTTTTAATTATTTCGTGTATTTCTTCAGAAAAAAACCTTTTTTCGTATTCCCGTATGATCACGATGGTAACAAGTAGTGTTGCCTAACTATCGAAAGTGTTATCGATAGTGTTAATACTATTGATGACAGACAAGCAATAGTATCGATAGTGTTTGTTATTATAGCGTGTTTATTGAAATCACTATCGATACTATCGATAGTATCAGTACTCAATAGTACCGATGTTATTGCTTGACATCAATAGTTTTAATACTACTGCAAGTCCCAACGATGTTGTGACTACTGACTAGTTTCGAGGTTCCAATAGTGTTGTCAACCTATCGATTGTCAATCGATAGCCAGGCAACACAGTAACAAGTTCCGTCCACCAACCCGTCCAGGGTCCGTCCGCGTCCGCGTACGTGACGTACGTGTCGCCGGCGGACGCGCTGCGCGCCATCCAGGGCGTCAACAACGTGTCGCTGGACGGGCGCGTGCTGAAGGGCTCGCTCGGAACCACCAAGTACTGCGCCAACTTCATGAAGAACCAGCCCTGCCCCAAGCCGGACTGCATGTACCTGCACGAGCTAGGTAACTATTCCCACCACGGGTCCATGTACACTGGCCGAGGCTGACTTCAGTCTAATAAAACCTGATTTTTCATCAAGATTACTCTAAGTGCCTATGCAAACCACGTTTTTTAAACACGCCGTCGACGCGCGTTTGTAACGATACAGACGCGATACGCACGCGAGTCAGACTCTCAGTCGAGGTCGCGTTCCGATCCGGTGGTAGATTTCCCCTCGCCACCTCTCCTGGCAGCGGCCCAAGCCGAGGTCGTGTCCCTTGTGGCGCCCTTGAGCTAGCTGCCCCCCTGCCCCTCTGGCTGGGCCCTCTGTCCGGGTGAAGTTGTTATGGCCACTCTGGCCAACAACATATAGTCATTCTAAAAAAAAACAAAGCGAGTCAGACGCTGCCTGACGACATTAGACTTTAGACTGTAGACTTTTGTAGGATAAAAGCGCGCGTTTAAAAACGTGGTGTGCACAGACCATAAATTGAACGTTTAAAAAGCCCCGATGCGCCGACTTTTTAAAACTACAAAAGATCTGATAATTTTCAAACGGCTGAACCGATTTTCATGAAACTTAGCTAGAACACTCTCGATCAGAATACCTTTATAACAAAAAAATAAAAATTAAATTCGGTTCATCCGCTTGGGCGCTACGATGTACAGACCGACACACAGATATATTGTTAAACTTATAGGAACCCTCTATTTTCGTCGTGGCTTAAAAATTTTCAAACTGAGTAGGTATTTCGACGATTTCATAGTGAAATGAAAGGCTAAATCTAACATACTCTCGCGAGCTATTAAAACGCTGTGTAACTTTTAAGTGATATCTTGAACACGTAAACAGAACACGTGAAGACATTGGTCTAGCGCCTTACCTCTCTCCGGTTCTGACCTGTTCCGTTGGACTATGAGAGTGAGGGAAGAGACAGTGCACTGGCGTAGCTACCGTAGGGCTAGGTGGGGCAGTAACCCGGGGACCCCGAGCTCAAGGGGCCCCTCTACCATAATAGGCCCTAAATTTCATTTTTGCCCAGGGCCCTTGGTTACTTAGCTAGTTACGCCAATGAGAGAGTAAAACTTACGCACTATAGTATATCCTGCGTAGTTGTCTAATACGGTCAGGAAGAGTATATTAGTTACGGATGGTAAGATGTTGTATGCGCTCGCGCAGGTGATCCGAAGGCGTCGTTCACGAAGGAGGAGATGCACGCGGGACTGCATCAGGTGTACGAGAGGAAGCTGCACAACCAGCTGTTGCAGTCGCAGCGGGATAAGCCCGAAGACAAACACAATAGCTCAGGTACCACCGGGGCGGTGACTCGCGCGACCTCTGGCGGCTAGTACTAGTACTAGTTTCCATAGCGTCAAGTACAGTGTCAGTAAAAAAACTACGTTAAATTTAACGTATAGTTTTTTTACTGACACTGTCGTCACTGTGTCAGTAAGTTAAATTGAACGTATAGTTTTTTTACTGACACTGTCGTCACTGTGCCAGTAAGTTAAATTGAACGTATAGTTTTTTTACTGACACTGTCGTCACTGTGTCAGTAAGTTAAATTGAACGTATAGTTTTTTTACTGACACTGTCGTCACTGTGCCAGTAAGTTAAATTGAACGTATAGTTTTTTTACTGACACTGTCGTCACTGTGTCAGTAAGTTAAATTGAACGTATAGTTTTTTTACTGACACTGTCGTCACTGTGTCAGTGAGTTAAATTGAACGTATAGTTTTTTTACTGACACTGTCGTCACTGTGTCAGTAATTTAAATTGAACGTATAGTTTTTTTACTGACACTGTCTATCATGTGACACGGCTATCATGATAGACGAGAGGAATTCCTCTCGTCGCATTATAGCCACAAATAATGCGCGGCATCGATTACACGTGTAGAACTTTGGGCACCATACCGCAACAAACAAGAGTTTAATTGATTACTTTAATTAATAAAGTACCTAATTAATCAATGTATTTAATGTATTAGTTGTGCTATGACACGTGTAAGGCACGTAAAAAATCTGACGTTTACGTGCGTTAACGGCTATGTATATGAATATAATTATAGTGAATTAATCTATAGTATAATCCTACTAATATTATAAATGCGAAAGTTTGTGAGTGTGGATGTATGTTTGTTACTCCTTCACGCAAAAACTACTGAACGGATTTGGATGAAATTTGGAACACAGATAGATTATAACCGGGATTAACATATAGGATACTTTTTAACCCAATAATCCAATACTACGCGGATGAAGTCGCGGGGCACAGCTAGTATCTAATATGCGCAACATTTCACAGGTAACTCTAGTACGAATGCAGATAAAAGCAGTTCAAAAGATGGTGAGTATTATCTGTATTCATACTTGTAAACGTAGTCGGCAAGCAAGCGTACGATCTGCGTAATGTTAAGCTGTTCTCGTGGCCTATAGATGCTTGAGAAAATCCTTAACAACATTGTTCTTAAACTCTATTCATTTATTAAGCATGGAAGGCATCACATCAAAGCAATTATTTTTCTTATCCACCTCTGTCTTATTATTTTATGTATTTTTGTAAACATTGAAATTGATGTAAAGTGTGAGTAGGTATGCACACCTCACTTAACTAGCTTTCTAATTTAATTACCTAAATCTGAGTGAGATTTGATGATTATTTACTTAGTTGCCTGCTCACATAATGTTGCTATTCCTGAGAATGTACTCAACCTTTTGTTCATTGAAAAGAGTAACCATTGAGTTTTTTGACGGATCTTCTCAGTGGCAGCAGCATTTTGAATCGGTGGTAGATTCTGATTATTCATAAATGCTTAGTTGGCTTTAATAAAAACAATTTTGAGTTTGTGTTGAATTGCGAAAGAGAGTTTGGTGGCTGTATACAGCTTATAATGTATTCACAGGTTCTAACCCATGTTTTTATTGGTTACAGGTAATCAATCGAACTTTATACCAACGACAGTGGTCACATCGGCAAATATAAACGTAGTCAATTCCTCTAAGTGAGTACTGCTTAACTCGGTTATTACGCAAATAAATACACCACTATTATTTATTAGTCATACCAATAAGGCTGGCTAATCGGCATTGGATACGGATCAGATAAAAACATGAAAAAAAACTAAAAAGTTTTAATAATTGGTCAAACAAAACTGCACACGCGCTGTGAATCCATGAATCCATTTATAAAACATCAATAGGCGTGCGATAAGTAGTCAAAACGCATCCCTCCTTGCCATTCAGTAGGTGATAGTTAGTCCAAATTGCTATCATAGTGTTGTATTATAGAAGTGCACTTTTATCATATAAAACGAACATGAATACCATTTTTTATACCATAATGAAATGAAACTCAGATTGCAGTGTTGAAATAAGGAACGTTTTCTGAATCTGCCCTTAAATTTGTATGGTAAATAAATCTTATTGGTGTATATTATAGTTAGTTGACGATAACGCGCGAATTATTGCAAATTGACCCATATGTCAGTGTCGTTAGAATATAAAAGCTCGCGTCATCGTTAGACCCCTATGTCAGTGTCGTTAGAATATAAAAGCTTGCGTCATCGTGAAATGAACTAATCAGAGCGTAAATTTGATTGGTACTTTTTTAAATTGTTATTCATGATTAGTTTTAGTTTGCGTTATCATAAATTACAAATGATATATGTAGGATTGTCTTGTAAATGGTATGTGTTTGTTGTGTGTGGTGATTTTTCAACATCAATTCGTTATTTTGGTTTTTATTTCGCTTCACACTGGCCAAACTTCAGTGAATACCGTGTATTGACCTCACTTGACATTGGCAGAATTGTCCAAAAGGACAGGGCCATATAATAAAAAAAAAAAAAATCTGGCATCGAAAATACACATCTAGCTAGAAAGCTATAAGATACCATTTGTCTATTACATTAGTTTTGCCAAAGGGAAACCAATCTTGAGAACATATTTTGATAGTTCTGTTAACAAAACGTATACAATCTACACACACACATACATCTTCTAAAGATATTTTCGTCTGGCAATATTATTATTGAATAAGTTTTTGATAATTGCTCATAAGATTGCCTTGGTCTCACGGCCAGTTTGAGGATAACCTGTATGTGATTTTTGATAATCAATCTTTATATTTTCAACCGACTTCAAAAAGGAGGTCAATGCGGTCGAATTTTTATACTTTTTATATTTTTGGTTTTGAGAAAGTAGACGTCTACGCCATTATATAACATTTGCCAAACAACAGTTCTAAGATTGGCCTTGTCCAGTTCCAACTTTTATGATATACGGTTCCCGAATCGAGCGCTTGTTACTACATCACATTCTATCTTTCCAGATCTAATAAAAAAGAATCTGTCAATGGCACAAGTGGTACGAGCGGCGCTAGTAATGGGGTGGGCAGCAATGGCAGCGGCAAGGAGGCCTGGCCCAGCCTCGGCTCATCGCCGCCATCCGACAGCCCCGCCAGAAAACAGCCAAGCCCCAAACCACAACAGTCCACAGGTGAGGGTTTTTATCCTGCATTAATCCTTCTTCTGGAACTCATTTTCAACCCTCACTCGAAATATTTAGAGGTCGAATTCAATAATCAATAATACATGCTTATTTCAAGTTGTAGGCGATAAAGCTTCTGGGGATTCCGTGATGAGTGTGTGAATGATTAACTTTGTGTTTGGCATTCCTATGTTTATTTTGGTTATGTGACGTAATTAGTGATTCTATTGCTTTTTATTCATGTCTAGATATAGGAAATTAACAACTTACAACTGTTCCCAGTGATCGGTTACCAGAAAACACATTTTCATGACCTTGAATCATAATTACAGTTGTTTAAATATCCTTATATTCTTTAAGTAGCGCAAACTAAACAGTTGCGACTATAACATAAATAATGTTGTGTAGTTACAGATAAGTCACAAGAAAACGGCACATCAGAATCATCCAGTCCCACACAACAGGTACAACAGTCGCAAACGAAACACAAGGACACACACACAGAGAGCAAAACAAACAGAAGCACCAATAAAGAAAACAGCACAAACGGGCAAAGCAAGAAGAGCAAAAACGACAAATCCAAACAGAAAACAAGCAATAGTATTAATAATAACGAAACAATAGATACTAAGCCGGTATTCAATAGTACACAGACCAACCACGTGGCGTCAGTATTCGAGAATGAATCACAAAGCTATCTATCTAACGAATTGGATGAACTAGAGTCGGATAGGCACAGTTTACTCGAGAATCACGAGTTGTTGGACAGCGATCACGGGCTACTAGACGACGACACGCACAGCCTGCTCAACGACGCGAACAATGAAGTGATGATGATGGCGAGACACAACGAGATGCTGGCGGGGCTCGTCGACGGCAACCGCCTGCTGCCGCAAATGAAGAGCCCAGTTCTCAACGGGTTCGGACTATTAGACAGGGAAACAATGAGTTATTTAGGTAAGACATAATACTATACAGGATGTAACGAAAACCGATACCACATGGATTCAACTCGGGATACTGAATCCCCAGAGTTCGAAGTTCCCGACGGTATTTTCATGAATTATGCTGAAATTTTTTAGTATTTTTACATTGCTTTTTTTGCGTAATTGATGAAAATATCGATGGAAAATTCCAAGTTTGGCGATCATGAGTTGAATTCATGGTATCAGTTTTCGTTTCGATGCCTCTTACACCCTGTATTGTTTATTAAACATATTGCAATTACAAACACATTCCAAATGTCGTTTTTCGACGTTACAATTTTATCGTTTTATGTGCTCTACAAATTGGAAGGCAATGGATAATATTATTTCTAATACTATTTTTTGTGTTAGTTATCCAAATCGGCAAAACGAATACTTCTGTTTGACTGTCACAGATATTGGTTACATGATATTCTAATTTGCTGAGGCGATGATTAAATTTTGGTTGGAGACTGTCGTATAACTTCACTCACAGGCGTATGCCTGTAAGTGAAGTAGAGCAGGTGACCCCAATAACGGCTTATGGCTAATTTATAATAAGCAAGGCAATCCACAACTTTCATTCTTTGTTTTTCCAGGTAGCGATAGACAGATTAGCCAAATTAGCCAAGGTCTTATGGAACAAAAGGAATTGCTACTTAGAGAGCGCAGTCAGAGCGAGATGCTGATGAGACAGAATGAATTATTGGCGAGACAGCACAGTGTAATGACGGAGCCCAAACATTATATGCCCACACTTAGTATAGGAATGGAGTCTAATAGTGAAATATTAGGTAAGGATGGCTTGCATATTGTAATGTTCCTTCCAATTCCTTTCGATTATATCCGTTAAAATATACTAAGAATCTTAGGATTTTCGTTGGATACCATTGTGGATCCTGGTTTAAGAGGGTTGGCGCACCAATCCGTCGTCTGTCGATAGATTTTGGCTCGAACGTCGCTCTATATAGGAACTACCTATCGATGTCGATTAATTTCATACTAGCATCTATCGATGTGATCTATCGGTTGGCGTGGCACCACCCTTACAGGAGTAATTGTGATGGAAATGTATGGCGGGTTAACACTGAACAAAAGTATGGTTTTGAACGTAAAATATCGATTGGTATCGAATTATCGTCGGTGCGAGTTTTTGATCAAGCTGTGGAAAATTTTCGGGACCCACAATTGCACTGCTGTAGACTAAAACCAATCTTGTGTTAGTGATTCTAGGTTGGTTTTAGTTTGCAGAAGTGTGGGTGGGTTGGTTCCATTTTGCAAAACTACCTCCAATTGAAACTCCATGTCTTTTAGCTCTAAAATAACTTAAGTATTGTTCGACAGGTGCTAATTATCATCCAAATCCGAATATGCTTCCACCGTTCGGCATGCGCGTTGACGGGTCGATGGGCTCAATGTCGGCAGGCTCGATGGGCGGGCCCATGGGCGGGTCGATGTCGGCGGGCTCGATGGGCGGGTCGATGTCGGCAGGCGCTTTGGGCTCGATGGGCGGCGGGTTCATGCTACACAATCAACAGCTCATGCAGAATCAGCCACAGATGCAGTCGGGACTCGTCAATGGATTCGATACAGCACAGTCGGCGGTGAGTTACAAACAATTTGTCGGAAACACTGTGAATGTTGTTTGAAAGAGATCGCTGGTGACGATAAACCCCCTTGACGTACTATCTATGTTACTAGGATCTGAAAATTATAACCCCCCTTTTTAGAATGTGCAATGTGTGTGAAGCATTGATAGCCGATTGGTTAAAGCACGCGTCTTGCGGGCACCAGGTCTTGGGTTCAAACCCCGGCTGGCACCTCTGGATTTTTCGAAATCTATGTGCGATTCATAATTTCTATATGATTATCACTTGCTTACGGTGAAGGAAAACATCGTGAGGAAACCTGCATGTCTTAGAAGGTCTAACCAATTTTCGAAAGACATGTGAAATCCGCCAACCCGCCCTAGGCCAGCGTGGTGGATTATGGCCTGAATCCCCCTCATGTTGAGGGGAGGCCCGTGCCCAGCAGTGGGACGTCAAAAGGGCTAAATTATTATTATTATTTTTAGAATGTACGTTGCAAGGTAGGGTAAAATGTTTTAAATTGCTTATATTTCATAGATAGAGAGAAATTTACAACACAATAACTAAATCTTCAGAATTCACAAACTCTGGTCAACAACCAATAACAGTAGTTCATTTTTCAGTCATGATAATAATAGACCAATAAAAAACGCTAATATCGTGAATCCACTGACTATATTTATGTATGCTATTAATATAAATATTATATGTTGTACGGAGCCCGGAGCCGCGCACAAGTGGTATTTCGATAAAATAATAGACTCATAAGTTACTCCTTATAAAAAACAAATAGACAGTTAAAAAAAAGTTTTTTTATGCCGTATATACTTTCATATTATTCATTTACTAATCTACTTAATCTTTTAGTGTGACATTACTAACAGAGACTTAAATTTTATTAATCTCTACACTTAGATAACAAAATATTAATTAAATTTGTACAGAATGAAGTGCGGTACCTAGCGGAGAATATGGACAAGTTCTTCACTGACTTCCACAAGGCACAGCAGATGCGACTCGAGCGGCGCTACCCCGACCAACATCAACATCAGCACCAACACCAACACCAGCACCAACACCAACACCAGCATCCCCACCAACATCCCCACAATTACCCACAGAACATGCTCAGTGCAGAGCGACTTGAAATGGAGCATAAACAGAGGTAAGCACCGTGGTACAATAATAATACTACGCCGGGGCTGCTACTCTTAGCAACGATAATCGATATATCGTTACATTCGTATTGTCGAATCTTACTCTAAATTCCATATATTTTGCCGTCGTATCGATTACTGAACCATCAATATAAAATTATTGTTCGTTCAGACGACATACGGCGGCAAAAAAGACTGAATTTAGAGTAGGATTCGACAATACAAATATCACGATATATCGATTATCGTTGCTAAGAGTAGCATCCCAGGTTTTCTCTTCTCACGATGGCCCAAGTCACGCTCAGTGTTGTCAATCATGGAGGTCTTCAATACAACTATGGTACATTATTAGGCCGATGACAAGAGGGCATGGTTTTATTAAACCATGGAAAACAAGAACAGCATCTATAGCTTCTTAACGCTACGGTAACTGCTTAACACCAGGCGGGTCGTACGCTTGTTTGCGGACCTTAAAACATTTAAAGAAATACTAGCTGTGCCCCGCGACTCCGTCCGCGTTCTGTTGAAATTTTTCCTGAATTTTCTTTGCTATAACCCTCACGGAGCCCGAGACCTTTCCAACGAATGCAAAACCGTGGAAATCGGTTCGTGCGTTCTGGAGTTATAGCGTCAGGAAGGAAAACCCGACTTATTTTTATATAGTAGATAGATGACTGTGTTAGGTTCCGGTCCGGTGGTAGACTTACCCCCACTGTCACAGCAGCAGACCAAGCTGAGGCCATTCCCTATGTGGCGCTCTTAAGCTAGTTGCCCCTCTTCTGGTTGGTGAGGTTGTAAAGACAGCTTTGGGTCAGGGCCTTAGGTTTTACCCTGACGGGAATCGAACCCGCAACCACCCGGTGCTGTGAGCCGAGCGGCCTACGCTCGAACCACTGCACCAAGCGGTCGTAATGTAGCATGGATTCGTTCCGTAAGTAGAAACTGTATATATTCCAGAATGAACAGTATCCGCGGCAACGAGAACAGCGGCGGGCGGGCGGCGGGCGACGGCGACGACGACCTTGACTTCGACCCCTTCAAGGAGACGCAGAAGGCGTTCGCAGAGCTCATGGAGACGGAAATGATGCAGAACACAGTCTCCAGCGGGTGAGCATATTATTATAACAAATCTTCTAAAGGTTCAGAAATTATTATTAAGGTAGCCGATATATCTTAAATATGAAATTCTCGTGTGTTGTTACCATACTCCTCCGAAACGGCTTGACCGATTTTTATGAAATTTTATATGCTTATTCAGTAGGTCTGAGAATCGGCTACTATCTATTTTTCATACCACTAAAAGACAGGACAACGTCTGTCAGGTCAGCTAGTATAGTGTATTTTTCCTTCTGATTCGGACTTAGTTAACAATCTGGGCATGTGGTGTGGCCGGTTTGACGACCGCTTGGCGCAGTGGCTCACTGCACATGGTGGTTGCAGGTGCGATTCCCGCCGAGGAAAATTTCGGAAATGGCCTTTTCATAATTTTCCCAGGTCTGGGTGTCACTAGGATCGCCCCCAGTCCGGTACCCATAGTACAAGCGTTGCTTAGTTTGGGACCATGCAGTTGGTGTGTCAGGCGATATTTATTATTTTGTTTTGTCTTTTGGGTCGTCGTCGTCGGGCGTCGTATTTTGGGTATGATTTTAATTGTAATAATGACAATAGATTGAATTGTTTTTGTGTTGCAGTGACACTATGGACCGCGTTCGTCGATCCCGCCTGGCTCCGCCCGGCTTCAGTCATATGAACACGTTCGGCCTAGGGGCGCCGCGCCCGCAACAGACACACCACCAAGGTGGGTAACCCCGCACTTATTCTTCTAGACATATGTCAGCAGCCTGCCCACTACATGCTAGTTACAGCGAGCGGTGTCTCTCCCACAGAGATATACATAAGCTACGCGACTGAGTTACCCAAAGTGGACTCTATTCCGGACTTCATAGAGTAGCATATTAATTGGCAGCTTATAGGTCGCACGGGCGTAGCTTGTAAATATATCAGTGAGAAAAGCGCCGCAGGGTTACCACACATAGATAACGCATGTGGCGTGGGTACGGATTGGTAGGAAATGTGTGAAATGGTTTCCATTACCCTATAATAATTTGTGCCTTGCGTGCATGGAGCTGTAGTTTGAACAAAACTCCACGTTCCTTCCGCAGGTTACAACTCAAACAGTGCAATGTTCGCAGACTGGACCCAAATGGACCCGGCGATAATGTCGACGTCGGTGAACCTGAACAAGGGGTCGGTGGGCGGCGCGGGCGTGGGCGCGAGCGCGCTGAGCCAGCAGCAGCAGGAGCTGTTCGCGCGGTTCAACCAGCTGGGCGTGGGCGGGGCGCCGCCCAACGGGCTGAAGCTGCACGCGCCGCCGCCCGCCGCCGCCGGCTGGGGCGGGCAGAAGCTGGGCTGGGGCGGCGTGGCCTACGCCGGCATCCCGCTGCCGCCCGGCTTCGCGCCCGCCAAGCCGCCGCAGCACCCCGCCGAGTGCATCGACGCCAAGTAGGGGGTAGGCGCCCCCCACCCCCCACCCCGGCTCAACCCGGCTCCCCCGACGACGGATATTATATTTTCTATTCGATAACTATTGTTTCTTTCCGTTGGTGATGTGATCGATAAATCTTTGTATTAAGAAAGAGCATATTTTAAACGAGAGAAATATGATAACAAAGGAATTTGTAAAATAAATTAACCTATTTGTTTTATTTAAATGTTTATTTATTATTTTCCGTTCGGTCTCGGCTCGCGGCCCCGGGTGTTTTTATCATATTTCTTGGCGACTTTTCGTTCTAAACTCGGGCCCGCCGCGCACGGTGTATGTATATTCGTTATATATTTACTGATGAAATCGTATTCCTGTTATGACAGATTATATTTTCTATATTAAAATGAGATGCCAATAACTCGCTGTTCCATTTGTACCTTATTGAGCCAATTTAACCATGAGAAATATCATTAAAATTAAAGGAAGAAATTGAACGTTCATTATTTTAATCACCATACCTTACCATACGTTATGTTATGCGTGAAATACTATGTATAAATCGTATCGTAACGTAAAAGTACTTACGAGCGTATTGCAAGACGTTTTGTGAGTGAAAAACAAGCTGTGCCTTATTATTCTATTGCTTTAAACTTAAAATGAGTTCGAAATAGGTATATCAAATTTATACACAACCTAATGGAAAGCCAAAATTTTCCTTAAAATCTGCAAAAGTAAAACCGTAAATGATCGGTGTAGGTTGCAATAAGATTGCAATAAAAACATTACAATTGTTTTCCATCAATATAACCGCGGGGGTCGGGCCCGTCCCACGGCAACGTGGTCCCGTCGTGCCACAGGTACAGGCCTCCGCCCCCGGGGCGCAGCGCCAGCGCGAGGGCGCCCGCCGCGGCGCGCTGCGGCGACACCGACCCGGCGCCCCGCGTCATGTCCGACATCACATAGCCAGGGTGCACGCAGTTCACTGTTATATCTGAAAAATTGTGATCATCCGATGAAAATAAAATCGCTGTTCCCATAGCCTTACTAGTAGGACGACAGAAGTGAAAAAATAAAAACAGTGCCGTCTCGGGACACCTGAAAGAAGCGAATACCACTGTATACCTATACTGCCCTGGTAATTGCAAATGCAGTACTCGCAAAATTACAGTTTCGAGAAAAAGGCGTTAAACGTTTTTTTGAAATCTCTACTTTAATTGCAATCAAACTATAATGTTACCTTTTCAGTAACATAAAAACATTTCTAACATTCATAACATTTTAGTTTAGCAGTTAAAGTAGAGATTAAAAAAAAACGTTTAAACGTCTTTCCCAGGAATTCCACATCACGGGACTTCGTCAGTTGCTTCCGACGACCCCGAGTGACGAAGGACCGAAGTGGGGATGATCTAAGACTACCTACCTACAGTCAAAAATGGTCTGGCTGTTGTTAGGATCGCCCCAGTTCATTGTAAGGCACCCATTATCATGATCTAAGCATGGACACTAAACATTTAACAAAGCTGTCTTGGTAGGTATTCACAATCGACGGAAACTTTCCGTGTCGGGAACGACGCCTTTCATCCTTCTAATTTATTCGTAGAAGAAGTATGGAAGCTGCCGTTTATGTCATCGCATACTATCTGTCTATTGTGAATTCTCCTTCTGATCACGGAAACGCTATTTGTCGGGCGATTTACATTTGTTATTTTCCTATTTATCTCATAATGTGGTATGAATAAACTCAATCCCTATCGGAAAGGATTTTGGCGGGATGGTAACAAAACATTTATAATTATTTAATACCTCTGGAGGACAATCTTCGATGCAACAAGAACGTGTAAGCATTAACTCCAACTTTGGACACTACGTACGGCGAGTCACCCCACCCTTTAATTATATCTTCCCCCTTTCTCACATCTTCCACATAACTGCTCATCAAACTCCTCAAATCTTCCAGAGTCAAGTCTTCTGAGCTGAATTTCTTCCTCAACTCTTCAGAAGGTATTCTACTTAAATGTCCCGAAGAGCTCGATATATTTACTATCTTACCGCCGTTTCCTACCAACGGTAAAATGGCTTCGGTAAAATTGACCAACGCAGTGAAGTTGATTGATACAGTCTGTTCGGCTTGGTAAGATTTAGATTCTGTGGCATCCTTGAGAAATAATATACCCGCGTTGTTGACTAAAATGTCCACCTGCTGGCCTTTATCTTTTAAATTATTTATGAATATCCTCACACTTTCGGGGTCAGACACGTCTAATTGATGGTAAATAGGGTTATGTCCGAGATTTTTTAGATCTTCGCATGCTTTTTTACCTCTATTTTCGTCTCTAGACGATAAATACACAACCCCGTCGTATTGCTCACATAGTCCTTCGACGATAGCCAACCCTAGCCCTTTATTAGCCCCAGTTACTATTGCTACTTTATTTTGCGACATGTTTACAAAAGAAGATGACTACAATGTATTGGTTACGCAATGAACATAACTGGGTATGATAATAACTTTATCAGTGTTCAAATTCTTTGGAGATGCTCAATTATATCAATCATATCTTATTGGGCAATTCTACCTTATGATCTTTGAAGAACTTTGAAATTTTGTAGTCTCTGGTTAAATCTCTATGTGGCCTTCATAGGTTATTAACCTAAGTTGAAAGTTAATAGGACACATAACTTTATACTTAACTGAATGTGCCAAATTGGAATTACAAAATCATTATAAATGCTTTTGTAGCCAGCTAATTGAAATGTATTTAGGGAGTTGATAGTCTAGTTAAAAATTGTTAAATGTGTTTTACATTGGGGGCACAGATAACGCTAAAGTAAAGAGATATATATTTGTTGTTCAATGACAGAACACTGGCCCGACTGCTAAGTTTATTTTTCTTTTAAGTAGGTAGGTAATTACAGGGAATCAATTTAATAGTCATTCCTAAATTGTTAGGTAGTAAAAAAGTTCAGAAAAATTATGTAGCGTTAATTTCAGAATATTAGTTTGTAATTAACGCCATCTATACTTAACAATTGTGAACTAAAGATAACAGGTTTCATTGTAAGTTGAAACCAAAACGTAATACATACTTTGTTAATTTACTCCTGACGTTTCTAGAATTATAATGAGTATAGTTTGACCAAGGAAGTTATAACTAGTTTGAAAAAATGATCCAGCTCCCAACAATATACAAGCCTGCTATGTTCGGAGACGAAATCGTTTTGAGATCGATCGACTGGCTGGAGAATTTACCGTGGAGGCAAGAGAACGTAGTTAAAACTGAAAGTGACAAATACGAGGTTTGTTTACAAGTGAAGGACTTTACCCCGGACGAATTAAGTGTCAAAATATCTGATGGCTACATTGTGGTGGAGGCGAAACATGAAGAGCGGAAAGACGATTACGGTTATATAGCTAGACAGTTTATGAGGAGGTATGCAATACCCGAGGGTTGTAGGCCGGACAATATCAAGTCCAGACTGACCACGGAAGGGTTCCTGATCATCACTGCGCCTCGGCAGCCCGCCCTAAAACAAGACACTATAATACCTGTAAAACATGAAGGCTTGAAACCGAAGTCTAAACTGTGATTTAGCTTTTAAAAATTCCATTCCATTCCAAAATAATAATGACATGTTAGTACAAATTATTATTTCTAAATATATGGGTAATGGGTTTACTAATTAGTTACTAGCTGCACTGCACACCGCGGATTCACTCGTGTAGAAATTTAAAGCATACTATGCTAATCACGGATAGTGTAGCCTTATTCTTATCAGTGAATGAACTGTCAGACAGAATGGGATTAGAAGTTACAAATATTATTACCTCCTACAGACATACCCACTTACAAACTAATGAATAACTTTACTTACTTATTTTTAATAATAATTAGTAGGTAGATTACTTAGGTGCGTTGATTATTTTATACGTGGTTGACCATAAAAATGTAAATAAGATACGTTGTTTTATTACGAGGCATGCCTTTTAAGTTCTGTCGTTTCCATAATTCCCGGCAATTTTGAATTTGGAACTGTTCTATATTCGAATGTGTTTAAATTTCGAATCTCAAAACAGTTGAATGTATTAGGATTAATGTTATTGTTTAGTCACAGCGTCGATTAGAATCTGTCAGGTTACGTACGAAAATGAATCTTTCTAAGGAAAATGTTCGTGCAATAATTTTCTACAACTTTAGAAGAGGCCTGACACGGCTTCAGTGTTTTGAAGAGCTAATATCTGTGTTCAGGGATGAAGCCCCATGTCTGCGGACTGTCGAACGCTGGTATTTAGAATTCCAGCGTGGACATACTAGTGTTAGTGACAAATCTCGCGAAGGTCGCCCAAAATCTGCATTCACTGAAGATAACATCATTGGAGTGAGACAACTAATTCTCGAAGATCGTCATGTGACGTATCGAGAGATAGAGGCTCTATTAGGCATCTCAGGGACAACCATTCAGAAGATCTTGCATGAAGCGCTTGGTGTAAGAAAGCTAGTTTGCCGTTGGATACCGCATCTGCTTTCCGACGATCACAAGGCGGCCCGCGTCAGATGGTGTAAGAAAACTCTGCAAAGGTTCAACCGAGGAGAGTCAAATCACGTCTACGACATCATCAGTGGTGACGAATCTTGGATCTATGCCTACGATCCTGATTCCAAACAACAATCTACAATCTGGGTCTTTCAAGACGAGCCAAAGCCGACTAAAGTTGTTCGTTCTCGAAGCACTTCAAAGAAGATGGTGGCCACGTTCGTTAGAAAAACCGGCCATGTTGCGACTATTGCACTTGATGATCGTAGAACGGTTAACGCAGAGTGGTATACCACAGTTTGTTTACCACAAGTCATCGCCGAACTTCGAAAATCTAACTCAAAGCGACGCATCATCCTGCACCACGACAATGCAAGTTCACACAGCGCTCGTCAAACGATTGAGTATTTGAAGCAGGAAAAAGTAGAAATTCTTGACCATCCTCCATACAGTCCTGACCTAAGCCCTAACGATTTTTTTACATTTCCTAAAATTAAGAAAAGTCTTCGTGGTCAAAGGTTCCAGTCCAGTGAAGAAGCAGTCGACGCTTTCAAGTCAGCCATTTTGAACACCCCCACTTTAGAGTGGAATAAATGTTATAATAACTGGTTTGAGCGAATGGAAAAGTGTATTAAGCTACGTGGTGAATACTTTGAAAAACAATAAAAAGTACTATAAGGTTCTAGTTGTGTTTTTTTCTTCAAACGACAAAACTTAAAAGGCATCCCTCGTAAGCATACTTGACCTTGAGTAGGTATGTTGCACGTATTATACCTACTAGGAGAAACAGAAAGGGTATACTATTTTTTTTTCAACTTTACTTTGTCTAAACTACTTAATCTAAAACTATCGGCTTTGTGGGACAGTTGAAGTACCGGTTTTGAGACTTATGAAATCTGTCAACAGCTGTATCCCTATAACATCTTTTGTTTTTCAAGCTTCCTCCAAAGCTGATGGTTTTCGAATTACAAAGTTAAGTTGTTAAAAAAGTGTGCCCTTTCTGTTTCAACCTGTATATTCATAATATTTAAGCAATAATTTATTTTATTGCAGTATCAAAAAGTGGCCGATAGCTGATTGCATGGCTGCCAACTGGTATATAGGTACAGTTTACAACAAAAACTCATAGTTATATTAATCGGTGGGGAATTTATCAGCAGGCTGATTAAGCTTGAGCCTAGGGCGACAAATTTGGGACCAAACTGGTGGCAATATAATTGCACTTATAAATATCTTAATAATACTTCGCAAACTGCGTTCCGATCCGGTGGTAGATTTACCCTCGCCACCTCTCCTGGCAGCGGCCCAAGCCGAGGTCTTGTCCCTTGTGGCGCCCTTGAGCTAGCTGCCCCCCTGCCCCTCTGGCTGGAGCGCACTTGCGCTCGCCCTCTGTCCGGGTGAAGTTGTTATGGCCACTCTGGCCAACAACATATAGTCACATAAAAAAAAAAAAAACTTCGCTAACGGTCATCAGGCCACACGCAGTCGGAATGGTGAATGTGTTTTAACTACCTAACTCATAGGTAATTTTTTCTTATCGCCCTCTGTTTTCTTATGATCAAGTCAAATATTATTTTAATATTATAGCAATAAACGCATATGGACATCTGAGAAAAGTGAGTGATTATATTTGTTTTAATTAATTATTGTACTCGTGCAAATATGTCGAGAGAGTGTCTATGATATTTTTTATTAATATAATAGCACCCTATAAATAATTTAGCCCTTTTGACGTCCCACTCCTGGGCACAACCACCCCTCATTACGAGGGGGATTCAGGCCGTAATCCACCACGCTCGCTCAGTGCGGGTTGGCGGATTTCACATGTCTTTCGAAAAATGGTTAGATTTTCTACGACATGCGGGTTTCCTCACGATGTTTTCCTTCACTGAATAGTACCCTACTTTATATATAAAAAAAACACTTAATTCGTGTGGCACTATGAAACATCAAGTTTGTTATAGTTATTACGTTACGGTGTTATTTTTTAAATGAACACTGTCCGTGTAAGTAGCATTGGTAAAATACACGGTGTTATTTTATAACAGTTTATAAAGCGCAATAAATATGTTTTAATTACGTTTGCCGAATGTACATTGTTGTTAAGTAGCATACCTATAAGTAGCCTTATAAGTAGTAAAAGATTGAGCTTTGATTAGCTGAGAACACAGATATGAAAATACTTCATCTCTGTGGCTGAGAATTATACCCAATTTCTTGTGCGATTACAACTAAATTGTTGGATTTTAAAAATTATCTATGAATTGACAATGGTTTTGTCTGCTCACATTCTGTTGCTGTTCCTGATAATCTACTCCATCCTTTATTAACTGAATAGAGTAGGTAACCATTGAGTTTCTTGCCGGATCTTTTCAGTGGAAGCAGCATTCCGAACCGGTGGTAGATTCTGACTATTCAATAATGGCAATTTGTTGGCTTGCATGAATAAAAACAATTTTGAATTGAGTTGAGTTTGACAATTTTAGAGTTAAAATATACAGCCTATATACTGGGCTATGTGTAAATCCGTAACTGAAATCAATAGTAGCTAGCTAGGTACCTAATATTGGTAAATAGGTAGGTACTTATTAGTTTAACATCACGTTTCACGATGTAAAATGTGCTTAGTTAATACCTATTTAAGTATATATAAATTACCAAAAAATTGCCTATGTTGAATGGACATGAATGGGTTATTATACTTATTATAGATAGACAATTAGGTAAGTAATTTATCAGATAGCGTCAGTTCGATCTACAGACGAATCGCCGACAGCACTACCTGCCAAGTAATATCATTGCTATGCGGCTATATCGCTATATCTCTACATCGCGATTAGGGTTACCATATCTCAGGATTTGTCCTGAGATTACAGGAATTTTCGACTTTTCTCAGGATTTCGGCCGGATTTTGCAAATCTCGTGAAATCTCAGGATTTTCAATAAAACACAGGTTACATTAGAAGATTCTTTAATTAAAAGTTAAGCCAACTAAAATAATCTTCTTTTGGTAACAATTAAACAGTTAAAATCAATACTTATTTATCGAAGTAAAACAAACTAAAAATAATCTTCTTTTGGTAGATAACAATTGCAGTTAAAATCAATACTTATTTATCCAAGTAAAACAAACTAATACGTTTTTGAGAGAAAATTCTCAAACTGTATAAAATCTCAGGACTTTTCCATGGTAATCTGGCCTTTTCTCCGGTCTTTTGATTTTTACATCTGGTAACCCTAATCGCGATACCCATCTAATAATATCAATTAGATAGATTATGACGTACCTCAGCAAGACAATCACCTGCTTGTCTTGGTGAGGCACCTGCGATTAGAATTCCTTACTGCATAGGTATTGTCTGTAAATACAGCTTAAAGGATAATCAATGATATAATTAGCCTAGGTATTAAATACTTATGCATGTTAACAGAGAGATAAAGAATATACCTAGGTAGCTACTTATAATCTGATTCAGTATCATTGCATCTATTTTCCTTTTTTAATTTCCCTTTTCTTACAACTTCTGTATAACAACTTAATGTTACCTAGGTATTTATAAATTCAACTAGACATCCAAGATACAGGCGTCGTTTGCCTAGTTTGGATGTCACCATATTCCAGGATTTAAGAAGAATGATTGTGTTTAGCAATAAAGATTATTATTATTCCATTTATTTATTTAATATTATTTATATTTTTAAATCTAAATAAAAAATATATTATCCAAATAAATTTAAAAATATAAGAAATAGTTCCCCACCGGCATCGGGAACAGGGTCCTAGTTACCGGCGGTCAAGGCTCCAGGGAGAGGAACTTCCTCACTATCCTAGCCGTCTCCAGGAGTACTGCCTTCTGGATCTGACCCTTGATCCAGCTACCTAACGAGAGCCTCTTACTATTATTATTATTATGTAAAGCCGGCTGTTCACGGACGGAAAAACAGACAACATAAATCGGTGTATAGGTTTCACTAGTGCAAACTCCGGATTAAATTAATGTGTCAATTGTTTTGCGCTTGTCTGCACTAGACATTAGGGGCGCTCTTATCGTATTGTATCGCTCTTATCATCTGTAGGTATATATAAAAGCTGTGACTGACTGATTGACCGATCTATCAAGCCTAAGCCGCTGGGGTTAGCAACATGAAATTTTGACCGTAGAAACCCTTTATACCATAGATATACACTAAGAAAGGGTTTTGAAAAATCCCACCCCTAAGGATGTAAGAGGATGGAAGTTTGTATGTAGATTTACACGTAGTGTTGCGATCAAATCTAGTCTAAATTATGTATCTACGTCTGATGACTACTTGTCTGAACTGTATCTGTTCGCTCTGGGCCCCACTCTGAATACGTCAGTTTTGACAGTTTTTCAATAGGAAAACTGTCAAAAGTGACGTATTAATTTAGGCGATACGCCAGTTTTGTCGCGAGTCAAATGTGAATCGAGTCGAGCGACAGCCTTTTACAGACGTCGACATTAGCCGAATCACATTGGACCTGATTCAATAGAAAAGACAGACCACAAAGTGATCCTATAAGGGTTCCGTTTTTTCCTTTTGAGGTACAGAACCCTATAAAAGAGTATTTTACAGAGCTGGACCCCTGCTCATTAGCCCCAGGTCAAGGCGAGCTGTTGACACCGGCTGATCGGTTCACAATGACCGCTTCAGCGGCTTGTTATTCAAATAAAGCTCTAGCTCCCCGTATACGGCTGCTGTGAGAAGTAAATTCCACGTACCGTTATGACTGCCATTATAAATTATAATACACTGTAGTTTGCATATACCTAAGTATTTTAAATCCTATCCTAAGGTCGATACGGTCTAGTATCGATCGTGTGGTTATGTTCGCCGCGGAGCACTGTGGTTACAGCCAGCTGCTAGTAGGGTGCCATTGTGGTTAGTTCGCCGACAACCATGGAGTAACACGGACGAAGACACCTTGTGAGAAATATAAAAGGTTTGTTTAATATATTGTTAATTTTTGATACTTCTGTCCATATTTTAAAATGATTTCGTACCGTTACTTTTTGCAATAATTGTAAGTATCGTTGGTTAATTAATAATCGGTAAGAACTTATAGTTTGTTGATAGTTTATCGACCCCACTCCTTAGATTTACACGATCCCATTAAGCCTAGTACCATATTTAGCAGGTATACACAATACGATTTTATAAGTAATTTATGTAAGTAGGTACCTACTTAGCGTTCTAACACTTCAGAAATTCAAAGAATTGCAGTTAAGCACGACAAGTCTGTCGAATAATTGCTATAATTAACAACATAAGTATTTTACATAATTATGTAGCTACCAAGCTGCATGGATTTTAAAATCGTAAAGTGTACACATATTTTTGCCATTAACTGTACCTGCGATCCTATAATGTAAAACTCCACAGAAAGTATAAGACAAAATAGAAACGGCCTGCGCTCACGATTTGCCCTAAGACCGGTATCGCCTGTTTTCATGTTACGTAGGAAAACACTTAGCAAGTCCTACCTTCTAAGTGGTTTATATTTGTACAATAGGTAAGTATATGTTCGTTATTCACAGAGCAATTGGCTGGTATCTTCCTTTTCTACTTCGACGGCGTTTTATCAATTCACGCAGCTTCTCCGCTTAGTATGGCCGACTAAGATGCGACGATGCGTGTGTTTTTTTTGTTGTATTTGGCCGCGAATCTAACTCGTAGCTACCGACATGTTCTTTATAGAAATTCTTAATCGTTGCCAATAAGAGCGTAGCCAACAATTCTTACGAAATATATATATTTAAATATATATTTATATAATAATTAAGTCGGCAAACTAGCGTGCGACCCGCCTGATGTTAATCAGTTACTAATTACTATAGATGCTCGTAATACCAAAGGCATTGTTCGCACATTGGCGAGGGGAAGGGAGGAGGGAGACTGGGGTTCTAGCTTCCTCACTCATCGTCGAAACGTGGCTATAATAGTCATTTTAAATGGAGGTAATCTATACAAATAAAATTGGAATGTCTGTTTGTAATATCAAAATAACACCATTTCACTAAATGCATATGAAAGTACATACGACACCTATAGCAAAAACGATTTAAAAAATTGTTGTCTGTCTGTCTGTCTGTCTGTCTGTCTGTCTGTCTGTGTGTTTGTTCCGGGTAATCTCCGAAACGGCTGGACCGATTTTGACGGGACTTTCACTGGCAGATAGCTGATGTTATAGGGAGTAACTTAGGCTACTTTAATTTTAGAAAAACAATTAGGGTTCCGCGTAAAAAAATAAAAACACATGAAATCAAAGAGTATCTCCGAAACGGGTGGACCGATTTTGACGGGACTTTCACTGGTAGATAGCTGATGTTATAAGCAGTACTTTAGGATACTTTTATTTTCGAAAAACAAAATTAAAAAATATTAAAAAATGGGTCCTGTCGTGCGGGCTCAGAACGCGGGATCGGGCTTTTTTGTTAAGTTAAATTCCACGCGGACGAAGTCGCGAGCTCAGCTAGTTTCTATTTATAATTGCTTCTAATGCACAACGACGCTGTGTTTTGTTCCAGTAGTTAAATTGACTTCAAAGTCAATCGCCGGCGGAGGCGGCAGAAGACACACAATTACTTATATACGCTGTCAGATCAATTACCTAGTTAAGCAATGTTCCATTTATAGCTCCCACTTCGTCATTGGTCCGTCAAGGTTAGTTAAACGCGTGATAGACACACAGTGTTAAGGCTTGTTGGCTCGGTCGCACAAAAGATGGGTAACCGTATATAACACACTTTCGGGCTTCGGAGCGTTTGCTGGACTTTCTTCACTTTCTCTCGATTCAATTCGTGCGGGTTCCAAGACAATTCAGTGTTTCACCGGGACTCGTCGAGGGTCAAATCTTGGCGTCATTATCAGACATCATTGTCGATCCTGGCTTACAGGAATAACATTGGTGGGAGTGTGTGAAAGGGCTAGTCCTATTAAAAAACATCACCGATAATCTAACTTAATCCGGGACCATTGGAGCTGACTTTAAAACAAAAAGCAATACGAAAAGGCTTTGAACAGAGAAACTCGTACATAAATAAGTAATACTATTTTACCAACACTCTTGTATTCAACGATGGTTTACTATAGAACACCTCTGTACACCCCCTGTTCAGAGGTGCTCTATAGTAAACCATCCGATGGTAATTTGTTCCCAATGTAATAGGAGCGAGCCTGTTCCCCCCCCCCCCCCCCTAGTATTTAGATGAAACAGAAAAGATATACATTTTTTTTGTAACTTAATTTTGTAAATTTAAAACTACTGACTTTGGGAGAAACTTGAAGAACAAAATATGTTTTAGACTTACGAAATTAACAACTACCCCGTTTCTTCTTAAATTTTCTCCCAAATTTAATTTAAATTTTCATATGTTTTACAAAGTTAAGTGATTATGGCCTGAATCCCCCTCATGTTGAGGGGAGGCCCGTGCCCATCAGTGGGACGTCAAAAGGGCTAAATTATTCTTATTATTATTTACAAAGTTAGGTCTCGAAAAAATTTAATATCTCTTCTGTTTCTTTACTAGGTAGGATTTGGTGATCTATGATTATCCAGTCCACCTGCGGGTTAGCCCATTAAGCACCACATATAGAATTAGTGATATCGATACCAAGTGATAGGTTATCGTAATTTTCGGTTATCATAATGCCTCTACACACTTAATCAGTATAAGAACTGTTGTAGAGTATCCACCTGCGAGTAGCCTCGTGTACATTCAAATAATCAGTGGTGTGGGGTTATGTCTTAAATTGGCTTCAATAGCCTTTGGAGAGCACCGGGAGAGGACCATCTTAACTCACAAAAGTAGAGGCTGCAGTCACCTTGGACAAAACCAGCTGTGGGGTACCATTAGCAGTAAATAGCTAAATTGTAAAGCGAATAAATAGGTACGTAAAGCCGAAGATGCTGACTTAAGAACTCTTGATCCGTTCAATTATTTGATCAGGGCCAACCAGGTTAGGACAAACCAGTTGAAAACCATTATTCATTTATATCATCTTCGTGATAAATCATTCTTGACGGTCAATAAATTGTCGGCCATCTGGTAGCAGTTCTCTGGCCAGTATTACTCTGCGGAAATCCATTGAAAATTAATTTGAGAGCGGTCAATCACCCGCTTTTGGCTTTTCAACCCTCAAACATCCTGACGATGCCTCATTAGAGGGGAAACATGAGTCTTATAATAAGCTCTTTAAGATTCACTTCTTCCGCGAAATATTGCACATTGCACATTGCAGAGCTCTACAAGCTCTTCACTGACTCCTGTCAAAGGCCATAGAATGTTCAGTATAAAGTGAGTTATGGGTTATTCTTCCAAATGATTTATCAAATTGTTCAATCGTTTTAAGCAAACACAATGACATTCGAAACGGAGTCGCTAGCGGAGTACATCCTCGTGGAGTACCGGTGGGTGGTGGTGATGGCGGCGCTGCTGCCCCTCTCGATGCTGTGGAAGGTGTGGTCCACGCTCAGGAATTACATCGTGTTCCAGCTAAGCAGCGCGCCGAAGATGCACGAGAAGAAAGTCAGAGATGTGCAGAGGCAGGTGAGATAAATATTATCACTACATAGTACTCGTATAAAACAAAGTCGCTTCCCGCTGTCTGTATGTCCCTATGTATGCTTAGATCTTTAAAACTACGCAACGGATGTTGATGCGGTTTTTCTAAGTAGATAGAGTGATTCAAGAGGAAGGTTTATATGTATAATACATGCATAATATAGTAGAGAAACACTGATAATTTTAGAGCCGTGCGAAGCCGGGGCGGGTCGCTAGTTTATTATATACCGATCAACATAAATTATTCTACCGGTCCGTCGCGAGCGCAGCCTGCAGATCATAGACGGTCTTGGTTCGATTCCAGGTTCGTAGAAAGTGTAATTTGGATTTTCTGCAAAGAAATTATAAGTAACAGCTGGTCTGGAAATGTGTCCACCTATTAAAACCACAAGGGGGTATTCACAAGCAATTGTTCCAACTCTCGCAATGATCATACGAAACACAGGTGTAAAAGTTACTTTACGTATGTTTTGTGATTCTGTTAGAGGACCGAAAACATAAATCGCGAAATGGCGTACGATTCTTCATGATTTTGGCAGTTTCCTGCTAACTGGAACCCCTGTATCATGATCCATTCCAGATAAAAGCATGGTTGTCAGGGGATCGCAACACCCGGCTCTGCACAGCAAGACCCTCCTGGCAGACCATGTCGTTCCGTCACGGCATCTACAAGAAAACATTCACCAATATAAAAGTCAACCTGGTGGACGTTTTAGAAGTCGACCCCGAGAACATGGTATGAATTATGATAATTCTGTAGACGCAGATGTAGATTATAAGCCCGCCTGTTTATAAAGCGAATTTATGGGAATATGTAATCGGATCAAGCCTGTTTAACTTTCAAATCCTTCAATAAGCTGTATTCACGAATAATTGATTCGGAATTTTGAGTCTCTTTTGTTTCTTATTGCGGTTATTTTCTTCGTTTTGTTTTAGCCATAAGGGTCAAAATTTTACAAATATAAACCTACCTTAGCATCGCGGTTGATAAGAAGATTTAAGTAAAATAACACGTCGTATGGCGTGTTTTGGGTGGATTAAGATAGTGTTTATTTAATAGTTCATTGCATTACGATGCTTAGATATGCGGCTAGTAAATACCTACTACAGGCTACCATATTATTTACTTTCGTGGAGAAATGCAATGTGGCTGGTAGCCTCCCCCAGCTCGTACGTTATATTGCTTTAACTAGCTATTAATTAATATCCTATTGGCAGCAGAGTCCAGCAGGTGCCTGATCCCGTAAGCCCTACAAAATTGAAATGTTCTTTATAACATAAATAAATACCTAATAATTTAGCCCTTTTGACGTCCCACTCCTGAGCACGGGCCTCCCGTCACTACGAGGGGGATTCAGGCCGTAATCCATCACGCTGGCCCAGTGGGGGTTGGTGGATTTCACGTGTATTTCGAAAATTGGTTAGATTGACTAAGACATGCAAGTTTCGTCACGATGTTTTCCTGCACCGCACCGTAAGCAAGTGATAATCATATAGGCAATTATGATTCGCACATAGATTTCAAAAAAACCTAGAGGTGCGAGCTGGGGTTCGAACCCAGGACCTGGTGCCCGCAAGAGGCGTGCTTAACTAATCGGCTATCACTGCACACGAAGTGTTATTTAAAGAAACTTGTTCCTGATCTTTAAGACAGTCCGGTGCGAGCCCCTCGTCACAATGGGGCAGTTATCCCGTACCCTGGAGCCCTTAGGCCTGGCTCTGCCAGTGGTTCCTGAGCTGGACCAGTTGACAGTGGGAGGGCTGGTCATGGGGACTGGTGTGGAGACCTCGTCGCATGTCCATGGGCTGTTCCAACACATCTGTCTGCAGTATGAGCTCGTGATGGCTGATGGATCTGTTATGACCTGTAGTAAGGTAAACACCTAATCCTTTCATCTAGACTGCTAGACATAGTCCTTCTCCAATGATATCTACTTAAATCCTTACTTAATATTATAAATGCGAAAATGTCTCTGGCTGTCTATCTGTCGCGCTTTCACGCTAAAACTACTAAACCGATTTAAATGAAATTTGGTGCACAGATAGTCTAGAGCCTGAGAAAGGACATAGGGTACTTTTTAATGCGAAAAAAGGGTAGTAAGGGGTTGAAAGGAGGGCATGAAAAGTTGTATGGAAGTGTTACATTTTTACAGCTAGAAGCTTGAGACTTATTTTTTAGGCTGTTGATGTGATATAAATTGCGTCTTATTTGTAAAATAATTAGCCTAAATCATTTAAAATGCTACCCAAAGACACTATTCCACGCGGACGAAGTCGCAGGCACATCTAGTACCTAATTTCATATTTTATTAAACGCCAATTTAGTGGGTACTGATTGATACTGAAATTTAAAATGATGGTACTTATATTATAATTATTTTTTTTCGTCTTTACATATTACAGGATGAGAACCAAGATTTATTCTACGCAATACCCTGGTCGTACGGTACCCTTGGGTTCCTCACTTCAGTTATCATCAAAGTTATTCCAGCCAAAAAGTGAGTAAACTACCTTCCCTAACCTAGTATGGAAGTCATCACAGCAAAGCAATTATTTTCTTATCCACCTCTGTTTTATTTATTATTATTATTTTGATTTGAAACATTTAAATTGATGTAAAGTGTGAGTGGATATGCACACCTCAATAAACTAGCTTTCTAATTTAATTACCTAAAACTACCTACCTACCTACCAAATACTATTAACTTATTTAGTGACCATGGTATTGCTTGCTCACATTCTGTTGCTGTTCCTGAGAATGTACACCACATTTTATTTCTTGAAAAGTGCAACCATTAAGTTTCTTGCCGGATCTCTCAGTGGAAGCAGCATTCCGAACCGGTGGTAGATTCTGACTACTAATAAATGCTTTGTTGGATTACATAAATAAAAACAATTTTGAGTTTGAGTTCGAGATACGAATTCTTCGCGTCCTTTACTTTTGATTATCTTAATTATTATCTTAGAACTTACTGTGTTTTACAGATACGTGCGTGTCCAGTATTTCCCTTACACTGGGCTGTCGCAATTGGCAACAAGGTTTAGGGAGGAAAGTCTTAAGGAAAAGCCGCACCAGTTCATTGAGATGCTGATGTACAACAAGAACACCGGCGTGTTGATGGTTGGAGACATGGCTGATGAAATCGGTAACGATGGGAAGGTAACAAAAAAATTTGGTTACCTAAATACAGTATTTATTGCACACTCATTGGTGCCAGTGCCCTTTCCTCTTCTTTTTATCTATAACTAGCTGACCCGACCGACGTTGTCCTGTCTTTTAGGGGTATGAAAAATAGATAGTAGCCGATACTCAGACCTACTGAATATGCATATAAAATTTCATAAAAATCGGTCAAGGCGTTTCGGAGGAGTATGGTAACTAACATTGTGACACGAGAATTTTATATATAAGATATTATTTATATCTGTGGAGGCTTCTTAATAGCACTCAGATTCCTATCCCAGTTATCTATCTTTAATTAAATATAGTTGATTGTCTTCCTAAAATACAATAAATAAATAATTACAAAGTATGCCTGCGGGCCCATAGGACTTCATATAAAGGAGAGACATTGCGCTACTTATTAAGTGTAATTAAGGGAGAATAATTAAATTGAGTCATATTTGTGATAATCATGCAATAGGTACTTTTCATATTTTTATTAAACCAACAAAAACATTGCAAGCAGCAACAAGGAGTGGTAGCCGATTGGTTAAGCACGCGTCTTGGGTTCAAAGCCCGGCTCGCACCTCTTTTCTAAATCTATGTGCGAATCATAGTTTCTATATGATTATCACTTGCTTACGGTGAAGGAAAACATCGTGAGGAAACCTGCATGTCTTAGAAGATCTACCCATTTTCGAAAGACATGTGAATTCCGCCAACCCGCGCTGGGCCAGCGTGGTGGATTATGGCCTGATTCCCCCTCGTGTTGAGGGGAGGCCCGTGCCCAGGAGTGGGACATCAAAAGGGCTAAATTATATTTTAACAAAATCATTGAGATGCACATACTTTAGCAGTATAAATAACTATAAAAATAACTATTCGTTGTCTACAGTTCAACCCCATCGGTAAATGGCACGCTGAATGGTTCTTCAAGCAAGTGGAGAAGTTCCTCACGAGGAACACGTCTGCGGTGGAATACATACCTTTGCGCGACTATTACCATAGACACACCAGAAGTTTGTTCTGGGAGTTGCAGGTAAGTAATAAAAGAATATTACACGGCCTTTCATAACTTTTATATCAATAATTAATTACTTATTAGTTTAACTTTACAAATTATATCTTAAAAGTAATATAAAATGTAATTTTAAATTAACGCAATTTGTTATCTATACAAATAAATAAAATTGGAGTGTCTGTTTGTAATATCAAAATAACACCTTTTCACTAAATGCATATGAAAGTACATACGACACCAATAGGAAAAACGCGCTTTAAAAATTTTTTGTCTGTCTATCTGTCTGTCTGTCTGTCTGTGTGTTTGTTCCGGGTAATCTCCGAAACGGCTGGACCGATTTAAACGGGACTTTCACTGGCAGATAGCTGATGTTATAAGGAGTAACTTAGGCTACTTTAATTTTAGAAAAATAATTAGGGTTCCGCGTAAAAAAATAAAAACAAATGAAATCAAAGAATATCTCCGAAACGGGTGGACCGATTTTGACGGGACATGCACTGGTAGATAGCTCATGTTATAAGCAGTAACTTAGGCTACTTCTATTTTAGAAAAACAAAATTTTTAAAAATGGGCCCTGTCGCGCGTGCTCAGAACGCGGGAGCGGGCTTTTTTGTTAAGTTAAACTCCACGCGGACGAAGTCGCGGGCTCAGCTAGTTGTCAATAATATTAATGAGGAGTTCCACAGGGTTATATCTTGGGGCGATTACTTTTAATTGAGCGATTACAAATTGTTTAAGATAATATAATTATGTCTAGTAGTATAGCCTAGTGAATAAAATTTGGAATCAAATTGAAATCATTGATAGATAAAAGCGGCGATTTCAATTGATATTGAAATGGGTGTCCCACAGGGTTCTATTATGGGCCCGCCGCTTTTAGATATTTAACATACTTACTTACTATTCTATCAACTTAATGATAAACGTGAAAACTCTATTTTCTTTCTAATTAATAGAAAATCCAAATTAAATACAACTAAGTACTTACGTCTCCACCAGGATATCATCCCATTCGGGAACCACCCGTTATTCCGCTATCTCTTCGGCTGGCTGATGCCTCCTGAAGTGGCCCTGCTGAAGCTGACGCAGCCGGACACTGTCACCAAGCTGTACGAGCGAGCCCACGTCATCCAGGACATGCTGGTGCCCGTGGAGCACTTGGAGAAGGCTATCGAGGAGTTCCATAAGGAGATACAGGTACAACCAACCATCAAAAGGTATAACACCACGGCCAATTAAAATCGCTAGGAAGTGGTAATAATGTTCGAGTTCAAGTCGGTCACCAGCCGGGCTCGCCAACATTAGGGGAACATTTTCGTTCTATGGAACTAAGTTGGCAGACAATCGTACGTACTGCCTGATGTTTAGCAGTCTGCAATATTAAGGGTATTGCTCGCACCTTGCCGAACTGGGGAAGGGGAGTGGGACAGAGGGAGGGGAAGGGATAGCGCTCTCTCACTCATCGTACGAAACGCAGCTGTAATAGTTATTACTTTACTTAGTAGTTACGTTAGTAGTTACTTTACGCTGATCTTCTGTAAGTTGATCTTCTCAGTCGAGGTCGCGTTCCGGTCCGGTGGTAGATGTACCCTCGCCACCTCTCCTGGCAGCGGCCCAACCCGAGGTCGTGTCCCTTGTGGCGCCCTTGAGCTAGCTGCCCCCCTGCCCCTCTGGCTGGGCCCTCTGTCCGGGTGAAGTTGTTATGGCCACTCTGGCCAACAACATATAGTCATATCAAAAAAAAAAAAACTTCTGTAAGTCATTCAGATGTACTCATTTTGGTAAACAAAGGTCGAATTGAAACAAGTAATGATCTTCTGTAAATACCACCCACTTAATGGGTACTGCTAGGCACCACCGAAAACATGTATACCTACTGTGTCAGAAACCTTTTTTTTTTTAATCTACAATCTCCAACCGACGACCACTTGGCGCAGTCGTTCGAGCGTAGGCCGCTCAGCTTACTACACATGGTGGTTCCGGTTTAATTCCCACCGGTGCAAATTTCGGAAATGCGCTTTGCGTAATTTGCTTTGGTCTGGGTGCCAGTGGGATCGCCCCCAGTCCATTGTACGGTACCCATAGTACAAGCATTGCTTAGTTTGGGACCATACATTTGGTGTGTCAGTCTGGCGATATTTATTATTTATTTATTTATTAAACTCTCCAGGTATACCCGGTGTGGTTGTGTCCGTTCAAAGTGTTCAACAACCCTGGACAGCTGAAGGTCAAGTCCTCTGCAGACTGGAAAATGTTTGTGGATATTGGCGTCTACGGAGTGCCCAAAGCGAAAGGATTTGAAACTGTAAGTGTAACCCCCATAGGCCAAAAGTTCTGATTCCGCCTCCGCCCCTGGCCAAAGTTGAGTATATTCAGGATGGGTCTGGCGATGTTATTTATAAATAAACTAGCTGTGCCCCGCGACTCCGTCCGCGTTCTGTTGAAATTTTTCCTGAATTTTCTTTGCTATAAACCTCACGGAGCCCGAGACCTTTCCAACGAATGCAAAACCGTGGAAATCGGTTCGTGCGTTCTGGAGTTATAGCGTCAGGAAGGAAAACCCGACTTATTTTTATATAGTAGATTGGTATAGATCTGGCCAGCAGTGATAGCCAATTGGATAGGCACGCGTCTTGCAGGCACAAGGTCCTGGGTTCAAACACCGGCTTGCACCTCTGGGTTTTTCGAAATCTACCTAAGTACGAATATAAGTGAGGAAACCTATATCTCTTAGAAAATCTAACCAGTTTTTGAAAGGCATGTGAAATCCGTCAACTCTTTGAGCTAGCTTGGTGGAATGGCCTGAATCCCCCTCGTATTGAGGAGAGGCCCGTGCATAGGAGAAGGACGTGAAAAGGGCTAAATTATTTACTATTTATTTACTTTAGTATACTTCGTTCATTTCACGAATACGCGTGCTGTGAGTCTTAATTCACTGGCATATGGGTCAATATGCAGTAATTCACGTGTTTTCGTGACTGATGAAATTACTATACTTTCTAAGAGTAATTACAAGCTAGGTACCTATTATTGGTTCCAGGTCCCTTCCACCCGTCGTCTCGAAAGCTTCGTGATCCAGCACCAAGGCTTCCAGATGCTGTACGCAGACACCTACACCACCAGTGAAGAGTTCAGGCAAATGTTCGACCACACCCTCTACGATAAAGTGCGGGATTCCTTGCCCCATTGCAAGGAAGCCTTCCCCGAGATCTATGGGAAAGTAAATAGGGCTGTCAGGAAATAATAGGCTTAGGTAAACAAAACACGGTCGTAGGACGGTTTCACTTGAGGGGGGTTTAAAAATGTAAAGTAACGGTAGTAGAGACAAGCTTTTGCCAATCGCTTACAGCTCATTTTATACTGGCTGACTCTACCAGAGTAGTATTGCACCACGCTCTCACAGAAGATCGGCGTTAAGTAGCTATTATGGCGGCGTTTCGTACGATGAGCGAGAGAGCCGGACGCCTCCCTTCCCTCTATCTCACTCCCCTTCAGTTCGGCAACGCGCGAGCAATGGCATTGGTATCGCAACGATCTATAAGCTATAGGAACTGCTTAACATCGGGCGGGTCGTACGCTTGTTTGCCGACAAACTGTATTAAAGCCAAGCTCAATTAATAAAGTTTAAACATATGTAATGTTGAAGGTTTTCTTTGATTTTCTACTTAAGACTGGATTATTGTCACCATTTACTACACAAGCGTATGTTAAAAGTTAACTGAACGTGAAAAGTTAACTTGACGACCGCTTGGCGCAGTGGTTCGAGCGTAGGCCGCTCGGCTCACTGCACATGGTGGTTGCGGTTTCGATTACCGCCGGGGCAAATTTCGGAAATGGCCTTTTCGTAATTTGCCCGGGTCTGGGTGTCACTGGGATCGCCCCCAGTCCTTTGTACGGTAACCCATAGTACAAGCTTTGCTTAGTTTGGGACCGTGCAGTTGGTGTGTCAGTCTGGCGATATTTATTTGGCGATATTTATTTAACTTTTCCAACGTATGCTTCATTCACACGGCGAAGCACTGCAGCTCTCAGTAACGCAGTAGTTCTATATGGGATCTAAGTATTATGTAAGTATTAAAACTGGGATACTGAACTAATTTACATGAAGATACCCTGCTACCTTGTTTCAAAGACCTCGTGATAAGATCACTTATTGTACAGATATAAGGTCTTATTTTGATAATACACGATATTTTCCATAGCGCCTTAGAAAATTCTCAAGATGATGTAGGTACCTACCACAATAAAAATGTAATGGGTTTAATTCTAACAGCTGAAGTTTGTTTAATTCACTGGCTACAACCAACTGTACCAACCAACATGATACATTTATAGCATGGATCTTCTCAGTCGAGGTCGCGTTCCGATCCGGTGGTAGATTTACCCTCGCCACCTCTCCTGGCAGCGGCCCAAGCCGAGGTCGTGTCCCTTGTGGCGCCCTTGAGCTAGCTGCCCCCCTGCCCCTCTGGCTGGGCCCTCTGTCCGGGTGAAGTTGTTATGGCCACTCTGGCCAATAACATATAGTCATATAAAAAAAAAAAAAAAATATTGCTTCAGACTTTTACTTGAGGTAGGTACATACTTCTCTTAAGCATTACCTACTATGCAAAATATTCTGCATTATTGAATATGGCCCGTGTTATTGAATCGATCTTGAGTTTGACAGCGGTCTCGAGTACGCTTTTGACATGTCATATTGTACTGGTATGACATAAGAATGACATTTCCAAGATCGCTCTCAGACTTGAGATCGATTTATTAATACGGGCCTAGGACCATTTACTTAAGTGTTTGTTCCTGTCTTCGTCCGTTTTTGTAGAAAATATCGAAATGTCTCAAAAAAGATAGTAAGTACCTAAGTAAGAAACCAAATAAAGACTAGAACATTATTGGATATACAGGTTAAAACAGAAAGGGTATACTTTTTTTTTCAAAACTTAACTTTGTAATTCTGAAACCGTCAGCTTCTGAGGAAACTTGAAAAACAAAAGGTGTTATAGGAATACAGCTGTTGACAGATTTCATAAGTCTACAAAACGTTTAATACAACAACTGTCCCACAAAGCCGATAGTTTTAGATTTACAAAGTTAAGTTGCAATAAAAATAGTACCCTTAGTATACCCTTTCTGTTTCACCTAGTATATTATAGTTTAAAAAGTGTGGCTATTAAATACAAAATAATGTCCAAATATGTAGTTAATTGTTAGTCAGTACAGCACTGACTGAATACTATAAGCCTTTCAATGTAAGCACATGTGTGGCAAATAAATAGTTTTGATAAAAATTAAATACATTATATTATGTTTATTATATTCTATCCACGCCCTGCCGAACTTCATGGATGAACTAACTATTAGACGAGTATAATAATATGTAATAGATCTAATACCTATATAAAATGGCTCGACCGATTTTCATGAAATTTTGTGTGCATATCGGGTAAGTCTGAGAATCGGTCAACATCTATTTTTCATACCCCTAAAAGACAGGACAACGTCTGTCGGGTCAGCTAGTAATTTATATAAATAGGTAGAAGTTTATGTACCTAAATAGGTAGTTATAACATCGCCTTACATAGTATATGTTTTCAAGTCGAGAGTGAACAGGTACCTTCTAGGCAAGTATGCACCACCGTAGACCACATCGTCACTTACCATCAGGTGAGATTGTGGTCAAATACTTGCCTATTTCGAAAAAAAATAAATATATAGGTAATTTCTCGCCGCTTCACTGACGTATTTCTGCATGTCGATAACAGCGCCATCTACGGGTACAAACTATAGCCAAGTGGCCTCATAAGTACAAAAAATACATTATAGTCGGTTAAGCCATTTAGGAAGAGGAGAATTACGAACTACTTAATGCAAACCGGTTTATATATATAGGTAAAGATAAGAATATAAATATTAATGATATAAAGCTTTAGTAACACACCAACTGCACGGTCCCAAACTAAGCAACGCTTGTACTATGGGTATTGTACAATGGATTGGGGGCGATCCCAGTGACACCCAGACCGGAGTGAGTTACGAAAAGGCATCGTCGAAATTCACCCCGACGCGATGGGACGAACCGGACGTAGTGGGCAGAGACGCACTAGCAGCTTTGGCCCCCTAGGCCTTGCATATAATTAAATTATGTATCGTACCAGCCGTATAATATGAATTCACTTTCATACCAAATTTGATAAAAATCGATTCCGAAGTTAGGTCGCGAAGAACTAAGAAACATAGAACATTAAAAAAATGTTTTAATAAAAATAATAATTAGGGAACAATAGATAATTTATTGCAATGTTCTTATGAACTATGTTAGTTAACTTTTAATTAATAATTATTTCCGTAGTGGTATATTATGTATGAACTAATCATACCTATCCAGTGCCCAATGAAGGCCATCCAGTTGAAAAGCAAATACGGCCAGGGATGCATTGGCAGGATTTTGGGCACGATTAGCCGCACCTCATATCTTTCCGCACTAGGCCTGGATCTAGTCCGCCTTAAGGGAAATCCGCCACTGGTAGAAGGCCTCCTGATGGCTCTCTTGACATTCTCAAAACATTAACATTTCTATTTAAGTGGTGCTAAAAAGGAAATGGTAGAAATAAACCGACTTAAGCGTGTCTATACCCTATACCTATCTCCAGGCGACATTTACGGGATTGACGACCGCTTGGCGCAGTGGTTCGAGCGTAGGCCGCTCGGCTCACTGCACATGGTGGTTGCGGGTTCGATTCCCGCCGGAGCATACTTCGGAAATGGCCTTTTCGTAATTTTCCCAGGTCTGGGTGTCACTGGGATCGCCCCAAGTCCATTGTACCCATAGTACAAGCGTTGCTTAGTTTGGGACCATACAGTTGGTGTCGCAGTCTGGCGATATTTATTTACGTCGCGTCGTACTAGAAATTATTTTATACCTAACAAAGGTCCACCATTTTGTATTAGTCATGATGTTATCACAAGTCAGATAAATAAATTAATAATAATAATAATCGACATATAATATTTTGATCAATGATCAGAGTTATTGTATGAAGATTAATACATATCACAATATCTATAAGTTTAATGTTTTTTTATTGCATAAAAAAATCATGTAGTAAACAGACACAGACATTTTTTCTTGCTACAGAGACGTGCGTACGCACATACATTTAATGTTGGTAGTAGTGCGTGAGTACTTGCTATAAGTCCAATCTTATTTATTACTAGCTGTGCCGCGCGACTTCATCCGCGTAGTATTGGATTATTGGGTTAAAAAGTATGTAGTACTATATGTTAATCCCGGTTATAATCTATCTGTGTTCCAAATTTCATCCAAATCCGTTCAGTAGTTTTTGCGTGAAGGAGTAACAAACATACATACAAACATACATATATACATACATCCACACTCACAAACTTTCGCATTTATAATATTAGTAGGAAGGATTGTCAAAAACGTGAATGGCCGATAAAACACGAAGAAATAGTAATTGGTCAAGTTTAAGTTTTATAATTGGGTATGGGTTACGCTATAATAACCTTACGGTTCCGCACTTACTATTGCCTACTTAAAAATATTTCTTTTAAAAGTTCCGTTCAAACAAACTTATTGATACCGAAAGAAATATAAAGCCGTTTTTCTTTTCAGCGTGCGGAACCCTAAAATATCGTTTCATAAACGTTTACTGGCGGTTACTCGGTTGTGTAATGTGAACTCGGCTCATTATTGCCCGCACTTGACCCATTGGCCGTGCCCAATTTCCACGACGCCTCCCCGTGTGCGCGCGCGCATCGCTCCCTGTGTTTGTGTACACACACTCGTTATTCATGGTTTGTTAATGGGAAGTTTCCAATCTATGAAATTGTGCATAAAACTAGCAGTCTCCGTCAAATGATTTCTTAGATCTTGGTAACTATTATCCGCGTTACGCCCAATCCAGGTATCCCGGATGTTTCGGGTTTACCAATTATCTAGACCAGACTCGCAAGACTGCAATCTGGTGACTCAGTTTGCCCGGGAGGTCAACCGGATTCCAGAAAATAACAATAACCACGTAATATCCCAAAATTGCTCAAACATTCGCCATGGAAATATGGGGTTGAGCGTTTGATTTCCCATTACAATTTTGGATTTATTTATATTATGTGCCCATGCTTTCACTTAGCGGTGAAGCCTACTCAATCGAGAAGTTATAAATAATAATAATAATAATTTAGCCCTTTTGACGTCCCACTGCTGGGCACGGGCCTCCCCTCAACATGAGGGGGATTCAGGCCATAATCCACCACGCTGGCCCAGTGCGGGTTGGCGGATTTCACATGTCTTTCGAAAATTGGTTAGATCTTCTAAGACATGCAGGTTTCCTCACGATGTTTTCCTTCACCGTAAGCAAGTGATAATCATATAGAAATTATGATTCGCAAAGTTATGCCGGAGAAAAATCCAAAAGACAACGAGAGTATAGAAGTTTCGATTCACAAGTATTACTTACTATGAGATCTCTTAGAACGCGCAGCGCATTGAGAAATTTCAAACTTTCTACAATAGCGATAGTCCCTTACTTGGACAACTTGTGTAGGGCCCGTAATAAATCGATCTCTATCGTCTGAGAGCGATCTTGGAAATGTCATTCTTATGTCATACCAGTACAATATGTCATGTCAAAATCGTACGCAAGGCCGCTATCAAACGTGAGAACGATTTATTAATACGGGTCTCAGACAAGTAAGTATTGTTTGTGAATACGGCCACAAGTCCTCTGACCTGCACTGGGCCAGGAAAGTGGCTGATAGCCTGTTCCTCCTATTACGAGATGAACTTCCAACCTATGTCTCTTGACGAGAGGCTTCCCCTTAAAGAGGTGTTAAAGTAATTAACTACTCACAATAAAAATAACGAAAGAACCGCCAATACTTTCCGCATTCCATGATACGAACTCTATTGAACTTGAGTATTTCATGAGTATGTTTCTACTAGAGGCTTTGAGCTGAAATCCCTCCCTTAGATCTTCGCTATCTTTTATCACCCTGTATAGACTATTATCAAAAATGTTATTTAACAAAACATTCATAGAAATAAAACTATTATACGGACTTTATCGCGTTTATTTACTTTTTTATGTTCCGCGATTTTGGATCGGACCGCGTACAACAACTAAATATGAGGGTACCCAGTTATTAACTATGACATCAGGACGTCTAACACCTCAGTCCCCCCGTGACCATGGCTGCTGTAAAGAAACTGAAACGTTGGGAACATAAAAAAGTTAATAAACGCGATAAAATCCGTATAATAGTTTTATTTCAATGTATAGTATTTGCGTAAATATGAGAAAACAATATGAAAACATCCATTCTTTGTACCTTTTAATAATAAGAAAAAGATAAGCCCGCAGAGTTTCTTGCCGGACTTTCTCGGTCGAGGTCGCGTTCCGATCCGATTGTACTTAGACTGAAGGAAAATATGTAAAAATTACAATTTGTAAGTGCCCACGTAGGCCATAACAAAATTAACGATTTGAGTTTGCAACCTACTGTTGAGTATGTCTTTCCTCTGTCACGCCATTCGTTTATAATCCCTTTAGTTCACTTCTACCCGCAGGATTCTTAATACATTCGTTTCTGTGTTAAAAAATTAAGTAGGTACCTACAAAAACAAAGTTTACCCCAATGAGAACGTCAGACAGGCTACGACATGCGCAGAAATCTTATCACTATAATTCTCAGTGACCCGTGCGCGGCCTATCATTCCGTTACCACATAAGCCAGTGATCACACGACGCGGATTCACGGCACCACTATAAACTAGAGCGTTGTGCTGTAAAATTCCGAAATTATGTGTAAAAACAACAATCACAATATAATTAGGACAATTGTTGTATAAAGTGTTGTGTTGTTTTGTTAATATAACAACAAATATGATGTTAATCAACGTGTCTAGTATCGTGTTGTGCATAATATGGGTTGGTGCTGCGAACGGTGAGTTTTGAATTTTTGAACATTTGTATAAATAATGATTTACGTGTGTCGTCTGTTGAATGTTAACCGTTGGTAGCAAAATGTTCATTGTTAGGTATTACTTCATTATTGTTTTGGGAAATATTATTTTTATAATGATGATTTATTGTAGGTAGAACTATCCGCGCTTGACCGTTGTAGGTGGTAGAGCCTGTAACTACTGACTACAGCTCATGAACGGGCTGGCTCGGCTGGAGTAGTACCACACTCCCACAGAAGTTTGACGTAAAAGTGAGAGTGGCGGTACACCAATGCTCCCCCCTCATTTCCCCTCGTTTTGTCCCACTTTGGGATACCAAAGGGTAAATTAACTGAACTGAACAAACTAATAATCGAATCTTGTAGTTACATTTAAGTACTGCAAAAGCGCCAGAGTCCATCTACTATATAAAAATAAGTCGGGTTTTCCTTCCTGACGCTATAACTCCAGAACGCACGAACCGATTTCCACGGTTTTGCATTCGTTGGAAAGGTCTCGGGCTCCGTGAGGTTTATAGCAAAGAAAATTCGGGAAAAATTTCAACAGAACGCGGACGGAGTCGCGGGGCACAGCTAGTAACTAAATAAATATTAAGTAGGTAGTTATTTTGTTAAATGTTATTGTTTAAGTAATCGATGACGTGTTTGATATGACGTCATATTGGATAACCCGGTCACCGGAATAGAACCCATAGTAACTCGGGTCCAGTGTCGCGTGGCCACTAATCTATCATTGATCGTTTCAGCACAGTTTAGATTAAACAATACGTGTCATCCACTTAAAGCCGAGTTCACCAACACTTTAACGGACTGTTAAGGGTCCGGTATAACCACGGCCAACGAGAAGCGAAACATAAGTGACTAGATTATTTTATTAAATTCCGTTCAAAAGTATATTTTGAATTAACATTGCAGTTTTTGATACAAAATTAATCACGAATTTATAAAATGGCCGCCCATACGTTTGCGAGCCCGACGGTGACCACTTGAACTAGAAGGAACATTGTTACCATTTCGTATCGCTGCTCGTTTGCCGGTTTGCCGTGGTACTGTTATACTTATCATCATCATCATCATCATCAGCCTATGCTTGTCCACTGCTGGACATAGGCCTCTGTTATACTTATGGTAACAAAAGACTACTTATAGGATCACTTACTTTGATCGACTATTATTGAATATATTATCTACTTATGTCCTTCTCCTATACTTATCAGTGTTTCTCTACTATATTATGCATGTTTTATACACATAAACCTTCCTCTTAAATCACTCTATCTATTAAAGAAACCGCATCAAAATCCGTTGCGTAGTTTTAAAGATCTAAGAAGCATAGGGACAGACAGCGGGAAGCGACTTTGTTTTATACTATGTAGTGATTTGAAACGTATCATGCTATAGAAAAAAAACAAATTAAAAGATAAATTACTTTGGTAGTTTATCGAAGGAACAAATACTTATGGATATAAAGTCTTACAATAAATAGAGTATTTAAATTCCTGATCTTTCATTCTAGGTAGACGATCAATATAGGTGTTTGTACGCGTCTCACGTAAGAAAATACTAACGCACGTAATAAGGTAAACAATAAACAATTGCAACTGAGTTTACCTAACAACCTATTTTCAATAATGCGTTTATTTTTTAATTGTTTTTTTTTGTATTTCTAACCTTTTAGAGTTCACCACATTACTAGTATTCTCGTTCTAGCCCCTCCAGCTAAGATAATGCTTGTGTCATTTGTGGGCTCACGTTAATAGTTAAATGTCCAGGATGGGGATCGAACCCGAAACCGCTTAGTTACGAGAGCGGCCCCTCTAACCACTACGACTGACTCTTAATATTAATTGATATAATATCGAAGATCTAAAGACTCAAATTAAAATGAGTAAATTGAATTCAATCTTTCCTAACTCGTTAGCCAAGCTGTGAGCAATCCTTACTCTACGTGAATAAAGACAGCCTCTACCATTGTGTGTGCCTCGAGAATCCAAGTAGGAATAATTCAGTGAGGGTAAAGATTCTGCCTAGAGTCAAGGTATTATTAAATTTTTAATTAAAAAGCCCGACGCTACCGCCAAGTGAGCGAACTTTCAACGAAATGGAAGTAGCTTATAATTTCGTAATTGAAAAGGCTACGGAACCCTACATTGTTCTTGTGACAAGTACTTGACAAATTTATTTTAAAATAGTCTGGAAAGTTATTAAGAAACAAGTTTCACGAGCCTCTATTCCTGAAAATTACAAGCTTTCCCAAACAAATGGATATCATTTTGCCAAAGGGATCAGCCAACAAACTTCTGCAGGCCATAACCAACCCCAGTGCAAGCAGCTGTAGGTTGGTTTCATATTGCGGAATGTATGAATATGTGGGTGGTTTACATTCTGCAAAACTATGCTAGCTTACTACTTCATAATGCTCTATTTTTTGTAGGACTAGTTCCGTCCACACTCCCACCACTGTTACTGTTACTCCTGTAGGCCACGATCGACAATTGTCACCATAGATAACGCCGAGGTTTTAACCCTCGATGAGTCTCTGGGAAAAGATAAATTGTCTTGGAACCCGACGAATTTAATCGAAAGAAACAATAGGAGGAGTTGGAGGAAAATGATCCACTTCCCTACATTGCAAAGCGGGAGACAAATAACTGTATGGGCCGATTGTCACAGAAGCAAGACTGTTACCACGGTACCACGGATTGTAATTAAATCTTGGTAATCCCACCTTTTATTTTAGGGTTTTAATTTTATATTATACTAGCGGCCCGCCCCGGCTTCGCACGGGTACATTGCGGTTACATTATTCGAGTTTTAGTAAGGATCCCTAATTTTTTTGAAAATATATTATAGCCTATATCTCCCGGGGATAGTGTAGCTTCCCAGCAGTGAAATAATTTTTCAAATCGGTTCAGTAGTTTCGGAGCCTATTCATTACAATCAAACAAACAAAGTTTTCCTCTTTATAATATTAGTATGATAGTATGAAGTATTGAACAAAGCAATTATATCAATCTTATTTTCAGAAGCAATATGTGTACCTACACCTGTGTACACAAATACTACATTAAAGTGTGTAAGGTTTATTTGCATGAGTTATAGATTAAACACTAAAATATTATTTAAATCTAATTTTGAATATACAAAGGTTCCTTAACATTTACATATTTCACTTGTTATTTATAATTTACTACCGACCCGCCCCGGCTTCGCACGGGTGCAAGAAACCTCTAAAATTATCAGTGTTTCTCTATATATATATATATTATGCGTGTATTATACATATAAACCTTCCTCTTGAATCACTCCATCTATAAAAAATCCGCATCAAAATCCGTTGCGTAGTTTTAAAGATCTAAGCATACATAGGGACAGACAGACAGCGGGAAGCGACTTTGTTTTATACTACTTATTTAGTGATAAAATAAAAACCAATACCTATTATCATACCTACGTCTTCAAAAATTGTTTAGTTTTTCAAAGACATGCAGGTTTCCTCACGACGTTTTCCTTCGCCGTAAGCACATTGATTTTCTAAAACCCAGATATGCGTGTCCGAGTTCGAACCTAAGACATTTTTCCCGCAAGACGTGTGCTTTACCAATCAGCTATCACTGCTTTTGCATACTTATTAAATTACTTATTCAAGTACATTATTCAGTGGGTATAATGAAACTATCAAACCTTAAGCCAAACAATAACAATTAAGTATATATATCACACTAGATGCATCCCGTGACCTGTCAGTGGCAAGAGTCACCGAGATTATCATCGGCGTTAGCGAATTACAAACAGCGAGGAGTTGCGCGGGCGCACTGACGGCGGGGATTTCGTGAAATTTTGACAACGATGGTGGTATTAACCTATCCTTTGGTCTATCCCGATATGTCTACGATGATAGTAGCACTAGGTCGCGATACCTACGGCTGGTTCTCGATTGGATTTTGTTTGGTAAGCGCCATCTGGCGTCAGCAGTTCGTAGCGCGCAAACAATAATAATAATAATAATATCCTTACGACTACATCTGATACCTAATATATTTACATTAATATATAGTACTCTTTGTAGTTATTATTAATTATATAATATATTCAAATATGTAAAAATAACAAATAGTAAGTGATCAGTAGGCCTAAACAAAATAAACGCTTTGACTTTGACTTTAAATACCTTTTCAGGTCGACGACCTGCGAACAGTGCCTTTAGTCTCGCAAACATCTATAGGCTACGGTACCTGCTTAATATCAGGCAGGTCGTACGATTATTTTCCGACTTTGTTATATAAAAAAGTATCTCCATCAGTGATGCTGCAAGAATATCATAAAATGAGGAATCAAACGTGACGGCCATTTGTTAGGTTGTTTACGCGATGGCCATCTAGACACAGGATATTGATTATCTCCAATCAGCTAATTAGTAAACAATTTGTCGCGAGCTCTTAAAAAATACCCACTCAGTATTGTATGATCGTCTTCAACTGCGTAGAAAACATAAATTATTTATAGAGACTCGCTCTGTCAAGAAATAAATACAAAAAGGTACATGTAATAAACCAAACGAGCGAATGACCACAGCGACAGACGCAATGGATAATCCGTTGTTTGATACAACACATGTGTACCCTACGTCACGGGAAAACTTCAAGTTGATTTAGACTGAGTGATTAGGGTTCCTGCTAATAAAAACAAAAAACACGCTGAGGATTTCGCTGGAGTTGACATAAGATATCCATACATCAGCGGAACGACATCCACTAATGGACGAGCTCAAGAACTAACCTAGTTTCTAGGTTTTAGATTATTTATTTATTTGGACAACACAACAGACAACAATCACATAAGTACTACATTAAAGCAATATCAAATGTTTCTGGTTTAGATTGATTTTCGAAACGTTGACACAAAAACAAAAGAAAGAAGACACGATTACTAGACTAGACTAGATTCTTCTTTCTAGCTAGGTCCTAGGTGGAAGGTAGGTATTGAAGTCACAATAGGGTTGCTGTTGGCCTGATAACCCATTACCATTAAGTCTTTATCGCTTGCCAGAATCATAACATTGTAAATCGTGATAATGAGAGTTCCTGCCTCTGCTGTTGCATGCGCAAGCGAGCCTGCCTGCCTATTACATTAAATTGGATCATTCCTTTAAGTACCAACTGCAATTATTTAGTGGAATCACTTATTCCAAACAATTTGGGTGGAATTTGAGTAGCACATAAGTGGATATTATCGTACCCAACTATTTTATCTTTATGTAGATACCTAAGTTACAAAATAAGTAGACTTATAATGAAAGATGCAAGCTTAGAATGATTAATAAAGCTATACTTGAGCTGAACTTGAACGAAAGAAAGATTGTCAGTAGGTCTTACTCAAATAACATTGTAACACTCACAGAAGAAATTCATCGCAGAAGCTTGAAAAGGTTATTCAAGTATTGAAAAATTACAAAATTTAATTTGATACCCAAAGACTTTTAAATGACTTTATGACATTCTTTTTAAAATGCCACATCTCACCCGCAGCCCTGACGTCGGAAGAAATATCAATAGTGGCAGACTCATGTTGCTCGTTCGGCGAGTCTTTTGCTGTGACCGCGTCGTCTGCGCAGGACTGCGCGGGAGTCAGCCCGCCCGAGGACACGGACCCGGAACAGGTCTCAGAGTGTCTTACTGCGCTGCAAAGCTGCTGTGAGGAACAGTACAAGTGAGTGTACTTATTGAGCATCATGAAACGAATGGAAGAATAAAATACCAGGCGTTACTTGTGTCAAACCTATATAAATCCTGTCATAAATTAAAATTTTACTTGTTTTTAATTTATAATCATGCACTTATGAATAGACGGAATCATCCACCGGTTGGGAATACAAAAAACTTAATTTTATTATTCTGATTGAATTCAAGACAAAAGGAGTTATGTGCAGCTGGAATGAAGTTAGCTGCCCGGAAGCAGTGTCACACACCGGATACGGAAATTGAAAAGGTATATTATACTAAATACTACATCACCCCTGTTCTCCCGAGAGGTGTAAGCAGAGGTGAACTGCGATGCACCAACTTTTTGGCAATGGTGTTTTTGGTCAAGTCACAATGTAATAAGGGGGCGAGCGTATTGTTTATACTCCTGACAGATTATACTCCTTAATGCAAGGGGGATTTGTTCCATAGTCCACTATGCTTGCCGGTTGACGAAGTTAACACAGCTCACAATTCATTCTTCACCGTTCAGGAAGTAACCATCTTACATGGAAATGTGACTTGCACGTGAAATCCGAAATTCTCAGAGGTACGACGTTGATAATTTATTTTGCAGCGTGCAATCGACCAATCACTGCTGCTAAGTATTTTGTTTTATATAAGAAGTCGGCAAACAAGCGTACTTCCTGTATGATGTAGAGCAGTAACCATAGATTCCAATAGCTTTGCTGGCTGCTGGCACGTTGCCGACCTAAAGAGCAGTGGGAATTGTGATAGAGGGAGGTTGAAGGGGGAGGTTGGGCTACCGGTCACTCATCGTACGAAACGCAACTATTTTACTACCCTGGGCGAACCAGCCAGTATATGAGCTAGAGTCAACTGGCAGCAGCTTGGCTCTACCACCGATTCCTATAAAAACCATCTCTATCCAGCAATCAGTTTTCAGGGCCATACTATAATGCTTAAATTAAGTAGTGGTTGTGTTGATAGTCGGTTTGTTTATCAACAGACATGTTGCGAAGAGTGTTCCTTCGGGACGTGGACCGGCGAGGCACAGGGCAAGGAGTCGTGCGGCTTCCCTGCAGGGGACGATGACAGCCCCACCACTGTTCTCAGGACTAACGCCTTCCATCAATGTTGTCTGGTATGATTTGTATTAAATAGTCATATAAAACTTCGAATTTATTGCTGTTTCATGACGGGCTGGTTTCGTACAGGAAGCAGCTGAAATACCGGAAACGACAACAGAGCTGACAACACCTACAACAGAGAAGGTAGAGATAACAACAAAGAAGAAGAAGGAAGGGAATTGCAAGAAGGATTCCTGCGAACACATTTGTGACGATGAAGGTGGAGTTTTGAGGTGCTCGTGTAAGGAGGGATTTAGGCTGCAGTATGACAAGAAGTCTTGTAAAGGTATCAATAATTATAAACTAGTCCTTCGTCTATTCAGCCCTAATTCAAATGATACTAGTGGTATTAAATTATTAGGAAACATCAAATTATGTAGAGCGCTTAAAATACCTAGTACCTACTGAATAGCTTGAACCAAAATATTCGTTCTGAGCAATGTTCCGAATGATAAAGTGGTGGCAGTTCAGATCCAGGGGATCATCCCACGTCATCCTCCTAAGCCCCCCACCTACAACACGCCCAAGCAGCTGTCCCAATAGTATTATAGTTTACAGCAAAGTACATATTGTTATAGATATAAATGAGTGTGCAGAAGCGATAGATGATCTGTGTCTCGCGGAGGACACAGTGTGCCATAACACAGCGGGTGGGTTCAAGTGCGTGCCGATCAAGAAGCGGGACGTAAGCCTTAGCTGCCCACCCGGCTTCAAGAGGAACCTGGTCAATCAGGTCTGCGACGGTGAGTACAGTCCCATTCACCAACCGAACGAGGGTTGCAGGACTTAAACTTCCCTATGGATAATAGCAGGAAGCTTTCCAACAGACTTCAAAACTTCACAGGGATTCGCGACTCGCATCCTCATTGGTTTTCTGAGTTCTATAGATGGAGAGAAAGAAGTTGTTTATTTCAGTCTATCACCACAGGTCACCATAAAATAAACACAAAATATGATGTCACTTCTTAAGAAATGGAAGAGGGTAGGCTGTGCAAGTCCAAAAATTAATGGCTCCTACATCAAAGTGCTGAGGCTGATAGGTTACAGCACAGGTTTTCAGATGTGACCCGAGACATATAAGCTAAACTGTAAAAATATATGAGGGTTCTTTGTTTCACATTGTACTTGCACAATGTCACATTATAGAAATAAAGGGTATCTGCAAATTAATGCTAAGAACAACTGCTTTCTTATATTTAAACTAGCTGAGCCCGCGACTTCGTCCGCGTGGAATTTAACTTAACAAAAAAGCCCGCTCCCGCGTTATGAGCCCGCGCGACAGGACCATTTTTTTTAATTTTGTTTTTTAAAAAAAAAGTAGCCTAAGTTACTGCTTATAACATCAGCTATATACCAGTGAAAGTCCCGTCAAAATCGGTCCAGCCGTTTCGGAGATTACCCGGAACAAACCGACAGACAGACAAAAATATTTTAAATCGCGTTATTGTTATAGGTGTCGTATGTACTTTCATATGCATTTAGTTAGTGTAGTTAGTGAAAAGGTGTTATTTTGATGTTACAAACAGACACTCCAATTATATTTATTTGTATAGATTAGTATTCAATAGTGGATTTGGATGTCAGTGAAAACTTTCATTGTGATTTGTGGTACAAAATAACTTCACTCTTGATTTATTTCCGAAGTAGCTCACAATTTTTTCCTCATTTCTTCAGATGATGAGAAGTTAATAAACTTTTGCGCTCCAAGCCCAGAATTAACATGCTATTATATTATTGTTTATAGAGATGATTTACGCTTTGGCCGGGACCTTAGCTTCACAAAGGTATTCCTTGACTTCTCGTGTCCTGAATTAGAATGTTTTATCAACAGATATCAACGAATGCCAACTACCGCGGCCTCCTTGTCCGAAATACCTGTGTGAGAACACAATAGGGGGCTACAAGTGCGCCGGTAAGGCTGGCAAGCCGTTCGCCGAGGCAGTTCCGGGAGTTGTCCCTGAAACCACGTCGTCCACAACAGCATCCCCCAAGAACGACATCTGCCCTCCTGGGTTTAGAGCCGGACCTGATGACGAATGTATTGGTAAGTACCCTTATTAACAAATGTGGATTAGTGGGCGATTTGTTACATACCGAACTATCTATTTCGGTCATCAGTAATTCGAAAGAAGAATACAAAGAATGGTGTAACGACGTGTGTGACGACTGCTTAGTGCAGTGGTTCGAGCGTAGGCCGCTCAGTTCACTGTACACGGTGGTTGCAGGTTTGATTCCCGCCGGGGCAAATTTCGGAAATGGCCTTTTCGTAATTTGCCCTGGTCTGGGTGTCACTGGGATCGCCCGAAGGCCATTGTACGGTACAAACGTTGCTTAGTTTGGGACCACACAGTTGGTGTGTCAGTCTGGCGATGTTTATTTATTTAACTACACAACCGCTAATCCACAATTTTCAATAATGGGGAAGAGAGTATTTTATTACACGGTAGATTTAATGGAATTTGTTCGATCTCATCTAGTATGTTTGTAATAATCTAGGTTGTTTTTCGTCTAGATATCGACGAGTGTGGGGAGCGTCTGGACGATTGCCAGCGGCTGTCCCAGCACTGCATCAACACGCACGGGAACTTCTTCTGCCAGGACCACGTCTCCAAGCGCTGCGCCCCAGGGTTCGAGGTCAACACCGCCACCGGGATATGCGAGGGTAAGGCCGAAGAAAATTTCATTTAGGTACTTACTTCTGTTTTGGACTAATATAATTTTCTAAAAAATACGCAGGAACGTCTAACGCATAGCTGCGTAAAAACGCAAATATGTACCCAGGTTTATTGCCAGAAATACCTAAGCTTTATTTAATACTAGCGACCCGCCCCGGCTTCGCACGGGTGTAATAAATTATCAGTGTTTCTTTACTATATTATGCCTGTATTGTACATATAAACCTTCGTCTTGAATCACTCTATCTATTAAAAAACCCCATCGAAATCCGTTGCGTAGTTTTAAAGATTTAAGCATACATAGGGACATACAGACAGCGGGAAGCGACTTTGCTTTATACTATGTAATGATTGAGTACATATTCCATTACTCGTATACGCGCGTTGTATACGCGGCAGTGAGTTGATCGCGTAATTTACGGGTATTTCTCAACTTTAAAATTTAAATTATGAACACAATTATGAACAATACTACTTAAATAATAAAAATAATAAGTTGCGGATTTGACTAAACTGGTCCAGATTTGATTTTGTGGTACTTGAAACCACAGACTTATAAACACCACTCTGTGCTTGACTCAAATATGAGTTTACCTTCATTTTTACAGATATCAACGAATGCGAGGAAGATGAAGTGTGTAAACGGAGCGAGGTGTGCGTCAACTTACCAGGAGCATACAACTGCAAATCTAAAGTCAGCACTTTACCCAAGTAAGTCACCATAAAGGATTACATAGCTAGATTACCTTTGTGTTCGACATACTACTAAGTGAAACAAAAAGGGTATACTATTTTTTTTGCAACTTAACTTTGTAAATCTAAAACTATCGGCTTTGTGGGACAGTTGAAGTACTAAAGGTTTTGTAGACTTGTGAAATCAGTCAACAGCTGTATTCCTATAACACCTTGTGTATTTCAAGTTTCCTCCAAAGCTGATAGTTTAAGAATTACAAAGTTAAGTTTTGAAAAAAGTATAACCTTTATGTTTCAACCTGTATATCAATTTACTGTGCAGGCTAGCGACAAAAACGTGCCAGGAAGGGACGAGAATACGACCCGGTGGATCAATTTGCGAAGGTAACTAAGACTTTTGATAAAATAATCCCAACAGACAAATAAATTAATAAATTTGACTTGCAAATACACGAAAATTATCCATATTATTTATTAGACAGCGCATCTTGACAATGAGACAATTATCTCGCCAATCAGCTATCGGTATCCACCGCTGGATTAATTTTAAAAACTGCTTTCGATGAGCGTTACCAGATTTCAGCGCTGGATTATTGTTACTGGATCAGCCGTTAGACTTCAAGGGGGGCTAAGGATCTCAGATAAATAGTTTCCCAAGCTTGGAAAACAACAGTACGAAAAAAAATATCGCATGATAGACCACTCCATTTCTGATGTTTCAGATATTGACGAATGCTACGAGGGCACCCATCTTTGTGACGAGTTCCAGAATTGTATCAACACGTTCGGCGGACATGAGTGCCGTTGTAAGAATGGGTTCGAGCTGGACTCCTCCTCGGGATCCTGTGCAGGTCTGAATACCTACCGATCATTTGATGACAAAAGATGGTATGAAACTCGGTTCTATTGTAAAAACGTGAAGACTTAGGTGCTTGTTTAATTGAGCCAGGCGGGCTGGGAAGGCTAGCTTTCGACCAATACCATCGCTTCATTTTAATGGGCTGTGGAAAATGTCGCGATCCTATTGGTCGAAATCTAGCCCTGGCTGCCCGCCCGGCTCAAGTAGACGAACATCCATAATGTCAGCTAACGCGATAACGATTGTTCCTTACATTTTATCGTACACGGATGTTGAATACGCCCATTATCATACTTTTACTAGACTGAGTGAGTTTTTACCTAGGTAACAAGTAGTGAATCGCAATTTTGTTCACTTTGTCCCGCCTATTGCTCATTATAATATTTCAATGACTCTGTAATTGTACTTGATCTATCTCAAGTCAGAGAGCGATCTTGAGTACGCTTTTGACAAGTCATTTTGAATTGAACTAGTATTACATAAGCTTGACATTTCCAAGATCGGTTTTAACGGGTCTATGTATCTTGAACCCAGATATCGACGAGTGCGCTCTGAAGCTGGACAGCTGCGGATCCGGCCAGCACTGCCTGAACCTGCTCGGCACGTTCACCTGCACGCGCCGCCCCACCCCCACCAGCTCCACCACCACCACCACCACCACGCTGCCGCCCTACCCCTCCTATGAGTACGAGTACTATGATGAGGAGTGAGTAAATATTCCACAGATGAACTACCTATTATATTTTCTTGCTCAAATTTTGTACAGAAGTGTATGTAACGTAGGTGAGCACTGAGGAAGAATTTTAGAAATGACATCCCATTAGATTTAATAGAATAGGGGATTAAAGTTTCCATGGAAGTCCCATTACAAGGAATGACGTCAATTTTTTTTTTAAGTTTATACACCTCTACTAAATTAGGGTTGACACTATGTACTACCTACTTACGTAACGTGACCGTGATGACGTGACACGTGATTTGCAACATACAATACAAATATGTGGGAACTTATTTGTAACGGAATTGTACCGTGACATTCCACATTATTATCTGAAACCAAAAATAACTATTACTTAGAAGCTTAGGACGCTTAGGAATTCGAAATTAACGCTTATTTCTTCCACAGTGAAGAAAAAGAAACGATTTCGACAACGCCGATCACAACTACGCCCAGAACCACGCCTTCCACCACCACCACCACAACCACACCAAAACCCACAACCACACCCAAACCCACAACAACTACAACACCTAAACCTACTACCACACCGAAACCTACCACCACATCAGCAACCACACCTCGCTCCAGGTGGCCCTACCCATCCCAACCTTACTACCCCAGGACTCGCACTACAAGTACCACCACCACCACACCCAAGCCCACTCCAACCAGAAGACCGTATACTCCACCTCAACCTGAAGACTATCCTCGCAGACCAGAATATCCGCGACGGCCTGAATATAATCCAAGGCCGGACTACTCGAGAAGACCAATTACAACTCCTAGGCCTGAGACTCCCACCAGGCCTTCAAGGCCAAAGCCACCACCAGAATCAACGCCAGAAGAAGCACCGGCTGATAGAAGAACCAATGAAATAGACTCTGAAAGTCCAGACCACCACTTTGATCCTAACGAGGTGCATTGTTTGAGTGGATATGAGAGAGACTCGGAAGGAAATTGTATTGGTAAGTTTAGCCAATTGAAGCTTATGTAGGGGATGGCTCGACTGGTAGCTTTTATAGCTGCGATTCGTACGATGAGTGTGAGAGACGGAAGCCTCCATTCACCTCCTCATCCCTCCAACACACCTTCAGGTCGGCAACGTGCCAGTGTTGCCTTCTGCAATGCCATCTAATAAACAAGGAAGGAGATTGTCTTTGGAGGAAAATATTTTGGCATTATCTCTCTACACACCCTCTCCAAAGGCCTATCGATCTGCAGTGCCAAGCAGGCGCACACTGCAAGACTTATGGCGCATATTTTAATACGGCAATAAGTATTTCTCAATTTAATAGAAGCTGTAAAGAATTACCAGTAAAATGTAGTGTGCATTATTGTTTGACGAAATTGTCTCGCTATTTTTCTCTGATCATAATCTTTTGTACATCAATGTAATCAATATTTATACTAATACTAGCTGACCTGACAGACGTTGTCCTGTCTTAACTTTTAATATTTAATTCGAATTGTTGCGCTCAACTTTCTTTATTTTTTTCTTTCCTAAGAACCTTCTTCAGACAATAATAATCACAACAAAAAAAATATTAGCGATATCGTTCTATCCGTTCACGCGTGATGCGATGACCAAGGAAATAGAGATTATTTTTTATATAAGTATATAAATATAAATAGATTAGCCATGCCTTGGGAAATTGTCGGTAAGCATTCTAATAAAACCTTTCAGATACCGACGAATGTGTATCTGGACAGCATAGTTGCAGTAATTTGGAGGAGTGCCTCAACATCCCCGGCGGGTACGAGTGCACGTGCGTGGCTGGCTTCCGCCGGGACCCCTCCGGGTGGTGCACCGCGCGCGCCCCTCCCCGAGCCACCACCTCTTCTACCACTCTCCCAACCACCACCTCTTCTACCACTACCACCACCACTACCACTACTGAGACTAGTGTTGCGGGTAAGACTACCTACCGGTAAGGGTCGTCAGATCGAATGAGTGAGCCCACTGGAGACGACTGCATCTTCTTTCTTATAGCTTTGTCCCGCTCTATCAGACGATTTATCTGATGGTGTATCAGTCTCATTGTCAAATTTCTCCGCAGCTGAATGTCAAACATTTATGATAGCGGGACCAGCGATCTTAGGCTACATTCGCAAGACAAAGTCAACATTATAACAGACTAGTTTTTGCCCGCGACTTCGTCCGCGTAGACTTAAGTAAAGTATTCTGTGTTATAAACTATCTGTGTGCCAAATTTCATCCAAATCCGTTCAGTAGTTTTTGTGTGAAAGAGTAACAAACATACAGCTACACTCACAAACTTTCGCATTTATAATATTAGTAGGATTTTGTCCATATTCGGCACCTGAATAAAGTATGAAAAAATCCTTACGCCTTCGCCGTGTGCATGATGCCTTAAAGTACATATATATACTTAAAAGTATGGAGGATGTTATATTTAGGTATCCAGAGTCCAGAATTCAGACAGGGCTTTTCAGCCCTGTCTAGGTAGCTTGTAAAGAATTCGCTCGGACTTAATTGACTGTGACCTCTTCTGTAATTCAAGCGAATCGAAGGCTGATTGTTGTTATTTTATTAAAGTGCCATCGCCCACGGGAACCACATTATGGGGCTACACTCCCATAAGACCCGAGCCACCTCATCCCGACTGTGAACTTGGATACAGATATAACAGGAAACTTCGGAAGTGCGAAGGTAAGCTGCTAAACAATATTTTATTCTATAACCAAAACGGAATTATCGAAAATGTTGTATATTGTGAAATATGTTATTACAAACATTTAGTATTACTTAGTTAGTGGATGATTTAAGGATTGCTTGGTCTAGTTTATTTATTTTATTGTAAACATTGATATTGATATAAAGTGTGAGTAGGTATGCGCCCTCATTAAACTAGCTTTCTAATTTAAATACCTAAACCTGAATGAGATTTGATTACTACTTACTTATTTAGTGATAATTGTGTTGCCTGCTCACATTCTGTTGCTGTTCCTGATAATGTACAACATCTTTTATTCATTGAAACGAGTACCATTGAGTTAATTGCCGGATCTTCTCAGTAGAAGCAGCATTCCGAACCCTTGGTAGATTCTGAGTATAAATAAATGCTTTGTTGGCTTACTTGAATAAAAACGATTTTGAGTTTGGTTTTCGCAGGTCTTCGATGGCATATTCTGTAGACACCTGGTACCTATAGGGCGTTAGTTTTCAGATACTACGTTGGGAACAGAGATCTTATATAAATCCAAGCTAACTGGGCAAGCGGAGCATTTGAAACGTAATCGCGAGCGTTTGCTTTTCTATTACGATTTGAGTAGCTAGCGTGGTTAGGGCCCTGATGTTTTGCCACTAAATTGCCATTCGTATCTACTTGCGTGTGTGAGGTACTCCGCGCCCGCGCATCCGATTCGTTTGCATTGCGAATTAATAGGTAGGTAGGCGTCTATTAGTCGATTAGGTTCAGTTTTATTTTCTTTACTTGAAGGGCAAATCTCTGAAGATATTTTCGTAATTTGTCCCTGGTCTGTCATTTGTAACTTATGGATTAGGGCTTAGGGCTAGTCCCGCCACACACTCCCACCACTGTAACTCCTGTAAGCCAGGATCGACCTTGGTGACCAATAATGACGTCGAGGTTTGACCCTCGACGAGTCCCGGGGAAAAGTATTAATTGTAAAGGGGCTTAGGGCTATAAGACAAGTTTTTTTCTGACACTGTGTATGTAGTACCTTGGTATTTTTTTTCTCCAGACATAGACGAGTGCGCCTCACACACTGCGAACTGTTTCTCAAGAGAGGACTGCGTTAATATCGAAGGTGGCTACCGATGCGTGCCTTCTACTTACAGTAAGTCCATTTACTCACGTATTTTAGACAATCTGGGCAACTTTACTTTTAAGATGTGGTTAGAATCAGTCCCGGGTCAAGTTATAGTCCTATACCTACCTGATATATAATCATCATCATCATAATCACCAACTTCAACTTTAACTTCTACTGCAATTTCAACTTCCACGTCAACTTCAACTACAACTTCTAAATCTACTTCTACTTCAAATTCAACTTCTACTTCAACTTCAACTTCAAATTCAACTTCAACTTCTTCATAATCATCATCAACATCATTTTGAGGTTTAAAGATTTCGTTGCTTTCCCTTTAACAAAAAAAAAACATACAGAGGACCGTAGAACTTTTTTTTAAGTCGGTTATAATCGGCGGGATCAGCAATTAAGGAGATAAAAACTGTATAAAAGCTGATGATACGTACAACAGTTTAGTTTTGTTATATTTGTGTAGCGACCCCCACCACGACGCTCCGCCCCTCGACGCCCTCCGTCAGTCGCAACGTCATCACAGTGGGCTCCCAGTACGGGCAGCGCGGCCCCATCTCGACCTCCCCGACCATCACCAGGCAGTCATTTGGAAGGGTGGCTTCCTGCCCTTGGGGGTACAAGCTGGCTTCGAACGAAAAATGCTACGGTAAGGATATGCTGTATATAACCTATGTAGGGAACATAAGGCCATAAAAGCCAAGCCAAAATCACTTTCCTAAAGAAAAACCTTGACACTGCAAGCAACAGCTGAACATGAGGTAGCAGAAAAATACCCAGTAGTTTGTTTGTAATTTAAGTGGCAAACACCAAGATCACAGAAACTCGTTGGTGCAATAAATAAGTCATATGAGTATTAACCTAGTCAAGTGGTAATTATAACAGGGTTCGAAAAAATCCGATTTTTTGATATATATATCTGGTCTAAGAAAAAGAAGCGTACCTATTTCATTCTGTAAGGGGATTAAACACTTAAAAATGTGAAAGGAATTTGTAAAATAATAAGTGTCATATTACCACATTTTTTATTTAAAATACTTAAATAAGTAACATAAGAATTAAAGTTAAGGTTTGAATTTCAATAAAAATCTAGCCGTACTGGTAAGTTAAAGGGCATTTCCACAACTTTAAATGAGATTGCCATTTTGGGAACAATCTAAATTATTCTGAATTGTAGTTTTTCGCTACGTGTTGCCAGGGTAAATATTAATCTCCAAAATGTATAGTTCAGGAGACAGGAAAAAATCAATTGATATATATCGCGATAGACACTTGTGGTCATATAATTAAGAACGATTTGAAGTTCTAGAAGTTTTTATTTGAATAATGTCATACACAGAGATGTATACCTTCTGAGAAGAAACTAGTCATGTTATAAAATAGCCACATTAATAGAGCAACGTGGCTTAGGAATAACGAATAAATTGGTCAACTATTTTTTCTAAAATTTAATTTTTTTTACCAAAGTAACACATTCAAATAGTACTGAAGCTGGACAAATAATTAAGAACGATTTTGTTAAACTGAACGGAAATTGTTTTGTATGACATTTACACTTAAAAAATCACAATAATATGTAGCGCGAAAAATTTAACAAGCAATTTAATACATTTCTAACTAAAATTAATAGTTAATAGCATGTCCACGGCTTTCAATCACTGCTTTACACCGGCGAGGCATTCACTCTATTATTTTTTGTCATTTCGCAAGAGAAATAGAGTTCCATTCTTCTAAAAAAACGTCGTACAGCTCTCTTAAATTACCACACTGAGTATTTGAAACCTTTTTCTTTACTTCAAACCACAGATTATCTATTGGGTTTAGATCTGGGCTGTTAGCTGGCCAGTCCAAGACGGAAACTGATTGCGCTGTAAGAAATTCCTTTACGGTGCGTGCAGTGTGCTTTGGATCATTGTCGTGTTGGAATGTCCAAATAACCGGTAGAACGTCTTCAGCATAAGGTAACACTGTATCTTCCAGTATATTTTTGTATTGGAATTGATCCATGTTACATTCTATCAACTTTACAGGTCCAACACCATGTCCAGGAAAGAAACCCCAAAATTTCATATTTCCACCGCCGTGCTTTAATGTAACTTTCGTGTACTTAGGGTCGAATGCTGTATTCGGGGGACGTCGTACATATCGTTTTCCATCAGAACATACTCTGTTTATTTTCGTCTCGTCAGAAAAAAGTAAATTTTTCCACTGCCGCACAATCCAGTTTTCATACTTTCTTGCAAATGCAAGCCGGGCTTGCCTGTGGCAAAGTTTCAACCTTCCTTGCTATCCTTCCGTGCAATTTTTCTTCTACCAAACGTCTTCGAATAGTGCGTGCTGAGATTGCTGAAGGGTTATTTTCACCAAAATATAATTTTCGCAGCTCGTTTGACCCTTTAAAAGGATTTTGTTTTGCCATACGAACGATGTTTCGGTCATCTCGAGGAGTTGTTTTTCTCTGTCTAGGCACACGTGGAACATTCGAAGTAGTTTGATACGTAGCAAAATGCTTTACAGCGTGGAAAACCATCGTTTTTGAACATTGCAGATGGTGGGCTATCTTTTTATAAGACCAATTTTTCCGGCGAGATCTATTATTACTACCCTTGTAGATTTAACACAACTTTTATTTTTTCCCATCGTTTTTTTTATAAGAAGCAATCACTTTTAATCTTTTACAGCACTAAATGGAGCCAAAATTACACAAACAGTAACCTACAACTGCAAATCGACTGAGTGTTCTCTTTTAAATTTGAATAAATGTATAAATTATAAAGCGTTCCTAATTACGTGACCAGCCAGTAAATAGGAATACTATGTTTAGAAGTAGTGTAAAAAAAGCTTGCCTATTTATTTTTAGCTAATCATGTGTATCAATGAATTCAGTGGTCTTATGGAAACGTTTTATGATACTGAGATAAATAAAAAAAATGCATGCAATTAGTTATACGTCTTAGTTTGAAAAAATCTTCCCATTATATCAGCGTTCTTAATTATATGACCATCACTGTATATCCGCTGATATATATCGGCGAACCCTGCATTATAAGGTAGTTAATTGGTCGAAAGCATGCTATAAGACAGAAGAGCTATAGATTCCAGAACAAACCTCGGCTCGTAACATTAGAATTTTAGGATTTCATGTGGGATTCTCATTCCTAACAGTTTGAGATGACCACTTGTTGAGCGACGAAGGAAAACATCATGAGTTTCCACACGACTATCGTAAGACCAGTGAACTTCGCCAAACCGCGCTGGGCCAGACATAAAAATTGGTCCACAATTGCCGGAGAAATCAGTGAACATACATGCAAAAAACGCATGTATAAGAACCTCCTGCTTTTTTGGAAATTGTTTAAACATTAGTGGTAATTCTAAGTAGGATGATTCGTTACATTGTTCTAGTGGTCATTATATCAACCACATCGTTTCTCTCCTAGATATCGATGAGTGTGCCAAGAATGTGTCGGAGTGCGGTCCCCAGCAGCGCTGCGAGAACTTCTACGGCGGGTACTCGTGCCAGTGCCCCGCGGGCCACCGGCTCCAGGGCCAGAACAGATGTGAGGACATCGACGAGTGTATGCATGGCAACGTAAGTTCTTCTTCGACGATCGCTGGCCGCAGTGGTCGATTCCATTCGGGGCCACATCGGAAATGGCCTTCTCGTAATTTCTCCAAGTCTGGGTCACTGGGATCACCCCCTGTCGGTTGTACGGTATCCATAGTTCAAGCGTTCGTTGCTTAGTTTGAGACCATACAGCTGGTGTGTCAGTCTGGCGATATTTATATTTATTGCTAGCGACCCGCCCCGGCATCGAACGGGTATTTTTTTATCAGTGTTTCTCTACTATATTATGCATGTATTATACATATAAACCTTCCTCTTGAATCACTCTATCTATTTAAAAAAAACCGCATCAAAATCCGTTGCGTAATTTTAAAAATCTAAGCATACCTACATAGGGACAGACAGACAGTGGAAAGCGACTTTGTTTTATACTATGTGGTAATGTCGGTAATATAAGTTTTTACCCGCAGCTGCGCTAGTGTAGGTTGTATTGTCTGTATGGTGACAACAGCGCCACCGGACTCACCTTAGGTAAGAACGATCCAGGAGGCCCCAAATTATAAGTAGGTACAAAAAATATTTAATCTAGACCGATTGCTCGATGCTCGATTCAAAACTGACGTAAATATCGCTAAATGAATACGTAACTTCTGACAGTTTACCTAAAGAAAAACTGTCAAAACTGGTCCCTGAAAGGTCGCCAGGATAAAAAAAAACAACTGAATTGAGAACTTCCACCACCTTGTGAAGTCGGTTAATAATACTATTTAGGCTGCTCCATAATTCTCCGTAGTGCCGACGACACGACGCGGCTAGCGAACGCGAGTGTCAGATCGCCCAAAACTGAGATTCATTTTTTTCGAGGTACCACCTTAAGTTGGAAGACTATGGTTACGACTTACCACGGACCGTCTGCCAGTGCTTAAATATAAAATAATTCCAGCCATGCGCGTACAATGCAGAATGTATGAACACCTACGGTTCTTACCACTGTGTCTGCCGCGAGGGCTTCCGCAACGCGCCGTCCAACGACAAGGTGTGCGTCGACTTGGACGAGTGTTCTGACACCCCTAACGTCTGCAGCCAGGGCTGCTCCAACACCTGGGGAAGCTACCGGTGTTACTGCAAGAAGGGGTACCGGCTGGATGACGATGGCAAGTGAGTAGATCCATTTTATTGGGTTTTAGACTGCGCAATGCGCATACGAATTATTTCACACCCTTATTCAAAGTTCGCTCGGGCGCAGGGCACAGGGCATAAACAATAAATAACTAGCTGTGCCCGCGACTTCGTCCGCGTGAAATTTAATTGACAAAGTTTCATACAAACTTTCGTCCCCTATTTTATCCCCTTGGGGGTAGAATTAATCAAAATCCTTTCTTAGCGGATGCCTACGTCATAACATCTACCTGCATGCCAAATTTCAGCCCGATCCGTCCAGTGGTTTGGGCTGTGCGTTGATAGATCACTATGTCAGTCAGTCAGTTAGTCAGTCAGTCAGTCAGTCACCTTTGAGTTATATATATATAGATTAACTCCCAAACTTTCTTGCAGGACTTGCGTGGACGTGAACGAATGCGAGGAATACGCGGTGGTGCGTCTGCGCGGCAAGCTGTGTGGCGGCGAGTGCGTCAACGAGCCGGGCAGCTACCGCTGCTCCTGCCCCGCCGGGTACCGCCTCTCCGACGACGGCAGGAGCTGCATCGGTTAGGCCACTTCCAAATTAACACACGTTTAGCCCCGTATTATCAAATCGATCACAAGTCCGATACCGATCTTGGAAATGGCATTCGTCATTCCAGTAGGTAAAAACTGACTTGTCAAAAGCGTACTTAAGATCGCTATCAGACTTGAGAGGGATTTATTAATAAGGGCCTGACGGCCGAATAGTCGTAGCTCCCTTAAATCTCCACTTGGTATAGCGGCGCTTAACTTTGACGGAATTCTAAGTGGTAGGTTAACTGATTTAAGACCGTGATTAGCTAAGTAGCCATCAAATGTCTCTGATATGGCAATTGGCAATATTAGTTCGGCAAATAGGCAGCAAAATTGTAAAATACAACAAAGTTATTTAACTCATGATGGCGTGTCTAGTCAAATGTTACTCGTGTTCGACTACCTAGGAAACGCGTTCGTCACGTGTTTCATTAAATTTCCCAGTGTTAGGTGCCTACAGCCTACCACACATTCTAGATTGTGGTGGTGGTAGAGTTAGAACTTCTGGGACAGTAAACGTTCTGATGAAACTGATACTTACATCTTGAAATAAAACTATTTTACGGATTCTATCGCGTTTATTTACTTTTTTATGTTCCCTTTTATGTTCCCGACGTTTCGGCTGCTTTACAGCAACCATGGTCACGGGGGGACTGAGGTGTTAGACGTCCTGATGTCATAGTTAATAGCTGGGTACCCTCATATTTAGTTGTTGTTTGTGGTCCGATCCACGCAGAAAGTGCTCACAGTGTCTCGAGGTCTTGCAATGGTGCGCTTGGTTTTGGATTTAATTATATTAATTACTGGATCCCAAGTTGGTGGTAGCACCCAGCCATCTTCCCTACTGAAATTATGAAATTATTTAATTTGAATCGAAACGTCGGGAACATAAAAGGGAACATAAAAAAATAAATAAACGCTATAGAATCCGTAAAATAGTTTTATTTCAATGTGTAGTATTTGCGTAAATATAAGAAAACATAATTTGCTCGCTAAAGCGTACATGGTTGAAGTACGCTTGGGACAATAATACCTTAATGATGTGATCCCAGACATAGACGAGTGCGAGAGCGGCGCGGCGCGGTGCGCGCGCGCATCGGACGCGGGCTACGTGTGCCAGAACACGCGCGGCAGCTACCACTGCCACCACATCGACTGCCCGCCGGGGTACCAGCTCGAATCCAAACAGTGAGTGGCTATCATTATTTGTAAGCCAATATACAAATGAGGTGACTAGACAGGAGCCCTTATTTCAACTCAAACCCATTTTTTTTTTATAAAGATTATAGCAATGTGTGTTTATCACATTACTAGTATTCCCTTTAGCCCCTCCAACTAAGCTATTGCTTGTGCTAGGAGTGGGCTCACGTCAATAGTTTAATGGCCAGGATGGGGATCGAACCCGGAACCTCTCAGCTACGAGGACAGCCCCTCTAACCACTAGGCTATTGACGCTTAATTATAGAAGCTTGACTTACGTAGAAATAGCTAAATTCTTCTCTGTTCTTGGAGTAGGTAAGTGTCTCGGGGGTTTAAACTCCATTACTATATCAGAGATGTTAGGATGTATCTGAGATTTTTGGGATTCCATGTGCATACCTCATTTGCAACAAATATCATCGCTCGGTGAAGGTAAATATGGAAATCTGCTCGTCTTTCGGAAAATAACACGTGGAGTACTTACACTAATCCTTACTGGGCCAGCGCGTGGTTGCCTATTGCCGGAATTCCCCTCGCATTTAGGGGAATATGCCCGGTATAATTATAACAGGCTTGCTCCCTATTGGGACCAAAAGAAAATCGGCAAAGTTTGGGTGTAATGTAGACACCCTCTGCCTACCCCTTTGGGGAATGCAGGCGTGTTACTAAGATCGTTTTGTTGACTGTAAAACCTTTTGTCAATCACCGTGAATCGTACGTTTTAAGACCTTTTTTTGGTCATGGAGCCTTAAACTATCTTCTTCCAACCCAGTCGCTGCACCCGCATCCAGCGCTCGTGCCAGGTGGGTGACTGGACCTGTCTGCAGCAGCCCAGCACATATAGCTACAACTTCATTACCTTCGTCGCCAACATCTATCTGCCTTCAGGGAGTGTAAGTATTGCATTAACATTGTATACACATTAGTACAGCATAATAAAAAATAAACAGTGGCAGTAAAAAATAAATAGGCGATTGGTTAAGAATGCCTTTTGTGGGCATCAGGTCCTGGGTTCAAACACGTTTCGCAACTCTGGGTTTTTCGAAATGTATGTGCAAATCATAATTTCAATATGATTATCACTCACTTACGGTGAAAGGAACCATCGTGAGGAAACCTGCATGTCTTAGAAAAATCTAACCAATTTTCGAAAGACATGTGTAATTCGCAAACCCGCAATGGGCCAGCGTGGTGGATTAGGGCCTGAATCCCCGACGTAGTTAGTGGAGGCCCGTGCCCAGCAGCGGGACGTCAAAACGGCTAAATTGTATATATATATATATTATAATACAGCATAAAATAGCCTTCAGATAAGATTTCATCTAGAACGATTTGGTTAAATCATCCTAGGTTTCACCTATGTTATTTTGAGTAGTCAGCGTTCTGAAGTAGGTATTTAGCTTCAGACATACTCTTTTGACACGGGCAGTTTGCCATGTTATGGCAAACTGCGAAATATGCGATCTTGAACGATAACACAGATAATTACTCAATACCAAGCTAAGACGACAATTGGGTGGGGTGTTATGTATAAATTTCTTGGGTGGGGTCAAAGGGAAATCTACCTTCAAGCATACGTTGGCTGGGTTCATAATTAACAGAAGAGGCTTATCTCCGCCGCATCACACGGTAAATAATAAACATCTTAAATCTCATAGAGTATAAATAAATTGATGCTATTTCCTGTCATACTTTGTCTCTGGGCCGTATTAATACATCGATCTCAAGTCTGAGAGCGATCTTGAGTACACTTTTGATACGTTGTGTACTGGTATTATATAAAAGAATGACAATTCCACGATCGCTCTCAGACTTGTAGTTAGGGACTCAATAGGTACCTACTTACACGCATATCTCAGGTGGATCTGTTTACGATGCACGGCCCCGCGTGGAGGGAGTCCGTCGTGAGCTTCGAGCTTCGGATGATCAGCGTACAGCCTTCGCCCGGAGTCAAACCAGCAGACTTCAGGTGTTTCGAGTAAGTACCATAAACCAATACCTACAACTAATGGCGGATTTACAAATTTCCAAGGAATAGGCTGTAAAGTTTTTGCCGTCCTTGCCTCTACAATTGTCATGTCCTAGTTTATTTTTACAATCCAAAAATTTCGTTGAAATTGCACGTAAAATAAATTTTGGTTTTATTTTTGAGCTAATCAAAGCTCAATCATTTAGACAGGTGCGATTAATAAAGGCGGGGTAATGTACCTACTTACACCGTCGGTTTCGGTTTGCAGAAGTATGTATGGGTTGGTTCGTTTTTGCAAATCTATGTCAATTTTTATTGGCGCCGCTGGGGAGCATCCTAGTGGAGGTACATTAATATACGATGTACGTACATTAGAAACGTTAAACGTACATTTTTTTCCCACTACGATTGGTCACAATTTATTACGGTGGCGCCGCTGTAGAGTATCGCGCGAATGACTACCCTATATCCTCGAACCTTCGCGTTCCGATCCGGTGGTAGATTTCCCCTCGCCACCTCTCCTGGCAGCGGCCCAAGCCGAGGTCGTGTCCCTTGTGGCGCCCTTGAGCTAGCTGCCCCCCTGCCCCTCTGGCTGGAGCGCACTTGCGCTCGCCCTCTGTCCGGGTGACGTTGTTATGGCCACAATGGCCAACAACATTCGGTCATATAAAAAATATTCTAGAATCTTGTTTCAATTTCATATCGTTGTTTATTTCAGCATGCGTCCCACAAGCAATGTATGTGTGATCTCGCTGCTCTGCTCGCTGGAGGGTCCCCAGGTGGTGGAGCTGGAGCTGACCATGTCTCTCTACCAGCGCGGCATGTTCGCCGGCAGCGCCGTCGCCAGACTCATAGTTATCGTGTCTCAGTACGACTTCTAGACGATTTGCGATCAGATTCGTCACTGGTCTTTCGTAGAACATAAAATGTAAGTACCTATCTAGTAATAAGGTGAAATGACCATAACTGTGTGCCATATTTTCCACGATATCGAAGTGGGATCACAGTGGGGTCGACTAACCATGACAGATGTTAGTTGACCCCACTTCAGAAAATGTCAAACTGACGTAGTGACACATTGATCACATTCAAAATACAAACTTATCTGGCCCGGTGGCTAAAAGACGAACTACAATATTCAACAGAGAAATTTCATATTTTAACAGTCATGTATCTACACTAGCGACGCTCTCAGCGGGCTAGATAAGTGTGTGGTATTATACTTTTGCAAATCATTTAAATTTAGAATCAGAATCTCTCATAAGACTGTATGTCAAAATTATATTTTAATGTAAAATTATGTTATTCTCAAAGGTACCATCCTATAGAAAACACATTCCGCCTTTGTTAGCCCCGAAATGTAAAAGTGTATGGTTTATACGTAGGTTGTAAATAAAACAATAAAATAAATTGGAATATATTCTTTTTTAATTTTAAGCACAAGCGTTTCCACCATTGTGGTGTTAACCGGATTATAATACACAACAGGTAATAGTGCACATTACATTAATTAAATCCCCAGTTGACAACATAATTAATATTTCACTACATCTAGACAACAGATGCAAAATAATGTACAATACAAAATTTGTATCACTACAACGCTCTGGTCCCTTGATCCAATCCTCTCAAACTCCTAAGCATGCCAACTTATAAACGTCATAAAATATAAATCTCAAACAATTAATACCAAATTATATTATTGTGAAGTAAATTGATTACGTAAGATAATAACAATTGTTTTATTCATAAATGAAGCATTAAATAAAAGATCTCACCTTTCTCAAAATGAATCAAATAATTTTGATTGAATAATTTTAGTATAAACAAACATCTTATTAATTATCATATCATAACAAAAAATATAATATGTCAGCTGTAAAATATATGAAAGAATACAATACAAATCAAATATATCGCCATACTGCATTTTATAAGAGAGAAAACAATAATATAAATATTAAAAGATAACGAGAAAAAAAACAAAAAAAAACATAAATGTAAAAAAAGAGTTTGTAACGTTCGTACGGTGTTTCTCTTGCTATTCTAATCGCAAGTAAAATGCAGTACCGCAATTAAATAAAGAGATGCCAGTACAAACAAAATTAATCATTGGACTAACAATTAACAGTTAAATGTAGTAGTAACTCTTTCAAACAGCTGCCGCGCACATAGCTAGACCGTCCATTATTGATATATTACTGTACTTACAATGAGATTATAATTCCTGATAGTAAAATCTTCAGGGAGATGAAAAATGCGGCACAATTTATAGTGGGGTCAACATAATGACCCCACGTCAGAAATTATTTTGTGAACCCTTCTCAGAAAATGTAAAAGCAATTTTCTGATTACTAAATAAATACCGAAATAATGGAAAGCTCCATATTTCTTCCTATTAATGAAATAATGAGACGGTAGGTAACAAACAAAATCCTACTGCAAGTACAGATAACAAAACAACGTTATTGGTTATTATACAAAAGGCATAGACAACAGTCTTCACAACACTCAAATACAGCTAATACCAAAGTTACATAATATGGGCACGGAATAATGGTAATTTTGACACATTAGATATCTGCAATTCTTCGGTAAGTATACAGGTTGAAACGGAAAGGGTATATTTTTTTTCAAAACTTAAATTTGTAGTTCTAAAACTATCAGCTTTGGAGGAAACTTGAAAAACAAAAGGTGTTATAGGGATGCAGCTGTTGACAAATTTCATAAGTCTACAAAACCTTCAGTACTTCAACTGTCCCAAAAAACCGATAGTTTTAGGTTTACAAAGTTAAGTTGGAAATAAAATAGTATACCCTTCATGTTTCACCTAATATATCTGTAAAAAAGCTTTGTAAGATGTTCTGCGACAATTTTTTCTTCGCACGGTCCATCGAATTAATTATTCAAAATTTTGTTTTATAAAACGCAAATACTTTTGCTTTATATTTTTTTCAAATTACAAGAAAATTAGAGCTCGTTTCACAATGCTCAGACAAAGTTAATTCTCCAAATTTAGACGCTTTGTAAGTTTTCCATAGAATATCCGTCAAAACGTCCAATTTATTTAGAGAATAAACTTTATCTAAGGATTGTGAAGAAGACCCTTTAAAGTAATTGTGTCAAAAATGCCATCAGTCCTTTTCATCCATCTATCGAGTTAAACTACCTGTGGACACGTTTCACTTAATTATAAAAAAAAATTGACACGACTGCCAAAAAAAATTGTTGTCTTGAAAAGTATTAAATTATTTAATTGACACTTTGAGAGTAATTGTTGTACATTTATGCAACTTGTTGGGCGTGCGAGTCACAGGTGGCTTAATACGATCGATAAACTATAGTGTAATAGCGCATTCACGTAGAAAGTTTGCAGTAAGTGCCGACATAACGCGCCTGTAGGCGCTCACCGGCGCCTGTAAAAGATACCTAAATAAAGCAGGTCAGTCTGTCTCTGTGAAAAATGTAGTGTGGCGGAAACTACACACCAAAATGGCCGGCTACCAGCGCAGATAAGAGCAGATCGGAACTCGTCGACGCTTATCGACGCCAATTCGGATCGGAGGACTATATGCGCCTATTAGCGCAAATAAGCGCTAGTGAGTCCGATGCTTGCTGTATATTCTCTACGTTAATACGCATATAACAATGTTAAAACAGTTCTAAGACGGCCAACGCCGTTCGTTCGGCAAGCGTTTACAAAACTGATATGACTTCACTATGTAAATTCGTACAGATACGGAACCGTTTATGGGATTTGTGTACAGTCACGGTGAAAACAATATAAAGTACATTTTATTTTTCATAAAAAACTAGCTGTGCCCCGCGACTCCGTCCGCGTTCTGTTGAAATTTTTCCAGAATTTTCTTTGCTATAAACCTCACGGAGCCCGAGACCTTTCCAACGAATGCATGCGTGGAAATCGGTTCGTGCGTTCTGGAGTTATAGCGTCAGGAAGGAAAACCCGACTTAGTTCCGACTATAATATTTAAATTATTTTAAATTTTGTTAAGTAATCAATAAACCTAAATAAGCTATTATTTTATTCGCAATATTAATTCCTCCCACGATTTCACGAGTACTGATCCCGCTTCAGACCACTAGACTCTCGGACCTCCGCACTAGGAATAAATAATTATATTGTAATTCCGGGAACTCATTGTGATTGGTCGACCATAAATCTTATACTCTATAAGTGTATAATAATATGTTTCGGAAACTGTTCTCCTAGAGCGCAGCCTAACGGTCTCATATCCTTACATTTCACCTAAGAGATTTATATAAAAAAGTATACACCGTTAGAGTAGACTCCGATAAATAAAAATAATATGACATGTAAAAAATAATTAAAAAAGCACCCCAAGTTGTTAAATTAGTCCCCACCGTAACGTTTAACTTAGCAAACGTCGGGTGAAGTCGATATATTTCACCGGGACTGTACACATAGTTGTGACGAACAAATCTACAATAAAAATAATAATAATTATAAACTAGACAATATACTGGTGACCGTATCTGACCTATTATTACAACAAATTCATTAAACAACAGTGTGACCAATATAACTGTACAGGTGATAACGTCGCTACTGTCTTCACGAAATTGACAAAAACAAAAGATTTTCTTATACTGAAAACGTTAGTTCCAGTTTTGGCCACCTGAACAGATAAATTGGTCGCAATGTATGTACTACACAAGGCCTGTATTAATAAATCAATCTCAAGTCTGAGAGCGGTCTTAATTATCATTTTGACAAGTATTTTTGTACTGGTATGACATAATAATGACAATTCCAAAATCGGTCTCAGAATTGAGATCAATTTATTGATATGAGCCTAAGTCAAAAAGGACATCAAATCTTGCTTCTATAATAGTTCGCGTCCTAACATCAATACTTTACACATCTATAACTATTATTAACAGTTTTCAACCGTATGTTACACAAAAGCTACCGATTCAAAGCGTTTTGTGACAATTAGAAAAACGTATTATAATACTCGATGCACACCAAGTATAAATCACGCAAGATTCAACTTGAAAATTAAATATTTAAGGCTAAAGCGCCCATCTAGCCCGCGAAGTTCAAATTTTATGAGGTTTTTTAGATTTTTTTCAAAATCTGACAATAATAAAAGGCACATTTTGTAATTCGCGAGAAAGACCGTGTGCAGTGCATTTATTAATATATCCAACTTACTCTAAAACATTTCAAGAACGACAGCTATCCAGATAATCTGGCAATGTTTCTATATTTAGTGATTTACTAGTATCATATCCACCGTGATAATATTTAGAGTAAAATAAATGTATTAATAAACGCACTGCATACTGTGTTTGTCGCAAATCACAAAATGTTGTCTTAAATGTTTTCAGATTTTGGATAAACTATAAAAAATACTCGAAAAATTTGAATTTCGCGGGCTAGACAGGCGCCTTCACCTTAAGTGACAAAAAAGCTATAAACACTTTAGCATAATTAATTTAACATAATATGAAATCATGACTTCAAAAGCTGAAACGTAAAATGTGTTTTTTATTAAATATAATATTAAAAAAAAAAAAAAATGTGAATCAACCTAAACGTAATTTGTAAAGGAGTTATAGACGATAAAATTTCTTAAAACAAATATAGATGCTTGACCAACAACTAAGTATATTGGTTCTAGTAAGTAGCTTGATGTTGGTTGATGAACATTCATGTTTTTATTTGCATATAACTCGAAATCAATAAATAAGTAAATTATCGCCAGATTTATATACCAACTGTATGGTATCATACTAAGCAGCGTTCATACTACGTCTCATACTAAGTCTGATACTAAGCAGCGTTCGTACTATAGCCAAAATATACGCCGACGGGAAACAAATGAGAATAGGAGTATGCTTGGTGTTACATCGAAGTCGAGCACGAAGATGCTTTACAAGCATATCTGATCACCTAACTAAAGTCCTACAGCACCCACAAAACACGTTTTGAGAAGTAGAATCTTACATAATACCCACAATAATATAAATTTTAATAACTATTTTACACTATTATACAATGTGAATATAACTTATCAAATGTCCTGGACAGAATGTTAGGCTGCGATATAATCGCGTTACAATGTTAGGGGCATGGGTAGTAGTGTATTGAAGGCAGTCATCTGTCCGCTATTAAATGTACTTAGGCGATTCCCACACGATATCGCACACCAGGGCGAACAGCCTGCGACATTATTTTATTATACGCAAGTCGCTTTGACGCGCGATATCGTCTGAGCCTCCCTTTATATTGCACAAAACTTAAACAAAGTCTTAGTGTACATCAAGCATTCATAAAATATAATAGGGATACGTTTATAAAAATCTGATCATGTAAATATAATTATAAACATAACTACCTATAATATAATAATAATAATTATAAAATGATAAATGATTATTTAATTACAACAAAACGTTATAACATATTGAACTCTACGCAACAGGAAGCTCAATAAAAGCTAAAGGAAAAAAATGGCAAAATTTTAATCACTTATTAATTTATTAAAACTACAAAAATATTTTTTTCTTACATCACTACACCGGTCGACTGGTTGGCTAATGATTTAGGCTAATTACAGATGATCGCGACACTGTGCGCATAAAATATTTATTGCATAACCAAAAAGTTCAAGTCAAGTAAGTTTGTTAACCTTTCCAATAACACTCGACTTGCATTCTACTCGCAATACCACTTACTCGAATACTTTTTAATAATAATAATAAATTTCGCCAGACTGACACACTAAGCAACGCTTGTACTATGGGTACCGTACAATGGACTCGGGGCGATCCCAGTGACACCCAGACCTGGGCAAATTACGAAAAGGCCATTTCCGAAATTTTCCCCGGCGGGATCGAACCCGCAACCACCACCGCGTGGTCGTCAAGTACGCAGTTATACTTAAAATGTTGTCCGTCGAGATTAAGTAAACAGAATATACTTTACGACCCTGTTGCTGTCCAATTCACATAATTCAATCGCGCGATCACGTGTAGAAAGCCTTTTAGATGCACCAATTAAATCATTTGTAAAGGCTACACTTTAAAATAACGGTCGCTAAAAAAGCTGCTTTCATTAGAAAGCATTACCTATCTAATATTAATAAATCGATTTTAAGATATTTTTATATTCTTCATAGCACCTAGACATATCGCGATATTTTGTATCCAAACACAATTCTACTAATATTATAAATGCGAAAGTTTGTGAGTGTGGATGTATGTATGTTTGTTACTCCTTCACGCAAAAACTACTGAACAGATTTGGATGAAATTTGGAACACAGATAGATTATAACCGGGATCAACATATAGGATACTTTTTAACCCGATAATCCCGAAATTTTTGCTAAGTTAAAATACTACGCGGATGAAGTCGCGGGGCACAGCTAGTATAGAATATTCATCAACGGCATCAAACGATGGTAGAGCCAATTGACTCATATACGGGTTGATTCGACCAGTGTAGTGCCATCCGCTCACAGAAGATCGGCGTAGAGCAGCTATTATAGCTACGTTTCGTACGAGGATAGAGAGAACCGGAATTCCAATCCCTTCCTCTCCTCCTATCTCATTTCCGTGTTCAGGACGGCAACGTGCGAGAAATGCCTTTGGTATTTCAAGCATCTATAGGCTATGGTAGCTGCTAAACATCAGGCGGGCCGTAGGCTAGATTGCCCACTTTATTCTATAAAAAAAAAAATAACAAACCATGTTTAGTGTTTTGATCGATTTTTTCAACTTAATATTGTATAATTTTATCTTAATATTGTATACTAGCTGTGCCCCGCGACTTCATCCGCGTAGTATTGGATTATTGGGTTAAAAAGTACCCTATATGTTAATCCCGGTTATAATCTATCTGTGTTCCAAATTTCATCCAAATCCGTTCGGTAGTTTTTGCGTGAAGGAGTAACAAACATACATACATACATCCACACTCACAAACTTTCGCATTTATAATATTAGTAGGATTATCACCATTTCCTAGTTACACGTTAAAATTGTACTTTCTGAACCATTTTCTGGAACGTATAATATTAACGACCGAACAAACATGTATTTACTGAGAAATATTTAAAAACAAAACGATGTTGATTGACATACATTCTTTATCGAGTACGGATATAATAATATTTATGATTGTTATTTATTTATTATCTGTACTTCGGTACAACAAGCATCGCGAAAATACGATCTTTTCATAGTAAACTTAACAAAACCTATAACATATTTTATATTTCAACTAGCGACCCGCCCCCCCTTGGCACGGTGGTCTACATTTATTATGTATATTATAAACCTTTCGGGAGAAATGATCTCAATGATCGCATCAAAATCCGTTGCGTAGTTTAGAAGAACTAAGCGGACAAACAGACAGACAGCGGACGCGGATAGCAAATTATGTTTTTACTTGTTCTTTATAAAGAAAATGGATGGATACAGCAAAATCAGAGTCAAATGGACGAAACTGGCGGAAGCCTTTACCAAGTAGGGCGTCCATATCGCTATCAAACTTTTTATTATTATATTTTTATCTATACAAATAAATAAAATTGGAGTGTCTGTTTGTAATATCAAAATAACACATTTTCACTAAATGCATATGAAAGTACATACGACACCTATAGAAAAAACGCGATTTAAAAAAAAATTGTCTGTCTGTCTGTCTGTCTGTCTGTGTGTTTGTTCCGGGTAATCTCCGAAACGGCTGGATCGATTTTGACGGGACTTTCACTGGCAGATAGCTGATGTAATAGGGAGTAACTTAGGCTACTTTAATTTTAGAAAAACAATTAGGGTTCCGCGTAAAAAAATAAAAACACATGAAATCAAAGAGTATCTCCGAAACGGGTGGACCGATTTTGACGGGACTTTCACTGGTAGATAGCTGATGTTATAAACAGTAACTTAGGCTACTTTTATTTTAGAAAAACAAAATTTAAAAAAATGGGTTCTGTCGTGCGAGCACAGAACGCGGGTGCGGGGTGCTTTTTTGTTAAGTTAAATTCCACGCGGACGAAGTCGCGGGCTCAGCTAGTTTAAATTCATATAATTGAACTACTATATCACCTACTAAATTCATATAATTGATGTGGAATGAAAGGTTTATTTTATTTTATTATACAGGTTGAAACATAAAGGGTATATTTTTTTTTAAAAACTTGTCCATGTAATTCTAAAACTATCAGCTTTGGAGGAAACTTGAAAAACAAAAGGTGTTATAGGAATACAGCTGTTGACAGATTTCACAAGTCTACAAAACCTTTAGTACTTCAATTGTCCCACAAAGCCTATAGTTTTAGATTTACAAAGTAAAGTTGCAAAAAATAGTATACCCTTTTTGTTTCACCTAGTATAGAGATAATTATAGTTTTTTATTAGCTAACCAGTCAACCGCGCCTTGCTAACCGTACACTATATAATATGAGATTATAAAACGTCCCCTCTCCTGGGTCACACACATAGCGACATCTATACATCAAAATTTGTTTAGACAAACGTCTTTTACAGCAATAAGTGATATGAGTCGAATACAAAATTCAGTCCATTGTTAAAAAAAATGTTAGGAAGCATCTAAACAAATCTACCGAACGTAACCCTTCGTTGGCACGGACGAAACATTGACACAAATTCATGTCGTCTCAACTTTTAAACCACAAAAAATAGAGATACCACCAAAGTGTCTGCACAGAAAGACAGAGAGGCAGCGAAGCGACTAATACAATAACAATTGAAATCCAACTTTAGCAATTTAGACATACGGCTGACATTAGTATAACAAGATAAAATCATGCTGCACGGCTCCAAGCGACCCAAAGCGCGGTCGTGAGACCGTATATCAAAGCCAGTAAATTTGACTTTCAATTGTTATTGAGTAAGGCGTTTCGGCTCTACTCTGTCCGTCTGCGCTAACACTTATATATTTTGATTCTGGAGCGCACCGTAGCGAACCTCATTTACAATGCGTTAAAGGAAATTTAATTGTCTTCAAAGTAAGTTAATGTTCATATTTCCGTGGCAGACTCCGGCAGTGACGCGCGTCCCCGCCCGTCCGCGCGTATCTATCCATGGAAATATGAATTTTAAAACACTATAAAGATACTTCAAATTACTTTACCGCATTGTAATTTAATTCCGCTGTAGTCTTCTCGATGTGAATCGTACACCAATCGGTGTTGATATATCGTCAGTACAAACTAGGGGGTAATAATAGTTACACATATTAACAACATCTCACGTGTGCTATGCACACTAACTAAACTAAACTAAACTATACTTGCAAAGGCGAACACAACTAAGCTAGGCAACATTAATTCACACGGATCATTTCTTTTTAACAGTCGAACTGCTCGTACAACTACTCGAGCGAGTTTGAACGCCGTCTTTCTTCAGCAAACTCACCCCGAAAGCCGGACACTTCTTCCTCAACGCTTTAATCTTGTACAATTTGTTTCCCTGCGAGTTGTTTGTCTCTTCATAGTTGTCTGGAGTGACGTCGGCGGTGATCACCGAATTGGACATGCAGTCCATCGGCTCCGGACTGTTGGACTTCTCCCGTTTCCGCCGGAAGCGGAACGGTGTCTCGAGCGAGTCCGCGGATATATTCGTCACATTTGTATCACTCGATGACAAGTCCTGATTGGACTCGAGTCCGCTTTTGGGCAGATTACTTTTGGGCAACTTTTTACGCGAGTTGGAATTGGACCGGATGATCAATTTCTTGCGAGCATTAATCGCAGTAGCCGACTGTTTTACCGACGCCGCAGATTTCAGATTAGGCTCCGACGGCAACCTATTTTTGCCGTTCAAATGACAGTTCTCTGTCAACGCCGACAGAGTTGATGTCACGTTGTTGAGTGTGGTGACGACTGACGTCTCGTTGGTAGATATTTTGCTGATGCTGACGGTCTTTCGGGTGAAGGTTTTGAGGGGGCTGGCGCCGTGAGTGTACCCTAACGTTGGCCGGGCGAGGTTGGCGCGTTGGCCGTGGAAGCTGCTCTTACCTGTGAAGGGTTTGGCGCCGATGGCCAACTTGTTTGCTTGGGAGTTGGCGCTGCGGGTTGGTGGAAAGGTGGAGGTCTTGGAGGCGTAGTGCGACTTGAGGGTGGTGTTGATGAGCCTGGGCGGCTGCTTCAGGTTGGTGTTGCTGGCATTCCGGATGTTGTTGGTGGGCATCATGTAGTTGAGCTTCGACGTGAACACGGCCTTGGTGGGCAGCATGGGCGTGGGCGTGGTCTTGTACTTGCCAATCACCGCGGTCACGTTGTTCTCAGAGTCGGTTTCGTTCGCGTTCAAAACGTGTGCGTTGTCCAACTGGAATCAGGAAATATACGATTAAGCTTGTACATTCCTAAATTGACTTGTTGGACGTTCTCAATCGACAAGAGTTGAGGTACGAATGCACATTTTAGGAAAAAAATATGTAAAAATCACCATTTATAAATACCCGCCGAGGCCTAAACAAAATAAGCTATTTCCTTCTTAATAAACATGGATTAGCACACACAAACTATCTATTTCTGTTATCAGTAATTTGTCATTCGAAAGAAGAAGACAAAGTATAGTGTAACTACACAACTGCAAATCCATGTTTATTAATAAGGGCGATTGAGTTTAAAGCATTTTCCAAGACCTTCAAAGCATTCGCAAACTAAAGAGCCTTGTAGAAATATTTTAAAAAATGTTTTCTATTTTCGGTCAAATTTAGTATACCATCTAGTTATATTACGAATACTCATCCAATACCCGGATTATAATTTTAGACTTTTGAAATACAACACCCCGTCTGGGACACCACCCGCCCGGCCAGAAGATCTGCCCATATCCTTTTAATTCTTAAGTTGTATTTACCTTATTGTTAGCGTTCTTGTTGGTGGCCAGTATAGTGTGCAGGGAGACGGGCTTGTCGGCCCGGTCAGCGGTTGTCGGCGCGGCGGTGTCGGCGCGCGTGTTAGCGTCGGCGGTGTCGGCGGTGTCGGCGGCGTCGGCGGTGTCGGCGGCGTCGGCGCAGTAGATGCCGCGCGCGAACACCGGCGGGCTGGCCATGTTGTGGCGCCGCCGGAACGCCTCACCCTCCGCGTGCATGCGAGCTTGTACGCTGGAGATTACATATGTATCAAAGTCGGAAAACAAGCGTACGACCCGCCTGATGTTATGCAGTTACCGTAGCTAGCAATACATATTGCATTGCTCGCACGTTGCCGACCTGAAGAGGTGTGGGAATTGCGATAGACGGAGGGGAAGAGGGAGTATGGGCTTTCGGCTTTTTAGATAAAGTGAAAATACCTTTAAACAGACTGGGAGTCATACTTTTGGTTCAGCATTTTTCTTGACTAATATTTTGTCTTACTTTTCTTTTATACTGGGGGGTATACTGACTGGAGTTAAACTATGACGCTGTATGATAATTTTACTAAACAACGATAATTTTGACGGCGGTTTTTTATAAATAAGGGACAGACAACGGATACAATTTAAAATACAAAATAAAAATCAGAATTTAGCAATCAGGAATTAATTGTTATAGGTGCATCAAACATAGATATCACATACATAGATGTTTTCTTTAGTGGTCGATACGAATTTCGCATTGTTGATGAGATAGTGAGAAGCCAAAACACTAGGGTCTGTATATTTGATACTAACTTCTCCAGGAACCATTGCTGGTGTCCGATGACGGAGCCGGGCCGGCAGACCCTCAGCCAGGCGATGGACTCGCGCGCCGTGAAGCTGTGATGCTTCATCAGGTAGCACGCTATCAGGGTTCCAGTGCGGCCCAGGCCAGCTGCGAAAGATAATATTTTATTCTAAACTAGCTTCTGCACACGACATCGTCCGCGTGGACTAAAGTAAAGTACCCTATAAACTATCTGCGTGCCAAATTTCATCCAAATCCGTTCAGCCGTTTTTGCGTAATCCAGTAACAAGCTGATTTCAAGCGTGACGATTTAGGCTATTGATCTCCTACCGCAAGCCGCGTAAAGGAAATCGAAATCGTTCCACAAAAAAAGGCCAAAAATAAAGGTACCTTTACAGTGTACAGCAACCGCGCCTTTGGCCGCTTCACTGATCCTTATGAACCTGTTCACAATCAGATCGGACGGCACGGACCCGTCGATAAAGAACAGCTCTCTATGTTCAAACCCGTGAGCCGTGAACTGCCTCGCGTCGTACGACTTCTTGTTCAGTCGCACGACAGTCGTCACGTGGTGAGCGCGGAAGTAATCGTGGTAGTGCTCCGGCGCGTGGAGGGGGTAGCCCCGGTCCAGCCGGGACCGGTGGTGGGGGCCGGAGAACGCAAGCATCTTGCCCGGGATAATCCAGTTCAGATCGCCGTTTTCCACTTTCTGCGGATGGTGGAATCGTTAATTGCGTCAAAAGAGAGCAACATTAAAATTTTGCGGCAAGGTTGTTACATTAAATTACATGATCAGCGAGGGATTCCAGTGAAAACCTCGTCAAAATCAGTCCAGCCGTTTCGGAGATTAACCGGATACACAAACATTTTAAATACCTATTGTTTTCATGTGAAACATCTTTTGGCGCACTTTGCCAGTAAAATTGGCCAGTTTGCCGTCACGGCAAATAGCATGACGGTTACTCAAGCTGTCATGCCCCTTCTAAGCCACCGCTCTCGACTCCCTTGTATGTGTTCTCGCGCATACTACACATGTTTATTTTGTTATTATGCCGAATATATTTTCATATATTATGTTATTTTAACATTACAAAAATACACTTGTAGTCCTCTCGCAATATCACTTACCTCATAGAACAGATACTGGTCCGCATCGAAGTCGTCGAAGCGGAAGAAGCCGGCGTCGTGGGCGACTTTGATGCCTTGCAGCACATCCAGGAGCGTTATGTCGAAGAGGGGGGGGCCGCCGGACGCGTCGCGGAACCCGAGCAGAGACCACTCGGAGCCGTCCGTCAGCTGCTTGTAAACTTCCGCTGGACTGGAGCCCAGGTTAATTATCTGGAACGGATGTGACGTGTCATAAAAAATATTGTCGCACTCACTATGGACCATAGACCAAGCCCACAGACCAAAAAGCCAAGACACCGCGTACTCGTATGTTTACTATTGTATGAGAACGCAATCGTCGAGTTGGCGGCGAATTTTGATTGGTCCGTTCAAAATCGAGCCGTGAATGTACCGGTCAAAATGTCAGGTGCGGTCATGCATATGCAATGGCAATATATATGTTAGGCGAGCGAGGTTGCCCAGCTATGCGGCATCTATAGCTTTTAAGTCTGTGACCAGAGCAGAAACATTAATCAACTGAGTTTTGAATGCAGTTCCGAATGATTGATAAACACTGCGAGATGAACGCACGCGCTGAGTCAATAAAAAAAAAAATTGAAAAAGTGTATGTAATTCAATTAAATGTTCATACAATTAAATTCTATGCTCAATATTCGTATCTATATATATACTAGCTGTGCCCGCGACTTCGTCCGCGTGGAATTTAACTTAACAATCAATCTCTATTTTATCCCCTTGGGGGTAGAATTAATCAAAATCCTTTCTTAGCGGATGCCTACGTCATAACATCTACCTGCGTGCCAAATTTCAGACCGTTCCGTCCAGTGGTTTGGGCTGTGCGTTGATAGATCACTATTTCAGTCAGTCAGTCAGTCAGTCACCTTTGAGTTATATATATTTAGATTGATAACTCAAAGGTGACTGACTGACTGACATAGTGATCTATCAACGCACAGCCCAAACCACTGGACGGATCGAGCTGAAATTTGGCACGCAGGTAGATGTTCTGACGTAGGCATCCGCTAAGAAAGGATTTTGATTAATTCTACCCCCAAGGGGATAAAATAGGGGACGAAAGTTTGTATGAAACTTTGTCAATTTTAAACCGATCGGGCTGAGACTTTGCATGCATAAAGCTACTATGACGCAGACATCCCCTAAGAAAGGATCCAAATTCCACGCGGACGAAGTCGCGGGCTCAGCTAGTATTCGTTTAAACCCCAAAGTATGACTTATTTCTGATTTTTTCAACATATAAGTATGACTTAAATACAAAATAAAACCAGAGCAATGTGTTACATTAAACTGGCATGTTTTTCAGAGCTAGTTTACGCCTTCATGTACGTATTCAATTCCCGGAATATGTTACATAGATCGTCGTAAAGTGCTCCCTAAGGACACGTCCCCATTACCGGTAACAAGATATCCCATTGATTAGGCTGAGTAAACATTGACTGTAGGAGTGGTAATATTTGTCACGCCCTCTAGTAACCCAAGCTGCGGTCTAATTAAGGCATCGGACGGAGGCGCTCCCACGCTCGCAATTATTCAATGAAAGTTTGAGATCGAGACTGAAGGAAATTGCGCTATTGATATGTACCCAGCATAACACAGTACGGTACCACCTAAGTTCAGCGCGAGCTGTCGACCGCTTGGCGCAGTGGTTCGAGCGTAGGCCGCTCGGCTTACAGCATATGGTTTCGGAAATGGCCTCTTCGTAATTTGCCCAGGTCTGGGTGTCACTGGGATCGCCTCCAGTCCATTGTACGGTACCCATAGTACAAGCGTTGCTTAGTTTGGGACCATACAGTTGGTGTGTCTATACGGCGCTATTTATTTATTTCTTATTTAAATTTGAAAGTTTAACTCGCACTTCGCGTTTGGGCATGGCCTAAATAGCTTTGATAAAGCTTTTGCAAGCCAAGTTCAGGCTAATTTGCCTGAGAAGAGCATCGACGAGCAGTAGTTTTCACAAGGCCGAAAACATGGCATATGACCTAAAAGGCTTCAACGAACTGGCACGCGCGTGTGGAAAATATACTCTGTAGAATATACTAGGTGAAACAAAAAGGGTAAACTATTTTTTTTGCAACTTAACTTTGTAAATCTCAAACTATCGGCTTTGTGGGACAGTTGAAGTACTAAAGGTTTTGTAGACTTGTGAAATCGGTCAACAGCTATATTCCTATAACACCTTTAGTTTTTCAAGTTCCCTCCAAAGCTGATGGTTTAAGAATTACAAAGACAAGTTTTGAAAAAAAAAGTATACCCATTATGTTTCACCTTGTATATGTTTACTTTAGAATTTTGTATGAGAGGGTATGACCGAAAAGGGAGTGAGTGCACAGATGGGGCGAGGTGATGATGATGATGATTTTAGAATTTTGTATGTAGGTAGTTAGTAAAAATGTGTCCCTTCTACCGTCATCATCTGCCTACCCCCGATTAATGTGATATTTTGTGCTGTCGTCCTTTTCGCCCCTTCATGACTGTAAGTACTGACCGACTTCCGTGTGGCATAGACGTCATCGCGCGTGCTCCTGTGCCTAAAATTCCTAATCGGGTGAAATCTACCTAATGTTCAGTGTATTTGTGTTACGTGAACTCTAAACCCATTGGGAGCGCTCCAGTGTTGTGCCTGTGCTGAAGAACCTGAGGATCGAACCATACCACCCGAGGAATGCGCCCGCCTCCATCGTGCCGGTAATGTACACGCGAGACATTGACCTGACCCTTACAGTTCTGCCTCCCCCCTTATATTTCGCTTATTGGATTTAGCCCATGATTAGGTAATCAGGACCCAGCACTATCCCGCGACAATATATAAATCAAGATTAGGTTCTGTCAAAAAAAACCTCGGTATTAGCGTTATTTACGCAACAATGCGCCCGACATTCATGCGTATGTATTAGAAAATGTGCTCAATGTAATAGTGAAAATAGTTTAGTTTTACTTTGGCTAAGTGGCCACCGCCAGTTGAAGCCAAAACCGCATTAGTCGCGATCCCCAATGACAAAGATGAATTGGATTTTGTTTTGCAATATCAGACCAACCCACCCGCACATACTTACTTCTACAAGCCAAAACCAACCTTAGCACAAATAATCATAGGTCGGTTGCAGTTCGCAGTGGTATGTGTGGGTTGAATCATTCTACAAAACTATGCCTAAGTATTAAACCCACTCACCTGATAACTCCCAATAAGATAGGCGGCGTTGAGTCGTAGAGTCTCATTGTTGCTGCCGTAGAAAACAATCTTCTTCTTCGGATTCTTGTCCAACTCCTCAGTGAGCTTGTTGCAGAACTGGTACAAATGGCACAGGTGGTAAGGGCCGAAGTCGAAGTAAAAGTTCTCGTAGACAATCTCATCTTCAATATGGAAGTACTTGCTGTTCCGTGTTGGTTTCGGTTTGTATCCGGTTTTTAGCGTCGCGAAATAGAGTCTGTCTGGAAGGAAAATGGGGGAATGATTTCTCTGATCGAATTTTCGTTGACACAGTCTGTTAGACGTTGTCTAACTGTTCTTGTGTTGCTGACTTTGTCAGGCACCAAATAATTTATATCCGTTGATGAGATGTTGCAAATTAGTTATTAACATTTGAAAACACTTGTACGAAATAAATAAAATATGCTCTTGTATCTTGTATAAAATGGGAGGGTTTCTCAGTGCTTCCAATAATTAAATTACAATAAAATAAATTAAAAACTATATATTTTTTATGTTGTTATTGCAATGGTTTGACGGTTTCTTTTGCGATCAAGCGGTGTGTACGTTTAAAAGTAAGATTCAATTATAAATAGCAATATAAATAGTTCCGAAAGCAACTTGTAGTCTGTAGTGCAATTGACGGATGCTTCAAAATCAAATCACCACCAACACAACAAAACGCAATTACGGTTCAAGGCATTCATAATGTACGACGCGGAGACACTTTACAACCATAACAACCGATTCCTCATTCATGAGCCATTACGTCGCACCTACAAAAACTACTCGACGCAGTGCTAAACGCGTAGAATCGCGACCTCCCGTCCTTGGGCCACGCCCCAAGTTTGCATACGATTACGTAAGCAAGGTGACGCTGACACTAGCGCCGCACCTTTATTGCATGTGTACTAGAATAGGCAATTACGTATATTTCAGCGGTTTGCGGTTCCAAGGGCGGGGTATGGGCACTTGCGATGAGCCACCTTGAACAAAGTGTGCTGCGTCAATCACTTTGAAATCGAGGTAAAGTAATTAAAAGATGAATAATTATTGAGCCTTGGTGTTGTTTAGAACTGAAAGAGGTGAGATCACCTTGACAATACAAAAGGTAGTTTCGGAAAAATCTTGCTTACGCTAGTGTGAACTGCAGAAAACATTTACCATATTATCTTACATAAAAACTATATTATACTTTAGTAGCTAGGTTTATCTATACAAATAAATAAAATTGGTGTGTCTGTTTGTAATATCAAAATAACACCTTTTCACTAAATGCATATGAAAGTACATACGACACTTATAGCAAAAACGCGATTTAAAACATTTTTGTCTGTCTGTCTGTGTGTTTGTTCCGGGTAATCTCCGAAACGGCTGGACCGATTTTGACGGGACTTTCACTGGCAGATAGCTGATGTTATAGGGAGTAACTTAGGCTACTTTAATTTTAGAAAAACAATTAGGGTTCCGCGTAAAGAAATAAAAGCACATGGAATCAACGAGTATCTCCGAAACGGGTGGACCGATTTTGACGGGACTTTCACTGGTAGATAGCTGATGTTATAAGCAGTAACTTAGGCTACTTTTATTTTAGAAAAACAAAATTAAAAAAAATGAAAAAATGGGTCCTGTCGTGCGAGCTCAGAACGCGGGAGCGGGCTTTTTTGTTAAGATAAATTCCACGCGGACGAAGTCGCGGGCTCAGCTAGTCTTTAATAATTAACATTTATTTAACTAAACGAAGATAGTTCATCTTTTGAAATGCGGGTAGACCATACCAAATCATTCTTAAATTACGAATACGCGCGTAAATCTTTTTTTATTGGCCAGGCACACTGGCGGACGGTCCACCTAATGGTAATTGGTAAACGTCGTCCAAGACATCTGCAACCAAAGGTGAACAGCCGCAGTGCCAGAATTTAAGGGACTTGTAGACTTGCTTTTTGAAGAACTCAATGTTGTAACGTGAAAAATAAATTGATATTATTATTATAAGCGCTACCCACTAATCTGTTTGAAGTCATTGCCAGCCAAGCTAAGTAGGTAGTAGATATATACTATGTATGTAGTAAGTAGGTAGATTAATTTATTTTTCGCTTGTGATACACACAAACATACAGACGAACATAGAAGCTCCTCCTTTATGGAAGTCGGGTAATGAAAATAAATCAGGAGGCTCATGATTCCATAACTCACACATGCCCGGAAGGAAGACCCGCGATGCACGTGCATTAGAAAAACATAGAAATAGTTCATGAAGAAAAAGAACATTGCTAATAAAATTTTCACGGACGACAAGGAAGTAACTATAAGGGGCCATCCATAAATTACGTCATCCGAATTTCATGATTTTTTGACCCTTCCCCTGTCCTTGTCACAGCTGGTCACATTTGTGAGACCCCCTCCTACCTAGTGTGATGTCACATATTTTGCAATTACATTTAGAAATTTATGAAATTAAAACAGCAGTGTTCTGAAAATATTTTTATTTTCATTTAATTGTTTTTTCAATAAAATCAGCATCAGAGTTGCAACAATTTTTATGTTATTCTTTAGTAGGTATGTAGTTTAAATTTAGTGTTGTAAAACTTAGATATACAATATTATATTTTTGAAAAATGTTGTCACAAAATTTAGGACCCCACCGCACCCCTTGTCACACTTCGTCGATCCCCTCCCTCCCCCTTTACGTGTGACGTAATTTATGGATGGCCCCTAATAGGTAGGTAGATGATAATTTGAAATCTACAGCGCAATACAGTGAAACCCGTCAAGTGTCTGCATTTATGACGTCAAGACACGGGTGTAGATTATAACGATACGACCTCCATTGTTATTTCATTTGGTGAGTCTCATATGCCAACACCGAAATTCAAAGTAAACTCGTAATTTAGGCTTCACCGGGCTTTTCTAAATAGGATAGTGTGGAATGCAATCGACATATTGATCCTTAGGAGTCATGTCATAGTCAACCCTCTTCTCTTGTAGTGCCATCTCCTACAAAAGGTTGGCTATCATTAGAGCTATTTCAATTTTGGATACTTTAGTTTGGAACAGGCCGTTACGTTGTCGTTCCAATCGATTAGAAGCTCCTCAGACGCTAAGTCTTCGTGCTGCTCGTCTTCAACCCCCTTTTCTACCATGAATGGGAGATCATAAATATCATGTCCAACTACAAAGCGTTTTTGAAATTTCTCGAACCAATGTTATTACGCTCTAATCCTTTGCATTATTTTGTGTTAGAGCAAGCGTTTGGAAACCATAAGTATGCTTGCAATCTGTTTTATTTCCACATGGATGTAGCAGTTATGTAGCATGCAAGCTATAAAATTATATATACCGTTCCGCATATGGAACTGCACAGTAACTAGGGCGAGTGAGGTATTCAGGGATTACTATAATCTTAGCCGCAACCTACTATCTTCATAGTAGTGAAGTTATAACCATAATCATTTAAGGTTAAAATAATTCTTAGCTTCAAGATGCAGTTTTGAATGACTTTACTTTAATAAGGCTCATATTCATAAATTGATCTCAGGTCTAAGAGCTATCTCGGAAATTTCATTTTTATGTCATACCAGTATAAAAAGACATGTTAAAAGCGTACTCAAGATCGCTCGCAGACTTGAGATCGATCTATTAACACGGGCCTGTCGGTTTATCCACACGAATAGCAACCCTATTAACCCTTTAAACCAAGCTAAAGGTTAACAATAGCGTGACAATCAGTGATGGAATTGGAAGAATATAATTTCCACGAAGAATATACCCTAGGTCTTAAAAATATAAGGGTCTACTGCCATTGTATGGTATGATAGTTAAACACTTTCATCCAGAAGCTCATGGCCATTCGACCTTAGCAAAATGTATTAGTATAATCCCATCCATAGTCAGAAAATCACGTCTGTACCAAATGTGACATACCTACATTCAAAATTATTTCTGTCATACCTAATGAGAATAAGAATGGTAATACAGTTAGTCTAGTTGTGTAAAATGAAACAGCATCATAATGTTTTCACATTAAAAACTTTTATCCCATTTCTATTCATAAAGCGTAGCGGGCTATATCCATAAAAGGGTATATGATAAATAAAATTTAGTGCACTTTAAAAAAGTGATTTATGGGCTCGTTGACACCGCTGAAAGGCTTCAGATACCGATCGAAAGCGAAGGTCAGGTCTCATGAAAAATGCACCCTTTCATTTAAGATGTCGTTTTCGTTTCGAGATATTTAACGTCGAAGCGGCCGGCTTACGGCCGTAGAATATCAAACGCGCATGGAATTGGACTTATTTTATGAGATTCGTTGCTCGTGCGTGGAGATAGTAAATAAATTATTTAGGTAACTGCTCGTGGGTCTAGACAATGTAATATTCTACTAGCGTACAAGCACGTACAAGCACGTACAAGTACAAAATGCATCGGAATGATAATTTAAGCAGTCAATCACGTTTCTTTTCCATTTTTGTGCCATATAAATAGAGATTTATGATCTGCCGTTCACTAAAACCGTTGTTTCAAGAGATGCATGATAAGAGTACTTAGACCATTCAGTTATTTATGGTCTTGAAGGACTTGTTTATTAGTGATGGTTAAAGAAAATATCTTTAACTGAATGTAGGTACCTACATACTTATAATAAACTTAACGTTTTAATGAAACAGACTATGAAACTCGTGGAACTACAACAAAATAATGCCAGTAATTTTTTTGTTAGGATGCCAGAAAACTGTGCCAGTTTTCGACAATCGACAATACAAAGTTATCAGCGAAGAGAAAAAAAAACTAAAATAAAAGTTTTTTATAACTGGCACGAAAACCTAGGTACTAGGTACCTATCAATGTTCGCGCCCTTGACTCGGCGTGGGCATTAACAACTTTGTTAAAAGCCTTCCATCAAGGTTGTATCTCGATATTTCAAGTATGCGGATAAAAATACTTGGTATAAATTCGGGCGATATGCGCATAAACAAAATTAAAAAAAAATAGAAAAAAAATAACGCATCGCTCGTTGGCATTTTTTAGATTCAGTTTTTTTTATCAACTGCGCATTTCTCCGCCGACTACGCCGAGTAACTCTATACCTTAAACAATAGAAATGATATATACAGCCAGCCAGCAAGTAAAATTAAATCGGATCAACATTGTATACTAGTAATTTCACAGTGCGCCGCGGATCAATCAGCCGCGTAGCCGGCGTGAAGGTCAGACCGCGCGGAGCCAAAGCCGCCGGGCACAACTTGTACACAATATCTACTTAATGTGCAATAAACTGGCTGTATTTATGTCGCCCCGGATATCTGTACGACGGCGGAAACAATAATAAAATCGTGTTGGAATCTTGCAACTTAATAATAATAATTAGGTAGCCCTTTCAACGTCCCACTCCTGACTCGGAACATAATACACGACCACCCTGGCCCAGTGCGGGTTGGAGCAATTCAGGTGGATAAAGTAATTCGTAGAAACGTGTCAAGTTTTAATTATTATGTCTACAGTAATTTCTAGACAGCTGGCTATAAGTGTTTCTGTATGGTTGTCTATAAGTGTTTATATATGGCTGTCTACAATCATTTCTAGATAAATATCTTGAAGTGTTTATATGTGTATAAACAGGTTGAAACAGAAAAGGCATACTTTTTTTTCAAAACTTAACTTTGTAATTCTAAAACTATTAGCTTTGGAGGAAACTTGAAAAACAAAAGGTGTCACAGGTATACAGCTGTTGACAGATTTCATAAGCCTTCAGTACTTCATCTGTCCCACAAAGCCGATAGTTTTAGATTTACAAAGTAAAGTTGCTAAAAAAGTATACCCTTTTTGTTTCACCAAGTATATAACTATAGGTATCGAGCGTTTTGAGATGGCTGTCTACAAGCATTACTACACGGTTGTCTACAAGCATTTCTACGTGGCTGTCTGTCTACAAGCGTTTCTATGACGCTAATATTAAGGATTTTCACAAAATTCCGTGATCTAATCCAAGAGCCAACCCTAATTAAAAACGAAAGTTAGAAGATTTAAATAAGTCAAACCTACTGTGAAACAATAATACCCATAATAAAAACCCACTTGGCAATAACAATAAATCACAAATCTTCCGATCGCTGTCCAAATCGTACTGTCTATAGTATAGCTGACCAGATGGTCAGTCGTGGACAGCTGTATTTGGCGAAGAGAAGTATGAAATTCGTCATTTATTATTCAGTTATTCATATTAACGGAGTGGGAGGCGTCGTTTATAGAGGAACTCTTGAGACTTTAATTTAGGTACTTAACACCGACTACCGGTTTTAATTTGTAAAGTTTAAACTCAACTATTTAATTGTGTTTATAGAAAAATGTTGATAACGAGTAAAGTTGTATTGAACATCGAAGTTCATTCTCGCGATCCTCCCGAAGACAAGATTTTTTGGACCTAGCCACTACTAGGGATAAAGAAACTGTTTAAGCAGAAGTTATCCCTATTCAATCATAATTGTGTGAAGAGAGATGCTGCATTCTTTCGTTCTTCTATCTTTGTGTGCAGAGATAAAAAGAAAATAGAGGAGAAGCACGTTCTTGTTCCGGCTCTAGCTTTTTCTTCGTTTGGTCTTAAGTTCTAAACCCGTCTTGACGTACTCAATGCTCGTAGGACGCAGATACAAATCCCTATAATGATGTCTTACCTTTTATAATTTCCGTGGACGATATGATGACGTCACTCTCATCCATTCTCGCTTTGTAGCACAACAGCGCTGATGATTTCCTTATCTTGAATGATTGCTCTCAACACGCTTTGGACATTTCTTCCAAATTGTCGTACTTCAAAAGGTAACTTTTTGTTTTCAAACCATCTTTATATTGAAATGGGTTTTAACAGACGAACTGGAACTTGATTTGTACCTGTTAACAATTAGGAATAAATTATTAAAATTGATGGTTTGGGGTTGTATCCTAGAAGGGGTTATGGCGCAATGTTTTTGGGAAGAACATTGCATTTACATATTACCCTTGGCTTGCACTGGACGAAATATCCACACAAAACCTATAGGTGTCCCTTTCTTATGATGACAAAACATAGTAGAGTGTTTACTTTAGAATTTTGTATGTAGGTAGTTAGTTAAAATGTGTCATGTCTACCGTCATCTGCCTACCCCCGATTAATGTGATATTTTGTGCTGTCGTCCTTTTACCCACTTCATGACACTGTACTGACCGACTTCCGTGTGGCATAGACGTCGTCGCGCGTGCTCCTGTGCCCAAAATTCCTAATCGGATGAAATCTACCTAATCTTCTGTGTATTTGTGTTGTGTGAACTCTAAACCCGTTGGGAGCGCTCCAGTGTTGTGCCTGTGCTGAAGAACTTGAGAATCCAGCCATACCACCATCGTGCCGGTAATGTACACGCATGACATTGACCTGACCCTTACATTTCTGCCTCCCCGCTTATATTTCCCTTATTGGATTTAGCCCAGCATAGCCGTACCGTACCCACCTAATCAGGACCCGGCACCATTCCCGCGACATTCAAGTCTGGGACAAACCCTGGGTAACTTCAACAAAACTTGAAGATTGTAAAGTTGTATAAGGTTACGCAATTAATTCTATCCAACATACGTTATTGCAAAACCTGCCTGGACAGTCACCCAGCTCGGTTCGCTTTCCTAAAATGCGCACATGTTAGAAAGTGGACATATTAACCAATTAAATTGTTGAATAATATTGTACCTGATAGGAAACATGCATTTTATTCACATCTTCACTCATTCTAGCTAATATAGCTTCGTATAGCCTTCTCGTGACGAATTCTAAGCCAATGTTAAGTGCCTAGCTACCTATCTAGTTTACAATATAGGTAATTAGGATTTGATATATTCGGACTTTCCCATTTCATTATTTACATATCGGTTATTAGTCGTATAGTTCTTTGAAAAGTGCCTTTAAGAGCTATTTTATGCAAGAAAAGTACCTATGATGCATGATGAAAAAGAATCTTAACAAAATCTAAATCTTATAGAGTGGCAAACACTTCTTAATGGTGACAATATAATGAAAAACACTTAAATCAAATCAAAACGAAATTATTTTAGTAATGTAGGTAAGCCAACAAAGCACATATGAATAGTCAGGATCCAACACTGGTTCAGAATACTGCTTTCACAGAGAAAATCCCGCTAGTTCGACTGGGGTAGTACCACCCTATAGAGTTAGACGCCTTACCACCTTGTAAATCTTCTACCTCTGTCCCACTACCCTTCAATTCAGAAAAGTGCAAATTGCAAACATCAGGCTGCTAGGTAGAACGCATTTTAGCCCACTTTGTTATTTAAAAAAAGGTTAATGGTAAGAGATCTGTGACAAACCCTTGAAGGTTGATTACAATCATGATAATACAAGTTAACCCAATTTTGTTATACAATCTCTTTGCAATTAGTCCTGTTTACGCTGCAATAAAACAAGCGTAATGATTCACAATTTGTTGTTATAACACACCAATATTGTGTCATGTGTGCTGTGAATAAAGCGGATGATGTAAACTGATACAGTGGTCAAGACTAAGAAGCAGCAAAATTTATTGAATGTTTCTCGGAAGACACAATTCTAACAACAAACATTGGAGACTAGTTGATACTCCCAACTTTGTGTGGATTTTGTTATTTTTACTGTGCAAGTTTGCAAATATATATGATTACCTACATTTTTTGACTGCATAGGTATATTATAATAGGGATATTAACTTTTAGACAGTAATAAAGTCATTTATTAAGTTTTATTTATTTATTAATGGGTACACATCATAAATCTGTGTATTTATATTGTCCGTGCAAACCAGAGGTAATATTCTGCGAGAAACCTTCAATTTTCTGGGATACATATAGCCCATGTAATGCAAATTCTAGACCAACAATAAATGACATTGCTGTTATAAATCAATACTTAACAATATACACAAAAATCTGGTTCAATATGTAGAGACAGCTTCTTTAGTTTATTGAAGTACTTCTTAGTCTATTGTATTGAACATTTGCAATTGAATATAATGAGATTTGTTACAGTATATGTATTACAAGAACCTGTCTCTACAATTGATTTATGTTTGTGCATTTGCCTTTGTTATGAACATGATTGTTGATGCTGCATTATGACTTCATATGTCAATTTTAATGCAGTTTCTGCTTTTATAAGTTGCTTTGGAAGATGGTGTCTATATTATAAGGGTGTCAGGTAACATGGTATGGTCCTAGGTAAGAATAGTACTTTATACAGGTGTTCTAAATGGTGACTAAAGGAATGAACACCTCAAGAGTCCATGCATGGACATACACCATAGTGCTCTCGTATCTCATTTAAATGAAAGGATACTTAGAATAGTGGCTGCAGAGATTGTTATTTGTGACATTATAGTATCCCAATTGGAATATTGTAAAAATTCTTATTAGGCATTTTTAGATCATACATGAAGTGCATTATTCACTAAAAAACATATTTATCTACTTCATAAGGTATGTCCTCAAGAAGTAATTTACATCACTTCTTACCTTGTCACACTGAGATAAAAAAACTACATACCAGTTTGTAAAGCTCGAAGAACAGCAGGTTTCAACAAACAGTAGCCTTGATTGACGGAATTAAGTTATTTGGACAGCTAAATCGACACAAACACTTTGGCGCATCAACAAATACGGCGGCACAACAAAAACACAGATTTTCAGATAAATAAACACTTTAGCTTACAATGATTAGTGCACAGCAGTTGATAGCGGGTCGAGAGTGTTAGTATTCTTTATAATTTCGTTCATTGTAATGTTTGGGCGACGCAGTTTGTATCATTGGAGCCGCGTAGGAGTCTTTTTATTAGTCAGCGTGGGTCGATTTCTTTACTCAAATGGAAGGTCAGCTCAGCTCGCACCGGATCCGCGGAGCCTTCGTACCAATAACCAACATTTGCATTATATTTCTGTGTTTCTAGTCTGCCGACGAGCGCGGCGGCTGCGAGACAGGATTACACTGTCTGATAAGATGTAAACAGAAGCACCGGGCGTAACTACCGATCACAATTCTAATTGGTTGTGGTGTCACAAGGTCGCGAATTCGCGTTCAGCCCGAATACAATTGAATTCAATTCAATTCTCTCCATTTACAGACCGAGTGACGTTTCATTTTATTTTATTCACCAGCCGTTGGGAACCGAGAACGAACGGAAGACAATAAACTCGTTTTTTTTTCAAGTTTTCTTTCACAGACGACGAAGGAATCTGTCAAATAAAATGTCAAATTGACAAATTTGTAGGAAGAATGTGGTGCTATCTAGGTGTAAGAATGTCAGAACAAATGTGCTTTTTGTAGCGTATTATGAAATACCTAATTGTCTATGGAATTATTTCACTTGAGAATCCGAATATAGATGGCGCTGTGGCGACCTCACATTCACGACGCCGACAGAAACGGACAGATGGCGCTGTACAGCAATTAGCTTCCTAATCAACTTATAATACAAAAGTAATTTGTACTACTCCACTAAAATCCCATCATGAATGGATCATGATGATGATGACCGATAGGTTAGTAGGGATCTACATCCTTAGTTCTCTTGATAACATAAAAATATAGGTAGGCTGGGTAGGTAATTAATTGTGTTGACGTCACACATGCGTCATAATTACATCTAATTTTACGGTTGAAAACACCTATCTAAATTGTATTTACAACTTAGGTACTAATTAAAGCTTTGCACATTACCATCAAGTCAAATAAAACAATTAGCCAGTAGTTAATTACGAAAATAACATTTATTTATAGCTAGGTATATGTGTCCTTAAAATAATTAGTATAAGTAGGTATGTAATTACTAGTTTACTTTTGTTTTTTATGCGACAAAACATTCCAATGAATGTAGGTCCAAAAAAATTATACCAAATTGAGATGTATGTGCAAAATTATGTGCAAAAACTTGTGTTTTAAGGGTTACTTATTGAGATTACTGACACTGCACTGGTGAAACACAAACACATGTTTATATTGTGAACACTATTATGAATCTGTGTAAATGTTTCGTCACTGCAAACGAGGGTGTGAGACAGTCACATCGCTCAAATGTTGCGGGACATTTGGTGGTGGTAGAGCCGAACTGAAGACATTGACTACAGCTCATATAGGGACTGGCTCGACCGGGGTAGTACTACCCTCACACAGAAGTATCGGCGTAAAGTAGCTATTATAGTTGCGTTTCGTACAATGAGTGGGAGAGCCGGAAGACCAATCCCCCTCCCTTCCCCTTCCTCCAACCCACTCCCCTTCCGTTCGGCAACGTGGGAGCAATGCCTTTGGTATTCCAAGCATCTATAAGCTAATTGCTTAACAGCAAGCGGGATATGCGCCAGTTTTCAACTTTGATATGTATTAAGTATATTGTGTACTTATATAAAATGAAATCATTTCTTCATTAAAGTAAAATAGACAAAGATTATAACATGCATAGGACTATTACCGGTCAATGTAAAAGACGATACACATTTTTGTCTATTTGTTTAATTGGATATTGACAGCTTTACATCTGTCAGCGGCCGAGCTTACGGCTCCGATGACAGCCGACCGGAAACCTGAAAAAAAAATTCAAGGAATGATGTCTGTATTATTGTTAATAGCAAGTAGTTCAACTTTGTCGCAAGGGCTACTTCTGATAGTATGAGGTCTAGTGTCCAATACCATCAGCAAAAAGTTGGTGTACATCATTGCATCCAGAGCTACAGAATTCCAAACTCATGGTTTTCCAACGAGCAATGGAGCGCAGCATACTACATGTTAAAAGGACGGACCGCGTCAGAAACACTACCCTGCGCTCCATGACTCGGATCGCTGACGTGGGCGAGAAAACAGCAAAGCTAAAGTGGGACTGGGCCGGCCACGTGGCACGAATGGATCCGCAAAGGTGGGCAAACCGTATTAATACCTGGACGCCCAAAGATGGTCACCGACGTCGTGGCAGACCAAGGCGAAGATTATGCGACGATTTGAACACCTTTGCGGGTAAATCGTGGCCACAACAAGCCGAAGATAGGAACTTGTGGCGTAAAAAAGGGGAGGCCTTTGCCCAGCAGTGGGACGTAAAATAGACTATAAAAAAATGTATTTTTTCTTAAATCTACAACCGGATCGGAACGCAACCGTACATTACATTTCCAAAATCGTGCTCAAATTTGAGATATATTTCTTAATACAAGCCTAAGACACTCACCATTGTTCTCCAAATGATAAGTGCCCTCCGCGGTGGAGCCAGCGGGGCTGGTGACGTTGTCCTTCAGTACTGCGGGGTGGGAGCCGCCCTTCACCATGGCCGCGGCGCCCAGGGTTGTCTGCGCTGCCAGGCGGAGCGCCAGGTCTCGGGGCAGACCGCATCTCACTCCGCCGTCCGCCAGAGATTCTATTAGCATGTAAACCTGGGAAAACAATGAAGATTGAGATGATTTCGGGGTAAATTGAAGATGTTGTAACAAATGATCTAGGTTGCATAGCGGGTGATTAGTTATACACCAAATTATCTCTTTCTGTCATCAGTAATTTGAAAATGACAACAAAGCATGGTTTAAATATACAACCGCTAAACGTGTTTAAGTAGGTGGTTTAATGTTTACCAATGGGTTAATTATAATAAAGATTATGATGTCACCAAAAGAGCAATCCAAAAAATAATACTGGTTTCTCAGGTCGAAATATTAAAGTAAAACTAAGCAACGACTATAGACAATGTGTTTTACGGGAAATAACGATACCTACTTCCCCATAATCTCCCTCAAAGTAATTTACTTACAATAAAACAAAAATACCTGCACAGAACACTATTTAAAATAGATTTTTCAGTCCGATCCAAATCCGAACCTTTAATCCCTAAATATAAAATACCAATATCTTATCCATTAATGGCTTATCCATTCAACGATTTCATATTTTTGATGAACATTGAAGCCTTCAACAAACCACACGTGTTTCCGTTTAAATATTTTCTGGCTGTAGCCTTTACTCACGTATGCGGGCCCACTGCCACTCAGCGCGGTCACAGCGTCCATCTGGTACTCCGGCACTTCGTCGCAGGTGCCCACAGCTTGGAACAGCTTGGTGGTGAGCTTCGCGTCTTCAGCGGTGGCCCTGGAACCCCTGCTCAGGGCCGCGGCGCCCTGTTGCACTAACGCAGGCGTGTTCGGCATTACTCGAATCACACGGGCTTCTGATGGCAAGATCTGAAGAATGGATAAAGTTAAAGGTGTTTGCAAACAAGCCTAAGGTTAGGTGTACCCAGCTTTTGATCTATGGCGAGGGGTTATAAGGAATTTCGTCTAGGTACAAGTTAAGGAGGACTGAAGAATGAATTTTGAATGAAAAAGGGTGTCCAGCTCTCAGGGTGGTCCAGGTCAAAGAGGGGGGAGGTAGAAAATCCCCCTGCCCCTCCCATACCCCCTTATTAATAAACTAAGATTAGCGGTTGTGTAGTTACACCATACTTTGTCTTCTTCTTTCGAATGTTAAATTGATGATGTGATGTGATCCGACCGATTTCGGTCATGGCGACAACTTCAACCCCTTTGCAAGATTTGTTGTTCGTGCGCTTGCATGTGGCTAATGTAGCCAATCTTCTTTAAGAAGGCCTTCTTAAATTTTAAATTACTGTTCACAGAGAGAGATAGTTCGGTGTGTAACAGTTCACCTGCTAATCCACGTTTAATATTAAGGGGTCATGGTTTATTTAGAACTTAAACTGATGGTCTAAGCAAAAGTGTTGAGTTTGGTTGCAGAAGAACTTTCAGAGCTTTACAAGAGCGCTATACTGTCATCATATTCTAGGTGGCATCTATAATAACTATGATGGATTATATAACACTAGCTTACCCGGAAAACGTTGTTCTCCCATTTAAATAATACTATATGATGCATGTATTATACACTAGCTGTGCCCCGCGACTTCATCCGCGTAGTATTGGATTATTGGGTTAAACAGTATCCTATATGTTAATCCCGGTTATAATCTATCTGTGTTCCAAAATTCATCCAAATCCGTTCAGTAGTTTTTGAAGGAGTAACAAACATACATACATACATACATCCACACTCACAAACTTTCGCATTTATAATATTAGTAGGATATAAACCTTTCTCTTGAATCACTCTAGCTATTAGAATAAAGCATAAAAAACCGTCACGTATTTTTAAAGATCTAAGCATACATTGGGACAGACAGCGGGAAGCGACTTTGTTTTATACTATGTAGTGATAACTTTTATCATTTTATATTATCTATTCTGGATTTAAATTACAATAGGAACGATTACGTACCCTTTCAATTGCAGCAATAGTAACACCCATGGCCACGGATATGAAAAGCTTGTTCTTGCAAGCCGGCAGGTCTCTGACTTCCTTGAGCGCTGGTCCGACAACGTCAGGCTTCACCGACACGATCACCACTTCAGATCTTTCCACCACTGGCTTGTTATCGAATAGGGCTGTCGCTCCGAGACCCTGGAGGCGAAGAATATAAAATCTTTTAGACCAAATACTCAGGTGTTTGATGATTATTTAGCGGATAAGTGAAGATCTTCCAGCCAAGCGGGTGATATGCTTGGCGGGACGGCCGCTATGTCGTGGGGTATTGTATAATACAATATAGTCATGATGCTTCCAAACTCTAATACCGTGAGTCAGGTTTTCTATGAAGAATTGCACACTTTATTGAGGCATCGCAATCAGCGCCATCTATTGTCGTGATGTTGAAGAACTAAAGATTTTGTAGTAAATAAATAATTCATGTTGAACCGTGTGCACCAATTTAGTAATGATGTTGTTCGCTTCTAAGATACAGACCTGTGAGCATCATACACACATAGTTTTATCTGCATGACATTACAGAGTACAAAGTCAAGATGCAATGACGCAGTTTGAGGCTTTGAACTGTTATCTATATTACGATGATATTTTACTAAAATAGTTACATACAAAAGCTTAAACATATTTGAGTATAACGGTTTCATGTGAGGCACACGTAGAGCCCATTAATCTCTACGTCTCTTTCATTAATAAAAAATAAAAATCACCTTACGACTCTAACTATGTTTCTTTACTAGGTGAAACAAAAAAGGTATACTATTTTTTTGCAACTTAACTTTGTAAATCTCAAACTATCGGCTTTGTGGGACAGTTGAAGTACTAAAGGTTTTGTAGACTTGTGAAATCGGTCAACAGGTGTATTCCTATAACACCTTTTGTTTTTCAAGTTCCCTCCAAAGCTGATGGTCTTAGAATTACAAAGTTAAGTTTTGAAAAAAAAAGTATACCCATTATGTTTCACCTTGTATAATTATACTAGCGGCCTGTCCCGGCTTTGCACGGGTTCAAGTTTTAGTAGGGATCCCTGTTACTCAGGGATAATGTAGCATTCTAATAGTGAAAGAATTTTTGAAATCGGTCCAGTAGTTTTTGAGTTTACTCGTTACAAACATACAAAAATTCAAATCTTTATCTTTATAATATTAGTATAGATATAGACCAGACTAATACGGCTATTGATACAGTGATTTCCAAGTTTGAATGCAAATAAATGCTTCCGGTAGTTCTTATGTAAGTTATACATTTCTCTATCACGCTAAGCCTTCAAGGGCATATATGGACTGGAGGGCCACCTTCGGCGAAAGAGTAGAGCCTTTTGCTACGACCGATACAGAAAATATCATAATAAGTGGAACGCTTATCGTAAAGAATTGCATTCCATCACGGGCCAACCACTTTCTCTAGGACAAAAGTTTCCGAAACACGTACGCTAAACAAGCTGTAATGATTTACGGTCGACCAATCATGATCCATCATTAATTTTGGGTAGACTAATCACGGTGCGTTGTGTCCGTTTCCGACCAATCACAATGGCGTTGCCTCCGCTCTCGTCCCGCAACTTGTTTCAGAATTATTTCTATGCAAGCATGGAAAAAAAGAATAATTTAACTTATATACTTACGTGCCTAAGCAGTGGGAATTTCAGAAAGCGGTTGCTCCGTGCATTCCTAGATCAAATTCTCAAGAAAAGTGTAATAACACCTAAAATAAAATCATACCTATAGGTATTGTGTTTTGATGTAAATGAGTGTTTAATTGTTGTTTTATGTGGTTTACCTTAAACGCCTCTGCGCTGGCCACATCAGCTGGGTGCACACTCGCTGTGATCTCATCGGGTTTCGCCAAACCTGCAGCGAATTGATGTTAATGTACAAAAGTATTCGTCACATTTAATTAATGATGTGTGTTACGTTAATTGTGACTCTTATTGTCTCACCCATAACAACAACCTTCAATTGCGACGACTAAACTAAAAAAAATACTAGCTAAAAGATAAGATAGCAATATAGGTAGGTTATGAACTAGGTTCTTACTTATAATCGTGAAAGACAACCCATTAATATTACGTAGGTAAGTACTTCCTTAATATATCTCTTATAATATTTACAACTAAGGACAGAGCAGCATTTTTTGCTGCAAATTACTTACGTTGGTAATTAGAATTTTCTAAAAAAACAATGTATTATAACTTAGCTATCAAATCTTGTATTTAAATAATTAAATGGCTGATAACCTTTCCGCGATTCCGTTCCATACCTAGTTTACATAATTATTAATGTTAAAAGTCAAATAGTCCAAGAAAATACTTTTTATAGTTGAAAAACTGTTTAAGAAGCAGGCTCGAGCGGTGACTTTTATATCTCATGTACAACCTTTTCTACGTACCCTATAATTAAAAAGGTAGCCCCAGTTACATGCAGTACAAAGTAGCACAGTACACAGAGCATATTTACCAGATGAGATAAAACCATTGGCCAAGGCGAAAGCCAGCCTGCCGCCTCCAATGAACCCGATCTTCATGGCTTCGTTTAGAGATACTGAAACAATAGACGCCTCATTAAGTGTTATTTTATGAAAAGGGCGCTATTTTGAATCCACAGCGGAGCTAAGGGTTCTTAAGTAGAATCTCAAGTACAGCAAAGATTTTTTGAGTAGAATCCTAAGTGTAGCGAGGGCTGCAAAGTAATGATCGGAGAGATTTAAAGTAGGTATGTCACCCCGCAAGAAAAATATAATTTTGCGACTGAAGCATACCCACACTACTTTTCAGCTCACGTTTTGTCTTGTTACAGCCGGCTGGACAATGCCTGCTGACTTCTCAACTGATTATATAGGTATGTACATCAATTTACTTATTAATATCAACAAAACAATATAGATCATCATCACCTTGCCCTTATCCCACACTAGGTGGGGTCGGCGCAGCACGTTCTCTTCTTCCATTCAAGCCTATCATCCGTCATCTCTGCACTTACTCCCTTTTCGGTCATACCCTCTTCCACGCAGTTCATCCACGTCTTTTTAGGACGTCCCCTACCCCGACTACCGCTCACTCTCATACTCATCGTCCTTTTGACCACATGATCATCTTCTCTTCGCATAACATGTCCATTACAACAAAACAATATAGATGTAAAAGAATATTCTAGGTATACCATTAAATTATAATATTTAGGTAGTAAATCGTTGAACTCTAATGTGATGTATGTTTACATGCAGAGTATCTAGCATTAGAAGATTTTGTTAATGAAATTCATATTTTATGCTCAGTCTTTACGTGATTTGCACTCATACGATATGAGTAGAAGATTCAAATCTTTTTCCTCTCCCGTAGTCTCAAACAGACAATAGAACCGTTTTTTTAGGTGAATAAACTAAATTATCTGACTTAATGGCTTTACTTCCTTCGTTCATAAGATTCAATTATTTATTTGGTTCTTTCTTATTTCTCATTTTTATTTCAATTACGATGTTAGTTATGAATAAAAATCGGTAAAAAAACTTTTAAGTTAAACGGTTTTATTTTATGTGCACTGAAAACTACAAAATAAATAAATAGTTACTTACCTATCAGCCTACGTAGGTGATCTCGGTCATTAATGTCTCTGATGGTAGTGGTTGTCATAACATGAACCATGTCAGTGGCCGAAAGGCAGTTCATGAAAGAACACTAACACCAGGGTTTGCTTGGTAGGTAAACTAAGCAGCCCACACTATAACAAGTAGGTATTTTGACCTTCTAGTTCAGAAATATTTTAGTACTAGGCAGAATAGCTTTTAGGCATATTAGACTAAAATAAAAACGTGGGGCCCATTAACTATTTCTGTATTACTTTCTACTATACTAAGTGTGGATTGCATCGACTTATTATAATCGTCATCATCATCATCCTAGCGGTTTATCCCGGTCGCATCCGAAACCTCATAGCTCCGGAGTCCAGGGTCCGCTGAATCGACTTACTATAATCGTAACTGGAGGTTTTGACCATTAATAACCAGCCGTTACGGCTTCACCAGCGAACGCCGAGCTCATGATCTACCAAAGTATAAGATATGCTCTGCCATAGGTATGATTTCAGAGGGGCCCCACGTTTTTATTTTAGTCTAATATGCCTAAAAGCTATTCTGCCTAATAGTACTAAAATATTTCTGAACTAGAAGGTCAAAATACCTACTTGTTATAGTGTGGGCTGCTTAGTTTACCTACCAAGCAAACCCTGGTGTTAGTGTTCTTTCATGAACTGCCTTTCGGCCACTGACATGGTTCATGTTATGACAACCACTACCATCAGAGACATTAATGACCGAGATCACCTACGTAGGCTGATAGGTAAGTAACTATTTATTTATTTTGTAGTTTTCAGTGCACATAAAATAAAACCGTTTAACTTAAAAGTTTTTTTACCGATTTTTATTTTCTTGTTTTTAGTATTTAGTGAAATTGTCTACCGAATATTCCTCATTCTATTTAATTCATTCAGTGAATCATTATTACATGGTTTCTTACCTGATAATTTAGTACAATCTAATTCCTCAATACATAGCCCTTCCAGAGACTTGACTCGACTTAGAGCCACGTATTCTTGTCCTTCCTCAAACAATTTTGAGCCCAAATATACTACTGCATGGTCGACGGTGCTGCCCTGCATTTTATGGACGGTGGATGCCCATGACAAAACTAAGGGCAACATCCTTCTTTCAGCCGTACCATAATTGAATTTTGCTGGAAACTGTATGGCTTTAGGGTAAATACCGTGCATGCCGTCTCTGCCAAAGTCAATTTGAACTGATGGTATATCTGTTTCGTACATTTGGGTTCGACGGAACTGAGGCCAAACAATTTCTGTAATGTGGCCTATAGCGCCATTTACCAATCCTTTTGTAACGTCAATGTTGGACCGCAACTTTACTTTTGCACCTACAAATATTTCAAGTACTGATGGTAAGCCTCCAGTCTTATTTATATCTGTTGGTATTATATTTGCTAAATTTAGATTATCTGTATGTCGTGTGGTGTCAATTATTTGATCCTGTGCTTTTATGGTATAAATTCGAGATCCCTTGCTTCGGAAAAGATTTAAAACCGCAGCGTTGTGATTGTTTACTTGCTGATTAGTGGGGTATACCCTTAACGCTTTGTCTGTTGCAAACTCATCACTTGGGTTTTGAATAACTCTTTGCATCAAAATACTAAAATGGTTAGCGGTTAGCTCACCTATTTTATCAAAGCATTTAATATGTCCATAAAAGTATGGTCCCCTTGCTGACGCATATTCTCCGTCACCTCACAGACCGTGAACAAACGAGATGCGTGGCTGGTTGGAGATGGTCGGGTTGTTTGAAAACAGGAGCTCCGGAGCGTTTGATTGGAGGCAGTTGTAACAGATCTCCAAAAAGTAAAACGTTTATGCCTCCAAAGAACTCGTCTTCATGATTCTTAACTTGTCTTAATCGGGCGTCAATCATACATAGCATTTGATAGGATACCATTGAAATTTCGTCGATAATGAGAAACTTTGTCTGCCTCCACTGCTGTCTCATTATTCACAAATAGTTTCCGGACAAGGGTGACATACCAGTTATTCGTCGATCCTTCTGTACTGGCAACTTTAAGGTACTATGTATAGTAGCTCCATTTATCAACCGTGCTGCAACTCCCGTCAGTGCGCATACTTTTATCGCGTCCTTCGCATAGCACCTGTTAATTTGGTTTCGTAATAAATTTAGTAGAAACGTCTTTCCGACACCAGCACCACCTGTAAAGAATATTTTTAAGCGTTCTTTGGCACCCACTATTTGATTTTTTATGGACTGAGTTACCATCGTGAAAATTTCTTTCTGTCCAGCATTCATAGACTGCTTCGTTAGTATAAATTGGTTATCGTTCATTGGCAGATATGGAACATCTTCTTCACAGTCTAGTTCCATGGGCTCTTCCTGCTCCAATATCTGAAACCCGTGTACTTGATTGAACGCGTATTCAAGTTGCCTGTCACGTTCGCGATAGATACACAAATAAGCATTGGTTTCTCTTAACCTCTGTTCATTGGCGAGAAATGCGTCTCTGGCGCTGTTGTATTCTCCCATCAGTTCTCTCTCATTACGGTAGGGTGTATACTGGAGCAACAAACTGTAATAATAAGACTCGGGAACAGAGGTTGCAACAAAGTTAGGAACCCGTATTACAGCTGGCCTGTTTCTGATGGTCATTTTTGTGTTGTTTGTTAGTGTAATAAGTCGCTTTCTTAATGTTTGCTCACGCGCTAACGCATCTGTATCGATGCTTTCTTCGTTGATTGCTGGTGATTTTGCGTATTGCGGCTCAAACAACATCGCAAACTCTATTAGACACATGTTGTTGAAATTATAGTCGGGATGCTCAGTTGTTCGCTTTTCATATAGTTCAAACGTATTCGCACAATAACCTGCAGCTTTATTGTCAGGCAGGTGTTGATAACGTATCGGATGCGATTGAGAAGCTCAACCAGAATTTGAGACTGATAAAGAGCTGGTCAGACCGTTTCGGGGTGGCAGTTAACCCGTTAAAGTGTCAGGCTATTATAGTTGGAAGTCCCCATAGCTTAAGAAAGCTTAATGGTTTAACTGTTCCACCCGTTTTCTACGACAATACCGTCATTCCGTTTGGCTCTGAGGTTAAGGATCTTGGTCTGCTTGTCGACACCTGTCATGACTGGCGTAAGCAGGTCGCGAGCATCAGTCAGAAAGTTACTGGAACATTGCGATCGCTGTATCGACTGAGCTGTCTTCTCCCAGCTCACATAAAGGCATTGCTTGTACAGTCCCTAATTTTCCCCATTATTGACTATGGTGATATGTGCTACTACGACCTGAATGCAGATCTCCTCGATAAACTTGACCGCCTTCTAAATAACTGCATTCGATTTGTCTTCAACCTCCGTAAATATGATCACGTCTCTGCGCATCGATCGCAATTAAAATGGTTACCCATTCGGGAGCACAGAGCACTGAGGGCATTGACAACTCTGTTTTCTTTTCTAAACAATCCTTCTTCTCCCCCCTATCTAACTTCACAAATTCAAAAATTTTGACATAATGACAGTATTCTGCTAGTGTAGTCCTATTATTTGATACCCATATTGTGGTGGTAGTGGAAAAATATGTACCTAGTCCGCCATATTGGAACGGCGTCCATCTTGAATTTTAAATTTTGACATAATCATCGTGTTTTACTAGTGTAGCCCTTTCATTTGATACCCATATTGAGGGGGTTAAGGAAAAATATGCAATCCGCCATTTTGTATCGGCGGCCATCTTAGATTTATAATGTTATTGATTTTATTATATTGTATTGTCATCTAAATTAAAAGTGTGTACCAAATTTAAGATCAATCTGACAACGGGAAGGTGCTTAAATTTCAATTTCTAATTTTGACCCAAATAAACAAATAAATTCCGTACGGGTCGAGCTAAATAAAACCGTTTAAAAACACGCAACTAGCGCTGAATGCTTCTTCAAACGTCATAGAAATCTATTGACAAAGTGTAATGAGTGAGCTAAAAATATAACTACGTTACGAAACTCACAATTGATGTGAAAATTAGAGATGCTCGCTCACGTGTTGCCGCCGCGGCGACCAGATGACGACTGAAGATCGTTCTTCGGGGGTTATATGTTATCATTGTTATCAGCTCAGTTAGCCTTATAAAGTACGATCGATAACTTTGTGAGAAACACAAGTTATTGTCCATTCTGAACTTCGGTTTACGATTGTTTGGGATGCGATATCTGCTTCTGGCTAGGTAACTAGTTTATTTTAATCTGGAAATTATAAATCGTGAGAAGTCTGTCAACCCGCACTGGACTATGTCTAAATTTCCCTCACATTTAGGGGAGGTAGGCCCGGGGTAATGGCTAGCTCGCCTCCAATTATATTGGGATCAAACTACCAGCGACGAAATGGAATTAAACTGCAGATCAATTCTGTCTAATCCTTTAAAGCATGAGGCTTGATGTTGTGAAGAAATTATTAACAGCCAGCTGGTAATTAGGCTATGAATGCTGAAGACCAATCAATTGAGGTATAGCCAATTTCCTTTTTGCCACAAACATCATACAGATTACAGATCGTAGCAATGCCAAGAAATACTTATTTTTTTAAGATGATTTTCCTTTACGGAGCAAGTTGCTTGGCTTTTGGTTTATCTACTATATAAAAATAAGTCGGGTTTTCCTTCCTGACGCTATAACTCCAGAACGCACGAACCGATTTCCACGGTTTTGCATTCGTTGGAAAGGTCTCGGGCTCCGTGAGGTTTATAGCAAAGAAAATTCAGGAAAAATTTCAACAGAACGCGGATGGAGTCGCGGGGCACAGCTAGTGGCTTATAGATATCAGGTTTGCAGTTGATAGGTATTTAGCAAAGTGTTGGGGTATAAAGGAGGACTGTCCAAAGCAGTATATTTTACTGTTGAATAACTTTAAAGTCAATTATACACAGCAATATCGACCTTGAAACAAGGTATGTAGCACCTGATTGCGTTAACCTACCGCCGAATATGGAATTAAGCATTATTGCCTGAAGTCTGAACAGCATTTTGGGCGGCATCTTTATTAGGACAGAGCACTGTCATGTCTACTTTAATTTCTTATTTACTTACTGCTTGTTAAACAGCTTCGTTGAAGTAAAATTCTGGTATATCCTATATTTTTATATTAATGGCCTCTTACAATTGGGTCAAGCCCAATATGATTCTGCCAATGTCGAGTAACGAATAGCAATAACAAACACAATTAATAACAATACAATGCAAAAATGTGACCGTCCATTTTGGAAAACCAAAATCTCCAAGTAAAATTCTGTTTATCAACTAAAATCAGCCTTGACATTGGCTTGATTCGATGTCAGACCAATCATAGAGCAACTCGCGCACTCTATAAAATAATCAAATGAGTTCAATTGACCACTTTGATCATTGCAACATCGTTTCAATCTGCTGTCCCGTGTTTTATAGTGGCCTCGGAATAATTCTTCTGTTGAGCTAAGATAGTGGCCCTGAAATTATTGGAAAAACGAGGAGTGGAGGGCATATATACTGCCTGATTATTGCCTGATTTTGACATACCTATTATAGGGAACAAGTTTAATCAGCTCACGAGTTTAATTACGATCTGTGGTGTCCGTGGTACCTTACAACCAGAGGCGGATTTACCAGTAGGCTGAGTAGGCTGGAGCCTAGGGCGGCAAGTTTGGGGACCGATTTTTGTTTGCTACCTCATGAAAATCAAAAAGATTTCTGCATGACGGTTTTCTGATGTTTTACAGATATAAATCTGCAACACATTTTGTCGATGACTATTTTACGTGCGATTTCAACGAAATTTTTGGATTGTAGAAATAATCTAGGATATGACAATTGTAGAGGCAAGGGCGGCAAAAACTTTACAATCTATACCTTGGAAATTTGTAAATCCGCCACTGCTTACAACTGGTCTCCAATCAGTCTTGATTTTACCCATACCAGCCATACCAGATATTTTTGCCCGTGCCAATTCCTCCTATATAATTTACTTTTCCCCGGAACTCGTCGAAGGTCGAACCTCGACGTGATCATTGGACAGCATTGTCGATCCTGTCTTACAAGGGAAACAGTGGTGGGAGTGTGTGACAGGACTAGTCCTATAAAAAAAATACTGCCTGATTCTGATATTCTATCGCGCTGACTGGCGGTGGTTGGTAGACTTACCATCATGGTGAATGTTAAGAACCAAGTACCTATACCTATGTTTGAATAATGAATACACTGTTGACTACTAGGTACCTTGACAACATGACATAATTCTATCCATCCAAAGGTTGTCTGGAAGAGATCGCAATCTGCGGTGAGACCGCCCAATGTACCCTATTGTTTTTTTATGTTATTTGATATATTCCGAACTTTAGTGTGCAATAAAGAGTTATTCTATTATATTCTATTCTTGCGGACTTTTGAAACATCCTGCATCTGCGCCGAATAAGACGACCATAGGCACGTACTAATAAATCGTTCTCAAACTTGAGATCGATCTTGGAAATGTCATTCTTATGTCATATGTACAGAATGACTTGTCAAAAGCGTGCTCAAGATCGCTCCCAGACTTGAGATCGATTTATTAAATACGGGCCATATAGGGATCAAAGTCGGGATATTATATATGTGGTGGTTTCTAGTATACTACAGAATTACTATGGCATATTATTGGCCTAATTACCGACTAATGTTCAGCCTTGTGGACAGTTTGTTGTACAGCTAGTGCTAATAACGAAGCTACTATACTACTACAATATTTGCGATCCTCGCATGCAATGATATTGTGGAGATATTTACCTAAATACAATGTGAAATAGAACTAATGAAAAACTAGTTTATCTTGTTGTATTGTTGGACCTTACCCCTCCCCCCCCCCCCTCCATGTGATAGCCACCTAGGTAGGTACCTATCACCTCCGTCCGTGCGATAAACATTACCCATTAGCCGAGTTCTCCCGATCAAATATTTGCCTGCACATCGCAGAGACCATTTACAGAGTAAACTGAGCTTTCTTTATCATGGGTCTCAACTCAATAATAAAGAGAGCTCAACTTATGCTGGACATGTTCCTTAAGATGAGCTACAGGCGACTGTTCCATCAAGTATCTCGTTGCAAGGCCTTGATCCGAGTTGACATCTAATAACAGCCGCGTTATGTACATTGGCACTATGCGTTCTGCATATCGTATCGATTTACATAACTTATATAAAGCGTCACGGAACAATTTTATTAGCTTTACATTACGCATTAACATCCAACTCTCTGTCTTATGCGATAAACATCTATCTTTACTCTGTAAGTAAAGAAGAAACTGACTCGACTGATCTATCAACGCACAACCTAAACCGGCTAGCGTTGGGAACTTGACATTTTGACAGTAGGTGGTTGGCAATTTAACGCGTGCGAGCAATGCCTCTGGTATCTACTACCTATTGCAGGCATCTATAGGCCAAGGTGACTGCTTATCGACTCCCGTCTTAGTACCGAATTGAAGAGGAGTGGTAAAGGGGGGTTGGTTACTTTAGTACAATCTTCTGTCAGGGTTGTACAACCCCGGTCTAGCTAGCTCGTACCTAAGGACATGAGCTGCATAAAATTTGCTGGCACTTGACTCTACCAACGTCAGAAGCATTCGTACTCTTATGCGTTAACTAGCTGAGCCCGCGACTTTGTCCGCGTGGAATTTAACTTAACAAACAAGCCCGCTCCCGCGTTCTGAAACCGCACGACAGGACCCATTTTTTAAAATTTTGTTTTTCTAAAATAAAAGTAGCATAAGTTACTGCTTATAACAACAGCTATTTACCAGTGAAAGTCCCGTCAAAATCGGTCCAGCCGTTTCGGAGATTACCCGGAACAAACACACAGACAGACAGACAGACAGACAGATAGACAGACGGACAAAAATTTTTTCAATCGCGTTTTTGTTATTGGTGTCGTATGTACTTTCATATGCATTTAGTGAAAAGGTGTTATTTTAATATTACAAACAGACACTCCAATTTTATTTATTTGTATAGATGTATAGATTGTGCGAATCGGTATCGTGGTTTCTAGTGTGCCTCATGCTTTATCAACAAGAAATGAATACTTTTGAAAGAAATGAATGCGAATCAGTCAATGATATTAATTTAAAGGAACTAGGACCATTATGGCGTGTATGTGCTGTGCACAAACCAAAGACTTTACAAATTTTCGCTACGCTACAAAGTCGAAACCATAAACTGCAGTTCATTTAAAAATGTATCGGATTGAAACGTAACATTGGTATTATTTAGACAGGAACAACAACAAAATACTCACGTTTAATCATCTTTCAAATATTGCAGTTTTCTTCTATGACAAACAAACTAATCTGAAGCGTGCTTAGTATAAAACAGACGCTATAAATTTCTCACTTAATTTCAAACCAATTCACTTTCAGATCACAAAAAATACTTTTATATTAGACATATTATTTAATGGAAGCAGTGTTGTAATCACGTAGAGCGTGCGTTTGTGACTAAATGTACGCATCGGACACAGGAATGATAGGTGTATTTACATTTTACACTGTACATGAGTACTGACGGGGAAAACATTGCAAGAGGATAAATAAATAATATTATAATAATTATAATGTAGGCTATTTAATTGCTGTGCCCTAATTGTTTACGAAGGTAGGGGCGAGTAGGGTTTTGACAATACCTTACTATTACCTTATAGCTAAGATAGCTGCATTTCGTACAATGAGTGAGAAAGCCGGAAGCCCTTCGACTCCCTCTGTCCCATTCCCTTCAGGACGGCACGTGCAAACAATGCCCTTAGTATTGCAAGCATAACCGCTTAACACCAGGCGGGTCGCACGCTTAATAGCCGACTTTGTTATAAAAAATAAAACCTACTAGCAATGTGTGTTTTTCACATTACTAGTATTCCCGTAAGCCCCTCCAGCTAAGCCTAAAGCTAAGCTTTAATGCCTGTGTTAGGAGTGGGATCACGTGAATTGTTTAATGGTCAGGATGGGAATAGAACCCGGGCGCTCACAGCTACGAGTGCGACTGCTACTGACGCCTTAAATGATTTGTTTTGTGTATAGTACCGATGCAATGTGTGTGTGACTGTACATTCAGTGTGATAGCTGTTATCTACCCCCACGAGTTCATCACAGGATTCTTCTTCATTGTACACGTCATGACTGTTATCTCCATCAGCTGGACTTAAACGGCGATACCCATCGCTGGGATATAGCAAAATCAAAAGACTTTGACCAAAGTACGACTTGCCCTATCTTCCTGTGACGGACATGCCTACGAAGGCACCTACCTACCTATTAGGGTTACCTACTACGTAAATAATAATACCTAATAGGTAATAATAATATTAATAACCAAACACAAGTGTTTGGTTATGGTTTGGACTTTTGGACTCTTGTGTAAAATACAGATAGGTACCTAACCATTTTACTACACATAAGTAGCCTAATTTATTATTTAATGTCAAGCTAATTAAATTAGGTAGCTACCTATGATCAACCAACAATGTATCAGACGCGTAAATTACTTGAGTAGGTACCTTCATAACTTATTACGTTACCCACCTAAGATATAAAGAACTAGCTATGCCCGCGACTTCGTCCGCGTGGAATAGTGTCTTTGGGTAGCATTTTTTATAATTTATTTATTTCGAATCAATAGCGTAAATAATAAGTTTCAAGCTTCTATCTCTAATAATGACGATACTTCCATACTACTTCTCATCCCCCCCTTTCAACCCCTTACAACCCTTTTTTCGCATTATAAAGTAACCTATGTCCTTTCTCAGGCTCTAGACTATCTGTGTACCAAATTTCATTTAAATCGGTTCAGTAGTTTTGACGTGAAAGCGTGACAGACAGACAGAGATACTTTCGCATTTATAATATTAGTAAGGAGTAAGAATTTCGCACAAAGATTGGAGTCACTCGCTACTTCAGTTTAATATTTGCGAAGGTATTAGAGTATGGCTCTCTAAACAAATCGTAGGTAAATAATATGTGGAACAATATGATAATGCCACGAAACGTAACGGAAAATTATTTATTTAATTACGTAAAGAATAAGCTTTTCGTGTGGCGTGCGCTGAGTGCCTTAGGTAGGTACCTAAGTACCTATTTCTTTCTCGTGGTTCAGTGGGCTGAATATACAAATTTATTTCAGTTATAGTATATTAAAATCATTATATTTGTCAACGAAAAACATATAATATAAGTAGGTAACATGTAATATACCTACTGTTATTTATAATCATTATAATTTATTGTAATTATTTTATTTATCATTAACTATTCATAAAGCCACATCTATCTGAGCGTATGACAAACAATGTATTATGATTCAGTGATCTTCTTCTAGATGGCGCTTCAAACGTTGTCATAGATACAAATTTTGACTTAGGTCTTGAATAACACCCTGATTATTTACAAAACCTAACCAAGGAAGTTTCGTTAAAATTAATCGAATTATCCATTCTGTTGTGCTCTTGTTTTTAATGTTTGAATGATATTTGATTACAAGTGGTAAAAATCTTAATTCATAAAGTCACAGCGTTAAATTCACACTAAGAAGTTTGAGGAGGCACATTCGCATTGTAATCTTTATGGTTTCGTAGCATAGCCGGCCGGCTTGTCAATCGGTTGACACTATGACTTCCGGTTCTTATTCACTCTCTAAACGCGGGAAAGTTAAATTTGGTATGTACTTGTCTCTATTATGCAGTTAAATTATGTTACGAATAGTCTTATGAAATAAAGTAGTACATAAAATATAAATTGCAGATATGAAAATCTCTCGAACAGTGCTTATTTGCTAATGATATATTTTGAATAGGTATATACATTATTGAGATGACTGATGGTACATAGAAAAAAATAAGACTAACTAGGTAGTACATAATATAGTACCTAGGCAGGTAAACAAAATTGTTTACTTTTAAACCTATTTGATGTTAAATACCTATATAGAATTTTAACGGAAGATTGTAGTAATAATAAACAAATGTCGTGATTTTTATTTTTTCCAGACTTTTTCTTCGTGTTTTTTGTTCGATGATATTTTTAAATATAAAATAAGAATTAAATTCTCAATACCCATGGAACCAGAATTTATTTTCCTTCTCTTTCTGTGTTGTCAAAATACGAGTCGGTTGGTCGACCGGCGTCCGTCTCCCCGCGCTTCACGATTGGCTCGCTCTCTCTCTCCCGTTAACGAATCCACTTCATTCCATTTTTCTTTTCATTCATTCGCGCTCAATGCGTCCGCCGCTGCGTCGCCTTGTGGGTTGTGACGATCGTTTTCTATGGGAGGAGTGTTCGCTCGTATCGAATTTGTGAGAAAATATTTTTATGTACAGTGAATTAACCGAAATTATTACGAAACTCGCATGACAGTGAATAAAATAATCGTTTGAATATGGCGTTGGAGGGTGTGAAAAGTGAAAAAAGTGATGAAAACAACGGTAACGTCCCAGACGGCAAGGCGAACGGGATCGACAACAAAAGTAAACAGGTACCGATATGACTTTTTTATATTTTGCCGCTATTTTTCGCATATCTCCGACTTATAGGCCTCAAGCGTTTGTCTAGGAGATCTTTACGCAGCTGCTTTATTTTTTAAAGTAGCCTCTTCGGTCATAAATAAATCGTAATACCGATTATTGTGAATGGGGAGTCTCGAGGCAAACAAGGGTGTTTCGCGCACGGTCGTCATGTGTCCGGGATTCGCTGGATGGGTCATTCTGAACAGGGATATGACCTATTTCGGGCGCAACTACCTATGCCGTGTTTTTTCTGGGTTAACTACCGATATTCGGTCAAATGTGATGTCACTGGTACATCTAAATATAATTCGGTGGCCTGGCTCACAATATGTATTGTAGAGATAATTAAATAGTGTTGTAAATTACTTACATTCTACCTATATAGTAACAAGTAGCTAAAACAAGTACCTACTTACCCACATAGGTACTTACCTACTATAGATAGCGGCCTTGTTGATACATTGTGTTCATGACTGTACACCTAATCATTCATCTGTCATTTAATCGTCAGTTGTCGCTGATTGTACTGATATTGAGATTCTACTTGTTTGTATTACCTGCAATCATGTTTGTGTATACTAGGTTTGTATGTACTTACATAGAAGTAGACAACACCTATAATATTTATCACACCACTCCAGTACATAATAGTTGAAGGGTAATCCTTTAATTATAATTTTAGTAAGTACCTACCTTCCCTTGGCTATTGCCTCAATAGTGCTAAGTTGTAAGTAGTTATCTTAAAATTAAAGCTATGCAGTTGTCAGGTAGGTACCTACCTTAATTTAATCCATATTTATTTTAATTACTTAGTTTAACTACCCATTTACCTACATTTTATTTATTTACCTAGTATTGAAATACTTTGTTTGTATAAGTATAAATTTTATTGTAGAGTCACTTTCATAAACAGTTGCGAATTGCGTCACATTTATAAATAGTATACCTCCTTTTAGTTAATTATTGATAAAAACGATATTTAGAACTATGTGTTAATAAGGCCACATTAATTGACCCAGTCTACTGTCCCAATTACAGCTATAAAGGCACTTAATAAGACATTAAATTGACAGACACAGCCCATTCAACATTAAGAACTATCTATGTATAGTAGAAAACCAGGACAAATGGAGATACAGGCTATAGACGGTTCTGAAAGAAAGAAATGAAAATAATACCGAATAGGTGCCCATTTATTAGCAAATGAAGTAGGTATTCCGTTTGAAATTTTCAGTTATAAAAATATACAGAATGTAGAAATACAGAATTTAGAAGATTTGCAGATTGAGAACTCTCAAGCTATAGGAGTGAAAAGCATTAATTTAGACATGATTATCCGATTAATTTATTAACTGGACTTATACTTCACCAAATCTGTATAATTTTTTAAAGTATTATATTATAAGAGTAGGTATTATCAAATCATACAAGTTGTGTTGGGTTTGTTATGATAAAGTATTTCATGGTCCTTAGATAGGTAGGTATTATTCCAGATTGACGACCGCTTGGCGCAGTGGTTCGAGCGTAGGCCGCTCGGCTCACTGCACATGGTGGTTGCGGGTTCGATTCCCGAGACAAATTTCGGAAATGGCCTTTTCGTAATTTGCCTTGGTCTGGGTGTTACTGGGATCGCCCCCAGTCCATTGTACGGTACCCATAATACAAGCTTTGCTTAGTTTGGGACCATACAGTTGGTGTGTCAGTCTGGCGATATTGGTTGGAGTGTAGCCTTAGGGGCGCTATGACTTAGGTTTAGGTTTAGGTTAGGTTAGGTTAGAACAGTGACCAAAACGCGCGAGCCGAGCGAGCGAAGCGAGCCGAGCGAGCGAAGCGAGCGTGGCGCGGCAGCGGCCGGCGAAGCGCCAGAATCCGAATGTGTCATTAGGTTATGTTAGTTCCCAGTAAGGGGGGCTATGGAGCCAGCACTTAGACGAATTTTCGAGAATATTTTTTTTTCGTTTTGATCACTAACCTAAACCTAAACCTAAACCTAACCTAACCTAAGTCATAGCGCCCCTAAGGCTACACAATGACCGCGATATTTATTTATTTATTTATTGTGACCCTATTATATTATTCTAGATTCTAGACTATAATAAGTATATACCTGACACAACACTTTAATGGGTGCATAGTTATTACCTATAGTAGGTATAGAGCTATACATTTTCACATTTTATAACATGACATCATCCTTAGACTCGCCAGCTAAGATAATGGTTGTCTTCCTATTACCGTAAGCAATAACCCTAGCAATAATTATAGAGATTTTGTCATCATCTGATCATTTCATTATGCTTACGTAGGTGCTGCTTAAGTAAGTACCTTACCTAACATCGTGTACAATTGCCATCAGATACCCTTGACAAAATGTCCTTTATCTACCTACTTATTCGCTCTATACCTATCTACCTTGATCTGATTCGCTAATGCAAAAAAAAAGTTGATATTAAATTTGTTATAGAATATATATTCTGTTTAGGTATGTAAGTAGGTATATTGTTGAAGAAATTTAGTTATTTACTTAAGGATGACTATAGTCGAAAATTGGATTTCAAATGCCGCACATAACAGCGAATAATGATGATAAATATCTTATATAACAAGTCCCGTTTTTGGGGTCGGTGAACATCTGCGCTATTATACAATTTCATGCATGTCGCCGTTCGGGATTGCAGCGCCCCAATTCTGCCAATTCACTGGATTAAAAACGTTTGGGATGTCCACTGACCGCATGCGGAACCTTGCTGGCATCCTGTCTCGTTATTAGGGGGTTATGAACTGAAACACGTGATTTATTACGTTAGACAAGGCGAAATAAAAACAATGACGGATTTGTTTGTCACATATCTTGCACTCTCATGCGACATTGAAAAAATATGGAACGGACTCGAAAGATAAGAGTTACACGGTGTTACCTATTCATTACTTTTAAGATTGTAAGTATTTCTTACGTTACCACTGTTACCAGCTACACGTATCCGGAATCCAAAAGTTATTGTTAATTTAAAGGAATGGGGTCATTTGCAGATTTTTAGGTTCATATTCTTCATCAGACCGTAACCTTGGTAGGTAACTACCAAGGTTACGGTCTGTGTGAATTCAATCATTATCGGGAATGACGGTCACAGAAATACAGGGGCTTATAGTCGGGCTGAAACGGAGAATTAAATTTGTGTAGGTGCTTTTCTTGCTGCATTCATCTCTGAGATATGAGGATAGGATAGGTTTGAGTCTAAAATAATTATGTTTACAGCGTAAAGCTTCCAACAAAAATGCTGTAGAGTTACCTAATAAAATAATACATAGGCCTTTGGGTTGGTGTTTCCTTAATTATCTCAACGAGCTGTTATGATTTAGAGTCGTCGGTCAAGGGCGATTATGATAGTGCCTTAGATAGGTATTACCCACAGGGCGTGGCCGTACCCACCTTGCGGCTTATTCACTAGAAAAATCGTTATTCTACTCGTAATGGAACTATCAAGCCAGTTACTGAATTGAGCAGCACTATAAATCTTGATTAAATAACAACTGAAGGGCATTCAAGTATAGGCACTTGAATTTAAAGTATGTCGGTAACGAAGGAACGTTTTTTCTACTTAAAATGTTTTTCAAGGAATTTATCGTATGAAAACAATTCGTGCGACCTTGAGGGGTCTCCCCGCTCAACATGACGTCAGCCTTCGAGAGGGTGGAGGGATTGATCCTACCCGAGCAACATCCCCGGCCATGTGCCCAGAGAATGTAGAGCCGTGAAATTAGATTACGAATAAAGCACAGACACTGACGCAATGTGTCCCAAAAATCTGGTTGTCAGAAACACATCTCGGCTGCAAAAGATTAATGTAATTGTGGCATCAAGTATTGTGTAGAAAACCGAGAAATATCCGTGGATTGTAAGCGAGCCGGAGCACCTAGTTGAACTTTTAATGACTCATTCGAAGTAGAGACCTATAGCGAAATTGGATTTGCATGTATTCTCGGTAAAAAGGAAATTAAAGTTCGTTCCACGAAGTTGAAGACACGAAGCCCAACTTATTTGTACGGAAAGTGCCGATAGAGTTTCGAAAGCGGCATTTTGAAGGTGCTTTTAATACTGGTGTATTGTATTGTTTACTAACAAGTTGTGGAATGAAAACGAGAGGATGTTGTTACCTAATATTAATAACTCAAAGCGAAGAGGAAGAGCTTAGCCTGAGAGAATTTGATTATTCCACTACAGCTGACGACACACTATGTAACGCACCAATGAACTTTATTAACAACTAGCTGAGCCCGCGACTTCGTCCGCGTGGAATTTAACTTAACCGCTCCTGCTCTCGCCGTCTGAGCCCGCGCGACAGGACCCATTTGGTATTGTTTTCTAAAATAAAGTAGCCTAAGTTACTCCTTATAACATCAGCTATCTGCCAGTGAAAGTCCCGTCAAAATCGGTCCAGTCGTTTCGGAGATTCCCCGGAACAAACACACAGACAGACAAACAGACAAAAATTTTTTAATTCGCGTTTTTGCTATAGGTGTCGTATGTACTTTCATATGCATTTAGTGAAAAGGTGTTATTTTGATATTACAAACAGACACTCCAATTTTATTTATTTGTATAGATTACGTACATTTTAAATGGAATAACATTCTACATACTATATGTATAAGTATATGGAGGTAAATTCAAAACTATCCATTTCAATATCAAATGCAATAACTGGTAGATTTTTTATATTTTACATCACCAGGAACATTTTCAACTATATTTTTCCTTATAAAATAATAGCATCAAATATTCCACGTGTATTGTAAGCAGTCAACAATGTACATCGTTTAGCTTCAGAGCTGTTATGCAAATCAATTGATCCATTGAAGCGGTAACGAGTGCGTAACAACACGAATCGATAATGGAGCCATTGTTGACAAACTCCTCGGCGTAGGCGACGTATCAGATAACATTATCTTTCAGATCGCTAATGAATAACTTATTACCTTTCACGTATATATAGGGAACGCTGTTTACTCAACCCCTATTGAAGTAGGTACCCTCTAAATAGGGTATAACCCCAAGTTCAGTGAAGTATTGGCAGACCTATCACCTGATACACATAAATAAGCAATTTTCTTGAAGGTAACTCTTGAAACTTTCGTTTACCCATTTTTTAAGCTTCCTAGTACCTCCAGTTTAGAATTCTCCATGTGAGAATAAAATTGTATGGTGCTTTCACGCGTATTCAACTAGCAAAATTATAAACACATCCTGAACATTGAGTAGGTAATTCAATGATCTTGAAGTTCTCTCCCGAGATTAACAATGAACTGAGAAACTGAGTATTGTTTTATCAACTTTCTCGCATTGTGCAGTTGTTACAACTTCCTACTCTATTATACACACCAGTACTGGCGCCAATGCCTCTCCATGTTTTTGTTTATCATTTTTTGATCTATTTATTTGAATATATCTCTGTTGTTCGAACATGTTTCGCTTCGAGTGAAAGTGTTCTTTGACATTTCACTATCATGAACCAACGGGCTTTATTTATAGTACTTACTTGTCTATACAAATACATAAAATTGGAGTGTCTGTTTGTAATATCAAAATAACACCTTTTCACTAAATCCATATGAAAGTACATACGTACCTATAGCAAAAACGCGTTTTAAAAAAAATTGTTTGTCTGTGTGTCTTTGTGTTTGTTCCGGGTAATCTCCGAAACGGCTGGACCGATTTTGACGGGACTTTCCTGGCAGATAGCTGTTGTAATAAGCAGTAACTTAGGCTACTTTTATTTTAGAAAAACAAAATTATAAAAAATGTAAAAATGGGTTCTGTCGTGCGGGCTCAGAACGCGGGAGCGGGCTTTTTTGTTAAGTTAAATTCCACGCGGACGAAGTCGCGGGCTCAGCTAGTTGAAAATAAAAAGGCAGTGAGCAGATTAACAATGACATTTAACAAATGCCGAGCAGTTTAGGTCGGTAAACTTCTGAGGCAAGTATAAATATAAATCAGATTTAAATAATACAAACAAAAATATCCCACCTACAAGATTATCTTATAGATAAGAAGAGAACTTAACATAGATAAATGTAGCTGTTCTAGTGTGAAGTAAACTTTTGATAATCAACAGATCGATTCGTATTGACGCAGGAAATTTTCCTCTTACTGAAAAACAGAGGCATAAGTTCTGCAAGCCCAAGCATGGCAAGGAAAAAATTCCATGACGTGCCATGGAATAGGGCGAAAATAATCGATAGCTTACCAATTGTTTTGCAGTACGCGCGCACAGGCAGAGGTTTATTTCGGTCGGTATGGTTATCTAAACATGCAACATTTTCTGTAACCCCTAACTGGTACTTGCTTAAAAAATCCCAATAGAATATGATACGTCGTAGACTCGCTGATTCTTGATATGACCAATTGCGTGCCAGCAAAAGATATGTCCAATTGACCGAGTGCTCAACCGTGAAAGACTTGTAATAAACGTAATCCGGTTTACATTTCTTTTCACGACTCATTCGGGTTAGCGAGTTTAGATCTTGGTCCCGTCCATAATGGTGGGCTGGCTAATTTCGTTCCATTAACGAGCGTTTTGTTTACATTTTTACACGGGGAAGCAGTGTTTACTGACCTACTATCGATCTACAGCGTTCTTGTACATCGGCGGATGAGATTTTACCGATCGCAGCCATGACAGTTAATGCTAACTACTGTGAAATAAGATATTTTAGCGCTGTGACGAACACAATCTAATTTGTTAACGGTTTTCTGAGCTGTTGTTAGTTATATCATCTATGTATATGTTAGATGCAGTCTCGTCATAGTTATTGATAGGAATAAACTTGGGAACTAGGCTATTGCCATTATTATGGTTTTAATGTGTATGAATATCAGCACCGGTCTTGGTTACATGAACCACATAAATGTAGCCATTTTTCGTTAGCATACATTTTTTATAGTGCACTGACCTTGTTTGGTTTAGGCAAATATAAACATAGACGGCAAACGTCCTTAGCAAGACAGATGTTAGACATTTGTGCTCGTGCAATGCCAAATGAGGGCGTTGGCTCGTTTTGGTCATGGTTGAACTGCCCTATTAAACCAGTTAAAGTACAAAAAGGTTGCAAAAACTCTGAATGTTGGTTTAACAAAGTGATACTTAGTTTGGACGGAAAATGGCATTGGAAAGCGTGATAGTGTAAAAACCTGGTTTCCTTTCTCTCCGTGACCGCACTATGGTCTCCTTCACTTGATTCACCGGAAGGTGGCGGTGCGTGACGTCATCAGATAGGTAGCCAAGTGGAAACAAACAATGCCTGTGGATGCTACTTGCCCCATAGCATTTCATGCTCTCGCTCATGGTTTTAATTTGAATAACATTTACAAACGCCAATTTCGAAAATATTCGCCTTGCCATTTTAATGTTTAGCGGTTTTCGATTTAATAGCATAACATTGCCAAGAATTATTTCCGTACAAAGAGAACATTTGCGATTTATTACCTTAACATTTGCAGCGGCCACCCGAAGTACGTTACACCAAATAAAATTTGTCATATTCCAAAAGCTCAACACTCAACTGATATAGCACATTAGAAATAATATCGAAGGGAAATGACAAGTTCACACGCTCAGGGAGTTGCTATTGAAATAAGTTAGTAATAGAGATTGAAATTGAATCCAGGTGACAAGAGTCATAGAAAATATAATAATTTTGGTCGCCGTAAAATCTATAAGTAGGTACTTATAAAATCTCGTGATAGAATCTTACAATTTTGCAGTAAAACAGAAGCTTCACTGTGTGGCGGTGTAAGCTAATATTGCATCGGGCGGAGTCATCCTCGGAGAGTGCATTGAAGCGGCTACTGGTGCCACCGGTCACGTAATACCTTCCGGTCTCCGCTAATAGAACTTTACCGTTGCCGCGTGCAAGATCTTGCACTTTGTCACGCATAGCATGTATTGAGAACAATTGTTCATTTGTGTCTTTTAAAATCGGGGTATAAAACCGGCCGAGACAGTGTCGCTTGCAGGAATAGCACGCGCGCTAAGGCTTGACACGGATTATGTCGCCTCGATTGACTCCCACTCTTTCCTAATGGATAGGAAAGAAAACATTGACGGTAATTATGCGTCAAATCGATTTAACTTCATTTGACACATCAGAAAGTATTTCCGTCTTCCTCATACGTTATGGCCATGAGAAGGATGCCAAGTGCTAGTTTAGTCAAGTTCAGTTGTGCACCAAAAAAATCTTCACCCAATATTGATTTATCTCACGTCATGTCAGAGCCGGCTGTCCTAAGGCTGCTGAAAATAAATTCCACATGTAGGACACATCGTCTCACATTACGCTCGATTTTGTATCGACTTTCGACTGTCGATTAAGGTTGTTATAGAAATTGAGAAACCTCATCGATGTGTCTCTTCAGTTTCTCATATCGTATCGTGTCCTCGGCTTTGTCCTCTAGCGAATACAAAAGGCTTAAATTTACGATTCCCGTATGTAATTCCATTAGATTGAACCTAACTAGATATTGTTAAGCCCTTTTAATTTAACTAATTGCGTACCTAATAAAATCTGTGCGAGCCACACCCTTTGCGTGTGCTAATTAAGATTAGTATTTGTGGCCGTGTTTCTGGCACACCACAAAATACATGTACGGGTGACGTCATACACAAGACTGCCTCAAAAAGCTCGATAGCGTCTTTCGTAAACATAACGACGCTAGTTATGTCATATCTTTCATAACACTTCGTTTTAATAAGTATTCTGAATTTCGTGAACATAACATTAAAGATATGACCTTATTTTTCTGTGAAGCTTTTTTGCTCGTCTACTGTTAGCTGTTTACTCTTTTTATAAAGATAAATGGCCCGTGAATAAGAACCATTATGCTGAAAATACGGCCGATCATTAGGTGTGCCGCAAGGGGCGACCTTGGGTCTAGTATATTTGCATCTTTTTATTTTTACGTCCTGATGTAAAGTGAACATAAACTGATCTTGATAGCATTTATAATCAATAGAAAATCTTTTAAGTTTGCGTTCGTGACGATGCAACGAAATATCGGCTTAATATTGCTATTGGAAAAGAAACAAAACCACGCCTAATAACCCAGTCTCATTCCGTGCCACGAGAACGTAGCAAATGGAAAAAAATAAGCTCGGAATTTGCATAATAACAAAGAGATGCATTTTGATTTCAAACCCCAGCGTGCTGGGCCGTCCGTCACCACTAACAATCCAGTCATTGAATCGGGTAAAGGGGTAACTCAGGGGGGGAATGCGACAGTTATTCACAATAAATTGGTCTAGATTTGGCCGGAAATTAACGAAAAGCACCGGAGTGGGAGGACAATAAATCGCCCCATCGTGTGCTCGATCATAAGAAAAATTATTTCATCCTGTTGCCAGGAGCTGCATGCACAATTTTTTCATTTGTTTTATTACTCCGATGATCCACGTTGATATTTGCAATTGCAGATTTGTCTCTATTACATCTAGAGAAACAAACTGCATTTTCATAAAAGTTCATAGGTATACTTACTTCTCTCTTATAAAAAATTCTGGGAGTAATCTCTTTTGATTTGATTTAAAGTTTTTAGAATGTTTAAATAGCCGGTATCCTTAGCAGTTATAGTAAACTTCTCACCATGCTAAAACTCCGCTGTTAGCCGTTTACAAACGAATATGCAGGTATAAGTAATCAGCTTCTTGATATGTAAATTTGCAAATTGTAAATACAAGGAGATTGTTGCCGCCTGCGTCAAACGAGACGTCTGTGGAGCGGATATTATGTACTGCCAATATGCTATCGGCTACGTTTATGTTAGTAGAGGTTCTAACGAAGATAATTTTAATTTTCTATCTATTGAAATCGTTGTAGTTATAAGTTTTTCTATAATTTAATATATTTCATTTTATTGCAATAGTTGAGTGAGTAATTTTTTTTGTAATTTTTTGCTCCTTAATGCAACAAATATGTTCAAGCTGCATGCTTGCCTTAATTTACGTGCTTTCCTTCGGTTCTGTATTTTTACCAAGTGTTGGGTCCATTCTTCTTCCCGTATTTATATGTGATGACGTCATATCATCGTCCGCGCAGCTCTACCAGCAGCATTTCGGTCGTGTCAAGTCTACAAATAAACTTATGATGCAATACAAATTTGGTACTTAGAAATGCTTGCCTACCAAACATATGAACTTGTAAATTATTTTTAGCATCTGTTAATCCTATAGGTTACATTTCAAACGAGATGATTCATTTTTCTCTAAAACACATCCTGTTGTTTACCTAAGTATACAATATGATGAAGGAAACAAAACATTTAAATCGTATAAAAGCTAAGAGCTTTCACCCAATTAGTCGTTAGATGTCAAATTGGATAGAAAATGGATAGACTATGTTTTGAAGAACCGTGCAAAATTAAATTCAAATATCTAGGATAGGAAAATAAGGATGATACATTAATAATAATAGGGGTGTCAAAATACCAAGCCTTCTTACAAACGTCTTTCGCAATTCTTACTCAGCAGAATGCATGTTTGAATAAATTATGATAACTGACAAGGCCATTGTATAGGTGCTCTATTGAAATGCAACGCAAATTGTTTTGCAATTGTAACATTTCCTCTCGAATGGTAGTGGATATAGTCGTAATTTCAAAGAAAATGGGAGCGAACACCGACGGCGGCTCTGCGGTGTAAAGATATGTATTCCGGGCGAATGATGTAAACATTTTAACATAACCGGTTCTTTTGGCGGACACCGTAGCGTAATGGCTTTGTGATACGGGTTTCACGTCTAAGGTCACCGAATTATATTGTATGCGTAGACACGGCAATGTCAATTAGGTAAAAAGAAATACATCCAAATTTGACTGCAGGTTGCTACGATGAATGATAAAAAAATTACTGCTCTCGACGCTAAATTTAAGTCGTAATGGATAAGGGCAAATAATTGGTTCTTTTCAAGGTTTATAATTAATGGGAGATTCAAATTAAATAGAATGGGTGTTGGCAAAATAGTCAGTAGTTCAGTATTTCAAACATTTTTCATTTTCTACATCATTAAATTACACCGCTAATGACATCGTAATTAGGATGATTAATTGCCTCCCCTACCCTTCCGAGTATCAAATTTAGAAGACCGGATGATGTAAAGCCAGTTAATTTTATGGGGCTTCTGTTAAACGGATACGGGTTTGATCAAGTTTAAAAAAATGCTCGTGAAGGTAGATTTAGGCATGTACCTATTTTTTTTTCATACCTGTAATGTATGACCAATTTTCAAATGTTAATTAAATAAGTGTAGCTAATTATCATCCGTGCACAAGTGAAGACTTCATGGGATCGATCAGAGATGGAATTTACCGCGACTAAATCTGATTACAGTACTACTAAAAGTATTCCTCGATACTAAACTAAGCATTTCCTTTGGCATATAAGTTATTTTTATAGTTTTATCGACGCCATGATTACTAGACTTGTTGATATCCTATCAATTATTTCATTGTGGGCCAAAGGCCTCTCTATTTTCCATAGTTCTTCTTTGGTCTGTTCAAATTCTTGAGCTATTTGCGGTCCTGTTTTTCACTCAATGTTGTTTTACTGAAGTTCTCTCTCAATAGAATTAACATTATAAAACCTCTCTATGTGACTTGATTTTAATTTCCCATACGCAGGGTATCGAAGCGTGGCAGCTGCGACATTGAGTCCTCATTGTTCAATGCTAAAGAATCGAATATTGAATATGTGTCGTCTCGGTCTAACGCACGCTATTATTTGCCGATCATTTGTCATGGGATTTATTGGGTCAGGCATCTACAATCCGATCGGGGGAAGGAACGTGAGAATTCGTATAACGTCGTGATAAAATAGTTCAAAGGCCGTGCGTCGAAATTATAAAAAAATCTCAGGTCATTTGAGATATGCTAAAAGGAAAATAAAAATTACTGAAGAGGGAAAGTGATTCTTTTCTCGATTATCTCGATCCCAAACATCGATATTTAATAATAGTACTTACAGTACGAAACAAAACTAAAAAGTTTTTCAGTAGATTTGTATCTAATTTTGCTACAGTCCATTTTGTTAAATGTTTTTAAGTGACACGAAATCTTCACTTTCGCTTGCAATGCACTTTCTCATTTAAGCAGCGTTAAGTGCAATAAAGTTTACGACAGTAATGCACACGCTTCCTAGAATTCTACTTAGCAGGACTTTCTCGACTGGTTTTGGAACGAGTAGCTGAAGGGACCGGCGGGGGCCTAGTTTTAGGTGGAATGGAACGCAATGGTCAGGTATAGTAAAACGGATGTGGCTACCTAAGGATGGGTGTTACGGCACGTTTACTTGTTTTGTGGTAACCTACGGTACTTAAAGTTATTACCGCAGTCGTAACCTGGTCCATTGAAAATTATTTAGTTTCTAACACGTGTTCAAATGAACTTATTTGTTTTCTATATACATATATATTCTTCTTCTTATATGGGCTTGTGGCCACCTCTAGAAGCTAAATATTATGGTTATTGCTATTAAAAATTAACTCCAACATAACGCATATTTTGGGCCTAAGTGATGGATTGATTAGTGTAGGTACGTTGGACTACATAAAAAGGAAAAACAGTATTTTATATTTAAGACAATTTAACTTTTTGTGAAGTTAGAGTACCTACAGGAATTAATCGCTCTACACTACTACACTTATCTTTTTACACTCTTAATCGTTCAATGCCGCAAAAGGCGGCCGGACGTCTCGTGGGAAGATTCCAATAATTGTTCTATTCTGTGGCTACTCCGAGTGCGCATGCGAGATCTCACTGAACTCAAGTACATACTATAACATAGCCCATGTAGTCTGGATGGTATACAAGTCTCTTTTAACCTACTTTTTGAGCACTCGGCCTTTAAAGATGTCAGTTGCAGTCAACCGGTTTAATACTAGGTCTAATCTCAAAGTACCAACCGCAATCGGTAGAACGCTGTAGATTTATATTCTTTGCCAATTAACTGTCAGTCAATCCTCAATATCCCTCAGAATGCTTGATAATTTATTATGTAAGACATTGATTAATGTTTACTATCAAATTATTCAATTTAGGAACTTCTCCGAAACAAGCAAAGTAAGTCAATTATGAAACTTACTGTTGAGAATTATGACAATGAATTTCTTTGTTAGTATTAAATATTCATGGGCACGAATAAACACAAATAAAATTATGGTCAAAATAAAATTGCTTGTATTATGTAGCTTAGTGCTCATAAAGGAGCGAAATTCAGTGTTCGAAGTTCAGTGTTTTATATTCTATTATGTTGCCATATTTTTCTTGCCTAAAGGCAAAATTAATATCTACCTACTAATATTAAATTATTAATATTTTAGATTCAATTATATTAGCTATAGAATACCGTTGCTTATATTATTAACTTCTCCTATTTGCATAAGCTTTGTTATGCAAGGTGCTATTGATTCGATATTGGATTATGCGATTATAATTTTATTAAAACAGTACAACTATGATGTTTATGGTAATATGTACGATACCTTACTATCGAAAATGTTTCTTATGCAAAGAAGGTCAAATTTCTGCGCGGATATTATAATTTACCGACTTGACCTTTAAGGTTTCATAAAATTTAAGGTCTCGGAATCGTTATCTTCCATTATTTTTCCAGGAAATAATAATGCTTGTTGTGTTATTTGGAACTCTTATTTCCGCTTCGTTATATTTTAATCAAACTTAAAAGATTTGACGCATAAACTACTGTCTTTCATCATGACCACCACTGGGTAATATTAAAAATATAACTAGGCCACGCACGTGTGTTGATTCAAAGTATGATGAATCTATAACGTCTTTGTACATATTAAAATATTGTGTCATGGCCGCATGCGGCTTTGCCGAATTAAAGAGAAACTCATTAGGTGAAGTTAGTTAGTGAATGATTCTTATGTGGACGATTGGCTGTGTAAGATTTTCGCTGTTATACCCTCCGACACATAAATAAAATCCGTGCTTCTTTTCTTATTTTTATTTCCCACACGTCAAGCTGGAAGTTCTGGCCATATGGCTGCGTCATTAAGCGACATTATTCGTGCACTCAACTCACGATTCGAAAACAAAAGGAAGATTAATGCTGCCTCTATGTTTTGGGTTTGTAAGCAAAATAAAAGCAATTTTATAGAGCCAGTCAAATCTTGATATAAATATTATATCTCGGAGAGCGAAACAGGTGTCGACGTTTTGCAGTTAAAAAAATCAGCTTGTGTGAGCACGACGCATGACAAATCATAGAAACTTGGTATTTTGAACAGTTCCAAAACAGCTTTTTGTGAACAGTTCTTATTAGGTATGGCCGTGGTCATTTAACGTCATCCTAGTTCTGAATAAGATCATTTTAATACCACTTAAGAGTAATTGTGAATGACTTATAAAAGGTTACAAAAACACATACTCTCCTCTTATTTTTCAAGAAAACCCATGAACATATTTACGACCCGGTTATCTAGAATATATTGTTTTTGATCGCGTAAAAGCAACGTTACCTACCTATAAACTCCGAACTTTTATGCGTTTCATCTGTAATATTGGTAACTGGAGTCTACAAATGTCTGTCTTTTCCATTTGATTATATCTTCTGTAAAAGATCTCTAAGAATATCGGTACGGTTTGGTAGAAGCTCCGTTTCATGGCATGTTTTCCACTTTTAATGTGCACTGGAATGGAACGGCTTGGTCTTTTATGGCAATGTTTGACCAAACGCTCGTCAGGTACTTGTTCAAATGTAGGTTGATGCGCGCACACACGCCGCTGTAAGAAACGCACTTAAACTTTTTTATGGACAACATTATTATTGTCTACGAGCGATTCGTGCATCCGTATTTACGCGTGAACTATGATTAGCACCTACATTCTAATGCATATTTGACCTGATTCAGAACATTCCCAAACTAAGTCAACTAAAAAAGTCTTTTTCTAGCTATGGACCGGTAAAGCTTCAGGCAGACATAATAAATTAATATCGCTAGACTGACACACCAACTGTATGGTCCCAGACTAAGCAACGCTGAGTACCGTACAATGGACTGGGGGCGATCACAGTGACACCCAGACTAGAGCAAATTACGAAAAGGTCATTTCCGAAATTTAGGCATTAGTTTTTTGATTCCGAATCTCCAAAGATCGGTTTGTAGGTATTTAACGGTTTTTTTAAACAATTTAAGTCATCAATATCCTGTTATCAAGATCTTGTATTACCATTTAATATTATGTCACTAGTCACGTATCAGAGTAACCCTGTTGTGAGGTGACATTGCAAGCACAGTGCGGGTGGCAATATTGTCATGCTAAATGCATCACTATAGGTTCGACTTTCCTTTGTGCATACAGATGAGATCCCTGCTGCGAAGGGATTCCCTTATAACGTGTGCTGTTCATAAGGAATGAGGAAATAATACCGACGGCATGTATGGATTACCATCTGTATAATCTTTGTATAGATAGAGGGAATCAATTTGGACATGACACACTTCTTGAATACTTGAACTCGTGGTTGTGCAGAATTATTTTGGACTTGAACCCTCTTTCGGTAAATCAAGATTATTTCCAACACTTCTATTCGTTTTACAATCATAATCCTTGGACTATTTCCAATAACACGTTCGTATAAAGCATAAATTATCTATGTACCATCGTAGCTTGATTTATAAATCACGTATGATTGATGTAGCAATGATATTATCCGTAAAACTGCTTTTCCAATTTTGACTTAATTTACTAACAGTTCCTCCGCGAACTATCTCCCATTAACTAGACATCAGATAAACATGATGAATTGTTATTGCGAGCCCTGCTCCGCACTTTCATGTTGTTCATTAGTTAGTCCTTTCTCTTTATTGTTTTACTTGAAATTATCTGTGTCAGCAGTGTCTATTTTAATTGCTGCTTATTATATTTCTTAATTAATATAGCTTACCTATCAACATAAGTATAGATGGTAATTATGTTGGTGTGAAATATGTAGACCAGATTTTTATTAGAAGAGACACAACCTTCCTATATTTGCAAAATATGTTTTACGCGTGATAAGTAATAGTTTCAATTTTTTGGTTTTGTAGCCATAGGCGTGGGCGACCTATTATGTCACTTTCTACAATTTTATCAGCTATTACAAACCATAATCAGTTAAACTCAGGAAATGGTTTGTAATGGTCATCATAGTGCATTGGCTACACTATCCCACTGGTCAGGGCTCTTGCCGTGCTTTCAAAGATTATTGATGTATGATGTGCTTTGATTAGTATGCGATTCCTTTATGAAAACTTGAATACCAGTTTGTGCTTCATTGAAGCTTTGTCACTCTTCTATTATCATAAACTTTCTCCGGTAAGTTAATCCCCTTAGAAACTTTTAGCAGGTAGGTAACACTAGAAATGGAGATTGATACATGGACATTTCTAAAAGATAGAAACATGAACGGTGCGACAGCAACAAAGTTTGCTTCATAATAATAACTTAACAGCCGTCCAAGAGCTGTAATCTTGAAAATTCAAGTGAAGGTAATAAAGCATGTTTTATTTTAAAATGTCAGTGAAATCCCGACCTTTTCGTAATTGTCAGTCAAGTTGTGGACTTGTACTACACAAAAACGGACAAGCACTTTCGCTGAACACTTTCGCCTTTACTCGGATAATAACAATGCGTGACTCACTCCAATGGACATTGCGTTGATTTGATCTTATATTGACTTCACGTTGCGCCGACCGAAGGTAATGAACTTCTATGTTTTGCATAGCGCGTTTCTACAACGTCTATAGAATAGGCATTTGTGACACATTTCACGTTGAAATATTTGATAGGCAGCTGCAAACTGAAACTTTCAAATTTTGTATACCTGGATGACATGTTTAGGGATTTTGGTAGACACGTACGTTTCTAATTTAGATCCGATTTTTACCTCAAACTGCATGGCAAGAACTAAAGAAGATCGTGTCGGCTTATGATATTGTTTGGATAAATAGCAATAGATTGGATAATACTATAGTAACGTAGAAAACATATCAAGACTCTTCTTACATGGAAATTTCTTGGAAAGTTATTATGCGTCGTCGCAGATTTATTGAAATTTAAAAAAGTTCATGAATTATTCCATTTGCGCCATCGCTCTCGCGCCTAGTCTGCTTTATTGCAGAATTATACATCCTTATATGGTCGCCATCCATCCATGACTGGTGTGTACACTATCGGAGTATGGGAAGGTATGGAGTACAGTTATGTGGTGAAGACATGTGGCAGTCCCGTATGATACAAACTTGACGTTTCCTCTCGAGCGTACACGTATTGTTTAACTTGTCATTACGAATGTATGCTCAGAATTATTAATTGTCTTTTTTATTTTGTTTTAATTTTGTAGAGCCACAAAAGTGAAAGGTAGGCATACGTTTGCATCGTGAGCTTTTTGAAAGTAACTGACGTTTCCTGATTATTTAACGGGCAAGATTGATTGATGCCTATAATTGGTATTTATTTATTTATTTTATTTCACGATTCGTGTTGTTTGAGAGCCCATGCTCTTATACTCCTGTCCTGGTCCTGGGATCTTATTAGGTATAGGATATTACTTATTGTTATGTTTAAAAAAATCTTTATATCCATAGGAATATACGAATATAGGTAGGTAGCTATTTTAGTAAACACCGAAACGGGAAAAAGTTAAAATAAAAAATAATCATATTACTATTCTTCATTATGGAAATGGAACGCGCGAATTCCATTACGCTTTTATTGTGAAAAGTTATTAAATGTTCAGTTGTGAATGTCATTCATTAGAACATGGATGTTAATTACAGTTCGCGTGACTGTATTAAATATATGACACGGGTGGGTCAAGGTTTTGTTTCATTAAAATGCACAACACTATGAAAAGTAGCATCAAATCGATGATGTCTAAGTATTTAGTTTAAACCTAAGTAATATCCACTTTGTTCTTTGTTGAGTTTGAATAAGTATTGTTTTCATTTCGGAAAAAGATGTATTGGCTCAAGTTTCTTTTTATTAAGTTTACGTATCACACACTAAGGACTCTAAAGATCCTTTCTATGAAAAAGCCGTTTCCATATTGCCGAAAGATCATATCGAGCTGCAAGTGCTGCAATGATCTATGATTTGTAAATGACTCCTTCACTCCCACCACTGTTATTCCTGTAAGCCTGGATCGATAATGGTGACCAAATATGACCTACGATGAGACCTGGAGAAAGTTAAATTTTCTAGCAAACAGTACGAATTTTTTTAAAGAATGAAGGCGATGTTGGAACAAAATGTAATATAAGTAGGTCACTTATTGAACTAGAGTTTAATAGAACGTATCTCAAGACAGGCGACAAGCTCTGGAGTTAGGAAATAAGACATCCATATACTAAGTGGTTAAAGCAATTTCATTTATCTAAATAAGGTAGCGGGACTTAGTACCACCACTTTAGTCAACAAAAGTTTAAAGTTCTCAACTGAAAATGTGTTGTTGTTTGTACACGGGCAAGTATGTCCTGGTGTGAACCTATGTCCCATAAAAACTTTTGATATAGGAAAGCTACGATTGTTGTCCAGAAGCATATAATGAGGTTAAGGTGAAAACTGCGAAGAGGAATTATATTTTTGCTAAACTGTGGGTGATTTTGCCGCATATAATATGGTTTCTTGACTCCTCAATCTTCGGTCAAAATAATAGATTGAAGTCACAGAGATATTATACAGTCAGTATCCTTGCCACCATACCACGCGGAGGGAGTTTATTCCATTAGCATTATTAACGTCTACAGTAGTTTCGATTTTTATTGTTTTAACTAGCTGAGCCCGCGACTTCGTCCGCGTGGAATTTAACTTAACAAAAAAGCCCGCTCCCGCGTTCTGAGCCCGCATGACAGAACCCATTTTTTCATTTCTTAAAATTTTGTTTTTCTAAAATAAGAGTAGCCCAAGATACTGCTTATAACATCAGCTATCTACCAGTGAAAGTCCCGTCAAAATCGGTCTACCCGTTTCGGAGATACTCTTTGATTTCATGTGTTTTTATTTTTTTACGCGGAACCCTAATTGTTTTTCAAAAATTAAAGTAGCCTAAGTTACTCCCTATTACATCAGCTATCTGCCAGTGAAAGTCCCGTCAAAATCGGTCCAGCCGTTTCGGAGATTACCCGGAACAAACACACAGACAGACAGACAGACACAGACAGACAGACAAACATTTTTTAAATCGCGTTTTTGCTATAGGTGTCGTATGTACTTTCATATGCATTTAGTGAAAAGGTGTTATTTTGATATTACAAACAGACACTCCAATTTTATTTATTTGTATAGATTACTTAGATTAGGTACATATTACTATTGAATTCAAATCAAACTATCAAGATGAAATCAAATTATCAATCCTAACCACCTACCTATTAATCACTATACATAACCTCCTAAACTTACTTATTGTATGAAGACTGTCAAAATGAATGTGACCTTTTTTTCACAGCAAATCTTAAACGTATTGTGCTTATATAAAACAAAAAAAAAATCGCCGCTTCCTGTTTGTTACTTTTGCTTGGTTATTGTGTCCCTTTATGAGTAGGTAATATTGTGTTTATTATAATTTAGCCTTAAGGTGAAGGCGCCTGTCTAGCCCGCGAAGTTCAAATTTTTTGAGTTCTTTTAGAAATTTTTCAAAATCTGACTATAATAAAAGACAAATTTTGTAATTCGCGAAAAATACCGTGTGCAGTGCATTTATTAATACATTTATTTTTAAATATTATCACGGTGGATATGTTACTAGTAAATCACTAAATATACACAAACTGCCAGATTATCTGGATAGCTGTCGTTCTTGAAATGTTTTAGAGTAAGTTGGATATATTAATAAATGCACTGCACACGGTCTTTTTCGCGAATTACAAAATTTGTCTTTTATTATATTCAGATTTTGAAAAATTTCTAAAAGAACTCAAAAAATTTGAACTTCGCGGGCTAGATGGGCGCTTTAGCCTTAAGTAGTTTACCTATGGTAATTAATGCATGCTGTGATTTCCTATAATTGGCAGGGCGCTTAGCTTAAAACCTATGCATGTTACCTTGTTATTTCACATGGTGTACTTGTTGTTGGAAATCCTAAATAAATAAAATAAAAAAATAAACTAAGCAATTGTAACCTGGGAAAATTACGATAAGGGCATTTCCGAAATTTGCCCTCCCGAGAATCGAACCCGCAACCACCCGGTGCAGTGAGTTGAGCGGCCTACGCTCAAACCATTACACGCCGAGTGGTCGTCATTTAGCTAATTTATTCCGCAAAACACTTGGATTCTCATTTTTTTGGCTACAAAATTTATCGACTTGGGTTCAAGGCTGTGCTGAAGGTAAGCATTCTACATCACATTTATTTTTAACGTCTGTGTTTAACATTACTAACCTCACTGGTGCAGACATTGTTTTACAAATTGCGCAGAATTACCTGTATTTGTCTGTTTTAAAGTACCCGCATATCGTTTGGAATTGTGAAGACTGATAAACGACACAAAAGCTTTTTAAAAGTTATTCTGGTTCTCAAAACAAATATCCATTTGTTACACATACAAAGTTAATCTCAATTAACAAGACTGTTCACTTTTACTGAGGACACTCGGCCCAGTTAATTTGATTCCGAATGAGGGCATTAGAGATTACGGACAGTAGAACCCTTCAAGAGCCATTTGGGCGTGAAACCGCGTGGTTTCACGACACGTTTTTACACTGATGATGGTGGAATTTGAATCGAGTGGATGGTAAAACTGGATTGGAATGTTTAGGGTTAGTAGTATTTTATGTTTTGGTTCGGTGGAAGAAAATAACTACGAGATATTATCATCATCACAGAATACAGATAAGTTGCGTTAACAAGTAAACACAGTCTTCTTCGTTTATTTACAATGTTTATCTGCCATTTTTCCTTATAAAGATTTGACGAACATAACAGGTATTAAACAAACACTCTTGTGGTTTACAGGCCCAGACAGAGTGCGTAGGCAGACTGGTATTGGAGCCCCAAAGTGGCTGTGACTCAGCCATTGCTAGCGACGATGATCAATGTAATATTATACATGGGCTAGTACATAGGATGACTCCTAGTGAACGTCATCTTTTTATAAACTAAATGGGATGGAACCTTGACGACAGGAATAGGACTTGTAGGCAGAAATAATGTGACTATTTAGGAGCTTGAATGGATATTAACTTAATGTTTATTGGTCGTGTTTGATTAAACTCGCCATTGTAATTGGTAAACATACATTCTAAGAAATACCTACTATCAATGCAATTTATTTAATTGAAATGATTCGGCAAGCTTCTTTCTAAACAAAAAGGGACAGTACATTACATTTTCAATGAGCCTCTTCCTTTTTAGAGATACAGTCAACATAAAAAATAGCTTGGCACGTACGTAATGGTTATATCCAAAAAAGAAACACATTATTGTCAAACACGTCATAATAGTGTGACACCAAAAGTTCTCTCTTGGATATATCATTCTTATGTCATATCAGTACAATATCACATGTCAAAAGTATACTTACTTAAGACCGTTCTCAGACTTGAGATCGATTTATTAATAAGAGCCTTAGACACCTTCTGGTGTCATTCTATTATAACATGTTTTAACAATGTGATTCATTTAGACATTTCAGATACCAAGCTAATTTTGTTGTTGAGTGTACCTAGTTTAAAAAGAGATAGTAATTTAAACATGGAATCGAATTCAATCACAGCAACATTGAATGTTCAAACATGGTAATTAAAGTTACAATTCAAATGCTCGGCCACTTCATTTGTGAAGCCGCATCAAAGGCAGTGCGCGTAGGCGGACGTGCCCGGAGTAATGCTCACAAACCGGTCCCGGGATCGCGGCTGATACCGTTGAAGTGAGATGTAGGATCAATCTTGCGACTGTTGGTTCAATACGACAAAATGGTACAAATTGTTATCCAGATTGATAGATATTGTTTTCTTATATTTACGCGAATACTACACATTGAAATAAAACTATTTTTCGGATTTTATTGCGTTTATTAACTTTATGTTCCCGACGTTTCGGTTGCTTTACAGCAGCCATGGTCACGGGGGGACTGAAGTGTTAGACGTCCTGATGTCATAGTTAGTAACTGGGTACCCTCATATTTAGTTGTTGTTTGCGGTCCGATCCACGCAGAAAGTGCTCACAGTGTCTCGAGGTCTTGCAATGGTACACTTGGTTTTGGATTTAATTCTATTAATTACTGGATCCCAAGTTGGTGGTAGCACCCAGCCATCTTCCCGATTGAAATAAGGATGTTTTTTTAATTTCAATGGCCTCGCGTATCATCCTTGGTCGGAATCGGTGTTCGTTTTGCACATAAAGTTAATAAACGCGATAAAATCCGAAAAATAGTTTTATTTCAACAGATTGATAGATTATAGAAAGGAGTAACTAATCTTGAAAGGGTATTTGGTAACTGAAGAAAATAATTCGGTACGGTAGAAACAATTTTGTTAAGTAATAGAGGTAGGTATGGAACATAATGGAGGAGAATATTGTTCAGCAATGGGACAGATTAGGTAGGAATAGGCCATATTGAGACTTGAATTTTTACTATATTTGTATTGACAATTGAATATTGTTTTAAAATGTAAATTGCCGTTCAAAGTGCAATAAACAAAATTCGCGGAGAACTCAGTAAAGTCTTACCTAGTAGGTACCTACATAAATATATGTAACTGGTCCATACCCATATATTTCTGGTGCTCGAATATCTGAGCGAAAACCAAGTGCAGTTATAATTATTATAATCATCTCGTTTTTCTTACAAAAGTAAACTCATGCAACAAATGCTCAAACATTTTAAAAGTTAACTAGATTTAACTGACTAAGTTAACCTCACGTTTGTTGGTTACAAGTTTACATACCAATTCTTAATATGGACACGGAAAGATCCGTTAAACTTAAGTGTGAAGTCGTAAATATAAACTATTTGAAGCCGTCCATAGTCGATACCTTTAATCCTTTTAAAGTTATTGTATTTAGGGCTAAGAGGCAGCTAAAACGTGTGTTACGGATTGTAGGAACTTGAAATAGGCAGGCTAAATTTGTCAACTTCAGTTTCCTGCAATAAATACTACCACTCCCTTGTCAGGACCTGCGATTGGAAGACCACCCCATAGATTGATAATGTTTAATAGGAACTGTATATTTGTGGTGGCGATAAGCTCGGCGTCACATGTCTTTTTAACGCTCTATATCTATTTCAGCGGAGAAGTGGGTGTTCCACTTCCAAATCTGTTTAACTGTAGACCAGACCTTTAGAGATTACGTTGAGATGTGTTTATGTTACAGTAGGTAAGTACTAACAGAAATAAAATACGGTGACTAACAGTCCACTATTGTTATGGGGCAATTAAAGCTTTCGAAAGCTCTGTTGTTCCTACCTTTAGTGTAGGTTGGGTTAACGCGAGGGAATAATGGATTTCAGATTCTTTTTAATCTTTGACGAGAGCTTTCAAGCACCACAACACTGGGCTTGTTAGTGAAACAATGCATTTTATTTTAATTCATTCAACTGCACGCCACGGAGCTTAATTAAAAATCGCCTTTTGACAAAGCTGATAAAAGCGTGATTGGTGCAAAGTCAATTTTTTTTTATTTTGAGATTATTTTCAGTATTGCCAAATTAATATGGCATCCCAAAATGTCTATTGGTTAAGACCTCCTTCGTGAAAGTACTCCGTTTTTCGGTTACGAATAGGAGATAGTTCACCAGTTATCATGTCGGGCAATTATATCTCTGGAATATTTAACCAAACCCACCTTTAGACTATAGAAATAACAAAATTTAAATATGTACTGCCTATCTACGGTAACTACTTAATATTAGGCCGGTCGTAAACTTTGTTTGTCGATTGCCAATGTGAGATAAATAATCAAAATAAACAATTAAAAAAACTCGCAGTCAGAAGTTAGAACAATCCAAAGAACCTGTAATAAAATTTCTTTGGAACAATCTGACTTGAGAGTCTTCACGTTACGGAGTGATATATCGCAGAAATTTGTTCCCGCTAACAACACCGAGAGCTTTCTGCGAATGTAGTTCGATAAAAGTTCTTTCCCTGAACAAATATATGGCGAAGTCGTGTGATAAATGATCACTTATAGCTGTTTTCTGGTAAAAAAATATTAAGTTATCATGTTAAGGGGCTTTGGAGACATTCTCAAAAAGTTTAGTATCTTCTGTCTACTGAATACAACCTACCACTTTATGAATTCTTTGCTTTTAGAAAAGTTGTTTAAGCGTAATTGTTTTAATGCCATCCGATTTTAAAGCTTATAATCCATAATAAAGTTATTTGACCCCGAATTTTGAAAGGACAGCTATATAAAAGGTCATGGCGTCTCGTGCGAAAGGCACTTCTCATCTAAAATGAGAAATTATTGTTTAAAATCGTCATGAATTCTAGGTTAAATCTATTATTTCGCGCATTGTAAAATATTCCCCTCATTATTACTTTCTCGTAACTTCTTGTCTTTTAAGTAGGTACTTATATATCACGAAACACGATCCATTATACTTCAAAAATGATTCCCGAGATTTTGAAGCGTAAAATGTGGGGCGAACTTTAATGTTTTCACTGCGGGTTGTTAGAGTAAGGAATTTAATTGTGCCTCTTTGTTTGTTTGTAGAAGAATACTATGAAGGCATAGTGGAAAACGATGCACTATACAGCAATTCAGTAGTTGTGGTTGCTTGTCCCAGATTCTACTTCCAAGTTCCTAATCAGAACTCTGCCTTCGCGATGAACATTATGGAACGTTTCGTTCCAAGTTAAAGTGGGTGGCAGTCTGGGACTCAGCTCGCAAATGGACGTAGGCAGTTCTATTGTCTTATTTTTTCCCATTTGTCTTTTTTCTTTGGCGTGTATTAACGATTGTACGCTAGAAGTTTTGAAAACAAGACGTATTGTTACATGGTATAAATATAAAGTTACCTATATTTCAACAACCCACAGCCCACTGCATGTTATGTTCTTTTAAACGCTTCGGAACCGGTTTTCAAATCCCTGTTGCTATGCAGCGCGCGTTTCATTAAAATGATTACTGTCACTGATATCGTTTAAAGCTAGCACGGTGTTTTTTGCATCTTATCTTATTTCTTCATGGAGTACCAATTCTTTAAGGATTTAATGTGTGCTTTTAAAATTACTATACCTACTTATCGATGTAATGCAATCAAAACTAGAGGAGAGGTTCGTAAGATTAGTAAATGCGACGCCTGAATGATTGTATTGAAAAGACGACTAAACCCACCAGAACGCTTTAAAAATCTAGTGCTACAGGCACGAATTGATTACTTAATCTACCTACGTGGGTACACGAACGTAAACATAGTAGAGTCAGGAGAAAAATCTGTGCTAAGATCTTTCAGAACGAACCGAGAAGATATCAGAATCAAATCTCTACAAATTCTCTTCTTTATTTGCAGAGTTGAAGAACGCAGGTTAATGAGCCTTCTCATAAATTCAGCAAATAACTCCTTCGTATTGAATTTTAAGCAGTCGAAATTCTGCACCATCCGAGTTGTCTAAATTATCATAATCGGGTTTACTGCATTGCTGTGTCGCCATTGTGTAGGTACGAAAACAGTCGATTAACATGACAAATGCGTGACTGTTTTGCTTGAGATATTTTTCGTTTTGTGTGTCTGCTGCCTACGTATAATCTTATAACTTTGGTACTTGAGTTAAACTACTGAAAAGTGCAAGTATTTAGGAGCTAGGCCACAGATCTCCTGTGTCCAGCAGTGTCTAAGTCCTACCAATGTTATTTGATAAACGAAATCACCAATCTCCATCGGTTTTGTGGTTTTTCTTGGTAGAGGAGTTTTATTTATCCTTAAACAGTTTATAACAGGTTACAACTTACTTATTTTAAATTCATTTTAATCCATTCCAATACAATGATTCATCCTCCTGTTTACTTAGTATCGCGATAGAATCTATTTCTTATTCGATTTGTAGTTTATTTAAGTTTATAATACAAACAAAGTAACTACTTACTTATAAGTAAAAAAAATAACAATTAGGCATATCACGCGTGTCTCTACATAATAATACATGCCATTACCATCATGTAATCGGTATAATCACTTACACGAAATATCCCTCTAACTTTACATTCCTCTCTCTTTCGCAGAACTTGAAACAGTATAGATTTCTATCTCTTTCATCTCTAAACGGCACCTGCAGCCTTAATAAGCAAATAACAGCCTTATGTAACATTGCAGTGACTCACTGTCATCTAATTACGCTTACCCAACACTACAGTCGTAATGAGTCGGCAACACAAGTGTGTCACAGTCAAGGACAGACTGCGGAGACAATAAACAATCACAGCCTTGGCTTTGTACACTTGACAGAGTGCAATTAAGATGTACTGATGGGTTTACTTAAGCGTTATCTTGTAAAATAGATAATAGTATTTGATCTGACCTACTGCAAAGTTGTGGTTTGGTCCTCTTCTTATGTCCGTTCCTAGCTAAGGTCCTTGAGGGTCATTGAGCAAGTTGTACCTATGATCATCGGTCGGCGGTAGGATGAGATAAGTCGTCGTCGATCTATAGTTTCTACATACAGCAGTGTTAGATCGATTATAGTTCGAAGATCGATCGATTGATGTGGTAACAAACACTACTATGTTTATCCTTGTTTTTCCTCGAGTAACGAGTATTTACTTACAGAAAATAATTAGCAGTCTTCACTTACAGGCTCCTGAATCTTCTGGCAACAGTAGCTGACCAGTAGGTCAGGCAGAGATTCACTCTAGAATTCTTCTAGCGTAAAATCTGTTCCCATTACTGCATTTCAAACATGAATAGAGTTATCGCGTGATCCCTGCAAATCTCCTCTGTTTATAAATATTGCCACTATACCTGCAGGCAAATAGAGATTGTTTGTGCGTAAATACTCAGATTATGACGTCAATAATGAACTATAAGTACTCAAGCGTCCACAGTGTAGCGTGTATCAAGCACGTGGGATATTTTGAGAGGTCTATATCGGTGTATGTTGGTCAACAAGCTGTTTAACTCTTAGGATTAGTGTTATGAATGAAAATGGGTTCAAGAGCTTAAGCTGCGGTTTTGTGGTACGAAAATAGTTACCGAACATTGTTTGTGATGGTTTTTGAAGAGCTTCTACTTCTAACTCTTTGTATATGAGATTCTTCTGATTATGCAATAGGTACAGAGTTGATTAAATAGTGTTTCAGAATGAGAATGATTGCTTAATCGGCTATTTAGGATGTGAATCATAATGAAGGATATTAGTATGGATAAGAAACACAAAGTTTACTATCAATAACTTTATGGTGTAGTGTGAGCGAGTAAAATTCACATTGAAAGCATGTTTATGTTTTTAAAAACTCCGATGCACTACAATGCAATCGATGCATTCATAATGAAGACTCATCGGGAAAAGCTACTAATGTCATAAGATTTTTAAGTAGGGAGAAACAACTTTGTTTTTCACATAGAGTAGAGTTGTTACTGGTTAACTAAAGCAATGTCAAATTATTTGCAGTGACTGGCAGTTAAGTCGCAAAATAATACTTGTATCTACTTACTGAGATGTCGCTCTAAAATAACTAATACATAATATAAATCCCCTATTTAACAGAAAATTAAGGTTATAGTCGTATTAAAATAAATGTTATTGGCGGGCTGACGCCATATTGGAGTCTGGATGAAGCTGTATGACGTCACCGAGGACCCGATGTTTAGAAACTCCGAACACGCGCGCACGTGTTGTGGACGCAACATAAATGTTGATTTAAAGGTTTAATACAGCTTTGTGGGATTTCTTAGGTTTTTACTGATTTCTAGAGGCTTTGTAATGAACACATTAAACGCATTTAATAAGAATAAGTATTACGAAAATTTACAGAATATTTACAATATAATATCCTCTGTCAAGTAAGATTAAATTCCAGAGAAACCATTTTCACTGGCCTTCGGTGATTTGGTAATATTTGCCCACTTCATGCAAGAAATGGATGTAAGTGCTATAAGGTAAATATTCTTAAAGTAAATAATGAATGCATTAAGCGTACTTGAAGCGGTTTGGATCTGGGGATTTCCACTGTCAAGGTAAAGTTTAAAATGTACGCGATCAAAACATCTGCACCAGGTCAGAATAGCGATTACGTAACGCAGAAAATGTGCAAGATATTCAAGGTTTTCCTGGAGTCACACAGAAGCGTTGCGAACTTGATCACCTATCGTTCTGATTCGCCAATGGTAAATAATAACTAAGTTCGTGGGAGTGTCTGGAAAGCTGATCTCAAATAGCCTTCCAAACTCTCGGAGAGGTGTAGGGGAGTGCCTTCGTAAAATATACTGTATTTGCAAGAAGAAAAGAAAAGCAAGATTTAAAGGCTGCCGAGGCTGGTGACACACATTTGAATATAGCTAGAAAACAATTCTGACGGTCACGTACGCAGATACACCACATTTATAGCTACAATGCTCCAATCATCGGATGAAAGTCAAACAGGCGAGTGGGCCAAGCTTGCAGGCGATAAATCCCAGGCGCTGTCCGCCTGACCTGACCCAATTACACGGCTTTTCATCCGCACTGTGCCCGCCACACTCGAGTTATCTTAACTGCGTGTCGAGAATCAAAACCAAAGTGTTATAGCACCTAATAGTTTTCTAAATTCTATCACAGGACTTGGCCATAAGTTTAATTGTTAACAAGTGAGGAAATTATGAGGTGATCATGAAACTAAATAAAATATGAGACCAGCGTCATACAATATTGTGGTCAGAAGTTCCTTAGTTTGCCATTTTAACTACCAAATAAGGCTAATAAAGGGTAGTTTATTTCCAATGTTATCCATCTTGTTCCAAAAGTACGTAAAGATGTCCTTTCGATCCACCCAGAATTAAAACTAACAGGTAGACGGGAAGGTAGGTTTAATAATTCTGATGGAGAATTTCCTTATATTTGGACAGAAGACGTGTGTGAGCAGGCCACAAAACATAAGTGGAGCAGGCAGCTCGCAACGCCAATGTAGCTAATAAAAAATGTACATCGATCGCAAAGACATTTAGGCCAAATAGCATGCCCCTGCTAAAGTCAGCGCAGCAATCTTCTCTTTCTATAAAACAGTCGCTGTCCGAATCTTTCTGTTTGCTCGCTTAGTTCCTCTAAGTTACGCAACGAATTTTTATTATGATTACACTAACATTTAGAGAATATCTCCCGGCAAGTTAAACGAAATTTAAAATTAAATTAATGAATAGTATAGAAAAGCTCGGGTACCTCATAAAGTTGTCACATACATAGGAAGCTGCGTGCCGACTTATTTTCAAAAGCAACTAAGTATAATTTTATACTTATTATGAATTCATTGTATGTATTGCAGGAGTGTATATAAAACAGAGACCATGTACTGGAATCCCCAATGCAGTACACCACAACCTCATCAAAAATGTACAGAGCAATGATACACGTAGCGAATATCTCGCTAACGCCTGCCTAAAAGCGATGCGCAACGAGTTTCAACTGCATTGCACCACCGCAATTGTTCTGCAGGCGTTTCATTTACTAATACAAAGATACAGGCTGTAATTTATTGTTCCTCAAGAACTATTAAAAGTTTTAGCGCGAGACAGGAAATTACTTCAATATTTCAAGTTTTACTTTCTAAGCTCCTTATTGAATCTTACAGCCAATTCAAAGTTATATCGTTAAGTGTGACTGATAGTTACCACCGAGAATATAACTATTGAATACACATACAAAAAAATATGCTTCTCTTCAGAATCATTTGTGTGTGACATTTTTTCCGGCACATCGATTGTATTTTTCAGAAGCCTTTTCAATTAGCCGAAATGTTTTCGAAACAGTGGCATGTCCATACGTCCATATGTACGAGCTACAACGTAAATTTTAATCTCCAAGCGTTTGTCGTGTTCGCATTTATGTTACCAACGAGTTTTTGTTGACAGACACTTGGGATGACACGGCGCGGCATTGTGTTGCGAAATTGCTGTTCCAAATAATGGAATAACTATATGGTATGTTACCGCGAGTTCGCACTGGACGAAACATGTCCACGAGTCATTGTTGTCTGTATTTTATTACAACAAAAAGTAGAGACAACAACATGTACATTTTTCGTCCGGAACTCACGGTTAAAAGGGATCCAAAACAATTGAACCATCGTTTATTGGGAATCGAAATTCGAATGAATACAGTTGACTCACAAAGGGCTCACTTAGGCTCGTATTAATAAATCGATCTCAAGTCTGAGAGCGATCTTGAGTACGCTCTTGATATGCAATTTTGTACTAGTATGACATAAGAATGACATTTCCAAGATCGATCTGGGACTTGAGATCGATTTATTAATACTTATTATAAATAAAATACCGAAGTATATCGTTCATCTTGCAACCTTCCTCTAGCGTAAACAGCTCTTACGTCTGATGTTATCGGACACTTGCAGGTGCAATCGATAGCCATGGGAGGTAACATGACGCGCCCAGCGGCCCGTGCCCGCGCCAATCTACCTTTACAGCCTGCTGGTACGCTCCAATAACCGTCAGGAAGGAAGCTGGGTACTTAAGTATATTCTTATTAGGAACTAGCTTTTGCTCACGGCTTCGCTAGGGTATTTTCTGGATATCGACGACAGACCCATCTACCTAGTTTAACTATAACTAAAAACCATCCAGGTTAAACTATAAATAGAAAAAAAAGTAAGTAATTCGGTCAAGCCGTTTGGGAGGAGAAGAAATTTACAAACACTCGCAAATCGGATTTTTTAAATGTATAAAGATGTAGAGGCACACACTTGGCTCAAGTGTTTTGCAGTCCAAGGCTGTCCACCATTTTAACCACCAACACAACACATGGACGGGTGTTAGTTTTTAGCAAGGAATTTAGAATAAATAGCGAGGATTTCTGACTGCCAAATACGACAATGATTGTTTATGTTGGCCTACGCCCAAACCACTATGTCAAACGGTCGTTGGTTTGATGGAAATCAGTCCAGTCGTTGAAGTAATCGACGCATTATTTTAATATGCATAAGGCTCCTAATAACCTAAAAGAGTGAGGTTCATTGAATTTATTTCGCACTGGCTATCCCCGCAATTTCTTTTACATACATGATCCTATTTTTTTGAATATCTGGTCTGATTCCTTTGACATATAAATACATAGTATGCTATTCTCCATTAAGGATGTGTGAAAACCGCATGTACTTGTTCAAAATTGCGTTTATATACCGAGGTATCGCTGTTGCATTCACTATGCAATCGCAATGGATATATTCACGGGAATTTACATACAATTATAATAATTTCCAATTTCCATGGGTACCAATTCGGTGGTGCTTTCACGATCCAGTCTGGGTCTGCATTTGCATTTAATTAATTCGGAAACCACAAATCATAGAGCGCCGCCATTTTCGAATATGGAACGCGTTCAACCGCTTTCATATTTGGTACACATGCACTTAAATTAAATGGGATATGGTGTATTTTCTTCGTTATTTTATCGTTTAAGCAACGCCTTTCCATTCCTAAGGAGAAATATCGATAGGACAACTAACGACATAAAAGCAAAACGTAGGGATATTTTTGTACTGTTCTCGACAGTAGCAGCAACATAACAAGGTCCTTTTTCCCTTTTAGTAACTCCATAATCTTAGAGATCGCTTGTTGAGATAAAGCCTTCCACACGACTGGGTCAACTGCTCAATTGTCACTCGACTTATCCAATCGCTTCATCGCTTCCTTGAACTGGGGTTCATTTACGAATCACAGATTGGTTGTGCGTTTGTGTCATCTAATTATTGTTACGTTACGTAACACAAGAACTCATAGTGTGTCTTTGTAGGAGGGAAATATCATACATGTTATCTACAGCGCCACAAACTTATTTGGCCCGGTGGCCAAACGAGGAACTAAATTTTTTAATAGACAAAAGGTCTTGTTTTGACACCCTTGTATCGACACTCGACGCTCTTAGCTCAACCTAATATTACGGCGTCTGGATGTCTAGAGTCTGGTTGATTGCTTATCTGCATGCTAACAGGGATATTAATCGGTTTTGAATTGCATCTGCAACTCTATCAAATTGTCCGATAGATACGTCGATAAATAAAATTTAATACTTTAGAAGGCTTCCATTAATAATAAGTTACATTCTAAGAGAGAGATTGTAAACAGATACACAGGTTGTACAGAGAAATTGTAATAATAATATTACAATTTCTCTGGTGATATTTAATCAATAGGTATACAAAAATAATCCTCTCAAATGATGCGTCCATTGTCGGCACCTCAGCACGTCTTCTATTGTGTCATTAATTAATGGAAGACTAATAATAGGCGGCCAGTGAAACCACAGCTGATTTAATTAACATTTACAATCAGCCCGTAATAACTGGCCACAGAGATTCCGCTTCGCTTCACTTTTATTTTCGAACTAGCTGAGCCCGCGACTTCGTCCGCGTGAAATTTAACTTAACAAAAAAGCCCGCTCCCGCGTTCTGAGCCCGCGCCACAGGAACCATTTTTTAAATTTAGTTTTTCTAAAATAAAAGAAGCCCACGTTACTCCTTATAACATCAGCTATCTGCCAGTGAAAGTCCCATCAAAATCGGTCCAGCCGTTTGGGAGATTACCCGGAACAAACACACAGACAGACAGACAGACAAATTTTTTTTTAATCGCGTTTGTGCTATAGGTGTCGTATGTACTTTCATATGCATTTAGTGAAAAGGTGTTATTTTGATATTACAAACAGACACTCCAATTTTATTTATTTGTATAGATAGTTCTCGCGAGATGTAACACTATCATGATAGTATATTGTGCCAGTCACTTAACTAAAAGCTTGCTTTTCAAATCTAATCAAATTATTCTCGCTGGATGGTTACAAAATAACTCATTTTTGCTTAGTTTTCGTCTGACCTGTCATAGAAAATCTGTAAAAACTGACGTATTCACGCACGCGATACGTCAGTTTTGACGTATTGCGGGTCAATCGAGATGCCAGCGGTTAACATAGCTGGGCCCCTGTTCTAATTCTTAACATTTTTAAACTTTACTGTATACCAATGCTAGATTGCTGAATTCAGAAGTCTACGGATATAATTAAAATGACTTTCTTTAATTTCAACCTCATTTATAGAATTACTCGCCTATAATGTTTAGTCTGGATGTCAAATGAGCTAATTAAAAAAAAACTACATATCTAGAGTTGTTTTTGCTTATTTTATTTAAGTAGTGGATGGTCACGGTTGTGTCTTGTATCGTTATAAAAGCGTTTTAATGCTATTTGTTACCTACTTGACACTGGTGTCATACCTATTAAGCTAGGTGGGCCATATTTGTTTAGAAAGAAGAGGTACCTATCTGGAGTGTCTTAAGCAGGTTAGGTAACTTTCATTACGCATAAAACTTGGGTATTACCTGAGCTAAAACTTCAGACATTTATCTAGTTTATGACTTTATTATTCAGCCCACGTAAGCGATATTTTAGAACAGAACAACTAGAAAGGACTATTATCCCAAAAAGTCTGTCCGTAACGGACGTATACCGCACAAGAAAGTCCTCGGTCCTAGATGCGAGTACCTACCCAAAATTTACTATACTTTCGGAAAACTTTGTAGTTTTATAGGCTTTGGTCCTTCTGCCAGCGTGGAAGCTAAATCTTTCTCTGATCTAGTAATTATAAATGAAAACAGGTCACATTTTTAAGCTATAAGTAACACGATTTATTGGTGCTGGGAACACTGTCGTTTCGCTTGCTCTTCTTTCTATGGGTGTTTGTTACCACACTAGCCGATCCAGGGTAGAATGAGATGAGTTACGTCAATCGAGATATGCTGCACTAGCTGTTACCCGCGTGGTACTTAGATAAAATAAAAGTAGCCCTTAATTACTCCTTATAACATCAGCTATCTTCCAGTGAAAGTCCTGTCAAGATCGGTCTAGCCGTTTCGAAGATTAGCCGGAACAGACTTACTTCTTTTATCAAAGGAACAGACAGACAGACATAACACAATTCAAAAAAATGCTTTTGTTATTTTCATACGCACTTAGTAAAAAGTGTTATTTTGACATTACAAAGAGACATTTCAATTTTATTTATATGTATAGTGGGTTGTTTGATAACAACAACGCCCTATGACTGAACAGGATGTAACGGAAACATAGGTATTTAAATCTTAGAGATCGATAAATAAACATTTTACGGAATCAATGTGAAAATATAACTAATTAATGTTTCATAATAGGTAGTTATCTACCGTTGCGCGTGGTCTACTTGTGGTACTCGCTAGCTTTACGCAAGCAATCGGACATAACTACTATATTACCAATGACAAAGGCCTACAGTCTCCGTAGTTACCGCCCTACGAATAATAAGGGCCGCGATTGAATTTCAGATTCAATTTTATTATTTCTAAACACAATACGCCTTAACGGTGATACTGATTGGAGCGGCGTTTTTGAAACTTTTAGATTATCTGCTCAAGAATGTTTCTTTAGATCGTGTGGAGTAAGACGACCGCTTGGCGCAGTGGTTCGAGGTTCGAGCGTAGGCCGCTCTGCTCACTGCATATGGTGGTTGCAGGTTCGATTCCCGCCGGGCCAAATTTCGGAAATTGCCTTTTCGTAATTTTCCCTGGTCTGGGTGTCACTTGGATCGCCCTCGGTCCATTGTACGGTACCCATAGTACAAGCGTTGCGTTTGGGACAGTTAGTGTGTCAGTCTGGCGATATTTATTTATTAAGAGTAAGTAAGCATCCGGTAAAATATATAGGTAACATACGTGCTTTTGATTGTTATAATAGTTGGCTTTGGAACACTAGAAGATAAGGGGATGTCCTTTTTTCGCACGTTTTGCTCTTTAGTATCTGTTCGCAAATGTTTTGCTTGTTAGGTAAGAAGTTGGTACTAAGTATTAATACGATTGACACAACACTATAGAAAAGATTCCATAAGTTTTTACGAACTTTAAGTGGTGCGAATTATGTGGTCTATTCATTCATGTGATTGTAATTATATAGCTAACTACATTTTAGAACTAGAAAATAATGGTAAATATTTTAAGGAATAACATTTAGTAAAAATAAATTTGGCCTGAATGCAATAATATAATCAATATTTTGCCTGAAGAGGTTGGTTATCAGTCGTCCCCAACACTGCACGTGTTATACAGTTATCTTAAAAAATCTCATTTGGAAGTGAAAAAAATTCTCGCCGTGTCGGCGCGCAAATGCTGTAATTGGATTATTTTAGTTTGACTTCTAAAGTTTCAGCTGAAATGAACGTCTTCCCTCTTGTGGATCTTCGAATGTCAATCCCATTTATCAAATAGCGTAATAACTTTGCCAAAGTTGTGGAATATATCATTCTAAATTATTCTTCATAAGACTGCAAACTTTTTATCGTATAAATGATTGAGTATTTTGGAAATTTAAAAAGTTCAAGCCTGGGCTTTTGCTCCCTCATTCGTGTTCAGTAAATTTCAAACATAACCAAGTAAACCTCGCTAAGAAACTTAGCATCAAGACGCCTTCGATTCTCACTTTCAAAAATGAATAATAGACTGACCTCCCCTCACTGAGAGGGGGACACAATGATAAATTGCCTTATAAGTATCACCTGCAATATTTTCTCTATAGTTTACTACTCAATCACGGCATTCGCGTCCGTTATTACGACTGCTTTCTAACGGAACATATGATTCTGTTACAGTAATGACACTGAGAAATTATCCATTTTTCCTACCACGACCAATTCTCAATCCGGTTGTAGGTTACTACATATTTAATTTATTGTCTAAAAAGCGGAGTTATAATTGAAAAATTCTTGTCGCTTAACCTCGTGTGCTTGTTGATTCCAATAATGGGCACGGGCATCCCCTCAATGCAAGGGAGATTCAGATGATTTAAAAACACCTGAAAGTGCGAGCCGGGGTCTAAACATAGCACGCAAGACGCTGCTTAACTAATCGGCTATCACTGCTTTTAATACCAATATACCCAGGTAAGTATAAGTATTCATTTTTGTATTGGCTGCTTAGAATTGTTTACATTTTTGTATGGCAAAAAGTTACCAGTTAAATTCCGTGGCTAATGGACCTTATAGTTTGAGACCTTGATTTAAAAATAAACTATTAAAATGATTTCTTATGTTATATGAATACTACCTACATGAATTTGAGGAGAACTGAACTATATTTAGGTTTTAGAATTTAAAAAAGCCTGAAAAATCTTTTCCGTCGTATGATACTATGTAAACTCAACGGGTAATCTCCGGGAACTAGAATGCAATCTAATCCATTGGTTGCGCCACACGCCACGACTCACTCAACCCAATTTCAGTAACGAATATTCAGAGTTTTTCCATATTAGACGCCTTAGTATCCGGATTCAGGATTATAGGTACGAATTCAATTGTCTTGAAATTTGAATGTTTTCATTGGAATTTCAAAGTTTCGGACAATCACAAAATAATCCGAACAGAGAGGCGAAAGGAGACAATTATAAGATCTTCTCTCATTTTAGCCTCTACCTTTATAAAACAAAACGGGAACGTACCATTGAAGTCTTTGATACTAGAAATAATTGCAGTAGGTACCTTACACAAATCTACCGTTAATTCCCCCTCTCCTCCCCCCCACCCTCCGTTGCGCAGTTATCGTGCGCTGCTGCACAAAACGATGGCACTTCCGTTATCATCTGTTATAATGCCAGTGATACAGATCAGTGACATATTCAACGACACCGGCTCACCAACCTTGGGACATTTTTTCACAATACACAGAAGAGTATATCCTGTAGTTAGAGGAAGGAATGTAAACAGTTTCGCATACTAAATGATGGCCAATGCGTCTCACGCAAAAGTTAAACGAGGCATAGTTGAGGACGTTGATCTTCGACGTATCCACACACTTAATCATCGCTTGTTAATATAATGTTAATAATAACTGCACCTAACCTAATTATTTTTTTCTCCGTTTCTGAAGTTTAAAAGTGTCCAGGCAGTACTTTTAATGGGACTTGGCCACCCACTGCTGTATGCCAGAATTGACAATGAATCCAAACATTTTAGGCCTGTATTAATAAATCTATCTCAAGTCTGAGAGTGCTCTTGAGTACGCTTTTGACATGTCATTTTCTACTGGTCTGACATAAGAATGACATTGCCAAGACCGCTCTCAGAATTGAGATCGATTTAATAGTCCGGACCTTAAACCATACCTCGTCGTCATCATTGGACATCATTGTCTATCCCTTCTTACAGGAGTAACAGTGCGTGACTGGACTAGTCCCATTAAAGATAATAATCACGCATATTAATTTCGAATAATCTACTGCTCTACTAGGTGATACAAAATGGGTATACTATTTTTTTTGCAACTTAACTTTGTATATCTAAAACTATCGGCTTTGTGGGACAGTTGAAGTACTAAAGGTTTGGTAGACTTGTGAAATCGGTCCAGAGCTGTATTCCTATAACACCTTTTGTTTTTCAAGTTCCCTCCAAAGCTGATGGTTTTAGAATTACAAAGTTATGTTTTGAAAAAAAAAGTATACCCATTATGTGTCACCTTGTATATTTTGTAAGCCGTTCTCCCTCTTTAGTTTTTATTCTATGGTCGCGAAATACACATTCTATGGTTATAGAAGTTGTGCAGGAGTGATTCAGAATGACGTTGCTCTTTAGCGCTGCAAACTTCTCTTTTCCGCTGATAGTGTCGCCGTTGCCGTCAAAATAAACTACATTTTCATATTGTTAATGCTACTTCTGATTTTAGTCACTGACATTTATAACTTTGTAATACCTACTTTAAATTGTTATATGGTATTCACTCAGTAGGATTCGTACGCTTAAATTAGAATGAAAATAATGCGGCTTTTTGTGTTAGTACGATTGTGGCGCTGACATAAAATACGGAAACTTAAGATTTCGTCGATCTATGACCACTTGTACGATATTGACCATCTTTTAATGATTTTTTTATCGGTCCAAGTTGGCAATGATAAGTGAAAACGACTTCAGTTATTGGCACTCCTATAGTGCTGAACTGACTATAAAATTAACCTATATTTTTTCAGGATGAAGTAACTTGGGCGACATAAGTAGCATAATCATCATTAAGTTGCCAACTGCATATTATTTATCTCCTCTACATGTATTCTAACGGCCCATAGCCACTCACTCTAAGGTTTTAACTTACGTCCATCATGTCTTAGGACCATTGAACCACGAAATCAGCCTGAAGACACAACAGGGAGATGGTAGATATACTCCGCGAATAATACTCGCTAGTAAAAAGTCTATTAACGGCGGCTGCGTCTACGATCAGTGTCGCTTGTCAGTTGTCACCTGTGATGGTTGTCGGCGCATGACGAGTGCGCGGGCGCAGTCCTGCCATGGCGGTGTGGTGCGGTGCGCGCATTCTGCCGCTCGAACGGCGCGTCTACTCCATCACCTTAGTGGTGCGTTCATGTCAATACAATTCGTTAACTAAAAGGCTGCGTTCTGTGTTGTGTGTGTTAATTTTGAGTGATAGTGATTGGTCATTAAGTGGTATCGAATTATGGATATAAAAGAAAATTTAATGTTTTCTTCTGAAACATATTTTTTGTTACTATAGGGTTCAATATGGGTCAATATGCATAGGGATAAATATAATGTAGATTTCCTAATGAGATTAAACTCAAATCAGCTTACTTAAACTTTCACAAGTCCATCCACAGTGAAGCAGGAAAGCCTTAAATAACTCTACACTTCTAAAGTATAAAATTTGTATCTCCAAGTGTTTGTTCAAAATCCCAAATAGGTCGGCCAAGCTACGCCAAAGAATTTGATTTAATCTCGCGAGTACGGTCACGGAGTGTTTTCACGTCACCTCTGGACCAAGCTTACGGAAGTTCTCCGTAAACTATCTCAGCTCAGATCTGCCAGTGATTGAAATATCATCTAGATAGCTTTGTTTTTGGTTTTGACAACTTTAAACTGTAGTTCTGGTGAAGTTTGTTGCACACTTATCAGTGATCTTATTGGCTCATGATTGATGGTTTAACAGTAGGGAACGGTTATTCTTATGGTGGCGTCGGAATTAAACAGTATAAATATATATAGCCAGATTAACTCACTAACTGTATGGTCTCAAACTTGGCAATACTTGTACTATGGGTACCACCAAAGGTACCACCTTTTTTAAAAAAATACTAGTCCCGCCACACACTCCCACCACTGTAACTCCTGTAAGCCAGAATCGACAGCACCACATAAAGGTACCACCTACAATGGGCTGGGGTCGATCCCAAAATAAGGCAAATTACAAAAGTACCATTTCAGGAATTCATCCCGACGATACAATTTCAGGAAGTTATCCTGACGGGCATCAAACTCGCAGCTGCTCGTTGCAGCGAGGGACGTTGATAATAATGAACGAACTGACGAAAATTCGCTGAAAAAACTACTAAAGATCAGGCGAAATTCTTGGTTCAGCTCGTTGATATGCACCTATAATATTCCGTAGTCATGTTAATCAGCCTCTTGAGTTTAATGACTGCTTATTTGCTTCCACCTTTCTCAAAGCCGTTCTTGAGAATTTAACAAACAATTTTGTAAACATCATCCTTATCTTTTAAATCCCACTTTTAAGTACACAGTACTACACAAGAATACCCATAACATCCATCTACAAGTGTTATAAAACTTAATATGTCTTCGACGTCATAATTATTATTTAATTGGCTCTAATAAACGTTTTTGCACAATTACCAGCGTCGAAGCATTGTCAGATTAAGTCCAAATATCTAACAGTTTTTCTGTACATTACGCTAACGATCTGCGAGGATGTAATTACAAGCGTGAATCCAACTAACACACAATTTGTCTTCATCATATGAGCATTCTTATTGAAATTTGGCAGTTGATCGATGGTAAATAATTGTGCTAGTATCGCAACTGCCAGCAGATACAACTTATCCGAAGAAATTTAGTGAAATAGCTCTTTTACATTCACGACAAAGAAATCTGATGGTGTAAGTGGGTGCCGGGGTATGGTTACACCGTCCCTTTGCAATAAAAGGATGATAATATAACTGATACTATCGATAAAAATCATGATTCTGGACCCCCAGTGTTTGGAATTTTCTGTTGATATTTTCATGAATTATGGAAAAAAACAGCATATTTAAATTGATTTTACAAACACAGGATGATGTTATATTTACAAAAATAAACTGGTTTTGTGCAGCAGATTTTTGACTAAATCACTCGCTGCCAACTATCTACCAACCAACCCTATCTACCAACGAAAAGATTTATACCAACAGTTTTTTTTCGTGTTAGGTATAGTATCTTGAGAATTCAACACGCCTTTCAAAATAACATGGATTAATAAGAGCTTACATACTTTACATTCAAATGTTCGTAACTAACCATTTTCATTTTACGTTTATATAGTTCTCTTAATCTTGCCTGCGTATCGCCACGGTAGTTTTGCTTAAATAACAATGTTATCACAATCCTTTGCTACCTTCGAGAGTAATAACCCCGTCCACCCGTATTTCTTATTCGTATTTCACCATTTTTAATTTCGCTAAGTGAATACTTTCATTGCACATCCTTTATTTATGTACCTATTTATTTGGTCCAGCTTTCTGCTTTTAACCAAATTGGATATTAACTGTTCTTTAACCGCTGTTCGGTTATAATTACTGTTAAAACTTTCACGTGGTTAAATGTAATTGCATTCAACGTGTGTTCATTAAGGGCAGTCATTTGTATGGTCCCCTTTCATTGTTGACTAGCTTTTGCCGGCAACTACGCTCGCATTTTTTCTAGATGTTCACAATAGCGCCACCAATTGAATCCTATAATAGCTGACAACCATCTAGGAGAACCCATAGTACAAAAAAAATCAATATCGGTTCAGCCGTTTCCGAGAAGAATTACGAACACACGCACAGCGGATTTTTTTGTATCTATACAAATAAATAAAATTGGAGTGTCTGTTTGTAATATCAAAATAATACCTTTTCACTGAATGCATATGAAAGTGCATACGCTACTTATAACAAAAACGCGTTTTTTTTTGGCAGTCTGTCTGTTTGTTTCGGGTAATCTCCGAAACGGCTGGACCGATTTTGACGGGACTTTCACTGGCAGATACCGATGTTAACAATTAGGGTTCCGTGTAAAAAATAAAAATCATGAAATCCAAGAGTATTTCCGAAAAGGCTGGAACGATTTTGACGGGATTAACACTTAATTAATTCCACGCGGACGAAGTCGCACAGCTAGTAAAAATATGTTATTTGTGAGTCGAGTACTTCTAAGCATACATTGTGTATGGCATGGGTGTGTGTGTGGCTGATTACGTCACACATGAGGCTAATTCCTACTTTGTGGAAACACAATGTAAGCTCCCGTAAATTAGGATTAGGTAGGTTTCATTTTAATATTTCATGAAAGGCGCTTTCTCTCTTAATTAAACTAAGATAATCTCTCACTATTGTTATTTGACGACTGTTTGGTGCAGTGGTTTGAGCGTAAGCCGCTCGGCTCACTGCACATGGTGGTTGCGGGTTCTATTCCCGGCACGGCGGGCCAAATTTCGGAAATGGCCTTTTCGTAATTTGCCCAGGTTTAGGTGTCACTGGGATCGCCTCGAGACCATTGTACCGGTACCCATAGTACAAGCGTTGCGTAGTTTGGGACCATATATAGTTGGTGTGTCAGGCTGGCGATATTTATTTATTTGTCTTTCATTTATACCTGACTTTAAGTCAAGATGTTCTTCTGGTAAAGAAATTAGTGATACATAGAGCAAATTGTCATTGATACTTACCTAGTTCAACAATATGAAGACCTCATAATATAGATTTTGAACCCAGGCAGTGTTTAACTTTTATTTTTTACAAGCATTCTCCAGTTTCAATATTTTAACATCGATAAGGGCTCAGGCATATTGTCAGGCGTGAACAGATCGTCGGCCTATCGTGTAAGCTAAATAGAGCGAATAATGAGATTCTCCATCCAACGCCTAAGCTATTGCTAGGTCGATGAACTACCCGTGAAGTATTTGGACACGATTTGTGATAAATCTTCAATGCCGGATTACTAGGTCGTTCATTCATACTTTTATGTTGAGAGTCTCGATATATCCAGCGAGAAGCGATACGAAATGGCAATAATGTTTAAGATAATCAATTTGCCAAAGTTCGGGCGGCCATTTTGTAAAATTTATGTCAATTCGGTGATGGAAACTGTGGTGTTAATTAAAAATAAAAGAAAGCAAACAACGAATATAAATAAAAGCAAATATGTATAAACTAAATGAATAAATTAAAGGTATAAAATATTAAAAAAAAACAAGTTTTTTTAATTGCCCCAAAAATAAGAAAAAAATAAAACTAATAAATTTAGTACATGTATACAATACAATATATTAAATGGTACATTTCAGTTCAATCGGTTAAAGATGACTGATTTAAAATTCAGTTGCAAGATTCCACCCGGACAAACATACATACATTGCAAATAAATAAAATCTTGTTAAAAAACAGATGATTTGACATGATCGAACTATGAAACTCTATTATCTTTGACGTGTTAATAAACGTAGCAAATAACCAATGACCGCTCGCGTCTTATACCCACCCGTAAGGAACGCGACACTTGGATCATTCAAATCTTATTCACCGACGTAGGTGCAAGTGACACTAGGGGTTAAAGTTATTGTGTTGTGAATTTGAAAAAGAGGTATCCTATTGATTAATAATTACAACACAGTTAGCCTTAATCAACAAAACTACCATAATGTGTATCTCTGTATTTTTCCTTTACGATTACTTGAACAAGCTTTAACGAATCCTATCTTGAGTTTAATTTAATTTCCCAATTGCACCGGTACTCTGGTGCAAATCTTTACAGTGCCCTAATGACAGCAATGTACGGTTTAATAGGATAGGTTTATTAGCTTATAACCCGTTACTTTGGTACTTAGCAAGGTGGACTTTAAGTCGTACTGATAAGGGTGTATTTGCTGGATTCTAATGAGATTAAGAAATTATATTAGGTGCTTAACAAATTGTTATGAGAATGTGAAAATGATTCCCTATATAAACATTTCATAAAACTACCCACTTACTAATTTATATTTATAAAATGTGTTTCAAGAATGTTCTCGTAAATAATATAGAAAATAGTTTTGCACTAGCGGTTTGCTATTTCAGGCTGTGTGTATGTTTCGTCCAGTGCAACTACAAAGTGCATTTAGAAGCAGACGTACCAACATTTTTTTTATTCCAAGATAATCCAGCGTTCCTCTCGAGTCGGGAACGGTCAGGTCAGTGTTTGGTAGACCGCATCTTAATGTCTTCTATTTCTCTTTCCAGATAGACCCAAACACAGCGTTCCTGCGAGCGGCGCGCGCGGGCCAACTTGACACGGTGGTCGACCTCCTCGACTCCGGTGCCGTCAAAGACATCAACACATGTAACTCTGTAAGTTTATGTCTTCCCAAAAACCAGTAGTGTCAATTCAGCATCGATTTTGGACCCTAAAGACCTTAGAGGTCGAACTTTTTCTTAAAAAACTTTAATCGTTCGATCTGCTTAGTTCGCAATAAATAATAATAATTTAGCCCTTTTTGATGTCCCACTGCTGGGCACGGGCCTCCCCTCAACATGAGGGGGATTCAGGCCATAATCCACCACGCTGTTAGTTCGCAAACTTTGCAAATTTTCTCCCATCTATTGTATGTATTCTGCAGAATTCAACAAGGAGAAATAATTTAGTAAGTATACATTTTGACCTTTAAATCGTTACAGTGTACTAATAATGAAAGCAATCTATAGATTATAGGAGATTAGCTTATATCGTTACTTTGGTACTTAGCAAGGTCGACTTTATTTAGTACTAATAAGAATTCGATAGGAGGATTCTAGTTAGATAAAAATGAAATAAGAATTATCTAATTTTACTAGATAATGGGAAAAGGCAGTTAGCAGTGATAGCCGATTGGTTAAAGCACGCGTCTTGCGGGCAACCAGGTCTTGGGTTCAAATCCCGGCTCGCACCTCTGGATTTTTCGAAATCTATGTGCGATTCATAATTTCTATATGATTATGACTTGCTTACGGTGAAGGAAAACATCGTGAGGAAACCTGCATGTCTTAGAAGGTCTAACCAATTTTCGAAAGACATGTGAAATCCGCCAACCCGCACTGGGCCAGCGTGGTGGATTATGGCCTGAATCCCCCTCATTTTGAGGGGAGGCCCGTGCCCAGCAGTGGGACGTCAAAAGGGCTAAATTATATTATTATTAATGGGAAAAGGTAAGGGAGCTGCTAACATTATGACCTTTAAAGATCACTTTCGATTACCTATAACGAAAAATGTGTTCTGTTTTTGTAAGAAAACATCCTCGGTCCCTGCGTGGATTGTAAATGTCGGACGGAAATCTGGGAGGGGTCGGGAAAGTTTCTATGAAATGTTATTTTTTACGGTGCTAGAGCCAAGCTTGTAGCCATTTGACTACATAGACGGTGAGAGCCGAAAAGCACAAAGTGATCCAACCATTTTCCAGTTACAAATCAACTATAGACGGCAGTTCTGAAAAGTTGCGCAGGCAAAGCAATCGAAAGCAGTCCTCTCTAAATTTAGACTCTAAGACGTATTCTACTAACTAAGTAGTACCTTCCAAAGGTTGTCTGCAAGAGATCGCAGTCTGCAATAAGACCGCCCAATGTTGTTACGCTATTGTTTTTTTATGTTATTAGAGAGGTATATTCCGAAGTTTAGTGTGCAATAAAGAGTTATTCTATTCTATTCTATCTATACAAATCTATACAAATAAATAAAATGGGAGTGTCTGTTTGTAATATCAAAATAACACCTTTTCACTAAATGCCTATGAAAGTACAAGCGACACCTATAACAAAAACGCTATTTAAAATTTTTTTGTCTGTCTGTCTGTCTGTCTGTCTGTCTGTCTGTCTGTCTGTCTGTATGTCTGTCTGTCTGTCTGTGTGTTTGTTCCGGGTAATCTCCGAAACGGCTGGACCGATTTTGACGGGACTTTCACTGGCAGATAGCTCATGTTATAAGGAGTAACTTAGGGTACTTTAATTTTAGAAAAACAAAATTAAAAAAATTGGGTCCTGTTGCGCGGGCTCAGAACGCGGGAGCGGGATTTTTTTTTAAGTTAAATTCCACGCGGACGAAGTCGCGGGCTCAGCAAGTTCTAACTATATGCGTTCGTAATTCTAGCCAGGCTGTCCATTTAATGATGGCGTCTATGATTACTCCTGTCAGGTACCGCTCTTTGTATTTCTAGTTCAGGAGAACAGATGAGGCGAACCGGTGTTGGTAATGGGCGAATTATATGTCTAATTCCCCATGATTTGCTAGCGGATATAACTAGCAATGGTGTACGGATACAGTTGTAAGCAATAATTCACGTTGTCTGATTCGAAATGAAAACAAAATCACATGCTTAGAGGTCGTGTCTTAAGCTTCAAAACTGATGGAAATATTTAGGTTTTTTCTAAAGGTGCAATAATTAGTCTTTGTGCTAGCCGGTTTTTCGGTATCTTCTTTTCCCTCTTTTTTCTTATTCGAAAATATGTAATAGGTATGTCCCCAGTATCATGTAATTGTGTAGTGTTTCAACTCTACCGCAGTCTACAACAATAATGGATATTGTAAGGTCATTCGGAACAAGATGGCTCTACCGGTAACGGTTATTAGTTTAGTTTAAAGATTTATTACAATGCGAAGCGGGATTAAACTTCAAGCACCCAAGATGAATTTTTGAATAACTTGCAATGACATTCTTTATTAGTTTTGTGAATTTCATATCGAGATAACTCTTCCACAATACAGCGTTGAATATCTACTGATAATGTTCAAAGTTATTCTGCAGAAGTTTTGAACTCTATAATTTAATTATAACTCGCTCTGTAGTGTTAGGAAATTGTTAATAGCCCGATGTGGCGCTGTCGACGTTATATTCACTGAAAATAATAATTATGTAGTCTCTACGTAGTCTTTATGAAGGACTCGAGACTTTAAAAGCATTTCCATAAAATTTGAAGTGATCGTCATTTTTGGCAAAATATCTCATCCTGAGAAGTTCGTTGGCTATTCCACAATCTGGCACAGCAGCCAGAGCATGTGGTGTGTCATATCCTTTCAAATATAGAGTCCATTTTAATATAACCTTCATTATTCCACGACAACAAGGTCTCTACCATCTCCCCAGTGATACGAGGCCGTGTTACTCCAGTTCTGATCCCGCGGGAGTTGATTATAGCAACGGTAACGACGCAAATTGAACGAATAGTAATGCGCGCGCGCATTCTGTGTCAGCAACACAATAGGGCCGCATGTACGCATAGGGCTGTCACGATTAAGAATCGGTACGAAAAAATAATTGCATGAAATTAGATTCTGAATAGGTTCGCAATTTAAATGCCTCCTTAGTGACGAATGACAGGGGAACCAAAAAAATAATATATATTGCTTGAATGCCAAACTGTGGTCGAGATGGATCGGTCCCACTATATCCATTCAGATTTGTTCGATGGAACTAATGAGACTTTATCTTACCAATATAAGACTTTATCGTACCATTGGTACGTCAACTGAAACGACTTACTAGAAAGTTAAAGTCTCGCTCACATCGACCAATAAAATAGCTTAATTTTCTTCAGCTCTATTAAAATGAAGTGGTCCTGTTGGTCAAAGCGAGTAAGCTAGCTAGCCAACTTGAACCCGATCTTCAGATGAAATCAAAATAAATACACCCACGCCATGTTATCTACTTGGAGGCTTAGACCCACGGAGCTATTTTTGTTAATTGCTAATCTACTTACAAGCTATTTTTGTAAACTAGACGAGATAAAAAACGTGCTTAAAATATTATATTTATGCTACAGTGTACTTCTGGACATCAAAAAAGTATCTTAATTCTATTTAAAGTACAAAAAGCACAGGCATTCAAGCTTCTTGCCGCGATCATCGAACGCTAATTAAAAAAAAGATAATGCAATCAATATAACCTATTGTCGAATTGAAATGGTGTTCGGCCTTCAAGTCGATGCGTTCCGCTTGGTTGGGCGGCAATAAGGGTCAGCGTACATTCACGATTCCACTCAAACCAAATACTTATAATCGACTCATATTTGTGAGCTGTTAAAACGGATCAGCCGTTTGAAATAATCAGCTCTTTTGTAGTTTAAAAAGTCTTCGCATCAGGGTTTTTTAATTCTCAATTTAGAGTTATTATTCTCTCAATAGGCGAGCAACACAGGAACACATAGATAAAGAAGGCAGACACGGATAAATCCGAATATGTGGCAGATAGCGTACATATACGAATTATTAAGCCGATTGCGTCCCTGAAGACAGAATGTCGTAAGATACTTTTGTCTCCAGTTTGTGCTGTGCCTTAGTAATGTATCACATTTCCACATTCTCTCCTACTATTGAGATCTATAGAATGTTTCTACTTGCGTACATACAATACTTTGCGAATATGCGCGTGCGTACCGCTCCGTCCAGTCGGTATTTTAATTGTTCCGCACAATTGTATTTTTTGTTTTGCTGCGTTAATTTGTAAATTTATACCTTCTCGGTACCTACGTACATCACAACTGGCAGTAAGTTACAAATTACGTATTTAAAAAGGGAGGGCGAGTCAGCATGACAACAGCTTTGGGGCCAACCAATACCTGTTAATCGGTTTCCAACCTCATCAGGACTCAGGAGTCAATTCCAATTAAAGTTTATGGACCGATGATTCTGCCAACGACAGGTTTAAGGGACAAGTTAAGTACAGATAAACAATTAAACGGTAGGGAACGATAATTAGGTGGAATCATGTCAGAAGTACTAATGATTTCTTCATCCCTTGTCCCACAGAACGGGCTGAATGCTCTTCATCTCGCTGCTAAAGATGGCCACATATCCGTAGTCGAGGAGCTACTAAAGCGAGGCTCGACCGTCGACGCTGCCACCAAAAAAGGTACCATTTCATTAATGTAATCCATGGCGAAGATAATATTATCTTAGTGCTATAAACTTGGAGTCCGTTGAATCCTTTGCTTGAATCATTTGCGGTCGCCAAAATTGTCCTCTAATGGACTAATAACGACATGGTTTTGATTTCTTTTATGTTTAATTTTAGCTTTCCGTTTAGTAGACAACCAAAACAGTCCATAATAACAAAAATCAATGATTGTTAATACTATTTACACGCTTTTTGATAGCAGATTTGATTATGTTAAAATTGCCGATCACAATCATTCATTTGGTTGGTGCAAGAATTCTTGGCTCAAGAAAGAATCATCTTCTTTCTCGAGCCAAGAATTCTTTGCAATTGGATCGTCAACTTTTTCAGGGGTCGATGCAACGTTCTCTATGAAGCAATTGAATGTATGCGGGCTAACTTTTTGAAGCTGGTTTTACTTAACAAATGAAATTACCTATATTAGTATTTACTGCTACCGTTTAGTTTAGTAGCAAGCTGTAGTGTCTTCAAATTCAGATAAACGTGTACAACTGTGAAGTATTATGTCGAGCTCTAACTCTTTATTTAATCATTGATTTTGTTCCAGGCAACACAGCACTCCACATAGCATGTCTCGCAGGACAGGAGGCTGTCGCGCGGGCGCTCCTGGCCGCGGGGGCGAAGGCCGACGCGCAGTCAGCAGCTGGCTTCACACCTTTATACATGGCAGCTCAGGAGAACCATGCAGGGTGCGTGAAGATGCTGCTGGCTGCGGGAGCCAGCCAGACGCTGGCTACAGAGGTAAGAATGTGGTAGGAGATACATACATTTTCTGAGGAATTATAACTCCTGGATGACTATAAACTTTTGTATTAAAAATATCAAATGCCATTCTACTGTCAAAGGTATTGATTTCAAGTCTCTAAGGCCCGTATTAATAAATCGATCTCAAGTCGGAGAGCGGTCTTGAGTAACCTTTTGACATGTCAATTTGTACCAGTATGACAAAAGAATGACATTTCCAAGATCGCCCTCAGACTTGAGATCGATTTATTTATGCGGGCCTAAGGTAAGAAAACTTACTAGAAGAGAAATATAATACCAGAGTTGATTTACTCTTCGTAGTAGTTGAGTTCCAAAGGCATTGCTTGTTACAGATAATTATAGAAAACGACTGCCTCCAGAAAGTTTTGCAATTTTAAATTCGAATCATTTAAATTTGTTTATGCGAATCTCATTTCCAAATTCCAACGGACATGATCAATTGATGAATGGTCAAGGGAAACCAGCATCTCTGTCAAAAGTTGTGTGGAGTATAATTATTTTTGGAGACACTTATATTTCTACAGAACTATATAATCCTGCGGTAATGTATAAAGGAACAGTTATGATGGAGTATGGTGTCTCTCCAGGACGGGTTCACCCCGCTGGCGGTGGCGATGCAGCAGGGCCACGACAGGGTGGTGGCGGAGCTGCTGGAGTCCGACACCAGAGGCAAGGTCCGGCTGCCCGCCCTGCACATCGCCGCCAAGAAAAACGACGTCAAAGCAGCCACATTACTCTTAGAGGTAGGTAACGAACACACCAAACTAAGTCCCAAACTAAGCAACGCTTGTACTATGGGTACCGTACAATGGACGGGGGGGCCGATCCCCACACAGTCCAGAGCAAATTATGAAAAGGCGATATCCAAAATGTACCCTAACAGGAATCGAACCCGCAACCACCCGGTGTAATGAGCCGAGCGGCCTACGCTCGAACCACTGCGCCAAGCATTCGTCAAATGAGCTTACAGTTACACCCGGGCAAACATACATTGCAAGTTAAATAAAACTATTTAAAATATTGCTTGATAAGCAATAATGTATTCTATAACGACTTGCAGAACGAACACAATCCAGACGCATGCTCCAAGTCCGGGTTCACGCCTCTCCACATAGCGGCGCACTACGGGAACGTCGGGGTGGCGAAGGCTCTGCTATTGGCCGGCGCGGACTCCGGCCGGTCGGCTAAACACAACATCACCCCCTTGCACGTGGCCAGTAAATGGGGACAACTGGCTATGGTGGATCTGCTAGTTGAAAATGGTAATTATCTCCTTTAATTACATCGCTATAGAGATCATGTTAAATATTTATACTTTTTTTCCCAAGTTAAGTAATATTTCAGGCGTAACACATTTTTTCCTTAAAAAAAGACTACTAGCAATGTGAGTTTATCACATTACTAGTATTCCCGTTAGCCCCTCCAGCTAATGCTTGTGTTAGAAGCGGGCTCACGTCAATAGTTTAATGTCCAGGATGGAGATCGAACCCGGAACCTCTTAGTTACGAAGGCGGCGGCCCCTCTAACCCCTAAATTATTGAAACTTCAACACAGTTCTATATCTGACTATACAACTGTTATTAATACATTACATCTCATAAACTATCATGGACACTCTTTTAGATAATATGTTAATTAGCAGTACCTTTTTAGTCCTTAGGTTTTTTTTGTATTTTAAACTGTTTTTAAACTCTTATAGAACACGGAGAAGCTTTTAACATAGCTACTAACAGATATTTTGTCAGCGATAAATGTATACGGAAATGAAACTTGAAGCCCATAATAGCGTATTATTAGACTCTTTGATCAATGAAGATGTATAGGAAATAGCGTCATGCTATATTTGAAGGTTATAAAACTTTGAGGTGTTCCGCAAGGTTATCTTTTGGGCCCACTCTTTTTCAATGTGTGTATTCGCTATTTACACCGATTTATATTACTGTCTCTGTTTTTTTTGAAGGACAAAATAAGTAAATCAGTGCATACGTTGGTGTTAATGATTCTGAGTATGTTAGGTGAATGCTTCTACTCGTAGCTTTAATCACAATAATTGGAAATTCCTCGAGCAAAGCAAAACTAATTACTACTTTCGGTTTTGTATTAATTAAACCTTAAAAACCGTCGGTTCACTAACTGAAACGTTAAAAAAGCATGTAAACAGTTGATTTTTTAACAAACTCGAGTTATAAATCAAACAAATTGTCATCGGTTGGACTCGTAATTACATATGCGCACTTTTGTTGTTGCACACGCAATACGTATTTGTAATTACAATTGAAATGAGATCTAGATATCGTTAAATTGGAAATTCAGTATTTAATTGGTCACTTCGCACCGTTAGCTCGTTACGCCGTCCATCAGGGATCATTATTTCGCAATATTCTGTGGACACGAGCGATAACTGTGACGGATATTCCATTACGTCGTTTTATAATTTGGCAATATTCCGACTTGATATATTGCACTGAAATCGAATCGACCGATAGTTGGGTGCCACAATTGGAAAAAAACTAAAAGGCAACCAGCTGTGTAATTGGGGAAAAGTAACAAGAAATGTATTAATCTAATACTTTATGCGGCGCCGAATATCTTTCTGGCAGGTTTGTCAACAAAATGTTCCAGCTATTTTCCACACTGATTGATTGGCACTCGTTGAAATCGTTTTCATTTAACTCACTTAACACAATCGCATGAAATATGGGCATATTTATAAATCACTAGCTGTAGCCTGCGCGCGTTGCTACGCTGTCAAAGATTGTCGTACCAACGTAGAAACCTTGTGGGCTCATGTACAACACTTTGCTGAAGATCATGACATGAATAAATGCATAGTTTACGATTCCCTATATAGGTAACATATGCCTCATAGCTGGTTCTAATATAACCATAGTTTTTACTTTTGACTCGGATTGAGTGCCCATATTGACATGGAGCGCTAGGTAATCTCTCCCCAAAAGCTTGACTTGTAAAATGCAAACCTTTTCTGCTGATGCTGTAATTATTACCAAAGAGGATCTTGTTTGCATGAAATGTTTTTAATATGGCCCTAAGCCAGTCCTCGTCACATCGTCTTCGGACGAATCACCTGGCGTAGGGCTGAGTCTCAACAGATCGCAGCACGACGCTGCTCTACCGAGCACAACACCCCGCCAGGAACGGAAGTCGTCTACAGACTATTCCGAGCCCCGACATCGAACTGATAGATAAATGGTCTAAGCCCTAAGCGGCCATTCTCACGGCAACCCGACACAGATAATTTCCAAATTTTTTTTTTTTTTTGTGTCACAAAGTCGGCTAGCCCACGTCCTGCCTGATGTTAACCAGTTACCGAAGCCTGAAGGGGGATAGAGGAAGGGGTTGGAATTCCGGCTCTCTCACTCTTACGAAATACAGCTATAATAGCCACTTTGCGCCCATCTTCTGTGAGATGGTGGTACCCCGATCGAGCCAGTCTGTATATGAGCTGTACTCTGTTGGCTATTGCTTGGCTCTATCTTACTTTGCTGTATCCGAAATCCGGATGTCAAATACGGTCATGAATAAAAATTTAACGCCAGATTGCCCCAAATTAAGCAACGCTTGTACTATCGGTACCGTACAATGGACTGGGGGCGATCCCAGTGACACGGACCTGTGCAAAGTACGAAAAGGCCATTCCGCAATTTGCCCCGTTGGGAATTGAACCCGCAACCACCATGTGCAGTGAGCCGAGCGGCCTACGCTTCGAGCAAACTGCGCATAACGATCGTAACATTATCTGTGAAATAAATAAATAGTAAAATCTTCGTATTCTTCGCGTGAATGAATACTAATTCAGATGACTGAATTCTGTTCTAAATTCGTTTGAACAGTTTGGTATATCTTTGTCATACTAATATTATAAAGAGGAAAACTTTGTTTGTTTGATTGTAATGAATAGGCTCCGAAACTACTGAACCGATTTGAAAAATTATTTCACTGTTGGGAAGCTACACTATCCCCGGGTGACATAGGCTATAATATATTTTCAAATAAATTAGGGATCCTAACTAAAACTCGAATAATGTAACCGCAATGTACCCGTGCGAAGCCGGGACGGGCCGCTATCAATAATATGTATGTATGTTCAGGTGCGAACATCGCAGCAGTGACCAGAGACGGCCTGACGCCGCTGCACTGCGCGGCGCGGTCTGGACACAGCAATGTGGTGGCGAGGCTCCTGCAGCACGGAGCGCCCATCACTAGCAAAACTAAGGTGGGCATAGTGTTATTTAAAAAATCTACACTGACCCAAATCTTCCTTCCCAAATAATTTTTCAATAATAAGATATTATACTACGGATTATGTCAGGTGTCCGATTCCTTTGCAATAGCCCAATCCATCTAAACTTTATCAATAGAACCATTTTTCCCTTTCCATATTTGAAATAGCTCCGGCAACTGTTGGGGTCAAGTCGCTCCATATGTCACATAATTTGCAGCAGTTGACCTCATGACAATACCTGTGCTTTTCATGACAATACAATTCTCACAAAGGGCCTCTACATGTTGGCCCATGTCCCCATGCAAGCCTTCCAAAGGATCGGGCAGAGCCCGTGATACAAAGAGACTATTAAAAAATATTTATTCCTTCCTAATAATGGGTCCCGTCAGTTAAAGAGTAATTACTCAACAGAATTCTAGACTACTGGACTTGTATTTTCATTTCAGTTTCATTTAAAGTTCAGTTTTTAAGCAGTTTTGTTTTTGTTTTTTTAATTTAAATTTTTTAACTTACATACTTATAACAAAGTTGGCTTACAGTAGCTTATAGATGATTGCAATACCAAGGAAGGAAGGATGGGGAGTGGGAATTGGGATAAAGGGAGAAGGGGCTTCGGCTTCTGGCCCTCTTACACATCATACAAAACGCATCATCGCGATTCGTCGTTAAAGTTCTAGACAAGAATTCTTGCCGGTGTAGAGTCCAGATTGAAGAATTATTTATCCCAAATTGTTTTAGTGCCTTTATTAGGGTATTGGGCGCAAAGTGCTGTACGCCACTCGAGCTCAAAGAGTCACCTTACCCCTTTCGGTTCCCGTCCTCCTTCCCCTTATTTCCCTCTAACATTACTCCACCTTCCCCTCTCAATGAGGGTAAAAATGTCGCAAGACAAGTAAACTAACAGATAACGGCATGCTAGCCCAGAGATAATAAATGTAGCAAAAAGTCGCTGGGCTAATCTGGTGAACTGAAAAATGACTGCCCTCTAATCCCCTCTCTTTTTAACCCCCCAATAAAAAAGAGGGGTGTTATAAGTTTAATATGTGTATCTGTGTGTCTGTCTGTGGCACCGTAGCGCCCAAGCGGATAAACCGATTTCAATTTTTGATCAAGAATTTTCTTAGCTTTGTTTCATGAAAATCGATTCAGTCGTTTGACAATTATCGCCTCTTCTATAGTTTATAATGTCGTTGCATCGGGGGTTTTCAATTTTAGTTTTATCTCCTAAGAAGACTTCTCTTGTTACAGAACGGCTTGACACCTCTCCACATGTCCGTCCAGGGCGAACATGTAGAGACGGCCAAGGTTCTACTCACAGAGGGCGCCCCCATCGATGACGTCACCGTCGACTACCTCACAGCGTTGCATGTTGCGGCCCATTGCGGGCACGTCAAGGTAATATTAACCTTATTTTTGAACGTACAATGATGATTTTTGGATACGTTTGATTCACACATAACTTTTACCCCCTTATTAATAATAGTTTAGCGTTTGTATAGTTAAACTATACTTAGTATTCTAGCTTTGAATGTAAAATTACTGATGATAGAAAGGGATAGCTCGGTGCGTAACGATTCGCCCGCTAATCCACGTTTATAAGGGGCCTAGGAAATAAATTGGTCCTTTTTTTGCTGCAATACCCGATAATATGACCGACTTGAGTGGTAGATTTGACCGTGTGTGGACCGCATCATATGGACTTCAGGCTTTTCATCGAAGTTTCCACCTCTTAATACGAAATTTGATGAATCAAAGACAAGAATTTGTTATTCTGGGGTCATTACTTCGTTTTGTATGTAGGTATGATTGATTTTTCTCAATATCGTTGCAGGTAGCCAAACTTCTTCTAGACCGGAACGCGGACGCTAATGCGCGTGCGCTCAACGGCTTCACCCCGCTCCACATCGCCTGCAAGAAGAACAGACTCAAAGTCGTCGAGTTGCTACTCAAATATGGCGCTAGTGAGTAAACTTAAGTATTATACTATACTTGCTGATCTGACAGAAGTTGTCCTGTCTTAACTTTGAATATTGAATTCGAATTGTTCCGCTCAACTTTCTTATTTTTTTCTTTCATAAGAACCGTCCTCTGATAAACATAACAAAAAAAGAATTAGCGAAATCGTTCCATCCGTTCACGCGTGATGCGATGACCAAGGCAATAGAGATTCATTTTTAGGGTTCCGGACCTTAACAGGAAAAACGGAACCTTTATAGGATCACTTTGTTGTCCGTCTGTCTGTCTGTCTGTCTGTCAAGATTTTTTTTCTCAGGAGCGGATAGAGATATCAAGTAAAATTAATATCAAATATCAAACGACATAGACCCTTGTAGGTTTACAAAAAATTAGGCTTCTAAGACAACGCAATCAAAATATACGGCCATTTATGTCGCATATTTTGGTACTTTTTACAAATTCAATAATCAAAACAAAGGAATCAACGCACAGCCGAAACCGCTGGTGTTAGAATCATGAAATTTGGGCAGTAGGTACCTTTCATACCGTAAATATCCACTAAGGAAGGATTTTGTAAAATTCCACCCCCAAGTGTATAAAATAGGGGATGAAAGTTTGTATGAGTAAAAAAAAATCTCAACTTTGAGCCATGAAAATTTGTATTAAGGTTACTCATTACAAATAAAAAATAAAATTTTCAGCGTGTTATAAAACTCCACCCCTAACTGTGTGAAATAAGGGTAAACAGTTTGTATTGGGACCCGAATTTGTTTAAGCTGAAAACGTGGCTTAAGGTAGATCTTGCTGTAAAAACTTGAAACACGGTGCCAAAAATCTAGAAAAAATTTGGACACTAGCACATGACACTACATTGCAATTAAAATTATAACCGGAGAAATGGGTTCACTAAATCACGAGCTACAGCCGACCAAGTTAATGTGAAGTTAATTCCCCGTCGTTTCTGGATAAACTCAATACTAAGATTCAAAAAACAACCGGAAATACAACTTTGTTTCTGGTGTTTCATTCACTACTCTGGTTATAGATACGAGAAATGTTCGCTATTGAAATGGGTCCGGAAGCCTTCATTGTGCATGTCCTGATGTGCACTTGCCCGGTTTTTTTTATATATTATATAGATTTCAGGGAAGTAATAATGATAATTTAAATGCGATTGGACGAGGCGATAAATATAATGAATTTCTGACTACCATCTTCTGAAAAATATGCCTAAATCTAGTCACACTGGGGGCCCCGTAGGCCATTGGGGGTCAATTGTAATAATGAGTAATTACAGAGAAATTAGTGCTTATGTAATCAGCACTATTGTCTTCCTGGTAGAATCTATTCACAGATTATTCTAGTACATCCGAAAATTGCTTACGAATTCTTTTTTATTAGAGTCAATATTTGCCTCTGCCATTGGCGAAAGTGTTTGTTCATGTATAGCGCATCACTACCTAAGTACCTACTAAGTTATACAGAGTGTAAGGGGCATCGTAATGTAACGCAAATGCTGAAATATTCGAGCATAATTCATGAAAATATCGACGGAAAATTCCAACTCTGGGGGTCCAGAATCACATTTCGTTACGATGTCCCTTACACCTTTTATATTAAAATAGTACATTGTTACACGAGTGGTGAAAGTGACTTATTTTTCCCGAGACGGGGTTTGGCGCCCGAGCGTAGCGAGGGCGCTAATAGTTCGAGGGACAAAATAAGTCTTTCACCCGAGGTAAACACTGTGCTTTTCATTACGAATACAAGGAAAATAAAAATAAAAACAGGAATTGGCTAAAGAAATAATACAAGGAAGCATGAACAATACTCTACAACTCGAAAAAAAAAAAGATCGGATTGCCGCCTATTTTGTTTTTTTTCGTTGGCCGGCCAACTTCATTATTTAGCCAGTATTTTTAATTTTCATTTTTAAATATTTTGACCAAATCTATGTTATTTTAAAGAAATTGTTGAAACTAAATTATAATTAAGTCATTGAAATAAAACTATTTTTCGGATTTTATCGCGTTTATTAACTTTATGTTCCCGACGTTTCGGTTGCTTTACAGCAGCCATGGTCACGGGGGGACTGAGGTGTTAGACGTCCTGATGTTATAGTTAGTAACTGGGTACCCTCATATTTAGTTGTTGTTTGTTGTTTGTTTGATCCAGTAATTAATATAATTAAATCCAAAACCAAGTGTACCATTGCAAGACCTCGAGACACTGTGAGCACTTTCTGCGTGGATTTGGAATTTGACAGTATGAGTAATGAAAAATACCTTTTCATTACTCATACTCTGAAAGTAGGTCTGAAGTTGCCTGAGGAGCGGGTTGAAAGTAATACTTTTCTGGCCCGGGAGAATCACTTTCAACTGACAGCTGTCAAATTATAAAAAAAAAATAGTACCATTTTCACATTTCTATGGAACTATGTTCAAACTTTTTCTACAGTCACTCAATTACAGCACGATGTAAAATTGAAATAACAAAGTTAAGTATTAATTAAAGAATATATATTTTTAAACGACTTAATTATTATTTAGTTTCAACAATTTCTTTAAAATAAAATGAAGATGAAAATGAAAAATAATGGCTAAATAATGAAGTTGGCCGGCCAACGAAAAAAAAACTAAATAGACGGCAATCCGACCTTTATTTTTTTTTCGAGTTGTAGAGTATTGTTCATACTTCCTTGTATTATTTCTTTAGCCAATTCCTGTTTTTATTTTTACTTTCCTTGTATTCGTAATGAAAAGCACAGTGTTTACCTCGGGTGAAAGACTTATTTTGTCCCTCGAACTATTAGCGCCCTGGCTACGCTCGGGCGCCAAACCCCGTCTCGGGACTAAATAAGTCACTTTCACCACTCGTGTAACAATGTACTATTATTCACGATAACCCCATGGTGGTGGCAGGTAAATCGTCAACGACGGAGTCCGGTCTGACCCCGCTGCACGTGGCGTCGTTCATGGGCTGCATGAACATCGCGCTGGTGCTGGTGGGCGCGGGCGCGGCGGCCGACGCGGCCACGGCGCGCGGCGAGACGCCGCTGCACCTGGCGGCGCGCGCGCACCAGACCGACCTCGTGCGCGTGCTGCTCCGGAACAACGCCAAGGTCACTACTAACTACATCACTATACATGAACATCGCGCTGGTGCTGGTGGGCGCGGGCGCGGCGGCCGACGCGGCCACGGCGCGCGGCGAGACGCCGCTGCACCTGGCGGCGCGCGCGCACCAGACCGACCTCGTGCGCGTGCTGCTCCGGAACAACGCCAAGGTCACTACTAACTACATCACTATACATGAACATCGCGCTGGTGCTGGTGGGCGCGGGCGCGGCGGCCGACGCGGCCACGGCGCGCGGCGAGACGCCGCTGCACCTGGCGGCGCGCGCGCACCAGACCGACCTCGTGCGCGTGCTGCTCCGGAACAACGCCAAGGTCACTACTAACTACATCACTATACATAAATAAATATATGTCGCCGGACGAACACACCAACAGTATGGTCCCAAACTAAGCAACGCTTGTACAACGCAGATCTCTAGGTGAGATGCTGTAATTATATCATGATCCTTAACGTAATTTCAATCGTTTGCAGGTGGACGCGCGAGCTCGCGAAGAACAAACACCTCTCCACGTGGCCGCTCGCTTAGGGCACGCCGACATAGCGGCGCTACTGCTGCAGCACGGCGCCGATGTAGCGGCGGCCACTAAGGACCGCTACACACCGCTACACATCGCTGCTAAAGAGGGTATCCACAACTTACCTTATCCTTTTTAACATTCAAATATCAAGCACATCTAAAATAATACTAAAATATTTTTTTATTTCACGATTTTCATTAGAATATTCAAATTATCAATACCCATTTTCTGCATCTAAATCTGTCTTCTCTGGAAAACTTTAAGCAAGCACTTTTCAGTGTTTATATTACTCCCTTCATTTCTCAATGTGGTTCATTTCTTGTCTTGTTGAAAGCGACAAAGTATTAAAAATGCTGACGTATACTTCAAACTCAAACTCAAAAATGTTTTTTCATTACTCATACTCTGAAAGTAGGTCTGAAGTTGCCTGAGGAGCGGGTTGAAAGTAATACTTTTCCGGCCCGGGAGAATCGCTTTCAACTGACAGCTGTCAAATTATAAAAAAAAACTAGCTCCATTTTCACATTTATATGGAACCATGTTCAAACTTTTTCTACAGTCACACAATTACAGCACGATGTAAAATTTAAATAACATAAAGTTAAGTATTAATTAAAGAATATATATTTTTAAATGACTTAATTATAATTTAATTTCAACAATTTCTTTAAAATAACATAGATTTGGGCAAAATATTTAAAGATGAAAATGAAAAATAATGGCTAAATAATGAAGTTGGCCGGCCAACGAAAAAAAAAACAAAATAGGCGGCAATCCGATCTTTTTTTTTTCGAGTTGTAGAGTATTGTTTATACTTCCTTGTATTATTTCTTTAGCCAATTCCTGTTTTTATTTTTACTTTCCTTGTATTCGTAATGAAAAGCACAGTGTTTACCTCGGGTGAAAGACTTATTTTGTCCCTCGAACTATTAGCGCCCTCGCTTCGCTCGGGCGCCAAACCCCGTCTCGGGACAAAATAAGTCACTTTCACCACTCGTGTAACAATGTACTATTATTCATGCAAGCCAACAAAGCATTTTTGAATAGTCAGAATCTACCACCGGTTCTGAATGCTGCTTCCACTGAGAAGATCCGGCAAGAAACTCAATGGTTACTCTTTTCAATTAATACAAGATGGTATACATTCTCAGGAACAGCAACAGAATATGAGCAGGCAACACCATTGCCATTGATAATCTATACATCTATACAAATCAATAAAATTGGAGTGTCTGTTTGTAATATCAAAGTAACACATTTTCACTAAATGCATATGAAAGTACATATGCTACACATAACAAAAACGCGTTTTTTTTGTCTGTCTGTCTGTATGTTTGTTCCGGGTAATCTCCAACACGGCTGGACCGATTTTGACGGGACTTTCACTGGTAGATAGCTGAGGTTATAAGGAGTAACTTAGGCTACATTAATTTGAGGAAAATTATTAGGGTTCCGCGTAAAGAAATATAAACGCATGACATCCAAGAGTATCTGCGAAACGGCTGGACCGATTTGGACAGGATTTTCACTGGCAGCTAGCTGATATTATGTAACTCAGGCTATTTTTATAAAAAAGAAAACAAAATAAATAGATCACAAATGCTGTCTGTCGCGCGGGCTCTGAACGCGCGAGCGGACTTTTGGGATAGGTATATCGGTAAAACACGAAACATCGACTCCCCAAAAATTAAAATTAGACAAAAAAAAATGCTCACAAATGGAGCCTGCCACGCGTGCTCAGAACCCGCGGGAGGGCGTTTGCGATAGAGGTATATAAAACACGAAACATCGACTTGAAAATATGAGAAATGAGATTAAACTTTTCGTAAATTTTGCGAACTGAACGATCATTTATTGTTAAATATTTTTTTTGTTAAGTTAAATACCACGCGGACGAAGTCGCGGGCACAGCTAGTCAATTATAAAGTTTAAGACCGTACTTGGATATTATTTTCACACACACATTAATAATTTGCAATGTTTGTAGTTACATTACAGTAATTACATTACTAGAAATTAGTTCCGTTAGTCAGAGGGGAGGACTCATGGCAATTGTATAACTGCCACTTGCGGAAATCGACATCTAAACGTCTCTTTTCGTTCTTTAAATGCTTATAATATATAGTAACAGAGAGCCCCTTGGGAGTCTATTCATAGACGACACGTTACCTCGCAAAGCAATTGCACTATTTTCAATTCTGGACACAAAAGTACTAACAATAGTAAGTATCAAACGTAAACGTTCTTAAATATATTCCTATTTTGAAACCAGGCAAGGAGGAAGTGGCGGGCATCCTGCTAGACAATAACGCGCCGATCGAGGCGGAGACGCGCAAGGGGTTCACGGCGCTGCACCTGGCGGCCAAGTACGGAGACACCGGCGCCGCGCGGCTGCTGCTAGCACGCGGCGCCGCGCCCGCCGCGCCCGGCCGCGGTGACGTCACGCCGCTGCACATGGCCACCTACTACGGACACCCCGACATCGCGCTGCTGCTGCTCGACAAAGGTACAAGTACGGAGACACCGGCGCCGCGCGGCTGCTGCTAGCACGCGGCGCCGCGCCCGCCGCGCCCGGCCGCGGTGACGTCACGCCGCTGCACATGGCCACCTACTACGGACACCCCGACATCGCGCTGCTGCTGCTCGACAAAGGTACAAGTACGGAGACACCGGCGCCGCGCGGCTGCTCCTAGCACGCGGCGCCGCGCCCGCCGCGCCCGGCCGCGGTGACGTCACGCCGCTGCACATGGCCACCTACTACGGACACCCCGACATCGCGCTGCTGCTGCTCGACAAAGGTACAAGTACGGAGACACCGGCGCCGCGCGGCTGCTGCTAGCACGCGGCGCCGCGCCCGCCGCGCCCGGCCGCGGTGACGTCACGCCGCTGCACATGGCCACCTACTACGGACACCCCGACATCGCGCTGCTGCTGCTCGACAAAGGTACAAGTACGGAGACACCGGCGCCGCGCGGCTGCTGCTAGCACGCGGCGCCGCGCCCGCCGCGCCCGGCCGCGGTGACGTCACGCCGCTGCACATGGCCACCTACTACGGACACCCCGACATCGCGCTGCTGCTGCTCGACAAAGGTACAAGTACGGAGACACCGGCGCCGCGCGGCTGCTGCTAGCACGCGGCGCCGCGCCCGCCGCGCCCGGCCGCGGTGACGTCACGCCGCTGCACATGGCCACCTACTACGGACACCCCGACATCGCGCTGCTGCTGCTCGACAAAGGTACAAGTACGGAGACACCGGCGCCGCGCGGCTGCTGCTAGCACGCGGCGCCGCGCCCGCCGCGCCCGGCCGCGGTGACGTCACGCCGCTGCACATGGCCACCTACTACGGACACCCCGACATCGCGCTGCTGCTGCTCGACAAAGGTACAAGTACGGAGACACCGGCGCCGCGCGGCTGCTGCTAGCACGCGGCGCCGCGCCCGCCGCGCCCGGCCGCGGTGACGTCACGCCGCTGCACATGGCCACCTACTACGGACACCCCGACATCGCGCTGCTGCTGCTCGACAAAGGTACAAGTACGGAGACACCGGCGCCGCGCGGCTGCTGCTAGCACGCGGCGCCGCGCCCGCCGCGCCCGGCCGCGGTGACGTCACGCCGCTGCACATGGCCACCTACTACGGACACCCCGACATCGCGCTGCTGCTGCTCGACAAAGGTACAAGTACGGAGACACCGGCGCCGCGCGGCTGCTGCTAGCACGCGGCGCCGCGCCCGCCGCGCCCGGCCGCGGTGACGTCACGCCGCTGCACATGGCCACCTACTACGGACACCCCGACATCGCGCTGCTGCTGCTCGACAAAGGTACAAGTACGGAGACACCGGCGCCGCGCGGCTGCTGCTAGCACGCGGCGCCGCGCCCGCCGCGCCCGGCCGCGGTGACGTCACGCCGCTGCACATGGCCACCTACTACGGACACCCCGACATCGCGCTGCTGCTGCTCGACAAAGGTACAAGTACGGAGACACCGGCGCCGCGCGGCTGCTGCTAGCACGCGGCGCCGCGCCCGCCGCGCCCGGCCGCGGTGACGTCACGCCGCTGCACATGGCCACCTACTACGGACACCCCGACATCGCGCTGCTGCTGCTCGACAAAGGTACAAGTACGGAGACACCGGCGCCGCGCGGCTGCTGCTAGCACGCGGCGCCGCGCCCGCCGCGCCCGGCCGCGGTGACGTCACGCCGCTGCACATGGCCACCTACTACGAACACCCCGACATCGCGCTGCTGCTGCTCGACAAAGGTACAAGTACGGAGACACCGGCGCCGCGCGGCTGCTGCTAGCACGCGGCGCCGCGCCCGCCGCGCCCGGCCGCGGTGACGTCACGCCGCTGCACATGGCCACCTACTACGGACACCCCGACATCGCGCTGCTGCTGCTCGACAAAGGTACAAGTACGGAGACACCGGCGCCGCGCGGCTGCTGCTAGCACGCGGCGCCGCGCCCGCCGCGCCCGGCCGCGGTGACGTCACGCCGCTGCACATGGCCACCTACTACGGACACCCCGACATCGCGCTGCTGCTGCTCGACAAAGGTACAAGTACGGAGACACCGGCGCCGCGCGGCTGCTGCTAGCACGCGGCGCCGCGCCCGCCGCGCCCGGCCGCGGTGACGTCACGCCGCTGCACATGGCCACCTACTACGGACACCCCGACATCGCGCTGCTGCTGCTCGACAAAGGTACAAGTACGGAGACACCGGCGCCGCGCGGCTGCTGCTAGCACGCGGCGCCGCGCCCGCCGCGCCCGGCCGCGGTGACGTCACGCCGCTGCACATGGCCACCTACTACGGACACCCCGACATCGCGCTGCTGCTGCTCGACAAAGGTACAAGTACGGAGACACCGGCGCCGCGCGGCTGCTGCTAGCACGCGGCGCCGCGCCCGCCGCGCCCGGCCGCGGTGACGTCACGCCGCTGCACATGGCCACCTACTACGGACACCCCGACATCGCGCTGCTGCTGCTCGACAAAGGTACAAGTACGGAGACACCGGCGCCGCGCGGCTGCTGCTAGCACGCGGCGCCGCGCCCGCCGCGCCCGGCCGCGGTGACGTCACGCCGCTGCACATGGCCACCTACTACGGACACCCCGACATCGCGCTGCTGCTGCTCGACAAAGGTACAAGTACGGAGACACCGGCGCCGCGCGGCTGCTGCTAGCACGCGGCGCCGCGCCCGCCGCGCCCGGCCGCGGTGACGTCACGCCGCTGCACATGGCCACCTACTACGGACACCCCGACATCGCGCTGCTGCTGCTCGACAAAGGTACAAGTACGGAGACACCGGCGCCGCGCGGCTGCTGCTAGCACGCGGCGCCGCGCCCGCCGCGCCCGGCCGCGGTGACGTCACGCCGCTGCACATGGCCACCTACTACGGACACCCCGACATCGCGCTGCTGCTGCTCGACAAAGGTACAAGTACGGAGACACCGGCGCCGCGCGGCTGCTGCTAGCACGCGGCGCCGCGCCCGCCGCGCCCGGCCGCGGTGACGTCACGCCGCTGCACATGGCCACCTACTACGGACACCCCGACATCGCGCTGCTGCTGCTCGACAAAGGTACAAGTACGGAGACACCGGCGCCGCGCGGCTGCTGCTAGCACGCGGCGCCGCGCCCGCCGCGCCCGGCCGCGGTGACGTCACGCTGCTGCACATGGCCACCTACTACGGACACCCCGACATCGCGCTGCTGCTGCTCGACAAAGGTACAAGCCAGTGTACATTACCGCCAGGAAGCCCCGATTGTCGTGTGTAGAGTTCCCCGCCACACGCTCCCCCACTGTTTATTACCAGCCCAGCATTGTAAGCCAGGATTGACAATGATGACCCCGAGATTTGACCATCGATGAGTCCCAGGAAAAGTTATTTATTTTGACTCGCCCACTTCTCTTCATTATTTTTCCTCCTTAGCGGTCATTCAGGCGAAAAAGTAGTTTTGTCTATACAATTTTACAAATCGGGACACAGTCAAATATATTATTTAAATTATCAATGCCTGGTTAACCGTGTGAATGACCGCTTACGGTTTCTAGATGCTCACAAGAAAGTGTTTTAAATACTAACGTATTGGCACCGGAATGCAGTATTTAAAAAAAGTTTTTAACGTCTGAATGACATCTAAGGTCCACAGAGTACTTTTGTATATACGCTAGGTTTAAGCTCTAAGCCCTTATTCATAAGTAGTAACAGCTAGTCCCAGTAAGCTAGAGTGTGTGATACAGGTGCGTCCCCACACTCGCTGGCGAAGAACGGCCACTCGGCGCTGCACATCGCCTGCCGACACAACCACCCGGACATCGCCTTCGCGTTACTGGAACACGGTGAGGATACAATCATTATTTACAGCCACATACCAAAAAAACGATTGATGTTGCTTAACATGTCCATTGCCACTGCATATGGATGACCCCCACCTTACATTTTGATTGGTCATTCTGGTTGACCAAAATTCGCTCTGTCTTCCCCGATACCCTGCCAACTTATGACCATTGCTTACTCATACAATATTTATTGGTCGTAAACGGTGTCTTGCCTTATTACTTTATTGTTCCCAACTTGTCGTACCTAGGCCCGTATTAATAAATCGATCTTGGAAATGTCATTCCAATACATAATTAAATGTCAAAAGCATACTCAAGAACGCTCTCAGACTTGGAATACGGGCCTTAGTAAACAATCTTGATGTGTATTTTTCTCGTCGTATTTCGCTGATGGTATTTTGGTCCCAATGTAATAGAAGAAAGGACACATTAATTCTCACTGCTAAGCATAGAGATGTCAGTTCGAGGTCGGACAAGTCAGCTCACCACGCTACTTAAAATAGGAACATTTGTCATCCAGGCGTTTTTGTGTTTTCGTAACTCTCTTAACTGTTCTAGATGCCGATCCGAGTGTGAAGTCGAAGGCGGGCTTCACCCCCCTGCACATGGCGGCGCAGGAGGGCCACGAGGACTGCGTGGAGATGCTCATCGAGCGCGGAGCCGACGTCAACGTGCCCGCTAATAATGGTAATGTTACCTTATAGTATACGGGAGGGGTATTTACAGTGGACGGAAAGTTTCCGATGTCGGAAATTATAGCATCAATCCTTCTTTTACATATTAATTAGAAGAAGGGTGGAAACTGTGAATACACACCCCCCAGGTGGACGCCTGATACGGCTGCCTCGTGTGTGAGAGTTGGCTGGCTACTCTAGCCATATCAGCTCCCACTTATCTATTATATAAAGATTGCGTTCTTATGACTGCTTGAAACAATGTGCGTTCGTCAATAATCAAGAAGCACTCGTGTTCCGCTAATAAAATACATATCTGCAACAAAATAAGTTTAACTTTGAACTATGAAGTCAATAGACGCATAAGCCCGGTCATGGAGACTTGAGCACGCACTATTCTCTCGAAAAACGTACAAGAAAGTCCAAAAAAGATAGTGTGGACATGCTTTATTGTTCTACCGTCAATACAACTGAGAAAGTAACTGATCTTGAAGTTTTGAACTAGCATTTCCTGCCGTATTCTTGATATTGGTCCTCCTCGTATTTAGGTGAAGCCGGGGAGTGGAACATTAAAAGGAATAATTTATTTAATTACTTACTACTTGTAAAGGAAACTTCTAGACCACACTATCAGAGCATCAGACCAAAGTTAGAACATATCATATCTAAACCACATGGTCTCTCCCCAGGTCTGACCCCGGTGCACCTGGCCGCCTCGGAAGGTCGCAGCGCAGTGCTGGCGGCGCTGCTGGCGGCGCGCGGGCAGTGCTCGGCGCGGTCGCGCGACGGCTACACGCCGCTGCACGCCGCCGCGCACCACGGCCACGTGGCGGCCGCGCGCGCGCTCGTCGCCGCGGGCGCGGACGTGGCGGCGCGAGCGGCGCATGGGTACACTATCAATGGCACAGATATAGATTTACATAGATAGTGCTCGGCGCGGTCGCGCGACGGCTACACGCCGCTGCACGCCGCCGCGCACCACGGCCACGTGGCGGCCGCGCGCGCGCTCGTCGCCGCGGGCGCGGACGTGGCGGCGCGAGCGGCGCATGGGTACACTATCAATGGCACAGATATAGATTTACATAGATAGTGCTCGGCGCGGTCGCGCGACGGCTACACGCCGCTGCACGCCGCCGCGCACCACGGCCACGTGGCGGCCGCGCGCGCGCTCGTCGCCGCGGGCGCGGACGTGGCGGCGCGAGCGGCGCATGGGTACACTATCAATGGCACAGATATAGATTTACATAGATAGTGCTCGGCGCGGTCGCGCGACGGCTACACGCCGCTGCACGCCGCCGCGCACCACGGCCACGTGGCGGCCGCGCGCGCGCTCGTCGCCGCGGGCGCGGACGTGGCGGCGCGAGCGGCGCATGGGTACACTATCAATGGCACAGATATAGATTTACATAGATAGTGCTCGGCGCGGTCGCGCGACGGCTACACGCCGCTGCACGCCGCCGCGCACCACGGCCACGTGGCGGCCGCGCGCGCGCTCGTCGCCGCGGGCGCGGACGTGGCGGCGCGAGCGGCGCATGGGTACACTATCAATGGCACAGATATAGATTTACATAGATAGTGCTCGGCGCGGTCGCGCGACGGCTACACGCCGCTGCACGCCGCCGCGCACCACGGCCACGTGGCGGCCGCGCGCGCGCTCGTCGCCGCGGGCGCGGACGTGGCGGCGCGAGCGGCGCATGGGTACACTATCAATGGCACAGATATAGATTTACATAGATAGTGCTCGGCGCGGTCGCGCGACGGCTACACGCCGCTGCACGCCGCCGCGCACCACGGCCACGTGGCGGCCGCGCGCGCGCTCGTCGCCGCGGGCGCGGACGTGGCGGCGCGAGCGGCGCATGGGTACACTATCAATGGCACAGATATAGATTTACATAGATAGTGCTCGGCGCGGTCGCGCGACGGCTACACGCCGCTGCACGCCGCCGCGCACCACGGCCACGTGGCGGCCGCGCGCGCGCTCGTCGCCGCGGGCGCGGACGTGGCGGCGCGAGCGGCGCATGGGTACACTATCAATGGCACAGATATAGATTTACATAGATAGTGCTCGGCGCGGTCGCGCGACGGCTACACGCCGCTGCACGCCGCCGCGCACCACGGCCACGTGGCGGCCGCGCGCGCGCTCGTCGCCGCGGGCGCGGACGTGGCGGCGCGAGCGGCGCATGGGTACACTATCAATGGCACAGATATAGATTTACATAGATAGTGCTCGGCGCGGTCGCGCGACGGCTACACGCCGCTGCACGCCGCCGCGCACCACGGCCACGTGGCGGCCGCGCGCGCGCTCGTCGCCGCGGGCGCGGACGTGGCGGCGCGAGCGGCGCATGGGTACACTATCAATGGCACAGATATAGATTTACATAGATAGTGCTCGGCGCGGTCGCGCGACGGCTACACGCCGCTGCACGCCGCCGCGCACCACGGCCACGTGGCGGCCGCGCGCGCGCTCGTCGCCGCGGGCGCGGACGTGGCGGCGCGAGCGGCGCATGGGTACACTATCAATGGCACAGATATAGATTTACATAGATAGTGCTCGGCGCGGTCGCGCGACGGCTACACGCCGCTGCACGCCGCCGCGCACCACGGCCACGTGGCGGCCGCGCGCGCGCTCGTCGCCGCGGGCGCGGACGTGGCGGCGCGAGCGGCGCATGGGTACACTATCAATGGCACAGATATAGATTTACATAGATAGTGCTCGGCGCGGTCGCGCGACGGCTACACGCCGCTGCACGCCGCCGCGCACCACGGCCACGTGGCGGCCGCGCGCGCGCTCGTCGCCGCGGGCGCGGACGTGGCGGCGCGAGCGGCGCATGGGTACACTATCAATGGCACAGATATAGATTTACATAGATAGTGCTCGGCGCGGTCGCGCGACGGCTACACGCCGCTGCACGCCGCCGCGCACCACGGCCACGTGGCGGCCGCGCGCGCGCTCGTCGCCGCGGGCGCGGACGTGGCGGCGCGAGCGGCGCATGGGTACACTATCAATGGCACAGATATAGATTTACATAGATAGTGCTCGGCGCGGTCGCGCGACGGCTACACGCCGCTGCACGCCGCCGCGCACCACGGCCACGTGGCGGCCGCGCGCGCGCTCGTCGCCGCGGGCGCGGACGTGGCGGCGCGAGCGGCGCATGGGTACACTATCAATGGCACAGATATAGATTTACATAGATAGTGCTCGGCGCGGTCGCGCGACGGCTACACGCCGCTGCACGCCGCCGCGCACCACGGCCACGTGGCGGCCGCGCGCGCGCTCGTCGCCGCGGGCGCGGACGTGGCGGCGCGAGCGGCGCATGGGTACACTATCAATGGCACAGATATAGATTTACATAGATAACGCAAGAATCACGATATGTATTGAAACCAACCGTGCCGAATTTTTAACACCTCCTGTGACGTCATTAGTGACGGGAAATCCAAACCGATTCAAAGACGCCGATGCCGCCGATGCCCCTCCGCCCGCTACGATTCTCTCGAGTGATTATCTCGCTCATACTCATATTTTTTATATCTGTAGTCGCGCGGACTGTAAGTTAGCGGCGACCAACCTTAACGTTTGGTCGGGGTTTCGTACACGCGAAGTGCATGCATTTGCGTTATCTATGTAAATCTATATCTATCAATGGTCAATGGTTTAATTACGCAAATATGTTGCCGAAGAATTTAAAAAAATAACTAAAATTTAAAATTTAGAAAGCCCCCGATGCGACGACTTTTTAAACTACATTAGAGCTGATAATTTTCAAATAGCTAAACCGATTTTAATGAAACATAGCTAAGAACACTCTCGATCAGAATACCTATCTAACAAAAAAGCAAAATTGAAATCGGTTCATCCGCTTGGGCGCTACGATGCCACAGACAGACACACAGATACACAAATACACATGTTAAACTTATAACACCCCTCTTTTTTGTCGAGGGTTAAACATGTTACAAGGAGTAACTTAGGCTGCTTTTATTTAATCGAAGTGCCACGCGGGCGGACCCGCGGGCAACAGCTAGTTAGGTATTATACTACACATTCTACAACACAGAAGATTAGTGTTATATATGCCTATATTCTAAGGTGTAGACAGGGTATAAAATTTATAAGTGTTCCAAAGGCCTGAACAAAAGAAATAATGACAACTTTCTTTAAGCTATAACTGGAATATTTCGTTCAGGTTCACCCCTCTGCACCAGGCGGCCCAGCAAGGTCATACGCTCATCATCCAGTTGCTGTTGAAGAACAATGCTGACCCGAACGCGTTATCAGCTGTAAGTAGATAAATAAATATCGCCAGACAAACACACCAACTGTATGGTCCCAAACTAAGCGACGCTTGTACTATGGACTGGGGCGATACCAGTGACACCCAGACCTGGGCAAATTACGAAAAGACCATTTCCGAAATTTACCTCGGCGGGAATCGAACCCGCGACCACCATGTGCAGTGAGCCGAGCGGCCTACGCTCGAACCACTGCGCCAAGCGGTCGCCAAGTATCGACAACTAGCCGAGTGCCTGAGGTAATTTCCCGTCGGGCGAAATTAATAACTTACATATAAACTTTTTTTTAACCGACTTCAAGTAAAGTAGCAGGGATATTCACCAATTTATCCGTCAATTGTGAACCGATCTTGAATTTTTCTCCAAATAAAAGAAATTATAAGGTCCCTAATTATTTCTAGCTTTTTAGTGCACCCAGGTTTTTTTCTTATTTTTTTTTTATAAAAAAATTGCTAATTATCTGAGTTTATCACATAACTAGTGTTCCCGTTAGCCCCTCCAGCTAAGCTAATGCTTGTGTTAGGAGTGCGCTCACGTCAATAATTTAATGAGGAATGGGGATCGAACCCGGAACCTCTCAGCTACGAGGATCCCTCCACTAAGCTATAAATGCCTCTTTGCCCTTTTTAGGGGTTGATTTTTTACAAATCTTTTCTTAGTGCTCAACACCTTTATATAAGGAAGTTCTGGACAAAATTTCATGCTTCTTGACCCACCCCTTGAGCGGTTTCAGACAGTCAATCAATATTAGAGTTTAAGGGTGACCGTCGACTTGAGCCGGGCGGGCTGGCTGCTCGCTTCGACCAATAGCATCGACTGATTGACTTACGGACAATGCACAACGGGTCTAGATTCTAGACTCTAAAAGCATGAATATTGTACAGTTTTCTTAAAGGTGTTGAGCGCTAAGAAAAGATTTGTCAGCCTTATGCCCGTATTGATCAATTATATCAGCTGGGGTGATCTCGAGTGCGCTTTCTTCATGTCATTTTGTACTGGTTTGTGACGTGCAGTGTGTGTTCCTACTTAAGCTAGTTGTTGTACGTCCTAATGTTCACTCACAGAACGGGCAAACGGCTTGCGCCATCGCTGATCGGTTGGGCTACATCAGCGCTGTTGAAGCGCTGAGACCGGTCACTGAGAACACACTCAGCCAAGCTGTCGGTGATACTGGTGAGTTTAGTCTATAATTCTCCTGCTCTATGAATGAATAGATAATATTTTCTCATCGTGATATAATGTTGGTAAATAAATAAACAAATAAATATAGCTAGGCTGACACAACAACTGTATGGTCCCAAACTAAGCAAAGTTTGTACTATGGGCACCGCACAATGGACTGGGGGCCAGTGATACCCAGACCTGGCCAAATTACGAAAATGCCATTTTCGAAATTTGCTTTGACGGGAATTGAACCTGCAACCAACCCGGTGCAGCCGAGCGGCCTACGCTCGAACCACTGCGCCAAGCGGTCGTCAAGGTGTTTATTAATTGTTGGACATTGATTTTAAGTCACATTTTTCACTTACAAATTTTAAATTTTCATAGGAAATAAGTAGGTAACCGATTGAAAAGTCGTAAGTGATATAGGCGAACCTATTATGTTAATCCATGCCTGAAGAACCATTGCATTTATTTCTATTCTAGCCTTTGTTTTCGGAAAAAAATTGATGTATTCAGATATGAAAATTATATTTATTTAGCTGTCTTTCATAACCATGAAGTTCAAATAAACAACATTTCAATCAATCATAATTCGCCAATACCAATCGATATTTATAACCACGTTCGTTTTGATCTAAATGCGTTGTTGCAAGCGAACTCGCCGCGCTGCAGTCGCCCGCGCATTAAGATTTAATGGTTTCCGTCCAAATTTGCGTTCATTGCGCACTGGACGGCTGCCAACTAGGCACACTGAGAGTTTTAATGTTCACCGAACGATGTCAAATTAATTTTTAAAAAATATCTTAGAAAGCGAGAAAGGCATTTTGTTTATGGTTTTCTTAAGTTGTTTTTTCTTGATGTGTTGTGTTAATTTCTAAAACATTTCTTAGCCATAGTATTAAATGTTTTAATTTAGACGTTTATAATGAGAAAATATTTATTAAATAACTAGCTGACCCGACAGACGTTGTTCTGTCTTAACTTTGAATATTGAATTCGAATTGTTCCGCTCAACTTTCTTCATTTTTTACTTCATAAGAACCTTCTCCTGACAATAATAAACACAACAAAAACAGAATTAGCGAAATCGTTCCATCCGTTCACGCGTGATGCGATGACCAAGGAAATAGATATTCATATTTATATATATAGATTACTTATTGCAATATTAATATTCCTTAACTCTGCATAATGGTAGTGCAATCATAAATATTGAATTTTAGCAAACCAGCAAACATTAATAATACAGCAATATTGATTCTATTAGCGTTGACCGAATATTGTAAATATGCTAATACTAACGACGCCATTGCTAGTTTATGGAATTACATCACCGATATTGACGTTACAACTTACAATGCTATTATAAGTAAGGTCAGCAACATTAACAATAATGTTCCACGCGATTATCCACCTTATTTCTATAGAACAATTGACTAATTCGCATTGGTAGTCAGTGTTTGACATTTTATAAGTTCGATCCGATTCCAGTTATAAATTCTTTTGAAATATTTTATTTGTTAGAAACGAAAATTAATAAGTACCTATTTAATAGATGTTTATGTTCTTGAAAGCAAATAAGTATTACTCTGCACTTAAGTAAATATAAGTTTTTATTGAAACCAAACACGATAAGTCTTTGAGAAGTCTCTGCCTCATAAATAATTATCTTTCTTGTGGCAAAGTTTTAATGTAGACATGTCAAGCTTTTAGCTTACTAAATAGATAAAAATATAAAATAATAATTTAGCCCTTTTGACGTCCCAATTCTGGACACGGGCCACCCCTCAACACGAGGGGGATTCAGGCCATAATCCACCACGCTGGCCCAACGCGAGTTGGCGGATTTCACATGTCTTTCGAAAATTGGTTAGATCTTCTAAGGCAAGCAGGTTTCCTCACGATGTTTTCCTTCACCGTAAGCAAGTGATAATCATATAGAAATTATGATTCGCACATAGATTTCTAAAAATCCAGTTGTGCGAGCCGGGGTTTGAACCCAAGACCTGGTGCCCGGTGCTCGTGCTTAACCAATCGGCTATCACTGCTAGATAAATTAAATAATTTAATATCGCTGCATCTTCCGGGGCGTGGTCCCCATTATAGAACACTGCCACTATCAATTTGGAGAACTAGTTAATCCTTAGAGCTATATCGGTGACCTTTGGTCTTCTACAAATCTACTCATTTCTGAATCGACCTCGTAGGTGGATACAGGTTTCTTCATAAAGGTTAAACACGTGTATTGAGTTATTTAGCTATTAGAGTTATTAGTCATTCTCCTCATTCGTACGGTGGCCATGTGACGGCTGATAAAAAACGGGACAATCTCCAATTTGTATGTACAATCGGTGTTGTGACTAATGTTGACCGTGTTCGAGCGTAAAATATTCTATGCTTACGTCACCGCTTGTTGTCCTATTCAATAATGGCGCGTTATTTGTGTTCAAAGGTATTAAGGTTTGTTAATTTTATTTGTATGTTGTTTTAGGTTTATGTACTTATTAATTTTGTTTGAATGTTTTCTTTTAGACAAGTATCGTTTCCTATTTTCGTGTTGTATTATTACGTAATATACACATTTTACAATACATTTAATTTTTTAAATATGCACACGTGAAAATGTGTTATAGAAAATCATTTGAGAATCTACTTCTTCTTTTTAATACTTTCATATTAATGTTTAATATAAATTGCTTAATAGATAACAATGACATAAGTACGCGATCTGCGGTCGACTCCCAAGTCCATTGTAAGCAAATCAATCAATATTTGCCCACAATGACGGATGCACAATGCCACCATGTATAATTCATATGAACCCAATCACGAAATATGACTGAATGATGCGTTAGTATGTCAGTTTTGTTAGGTGTAGAGCTGCCACACTTTCGTGCTAATATGGTATAATTCAGATTATTATTAATAGTATGTAATGCCCTGTAGAATAGACCGCAGAAATATAGTTAGTTCATTTCTGTGGCTCTTGTTGCTGCCGTATGGATCAATTTGCAATATTTTTTTACACGTCTTCGTGAACTAACTGTTAATTTAATAGGAGTGGGTACTTGTCGCCAATAATGCGAACTTCAACCAAAAGTAGAGGCTTAGAAACGTAAAAGTTATGTGAATTACAATATCATTAACTAGATGCATTGCCATCATGTTACATGTTTATATTACACCAATTCAGCATATTACCACTTTTTTAAGTTTATCTTTATTCAATTTGCTAAATGTGGGTGCACTGCAGAGTATCTCTGCCTATCCTATCAAGGAACACAAGCTTGATGATGGTACTGTTTAAAGTTAAGATAAATATACTAAAAAAAAAACTATAAACCAACATGTACTTATACATAAGTATAGTTAATCTTTCTCTAGTGACATATTGAATAAAATACTAGGTATTGGCACGCGGCGACAGTGTTGATTGATGCTCTCATTACACGAAGTGTTAGCAGCTATTTGTTACGTGTCGAGTGACCATAAGTCATAATATTATCGGGATAACTAAAGTATTTTCTATTTTTGAACTTCACTTCTCCCTTTTCTAATATTGCAAAGAAAAATGTGTAGGCAATTTATGTTACTTATTAAGTATTACAAAACAAAATACAATACATACACAACAAACATTACAAAACATTACATTACATTACAAAATATTAATTAAAGACCTAGCTTATACAAACGTTTAAAATTTCGGTATTTATGTACGTACGTATAATACTTTTGGTGTACCATATAGAGATTTCTATTCTATTATATTCCACATCATGTAAGATGGCTCATCGGTGTATGAACAAGATATTTTATGACGTAGAGTCTAAATTAAAATTATTGTAATGGTCTTAAAATATTATCTCCAAGACATTATTATGTAGGTATCCAAATAGAGCGTTCTGACGAATTATTTTATATTACACTATGATATCATACCAAAACTGGCTTTCGCAACATAAATGTCTGTATCATGGCCAAACATATCCTCAAGGGCCTGCCACGTTTTTAATAATAATAGGTTACTGCTAAGTAAGTTTATGCTGAATAGTGAATTTTCAATATGTATCTTAATAATTAAAATAATAATGGCGTCATAATTATTTATACTTCATTTAGCTAATAATCTAAAAAACAACTATTTATATACTTTAAATGTCACCAGCTTCAAGGCGTACAACTTCGTGCAGTATTTATATTGACATTTGTTATATTTATATCCGTCCTAATGAAGGAAATAATAGTGCCACTGAGTATTTAATATTCTGTGCCAATAATCTGCCAATAATCGCTTGCTGTCCGTACTGTAATAAAACGTTTTGATAGCTCAAGAATATAATAGTTTTCGCTACAATGGACTGACAGAAACTGACTTGGCCTCTTACCACAAACTTATCACCAGAACGTGGGTGTTATTCGTCCATTCTACGTACTGTTTTCAGAAAAGGCGAGACGATAAAATCCGATGCTTATAGCTAAGCAATAAGGACTTGTCCTAAATTAGAACAAATTCATGCTTACACCATTTTTTTCATTGTCGCGCCGGCCGGTGCATGACGAAGCGTGCGCCTGCGCATCTGGGCTACGATTGCCGTTATCTAATAAATGCACAATGCCTGTCATGTCACTGTGCCATTCAGACTCCGTTTATAGCTGACTTATTACTTCACATTCAAGTTCACCAAAACCTTTTGGACCTTAAGATACGACCTTGCTGAGTCCTGAATATTAAGAAACTTTAGTATTATATTAAGCTGTGATAGCCGATTGGATAAAGCACGCGTCTTGCGGGCACCAGGTCTTGGGTTCAACCCCGGCTCGCACCTCTGGATTTTTCGAATTCTATGAGCGAATCATAATTTCTATATGATTATCACTTGCTTACGGTGAAGGAAAAAATCGTGAGGAAACCTGCATGTCTTAAGACATGTGAAATCCGGCAACCTGCACTGGGCCAGCGTGGTGGGTTATGGCCTGAATCCCCCTCGTGTTGAGGGTAGGCCCGTGCCCAGGAGTGGGACGTCAAATCTTTTTTTTAGTATGATACATTTGTATCCCATCTTTTTTGGAAAATATTGACAAAAAAAGATATGCAGATATAGTCCAAAAGAGATATTTCATATTTTGATTTACATGTAAATATGGAATTGTTTACCATAGCTCCGCTGTAGCGTAGGAGTCGTTGTAAATCAGATAGTTTTATGAATACCTACGAATATTATAGAGATATAGTTGTTTGTTCACAAGTACTTAGTGGTTACGTATAAAGAGAGATTACTAGTTACCTCCAACGGTAACCTTTGGAGGTAACCTCTGAAACTACTGGTCCTATACTGCAAATTCATTCACTGATAAAAAGCTGCACTATCCCTGAGTGAGATAAACTATGTTTGTAATTTTCACGCTACCAAAAGCAAAGAGCGCAGCTAGTATTTAAATGGTTTGCAATTGGGTATATTATCTTGAGGTAGATGAAGGTCCGTATTTATAAAATGATCTCAAGTCTGCGAGCGGTCTTGAGTAAGCTTTTGTCATATCATTTTGTACTGGTATGACATAAGGATGACATTTCCAAGATCGCCTTCAGACTGTATATTATCTTCAGGTATAGCTGTTATGTGTGCTCAAACTTTAACAGCTGTCATAAAATCTCTTACACATCAACCGTAGTTGTTCCGCCAATAACTTTACAAAGAAAAATAATATGTTGGCGTCTGTTCTCTGTTTTTAGAATATCGGATTGGTTGTGGGGCCATTAAAGTGGATAGTTAGCCCGAGGTTACGCCACGTCACGGTCTCGACGCCTTACAGTTGGCGTTATGCCATTGTTTTTAGAACTCCGAGAGCAGTGGCATGCGATTTCAGAAGATTTATTTATATTTTTTTAATAATACACCTGCAGAGGTGAAGGACTCGAAGGTTGGACGTGACGGGTGGCAAAAATAAAATGTAATAATATCCTCGAAAACTCAAATCATATGGTCCCAAACTGTAGGATAGAGTACACGCTAGGGTGAACATCTTCTGTTGAGTAATCATGGAAACTCCCGACATTATCCTAAATCTACTTTTATTTAATTTTATTATTTAAATAACTATGACAAGTTGTTGCCTGAATTAAAACCTATCGTTTAAGCATGTTATTTTAAGTTTATTTATTTCGAATTTACTTACCCCATAACAATTTTAGAATATGACAAATTGAATGTTTCAAGAACAAGCAGACACCGACATCTCTTTGATGTAACATTAATCAACAAGTTGTTTATGAATTTATGCGAAATTGCGTCTCACACCTGTTTGCGACGCAACAATTGTGTGTTTCTGTGAATTAAAAATGCCATTAGATCACCACACAAAAATACTACGGACACGTGTTGATGTATCGTATTCGCGTCGGTAGTCTGTGGTCACAGTATTAAATTAGCGGATAGTCCTTATTTTGAGATTTTGTGGTTCACAATTTTTGTTCAACCATAGACCTCTGTTAAAACAAATTTGACAGTTAAATTATTTTTATCGGGTATTTCATTTGGGGATTATTCTAAAATTGCATTAAAATTGAGTGCATTAACTATATTTACATTAATCTGCCTATGATATCCACATTTTGGGAATTTTCTGAGAATCGATGAGATGTTACATAATGTACTTCACAGGTAACATGTTGAGCAACTTGTTGCCTACGATATATTATTAATTATGAAATCCTCTTAATCACACAACATTTTCATTTAGTACGTGCTTTATTAATAAAAAATGTAAACATGTCACTCAAACCAGCGTTATCTTTACAAACAACTTAGGAACGTCTATTAATAAAAGTCTTGTATATTTTTAACTGCCACTACAAAATGCATCGACATTCAGATCCTGGACGAAAATATCGCAAGATTCCAGTCATGTCTGAACAATTTACGTAGGATAGTTTATTAGTTCTGCGAGAGTCAGTGTTCTGTGTCTGGTTTTTTTGTATGCGTTTGCACGTGAAGCCGGCGTCAATGATACGCGAGCGGGCAGTCGAGCCGAGACCTCTCCGCGTTTATCACGGCGCACCATACCAATTAACAAATCAACTTAATCCGTTACTAATAAATTAAATTTTCAAATTTGGAACCTCAATTTTCATAAGTCCAACTCTATTCGGTTCACAGACTAGTGTGCCCACGATTTGTGCGAGAATTTCGTGGTTTTATACTAATTGAACATATAGTGTTAATTTCTGCGAATATTCGATGATGTAACTGTGTTGTATGGTTCCTTTGTTTCCGTGGTAGATGAACCTCGGTGCTCCAAACAGTGTGTGCTTACAAGAAACTGAAAGTGATTTAGTGCATCGCTAATTGGAGTAATACTTCCCGCTTTTGGTATGTTTACCGTAATCTAATTAGTTGAACTTAGTTGTTGTTATTTTTTTATGTATACATACTAATTTAAGGTGGTTCTGGATATGTGGCCAATCGCCAAAATGTATTATTAAACGTGGAAGCAGGGAATTTTAATTTTACGCGCTGTGCGATGCGTATGCAGGTTATTTTTGTGACAAATATTTACGATTTTTCTTAAATGCTTTACAAGACTAAATGACTGTCATATATTGGTAACGAAAAATATTTCTATTGAGCCCTCTGCCCGAGTAGAAAAATAATTTAATATACGAGTAAAAAGACTGGTACTAATTTGTGTAAATTTTCAAACTGTTTAAACTTTGAGACGGTGTTTATTACTGAACATAAGTGAAATTTGCTTTAAACATCTGCGAACACATTTCTAGACTGGGTGGAGCCCGGTTCTTAGCTATTATTTACCACAAATAGTTTTTGTTTACGTTATTTTTTTAGGTAGATCATTTTTAATTATTGTCTCCAGAATTAAATCAATATATTTTCCTTAATCCATGCTTCTTTAACCGCACCGCAAAAACTATAGGTTATAAGCAAAGAGAATATAGTGTTTTATTTTTATAAATATTAATCAAGACGTGAGATTTTCTTGTAAGCAACAGGTGTGACTATTAAATTCAGGAAAAGAGAGTAGACTAATTATTTAGCTGAACCCATTTTAAATCGGCAAGTTAACCATGCAGCAATATTTTAGGAGATTCATAACAACCGTAACTTCGATAACATTGGAATTTCAATAAAAATACTTAACCTCTTATTTATTCGTCAGGCGTTTAAACTCGAGAGAGCATGATTTAATACCGCAGCCTTCACATTGTTAAACTATGGTTATCATAGCTATCGAGTGATGTAACACGACCAATTTGACCTCCCTACGTGTGTATAAGTTATCGCACATGATACAAAACTGGTTCTGTAGGCCCGATGTGGGTTGTGCACTCAGATTTATAAATATCAACATATCTAAGCAACTTGAGTACAGTTTAGAAATTAACATACTTGTACTGGACCCTTCACTCGGCTATTTTTAACTAGGATAACCGCTATTAAGCGAAATATATAGTTGATCGGGTGAGCCTCAAAAAGAAGGCTTTAAATATTTTTAGTATTTTATACTTTTATAATAATTGGGAAAGGGTGTTCTGGATGACTCTCCTATCTGTCTATGATTACGCCCATGTTTATAAATGCGAATATTTATTCTCTAATTAAAGACTATAAATTCCCATATTTGTCTAACTAACCTATTACTTCATAATTCTAGGCAAGAGACATAACCTCTTGAAGCCATATCTAGTTAATGTCTTGCGTGTAAAGTTAATTCATCAGATGCACATAGCACATATTTTTGAATAGGATTGTCTGTCGTCGTCGCTTAAAGCCTTTAATTAGCCCAACGACCAATGTCATCTAATAATATGAATCGGGGTTGAGAACTAAGGGGCCACGCTCACCCGCTCAAGCGACGACGTGGCGGTGTCGCAACGCGGAGATGCAAGCGGCGCGCTGCGTCTGCTTTCTTTACGAATATAGTACAGTTGCTCATCTTATACAGTCAAGAGGGCGTTGCGGCCGAGTCGTGGCGGCGTTGCGGCTGAGTCGTTGCGGCGTTGCAGCGAGGTCAAAGCGGAGGCGCGAAGTAAGCCCGTGCCTCAACGCCGCCGCCATTTGGTAATTTCGAATGAGATAAAGTATTGTCGCCCCCGTCTGTACTGTATTAAATATCACGCTACAACCGTGACGCGACGCCGCCACGACTCTTGATTGAGCGAGGCGCTTAACAGGCGCACCCGAGGTCGAATGCACTGAGATGTGGCAAACCGATCAGCCATTAAATTGATAAGTGCCACCTTTATATTGCTAATCAAATGAACAGTGAAATGAAAATGGCCATATCTGAATGCTATTAATGATTTTATGGGTATTAAATAACAACATTTTGTCTTTAAGTGTGATTCTTAATGATTATCAGCGGATTTTTTTCCTAATCTCATCCTCACAGAACGTAGTGTATCAACAAAGGCCAATAAATTAACCAAGCATCCTTGTTCAAGGACTTATCTCGCGTTTATTTATTTTATTTGTATTTCTTCAGGGCATCAAACAATTGCGTAATAAAAGCTAAAGCTATAAATAAGATAATAATACATGAGGAGTGATTACGCAGCCACCGCCGTTTTCCGCAAAATAAAACTAATGACTAATGTTCCATAAACTGCAATCTGTTTATGTGGTCAGATACCAAATAAATATAAAGTGTTTAAAAATTCAAATTGGAAAATATTCTTTCCGCTGAAGCTATTGTAATGTTACATGGATAAGGAAGCCTTATCGGTGGCAGTTTAATCTCCGTAACGTTGTTCTAGTAGAGTTCTGTTGATATGTACCTTTTAGAGGTTAACCTGCGATATTTTTCTTTTTGGTTCTGTACAAATTTATTTTAGTTCCCGTTCGAAAGAGAAACAGAAATAGAAGAGAATTATCATTGGACATAAACTAAACTAAATTGTAATTAGTCAATCACATTTGTAATTTCCTAATAAGTATTTCAATAGCGTCACTACGAACTGTATCTGATCTGCAGCTCTCCTAGCAAGACTGGCAAGACTAATGAAACATTTACATTCTAATGATATACTAGCTGACCCGACAGACGTTGTGCTGTCTTAACTTTTAATATTGAATTCGAATTGTTCCGCTCAACTTTCTTTTCTTTTTATTTCATTAAAACCCGCTCCTGACTATAATAAACACAACAAAAAAAAAATTAGCGAAATCATTCCACCCGTTCACGCGTGATGCGATGACCAAGGAAAGAGAGATTATTTTTTATATAAATAGATTACTAGCTGTGCCCCGCGACTACGTCCGCGTGGAATGTGGACCACCCTTAACATTTATGGGTATGAAAAATAGATAGTAGCCGATTCTCAGACCTATTCGATATGCAAACAAAATTTCATGAAAATCGGTCGAGCCGTTTTGGAGGTGTATGGTAACTAACATTGAGACACGAGAACAATTTATTTTTTTTACCTTCCACAATTATCATTGGTCCGGAGCTGCGGAGTTTGTACTTAATGATTCGGTCGGCCTTAAAGTATTTTTTTATCTGCATGAATCATATTTTAAGTTATGTAAATGATAGGTAGTAAAAAATGTCTGACCGATGTTTGTAAGTGATCTTTAATAGTTGCACCGTGAATAATAAAACATGCACACTCCATTTTTTTGTATGCAAAACAACATTGTCCGAATTAATTCCAACTATATGGTCACCATAGTCCGTTATAGGTGCGTTGAGTACATTCAAAATTCATTTTTTTAATTTTACTTATTTTTAACTTCAAAAAGTTAGGAAAAATTTATATTAACGCAAATATTAATCTTGCATACTTTAAATCATTTAACTTATTTATAAATAATTATAAACGTAACTTCATCGATGAGAGGAGCCAAAGAAAAGTAACGCCATCTAGCAGCGAACACCAAAAAACAAGCTGCACAGGTACTAAGACTTTGAACCATAAACATATTATTTTATTTTTCTAAAGTGATCTTTCGGAGAATGAAGGTGGAACATTAAGTAAATCCGGTGAACAATCTCGCGCGAGTTACCGGGTTATGTCTGGATGATCGCCAGAGAGTGCGCTCACCACTATTACTAGCATACTCCGAAATAATACTGCTTTCTTGACACTATCGCTGTTGGCGGTCTATTCGGAAGTTTACGTCTGTTGAGTGGGAGGCCCTTTATGTCCCTTTTCACTAGAGTGTCCACGGGGGTTGGACAGTAGGGGTTTTTTGATTTAGGCATAGCAACTCGGAGTAGAAGGGAAACACTCCCACCAAAGCTATCTTCCTCGGCTCGTTAGTCTGTCTACAGAAGTGTTGAAGTAAAATAGTCCTTAAAGAACAACGGTCATTCAAAAGCGAAACATCAACTGCGCGATCCACTTTCGTAGTATAGTGATTCATGGGCACAGATCTATATCTGTATCCATAGTATTTAACGAGCCACCTCTACTAACAAGAATAGTGGAGTCCTAGTGCTAGGATGGCATGGGCCTTTCGTTTATCATTTTAAAATTCTAAATTGCAGCACACAGGCTTTTATTTTGTTTTCGTATCAAGTATAGATGGATCAAGATGACCAGCCATTTATTGTATGGATAATGTGTATTATTAGTTATATTTATGCATAAATAATTTAGTGTGATCTACCATAGAACCATAATGCTTGAAGGTTTTAACTTTGTTTTACGGAGTAGTTGTTGTTGTTCCTGAAGTTTTGGATAGATGGCGTTACTAGTATGTAAACAGTAAAGTGTAAACGATTTTATAGTACAGTCTACAACGAAAGTGGATCTTTTTTTTCTCATATAACTATATTGTTTTAAGTTAGCATTTGTTATCAAGTAAGTACTTCCGCCTACTTCATTTTTATAGAGTTATAGATTATTTCTGTAACTCATCCTATAATTTACCTATTTCCTGTTATTGTTTCCGCAAAATAAGGATCTATTTTCCTTATAAATAACGCATTGCCCACGATCATAATAAGTTCTACTACTACAAGTAAGTAATATATTATTAAATAATTGTGTTGAAAATGTTGTCCGAATTGTAGATTTTTAGAACAAATTCGGCAAACAAGCATACGGCTTGCTCGGTGTTGACCAGTTGTCCTATAGATGTTTGCAATACCAAAGGCATTGATCGCGCTTGGAGTGGGATACCAGAACGCACACAGCACAGTGGAACAGGGAAATACGAAAATAGTTTGACATTCCGCAACATATTATTTACATAACTATTTCAATACTTATAATGCTTAAACACATAAATGAGTACATAGCTGCTTGCAGCACTAGTTGCAGTAGTTATGTACATAACGTACATCTGGTTAGTTTCTAGTAATATTTTATTAAACAAACAAATGTCCATTTTCCTAAACACACAAGGTCGAACTACATAAACATGCAACAATGTCGAAACATCCCACATTTTAATGTTTTGCAACACTGCTTTAGTAAACTATATTTTATTTAAGTTCCTACCTACGATGGTTACAGTACACATTCTCTAACCGAAGCGTGCTGCCATCTAACGGAATGTGTGTGCATTAGAACGAATTTGACTTTACCGATGTTCAACTCCTGATAAAACTTTCAAATTCAAATATTTTTATTTCAAATAGGCCAGATTAACTGGCACTTTTAAAAAGTCAAGAGCTAGGTGCATGTTCCAAAACATAATCCTATGGAGAAGAACATGCAAGAAACTCCATGGATACATTTTTTCTTTTCACTTTTTAAATTATATTTGCGTTTACAGTAGGTATAATTAGAGGTGTGAGGACAATGTAGGTTATAAGGCATCACAAAAAAAGAAGTAATAGGCCCAGAATATTGTCATTTCATAAACTTACTTCTACTGGGCAGCTATGCTATATTAATGCATCAGTGCTTACATGGTGCTCACATTTTAACATTTTGTCATTATTGTTACAGTATTGTTTTGCTGTCTACAATTTGATTAGGTACCTACTTTTAATTTATACAATTCAAGTATACCACAATTGAAAATGATTTGATTCGGAATAACAGTTGCTAGATATAAATGTCAGCGAGGAAGTAGAAGTGTCTATCCCTAATCATAATCATAAGATTTCAAATTGTAATGCCAGTGGGTTGCTGTGTACAGAGAATATAAATTACACCGATACATAATTTACACCGATTTGTCATCTTCTCTCGCCTCTAATTTGTGCCGATGAAAAATAGAGACACTTCAAAATTACCTAGGTACTGGTAACTCAACCCTGCAAAAGGAATACGTACCTATTATCATTAACCCTGTATGAATAAGCGTACCTAGGTAATGTAAACTCACGGGATAGCCTAGGCCCTAACTAAATAAAAGACTCTACCAAGAGTTTTACACTCAGTGTGAAATGATGAATGGGCAAAATATTAAGACCGGATATTTGACCGGCAAGATTGTTCGTTCCTCGGCTGACCGAGATGGGGCGCTGTACAATTTCCTATTCAAATATTTCACGGATATGCTAGCGACTCTACCAAACTAATTAGTCATGTTAGAGCTACTGGACCAAATTGGACAATCAATCTGTAGAGTGGCGTGTTTATCAAAATAATACGAAGGAGAATTTAGTTTTGCATTCCGCCTTTGTAACCCTTACTTCATTTCGATTATCATTACCTATTTGTTTTTAATAATGAAACATAGAACGAAAAATTGTACAAAATTTCTTCAGGACTTTCAAATATAATATTGAACCAACGGAGTTGACCAATAACTAAAAATGACGTAATCGATCAAGTTCTACCGGAAGGCAGTAGACCATTAATAACAAGGTTTCGGCAAAATAACAGCGGCTCCCGTCGCTTTTATATTTCAAGCGCGCAAATAAACAGCACAATAACACAATCATTCTGATGATACAATGATGACGTAATCGCTAACACAAATACATAGGTACATGGGTACATACTAGTGATGTAACGAATGTTGGATTTTTAACATTCGCGAATGCGAATGCGAATACGAATATTTGGCTTCAACATTCGCGAACGCGAATGCGAATGCGAATGTTGACTTTCAAATTAGAAACCCTAAATTGAAAATTATAATACTTTAATAAAAAAATAAAAAAATTCAACGACTTTTTTAATTACAAAAGAGCTTATAATTTTCAAACGGTTGAATCGATTTTCGTGAAACATAGCTAAGAAAACTCTCGATCAGAACACCTTTCTAAAAAAGAAACAAAATTAAAATCGGATCATTTGTTTGGGCGCTACGATGCCACAGACAGACACACAAATACACATGTTAAACTTATAAAACGCCTATTTCTCGGAGGTTAATGAAGAGCGCGCAAAATGTTAGACTGGATTGAAACTTCGTGTCGGCCGAACATAGCCGAACCTATAGGTTGAAAGAACAAAGTTAGTCACATAAAGTTAATTCGAAGAGATTTGTTTTGATTTGAGGGTAGTTTAGTATTATATCATTAAACAAAATTATTTTATATTCAAATTTTATTGAGTTAATGTTTTATTTAGACTAACAAGAGCAATAGAGAAAGATCTTATTTATAATTTTGTTGCCTACCTCAAGACAGTTACATTTTTTAAAATTCAAATATAAGTAAATAAGTGCATTATTTGCAAGTGAGCTAAGTTACGATCGAGGCTGGTTTGCAGCCAGAGAATAACACGAGGGCTGTGCTGTGATGGAGCCAAGGTGTGTAATTAAGAATGCTCACGCATTTCATAGGACATTTTAAAACTTACTTGCGAGTAGAAAATATTTGGTTGGAGTGTAGCCTTAGGGGCGCTATGACTTAGGTTTAGGTTTAGGTTAGGTTAGGTTAGAACAGTGACCAAAACGCGCGAGCCGAGCGAGCGAAGCGAGCGTGTCGCGGCAGCGGCCGGCGAAGCGCAGAATCCGAATGTGTCATTAGGTTATGTTAGTTCCCAGTTAGGGGGGCTATGGAGCCAGGACTTAGACGAAATTTAGAGAAAAAGTTTATTTTCGTTTTGATCACTGTTCTAACCTAACCTAAACCTAAACCTAACCTAACCTAAGTCATAGCGCCCCTAAGGCTACACAATGACCAAATGTTCACACACCCCCCTCGATTGAGGTTTTGTTAAGTAGTATTTTAAAATTATTTGTATGTTTCTTTGACAGTTTTTCAATATTAATTCCCGTTTACGAAATATTAAGCTTCATTGTGGCCTTTTTTACTTAAGTAGCAAGATTCAATCTTTAAATTAGAACCACATTATAAATGGTTTATTATAGGAAATAAATAGTTATTTACTACTATTCAAAATCAATATAAGTAATTAAAAAAAATCTAAATTAATTCTCAAACCACGCACCACCGATTGTGCACCCAGTCTAATCACAACTTAATTATTTGAATTAAAAATCCGTATAAGAATTACCATCAGACTAAAAAGAAAATAAAAGTTTATGTCACGTTTGCTGAAGATGTCTATGATAAATTTAGTAACAGAATTTCTTACTATTTTATTTAAAAAGGTGACTAATAGTTAATTACTTTCGCAGAAATTAATAGGTTACGTGAGCCGCCGTATTCGATATTTCATATCAATAAAAAAAATATCACTTTTATTTTATGTGTTCCGTTGTATCGAAAAGTGGCAGGATATCTACGGAACTCTAGAGTATGCATAGTCCGACATGCATTTGGCTGTTTATATTTATCTATGGGTCTGGCAAAGCCGGTGACAATTATTATATTATTTGAAATATAATAAATCGAATGTTTATCATAATATATTTTATTTACAATGAAATTGAATGTGAAAGAAATTTATTTCAATAGTGAATGTATTTATTTATGTATAATATTTAAATAAACATTGTTTATTTATTGTTTTAAATGTTTACTATTTTTAGGATAACTCTTTACTAAGATTTAAAAAATGTAAAGTCCATAGTGCGTAATAAGCTGCTTTATGAACCTAAAAGCGGTGCAATAAGGGCCACCCTATGAGGAAGTTTGTTTAAATAATATATAATTCTTACTAGTTGTTAACATTCCACTATCGTCTAAGGATGATTTCCTTTTTGTTTTTCAAAAACATTCGCCAAACATTCGCATAGATTCTTGCGAATGCGAATGCGAATGCGAATGTCAAAAAATATGCGAATATTCGCGAATGCGAATGCGAATGCGAATATTCGTTACATCACTAGTACATACATAGGTACAATAGTACATGGGTACCTTGACATTGAGAGGTGTGCGGAAGCCGCTCTGCGCGATTCATAACAGTCTTACCCGACCGTGACTAATGAGCTTTTGAACGCGTACCCACGCGGCCGGGTGACCAGCATTATAGGGTTATGAATAGTGTTGCCAGGTATTGGCATTTCTCCGGAAGTTCACATGTTTAAGCGTCAATATCGTAGTGATTACAGAGGGCGCCCTCGTAGCTGAAAGGTTTCGGGTTCGATCCCCAACCTGACCATTAAACTATTGAAGTGAGCCCACTCCTAACACAAGCATTAGCTTAGCTGGAGGGGCTAACGGGTTACTAGTAATGTGATAAACTGAAAGTGGGAGTAATCTTATTTTTTTTTTTCGGAAAAAGTGATATAGAAACACAAATTTTTGGAAATTAAAACACAAACTGCAACAGCACTTTTCTCCAAAAAAAGTCAAATATTCTTTATTTTACCTGTGTCCATATTTTAAAATTATTCACATGGCAACATCACTTGACTCGGGAATCACATTTGAATAATGCATTACATATTAGAATAACAACCGGAGACAGACACCGAAAGCCATCTATTTTAATGATAACTATAGCGCATAAATTATTAATTTTACGACCTTAGATTATCTCAGCTGAAAATTGTAAACAGATTTCTCGCTTTCTGAATGAATTTGCGAGTTCACATTTATAAGGTTATCTATCAATTGACTTTCGATATTTATCATTGGATGATGTCTCCGATAATGGACTTATAATGGACTGAACTGGATGATGTCATAAGCAGTGATAGGTCTTGGGTTCAAACCCCAGCTCGCACCTCTGGGTTTTTCGAAATCTATGTGCGAATCATAATTTCAATATGATTATCACTTGCTTACGGTGAAGGAAAACACCGTGAGGAAACCTGCATGTCTTAGAAAATCTAACCAATTTTCGAAAGACATGTGAAATCCGCCAACCCGCACAGGGCCGGCGTGGTGGATTATGGCCTGAATCCCCCTCGTAGTGAGGGGAGGCCCGCGCCCAAGTGTGGGGGGTCAAAGGGCTAAATTATCTTATTTACTCTCCGAGATCATTAGATGATGCTAGTTGTCGTGAGCGATCATTAGTGAGGTTCATTGTTGGTCGCCAGTGCTTCATCGCCTGCACGCGTTTTATCTGCATGCATCTTAGTTTGGAAGAAGTTTTTGGAATGTTTTATGGAATTATGGAACCAAATACTACTTTGTAATGCCATTCGCTAGCTCGCTTGCATGAGCTAGAATATTGGTAGACCCTGGTGTCGGAGCTATCAGGCGAAGGCCTCTTGTGATAGCCGCGACCGACAGCTTAATGGGCCCTAAGAAGAACAACCACCAATGTTAATCGATTATATAACTTTGTAAACAAAAAAAAAACATACTTAAAATAACATCGGGAAAACAAGCGTGCGGCCTGCCTGATGTTAAGCAGATACCGTTGCCTACAGATGCTTGCATTATCAAAGACATTGCACACACGTTGCCGATCTAGAGGGGTGATTGGGCTTCTGACTCTCTGACTCATTGTACGAAACGCGCTCTAATAGCTTCTTTATGCCGATCTTCTGTGAGCGGGTGGTACTACCTTGATCGAGCCAGCCCCTATTATAAGTAATAGTCACTTGGCTACAGCTTAACTCTACCTCCTTAAAATCTGATAAGTACTGCAATCTTCAAGAATATTTAAGATAAAAATAATCACTTGGACGACCGCTTGGCGAAGTGGTTCGAGCGTAGGCCGCTCGGCTCACTGCACATGGTGGTTGCGGGTTCGATTCCCGCCAGGGCAAATTTCGGAAATGGCCTTTTCGTAATTTGCCCAGGTCTGGGTGTCACTGGGATCGCCCCCAGTCCATTATACGGTACCCATAGTACAAGCTTTGCTTACTTTGGGACCGTACAGTTGGTGTCTGCCTGGCGATATTTATTATTATTATTACACTTTATTATTGTACCCTGAAACGGTCGTGAATAACTCATAAATATTAATAATAATAACTAAGTGCAAATTGAGGACGCTTCGTTTCCTTATGATATATTTTTGAGTTCGCCCAGCTAACTGTATTAGTTGTAAACATAATATAATGGTGGCCAGTCACGAGTCTCCTTGAAACAGCGTATCTACGGTTTGATTATCGCCCTTGATGTAATGGCCGCTGCCCGGTATAATTAGACTTGAAAAACTATTGATTACCGTTCCGGATATAGATTCTTTTGAACTGTTACACTTCAGAACAAGAGAATCAAATTGATGTTATTTTAAACATTTGATGGTTCGATTACCTTTTATAATCATGAACGCATCCTTTTGTTAAGTAATAAAAAAGCAATGAAATATAAAAAATGTATTCTAAATTCAAATTTTATTTCCAGCCATTAACTTTGTAACTGACCCCGTAATTTCACGCCAGTAAACATTCGAAATATTAATTATGTTAAATTAACATTCTGTTTAGGAAGTGGCCGCACAGGGAATATTAATCCGCGTATTGGCCTTGATTCCCAATCGGGCATCCCGATTTGGCGGGCGGGTGAGCTCACGCGCCGCACCTCGTAGACGTAGACCGTAGATCGCTAGTGCTGTGCGTCGCGAGCGATCATTAGTGAGGTTCATTGTTGGCCGCCAGTGCTTCGTCGCCCGCACGCGTATGCAGTTAGCGTTGCTAGTCCCGCACTAGTTTCCGAACGCGCATCTGCATTTGCCGCGAAAAAGGTTGAATAAAAAAATAATAAGTTGGAAAGCGCGCGCTTTCCGCCGATACAAGAATGGGTGTGGTGAAACATAAAAAGAATAAAACGAAAAAGGATGATGTGACGAAAAATTTGGCAAACGGAAAGGAGAATAATGAGAAAAATAAAAAAGTGAAAAAGAAAAAGTTAGTGTCGTGCTTACAGTGCATCAAGCCTGGAAAGGAAGATGGTAAACATATTTTTATGTCCTTGTAAATAAAATAATTGCGAGTATAAATTAAATTCAGTCGATCAAATGAACGGAAAAGTTGCCTCAATAGAGTTTTCATACCTGCAAGCCGGTTTGTAAATATTAAGGTAGTTCCTTTTCCAATTTACGATTGCGAGCATCCAATTGGATGTTAATGCAATCTAATTTGAATAATCGTGAAGGTACAAATTGAGTGAAAACTCGTCCACTTTCGTCCACTTTTTAAGGTCCAGTTGCCTCATTGTAAGTAATGTAATAAACATACAAAGAAATGTCTAAAAGTAAAAGTAAAAGTTACACTTAAATTTACTTATTTTCTTGAGAATTTAAGCTGTTGCTTTTGCTTTAGTACTTCATAAAGAAAATGCCCGTAAGATATGACTTTGGCTGTTACTTGCGATACAGGAACTGACTACTTTCTTCCACACAAGACACACCACCAACCATAAAACATTTGATTCAAAGGGCATTCTTCTCACCATCTAAAACTTATTATACTTATATTTTTTTATTCAAATATTAATTCACACTTTATATCCTGAAAATAATAACTACTATTACAGATTGTGGATAAGAAAATAGACTCCCCATATTGAGTGAAGGGCCTAACCCTGCCGAATCCATAAAAAGGGATGACTCAAATCCCGAAGCATCCATTTATGATTAATTTATTTCATTACCACACGAGAAAATAATAAACAACACCAGAAAATCCGTAATCTTGTTTGATTTACATGCAATTATGATCGGGATCAGCGCCATAACCTACATATCTGCCAGTGTTTACGCCCCAGATAGGCCGCCATTTCGAAACAACGCGGGAACGGTGGAGGATCAATCGTTTTTTCATTTAAAATGTGTTGATAATCACCAAACTGACGCTCGGCCCTTCAGTAGGTATCTCTACCTACTAGTAGATTTGGTCTAAGAGTTATTTTTTTTGCATAGCCAACAAAAACTAGCAGTGATAGCCGATTGGTTAAAGCACGCGTCTTGCGGGCACCAGGTCTTGGGTTCAAATCCCGGCTCGCACCTCTGGATTTTTCGAAATCTATGTGCGAATCATAATTTCTATATGATTATCACTTGATGCTTACGGTGAAGGAAAACATCGTGAGGAAACCTGCATGTCTTAGAAGATCTAACCAATTTTCGAAAGACATGTGAAATCCTCCAACCCGCACTGGGCCAGCGTGGTGGATTATGGCCTGAATCCCCCTCGCGTTGAGGGGAGGCCCGTGCCCAGCAGTGGGACGTCAAAAGGGCTAAATTATTATTACTAACAAAAAAGGCGATTATTGTTGATCATGAGTGTGGAGTCTTTCAGAAAATGTATCTATGTATTTGATTTTCCGTTTTATGTCTTCTGAAGATTCTTAAAAGGATTCCGTATTCCAACAAAAAAACGGGTTAGAAATTATCAAATAATAGTGGTTTCGTCGTTTTTGTACAACCAGTACAAAATTCGCAATTTCTCATGTTAGTTGTACCTTCCTCAACTGTATAAACAGACTTCGTTTATTGTTAACACCTAAACTAACGAACATTTTCAAGAAAACACGCATGACTTATCTGTACAAATCGATTGAAAATGGTACTTATGTAAAGAAATTGTGTCATGTTCATACAACAGACGGCAATGCTAATGAAGCTAAGACAATGCATGCAATGATAAATGAAAACAGAAAGATGAATAGACAAGTGGAGTCAAGGATGTATGTATCTACAGTTAGATTCTCAAACTCAAAATTGATTTTATTCATGTAAGCAAGCAGATTTTTACACCAAAACAGATTCTTACCCTCTGACTTGTCTCGGAAATCAAATAAGAGCATACTACGGGACTTCGTTACCAAAGTTTCCCATGTCTTTGTGACCGTGGGAATTTAGGTTTCCATTAGTCATAGTTACCTACGTCACAAAAGACATAGTTGTACAAATTGCACGTCCGTTTTTAGTTACAGAACACAATTTACATACGACTTCAGAAATGTCAATCCAGTTACGTTTTCTATATCATTCTTGAAGTGATTGGCGAATAGACATCGAAATACCTTTAATCATTGACATTTATGACTCTGGATTTAACATTTAGGTATGTCCGAGAACCATTAAATATCATGGCATAAACCTTCGCAGCTTAAAGTGCCAGTATCTGAAAATTTCTAACGCTAAAATGATTTTTTAGTATCCCGCAGTTAACAGACGGTATCATAAACCGGAGGCTCCAAATCTAACAGTCAAGGTTGGCTGAGTGTTTTCGTTTACATCATCGTTACCGCATTAGGATACACGGCTGACCATGGACCGCATGTCTGCTCCCTATTTGCATCATAACCAAAAATCCTCCAGTTAGTAAGTCCAAAAAAATTTGGACTTTGATGAATCATAGCCAGTTTTGTGAAATTCTCGTCACCCATGCGAATGAAGTGATGGCCTTACTGACCCTTCGTTTACACTGACTCAATACTTGTATGGATTCAAGCTGGTGTCTCTGATTTTGAGCAGTAAAAAAATAGAGACAGCTACTTACATAAATCTATACAAATATTGCGTCAGTGTAATCGGAGGGTTAGAGGTGATGTAAATAAGGAGGGCAAAGATGATGAAGAGTTTTGGGATGGTACAATTTTAAGTACATATGATTTTTGACACGCGGATTCTCCGGAATCAGAGAAATCGCTCCCAATGGGTTCATTTATCGCGTAGTTTGCGTTAAATTTTATTTTCCTATCCGTTGAGTCCATCTCTACCTGAGAACCTTTTTCTTTTCTCCTTTGGAAGAAAATATCGAAGTTGAATCTAGAAACAGGAGATTCAGATAGCGTCGTCGCAGACAAAGTTGATGTTATTAAGCCATGTTAAAAGCAAGCGATCTCGTTTTCTCGTTACACTATGCAGATAGACATAACTGACGGACATTTCCAAACTAATCTAAAACATCTTAGTATGAAAACAAGAAACAAAAGATAAGAACAATAGGTATCTCGACGAGTGGATAGTTAGCAAAAACGCTAGAACTTCGTGAAACCGACTGTAAGGATGTGTTATTTAACGTCAATTTACACAGTTATGTAATGTACTACACGGTGAGATCATGCCGTATATCAATTTATTAATCAAACAAGATGTTTTTTACTGTCATATACTGCGATTCTCCAAGTCACAGTTCATAGCAATATTTGTTGTCCTATTCCAGGGACGCAAACGCATGGTTTGCTTGCAAATATTTTTTATCAAGAAATATGTGCTTGTTTGTAATTAAAAAAAATAATAAAAATAATTTGTGGATTAACGACAACTAGTTAATTCGATTAAACTAGTTATTTCGATAGGATTTGGTCATTAAATTTAGGATTTTAAGATTAAATTTTTTCTTTATTCATGTTATACCCGAACAATATTTTTATGAACATGTAAGCACTTATTGTTTATAAAAAATGTTTTACGCTTCGTGGAATAGAAATATTTAAAATATATATTTATTTGTTAAGGCTAAAGCGCCTATCTAGCCCGCGAAGTTCAAATTTTTTGAGTTCTTTTAGATTTTTTTCAAAATCTGACAATAATAAAAGATAAATTTTGTAATTCGCGAAAAAGACCGTGTGAGGTGCATTTATTAATATATCCAACTTACTCTAAAACATTTCAAGAACGACAGCTATCCAGATAATCTGGCAATTTTTGTATATTTAGTGGTTTACTAGTATCATATCCACCGTGATAATATTTAGAGTAAAATAAATGTATTAATAAATGCGCTGCACACGGTCTTTTTCGCGAATTACAAAATTTGTCTTTTATTATTGTCAGATTTTGAAAAATTTCTAAAATTTTTAAAAGAACTCAAAAAATTTGAACTTCGCGGGCTAGACAGGCGCTTTCACCTTAATCTAAGCCTGTCTCTGTCTCTTATTAAATGTTTCGATATTCAAATTCTTAAAACAATTCAATCGAAAACATTGCTCAATTATTTTTTAATTCACTAAAAGGTAGACGTAAATATTGTTATTAAGATTACCACCAGCTGAAACGTTCCCTAGCCATGGGTGTGTTGCATGACCTTTAAAAACACAATTTAAGTCCACTGTTGGTAGATTGAACTATGTCTTGACTCATGCGACCTCCGGAATTAGTTTTATCACAGACGATGTCTGCCTTGATAATGGATGTATTGACCTGGACTTTCGGTCACATATTTTTTAATTAACCACGTAATACCGCTCTGCATTTTTGAGACGGTTTCCATCAAAATATTATATGTACAATAATATTTAGAACTGCATCAGTAGGCAGGGAGGTTCTTATCATTATCATCAACGGAACATTTTCATAATTCAGTTGACTTTCAGGGACGCAAACTCAGTCATGCCATCGGATTAACGATCATGCCCATTTATTCTTATGTTCCATTATTCTTTGCCATCAACCAGGCAAACGCTGCTGATGTAATAACAAATAGTACACAGGTAATTATTTGTATTAATACAGAACTCACAGTGAACAATTTGTTTAATGACAGATTTCTGATAAAATCCAGATACAATCGTTGATAACAATGGAATAATTTGTGACAATGAAGAGCGGCACATGTGTTTTACGATGTAAATAATATAGCTTTTATGTGCACTGCACAGGTATTGTTACGGACATTACAATTTTGCGTGACGTTTGACTTTGTGACGACTGGAAATGAATAGAGGAAGAGTCATAGAGGAAGAAAAAAATATTTTGTGATCAAGTTAAAGTCGCTGTAAAAAAATTAACAACTGCAGAAATGAGATACACGCGTATAAGTCCCGTATTAATAAATCAATCTCAAGTCTGAGAGTGGTCTTGAGTCTTTGACGTTTCATTTTGTACTGGAATGACATAAGATTGACATTTCCAAGATCGCTCTCAGACTTGAAATTAATTTATTAATACGGGCCTAAGTATATCTTACTCTGCATAGATATATTTTTCTTGCAAATCACTAGGAAATCTATTAAGCTCCTTGCGTGTTTAAGTAAGAGATGAGAGAGCGAAAAAGCGAATAATTTTCCGCTTTCGTTCATTAAGCACGGAAGAAGCGTAGACTTGGCAATATAATTTTGACCCGAGCTCACTGATCCCGCCATTAACGACACGAGCGCATTTAATTAATGTTTCCTAACCTAAATAACTCTTAATTAATCATCTACGGCCGTTACAGTTGCATTTACCTGATAGAGGACTGGATGGCAGCTGAATATTAAGAGACAAGAAATAATACTAATTCAAAAATGGCGGCTTTGCATACAAACGTTGACACCCCATTTACCCCCTTGGGAATGGAATTTTTTTAAACTATTTCTTAGTGGGTATTTAACTGATAAATGAAAACCATTGTCCAAATTTCACTCACGTTTCGCTTTAGGTTGTGCGCTGATCATCAGTCAGTCAGGATATTGCCTTATATATATTATATAAAATCTTAATATCACGAATACAGCATAAATAATTCTTATCAAACATTGCTGAAAACCGAAAAAGAAAAAATAATATTGCTCTCATGTCTTCTCAAAGCACTATGTCTACGATTAATAACTATGTATTATCAAAGAGTTTCTAACACCCTTACTTATGTTATAGTGTAACTAAACTCGATATAAATTAATGTTCACTAATATAACGAACCTTTGCAGTATCCAATGAGAGGCAGATATTAACAATTTGTTTGCAATATTTTTATTCGCTATTTATGCCAAATCAAAATCAATGAAAAAGGCCAACAATAACAACACAAAACTTATAAAAACAGTACAAAATTTGTTGAGAAATATTCCATATCGGTTTTGACTTTAGTATACTTAGTACCTACTACATCGAAACGATTGCAAAGATTTGATCTCAGACGCTGCAAAAACCTATTTAATACATGCAGTGTACCTACCTATCATTTACCAAGAATAACATTGAATATTATTCCCTCGACATTGCATCTTTAATTACAATGCAAGCAAACGTGATCTCCATTGATGAAGCCCATTCAGATGCGACACGTGCAGTCATCAGCTCTTATTGCGTGGCCTTTTCAAATAGCGGTGATGTCAACCAATCCTTTAGTAAATATAGTGACTATGCAACCACCCACGTAACTGCTTATTATACCCTTAGTTGGCTGAAAGGCATGAGAATTGTTTTTGGGATTTGTTTTCGTGTGACGTCACCAGTGTAATGTTGTTGATACCAGATTTGTGCCAACTCATTTGGAGGGCACGAGTCTATCAACTTGAACAACCTTTAAACACAAGAACTGCGACTCCATTCGGAATTGACCTTTTCATAATTTGTTCAGGGGCCCAAGTCTGTTCACATCTCGCTCGATTCGAGCTTTACTCGCAGTACGTCAGTTTTGACACTTACCCTATTGAAACACTGTCAAATTGACGTATTGTGAGGCGAGTGACATGCGAGCACCAGAGACTATAGTCGAAGGCGAGCGGTTAATCCATGCCCGACGCCTTCGTGCGGCCAGAAAACTCCGACACTAGAGCCAGTAGCTCATACGATAAAAAATAAGAAGTGTTGCTAAGTCTGGGACCACATAATCTGACGATATTGCGGCCAGCCCTGGCTGCAAGAAAATCATCTTTGGGCATAGCATGCCAACTCAAACTCAAAATTGTTTTTATTTATGTACAACCGGTGGTAGAATCTTCCACTGAGAAGATCCGGCAAGAAACTCAATGGTTACTCTTTTCAATGAATAGAACACGTTGTACATTCTCATGAACAGAAATAGAATGTGAGCAGGCACCACCATTGTCACCAAATAAGTAAATAGTAATCAAACTTCCCTCAGATTTAGGTATTTAAATTAGAAAGCTAGTTTACATCAATAATAGTGTCCATCAATAATTTGCATCCGTCCCTCCGCTGCTAGTATCATCAACTTCACACCAATTGAGCATACCTATAAACAGACCAGGCAGCCAGGTCACACACCCGATCCAGTATAAACAGAACTACCTACTATGCGTCACATAAACACTACAGTTTACAAATGAGAGTACAATCAACTTTTCCGAAATAAACACAATATGCTTACTTTAGCGCGCGTTACGATGGCATGTGTTGGTAGAGGTATTGCTTGTGTACTATATGCTCCTATATTTAGTAATTAGGGATTATCTCTTCTTCATTTTATATATAAAATTCTCGTGTCACAATGTTAGTTACCATACTCCTCCGAAACGGCTTGACCGATTTTTATGAAATTTTATATGCATAATTTTATATTCAGTTGGTCTGACAATTGGCGACTATCTATGAAAAAAAGACAGGACAACGTCTGTCGGGTCAGCTAGTATTATATAAAATTTCGGTGTGCGTGTGCTTGTAATTCTTCTAAACGGCTTGACAGATTTTAAGGATTTTATCGTGTACATATGAGGTCACCCGGATGGTTCTTAGCTATAGTTGAACTCGGCTGGTGACGAAGTTGTCGACATAACATGCACTTATTTAAACTGTGAAGGTAATCTCGGAGAGAACCTCACCAGTTTTCAAAAGACGTGAACGATGCCAACCGGTTTGTGCTAACTCGGTGAAACAGCCTGAATCCTAGGATTATGTTTCTATATAGGAGTGGTTTCTATAGATGTTAGCATCAGTGGGAGGACTTCATTTTGTGAAGATATCAAGTCCTGCGTCAAGCTAATGATGATTCTTAAACAATTCAATACTATAATGATATTCGTCATGTATCGCGATCGGCGGAAAGCTCAAACTCAAACTCAAAATTGTTTTTATTCATGTAAGCCAACAAAGCATTTATGAATGGTTCGGAATACTGCTTCCACTGAAAAGATCCGGCAAGAAACTCAATGGTTACTCTTTTCAATGAACAAAAGATGGTGTACATTCTCAGGAACAGCAGAATGAGAGCAGGTAATCAAATCTCACGCTGATTTAGGTATTTAATTAATATGAGAAAGCTAGTTTAGTGAGGTGTGCATACCTACTCACTGCTATTCTGCCGAGTCTGTCCGGACACAAGTCCGCGAATCATTGACAGATTTAAACAAGGCAAAGTCAGATTAGCACCATCATGCACTAAGTATTGTTGCCAAAACACTCGTCATCAGTACTTTGAGTAGACAAAATTAAATTGCACATAGGCAAACACCCAATGTCGTGTCTTGCGTATTTTTAGACAGTTTCTATTCCGGTTTAGTGATTCGAGGATTAAAAATAATATATTGTATTTTCCCCTTGTTTTAGATCTGCTAATAAAGCTGAAAACACTTGTGAGAGAGATAATAGATTTGATGCGCTGCTCAAAGATTTAAGAGTTCCCCAAATGTTTTATCAGATTATATTGTTGTCTATGGATTAGGGATTTAGGGCATGCAAGATTGAAATGTAGCTTTCGGAACTTGTTCCTTAATTTTAACATTATTCTAAAAACCTACTGCATACCTATCCCAAAAAGCTCGCAGTGTAAATTAAGGTCTAAAATGTCTGAAAATTGTGGCGCTATCAATTTTCAGTAACTTTCAACTGGAAACCGACAATTTTAAACCGATTAGCGGAAGTCATTGATTAACATCTGAATAGCAGCCGTGCAAACAGATAGTACAGACCTTTTATTGTGTCCACTTTATATCAATGTCATAACAAGTTTACAATCAAGATTATCAATGCACTTACATATAATTGTGCCGTAACACATACAATAAGTCTTTAGTAATGTTAAAAGCTTTTAAATTGTAGTTCTACATTTGCGACTTGGCCTTGTCACGTCAAGAGTATCAGAAATATCGGCCACTGGTTCTTTCGTTCGATTAACCACGTCAATCGCGGCTTTTTACTGACCTAATCGAAGCATGGGTAGGGCTTGGAAATCACAAGATTGATGGGTGGAGCGGCCATAAAAACGATGTTGCAATCTGTTATAATTAAGGTCTAATTAGAGTTTTCACCTTCGAAAAAACGTTGGTGCTGTTTTCTACTGGAATTGACTGACAGGTTACTATTGTGTTTCACGTAATACTACAGTACTAAAATGATATTCTGTCCCGATAGCTGGATAAGATGCCACAGTTCCTAGCTGAAATAGTATACGAGTATTAAGAGCTAAACGAACTAAAACAAAAATTATAATATTATGTCTCTAATTAACTCGTTGTATATTTTTCCATGAATAAATATACAACGAGTTAATTAGGGATGAGTTATTTTTGACTTATCAGTTATGGTAACGTAACCTTTTTGAACTCAAATTTAAGTAACGACACCCTTTTTTTTATTAACAGCCAATGACTGCCAATTGCATGTTTAAAGGGCAATACATTTCGTCACAATCAATTGGTAGAGTCAGAAGTCAGGTGATGACTGGAGTCAATTAGTTGGCCCTTGTGTGATCCCACGCGTGTGCGTTCGCTGTGGCAGTGACATCGGTTGCGCGCGCGCAGTCGCGTGCGATAAATTGACAGCATTATGTAATAGACCAATGAGTTATTCGACACGATCATGCGTTATACTGTATATCGCTTTGAAAAATGAAGTCAAAGTAATAACAACCTTCTGGTAACATGATAATAAAGGCTTAAGATATCTAGATTTAGTTTAAATTAATTGAGCAATAAGAAAACTAGAGTAGGAAATAAAATAAAATGGTATCAGTACACCGTGTGGTCATAATTTGGTCGACATAAGTGAATTTAAATTATCGATTTCACATTAAAATCTAATTTAGAAATAAAACTACAGCCACGATCTAATTTGAATCAAATTAAAATATCATCAAGTCTGCGATAAAGAACTAATGTTGACACTTAAAATCCCACGTAAATATTTCCAATAGTTGAAGCACATCTATACGTACTTATTAGTACACTTTTATGTCGATGCATATTCTTCACTCATGCATATGAAAGCGCTCTGGCTGGAGCGCACTTGCGCTCGCCCTCTGTCCGGGTGAAGCTGTTATGGCCACTCTGGCCAACAACATATAGTCAATTCAAAAAAAAAAAAAAAAAAAAAAAAAAAAAAAAAAAAAAAAAAAAAAAAAAAAAAAAAAAAAAAAAAAAAAAAAAGCATATGAAAGCACTACGATTTATGATAACATACCTTAAACCATAAGGATTTCTGGTAAATAATAATTTAGCACTCGTAAACGCGCTTTGACCTACAATCACACACATTTCGGCTCGGTGTTTACGTGAATCGTGCCAGTTTTTTTTCTAATGACTTGCGTGGAAACGTGTGAAGGAAAAATTATAGTAAATGAATGCTCTAGTTCTTGTTTGTTGTTCAATAGGAAGGTTACAATGTCACTAAATTTTTGTCTAGAACTGATGGAATAAGGAGTACTTTATGCATGGTTGAAGATTTTTAGCTCAACGTTTTTCTTTAAAATTGAGAAAAAATCGTCCGTAAATTATTTAGATATTATGTCCCAAAGTTTTCGAGATATACAACTTTTAATACTTTTGACTATAAGAATTTGGTTGATGCTATTTGATTTTATTTTACTGTCTTCGCAGTTTTTCGCGCTCGGTCTAAGTTATTATTATTTTCGTCTGAGTCATTGTTCCGTTGCATCGCATCGGGAGTTAAATCCCACATAAAATCTAAAACCAAATTGTACCTATATCCAAAATGTAAACTCACCAACATTCACCTGCCGAATTTTCAACGGGTCAGCGGCGTCATTCATAAGTTAACTGTCACTGACCGTAACTGTTCAGCGGCTGTTGAAATGCTAAACAGCCATCGCTAGTCCCATTGTCGCCTGCCTACCGGTGGAGCGAGACAGGTGTAATTCATCAAAAAAACAAACATATACCCGTCCTGTCCGCACGTGGTTAGGGCTACTGCGTGTGAAGATGATGAATAGATTTTTATTAATATCTTGTCTTACAGAGGACGGGTTGTTTCATAATAGTATCTGTAGGTACTCAAATGGCCAAGTCAGGAGAGGGTGCAATGGAAACAAACACCAATATAGATGTGAAAAAGACTCAAAATGTATTAATTTTTATCAAATTCCTTATTCATTTCAAAGGTCTGATTATTGAATGCCATAAACAAAATGCAAACAGAGAAATCCTGAACGAACTACTTAATTAAGGAGACTGATCAATAGGCTTTTTAATGGGTAATTTTCTTTATTTTTAACTGCGAAACACAAGACACAGCCTTTTTCTAGACTAGGGTCCTTTATCTCTATAGCTATAAATACTAAATAATTGATAACGAGGCTAATTCTACTGGTACACAGACTAAACAAAAATTTTTGCCATCCTTCTCAGTCATAATGTGTGAACAAGAGATAAATACTTTTACACGTGTTAAATGTCATTAAGTTATGATTTGACGACAAAAACATTAGACAATATTATTGTAGATCTAAAAAGTCTAAGAATTCAAAGATTAATCGCCCATCTGCAATAGCCCTAACATGATTTTCATAAAACTTAGTATGCACGAAAGCGCAACCATCGCTCGTCGCCAAATCCATACCTCTATTCAAATGTGTCCACTTCCTTACCGACTCCCGCGCACTTTCTATGGAAAGTTCTCCGTCCTGTTTACACACGTGTTTTAGTTATTACATTATCGGTATATCATCCGCTTTAAAAATCTGTAATAATGACATCTGTTGGTTTATTCATTGAGTATGCATTGTGTTGACGTTAAAGTTTACTGTCCTGCCATACAAATAGCGTTTAATTAAACAGCTAACTGATTTAAATAAGTGTTACCACATCGATATATTAAAAAATAAAAAATGATCTGAATGTGTAAATAGGTATATTTTTTAAACAAAATAACTACTAGCAATGGAGTTTATAGTATTCCCGTTAGCCCCTCCACGTAGCCAGGATGGGGTTCGAAACCCGAACTTCTCGGCTCCAAGGCGACCCCTCTAACCACCAAGCTATTGACGTCTTTAATAATTTAAATATTTACGAATTATGCTCAAGACACTGCATCATGTTAGGATTGTTGGGTCACCGCCGGGGCGTCTCGGAGCATTTTAGTGGACCCGGGGCGCTCCACTGCATGGCGGAGGGTGGTACACCGTTGGTGTTTAGTGGGTATGCCTTGCGCCTTCGTGGTGCGGGTGACTCCCACATATCACTCCCGCTTCCCCCGAGGCGGGAGGGAATCCATAAAGGATTTTCCAACGTAAAAAAAAGGATTGTTAGGTCAACGTTATGTGTTAGATATACAAGCTCTTTATTGCATTAACAGTTGAAATCCGTGTCACTGCCACATGAGTTAACAAGTGGCTGACCTTATAAATGATCTAGCGAGTCATACAGAGGCGTGATAAACCGACAATCTTCAGATGGACCACTTCATGTCCACGGCAGAGATTACCTCATTTCAGATACATAAGATGCATAAGTAGCAAGGTCAAGTTAGGAATGACTCTCTGCCTTGCGCTACGTGAAGTGCCTCGCTATACAAAAACCCAGGACTTAAACATTTGAATTGTGTTCGAGAATTCGGCTATTATACTCATTTATACAGGTTGAAACAGAAAGGGTTACTTTTTTTCAAAACTTAACTTTATAATTCTAAAACTATCAGCTTTGGAGGAAGCTTGAAAATCAAAAGGTGTTATAGGAATACAGCTGTAGACATATTTCACAAGTCTACAAAACTTTTAGTACTTCAACTGTCCCACAAAGCTGATAGTTTGAGATTTACAAAGTTAAGTTGCAAAAAAAATAGTATACCCTTTATGTTAGTATTGGCTGTGTGTTCCAAAAACAAGCGAAACATTATCATTCATTTTATGTGAGCAATAACTAATTTACCGACGTCAAAACGTGGCTTATAATTTGTTTAACAATTGTTTATATCATTGTTGCAGGTGGCTTGGAAGGCAAATACCGTGTCGCGGCACCTGAACTCATGCAGGATACGTTCATGAGCGACTCGGAAGACGAGGGAGGTAAGCAATCACACGGTACATCTAGCAATTCATTGTCAAGCTTATGTACCTATAGTCTACAGACTTGGTTAGTGTCGCTGCCGTTTTTTAAATGAGGCGGCAGAGGTTAAATAAAAGTTATGATATATCATGATCCTACTAATATTATAAATGCGAAAGTTTGTGAGTGTAGATGTATGTTTGTTACTCCTTCACGCAAAAACCACTCAACGGATTTGGATGAAATTTTGATGAATACAGATAGTTTATAACCTGGATTAACACATGCAGCAACTAGTTTATTTATATAATAATATAGCGAGGTGAAAATTAGAATGAACGAAATTGATTAAACTTTTTAATTCATTTTTTATAAGACACACGAGAAATTTAAAGAATATAACGTTAATCTTAATATGAATAATAGGCATAATATAATGATTAAGGGTACCACTACCTATACATGTAAGACATTGACCAAAAAGATACTTACTTATTAACAAAATGACAAAATCATATTAATATTATAAAAAGGAAAACTTTGTTTGTTTGATTGTAATGAATAGGCTCCGAAACTACTGAACCGATTTGAAAAATTCTTTCACTGTTGGGAAGCTACACTATCCCCGGGTGACATAGGCTATAATATATTTTAAAAAAAACTAGGGATCCTTACTAAAACTCGAATAATGTACCCGTGCGAAGCCGGGGCGGGCCGCTAGTAATCAATAACTTAGATATGAATTAATCTATTCAATATATAGAATGTGCGTATATACAAATGTTAATTGAATTTAATAACTATGAGATAATGTAAATTATTTAATTATTCGATGCGATCCGGTTAATAATGATCCATATTTGTATTGAAGATTCCAATCATTATCAATCACTGATCGTGGCGTAGCCTTGGGTCATCGTGGGAAGAGAATACCTGGTCTGATTATACCCTAGTCTAGTGTAAAATACTCATAAACGCCAGCCGCCCAGCGCCAACCGCCTAACGCCCGCCCACGCGGCTCGAATTGTGAATGAAATATACCATACCCGTGGGTTTCAGCTGTGGTTATAGCACTCGCTAGGCTGTGAGAGAATTTGCTATTTGTTTTCATTGATTCTTTAGTAATTTGTGACGTCAAGCAATGCCCTAATAGCCAATGTTTATTGTAATGCTCCACGTGTCAGGTGTAACGAGTAAGGGTCCATCCATAAATTACGTCACACGTTAAGGGGTCGACGAAATGTGACATTGTGTGACAAGGGGTGAGGAGGAGACTCAAATTTTGTGACATTTCATTTTTTTAAACTTTTAAAAAGTATTACAGCACTAAATTTAAAATACATACTTACTAAAGAATAACATAAAAATTATTGCAACTCTGTCATCAATATTTTTTTTTTATGTTTTGTTAATTGCCATGCCTATCTTTGATTTGATGTTGATTTTATTGAAAATACTTTTAAATAGAAATAAAAATAAATTCGGAACACTGCTGTTTTAATTTCATAAATTTCAAAATGTAAAAATGAAAAATATGTGACATCACACTAGGTAGGGGGGGGGGTCTCACAAATGTGACCAGCTGTGACAAGGACGGGGGAGGGGTCAAAAAATCATGAAATTCGTGTGACGTAATTTATGGATGGCCCCTAATGTAGTCTAAACTATTTCTCTGAACGGGTGGCATCTTGTATGATTTTACTTTTGATCTAGCTACGAATATAAAGATGTTGTGATGAGTTTGCAGCTTTAATAATATGTTCGCATTCCATTGCAGGCGAAGTGGAGTGTCCGATCCAACAGCAGCAGCAATACCGCTACATGAACACCGAAGCGGGCACCCTGCACCGGCCGAAGCCGCTCGAGGACACCGTCACCGACGGCCACCTGTGGCCCAGCAACAATGACAAGAAGGTGGCCACCATCGACCGCCAACCGCTGGATATTGGGTAAGTTCAAGATCATGGATGATAATGAATACCCCCCCCCCCCCCCCCCCCTAAAATGTATCTATTGTTGGATATCACAGACTAATAAGCTATATAGACGCCGCATAGCCGGGCACCCCCGGTCGCCTAACATACACTTCGCCACTGCATATGTACGGCCGCACCTGATATTTTGATTGGTCCATTCACAGCTCGACCTTGAACGGCCTAATTCAAATTATTTGTCTTACCCAATACCCCGCCATCTTTTGGCGATTGCATTCTCATACACTAGTGGACGTAAGCGGTGTCTTTTCTTATTGGTCTATACTAGATATATAGGCTTCTCAACTTTTTTAAATATTACTAGCAATGTTAGTTTATCACAATACTAATACATACATCAAGTTAGCCCGTTTAGCTAAGTTAATGCTTGTGTTTGGAGTGGGTCACGACAATAATTTAATATGGCCAAGATGGGAATCGAACCCGGAATCTCTCGGCTACATGGGCGACCTCTTTTAACCAGTAACCTTATGCTTCTCTTTAGATCTATGTCCGAATTTAGGTAATTTACTTATACCACGCTGTGTAAACTTTGGTTGTGCGATCCAGACTTATATGGATTATTGTAATTTTTATTGAGTGTCGTCATCAGCGCCATCTGTTATCGCTTGTGGTGTGTATCTATAGACAATTAATTGTTTGGCAAAATTATTGCTATTGTAATTGGTGAGGTGGCTATTGTAATTTTTTTTTAATCTACTTGTACTCTTGTATATATTTGCTGACCTAATATTAAGGCCGCTATATACGCAACGAGTTGCTGGTCGCCACACAAAACATGCAACAATACAGATGTTATTCAATTATGGTTGAATACGCTTGCGATTCGAATATATAGAATTTCCGGTACACTCAAGCTCTGTACGTTGGAAAATCATGATTTATGATCATTTTGCCAGTTGAGCTATTATTTATGAATCAATTTAGGGAGATTTATATCCAAAGATTTTGTTTGTATTATTCGGAAATGGTTATTGGAATAGGTGTTTTAATTTAAAAAATACATTTGCGATAATGAAATTTGACATTGATTGCCTGAGTAGCACCAAAAGTGCTTCTTTATCGCTATCTCACTTTGAGGTAGGTACTTCCCTAACAGTTGACATCATACGTCACATAGAAGATGACGTTGATATATTAAAACAAAAACAAAAAATACATGAGCTTCTTTAACATTTCCCAATGGTTTTAATTTGGTGTTGGTTGATACACAGACTTAACATTGAAATGTGTAAAATTTAGTCTTATTACAATTTAAAGTCACCATAATTGGCTAGTTGCAGGTACCTATAATAATTACTGTTGAAATTTAGCAAAGCCTTCGTAGTCGTAAGAACTGCTTAATATAACTTCAGTTATTTATACCACTGTTACTATGCATTCTTTTCTTTTTCACATATTGTTCTAACAATCTATTTTTTCTGCTATTTCGTATTAGCTTTAATTTACTAAAACCTACTCTGCTATCAATTACAATATGTTGCGTAAAACTATATGAATAAGGTTGTTATTGCGGTGCAGGTTCCTGGTGTCTTTCGTGGTGGACGCCCGCGGCGGCGCGATGAAGGCGAAGCGGCGCGGTGGCGTGCGCATTATCGTGCCCCCCGCCGCCTGCGCAGCCCCGACTAGGGTCACTTGCAGGTACGTCATCTCTCGGTCTACGGAGGGCATGTTAAGCTGTGCGTCCCGGCTATCATAGTCGTTAAGCCGTGTCGGGACATCAGCGTTGGCCATAATCACAGATATAGATTTACATAGATAACTCAAGTATCACGATTTGTATTGAAACCAAGCGTGCCGATTTTGTAATGAATTTTTAACACCTACTGTGACGTCACAGCCGAAATTTAGTGACGGGAAATCCAAACTGATTCAAAGACAGCGGTGCCGCTGATACCCCTCCGCCCGCTATGGTTCTCTCGAGTGATTATCTCGCTCATACTCATATTTTTTTATGTCTGTGATACCGCTCGCTCACAAGTTAGCGGCGACGAAACCTTGACGCTTGGTCGGGGTTCGGACACGCGAAGTACATGTATCTATGTAAATCTATATCTGTGGCTATCTATATCTGGCGAGCTTTCTTCTGAAGAATTTTAGATGCTAGGACGTCGGCTGACACAGCGCCATGCCTAGGTTGCTTGAACAGGCCTTAACTTCAATATAGCGAGCATAAGCGGTTTCAAATTAGTTTTCACTTGACAAAATTTTTGTTTTTCTCGACCATACCCTAAGGTAGGGATAGTGAACCAATGGCACGCGTGTCATTGATAGCGCGCGACAGAATATTTTGGGCACGCTACCGATCGAAACAGAGTTCAAAGTAACAGTGTTAGGTACTTAGGCCTGTATTGATAAATTGATCTTGAGTCTGAGAGCAATCTTGAGTGCAGTTTTGAAATGTAATTTTGCACTGGTATGACGTTAGGATGACATTTACAAGATCGCTCTCTGACTTCCGATTGATTCATTAATACGGGGCTTCCGCTAGAAGGTGCGTCTACTTACCTAGACGCACCTTGGCACCCGACAAGCCCGCTGAGTTTCTTGCCGCATCTTCTCAGTCGAGGTCGCGTTCCGATCCGGTGGTAGATTTACCCTCGCCACCTCTCCTGGCAGCGGGCCAAGCCGAGGTCGTGTCCCTTGTGGCGCCCTTGAGCTAGCTGCCTTTATGTAGTCTATACTTTTATGTAGTCAAATTAAAATCTATGGTCTCTGCTATCATGAAAGCTGTGTTCATACGTTTGAGTTCTCATTCTAACTATATATGATTTTGTTACAGGGCGGCAACGCGGCGCGCGCCGGTAGCGGCGCCCCCTCCACTAATGGAGGGCGAAGCATTGGCCTCCAGGCTGCTTGAGTTGCAGCCGCAGGGCGCCAAGTTCTTAGCGTGAGTTAAAACTTGTGTGATCCCCGTCCACTTCCTTGCATTATATTACATATTAAAAGTACAAGTAAAAGGCGTCTGCTCCCATAAAGTTCAGATCTTCTGGGTGACGGTTACCACATCAGATGGACTGCTTGCCAGTGTACTGCCAACCTAATAAAAAAAATATATATTCTAAGATAGCAGTGTTAGCCGACTGGTTAAGCACGTGTCATGCGGGCACCAGGCCCTTGGTTCAAACCCCGGCTCGCACCTCTGGGTTTTTCGAAATCTATGTGCGAATCATAATTTCTATATGATTATCACTTGCTTACGGTGAAGGAAAACATCGCGAGGAAACCTGCATGTCTTAAAAAATCTAATCAATATTCTCAAGACATGTGCAATCCGCCAACCCGCACTGGCCCAGCGTGGTGGATTGTGGCCTGAATCCCCCTCGTAGTTGATGGGAGGCCCGTGCCCAGGAGTGGGACGTCAAAAAGGGCTAAATTATAATTATATATTTATAAGATATGGCCTTAAGATTTGAAAATGTGTATTGTCTCTAGTCCCGTGGTGATTGAAGTGCCGATATTCACGGCGTCGAGCCGCGAGCGCGAGATCGTGATCCTGCGCTCCGACACCGGCGAGACCTGGCAGGACCACTACCTGCACAACAACGACAACCCACTCATACAGGTACAACAACAACAATTCATTAATAGATCCAACAACGATGTCTACGTCATAGTATCTTTATGCACGCAAAGTTTCAGCCCGCTCGGTATAAAATTGACAAAGTTTCATACAAACTTTCATCCCCTATTTTATCCCTTTGGGGGTGGAATTAATCAAAATCCTTTCTTAGGGAATGTCTACGTCATAGTATCTTTATGCACGCAAAGTTTCAGCCCGCTCGGTATAAAATTGACAAAGTTTCATACAAACTTTCATCCCCTATTTTATCCCCTTGGGGGTGGAATTAATCAAAATCCTTTCTTAGGGGATGCCTACGTCATAACATCTACCTGCATGCCAAATTTCAGTCCGATCCGTCCAGTGGTTTGGGCTGTGCGTTGATAGATCACTATGTCAGTCAGTCACCTTTGAGTTTTATATAAGGTGACACATAATGGGTATACTTTTTTTTTCAAAACTTAACTTTGTAATTCTAAAACCATCAGCTTTGAAGGGAACTTGAAAACAAAAGGTGTTATAGGAATACAGCTGTTGACCGATTTCACAAGTCTACAAAACCTTTAGTACTTCCACTGTCCCACAAAGCCGATAGTTTGAGATTAACAAAGTTAAGTTGCAAAAAAAATAGTATACCCATTTTGTATCACCTAGTATATATAGATAATCGATATATCGTCGTATCTACGTCGTACTGAACGAACAATGCAAAATTATCGTTCGGTCAGACGATATACGACAGCAAAAAAGATGAAATTTAGAGCAGGATTCGGCAATGTCGCGTTATATCGATTATTGGTGCTAAGAGTAGTACTCAAGGTTAACGTTATCGAAATGATAGAGTCCGCAGTGTGTTGTGTAGATGCAACGTTTATCTGACTTCATATTAGTCGCCCGTTAGTTGTGCCATCACTAGGCCCGTCGAAGCATCTATGTCCGGTGATTCGATAGGGGTCCGAGGAGATGATTCCTTACTGAACTTCATCCACCTCTCTGGTCGGCAGGAGGCTCTGCAGCGCGAGCGGCAGGAGTACGGCGCGAGCCTGGAGACGCTGGGCGAGAGCGGCGAGCGCGTGACGCGCGTGGTCACGTGCGACTTCCCGCACTACCTGGCGTGCGTGTCGCGCGTGCGCCAGGAAGTGCACGTCATCGGGCCCGACGGGGGCACCGTCTCCAGCTCGCACATCCCGCAGGTACTACACGTCCCGGAGCTACAAATACAACCCGCAGGAACAATACATCCTGCAGGAACAGTACGTCCCGCAGGCACAGCACATCCCGGTGATACTGTACATACTGTAAAAACAGTACATCGCACGGGTACAATCCTTGAAAAAAAAAATTAAGTACCGTTTTGTTGTACCGCTTGGCAGGTGCAGGCGCTGTTCCCGGCGCAGGCGCTGACCAAGCGCATCCGCGTGGGGCTGCAGGCGCACGCGCCGGCGCCCGAGCTGCGGCGCCGCGCGCTGCCGCGGCACGTGCTGGTGTCGCCCGTCATCACCGTGGAGCCGCGCCGCCGCAAGTTCCACCGCAGCATCACGCTCACCGCGCCGCTGCCCGCCCCCGCCGCACAGGTACTGTACATCACCGTGGAGCCGCGCCGCCGCAAGTTCCACCGCAGCATCACGCTCACCGCGCCGCTGCCCGCCCCCGCCGCACAGGTACTGTACATCACCGTGGAGCCGCGCCGCCGCAAGTTCCACCGCAGCATCACGCTCACCGCGCCGCTGCCCGCCCCCGCCGCACAGGTACTGTACATCACCGTGGAGCCGCGCCGCCGCAAGTTCCACCGCAGCATCACGCTCACCGCGCCGCTGCCCGCCCCCGCCGCACAGGTACTGTACATCACCGTGGAGCCGCGCCGCCGCAAGTTCCACCGCAGCATCACGCTCACCGCGCCGCTGCCCGCCCCCGCCGCACAGGTACTGTACATCACCGTGGAGCCGCGCCGCCGCAAGTTCCACCGCAGCATCACGCTCACCGCGCCGCTGCCCGCCCCCGCCGCACAGGTACTGTACATCACCGTGGAGCCGCGCCGCCGCAAGTTCCACCGCAGCATCACGCTCACCGCGCCGCTGCCCGCCCCCGCCGCACAGGTACTGTACATCACCGTGGAGCCGCGCCGCCGCAAGTTCCACCGCAGCATCACGCTCACCGCGCCGCTGCCCGCCCCCGCCGCACAGGTACTGTACATCACCGTGGAGCCGCGCCGCCGCAAGTTCCACCGCAGCATCACGCTCACCGCGCCGCTGCCCGCCCCCGCCGCACAGGTACTGTACATCACCGTGGAGCCGCGCCGCCGCAAGTTCCACCGCAGCATCACGCTCACCGCGCCGCTGCCCGCCCCCGCCGCACAGGTACTGTACATCACCGTGGAGCCGCGCCGCCGCAAGTTCCACCGCAGCATCACGCTCACCGCGCCGCTGCCCGCCCCCGCCGCACAGGTACTGTACATCACCGTGGAGCCGCGCCGCCGCAAGTTCCACCGCAGCATCACGCTCACCGCGCCGCTGCCCGCCCCCGCCGCACAGGTACTGTACATCACCGTGGAGCCGCGCCGCCGCAAGTTCCACCGCAGCATCACGCTCACCGCGCCGCTGCCCGCCCCCGCCGCACAGGTACTGTACATCACCGTGGAGAACCTGGGTGCACCAAAAAGCTAGAAATAACTAGGGACCTTGTAATTTATTTCATTTAGAGACAGTCGATTCGATGGACGGACGATTTCGAAAAACCCAGACGTGCGAGGCAGGGCAACCCTTTGATCCAAGGACCTGGTGCAAGACGCGCGATTAACCAATCGAATATCACTGCTTTTAAATTACTGTTTTTATATTATTGGCGGTATATTTTATTCCTGATTTTAACGGTAACAAATTTCATATAAAACCCGTTCAGGTGTTTTTATGTTTCTGCGTGATACTTACAATGAATCACAATTTGTCTTGTATAATAAGCGTGTGTGCTTGCGGTGGGCAGGACGGCAGCAAGGAGCGGCCGCCCACGGCGACGCTGCGGCTGCTGTGCTCCATCATGGGCGGGCAGGCGCGCGCCGTGTGGGAGGACGTCACCGGCTCCACGCCGCTCACGCTCACCGACGACTGCGCGTCCTTCACCACCACCGTCTCCGCCAGGTACACCACCCCCCGCCTCTAGCACACAACAAGCTCCTATGTAGATGGACGGACGGACGCTCGCACGAACGGACGCACGTATAGATGAACAGACGCAAGAAAGGACGGATGGAGATAGGACAGACAGTTGGACTGAATGAGCTTATAAAGGTTATTCGTAGTAACTAAAAAAAAAGTATACTACTATCCATGGAATAGATATATTCTGCGACACGACAGTCGACGGCTGCCAATTGCAGACAAACAATTTTTTTATATAATTTGAATGTTGAAAAATATATAGATGCTTACAATACCAAAGGCATTGCTCGCACGTTGCCAAATTGTAGAGGTGTAGGATAAACGGGCTCACCGTACGAATCGCAGCTGTAAAGTATACCTATGCTTATAATACTGTCACAGGTTCTGGATGATGAACTGTCAGAACGTAAGCGACGCTACCAAGCTGGCAACAGAACTATACAGGTAAATATTCTCAACAACTTCTTAGACACGGATGTATACAGGGTGTAAGCAGCATCGTAACGAAAGGCTGATGCCATAGAAGCAACATAGTTCTGGAAAATATCGACAGAAATTTCAACTCCGGGGGAGTTGAAATTTCTGTCGATATTTTCATGAATGATGCTCAATTTTTTTAGTAATGGCAAGTAGTAGTTGAAAGAAATTGTAATAATAAGTATTACAATTTCTTTGGGTTGAATATATGCTGTGCCGTAACTAGGGCTGTGCCAGCGGTACCCAGGCACAGGGCGCCAAACCCTGAAGGGGGAGCCGAAATGACTAGACAATGAGTCAGGACCAAGTTTTCAAGGGCACATTTACGGGAGCTCGCACCGGGCGCATTAAATGCTACTTGATATACTGTACGATTACTATACTTGAATGTTTCTTACAGAGAAATGTTGCTAGTACCGTTCGAGGTTCGCATCGTGGTGCTGGGTAAGCGGCTCGATGCGCTCGAAGGGCGGCTGCTGGTCATGTACATCACTGACCGATACGCGTACGACACGTTGCTGCAACAGGTACGTGAACATATTACAATATACAACGGATTTTGCTTTTGACGTAACTCTTGTTTTAACATTTTTAACCCCCGACAAAAAAGAGGGGTGTTATAAGTTTAACATGTGTATTTGTGTATCTGTGTGTCTGTCTGTGGCATCGTAGCGCTCAAGCGGATGAACCGATTTCAATTTTGTTTATTTTGTTAGATAGGTATTCTGATCGAGAGTGTTCTTAGCTATGTATCATGAAAATCGGTTCAGCCGTTTGAAAATTATCAGCTCTTTTGTAGTTTAAAAAGTCGTCGCATCGGGGGTTTTCAAAATTTTCAATTTTAGTTATTATTGTAACACAAGGAATGTATAATAAGGGAAATATAATCTTTTTATATTGAATGAGTTAAGTAGATTCCGTTTTTTTGTTACATTCATTGATTTTGTGGGAAGTGAAGATAAAAGTTTAATGCGAGGACACTTCAAATCTATAAATTATATAAGTTTTTTAATTTCCTCGATAGATGTCACTGTCTGCTTATGTATTCTAGATTATCGAGGCTTTGTATTATTTTTCAGCATAAAAATACCTATTTTTTATATTGGTTGTGTTATATCATGACACCCGAATATTGGCCTTGTTTAGGGACTCTTATAAAAGCTCTGCACGAATGTGGACTTTAACGTGTAGATAATAACGTCCTGTTCCAGGAGCACTACACGGAAGTGGCGCACTCGACGTCGGTCCAGTTCCTGGACAGCAAGGACGTGTACCTGGAGTTCTCCGGGAACCTGGTGCCCGTCACCAAGTCCGGCAGCCAGCCCATGTTCACCTTCGAGGTAGGATTCTCCTCCATCGGTGGAGAACATGGTTCTCCTCCAATGACTTCCACACATTTCAATCCATAGCGACCCTTGTTAGATCCCGATCTGTAAATAAATTAGGTGTCAAAAGAATTTGCTAAAGAATGTTTTTTTTTTAATCTTTGAATACACAGTGGATTTCATATTTAAACTAATTTTGAACTCAGCAAGGTAAGAAAGAGAGGGAGATGAGACAGGGCGATGAAAATAACGCACGATATATTTGTATGGAGTAAATGTTAAATGTTGTAAGCTATGTAAGTACTACCAAAAATAATCTGATAGGTTTCTTTCTAACGGCTGACCTGAAATATCAATATAAAGATTCTGATCTTGACTATCTGTAGTATTAAATACAGAATCTTCTGTTATGGGCAGGCGTTCAAAGACAACAGAGTGGAGTTTACAGTGCGCGTGAAACATCATGAAGACAGTCCATCCGGCAGGATTTACTTCATGAACGAACCTAAGGTAAGATGATAGTACACAATGTTCAAACAACTACCATCAATGAACGTCCCAGTCCTGGGCACGGACTTCCCCTCAATACGAGGGGGATTCCGGCCTAATCCAGCACACTGGCCCAGGGTAGGTTGACTGATTTGACATGTCTTTCGAAAAATAGTTAGATTTTCTTTTCTCCAGATGTTTTCCTTCAAAGTGAAAGCGTTTATTTTGTTAAAGGCCTATAGGGGCAAACGGGGGGCCTTCGAAATTGCCATTTTTATATTTGTCAACCAACCTCCGAAATCTCCGAAACGGCTGGACCGATTTTAACGGGATTTTCACTGGCAGATAGCTGATGTTATTATAAGCAGTAACTAAGTTAAGACGGTCTCCTGCGCAGGTGGCTCGCGGCGAGCAGGCGCCGGCGCCGGCCTGCGTGCTGGACGTGCAGCTGCCCGCCGCCATCGCGCCGCGCGCTGACAAGAGCCAGCTCGACTGCCTCAACCTGGACCAGTCAGGTACGCTCCACCCGCCGCCATCGCGCCGCGCGCTGACAAGAGCCAGCTCGACTGCCTCAACCTGGACCAGTCAGGTACGCTCCACCCGCCGCCATCGCGCCGCGCGCTGACAAGAGCCAGCTCGACTGCCTCAACCTGGACCAGTCAGGTACGCTCCACCCGCCGCCATCGCGCCGCGCGCTGACAAGAGCCAGCTCGACTGCCTCAACCTGGACCAGTCAGGTACGCTCCACCCGCCGCCATCGCGCCGCGCGCTGACAAGAGCCAGCTCGACTGCCTCAACCTGGACCAGTCAGGTACGCTCCACCCGCCGCCATCGCGCCGCGCGCTGACAAGAGCCAGCTCGACTGCCTCAACCTGGACCGGTCAGGTACGCTCCACCCGCCGCCATCGCGCCGCGCGCTGACAAGAGCCAGCTCGACTGCCTCAACCTGGACCAGTCAGGTACGCTCCACCCGCCGCCATCGCGCCGCGCGCTGACAAGAGCCAGCTCGACTGCCTCAACCTGGACCAGTCAGGTACGCTCCACCCGCCGCCATCGCGCCGCGCGCTGACAAGAGCCAGCTCGACTGCCTCAACCTGGACCAGTCAGGTACGCTCCACCCGCCGCCATCGCGCCGCGCGCTGACAAGAGCCAGCTCGACTGCCTCAACCTGGACCAGTCAGGTACGCTCCACCCGCCGCCATCGCGCCGCGCGCTGACAAGAGCCAGCTCGACTGCCTCAACCTGGACCAGTCAGGTACGCTCCACCCGCCGCCATCGCGCCGCGCGCTGACAAGAGCCAGCTCGACTGCCTCAACCTGGACCAGTCAGGTACGCTCCACCCGCCGCCATCGCGCCGCGCGCTGACAAGAGCCAGCTCGACTGCCTCAACCTGGACCAGTCAGGTACGCTCCACCCGCCGCCATCGCGCCGCGCGCTGACAAGAGCCAGCTCGACTGCCTCAACCTGGACCAGTCAGGTACGCTCCACCCGCCGCCATCGCGCCGCGCGCTGACAAGAGCCAGCTCGACTGCCTCAACCTGGACCAGTCAGGTACGCTCCACCCGCCGCCATCGCGCCGCGCGCTGACAAGAGCCAGCTCGACTGCCTCAACCTGGACCAGTCAGGTACGCTCCACCCGCCGCCATCGCGCCGCGCGCTGACAAGAGCCAGCTCGACTGCCTCAACCTGGACCAGTCAGGTACGCTCCACCCGCCGCCATCGCGCCGCGCGCTGACAAGAGCCAGCTCGACTGCCTCAACCTGGACCAGTCAGGTACGCTCCACCCGCCGCCATCGCGCCGCGCGCTGACAAGAGCCAGCTCGACTGCCTCAACCTGGACCAGTCAGGTACGCTCCACCCGCCGCCATCGCGCCGCGCGCTGACAAGAGCCAGCTCGACTGCCTCAACCTGGACCAGTCAGGTACGCTCCACCCGCCGCCATCGCGCCGCGCGCTGACAAGAGCCAGCTCGACTGCCTCAACCTGGACCAGTCAGGTACGCTCCACCCGCCGCCATCGCGCCGCGCGCTGACAAGAGCCAGCTCGACTGCCTCAACCTGGACCAGTCAGGTACGCTCCACCCGCCGCCATCGCGCCGCGCGCTGACAAGAGCCAGCTCGACTGCCTCAACCTGGACCAGTCAGGTACGCTCCACCCGCCGCCATCGCGCCGCGCGCTGACAAGAGCCAGCTCGACTGCCTCAACCTGGACCAGTCAGGTACGCTCCACCCGCCGCCATCGCGCCGCGCGCTGACAAGAGCCAGCTCGACTGCCTCAACCTGGACCAGTCAGGTACGCTCCACCCGCCGCCATCGCGCCGCGCGCTGACAAGAGCCAGCTCGACTGCCTCAACCTGGACCAGTCAGGTACGCTCCACCCGCCGCCATCGCGCCGCGCGCTGACAAGAGCCAGCTCGACTGCCTCAACCTGGACCAGTCAGGTACGCTCCACCCGCCGCCATCGCGCCGCGCGCTGACAAGAGCCAGCTCGACTGCCTCAACCTGGACCAGTCAGGTACGCTCCACCCGCCGCCATCGCGCCGCGCGCTGACAAGAGCCAGCTCGACTGCCTCAACCTGGACCAGTCAGGTACGCTCCACCCGCCGCCATCGCGCCGCGCGCTGACAAGAGCCAGCTCGACTGCCTCAACCTGGACCAGTCAGGTACGCTCCACCCGCCGCCATCGCGCCGCGCGCTGACAAGAGCCAGCTCGACTGCCTCAACCTGGACCAGTCAGGTACGCTCCACCCGCCGCCATCGCGCCGCGCGCTGACAAGAGCCAGCTCGACTGCCTCAACCTGGACCAGGAAATCATTCTATACATTGATTTTTGTCGCCGGCTTTGCAATGTAGGGAAGTGGATAATTTTCTTCTAATTCCTCCTATTCCTTCTTTCGATTAAATTCGTGTGGTTTCCAAGACACTAACTTTTCCCCGCCACTTGTCGAGAGTCAAACCTCAGCGTCATCATTGGGTCACCATTTCCGATCCTGGCTCACAGGAGTAGTGGTGGCTGTGTGTAGCGGACTAATGGACATGTTTCAATATATTTTTTTATTGATGCAGGCTTTGACGCGCTGAAGGACGAGCTGAGCTTCCACTGGGGAGATCACAACAACAGCCTCGGGCCCGGCTCGCTGCCTTACCACCACGACCAGCGGCACAACGGAAATGTAACAAACAAAATATTAATAAATAAATATCGCCAGACTGGCACACCAAGTGCATGGTCCCAAACTAAGCAACGCTTGTACTATGGGTACCGTTCAATGGACTGGGGGCGATCCCAGTGACACTTACACCATAGCAAATCACGAAAAGGCCATTTCCGAATTTGCCCTGGCGGGAATCGATCCTGCAACCACCATGTGCAGTGAGCCGAATGGCCTACGCTTGAACCACTGCGCCAAGCGGTCGTCACCGTCAAATACTCTATCACATATGACAATACAGTCAGATAATCCGAAATTTTACCTTCTAGACCCATATTTCATGTTATAATTTCTTTCCAGGACACAATCATTACTAATGGCAATGTGAAGTACCCGACTCAAGACACAAATGACAAAGATACTAAGCCTCAAGGTATGATAGATATAACTAAATATATAGATAGTAAACGAATTAAAGCAATAGTAATAACATGTGCTTTAACCTTTTTATAGTCAACGGTGGCTCACTTCACGTGGACTCCAACAAGACCAAAGCGACCTTCGACTCTGACGAAGATAAAACCCCCATGAACACCCTAGAGAAAGGCAAAAAGAAACCGGAGACCGGCTTCCTCGGAGGCCTTGCTGACAAAGTCAAAAGCGTCTTCGGAAATAGCGAGGACAAAGAAGACGAGAAAGAAAGCTCCCCTAAGCCTCAACCAAAACCCAGAGAATCTAAAGAAAAGACCCCTCCAAAACCAGCTCCTAGGCTGATCAACGAAGACCTTCTCGGTAAAGTCGAAGATATGTTCAAAGACCTACACTCCAAACCACCGCAGAGAGACGAGGAAGATCTTTCAAGTCAAGTGTACACCACAAAGTTAGTTGTCGATGAGGATGGAGAAAGGCCTGTAACTGAAGAAATCTATGAACAGTATGAACACAGGCAGCCAATCGATACTCCTTTGAATACGAAGAAAAAAGATCCCTTCGAATTCTACGATAAATGTTGCCAAGGGAAATATAAGGGACAGAAACACACACACGACGAGACCTCCACAATCGCTGACAGAATAGAACAAGTACACTTTACCGCTCATGAGAAACTTCAAGATGTGTCTGACAAAGTCCAGGGTGGTTTGGCAGAAGAGTTGAACAAGGCTGAGAAAGAGAAGGATAATATTAAACAGAAAGCTAACGAAGCCATTTACGAAATAGTTGAGGATTACGAGAAAGTTAAAGGTGATGCCAAGGATAAGGAAGAGAAAGCGTTAGCTGAAACTAAGGGCAAATTACAAGAATTTGAAAACGCAGCTCACGATAAAATAAAGGAAGTTTCAGATTCAGCTGATAAAGTTAAAGATGTTGTCAGTGCTAAAGCTTCAGAATTAGATAACGATGTAAAATCCGGAGTTGATAACGCCAAGTCTGCCGCTAATGACTCGGTCGACAATATCAAGGATACGGTTGGTGATGTTAAAGACAGCCTTACTAACAAAGCGATAGCTCTCGATTTTGCTGCTATGGAGAGAGCTGAAGAAATGAAATTAAGAGGGAACGATGAACTAGCTAAAATTGGAGGCTCAATCGAAAAAGCTACTGTCGATTTCAATAACAGAGCTGAAGTGGTCGGCGCTGATCTGAAACAAAAGGCTCATGATGGTGCTAATGCAGTGTCTGATGCAGTACGTGGCGTGAAGGAAGACGCGAACAATAAAGCACAGGATATTAAGTCCAGCGCGAAAGAAACCGCAGAAAAAGCCAAAGGAGCAGCAAACGAACAGCTCCAATCCTTGGGCAAGTCAATAGATGGCGCTAAGGAGAAAACTAAGAAAGAACTCAAAAAGGAAGCCAAAAAGAAATCTAAAGAAAGCAAGAACTTCTTCACAGGCCTAGTCCACAACATATTTGGTGAGAAAGAGAAATTAGAAGAGGAGGTGAAAGGCAAGATCGCCGAAGGAAAGGCTTCGGCCAATGAAGCTTTAGACAAGGCATCAGCTAAGAAAGATGACATCAAAGACAGTGTTGCTAAGAAACAAAAGGAGTTGAAAGATGATGCTGAACAATTAGCAAAAAGCGTAGAAGATAAGAAGAAGGAGTCAGAAAAGGCTTTACTTGACAAAAAAAGTGAAATTGAAAGGTCTATCAAGGATAAGACAGCTGAAGCTAAACAAGCTGTTGACAGCAAAACTAGCGAAATCAAAGCAACTGTAGATGAAACAGCTGTTAACATAAAAGACGCTGCACATGATAAATTCGATGAAGCTAAACAAGCTGCCCACGATACTTCAGCGGCCGTCCAAGAAAAGGCGATCGAAGCTAAGGATGCCATTAAAAATAAAGCCAATGAAGTTAGCGATGCTGTTCATGAAAAAGCTACTAAAGCCGGGCAAGATATTAATGATAAGGCAAACGAATTCGGAAACTCTGTTCATGACAAGTCAAAGCAAGCTAAAGACGCTGTCTATGACACGGTCAGTGACGTAGGACACGCGGTGCAAGATAAAGTAGGCGAAGCGAAGGACAAGGCCGGTGCTATCGGACATTCTATTCAAGACGAAGCTACCAAAGTCGGCCATGCCATCCAAGATAAAACTAACCAAGCTAAAGACAAGGCTAGCGAAGTCGGCCATGCTCTCCAAGACAAAGCTGGTGAAGCTAAAGAAAAGGCTGGCGAAATTGGACACGCTATTCATGATGAAGCTAGCAAAGTCGGACACGCTATTCAAGACAAAGCTGGTGAAGCTAAAAACAAGGCCAGCGAAGTTGGACTTGCAATCCAAGACAAAGCTACTGAAGTAGGAAACACGATGCATGATGAAGCTAGCAAAGTCGGACACGCAATACAAGATAAGGCTGGTAAAGCTAAGGGAAAGGCTGGTGAAGTGGGGCTAGCTATCCAAAACAAAGCCAGTGAAGCTAAAGAAAAGGCTAGCGAATTCGGACATGTTATCCATGATGAATCTAGTAAAGTCGGACACGCAATACAAGATAAGGCTGGTGAAGCTAAGGAAAAGGCTGGTGAAGTGGGACAAGCTATCCAAAACAAAGCTGGTGAAGCTAAAGAAAAGGCTACCGAAGTCGGACATGCTATCCATGATGAAGCTAGCAAAGTCGGAGATGCAATCCACGTCAAAGCGAAGAGCAAAATAAGTGGATTCGGACATGCCATCAAGGATAAACTCACAGGATTCGGACATTCCGTTCACGACAACGCTAGTGATCTAGGTGACGCGATCCATGACACGGCTAGCAACGTCGGCACAGCGGTTCACGACAAAACACAAGAATTCGGACACTCTTTACAAACAAAAACGGACGAAGCGAAAGAAAGAGCTAACGAAATCGGACACACTATTCACGATGAAGCCAATAAAGCCGGCAACGCCATAGTAGATAAGACCACCGAAGCAAAAGACGCCATACATTACAAAGCCAGTGATATGAATGACGAAGTACATGAGAAGTCGAGCGGATTTGGGCATGCCATCAAAGACACGTTCAGCGGTATAGGTCACGCGATACACGATACATTCAGCGGAATCGGTCACGCGGTACACGATAAAGCAAATGAAGCACATGATAAGACCAATGAGGCGAAAGACGCGGTTCATGGTAAAGCGAGCGAGATCAAAGACTCCGTCGAAGGAACAACGGCTGAAATCAAGGATAAAGTACATGAAACAACTAGTGAAGCGACAAAAGCTCTACACGACAAAACCCTGAAGGTTGGTGAAGCTGTGCAGAGCAAAAAGGATGAATTAGGCCAAGCTATTAGCGATAAGAAAGATGCAGCGCAAACTGAACTCGATAGGATACGGCAAGAGGCTGAACAAACTACGGATCAAATTAAAAAATCTGCTGAAGACGCCATCAACGCTGCGGCTGACAAAAATAACGAACTACAAAATAGCGCAACCAATAAATTCAATGACCTAAAGAAATCTGGGAAAGGTGCTATAGAAAATTTGCAGCAATCTGCCGCAGACGAAGCGAATGACTTGCAGCGGTCGTCCAAACAGGCGTTCGATCACGTACAAGAATCGACCTTGAGTACTTTCGGTGAAGCCGAAAGTTCGGCGAAGGACAGAGTGAGCGACGCCAAGGACAAATGGGAGGATCTTCAGAGCTCGACCAGAGACACGTTTGCGGATATAAAGAATGACGTGTACAGCTTGGGCAGCTCCGGGCAAGACACGCTCCACAGCTTCCAGAGTTCCGCCGGAAATACCTTTGATAGTCTCGATGATTCTGCCAAGGAATTCTTCGGAGGAGTTCAGAGTAACGCCCAAAATGTTGAAGAGAACTCGAGGCAGTTATTCGGAGAAGCTAAAGACTCGTTTGAAGGTTTCCAAGTCTCCGCAGATAATAAGCTGGAGGAAGTCAAAGGGGCGGCAAAGGATAAGGTTGATGAGGCGGGAGCGAGGCTGGGGGAGGCCGCGGAGGGCGTGAACAAGGGGGTGCGGGGCGCGGAGCAGGCGGTATCCAGAGAAGCGGACAGATTTACCAGCAGTCTGAATAATTTGGGAAGCTCAGTCTTCGGTTCTTCAGGCAAAGGTGAGGGTGGTTTCCATAGTAATATTTGTAAATTTACATAGGGTCTTTATACCTAACCTATGGTTACATAGGGTACATTTACAGTATAATCTGTACCCTTGATTATAATTGATATGACACTCGGTTTTTTTCCTATTTCTTAATGAAAATATGACATTTGAAGCCATCAGAACACCACCGTCATATTTTTAACATAGCATCACCATTTTTTGTTGTTGACTGAGAGGAGATCTTCCAAAGACCCCCAGATCTTTTGTGGGAGAGATTGGGGTATATGGGGTTCTTACTCACTGTAACATCCCCGGTGGCTGCCTTCAGCACGTCGGAGGTGCTCCGGGATCAGCAAACGGAACGCACCAGTTCCCCTCACTTGCCTCCCTCCCAATGGGAGGTCCCTCCTGCACCGTCCACCTCAGGATCGTCGTCAGTGACCATCCGGGGTAGCATCACCCCTAATTTAACCCCTGCAAACCAAACATTACGACTCATCCTCTATACGACCTCTTGGCGCAGTGGTTCGATCGTAGGCCGCTCGGCTCACTGCCCATGGTGGTTGCGGGTTCGATTCCCGCTGGGATAAATTTCAAAAATGGGTTTTCGTAATTTGCCCTGGTCTGGGTGACACTGGGATCGCCTCCAGTCCATTGTACGGTACCCATAGTGCAAGCGTTGCTTAGTTTGGGACCATGCAGTTGGTGTGTTCGTCTGGAGATATTTATTATTATAATAATTCTCCATGGCCGGTGCAAAGATTGACAGTATTAACACGGATTGTCCCTTTTCAGGATTTATGAAGGACTCGAGCACTAAATTATTGGAGTCTGAGAAAGCACAGTCTTCGCCACACAAGAAGAGTTCAGGGTAAGTTAATATTAAGTTACAAAGTAGATTAAACACATGACATCATACGTGGTGTAAATAATAGCACGTAGAATTCACTGAACTAATTCACAGAGGATGTCTATAAGTAATATATGAAGCATCAGGTCTAATTCACTACATTTTACCATTTTATGTACAAAACTGTGAAACTTTTTTCCCAATTACTGACTACAATTACAACTGTCTGTCGTTAGTTCATGAACAAATGCCTTGAGAATTTTAAAAAGGGAAGATCCAAAAAAGCTTATTCATTGTCCTGCTCTTATATTTATGAACGAAAATGCAATGCTTTTCTAATGATATTTGGATTAAAATACATGGTTTTTCTACTCTGAGCGTTTTAAGACCAGGATTTTTAGACACGCGGTAGCGTGTCAAGCCAAGTTCAAGCGAAGTGGCTTTAATATTTATCAAATTTCAATGGCCTAAACGCACACGCCCATATTAATAAGTAAACGTGGTATAGCTGGTGATTACTTATACACCAAACTATCTATTTCTGTCATCAGTAATTTGACATTCGAAAGAAGAAGACAAAACATGGTGTAACTATACAACCGTCTCACGTCCCACGTATTTAATAAGGGGGTTCTTTAAAATCGCCCTGTCCATAGCAAAATGGTCCCAAAACACGCCCAGTTTCACAGTTTTTCGATCCACAATTGCCTGCCTTAACATCACATGCACCGCATTACAGAATACCGAAGCTAAAGAAAAAGAAGAAGTAATGGGCGGCTAACGAACGCGAACGCTGACACGATGTATGATAATAGTTTTTTAGTTTTACTATTTATTGTTACTTTACTTTGCGACGCTACAGTTGTTCCCAAATATCGAGTGACAGAACAACATGCCAGAATAATGAGAACATTGTTCCGGCATTGATTGAAAGTATAATTAGAAAAAAAGTTGATCTCTTATTTATTTGTAAGTAATATTTAAACGAAATTCAATAATACGCATTTTCTAGAGTTGTACATTAATATACCTAAAGGTATCGATATCACTCGATATTCGTGAAACAACCGTTGCGTCGCCTCCGAACACTGTACATGTGATGTAAGAACAATTCGACTACATACGATTTATATATAGAGATTTATCGTTTGTGTGTTTGTCTCAAACGTACCGTTGAGTACAATTTAATTTATATCTATATTAAACTTTTGACTAGTATGTGAATATCGGTTTCAAAGAAATCAATATTATATTCGATGTTACATAACGAGATCGATTTATAGATAATCACAGATTTATTTAAATGTTTTGATTAATATAAATATTAAATGTAAAACTTAATCGTGTCTTGCCTACGAATCGATATATATTTTTTAATATATTTTAATGAATTTTATTTACACGACTACAGATCTTTTAATATTTGTTGCGACATTTTTACTATTGACATTTCAAAAATTGCAATCGCATTTGAAATTTAATTCTTAATATTTTTTATAATCTTTTGTTTTGCATGATTTATTCGATTATAAATGTGTATTAATTTATAGAGTCTACAGTTATCATTGTACAGAACATATTGTTATAAAAATGCATGTTACACGCCTCCCGGGTAGAGATTATCGCTGTAGAACTGTTAAAATAGATCTGCTAGTTATTTATTTTTATTTTATTTATTTAAGGGCTTAAGCACTTTATTATTTGAATTTGGTGCTTACGCCTTCGTCACAAATCGAAAATCCCGATTGAAATTAAAAATACTATTTAATATAATGACATCACGCTTGGTTGAATAGAAGCTAAGCAGAGGCGTGCTTTAGTATCCGGCATGGCTTGTTGCTCTGCCTCTATGTAAGTTGTTAAACAAGTATAAGATATTATATGAGATCATTCTCGAATTATCTTCAGTCTTTCATTGTAGCCTTTCATTCTTAACTCAGCAAAAAACTATGGGTTAGTATAGGATAGCAAATATTTTTGCGAATCACATCGAGAAACCGAGGTTAATTTGTATATTAATAATGAAGGTATACTTTCTTCAATGTTACGTGAGTTTCTAGAAAAAGGATCCAATTTAACAGAACAAATGACAGGGTTTTGTAGAGGTTTATTGGAGCAGCTGATATGTCTAACTGCGTGTCGAGTTAACTGAAATATTCGATTATTTTGTATCTAGTATATAAGCAGTAATAGCCGATTGGCTAAGCATGCGTCTTGCAGACACCAAGTCCTGGGTTCAAACCCCTGCCCGCACCTCTGTGGTTTTCATAATCTATGTGCGAATCATAATTACAATATGATTATCACTTGCTTACGGAGAAAGAAAACGTTGTGAGGAAACATGCTTGCCTTAGAAAATAAAAAAAAATATCGAAGGCATGTAAAAAACGCCAGCCCGCACTGGGCCAGCGTGATGGATTATGGCCTCAAACCCCCTCGTTGTGAGGGGAGGCCCGTGCCCAGGAGTGGGACGTAAAAGGGCTAAATTATTATTGTAGTAATGTATATATACGTCAATTAAAAAAAAGTATTCGACTACGCATTTCTAGGTACTTATATGGCATATTGTGGTATATTTGTATGATCGCTATATTATTTGCAAAATTCCACTGTGTACATGTCACATGCACCCACAGCACGTCTGTACCATATTCATGACTATTCATGACTGCATCGCATTGCCATCGATATTTGCACATCACATCACTGGTAAGTTTAAGTTTGCTACGTTTTATATTTTGCGACATTAGCTTTAAGTATATTCTTTTCTGTTCGTTCCGTGTGATTTGGAACAAAATATTATATCTATTTGCTATCGATTTTATTTTATTCTAAATATACTACCTACCTTTTTAAATTGGATTTGAGTTATAATTGCATGAGAACGTATTAAACATTTAAATAAAAAAATATATTTAAAAATTACAGGAGTCAAAACAGTTCTATTTATTTACACTTTTGTCTTAATAGATTTCGTTTGTCATGTAAATTTGATATGTGTCCTTTGCTTGTTCAAACGCTTAATATTATACTTCGCCAACAAAGATGTGTTTAGTACAATAGTGCCGTGTGTTACAGTTTTTTCTCTAAACTCCGGCGAAACCCATGAAAGTGAAGATCAGCTGAACTACGCACCGCTTCAAACTACATTTGTAATGTACGTATGTATGTAGATTTTTTAATTATTAAGGCAAAATCACTTATCATCATACTAATATTATAAAGAGGAAAACTTTGTTTGTTTGATTGTAATGAATAGGCTCCGAAACTACTGAACCGATTTGAAAAATTCTTTCACTGTTGGGAAGCTACACTATCCCCGGGTGACATAGGCTATAATATATTTTCAAAAAAAATTAGGGATCCTTACTATAACTCGAATAATGTAACCGCAATGTACCCGTGCGAAGCCGGGGCGGGCCGCTATCAATTATAATTGTAAACAATTGTCCTATGTAATGAGAAAATATGTAAAAGTACTATCAATATATATAATCTAAATCTTCTAAAAAACGTTAAAATTTTAATGTAAAGTGTAGGCCACTAGTACGGTCAGCGATATAGCTAAATCGCTGAACATTCTATGTTCTTGAAATCCCTTGCAAATTTTTATTTTGCCCCAAATCCAAGATCATTATTGATCAAAACAACATATGTTGCGAATATTTTGTTGTGACAACGTTTGTAAATTAAAGTAGGGGAACCTGTTGAACCTTGACACTATGTGTACCTAGGTCATTGGGCTCGTTTAAAATATTCGCGCGATACTAAATTCGACTGTATATGGTATTCGGTACGTCACTACCGACTATTCAATGTGAAGTTAGTCGCATACCGTCATTGAGCCGGTGTTTGGTGTTATCGACCTTAAAACTTTTTTTGGCAAAACAAGTAAGTTTTTCTAATATATTTTGAAGTCTGATAGTTTTAAACGTTGTATAATAGTCACGTAACTTTTATATTCTATAGGTTATTTTAATTAACAAGTATCAAAACAATAAAAAACTTACGAGATAAGTAACTTCTAAACTATTAAAAATCCACCGTTTTGTTGAAGTTGGAGTAGTGTTGTACCTCGGTTACTGTCGATCAGTTGTACCTTGGTCAGTTTATATTCTATGACGTGTAAGGTAGGATTTATTTGTTATATAAATATTATGTGATATGTTCAAATTTACCTACCTAGGTTATGTATCTACTAATTTTAATGTTTATGATGTGACAAAAGTGGTTCAAAGTTAGTTGTTTTTGTTAAAAGATTTTGTTTGAAAAGCAAAAATAAAACTTTGAATTTGAACATTATTTACACGTTGAATATTATTTTGATTTCGTTCAGAATTTCTAAGGTGTTTTGTTAAATATAGTAATAGACCGAAATAAACGATGTTATTTAAGAAAAGTTAATAGTTCATTTAAATTACCCCTACATTTTCAATGTGTCCTAGGTACACCATAGTACTGGCCGAGGTACATAGGGTTTGTTGTACCTTGGCCTAACTTACAATTTTTTTTTAACTTTTAAAATAGAATGTAAGTATTAAATATTCATATCTGATATTTTTTTGGTGGATACCCAAATAATTGACCTTTCAAAATATGATTTGTGTGCTGTTCGTCAAATCACAATAAAAAATATATATCTAAAAAACTGTCCTAGGTACAACAGGTTCCCCTACTCATTAATTATTAACTGATATGAAGTATTGAGAATATTTACCGACTTATGCCGCTGACTGTACAAAAGGGAACACTTCTATAGACTTATTAATAAACATGGATTAGCGAACGAATAGTTACACAGCGAACTCTCTTTCTGTCATCAGTAATTTGACATTCGAAAGAAGAAGGCAAAGCACGGTGTATCTATACAAGCGCTAATCCACGTTTATTAATTAAATAAGGGGGGAAGTGTTTAGTTTGACACTTGAGTGCAATTACGATTATTGAATGTCAAATGTCATTTTTTAGTACTGGAAAAATGCCATAATTATTTTGACAGTAATTTATTGGTAATTGCAATCAAGTCGGTGCCTATGCTACTTTTTACAGTTACTGATAGTTCATTAATTCGTTACTGTTACTCGTATAAATTAAGGCGGAACCACAAACGTTTTTGATGACTAATAAATGTCTGAAAATGTGGTTTCTGTGTTGCCACTTAGGAGCAAAATAAAAATTCCATAATAAATGTGTTCCATTTTATAATTATACAGGTTGAAACAGAAAGGGTATACTTTGTTTAAAAACTTAACTTTGTAATTCTTAAACTATCAGCTTTGGAGGACACTTAGAAAACAAAAGGTGTTACAGGGATACAGCCGTTGACAGTTTCATAAGTCTACAAAACCTTTAGCACTTCAACTGTCCCACAAAGCCGATAGTTTTAGATTTACAAAGTTAAGTTGCAAAAAAAATAGTATACCCTTTCTGTTTCACCTAGTATAATTCGCTTCATAGTCGGTCTAAGAGGCGTATAACGTTACCATAGGTGACATAATCAGTTTAAAAAACTTTGTACTGTAACCAATTTTAGAGTAATACCGTGGATAAATAAATAAAAGTAAAGATGGCTCCATCAATACATTTCGAAGATAAGATTTCCTGCCTAGTGTTTATAGAAATTGGTTCAAAACCTATTTTGGCTAGACTAGCGGTGCTAATTAATTGTGTCCATGAATATTATTTATATAATTGTAAGAGTGTTTACAATATCTACAACTTAAAATCCCACCGCATAAATTGTTGATACCAATCAAATTAAAATGAATAAGTTGAAAATAAAAATAATTTGACACTTAATCAAGTGTGGAACATGACAAAAGTTTAGACTTTATTGTGATTCTATTTATATTGATTGTAATATCATTGTTAAAGTGGTGTTGCAGTGTCGTTTGGATGTTGTGGAAATCCTATAAAATTATCATAATTCACTATAACTTGACGCGCACCTTACTAAGTAAGTACATAATTATCTTTTATAGTGTAACTATTCATGAATTAATTGAAGTGTGTTTATAACCCAGGGGCCCAACTCTGTCAAACACTGGCATCTCGATCGACTCGCAAGACGTCAAAACTGACGTATTGCGTATTATGACAGATTTTCTATAGAAAAACGGACAAAACTGACGGATTCTGATACGCGATACGTCAGTTTGATATTGCGACTCGATCGAGACGCCAGCGGTTGGTTAACAGTCGGGCCCCTGGTCGAATACATAAGACATCCCCACATTGGTTAAATGTTCCAAAATTTATATCCTTAAGGCTGAAGCGCCCATCTAGCCCGCGAAGTTCAAATATTTTGCGGTTTTTTAGATTTTTTTCAAAATCTGACAATAATAAAATACACATTTTGTAATTCGCGAAAAAGACTATGTGCAGTGCATTTATTAATATATCCAACTTACTCTAAAACATTTCAAGAACGACAGCTATCCAGATAATCTGGCAATTTTTGTATATTTAGTGATTTACTAGTATCATATCCACCGTGATAATATTTAGAGTAAAATAAATGTATTAATAAACGCACTGCATACTGTGTTTTTCGCAAATCACAAAATGTTGTCTTAAATGTTTTCAGATTTTGGATAAACTATAAAAATACTCGAAAATTTTGAATTTCGCGGGCTAGACAGGCGCCTTCACCTTAATGGTAGACTGTTGTATCTGGAAAGTCTCTATTATGCAATTTTAGGTATAATAAATAATTGGATGCAGATTTGCCAACTGGAGACAACCCACTAGGAACCTTTGCAAACTAAAACCAACCCTACAGCGAGTAGTGTAGGTTGGTTCTACTTTGCAAAACTACATCCTATCGTACATCGTGGAGTATGTACTATTAGTATTCTTTAATAATTGAGGGGAAAATACATATATATTTTTTTGAATGACCTAATGTTGTTGGCCAGAATGGCCATAATAACTTCACCTGGACAGAGGGCGAGCGCAAGTGCTCTCCAGCCAGAGGGGCAGGGGGGCAGCTAGCTCAAGGGCGCCACGAGGGCACGACCTCGGCTTGGGCCGCTGCCAAGAGATGTGGCGAGGGTAAATCTACCACCGGATCGGAACGCGAGGGAAAATATATGAATAGGTACCCTAACTTTATAATAAAATCGAAGACCTTGCATGTGGAGGTAGGGTCGGTAAAGGAAGCTAAGTCGTTTGTTATTCAGAAGTTTTTTACCCACTTCATCTTAATTTTATTGAATTATATTAATAGATTTATTAAAAACCGCCACGATGCACATTCATTGGTAAATATACATTTATCGTTTTAAAAACTACAAAAATAATATATGATTGGATTTATTAATGTTAATTGCATTTTACATATATTTGAAAAGCATGATAAGTTTAAAAAAAATATATCTTCTAGTATGTACCTAATGTTTCTTGAGATGATTATGTAAAAATGATGTCTTCGATTGTCGAAGGTGGGAATATAAAAAATATTATGTATCTTACCACTAATTCAAGTAGGTACCCATGATGTTAAGAGTACCTACCAGGTGAAACATAATGGGTATACTATTTTTTTTGCAACTTAACTTTGTAAATCTAAAACTATAGGCTTTGTGGGACAGTTGAAGTACTAAAGGTTTTGTAGGCTTATGAAAGCAGTCAAGAGCTGTATCCCTATAACACCTTTTGTTTATCAAGTTTCCTCCAAAGCTGATAGTTTTAGATTTACAAAGTTAAGTTTTGAAAAAAAAAGTATACCCTTTCTGTTTCAACCTGTATATTAATTTCAAATATGAATATTGATGGTTAGACGAAAATGTTATTTTTTATTCAGTAATTAACTCCAAGGATGGTTTACGATAACAAATCCTCTTCCATGAGAAATGCATGTACCTAACTTATATGATGTACTGTGATGCCAAAAAATATGACGATTGTGTGACGTTAACATAATAGTTTTGTTAATTTATTAATAATAGAGTCTATGTTCGATATTTATTGCTTTTTAGTGAATAATAAACATGATTTTAAAAAAGTTCAGTATTTTTCTTATCGACCTGCCTAATTCTAGCAATTTTCAAGGCATGCAACTTTATTGAGTTTATCTTGGACATTATTCTGATGGAAGGTAGTTTTATTACAACAGCTTGAACTAGACGTATTTATTACTTATTTCAGCTATTGCAGAAAAATATTTATCAATTTTATACTCGCACTTTTAATTAGAACACCAGATACTATTAAAACACCATAAAAATATTAATCAACTTTATACTCGCACGTTTAATTAAAACACCAAATACCTACTATTAAAATAGCACAAAAGTATTAATCAATTTTATACTCGCATGTCTAATTAAAACACCAGATACCTACTACTAAAAATGCACAAAATATTAATCAACTTTATACTCGCATGTTTAATTAAAACACCAGATACCTACTATAAAAAAACATTTATTCATAATTCTCTGGTACATTCCATACATAAAATTCATAATTTGTATACATAATAAATACAGTATTCATAATTTTTTTTTTTTTCATAACAAATATCTACCTTCTAATTATGTTGTTAATTATTAATGAATCATCACATTTATTAAAAAAAATCACATACTATACCGTGTGCACAGTGGCGTGCATAGGGTTTTGAAACAGGGTAGGCAGAGTTTAGCATAAAAATAAATTAAAATTAGGCATAAGTACCTACCTATGTAGGTACCTTGAATTATTGCTCGTGAGCTTAGTCCAGGTTTGCATGTGTTAGACGTATTTTGTTGTGAGTAAGTAGGTATTTAGCCGTATCAGATATCTAAGGTGATTGGTTGATGTTCATAGACATTGATATACTTAGGTACCTATATAGATTTTAAGACAAGTCAGTCCCTGAATGGGTCCTTCGCCGTTAGTTAAGTACCTAGATCTATTCATGCAGTTATTCACAAGGACAGATACATAGATAGACTAATAAAAGTACCTACCTAGGTACCCAAACTAAATAAAATTATCAAACTTGTCTACTAATTTATAAATGAAATCTAACCGCATAAACCATTTTAAATAAGAATTGAATACCTATTTACGATATCGTAAAAGACCCCGTTCGTTTTAAATCCGTAAGTACCTACCTAAGTTGTTTTTTTTACTTAATCTAAATTTTTGACAACTCGGCAAGGCGCTCGCGTTGTTGTCGTAAATATCTATTTTACGTAGTCTACGTACCTATGTTGGTATACGCTTTAGCGCTGAAAAATATCCCAGTATCCTGTCATCCAAGGAAATGATTCATAAAATTTATCATTAATTCTTTCGTGATATTACCTACCTTTCTTCTGGGACAAATCCAAGTTCTTTACGCATCGACAGTTTAAAATAAAGTTCACTTTTTCTGCATAGGGCAATGAGAAAACACTTTTATTTATAATTTAAGTTCCTGCTTATCACACACGTCACTAATTTCACAAGTAATATTTATCCATAACAACGAGGATTTAATAATTATTCAAATTATTTCACACGCATGTAAACAAACCAAACAAACAGAACATCAACTAACAATAATGGCGTCTAAAATATCACAATCAAATTTAATACTAAATATTAAGTGACAAAAACGCATTGTAAACTTTAAACAAACAAATTACATTGCGATTCAACCTACTAGACTTCGTCGGATTACCAAACCAGGCAGTGCCTCTAGCCCGAACATTTTAGTTCGTAGAAATTTAGTAAATTGTGCGTATTTCATTCAAGGAATGAACGTTTCTTACACGAAGAATGAGGCACATTTAGTACGTGCTTTTGCCACCGACACGGGGCGGCGGCGCGAAAGGAGCGGGCGGTAAATGGTCTCCACATGACAGCATTATGCGCGCGCTTTTTCAAATATCTAATTAAAATGATTATTTACTTTTAAATATTTTTTCTGTTTGATTTTATTATTTATTATAATTTTACCATAAAATCTCAGGGTAGGCAGTGCCTTTATGCCTCTATGGAGTGCACGCCACTGCGTGTGCAGTGCATTTACAATCTACGAAAGAATTGTGCGTCAAAAGTAGCTCGAACAACGCGTAGCTTACGCGCGAGTAATTTTCAATATCACTGGTAGCATGGCTCCTACCTACCTATAATGTATTTTTCCTTAGGAAGCGAATTAGTTTACATCAACAATTTAGTGACAGTCTTGGCATGCCTTTAGTCGCGGGAAAAGTGTTGGGTCCTGATTAGGTAGGTACGGCTATGCTGGGCTAAATCCAATAACGGAAGTATAAGCGGGGAGGCAAAAATGAAGGGTCAGGTCAATGTCAAGCGTGTACATTACCGGCACGATGGAGGCGGGCGCATTCCTCGGGTGGTATGGCTGGATCCTCAGGTTCTTCAGCACGGGCACAACACTGGAGCGCTCCCAAAGAGTTTAAGAGTTCACACAACACAAATACACAGAAGATTATGTAGATTTTACCCGATTAGGAATTTAAGGCACAGGAGCACGCGCGACGACGTCTATGCCACACGGAAGTCGGTCAGTACAGTGTCATGAAGTGGGGTAAAGGACAACAGCACAAAATATCACATTAATCGGGGGTAGGCAGATGACTGTAGACGGGACACATTTTAACTAGCTACCTACATACAAAATTGTCAAGTAAACATCTTTTTAGTGTTTAATTTTTAAATATCTGTTTATAATATAGAATTACTAGTTCCCCAAATGGTATTAGGTTAAAAATGTTAATACTTATGTTAAATTATTATTAGAAAGTCTTTTAATAATTTTGAAAGACGAAGTACAATAAAAGGGCATTCTAAGATTGTTTACTAAATGGAAAAATACACCATAGACTGTACGAGGCTTCAATAAAAAAAATGTGGGTTAAGGAAACCGCATCCATGTCATTTTGTACTGTAAAACAATTAATATAAAGTTATTAATTGCGTGTCCTCAAACTTGCTCGAGCTTAATTAAGACTTCACGGCCTAGCGTGAATTACTTTTGGCTTTGCCGTTCCACGTCTCACTGACTTCTGTTAAACGAGCTGCACTGGCTTGGGTGACGTCATGAGAAATCGCCATAAGCCTTGCGAGGTCGCGGGTTCAATTCCCACCACACACAGTGACATTACCGTGATGTAAGCTTATGGAGGGGCAAACAAGACCACTAGTAATTGAGTAACCTCTATTTTTATAAAAATATCGCCACACTAACTTAATGGTCCTAAACTCGGACCTCATTATGGGGCATTTCAAATTGGCCAATAAATAAATAACTGACTTTCTATACGGTAGCCGTCCGGCGTATTTAATAGAGGTCAATCAGACATTTACAATATTCAATTTTATTATTAAACCTAAACGAAAACCAAAGAAATAACATCGTATTGCAGAATGTTACCAATCCACACACACTTCTGCGAACTGAAACCAATCTACACTCACTCACAGTAAGGTTCGATTTGGTCTGCAGCAAGATGTGTAGTTTGGGGACTTTCTGCAAAACTATTACCAATTATAAATGTACAAAATATTCCTGGCACTCACAGCACCATTGACAATTGGAATGTTACTTACAAATTACTAAGGCACATTTATTTATTTATATTTTCAACTGATAATTATCACAATGCGTTCAATATCTATCCGTTTACTAAATAATTATGTTTTACTTATTCAGCTTTATAAATTCGGGGTAAGATTGAAAATGGCTCGCATCGCTTTTAGGCCAAGTTGATTTATTTTTATTATTTATATTTTTAACACACCAACTGTACGGTCCCAAACTAAGCAAAGCTTGTACTATGGGTAACCGTACAATGGACTGGGGACAATCCCAGTGACACCCAGACCTGAGCAAATTACGAAAAGGCCATTTCCGAAATTTGCCCCGGGCGGGTATCGAACCCGCAACCACCATGTGCAGTGAGCCGAGCGGCCTACGCTCGAACCACTAGGCCAAGCGGTCGTCAAATGGTGATGAGACAGAAAACACCATTATTCCAAAGAAATAAACTGAGGTTGGGCATCTGGCTCTCTCCCTCACTCATCGTAGGCAACGCAGGTATAATGGCTACTTTACGCCGATCTATAGCGACAGGGTGGTACTACACCGATCGAGCCTGCCCATATATGGGCTGTAAACAATCAGCTTGGCTCTACCATCATCAAAATATTAATTACTAGCTGTGCCCCGCGACTTCATCCGCGTAGTATTGGATTATTGGGTTAAAAAGTTATATCCTATATGTTAATCCCGGTTGTAATCTATCTGTGTTCCAAATTTCATCCAAATCCGTTCAGTAGTTTTTGCGTGAAGGAGTAACAAACATACATACATACATCCACACTCACAAACTTTCGCATTTATAATATTAGTAGGATAGTAATACTCTTTAACGCAAAATGTCTCAAATTAGATTTAGAGCTAGAAATACTATGAATGGAGCGGTTCTAGTGAAACCTAATATCATTTCGTAAATTAAAAGATACATAACATCTGTCTATATTATTATAATATAATTAAATCTATTTAATAGTTTGCTTAAAAATAGGCTTATATAAAAATACTGTAAAAAATTTAATACATGAAATGCATTTCCAGGTAAGTAATTAGAATACCTTCCACACTATAGACAAACTGGACGTGATAATGCAGAATGGAACGCACTCACAGTTCTTCTGCAAGCTGAAACAAACCTACAACCACTCGCATTAGCGTTGCTTTTGGTCTGCATAGGTGCGTTCATGCGTCCATGCGTTCGTTCCATTCTATAAGACTACACTATGAGATTGTTTATTTCTTATTTCACAAAGACGCGTGCTACGACTCTTATGGCACTGGCATACGGCCCAATTTGCAATAATTCATGCGTCTTTGTGAAATGAACGGACTATAGAAGACGGTGAAACCACTATTTGTGTACATTATTTGCCTAGCTGTAGATATTAAGCAGTTTCAATTGATTTGAACGTTACATTATAATATCTCTATGAAATATCATTCATTCTCATACAATCACATCACATTAGATTAGGTTATAAAAAAAAGTATAATCCATGCTGTGTTGATATTGTAAAATGTTGGAATAGTAGTATAAAATGTCATTTAAAACTAAACATTCATAAAAATATTGGTCATCAATAAGAACGCCACGTATATTATTAAAATATTAAATTACAAGTCGATAAAATCAAGTTTTAGTATCGATAGTACTTAATAGGTACGTATATTTGTTTTAATCGATTTTAATTATCGATTATTTAATATCGAGTCATCTTAACATACATCAATACTATTCAAAATAATGTGTACTATTTTAAAAATAAATGTTGCATACCATGATGCTAAGATTTCTAATCTTATTAGAAGTCAAAATTCATAATTTGGTTCAATATTTTTCAAATACGCTTTGGTAGTTAGTCATTGTATATTCCCTAACGAAATTAAATCCTAAGATTAAGAAGACAAGCATGGTGTAACTATACAACCGCTAGACCACGTTTAATAATAAGAGGCACACAGTTTATTCCTGCTTAATCTTCCGATTTATCAAAGTACATAGTTTGACTATAACACACACAAAACACATTTTTTCCAGGCTTAACAATATACAATCATACATCTCAGCTTCCATTCGAGTCCAGAGCCGAGCTGCTCGTTTCGTTATCATACTTTACAACGCTATCACAGTCCAGATAATCCATCTCGGTCAACTGGCGTTTAATCATCAAATGCGGCGTTTTCCTCACTTTCTTCTCCTTCAAAAACCTCGGTACCATCTCCTTCTTCTCCATCAGATACTCAACGATCACTCTCTCAAAGAACAGCGCTATTACGAAGTTGAACGCCGCTAGCGCGAGCGCTATGTAACACATTAGGACGTTTTTAGGCATTCTTAACTGAAGGAACGTGGCCAGCCACTCTGCCGGGGCCACAGCTATGTAAACACATATTCCCGTCATGATTATAATACTCATCATCAGCTGTTTATTCGTGACCACGGATCTCCTGTACGGGGAGCCGTGGCTGAAGACTATAGCAAGCGTTATATACTGGAACATAGACACCGCATACACAGCGTAATTCTCCCAGCACTCATTCGCCTCGTCGCCCTCGTACGTGTGCCGGACATACCACGGGAAGAACGTTAACGCATAATAACTCAAATACTGAAAGACACCTATCAACACCATCTGGCCCACCAAGGAGAACAGCGGCACGAGACCTAGCAGCGACGTGAGCGGCGGCACTCTGGCCAGCTTGCCGGTGTACGCTTCGGTCATGCCGAAGAAGAAGGCGAAATTGACAATCAGGGCGACGTCTATGAACAGGAATTGGAAGTCGGTTAGATTGGAGTCGAAGTAGTACAGGAACGCCACGGAGAAGAACTCGGTGAGGGAGTAGGCCACCATGAACTTGAAGACTCCGAAGCTGGTGGAGAGCGCGGCGCGGCCCTCGCGCAGCACGCGCGCCACGCACACGATGTCCGGGTGCGCCGAGGTGAAGGGCGCCGCCACGCTGCTCTCCAGCTGCGACAGGGACACGCCGGCGTGCGCGGCTCGCAGGGCGCCGCAGTCGTTGGCCCCGTCCCCGCACATGCCTGGACACGGCAGTTCAATCAATGAAATATATCAATATCAACAGACTTGGCTTGTCGTGACAGACAGTTTCCGGCAATTCGATTGTTTGTATTCTTTTAATAATTGTTACGTCAGAAGTCCGTCATTAATAAACCGATTTGAAAAATTATTTTTTTCATTTGGAAGGATGCTCTTGCAGATTAATCTCATAAAAAAATGCATCAAAATCGGTGAACTAGTTTGGCATTAAAATAGCTGGAAAAAATACGTAGGTAATTTGCATTTTTGAAGTCAGTTCATTTTTTTTTTTTTTTTTGTATTCAATAAATGAAAATATAGACTGACACACCAACTGTATGGTCCCAAACTAAGCAATACTTGTACTATGGATACCATACAATGGACTGGGGGCGATCCCAGTGACACCCAGACGTGGGCAAATCATAAAAAGGCCATTTCCGAAATTTACCCTGACAGAAATCAAGCCCGCAACCACCCGGTGCAGTGAGCCGAGCGGCCTACGCTCGAACCGCTGCGCCAAGCGGTCGTATATCCAGTATACTAGCTAGTACAAGGCGAGTACATACCGACGTAGTATCCGAGGGCTTGGTACTCGAGTATGAGTTGTTGCTTCTGCTCTGACGTCATGCGCGCGAACACCGCGCCGCGCTCCACCACGCGCCCCACCACGCTCGGGTAGTGCTCGCGCAACACCTGACAGACGTTCATATATAATTAACTACTTTCTGTCCGCGACTTCGTCCGCGTAGACTTAAGTAAAGTATTCTGTGTTAATCCAGGTTATAAACTATCTGTGTTCCAAATCCGTTCAGTAGTTTTTGCGTGAAAGAATAACAAACATACATCCACGCTCACAAACTTTCGCATTTATAATATTAGTAGGAAGTAGGATAAGTAGGAAGGATATATAGTAGGAAGTAGGATACGGGGTGTAAGGCGCATCAGAACGAAAACTGATACCATGGAATCAAGCCATAATTCTAGAAACCGTTGGAATTTTCGCTCGATATTTTCATGGATTATGTCACCACTGATTGACGATCCTGGCTTACAGGAGTAACAGTGGTGAGGGTGTGTGGCGGGACTAGTCCCAATAACAAAAAACACATGTGAAATCGCTAACCCGCACTGGGCCAGCAATGCGTGGTGGAATATGGCCTGTATCCCCATCGTATTGAGGGCAGATCCGTGCCCAGAAGGGACGTCGATTTTTTTTTTAATAAAGAGTAGACTATGTACTGACCCGCCAAGTGTCGCCAGTCATGACGATCTTGTAGCACGGCTCGGCGGCTGACTCCGGGTCGAGCGGGCCCCCCGCGCCCCCCGCGCCCCCCGCCGCCCTCCCCCACTCCCGCTGCAGCGGCGTGCGGCGCCCCACCGGCGCCTGCGCAACACACGGAAACAATGTTACCTGTTATTCTGCTTTATACAACACGATAATGAAATTGAGCAAAACCTACAATTGTTTAGTTCATGGAATCGATATCTTTACTATATTATTGTTTTCGTATCAGATGAAAATGGGCGTTGTTATGACGTGGATGCCATGTGTCTCAGCGACATCTACCTAGTTCGGCCGGCCCTTGCGGCCGGAATGCGGCGGAATTAATACTACTGATATTAGCGATACTGTTGATATTATCAGTACTCAATATTATCGATACTATTGCTTGTCAATAATAACTCTAAATTGAATATTTAAAAAATCTCCGATGCGGATAATATTCAAACGGCTGAACCGATTTTCATGAAACAAGAACACTCTCAATCAAAATACCTTTCTAACAAAAACAAAATTAAAATCCGTTCATCCGCTTGGGCGCTGCGATGCCACAGACAGACCACACAAATACACAGATACACATGTTAAACTTATAACACCCCTCTTTTTTCGTCGGGGGTTAAAAATAGTAGTATCGACAGCCCAACGATATTGTGTCTAGTTTTCAAGGTCATCTATCGCTAGTAAGGCGACACTAGTCTATAGGCCACTGACCCCGTGGTGCGTGCTCTCGCAGTATATGAGTGGCGCGGTGTCGGCGGTGTCGGCGGTGTCGGCGGTGTCGGCGGTGTCGGCTCGCAGCAGCACGACGCGCTCGCCGGGCGCCAGGATGCCGCACTCCTTGGCCACGCACACCGCCGTCAGGATGTTGTCGCCTGCGGGGGACGGGGGACGGGGGACGTAATGGCTCCTCTACACAATCCACCACGATTGTATACAAGGTGACACATAATGGGTATACTTTTTTTTTCAAAACTTAACTTTGTAATTATAAAACCATCAGCTTTGGAGGGAACTTGAAAAACAAAAGGTGTTATAGGAATACAGCTGTTGACAGATTTCACAAGTCTACAAAACCTTTAGTACTTCAACTGTCCCACAAAGCCGATAGTTTGAGATTTACAAAGTTAAGTTGCAAAAAAAATTGTATACCCTTTTTGTATCACCTAGTAGAGGACTTAATCGTCTGTAGACGCCTACGATCGTCTTAATATAATAAACTAGCGGCCCGCCCCGGCTTCGCACGGGTACATTGTGGTTACATTATTCGAGTTTTAGTAAGGAACCCAAATTTTTTGAAAATATATTATAGCCTATGTCACCCGGGGATAGTGTAGCTTCCCAACAGTGAAAGAATTTTTCAAATCGGTTCAGTAGTTTCGGAGCCTATTCATTACAATCAAACAAACAAAGTTTTCCTCTTTATAATATTAGTATGATAAATAAATAATAAAGTCAGGCATAAAGATATTTTTAAGTGTTGCAAGCACAACTAGTAATAACTAGTAAACTAGTACCTTCGTGTTAACGAAAAGTTTTTTTTACAGTAATTCTATTACTGACATTATTTTATCGCTCTCAGTTTTGAGATCGATTCTATAATACGCCCTATTAGGCCTTAATGACCTTGATTGGTCTTAAAGACCAATGGCAGAGCGCGGCTTTGTGGATTTAACTAACTATATATATATATCTCAAAGGTGACTGACTAACTGACTGACATAGTGATCTATCAACGCAGAGCCTGCCACTGGACGGGTCGGGCTGAAATTTGGCATGCAGGTAGATGTTATGACGTAGGCATCCGCTAAGAAAGGACTTTGATTAATTCTACCCCCAAGGGGATAAAATAGGGGATGAAAGTTTGTATGAAACTTTATCAATTAAATTCCACGCGGACGAAGTCCCGCACAGCTAGTCTACATATAAGTGCGACTCACCGGTGATCATGACGACTTTAATATTGGCCTCCTTTAGCTCGCGGATGATGCCGGTCGTGGCTGCCTTGAGCCTGTTGTCCATGATCACCAGCCCGAGGAACTCGAGCTCGCGTTCCACCTGCACATTTCGCACTTTAACGTACAATTCACAGGTAAATCAGGTACTACTACGGCTGGCACGACTGGGCAGTACCACCCTCTGGCTGAAGATAAATAAATATCGCCAGACGAACACACCAACTGTATGGTCCCAAACTAAGCAACGCTTGTACTATGGGTACCGTACAATGGACTGGGGGCGATCCGGGTGACGCCCAGACCTGTCAAATTACGAAAAGGCCATTTTCGAAATTAGCCCCGGCGGTAATCGAACCCGCAATCAACATGTGCAGTGAGCCGAGCGGCCTACGCTCGAACCACTGCGCCGAGCGGTCGTAATTTAAATTGTAATTTTATTAATTTGTATGGTGATTGATTAAAAAGTCATGGTGTATTGGATCCACAGATATATATTTACATAGATAACGCAAGTATCACGATTTGTATTGACACCAAACGTGCCGAATTGTTAACTCCTACTGTGACGTCATTAGTGACGGGAAATCGGCACCGATGCCGCCGATGCCCCTCCGCCCGCTACGATTCTCTCGAGTGATTATCTCGCTCATACTCATATTTTTTATATCTGTAGTCGCGTGGACTGTAAGTTAGCGGCGACCAACCTTGACGCTTGGTCGGGGTTTCGTACACGCGAAGTACATGCATTTGCGTTATCTATGTAAATCTATATCTGTGTATTGGAACCCACCTCGTCGCGAGTCATCTCCTGCACCTGGCGGCTGGTGGCCTCCATGGTGCGCGAGGCCATCGCTATCACCCGGTACCCCTTCTCCGCGTACGAGTTCAGAACCTCCATCAGGTTTTCGGGCACTGGAATTACCGTTTAAATTTAGACTTCACTGTTATGGAATTAACATTCATATTTCACCTCCATCAGGTTGTCGGGAATTGAGGAGTTTATTCTTTTTAATTACTCATACTCTGAGAGTAGGTCTGAAGTTGCCTGAGGAGCGGGTTGAAAGTAATACTTTTCCGGCCCGGGAGAATCGCTTTCAACTGACAGCTGTCAAATTATAAAAAAAATCTAGTTCCTTTTTCACATTTCTATGGAACCATGTTCAAACTTTTTCTACAGTCACTCAATTACAGCACGATGTAAAATTGAAATAACATAAAGTTAAGTATTAATTTAAGAATACATATTTTTAAATGACTTAATTATAATTTTTTTCAACAATTTCTTCAAAATAACATAGTTTTGGGCAAAATATTTAAAGATGAAAATGAAAAATAATGGCTAAATAATGAAGTTGGCCGGCCAACGAAAAAAAAAAACAAAATAGGCGGCAATCCGATCTTTATTTTTTTTTCGAGTTGTAGAGTATTGTTCATACTTCCTTGTATTATTTCTTTAGCCAATTCCTGTTTTTATTTTTACTTTCCTTGTATTCGTAATGAAAAGCACAGTGTTTACCTCGGGTGAAAGACTTATTGTCACTTTCACCACTCGTGTAACAATGTACTATTAATTAAACGCTTCTTATTGAATATATACCTTGTAAGCATATAATTAACATTCGTTTCCCCACGATGTTAACGTCCACAATGCAGCAAGTAATTACTGAGAATGTACACCATCTTTTATTAATTGAAAAGTGAGTTTCTTGCCGGATCTTTTCAGCGGAAGCAGCATTCCGGACCGGTGGAAGATTGTGATTATTCATGAGTGCTTTGTTGGTTTAAAAATATATTTTTTTAAATAAGTCCGACTTCCAAAATCCCTGTGTGCACTAAAAAATATAAATAACTAGGGACCTTGTAATTTATTTCATATTCATTTCTAGTTATTTCTAGATTTTAAGTGGACCCCAACTTTTTTGAAGTCGGTTTAAGTTTTTTATTAAATTATTGAATTTTGTTGGTTTTCATGACAAATCCTCCATATCTCTCAAAGTACTGGACCGATGATGATGAAATTTCTATGGGACCATCTGGATAGTATAACTTTCCAGACAAAAAAAAAGCAATACCTATCGGAAGAATCGGTGAAAATACATTAAAATAAAAACACATACAGACGAATATAGAATCTTATCCTTTTCTGGAAGTCACTTAAAAAACAGTTTTAATTTAGAGGTCGTAACGGAAAGGGTATACTTTTTTTTTCAAAACTTAACTTTGTAATTCTAAAACTATCAACTTTGGAGGAAACTTGAAAAACCAACGGTGTTAAAAGGATACAGCTGTTGACAGATTTCATAAGTCTACAAAACCTTTAGTACTTCAACTGCCCCACAAAGCCGACAGTTTTGAATTTACATTTACAAAGTAAAGTTGCAAAAAATAGTATACCCTTTCCGTTTCACCTAGTATAATGTTGAGTCAGCGCGCACTGACCAGTGTCGGGCCTGCAGAGCGTGCGCAGCATCTCGGGCGCGCCCTTGCAGTAGACGCGCAGCACGTCCTCCCCGCGCAGCCGCGCCGCCACGCTGGCGCGCTGCAGCGCCGACACGAACTGGTACTGCTGCAATATGCCCACCTCCAGCGGCAACTGGGGGGGGGGGGGGGGGGAAACAGGATGACTGGTAGTTCCACGACAACTCGGCTCACTAAACCGTGTGGTTTCGGATTCGATTACCGCTAGGGCTAACTTCGGAAATGACCTTTGCGTAATTTGCCCAGGTCTTAGTGTCACTTAGTCACTTAGAGCTGGTACACAATAGTACATTGTTATCCTAGGGATGAAAGTAACGTATTTAGTCCCGAGACGGGGTTTGGCGCCTTAGCGTAGCGAGGTCGCCAATAGCTCGAGGGACAAAATAAGTCTTTCACCCGAGGTAAACACTGTGCTTTTCATTACGAATACAAGGAAAGTTAAAATAATAACAGGAATTAACTAAAGAATAATACAGGGATGCATGAACAATACTCTACAACTCGAAAAAACAAATGAAGATCGGATTGCCGCCTATTTTGTTTTTTTCCCGTTGGCCGTCCAGCTTCATTATTTAGCCATTATTATTCATTTTCATCATTGAAAAAATTGAAAATATTTTGTCCAATGCTATGTTATTTTAAAGAAATAGTTGAAACTAAATTATAATGAAGTCATTTAAAAGATATATTCTTTAATTAATACTTAAATTTATGTTATTTCAATTTTACATCGCGCTGTAATTGAGTGGCTGTAGAAAAAGTTGGAACATGGTTCAATAGAAATGGGAAAAAGATCTAGTTTTTTTTAGATAATTTGACAGCTATCAGTTGAACGCGATTCTCCCTAGGGTTGAAAAGTATTACTTTCAACCCGCTCCTCAGGCAACTTCAGACTTACTTTCCGAGTATAAGTAATGAAAAATATTTTATTACAATGATAAATATTTTAAAGAATGAACACCACTACAATATTTGATACGTCTTAGGCCCGTAATAATAAATCGATCTCAAGTCTAAGAGTGATTATGGAAATGTCCTCCTTACGTCATCCCAGTTCAAAATGATATGTCAAATACGTACTCAAGATCGCTCTCAGACTTGAGATAGATTTATTAATGCGGGATTTAGAGTTGTATCGACCATTGGGGTCACACACACAAACCTTGAAGCAGGATGAACGTAACATAAAATACTCACATGTATATCGTCGACATTAATGTTGGCAGTCTTCTTGGGCTTCACGATGGTGCGCGTGTCCAGTTGGTAGTGGGAATGTTTCGGTACATCCGGCTCCTCGAGCGTCCATCCGGTCGACTCGAACATCTAACATAAACATTATAATAAATATCGCCAGACGAACGACGAACACACCAACTGTATGGTACCAAACAAAGCAACGCTTGTACTATGGGTACCGTGCAGTGGACTCGGGGCGATCCCAGTGAGACCCACACCTGGTCAAATTAAGAAAAGGCAATTTTCGAAATTTGCCCCGGCGGGAATCGAACCCGCAACCACCATGTGCAGTGAGCCGAGCGGCCTACGCTCGAACCACTGCGCCAAGCGGTCGTCATACACAATGACAAGTTATAACAAAATTAACGACCGTATCTTTTGATCCCGCGCGACTAGTGGGATGTGAAAAGGGTTAAATTATTTATATTTCACTAGCTGTGCCCCGCGACTCCGTCCGCGTTCTGTTGAATTTTTTCCTGAATTTTCTTTGCTATAAACCTCACGGAGCCCGAGACCATTCCAACGAATGCAAAACCGTGGAAATCGGTTCGTGCGTTCTGGAGTTATAGCGTCAGGAAGGAAACCCCGACTTATTTTTATATAGTAGACTAGCTGTGCCCCGCGACTCCGTCCGCGTTCTGTTGAAATATTTCCTGAATTTTCTTTGCTATAAACCTCACGGAGCCCGAGACCATTCCAACGAATGCAAAACCGTGGAAATCGGTTCGTGCGTTCTGGAGTTATAGCGTCAGGAAGGAAACCCCGACTTATTTTTATATAGTAGACTAGCTGTGCCCCGCGACTCCGTCCGCGTTCTGTTGAAATATTTCCTGAATTTTCTTTGCTATAAACCTCACGGAGCCCGAGACCATTCCAACGAATGCAAAACCGTGGAAATCGGTTCGTGCGTTCTGGAGTTATAGCGTCAGGAAGGAAACCCCGACTTATTTTTATATAGTAGACTAGCTGTGCCCCGCGACTCCGTCCGCGTTCTGTTGAAATATTTCCTGAATTTTCTTTGCTATAAACCTCACGGAGCCCGAGACCATTCCAACGAATGCAAAACCGTGGAAATCGGTTCGTGCGTTCTGGAGTTATAGCGTCAGGAAGGAAACCCCGACTTATTTTTATATAGTAGACTAGCTGTGCCCCGCGACTCCGTCCGCGTTCTGTTGAAATATTTCCTGAATTTTCTTTGCTATAAACCTCACGGAGCCCGAGACCATTCCAACGAATGCAAAACCGTGGAAATCGGTTCGTGCGTTCTGGAGTTATAGCGTCAGGAAGGAAACCCCGACTTATTTTTATATAGTAGATTATTATTATATCTTTTGATTGCGTTAGCTTAGAAGCCTACATTTTTTAACATTCGATTCTATACCCAACAAACCTCCGAGTGTTATTGCGGACTTTTGACACACCCTCTATAGTGGTTTTGTGTTGGTTATGAGGTTCACTTTAGCTTGGTTTCCGAAGACTGTATCTATATTATCATTACGGAGTTTCATGTGATCAGTTTAATCAAAATAGACTTAAAGCTATTGCAATACAGCTGAAAATGGAAAAGGGCCGGTACCTTGAGGTCGAGCGGATCCCCCGCCAGCTGGTCGTCGAGCAGCGTGAGGCTGTGGCAGGTGGCCATGCCCAGCTTAAGGTCGTGCAGGTCGTTAAGCAGGCGCGGGTCCCGCTGCGGCCGGCCCAGGCGCGCCGGCCCCTCCCCCCCGCTCACCGGCACCACCCCCCACATGTCCAGCCCGTCCTCCGTCAGCGTGCCTGTCTGCATGCCATGGGGTTCACATTCATAACTATGATAAGGATAATCGTTCACTTTCCTGTGGGAGTGCAGTCTCTGGCAAAACGAACGGACTACTATGGTATGGCAAGTGACATCCGGAGCAGCTTAGGCAACGCCTAACAATCGCCAGTTGCTTATTAAGTTAATAATCACAAAGGGCAGTAGATAATCGTTTTTTTATCACTTCCGAAGATTATTAACCCCCGACAAAAAAAGAGGGGTGTTATAAGTTTAACATGTGTATCTGTGTGTCTGTCTGTGGCACCGTAGCGCCCAAGCGAATGAACCGATTTCTATATTGTTTTTTTTTTGTTGGATAGGTAATCTGATCGAGAGTCTTCTTAGCTATGTTTCATGAAAATCGGTTTAGCCGTTTGAAAATTATCAGCTCTTTTGTAGTTTAAAAAGTCGTTGCATCGGGGGTTTTCTAAATTTTCAAATTTAGTTATTATAGTTACTATAATTAAATGATGTGTAATTTGTATTGGCAATTGTTTTACATTCCATTTTTTTCTGTCTGTCAAATACGAAATACATAAACATCTTGTCTGGTCTTTCTATATGTTTTTTGTTTAATCTACCACGATCTGCTACTCTGTATTGGACTCCTACAACCGGATCGGAACGCGACCTCGACTGAGAAGATCCAGCAAGAAACTCAGCGGGCTTGCATTTTTACATTTTGTTATACTTCCTTTTTTATTTTTTTATCGTCAGTTGCTTATTTATTTAATAACTAGTTTCTGCCCGCGACTTCGTTTGCGTAGCCTTAAGTAAAGTATTCTATGTGTAATCCAGGTTATAAACCATCTGTGTTCCAAATTTCATCCAAATCCGTTCAGTAGTTTTTGCGTGAAAGAGTAACAAACATACATCCACACACCCAAACTTTCGTATTTATAATATTAAGGATAAGGAGTAGGATTACAAAGTGTAGCAGAAAATCGTTTTTTTTAGTCACTTTCTAAGATAATTGATTACCTTGTCGAAGCAGACGCAGTCGAGCGAGCCGCTGACGTTGACGGCGCGCGTGTTGAGGCAGGAGACGCGCGCGCGCCGCAGCCGCGCCACCGCGTACAGCCGGCCCACCGTCATGGCGGCCGGCAGCGCGGGCGGCACCACGATCGTGATGATGTCCAGCGCCTTGATGGCGATGTCGCCCGCCGTCAGCGCGCGGTACGCCTGCACCGACCACAACTCACTTTCAGACATACATATTCCATTTTACCGGACTACAATAAGGACAAAAGGAAGGATTATGGTTTAGCAGACTAGCAGACATGTCATTTTTTACTGGTCTGAATAGGAATGACATGTCCAAGATGGCTCTCAGACGTGAGATCGATTTATGAATACGGGCCTACGTATGTATGTATGCATCATTTTTATAATCCACCGTAGCGCCTAAATTACCCATCCGATTTTGATGAATGAGGTGCGCTATTATTAATAGATTCGTTATTAAGGTCGCCCCCAGTCCATTGTACGGTTACCCATAGTACAAGCTTTGCTTAGTTTGGGTCCGTACAGTTGGTGTGTCTGTCTGGCGATATTTATTTATTTATTTTATTTATTTTGGTCTGGCTGACATACGCGTACATTTTGTACGAACGAAAACAATATGACGAATCGATTGACAGTTTTGAATATAATTCGTCTCATTTTGTAGTCGGGCTACAGTTTCATTTAATATTAATTAGCACGGAACAAAGTTGGCAAACAAGCGTACCACCCGCCTGATGTTAAGTAGTTACCGTAGCCTATATATGCTAGCAATACCAATGGCAATGCCACACGTTGCCGACCTGAAGGGGAGTGTCAATCAATTTGGGATGAACATTTTTTTTTTTATTACCTATTCATACATTTTATTTTCTATACTCCATTTGTTAAAGCATTAGACAGAAGTTAAAAAAGGTTACTTTTAGTGTCCACTTTGTAATAAAAGTACAATTAACGAGTTACAGTTACGATTGACGTCGAATTTATTATAATCTATTAATGTACCAGCTTGTCACACCTAACTGTATTAATATTAATTATTTATCTTATTAAATATATTGCCTTTCATTTAAATAATTATTATTTCATAACAATTTAAAATTAGTGTCGATGCTAAAAACCTAAAAGAAGCAGGGGTGAACATACCGGGAACGTTTTTCGTTTCACTATAATCCTACCGAATCTAAAATGTTACCTAATCCCTTCAGAGGTTATGACAGCAGGGTATTTCTAAAGTTGTCGGACTATGTTATCTATGAAATTTACGTAAATAATGTGCTGTCAGTGTTTGTCATTATGCCATTCGCCTGCACTCTAAGTTCCTGTGAATACCTTGTTTGTTATTGCTGTCGAATTTTCGTGATTTAATTGTTACTTGTTACTGTTTTCCTATCAAAAGTTATGTTAAAACAATTTTAATGTAATGACTCTAAATACAAGTTGTTTTGATTTGGAAATAAAATGTTTTGCATCCCTGCTTCTGCGAGCCTCTTATGTCTAATGTTATAATAAATGGAGTATAGATGTCGACCAGGTCCAATAATAACTGAGAACCATCCCGATCACCGTATAAATACAAAAAAAACATCAAAATCGGTCAAGCCGTTTAGGAGTACAATATCGAACACCACCAAGATTCAATCTATCTCTATACCAAAATTAATTCTTCCGAAATTGCTTCAGCGGTTTAGGCGTGAAAACGTAACAAACAGACTGACACGAATTTCGCATTTATAATATTATTTCAAATTCCAAGCTTTATAAATACCTTTAATGCCACAGTATACGCCAGGCCAACGGCGGCAATGCCAGCTAGTATGATGATAAACTTGTAGGAGTCACGGTCGAACTTGAAGTCGGCGGGCACGGGGTACAATATACTGCGTACTAGCTGACCCTTGCTAGTGATGTACCCTGTTCGCAGCACTAGCGCCCTGTTAAAATAATCTATATATTAATACGTGAAGCAAAAACTTTCAACCGCTTAGTACGAAAATTGGGCGGACGGAGGGGTTTGAAATTTGGCACACTTATAGTTTATACAGAGAAGGAGTGCAGAATGCTAATATTTTTATATTAAAATACTCAGAAATACATTAAAATCAATAAATAAAACATTACACACACTACCATGAATTGTCACACACACATTTGTAACCTCCACACCGACTGACTGTCTGACAAACGGTGACAGTTTATGGAGGGCGGGACTTCCATAGTGCATTCTGCGTGCCAGTATCACTATAATAGTCTTCATACTAATATTATAAAGAGGAAAACTTTGTTTGTTTGATTGTAATGAATAGGCTCCGAAACTACTGAACCGATTTGAAAAATTATTTCACTGTTGGGAAGCTACACTATCCCCGGGTGACATAGGCTATATTATATTTAAAAAAAAAATTGGAATCCTTACTAAAACTCCAATAATGTAACCGTAATGTACCCGTGCGAAGCCGGGGCGGGCCGCTAGTTAACGTTTAAAATTAAAATTTAAATGAATTATGGTCGAATTTAGACCGTTATAACAGGAATACTAGTAATAATAAATATCGCCAGACTGACACACCAACCGTATGGTCCCAAACTAAGCGATGCTTGTACTATGGCTACCGTACGATGGACTGGGGGTGATCCCAGTGACACCTGGACCTGGGCAATTTATGAAACAGGCCATTTTCCAAATTTGCCCCGTCGAGAATCGAACCCGCAACCACCCGGTGCAGTGAGCCGAGCGGCCTACGATCAAACCACTGCGCCAAGCGGTCGTCTAAAAACTTGTTACTTGACTTTCTTCGTCAGATTAGGTGGTAACATCAGATCTCCTGTGTTGGAACAGACTTTCTTTTCTAGGTACAATGTTATAAAGAAAGTATCAGTGTCCCCGGAAATTAAATAGCAACGCCGGGGACGATGCAACTTTTTTTTCCCATTCTCCCCCAACCGTGGCAGTGCTACCGGGGAAGATGAGACAAATCAAAATATCGGAGATTTAGATTATCATAATTTTCCTCTGCCTGAGTCCATTGATATTTATTAGTAGTTATCCTACTCACTTGACGGGCTCGTTGTTGTGATACTTGGCCTGAATGACTCTGGTCCCACAGAACAGCGTGCTGAAGGCGTGCTCCTTCAGATCGAAGGGCTTGTCCACGCGGAGCAGGGGCGTTTTGGTCACCGGCACCGACTCGCCTTTGGACGACATAAAATTATGGACGTAAGTACGTTAGATATGGTTGCTTTTACAATAACGATACCAGGCATCGATGCCACTTGCTGTCCTACCATCTACCGTCCAACTGTCCACTATTGTACCGTTCACTGTTCTACCATCTACTGTCCACTGTTCTACCGTCCACTGTCCTACCGTCTACTGTTCTACCGTCCACTGTCCTACCGTCGTCTAGTCCTGTGGAAGTATCCTCACCGGTGAGCATGCTCTCGTTGACGACGGGGGTGCCGGCGAGCAGCGCGGCGTCGAACTGCAGCACGCAGCCGCGCTCCGGCAGCGCCACCACGTCGCCGGGCGCCACGGCGCGGCTGTCCACCGTCCTGCCGTCCCACAGCTGCACCGTGTCGTGGGCTTCCACCGTCGCGCGCAGGCTTTGCTGGTTCTGACGGAACAATATTCACGTCTTGGACGGTGATGCCTAACTAACTAACTTACGATAATAAGTAAGGTTAAGGTATCAATAGCCTAGTGGTTAGGGGGCCGCTCACGTAACTGAGAGGTTCCGGGTTCGACCCCATCCTGGCCATTGAACTATTAACGTGAGGCCACACTTAACACAAGCGTTAGCTTAGCTGGAGGGGCTTACGGGAATAGTAGTAATGTGATAAACTTATAGCTAGGAACATTTAAAAAAAAAAAAAACAAAAAAAAGACTTGTGCTTCACCAATCAACTGTCATTGGTTTTACTACAAAATTATACTATATGTAAATTTTTTTCGCAGTAATAACAATATCACCAGACTGTCACACCAACTGTATGGTCCAAAACTAAGCAACGCTTGTACTAAGTGTACCGCACAATGGACTGGGGACGATCCCACTGACACCCAGAGCTGGGCAAATTACGAAAACGCCGTTTCCGAACCCGCAACCACCCGGGGCACCACTGCGCCAAGCGGTCTTCAAACCTCTAAATCCAGTTGCCTCGGTTGCTTCTTAAACTCACCTTCTTGGTTTGTATAACAGAAGTGGCGACACCGAACGTGGACATGAGCACCACGGCGATGCAGTAGTAATAGTAGGGCTCCGCGAGCCACACGGCTATCGTGAACAGTTGAAACACGTAGAAGGGGTTGAACACCTCCAGGAGTATCAGCGTCATGACAGACTGCACCGGCACTTTGATCTCGTTCAAACCGTAGATGTTCAACCTGATGACGGTATTTTATTTTAACCAATGTTCTATTTCACACACTGGTGTGGGGTTTACTATGTTGGGAGTTTGCGACGAGAAAATGTTAACTCAAAATTGTTTTTATTCATCTAAGCCAACAAAGCATTTAAGAATAGTCAGAATCTACCGAATGACTTATTTTTTCAGTTATTTTGATTTAAATGCCAAACTACTGACCCAATCTTCATGATTTTTTTATGGGTCCAATCTGGAAGAACATCCTTTAAAATGAGATTTTTTCATTACTCATACTCGGAAAGTAGGTCTGAAGTTGCCTGAGGAGCGGGTTTAAAGTAATACTTTTCAGCCTTAGGGAGAATTGCTTTCAACTGTCAGCTGTCAAATTATTAAAAAGAAACTAGTTCTATTTTCACATTTCTATTGAACCAGGCCGGCCAACGGACAAAAAACAAAATAGGCGGCAATCCGATCTTCATGTGCTTTTTCGAGTTGTAGAGTATCGTTCATACTTCCTTGTATTGTTTATTTAGCTAATTCCTGTTTTTATTTTTACTTTCCTTGTATTCGTAATGAAAAGCACAGTGTTTACCGCGGGTGAAAGACTCATTTAGCCCCGAGACGGGGTTTGGCGCCCGAGCGTAGCGAGGTCGCCAATAGATCGATGGACAAAGTTACTTTCATCCCTAGGATAACAATGTACTATTTCAAATCTGTCTATAAATGACGGAGTTCTGAGGTAACAAACATTAAAAAAACACTACCGAATTGAGAACAAATTCCTTGTTGAAATCAGTTGAAAATTTAACTGTAATGTCCAGGCATACAACTCACATTCGGCAGCGGCGCTCGCTGGAGGGCGGCGCGGCGCCCAGCGCCTGCAGCTGCGCGCAGCTGGCGCCGCACTCAACGCCCGCCAGCCGGCGCCACTGACCGCGGTTCCCGTCCCATACCAGACACTGCTTCTTGTGCAGGAAATAGCGGTAGTTTTGGACATCTGTCACGAAGGTAAATAGAAATAAAACAACAGTGCCGTCTAGGGACGCCCGAAAGAAGCGAAGCTATTTATAGTATAAACTAGCGACCCGCCCTGGCTTCGCACGGGTATTTTTTATGAGTGTTTCTCTACTATAGTATGCATGTGTTATACATATAAACCTTTCGCTTGAATCACTCTATCTATTAAAAAACCGCATCAAAATCCGTTGCGTAGTTTTAAAGATCTAAGCATACATAGGGACATTAGAGACAGACTGACAGCGGAAATCGACTTTGTCTTATACTATGTAGTGCTAAAACATAGGAACCAAGCGTTAAAACAGCAGGCCGCAGCTGCCACCCTGTATAGCTATATAGGTATATGTCCTGTAACGTTACTGACGCTTAGCACGGATTGAGTGCGCCGCGCGGTGAACGCCTCGAACGTCCGTATATAAATAAGTCCATATAGAAAAAAATCTGTTTCTCTTCACCGTAAGCAAGTGATAATCACATTGTAGTTATGATTCGCATGTAGATATCGAAAAACCCATAGGTGTGAGCGGGATTTGAACCTAGCTTAAATCAGATATAACTGAGGACAAAATAAAAATAAAAACAAGTGTCCCTATAATATATCCACAAGTTAATAGTCGTAGCGATCACAGAATTAATCAAATAAACTATAGTAGTAATAAATAATAATATAATAAGGATAACTTTTGTTTAATTAAAATCGAATTTTCGCGTAAGCCGCAGTGTGAACGCAAACATTTGTATCGTTTACTACTAATGTTACCTAACTTACCTAATTTTATAAAATAAAATTAGTCAAAGTTACTGCTTACAACATCAGCTATCTGCCAGTGTATACTGTCGTATGCATTAAGTAAAAAGCTAATATTTAGATATCACAAACAGACACTCAATTATATTTGTTTGTAACGATTAGCTACATACCTAACTACTCGACGGCGCGCGCACAGACCGAGTCGCAACCCTGAGAGGCGCGCGACGATATGAATATCAGACAATTACCTACTGTACATTGGACGTAGTTTAGCAAAATGGAACCAACCCACACACACTTTTGCAAACTGAAACCTAAAACCACTAATCCAAGGTTGGTTTTGGTCTACAGCAGTGCATGTGGGTAGATTTCGTTCTGCAAAACAATATTTAAATTTTTATTTAAATATCGCACGACTGACACACCAACTGTATGGTCCCAAACTAAGCAACGCTTGTACTATGGGTACCTTACAATGGAATGGGGGCGATCCCAGTGACACCCAGACCAGGGCAAATTATGAAAAGGCCATTTCCGAAATTTGCCCCGGCGGGAATCGAACCCGCAACCACCATGTGCAGTGAGCCGAGCGTCCTACACTCGAACCACTGCGCCAAGCGGTCGTCGATGTTGCCAAAATAATAACGCAAATAACCAGACAACGCCTATTCCCTGGGCAGCATCCGCTTAAATCAAATATGAAACATCCCACAACATAAGATTATAACATTTTAAGAGTATACTAGCTGTGCCCGCGACTTCGTCCACGTGGAACCTAACCTAACAAAAAATTAATTTAACAAAAAATAATACAACTATACATACAATAACACAACATAACATATTAAAGAATAACATAAAAATAGTTGCAACTCTGTCTGCATGACTATAATTATTATTTTTCTAGGTTTTGTTAATTTTCATGCCTATGTTTGATTTGAACACTGCTGTTTTAATTTCATACTTAAATTTCGAAATGTAAAAATGCAAAATATGTGACATCACACTAGGTAGGGGGGGTCTCACAAATGTGACCAGCTGTGACAAGGCCGGGGGAGGGGACAAAAAATCATGAAATTCGTGTGATGTAATTTATGGATGGCCCCTTATCTGGAATCCTACTAATATTATAAATGCGAAAGTTTGTGAGTGTGGATGTATGTATGAATGTATGTATGTATGTATGTATGTATGTATGTATGTTTGTTACTCCTTCACCGAAAAACTACTGAACGGATGTGGATGAAATTTGGAACACAGATAGATTATAACCGGGATTAACATATAGGATACTTTTTAACCCAATAATCCAATACTACGCGGATGAAGTCGCGGGGCACAGCTAGTGAATAATATTGTAATGACTCACGCAGCGAGGTCCCGTCGTCTAGTATGACGGGCGTGTACATTGTGTCGGCGCTCTCAACGGGCCCCTTCTCATCAGACTCCGACTGGAACCCTTTGTTCAACAGCCCGCTCGTGTCCCCTATGTTCTTGTGCAATATCTTGTGGATGTAGTAGCTTTTGCATTTCTTCTGATACGTCTCCTGCGGAAAATAAATAAATAAATATCGCCAGACTGACACACCAACTGTATGGTCCCAAACTAAGCAACGCTTGTACTATGGGTACCGTACAATGGACTGGGGGCGATCCCAGAGACACCTGGGCAAATTACGAAAAGGCCATTTCCGAAATTTACCCTGGCAGGAATCGAACCCGTAACAATCTGGCGCAGTGAGCCGAGCGGCCTACGTTCGAACCACTGCGCCAAGGGTTCGTAAAAAAATTATCGTATAATCGTAGAAATAAAAGCCATATTCATTATTTAAAGGCAATTCAAACATGGCTAGATAATGTGCATAAACCTCAGCATATATTATAAAACTGCCTTCTACTTTGTGGTTACCCAGTATTCGCTGCAATCAACAACAATGGCTACTTAACAAAGTAATGACGGCTCACGTTACCGATACGAAATTACACAAACATGCAAAAGGAGTCTCAGTTTCAAAACATAACGGAATTTAACTTAACAAAAAAGCCCGCTCCCGCGTTCTGAGCCCGCGCGACAGGACCCATTTTTTAAAATTTTGTTTTTCTAAAATAAATGTATCCTAAGTTACTGCTTATAACAACAGCTATCTGCCAGTGAAAGTCCCGTCAAAATCGGTCCAGCCGTTTCGGAGATTACCCGGAACAAACACACAGACAGACAGACAAACATTTTTTAAATCGCGTTGTTGCTATAGGTGTCGTATGTACTTTCATATGCATTTAGTGAAAAGGTGTTATTTTGATATTACAAACAGACACTCCAATTTTATTTATTTGTATAGATAGTTACCCACCTATGGGCACAGTAAAAATATGCCTAACATATTTAAAGTAGGTACCTACCTAGGTATAGGCATAGTACAAAAATATAGAGACAGTGAACTTACAACCACCAGCACTTGGTCAGCGACGTGGAAGGGGCACCGGAGACACGTGGCGTACAGGAACCAGGTCGGGCACCAGTGGAAGACCAGCCCCGGGAGTCCACAGAACAGCACACACAGGATGTACACCAGCACAGTTCTCCATCGACTCCTGCGGTAGCCATATACAACCTGCAAACAATAGGGTGAAGTTGAAGATGGAAATTCAATAAGGAGTTTGACTTATATGGAACTAGCGACCCGCCCCGGCTTAACAAGGGTTCTAAATTTATGAGTGTATCTCTACTATATTATGCATGTATTATACATTACAAAGCATCCTCTTGATTAACTCTATCTATTAAAAAAACCGCATCACAGTCCGTTGCGTAGTTTAAAGATCTAAGCATACATAGTGGTAGCGATATACCTATATATAGATATAGGGACAGACAGACAGCGGGAAGCGACTTTGTTTTATACTATGTAGTGAATAACCTTTGTCAAATACCTTACAAAATATAAGGCTGGCTTCAACTGCCTGTGTGAAGAAGCTATTTGATAGCGGCCTTCAGATTGAAAAAACAACAAACATTTTAAACTATAGGTATCTACCTACACAGCTTAAGACATAGTAGACTGCTTATCTGGCCAGGGCAGCTCACCTTTTATGATGTTGATTAATTAATTTATTAATTGCATTCATAATTAATATAATAAAAATGGTGATTAGGTACTTACAAGCTATGAATTACACTATTCTACATAATGACTGGTTTTATTTAACAATTTTGATAAGAGTACAATGGGTTTTTCATTCAGATAAATTAATGATTGGTTGTATTGTGTGTAATATTGTACAGATAGTGGCAATAAATTCTGCAGAAAAATACATAAATAAATAAATATCGCCTGACTGACACACCAACTGTATGGTCCCAAACTAAGCAAAGCTTGTACTATGGGTACCGTGCAATGGACTGGGGGCGATCCCAGTGACACCCAGAACAGGGAAAATTACGAAAAGGCCATTTCCGAAATTTTCCCCCGCGGGCATCAAATCCGCAACCACCGTGTGCAGTGAGCCGAGTGCCTTATGCTCGAAGCATTGCGTCAACGGTCGTCACATATTATTAAGTTCCCAGAAACTCATGATAGACAGACTCTTGAGTAACGGAGTTTAGCCTTGTTGGCCTCTTCCATTATCTATCAGCGTATTTGTATGTTTGAAAAGTGCCCCTAATGGGTGGTATCTAAGGCGCATATTTATAAATTGATCTTAGTCTGAGAGCAATCTTGGACCTAAAACTTTATTTTACAGACAAAACAGACAATATGGTATGATATGGACTATATTTATGTTTAGCTTACATAAAATTCTACACAAGGTACTAATTTGACACTCGTTTTAGAAAGTCGGAGAGCAATATGACATTTGAAGAGACATACAACTCATTTCCACCGATAGCTTTAACAGATCTGAGGTCATGCTATCTAGGACGGGTGTTAGACTCTAGGCAGATATCAGAGATACACACATACATTTCTTGCTTCTAAATTAGTATTATCTATTGGGGTAAATGACCTTTAATAAGTGAGAATGATTCAATAATTGAACAGTATATTCACCCTGCATGCTTTCTAATACATAACACCTGTTTATTATACATTTTATACCTAATATTATACCTTACTTAGTTGAGTTTGTTTTATTCAATAACCAACTACAACATGAAATTGAGAGACATACATATTTCTAATGCATGGAAGAGATACTTATTTGTCCTTCATCATAAAAGGTAAACAATATACAATAAGGGTTTGAAGGTAATTGTTTAACAAGTGTGTACTTGCCAATATGGATGCCAAACACTGGCCACCGCCCAAATAAATTACTTGTACGACAACCTATGATCAAGGCTATAGTAACTGCTTAACAATGGGCGAGTTGTTCACTTGTATGCTGACTTTGTTTCATACAAATAATTACCCTGGTTCTAGGAATTTAATATACTTATTTTAAAAAACTATATTCAACTACATTTTATCATCAAGTCCATGAAAGCTACTAAGAAACCAAATAATTTAAATGCTATTGCTTGTAGGGAGTATAATTAAGAATTACCTGTTCAAAATCAGGATCAACATTGATCAGTTGCGCTGTTAGCTCCAAGTAAATATCTCTGCCGCCCTCATATTCAATGAGAGGCTGGATGTCGTCTTCCGAATCCATTATTACTTATTTGTTGTAAGGTAAGTAACCTTCTCTTGTTTCAATTCATTGAAATAGGTGCACTTTCAAATTGTTATTTTTATATTTGCACGCACAATAGTTACTTCTAATCACAGAGTTATAAGTTATTTAGAAGGCTGTGCTTCTAATCAACATATTTGTACTCAGGACATACTTTTTTGTAATGACTTTATCCTTTTGAACATTTATAATGTATCTACCTATATAATCTGTGGTTGACAGTTCTGGGGGTATTCCCCCGCAAACAGGAAAACATGTACCTATAAAATTACCACACAATTACACCATCACAGAACATCCTTCCTTGTGTCATTTCCATTTGTAACCAAATTTATCCTCACATACACTTAAATCATTGAGTGAGAATCCCATTCCTACACTAAATAATTAATTTATAAACTAAATAAACAATGAGGGACATGAGTTAATGTGTGCTATGTGCAATGTAATTCAGGAACACTAACAAAGAGAATGTTACTGTTTATTATTCTCTTTGAATATAACCAACCACAAATGATATAGATTATGAACGGGAATGGGCAAGCGAGCCGCGAACGAAACGATATGTTACTCTATTCCTAGTATTATACAAGGTACTCTGTGGTACTCTGTGACCTGTGATTGACATTCACAAAGATAGATCAATTTTACGACCGACAAAGAACGAACAAGAAAGTGTAATAATGTTACCAGTTAATGAAACTATTTGTTAATAATTGCTTACCATGTGACTGTCGTCGGTTGTGATATATTGTTCCATGCTCAGGGTCATCTTTGTTGGAAGTGGAGATTTATTTTACTTTTCTGAAATAAACAAAAAATAAAATGTTTAAGTGTGGTTCCAATTATTTCGTTCGATAGAGGTCCATTAATTAGACGGTAAATCTCATATCCGTACAATCTGTGAATTTACGGGATCCGTTTTTTTTTAGCATTATCATTTTTATATTTATATATATAAAAAATAATAATATAATTTAGCCCTTTTTGACGTCCCACTCCTGGGCACGGGCCTGCCCTCAACATGAGGGGGATTCAGGCCATAATCCACCACGCTGGCCCAGTGCGGGTTGGCGGATTTCACATGTCTTTCGAAAATTGGTTAGATCTTTTAAGACATGCAGGTTTCCTCACGATGTTTTCCTTCACCGTAAGCAAGTGATAAGCAAATAGAAATTATGATTTGCACATAGACTTCGAAAAATGCAGAGGTGCGAGCCGGGGTTTGAACCCAAGACCTGGTGCCCGCAAGACGCGCGCTTTAACTAATCGGCTATCACTGCATATCATTTTTATATTTATCCTATAATTATTTTAAAATATACAACATTTGGCCCATGCGGAAGCATACCCAAGTTGCATGCTTCATTTCCCTCCTGTTTCAAACTGTAAACAAACCCTGACGCTGCAGGGGTTTTTACTGTTAAATGTAAGTCGGAAAGAAGGGCTTATCTCACATAATACTCAAGAGTTAAACTATCTACCTAACCTAAGCCGTAATCTAATTTCACTCACTGGGTACATTTTAATATTTTTCCACCAATCTGGCAACACAGGTTATCTATTCATGTTCAATGTTCATTCATTCATTCACTCGCTGATTGTGTTTTTGTTTTGTTCGTGTGTCGCGTAACGCGTTGATTTATATTTTTGTAAATACGTAAGTACTAAATAAATATATTTTAATCAAAAAGCATTTTGATACACCTAACTAAAAGTGTTTGAACTAATTTCGGATTCTTATAATTGGTTAGTACGAAACATATTACTGATGAAAACTAAAACATAACCTCAATCAAGTTCACCTCAGTAAACTATATATTTACTTCTGTTTATTATACTTCTTGCACTACTTAATTATATTATATAATTCAAATTGAATCTTAAGGACTTTTATATAATATTAAAACGTTTGTATTATGTTTAGTTTAGATATTCTCTGCAGTTCGGCATTTTTCTGTTATAGACAAAATGATAATCCCGGTGCGCTGTTTCACGTGTGGCAAGGTGATTGGTAACAAGTGGGAGGCCTACCTTGGCTTACTACAAGCGGAGTACACTGAAGGGTGAGCTTACTACAAACAATATGATAAATTATTTACCGTTGGTGTGTGTTGTATGATTTTAAGGTAGCACAGCAAAAATTTGCTCATGATTGCTAGAGCTGATCGCTAGGGTCCACACCAATCGCCATGGAACTAGGCTAGATGGGTGCCCCAACTCACACATTCCTAGATCGACCCTACTGATTGGTCCTACTGATCGTGAGCAAAATTATTCTGTTGGGAGACTACTCAAACATAGTACCTTGTAATTGGATCGCGCCCTTGATTCTGATGGTTAATAATGTTCTTTATGGGCCTATGTTAAAGTCTATTTCCTTGGTTATAGTCTACTTCCTAAGTTCATGTATACTGTAATACTTATGTAGACCGCAAAACAAGCCCATTGTCTCTGTTGAAACATTATTCCTCTCATTTCTAGTAGCCATGCCAAAATACCCGTATTCTCCCTTTTATGGTATTATTTACAGACTGGCCACAAGTAAGCCCTACTCCAGTTGACATAGTAGGGAAAATTATAACTGCTCGGAAGTGAGATGCCTCACCTAAATTAATCCTCACATGGCACTTCATTTGTAGAATACCTTAAGACTACATACTGTAGTATAAGACACTTTAACATGAAAAGAAGTGAATGAAATAGTATGCCTAAGTTAGTGACTTCCTTATTTACCTGTATTCAAATTTATATAATAGAACAGCAAATCTTAGTGAAATTACACTGAAACATGTTATTATTTTATAAAAAAAAGCATGTCTAGTAGTGGAAGATTCCTAGCAATTCTCATCTAACTCATAAAACAGCAATGTCTATTGTCTACGGTTTGAACTCATCAAACATGACATCACTGGCAGATAATTTGCTGTTGCAATTCAGGAAATTGGATTCGAGTTTTTTTTTTTACGTTGGTACTTATGGCTTATAACGTACCGGAAGAATTAAAACTGATATTGCCCAGACAATCCACAATAATTTTAAAAAGTAGTTGTGAAATTATTGTGTACAAAGCTGCAAACATAGAAAAGTATAAATTGTATGTAGGTAAATAAAGGATTTTGTAGTCATGTCTTATTGTACTGCATTAGCTCTGGTAGTAAGTAATTTATGAATAAGTAACATAGTAACATACATGCATTAATGTGTATGCAGTTTGCAAGTCACGTATACATCAAGTTTTAAGTGTTTTTTGCAGCAACCATAATAAGTTTATTTTTATTTTTTGTTTTTTATGACAACATAATAACTGATATTAAGGCTAAAGCGCCCATCTAGCCCGCGAAGTTCAAATTTTTTGAGTTCTTTTAGATTTTTTTCAAAATCTGACAATAATAAAAGACATATTTTGTAATTAAACTTAAAAACTTACTCTAAAACATTTCAAGAACGACAGCTATCCAGATAATCTGGCAATTTTTGTACATTTAGTGATTTACTAGTATCATATCCACCGTGATCATATTTAGAGTAAAATAAATGTATTAATAAATGCACTGCACACGGTCTTTTTCGCGAATTACAAAATTTGTCTTTTATTATTGTCAGATTTTGAAAAATTTATAAAAGAACTCAAAAAATTTGAACTTCGCGGGCTAGACAGGCGCCTTCACCTTAACTCAGACCGACTTCCATCTATTTTGAGACTAAGCTATGATGTTTATCAAGATTTTTTGAACTTTTTGATGATATTCTTGACATTTTTCATTGTTTATGTTAACTTCATATATGTATAGAGTTTGTCTTTAGTATAATCTTATTCCATGGGGTAAATGGGTCGTCAGAAGTTCTAACTGCCTATAAGCCTCCATTTTTAGGGTTCCGAAAAACTAGGAACCCTTATAGTTTTGCCATATCCGTGTGTCAATCCCTCTGACGTCACAGTAATTTTATTCACAGAGTTAGAAGGGCTTTCACAGGGTTAGAAGACTTTAAATTGGCACAAAAATAGAGTACAAAACTACAAAACTGTGTATTATATATTAAAACCAAAGATATTCTAGGGTAACTCCCGTGCATGGGTAGGGGGTTTGAAATAATTACGTTCACTCACCCCCTCGATTTGGGTATTGTTGGATAGGTATTTAAAAACCAGTTTCAGGATTCATTGACAGTTTTTCAAAATTCATTCTTTTGTCACTTCATTGTGTGCCACCCCTCCCGCCCTACCTATCTTAACCGCTCACTGTATCTATTAATCAAGGTCTTTATAAGGTAACAAACAAACAATTGAACGAACGAGCGCCCTCTGATGCCTGCACTAATGACAACTGTCGTGAGATGCGTGACTGCCACAGGGAAATAAACTATATTTATTTAATAATTATGTTGTTTTTCCAGTGACGCGTTGGACGCCCTCGGCCTGAAACGGTACTGCTGCAGGCGAATGCTGCTTGGGCACGTCGACCTGATTGAGAAACTGCTCAACTACGCCCCGTTAGAGAAATAGATCAGTATATAAGTGTTATTTAAGTTTATAATAAAATATTTATAAGGCCAATGTCGGTGTCTGAGGTACCTAGTTACACGTGCATTCAAGAGACACGTAGCTATACTAGGTGACTATACAATTCTTTATGCAACTTTACTTTGTAAATCAAAAACTATCGGCTTTGTGGGGCAGTTCAAGTACTGAAGGTTATGTAGACTTATGAAATCTGTCAACAGCTGTATCCTTATAACACCTTTTGTTTTTAAAGTTTCCTCTAAAGCTGATAGGTTTTGAAATACAAAGTTAAGTTTTGAAAAAAAGTATACCTCTTCCGCTTCAACCTGTAGAAGAAAGGCAAATACCGTGCGTCACATCTATTGCTGTATCACGTATTTATCTATTGAAAGATTTATTGAGAATTGTTTTCAGAATGTATAAATTGGTTGCGTCACCTCAGCACCCGAATCATTTAAACTGCTAGACTTAAAGTAATATTATTGTACCTAATAATTTTAAATGCAAGATCCAATTTACAACTCAATTCCACGTTTCACGAAAACCTAGGTATTGGATATTTAAATTAATGTAGACTTAAATAGTGAAGCCGCAAGTTTCCGTTAGGGGCGCTGCTGTTGATTCTAAAGCGAATAATATTTTCTAAGACTTTATACTAAGGAAATTCGTCTGACACACTTCCCTATCGTGGATCGCACCAGATAATTGCCGTCTGCGGCAGAAATTCTTCAGAAGAAGTGTCGCCAAGATATATTCCATCTCGATTATCTTATTAGATAGAATTGTGGAGTTTTATTATGATAAACGATAACGTACAAACCCAGTATGTGATCTATGACGCGCTTGTATAGTAAGCGTAACGTAAACAGATAAGATATAAAAGAAAATCCGTTTTATATTTAGTTTGCTTTTTAATAAAACAATCGTTAAAGAACCTTGAATTTTATTTTTCTTTGTGTGTGTCCTTTATACAGTAACGTAAGTAGGTGATTTCCCGTATATACTATTAAGGTGAAGGCGCCCGTCTAGCCCGCGAAATTCAAAATTTTCGAGTATTTTTATAGTTTATCCCAAATCTGAAAACATTTAAGACAACATTTTGTGATTTGCGACAAACACAGTATGCAGTGCGTTTATTTATACATTTATTTTACTCTAAATATTATCACGGTGGATATGATACTAGTAAATCACTAAATATACAAAAATTGCCAGATTATCTGGATAGCTGTCGGTCTTGAAATGTTTTAGAGTAAGTTGGATATATTAATAAATGCACTCCACACGGTCTTTCTCGCGAATTACAAAATGTGCCTTTTATTATTGTCAGATTTTGAAAAAAATCTAAAAAACCTCAAAAAAATTGAACTTCGCGGGCTAGATGGGCGCTTTAGCCTTAAATGTATGCGATACCTTGATTGTTTAAAATATGGCTTTTACCTGTAATTTCATGGCCATAGTGTTCAGTCTACATACTTAAGTAGAGATTATTGTGTGATGTTTGTTCTTCCTATACCTATAATAATAAAGAAAGGAGATAGATAAATCTATGAGCAAGATAATAATAATTTAGCCCTTTTAGCTTCCCACTCCTGGGCACGGGACTCGCCTAAATACGAGGGGATTCGGGCCATAATCAAATGCGGGTTGGCGGATTTTACATATTTTGAAAAGTGATAAGATTTTATTAGACATGCAGGTTTCCTCACGGTGTTTCCCATCTCCGTAAACAAATGATAATCATTATAGAAATTATGATTCGCACATAGATTTCGTGAAACCCAGTGGTGCGAGCCGTGGTTTGAATTGAACTCAGGACTTGACTGTACATGAAATGTTAGAAAAAAATGTGATAATCCTCTGTATATTTTTTTAAATATTCCATTGTATGCATATTAATTAATACCGCGAAGGTCAAACCCGCAAACTTCTTTTATTTTTATGGTAAGTATATATCTGTTTTTATGAACATGGATCACGATGAACATGGTTACTGAAGTTTTCTTAGCTACTAGAACCTTTAATCGCCATAAGGACATCAACTCAGGACTTGACTGTACATGAAATGTTAGAAAAAAATGTGATAATCCTCTGTATATTTTTTTAAATATTCCATTGTATGCATATTAATTAATACCGCGAAGGTCAAACCCGCAAACTTCTTTTATTTTTATGGTAAGTATATATCTGTTTTTATGAACATGGATCACGATGAACATGGTTACTGAAGTTTTCTTAGCTACTAGAACCTTTAATCGCCATAAGGACATCACTAATTCACAACCTGTTTACTAGGATCGTCATCAGTTCATCACTACTAGTTTTTTAATTTATTTTTTGTTTATATCGAATTTTCTGGAAGACAGTAGTGGTACAATCATTTATCGATCGCTTGGCGCAGTGGTTTGAGCATAAGCCGCTCGGCTCATTGCACCGGGTAGTTGCGGGTTCGATTCCCTTCGGGGCAAATTTCCGAAATGGTAATGGAAAAATTTGCCCAGGTCCGGGTGTCACTAGTATCGCTCCCAGTCCGTTGTACGGTACCCATAGTATAAGCGTTGATTAGTTTGGGAGCATACAGTTGGTGTGTCCATTTGGCGATATTTTTTTAATATGACAAATAAATTACACAGCCACTAAACTAAATCCGGAAACCGTGCCTGCCTTAATTTAAATAATAATTAAAACTCGGGTTATCCCCACAAAACCAGCTCCGTATACGGGTTTGAAAAGGATAATGTCGCGTTTGCCGGCGCAAGCGCAGCTGTCCTCGTAACACTTTTATATTGCAACACTGCCGTTTGTAATTTACCTACACATGCGCGAGACTGTCTCGATTAAATAAATAAATAAATATCGCCAGAAAAACACAGTTCTCGAGTGGAGACCTCGTACCGGAAGACGCAGAGTTGGACGGCCCCCCACTAGATGGACAGACGATCTGGTGAGAGTCGCGGGGAGCCGTTGGATGCAGATAGCGAGCAACCGTCCATTGTGGCGTTCTATGGGGGAGGCCTATGTTTAGCAGTGGACGTCTTCCGGCTGAAGATGATGATGATGATGAGACAAACACACCAACTGTATGGTCCCAAATTAAGCAACGCTTGTACTATGGGTACCGTACAATGGACTGGGGGCGATCCCAGTGACAACCAGACCAGGGAAAACTACGAAAAGGCCATTTCCGAAATTTACCCTGACGTGAATCGAACCCGCAACCACCGCATTGGCAGATAAGGTCAGAAAAAAAGATAGCTACCATATTTCTTCAGTGGAAGTTGTATTGATCACTGAAAACGGATCTCGAATCATAGACAACCCAAAAATAGCAGGTAGACATAACTAACTAGATAAATAAATAAGTGCTTATACCTAATTGGTACAACCCAAGTTGGTAGTGTTAATTTTGGTAGTGAGAACCCCTAATGGATTCGTGTATACTCACCAAAATCTATACATCTACAAATTAATAAAATTGGAGTGTCTGTTTGTAATATCAAAATAACACCTTTATACTAAATGCATATGAAAGTACATACGACACCTATAGCAAAAACTCGATTAAAAAAAATATTGTCTGTCTGTCTGTGTGTTTGTTCCGGGTAATCTCCGAAACGGCTGGACCGATTTTGACGGGATTTTCACTGGCAGATAGCTAATGTTATAAGGATTACTTAGGATACTTTAATTTTAGAAAAACAATTAGGGTTCCGCGTAAAAAAATAAAAACATAAGAAATCATAGAGTATTTCCGAAACGGCTGGATCGATTTTGACGGGACTTTCACTGGCAAATAGCTGATGTTATAAGCAGTAACTTAGGCTACTTTTATATTAGAAAAACAAAAAAAAAAACAAATGGGTCCTGTAGCGCGGGCTCAGAACGCGGGAGCGGTTAAGTTAAATTCCACGCGGACGCAGTCGCGGGCTCAGCTATAAGTGATAAAACTTATGGGCATTCGTGCCAAAAACATTATGTGTTGTCGACAAACCATGAATAAAATAATTAGATATACTTCTAAAAAATGTTTCTGTCATCCAATTCGGTACGATTATGATTAAGAATGAAAATGCAGTTAGTTTAATCTGTGTTCCAACAGGAGTCCGCATTTGGGGCGTGTATTATCTTAATGCTTTCGGCTCTCTCGCTCATTGTCCGAAATGCAGCTATAACAGCATCTTTACGGTGATATTCTGTGAGACGGTGGTACTACCCCGGTCGAGTAAGCCGTATATGAGCTGTAGTCACTCGGCTACAGCTGGCCAAGCTGAGCTTGGCTCTACCACCTTCACGGCGAGGTTGTTGGCGCCGTGGACCGCATGGCACAGTGGTCCGAGCGTAGGCCGCTCGGCTCACTGCACATGGTGGTTGCGGGTCCGATTTCCGCCGGGGCAAATTTCGGAAATGGCCTCTTCGTGATTTGCCCTGGTCTGGGTGTCACCGAGATCGCCCCCAGTCCATTGTACTGTACCCATAGTACAAGCGATGTTTAGTTTTGGACCATACAGTTGGTGTGTCAGTCTGGCGATATTTATTTATTCAAACGCGATGCTATTAACTTAGTTCATAAATAATAACTATCAAATCTAATCTGGTTTCTATATATATGGCATGTTCAAATGCATACCACCTGAAGTAAGCTGGACTATTTATTTTACACTTGTAAAACCTCCTTTGGTGTACTTCATAGAGATAAGGGATACTGCGGCTAAAACTACACGCTGCGTGTTTGTTCATAGCAAAATAATAAAAGTTCTCTTCAATTAGGATTTTTAACCCCAACGTGTAACTTAACTGTTATCGTATTAAAGGGTAACCCAAAGGGAATATGGGTAGGTTACCCTTGTAGGATGCAATGCAACCCTGTACAATTATTTATTATTTTTAAATAGGTACCCCACCTACTAAAAAAGGTAGGTAAGTACTTAAAAGTACAAGAATAATTTTCTCTAGCACCACTTTTAATGGTCTTAATTATTTTATAGTTTATTTATAGGTATGTACGTCTACTAAAACAAAACTAAACTGTAAATCAAAATTTGACCGACATACTTATTATAATTTTTTTTACAGTTTCGTTCAAAAAAAAAATTTGGTGATCTAACGCTAATTTCTTATTTTTCATGACACCGACGACATGATTAACTTAGGGTTCAACGTCTTTCTAGCAACGAGAACTCAGTTGCATTGCAAGATGCAAAAATATGTGTGACTCGGACGGTCAACGCACCGCGAAACCAGTTTGGTTAACGAAACCGTACCTTCGAAACCCTGCATCTGAGATGGAAATCTTAATAACAATATTATTGTTTGTTATTATGAGTTGGTAGTAAGAGTACCTATACAATTGACTTTGCTTTGTTAGGAAGGATATCCTTCAATACCTACCAACAATAACAAGCAGGTTAGTATCGAGAAGATCTCCTAGGACAATAATTGTCTCCCAATCGGTAAAAATAGTTGATTTGATTTGACATTGGTTAATTTAATTATGGACTTGTACACGATTCATAATATTTATTCACTAACATTTACCTTAACGCATATATACCTACGAATTTTGAATGTAGATACGAAGCTATTAATAAATAAATAAAAAAACATTTGCATATCTATTTGCAGACGTCTCAGCCAAAACTAGCATTTCCAGAATTTAGATGTGTTCGAATACCTATCACACAAAAACGCATTCAATGTAGGTAGGTTATTCGTATAGAAATGATTAATGATATTAATAAATCTATCTCAAATGAGAGCTATCTTGAATATCCTTTTAAGTCATACAAAATTACATGTCAAAAGCGTAAGAGAACGCTCTCAAAGTTACTCGAGATAGATGTATTATTACGGGCCGTAGAGTCTGAAACTAGTACGTCTTTGCTGATGAAAAGAGTGTTTGTTACAGTCATTTAATTTATATATTACGATTATCACTTGCTTTCGGTGAAGGAAAACATCGTGAGGAAACCTGCATGTCTTAGAAAATCTAACCAATTTTCGAACGACATGGGAAATCCGTCAACCCGCACTGGGCCAGCGTGGTGGATTACGGCCTGAATCCCCCTCTTAGTGAGGAGGCCCGTGTTATATTATTTTTAATACAGTTATTTTACTGCACTATTTAAAATCCAGCTCATCCCATCTTCACGGCAAACCGATCGAATGGTCATCACTAAAACATCATAAAGAGCGCGGTCACGGCCCAGTTGGTCTGCCTGAAAGACTGAAGGTTGAATAATAATGGCAGATTCATTAATGAAATCGTGACCGGAACGATGACTATTATATAACTACATAGGTAGTTTAGTTACTTAATTATGTACCTACTCACCTATTTTGATAAAAGTCGCATCTAAATCCATGGAGTCGTTATGAGACTCACACGTCAAACACTCGCTTACAATATCGTTACACGATTGTAACCTGTTTTGTGTTTGATTAATAAAATAAAATAAATAGGCACATGTGTATTATTTTTAAAATAAAATGAATAACTTACAATTGCAGACCAAAACCAACCGTAGAGAGAGAGATTGTAGGTTGTTTCTGGTTTGCAAATGGTTGGTCATTCAAATAATAATCCTAACCTTCACGACGTATGCCCGGGTAGGAATTTTGGGTGGAAATTACCGGACGGCTCATAGATTTAGGTAAAGCGAAAATTTGTAAAAGGTCTTTGGGACGACTAGACTAGACACTACATATATTTTTGCAAAAGTATAGATAAAATAATACATTCATTTCTAATTTGAAGACCTCTTGGCGCAGTGGTTTGAGCTTCGGCCGCTCGTGTCACTACACCGGGTGGTTGCAGGTACGATTCCCGTCGAGGCAAATTTCGGAAATGGTCTTTTCGTAATTTGCCCAGGTCACTGGAATCGCCCCCAGTCCATTGTACGGTACCCATAGTACAAGCGTTGCTTAGTTTGGGACCATACAGTTGGTGTGCCAGTCTGGCGACATTTATTTATTTTAAATTGCCCTTCTGAATTAAATCCTGTATTCGTGTCTGGCCATCACTGCCAATTAGCCTTAGCCAACAGTCAGTATTAATTTGTTCGCAATATATCAATGGCAGCCGAAACAGAAGGCGCAGGGGACCCCAAGGTCCCCTAAAGCCGGGGCGTCCCTCTGGTGACTGTCTCGGTTAGAAATAGTACCTATCGCCCCTTACAATGATCATAAAAATAATAATCAACCTAGGTATATTGAAACCAATAAGCCAAGCCTAGATATGGAACATTTTTTTTTTTTTTTTTTTTTATTTACCACAAAACCAACAGCACTTATGAATTCATATTAATAACATATTTTTATACATTGCCAACTGCCAATAACAGGTTTCTTCCACATAGTTGGATCTTATATATGTTACTAAGATAAATTACATTCATTCAGTACAGAACATTGTTTTTATTATTTATTTTTTAATCTAATTCATAATCTAAATGTATCAAAGATATATTACTTAAATTTATACAAGTACCTCGTTAAATGTGTAGTGTATGTAGGTGTTTGTGAGTGTGTTTGTGTAGGTGTGGATGGGAAAAAGTTCGAGTGAACGTGAAGGAGGAACGTTTATCAACAAATCATGTTTAGGGTTCTTTTGTTTTTAGGTATTTATTATAACTAGTGTTCGCCCGCGGTCGAAATTCGACCATTATTCCTTAAACCCAAAAACCCTCTTGATTGATACTGGCACGTAGAATGCACTATGGAAGTGACGCCCTCCGAAATAAAGAAAATAAAACTGTCACCGTTTGCCAGTCAGACAGTCAGTCAGTTACCGAGTGGAGGTTACAAATGTGTGTGTGTCAATTCATGGTAGTGTGTGTAATGTTTTATTTATTGATTTAATGTATTTTTATGCATCTTTTAAAAAAAATATTAGCAGTCTGCACTCCTTTTCTATATAAACTATAAGTGTGGGAAATTTCATATTCCTCCGTCCGCGCACTTTTCCTAAAAAGGGGTACAAAGTTTTGGCTTTACGTATGAATATAATGATTTCTTAGTTAATAGGGACATGGTTTGTTTATACACGTTTCGTATTGAGTTTGGCTTTAGTTTGCTTTATAAATATCGCCAAACGACCACTCAAATGGCGAACGGAGCTTCGAAATGTTCAGTAGCTATAAATAAATCTACAATCGAGTCTAGTGCTTAGAAGCGTCGTGATAACTGAGAGGTTTCGTGTTCGAACGTGTTCGTCACATTGGAGGTTTTTATATAGAGGTATATTATTAGGAACCTGATATTGTGATCTATTTACGTAAATAGGTCCTTCGGCCATACTTTCAATCTGATAACCTTATCTAAGTAGGTTAAAGTGAAAGTTTCACTATAATATATCAGTGAATGACAGAAGTGCTCGAATGACTAAATAGGAGTACTTACCAAGAGATAAAGTGATACTCGGCAAGCACTTGAAACTAATGATCACAATGCCATGCGGTTTGAAAAATGATAATTAAAGTAAATAAAAACGCTAGACTACAATGGACTGGGGGCGATTCCAGGGATACCAAGACCGAGGAAAATTACAAAAAAGCCATACCCGAAATTTTACCCAGCGGGAATCGAACCCGTAACACTCAATCCGGTGCAGTGAATCGAGCGGCTTACGCTCGAACCACGGTGCCGGGAGGTCGTTAAAAATATACGAGATGTTATTTGGCGCGTCTTGCGGGCACCAAGTCTTGGGTTCCAACCCCGATTCGCAAACCTATGTTTTCGAAATCTATGTGCGAATCATAATTAACATTACAATAAGCTTACGGTGAAGGGAAACATCGTGAGGAAACCTGCATGTCTTAGAAAATCTAAACAGTTATCGTATAACATGTGAAATCCGCCTGGGCGAGCGTGGTGGATTAAGGCCAGAATCCCCCTCGTAGTGAGGGGAGGCCCGTGCCCAGGAGTGGGACATCAAAAGGGCTAAACTATTTGGTATTAGTTTACACAAACAAATCTGTTTGTATCGTCATATTAATATAATCATAGATCAAAAATATAACAGACTCAGGTATACCAAGTACAGAACACCGGATAGATCATTTGAGCCAATATATGGGGTTGCCAGTGACGACAGGTGTCGCCGAATGGGGTCAAGTTCAGTGTTACCAGTTGTTCAGAATAGGAACCATTATATTTATGAATGGATTTTAGTCCACTCAGCATTTTTTTCTAAGATTTATATTCCACGGTCAACGAGGAGCGATACGAAAATTAATAGTTTTTTGATTTTAACGTTTTGCCTTAATTTTTAGATAAAGTGACGGTTTCCGACACAGAGTGAACTTAACTTATAAAATGGCTGCCCGAATGTTAGCGATCCTGGTGGTGATTGACTTAATTGTAAGTTAGTTAAATACCTACTTAATTGGTTAAATAAAATTGATTGCATTCATTTCACCTTGATGACTTTGTCATACTTAGAAAGCGGCCTTCAGGATGTTACGTAAAGTATTATGCTACAAATATGGCTACGGAGCCCGACCCACCATACAAAAAACTTTCTATAAAAGCGTTATTCAACTTTTAAGACGCTTATTGTTTTCTTATATTTACGCGAATACTACACATTGAAATAAAACTATTTTTCGGATTTTATCGCGTTTATTAACTTTATGTTCCCGACGTTTCGGTTGCTTTACAGCAGCCATGGTCACGGGGGGACTGAGGTGTTAGACGTCCTGATGTTATAGTTAGTAACTGGGTACCCTCATATTTAGTTGTTGTTTGCGGTCCGATCCACGCAGAAAGTGCTCACAGTGTCTCGAGGTCTTGCAATGGTACACTTGGTTTTGGATTTAATTATATTAATTACTGGATCCCAAGTTGGTGGTAGCACCCAGCCATCTTCCCTATTGAAATTAGGATGTTTTTTAATTTCAATGGCCTCACGTATCATCCTTGGTCGGAATCGGTGTTCTTTTGCGACTGGGAGGGCGCTACCCTGACACTACCTCTTATACTACCAGTATTTCTTGACTATCGGTGGATACTACACGTATTTCGGTTTAAAAAGTTATTCATAAGTGGTTGGCTTTGCTTTAATTGGTATTTCTGGGTAACTACCTACTACTGTCCTTTACGATTATACGCATAACTGCATTTCTATGGCATTATTTCAAAAACAAAAAGAAAACATAAAAAAATCTAAGTTACAACATGACCATATTATGATCTTTGCCATCTGCCAAATATAAGTACCTCAGTAGGTACCTGTTAAATAAATATTGCCAGACTGACACACCAATTGTATGGTCCCAAACTAAGCAATGCTTGTACTTTGTGTACCGTAAAATGGACTAGGGGTGATCCCAGTGACACCCAGACCTGGGCAAATTACGAAAAGGCCATTTCCGAAATTTGCCCCGAATCGAACCCGCAACCACCCGGCGCCGTTACACGAGGGGCATACGCTCAAACCACTGCGCCAAGCGCTCGTCAAACATACACCACTTTATCCTTTGGTGTCGGTGAAAGTAACAGACAGACGATTATAAAAACTTGTTTTGCCACAGTCAAAATTGATTGCGCATGGCACATCGAAACTTGCTTTACAACGAAATAAAATTAATTGATATGCAGCCAGACGAAACAAATGTTTGGGATGATGACGGTGGTAGCGCTAAGCGGTTATACGTATATACTAGGTGAAACAAAAGGGGTATACTACTTTTTTAATTACAACTTAACATTGTAAATCTCTAACTATCGGATTTGTGGGACAGTTGAAGTACTAAAGGTTTTGTAGACATGTGGAATATTTCAACAGCTGTATTCCTTAACACCTTTTGTTTTTCAAGTTTCCTCCAAAGCTGATCCTACTAATATTATAAATGCGAAAGTTTGTGAGTGTGGATATATGTATGTATGTATGTATGTTTGTTACTCCTTCACGCAAAAACTACTCAACGGATTTGGATGAAATTTGGAACACACATAGATTATAACCGGGATTAACATATAGGATACTTTTTAACCCGACAATCCCGAAATTTTTGCTAAGTTAAAATACTACGCGGATGAAGTCGCGGGGCACAGCTAGTAGTTTTATAATTACAAAGATAAGTTTTGAAAAAAAAGTATACCCTTTCTGTTCCAACCTGTATATATACGGGCTGGCTGACTCAACGGAGTAGTACCACCGTCTCACAGAAAATCGACGCAAAGTAGCTAATTTAGCTGCGTTCGATACGCGATCGCGTCCTGTACGAACAGTGGGAGATCGGAAGCCCAACTCCCACTCCCTTCCGGCTCGGAAACGTAATAGCATTTGGTATTGCAAGCGTCTACAGGCTACAGTAACAGCTTAACATTAGGCAGGTCGTACGTACGCTTAAAAACACTGTCCGTGCTTAATCGTCCGACGCAGATAGAAATGAAAACAATGTAATTCGCTAGCTGTCTTATCATTTATAACTAACGAGTACGACACAAGGTTGTGGTACTAACAAACAACAATTATTGGAGAAAAACTATTTAAATTACAGTCAGTTATAATAAGGCAATGTCTTCAGCTACTTGTTTATTTCCATGGTATCTATCTACGTAATAAGTAAGTTCATGATAAACTACCTATTATGATCATCATCAATAGCGTTTCAAAACAACATTAAACTATTTTTCATTACTCATACTCTGAAAGTAGGTCTGAAGTTGCCCGAGGAGCGGGTTGAAAGTAATATTTTTCCGGCCCGGGAGAATCGCTTTCAACTGACAGCTGTCAAATTATAAAAAAAAAACTAGTTCCGTTTTCACATTTCTATGGAACCATGTTCAAACTTTTTCTACAGTCACTCAATTACAGCACGATGTAAAATTGAAATAACATAAAGTAAAGTATTAATTAAAGTATATAATTAAAGTATGTATATTAAAGTATACTTATAATTTAGTTTCAACAATTTCTTTAAAATAACATAGATTTGGGCAAAATATTTAAAGATGAAAATGAAAAATAATGGCTAAATAATGAAGTTGGCCGGCCAACGAAAAAAAAACAAAATAGGCGGTAATCCGATCTTTATATTTTTTTCGAGTTGTGGAGTATTGTTCATAATGTTCTTGTATTATTTCTTTAGCCATTTCCTGTTTTTATTTTTACTTTCCTTGTATTCGTAATGAAAAGCACAGTGTTTACCTCGGGTGAAAGACTTATTTTGTCCCTCGAATTATTAGCGCTACGCTCGGGCGCCAAACCCCGTCTCGGGACTAAAATAAGTCACTTTCACCACTCGTGTAACAATGTCCTACTATGAAACTTGGGTAAGTAAACAATTATGAAGTATTATATTTCCCGAATCCTCATGCATCTAGCCGCCATTTTTCCCGGTGCGGTGGTGTAATGGCGATAGGCTCGCCCACTATAATAATATTGGGACCAAAATAAGTATTATGCGTGAAATCTTAGTGCATTGTAGACTTGTAGTGCACCCCTGTTTACCCTAACGTTCATTTAACATTTTTTTTAAATTAATCAACAGCTCCAGGCCATGTATTGTCAAAATAATGATGGCATATACCCACAAAAATATAATTAAGTAATCCCAGGTGGGATGACGATCTGCGAACGACTGCAGGCAGATGCTGGATGCGGCAAGCTGAAGACAGGGCGCTATGGCGCTCATTAGGGGAGGCCTATATCCAGCAGTGGACTGATATAGGCTGATGATGATGAAGTGCCTATAGGTATTATTCAATTATATTATTATTCTGAAACCCGCCAAAATGTTAAAATCTTCTAAGTAATTGTATAATCTGTAAACCTATCTACAGTGTAGCAACCCGTGTGACTTGACGCGATTGTCTGGTATAGTTAAAAGCATAATTCTCTGCTCATTAGAAATAGTTAACGAGTTTAGTCTCCGCTGAAGGCGTCGCAAGATAAGCCATGTAGTTCGCTTTTCCGGTAATTACGAACTCCGCGTCATTTACAATTTTCAACACACTACATGCGAAAGTAACTCTGTTTGTCTGTTTCGCTCTCAAAACTACTGAACCAATTTAAATGAAATTTGGTACACAGATAGCCTAGAGCCTAGAAAGGACATAGGTACTTTTTAATGCGAAAAAAGGGTTGTAAGGGGTTGAAAGGGGGATGAAAAGTTGTATGGAAGTATTGTCCATTTTAGAGCTAGAAGTTTGAAACTTATTATTTAAGCTGTTGATTCGATATAAATAAATGTGACATTCAATGTTTGTAAAAGTTTTACCCTCAAGGGTGTAAAATAATAATGGACACTATTCCAGGCGGACGAAGTCGCGGGCACAGCTAGTGTTCGTATAATTATATAAGGGCTTGTTTCTATGTGCGACATTTTGAATGGTACCTTAGTAAATAGCTCAGTTTATAAGGGCCTATGCACACCACGTTTTTTAAACGCGCCGTGGACGCGCGTTTGTAGCGATACATTCCCGATACGCGCGCGAGTCAGACGCAGCCCGACGACTTTAGACTGTAGACTTTGGTAGGATAAAAGCGCGCCGTCGACGCGTGTTTCTAAAATGCGCGTGACGGCACCTATTTATAGCGCGTTTTAAAAAGGTGGTGTGCACAGGCCCTAAGTCTTATAGGCGCCGACGCACGGCTCGCCTAATCTAGGTATACTTAGGTATGACCGCACCTAATATTTTGGTTAGTCTACTCACGGCTCGACCTTGAACGGAACAATTAAAATTAACCAAACTTCCACGATACCCAACTTTTCAAGATTGCATTCTCAGATAATAAGCGTTGTCTTTTTTATTGGTCTGTGGTAAATGGTAAAGATTATGTATTGAATACCTCAAAACACAATCGTATGAGGACAGAGGGAAGGGTAGATAGATGGGGTTGGTCGTCCGGGTCTCGCACTCAGTGTACGAACCGCAGCTATAATAGCTGCTTTTTGGTCATCTTCTATGAGTCAACCCGTATATAAGCTGCAGTCAATTGTAGTCAATTGGTTTCAACTTGGTTTCAACTTGGCTTCAACTTGGCTTCAACTTGGTTTCAACTTGGCTTCAACTTGACTTTACAACAGTAACTAGCGTCTAATCGTCATACTCCTAATCAATGAATGTTAAGTTGATCAACATCCGCCTGAAATGGGAAATTCTATCGCGTTGTTTTCATAACATCTCTGAAATCCATCAGTCACAGCCTCCGAACGGAGGTGCAAATCTTAGAAAATACGTGGCATTGGAATTATTCATGAATATTGCTGCTTTTGTTCCACTAATATTTTTTGCTATGCTTAAGTACTTAAGTAGTTGTGAGTCCGCGTAACTGCTGTCACGAGGTACCCACTGCAGAAAAATATTAATATTTATTTACCTGCAAGTTATATCCTACTAATATTATAAATGCGAAAGTTTGTGAGTGTGGATGTATGTATGTATGTATGTATGTTTGTTACTCCTTCACGCAAAAACTACTGAACGGATTTGGATGAAATTTGGAACACAGATAGATTATAACCGGGATTAACATATAGGATACTTTTTAACCCAATAATCCAATACTACGCGGATGAAGTCGCGGGGCACAGCTTTACTTATAATAAAAAAAAAAATTATAAAAAAAAAATCGACTTCAAAAACCCTGGGTGCACTAACAAGCTAGAAATAACTAGGGCCCTAATAATTAATTTTATTTGGAGTCGGTGTTACTATCGTTAAATTCGTGAGGACTACTTTTTAGGTACCTACTTACCCCTACTTCGGTATTTGAATTGGCACAGACTGAATGAAATAATAAAATAATAAGGTCACTAGTTATTTCTAGCTTTTTAGTGCACCCAGGTTTTTTGAAGGCGGTTTTTTTTTTTTTTTATTATTTGAATAAACATGTTGCTCTCTCTTTTGCTTCCTCACTTAGGTACATATTTAAAGGTCTCATGAAATGATGGGGTATAGTAACTGTGTGAACAAAAGCAACAACAAAAGATATGAGAATATTCTCAATATTCGCATCCACCCGACTGAGACACCAATTATTTGTTTGCAAAACATTTGTTTATCTGAAATGCCTGATGAGACATGGTACACCGCAGTCGGAATCTCTTACTGTTGTGTACATAATGACAGGACGAGCTAAGTAAGTAATTAACTTTATGAAACAACACTAAAGATTATAGGTTTAACTGCCATGTGTGTTTACGTCTCAAATTTGCGTAGCACTGTCTTTTGCGTACTTTTATATATAGAGCTGGGTGTTTCAATAATGTAGGATTTTCGAATTTATTGTCATTTACAACAATAATGGGCATGACTTGCTAAAAGCTGAAGGTAAACTAAGGTAATAATGAGAAAACTAAGCGACCTCGCTCACACAAGCGTTGCGGCGGCGTCGTGGCAACGTTGTGCTATGCTTGGTTTTAAGGGACCAGGCGCGGTTTTATGATCTCTCATTACCTACAGCAGTGACGCATGAAATAAAATGACAATGGTAGGCGACGTCAAGGCGCGGGCACATTGACGCCTTTGCCTTGATTGCGCCGCGACGGTCCCGCAACTCCGCCGTGATGCCGCCTCAACTCTAGAGCGTGTGAGCGAAGCCCCCAAGACTTTCTAGAACACATAACCAGTATTCGAACACTCGAAAATCTCGAAATGGGCCAGCGGACGTCTGAAAGGCGACTAAAAGAAATAAAATCATAGATTATAGCATCCATCTAGACACAATGATAGTGCTGGTAGTTCCCTATCTAATCTATGGCCTCCTTATTATGAAAAATCCTGCAAACTACTGTTGCAAACTTCTATTTAGAAATCACACCTGGGTTTACCTGAAGATGGCGGTTGTAAGTAGGTTACCTACAGATGACCGTTCAACGAGTTTCAATGACGAACAGGTAAAGTAGGTACCTACCAACATTTATTAACAAAACAAATCTTTAGGAAGGCATCTTTAAGAAACACAATACGATACTGATATTATCCACGGGTCTCACCATTTGAAGCAAAAATATTGCATGCATTTTAAACGGTTGAGCAACCGGTTAGTTCTACCGTTTTTTTTTTTTTTTTTTTTTGATTTGACAATACGTTGTTGGCCAGAGTGGCCATAACAACTTCACCCGGACAGAGGGCGAGCGCAAGTGCGCTCCAGCCAGAGGGGCAGGGGGCAGCTAGCTCAAGGGCGCCACAAGGGACACGACCTCGGCTTGGGCCGCTGCCAGAAGAGGTGGCGAGGGTAAATCTACCACCGGATCGGAACGCGATCTACCGTTTCAGTGTTCGTAGCTATACGTATAGGCAATTAGTTGATGTAGGAGAAATAATAATATCACCAGACTGACCAGACAGAGCTACAACATCTGTATGGTCCCAAACTAAGCAACGCTTGTTCTATGGGTGCCGTACATGAACTGGGGGCGATCTCAGACATACCCAGACCAGAGGAGGTATTCACATCTGACGCGAATTTTCCGATGTCGGAAATGATAGCATCCATCAGAAGGATGGAAGCTTTTGTTTTCGACTTCGGAAACTTTCCGTTAATGACTCCCCCAGGGCTAATTACGAGAAGGATATTTCCAAAATTGGAATGGAACCAGCAACCACGCAATTGAAGATTTATTGAAGAATACACGAAGATTATAATGAATCTGGTTTTTAATTGATTGACTGACGACCGTCATCGAGCCTAAACCGCTACCCCCTTAATAATGGAGTGGATTAGCGGTTGTGTAGTTACACCATACTTGGTCTCCTTCTTTCGAATGTCAAATTGCTAATGACAGAAAGGGATAATTCGGTGTGTAACTATTCTCCCGCTAATCCACGTTTAACAATAAGAGGTTACTTAGTGATAATTGAATATTCAAACTCTATGCAGACAAAGTTGCTATAAAGAGCGATTCGGCTAACCTTATCACACAGTTTAATCATCTATGTAAGGACGCAGAGGCCACTGCTCTTGTGGCAGTATCATTGAGATGATAAAAATATCAACGACCCTGACAGAACAGTTCGAATGACACCTTAGCGCGAATTAGTTAATACCAGATCCAAATGGAAGCGGTATTTGCAGCAAATAATAAGGTAGATACTAATTACATATACATACTACATAATACAACATACCTATACTATATTTGTTTTGAACACCTTAACTGAGTCATGTACAGTCGCTATGAAAAGTGTTCGCAATTAAATAATAGCCAAAGGACCCGTATTAATAAATCGATCTCGTATCTAAGAGCTTGAAAATAACATCCTTATGTCAAACCAGTACAAAATGACATGTCAAACGAGTATTCAAGACCTTTCTCAGACTTGAGATGGATTTATTAATACGGGTCTATGAGTACCACAATGCCACTATTAAGTAGTTGCCTGCCACGAAAGTACCGGTTTGTATTAGAATGTTTAGATTGATATTATTTAATGCATTTCTCTCTCGGTAACCTACGGCGATTGTCAGTGTTTCTAGGCAAAAATTGTGTTTCCTGTTCATGTTTTAACGGTGGTAGAGACAAGCTATAGACAATTCACTACAGCTTATATACAGCTACTACAGCTCGACAACAGCTCGACTGGGCTAGTACAACGCTCTCACCGAAGAACGGCGTAAAGTAGCTATTATTGCTGCGTTTCGTACGATGAGTCAGAGAGCCTTCCCTTCCCTCTGCCATCTTCCCCTTCAGGTCGGCATCGTGCGAGCAAATTTTTTCGTATTACATGAATCTACAGGCTAGGATAACTGAATTACCGCATTAGCAAAAGAGAAATTAAAAATCGAAACCGGAAACCATAATAAAATCGAGACGAAATACATATACTCGTACGTAAACATAGAAATTATTTACCCTTTGACAAAGGTCAAAGGGCCCAAAAAAAAAAACTGAATTACCGCAGGTAGGCACCGTTCACGGTTGTCAGCTGTTTGTTTTTCCCGATAACACTTCTGTACGCAATTACACTTGTTAGAGAACGTACACAAGAATGAGCGCAAGCCGTCACTCGTTTTGATAACAGTCATTAGCTAATGTCACCCAAATAAAGCAAGTGCTGTTCACAAACGGATATAGATTTGCAAAATGCAACCAACACACACCTCGTTCTATTGACCAAAACCAAACCTAGCACAAATTATTGTAAGTTGGTTTCAGTTTGCAGATGTATGTGTGGAATGATCCCGTTTGTGAACTACATGCTCCACTAATGCGGTTGGAATCTACTTATAATAGGCGTATTAGTATGCATACGAATACAGTCTTATTTGCAATGCACGATATTTTGCATGGCGCCTAGTGAATGCTGAAGATGATGTACCTACCACAAATAAAAACAAAGTTATGGTATGTATACCTACTTTTTCGCTGGTTGGTATCTACAGAGTGATTTAATGGAAGGTCAGTTGTGAGGCAGAAACCCATCTCGTTTTCTATTGATGTATGCAACTGTTCTTTAGATTTCGTTTCGTTTATTACTCTCATGTCAGCACCAATGTTTTATTGGGCGACAAGTTGGCCAATATATCCAGCAACTTATTGGTTTAAAAGGCTATCAACGTTGGAGCGTTAAATTTATAACCACGATCATAATTTAATAACACAATTAAGCGCAGGTAAGTAATTATATTAATTGATCAATTTAAACGATTTTAACCATTTGGATTTAAGTATTTAACGCTAGTTAAATTGGTTGGAGCCTTAGGGGCGCTATGACTTAGGTTTAGGTTTAGGTTTAGGTTAGGTTAGGTTAGAACAGTGACCAAAACGCGCGAGCCGAGCGAGCGAAGCGAGCGTGCCGCGGCAGCGGCCGGCGAAGCGCCAGAATCCGAATGTGTCATTAGGTTATGTCAGTTCCCAGTTAGGAGGGCTATGGAGCCAGGACTTAGACGAATTTTCGAGAAATTTGTTTTTTTCGATTTGATCACTGTTCTAACCTAATCTAACCTAAACCTAAACCTAACCTAACCTAAGTCATAGCGCCCCTAAGGCTACACAATGACCGTTAAATTTCATTGTTGATAATTGTTATAACATTCTGGTTTTCGTAATTGTATAACTTATGAAATTTACTAAATAGATAAGAGTTACTTATGTGTTATTGACTCAACTTCATTATTTAAATACTTATGTAATTTTCTCTGTGACGACTTTTGACATTTGTTTCTTTTTAAAATATTACAACTTATCTTCTTTTTTAATAAGTTAAAATGCAAGTAAGTAGTACGATGCGGTCATCAAATGAAAATTATTTGCAACACCTACCCGTCACAGGAAAAACCTAGTTTTATTTTATACAAGAAGATGAGGGAAGGAGAAAGCGATAGTCCAATCATCACAAGTTATTATCCAGAGGCGCGTGTATGGAAAAGTAATTTAAAGAAAATTGATGTCATTATTATGTAGGTACCTACGGCGTAGAACAGCTGTTTTTGTTTAGTTCCTAACCGTATTATTATTCGATCGAACTCCTGGGTTGGTATGTAAATTATGCTGCTGACATTATGTATTGATATATAAACATAAACAGGTGTTTCTGTTTATGTATTACCTAAGTTTAGTAAAAAATAAAGCTGTGCGAAAGAAGTATCTAAACACATTTAAACAATGTAAAATTGATATGAATATTTATTGGTTACCTGCACGTAAATTTTTGACGCACTCACACTTCAACACAATTTCACAACACTAATACGAACACAGACACGAATTGTCGCTTTGCTTTTTTCAATATAAAAGAAATACTTTCGCGCCACCGACGCGCGTTCGACATCCGAAATTGGCGCGTGAAGTGACAGCAATGGCGGACGGCGATGTACTGTCAACGACAACCGCGCTTCGCCGAGGTCGAAGATATTGTTGCATATCGTAGGTATAGATAACTAGCATTTGCATCGGCACAGCGGCGGCGGGGAGTCACGCCAGCCGGCGGAAATAATTGGCACCCACCTGTTTGGGCACCCAGAGTAATAGGTAAATAGCTACTTACCTACAGTTTCCAGTGCTCTAGAATATATACCTACATAATACTAAGGTATATTTAAATGCCGAACACAAAATCTTTTTTACTTCAACAGATAACCTAATATTGCGCTGTCTTCATTCTCAACAAATTATAATAAGTACTACATCTTAATTAATATACTTACGTTAAAGTTCATAGTAGGTACCTATATTTGATCGAAAAATCTACATTTCACACTTTATAAGACAACACTTTGATGGCCGCCATCGCACGTCAAATGTCCACTCACTGCACTCACCTCTTTCTCATTTCAAAACTAGCATTCAATACGCTACGAGTAGAAATTTTCAGTTAGCTACTAAGGCCGGGACCGCACGGCCGCGGCGGTGGAGCACCAACGCTAAGGCGATTGCGATGCAACCGCTATTTATAAACAAATCACTTACCTATGTGATGCGGCCACAGTCATATTGTTCACAGGACTCAGGACGTTTCTCCCACGGATATATTCCCAAGCAATTCGCCTAGGATGCGATCCATACGTCGCCAATTGATATGCTACTTTATGTAGTATGAAATATAGTCGAATATGAGTTAGAACTGATACGTGTGACGCGTCGCCAACGTGTTTAACGTCAGTCGCGCGCTTCTAGTTTCGACTCTATTTTCAGCTGCATTGTGTAGCATATCAATTGGCGACCTATGGGTTGCATCTCAGTCATGTGGCATCGCAATCGACCCGGTGCGGTCCCAGTCTTACAGCGGGATAGGAAAATGTCACCTCCAAATCCTACTATCCTACTAATATTATAAATGCGAAAGTTTGTGAGTGTGGATGTATGTATGTATGTATGTATGTATGTATGTATGTTTGTTACTCCTTCACGCAAAAACTACAGAATGGATTTGGATGAAATTTGGAACACAGATAGATTATAACCGGGATTAACATATAGGATACTTTTTAACCCGATAATCCCGAAATTTTTGCTAAGTTAAAATACTACGCGGATGAAGTCGCGGGGCACAGCTATGTACGTATGTATGTATGTATGTTTGTTACTCCTTCACGCAAAAACTACTGAACGGATTTGGATGAAATTTGGAACACACATAGATTATAACCGGGATTGACATATAGGATACTGTTAGGTACTAGGGGTAGGTACAAATAATGCCGACTACGTGTATAAAGGTTTAATTCGCTCTCCACAAACTTGACTAATACACAGTACTACACTAGTTGACTATCACTAGTTACTCACAATTAACACTGTTCCGAATCACTTAGCAGTCACACAGTATTCCAATATAATCGCCTAGGTCACTGGTATAACACTCTTCGTTCGCTTACTTAAGTTCCGTACACTGTCGCTTCCAAGAAGTAACTAACTCGCTGCCCGTCGTCAACACCTTATATACGGAATAAAGATGCGAGCTGGTATTTTCCTGAACATTCTCGGTAGGTATGTAGGTAATAATAATCGGAATCGAACGATCTCGAGACCCATTGTCGGCTTCCCTTTGTATTCGTTCGCGAGTAGGTATTCGCAGCCGTCGCCGCGCCGATAACGCGTTCACTTCATACCTACATACCTACAGTCTCGAACATTCAACTTTTAGAGATCCTTCGTAATTATCAATGGGGTTCATCTAGAATAACAATGCGTTTTTGTATCAAGCTGATAAAATAAGGATCCTTCGAGGTATTTGACCAAATGGTTTCTAGGTCGCAACATTACCCCCCTCTTAGTCATGCTCGTCCCGAGCATCATTTGTTCCATGATACCGAGCCAATCTGTCCACATGGACTACCTTTGGCTTTCCTCGAAGTCCTTTCTTAATGCGATAGGTCACATCGTTGATCCTCGTAATAACTGTATAAGGTCCTTCCCAGCGAGCCTGAAGTTTCGGAGACTTTCCTTTCCCGCGCAGAGGATTGTGAAGCCACGCCGGTGTCCCTTCTTCAAAACCGTTGGTGCACACACTTCGGTCGTACCGGCTCTCCATCTTTCCCCTGCTCATTGTCTGCCGTCCTTTCACTGACGCACATACAGTGCATTTACGGCACCAGTCCTCGACTTCTTTCCGATAACACAGCCAATAAAACCGCTGTCGCACCTTAACGAGGGTTTTCTTGAATCCAAGGTGCCCACCAGAAATACCATCGTGTATGTGCCGTAGAAGAGGGGTCACCTTACTCCGCGGCACTATCACCTGCATGGTTGTTTCTTTGCCGTCCTTCGATTCCCGTTTCCTATACAGCACTTCATCTTCCAGAGTCAAACTGTCCCATTGGGCCCAATAACACTTCGTTGTCGGACTGTAGACGGACACGTCGCTCCATTGGGGTCTGTTTCCGCTCCGTTTCCAGTGCAGTATAGTTTTTAAGTCATTATCTTCTTCCTGCGCCTTCTTCATACTGACTCCGGGCCATTCATCGACAGTTCTATGAGTCCTTATGAGCTTGACCTCTTCCCGGACTTCCTTCCTCTGACGATAAATATTACACGGGCGCGATCCTCGTAAACAGACTTCTTGATCAGGAAACCTTAGCACTTCTTTGGCTACATCCAATACACACTTCTGATTCTTCAAGAAATCCAGTCCCAAAATGCAATCATTAGTAATACTTGCAATCAACACTGACTGACGGTATACCCGGTTGCCAATTCTTATCTTGACATCTGTCTCACCGAGGATGGAAACTGGCTGACCAGTGGCTGTCTGCAGATGACACGATGGCGATCGCTTTTCCCACATTATAGTGCGTTTCAGTAGCTCTGGTTTCACAATTGTACGCGATGCTCCTGTATCCACAGTTAAGCCGCAAGGTTGGTCGTTCAAGGTGGCCTCGACGATCAAACTATTCCCATTGCAAACTTGGGTGATGGTAACGGTCGGCGCCATAACTTGACCTTGGGTTTCAGACTCGTCTGTGACCCTTCTCTTCGTCGAAGGACATTCCAGGCGAATATGTCCCTTACCACCACAGCCATAACAAGTTGGGACGTACCGAGGCTTCTTTTCCTCTTTCACCACCTCCTTAACCTCCCTGACCTTATTTATTCTAGTGTCCTGCCGAACAGCTTCCACCTCGAGAGCATGAGCCAGTGCGTTCTTCATGGTTTGGTGGTGTCCCAGCCGTACAAAGGTCCTGACTTCCGTTTCTCGAATGCCATTTATAAATAACTCCAGCAGGTTCTTTTCAATCATCACTGGTTTGGATGAGTATGCACGTCGCACCAGCCTCTCCACTTCCAGTGCCCATTGTTGTAGACTTTCACCAGGCTTTTGTTTTCTCTCGTGGAGTTGCGCTCGATAAACATGTTCCAGGTGTTTCTCACCGTAGCGTGTATCCAGTGCGTCCATGAGAGTTTCCAGAGTCCTTCCTTCAAGCGGTAGATTTTCCAACACCATTAAAGCATCTCCCCGTAAAGCCAGCGCCAGGGCCGCAAAGGATTGCTCGCTGCTCCAGGAATTTCCTACTGCGAGTATCTCAAACTGGTACTTGAATGCTGTCCACGAGGAAGTCCCATCAAAGCGCGGAAGATCGAGCTTTGTGGATGACGGTGCAGCCACGGCAACAGGTCCATGAGTTTTCAGGCGTAACATTTCCTTATTCATTACCCCCAAGCGGCTTTCAAAGGTCTCATTCTTAAGGTTTACCTGCTTATCAAGCAACTGCAGGCGGTTTTCAAGGGTTTCAGTCTTATGGTTAACTTCCTCATTTAACCCATGTATGCGGTCTTCGAGGGTCTTTACTTTTGCACCTAAAATAGTGATACCAGCGTCGATTTTTCCTAAGACCGCTTCTTGACTAGCCTGGATTACTTGCTGATTGGCCTCTTGACTGGCCCGCATCATCTCCTTGAAATCCTGCTGGCTAGCCTCTTGGTTGGCCTGCATGATTCGCTGACTTGCCTCTTGATTAGCCTTCATCATCTCTTTGAACTCTTGATTGGCCTCCCTTAGTTCTCTAATCTCCTGCCGGCTAACCTCTTGATTGGCCTTGAGCATTTGCTGCATGGAGGCCAGCAACGCTGCCATGTTTATTTCCGATGAGCTTCCTGCCGGTGTTGCCTCAGCTCCCGTTGAAACACCGACATCAACTTGACGCTCTTCCTCTTCACGGCTACGTTGACGTGCGGCATCCATCTCCACTTGACGTCTGGTTCGTGGAGTACGCCCTTCTTCCTCTCGCGGTAGTAACGGCATCCCACTTCTGACACCAATTGTTAGGTACTAGGGGTAGGTACAAATAATGCCGACTACGTGTATAAAGGTTTAATTCGCTCTCCACAAACTTGACTAATACACAGTACTACACTAGTTGACTATCACTAGTTACTCACAATTAACACTGTTCCGAATCACTTAGCAGTCACACAGTATTCCAATATAATCGCCTAGGTCACTGGTATAACACTCTTCGTTCGCTTACTTAAGTTCCGTACACTGTCGCTTCCAAGAAGTAACTAACTCGCTGCCCGTCGTCAACACCTTATATACGGAATAAAGATGCGAGCTGGTATTTTCCTGAACATTCTCGGTAGGTATGTAGGTAATAATAATCGGAATCGAACGATCTCGAGACCCATTGTCGGCTTCCCTTTGTATTCGTTCGCGAGTAGGTATTCGCAGCCGTCGCCGCGCCGATAACGCGTTCACTTCATACCTACATACCTACAGTCTCGAACATTCAACTTTTAGAGATCCTTCGTAATTATCAATGGGGTTCATCTAGAATAACAATGCGTTTTTGTATCAAGCTGATAAAATAAGGATCCTTCGAGGTATTTGACCAAATGGTTTCTAGGTCGCAACAATACTTTATAACCCAATAATCCAACACTACGCGGATGAAGTCGCGGGGCACAGCTAGTAATATTATAAATGCGATAGATAGATTAGATAGATAGATTGGACCTTGGCGACGGATATAGGCTACCCATTGTAGCGGAAACAAATCTTGAAGGGCTCAAATAGGGAATGGAAGTGTGTACGTAAATTCGGTACCGTGATCCACGCGGACGAATTCGCTGGCAAAAGCTAGTTTTAAATAAAAGGAGCTGGGAAACTCTGCAATGCTATCTTCACTAGCACTAGTAACCATTGTGGTATAGCTGTGTCTTCTAATAGCAACGTAGACAATTAAGTATGCGCAAACCGTTTTGAGCGAAACCAATCTGTGAAGCCCATTGTGTGCCGCGCGTGCGTCTGCGCACAGTAGGTACTTTCGCACTCATATATATCTCTATATTTGTACTGTTCTCTCGCTATTGATCTTATCTGGATAAATTTAAATGTATAGATTGTAAACTAAATGACAAGCTAGCTGGTTCCGACGGCACGTGAACGTATTTAGGTAACCAAGCATTGTGTCGTAATCTCAATTCATACACACTTACTTCAGAGTGGATTGTAAAAGATAAGAAGTTACGGTTGGAGTGGGCAATAGTTATTTGGGTGATGTGTTAATTTACTATTTATTACTAATAATAATAAATAAATATCGCCAGACTGACACACCAACTGTATGATCCCAAACTAAGCAACGCTAGTACTACGGGTTAGTTGGCTAGTACTAGACTGGGGGCGATCCCAGTGAAACCCAGTACTTGGCTAATTACGAAAAGGCAATTTCCGAAATTTGCCCTGGCGGGAATCGAGCCCGCAACCGCCCGATGCAGTGAGCCGAGCGGCCTACGCTCAAACCACTGCACCAAGCGGTCGTCAAATGCCATGTCATGCCATAAGATTACATAAGTAGAACTGACACTGTGTACTAGTTTTTGCGTGCGCCGTTGCTGTCAAAGTAATTACCTATTACCTCCAAGCGAACCGCGCTCATTGCTCTTTTGTAGCCGGCAGAGGCGGCACAGACAAATACTGTCTCCCCCACCTAGGGTTACCTGATCAAATACTTCATGAGATTGTGTAGGCAATGTCTGAAAAATTTTAGTAAATTTCCTGATATCTTGTCTCAATGTTGTTTAAAGTTTAATCTGTATTTTATGTAACCTACTAGATTTATGAATTGATTGAAATATTTTTAATTATGTATACATATTTTTTACCCGTTTCAATTTAAAAAAAACCTCTGAAAGTTACAGTTTTTCCCAGTTTCCCTGTCCGGAGGGCCAAGCTTTCGGACATGGCATGAAAATTCCTGTCGAGACTCACACACTAACTGTATGGTCCCAAACTAAGCAACGCTTGCACTATGGGTACCGTACAATGCACTGACACCTAGATCTGAGCGAATTACAAAAAGGCCATATCCGAAATTTGCCCCGGCGGGAATCGATCCCGCAACCACCGTGTGCCGAGCCGAGCGGCCTACGCTCGAACCACTGAGCCAAGCGGTCGTCAAACTATAGTAGAGTATTTTAGTTATAACTGGTTTCTTAAAAGCAAATAAACACATAATTTTATTTATATAACTCATTTATTTTATATTCACATCATAGTTACGAGTTTCAGGAGGTGAAACACCAGCTTTCACATAATAAAAATGAGAACAAAAATATTTCACGAAAAATATAACTAGGTAGTTTAAGAGAAATGCGTTCCAACGCAAGCTATAATATTGATGTTGTTCCGCTATAGAGTTGTGATACAGCAAACGTAACTTATATTTAACTAAATGTACTTGGCAGTATTTGAGAGACGACGATGAACAAAATGATTAATACTGATCGCTGCCAAGTAGACAGCTTATGCGAGCGAGAAAAGTTACAAAGTGTATTCTTCCTTATGGCCCAGCGCACGCCCCTGGAGGCGCGGCGGAAAGCAATTGAAGACAACCATCGATATATATAAACACGAATGTTTGTCTGTATGCCCTTTATAGAATCGTAAACTATGCATTAGATCACGTCATGATCTTCAGCAAAGTGTTGTGCATGAGTCCACAAAGGTTTCTGAGTTGGTACAGCCAATGTTTGAAAGCGTAGCAACGCGCGCAGGGTACAACTAGTTTAATATAAACCTTAACTACCTTGACATACGGTCGCTTGAATAAATTCGCACGCGGTGCTCGGAGCGCCCGCAAGCTACTACAAGAGCATACGCGCGACTGCTCATACATACCGTATGTCAAGGTAGTTAAGGTTTATATTAAATTGTTGTCTTCAATTGCTCTCCGCCGCGCCTCCAGCGGTGTGCAATGGGCCTATCTGTCGTATTTATTTAACAATCTTGGCATGGCATTTACGCCCTTATTAACGAACGTGGATTAGCGGGCGAATAGTTACACAGCGAACTATCTCTTTCTGTCATAATTAATTTGAAATTCGAATGAAGCAGACTAAGCATGGTTTAACTAATCAACCGCTGATCCACGTTTATTAAATAATTGGGTTAATGTTGAACTGTTCAATATCCCTCTGGAATATTTAGAAGATGTTAATAATCCCGCATTTTCGTAATATTTAATGACGAATTACATTCATGCGACATATCGCCAGACTGACACAACTACTGTATGGTCCCAAACTCAGCAACGCTCGTACTATGGGTACCGTACAATGAACTGGGGGCGACCCCAGTGACACCCAGACCTGGGCGGGAATCGAACCCGCAACCACAATGTGCAGTGAGCCGAGCGGCCTACGCTCGAACCACTGCACCAAGCGGTCGTCAACATGCCAAGATTGTTTACAAAATATACATCAAATAAAAAAAAAAAAGGAAAAAAAACATGTTAAACAGTGAACATAAGCTATCAGTATTTGGACGGGCTGATATGAATTGACTCGGTTCAGCCCACACGATATCAGAGTTAAAAAAAAGCTATTCAATAATTGACTAAATACCTTAAACAGCTATAGGGTGTCGTGATGATACACGCATTGTGGTCGAAAACTGAAAATCATGACGTCACATTCATACATTAGCGCCGTATGCTAAATAAAGCTGTATTACCGGCCATTGTAATTAACTCTAAAGGATTTCACTGCTCTGAATTGTGCTAATCTACAATTATTTTTTAATAAAAAAAATAATAGGTAGTCCGTCTGCCCCGTCGGCGAATGCGAGCGTGATGGAGTTTAGTTGATAATGATAATTATGAACTAGTAAGATAATATTGATATCGCCATGACGAATAAAAAAATGTCGACAATTTTCTATGGATATCATGTCGTATGCTGCAATAGAATCGTGTGGGAAACAAAATCAATAAAAATTCGCAGTGTAATACAGTTTGTAGTTAATTACAATTAACCCTGTTTTGATTACAAGCTAAATAAAACATCGAGTAAAGTTTCTAAAACAATAAATGTATCGCCACGTCCGCGTCGTCAAAATAAACTAATGTCATCGCACATTTTCATTAGTGTCTAAATAAGAGAATCCAGACTATTTAGGACATTAAACTAGTCTTGAGCATAATTATAAGAACGGCAGTCAACTTAAATACAAATTATAGAAATAAAAAAATGCTATATTGAGTATGAGATACGGTCAAAGTATAAAATACAATCAGTGTAAACGAGCGTGGACGGAATTCTGGTTGGTGATTTTTAAACTAAACTTGAAAATATAATGATCAGACTAGACTAGTTCAACTACTCTAGACACCAAAAAAAAAATGTATGTATCAAAAATTGGTCAGTTAGTGAATTTTGGAATTCCGTAAACGCTCGCTTAAAACATTCCCATTAAATCGAAATACATTTCATTTGTAAGCAATAAGTTTCTATACATAAATTGTATGTATACAAGAAAATTCTATAAACTAATTAAAAAAAAAATGCTAGTTAAGGTGAAGGCGCCTGTCTAGCCCGCGAAGTTCAAATTTTTTGAGTTCTTTTAGAAATTTTTCAAAATCTGACAATAATAAAAGACAAATTTTGTAATTCGCGAAAAAGACCGTGTGCAGTGCATTTATTAATACATTTATTTTACTCTAAATATTATCACGGTGGATATGATACTAGTAAATCACTAAATATACAAAAATTGCCAGATTATCTGGATAGCTGTCGTTCTTGAAATGTTTTAGAGTAAGTTGGATATATTAATAAATGCACTGCACACGGTCTTTTTCGCGAATTACAAAATTTGTCTTTTATTATTGTCAGAGTTTGAAAAAATTCTAAAAGAACTCAAAAAATTTGAACTTTGCGGGCTAGATGGGCGCTTTAGCCTTAATCGAATATAATTATAGGCCTTTTGTAAATGTTACGAATATAAGGAAGACGAAAATTAAAAGAAAAATATTATGTTTAATTATCATGTCAAACATATTGCACTAATTATTACTAGTGTTGTCCAAAATCGTCCTTTGTCTTGCAGTCGTAGTTTAGGACCAAGATCGAGAACTTGAGAATCATTTGACAAGATTGTAGTATCATTCTTGTTCTTGCTCAAGTCTTGCAAAGTGTGTCTTGCGAAAATGGATGACCAAGACTGCAAAACCGACGATAAGCAACACTGAATATTACACGGTCCTTCGGAAGTTCATTTTGTATCAAATCCAAATTATTCAATTTCAATGTCAAATTTTGTGGTTTCAAGTTTTATTTAATACGAATTGTTTTGTGTAAATCCGCTTATTAAAGCGATCAATAAACTCAAACTGAGTGTAACTATAAAATTATACTTACAGAAAGTTCAACTTATTGCCTTGATAATGTTTGACAACCATTCGTTAACTAAATACAAGCATGGTGGTTAAGTAGTTAAATAACAAAATGCTTTATATGTACTTAATATGCTTTATATAATAAATGTAACTCCCCATATAAGTATGGCCCAAGATACAATATTATATATTAACCCATTGGTACGTGTACAGAAGCGTTTTACAAAACATAATGTAAAAAAAACATATCAACGAATCACAACATCTACCACGCTAATTCGACGAAAAAAATCGCGCAGCTTAGCTCCTTAATCTAATTTCAAAGGCCTTGTAACTAACTACCCTTATATCCTTTAAGAATTCCGATTATAAGGTCACCATTTTGTTACGAATACAGCTTCAATATATCACTTGAGGGAAATTAACTAATTACACGAAAAAATCAACTTACAATCGAATTATTTAAACATAAAAATATGACATTGATTCTGTAGAAAAATGTTAAATTATTTAGTCACACAAGTTCGCTTAATCTATGGCTTCGAGAGGGAATTTTTCGGCGAACCGCTCGAGCGCCGCGGCCGCCGGGCCGCCAGGCCGCCGGGCCGCCTGGCCGCCAGGCCGCCGGGCCGCCTGGCCGCCTGGCCGCCGCGGCCGCCGCGCGCCGGGCGGCCGGGCGGCCTGCCGCCGTCCGGCGACGCGTCGACAAATTCAGTCAAAATCTTGTGACCTACGCTGCAAGATTCTACGAATTCCGAACGCGTCCACTACGAAGCGAAAAAAATTCAGCTCTCGAAAGCTTACAGGTCGTTTTCTTTTTTGTTTCGGTAAAATGATCAAGGAGGTTCTCCTTACAGTGGTCGAGGTTCGCTTACGCTAACGAGACTTATAGGCACTAAACACCGACACACCCGAACGTCCTCACGTTTAATAATACATAGAAAACCGTTAAACACTTTAGTTTACTCTCACAATTCCACTATATGTTCGTATAACTTAGTCATAGTCTTTATTTTATTTACTGAGATCAATTTTGCCTCTATGCACTAGATGGAGCCGGGGTCGCCGCCGGGTGGCCGCCCCCCCCCTGCCCCGCGCCGCGGCGTGTCGTCTAATTAATTTGAAAAACAATACGCTACATAGGAACATGATAATCGAGCGCGTACTCATTCGATTCCGTCGACACGACACGCTGGGAGTACATGGTCGGTATATTTCGTATCGATTCAAGGGAGTCAAATTATCGTAGTAATCGAGTTGAGCCGTTCTCGATGGGAGTGAATCGATTTCGCTCGATTTTGCGAATACAGACCGGCGTTGCGGACACGAATCGCTTACAATTAATATCAAGGTAGACGTTTTTATTGCCTCACATTTCGACAGAGATGAATTTGTAATCTTCGAGAGCCGATTAAAATCCCTCCCTAACTAACAAAAACACGAAAACGATAAACATAAAACTATCGACTAATACAATAATACATCGGTCCGCATTCTTTGCAAACAATCGACCAATAGGAGTCGAGAATCACGCGGACAGTCCACGACGCAGCGCGGGGCAGGGCGGGCGGGGAGGAGGGGGTTCCGCAATACGCACGTCACACTGACCTATGACGTCACTGTTGCAGTATCGAACGACGTTACCGTGGCGTAGTCGGGGCACGAGCGGGGGGTGAGTGTGCGGGGGCGGGGCGGGGGGGCGCTTATCAGACCAGGTGGTCGCGGTCGTCGAGCGAGACGTCGGAGTCGCGGTCGGGACGCAGCTCGCGCTCCAAGTCTAGCGAGCGCCGCTCCAGCTCCAGCCGCCCGCCGCCGCCGCAGCGCCGCGGCGCCTCCAGCGACGACACCTAAATAAACAAATACATATTTAAATAAATATCACACCAACTGTATGGTCCCAAACTAAGCAACGCTCGTACTATGGGGGCGATGCCAGTGACACCCCAGAGCAAGGCTAATTAAAAAAAGGCCATTTCCGAAATTTACCCCAGCGGGAATCGAACCCGCAACCACCATGTGCAGTGAGCCGAGCGGCCTACGCTCGTACCACTGCGCCAAGTGGTCGTCAAACCTGCACGCACAACACACCAATGCCACAAGTGCCAGAGGCACGGAAAGTTTGGAAGAGCTGAGAATTTCAGCCATTGCTTTTTCAATCAAGCCGACTCCAAAATATCATGGCTTGGAAGAAGCCTTCTTCCTAATCTACTATTTGGCTGGACTACTGGAGTCGGTCTAGGTTTAAACATTCCTATCGACCATTCTTTCACCCATATCGTGTAATATCCTACCTAAGTAATAATACAAATGCGAAAGTAACTCAGTCTGTTTGTTACGTTTCCACTCCTAAACCGCTGAACCAATTTCGAATGAATATTCATACAGAGATAAATTGGACCCTGGAGAAGGACATGTGCTTATCTATTGTCGCGAAAAAAACTTCAAGGGGTGAAATAGGGGATGGGAGTTTCTATGTAAATTCCGTACTAATCTAATAGTCAACGAATGAAGGAGATTGCAAAAAAGATTAAATGTAGAGATAAAACTAATAATGTATGAATATATAATGATTACCTTAGCTAGGCGGCGGGCGGAGGGCGGGCGCTAGGAGGGCGCGGGCAGATGCGGCAGCTTCCCGCCCACGCCCGCCCAGTACCGCCCCGCGCCGCCCGCCCCGCCGCTCCCCCCACCCACACTGCTCTCCTCCGATAGCGCCGCTTGTAGCTTCGCTTCTGCAAATAAAACATAACTTTACCAACTCATCAAAATAATTATGGATCTTACGAAAGCTTCTGACATTATCTACCTCAAAATATATTTATGTTTTTAAGTTAATCTTAAACAGATGTATCTGATGTTGACCAAGTTCTAAAGGCACATGAACAGAACTTTTAATTTCATAAGTTTAAATGACAATCAACGAAGACAGTGTTATTTCAATATGGGAGTACCCCAAGGTTTTTTATTGGGCCTATGTTGTTCAAGTACCTCGCTAAACCGAAAGTTTTGATTTAATTAGATGTATTTTGAAATGTTAATACGTTTTACTCCTGAAAAGTACTATAATTGTAGTCAAATGTGTGGCTAAGATGTTGTTATGTGTGGCTATGTTGATGACGGTACTCACTGGCGACTTGCGAGGCATTGAAGGTGACGGGTGTGCGGGCGAGAGGAGTGCGCAGCGAGCCGCCGCGGCCGCCGCCGCTGCCGCCCGCGCCCCCCGACACCCCGCTGCCCACGCACCCCCCGCTCGTCTGCAATGACATAAACTAACATCTTAACATTATTGGAAGATCTTTTCTGGCCACTGGGCCGCACTTGGCCAGTGTGGTGGATTATTGCCTTAATCCCCCTCGTATCGAGGGGAGGCTCGTACTAAGGAGTGGGACGTTAAAAGGGCTAAATTATTTTATTTTTTTACATATTCGCTCGCACGCTACACAATAAACCTTCTCAATAAGATAGTGCAAATCGATTCGATAATCGGTGTTTAGTTTAAAATAACTAAGCGGACAAACATACAGACGCTAGACGTAGATAGTGACTATGTTTTATACTATTTAGATACGGTACTTCTAATTATAAATATGTTTCAAATACTATTGATGATACTACTGCTACAAATATCACACTTGAAAAACTGGGACAAATCAGATAATATCGTGTGCTTAGCTTACTCTACATTCCATGAACATAACGTGCCACATACCGACATGATAATATAAATTGAAATTAAGTTTTTATTCACACAAGTGCGGACTAGATTGTTGTGCAAACAATCGCTTGAGTCTTATCCTTGCAATTGAACGTAGCTTTGCAAAATGGAACCAACCCAAACACACTTCTGCAAACTGAATCCAATCTAGAAACACTAATACAAGGTTGGTTTTGGTCTACAGCAGAGCATGTCGGTTGATTCAGTTCTGCAAAACGATATCCAATTGTAAAAGTGAAATATTTGTGTCCTTAACGCTTCAATGGTTAAAGTATTAATGTAGTTTGCAACGAATATACCTAGTTTTAGTCTACAAAATATTATCAATACACAGATTTTTAACTTCAGACGCAAAACCAAGGGCATAGTAACTTTAAAAGTCCCGATTGCAACACAGTGTTCATTTGTTTGATATCTAGTTGGTACCATCAGTGAATTGATTGATGATGGCGTTTTCAATATTTGTTTTGGTGTATTACAGTTTTGAATTTTATCTTATCTTGGTTTAGAAGCATGTATATCTTCATCATCACTTATTTAAAACGCTGATATACTTATTACGCAAAGATGCAATGTAGTTTTATATTTAAAAACCACGTAAAAACGATTTCATACAAATCTCTATGCTTTAAAACGAATAAATATTACAAAATCAATACAATTTTACGATGCGCACTAGAATTTAAAGTATGAATACCTCAGATAGACGTAATAACATTAAAAATATTTGTATGTTTAAGTTTAACTATGCAGTTGAATCATTCACCGAAAGAGGATTACTGTGGGAATGTAGTGTCTGACACCATGATCTCAATTTAGAATTTCCAATCAAGTGCTATATAATATAGAAATACTCATGAAACAAACTTCCGAAGTCGGAAGGCAGACGTAATTCCGTGTAAATATCGGTTAACAGACAAATGAATGAGTTGAATAGATTGTGGTTTGATTATAGTGACATCCTTTTATTGTATCAATTTTGGTAAAATAAACTAAATTATTATAACGATCAGTTAGGGTGACGGAAGCCCAATCCCCTTTCCGCTCCTTCTGTCCCACTCCCCTTCAGATCAATGCCTTTGATATTGCAAGCATCTATATGCTACACTAACTGGCTAACAACAGGGGGCGGGTCCTTCGCCGACTTTGTTATATAAAAAAACTAGCTGAGCCCGCGACTTCGTCCGCGTGGAATTTAACTTAACAAAAAAGCCCGCTCCCGCGGTCTGAGCCCGCCCGACAGGACCCATTTCTTAAATTTTGTTTTTCTGTAATAAAGGTATAGGTCTACCAGAATCTCATGGCAAATGGGGAAATAAAAATTTGTTGTGTGCAATACTGGGGAAATTGGATTAAACGATCTTGATACTGTTTAATTTTTATTTATATATTTAGTCATTAATTAACATAAAGTATACTAGGTATGTGTATGAAATTGTTGTTATGCATCGGGTTCTTAACATAGGAAAATATGACAAAAAAAATAAATCCAATCATATATTACTTTATGTACTAATTTATTATAATGTTACGTACACGTACAGGGGTAGGTACAATTAATGCCGTTAAACGTGTAAAAAGGGTTTATTTCGCTCTCCACAAACTCGACAAATACACAGTACTAGTTCACTACTAGTACACTAGTTCACTAAGACTAGTTACACACAACAAGCACCGTTCCGAATCACTTAGCAGACTCGCAGTATTCCAATATTATCGCTCAGGTCACTGGTATAATTGCTTTTCGTTCGCTTACTTGAGTTCCGTACACAAAATGATCAAAATGATCCTTTTTGATTGGCATTTAAAATATTCAAAACCTGTCTCCTTAAGTATAAGTCTGTAAAAAATAATAAAATTTATCATGTTACTGAAACGATAGCTTAGTCAATCATCAACATCAACATCAGTCTAAATACTCGTACGTCCCACTGCAGGGCACAGGCCTCGTCTTACGAGTGAGAAGGATTATTACTTAATATTTTTCTTACCTCAGAGATTCTCTCCCTCCGTTGAAATCAATTTCTTGTCGAAGAATTTTTAACAGTTTTATTTCTGTTGGAATTTCCTTCCGAACTGTATAAAATTCATTTACTTTATTCCTTATCAACTGTAAATCGAAACTGTCCAAGTTGATTTTCTTCTTCCCCGCTCTCCTCTTTTTACCAGGCGTGGAAAATACACCATCGTTCGATGTGCACTCACCTATGATTCGCCGTATAGTAGTACTGAAAACCCCTATAAAGAAGCTATAATTAAGTAAGATAAATATAAAATAAACTAAAAGTATCAAAACAACTCAGTCCAACTTACCGGTCAACTCTACGACGCGCTTTAAAATCAAAGATTGAGTTTGATTTACGCCTTCTTCTTCCCTTATTTTACGATACACATTGAAAACAATATTTCTCGCTTGAGATCGAAGTGGCTTTTTCGACATTTTCACAAAAACAATAAATTGCCAAGAAGATATCACAAAATCTCAACAGCGGTTGACAAACCTTGTACTTTGATTTGGCAGGTGACAATTGACATTGCCATATGAAAATCACATTTTTTTATATTTTTTTAATGCCATGAGATTCTGGTAGACCTATAGCCTTAGTTACTGCTTATAACAACAGCTATCTACCAGTGAAAGTCCCGTCAAAATCGGTCCAGCCGTTTCGGAGATACTCTTTGATTTCATGTGTTTTTATTTGTTTACGCGGAACCCTAATTGTTTTTTCTAAAATTAAAGTAGCCTAAGTTACTCCTTATAACATCAGCTATCTGCTAGTGAAAGTCCCGTCAAAATCGGTCCAGCCGTTTCGGAGATTACCCGGATCAAACATACAGACAGACAGACAAAAAAAAATTAAATCGCGTTTTTGCTATAGGTGTCGTATGGACTTTCATATGCATTGAGTGAAAAGGTGTTATTTTGATATTACAAACAGACACTCCAATTTTATTTATTTGTATAGATAAACGTAAAAAAATAATATTCGCAAATAAATCAAACCGTGTAAAAATTAAAATAATATTGTGGCGATATGACGAATTTGTTTATATTTAAAGTAAATCTTAACTGTGATCTAACAGGTTATTGCTCATCTACTGTGACTAAGAGAAGAGCAGTTCAGTAATAATCTAATAATAACGATTAGGTGTCTAAAATATGTTGAAACGTTGTACTATGCCAACTGATATAGCTCGACTGGCCGGCTTTTGACAAACATCAGAGGAGTTTAGCGGAAGTATGTAGGTAGTAGCCAGAGCTTTGGTCAAGCAAGTGTGGGAGCGTTTTGGTGCGTCCATATCGCGACATCTTTGTACGTTAATATTATCGCGATAAGTACCAAAGCGGTCTCCATTTTGGTTTTCCAAAGTGGACTTGCACATTTTTGTATTGTATTATTGTTAAATGTGTTTGTATTGCGATTTGATACTAGACACTGGCGAAATACCTATTTAACCTGGGTGTACCATATTTTTAAAGAAAGAAGAAGAAGAAGTATCAAGTCGCCATATCGTCACAAGAGAAAGAAAGAAAAGCAAAACAAAAAAAAACAAACCTATTTGTCATTGCACTTGATGTTGGCGGTGCGTTTGACGTGGTGTGCTATACTAACGTGGTTGGCGGGCAGCGAGTGCGGCAGCGGCTGCGGCTGCGGCGGCGCGGGCTCGTCGTCGTGCGGCGGCCGCGGCAGCCGCCGCCGCAGCCACGCGTGCCGCAGCGCCTGCGCGGGCGTCAGACGCTTCTCGGGGTCCCATTCTAGGCACCTGTAGACAATGTAAAATATTTATTATACTTACTTTCATAACATATTTGCACTTTAACACTAGCGCCGGCTAGGCATGGAAATTATTGCTAAGTTCAATGATTTTTTCTTAAAAGAAATTCTGTTTTTCGTTCACTGTTATTCCACCTGTGATTTCTCAAAGTCAATGATTTAATTCACAGTGAATCTTCTCGACCAAGAACACTTAATCCTACGCAGTTACTTATTGATGATTTATCGATTATTATTTGCGATTTAATTGCAATTATTTTTACCAGTCTCTGCCTATGGTAGCAAATGCTGCGTATGATACGAGTATCTTATACTCGTATAATATGTTTTTTTTCACACGCTACCTATGAACTATGATGGATCACTAGTGCTGGCTGCACCTGTTGTTTTAATTACCTACCTCACCACCATTTTGATGTATTTTTGTGTAAGTACCTAACACCAAACGTATGTGGTTACCCGGATGGTTCTTAGCTATAGGTAGACCCGATAGATGGCATTGCTGTCCACATCAAAAAATATAATCTACTCTAGCAAAGCTATGGGCCAAAGCTAGTGTTTTAAAATAATGTTAATGAACACATAACTGAATAATGTTGATGTCTAAAGGGTATATTGTATTTTAATATATCTATTATGATTTTATAATCCTTTTTCATGGTAGTGTTCGCTTGATCGCAAAACTGCAAAAATAATAAGGATATCCATATATGTATCGATTTGTAAACAATTATAGGTTTTTACATTCTGCCGTACGCGTTCAAAATAACACTTATTTTTTTGCTTTAATTATGGACATTCGTGAACAGTGTTAATACATTCTCAGTAGGGATCATCGATCAACAAAGATCAAAGGAAATTTGTTTTTATCGACACAAAATCACTGGTATAATTCAAGTTTGTTATTTCTATGGTATTTATAAACGAAATAAAAATAGAACATGTATAAACATTTTTCATACTACTTACTCAAAACAAAGGAACCAAGTCAATAGATGAGTAGGTACCTCGACCCTGATATATACCTAGAATCTGTTAATAAGCAAGCTTTCACTTACATAATTGGTAATAAGGTAATTAGATCAAAACTTACCGCCTAATAAAGTCAATGAAGAACTTGTCCTGACAACCCTTGAGAACTGTGACGAAGCTCTTGGAGCCGGGAGGACCTCGAGGCTTTCCTCTTCTGGACATACCTGGAATATTGTAAATACATGATAATAATTAATAATTATCCCCATTACGACTGCTGGGCATAAGTATCGCTTAATGAAACAAGGATTAACGCCATAGATCATCAACCCTGTATTAGAAAACGACCCACCAGTTTTGAAGCGTCATTGAAATTTAAAACTATAATAAAAGTTTAAGGCTGAAGCGCCCATCTAGCCCGCGAAGTTCAAATTTTTTGAGGTTTTTTAGTTTTTTTTTCAAAATCTGAAAATAATAAAAGGCACATTTTGTAATTCGCGAGAAAGACCATGTGCAGTGCATTTATTTATATATCCAACTTACTCTAAAACATTTCAAGAACGACAGCTATCCAGATAATCTGGCAATTTTTGTATATTTAGTGATTTACTAGTATCATATCCACCGTGATAATATTTAGAGTAAAATAAATGTATTAATAAACGCACTGCATACTGTGTTTGGCGCAAATCACAAAATGTTGTCTTAAATGTTTTCAGATTTTGGATAAACTATAAAAATACTCGAAAATTTTGAATTTCGCGGGCTAGACAGGCGCCTTCACCTTAACCTGCTAAAACGAAGGATTACCCACCATTCATTCCACACCAATAATTGAGTATAAATCATCCATAGAAGAAATACTATCTGAAGAAGCATTGTGACCAACGACCAGTTTCATCGTGACCAACTAAAATAATAGCAACAAGCAGAACCGAGAGCTAAAATTGTGAAGAAGTCAATTTAACCGAAACTGACCTTAGAACGGACGGACTGCATGATCTTATATAAGGGTTCCTTATAAGGCCTAAAGAACCTTAAAAACCAAAACAGTATTCATTCTGCGGTCTTATTTTATTCTCGAATCTCTTCTAGGCAACTTTGACATAAACATGATTGTAAGATCGTTGCCATCTCATTATTCAAATAAACTCAGGTGATATTCTATACAAATAAATTCTTAAATTCAAAGAACCAACAACAATTATACAGTTTAGTCATAAAACGAGTTTATTATTTATCACATACTTAAACAGAGGCTGAAATTTAACACCGATTTGTGTGCATCGCGATGTGATTACCTCGGTCACATTTGGCAAACTACCAAAGGGCCGGTCGTTTTCTTACAGCATTATGTTAGTTACATTACGTTACTCGAGTATCTTATGCCACTGTTTTTCAGACACCCGATTGCTGATAACGATTGTTACTCTGACATTCACAGTAATATGCAAAAGAAGCGATAAAATTAGTTTATTTTCTTCACAATTTTGGTTGTCGCTTTGACTTTAGTTGTTCATGAAGAAACTGGCCGTGAGTAGGTATCCAACAATGATATCTTTAAAACTTCGTGGTTTTTACATTCTGCATTTCAGGCATGTAACCACATACTTAAAAATTAAATACCTGTTTACTTCTTATCCACTACATTATATTAAATCATTAAAAAATCACCCATAAAGACTTGTATATATGTGCTTTAATTGTAGAGTTGTTCCTTCGAACGATCGTGTGCTTTCATCAGCAGCTAACATTGATTAGTACTGAAGACGACGCGGCGAGGGCGAGACGTCATGAGAACGACGTCAACGACGTCACTCGTAGTGTCTTTAGTTCTGTATTTTGGCATGAATCACCAAGCTAACTCGTTATCAAGCAGACACGCAACAGACACGTGGATGTCATCTGCTTATCCTAATTAATATTATGAGTCACGAAATGTGTGACGAAAATCCAAGATTTGTGGGACATTACTAACCGTGTTGTATGTATGTATGGTATGTGGGTATGATTCAAAATATTTATCGTCCCGGCCTCGTGACGTAGGGTCAAAGCTCCACGTGTCGGCACAGGAATTTGTGTAAGAACCATGACGTATTTATATTTTTAGATATGCTGTAATAACGTCTGGCGATTGGTCTGTGCATCCCACGTAAGTATAGCTTTCTTTTTTGCAAAATCTACGTTGTGTTGTTTGTTTGTGTAATAATTTTACCGTGTTATGGGTTTGCGTGGTAAGTACTTATATGGTTATTACGCACGCTTCTATGGGTACCATCATTAGATTCGACTTTTTGCATTTCCTATGAGAATACTGTAGTATACTGTGGTCATGTAATGATTTATTTATTTATTTTATTTATTATCAGATGCATGATATGACCTTGTGCCTATACAAACAGTAAAACAACTGTTCTATGTTGATAAAAAACAAAATAGGAAACTGATCTAATAAGTAAATGGCCCAATATTGTATTTATATTAATGGTCTCACCCAGTTGCTATAGCAAAAGCAATTTTTTTTTATTTGAAAATGTTAAACAACGATGCGTCTGATAATATTATGAAGTGGTAATGAAAACCAGATGGCTGACGTCATGAGTATTGGAAATCCAATTTGGTGATTCGTAGTACTTAATAATACATTGGCTTATCCCCAGAAATCCCTTTTTAGTTTAATTGTTTATATGCTTAATCATTTATAATATATGAGTCAGTCAGTCGATCAGGATTTCCCTCTTTAGTATAGACTAGCTGAGCCCGCGACTTCGTCCGCGTGGAATTTAACTTAACAAAAAAGCCCGCTCCCGCGTTCTGAGCCCGCACGACAGAACCCATTTTTACATTTTTAAAAATTTTGTTTTTCTAAAATAAACGTAGCTTAAGTTACTGCTTTTAACATCTACTATGTACCAGTGAAAGTCCTGTCAAAATCGGTCCACCCGTTTCAGAGATACTCTTTGATTTCATATGTTTTATTTTTTTACGCGGAACGCTAATTCTTTTTCAAAAATTAAAGTAGCCTAAGTTACTCCCTATTACATCAGCTATCTGCCAGTGTAAGTCCCGTCAAAATCGGTCCAGCCGTTTCGGAGATTACCCGGAACAAACACACAGACAGACAGACAGACAGACAATTTTTTTTTAAATCGCGTTTCTGCTTTAGTTGTGTATGTACTTTCATATGCATTTAGTGAAAAGGTGTTATTTTGATATTACTAACAGACACTCCAATTTTATTTATTTGTATAGATACCTGATTTTTAAACATTTTATTACACATTATTTAATAACCACACGTATTACAATTGATGGAGAGATGACATCATAATGTATCTTATTATGAAGCGGCAATAGTGAAATTGTGACCTATGAATCTTAAGCTATTCTATAAAGAATGAGACTTGGGTTAGGATTAATTGGATATAGATATGCAGAATGAATCCAACCACCCATACTTCTGCAAACTGAAACCAACCCACAACCACTTCAACTGGGGTTGATTTTAATCTGCAGGAGTAAGTGTGAGTCGGTTCCTTTTTTGCAAACTATGCCCAATTCTGAAGTTTAAAATTTAAGTACCAATAGCTTGAAGGTCTCAGGGAGTCTAGGGAACCCATCTATATTACCACAACCATTAAGGGTTAGTTGGGGCTATAAGTTGCTAACTCGACTGATTCAAATGCCTTCGAGAGGTTACACCGCCGTAAATGATTTGACCAAGTGAACCCAGCCTCATAGAACTCTTTGGACCCATGTCAAGTCATGCCTCACCTCCACTGAGTACGGTGGTGCCGTCAGCCAGGGTCGTGGCGGTGCAGTACCGCGGCAATCCCTTGCTGCTGATGAAGTTCTTGGAGCGCTTGCCCTGCTCGATTAGCTTCTGCGGCGGCATGCCGAGCAGCTCGATGATGCACGCCATCTGGTCCGCCTCGTCCTCGCCGGGGAGCAACGGGAAGCCTGGAACACCGGGACCATTATTGTTAAATTAAATAAAATAAAAAAAATATATGACCGCGATTGTCTGAGCACGCTCGGTCACGCTTGATATTACCACCACGTGGTAACAAAATTAACTCTAGAGACTCAGAGAGAGAGAGAAAGATAGTATTCATTAGAGTGTGAGACAAAAGGAAGTATGCATTTTTAGTAAACAAAAGTCAAAATTCGTAGTATTTATTACAAATACTAATATAGGTAATTACAGTGCAACCTCGATATAACAAATCGGAGGGGAACAAGAAAATATTCGTAATATCAAGTAATTCGTTGAACTGAGGTTTGTTATGTTGAGGTTAGATTGGTCTAAAATTCGTTATAAAGAGGTAAAAGAATAGTTTTATTCACCTCAATATTACGTACTTATCTTGTGAGCCATTTTAACTTAAATCTTTAACAATAGTGACGAGCAGAGGTGTTTACATTACTTTCCATCAAAACAACAATGATTACTTTACAAACAAAAGCGTGTCGAAACATGTCGAGACATGAATCACATTATAAGATTAAGAGTTATATTATTGGTGGAAACTTTATATAAAGGTTTTGGGTTGGCAAAATTCGTTAATTAGAGGTATGAATACTTTTTGTTGATAGTTGAAAATTCGTTATTAAGAGGTTGTACGCAAAGAAGGTTCGCAATGTAAAGGTATATTTATATTGACTCTTATGGACAATTCAAGGGGATTACGAAGAATTTGTTAAATCGAGGAAGTCGTTATATTGAGGTACGTTATATTAAGGTTGCACTGTATAAGGTTATTCTGCTAGTGTCCTTTCTAATATAAAACATTTTTTCGATAGCTATTGCTATTGCAAGACAATTTATATAGCTATAAATACTGTTTGAACCTTACAATAATAAAATTATATTACCTAAAGCAAGAACCGGCAATTAAGTAATACACAAACTGGCGGCTGAATAGATATGATATTAACGATTTGTTCGCGTGTAGGACTTTATGAAATTCTTGAACGGTATCCAAAGGGCTTTCAGCTTAGTCATCGCTATTTAAGCTGTCTTGTATAACTTGTTTGTGTCTACGAAGTTTTAGGAGTATCAGAATTCACCTCCATGGGTGAAATGCCTACTAATAAGGAACGGCTTATGACGGTGAAACTCCATATTTTCTCAGTTAACAGTTTTAATATCGATTTGAGACAACTGAGCATCATATACACGAAAAATGAACCGGCCGACGAATTAAACACGTACGCACGATTCTTACGTGTAAGCAGTGATAGCCGATTGGTTAAGCACGCGTTTTGCAGGCACAAGGACCAGGAATTAAACCCGGGATCACACCTCTGGGGTTTTCATAATCTATGTGACAATCATAATATCAATATGATTATCACTTGCTTACGATGAACGAAAATACCTTGAGGAAATCGTGGTGGATTTTGGCCCAAATACCCCTCGTAATGAGGGGAGGCCCGTGCCCAGGAGTGGGACGTTTAATAAGGCTAATCTTATTATTACATTTGGACGTAGTTTTGCAAAATGGAACCAAGCCACACACTTTTTCAAACTAAAACCAACCTAGAACCCCTAACACCAGTTTGGTTTTGGTCTACAGCAGTGCAAAACTATATCCATTTGGCTTGGGCAGATTGGTCCGCATTCCTCACCTGTGAGCAGCTCCGCAAGTATGCACCCCAGGGACCACATGTCGATGGGCATGCCGTACCGCGCGCCCATCATCACCTCGGGCGCCCGGTAGAACCTCGACTGGATGTACGTGTACACGCGCTGGTGCTCGTAGCACGAGCTGCCGAAGTCTATCACCTGGAAGAAGACAAATTTCAAATATCAAATATTTTTATTTCAAGAGGCCAGATTAACTGGCACTTTTAAAAAGTCAAGAGCTAGGTGCATGTTCCAAAACAAAATCCTATGGAGAAAAACATGCGAGAAACTCCATACATTTTATCTGGATACATTTTTTCTATTCTCTTTTATAAATTATGTTTGCGTTTACAGTAGGTATAATTAGAGGTGTGAGGACAACGCAGGTTAATGCATAAGGCATCACAAATAATGAAGTAATAGGCCCAGAATATTGCCAGAACAGAAGAGCTGACCAGTCCTGACAAACTCGCACAAATTGACAAAGGGCTCAATGTCATCAACTTATTTCTACTAGGTAGCTATGCTAGTGCTTACATAGTGCTCACATTTTAACAACAACAAAACAACATTTAGTGCCTATTCAGACGAAATGCATCCAACTGCAAATTTTCAAAATTATAGGCGTCAATAGCCTAGTGGTTAAAGGGGTCGCCATTATAGCTGAGAGATTCCGGGGTTGATCCCCATCCTGACCATAAAACTGTGACGTGACTCCACTCCTAACACAAGCATTAGCTTAGTTGGAGGGGCTAACGGGAATACTAGTAATGTGATAAACTCACATTGCTAGTAAATTTGTTTTTAAACAAAAACAGTGTTCATGCGTATCATGCTTCATATCATAACTGCTAACCGGCTGCATGTTGACTGCAAGGCGAAAACAAGGAGACCTCAAGAGAGTCAGTATGCAGTTTTTTTTTTATTTCGTTATAGGCAAGTATTTGACCACAATAACTGTCCGGAAAAATTAACGCTTAAATGTATAAGACATGAGCTGTCGACAAGTGGATCGGGTGGCTTATGACACTTTCATACATTTCAGTCATTTTCTTCAGAAAAGACTCTAGGGGTGTAGTAGTGAGACCTTGCTGTCCGACCCCGTAAAATATACTGAATCTTATTTCTTTTGGTGCTGTTTTTTTATTATTAGTTTGGTCGAATGCTCGCGTAAAAACCTATCAGTCTCCGTTACTTCAAAGCAGTTATTATTTCTTAATATTGATATTTGCCAGTTTTGATAAACAGTGTAAAAATAATTTCGAATGCCGAAACATCATCTGAATGACAGAAAAGTTATATTATAGTTGATGTTGTCGCCTTGATACCCTTAACGGTAACATAATCATGTTTCCGTTATCAAATGCCATGCGAATTATGCTTTCGTTCATTTGACTTCAAATTCACAGCGGTGAAATAGCATTTCCCGTGTGACATCAAACGCTTATAGAATTTCCCCTTCACCGTAACGCAAGGGCCAATAAAATCTAAACACGTCCAGAAATTTCTGGAACCCTTTCAAACAAAACATCGTCAGGTACCGGCCATTAGAAGTTCAAAACCACACTAATAATAACTATCAAGGAAAAACAATGGTAACGCCTTTAGGAACAGCTGTGGGTCATTATAATGAAATATTAATTAGATAAACATCATTTTCTTAATGATGTGCGAAAGGGTGGGCCAAGATGCATGTTTTCTTCGACAATATTTATGTTATCAAAGTACATTTTCTTATTTTCAAACTCTCGTGTTCGACTGACCCCGACTTCCTCAGTGTGAGAGGCCGGCTTCCTCAATATTGCCAAATGCTAACTGTTTATTACGTTATTTCTTAATTAACTATAAAGGTGATATCACTCAAATCTGAGAGTGAATTTAGTAATGTTATTTGAATTTAACGTAGCTAAGTAATTCCAGTACAAAATGACATCTGTATTCAAAAGTGTATTCTAGTTCGCTCTTACCGGGCATATTATTAAAATTGATTGTTTTTTATTTATCTTTTTTTTATACCAAAAACGGTGTTCAATACGGAACATGGTAACAATAATATGCATGGTAGCTACGTGTCACTCAGTGCTGTCATTGCATTGCATTATATTACCGAATTCTATTCAAGAAGATTGTTTAACCGTACCGCATGCGATGACGTGCTCTTGGGTCAATATATCACAAAAGCACGTACCTACTAAAAGTTTATTTCTATTTTCTAAAGATTATGTTTACATTAACTAATAGAAAAATGATGAAAGTCTTCCGGTATCGGCTGGCCCTTTTCAGATAGTCCAATTTTACAATTTATATCTGCAAGTATGTAAACATGGTATCCGTTTGTACATTGGCCTGCTCTGTTTTGTATGTGGATCATGTTTGATGTTCATAACTTCAGTCGCATATTAAAAATGAAAAGATGATGTATACAAAGTTTGAGAAGAATTCACAATATTGTCTGATACTCATGACATAAGCTAAATGAAACGAAAAAACTATCTAAGAAATCGCACTAAATATTATGTATACGTGATTTAGGTAGGAACATACTTTTTGAAAAATAATAAAAATAACAATAAATAAATAAATATCGCCAGACAGACACACCAACTGTACGGTCCCAAACTAAGCAAAGCTTGTACTATGGGTAACCGTACAATGGACTGGGGGCGATCCCAGTGACACCCAGACCTGGGCAAATTACGAAAAGGCCATTTCCGAAATTTGCCCCGGGCGGGAATCGAACCCGCAACCACCATGTGCAGTGACCCGAGTGGCCTACGCTCGAACCACTGCGCCAAGCGGTCGTCGGACAATATATTACCACATATAACTTACTTTTTCAATACGCGCCAAAAAGTAATGTAGGTACTTTTTTAAGAATACATATTTCAAAATTACTTTTTAAATAATAATCGACCAGAATTTACATATTTTATTTTTATTAAACCATTGGACCATTGTATTTCCGGGCAGGTGTTTTCAATATATGGGTGTAGCTGGAATGAAACAGGGGACAAAATGCAGCTGGGTGCAGTGGGCGATATGGTCGCCACGTGGGCCGACAACGAGCGAGTGGGACAAAATGTGTTCCGATCGAATATAAAAAACGCAAATAATGTCAAATCGGGAATTTCCGTAATTTCGTGGTAACCATTTTGAAGTTAAATTTATCGGTGGTAAACCTAATCTGTAGCTTATATGGGCTGGCTCAACTAGAGTAGTAACAACCCTCTCACAGAAAATCAGCGTAGATACAGCTTTAGGGGATACCCCCTAAAGCTGTGTTTCGTACGATGTGTAAGAGAGCCGGCAGAGTGACTTGACGTCGATCAATTGTTGCGGTATTACCCTAAAAGTTGTAGTTCTGTGAGTCAAATCGCATTAAAAACCTTGCGTTAAGATTGCTCATGAATTGATTGGTTCGGTATAATTTCTGCGATATCGAGTGCGCATACGCAGGCTGTGCGTTTGACGCACGCGCACTCCGTATCTACCAGCTCAATGGCCCATTGTGTCTGTTTATGAATGTACTACAGCGAATCGGACCGATTCGAATCATGTTCGACTTGAATGATTATTTGTGAGGTCATAAGGGAGACAAAATGTCTTATTGTATTTCTTTCTTTGATAAGTAATGAGGTATTATGAAAGGGAAGATTTGCATCTACCCTTTTGTCCCCTTTATCAGGCGATAATACCCAAAATAGCATCGGCGATATGTATGTTTGTGTGCACCGCAGAAAACCTGCTCTGCCTAACCTGCCTAATAATCTTTGAAGACTTAAAAACGATTTAAAATGTTTTAAAATTTGTTTATAAACGTCAACAAATATTGCTGACAAAGATTGTAAATAAATAAAACACAAAAAAACGCGAACACAATGAGGATACGAAACAATAATTATCATTGCCAACTTTACACACGTATTTTTATTGATCGCTTTAAAACCGTTCGCCATAAAAAAAAACTATTGACTTTTTTTTGACGTCAATGTACCGAGACTAGTTGTAAAATATGACATTTCCCTAGAAAATTACCCGTGACAGCGCTAAATGGGGGTGAGGGGACCAATTACCGGGCGTTCCCAGAAGCGCCCGGCGTCACTGGCACACGGCCAATGATTGTCATCTTATGTTTCATTCTGGGGTGACAGTTTCATCACGTTGACTACCCTGTGGTTAGTCATATAACATTTATTGAGAATATTCATCAAAATCATCTGCGAAGATTAAGTGGCAATGAATCATTAATGTCAGAAGACGCTAGTATAATACATATAAAGTTTTATTTTAATAATATGATGGATTTGTTTCTTGTTAGAAAGAAACCGCGCTGACCTTTGATTTAATTACTTGCAAGTCTTGCAACCAACCAACATACACTACAAAAATCATTAGTTGTTATTATTCTTGGTATTTTTCTATCAGTGTAGTAAAGTGATAACGTCCACACAAAGCTGTTAATCTTTTTTTAAGGCGAATCTTGCTTTTTATGATTATTAATTAATTACAAATTTTAGACTACTATAATATTATCAGTGTGAAAGTTTGTATGTTTGTTACTCAATAACGCAAAAACGGCTGAACGGATTTGTATGCAATTTACCACACAGATAGTGTATAGGCTTGATTAACAGATAGGTTACTGTACTTAAGTCCACGCGGTCGCGGTCGGAGGCGCGGGCAGAAGCTAATAGATAAATATGAAATAATCAGCCGAGGTCTTTTCACCAATAAATCAGTAACATAACACAATGTTTGTCCAATGTAACACCAATGTTTATTATAAAATCCAGTAATATTTACCGCCCCACATCTGCGTTTGCCAAACGTTACATTTTTTGCAAAACTTTTGGCAAGCCGCGCCCACGGCACTAATTAACGAGTCAATATTGTATTGAAAGATATCTCGCGTTACCCAGAATTCACCTTTATTCCGTTCCGTGCAAGAAAATATATTGGAAGCAAATAACTTATTGTACTTTCATAGGTAGGTAATTTAATTTTATGGAAACCTTTTTACTGTGGATAAAAAACAAGAGACCCATTGAAGTGATTCCGTAGGGAAAACAAAAGCCTATTTTCAGTAGATAAGAAAAATACTAACAAAGGTATTTATAAGAGTGAGAAAATTGAGGTCTGTTTAATACAACTAAGTCGGCAAAAAAAGCTTACGACTCGCCGGATGTTAAGCAGTTTACATATTTAAAAAAAATCAATTCAATTCAAATTCAATTCAAAATGGGTATACTATTTTTTTTGCAACTTAACTTTGTAAATCTCAAACTATCGGCTTTGTGGGACAGTTGAAGTACTAAAGGTTTTGTAGACTTGTGAAATCGGTCAACAGCTGTATTCCTATAACACCTTTTGTTTTTCAAGTTCCCTCCAAAGCTGATGGTTTTAGAATTACAAAGTTAAGTTTTGTAAAAAAAAGTATACCCATTATGTGTCACCTTGTATATAAGAGTTGGTCGACTGGCTACAATTTAGCTCTACCACCGAGTGTGAAGTTAGTATAAGAATACGTACGCAGTATACACGCGCATAAGTAAACAATAACAATTCCAAGATTTGTATGAAATAATTCAAAATTTATGAATGAAAATATCACGAGTTATGTATGATGAACAAGTGGAAGCTAATAAGCTATTTCCTGAGGCGATCATGAATTCAGACATTGCACCCAGATTTATTTCTCGTCTATTTGCAAACCTATCGCAAGATTTGTTGGGTGTACGCGAATCTCATACATCACTGTACATGTTTGACGCATTATCAACTTTATGAAAAACTACATTCAGAATTTAAGTTTTAGATCTTTTTCCGATAACCTTACGGTTCATACTAGCTCGCCTTTCGTTTTGACAAGTATTTGGAAAGCTATGATTGTGTTCAAGACTGGAGACCCTATTCCGTGGCAGTTAAGATTCAAGCTAGCGTGGACTTACCTTCCATTAGTCCAGGGTTGTCGATATGAAAGTCCGAAATGAGGGAATGTCACAACTTGACACGGGAACGGAGAGATTTATCGCGAGACATGACGTCGCCCGAGACGCGTTTCCCAAGAACGTACGTGAAGGAAAACGTGATATTAAATCTACTATTGGCTGGACGTAGGTAAAGTCTGTTTATCTACGAAGCGTGAATTATTGCAAATTGACCCATATACCAATGACACAAGTCACAACACGCATCTTCGTTAAATGAACGAACTCTACATGACTCCGTTTTCTCTTCCAATTGTACTTTACAAGTCTGCTAATTTTAAATGCAAGCTTTTTTTTAACGTAGCCTTTAAGATGATTGCAATACCAAAGGCATGGTTCGCACGTTACCGACATGAAAGGGAGTGAGATAATGGAAAGGGCAAGGAGGGTGCGGGGGTTGGCCTACAAAACGCAGGTAAAATAGCTACTCTACGCCGATCTTCTGTGAAAGAGTGGTACTACCCCAGTCGTGTCCGCCCGAATATGAGCTGTAGTCAAATGGCTACAGCTTTGACTACAGTACAGGCTAAATATCACTGACACTGAAGTTTAGAATCACTCTAAGATCTGACACAAATGGCTTTTTCCTATTTCGAGTTAGGTCTGGGATTTACACAGAAACGTCGCAAAAATATGTCAGTGTCTCCACTCTCCACTATTTAAGGAAGTTATAAGCATTGAACGCTTGGCGCAGTGGTTTGAGGGTAGGCAGCTCGGCTCACTGCATTTGGTGGTTGCGGGTTCGATTCCTGCCAGGGAAAATTTCGGAAATGGCCTTTTCGTAATTTGCCCAGGTCTGGGTGTCACTTGGATCGCCCCCAGTCCATTGTACGGCACCCATTGTACAAGCGTTGCTTAATTTGGGACCATTCAGTTGGTGTGTCAGTCTGGCGATATTCATTCATTCAGTATCCATTTCACTAACACCAGATTGTCTATATCTAGAAATTATGCAACAATCCGAATATTCTATATTACGTTTTTCAGAAATATTCTAATGTAGAACTCTGTGAAACGAGAAAATCCCACGCGAAACATTTTTCCTGATCGAATAATTCACATCGCTTTTATGGCTTATAAGTGGTAAGTATATAAAATCTTGTATAACAATTGGATAGCAGTCCTCAAATGAATGCCAAGTCTTTTAAATTTCAAGGAAATTATTACCTTTCATTACCAAGGCGAAGGTGTCCAAGTATTAAGGAGGGTCATAAGACAAAGATTAGTTAAAACCAAGGAATTAAAAAAATATCGTCTGCGTGTGTTTTTAATTTTTTTCCTTTTAAACGACTTGACCAAAGTTGATGTTGTTTGTACCTACTTATAGTTTCACCTGATTCTTAGCTATAGTTAGAGCCGGTAGGTGGCGATGTTGCCGGCATCTAGTAAATACACCAACGAAAATAAAAGCTAGTCCTAAATAGATTTTTAGATTTATAATACAAACAATAATTTAATGATTTTATTGCCGGTACACTCCACCTCGTAAATTCATTGACCATTATTGTTAGCACGTATTTCGCAAGTTTACGTTTCATTTCATTCAATGTGCGTGGGCGCATTCATGCTAGGTAGTTTTTTTAGAAAATATTGCCATTTGAAATCTGCACATACACTACTGACATTGTTGGCGATCCACGGAAAAACCTGGCCAAGTTCACAATTGTAATTCTTGGTAGAGACCAATGGTAGCTATTTCAGATATATGTATTTATTGTAACACTTATAAATTGTTTTGGAATGACAAGAACGCAGTTCAAATTGCACTGTAAATGAAAAATTTTAATTATATTTACATACATTATAGGTATATCATGATGAAAGTTAACTCAAACCTCGGTATATTTACAATAGTATTACTCCGACCCGTTCTATGAATGTCTTCAAATGTGACTAACACCCGTATACTCAAACGCTACTTAAATTTGAGAGCTGTTTAATTTGACGCGCCACACAAAAATTATAGCAAACAGCTTAGGGCTTAAAAATTTGGTAGCGTTCAGTGTTAGGCCGCAATGAAAGGCTTCACTCTGCTTCTCTTGTCCTACCGTGGCGAAAAGTTAATGTTTCAAAACTATCCCTAAGCGCAATCACTGTCATTCTTATTCATTAAATCTATAATTAACGTTTACGTGAACGTAACCTTACGCAAGAAAGAGGCTATTAATTATTATAATAACAAAACCCTACGTGAAAGTGTGCGCTGTAACTGCTGCTTCCTCTTATAATCGTATGAATCACAGTAAGCTGCAATAAAATCATATGGTATCCCCATTCTCATCTCTTATTTATATCCGATAGCTACGTGATATTTCGCACGTAGTTACACACACACCATTCAACCGTTAAAATAGATAAGTGTTTCCCCTACAATTGTACAGCTTCTGAGAATCTTCACCAGGAACCTTTCACATGTTTTTTTTTCAGTTGGATTACGGTACAAATGTAAACAGAAGAAAATTACAAAAAACGATCCCAAATTTAAGTTAAATCATTTACACACATCAATTTTAATCCACATAACATCCTAGACATAACATAAATACTTATAATTTAAAATGATATAAATGGTACAGTCCGAGCACTATTTTCTAACAAAACCTTTATTGATGCTTACTACACAGATATAGATGACAAGATATACCTGACAGAGAGAGAGGGCCGATACACAGCTTATAAAAACATACAGCTGTCAGTAAGTGTGACTTATTGATCTGAATGTATGTTCCTTTCTGTTAGCTGTCAGATCAAATCGCCTATAGAAGAATACCTTGCCACCTATTAGGTATATCAAGAATAAGATCCTCAAAAAACATAAAACATCTTTAAAACAAGACTGTAATATAAAGTTTTACTTATTCTCCGAAGGAAATAGCATACTTTCGCGTAATTTCTCTTTTAATGATGATTTACCGTGGACTTTATGACAAGAATTACGACTTACAGTATCCATAATGCAGAATCTATTTGTAATTTTCCCGAACGAGTCGCCATACCAATCTATTATTTCGCATGCTTACAATCTTATAAAATAAAGGGTAGGTGGCATTTATTCTCATAAATGTATGCACAAAGTGTGCATAAAGTAAAAGTACATACAAAATAATACGCCTTTGATGTTAACTGTACTAAGAGTAATTTTATTAACCGAGACTAAAGTCGAAATTATAATTAGACATAGTAAACTGACAGGTGCTAATGTCACTCTTCGACAGAAATAAATAAATATCGCCAGACTGACACATCAACTCTATGGTCCCAAACTAAGCAACGCTTGTACTATGGGTACCGTACAATGGACTGGGGGCAATCCCAGTGACACCCAGACCTGGGCAAATTACCGAAAAAGCCATTCCGAAATTTGTCCCGGCGGGAATCGAACCCGCAACCACCATTTGCAGTGAGCCGAGCGACCTACGCTCGAACCACTACGCCAAGCGGTCGTCAATAAAGCAAATTAGGCGTCAGAAAAATGTAATTTTGAGCTGTCAATTGCACTTCATCTCATGAAAAATCTGACTTTAGGATCTGTTTGATAAGGCAGGATTTGATTTGTAATGACATTGAAAGGCGATGAAATACATTTAACCCGCGTAAGCAGACTCATTGAACAGACGACTCTACCTATTAATCAGCTCATCATTCAAGATACAATGTTATCATCAATTCATAGACAAATTATATAAGTATCATCTTTAGTTGTTGGTGTATCGTGACCGACCTTCGGTAGGATCACGTGGATATAAACACGAAAGTGGCATTGGACTTAATTGAGATAAAAAAAAACAAAAGCCGTAGACAAGGCTGTGACACCATAGGGAAAAAAGTCATTATCTTGCCACCATGAGAAAAACTATATTATGTCATCCGATACTTAAGCCCGTAATAATAAAGGCTGAGAGCGGTCTTGAGTGCGCTTTTGTCGTGCAATTCTGTACTGGTATGACATAAGAATGACATTTACAAGATCGCTCTCAGACTTGAGATCGATTTATTGATATTCAATGATCCTAATTTGACGACCGCTTGGCGCAGTGGTGCGAGCGTCGGCTGCTCGGCTCACTGCATCGGGTGGTTGCGGGTTCGATTCCCGTCAGGAAAAAATTCCGGAAATTGCCTTTTCTTAATTTGCCCTGGTCTGGGTGTCACTGGGATCGCCCCCAGTCCATTGTACCGTACCCATAGTACAAGAGTTGCTTATTTTGGGACCATACAGTTGGTGTGTTCGTCTGGCGATATTTATTTTTTGTTTAAAGATTGATTTGTCATAGTAACAACACTTCTGTCTATAGCTGTACTCGTAATAAGATATTATTTTGTAGAAAGCACGCCATGGTCAGCACTTGATTACATAAAACATCTGTGCCTCAGAAAAACACCGATTTTTTTCCTTATTTTTTTTGCAACGGATTAAATATCCTTTCTGCGACACAAGCAAACAATTTAGGTAGATATCTACATATTTTTTGCAGTGGACATTCCCACGTAACCAAATTCCCGCCAATCTAATTAATCTATTGCAACAACATTTATTTTAACAATGAAACCGGGTCAAGAAAATCAAAACCACAACAGAAAAACGGTCCACAACTGTTCATAACCTTCACGGTCAACATAAACAGAACATTTCGCGTTTATTGCGCGCACGCAATTCGCGACTCACAACTTAATTGAGCAAACACAATAGAGCTTGAATTCCTTTAACTATTCGCTATTGGAAAACATCACGTTACGTCAGCAATCAGCGGACAGATGTGGGCTACGTCCCTGATGCGAGCATGCAGAGATACAGGCCAGTAATTAAGACTGCTCCCGAGAGCCGATATCCGTGTCGCCAGAGTAAAGAATAAAAAAAAAAAAAACATATTTCGCGGGAAAAGATTTTGAATTAAGAACATCGGGTTCTGCGAATTTCTCGAGCGTTGAAGTGACGATATTCGTCAGGGTTGTCACAAAATTGAGTGCACTAGGCCCGTATTCATAAATTGATCTCAAGTCTGAGAGCGATCTTGGAAATATACGGGTCCTAGTGCAGGCATATTCAGAGACCAAGTATTGGATGGATGGGCGAGGGATGCGCGCCTACTTATATCAAACATTTCCATTCAATCCAAAAGCCATTGGTCATTCATATTATTTTTGTGGGGACTACTTACTAAGGTATTTGTTTTGTTTTTTTAATTGGACCAACCATAGACGAAGGAAGCGAAGAGAAAATTTCTAAAATGTCTTTGTGGCCAACGGCTTCACGATTAGGAGTCTACGAAAACTATCTTAAAGGCAACAAAATCCAATGGCTTTTAATTATATTATACTCTATCTGATTAGCAGACTTAGGGTCGTATTCATAAACCTATCTAAAGTCTGAGAGCAGTCTTGAGTACGCTTTTGACATGCAATTTTGTACTTTAATGACATAAGAATGACATTTCCAAGATGGCTCTCAGACCTGGTGACTTGTGTCACCACGCCCTCTGTCATGTAGAACAAAGTTATGCGAATCAATTTTCAGAACACATCGTGTGGGATCAAGTAAATTTTCCTTTGAATATGACTCAAGCTAATTCTAAGCCGAAATCTTGGCCATCTCTCTTCACCGAGTTCGCTTTAACTTCACAAGGAAGAGTACTAAATAAACGAATCAGGAAGCTTATTTTCTTCTTAAAAGTATTTAAGTCATCAACCGAGCGGTACTTACAACTGTGAAATTAATAACTTTTAACATCCGCGCTACATAATATTATGATATTAATAATTAGGGAAGTTCCTTGTCACCCACAATCGCGTCTTTATAACGAGTATTCGAAATTTATTCGTATTATAACTACATACAGCCTTTTAGCCAACCGTTACTGAGACCATAATCATAACACACATACAGTAGAACCCGCTTAATACGCCATTTTACGCCGGTCCCTGCAAATGCAGACATGTTTTCATACATTTCTTAACGCTTAATACGATTCGCATCCCGTTTAATACGCGTACCTATTTGTCTCTTGTGGCAGCGGGTAGCGGGTCACAGGATGTCGCGGGAGACAGTGGCGCCAGTGCCACAACAAGATGTTGATACATGAAATTGCAAAATAACGAAACGCGAGACATTTTTAACGCAGATGAATTCGGTTTATTTTTTAAATTGAAGCCAGATAAATCCTATGTTTTCAAGGGAGAAACTTGTCATAGTGGTAAAGCAAATGAAGAGAGACTGACTGTCCTGGCCTGTGCCAATTCTGATGGGTCAAAAAAGTTACGTTTGCTACTTATTGCTAAAGTGGAAAAATCCACGATGTTGCAAAAACGTAACATATGATGCACATTCTCGAGTTTTTTTTTTTCGTGATTTTCCCTATCCCGCATAATACGCTTTCCGGCTTAAGACTCGTTTTTGGTTGGGTCCCTGTGAAATCGTCTTAAACGGGTCTTAATGTATATCATACATCCTATCTCTTATTAGCAACCGAATGTCGATTGAAGCATGTCGAAATGTCGATTGTACTGAGAATATAAATTGGCTAGCTCGGTCGGGGTAGTACCACCCTCTCACAGAAAATGGGCGTAAAGTAGCTATTATAGCTGCGTTTTGTACGATGAGTGAAAGAGGCGGAAGCCCAACCCCCTCTCTCTTCTCCCTCTGTCTCACTCCAGGTCAGTTCGAGCAATGCCATTGGTATTGCAAGCATCTATCTACAAGTTGAAACAGAAAGGGTCAACTTTTTTTTCAAAACTTAGCTTTGTAATTCTAAAACTATCAGCTTTGGAAGGAAACTTGAAAACCCAAAAGGTGTTACAGGGATACAGCTGCTGACAGATTACACAAGTCTACAAAACCTTTAGTACTTCAACTGTCCCACAAAGCCGATAGTTTTAGATTTACAAAGTAAAGTTTCAAAAAATACTATACCCTTTCTGTTTCACCTAGGCTACAGTAAGTGCTTAACATCAGGCGTGTCGTAGGCTGTTTGCCGACTTTGTTACATACAAAAGCGAATAGCCTACGTCTTACGATCGTGACAATTGAAACGTAATTAACTTTGTCACAACAACACCCCATTATCGATCGTTTAAACTGGCGTCACCGTGTTTACATTGCGATAGCCGCACACGTGCGCGCGCGCATTACGCAAAGCGCCGCGCGCCGCGGTCACTGATTTACTGGCCGCGCCGCATTATTGATGTGTGACATTTATTATACAACACTTATAAGTAGTTTGTAATGTTGCAATTTAATATTTAAACAGACAATTTGTGTTGATAATATAGGATATAGGGCAAGCAATGGTAAGCGAGACGAAATTTGGATCGGTGTGCTTTTTATTCAGAGAGTTTCGGAGGTATTTCGACTTGTCTTATTATTGGCTATGCTACGAAGCTCTCCCACCCGCTTCTTAGCACAGACAAGTGGACGGCCACCCTTACAGTATAGTGATTCTGAATCATCTATTTAGGTATATCTAGTACATGCTCTATGGATAAAAACATAAGATTATTTTTTTCTACCACTTTGCGCCTCGATCCGCACGGAGATGAGAAATCCAAACCGCTCTATCTGTTAAATTCAAGTAACTTAAAAAAAAGTATATAACGCCAAATATATAATAAAAAAAACACAGCCCGCATCAATTTAAACGTTGTACGAAGCTTCTTACAAATACTACTGTATGAAGCTCATGAAGCATTGTAAACATTGAGATTTCATACAATTTTATGCTGGTAGTCCGACCGTGAAGTGTAATAGAAGAAACAAACACGAACCGCGACTTCTCTAGTAATGTAAATATTTTGCTGTTAGCGCTATCGATTTTCGGAAACGCAATAAAGAACCACCATGCACTGTTTATACACGTTGAACGCAACGTGCCTATTACGGCAGCGAGCGTTATAAGTTCGACCAGCGTACCTCGCACGCGCGCCGATCAGATTCGTATCCCATACTAGGTGATACAAAATGGGTATACTATTTTTTTGCAACTTAACTTTGTAAATCTCAAACTATCGGCTATGTGGGACAGTTGAAGTACAAAAGGTTTTGTAGACTTGTGAAATCGGTCAACAGCTGTATTCCTATAACACCTTTTGTTTTTCAAGTTCCCTCCAAAGCTGATGGTTTTAGAATTACAAAGTTAAGTTTTGAAAAAAAAAGTATACCCATTATGTGTCACCTTGTATATTTGATCAAGATACCTTTCGTATAAAAACTTTATATTATAAAGACGGGCTAGACACACGCCCGCAGGAGGGACAAACTAGGCTGCAGACCCCCCTTGCCTACACAGACATCGGCCAGACTGACACACCAACTGTATGGTCCCAAACGAAGCGACGCTTGTACTATGGGTACCGTACAATGGACTGGGGGCGATCCCGGTGGCCCCCAGGCCTGGGCAAATTACGAAAAGGCCGGTTCCGAAATTTTATCTGACGCTAATCGAGTCCGCAACCACTCACCCTGTGCAGTAATCCGAGCGGCCTACGTTCAAACCACTGCGCCAAGCGGTCCTAAATTCTGGTTACGTCAGTAGGAAATTAAAGGTCAAATCCACCCATGATTGTCCCTGCGACAGGCGGGTAAATTGCCGAATTTATATAAAAATCTCACACAAGCTGAATGTAAAGTAGCTATTAGCTGCGTTTCGTACGGCCCTTCCCTTCAGGTCGGCAACGTGCGAACAATGCCTTTGGTATTGCAAGCATCTATAGGCACTGCTTTACATCAGGCGGGTCGTACGCTTCTTTGCCGACTTAGATATATATAAAAAAAAAACACTTTGAAACCGGAATATACCTAATTAGTGAAGTCTAATTACATACAGAACTTTCCACGTCTGTTATTGCACTTTAGCGGAAATGTTCATCATGCACGGAAAAAAAAAACTGGTAACTATAACCAGAATTTGGTAGTGCATACAATTTTTTTAGTAGTATATGTGACAACTCTACACATTGTAATCGCTACTAGTCAGTTCTTGTAAAAAGTGTTTGTAGGGACAAATAATCGTTTAGTACGTACAACAAGGTGCATACTGTACGATACTATATGAATAGTTTATATTACAATATATTATTGTTAATCCTACTAGACTGATTTCCAACTACTACTAGTTTTTTGTGCCCTTTATCAAACGACTTGTTGTTAATATAATTCTGATTGTTGCATATACTATAGGAATTTGTAGCGTCTACCAATGGAAATTGTAATTGTAAAGATTCTGATTGTAGCATATACTATAGGAATTTGTAGCGTCTACCAATGCAAATTGTAATTGTAAAGATTCTGATTGTAGCATATACTATAGGAATTTGTAGCGTCTACCAATGGAAATTGTAACTGTAAAGATTCTGATTGTAGCATATACTATAGGAATTTGTAGCGTCTACCAATGGAAATTGTAATTGTAAAGATTCTGATTGTAGCATATACTATAGGAATTTGTACACAGAAAAAAGTAGTCTGTTAATCAGTCACTCAAATGTTGTTATTGCTTACACAAAAAAGTGACTTGTGAACTCACAATTGACAAACAATTTATATTTGCTAGTCAAAGCTTTTGATAAAATCACATGTAACTTTTTGTGTTGGCAGTAACACCATTTGAGTAACTGATCAAAACCACTTTTTATAGTGTACACATTCCTATAAGTAGGTAGTACATATTACTATCAGAAATTTTACAATTACAATTAACATTATTAGACGTAACAAATTCCTACAGTACAACTTAGTTTAGTATGGTGGGCAGGGTTAGTTTACAGTTGTTCTATTTCACGAAGACATTCAGTAGAACCAATCTTCGAAAGTTTAATTTTGCGGGATGGACTTCGTAAGATATAACAAACTGTTCTCACTTAATAAATAAGAAATACACAAAAAGATAAGTTAATATAAAACCAGTCTTTTATTTATTATAAAATTTGACGTTTTTATCATTTCTTTGTAATATTCAAGAGTAGCACTGAGCACGTTATTTAATTCAAATAATTTTTTTAATACATGTCTTAGAGGTATATATTGGCCAGTTACACAATTTATAACGTTATTAGCAGACACTGATTCCATTCTATGTCCTAATGTATATTCAATAGGTTAAATATAAATACCGCTATTTTGAAAAAATTAAAACGTGAATACTCAGAATTAAAATGTTTTAGACTACCTTGTATGGACTCCAAGTGATTATATAGTTTAGGTAAACAGGATTCTGGAGATTGATTCTGAACAGATTTTGATAATATAGAAGTGATAGGATTCACTACAGAATTGTTTATAAGATTTTCTAAATTAGACATAACAACTTGAATAACATTTCTTGGTATCAATGGATTCGCATATAAACTGGCCGTGAAACTGGCAAATTTATTGTTTTCTTATATTTACGCGAATACTACACATTGAAATAAAACTATTTTACGAATTATAAAAAGTAAATAAACGCGATATAATCCGTAAAAATAGTTTTATTTCAATGGCAAATTTATTTTTAATTGAACCCTCGGATGTAGATAGATTTGATATCTCTCGTTCTATTGGAAATGAAACATTGGAAATATTACTATGACTTAAATTTGATGCAGGGTTTGGTATTACTTCGTGTAAAGTAGTATTATTTGGAGTGGTACAATTATTAGAAGCTATATTAAGTATTAGATTTGTTATTGTAACATTATCTTCTAAAATATTATGTGTTGCCAAATGTTTTTTAAAAGAATTAAGCAAATAATATTTCCGATTACAACCTGATTCAGCACACTGGTAATAATGAATTTGAATATTTCTATGAATTATTTTAATATGACCACACTGGTATTTTACAGTTGGTAAAATCAAATTACAAAAAAACATTCAGGCATATCAATAAATTTCAACCCCAAAGTCGGTTAACAAAGAATTGACTGAAATATACTGCTTGTCGTAAGGGGTCTTCAAGTCATAGAGACCATTTTGAATAAATTGCCAAGTAGTGGAACATTCAATAGGGTATCTACAATTCAATACATGAAAATTGAAGCAAACGTCAACCGCGTCCTCTATTGTATGGAGCACATAAAATGTGTCATTTACAATAACATAATATTTGGAAATTTTGTAACAGTTTTCTCCGACAATTATAATAAAAGGTTGCAACGTTACATTTAGTTTGGAGAATTTCTCTTGTCTGCTGGAAACAGTTGTGTGTAGCTCCAATGCAGTAGTTATGTGAGTTATAAATCCCTCGGCCGTTTCCTGTTTCACAGTACCCTGAATGCTATTATTGATTTGGCTTCCGCAGCTTTGACGATATCAGCTGCTTCTGAAATAAAGCATAAAAAATAATTTTAGCCCTTTTTTTACGTCCCAATCCTGAGCACGGGCCTACCCTCAAGGATTCAGGCCATAATCCACCACGCTGGCCCAGTGCTGGTTGGCGGATTTCACAGTCTTTCGAAAATTGGTTAAATCTCCTAAGACATGCAGGTTTCCTCACGATGTTTTCCTTCACCGTAAGCAAGTGATAATCATATAGAAATTATGATTCGCACATAGATTTCGAAAAATCCAGAGGTTCGAGCCGGGGTTTGAACCTGAGGCCTGGTAGCCCGCAAGACGCGTGCTTAACCAATCGGCTATCACTGCTATACTATGAAATAAAGCATATCAGATAAAATAGTAATATTGTAGTGGTGGAGACTAGCCAGTATTTTCGATTGGACAAGAGATAATTACACGTGAAGTGAAGTTACAATGAAGTACACTACTAACCTTCAGAAAGAGTTTCGAGTGGTTAAATCATTATTTTCACTGCATCATCGCGAATGGCTTTTTGCCTTGCGTAGTCTAAAATTTTATTCTTGAATAAAGCAAATTTTTCATGCAGCAGATTTTCTTTGTCTGGGTAAATTGTTTTGAAATCTTCAAGCAGCAGACTATAGCCAACTGGCTTTTTTAAGGCGGGAAATTCAATCATATACTGTGCGATTGTTTTGTCACTGGTGTTAAGACTCTCTAATCTTGCAGTGGCTGTTTTTCGCCATTTTTCTTCAATCATTTGCCATGGTTCTGTTGACTTCTGAAGCCAGATTATGTCTTGTTGTATGTCTGAAACATAATTAATTTATAATTATTATACATAAATATAATAAACTAATAAATTAGATGTATTATAATGTATTTGAAGAATTATTTTTCTCACCATCATAATTTTTGTCATTCTTCTTTTGTTTATGATTTTCAGCATACTCTTGTTCACAATCATCATATTCAAAATCTTTGTTCTGCAACACAAACATCAATTACTATTTTTATAATTTTTATATTATACCTAATAGAACTATTCAGCTACATAAGGATTAAGCCCCTAAGGAGTTGTGTATACATACATTGACCCAATTATTGTTATGAGTTTTGATTATTTACTCCTTATGTTAGGTAGGTACCGACGTAATTGACAACTAATACTAAATGTACCTACCGAGGTACCCAAGTTCATAACTAAGTTTAGCACTTACTTGTGGCATTATAGGTTCATAGTCTGAAATTTGCCGCCACAGATTCAGATTTTGCAGCAATTTCGCTCGATCTCCGATCGGCTTCACTAATTCTTTGATCATATCCGAATCAAGAATTCCCAATGTATGGATATCAATCCTGTTTCCTGTAAACAAACCAATGCCTAATAATTTAAGAAGTAGGTAATTTACGGTCAATTTACAGTTTCTTTTGCCATTATATAGGTACCGACCTAGTAATCCAGATATAATAATTTTGTTAAACCTAGGTACCGAAAAGAGTTGGTTATGAGTAGGTACCTAGTTAGATATGCAACCTCCCGAAAGACTACCTACAATCACTTACCTACTTTTCTTATTGACGTAAAAGCAATAAAAAAACAAAAAGGTAAGGTACCTACACTGTTTTAATTAATGTGAATCGCGGAAAAGATTACTTCTAGGAGATAAAGTATGTAACCAAAGAACCAAACTAACCTTTGAATACGTCAATGTAGTCGGCCATCGACCATTGCAACAGAAATGATCTCGTGTCTTCATCCATTGGGAACACTGTTTAATTTTTTTAGTAAGTAGATGCAATGCAACGACAGGTACTCTGTGGCAACGACGAACAGAACACTTCGATCGAATGCGCGGCGCTAGTGTAATGAAAGAAGCGGGAACCGACCTGCAGTGTTGCCGTTCTACAAAATTAAAAGTCCCTAGTAATAAGAAAAAATCCGCTAGATATTGGTAAATATTTTTTTTAATCCGCTAGAAGTCGCTAAACCGTATCGCTGACGCTCAAGTCTAATCTTGACGCCGATCGTTGTTGTTGGCAAATATTTTCATTTTTCGCAAAAAAAAAAAACAAAATCAACATACTATTTATTCAAAAAATCACAACAAATGTTCTGGATGATAAAAAACTGAAACTGTTACGTTTTCTAAGAATTACATAATTTACTACCTATATTTCAAAATCTAAACATATGTCAACCGGGTATTCAGCATCACTGGCACTGGAAGCGGAGGCTTCTCCAATGCCTACACCAGCTACTTTGGGCATTGGTTTTTGTTTATAAAAAGATTGTGAACGAGACAAACTTTGGGGTTGTGGCTATATTTTGTGCCAGGACGGATGTTTATGGTTGTTCAGGTGTAGTCAGGTGGTCTTAAAAAACACATTATTCTTCAAATATTTTCGGAAAAAAAGTCGCATATGCGACGGCTCAAAATTCGCTAGAAGTCTAAATCTTTTTTTGTCGCCAACTCAATTTTTTTCCCCGCTAACCACTCATGAATTCCGCTAGATCTAGCGACAAAGTCTCTAGAACGGCAACACTGCCGACCTGTCAATACACCCCGCTACTTTACACATTGTAACCACAAACTAAGGAATGTAACTGCAATCGACTTTATTATTGCAGGAACAATGTTATTCGTAATTATTGAAATATTACAATGTTATTGTTTGCGTAAAGATCTATATTGTAATCCCTACCAGATTCCCAATTACTAGAATTGAATAGTACACATTACGATCATATTGTAGCCGTTAAACATGAAATTGTTAGCTGTACGAAAAAAATGATTAGGTGTACTAAAAACTGGTACTGGGAACGAATTTTCGTTTACTACACATTCTGGTAGTATTGTAAAATATTTTTTTTTCCGTGTGGCGGCCATTACTACTGGTGTTAATTAACGCCACGGGTGCTCAGTTTGAAAGTAAACAAAACCGTCAAGGTTTGTGTAGACTTCGACATCCTTCGGCCGGCAGATGTCGGGAGGTAAACCTCAATTTAATCAATAAAAATTTTAAACTTTCCAAGAAATCCGACGTCCTCAAACTTAATATCGGGTTTCTCGCGAAAACCTATAAAACATTACGTTATTTTACGATTTTCAAATATTGAGGTTTAATGTTAATATATCCTAATTAATGTTATGGGACGTGTGACACATTTGTGGGAGCATAATATGCCTCTGATCTTTATTATGTAAAAGCTATGAAAACAATACAAGAATCCGTGACGAATATTTAGTAAAGATCAAAATAGTATGCACCAAAAATAGTTTATATTTAACCCAATCACAATACGAAAACATGGAGCACTTAGCTGCATTCGGGGATAATATCAAGTTACCATTCAACATACCAACATGACAGACAAAACGAACCGAATCACCAATATTATATTCATAACATCCTTTACCATGAATCAGCGAGTAAATAATCGTAAAAGTCGAAGTCAAGGAAACGCGTAGTGTCCTGCACCTTGCATTAAAAATCGTCGAAATCATGTTCGGGCATATCCAATTTGGTCCATAATCGATGTTTGATATGTATTTTGCCAAGTTCACTTGGCGTAAAAGGTTCAAATCGTCGGCTATACTCGTAGTAGTCATTAATTCGTCGAAGTGGAGGCCGCATAAAGGTACCGCCGATGCCTTTTTTTGAAGCGTTGTGGCCGAGAATTATTGTTCCCGTTATCGATACATCTTCTATGTATATATATAGAAATGAATGTTTATCTGTATGTCCTTTATAGAATCGTAAACTATGCTTATTTTGATCATGTCATGATCTTCAGCAAAGTGTTGTGCATGAGCCCACAAAGGTTTCTGAGTTGGTACGACCAATCTTTGACAGACGCGTAGCAACGCGCGCAGGGTACAGCTAGTTAGCCAATAAAAATGTGTCAGAATGCGTTTTAATGAAGTGTGGTGCTGCAAAAAAGTTAATGGTGATTGAATGAGGGCGACCACGCACTGGTGGTCGCGAGGAACTCGACTGCCGGCACCAGCTGATGCTGTGTGAATCACTTTATCTTTGGGATGCCAACAAAATTAATGGAGCGCTTTTAATGTTTCAGGCAACCCCAAAAGCTGTGGTTTACCGCACATATTTTTTTCTTTGTAATTCTGGAGATAATTTGGTCACAAAGATTGCGACAATCTACTGTTTTGACATAGGCACAAAATCTCTGAAAATATACCTACCGTTGATTAGCTAATAAACATTTAGGTTGATTGAAAACAATGTAAAACGTATACTTACTTTTAAAATAATTACTTGCTCTACTATCTATGGTACCTACTTGTGGGAAACAAACAAATCTATAAAAAAAATAGTGATGCATAGAAACGTGTAGAGTAACGCGGAAGTTGTTTCGCGAACGCTAAAGCAACCGTTACGTTACAAACGTTAAACAACAAAGTCAATGTTCAACTATTTATCTTAAAAGATAATTTATTACGACATTTGGAGAAAATAACTGAATTATTTGAGCACGGAGGCCTTGACATGGCCGTTCGATCTGGGACCCCGGGACACGTGCGGTGGACGTAATGTTATGAGAGCCAAGCTATAAACTATGTTTGATGAAATTAAACAATTAAATGGGGCAACGACTTTTCAATTTTAGATTTTTTATGGGATGGCGAAATAGAGATTAATTTCCTTAGCCATGCTTATATCTTATGAAAGTAAATAATAATATTACTTAGATCCTACAAACGGAATTGATTGATAAATGACATGCTATTTATGCGACTACAGAGAAGTTTAAAAACAGGTACCGTCTTACCGAAAATCAAGACTCACCACTACTTTTCTATGTAGAAAAATCTTTAAATAGAAATTACCTGTCTACATAAAAATAATATCGCAACCGAAGCACAGTTCAACCGGTCGTCCAAAAGTTTCGGAAAAAGATTTCTCGAGAATCCCGATGCCTTATTATCCGAACGAATTCAAAAGCACAGAAAGAGGTTGGGATTGTTAAGGAAATGTTTATATATAGTTATTAGACGTGTTACATTAAGTTTTCCTGTACGGATCGCGGGAATAGGGCGCCGAGTAAAATGGTAGCAGGTGCCAGAAGTGTGAATAATTGTGAGAGAATCGTTCTTGGAAGCTAATGTGGAGATTCACTGGTGATTCTGTTACAACTGTGACGTATTCTAGCATAATTAGAGATAATAATCAGTAGAAAGAGTTCAGGTATTACGACTCGTTTACAACGACGCAACAGCATTCATGGACGGCAATGTAGGCTATGGGTCTAGTTTCTTTTTCATTTCGGTGATGTGTCTGGGACTAATTATTGCAACTAACTGCATAGTGCGATTCTTAACCTTGATATAAGTTCTCCTAAATGTAGCATCATCTGGAACTAACGACCACTTGGCGCAGTGGTTCGAGCGTAGGCCGCTCGGCTTACTACACCGTGTGGTTGCGGGTTAGATTCCCGTCAGGGTAAATTTCGGAAATTGCCTTTTCTTAATTTGCCCTGTGGGATCGCCCCCATTCCATTGTACGGTACCCATAGTACAAGCGTTGCTTAGTTTGTGACCATACAGTTGGTGTGTTCGTCTGGCGATATTTACTGTTATTTATTTATTTATTAACGACTACTCTCTTAAGGTCAGAACACTCAGCGTTCATCCCAAAAGCGCGGTCAAATTACATCATAAAGTGCGTGTCTCCAAAAGGAATTTCCCAAGATTTATTAAGTCTTTAAACGCGATCCAAATCCAAATAATTTCACCGACATTTTCACTTGGCAAGGAAAGAGAACAAAAGCTGAGGCGATGGTTAGCCGGGTGGCCATTAACTAAGGTAATTGTCCAGTGGGGGGCACGAGAGCGTGACTGTCACGGAATCGACAGCCAAGAGGAAAGTCTTGCGGAAAAGTGTGGGGATTAATTGTAAATATACGTCCTACTAATATTATAAATGCGAAAGTTTGTGAGTGTGGATGTATGTTTGTTACTACTTCACACAAAAACTACTGAACGGATTTGGATGAAATTTAGAACACAGATAGTTTATAACCGGGATTAACACATAGGATACTTTTTATCCCGATAATCCCGAAATTTTTGTTAAGTTAAATACTACGCGGACGAAGTTGTGGGCAGCAACTAGTATGACAATAATTATCACACTTAAACCGGAAAATAACTATTTAGAAATTGATAAGGAATTGGTTATTCCATATAACTTGCGACTATCCTCATTAATTATTTTTTGTTTTGTAATTTAATGGAATCTACTTACCTATATAAGGATTTATGTTAATAATGCACGATATTTTTCTCAGCGCCTTAGTAAATCCTAATGGAGTAGTAACTAGGCTACCACAAAAAAATCTGTTAGTTATAATAAATATTTTCTGTTTGTACGAGTACACTTGGTTGGTTGGTTGGTAGCGAGTGATCTAATCAAGTCAGCGGTTAGAATTAAACTCATCTGATTTTTTTTACGGTAGATACGTCATCTTTAGCAGTTACTAAAGCGCCAAGCGAAATATCATGGATTATTAAAATAGGATCTTATATATTATGTAATAGTTTGCAAATTAATTAAAGACAAAACATTGCATGCTGTATGCAGATAGATGCAAGTTTAACCATACAACTACTCATTATGTTACTTATAACTTACTCATTATAATAAACGAAGCAGATCCACAAGGATATAATATAACTAAAGCAATGACCTCATATGATAAAATATCATGAAGGTACAGCTTCCAATAAGTACGATTGTTTTTGCATTTGTAAAGTTCAAGGCAAATCTAAATGATGTTCTGCCATTCTACAACATACTCAACCTATGGCCAACCACGCCAATGTTTGCCCAACATTTTGTTTACACGTAATAAATTGCAAACATAACTCAAACCGGGACATCCACTAACAATGAAGTGGCATAAATCCAGAAATTTGCGTTTCCAAAGAAATCTATACATGGCCAATAAATAGAACAGAATGTTCTGGGAACATAAATATTAATGACATTCTGGTCGCCCAAATGTCGCCACAAGTGGGTCAGCGATGCGTCGGCCCAAACGTGGCCCACCACCACCATAGTTCCGAAGAATTACTTTACCCAGAAAACTACACGAACGTGGGAAAATAACTGTAAAAATGTATTATGCGAGAGACGTATTTTGCAAGATCGTGTCTGCGAATATTTTGCTGCATTTGGACGTGAATCTTAAACTAGGAGCTGCAATCTAACAACGGAAAGAAATCAAGACTGATGAAACACAAAAGCAAACAGGTCTTATCATTACATTAAACAATGATAAAAGGGCAAGAATCAAAATGTATTAAGCTTGACTACCCGCACCAATTCTAATGCACCAAGTATCTACTACTTGAATTGCACTTTTCCCCTTTATTAATAAACGGGGTATAGCGGGTGAATAGTTACACACCGAATTATCTTGTTCTGTTATCAGTAATTGGACATTCGAAAGAAGAAGACAAAGCAAGGTTTAACTACACAATCGCTAACAGGGGGATAAATTCAAACTCATCGCAAGAAGGTCTCTGTTACTTTCTCACAAAGAAAAAAAAATTGTCCGCACAATACAATAGATCCACCAATATTTGGAAGAACGCCTCCTCCAAGTTTCGTAGCTCGCTCGGAGCAGGCCGACAAGTGGGTCAATACATTATTTATAGCCCCCACGTCAGCGGGTGCACGCCTCGTAATCTGCAACGGACCGTGTGCGACACCGTAAGCAATGAGGCTGTACGCGCAATGCGGCTTGCAACAATTTGAAGGGAGACGAACTAGAACGTTAGATCATCCAAGAAGACGATTGGGAGAACACCATATAAATTGCAACAACATTTTGTAGTATAGTCTTTAGACTACATAAATGAGGATGATTCTTGCGAGCACATCACTATTTTGGATTGATCGATATTTAAAAAATACTTACTAACTTCCTTTATGACAGAAAAACAAGATGTCTTCAGGAGTAAACAGAATATTCAGTATCCCAAAAAATCTGCAGCACATAATTATATGGCTTTCTTATACAAGAAAACGACAAGTAAGCACTTCTTATTGTGGTGAATCGTCTAGCTTTAACCAAGAAATTAACTTTAAAGGTGTTCAAACTAAATTAGCAAGAATCATGAAAATTATGAACATCAAGAGATGATGTTCCCTTATTACGTAGCATTACTTTGATAACCCACGTCGCGAAACAAAAAACGTGAACGTAAAACAAAACTGATAGGCTCAGACTTTACAGAGAATCTCTGTGAACACATTAGTCACTTTCCCGTATTATTTCCGTTACTTTGTTACCAAACAATGTGTTTGGTGTCAGCCGTTGTCCTGTGTTCTGACTTGAGACAACATACAGGCCGCTCCGTTTCTTTCGAAGTTTATTTAAGTTAGGTAGCGGAATAATGTATGTATTTACGATAACCATTTTTGGTGAACGGCCATTTGTTTTTTTTTTCAGAATTGTTCCTCAGCTACATGTTTTTATTTCCTGATGACGTGAAATATATTATAAAAATGTTGGTGTGCGTGTATTCGTAATTCTTCTCCTCCTAAACGGCTTGAGCGATTTTGCTGATATTTTGTATACTTATGGGGTCAACTGGATGGTTCTTAGCTATAGTTGGGTCCAGTAGGTGGCGCTGCTGTCGACGTCTAGAAGGCCAAAGTAGGCAAAAGCATGTGATGATATAAAATCTAATTATTCAACCCTCCTCCTCCTCCTCCTCATCAGCCTATACTAGTCCACTGCTGGACATAGGCGTCCCCTAATGAGCGCCATAGCGCCCTGTCTTCAGCTTATTATTATTATTCAATATTCAATAGAATTCAATTATCTAAGAGACGGAATTTAACAAAAACAAGTATAATAGCAGTAATAACTACCGTTACGAAACCCATAAAAATTATTGTATAATTGCTCAAGATCAGCCATATTGGATCTATTCCAAAGCCACGGAAACAAAGAGACTTTATTGGCTGATAAATCATCCTTTGTGATGAGCTAATTGTTCGTAGATCTTTTATTTGTTATACTTTTTTATGTTCCGTGTGGTATAACGAATACAAATGTGGTGGCCGTAATACTGAATAGAGAAGGTTGTGAGTTTATCTTTACATCAACCAAACTCGAATTAAACTAACATGTTTGATATTCACACACTTTCGGCAGTGTCTTTAAGTCTCAAGTTGCCACGTTTCAAGGATACTTCCAATAGAGTTCCTCATAGTTTTGATGGCTCAGTCTGAATATTTTGAGAAAAATGATGTATCCCCGTTATCTAGATCGCACAGATGTCCAAATGTTTACAAAGCCTAACAATACCGCCAGAGCAATATACCGAAGGTAACATTACGTAATCCAGCGCCTATTCCAAGTTTTAAAGTGTGAATAAAAACATGAAATCGGGCCATGGCTGTTGTATTCCACAATTTGATATGCGAATTACAAGATTGGATTGAGTTAATTGGCGTTAGAATTTAAGCATCTCTGAAGATCTTTATTAATATCGACTTGATAGCGAAAGTGTAAATTAAGCTTTCAATCTAAAATTACATATCGTCTGCCAATTGCGATATTTTAGAAAGATGATGAATGACTCGGCAGATTTTGTGGCTTCATTTCCTTTGCAATGATGATCAGCATGCGCGTTCTGTCCGTATTCGTCCGTATAATATGTTTGCTAGTAATCAAGCCTCTGTAATCCACACACCTATGCAGCCATAGCAGCCTTGAACATGGTAATTTGATCCTACAGAGGGTGTTTAAACCCTTGGTTTTGTCGAAGAAACTCAAACAGCATCATCTAAACAACAACACTCCATGAGATCACAGACCTCTCAATAGACATCTCCAAGCCCGAATCACTTAAGAACTATTTGGAGCGGCCAGTTTACTGTCTGTACCAGAAGATGTAAGGTTGCTAAAGCAAACTGCCCTATGACGTCAATACAACTGGAGTGCATCCGAATTAAGACGAAGCGCACTTAGCGACTGCCCAATACACTCGTTAAGAAGGTTGTAAACTGAATATGTGAAAGCATTTCTCTCAAATCATTGCGAAAGTAAACTCTGTCTATTTTAAAACAGCAATGGAGATTAGCTACGCAATTTAATCTCTGAAATATTAAGACTGCAAATTAAGCTAAGCGACAGAACTTTTTGGCGTTTCATTATATTTGCCTATTTCTCAGAAAGCTAGTTTTTGCTAGTTATTCGTTATTTGATCACTTGGTGTTCATTGCTTACGTAACATATATTTTGTACTTATAATCTTGAATACGGATGAACCAGTTCATAGCTGGTAATAAAAATGAATTTTGCTCTTTAGCAATTTATCATACTAATATTATAAAGAGGAAAACTTTGTTTGTTAGATTGTAATGAATAGGCTCCGAAACTACTGAACCGATTTGAAAAATTCTTTCACTGTTAGGAAGCTACACTATCCCCGGGTGGCATAGGCTATAATATATTTTCAAAAAAATTAGGGATCCTTACTAAAACTCGAATAATGTAACCGCAATGTACTAGGGATATTCAATAAACATCGATTTTTCGAATCACTCGATATTTATAATACGATATATCGAATCGATCCGATGTTTTGACAAACTGTTGATTCACTCGATGTATCGATGTATTTTCATAAAACATCGAATACCAGATTTAATTAAAACTCCGTTTGATCTCTAAATTATTCTCATACATAGTTTTAACTTTTTTAATAAACAATATTAGAATCAGCGATGGTTTCCATGTGTACGGGGATGCCTGTACTAATTTGTCTGATAGGGGTTGGGTTGGGCTGATAGAAACACTGATATAGCTGATATGATAAAAGTTGTTATATTATAAAACTGACATCAAACGTAAGTAATGGGAGTGAATTTAATGAGGGGTGAGAACGTGCGGTTTGCTTGATGACCGATGACGAACTGATTTTGGTTACAATACAATTTTCGTAAATGTGAATTTGGGTCAGTGTGATTGCTGCTTCGGCAAATGTACGTGCATGGTCGTACACCATGAAAAGTTGTATTTTCTTAGACATATAGATTTCTTGAAAATTCAGCATCCTTGAACACACGCGATAAATGTGCAGACATGGACAGTGCTGGTGTAGGAGTAGTATATAATTATAAATTGACGCTTGTATGGAGTGTCTGAGGGCTGACTAGGTGAGGGCTTTGTGTTTTGATGTAATGTTAGAAAAAATACTCGATTTTCAGTAAACATCGATGTTTGTAACCGATACATCGGAAGACATCGATACACTTCCGATATATCGCATCGAAAAAAACATCGATGTTTTTTCTAAGTGGTCACCCCTACAATGTACCCGTGCGAAGCCGGGGCGGGCCGCTAATTGTTAATATAATGAGATATACGACAAAATATTGTTACAAACGGTTAAAAAAGTCACATTTGCCAACTCTTCCCTAACCACCAGATTAACTGTCACTTCCGCTACAATATTTATGTCGATAAAAAGACGAAAAGTGTGATCTCTCGCGTTTATTTAGATTTAACACGTGTTATAGTTTTATGAGCTTTGTGAAATTCTCAAAAACGCGCGAACGAGGGAGGCTAAACGCCACGCGCGCCAGAAAGTTCAAAGGATTCCAATTCGGAACATACATTTTATTCCGTTTTAAGCATAGACAGTAGTAGATATAGTTGATAGTTTTAAGAATACGAAGTTTTCTGGTTCACAAGTTACGAAACCACCTTTTGTTCTATTTTAAAAGGATTTATTTGTTTGTCTGCTGTTAACGGAGCGAGTGATTCCGGGTGTTTGGTTAATATATATTTGCATATTCTTAGATCCGAACAATTTTGTTTTTTTTTTGTATCTGTAATATAGTAATTAATGCTCAAATTAATATTAGAAACTATTGAAATGTATTGACCGTTCCAAAACTCGAAAGGTGTTTGCAGAACTTAAAATTATAGTGTGGCCATTTAATTTAATTGCCTTATTTTACAGCTCCGTCGATTATCCATAAAATATGCAATGAACAAGTCCAGATTGCGTATTAATTTAACGAACCACTGAATCTAAATGTAGTAACAAAGTTAGCCAAGAAATTCTAAGAACAGACAGGTCTGGACTCGACACACATCCTGACATAGAAAATGAAAATGAAAGGATGCGTTGCCCCTAGCCACAGACGCTTTTAGACGGTATTCCCCGAACTTTAATACGTAGCTTAAAATACTAAGGCGTGACTACGTGTTAAGTGGAAGATACAGCGAAGCTTCTTCCTGAAACCCGTCCCCTTACCGATCCCGCACTATAAATAAGACGCTGAAACGTTTTCACTTCAGTCGTTCAGGAAAGCTCGAGGTGAGCACTGTGCCAAATAACAGCGCCCCCTAGTGACAACGTGATTAGGAACGAGTTTGGAAAAACTTTTTTTGTTGTATTGTTGAAAACTTGTGAATTGGATTGTTCAGTGAAAAACTACAAGATGTTGGACAAATCTATTATCGGTGGCAGTTTGGAGAGCGTGGTAAGTTATTTTACATACAATCGTGATGTGTTACTTCGTAAATAAGAACCTCACGTATTTGGATTACGGCATACCGATGGTCAACGGTGACAGTTACGCAAAGTGCATGGCCAGCGTCTAATGCGCTTAAAAAGGCACTGACTTGTCTATGGTCGCTGTCATTGAACTGCAGCGCGCGTGCCCCGGCTGTTTGAATATGGAATAACGCTCTTTACGCGGCTCTTTACGCGGTAAAGGTCTTGACATTGCTTAGGTTGGTGACATTACTTCAGTATCAAATTATATATTCGGTTTTACTGATGTCCGAAATCGATATGATCAAAATGTTAAGATTAAACTCGTGATTGCTTCCACCAAAAAAGATTTTTACGACTCGGTAGAGGTTAACCGGTATTGAGACCTTGGCGGACCTCGGCTTTCATGTTGATAAATATTTATATTACTTTCTCTAATTAAAATATTTAAGATAAAAATGAGTTACCCTGCAAACGAAATAAAATTAATATAAATTGTATGCGTTAAATTAACATAGTGTTTTTACAATTGCCATTGAATGGTTCTATGGAGCGTATTATAGATGTATAGTTATAACAAAATAAAATGCTTACACATAGCCTCAACAAATAAAAAAAACATACTAATAAAAATCTATGATCATATTAAATTTAAACATCGAATCAGTTTAACCAATATTGAATTAGAACGCGTTATCGCAAGCAACAATAAAGAATAGAAAGTGTATCTGTCAATCAGACAATGTGCTGTCACGGCTGTCAAAAGTGCCGATAGTTTGTGGGTATTACTAATTCGCGGACCGGTCCTAGCGAAGTTCGAAAACGATACTTTCACCGGTGTAATAGTTAATTGTAAACTCGATAGGGTAGTTCATAGTCGATTCGATGTCGCAATAGTCTAATATAGCTGTCATTCGTCCGCTGGTAGTACCGGTTTAACTTTAACGTTTTGAAAGTCGAGAGCCGCGGTGCCTGATAATGACAAATGACAATTTAAAAACGGAACGCATTGAAAAAGCGTTTCGTATAAATCACCGCTGTTTCCGTTAATATTTAATAATAAGTCGGTCATTTGGAAAAATATAACGATTTGTCAAAATTTAAATGTGGAATTAGGTGTTTGTTTGAGTAAATATTTTTTAAGGTTTTACTAATTACGAGAAGTCCGTCAACATCAATATTGATGTGTACTACTCTATTGTAAACTAGCTGTACCCTGCGCGCGTTGCTACGCATCTGTCAAAGATTGGTCGTACCAACTCAGAAACCTTTGTGGGCTCATGCACAACACTTTGCTGAAGATCATGACATGATCAAATGCATAGTTTACGATTATATAAAGGACATACAGAAAAACATTATTTTTTATATATATATAGAAGAAGAAGATAATTTGAGGCTTTGAATTCGTTTAAGTAAAATAATTGTTGCCGTATAAATGTCATAAACTACACAACAAAAAAGGGTAAAATTATGAACCTTTCCCTTCATAAAGCCAGTTAAAAGAGGAGTAGGCATATATAAATTAGACTACTACTACTACATGTATTGCTAACAAAGAATCGACCTTATATCTTCGATAGTGAAATGAAACATAACTGTTTATAAAGTCGTTAAACTAGAGGTCATTATCATGGATCTGACAGAGCATCGTGGTGCAATATGTAGAAAAAAAAATCTTACTCATCCGAGAGTAGTGACGAAAAAATGCGCGTGGGCAAGCCAGTTAGTCACGTAGCACATACGCAATGCTTATTAATTGTCAAATCAATTGGTTTTTGTTCGCGTTGCTGATAAAATCTGTTCGCGTGTGGGGAATTTTGTTTGTGAATTACATATTTGTGAGTCATTAGTAACGGAACTGTCACGAAAACAAGAATAGTCGTCCAAAATAATTGAGTATTTATTCTTATATAAAGTGTTATTTTAATAATGCACGTAATTTTATATGGTGCCTTAGTCAATGCAAAAATGTATATACCTACCAAGAAAATATAATATGATGGGTTTCTTTCTAACAACTGACCTTTCATTAAATCACTCGCTACCACCCAACAGAAAAGATTTATACCATCAGGTTTTTTACATCATCTTTAGCATTCACAAAGACGGCATGCAAAATGTCGTGCATCATTAAAACACGACCCTGTATACTATCTATACACATAATATTCAAAGCGGTGCGGTTTCAATAATCGTCTATTAAAATTAATGTGCACTCAAACACGTAGCTAACCCGCGCTAAGAATAGCTGTCTATACTTGAACCGAACGAGAATAGACGTTGCATACACACGCATAAGTACACAATTAAGCATGTATACATTTATACACAATTCGCGGATTCGATCGCTGTAAATTTAGGACGAGGCGTTCTGTTTACATTTCACGTGTTGTAATTTCACGTGTTTTATAAAACCAAAGCTAGGGAATCGAGCGTTTTGGATTATTTACACGCGTCTGGCTGTAGTTCTTACGAACTACGAACAGAATTAATAATTTAACTGTGTACTTTTATTTGGATTAATAGCGGCTTCTGGGGATTACATTGATAGCAGTCCCGTTAGCTCTTCCAACTGAGATGAACGCTTTGCATTAGGACTTAGGGAGTTAGCTCACGTTAATAGTTTTATGAACACTTTAGCTCTCAAGGTCCGAAACGTGCGAACAACTCCTTTGGTATTGCAAGCCTGTATAGGCTACAGTAACAGCAGGCGGGTTGCACGCTTGTTTACAAAATTTGTTATACAGGTTGAAACAGAAAGGGTATACTTTTTTTTTCAAAACTTAACTTTGTAATTCTAAAACTATCAGCTTTGGAGGAAACTTGAAAAACAAAAGGTGTTACAGGCATACAGCTGTTGACAGATTTTATAAGTCTACAAAACCTTTAGTACTTCAACTGTCCCACAAATCCGATAGTGTTAGATTTACAAAGTAAAGTTGCAAAAAGAAGTATACCCTTTCTGTTTCACCTAGTATACAAAAGTGTTGAGAGCATCAAATTCGGAAAATTTCGGTAACAAAGCTGCTCTTCTAACCATTAACGAACAATAAACAACACCCCTAAACCGTCAATTAAAAATTAAACCGTAAAAACCACAGTTACACACGTAATGAGAAAAAGTTAACAAATCCAGTTTGGAGTATCAACTCTAACCCAAACATAACTTTGAACAGAACAAAACGTAGCTGTAAATTGGAGAAAAAAATAATGTATGTCGGAGATGTACTTTTTTGCACGGTCGTTTGCACACACGGCTAACGGTAAATAAAACTGCGCACATCGCACTTTGAGCCGTAAAACTCGAGTGTAGAGTACATTTTTATGTGAAACCACGACCGCGCCAATTAATATCCTCATCATGATGATTTCTATTTTGGCTGTTGAATTAAAACAGGCTTTTGGAAGCACTGATCGATGAATTATGGGCCTTCGGCTGAATATAATAAGGTTGACTTATGTAATCATTACGGTGGTATAAATCTTGCGTTATGTATTAGACTTTCTTTTCTAATAAAATACATGCCTCTTCTGAATTAACTAATAATACACAATTATAATTAAATATATTAACATTCGGCCGTTATATTCCTTTTACGATACAGAAGATAAAGATACCACGTATTACACTGATATTAAAGTTGTAATTACAATAACCTATTTGCCCTTACAGTGCTGTAAAGACGCATTCAGCAGATTAGACAAACTGATGGCAATGCAATATTGATGTAGCCATAACAAGCGTTCTAGGTGCTCAAGGTAGTTAACGGAACATTTCCGATGTCGGAAACCACAGCTTTGGCCATTCTATCTTTTTCAAATGAATTAAAAGAAAGATGGAAGACGTCGTTTCCGACACGGAAGCTTTCCGTCGACTGTAAATACCAGGTCATATTTATAACGAAGCTCTTGAGGGACCTTTAAAACCACACCTTAAACACCGTTCACGTAACACACGTAACACACGCATATTGAGTACGATAATAGATATTGCATTGAACGTGCCGATGCGTTCAGCAAAAATAACCTGTGACAAATATAACAGTGCCTTTTAGTGGTGTTATCACCTTCACAACTATAATAACATGCCACGAATAACGCAGTATGCACGGGACAGAAATACTGCACGCATTTTAACGTAATATAACTGAACTGGTACGAAATGGGACACGGTGAGACATCGATAGAATAGTGTGGATACGTCACCGCTCACGGCGCGATGTGACGGCTCGGGGCGGCTGACAGCGACATTACCTGGAAAACGGAAAACACAAGGTTAGGTAAAAAAAAAAAGTATATTAAAAAAAAATGTGTGCAGCGCAGATTCGTCAGGCGCAATTTGCCGTTTTAATTAGACCGTGTTAACTATCACCGGTAATAGGACAACTATTTAAAAATGACCCATATCCACGTTGCGACCCAAATTCGCAACAGTGCAATGTTTTTTCTACAGTAACCCATTAAAAAATGTTACACAACACGCGCTGTCAAAACACAAAATCTAGCATATTTGTCGTGTCAGTACCAGTGGACGTTGAAATATTGAGTTTCTTTAAGCTGTAACAGATTACTTGGAAAACGAGAAAAAAATTGATCAAAAACAACGTGCACAACAATTATAGATTAAAGAGCCGCAAAATAAGTAAGCCGCAAATGTTAGTTGATGTTTACATGTTTTTTGTCCTAAATACATCGAGTAAGACATTAATAATACAGTTATATCACATCCTACGTGAATGTTTAATGACAAAATGGAAAGTTAAGAAAATAATAAAATTATTTTTATACAATTAAGACAGCTCCATAGCATCACAACGTCTCGTCTACACCATGTTCTAATGAACTCCAATAATAAACCGTCTATTTTCGCGTGACCTATTATTTGACCAGTGGCCGGCAACGTAATATTTCGGGATTCCAAGTATACCATAAACAATATTGCATAATAATAAAACCGAATTAAATCGGAAACATCCACTCGCCGGTTGCACAACCAGTCGTTAACGCAAAAGCTTTTATACATCAAAAGACACATTAACAAAACGTTTACCGAGGGATGGATCCAATAAATATACGTTTTTATCGCTCTACCTCTTTCGACCTTCGCTCGATGCCTCGTGACATCATCATGTCGTGTTTTGACGCTATTGTTTTCAATATCATGACGGCCTCAAGTTGACTAATGATTGTGACGATCGTAAGCTTTCCAACTTCTTAGGCGGACAGTTCACGAATCGGCATCATGAGCGCTGCCAAATACCCGTGGATTGAGACATAACGGCTTACACGACAGGTGCCATCAGACATATGGGCACCGCCCAAAGGGCTCGCATGACGTAATGAACACCGTCTGAGGCAGCCCTATAAAAAGGGACGGCAACACTCTAGCCTCACGTTCGTACAGTCACGTAGTACCATTTTATTGATACTCTAAATAATCCCACAAGATCACTCGCAGTTTAGAGTTATTTATGGGACAGATGGGAAGATTAACAATGATTAAGATTGTTTGTGACAGCTTGCAGTTGTTGACTGGTGATTTATTTCGTTCCAGGTGTCGAGAGACGACTACGAGATAGACTACAGCCCGAGCCCTAGAGGGTCTCCGTTGAAGGACACGTCCAACATCCAGGACGAGCAATACTGTATCAGCCGTCACAACCCGAACAAGACCTATCGCCGCGAGTCGGTGATTGCCTCGTGGAAGAGTTTGAAGAAAGAGAGAGAGCTGGCCCTTGGCAAGCGTTTCATCTACGTAGATGCCGACAGCTACCAAGACTACTACGGCAGGAACACGGTGAAGCGATGCAAGAGCGACAGGAGCTCCAACCCTGCGCCCAGAATCCCCAAGAAAGTCAAGCGGACATACTCGGTCCTGTACAGATATGATCCCAATGAGGAGAAAGTCGTCAAGGAGTACAAGTATCAGCTCCCTAAAGATAATGAAAATGTGGACCTTCCCGTGATGCAGAAGTCCTACTCGGAACCGTTCCTGAGGCCCGAGGCGATGCCGAAGAAGAAGGTGAAGAGGTCCTTCACCACGCTCCTCAGCATCAAGACTAAGTTCCTCAACATCTTTGCGTCGAAGAGTTAAGATGTGTAAAGGGACCTACATGGATTAATTGCTCAATTTCATGCATTTTATACAATGGCGTGTTTGTTACTCTTGTAACTAAAGATTTTGTAACCGCCATGTATCTAGTCAAAATTTTGCTAACAAGCTTCAATGGTAGAACGCTATTTTATTAAGACATGGCAAAATACATACAAAGGTAAATATCAACATAAAACGTGTTGTATATCGCGTCGGTATTTCAACACCATTCGATATTTTGTGAAATTTATATGATTTCAACTGCATGGTATTATTTTAAAGTGCCAGATGTATTCATAAATTGTAAGGATAGAGTTTATAATTTGTGATATTTTCGTGTGTTGTGATATATTTTATTTTTACTATATATACAGTTTCGTAACTCTAAGCTTTATGCTTACGGTTATCGATGACTAAATGATTATAGTTTGTAATAATAATCACCAAAGATATAATGCAAATGACAAAATGTAATTCTTTATATTAGCAAATAATATAAATGAATAATATTATTTGGCAGCAACTGCAGTACTAAAAAATGTTTGTACAATTCTTTACATTTAACTTTAAATGTAAATGTAACTCTTTTATACAATCACATCTATTTTGATAGCTATTTGCTCTTTTATATTTCGTAAGATAATATAAATTGTATTTAAGCAAAAAGGTACCTAGCTTATGTGTAATTAAAGATCGTTATTCATTTTAAATGTGATTATTTATATTTTATTTAAAATATAAATGTAATTACTGATAACATGTCATCAAGAATTAATTTATATTTCTATAAAAAATATAAATGTATTTCTTGATATCTATACCTATTACATTATAATTGTTTATATTTAATGTGTTAAATATAAATGTAATTTACTTTTAAATGTAACCAAGTACCTACTTTTGCAAATGTATATTCAATTCTTTATATTTGACACTAAATATAAATGAAGTTGTTTAAAAAACTAATCATACAACCTTATGATACGTTTGAAATATTTTTTTTACATTGAATAAATACTAATGCCATTTTAAAAGAATTTTAATGATTATGTTTGTATAACAAAACATCTACCAACCTAAAAATTGATTAGCATGGTAAACTATGGTTGGGGCCCCCCTCACATTGAGGGGAGATCTGTGCCCAGCAGTGGGCATACAGTAGTTCCATTCCTATTATTTATATAGCTTTATTTAGTACTACTAAGTAAGATGCCTAATTAGAATAGTTTATTAATTAATTTATTAAACACATATCAAGTTGTAGGATAATTTAACTTTGGCATACAAATAAGAAAATGTTATAAAAGTAATTTTAAATTAAGTATGTTAAGGGATTCAATAAATTTATATAACAATTATATATGTATTTTATTTATTTTATCTTCACTTAGACATTGTTTTTTTTTATATGAGTACATTGTTTATGATTAGGTAGCTACTAGTACAATTTAATTTTATACTGAGTACCTATAGCAACTAAGGCTACAATGTATACCTGGCTGGCCTGCAACTTATGTCGTACCGTGGGGGAAACTGGTCAACAAAACTGATGCCTAGTTGTCCCATTTTCCCCTTTAGGCTATAAGCTTTACTCCTTATAGTCCAATCTGGGCATGCCTATGCTGGGGTCTATAAATAGTAGCAAGTTAACTTGATTGCTAGCACCGTGAGTTATCAACAAAAACAACACCCTTTTTACCAAAACCGCAACAAGTATTATTGAAGATTTATGTCCCATTAGTTCGACATTTAGAAAGATAATTATACAATGGACCCGCATAATAATTCCATTGTTAATTAATTAATCAGAGAAGGCCACAGATATAGTTATTTTAGATGGCATGCGGGACGCTTGTCTACAGAGGATCATGTAACTACTTGCACTGCTACTAACTGACTTTAGTGAAATTAAGGGGGTGTTGCCGTGATATCGAGAACTTATGTCTTGAAAATGTCTTAAATAATTTTAAATCTAAAAAATAATTCGGCTGAGATAGACCCAGCCCTTCTGGAGCTACCATGCGACTGACAGACGGAAGGCATAGTAGTAAAATAAATCACACCCCTATTTTGTGTCGAGGATTAGACCATGTATCAGATTTTTTTTTCTTTTTTTATTTATATTTCTTTAAGGCTAAAGCGCCCATCTAGCCCGCGAAGTTCAAATTTTTTGAGTTCTTTTAGAAATTTTTCATAATCCGACAATAATAAAAGACAAATTTTGTAATTCGCGAAAAAGACCGTGTGCAGTGCATTTATTAATACATTTATTTTACTCTAAATATTATCACGGTGGATATGATACTAGTAAATCACTAAATATACAAAAATTGCCAGATTATCTGGATAGCTGTCGTTCTTGAAATGTTTTAGAGTAAGTTGGATATATTAATAAATGCATTGCACACGGTCTTTTTCGCGAATTACAAAATTTGTCTTTTATTATTGTCAGATTTTGAAATTTTTCTAAAAGAGTTCAAAAAATTTGAACATCGCGGGCTAGACAGGCGCTTTAGCCTTAAGATTACTAGCAGTGTGATCACATAACTAGTATGCCCATTAGCCCCTCCAACTAAGATATTGCTTGTGTTAGGAATGGGCTCACGTTAATACTTTAATGGCCAGCATGGGGATCGAACCCGAAACCTCTCAGTTAGAAGAGCGACCCCTCCAACCACTAGGTTATTAACGTCTTTATCTTCAATATTATGCACTTAATTCACATTTAATTGTATTCTTCATTAACACATTTCGTAACACTCTACAGATTATAATCTGTAATCCCCAAAAAATGACAGTTCACACGACATAATCTCAAAATCCTACTAATATTATAAATGCGAAAGTTTGTGAGTGTGGATGTATGTATGTATGTATGTGTGTTACTCCTTCACGCAAAAACTACTGAACGGATTTGGATGAAATTTGGAACACAGATAGATTATAACCGGGATTAACATATAGGATACTTTTTAACCCAATAATCCAATACTACGCGGATGAAGTCGCGGGGCACAGCTAGTATTACATATTATTAAATTCACAAAAAGTGACATGCAGTCCTAAATCCGTGGGATAAACACGAATGTAACGCGATTTCAGATCGAGGTCGAAAGGGGGGAGAGGAGGCGGGTAATGTATCGGTTTTAGAGATAGTGTAAACAAAACACAGCCGATGCACGAATGACGTATTTCTTGCGTAGTAGGTATCGATACGTTTTATACTGGCTTTTTCGCAACTCTATTTCGATTCCCCGTGTTTGCTTAAGACTACGTAGTACTTTGACTAGCACCTAAGGCCGCCGACATGGCTTTACGATTATGATAGCCGGGGCCGGCAGCTTAACGTGCCCTCCTAAGCACGAACGGAAGCGCTCAATTGTGCCAATGTCACAGGAACCCGACACTGCTAACCGCTGGCATCTCGCTCAACTCGCACTTGACTGCCGTAAACTGACGTATCGCGTATCTGAATACGTCTTTTTTGCAGTTATTCTATAGACAAACTTTTTACCCCCCTCAAGCGGTTCAAATTTTTCTTCGCATATTGATTTTTAACGGTGAGAGGAATCATTAGAGCACGTCTGGTACGGGGATAAGAACCCACGATTTTCGGAACCCGACCCGGTGCCATACCCACTAGGCTATCATGGCCTTTCACGACTTATCAGTAAACACGAATCTACATAAAATTCTACCTTCCCACTTTCCTATTTTCAAGCCAAGCCTTAGATCCTCGAGATTTATAGCAAAACTTTGTATAAAAATGCAATTGTCTCGTCTCGGTCGGTTGACGGCGAGTGCCAGGTTCGTTTCCCGAGCGCCCGTGCGGGTACGTGTCTCATTGTTTATTCAGGCCGGCAGGGCGCGCCACTGGAGCATGTCCGCACCAAGCACCAAACACACCTGCTTATAAACCAGGTGGAATTTTACAATTAAACATTAACACCCCCCCCCCCCCCCCTCCCCGTAAATTACATCAAGAATATAACAGCGGAGGACTAAGGGAGGCGGATTATGTCCAGCAATGGATGTCTTCGGCTTCAAAGATAACACACGGATGGATAGAGAAGTGAATATGGATGTTTTTTTGTTTTTTTTTTAATTGACTGTGCACAGAGTGTGCACAGCCGCCGCTTCTCCCCTGACATAATCAGGGACCTTTTTTAGTTTTAATTTTTTTCATTTAGGGTATTTTTCTTTTTCCCTTTGGGTAAATATTTTTTTCATACATATCTTTAATTTAAAATATGGATGTTGGTATGCGCGGCCACAGTCTAGAAAATCATACAGTCGTCTAACGAAAGCCCGAGGATCAAACTATCATAATCCACATGATGGCCACTCGGGAGACAAGGACTGACTGCATGATAGATATAAGTATACTTTTACTGTGGCGTTTTTCAATAGTCTAAGGAACTCGAGTAAAAAAGCACATCTTCCATTAATAAATGAATTAGCACATCATTAAAGACTGTATTGCAGTGAACATACAGCACAGTATTGATTGAGATTGCTACTGGACTTATGAACGCCACTGTACATTTTAAAGGAATATTTATGTTTAGTAAATGCCTATGTGGAACTCTCGCATTATTATTGCGTCGAAAAAATAATAATCAATAAAGCTTTATAAATTCATAAGTAATACATAAATTAATAATCAACAGACATTCCAAAATATAACAAGTAGCGCCATCTATCGGACAATCGCCGAACTGCGTGTTTAATCCTGAAACTGAAGCCAACAATAGAAGCTTTAGTTAGAAATGGGAGCAAAAGTTTTCAGGGATTCCGCTGTAGAGGATAGTGAGATCAAATGTTGATTACTATACGAAATTTCACATGCGATGACAAATTACGTTACACGCCCATCAAGTTACGTAAATAACACGCAAATAATGTTTTTTTGGTAATATTTCCTAGATACCCCTATTAAAAAGAGGTAGGTATTAATTGTTTTTTAATATTAGCGTAGATATTGAAGGAATTAATGAGCAGAATGTCGATAGCATTCATTGGAAGCAAGATTAATTTCCTGGACATCCAGCAAGATTCGTATTTAGAAGATTTGTATTTATAATATTCTATTAAAACAATTCTTGAACGCTTCTGTCTATAATTGAAACATAGGTTTATCGATATTAGGGGACTATATAGATGGATATTGGGCATATTGGGCTTTGGGGTTTTCATATTAAAAAAAACATAATTCACATAAAACAGACCGGAGTACAAAAACGTATATTAATTATGGAAAGATTATTAGTTAGTGTTTACCAACACTAATCCATTGAATCGGTGGATTATGAGTACAAATTAACAACACAGCCCGCCGCCATTGTTGCTGGCTCGCCTACCATATCGAATACGCGGATGATTACACAATCGAATCATTTTAATTGATACGCCAACGTGTTTGCAATTAAAATAATAATAAAGGTCGGGCCGTGACCTCCTTGTAATTAAGTCACTGTCACTGTGACATTGGTGCATTATTGTGTGATTACGGTTAATAAATCATTATTACTTCACACTGGCCAAACTCTCCAGTAGGCCTCCATTTAGATTTTCCAAAGTGGACGGTCACATTTTTGTTTTGTGTTCTTATTAAATGTGTTTGGTATTTGTTACTTGACACTGGCGAAATACCTATTAAACTGGGAGGGCCATAGTTTTTAGGAAAGAAAGAAGAAGAAGTCTCCAGTGCATGCCGTGTTTTTGCCCCACTTGACATCGGCAGATTGTACAAACGGACATAGCCATAAAAAAATATAATAATCAAACTGTTTTATACAAAACGTTATCTGTGCTTTTTATTGTTATTGAAAAAATTATTAGTAATTAGTTGTAATAATGGTGTGTTAGAATAATACGGATATAGAAACTTTATTTATGTGTGTAACTTTTATAGTAATTATAAGATTTTTAAATGTAAATCTGATCTAGACCCGTACCTATAAATAAATTGATCTTAAGTGTGAGAGCGATATTGAGTACGCTTTTGACATTTGGTTTTGTGCTGACATTTCCAAGTTCGCTCTCAGACTTGAGATCGATTTATTAACCTGGCCTTAGAGTTAAACGATTCAATTACACAAAGTAGGTAATTTTTAGAGATCGGTACCAAATGATCACAGAATAGATAAGTGGTTAAGCACGCGTCTAGCTGGCACAAGGTCCTGGGTTCAAACCCTGGTTCGCACTTCTGGGTTTTTCGAAATTCATGTGCGAATAATAATTTCAATATAATTATCACTTACTTACGATGAATGAAAACATCGTGAGGAAGCCTGCATGTCTTAAAAATCTAACCAATTTTCGAAATACATGTGATATCCGCCAGCCCGCACTGGGCCAGCGTGGTGGATCCCCCTAGTATTGAGGGGAGGCTCTTGCTCAGGAGTGGGACTCTAATAGGCCAATTTTTTGTAGCTAAGTTATTGGTATTTAATCTACTTAATTACTATTGATTTGTGTAGTTCATATTCACCATCACTATTAATATTTCTCAATGTTCATTTAATTAACTTAGTAAGTCCTTAATAATATTGCAGGCAAAGTTGTTTTATAAGAACACTATGGTACTATACCATTACTGGAGGTCAGCCTGACCTGAACATTAGAGTTTATTACCGTTTCAAAATAATGAATTTATATGGTTAATTTAATAATCGACGAAGATAAAATTAATGATTGACTTGCCATGACTGGCTTTAATTGATCAGTAATAGGTTAGGTATCAAGCATAAACTGTAATACATAGCGGGATTTTAATATGCCCTGATTCAAAATTTATGTATATCTAGTAACTATCAAGAAATTAGAAATGGACTTCTCCAAGTAATCTGATAAAATATCCGCCATTTCACTGATAGGGTTTGAGGGGAATGTTGCAGAAATATGGTAAAAATGGAGATTTGATAAATTCGCTCGCGTGATTAAGTTGTTATTTTAACATGTTCCGTAAATTGATCACTAAAAGTCTACATGTCTTCGATGCATGAATACAACTTGAAAATATTATTTTACTCGACACTGGCTAAATGGAAAAAACGAAGAACGAAAAAAAAAATTATAAAAAAAAAGATCTACAATCGAATCAGTTCAAATATTTCGTTCCAAGCATCATTGTGCCCATTGATACCGACCTCGCCAGTGACATTGGCTTCAATTGGAAATGATCGCCAGTGAAATGACTTGGCCTCTATTACCGTGCCACTCGGATTAAGCAAGCAAACTTGGCTGTTTTATACGCTGAGATTTTATTTCGGTGTTATAATAAGTATTGAGATAAGTTTTGAATTGTATAAATTGTTAGTGGGCCAGATAGTCTAGTTTGAAAACAGACAGGCGAAAGTGGTTGGAGCATACATTGAAAACGTCTGCAAGAGTCTGGTCCATGGGAAATCTCATGAAGAGTAGGTACCTAGAGTAGTTACGGGCAAGAAGTCTAGAAATATTTGAAATAAGTACCTAAGGATTTACCCGGCATTCTGACCGCCAATAAGGGCTGTTTTAGACAGTGGAAACCTCTTGCTCTATAAACTAGAATAACAGTTTTTACTCCCACACGAAACACGGAAGGATATTCCTGACAAGCTAATCAGCTTACACGCTAACAACTAGGTTATGAACCCTTCAATAGAACTCAATGCAAAATTTTAAACTAAAGTAGGCACTTAATATTTGATCGTACCACGTCAGGTATCGAATCTGACCTTAACCCTGAAGATTATATGATTACTTCACGACCTAGTGCCACGAATCATTTGCCGACGGCACAGTGTAACGGAACCTCTGTTGTTTCAAGCGGTTCCAGAATAATAGTACCGACTTAATACCATTTAAGATTCTATTTTAATAATGGACGATGACATGGCGCCGAAGTTTAAAAAAAATAATCTGATTGGGATTTAGTAATTAGGTACTAGGAGGGTTAACTTAATTAGAAACAGACATATTAATATTAATAGGATAAATTCGACGCTGGGACAAATGTCATCGAAATAACTTGGATGCCTAGTATTCCACTAATGTACGTGCATCGCGAGCATTACATCAGCGCATGAGCAAGCTGTGAAATGATCTCTCTCCTGAAGTCTTTCTATTGCACTATAACAAAGGTAATATGTCTACAAAAGGCAAGTCTACAAGGTCCCTAAAAGGCCGGCATCACGTCTGCTCCCCTTAAGTGGCAAGCGCCTTGAGGTCCAAATCTATTAACCGCTCGCATCTTGCTTGAATCGCTCTTGCCTCCCAATACGTTAGTTTTGACACGTTTCCTATAGAATAACTGTCAAAACTGACGTATTGATAAACGAGATACTTCAGTTTTGAAACTTTTCCTATAGAATAACTGTCAAAACTGACGTATTGATAAACAAGATACTTCAGTTTTGAAACTTTACCTATAGAATAACTGTCAAAACTGACGTATTGTGAGTCGGGTGCGAGTCGAGGCAGCTGCAAGCGTTTAACAGAGTTAGGCCCCTGGCGACGTACCACATGCTATCCGATGGACCGTCTGTCAGTGTGCCTAGGCAATAATAAAAATCAAGTTTATCTCGTGGAAAGTTGTTTATAAACCACAAAGGATATATACTACACTAGCTGTGCCCCGCGACTTCATCCGCGTAGTATTGGATTATTGGGTTAAAAAGTATCCTATATGTTAATCCCGGTTATAATCTATCTGTGTTCCAAATTTCATCCAAATCCGTTCAGTAGTTTTTGCGTGAAGGAGTAACAAACATACATACATACATACATACATACATACATACATACATCCACACTCACAAACTTTCGCATTTATAATATTAGTAGGATGAATAATTCCGATACAAGTTCTTTGTGTCGATTTGTCACTGCGACCGTATGAAAAAAAAATCAGGTCAAAAATCCGGAATTGAACTGACGATACATTTTCCTTATTCACGTTATTTATCTATATTATTTTTGTAGAATAAATCTTGTACGATGTAATAAACAGCAACATTCCGTTAAAATGTGGCTAATTTTGAACCTAACTACATTGCTCTTAAGGTACTCAAGGTCATGTTGAAAGTTTACGGAACCTAATCGTTTATCAGCCAACAAATTATTGTTGGCATCTCAATATTGCCGCAGCAAATTACGACTTGGTTGCCGGCAAGGCAACCGAGTCGTAAGGCTCCTAAATCGGCTAACATTATAAAGCTGTAAAATTAAGCGCTGCGCTTTTTATTGCCGACAACATAAAGACTATATCCGACACAAATAAACCGCTTCCATATTACGTCATTTATTTATTTATCACCTCACTATACCTGTGCCTTACTAAACATTTAAGGTGAAGGCGCCTGTCTAGCCCGCGAAGTTCAAATTTTTTGAGTTCTTTTAGAAATTTTTCAAAATCTGACAATAATAAAAGACAAATTTTGTAATTCGCGAAAAAGACCGTGTGCAGTGCATTTATTAATACATTTATTTTACTCTAAATATTATCACGGTGGATATGATACTAGTAAATCACAAAATATACAAAAATTGCCAGATTATCTGGATAGCTGTCGTTCTTGAAATGTTTTAGAGTAAGTTTGATATATTAATAAATGCACTGCACACGGTCTTTTTCGCGAATTACAAAATTTGTCTTTTATTATTGTCAGATTTTGAAAAAATTCTAAAAGAACTCAAAAAATTTGAACTTCGCGGGCTAGATGGGCGCTTTAGCCTTAAGGAAAACCATTCCTCCTATTATTAATTTTTAATTAAAGTACTAAAAGTTTTTTTTTGTTAGGCAGTCAGCAAACCCGCCTGACGCTGAGCAGTAACCGTAGCCTTGGTAGTATTGGTGGTTGTGATACCAAAGGCAATTCTCGCACGTTGCTAATCGAAAGGGGTGTTTGTCAAGAATGTTTTTACTTTCACGTCGCTTCAGATTATTCATAATTTTCGCGTGCGTCCGTAACACAGATGTTGCTAAAACGTGGGTTTTGATTGCTCGCCACAATAGCGCGGTGAAATTTTAAACCAATTACAATTTGCATTGATTGATCGTAAATAATATTATTAGGTGTTCGATTGAAGCATCGATTTAATTCGTTATAAATCGGCGATGCGAGTTGATTAGTTTTATCCGATTTAAATCATAATGTTTCTACAGATTAAAATTCTGTAGAAAGTGGAGCTCGTATGTTTCGCATTCATTCCGCTATATTTGGGAAGATTTATCTATTTTGTATTATTTAGATATAAAACATATCGAAATCATAATCATTAAACATCACATTAGAAATTATATTACTGTTGGTAGCGTTCTAATAAAATGGGATCACACGTAAATCTTTGACTACATATACTTAATAATAGTTTAAATTTTCCAGGGCATCAAATTCAATTACATTTTCCCATTATATTTAATTAATACTCACATTTATTTATACGACGTGATGCCATTCTGACTCAAATATGAATAAATTACCTGTAAACAAAGAAACATACAAATGATTAATTTCATTTTCAATACTCAGACACCGGTTGGCCATTAACGGAACCCAAATTATTAATTATATATTATTAGTCTGTCAATCAAACACCCAATATTTAATTTAGAAGATCAGCATAAAATACCAACTTAGTCATCGATTTTTAATGTATGACAAAACATCTTCCAACTGGTTAAAATAGCATAAATATTTAGGATAATCTCCATTTCATAGTAAGTACATATATATAAATAGCGGGCCATTTGAGTAAGTAAATAAGTATTTGGGTTATCATTATCATATCATATAGGATTACAATTTAAAATGATTTACGACTTATACTTCTATCCGATTTCGTTGACAAATTGCTCGCTTATTACTTCTTATTATACTTTTAAAATCTATGGAAACGCTTGCTAAAGTATAGCATAAAAAAAATGGTCTCCACAGACGGAATCGCGTGATCGGTCGGCCTTGACGACGGCGGAGCCGACCTGTCTGCCGCCGTAGTCCAACAATATGATGTAATAATGGCCATAATATAGGTATTGAATAAGTACATCGCAAATGTGATATGCCCACGAATCTGCTAGTTTATGGCCAGACTGACACACTAACTGTATGGTCCCAAACTAAGCAAAGCTTGTACTATGGGTGCCGTAAGAAGCAAAGCTTGTACAATGGACTCGGGGCGATCCCAGTGACACCCAGACCAGGGCAAATTACGAAAAGGCCATTTCCGAAATTTACCCCAGCAGGAATCGAACCCGCAACCACTACGTGCAGTGAGCCGATCGGCCTACGCTCGCGCCAAGCGGTCGACAAAAAAAGTTTAAAACCAATGAAAAACCATCTGTCATGAATAATAACTTCATAAATTTTGTAAGGTAGTTTTCGGTCAGAGTACTGTCAGCAGATGGCCATTTCATTCATTTTGCTTTTTATTTCACTTCACACTGGCCAAACTCTCCAAAACATAGGTACCGTGTATTTGCCTCACTAGACATTGGCAGAATTGTCCAAAAGGATAAGCCCACAAAAAAACCGCAAAGAGTTTTCAATTTACTGAGAAGAATTAACGAAGATAATAATTAATGATCAATGGTTTTCAATTGGTTTTCCATTAACATATTTCAGGCTCAAGGAGGTGTTAACTTCTACTAGCCTTTTTTGAAGCTGAAGGACTACGTCTAAGTTCAGAATTCTATGTATGAAACGCTTTTAATATTTATAAAGAAGGTACTCAAAAATCGTTAGAATACGAGTCAGTAATATATAACACTGATAAAAACCTTACAAGAGTTTATCTCTCGTCGTAAATCATAGATGTCGCCGTATCGCGGCGCTGCTGCCGACATCACAAAAACTGAATCGAATAACTATTGCGTCTAGACTGCTATTGTACCTGAACATCACATATCTAATACTGACTTTTACATTCTACTTTGCTTTGTAACTTGAAAGGTTTTTATTAACTCTTTGTAATGAACGCAAAGTAGTGGTCGGTGAACGAACAGCAATATGTAATACTTTAATATCCATGAGCTATTTTCAAATATTACCAGATTCCTTTCCTTCATTCCTTATTCAAATAATTTAACCCCCTCATTTATAAAGTGCCCTTTAAGATAAAGGACTTGACTTGTAAACAACCTCGCTAAATACAGCGCACAGTTACATAATACTGCAATAACTTGCAATCTGTCGTCGAATTACAGATAATAAAAGCTGTTTAAATAAAGATAACGATTTACTGGCAAGCAACATGATCCAAGCAATTAGCAAGTCTTGCTGCATCAAATTTAAAGATACCTAGAAATCGCAGACGAAATGAAACGTTATACTTCAATACAGCAAGCGAAGTCAACGTAAGTCAAACGACGTCAGGATCAGGAATAATAAATAAAATAAATATCGCCAGACTGACACACCAACCGCATGGTCCCAAACTAAGCAAAGCTTGTACTATGGATACCGTACAATGGACTGGGGGCTACCCCAGTGACACCCAGACCCGGGCAAATTACGAAAAGGCCACATCGGAAACTTGCCCCGGCGGGAATCGAACCCGCAACCACCATGTGCACCGAGCGGCCTACGCTCGAACCACTGCGCCAAGCGCTCGTCAATGCGAAAGCAAAAGCTTTAATAGAGCCGTCTAGCACCCGATAGAAAGAACAGATCTATACAAAGAAATAGGACACAGTAGCAGTTTTGTCTTTATCTGTTCGCTTCATAAAATTTGAAGATCAGTGCCCACAAAGGGTTGACATATATTGTCTGTACTGTTTCCGCTTGTATCGTCTTCCTAGTCCTAGAAGAGTGCACATAGAGATTCGCTATCTTCGCTTGGGTCGTTACTTGTAATCAAATAAGTTTTATTGTTGACAATTCTTTGCTCGTAAAATATTCTAACGCTACAGTGAAGTCATGTTTTTTATGAGATCCCGCTAGCAGCAATTTTCTTGAGCATATTAAAATACTAAATCTTTATCTGGAAAGGATTATCTCCCACGACTGATACTCCTTTAAGGCAGGGTGTAAGATGGTATGTATTAATCACCTTTTTTTATATCACAACTACCGACCCGCCCCGGCTTCGCACGGCTCTAAAATAATCAGTGTTGTTTTAATATTATGCATGTATACTTATAAACCTTCCTCTTGAATCACTCTGTCTATTAAAATTAAAACCGCATCAAAATCCGTTGCGTAGTTTTAAAGATCTAAGCATACATAGGGACAGACAGACAGCGGGAAGCGACTTTGTTTTATACTATGTAGTGAAGTCGGCAAACAAGCTTAATACACGCTATATGTTAAGTTGTTAACGTAGCCTATAGAGGCTTGAGATACCAACGATAATGATGTCGACCTAAAGGGGAGTGCGACAGAGGGAAGGGAAGGAAGGGAGTTTAGGTGCCGGGAGAGCCGGCACTTATAGAAAAAACGCAGCTACAATAGTATTTTGACTGAACCTTCTTACATCCGATTACCGAAATCGGTAACACTGATGTTCTTCTCAAAAGCCCCCCGGGGCACATCAACAGGTATCTGACGAAGTTAACTGAACGAGCGATCTAGTTACAAATTAGCATGACAAAGCGATTGCGACAGCGCTTCAGGGTTTCAGGCGTTTCAGCTTGATTCGCCTTTGTGGCGGGATACTACGCCGACGTCGCGAACGGTTTACTTTACGAGACGATGACGGCGGAAACTTCAAAGCCTTCTTAACTGATGTAAAGCTTGGCTATTCGTTTGTAATGGTAAATCTATATTTTACTTATACCAAACACACTTTAAATTTGACTGCAACTAAAGGTTGCACTGAACGTTTGTAATAGGAATGCTATGTTTGCGGAGGCATACGCAATCAAGACAGACATGGAAATCCATTCTGATAACATTTCTACCTCATAAATCGATGAATTTCGTTAAGAAAGATTATTATGTTTGATCCATATTGTTACGAACTAATATCTATTTAATAATTGTTTTAATGTTTTTTTAAATTTTTTTCCTAAATTTTTAATTTAATTTTATTATTTTTATAATATATTTTAATTAGCTTTTAATACTTACAATATTTGCACGCCATTTTCATGGCAAACATGAATAGAACATTTCATTTATAACATCTTGCATGCATTTGTATGTACACTCATGTTTGAAGAAATAAATCTTATCTTATCTTATCTTAGAAACTAATTTCTTATCGCCGCTACTGAAAATGCAGTCTGCTTGCAATACTAATGGCATCGCCAACCTTTAGGGGGATGTGTGATAGATGCGGAGAAGGGGGGAGTGTTGGGCTTCCGGAACTCACACTTATCGTACGAAACACAGCTACAATAGCTACTTTACGCCGGTCTTCTATGTGAGGATGATTTTGATATTGACTAACGTAAAGTAGCCCCACTTTCCGTCAGTCAAATAAACGAAATCAATCAACAAATGAAGGATCATCATAACTTTAATGTATTCACACGTGAGGCCAACAGTTCCGTGGCGTGGGTGGTCTGTCCTCATAACGCCGCGAACAAAGCCGCAGACAGGCAGGCAGACAAAGGCTCTAGACCTCTGGAACTGTGCCAAGTACGAGTCGACATTGCGACGGCCATTACTCAGCCCACGCACCGAAGAGTTTGCGTAGACGATGAGACCATAAGGCTCAATTCACACCGGTATGGCAGCGGCTGCGGCGCGGCGAGCACTTTAAGTGTGAAATAATTTAAACTTTATCTCCATACATAAAATACCAGTTTCGCTTGAAAATCTCGAAAAGGTGGCTGACTCGAAAGGGCGCGCGAGGCCTCGCGGCCTCTTCGAGCTTTTCAAGCGATACTGGTCTTTTGAATACTTATGTATATAAAGTTTAAAATTATTGGCCCTAAAGTCCTAAATGTGTCCTAAAGTCTCCCAAAAACACTGATTCATCTCTCTCTGTCGTACTCTCCTTTGGGTCGGCAACGTGCGAGCAATACATTTGGTAGTGCCAGCGTCTATAGGCTACGATACCTGCTTAACATCAAGCGGATCGTACGCTTGTTTGCCGACTTTGTTATATAAAAAATGAGTTCTTGGTAAGTAACAATAGACTCGCCTCTATTACACTCTGTCTACCCCATCAGGGAACGTAGGCATGATGATATATCATAGACTAAATAGAATAAATTAATCCATCCATTGTTCCTACAAAGTCACCTTGTTTATGGTAATAGCATAAAGCTCAAGGCTAGCAGCGGGATACGAGCTGCTTTTATAGCACTTTTTAGGGCTCTCCGGCCATAAGAGAACAAGTTTTCCGTAATAAACATCAATATTAGACACGCCGTAAAGTATCTAGTAAGAAATATTGTCTATGTTTTTTTACGGTATTATGTAACTTGGGAACAAAGTGACAAAAATAATCTCGATAATAGTGATGATTCTTTTGACAAATTAAATTAAACTAAACTGCTAACTACTAAACTAGCTTTCCTCACGGCCGTAATTTTGAACATGGCTATTTATTGTCGTGTTACAATTATTTCGGTTGTCAATGCCAACGAAATTAGCACCATAGGAGCTTAAAGTCCACTGACTTTATGTCTTAAGATTCATTAACTTTTAAATTCAAAAGTAGTAAACTTAACAAATAATAATAAAAAAACTCCAGTATTTAGTGTCAACTCAATTTGAGTACTTGAGGAGGTACACGTAACAAAAGTAATAATAAATACTATATCATTATCTATAAATAAATTTCATTTACGTAACCCTAAACAGCACATTAATAAATAATAGACACGCCAGTTAAATGGTTCTGGGCGACTATTTTTAGCACCCTAACACTGTGTCTGCCGCAGGCGGGTACATTCGACCCCACAGTCCCCGAATCCGTGGGAAATTATAATCCTTCATAATTATTTAAAACACTAACTGATTGCTTTATATTTTTAACATTATGTTGTTTTCCATTCCATGTGGGCAGATCAGGGTTATTAATCAAGCGTGGGAGAGTTAATGAATTGAAAAAAAAAAAACAGTTCTCATGATAGTATTGCGGTACAAAACAGTTTTGTTAAAAATATCTGTTTGAGCGCTCCACAAAGAATTTGTTATAACTTTTTCTTTTGTGACGTAGTCAATTAAACGGTTTTACTTATCGAGTACACTTTAGAAATTAATTAGATTGCTCACTTAACAACCTTGATGCTTTGAGGTTAAAGCCCTCACGTATGACGTACCTATTCATGTATTAAAATAATCCATGAATAGGTACCATACATCAATTGCAATTTCTCGATAGCCATGATTTCACAACGCGAGTCATTGACGCACGATGATTTAACTTCCACAATTACTTATTAAGAAACATTGCTATAATGTTTATCTTTGCGATATCGGTCCACGAGACCCGTTGCCCCACCGGCACCGAGCTAGCATGCACGTGTAGCAAACAAAGGGTTATTGCACCACCAATTTGAGTAACACATTGACGGCGATTTATAATATTACAAGTTTAAGTCAATATAATTTGAAAGGATTATCAAAAAATCGATTGGAACAACATTACAATATAACGACACAGCTTCACATACTTAATAGATCCTACTCATATTATAAATGCGAAAGTTTGTGAGTGTGGATGTATGTATGTATGTATGTATGTATGTATGTTTGTTACTCCTTCACGCAAAAACTACTGAATGGATTTGGATGAAATTTGGAACACAGATAGATTATAACCGGGATTAACATATAGGATACTTTTTAACCCAATAATCCAATACTACGCGGATGAAGTCGCGGGGCACAGCCAGTATAAGATAATTGAAACATATCAATGTAAATTGTTGTAGATCATTATTTTTTCGAAGGAGTTGAAACAATGACAAAATAATAATTTCATTGTTATGCAGAAATGAAGTTCAACAATAAAGGGTTAATTTATTATCGTAGCTGGGTTCCGCGAAGGACGCGCCGGGCGGCGATGCGCATGCGCACGATCGTGTAAACATGGCCGCTCTTTGTTTCCAATCGTATGCGTTATTGCACGCATCAATTTGCAATATGACTTGTGGTTTGCAACTTGACCTAAAAAGAATCGTGGATCGATGCATGCGCCGATTATTTACTATGTGAACTAGGCTTATCCTACTCAAACACAAAACACCAACCAAGCTCTTTTGTATAGTCAGAATCTACCATGCGTTCGGAATGTCGCTTTGACTGAGAAAAACCAGCAAGAAACTCAATAGTTAATGTTCTCAATAAAATTGGTTGAATAGGTCATTAGAATCGGTTTGATAAATAAATAAAAAGCTAGAGAACGGGGTCCATTCATCAACAGGGCTCACGTAGGGGTGCGTAATATAAACAAATGTTTTCTCCCTTCCCCTATGTACAGATCGATTTTAATTTACTAACACCGACCCCTGTATCATTAAAATGAGTTTTATGGCAATATTTGTATTGAAATATTTCCCGATTCAATACAGAATTGTATAATTTTAAAACCTTTGTCTGACTACCCGCAACATCATAACTCTAGAACAGATAGACCAATTTAAAAGCGATCCTATGAAAGCCGGTACTAAAATGAGGCAATGGATTTGGAAGACAATTTACGCCCAGATTACTATAACCTTTGGCTATAACTGCGAAAAGATGGTAAATTTTGGCATGATGGCAATTTAGGGTAGGTCACAAAAATAGGTTAGGTTATTTAGGTTATCCTAGGATTGGCTCCCATTAGTTTTTTACTCCAGATGGAAACCACACCACAACCAAAACAATGAATTTTCATTGAAAAACATCTGAAATTCCGATTTTTTTTTCTAATTGTCTACTCGTAATTTGGATCATCGCAAAACCCCTCGTTTACACTGACACATTACCTGTATTCTCTTATTTTGGTCAAAAAATAGATTCAGTTACATAAGTCCATACAAGTACCTATGGCAACAAGGGTAAACGGTAAGGTAAGAAGAGTGACGATTATACAAATGTAAAACAAACAAATCTACTCTGAGCCCGTCCAACAGACCACCACTCAACAACATTCATCATCCCATATAACAGATAACTTGGCAAATTGCATTGTCTTCGATTAATGAGGACGTCCTGTCATCCCCTTAAGCCCTTTGTCAGACAAAAGCGGCGTCGGTCTTATAGAAATGTTCTAACAGTTGTACAGAACGGAGTTTGATCGGTTTAATCCGATGTTTCGGCTCCTGTATTAGTTTAGAACGTTTTTGCTGGAGTTATGGGGAGCTGTGACCTTCTTGAGGCTTTACATTTACAGGTTAATGGTCTTTGGGCGGGAAGTAGATCAATAATGAAATTTGGGAGCAAAGTTTGTTGTTTTCTATGGTATTAGCAGACAACAGGCTTTAATTGTTTACATTTTAGAATGAAAACAATTAAAGCCTGTTGTCTGCTAAGAAGCCTTAAAACTAGTTAGGGGTGTTACCACGCCAATCGTTTGATGGTAAAATGAGACGAGTCGACGTCGTTCGACAGTTTCTACATAGATGCAAAGCAACAAGAACGAAATAGCTCGAATACCCAAGAAGCAACCTCCGATCGTAACCCGCCCACGCTCAGTTGGTCAAGTATCATTGGTATCGCCAGACCCCTAAACGACTTTTTTAATTTGGACTGCATTAATCGACTCCTTTGTTGTCTCGACTGTGAGTTAACACAATGCCAGGCTTTAGACAGGATGGGTTAATGATAATGATTAGCGATAGTTGTCCGTCTTGAAAGGTTAATAAGTGTGGACCGGTTTCTAAATCCAATATTGCAAAATTAGGTGTTGCTTAAATATGAATGTATTAAGCTTGAGGAAGCACGAATGATTGATGCAGAAGGAACTGAGAAACTTTGTTTTTGTATAGTAACAGTTACCAAACAAGTCACTATACTTGTATTGGTCTCAACATACATATTTCTTTCTAGATGTCTTTAAGTGGTCTGAATGGGATTGTAGCAACCGAGACGATTTTATGAATCAATTGTCAAATTGATCTAGCGATATTTGGGGTATTTGTGTTTCAGCAATTTACATCGACAACTACGTACATACCTTTACAGCCAGTAGAATAATTTAGCGCAAATCGCGCTCGGTGACAGAACAAAGAAATGGTTTCCGAGAAATAACTACATAGATTTGGAACAAAGGCTTTCGCGTTTTTGCTCGCACCGACCAACGGCTGCTATTTCACTACGGTCACATGTACTAACTAACACTCGTTTAAATGTGATAATGATTAGGTTTTTGTTACTGTACGGACTAGGTACTTATATTCATGGTCGGCCCGTATGGGTATCCGTCTTTTATTTATAGTGAGGCGATAATTCTACGTCTATTACCTTGTGATTGTGTTTAAAACTGTTTAGACGACTTTTGTAGATTATTACCCCCTTATTTTGGAAGAACCTTACGTTCATTTAGGAGTGAATAATGAAAAAAAACACTTTACTTAACATATAATTTTAATGATTTTTATTCGCAATACAGTGAAGTACTGATAGAAACAGATTGAGATGTTTGAACCGATATCGCTCAAATAACGGTATCGGGTAACAAGATCTCGATTAATATATTGCAACGCGAGATATTGCGATCTCAGTCGAGTGCGACCGCAGACCGCGGTGTACCGACGGCGCCCTAACACGGAGTAATTGGGCTATACCGTTGCCACACAAACACTGGGCAGGCATACAGACATACTGTATACCATGTTCCAGAAGATTTAGTAGGGATAAAAGGACAAGTAAAATATTGCGGTCGAAAACAACAATAAACTGAGACAGTATAAGAAAAACGCGACAGAAAACGACAGACAGGTATCGATTGTGGACAAGATCACCAGGAAACATTTCCCACTGACAATAAAATATACTTTAAAGTTACCTGAAGTCCCACTATTCGGGTTTCGGAGCTCAGATGGAAATCGCTCCATGTAAAAATGGGTGATCAAACAAATCAGAGCAGACTGGAACTCGAAACAATACATCGGAGCAGCAGCAGCAGCAGTCTCATCAATCCATCTCGCTGATAGCCTGCCCACGCTTCTGTTTTCATAACGACGTCTCCACTCAAGTAGTTTCGTTCTCTATCGCTTGTCCATTCGACGCTACATGTGGCCAGCCCATTTCCATTTCCTCTGAGCAAGAACTTTGGCTATATCAGTCATCCTAGGCATCTTCCGGATTACGGATATCGCGGGAAGATTTCCAACATAACCTCTTCCATGGTCCTTTAGGGAACTATTGCTTCTTATCATCACAAGACACATAACTAGGTCCGACAACAGTATAGATATTCAAAATATCAGACACAAAAGTTCCAAAAGTTCCAGTAGACTTATCTATAGTACCAACATATACCTTACATCATATTGCTGCATATTACTGCCATGCATCACACGCTTGGTTACACCAAGAAAGTTACTTGTGCGCTGCAGAGGACAGAATGCAATTTGGCAGAGCTGTTTCGGATGCCTCTCGACGCCTTTGTTCTATTGGCGCGGCGTATAATTCAGGAAAGCAGGTCGAAATTTGCCATGTTTCGTTAAAACAGTGAGCCCCGAGAGATGAGAATCAATTTAGGTGGTTCGATATAAAACTAATACTTCAAGCTCTGAAGCAAAATGTAATGTGTGTTATAAGTTTGATTTCGTTTGCCCTGAGGACGCATACCTTTAAAAGGTTAAGGACCAACTGTAACATGTTTTTTTAATTCAATTATCGGTAGAGTTACCCCTCGTTTACACTGACGTATTACATGCATTGATTTACGTAGCTGCGTCAATTTTTTGTAGCTCTAAATCATACACAGCATATTGATACAAATTAATACAAATATTTTTGTCAGTGTAATCGAGGGGTCAGAAACCGCTGTAGTCCTTAAGATGCACACAGCCTCAAGGGTTTTCAGTTTTTACGCTCAACGGTTTCTGCATTCCCTTACCATAAAATATTTATCTTACACACAGTCAGGTGTCTGATAATAAACAATGTTTACATGCTACTGACGGTCGCATAGCAAATATTGGCTCATAGTCATAGGTTCATCGACTTTTTAATTAGTTTTGTCGCACCTCTACACATGGTGTTTCACGGTCAATCTTTATATGGTTAGACGTAGAAGGTGTAATTGCCTAGTTGCAGACGGAATTGACCTTCGTCGGGTTAAGTTTCGATGGGTCACTGTCAAGAGCAACGAATTCATTCGAGACAGACCAATCGAGACATGCGTTTGAGTATAGAAATGAGAGCTCTTGTCGCGAAATTATTTTAAGAACTGACCAGCAATTGACCCGTATCTCACCTGATGCAAATCAAGTCAGTTCGTGCGTATGGGTGTAATATTGACTCTACACGAGGGAGTTTTAAGATCACATTCTTCTAAAATGTCCAAAGTGATCAGGGCAATAGAATATTGGGAGGAATCTGTCTGGTAAAAACGGTGGTTAAATATTTACCTGCTAACGAGTCAGCAGACCGTTCATAATTCACTCGTTTCGTACGTGTTCAAGGTAATGAGGGGGAAGGTGCACAATACAGTCATTTTGGAGCAGGTATGTCTGTGTGTCCCGGACGGGTACGTGTGGCGCCGGCGCCGGCCGCCGCTGCTGGCTCTGCCGCGCGCGCGCACACAGCTTTTGAGCAGGGCGCCGCTGACGCGCGCATTTCGCACACTCAACCTCATCGCTGAGGATATAGACCTGTTCTCGTGTGCTCTGAGTGAATTCAAGAGGGTAGCTTTATACATTAGTAGCTATATAGATAATTAAGTACTGTTGGAATTGTGTTGCTTAGCTATTGAATTAGGTCAACCTGTTATAATAGCTATAAGTTTTGATAAATAAATAAATAAAATTAACTACGATTTGTTTTAATTATAATGTTTGATGCCGTTATTTTCCTTGTAATTATAACATGTAAAATTTATAGAAATTATGGCCAACACTGGTTGGGCCATCGTTGTGGGCTATGGGTCGGATTTCCCCTCACATAGAAGGGGAGTGTGCCCGGTGAAATACCGTTATTCTATATGCTTGCCTTGCACCATATATTTTTTAACAAAATAATTGGACATGGTTTTGCAAAAACAAACCAACCCATACATCCGTCTGCAGACCAAAATAAACCCTAGTACAAGTGTAAGTAGGTCGGTTATTTATTATTTTTATTTTCCTATCACTCGTCGAAATAGGTTTCCATACACCATTACGGGGGTCAACGGCACCGGGGTCGATGACCTCATCAGCTGACCGTCTCGTTACAATGTTTACGGCGTATTATAGTTTCATTATGTACTAGTTACGGTCGCTGGCTTTGGTCGATGAATAAATGATAATGAAAACTTTCCCATAGTTAATGCTCTGATGAAAAATGTCTGTATGTCAGACAGATTGTGTCGTCAAGCCAAAACATTTCAGGATAATTAAATGCAAAAATGGTCCTTAAGTCACCACCATTAAGTTTATTTTTATGATTGAGAAGATGCTATTGGCACTCACCACGCTCTATTTACTACGCAATTTATCTGTCGTATGGATACCCAAGAAATTCGTCATCTTCGATTCTCCAGGGCCCAATCTGGCCTTTATTTGAAACTGATTCATTTCACAAAGTGATACTTATCTTCAATGGCCTATGGTTAAAGTGTCCGCTTTCGCAGGCGGTTCGAGGTTCGATCCTCACCTTAATCATTAAACAACTGACGTGAAGCCGCTCCTAGTACAACCATAGCTAACGGGACCATTAATAATTCAAGATCCTCACATAAAAAAGTTGAATTTCTTACTATAATTTGTTTCAATCATTAATTTGAGAGGTGCTTACACTCTTTTTTTCTGTGGTGTAATTTAAACACCTACGGATTTCCCCACACAAGTTCTCATGATTTATGGGGACGAAACATGTTTTTTTGTTATTTTTATATAACAAAGTCTGGCGTACGACCAGCGTGATGTTAAGCAGTTGCCGTACCCTATATAAGATTTAAATACCGAGGGTATTGCTCAGATATTACCGATATGAAGGGGAGTGGTAATTGGGATAGAGGGAGGAGGGATGGGATTGGTTTTGGTGACCCACATTTGTATTGACTCGCCTCAGCTCTCAATTTGTGTATTGTTATAATGAGTGCGTCGTCGTTATCGAGAGTTTATGGTTAAAGTTATATAGAGTTCAGTGACATTTCGTGTTATATGGAGCTGTATCTTATTGTAATGGCAGTTGTGTCATGGTAGAGACCCTGACGTCGATATACGTGGTGCCACACTAATTGATCGGCGCGATCGATCGATGGGTTACGCCCTTGAACACTATTAAAGAGACTGTACATATCAAAGCAAATTATTTTTATTAATGTAAGCCAACAAAGCACTTATAAGTCAGAATCTACCACCGGTTCGGAATGCTGCTCCTACTGAGAAGATCAGGCAATAACCTCAATGATCACTCTTTTAAATTAATAAATTGCCACAAAATTGTATTAGAGTAATACACTAATGAATTGAAGTTAGAGAGTTGTCAACGATAATTATTTACCACGCAATGAGACCATACTCTATCGTACAGAAACACTCCTTACATGAACAATATCGTGCACAGCATTTTCGCCTTTATAGTAAAATATAAATACAAGTCAAAGCTTACTGGCTAAGAAGTGGGAATTAAAGATACTTTTGTTGCCGTGTGTAAATATAGCCTAAAAGATACGAAAGAAATTGTTAAAATATAAGTTATTCATTTCTAGGGTGTAAGTAGGTTAGTAATGAAATTCGTATATAAATAACTACTTAGGACCGGGTTCGCTAACACACTAACGCACCGTTAAAGCAATAAACGATTGTTACTAGTATATCAAACAATCAGTTACAGCCCTAACTCGGCTTTGACAAAGAACGTAACTAGAGTTTGACAGGTACTTAACTTTGACTCTCTAACTAAAAAAATATACAGATAAGTAATTTCTTCTCAAACAGCTAAGGGGAACTTAAACATTGAAGTAGCGTTTGAGTAATCGGCCGTATGATAAATGAGATGACTATTGTCAACAATTTTTGAGAACCATAATCGGACGAGGACGTCTTATCAGGCATTGGACTTGGACAATTCACTGGATTGGCCAGATAAGGAATGATTGAATGTCAAAATATCAGTTCTAAAGTCATAGTATAATATGAACAGTACGATATCTTCATACAATCGCACGGATATCTATATACGATATTTTCTCCCTTATAAAAGGTACACGATCGTTTTGTCATCGAAGCACGCTGCCACTATTATTCTTCTTAACAAAATGGTTTATGTAAGCGAGATAGAACACGGTAGATGCAACAATGTAAATTGTTCAAGGCTAGGCTACTGATTCTGACCGGTAGGTATAACTAGTCATGAATGTTAGTTATCTTAAGACATAGCCACAGAATATCATTCCAACTTTAAATACCGCCTCACATCCAATTGGAATAATAAACACGTATTTTGACTGTCTATTTGCAGCGGAAGTGGTCGAAGCCGGCGCGCAGGCGCATCGCCCTGCAATGCGTTGCGCTTGAGTTCACCAAATTGTAGCGCGGCGGGCTGCGCGGGCGCATTGCGTAACCCTAGGGACGTCGACCGGTCCACGTTCCGGTTTGTTCCAATTTTCCGGTGACACAATCAATAAAGTACTCGCGAAGAATATTAAAATAACACCTCCCCCCCTCCTGAATTGACTACAACTGAGAGTGACGCTAGAGTGACTCAGTTAGAATAGAATATAATAATAGCTAACACTCTCTCTTATTTGTTTGTAAAGCTCCGTCCCTTTCTGAAGTTACATTAGGTTGTGTACACGGGAACTGGTAAGTAACAATGATATCATATTATCTATCAGTTCATCAGACAACATTGATGCCTTCCGCCTGACATTATGCGGTCTAACTGTAAAGAACGTTGCTTTGTCATCATCAAAATACATTAGTTTACCGATAGCCTGTGATCTTCAAGTCTCGCCACTCAACACGAACTGTAAAGCGATTTTATATGCGACTAAAATAGTAAATAAGATAGGCGATCGATGCGATAATTACTTCTCTAATGAATACGAAGTTACTCACATGTTTCCTTATTACAGTGAGAGCTAACACCATTGTACTAAACACTGAGCTGGTCGTTTAATGTAATAAAATACCGATCTACGTACCTAATAAAAAGTTTGAAGCCTCATTACTCTAATAACTTATAAAGATTCCGTTATTGTCTTCGATATAAAGCTATATTGTACACATCTGGGTTGGTTACAATCGTAATAAAAAATACTGTTACAAGCAGCGCATTAAATGTTAAACATACATCATGTGGTTAAACCACAAACTGGCTTGCATTATTTGATATACACCGACCAAATTGAATATGCACCACACTTGAAGTCAGACTACCAAGTCAGCAAACATTTCCGTTGCATTTCACCAGATGCAAAGCACATCTAAAACCGGCCGTCTAACGCCTACACAACGTTTCAACCGTAGCAAAAAGGCAAATTAAATCTGGCAACAGGGACAGGTTTCGAACGCTGAAAAGGGACAGCGATACCATCACCGATGGCATCTCCACGAGCTAAGGCGAGACGGATCGATTTAAGCTGCGAAATGCAATTGAAGAAAGAGACAGAGATTAAGTTCCTTTGGGAAAAAAGCGTCTAGAGCGACGGGAACGGGTAAGGTCGTTGCCATATGAAAAACAAAAAAATACAGATCTTTTGTAAGAGATTAACCGCCAAAAATGAGGAGTACCATTATGGTAAACAAGATCCTCGCAAAGTGTAGACACTATCTTTTTTCCCTGAAAACCTTGAGGTCGAAGAGCGTTATCTTGATGAAGGATTCTGAGAAATAAATATATATAAGGTCGGATGTGTTTTAAAAATGGACGGCGCTCACACCCCCTTTTGAGGAGTGCGGTCTTAATAGGGTTGGCACCCCTATGTGGCGGGATTACTAATTCGCAGAGGGTACGGTGATCGATTTGGTATATACCTACGTAAGGTATGGGTGACCCTGGAATCCTGGTGGCTTGCACATTAACAATCTATACAGGAAATTATCCAAGCCTGGAGATTGGGACTGGAAATTTTATTTTATTGTGATGTCGGATTATGGATTATTCAATGTCACGGATGCTTCTGTGACAACCCCTCCATTATAGCTTTTTCATGAGAGCTCCAGAATACTTTAACCAACTGATTGATACTCCGCAATTAGATATCTTTAACACTACCTCAACTACTTTTAAACGCAATCTCTCCAAGAATTGGTTTGATTCGGTTCAATGATTGTTCGAAGGTTTTTAACCTTTTAACTTTATAACTTTTTAATTTAATTATTTTTAACTTAACTTTTTGACTTAATTTACTTGCATTAAAATTAAACTTATTATAATTAAGTATATTATAGGCTGTCTAGTGTAAAACAATCAAGCAATAATCAGCTAGTAATCTGCGAATACTGATCAATAGTGATAAGTTGTTATGTAGAATTAAAACACTGTAAGTTTTCCGAATAAAATAGTAGACTTCTTTTGAAGAAATTGTGTCATTCACACGAAGAAGACGACAGCGTTCTGTCTATACATTATTTTATAGATAACTAGCTGTGCCCCGCGACTTCATCCGCGTAGTATTGGATTATTGGGTTAAAAAGTATCCTATATGTTAATCCCGGATATAATCTATCTGTGTTCCAAATTTCATCCAAATCTGTTCAGTAGTTTTTGCGTGAAGGAGTAACAAACATACATACATACATACATACATACATACATACATACATACATACATACATACATCCACACTCACAAACTTTCGCATTTATAATATTAGTAGGATTACCGTTTTCGCCATCTGGGTATTGTAAAATGTATATAGAAATTATCGGTGCCGGGTTAGCCGTGTCAAAAGCGTTTACGGTCTTTAATGCTCTCTATAATTTCGGCTGTAGAAAATAAGACCCTTACACTAAACGAATCTTATTGAAATCCAAGTAATTAAAAATTTAGTTAAACCATTATAAGGAGCTTATAACTATAACCATATATAACTATTTTGACAATGATGACGACTGGAGAAATATTAATAAACTGTATTCATTACTGTTTCACGGCTCAGCGTAAACTCTAAACGTTGCCAGACAAACGGCCATAAAAATACTATTCATTACAGACGTGTGATTTCGACGAAGTCTCGTGTTTGACTAGGCTGGCTGGAGTAGTGCACCACGCGACTTCCTATTTATACACATGTAAACCCGTTCTAGAGACGGGAACAGACACAATATATATCGATGATCGACTTCAAAACGAGTAGGTTGAAAAATATCGATTACACCGCGAGTTTAGCTCGAAAGACGATTTAGTTGTTTTTCTTTTAGGTTTTTAATTAACTTTCCTTACAAAGTCAACTGAGGAAGAAACAAAAATTTAATAAGCTTTATTGTTTTCTTATATTTACGCGAATACTACACATTGAAATAAAACTATTTTTACGGATTATATCGCGTTAAATAAACGCGATATAATCCGAATATAATCCGAAAATCATAAAAATTAAATAAACGCGATATAATCCGTAAAAATAGTTTTATTTCAATTAATAAGCTTTGTTCACTGAAATAGTAAATCAAAATAAATCTATACATAATAGAAAATGGAATTCGGTACAAACCAAACATAATCCAAGCGCCATAATCCAGAATGTAAATGGCATAACAATGTTACCGCGAGAGGGCGCCGCCTGAGTGCCTCTCAATATGTTTCGGGGGAATACTATAATTTCCTATTTATTAAGTTACTAAGGAGCGTACAATGTTTTAATATTGTACGCAAGTTGAAAGCAGAAATACACTTGAAAGCAGATATAATTATAGAGAAAACATCCCACACTCAGGCTAGAAGTTTGACTAGTAAATAGCAATAGGTGCTATATTAGGTGTAATATATAGGATGGTAGATGGGGGTAAGCTCCTTAAGCTGCTACATTTAAAAGCACATACAAAACGATGCGATAATTGATCGATTACAACAAAATATCGACATTGTAAACATCGATATCGACCCATCCCGTGAATCCAAATTTACCATCAGTCGAGTGGCGTATCTTTCGGTACAAACCCGTGTCCGAGCAAATTCAAATCGATTCAGTTAATTTCCACACACGATATAAAATCGTAAATACTTTGGCAACGGATCATGTTTAGGATTAAAATGACGGTGTTAATGGTATATAATTATTTAAAGTAGGTTTTAAAGCGCGAATTAATATGAATAATAATATAATCGTAACAATTAGATATTGGTTTGTGTATGAAAAACATATTTAAATTTAAATCTTTCTATATATTTCTGCCGCAGCGCCGCGGCAATTTGTGGTCAGCACAAAACTCCTACAAGACTTCCAAATACAGCTTTATTCAGCTGATGGCTGGTTTTAGGGTCTTCCCCAGTATACCATTATTAAGGAAAATTATTTACAGTAAACTATAGTCTGGGATTTCATATATAATATTACATATTTTATAGCCACCCACCCACTGCAATATGTCTTGCCGTGGGGTTAGCATAAGTTTTAAGACGTATTAAAATATCGATCGCGTGATCGACTTCATACATACAACAGTAAAGCTGCACATCCCCGCTAGGGGCGCTGCTGTGAAATGTATGGAAAGATTCGATTGCCTGCTCGATGGGTATTTCATGTTATCAAGACTGGTACAGTCAGAGCCAAAAATTATTAGTCTTACGATTTCTTAACCAATTTATTACAACTTGGAAATACCTAATTGAAATATGTAATTAATGTTAGTTATTATTTTAAAGTCACATCATTCTGAACTTTAATTACTTGACATTAAGGAAGTGTTAGTAATTCGGTTGTAAATTTAATACCCAGAAAGTCACTGGAAATATACACCCCTTATTATCAACTGGGATTGACGTCACTATTCGACAGTATAAAGTTACCATTCACAAGAAACGGGAGTTACTAAAGTCAGTACCTTATGGAAAGCGGAAGTGTCGGGTTTCACTTTACTATGTACTTAGCCAATTTTAACGTACTTATATTATTACGAGGGTATTGAGTTTCTTAAAAGTTTTCCCTGAATCGTACCAAGACATGATCGGTAAACCACAAATTTTACTGGGCCAAAATCGGGTATAGAACTAAGTAGAAAAAAAATATCGAAATCCGAAGCAATTTTTTTCGACCGATTCATAAACTGTCATATTATACAAGGTGACACATAATGGGTATACGTTTTTTTTTCAAAACTTAACTTTGTAATTCTATAACCATCAGCTTTGGAGGGAACTTGAAAAACAAAAGGTGTTATAGGAATACAGATGTTGACCGATTTCACAAGTCTACAAAACCTTTAGTACTTCAACTGTCCCACAAAGCCGATAGTTTGAGATTTACAAAGTTAAGTTGCAAAAAAAATAGTATACCCATTTTGTATCACCTAGTATAAATTATGTACCTACTTACCTGCCTACTACGCAAAATTGATATAAACTTATTTATGAATCTGTTTTCTAGGCTAGGATGAGTGGTCTTGTGCTGATATTAAGCAGTCACCGTAGACTTTAGAGGCTTGCAATACCAAAGGAAAAGCTCGCATGTTGCCTATCTGAATGAGAGTGGGACAGAGAGAGGGCAAGGGTGTTGGTCTTCTTTCTCGAGAGAGACGGAAGCGTTTCGTACAATGTGTTCTCACTCGCCCATCTTCTGTGAGAGGGTGTATTACCCCGGTGGAGCCAAGCCCTATCATACTAATATTATAAAGAGGAAAACTTTGTTTGTTTGATTGTAATGAATAGGCTCCGAAACTACTGAACCGATTTGAAAAATTATTTCACTGTTGGGAAGCTACATTATCCCCGGGTGACATAGGCTATAATATATTTTCAAAAAAATTAGGGATCCTTACTAAAACTCGAATAATGTAACCGCAATGTACCCGTGCGAAGCCGGGGCGGGCCGCTAGTATGAGATAAAGTCAATTAGCTTGACTCTACTACCACTAGTATCTATTGTGGCTTATCGGACATGAGTTCATAAGGTCTTTTATAATTTAAGGAACACGGCAGTGCCCCTACCAAGTTTAAACACGTAGTTATTTACATAAATCATTGTTGAACTACTGTTTCCTAACATGTATATTCTTATTATGAATTCAGAAAGGTCTCGGTAAAGTACGCGTTAGAATAAGTTAATAGTTTTATTTGCTTATTTCCTTAAACACTACTCATTTGTTACCTACAACAGAAGATCTGCCGTTCATGTCTACAACAGTTTTCCTGCTCAAAATAACACAATGAGTTACGACAAAAATGTAGTTATAATAATATATTTACCATTTAGATACTTAGATGTGTCATAAATACAAAGTATTTTTAATTAGTTCATTGTTTAATAGATTTATATGTATATATAAATGTATTTACTTGGTCATCGCATAACGCGTGGACGGATGGCACGATTTCGCTAATTCTTATTTTGTTGTATTTATTATTGTCAGGAGAAGGTTCTTATGAAAGAAAAAATAAGCCAGTTGAGCGGAACAATTGGAATTCGATATTCAAAGTTGAGACAGGACAACGTCTGTCGGGTCAGCTAGTTTACATATATACAGGTTGAAACAGAAAGGGTATACTATTTTTTTTGCAACTTAACTTTGTAATTCTAAAACCATCAGCTTTGAAGGAAATTTGAAAAACAAATAGAGTTATAGGGATACAGCTATTGACAGATTTCATAAGTCTACAAAACCTCTAGTAGGTACTTAAACTGTCCCACAAAGCCGATAGTTTTAGATTTACAAAGTTAAGTTGCAAAAAAAATAGTATACCCTTTCTGTTTCACCTAGTATATACACAAATGTACTAAGATAGCTCACGAGGATTGGTGTAAAGTAGCTACTGTAGCTGCGTTTCGTACTATGAGTAAGAGATCCGGAAACCCAACGTCCCTTCTCCTCCCTTAGTCCCACTCCCCTATTATTGCAAGCACCTAGAGGCTACTGGAACTGCTTAACATCAGGCGGGTCACACGATTGTTTTCCAACTGTGTTATATACTTTGAATAAAATACATAAAATATACAAAAAAAAAATTAGTTACATTTTATCTTTTTACCAGCCTGCTGTGAGTAAAACTATTAAAGAAATAATAGTCTTGTAAAAAATACAACTCAACAGATTATGATGATAGATAGAATCGATATTGAAGCGGATAAAAACTATTTTTTTAGGCCGGTTACACAAAGACGACTTTGCAACAAATTTTAAAATTTTGGAATAAACGAAATGCCTATGTGACAACTGAATTTACAGTGATATGTAAAGTACACACCGAGAGTTCACCCTATAATAGTTGTATGTAATAATTAAAAAAAAAACAAACATGGCGGAATCATGACCATGGACCTACAGTGTGAAACAAAATACAAAGTATTGAAATTAACTTATTTTGACGGATTGTTTTCCTTTTATTGTCTTTCTAATAATTAAAATTATTTATCCATTCGCTCAAAGTTTATAACGTGATCATACAAAATATAATAGGCATTAAAAATATATAATAAACAATACCTACAATTGTCATTGTCATACGCATTTGTAAGAACTGTTGTGTGAGCAGGATCGAATAATCGTAACGCTACCTAAGAAAACTGCCAAATATTGAGCTATAGATACATATACCAACCGTTTTAGTGGGTTGTACTGTGAGACCTAAAGTCGCATAGTCGCAAGTGTGTAGTCAGCCTAACCGCTCATCGTCCCCGCGTCTCTCGGATAGTAGACAATGGTTAAATGTCCGAGCGATTTTAGCATCACAATGACGATGGTGTGCGCGGAGCGTGAACGACTTTCTACTCGGTTGCGCAAACGCAGCGCAGACAGATCATGCGGTTTTTGACTGAGCTCGTGCCTATAATGACTGAAATGAACTACTAAAACTCAAGACGCAACGTTTTATTTTACCTCTTTCCCTGTGTATACAGTTCCAGAACAGATGTACCTTTTTCAATGCACTTTGCTTTGATTGGTAGCTAGTTTCAGCAAGAACCATACGCTCGCATATTAGGTAAAACAAACGCGCAATCAGACGATTTGTTTTTTTTATAATATTATGAGCAAAAATTAAAAGCATTTAATTAAAGACAGTGATTTGTATGTATTTGGAAGTAGTGTGGGTGGTGGACGATATAAAATATGGATAGATTGTATCATAGCGCCAATCACTAACCGTGCCGTCTTTATATCTCTAGGCGGAGTAGTATTGGCCTTAATACTACGCTAACTGTACTCAGGTAAGTACACTAAACTTTAGAGATCAATAAACTGCAAAACACATCCGCCATTAAACTTAATAGCAAACATATTAAAATTTGAATAAAAACATCATATTTCAAATCTCAACATAATACCATAAAATATAATTTATTACATAACGCTATGAATATGTAAAGCAATGGGAAATATATTAATCTGTTCATAACATACCTGTCCGAATAAAATGGGTGCCATTTTTAGCGAGCTGTGACAATGAGATGGGTCAATTACCTGAAAAAAAAAAACGGCATGGTTAAAAAATATGTTCTTAATACGTGTACTACAATAGGTAACGATAATATTTTTTGTGTTAAAGTTTGAGGAACCTTCCAGTCCGTCGGTACAGTCAGCCACATTAATACGTGTTCTTCCAAACAAACAAACGCAAAATGCTGTTAAATGTATTTAAGAATTTATTTTATCCCGAGATAGGTATGTAGATGTACTTAACCTAACAATCATTATCTAAGTCTAAATAGATGTCCCAATCCTTAACATTCATGTGTCAAGATCAGGTGACTTAGTTTAACTACTTCCCATAGCCAGTTAGTCGGCGAAATGAACACAGCCTTTTCGTTCCAAAAAGTAAAAGTTGTAATCAGATACATCTTGGATCTCTGATATTCGTTAGATTCATTAGATACACGGATTACCACATTTGATTCTGGAATCTAATCAAAGAAGATCAGACTTTCTAAATACATTTAAGTCGGAGACGGGATTAAAGGTTTCGAAACGACTGGCCCGACCAGACTCAGGGGAATAAAATAATGTTTATGACGATCTATCTACTAGATAACCTCCATTTTAATTTGACTGAGCATTGAACACAAGAACATAAGAAAAACTAAATGCATACAACCGGTTCCTAATATGCGTGAATTAAAATTAACCATGTTCACATTTGAAAAATATATAAATAACAAGCACCTTATCCTAAATAATACGTAGCTAACTGTACTGAGTTGACTGTACTCCATAGGAAAAACGTTTCGAATTAGCCATGCGATAAAAACAGGATAAATTGATGCTAGACGCGATTGTAAATGTTCAGTCTAGACCAACCGGTGCAGATAGACAAAGATTGCCTATTCTTGTTCCAGAGGCCATTTCATTTTTATTTATACCTTAACAAAGTCGGCAAAACAAGCGTACGACCCGCCCGATGTTATATTATTATATTATATTAACGTGCTGAAACCTCGGGCAGGGTACAACGTATCATAATTTACCTATATAATTTTCCTCCGTATTATTTTACGAAAAGGTTAAATTATGATGGGGGAAAACAAAATGTTTGCTTTGATATTCAGTATGTTATGCCTTTAAGGCTAAAGCGCCCATCTAGCCCGCGAAGTTCAAATTTTTTGAGGTTTTTTAGAATTTTTTCAAAATGTGACAATAATAAAAGGCACATTTTGTAATTCGCGAAAAAGACCGTGTGCAGTGCATTTATTAATATATCCAACTTACTCTAAAACATTTCAAGAACGACAGCTATCCAGATAATCTGGCATTTTTTGTATATTTAGTGATTTACTAGTATCATATCCACCGTGATAATATTTGGAGTAAAATAAATGTATTAATAAACGCACTGCATACTGTGTTTTTCGCAAATCACAAAATTTTGTCTTAAATGTTTTCAGATTTTGGATAAACTACAAAAATACTCGAAAATTTTGATTTTCGCGGGCTAGACAGGCGCCTTCACCTTAAAGTCTTTTGTTTTAACGTTAATAACATACCATTTGGCTACAAAAAGGCTGTAGTGTCAGCGACAATAGCCAGATCTCATATATGCAAGTTGTCTGTCGCTGTGTTCGTAACTAAGCGACAAGATTCCCTGGTGAAAAACCTTAGAGTGCCAATGTATGCAAGAAGATTGGTAGCAATTAATGCAGGATATTTTTTACCACCAGGGCGGCGCCACAGTGGACTCTCCCTCTCTCACCGAGCTCGCGTTAATTCATAGATGAAGTAAAGCGAAGCTAAAATATCTAAAAGGTATTTGTAGTGACACTAACAGAAATTAAGCGACAGATAATGTCTGTCAAGCGACATCTGGTGACATGAAATTGTTTATGCCTCATTGCATGTGTAGATTTGATATCATAGATTTAGTTAAAAACCTTAGAATGAGCCATGTACTGTAAATTGGTAAAGAATTAGACCTTAAAATAATTCCATACGATTCTCGGTATACTAACACCAACACTTGACTGATAAAAAGCATTCTAAAGCAATCTATTGCTACATCTGCCTGCATTATAACACGCATTAAAGTATTTTCAACTTTATTATTGAGCCGAGAAAGACACAATTTTGTCGCTTATTGATCTTTTAGGTAACAGGCAAGCATTATTATCCGCCTCTGCGAATCATTGTAACCCCTTTTAGTTTGTTGACATACGACTTGCAAATGCGTGTTGCAATTTCCTTTACTGACTTATTATTTCACAAATTTTCTCATTTTTTTTTAAATATCAGCACTAAAAAATTGCAAGTGAAAATAAAATTTCCGAGAAAACAGAATTCTTCGGATAGATTCCAAAAAAAGAAATTTAGGTACTTATTATTTTTGTCGAAACTTGTCGAATTATTTCTCGCAACAATATGATGCTTTACGTAGTTTCTCTGGCGCGTTTGATCTTACGCAATTCAATCCTGCAATTTTAGTGTCTATCTTCATCAGATTAATAACCTGTCTATCAAGTCATAAATCCGGCAACATCAATTTTGGCCAATTAAAATGGCACAGATTGAAGTCATCGACCATTTGTTCAAGTTCGAAACCGGCATTATATCGGAAAACAATCTAGCAATCAGACCAAAAAACCCAGGTGTTACATTCGATAATAGCCTGGACATGTCGGGGATAGGTTGTTGAACTGTGCCGTCTGTGATAAACGGCCTTGCGTGTTCTGAAGCGGCGTTTGATGGTTTCTGTTCGGTTGTTATTATGGAAGTTTTATTGATGTTTTTTATTTCTGGTCAGATCTTCCAATATATCTGTATCTCTCCATAATTATCAGCTGGCCCGGCCAGAGTTGCATTGAGATATAGATACAGCTTAAATTAATCTTGTCCATGTTTCTAAAGTAGATTTTTGGGAACTGGTCCCGCCACACTCTCCCACCACTGTTACTCCTGTAAACCAGGATCGACAGTGGTAACTATCCAATGATGACGCCGAAGTTTTGAACCTCAACGCATCCCGGAGAAATTAATTTAAAAGAAAGGAGAAGAAAGAAGAGATTTATCCACTTCTTTCCGTTGCAAATCTGGGGACAAAAATAGCTGTATAGGTTAAAGTCAGTTTTTCAAGCCTTACTGAATGTCTCTAAAATACGATTGCCTAGTACCATAATCTTATAATCTATTAATTACCTACCTCAATCATTTAATAAACCAAAAATCAAAAGGAAATCAATTACATGTACAAACTAGTCAACACCCTTAGAGAGTGTATACTATTAACTAGATATATTTCTTTCAGACAACCGCGGGGAACAATAACAAGGAATTGCCTACTACAACAATTTGTCTGACACTCTCATTGTGCCTTCAAGGAAATTCTCCAAATACCAATTAGAACTAATCCTTAAATAATAGCTCTCTACATAATTGACGTTTAATTACTGTGTTAACGACGCAACCGGCGGCGTCTGCGTCTCAGCTTACAACAATAACTAATTAACCCACTTACCTTGTCAATCTTCATTGATTCGATTTTTTGTTGCGATTCTAATTAATCGGAGCATGAATGTGAATGCTCAATGATGATACATTCAGACATGCTATTCGTCTCAAAATAAGCAATGTGTATACAAAGAAAACATAAAGAAACGCTATTTATGAAAATTGAATAATTGTCTTTGGTTTTCTCTAGACATAAGATTCCATAATTACCTTAAGTTACAATGGTTTGGCAGAGATTCTATGAGCATCCAGACTAGAGTTAGAAATAGTTTAGTGTTTATTTTGTTAGAATAATTGAACATTCAGTCGTCGTATTTTATCGACTAGGAAGTAACTCAGAACTCATTGGTATTTAAACTTAATTATCGGCAGAATATAAAAAAATGCGTTCATAATTGAATACGAATTGAGCTCAGTTAGCGAGGCACTAAATTCGCAACCCGCGTACTACCACAATGAAGGTCTTACAAGGCTGTGATTTATCAAGACTTTGCGAATTCACACTTCCACTTTCAGTGTAGCTACAGAAAAATACTGTAGTTATCAAAATTTTACCCTTGGTGGGCAATCTATGCCATAATATAAAATATTTTGTTCAAGTTGACAATTGCGCCTCTAGACCACGCGAGGAGCCGCGCCTGAGCAATCCATTTGACGTCTCATCACGTAGCCAAACCTCCATCCATTGGCGCCAGACAAAGCAAACTACTCAGCAAGTGTGGACGTATCATGGAGAAGTGCCTACTTGTAATATTGCGACTTGCGAAGCACTTATGCAGACACCACCAAAATCATATGATACTATTCCCGTGACTACTTAAACCAATTGACGACTCTCTAAAACGTTAAACATAAGCACACCACACAATCTAACAAAGCATATAGGTACTCATACGTCACACACTACTGTCATGGTCAGCAAAAAATTGAACAGTTACAAAGTTACAAATGATTTCGATTCTCGCGTAGGTGCAATGTAAACAAGCAGGTCAGCTAGGTACAATAAACTACAACAGGGTATCGACCTCCCGACTGAGGACCTGACCATTCCTGGATAATGACGTCGGCATGCGCGCGGCATTCTAATAGGTATGATAAAAATTTGTGTAGTGTGAAGTGTTAAGGTAAATTCCATTGTAGTGTCTTAAAGGTAAGTGTTATTAAGGCCTGTTTTTAAGATCTAACGTTGTTTACGTAATATGATTATCACATGTTTGCGCTGAAGGACAACATCGTGAGGAAACCTGCTTCTCAGAAAATCTAACCAATTTTCAAGACAAGCTAAATCCACCAACCCGCACTGGGCAAGTATGGTGGATTATGGCCCGATCCGTGGCCAGGAGTAGAATATTATAATACTAATTTATATTTATTTCAGCGTTTTACTATGGTTTCGTTCAAATTTTAAATTTATTTGAAGGTTAGGAATTTATTGCTGTATTAAAACAGCAATCTCAATTCCAATATATATGTGCCAACAAAACAATATTTTTCCAGCCAATCTGGATTTCTGATTCAAATAGGGTTTCAGTAATCAAAACACTGATTATAAAATGATGAAAGCTGAAATTATAAACCATCTTGAAGATATTCCTGTATGTTTTCCTAGATGTTTTCATATAACGTTATGCCACCCACGCCGCGCCGTGTACAATGATTGAAACACCTCGTATTGCAGGTCTGTACAATCTTCTGCGGTCTAATACCCATAATATACAGCACGGTGGTTGTCATGTAGCTCGCCATTACACATCAGGTTTCTCCGTAATAAAAATACTATTAACCGGTCCTTGTTATCGTTTTCAAGTGTAAACGCATCATGGTTGACTGTATAGCGGACATTTTACTTATCTGTAGTTCTATAAAGTTGTACAAACAATGCAAGAGTTTTTAAAACAAGTTTTATTATTTATATTTCGTTATCCTTGCATCCAATGAAAACATGGGAGTTTTCGGCAGATTTCGGCGGACCATTTTAATCTAAACTACACTGGAATTAATTCAGTAATTTTGCAAAGTAAAAGAAACTCAATTCACTAACTACTTTAACGTAAATATGTTCAAACGTTCTACCATAACGTCAGACGATTAAATTTATGGCCACACCGCCCATGTGGTCAGTAAACTATTATAAAGGTCACAGACGGGCCGTCGCTCCCGCTGTGGCTGATTCACTGGCAGTGTGGCCAGGTAACCGTTTAATCACAGGTTTGCGGTTGTACAAGTCTAATTAAAAACCGGGAAGGTATGACCAATCAGAAATACCGATGCGTCCACGCATGGTTTGTATTGCTGCTTAATAATAAGATCAGATTTTGTTAGTCGTTTAGGGTAAAATTTAATGTCACATTAACATTTGAAAATGGATTGCATTTCCGATTGTTATCTACTAGTATATAAAAAGTTTAAAAAAAATATTCTGGCTAACCTCCTCAATTTAAAGCTGAAATTGCCATCATCATACCTGCTAGCCCTCGAAACAACGCTGCCATTAAAAATTATATTTAGAGATATTTAATTCAAATGTCTTCCAAATACCTAAATAGTTTTCAGCGGAAATAATCCTCCGGAAACTATAAAAAAATCCATCCCACATTATTTTATGTAACCCATATATTTCAAGTTAATGACTACTAGCCAGAGTAGTTTTATGTGTACACAGTAAAGAAAAAAACACTCAACAGTCGTTCGACTACACACATGTTAAGTTTATTTTATGATCGAACCCTAAAAACGGCGGCTTTAGATACCGAATGAGGAAGAGGTAGCGATGCTATTATAAATGAGTAGCTAAATTATAATTGTCATGATTGTTTACACGTCTCAGGAACCCTGTGGATGAGAGACGAAGGACCCGGGGGTCAGTCTTTCTGGGAGGACTAACCTTCAACGAAGAATGTCTCCAGACGGATCGATGATGAATGCTTTATAAAGACAGTTCATAGACAGAAATGTTGGACATCCTCTGGGGACTTTGAACCATAAATGTAAACACATATAAGGTCTTAATTGAATAGTTATTTTAATTTGCATGGTGCCTAAGTAAATTTATGTCAGATGATAAAGTAAACTGCTGGTAGGTATGTTTCTATTGGTTGTTAGCGAGTGATACACGACACGACGGAAAATTCCAACTCTAGGGAGTTCGGAATCATGAGTTGAATCCATGGTATCCGGTTACCTACGGCGTGCCTACTCTTATCACACGTCAGGGAGATTCGATACGGTGGCCCCCAACTTTCTTGAGAGGCGTCACTGGTGGAGGTCGCTGTCTTGTTGGTAACTCGTACACTATTAGGTTATGTGAGCCTGGTATTATAATTTAAGGTGGTCTAATCGCCTTTAGTTTGTGTTTCATATAGCAAGCTTAGTTAAGCTCGTTCCTGACCTGCATTTTCTTTATAAAAACGTTTAAGAAACTATAACCCTATAACGGAAAATTCTTGTCTTTCATACACGAATTATATTCAGAATTGGCAATAGTATACAATTATATTCGTATGAAATACCCGGAACATAATAACGAATCGATTGACACCGGATTCATCAAAATCTAATGGGTAGTTTAGGCGTTACGGTGGAATATAAAAATAACTCTTCCTTTGGCTTTGCTGTAGTCGGGTAAAAAGAAAAGCAAGGTCGCCACTTGAATGTGGACCTAGAATCTTCGAACAAACTCGCCAATTGATTCTCACAACACTGTCCATATTACATTCGAACTACTTTCCCACCGTCCAGTGTCCGCACTTGACTAATTAATCAAACTATGTCCCGTCTGTTGTGCGGACATCGACCGCGTGGCCGTGACGTCATATGCACATAGACACACCCACTGTATATGTTCACTTGATTACAAAATAAATATTAAGTAAATATATTTGGTATAGAATATTACCATGGATTTCTATATTATGTATCTAATCGATCGCGCACTTGATTTTTTGCTTATTATGATATTGTACTCTATTAACCTACGTTAAAATCCATTATACTTTTGTAGACAGAAAACCAGCTGAGATTATCCCTCTCACACCTAGTTGTTATGACTAAATACCGCTTCCGTCCCCCGTGGACACCCTAGTAGAGAGGGGCAGGACACGAGGAAACTCTTGCTCAGCTAGTTTCTTGTGCAAGTGATTCCTCCTAATATAAAAAACCTTCATGATCACAAACACCAAAAAAAAGTCCCTGAGTACCAGCAGTACCACTATGTTAAAAAAATACGAAATAAAGTAAGTTGTACCATAAACAACATTTATAATCATAGACAGATTAAATCTGTGCGGATAATATCCGCGACTTTGGTACTGTCTAAGTAAAATGCACGTCTTGGGAATTCCAAAAGATCTAATCTCATTTTAGTTGTTACATCACATTCAGTAGCCCAGACAGCTATACTGTGTGTTGTGACTAGACTTAAATAAAGTAGAAATAAAGCTACTACTTATCTTAAACATTATTGCGAAGAAGATTACCGTAACTACCACAGATAATCTTACAAAGATTAAACACGTTTGTAATCAGCTTAACCGCTTACATGCAAACCTAAATTTACCATTTATTTCGGATACTGTAGAGCTTCCATATCTACATGTTAATACAGGATAATCCAGCTTTTACCTCGACAGCCTTAGAAAATTTATTATTTTGCATTATAAGAATATCCACTTGGTAGGTATCACGTAAGATTTCAGAACGTCTTAAAACCGTATCTTAAATATAGGATAGATAGCTTGCTCTTATTAAAGCAAACTGTTGTGATCGAGGTATAAAAGTAGCCTAATATTTTCTCCCAGAATCCTAGTACAAATATTTCATTTAAATAATAACACAAACAGGCACATTTTCCCTTACAATGCTCCTAATTCGGTTAGTAAACTAACATGACTAAGCTGTATTGCCGTCCTTGTCTTAATCGTTATGTTTGAACAAGACATACATATTTTTAGATGTGTCAATTTTAATTTAGCCATTATTTGACGACAGCGGAATTGGCATCAATATCGATTATCAAACAGATTCCATATTTAAAATAGGGCATGTCCTTGTTAAGATGTGACTCATGGCGACCACACGGTAGCTATTTGACGATCCACACGATTATATGCCATACGTCACGTTGTAACTGTGTTATTTTTTGTGTATTTCGTGAATAGTGGCAGTGGGTATCATTACGGTAACTAGAGTGGTGTTTGGCATTTCACTGTTACAATACCGTTAACAATATTTGTACGGTGACAGTGGCGAAATATATTCGCTTCGTTTGTTTAGCAGCAAACAAATTGAATGTTTTTCGAACTCTTTGTACCGACATCGCTGTATTAACTAGCTGGTCCTCGCGACTGCGTGTGTGCATTTTAAAACTCTTCCTTAACGAGCACTAGTGAGTGATTTTGAGTAGGATTTGACTTGTCATTTTGTACTTGGATGACGTTAGGATGACATTTCGAAGATCGCTCTCAGACTTGAGATGGATTTGTCAATTCGGGCCCTGGACACTGGAAGTACAGGACATGCCAAATACCAAGTCAGCAGGTCTCATAGTTTAGAAAATATCGTGATGATTGGCTCAGTAGATCTATCTTTTTCGCTTTTGTTACTGAGATGTAGACTTATTTTTTGGAGAGACCCGTTTAAATGTTTAAGTGGGTTCTGTTTATAGGGAACTAGCTGACCCGGCAAAAGTTGTTCTGCCATATAAAGTATTTCTAGGTATGAAATATACTTTAGAACCTATTCTCAGACCCAAAAAAAAACATAAAAATCGGTCCAGCCGTTTCGGAGGAGTTTGATTACAAACACTTACTTACTCGACTACACGAGAATTTTATTTACATAGATAGACAAATAAGGTAGTATGTATAAGTAAATTTCAATCTTAAAACTGTTAGATACATTTTCTGTGAGCACGTTACATGTATGTTACAGTGGGTTGGCTGTCAAAACTTTCAAATACATTTATGAAACAACATCGCTAATTCCACTTTAAGCCACCTGAACAGACGAGTTGGTGGGAAAACGGAACGCTTTTTTTTTTTTTTTTTTTTTAAATGGGACTAGTCCCGCCACACACTCCCACCACTGTAACTCCTGTAAGCCAGGATCGACAATGGTGACCAATAATGACGTCGAGGTTTGACCCTCGACGAGTCCCGGGGAAAAGTTAAACGGAACGCTTGTTATACTTATTATAAAGTGTAATTTTATTATTATACACATTACACACACGTATGATTACTTAAAACAAATGTTTGTTTACAGAACCAGCTGTGATTACAGGCCACTGGCCCACTTACACTATCTTATAACACAAAGAACAAACGAAACAATTGTCGTGTAATTAATGATAACATTCTAATTAATTATCGGACAACAAAATTGTTTAATAACAGTAACCCGGTTCGGAAAGTTACTGAAGTTATTGGCGTCCGTGTCTAGATTTATTTGTACATTGTTTGAGACTAATTACTTGGAGCTTTGCAGAATACAATCAATCCACACGTACTTTTACAAACTGGAACCAACCTACAACTACTTGCATTAAGGTTGGATTTTGTCTTCACAAGTACGCATGTGCTGGTTCCATTCCGCATAACTACATCCAATCATGAGATTGTTAAGTTAATTTATTTCATTTAGGCGTCTTCGATACCTACTTTAACTGTTCTTTGACCTAGATTTAGCAGCCTGAATTCAATTTAAAGTATGTGAAGATAAGCCGGGATGTAACAAAACGGTTCGTGGATCCGCCCGAATAGGACTTTGATAATATAAAAGTAGCTCAAGTTACTCATTGTAATATCAGCTATCTGCTAGTGAAAGTCCCGTCATAATCGGTCCAGCCGTTTCGGAGATTAAGCGGAACAAACAGACAAGAGAGACAAACATTTAAAAATATATTTTTGGTTTAATTGCCTACTTATTAACTTAATTAATACATAAAATAAAACGCTGTCATTTTGACATTATAAACAGACCCTTTAATTTCATTTACTTGTACCTATAGGTTTGCGTCTACAACGCGCATAGTGCGGTCGAACTTTTAGTATGCTAGAAAGTAAAAGTATTCACGAATTGTGAGAAAAATAAATTATTTAACACTCTTATAGTTACGTAAATAAATTATACTGTAAAGTAATTAATTAAAATAATATTTGCAGTGATAGAGTCTTTGAAAATCTAACCAATTTTCGAAAAACGTGTTAAAACCGCTAACTCGCACTGGGCCAGGTTGGTGGATGATGGCCAGAATTGCCTTCCCATTGGGAGGAGACCCGTGCCCAGGAGTAGGACGTCAAAAAGGCAAAATTAGACTAATTGGACCTAAACTCGTGAGCTGATTGTACTTGATTCCAATATATTTTTTTATTATAATATTCAAATTTTCTACATACGTATTCCCAAATGGTTACAATAAGCATCTTGGGCGCTCGGCATTCGGATTCCGAAATACCTCTAACCCTCATTTGAAACATTTGTACTAATGTGATTCGGGTGTTATCGGCCCTGTGCGCGCATTATGCCGATATAAAAAAATACATAATGTGTATTTCCCTTTCTTTATGTGTTTTATCTTAAAAACGAACGTTTCCAGAGCTATTTGTGAAATAAAAAAGCATGTTTGGAACGTAAATGGAAAATGAGATAGTAACATTTAGTTTTTGCCTTTTGTGGGCTCAAAAAGTGTTTTTTTTTCGCTTTTCTCTGCGTGTGGCATGAACTGGTGACGTATCTCCTAATCACGTGAATCGATTTCAACGTGCTTCTTTCGTTCGACAGCTCTTTCTTAGACTAAATATGGACCCAAAAACTAAGCAACGGTTGTACTATGGGTACTGTAATATGGGGGTTTCAATTAATAACTCGTAGCATTTTATAATATTTATTAATTTTCATTATTATTATATTATTTAAATATTAATTTACATAAACACACGTCTTAACTCAATAGTTCCCCCATTGTCACTGCCAGCGCACCGCAGAGCTTTCAATTTCAAAAATAAATGTTTTTCTTATTTCAAACTTGACGGCCAGGAACGCTTATCGCCAGTGACCAGTGCGCCGACATGGACCTCCTTACAGTACCTTACAACAGACTGGGGACGATACCAGTGACCCAAACCAGGGCAAATTGCGAAGAGGCCATTTCCGAAATTTGAGCAGACTAGTATCAAACCCGCAACCAACCGGTGCAGTGAGTCGATTTAACCACTGATCGTGAAACTGATAAACCACAATATAACAACTCCAAACCCATCTTTTCCGGCCGCATAGCCAGCGAGTGAGGCAACACTAGCTCACTATCGATTGTCTATCGAAACTCATAATCAATACTATTGATGACGAGCAATATCATCGATACTCAATAGTATCGATTTCGATACTATTGCTCTCATCAATAGTACAGAATTTAATTTCCGATAGATCCTATCAGATACCACTATTGATATTATGATTGTCGAGCTCAACTATCGACACATCAACCATCGATAGTTAGACAACACTAGCTTGCACAAATAAACTTTCATTTCTCAATGAAGCCCGGGCTAATAATAGGTCCAATGCACCGGTACAGGAAGCCGTGGTCCTGATGATAGCTCGCCGATGACTGACGGCCGGGCTTTCCACACAATAATGACAGACCGAGGTGGACCGACAGACAAGTTGATAAAATTGTTTTCCTTTAGATTTTCAGTGCAAATTAGATAACCGTCGCAAGGAAATATAACAGCACTTGATGATTTAGAGAATTTCAAGATGTTAAAACACTTATTATAAATATAAGTATCTTATAAAGATACTAATATACATATTTATAGTCCATACATTAGGGAAAGAAGTTCTATATCAAAACTTATGTCATAACAAGCAACTTAGCAGTCATTCACACGAAGACGCCGACACCATTGTCTATACATTTTTGACAGATAATGGCTGTGACTGTTTAATTGTTTGTTACTGCAATTTGTTACTTGACACTGGCGAAATACCTATTAACTTGGGTGGGCCATATTTTTAAAGAAAGAAGAAGAAGACTCAAAGGGTAGAGGCGATTAACAAAAAAAAACATTTGTTCCCAAGAATGTGCACTATCTTTTATTCATTGAAAAAATTAACCATTGAGTTTCTTGTCGGATCTTCTCAGTGGAAGCAGCATTCCGAACCGGTGGCAGATTCTGTCTATTCATAAATGCTTTGTTGGTTTACAATCTTACATGAATAAAAACAATTTTGAGTGTTTAGTTGAGTCCTGGGTACAGTAAAATTAATGGAAAATATCGGTACCCGCCAAGGAAGTTTGAAGTACTACACAAATCTAATTGTCGTAAATTGGTTTTAAGAATAAATTTCCATCTTATTGATCAATGCAATTGAATCTAAGCAAAGGATTAAAACATCATGAATATCCAAATAGTTTAATAACTTTACTAACTTGTGTTGAGTACCAAAACTGCTAACTTTACAAAAGGTCCATATGAAGGCAATTATAGAATAAGAATAATTTGATAAAGTATAAAAAAACTTGCAATTGTGAGATCAGTTTGTAATGCTGTTCGATGTTTTTCCCGCTTTGAACGTATAAATAAACCTATTGTATGCCCTTATATGGCTGAAGCATGTTGTAAACACCTCGTACATTGCATTTAGATACAAACAAGGATCAATTTGTAATGCGTGTATTACAAAACATAATTGTTCAAGAAATTATTAATAGTCCGTTTAATGGGAATCAATATCAAAACACGTCATGAAACATGTCTTATCTTTCTACTTGAGTATAATAGGTATGTTGAAAACGTCTATAATGAAAAAGTGTTTGTAACATCGATATTTGATTCTCTGCTAGGAAGTCATAAAAAAATGGTTAGCTTTGCTTTAATTGGTATTTATGTGTGCTGTCGCCTTCCCTTACACATGTATAGTTCGTTTAGTTCACGAAGACGCGTGATCTGACTCTCTATACGTATCTACCTAGGTTCCATGTCGTCAAATCATACGACTACTATCGACGCTTCTCTAAATATCGCTATACGCTTAGTTTAGTTATTTAGCTCGTATACCTACCAACAGAATCGGCATCAATAACGGACCTCGAGAATTGATTCAAAGCTAAAGCTTTTAATGGCCTATCACAAAGTTATAATCAGGTTAGTAGAAACAGCAAAGTGGCATTAAAAGCAATAAACCAATCACTGTGCAGTTTGTTAGCACGGACGGATATTGCGGCAGCCTTGCCAACACATGATCGGTTGATTTCGCAAACGATGCGCTGGCGATAAGCGTGGAACAAGATGTTTGGTTAAATCAAAACTGTTGTTATCATGGAAATAAACTGTCGTAAGTAGGTACCCCCCCGGGTGGGAGAGGTTCAAACCACGGTTCGCACCTCTGGGTGTTTTGAAATCTATGTACATCGTGAGGAAACCTGCATATCATAGAAAATCGAACCAGACTTCGAAAAGACATGTGAAATCTTCCAACCCACACTGGGCCAGCGTCGTGGATTTAATCCACTGCGATGGGGAGGCCCGTGCCTAGGAGTGGGAAGTCAAAAAGGCATTTTTTTTATTCTTTAAGTAGGTACCAGAAAAAGCTTGGTGTTGAACATGGGTTCAAAGTCTTACGAAAAAACCCTGCAAAAGAAATAAGACGCTGTTTAGCGGTAAACACTATTTAAGATTTTACATTTTTTAGCTAATCACCTGTTCAAACCACGTTGAAATCTTTTATGTAGTATAACGGAAAGTGAGTTCGGAAACACCCAACATTGTAACAGCAAGCAATTTTGATCTTGGATGATCAAAATGATGTACATTAACTTTTTTACTCCCAAATATGACTAATTTTAATTTGTACAAATTGGATTTACAAAGCATCTGTTATAACATGTTTGTACCATGTACATGCACATTGTCCTACTAATATTATAAATGCAAAAGTTTGTGAGTGTGGATGTATGTATGTATGTTTGTTACTCCTTCACGCAAAAACTACTGAACGGATTTGGATGAAATTTGGAACACAGATAGATTATAACCGGGATTAACATATATAGGATACTTTTTAACCCAATAATCCAGTACTACGCGGATGAAGTCGCGGGGCACAGCTAGTAAGTCTATAAAGGTATGAGACATTTGAATAGATAAAACCACTCATTTTAGTTAAACGATGTATAATCCGAATCAGTAATAAAACAGGACAATTACCAACTGTATTGATCGCAGCCACGTTCAATTAAAACTGAACTTCATGACTAATAAATGCATTTCTAATTAATGCTTAAGTATAATACTTATTTAAAGACTCAACCGATGCACTGTCGGAGACTCCCCGCGTGTTTTAAAAATAAACTGTCATTAGTAATACAGTTGCCTACTTGTTCGCTTCCAGGCCTTGTGTTTTTATCATCTTCCTTGTTATAAAAAGGACGTAAACAGATACACAGCTCTTTAACGGAACGTAAAACTCAGTGTAAAGGACTTTTTTATGATATCAAAAGGGATAGCGAACGATTGTAATCGTGGAAGAATATTATAGCTGTTTATCAAAAAAATATTTTTTTATAAGTCCAGTGTTCTCAAATTCATACGTAATGCAATCATAGATCAAGTCGGTCACCGCGGGGCTCATCAACTTTCGGGCGGCAATTTATTAAATTCGTGGTTCATTTGGTGTGTGGCTGGGTGTCAGCAACCGCAATGTTACTAAGTCAGTACAAAAACCTGTTCATTTTCGTATCGCTTCTCGTTGGCCGTGGTATAGTTTGGTCACCGACTAAAACAACCACCATTTAAGACTATCAGCATTTACAAATCAACACAGATGTTACCCACTGCTAAACATAAAATGTCAAGTAAATATAACTATGCGCCTAGTTAGGAGTTCCCTCGGCGTCACAGTGGCGTCTGCTTAGTGACTCACAATTACCTTCCGAATTAGATTATGTTTATACGAACCGTCCTCCCTTCCCATTCCTCTACCCCAGTCCCCCTCAAGCCGACAACGTGCGAGCAAAGCCATTGGCATTGTAAGAATTTATAGAACAGTAACTGCTTTACATCAAGCGGGTTTGCGTTTGTTTGCCGACTTTGTTATATAAAAAACAGACGAATAACCGACTTTGCACAGGTAGGTAGTGTGTTATTATGTATGGTTCACACCGCCCCAGTATAAAGATATATTTTATGTTGATGTACAGAGCGAGCGAGAATATAGCTCAAGAAAGGATAGATTGTATTAAAAGTGTCATGAAGGAGGTTGGAGCCGACGTGGGTATGACAGAAAAGCGGGATGAATGGAAGAAAAATATATACTGCGCTGACCACAGATCATGATAGATTGCAACTGGAATCGAATTGCCTACGGGCGGCCTAAAAACTCCGAAATAATAGGATGGTTACTGGCTCATACGAACAAAAACATTACTGGACTGGTAGTCTTTCCTTTGCACTACAACATGGAGTCCTTCAAAATACAAGTTTACCGGTCACTTAAAGGCCAGCGACGGGTACCATTTACTATTAGGTGGTCCGTAGGTGGACCGTCTGGTAGTGTGACTTCCAAGACAACAAAAAAAGCTGCTCAATCCCAGTACAATGAGAATCGTGCGAGAACATTTTATCGCTGTGTTTAACTTTATAATCCCAAGATCTAAAGACTCGAATAATGTAGACGACATAACTTCATTCCAGTTCAGCGCTGGTTTGAATAACTGGAACCAGCAACTGGAATAATGTGAACCAGCCATTAGGTTTGACGCTTAGACCATTTAAAAAGAGTACGAGTAAAAAAACAATCTTGATAAAAAAGTTTGGTTGGAAGATAAAAATGAAATATGACCTTGTTTGTGTTTGTCATAATAATGGCACATGACAGTGCTTCAGCCAAGTTTTTTCAAATACTGTTCTGTCGTAATCAACAATTTTTTTCATTTGTTTTTTATTCGCCGCTATCTTTTTGATCACTCATATTGAAGATAGGACCAGTCCTGATTCAATAGGTAGCTGGTTTCGCTCCTATAAAGGTCACGGTCACACGTTTAACTGTCGTCATTAAAATTAAATAGCAATATTGCACGAACTCGATAATTATCATAACATGATATCGTCCAGTGGTATTATTCAACAGTGATATAAAATATTTTTTTATTTTACAGGCTGTTGTAGATCAGCAGACCACTTTCAACCATTGCAGCTCTTACACAGAATCTATAGTTCCTTAATAACACTTTGATATTTGGCAAATTCAAGCAAGTCAAACTTGAATACTAGTAAAGTAAAGAAACAGATCGCAGTTTGACATATCCTATTAAGTTAGTATTACTTATTGTAAATTTCATAAAACTATTATTTATCATCATCGAGATAAGAAACATCATTAAACGCGTTTACTTAAACTTGATCCCTTTGGTTGATCTGTGTCCTGCGAATTGTTAGTCAACCCTTGAAAATGTCTATGTAGGCCATTAAAATGTGCCAATTACCAATCCGTTAATCGCTTCTCCTCAAATATAGTATTAATAATTCTGAATTAGAAACTGTACACGCCCTGACATTATTTTTAATGCAAGTCCATCACTTTTAAACGGTTTCACATATCTGTCGTCCTTGCGTCTCGCTCTGTACAGTTACTTTGCCAAAACTCGACTTTAAAACCAGATTGATCAACCGCTTTCGCGAACAACAAAAACAAACATAAAGAAACTATAATTATGATTCAGGGAATGCAGCATTATAAGGGCGTTCGTTGATCTGACTGGGAGTTCATAATTAACTGATCATAGATAGTGAACCCGCCTATTGAACATCCATTAACTGACTGGAGTGATGTCTGTGATCTTTTGTTGCTGATACAGACTCAATGCGTAATGAATCTCAGGAAAATTTATAGAACCAACATTTCTTTGGATTAAACATTACGTGGTTAAGTGTGTGCGCGGTTTCAAATAGGTTTAAGCATTACAAGTAGTTTGCGAATTTGAGGTTAGATTTTGATCTTTCTGATGTTATCGGGTTGGTCAAGTGTGTGTCGTACTGTTGCTAGTGTCCCGCACATTTTTTTTCGGTTACTATCTATATATATATAACTCAAAGGTGACTGACTGACTGAATGACTGACTGCCCACTGCCCAGCCCAAACCACTGGACGGATCGGGCTGAAATTTGGCATGCAGGTAGATGTTATGACGTAGGCATCCGCTAAGAAAGGATTTTGATTAATTCTACCCCCAAGGGGATAAAATAGGGGATGAATAATCCCGAAATTTTTGTTAAGTTAAATTACACGCGGAAGAAGTCGCGGGCACAGCTAGTTTACATATAAAATTCCGGAATACGTGTGTTCATAATTCTTCTCCTCCTAAATCGCTTGACCGTTTTTGACATTTATTTTTTGTACCACCTGGATGGTTCTTTGCAGTAGTTGGACCAGGTGTCGCTGTTGTAGCTGCTGAAACTGCGGGCAAAAGCTAGTATCTTTATAATATTAGGTTAGGTGCCTATTATCCCTTAAACAATTGAATCCAGACACAAAACAGACACAGTTACAAAAATGTTGGAATGAACTGGTCTCATCCATCATAGCTCAGAATGGAGGAAAAGAAGAGAGGTCATTGACCCAACAGTGGGACAAAACAGCCTTAAAAAGATCATAACTCACGATTCATAGGGCACGTTCCGTAAAAAATATGATAAGACTGAAAGGTCGTTTTAACAATTTAAATAGCGAACTCTAAAAATCGCAAGCAACATATATTTAAGATTTCAAAGCGTGTTTCTAGCCAGTGCGTCTAAGACGCGAGGGCATACTGATGGATTTAAACAGCTATAAAAATGCAAATATCGCATTTTATCCTGCGGCGGCCATTCCCAATGACCGGCCCGCCATTTTCACCGTTACACTGCATTCGTCTTCCAAGAAATTTATATGGACTTGGTGCTTAATAACGGGAATGAACACAACCAAAACATTCTGTAGGTACTTATTCCTTGAGCCCTTGATAACTTAAGTTGCGTGACGAGTTTTCGCACCCGTCTTAAAAACTCGCTAGAGTTTGATACCTATAGTGTCTAAGTAACCCTTTAATGGTTTATATTTCATAAAAAATCAAGTATCTCCCTCAATTTTCCCTTAGCTAGACAATGACACAAATACCTGCCTATCATTTTCCAACTGCATTTTAATTAAGAGTGCACAGCTCTGTTATTTACATTCGTGTTTTAACGACATCCACCGCCATCTTGGTCGGACGCAATTAAGCTGTATCTCAGGATGTAATTTACTGATGGCGAGGCTGAAATTGATATTCTTTAACCGCAAGTGAATGATGTTCCGCTATTAAGGAAATATCTTTCATTGCCTCGTAGGAGGAAGTGTTTTAATTATAATAAGAGGGTATTTGATTAAATTGTTTTTTTTTTCTTATTTGTAATCGCAAAATTCCGCAGATGACTTTTAAGAAGCGTCCCTGGACGTCATAACGAGGGATTACAGCACTTGCAACTTTAGGAAGCAGGTTCGGCTTCTAACCAGAAATGATGCAGTTCATGTAAAGGCATGCATGGAGAGATAAAAATAATGATGTCCTTGGAATTGCATACTGGATGCATGCAATGATTTTTTGCTTAAAATGATACCTTTATTCCTTTGCTATAAGGCATATTATACTTTAACACATCTGTACACAGAAAACAAGCCGTGATACATAGACCCAGCCTGGTGGGATCGTGTCCCTCTCATTTCTAGTCGCCTTGCCTAAATACCCCTAACATCCCTACACTATACCCTAAAGAAAAGAAGAAGTAGGTACACCCTAGTAGAATGGGATACAGTCCCACGAGCCTCTCACTCAGCCCGATGTTTGTGAAACAGTAATCCCTCCTGGTAAGTTATCTGTGGGCTATGATTCAGTTATAATATGAATCTACGTCAAAAAACGTTCAAAACCAGAAACACCATAACATGCAGTTCTTCTTAAACCACAAGATGTATATTATACTTATTTAGTATACATGCTTTTACCATCTACCGGGTCCAAATATAATTAAAAACTACCTGGATGCCCACGTAACTATAAAAAAAAATGTTCATCAAATTCGGTCGAGCCGTCTAGGAGGAGAATTACGGACACACGCACGCCGTAGTTTTGTACATACCAACCTAAATAAAAACAAATTGATATCTTATCATGCGACAAGATATCAAAAGGCCCATGTCATCTGGGCCATTTCTCTTGATGATAAGTTGTGATCGTCCAGTCTAACTTTAATTTTGACATAACAGTAGTTTTTACGAGTTTCTTATTTCAGTCGAGATTACGATGTAATTAAATGAATCGGTGACGGTATCCTGTCGGACAACCGTTCGAGAGTTTCACTTTATTCGTATTATATATTTTGACTTAAGGCTAAAGCGCCCATCTAGCCCGCGAAGTTCAAATTTTTTGAGGTTTTTTAGAAATTATTCAAAATCTGACAATAATAAAAGGCACATTTTGTAATTCGCGAAAAATACCGTGTGCAGTGCATTTATTAATATATCCAACTTACTCTAAAACATTTCAAGAACGACAGCCATCCAGATAATCTGGCAATTTTTGTATATTTAGTGATTTACTAGTATCATATCCACCGTGATAATATTTAGAGTAAAATAAATGTATTAATAAACGCACTGCATACTTTGTTTTTCGCAAATTACAAAATGTTGTCTTTAATGTTTTCAGATTTTGGATAAACTATAAAAATACTCGAAAATTTTGAATTTTGCGGTTTAGACAGGCGCCTTCACCTTAAGTAGTTTTGTGATGGCTTATTTGTGACACAAGTAATTTGAGGATTACGTAATCTTAATATTTTAGTGGAATATGTCTATTTTATGATGGTAGTGAACAGCAGTACCACCCTCTCACGAAGGTTTCGTACGATGAGTGAGAGAGACGAAAGCCAATCTCCCTCCCTTCCTCTCCCTTTGACGCACTCCCCATCAGGTTAGCAACGTGCGTATTGCAAGTATCTATAGGCTACGATAACTGCTTAACATCGGGTGGGGCATACGCTTGTTTGTCCGCTTCATAATCTGCTGAAGTACCAACTTTCATCAGGCCGTAGAAATAGATCACAAGAACAAAACAATCACCAACCATTACCACACACATTAACAAACACCGAGCCACGTCTGTGAACTTAATTGGCCGAAACATTACATTGTATCTCTGTTGACACAATTTTTCCAACGGTCCCAATTTTTTAATTCTAATCACTTACTCCGTTGTTGCAAAGTTTAACGACCTACACTGAGAGCAAACTAGATGACAGTTTGACACAAAGCTCGTATGACATATATACGTCATCCCGCCGTTTGACAATGCGCGAGCCGTTACGGCGGCCATTGTTTTTCTTCGCGCCAAATTCGGGCGCGCGTGTAGGTGTCATTTTTTATTCGCACGCCATTGCTATTGTAATGACGAATTGATTGGGCCAACGTTCGCAACGAGGACAGTACTGCTGTGGGTGTGCAAATGATTGAGAGGACCGCTGATCCGAGGATCAAAAGGCCCGTTGCTTCGGCCCACTTCCCCGAGACAGCAAATTGCCTGCTGACCAAGTTAGATGATTATGAGATTACAATGAGTTTTAAGCGTGTAATTAAAGGTCAGGGGAGGATTATGAGGCGGCCAGCAGCGGTATGCAGCGGCTGTAAACTGAATAAAACAAGCTCGACTTATTGATTATGGATGACACAGAAGGAATTGTGTCACGAAACGTAATAAAATTTTATCGCGGACGGTTATCTTGGTGTGGTGCTGTTTAGATATCGTCGGACACAAACACTTACGTACCTATTTCCAATTGAATTTAGTTACCTAACCTACATTTTAAATCTTATTGGTGGTTATACGCCAAATATGTGGCATAACAGCTTCTTAAATAACATCTGTTACGTAAAGCGTTTTAAATAAATTATCCATTCGCAAACAATGACACGACACGGTTATTTTTGTTCAAATTTCTTTATTTTGTATGTTTTATTATATATTACGGAAATTAAATTAAAAATCTCCAATATATTACACAAGAAATTGTAGCCATCTCATGTCAACTTACTAGATTTTAACATCGAATCTGTCATCCGACGGCAGTAATTTGTAATAAGCACTTACCTCATGACTTAGACTAAACAATAGGACTTCGACTAAACATGAAATCTGTGCCTCATGATTTATATATTAAAAACTAGCGACCCGCCCCGGCTTCGCACGGGTGCAATAAATTATCAGTGTTTCTTTACTATATTATGCATGTATTATACATATAAGCCTTCCTCTTGAATCGCTCTATCTATTAAAAAACACCTCATCGAAATCCGTTGCGTAGTTTTAAAGATTTAAGCATACATAGGGACATACAGACAGCGGGAAGCGACTTTGTTTTATACTATGTAATGATGACACCTTATTTTATTGTATTGTGATCAATCAATCACTAAACAAACACTGAAACCTATTTGTAGTATCTACGTACTAATATTAAATATTGGTCAACAAATTAAACCATAATTAAGTATTATTCATAAAATTTCTCAGCATACATTAGGTATCTCATTAAAAAATCGGAGCTTCCGAATGACGCACGCGCACGACACTGAATATTATTTTTCCTCCATTGTCATATTTCTCGTCTAAAGGAAAATACTTTGTTAATTAAAAAGACTTAGGTACTTTATTCCTAGAAATTTGCACATTCAACATGGGTTTAGGCAGTTTTATAATCTAAATATGTAAAGCACGTGTCGGTGCGTAGAAAAGAAATCCAAATAAGCACATTCGCAAGAAGTTGGTAGAATCGTCACAGCGGTAATTCGTTGGACTTATTTTCTTAACAATTTTGTTTTATATGTATGTATGTATCTATGTATTTATCAATATATATATATAGGTATAATTTCCTCTCTATTTCTCTCGTTTAAGTTGCATCCGCCATGTTGTTCCTGCACCACCCTAAGGTCGACTGGTAGATAATGCCTAAGGCACTAAGTCCGCCTTTGTACATTGTATTTTTACTTGTGCATAGAGTTTAAATAAATAAATAATTAAATAAAATTCGCATTAATAATAATTAAGTACAACAATTAAATTACTTTGCACGTTTTTGCACAACATCAATTACGAAGTCAATCAGCTATAAGTCGAATGGCACGCTCCTGGACACAGCACAAGGAAAAACAAGTTTAACTACTCGAGTGGCGCGATGATTGTCAGCCATTTTGTATAAAAACATTAGTTAAGATGAAGGTTGATAAGCTTCTATACAAGTGAAGGGCCAATGACCGGTAATAATGGAATCCGTATGCGGAAAACGTAATCGCAAATAAAATACAAACGATAAGAATTTGCTAAGAGTTATAAAATTAATGGTATATTCACATTGCGGGTGAAAACATATTTTTCAATATCCCATAATGTTCTTTCTTTCCGAAGAACCCCTTGCCATAGTTATAGTTGCATCTATCCCAAAAGTACCAAAATCTCAACCAAACCCGACACAGCTAGTGTGGTTACTATCCGAGTACTTAGAGTTTACAAGTATTTTGCCTCATTGTCACTGTTTCGGAGAAAATGTGTCCATTACCTTTCAATAAAATAAACTAAGTATTTCATAAAAGAAAAGATAGTGGGAGGCGGTCACGACCCTCAGAATTGAGGAATACGACGCCAGGAGGAGGAAAATAAAACAAAATAAAATTATCGAATGCCCACAATCTTGGCGTCATCAAACCTTTGCCAATAACCGCATATAACTATCTACATCCTTATAGTTGCATTCCAGGAAGCCATCTGACTTCCGAACGATTACTCAGTAATGACTAATGGTCTGGTGCATCAGGTGTGATGATGGCATGCATCGGACATGCCCACCTGCACGCATCATGCATGGCCTATCTCCAATGTGGCTTCATCGGAAATCTATCTGATGAAGTGGTTATTTGTGAAGACGTAGCTGCCTGTAGGATATGATACAAAAAGTACCTATATAAGCAATAATCATCCATAAGATGAAGGTATTGACATCATGATCCCTTTGGAAATAATGAAATGACTTGAAAATAATGAATGCGAATAAAGATGAATACTAGGAGAGTTGTCATAGACTATTCCAATAGATTATGCTATTACGAAAGATAAAATCAATACATTTATCCAGCCTACTTGCGTGGCGCTTCCAAATCTAAACCTACTACCATCCTAAGGGCACCAATCGAGGTCAAACTAAATATTGTACAGATAACAATGTGACGCAGAAATCTTTTATCAAAAAACTTTATTTCAAACAAGTTATCGAGGCCAGTTGTCTAGCGATAGCGATAAGACAAGACAAGATATGGCTATGTTATTATTTATTCGCTACAATTCGTCGTCGGCCCGCATGGAAGATGTACAGTGCCTTATGTTTTATCTTAAAGGCTTTAGAAGATGATGTAGGCTTGTGAAATCACCGATTTTATGGTATAAATAATGCAGAAATTTAGACAGTACCTAAGTGTACTTTTGATATTCTAACAATCGAAACGCAAACGACTTCAGTTTAGAAATTTAAAAGTGTAATGATAATACAGGTTTTTAATTTTAGCGACATTTCAAGTTACGATTCATCAACATTTATTTTCACTGAATATCAGCTTACAAAAGCTGTGGAATAAGTACTGAATCTTTCAAAAGTATCTCGTAATTCTCCGATGAATGCTGAAGTGCTGTGCTGACCTTGCGCGGGCGAACCGGCTTTCATAAGTACATACCGAAGCCGAGAATACTCCTGAATATAATATTGCTTAGGTGATTAAATACAAAGTGGGTGTCTTTATTATACAAGTCTTAAGCCTCGCTGTTGAAGCCTAAGCCAATTCGTTTCACAATTATAAAATGCTAAAATTCAAAGTATTCAACTCATCTGTGACCTAAATATGCAGATATAATAAACCTCGAATGCGTTTCGAATGAAAACCGCATAGTATAACGTATGTATTTTGTTTTTGAAACCAATATTTTATGCACAAAACATCGCGAAAGTAATGCACCACCGCTTTCCCCGCTCTCGGATCAAATCATATTCCATACAGCGTGAAAAGCAATCGACACCGTTGATGCACAAACTCAATGGAACATAGTCTTTACAATAAGGTAGAATACGCTTTAGGATTCTATAGCAAGAGTTCTACCGAGCGTGCAATGTTTAATAGAGTTAGGAACCTAAAAAGTCATCTCACATCGGTGCAGCAGCACGCGTTCTAGCAATTTTATCGGAAGATCTGACGTAGTAATTCGCGCTGGCAACTTAGCGAGGTTCACCTTAGGGTTTTGTTTTGCTATAGAAACTTGAGGCTTCTTACCATAGACCAACGGCTCCTACTCTCCTACTCATAATTAATTTATTAGGGTCCAGGCATTGTGAAATTAGATCGTAACGATTGTAAATATATTCGTCGGAGAACTATATAAAACTGGCTAACAGACTAGGTACCGGGGAGATTCTAGTCTATTCGACACGAGAAGTAAATAATTGTGAAACGTGCATAAACTAGAAATTGATCTCTTTGGAAATCCTTAAGGTCACTGTGTCAGCATTAAATCATTAATATCCTGTTAAGGCTGTACCCATTGGCTAGAAGAGAAATGTGACAGCTGTCACCCTCGAAGAAATTCCAGGAAATCACAACAACAATCAGTGCAGTGTAACAATATAAAAAGCCCGCCTACTTCATCGTGTCGCGAGATAAGCCGCCCACTTTCTACGGGCGCGATGCGCGAGCGCAGATCTGGCCACGGCGCGGTGCATTGCGCAAACCGGATATAATTTTGTGGGGCCATCTGAAATAGTGTTGCCACATGTTGGGCATTACAATGTAATACCGTTGGGTCCTGGACAATCTGGTTTACGCTTGCTTTTTAAGATATTGAAGATTTATTATTGAGGATTACGGCATGACAAATGAAAAATACTGTAGTTATAAGTTCATTCTTAAAATTCTTTTAATATCGAAATATTCAATTTCTTCAATTATTAACTCAGTGGAAAAGTATTCCAATAGGTACCATTGCAACTTTCTGCGACGCTGTATCGAACATAGTGTCAAACCACCTGTATTTACCTCTAAGGTGGTGGGTGCTTATTTACTTTCACGTGATCCATGAAGCGTTGAGATTATGATGCGGTTAAAATAAGCCTATCCTTACTTATAATGCGAAAGTGTTTGACTGAGGACAGCATAAAAGTTAAGCTACTTAGGTTAACGACATAATACTTTTTGGCTTTGATCTCCGTGTGCGAAGGACTGCTGATGCTGCTGGGCTAAATTCAAAAGCATATTTTTAGTCTAGTCAGACTAAAATAATAATATATTATAGCATACACCCATCGAAACTTTTAAAGGTGAATGTACTACTCAATAGCGACCTTCATATTCACGGTCGCCATGAACTCGCACCATAAGAAGTTATATTGCGCAACCCGGAAAACCAATTAGTAAAAATCACCACAAATGATGAATCACTGTTGAGTGATTACAATTTTTTCAAACGGAATTGGGTCACCGACCTCAATTCGACCAAAACTCCTACATCGCACGTAATTACATCTCGAATGAGCTCCGAAATCTCGCAAAAACCGCAGAGAACAAAGATTTGTTCTCCTTCATATACAAAGCTAGGCTAAGGCTAAAGCGCCCACCTAGCCCGCGAAGTTCAAATTTTTTGAGGTTTTTTAGAAATTTTTCAAAATCTGACAATAATAAAAGGCACATTTTGTAATTCGCGAAAAAGACCGTGTGAAGTGCATTTATTAATATATCCAACTTACTCTAAAACATTTCAAGAACGACAGCTATCCAGATAATCTGGCAATTTTTGTATATTTAGTGATTTACTAGTATCATATCCACCGTGATAATAATTAGAGTAAAATAAATGTATTAATAAACGCACTGCATACTGTGTTTTTCGCAAATCACAAAATGTTGTCTTAAAAGTTTTCAGATTTTGGATAAACTATAAAAATACTCGAAAATTTTGAATTTCGCGGGCTAGACAGGCGCCTTCACCTTAACTGGTTTAATTAAAGCAACAACGACTTCCTGCCCCGGCTACGCCTATGCTACAGTTAAGGACGAGATAAATAACTGGTAATCAAAGTAACTCGCCAGTTAATTTGTTAAATCATCTCATTGTAGTCTTGGCAACTGCAGGACGCTGACAATTTAAGAGGATGGCGTTTATGTTACAAGTGGCCACAATTCATACTATTTAATTTACCTGAAAAGATATTTTGTAACAAGATAATAACATCAACTGAATTGTTTGTCTAAACTAACAAACCAAGGTTTACAAGATTCACTAGTTTAGGTACTATTGGTATATTGAGAGTTGAAATCACTAGATGGCGTTGCTTTAACAGTATTGGTCCATCGTTGATATTTTGTAAGCTCACTTTTATAACTAAGTGCTTGCAATATCAAACACTCAAGTAACTACCATTGTAAAGATAACCAAATGCCCAATACAACATCTCTGTCAAAACAAACACACCGGCGGAGTGCATTACAATAAATTTCGACTTGAACATTTTTCCCGTAATAAATTTTGTAGCGGCCGTGAATCACGCGCATCCGACTTGGACATGTTTACTGCGCGCCCAAAAATAAGTGCGTAAGTGTATCTTAACAATTAATTTATCAATCATCAGACTTTAGATTAAGAATTGATTTTCTAAATCACTCCACATTTGAATTAATGCATTCTCCATTGTGCATCACAGTCACTGCATAAATACAGCATAGACTTGCTGGTCTTCTTCATTAAAGAGCCTTAAAGCACTGAATGCCGACTGAAATTGGACGTGGTTTTGCAGAATGAAACCAACCTTCCACCACTCGCACTAAGGTTGCATTTATCCTGCAGCAGTACGTGCGAATAAGTTACCCGTTCCATCATAATTTTTTGTATTGTCTGTTTTCAGCCTTTGTCCTGATTGGACAGACTATTTTTACGCTTATCGTGCATGACAAATGCCCTTTGAGACAAAGTACCGATAACTTGTTAGAAATTTGAAGCGTCAATAGCCTAGTGGTTAGAGGGGCCGTGCTCGTAGCTGAGAGGTTCCGGGTTCGATCCCCATCCTGGCCATTAAACTATTGACGTGGGCCTACTCCTAGCACAAGCATTAGCTTAGTGGGAGGGGCTAATGTGATAAAAACACATTGCTAGTAATCTTAAAAAAAAAACTATTTTTTATAAGTAGTAGCAGCTGCAACCACGGAACAAGAGCCCCGCAGGTGTGCCCCAGCGCAACGCAACCAGCCACAGCGAGTATTGTTTCAATTATAAAACACACTTGTTATTGTGGTAATGCATTCGTATAAACATGCATTTTACGACCGACGCATTGGAGCAAGGGAGCTAAAATTATTGTTATTGTTCATTTTATAGAGGGTCAATACAGCAATGAACATCCAGTATATTTTTTTTTACTTTAGAGTGCAACCACATTAGACTGTCGATCCATTGACCGATGCTAGAATTAGATGAATGTCGATTTTTTTGAATTCACTATATGTTCTTGGCCAGAGTGGCCATAACAACTTCACCCGGACAGAGGGCGAGCGCAAGTGCGCTCCAGCCAGAGGGGCAGGGGGGCAGCTAGCTCAAGGGCGCCACAAGGGACACGACCTCGGCTTGGGCCGCTGCCAGAAGAGGTGGCGAGGGTAAATCTACCACCGGATCGGAAAGATGCATTGGTGTGGACCGGACATTTTTAGGTGGTTGTAAAGCCATGCTGTGGCTAATTGACTACAGCTCATTTACGGGCTATCACGACCGGGGTACCACCACCCTCTCACATAAGATCGACATAAAGTCAATATTATACCTGTTTCATACGATGAGTTAGTGAGGCGGTAGCACCACTCTCTTCTCCCCTATCTCCCCTCTGTTCCTTTCCCCTGCAGGTCTACAACATGCGACCAATGCCATCGGTATTACAAGCATCTATGGCTACGGAAACTGCTTAACTATAACGGGGCGAACGATTGTTTGCCGACTTTGTTATAGTAAAGGAAAGTGCTAATTTCGGAACACCTACTTGTAATAGTAGAGTATTAGTCTTAGTCAGTCACTGATCTCTATTTACTGTTCATGTACCATGCGTAACAAAACAGCTACCGAAACGATCATTAACAGTGTCCAGAATAAAACAAATTAGATAAATACAGGTTTTTTTCATGGTCTCAAAAACCACGCGAGCGGAGCCGTGCAAAATCTCAAGACAAATTGCAACCATTATGCAATTTATTTTACTTTTTCAATAAAACGCATTTCCATTTCTATACAGACCAACAAATCAAGGAAGTGGCGATAAAACAAATCGGAACCAATTTCGTTGATCACGATTTTCAACAAATTTTACAAAAAACAAATTGTATTTTTTTCAGAACTTTTAATATAACACCGCGATTAGGGGGACTGTCTACTTTGCTGTTCTATGAAGCGGGCCCACCCGCTTCGACGAATAGGATAGCTTTATTTCCTGTCACCTTATACTTATATGCAACCAGATTACATAGGTGCTTATTATTTTTACCTAATTTAAGGTCTATTTTACTTTAACACTTCTGTAGACAGAAAAACGAGCCGTGTGAGTGGCCATGTCTAAATATCCCTACCGCCCGTCGTGGACACCCTAGTAGAAAAGGACACAGGAGCCACACACACTTATTTTGTTTTTTCTGCAACGGAACAAAAATAACACAGATGCCCCTAGGCGAAAGAAACGATAAGGTCATGAGACGTTTGAAGGAAATCAAGCTGGCTCAGACATTATATTAGATAGGGCTTTGTCTTCCAAAGGCCAATAAACATTCAAAGATTTATTAATACGCCCCTAAACCAAACAGAAGAGGCTCTATGTACATCGCTTGAATATTTCTGGCATTGCCATTGACCTTTTGGGTCAAGTTCTAGAATAGATAAACAAAATAATGCGAGCCATTTATCATGGCAATATGATTGATAGGAATCGGCTGCTGTTTGTGGACTCCATTGACTTGTTCCATAGAGCTGTTACAGCTGACCTTGAATGTTATTAAGATCGATCGAAAGATATTAATGGAACACTCAGCAAATACTTATGTAGGTACGACTGTAATAGGTAACTCCGACGGATTGCACGAGAGATACCAAATGCTGACCGGAATATATATTTTTAACAGCCGATATCAATTGGAGATCCGCATAATTTAGACCATAAACAAAAGATCTTACAGGGACTTTTTAACGGGAAGTGAAAAAGAAATGTTGCCATTTTTGTTCCAACTTCCAACACTTGTGTTTTCTTGAATGATCATGTGTGTTGGATGTTAGTGGAATATTAACTATTCTACGTTCATAAATGTGCGTCAGTATCGGCAATTAGGACAAGAGTGGTGGCTCGAAAGGAACCTCCGCCACTTTACTTTAGGGTTTGGAAGAGTATATTAGGCCTAGCCAAGGGGTTGCAACGCCAGCACGAATCCAAAATTAAACTTGAAAATATTATTTTATTTCAAACTGGCTAAATGCAAAAAGCGAAACCAAAACGAAAAAATAACTTTACAGAAAGGTTATTTGAAATCCGTACAAAGATTTTCAAGTTTACGAACGTGTAAACTACGACAGACAAAAGTGTTCTCACAGTGTCTCATTAGCTTGAACATTCGCAATAATATTTACTATTTTCTCATATTCGAGTCAATTGTAAAGCCGACGTTTGCAAAGGCGCATAAACGACTCGTTTTATGCTCCATAAGTGCGATTCTTTACGGCATATCTAGACAGGTTCCAAATAAGTCGTTCGTGGGAACCTTTCTACTATGTATCTCCGTTTCTTCGGTTTGCGGTCTTCATGCACACGTAAACGACAATATTTTATCCCGACACCATACTTACTGATATGAAATGAGAAAGTTTAGATGTATTTTCACTTCTCCTAAACCATTCTGATCTCGGGTTAAGGCTGCGGATCAGCATTAGAACATACTTAACCCTTAGTTATAGGCTAAAGTTAACATAATACGTAAGACAGGGAATAAAAAATGAGAGTAACACTATAAAAGTTGATATTTCAAATGAAAATTGATTGAGAGATAAGTCTGAAGAACAGAAGGAAAAAAAAGGGAATTCTACAGAACTGTTTTGTTTCTTCGTCTAGTCCGGTGAATTATGGAAAGCTACTGTAAATGCAATAGGAGCATTCAATGAGTACATCCCGCATAGCAGCTCAAACTCTACAAGAAGCATTGTCTAGAAATTTGCGGTCGTCTGCGGTTGCCGGTGAAAGTTTGCAAATCGAACCTGTCGCAAAATATTGGTACCTACTTAAGTAATATTCTTTTGAACAATCGTCATAGGAAAGCGTAGAAGAGGTAGGTCAAAATTTGCTCAAAGTTCTTGCCATTCTTCCACATCCAATATTCGGTAATACAATCGCCGATCAATAAGCATTATCATAAACAGTTGTCACTTCCAACCACGGTCGTAGGTCGGTGCTTGAATCTATACAGCTGAAAATTCGGAATTTACTTAAGTTTCTCGTGATCGCACGCAACGGTCGCGTGGGGTCGGAGATACGGCAATATTTCGCCTGTCACGTGAAAATGTTAAACGGCTGATGCGAATTCAGGGTGATAGGAATATGAAAAAATATCAGTGAAAGAAAATTAAAAATACACATTCTTAGTTCATTTAACAGTAATAGAAGTTTTGCTAAAATGAACATTATGACGAAATAATCAATTTACAATCGAATCCACCGCATTAAGGTGAAGGCGCCCATCTAGCCCGCGAAGTTCAAATTTTTTGAGTTCTTTTAGAAATTTTTCAAAATCTGACAATAATAAAAGACAAATTTTGTAATTCGCGAAAAATACCGTGTGCAGTGCATTTATTAATACAATTATTTTACTCTAAATATTATCACGGTGGATATGATACTAGTAAATCACTAAATATACAAAAATTGCCAGATTATCTGGATAGCTGTCGTTCTTGAAATGTTTTAGAGTAAGTTGGATATATTAATAAATGCACTGCACACGGTCTTTTTCGCGAATTACAAAATTTGTCTTTTATTATAGTCAGATTTTGAAAAATTTCTAAAAGAACTCAAAAAATTTGAACTTCGCGGGCTAGATGGGCGCTTTAGCCCCTAGTAGGTTACGTGACAGACAGCATTGGACGAGCCAGATTATGCATTCAAATCCTCTTTAATGAGCAATCAACGAAAATACAACGATAATGTTGCATTATTTAACAGATCCTACTAATATTATAAATGCGAAAGTTTGTGAGTGTGGATGTATGTATGTATGTATGTATGTATGTGTGTATGTATGTATGTGTGTATGTATGTTTGTTACTCCTTCACGCAAAAACTACTGAACGGATTTGGATGAAATTTGGAACACAGATAGATTATAACCGGGATTAACATATAGGATACTTTTAAACCCAATAATCCAATACTACGCGGATGAAGTCGCGGGGGACAGCTAGTGAATATATAAAAATAAACAACTGTTACTAACTCGAAGTAGGTAATTATTATACAGAAAGATAAGTCGTTTCTAGGTCAATAGGTGTTTCTTTACATACATGCTTGGCTATGTTTTCTGTCAATAAAACATGTTCCACCAGTACACCAATACTCAAAAGACTCTCATTCCAATGACTGATATATAATAATTGCCATCCAATATTACAAAAAATTGCACCACGTTTTTCTGCTCTCATATTCCGAGTCAAGACTTAAGTGCAGGATGCGAAAAGTAAAACTTGATTATTTGTTCAAAGCACTTCAGAAAATGATTGGTTCCCTCGGCGACGACATCATCTCGGCTCTCTATTTAGAGATTAATTCCATGAGAGTTTTATAAGGAGTTATCAAAATGCTTACGAAGACCACGTATTAAATAGGTTGTTCAATCAGCTGCGTAGACGCATCTGGTATTAAATTGGCCCCAATACAGAAAATATTGGCAATCTCAATTGGATGACTTGGAGTTTCAGATAGGCTAAGATTGCTAGTGCTAAAAGTTCATTATCGCCATGTTAGTTTATATCTTGAAAAATAATGACACTAGGTCAAACTCATAGTATTATTACACTACTTAGGTCTTGAATAGCAGATAACAGTTGCTTCGTAAATTAATCAGTCAATTCAGGATCAACAGATTTCCTACCTTTCTTGGATCTTGGTATGCGCAAAATAAATTACAGATTCAAGAAAAATTACTTACGGGAAAATGCTGTTTTATAAATGAAACTGATCTCGAATTCTAAAGGCCTCTTGGTGTGACATTCTGAAGGGTTCTCCAAAGGTCGACGGAGCACCGCAAATGTCGGGAGCGTGTGTCGATAACAAGTATAAATACAGCTATCAGATAAGCGTGGCCGGGCGTCCTACCCCCTACTTGCCTTTTAGTGAAGGGAGTGACGTCATCGCTGTTTAACAAAGGGTCGATTGAAGGAACGTATCTGTAGATTCCGATATCTTTTTTGCCGAAATTTTAATATTATATACAGGGTTATATTGGTGAAAAACTAACTTCCTCTCAGGACTATATTAGTAACATCAATCGGTCCGTAGTGCGGACGTAAAGAATTGAAATGTGTTATTGTGAACTAGAAAAACGAAATCATTAGGTAGTTTGTTTTTGGTATATGTATGTTTCATATAAAGTCATAGATCCGCAATTGTTGTGTATGATGTTAATAAAGCAGTCTAGCAAGGTTGTAAGTGTTATAATAATAACCCTGTATATCTGTTTTGGAATACAGCGAAAACTTTTGGACTTAGACTTTTGACTTTGATGTACGCTAACTTTTAGTCTGCAGAACCTCAGTTTTACTAAGAGGAGCTTTCACGCTGTTATATTGAAGAAATTGACACTTAAGTATCAGTAGCATGTCACAGATAATTTAATTAGCAACAAATAAATTGTAATTACTATCATTTATCAAAGTCAAGCTTTCTACCTACTTACTTACGTCAAGCTAGGGTGTCTCAGATACCTCCAAGGCTAGCTTTGTGTAATTTAAACAGGTCTAACGTGGTTCAAGTCGATAGCCAAATGTCGCAATCCAATTTGCATGTCTATTTCAGCGTAGGATTGATAAGTGTGTTGTATCCGTACCTAGCTATTATCTTACAATAAGTCCTACTAATATTATAAATGCGAAAGTTTGTGAGTGTGGATGTATGTATGTATGTATGTATGTATGTATGTATGTATGTATGTATGTATGTTTGTTACTCCTTCACGCAAAAACTACTGAACGGATTTGGATGAAATTTGGAACACAGATAGATTATAACTGGGATTAACATATAGGATACTTTTTAACCCAATAATCCAATACTACGCGGATGAAGTCGCGGGGCACAGCTAGTAAGTACATAATAATATTGGACTTTACTTTTCAACTTTCCAGAACCGAAAGCCTGGAATTTCGCCACGCTGGTAACGTTACCGTGTTAATTCCCCCCCCCCCTTCACAGGTGTGACAGTAGAGCTCGAACAAGTGATAATATAGGGCGTACTCGCACTATTTCTGTGCGTCAAAATGTCGTACACGCTTGCGCAAACACTTAGTTACGCCCGTCTATAAATAAGCGGTATTCGACTACTAGTTAGTAAAAGCTGTTTATTTCGTAACACTTAGACTGATAGCTCCGATTCTAGATTATATTGACAATAATGCAAGAACTGGAATGCCATTTTACAACGTAATTTTACATATAATATACTTGAAGTTGAAACACAGTTTGGTAGGTACCTAAGGCCCGTATTAATAAACCCATCTCAAGTCTGTAAGCGATCTTGAAAATGTCAATCTTATGTCATACCAGTACAAAATGGCATGTCACACACGTACTCAAGATCTCTCTTAGACTTGAGATCGATTTATTAATATCTACGGACCTCAATCATACAACCGGCAAAAATCCGTGTCTAAATTCATTTTAGCGCAAACAATTGTACAATGGTCTAGGTTAGAGGAGAAGTTTCTCTTGCTAAACGCTTCTAACTTCTGAACCTTTATCTCTTTTCACCGGTACATAATAATAATAAATAATAATAATTTAGCCCTTTTGACGTCCCACTGCTGGGCACGGGCCTCCCCTCAACATGAGGGGGATTCAGGTCATAATCCACCACGCTGGCCCAGTGCGGGTTGGCGGATTTCACATGTCTTTCGAAAATTGGTTAGATCTTCTAAGACATGCAGGTTTCCTCACGATGTTTTCCTTCACCGTAGGTACATAATAATAATAATAATTTATTTATTGGACCAAAATTATGTTTACATAGCACATGCAGAATCCTGCCTCCTAGATTAGCGCAAGCTGTGGCCTATAATAGCATCTATGAAAACAAAATGCAACATAAACATAAAGCCAGTGGCATACAGGACAACGGTAAATAAATAATTCAATATAATGTGATCCTTACATACGCATTCGTGTTGATTGTAATTACAAATTACGTGTTGATAAAATCACCGATGACAAACTTTTGCTATTGTACGTATAATGTTACATTGTAATGTATTTAACGTTTATGTGTATAATATTATACTTTATTTTATATTCAAATAGGACTTAAGCTGACTTAAGCTATTGTATCTTCCATTGTTGGTCATAGACATTAATTTAGGGACTAGGCTAGCCACATACACCCACCACTGTTTTTTTTTTCCTCAGTATAATATGCTCATCAGTACAGGTAACAACTGACAACTAACTCATATAATTTTATATAGAGTAATGAATATGTTGACATGAAATTGCATGGAGATGACTTCGATGTAGATTTCTAGGATTTCTAAGCGACAGACCAGTCTAGACTAGGTATACGTGAGATGGCTGGCTTGAACTGTTTATGGCTTATATTGCGGTAGACAACATGACAGGATTTACAAAGTTATTTGACGACCGCTTGGCGCAGTGGTTCGAGCGTAGGCCGCTCGGTTCACTGCACATGGTGGTCGCGGGTTCGATTCCCGCCGGGGCAAATTTCGGAAATGGCCTTTTCGTAATTTACCCTGGTCTGGGTGTCACTGGGATCGCCCCCAGTCCATTGTACGGTACCCATAGTACAAGCTTTGCTTAGTTTGGGACTGTACAGTTGGTGTGTCTGTCTGGCGATATTTATTTATTTATTTAAAAGTTAAATCATGCCTTTGAGTGTAAAACAAATTTATCGATAGTGTTGTAGCTAGTGAAGGCGATATTCGTTTCTTGCTTCCATTTTATGTTATTCGACCCCCGAATTATACAGTACTATGCAGTAAAAACGGTACTTACTTTACAGTCACACAGACGGAAAGAAAGTGATCCTATAGGGGTTTCGATATTTTCCTTTTGAGGTACGGAACCCGAAAAATTTATAAAAAACATTGTTGTCTTTACGCAGTGTAAATATATGTTAATCCCGGTTATAATCTATCTGTGTTCCAAATTTCATCCAAATCCGTTCAGTAGTTTTTGCGTGAAGGAGTAACAAACATACATACATACATACATACATACATCCACACTCACAAACTTTCGCATTTATAATATTAGTAGGATTAAGCATTTAGTATCCTTTCATTAAAGGTGATACCGGCCTTACTGTTCCGTACTAATTAAAATTACAATACATACTGTAAAAATTTATAATTTCTCAAATAAATTATAATGGTCGCTTTCAAAACAACATATAGCCAGTGTTTACGAGTAATTAAATATAAGAAGTGTGCCTTAATGAGGTAATTAACGTTAATGATGCCGCACCCTTTTCAAAATGAGATCAAAAGTGTGCAAATACATATTATTATATAATCACAAGTAGATACATTACCAAATACGCCGGATTAGAATGAGGATGTGGAGTGTTTACCTGAAATGAAACAAAATGAGAACAATTAAATGTAAGTTAGGTTATTAACAAGTGAATACGTAGAATTTCAAATGGTAACCCTGGTAACTCTGACTAACAGTGAATGAGGTCCGTAAGAATCTATAGCTTAAAAAAACGATCTCAAGTCTGGGTCGATCTTGGAAATGTCATTCGTTATGTCATACCAGTACATGATGACATGTCAAAAGCGTACTCAAGATCTCTCTCAGACTTGAGATCGATTTATTAATACGGGGCTACGTAGTGGCTACTGCGTAGAGATAACCTGATCAGACGCGTGCTTGCAATGTCTGATTCTACAAAAGCCGTGCTTGTATGTTTTTTGTCTACTTTTTTTTGTCTGACAGACTGAGTTAATAATGTCAGACAAATCTGCCTGCCTTAGCAATTTGTATTTTTAATGGCCAGCTTTCCGTCAAATCTGTCACTGTGTTTAAAAAGTGTTCCGCCTACAACTAAATTATAAACACTTTCATTTCTAACACTTCAATGTCTTTGTCACTCCAATACACACATATTGTGCGGCGTAAAAGAGCAAAGAATAAGGCCACAAACGTAGTAGGTGAGGCTATTATAATGAGACACATCCGCCAGCCATTACCCTGCTAGATAGCACGGGACTATGTCAATAGGTGCCATATTTACGCGTGTATACCTATCAAATTCGGGATCTTAATTGGGACAAAAGTAAGTTGAGGTTATGTTTTTTTTCTTTTTCTCTTTATTTAATTAGGGGACTTTTGTATAAAACACATGTCAGTCCCATCGTACCTTATCATTAAATTATGGCTAATAATTAATATTTATAAAACTAAATAATATTTTTGCTTTTGTGAATTTGGTAATGACAAAACATGGTGAAACATTCCCACATTGAGGTTATGTTATGTCATGTTAAGTGAAGCGGTACATAGTATTATTATTAGGTTTACGATAATCTTAAATTGTAATTTGTAATGTCTATTTACCTATACATAGTTAGAGCACCTAAATAATAATACTTCACTTAGCAAGATAATAAATTACGTCTGGTCACTTAGCAGAATAACTATTAAGGGCAGTTATTAGTGTAACATCGTTTGGTAAAAACATAATTACGAAATTACTTTTAGTGGCACATTCAAGTACCCAAGTCATTTCACTATTACCCACACATAAACACGGAAAATTATGTTACGTAACATAGTCCCACATATTTTTAGGTATAGTAAACTAAATATTTCACTTGTTAGCATTTTTGAAATGTTTTCGTAATTGGATGAATGAATACATTTTGTTTTTTTTTTTTTTTTTCTAGACTTCCCGTCCAATTGCGTAGTAAATTACTTAAATTAGAGAATGTATAATATTAAGTAAAAATATTCTAAATGCACATCCTCCAAGATAATTTGCAGAATAGTTGACTTACGTCCGGAAAAGCCACTTAGTCCACGCATTAACAATGTAGTTTTTTTTTTAAATTTGAACAGGATTAAAAGACAGTTAACATTTTTTTATGTAATTTCACTGAGCGGAACTCCTTACAATGCGAGAAGAATTCAGGTTATAGACCAGGTTGCCACGGGTGAGGGTTCTGAAAAATTGGTTAGATTCTCTCCGAAATGCAGGATGCCCTAGAAATGTTTGCTTCACTATGAAATTCGCACATGGTATTCATGGAATTGACACCAAGCAAACCTGTAAGTACTGTCACTGTATCGCAGTCAACATCTAAATAGTACAATTATTTGTGACGCCATACTCAAGGATCAAAGCACGCTTATCTCTCGATACGTCAACGTGTGAATTATGGCAAAAGTACAACGACCGGTGTCAAATGCGTTCAATAACATTTGTTTTCCAGGTCAGGACTTGCGAGTAATCAGTAATCACGCTTACCAGAGTGCAAACACTCTTATGAAAATCGTCTTATAATATAACATACAAGTGTTTGTTCGCTTGTATTTTGGCACAACGTAGCACAAGCCTAGCACAAGTCAAGTTTTATGCGAAATCAAAATAGCCATGCTAACTTCTCGGATATAAGTAACGACGTAAATTGAATCGTACATCCACAGATATCTGGGTCATTTTCAAATTCATACATCCGAATGCCGCTATGGGTGTTCTTGTCTAAATGTAGATGCTAGTCCTTCCGTAGAGACTAAATCAATCGCTTATCTATTTTAGCGTTTGTCTTCGAAAAGGTGCGGTGAAGGTCAATTATCGAAACAACCGATAAAACAGCAGTACAGATGTCACTGACATTTAGCTACCAAGGAAATTACAGGTGCCTTGAAAAACACTCAGGCGTAATGACGTCATAGAATCATCAAACCTTAACATCTCAGGATAACGAAGCACAAGCCAATGACCAAGGAGTCAAGTGCGTTCAATAACACTAATTTTCAGGTCGGAACTAGAAGTGATGCCGCCGACTCGCGTGACGAACGCCTTCGGGCCTAAGATTAACGACCTCCGGCCAATTCAGGTGTTCCGGTTCGAAAACAACATAATCCACTTTTGTACGGTCAGCGGTAAGTGAATTTAATGATCGGGTGGAACACTGTAATCGCGATTTTATTCAAGTTTTATTCCAGCCTTATATTCTTGCCGTAGGTCCTATGAAACAATACAAGGAACCTCCCAGACCAGTAATAACTATAGCACTCTTTACTTTGGCCTAGAATTTGGACCTGTATCAGTACAGGTTCTAATTACGTGGTGCTCTAATTGAGATACAATGGAGAAAAATAACGTATCGCTGTCAAACCCAAGTTAATGATCCTACAAAATTTTGAAATCTTCATCATCAGACTGTATTTGACACATGATTAATTCATAACGCGATGAAAACCCTGCAAAATTGAAATGGCAGCTCGTTTTGACACACGAATACATAACACTCAATTTCTGATTACACAGCAGGTAAATGAAAGTTTCACGCCAAGCCGGTAGGGTCATGCGTGTAATTGCTGAAACGAGGCGCCCTTTGAGGGTTTACGCAAATGTGGCCGCGACCGGAGCCCTAAAATAGTGCGGTCACGTGCCACCCCAGTTAACTGATGTAGCGGAACTGACTGATGTTCACAACTTACGATACTGTTCCACGATTTTCGTTTAATGCATGAAGGTGCAGGAAGAAGTTGTAGGTGAATGAAATCAAAACATGGTGGATAGGTACTGAATGTTAGTACTACTAACATATAGAAGACGTTGTTGAATCTTATACTTGATAAGACATAGGCATGTTTTTGATTGACCTGATGATAAATTTTCGCTAGTTTCAGAGACACAAGCAGAAGGTTTTATACCTGAATAGACTACTCAACATATGGTAAGGAATGTAGCTATTATATCAAGACTGCGCAAATAATAAAGCTATAAAATAAATGTTTAGCAATGCATTAACCTCAGATAATAGAAAACGTATTTTATGAACAAATATACATCATGATTACTTAAAGTATAGATCATTATCTGTACTATTAGTAATTAAAATGTATATTAGTTTTGGTTCCAGAAGGTTATTAAATTAAATAGTTTCTAAAACCATGACTCTTATTTAATAAAATCAAAGAGACGTTTTTATTATGAAAGTTCCGCACTCGAGAAAGAGAAATTGAATCAGAGAGCATTAATATGATACACGCCACATTTTGTGTGCATGCTATAATTAAACATACTGAGCCGTCGAATTTCACGTACAAAAAGTAAAAGCAGCGGTAGGTAATTATATTTTTAAATACTTTACCTCTTTCGATGTAAAAAACATTAATAAATTTTAGCGATCATGGTTCTGTTAAATAGACTTGTGCAAATTTTTAAGACACTACTATTTATTAAGTAAAGAAAGTCAACTGAGTATGACTAACTAACATCAATTCAGCTGGTCGGGTCCATGACAAAGGTATGCCATAAGTAATTAATAATTAACTACATGATCAGTTCATTCAAGATACAGATACCTAACAAAGAATAAAAGCTATGAGTTAACAAATTTTTTGCTTAACCTATTTGTGAATTAGCAAAAAGGTTTGCCAAATTGATCGAGCGTTCTCAGTCGGTACTCACGACTTGCTTACTTGACCTAGAATAACAAATTGCAGAATTACGTCACTCTAACCCGTAAATTCACTTCCTTTATATTAATTGTTTGAACGAAAAGTCACGTTGTGGCATTTATTGACAAATATTGCTTCTCGAAATTTATTAAATTCTGTTGGTCACTCGTGCAATGAATGCAGTTCCGAAGTCAAATACTAATTAAGAATTGAAACATGAGTAGATACCAAAGGCTTATCTAGCAAATGCAAGGGTTTTCTCAGAACAACCATTAGTATGATCTAAAAGACAATGATAGGCTAGATATTTGATATTTTCATAGGAACAAAGTATTTTGCAAGGCAAGTTTTAATAAACAAAAGAACATAAGGCTAAAGACGTGTGGAGGAAGAAACGAGGAGGCCTCTGCACAGGAGTGGGTCAAAAAGAGGCTTTCAGCAATGAACAAGCAAATCAAAAAATAGTAAAATAAACATAACAGTATTCAAATCAATACAAGGACATCGCTAAAGGTGATGCTTATCATAATACATCATTGCAACAACTGTTAAACGAACAACTTTATCGGAACAACAAGATAAAATAAACTAGAAATATGCAAATAAGTATCGATCAACGTCCTCGGCTACCGAGTACCGGCGAGCAAGGAAAAGAACGACATCCGTTTCCTCTCTCACAGTACGCACAAACAATGACCTCTGGTGTCAAACACGTTGAATTGTACGTGTTTTTTATGTCCGTCGATAATTTATATCATTAAACATTTAGTGGTGCCTTAAAAGCTTCAATAAAATGACTCACTAACGTCAAGGTACAAATCAAACGGTCGACGACTGTGTTTGATTTTATTACGTCTTTGTGTAATCGTTTTTCTGCATCATTCGGGTAGATTTCTACTCTTATATGTATAAATTTCCTGGCATACTAGACTATCATTTAAATGCTTGACCGCCGTTATCGTAAATCTCAAGATGTGTAATCTAAAAGCTGACAGAAATTGCAGCAACAGGATGTAATCATGAAAATTAATCCTCCATGAAATCAACTTATCAGAGTGGCCACTGACCACCCATCATGAGCTTACCGTGTTCACAAAATTATACCGAGTTTGCCATAAGAAGTAACGTGACTTGCATGGTTATTTAAAGTTTAATCATCAACGATATTTTTCTGTTTTATATCTGTCTATATGAAATAATACAGTTCATTAGAAAAAATACATATTTAATTAGCATCCCTGAGATACTGCTGCAGTCAGAATAAATTGAGACTGATAATAGTCAGTCAAGATTATACATTTTTGCTTGCCCCATATATCGCGAATTTTGATAAACACAACACAATATTGAAACAATCTTTACCGAGTAAGTTGATGTATGATATGATAATTGAAACAGGGTCTTTTATAGCATTATTTAATGCCCAAAGGAGCCATGAATAATACATGGGACACGATCACAAGATGCTCCTTATTGTGGACCCCTTCCTTGTATACTGAACAGAATAAACAAAAAATCGATTGTTTTAAAACTTACAATACTAGGTAAGGTAGTCGGTGTAGTTACATACGATGTAGTATTGGAATCAGTTTAAGAATTCATTTTTTTAAATGATTATCATATTGTCTACAACGTGATAGACAGCACAACAGAATCGATCAGCTTTTCGTAATCGATTTTAAATAAGAATGACTCTTTTACCCGGTCGTGACTCGTTCCCAACATAGCAGTCAAGCATTTCGTCACGAGGTCATTCATAACTTGACAAGTTTATCTTGTAGTCATCAAACAAAATAAGATCTTTATCTGCACATCTTAAGGGCGAATATTGAAATCAGTGATGGTCATATTGAAATTGCAGAGCTCGTATGAATATTCCTTGATTTGAGTTGACGGCAAGTGCGCTCAATTGAGATGTGAATGAAACTATTGTGATCGGAACGAGGTAAGATTTGATGACCATTTGAGCGAATGCACGGACATTGGACTCTGAAATTTATAGTTGCTCATGATTCAATTACTGATAACGTCTATTGAGATTTGTGTGATAGATATTCCATAAATTATTCTATTGGCAAACACAGGCGTCATTGAATTTGTGAAGCTAAGATTTCTTTATCTTTGAATTGCTAATGGAAATCTTATCAGCTACACGATTTGTGGGACAAAAAGATCTTAGGGTGTTTACATTTTTGTAAATAGTCTTCGGACTCAGAACTGTGTACGTGTTGTATTGTTTTATTGCAGTCCAATTGTGTATGTCACTAACAGCTTTCCTTCCTTGTTTGGACTTCTTTAACCAGTCATATATCTAGTTCCATACAATTGTAAAAGTTGTTAGAAAATTTTGAACAAGTTTTCCCTAAAGTAACCTAATACTCCATTCAAACAAAACGCAGATAATCTACCTGCAAACAATTTAACATTCTCTCAAAATCCTTCAAATTCCCGCGAATTTGTTAAGCAACAGCTTCGCTAACTCGTTGTAATCAAAGAAATTACCTTTTGCCTTGTCGTTTTTTGCGGCTAGACTCCGTACCCAGCTATAATTACATTTCTGGTTACCCATTTAGTTAGAACCTTGAGTTGCTCGTGACTGAACGGATAGGTATAATAAATAAGCATCATGGGTATGGAAGTGGTAGTTTTCGATTATTGACGCTCCGAACCTATTTTAGCAGCCAAATATAGATAAGGAAGCAATATTATAGAGTACATATAGGTAGCTTCAACAATGGTTTCTGAGAATAACATCGCGCCAAATCGATTATCGTGTTATTTTTCATGGTCAGACAGCCTCGCCGAGTAGGGAGATGCCTCTTCAAATAACTGACAGAGTTCGTTAATAAAATAAAAGACTTCGGAATTACGTGAAATGATTTCCAACGTCGTCTATTCTACGGCTTAAATACAGACGCGGTCGAAATTAAGCCGTTTCAATAAAAACTACATCGAAAAGCCAATCGAACTTTGGGAGTGGAAACTCAAACCAACGACCGTTAAGCCCTTTTTATTGAACACCGTACGTACGGTTTCGAAATATAACAGTAAAGTGTACCAATACAAACAACTTCACGCGGGATATAATTGGTTCAGACAAGTTTCAAGCCGATTCAAATATTGTATTGAGAGTCAATGAAACGCGTCGACGACGAAGGAATGGGATCAGAGCAATTAACGGTTTACAATTGAAGTGATTCTGACGGTACAATGAGTAAATGAATGTAATATTAATTTTATCTGTATGTGAAATTGAATCTAAATTTGTATGTGAAACGTTTTTAGACGTTCCTATATATTAAGTTCATAATCAAGGTCGATAATGAGCCAGTAAAGATGATTGATAGCAGCGGACAGACCTACTACCACCACCTCATATTTATATGACCACTGGTTTCTTTCAACAACGGAAAACGATACATTTTTTACTTGCTCATTTTAAGTTATTAATCCTCGGAGACTTAATAGCAATGTCAATTAGCTATTATTAGTTCGGTTTTTAAAATGCTTTACTGACTCAGTTCAAAAATACTCTAAACTATGTACATCAACTGAGTGGTAATATATCAAAGCTGTTTTCAAACCACCCACGCCAAATCTCGGTTTCAAAGCTAACAGTATTCTATCAACAGCAACTATGATTTCTCCATCATTAATTTTACAATGACAAGCTAACCTTTCAAAACTTTTCACGGTTATATTCGGAATACATAACACATTACATTATGTAAGAAGATGGTACGGTTTGGTACGTAATGCTTCGCAAAGCAAATAGGGAGAAACACAGTATTGGTAGTTGCACAGTAGTCACAGAAATGAATATAGATGGGGTCGGAAATGTATAGTTATGCGGAGCTACCGTTTAAAACTTAAGTTTTAAACTAGTGATTAACCCACAAGAAAATCCTAAGATAATCATTACTATCTCCAATGCTACCTTCTAAAACGAGATTAAACTATGAGACTCACAGTGGATGCATCTTTTCTTTGAACTTTTGCATAACCTTTTAGTCAAGGCGCTGCTGATAGACAATAATGGCAAAGTGAAGTTGTTGTCAGTCAACTGCGGGGCACAGGTCGTGTGGGCTTGGCATTAACCCACTTTCCGAAGCCCGTGGGAGGCCGTTCTAAAATTATAAAAGAGATAAAAAATCCGCCAACGTTTTTGTTTGGTTTGCGCGTACGCAATCTCTGTTACCGCAACACTTCAAGAATAAACTCCTAACATTCAATCTCTGGGTTTGTGTAATGTAATGACTAATGAACCGTTGGGAAACCGCTTACAGAAATATTTATGAAAACTAAGTGTTTAACAAAATAAAAAGCAACATCCGCGATCCACACGCCCGATTTATCTGACGTAATTGTGCACATTTTGCTGAAATACAAATTATTTGCAAATTTTACAAATGAATACAAGCAATATTACATACAGTGATGATGAATATCACAAACTCTCTTTACTTTATAAACTGATTTACATGTAATCGAAAAGAAATTTCCATGACTCATATTTTCACCGAGACGGCTTTTTGAAGACTGCACATCAGTCTAGTAGTTTTTGTTGTGAAATAGAAAGTAATAACTGGTACTATGTCAGTGAGTAGGTAACATTTTTCCGCGAAAGCATGCCGCCGTCTACGGAATTCTGAAAGACTGTATATAATTGCTGAAATATGAAATCTAAACAGAATTTAACCAGGCCAAAATAGCCTAAGATTTCACCGCTCTTAAATGAACTAATAATGTGACTATTATAACATTATTTTCACGAATATTCATTCATTAAATGAAGTGAATTTGCGTGTAGGTAGCCCTAATCTCATTATAAAAGCAGGTCAACAATTGGGTTTTCGTCCTACTTCGACGACTTTCATAAACTCTAGTATCGAGTTCATTACCACGGCCACACTAGTCTCGCTGTATAAATTCCGAGATCGCCCACATCTCTCATTATTGCAACAAAAGGCTGCTTTCTATTGTTGAATTTAAAATAATAATTCTTTTGTATTTAGTCTCGGTGCGCATTGTGAGCCAGGTTGGCGTTGGTCCAACCGCCCTGGGTGTTTGGTGCAATGCACGAGAGTAAACATTGTGTGTTGCGTAATATTGAACTGCAACTTTCCGGGTTGATTTTCATAAAATTATCACTCTTGGCACGAACTGCTTTGCTATTCCTTTGATATTTTTGTAAACCATATTGGAGGATGATGACGTCTATTGCAAGATGTTTATGATTAACTAAATTGATTTCATTCTAATCGTTGATATCTAAATTTGTTTCACTCATCATATTACAGCTTTGAAAATTGATCCGCAATCTTAAAATTACAAACCAACCTCCCTTTTTACCCTTTTCTCGAGAGCGTACTAATAAACACTTGCTTTTTAAGACAGCTTGCCCGATACCGCCAAAAACCGTTGATACCTGATCACTTAGCCCGATTGGTAAACCAGCAAACAGCAAGTGTTTGAACGATGCCAATCTCGATATTCGGGTTTGAGAAATGGGTTATCAAATTGTAACACGATAGCGTAACTGTTTGCATCGATATCCGAAAGATTGAACGCTATCATAAAGTTTATTGTTCGACATAAAATGGTTTGGATGAAATTAAGGTTTTGAAAACTATATGTATGATTTTAATAGAAGTTTTTAACGTGGGAAGCGTAGATTTTAAAATCTAATTAAAACGCAAGGGGAGGCAAAATGCTTGTTCTGTCAGCCGCTTCACGTGACGTATTCCGGAACAAAAGTATAGTTACAAAATAATTTCCTATTCTATCCACAGAACAGAAAAATATTAAAGCGGAACATAAGTGCAACAACCCACCCGATATCTATTGCGTAGTCGGTGCAATCGATCGGTCCTGTGCTCCCGTCAGTCTGTGACCTACTTACGCGTCGCTCGTGTCTACCGGCGTAATGGTTACGCACTTTGACAAGTGCCTTATTAGGACAACCGCCTCGCCCTGTTAGGTAACAGAGAACTATGATATCACAATTCTCTTTGCTTATGTTGGCCATAGGATATAAGGTTATGATACTGAGAAATTTGCCAAAAAGCCTTTTAATCATCAAGCTCCGATAGAAAGACAGTTAGACAACACAACACTTAAAGTAGGTGCTTTATTTTGAAGGCTAGACGGAATTTAAAATATTCATTCCCCATTGGAGTTCAAAAACATTATCTTTAATATTGAAGCAGCAGATCTTGCGCCGATGGGTCTCGAATGCGTGACTATCGAGGGACCACTTCGTTTGGTTCTATTTTTGGCGTGCAAATGGCTACTTGCATATGTGGATGATGTTTTTTTCATATCCGCTTGAATTATTTTAAAAGTAGAAATGTACTGCATTGGGTTTGTCAATTGTGTGCGGCTTGGATTCTTTTATTTATCTGTCATTTATTTCAATTTTAAGTCAGTCACTCGAAATACATCCTGTATGCAAAATATGATACTTCACAGATTATCCAAAGTAGGCAATCATCAACATACCTGATGATTTCTAAAGGAGATTCAAAATACTGTTATCAAAGTATTGTAATATATTTTGGCTATGCACGTACAATAGACATTAAATATATTATTATAGCCTACCTTCAAGCCAAGTACATCACAAAGCAGTCAGTTTATTTCTCACGCTTCGACACCCAACAATAATAGCTGTAATTGGCTTGTTAGAGTTTCGTTGCGTGCACTTTACACCTAGTGTCAGATGCAAAGGCGAATAAGTGATGAGAGCACTTGTGAAAACCTCTGATTTAATCGGGTATTGTAAATGGAAATCTGATCCTTCAAGTATTGAATGCCTTGCAGATAGATCAACCTACGCTACAGAAATGAAAGGCAAGTACTTTACTGGGCAATCAATCGAGTAGACAATTTTATAAGCCAATACCTTAAAGCACGAAGGCTGCCTGTTATGCTTGTGCTGTTATACTTGGTGCGTCGGACTCAAAACATTTTTCATGAAAGTACAAATAAGATGATTTTGGAATCAAGGGCTCCCATCAAATCACAATCTCTCAATGAAATTAGTCTTCTTTAGCAGACAAACACTGTTATACCACTGATATCCCCGCCAAATAACTTTCGCCACCTATCGCTATCAAAATACTTACATAGGTATATCGGTCTACTTCCCGACTTAATTAAAACGGCAAGCTGGAAAGGAGGTCGAGGAAAATTATGTGGTGAACACAAGCAACTTCACTAATAAATTAACACGCGATTTTTTTCGATGTACGCCTAGGGAGTTCGTGTGATGTTGAATTTTTGATAGGCAATAAAAAATGCACTTTCGTCTCTAATGCACTCTCGAAAAGTGAAGTGATAATGCAATAATATTTTCTCACGATGAAGTTTGTGTTGAAAACAACACTTTCTATAAGGTGTTGTTTTGAAAACATTAAGACACAGACCACCGTACTATAAACCTGATCTTCACTAAGTGACGACTTAATTCATAAGTAGATGAATAAGTTCACAAAACAACTAAAGTCGCAGAAACGTCTGGAAAGTAAGCAATGAGCCGCGGGCAAGACCGTGCCGTTGTGGAGAGATCTTCGCTTGAGGCCTTTGAAACTTTGTCGAGGAAGCTAGTTGGGACTCGACGCAAAACTTTAGGTTAAACCGCCACTAAAAAGAAGCCCTTCAAGTCGTAATTTCGGAGCGAACTAACGCTTATTGCACGATGGTAGTTAATCAGTTCAAAGCTGTGTTAAAGCCAATTTTACGGGAGGCCCTTAAGAAAGCGAGTTGACTTAACGAATTCTATTCTCTTTTATTTTCAATCCTTTAAGTGTCCATAGCGTTAACATAGCGGGTAGTGCCCTAACTTCTACTCCATACAAGTGGCTCGACAACGGAGGAGCACGGGCAGGTACTCGCGCAAGCTTTGGTCGCCCTTTAATAGTCTCTATCTTTAAAGCTACTTGTGCTTTTGCTGCTAAGTACTCACTGATCACGTAACGAAATTAATTCTCATTTAATTATAAAATTAACTCATCTTCATGCACCAGACTATATTTTTTTTCTGGGCGATGAAATTCCTTATCGAGAGATTGATAGGTGTACTTATTAATAGACATTTTGTGTCGGTCAACTCTGACCTAATTGCTGCGAATTCTCCACGTTGGTTACCGTGTGCCAGTGACGCATTTAGAACAAGAGCAATCTATTACGGGCAAAGGTAGTTAAACAGACGAGCGAGCTTGCCCTGATTGAATATTGAAGGAGCCATTAGGATCTGATACGCCCAATTCAGCGGGTAGGTCGCATGAAACGAAAATGTAATGAGGGTATTCGTCTGGGTACCGCCATTTTCCAGTATGCGAGCTGGTAAGTCGTTCACTTGTCGTAAGTTGCTATAGTGCTTGCGGTTACTCCAGCAGCATTTACGATAATCCAAGCAATTTCTGCTCCCGCATAAACCGAATGATCTATTGTTTTCTTATATTTACGCGAATAGTTTTATTCCGAATGATCTATTTTAAGTGAAATGTTGAAGACTGCAACGAATATCTAAAATGTGTCATCTATATCTACATTTATCTAAAAAGATTACCTGCCAGCCAAGAGATTTAGTCAATTACATGCATTGGATATATGTACATACTCAAAATTATGCCCAGAAAAGGCTATGCAACCGAATAGGGATGACGAATAGAAATTAAATTAGGGAAAACAACCAATATTTTGTCATTTAATCCGCAATGTCTTGTCTTCAAGGTGTTCTCTGATTTTTATTGATGATTTTTAAAAAGCATCATAATATGAAAGTGTGCAATAAAGATTTCAAAATAGGTCCCCTTCTCCTTAGAGAATGACTCAGCACTAGTTACAGTCTGAATACACAATTATATTTGTTTAGCGTTTAATCGTTCCACGCTCGCAGACTTTACTTACAAAGATGCCAAATTGCGCATGTAATGTAATGATCGTCTATTTATGACGTCACGGTATGACGAAGTAGTTTTTATCCTTTTCAAGCACAAGCTGGGTCAGTGGAGATTAATTCGTTTACTAGTAAAAGTATTGGGAGCGTTACGTAGCATAGTCATATTTCAGTTATTTGTTAAAAACAAGCACTACAATAAGAATGAGAATTTTCATGATATTGCAAATTGTATGGAAATATTGTTAAGATTTGTTCTCAAAAAAAAAAGGAAAATGGCTGTCTTCATTTGCATGTTCACGGAGACAGTGAATGCAGAATTTAATTACTCATGCATGCCTATGTGGATTTCTTACGGTGGCCCTTGTACCAATTAAAAAAATAATGTGTTTATATTATGGTCATGTGGACATTTTTATTTTGGTTAACAAAGTTTTGTTTTATCAAAATACTTTATTAAGTCTGTTATTAATTAATGTGTTCTCGGTTTGACCTTCAATAATTAACGTCGTAGTTAAAGTTAATCTCAACATGTTGCACTAATTACCACTTATTGTAATTAAAACAAGTTATCAAATTAAAAAACAAAGTTTATCTTTTAAAACCACACACCAAATTGCTAATATTTATCGTGTTATGTATCAAATATCGAATTACAATTGCAATCTTACTTGTTTAATTTCCAAATGAACATTTAACTTTAATCATACATAAACAAACACATAGTAAATGTCTGTAATTTAATACTCGCAAAGTACTCATAATTAATGTTATTTACGCATCTAATACTTAACAAACGCGTTTGTTTAAGCTTACAGCCACTTTAAACAAGATAGGAAATTGGTTTCTCGTGTTTACAATTTAGCGGGAGTTATTGCTTTGTTTAAATATTAATAAACACATTCGTTATTGCGTAAAACGACTTCCTTGTGTTTGAAGAGCTTTATGGGACATGCTGTCAAATTAGTCCTTCCTATAGATTTCTTCGAGTAAAAAACCTAAGCAGTTCCGTAGGCATAGAAGTCTTCATAGTTTTTTTATAATCTCATCTTCCATTTACACCGCGCATGTTATTTGTGCTATCTGACTCTACGCGCCCATAGAGACAATGGCATCGGGGTCTTTTACGAGATAAAATTGGGTCACACGGTCGAGACGTCTGTTATCGATCTTCCCATCTTACGCAAACATTATGCGGTGTACGTACTGTGGCTAAGTGAGACGCTTTTGGTGAACCTTTGATCGAGTTTAATTTTTTTTTTTGTGAGAGCAGTCTTTTTGGCGTCCTATTTTCTATGAGTGTTGATTTTTACTACGGCTTAACGTTACGCACTTGTAGCTTGTTATGGCTACCTAGTATCAGCTGATAATCTACGATTTTAATACATATAGGCCTCAGGTTGCTTACTAATCAGCAAATCCAAGGGCTGCAGCATCAACGAGATGTGACTGACAAACATTATTTACATCCCATTCTCACTCATTTAGGAAGTACGAGAAAGGAACATGCGTTTGATCTCACTAACAAAGGAACTCGTACTTGGCCCTTCCATAAAAGCGTCGACGAACAAAAAACAGTACTAAAATGGCAAAACGTTAACTTTATCAAGGAGCAATCAAATGTGAAAATTATATGCTGCGGAGTAGTCGTAAATGTCGCACTTTTATGTACTAATCGCCTATTACTTCGAATGCCTCTACCTTACGCAGTATTTCCGTAGTGCATTAAACTGCCGTTTGTTTACGCAAAGCAAACGATGCATGCTTATATATGCAGAATTGTAATGACCTATTTGTGCATATGATGAATATAGAGGGTTAAAACTAGGTACTCCCGTTGGCCTAGTGCAAGTTCATCTACTTTACAAGGTTCAAAGAGGAAATACTGTCCTTATGTGATAAAGTAGATTGCCAACGACAAAGTTGTTAAAGCTATACCAGTAGCACCTGCTAATTCAAATGTGACATCGCCAAGATTGTTTTGTAATGCAAATATCATTATTATATGGACAATTCCCTTTGTTACGAGGACTCACTTAAAGGTAACTGATACCCTCGGAAGCAAGGATGCGTCATTCCGTTTGAAAACGTCGCAACAAAGACTCATAATAAAGATTTTGTGTAAATTATTTATTTACCTACTTGTACTTTTAGAGGTTCATAAAATATTCTTCGAAGCAACTATTTGAGACAAGCGTACAGAAAAATGAATATCAACCTAAATTACGATTCCATCTAGATAAGTACATCATCTAAGTAAACAAATGTTACTATCAATACAGAGAATAATACACACAAAGTATCATGTACAATTACTGGTTGTTGTACATAAATAAACTCATTACAATTGTGAAGATGTTGTCTGTTCGTTTGCTAACGGCAAACACGAGACGGCCCTTGGAATTACAATATACAGTTAAGGTGATGCGGACATAAGACGAGGTTTAGTTGTTGCACACGTGGAGACTCCGAATGTGGTTCACACCATTATCGCCCTTTGTACAGACAAAACACGTGCACTGATTGCGTGTCATGTCACGTTTCAATTTCTGTACATGTCTATCAGTTCTTCCCTTAGAGGTTGCCAGTGTCAACCAAAACAGTTCTGTCCGGGTGAAGTTGTTATGGCCACTCTGGCCAACAACATATAGTCAATTCAAAAAAAAAAAAACCAAAACAGTCTGAATGATGGTCCAGTCAGTCTCATTGTTTTTGGACACCTGTTTTTTGATGATGACATATTTGGCTGTTTTATCTATGAATATGGTAACACTTTAATTACTAATTTTTAAAATCAAGCAATAGAAAGCAGAGAAATATCAGTTTATAACTTTGGTTGTCTTCATCGACAAAAATAAAGCTTTATCTGGTCATTTCTGTACAAAAAATATTATATAACGGAGTCGATTTATCTCGTATACTTTGAGGGTTCGAGTACATAACTGTCTCGGCTTTTTAAATAACGTCCAAGAGAGCCACAGACGCGATTCTCATTATGGCTATAGGGTTCCGTTCAAAATACCCCCGCTCTTTATGGTACAGAAACCTGCTCCAGTTAGTCGGGTTTTATAAATAAAACTACCTGGTTCGGGTACGACGCACAGGTGTTCGGGTCTCGAGGTCGCTGCACATCCCGGCTTGACATGTTTATTTGTTGGCAACACATGTTTTTGTGTTGACAACATCCATTTTAAGAAATTCAACCTCTTAAAACGCATTTGTTGAGAAACTCCACCAATTTGTGTGTATTTTAAATAGAGTAAGTTCTGTCGCAATTTTTTAATATGTACATCTTCAATCCTTAAATACTAGTATAAGTAATATTAAGTCACTATTATTATTTCTAAGTTGACTCGTTTGTCAGTGATTAATATATATACATCATTAATAATGGAGATGCATCAAATTAAATCTGATCATCTGATAAAAACATAGTTGTCTGTTAAAAATAAATTTCTATTTGTGAAAAGGACTACGACCCAAAATAATGTGTCCCACAATATGTCTGAATAAGATAACATAGATTATGGAATAAAATTATTCAATTTCAAAAGAATTTCAGTTAAACCGCGTACGCGGTTAGTACGAAGGATTAGTTTCAAGCGTCGCGTGACTGACAGACCGCAGAGTTGCAACGACAAAACGCCCGCCATGTCGGAAATATCTGGCATAGGATTCGGTCGGCCGACGAAAACTGAGTGGGAAATTCGCAAAACCGCTCACGAGAACAATGAAACAGGGATTTTCGTTAAAAATTTATACGTCAACGGACGACGAAAGCATGGCAAACATTTTAATTTATTTCATGGGTGCATCACGATTAACGACCATTGGTTTGGTCTTATTTACCATCGATACATGATTTTCTGGTATCACATTTTCAAGAAAATGTTAATGTTGTTTTATAGGTACTGCAAAAACAGTTCTCCAACAACGTTAGAACAAAGATCTCTTCTATTATTTTTTTTTGGAGCTATCTCATGATGCCAGAAATTATAATTAAGCAGTTCAAGCTCCAGTGAGTAAGCAGCGGCGAGTGAATATAACGCTGCTTTACAAGTTTTTGAACGAGACATCCAGCTAGACTTAGTTTGACGGACTATGAAGATAAAAATAATTACAGCGATAAAGCACACGAGCAATGAATTAGGTGTATTATTTTGACCGATGGAACAGTTTACATTAACCGTCGCAATTATTCCAGTTTTCATTGTTAATTTAAAGACACATAAAAAAATACATAATGATATAACGAACAACAGCGTTTCGTTGTAAGAATCCTTAATTGACGTAAAACTGAATAAGCATCTCTAAAAAACCGGTTTCAAAATTTAAAAAATACCGTAAGAAATATACAAAAACTGTATGACGGATAGCCATATTCGTCCGTTTCATAACGAGGACACGTTATTTTCAACGGCTGTTAGCTAATGCTCATGGATTCGTAAGATGAAAACAATGGAAGAAAACCGTGTTGAGTTTCAACGGGCTGCGCTTGCGACGGACCGTTAGCTACACGCGCATGGTAACAATACACTCCCAATGAGTTGTTTATCTTATCGGCTACCTGCATATCTATAATATCTAGGTCTCACTTGAGTAAACACTGTACAAATGTTGAATTTTACGGAGAACAGGTCACACGCACCGTTGCATGCCCATTTCCCGTCAATGAGCAAAATAAATTACTGCATTGCATTCAGGTTGAGGATATTGAATTTTATTTGCGTCATTGACATTACCTACAACCTTGATTACTTAAACCTGTGTAATTGCTTTATAAATAATAATACTGTTTCATGTTTCGTTCCAATGAATACCACAGCGATTTCACTCGAAGATGACATAGCAGTAGTTACATGTCTAGATACCGTTCGAGATGCACAAGAAATTTCGACAGCATTCTCTGTGAGCAACTCAATCATCAACTTGTAGGTCACATTTTTTGTTAGCAGTGAATGGTCGAAGGTTTTCACGAGATTTTTTGCTGTTTCGTTGCAAATGCAACATCGCAGCTTGACATTGGTTCGTATTTCTGATTTCATCGATGAAGATCTTAATCGTATTTTGAGTTTGTGGGTAGGTACGTATTATTGACGTAAATAACCGTCTAACATCACATGGCGGGAGACCGAGTTACTGAATGTATCGGGAAGTTTAAATTTAGAACGCGATCGGGTGAGCGACTCGAGAAACGGTCCCACAGATAACGTATCGCCGCAATCTGTTTGCATGAGACGTAATAACAGGCGTATAATCAAAATCCGGACACGATTCTCTGAAAACTTGTACAGATTATGAATAATGTATACAGTCATGATCCGGTGTTACTGTTATCATTTCGTGGCAACTCGGAATGGGGGAGGTAAATAGGGGTGTGCCGGTGTGGCCAGCTGATCGGACCCGCACGCACACAGCTGTAATGTTTACGAAAAATGTAACATAGCACTGCTTATTGATTTTATCCGCCGTTGTATCGCTGTGTGAACAGGTGTTTGCGATCTTTGATTGTTTTTTTGAAAGGTACAATTTCGTTTCTCGGACGTAGGCAGGCAGGTACGTACAGCCTGTGTTATAGGTATTCGATGTGTAAGCATCTATTTAAAATTATTTTACAGGCGAAATATACCTACGTAGGTACCATCCAAGATACCTATCGGTCTTGCGATAGTGTTACCACAGATAAAACGCCGCATTAATTGTTGCCTGCCTCAAACGTTTAATTTGTTGGTTAAGGTTGGTGTTAAATACTGACCTTGATTCCGGAGCGTCCCTGTTGCTTCAGCAGTACGTTCTCGGGCTTCATGTCGCAGTGTATGATCCTGTTCTTGTTGAGCGCGTGCAGACACTGCAGCAGGCTGTGCGAGAACTTGCGGACCAGCTGCAGCGAGAACCCTTGGAACTTATTCTTCTTTATCAGCTCGTACAAGTTGATCGACAGCAGCTCGAACGTGATGCACGTGTGGTTCCGGAACGTAAACGAGTCGAACATGTGGATGACGTTCATCGTGTTGTCCTTGTCCTGCTCGCGGAGGTGCTCCAGTATGCGGATCTCCTCCTGCGCCTGCCGGTGGAACCGCTTCTCGTTCCGCACCATCTTGAGCGCGACGTTCTCGCGCTTCTTGTGGTCGTAGGCCTTCACCACCTGTCCGAAGCTACCCTTGCCGATCACTTTGAGCACCTCGTATCTGTACGCTATGTGGTCGTGCGGGATGTGGATGTACGAGCCTTGCTCGTTGTCGTAGTCGCAATTGTTCGGGAACCCGACGAGCCCGGGCCGCTTCTTGGCGTTCGCGCCTATAAAGTACACTTGGGGATAGTCGAATATCTCGCGATGTTCGTATGGTGTGAGTTTGTTCATATAAAGCTTCATGACCTGCTCGGGGCTGGCGGCGGCCGCCGGCGGTCGCTTGTCGGGCGGCTGCGCGTTGGCCGCGGTCGGCGCGGGCGGGCCCGGCTCGAGCGGCGGCAGCGCCCCGTCCCGGAGCAACGCGCGCCCGAACGCGTGCGCGCTCCCTAGAGGCATGTCGCCGGTCATGGCCGTGCGGCCGCCGCCACCTCCGCGCACTTCGCTCGCCGTGGCCGAGTCGACCCACGCTCGCTCGCACACACCACTGCACCTCACTGCACTTGCACTCGAAGAAGGCGCCACTCTGGCACACTGCACGACATTTCACATCGACCGAGAGGAGCGAGACCCACGCTTCCACTTATGCGGGCACATTCCGGCTCGGTAACGATACGATGGAGCTGTGGCCGTAAATGATACCGCACGACGCGAACGTGAAACGCAAACAAAGACCCCTTGCGGGCCGACCCGACGACAAAACCAGAGAGAAAATAGAAACGGTCGCCAAAGTCATTGAACCGTTCGGCAACGCGGAATTCACAAGTGCGAGTGAGATAGGGCTACATCGTAACGTTTGAATGTCTACCGCTAGATGTCGTATTTGGTTTGATGAACCATCGTTAACAGATCTTTATTTAAGACCGAATATTAATAAAATAATAAAGACCTATGTAATGAATTAATGTAATAGTAATATATAAATTAAATATGTTAACATACACAATGCCAATATTAAACTATTTTTCAATGGAATGAGACCGAATGCGTAAATAGTCGATAATAATGAGGGCGCTTAAACACAACTCTTATAATACTTACTTACCTAACAATTTCGTATCGGATCTCGTTAGCTATGGTATATTATGTAATGTATCTTATTCGTAAGATAAAATTGGCATAAGTAACAACAATAGGGCCGAACCATGGCAGAAGAACATAATTTTTGAACACTCGCTGTAAACATTTGGACATCTGCGGAACCTCATACCATTGAAACAATAAGTACCTACTATTCACTACACATTTGCATAAGATCAACTAGTGTCTTGTTTCAGTGATTGTGGAAGATTATTTGCATTTTAACCAAAGTGAGGTGTCTTCAAAATTTGTTGGTGCCGTAAAAGTTTTTCAAAAATTGTTAATTTTGCTTTAATCGGTATTTGTGTGTTCTGTTGGTGCCCTTTACAATTGTACGATGCATAACTGCACTTCCATTGACATAATTTTTCTAAGGGCCGAACTGTTTAGGTACGGAACCCTAAGAGAACAAAAACATTTATTTTGGGTCTTGCATCATAACCACCCTACACTAATCAAAGCGAGTTGTCTATGGCATAACCGAAAGCGACGCCATCTGTCGCACAATACAGAAGAGCAGATCATCCATCCAGCCGTATCACACGTCTTTTTCTATTCCGTTGTTTTCTGTCATTACTTCATTGCATCTTTAAATCGGAATATCTGAAATAATACATACTGTGGTGTTTAATTTATTGTGAAAGACTGTTCACGACTATTATGGTTAACAAGCAATCTTAATACGAATGTTCTAAGAAAACTGTGGTGATCAAAAATGTAAGTAAAGTGTTTCTTTATTTGAACGATTCTGCTGTGATTTCTTTTTACTTTTAATTTTTAAAACGACTTCAATAATTATTCATGGCCCGTATTGTTGAGTGTTAAAGTTTTTTTATGATCTAATTTGGTATGAAAACTGTTGAAAAGTTTAGGAGCCAAATGCCGATCGTGAATCGCATAATTTCATTATCAAATCAATCGAAAAAATAATTTTATTGCTTGTATTGCACTAGCGATATTAATTTCATTATCATGAACGTGATAGTATGTAATGTAACAATGGTACGTCACGTAATATGCGAACCTTTCAAGGTGATGTTAGGGCTCTTGTTATGGCTCTGGTTATTGTGAAACATGTACTTCCTTGTTCGTCTTACCCAAGGTCTGAGTGTGTGTGTATCACATACGTGATGTTTGGCTTACTGCCAGTGCATCAAACAACGACTTCACTGCACTTAAGTGTGGTATAATGAGTGAAAATAATAATTTTATTCTTTGTTTATTTTTTATCCAGCTATGATGTGGCTCAGTTTGTTATTTTGAACCAGGTAGTGAATGAATTTCTCTGTGTCCCAGCCTTGATCTGAATCATTGTTATAATTCAGCAGTATAATCTTGAAATTGTGTAAAAAAGGCATTGAACAGGACTCTGCCTTCCGATGAAGGTTACATTAATATTCCACTTATACTCAGCGGATTCACAAAGTGATCATAACTTAACATGTTAAGTCACATCATCAACCTAATCACAACTCCATTGTTTTATATTATGAACTTGAATTAGAATATCACACAAAAAAAGCTTCAATGAAACCTGTTGTTCTTCACACTACTGTTCACACAATCTGTATATTAATCTCTTAAGTGGGTACTTATGAAGTTATTTCTTTGATTTTATTTCAGTATTTATGATTGATTTTGCGAGCACCTTTGGGACTCTATCATGCCAGTTGAGTTACCATCAAATCACAACTATAGTACATTTGATACATCCTAAAAATAACAATGCAATTACTAAAATGACGATTCCCTCATTCATTTTATATTAGTAGTTAAGATTGACTTAGAACTAGGTTGTAACTATTTACACACTAACCTAAACAAACTTGAAGTAAACTAGAAATAAAAACAAAATTATAACAAACTAGCTGTGCCCCGCGACTTCATCCGCGTAGTATTGGATTATTGGGTTAAAAAGTATCCTATATGTTAATCCCGGTTATAATCTATCTGTGTTCCAAATTTCATCCAAATCCGTTCAGTAGTTTTTGCGTGAAGGAGTAACAAACATACAAACATACACACATACATACATACATACATCCACACTCACAAACTTTCGCATTTATAATATTAGTAGGATCTTATCTGCTATAATTGTGGCCTAAATCTTATGTAATCAGGTTTTATTGTTGGCTGATACTAGTAATCAGTCAAGTCAAGTTAAACAGGAAACCAATCCTAACTACGTGAAAGAAGACCAGGTCAACAAATAAAACATTATAAAATAATAATAAATTGGTTTACTGGTAAGTCTCAGCTATGCAGACAATCACATACATCAATATTATAATCATACCTCATACCTATGCAATATAATTGCACAATTAATATATAATTAAATTATTATCGACATATTACAGTGTCCTTATGATAGATTATGTTAGTTGCATTGCAGTTAATGTTATCTAATAAAATAATCTAATGAATTACTACGGTTGAATGGTAAACTTATAATTTCGGAACTAGAAATGTAATAGGTTATGTCCATAGAATTGGAGTCAAAACCCTCTTACATTGTATGGATAAATCAAGCTCATTTATTTGTCTTCACTCAACACAAATGCAGTTCAGGGCTCTGCTTTTCTTGCTATTGTTTTACTAAAGAAACATGTGGTGTTTTTTTGAACAAAAAGTCAACTGTGGTAAGAAAACAATACAGCTGACTCCCCTATTGACGCCGTAATGGATCACTTAAGGAAAAAAGTACCTATTGCGGTCCCTTTCACATCCTCATCTTAATAGACTGTTTGTCTCTTTATTTTGCATGCCTTACCATAGATACATGCATGTATAGTACGCCCAAGTTGGAGTGCGAGTATCAGGAGGATTGTGTTATAATGTTTAAGTGCAAACCCAAAAGTACCTATTCGTTACTAGCTGTGCCCGCGACTTCGTCCGCGTGGAATTTAACTTAACAATCATCCCATATTTTATCCCCTTGGAGGTAGAATTAATCAAAATCCTTTCTTAGCGGATGCCTACGTCATGACATCTACCTGCATGCCAAATTTCAGCCCGATCCGTCCAGTGGTTTGGGCTGTGCGTTGATAGATCACTATGTCAGTCAGTCAGTCAGTCAGTCAGTCAGTCACCTTTAAGTTTTATATTTAGATTGATAAGAGCTGTTATCGCTCGCTTTCTCAAAATACTGCCATTTCACACAAAAAGCACTTTAAATAAAAAAGTTCGAAAACCATTTTTGGTTCGATACCTCTATTACAGGTCTCACAAACGAGTTCAGGCGACCGACTGTTTCACCTATTTATTGATGTAATGTAATGTACATTACTCTGCCGCCCATTCAGCGGGGGGTAGGTATTTTAAATCATTATAATCCAAGCATATATCGGAAACGGATTCGGAAATTTTAAACGTCTTTATTTTAGCCAACTTTAAAGTTATTTGAAAACAATTTCACTGTAAGGCATATTACAGTCTATTAACGTTGAAATATGTTTCCGAATAAATTTTAAAGTTGGCAAAAATGCAGACGTATAAAGTTTCTGATATCGATTCGAATGATTTGAATTAGGTACCCCCGCAGGTCGTTTGAAGCCCCCTAACGTTGGAATGTCAGGTACGAAATCAAAGGTTACGAGATCTCGCGTGACTCATGAGTCAGTAAACCGGTTTTATGTAACGATATCTATAATATTCCTATTATCTCCGTTGTATTGCGCTTTTTATACCTACTATAATGCTGTATAGATCATGATGACCTTGTTTAAGTTGGATCCTTGCACCAACTGTCAGATGTTTTGTAATGTCAAGTATTTTTTTTTAGTTAACTAGTTCTCATGCACAAAACTTACCGGTAAACATTTTGAAGTGACTCAAATTTTAGCTGCTGAAATGTTTAATTTTGACGCACTTTATAAAAATTACAGATAAATGATAACTATGCGATGTTTCACACAGCATCAACGTAGGTATGTTTATTGGAAACATACCTACTATATTTTTTAATATTTTCTTAATGGTAGGCAGAGCCAAAAGCAGATTGGTCTAAAGTTCGAAGTCCATTTGTGTACCACGTGTTTATCTGATTTCTGTAACAGCTATGCATTAAGTTCCTACAACTGAGAATTGTGGCACAACAAATTTGTTTCTTTCTACATTAATTACCTACACTACTAAAAAAAACAGGGTTGGGTTATATTTACGGATACTGGTAAATGTTTTAAGATAAGAGGCAGTCGCCGTGCATAGCTCCGACTCTCTCTGTTGAGTAGTTGATCCGATCGTGGAGAAAGGCTTTAAAAGCTATTAGTAGATGACGGCACGTGCACTTAATATTGGCCAAGGTATTTACAATTAGTATTTTTCACGGGCCGGGAACTGAATAAATAAATAAATATCGCCAGACTGACACACCAACTGTATGGTCCCAAACTAAGCAAAGCTTGTGCTATGGGCACCGTACAATGGACTGGGGGCGATCCCAGTGACACCCAGACCAGGGCAAATTACGAAGAGGCTATTTCCGAAATTTTCCCCGGCGGGAATCGAACCCGCATCCACCATGTGCGGTGAGCCGAGCGGCCTACGCTCGAACCACTGCGCCAAGCGGTCGGCAAATCACTGCAATGATAGGTATAGTAGAATTATTGTGATAGGAACCGATCATTGAGAAAATCATATGAGTATATCCATTTGGAATTTTATTAGTACCTATTTATATAATAGGAAAAAATAATGCGTGGGATAACGTCACAGAAATTTGGCTGACCGCCATTCTAGATTCCATGTTTCATTTTTTTATTACGAAACTAGCTTGTGCTAGCGGTTTCGTCGGCGGGACTACCGTCATTATCTCCCAATGGTAATAGAGTCATTATCTAACATGCGTTATCAAACCGAGGCGCGTCCTATATTACACCCGGGCGAATCCCGAACAATAAATAAGTAATGAAAAAAAATCGCCAGACGAACACTAACTGTATGTTCCAAATTGACCAATCAACGCTTGTTTTATGGGTAGCGTACAGTGTTTTAGCGGCGATCCTCGTGACATCCGGACTAGGGCAAGTTGAGAAGATACCATTCCCGAAATTTACCCTGACGGGAATCGAACCCGCAGCCACTCGTTGCAGTGAGCCGAGGGGTCTCGAATCACTACACCATGCGGTTCTCGATTCGGACGTTAATAAATAATCAAAGATGTATGATTGTGGATACTCGTTAGCTCAAATTGCGCTAACCCTATTAGGTATAATTCTATCAACGACTGCTGAATGATAATCGAACAAACTGAATTTTTTTACTAAGTATTGTAATATAATATATTCCGAAAACTATCTTCAATAAACATACAAACATCTTTATCATACCTTTATAATTAATAAATACAAGCGGTATGACGTGAGACAATAAATTAATGCATATAATTGTCAGCTTCCGTCGTTAAAGTAGGTAGGTTGCTTAAATGTCGGTAACAAAGTCGGTAAACAAGCGTACGACCCGCCTGATGTTAAGCAGTTACTGTAGCCAATGCTTGCAATACCAATGGCATTGCTCGCACGTTGCCTACTTGAAGGGGAGTGAGATAGAGGGAGGGGTAGGGAGCTGGGGTTTGGTCTTCTGTCTCTCTCCTTCATCGTACGAATCCCAGCTATAATAGCTACTATACGCCGTTCTGCTATATAAGGGTGGTATTACCCCAGTCGCGTCAGTCTGTGTATGACCTGTAGTCAGGTGGATACAGCTAGGTTCCACCACTTAAGGCTAAAGCTCCCATCTTGCCCGCGAAATTCATATTTTATTTTTATTTTATTAGTTTTTTTTTTAATTTTGTAATTGGCGATGAAGACCGTATGCAATGCATTTATTAATATATCCAACTTACTCTAAAACATTTCAAGAACGATAGATAACCAGAAAAACTGGCAATTTTTGTATATTTAGTGATTTACCAGTATCATATCCACCGTGATAATATTTAGAGTAAAATAAATATCACAAAATTTTGTATTAAATATTTTCAGATTTTGGATAAACTATAAAAACTCGAAAATTTTGAATTTCGCGGGCTAGACAGGCTCTATCACTTTAAAGTGACTCATGCGCATTATTTCAAGTATATATATTAAGCTTATCTTAAGCCCTTCCAGGAATGGTAATACCATCGTCGTAGGTTATATTATTGGTACGTAAAGAGATAAGATATTACCAATACGACATTATCTGTTTCAGTAAATATGTCGATAAAAATTGCAGCAATCATTGTTTAGTAGAATTGTATGGACGTCAGCTAGTATCGATATTCGATATCTAGTTCAGAGCGTGCCGATGCCGATGTAATTATATCGATGCTTGTAATGTTGTGATATCGCAATCTTTTGTGGCGCCAACTTACTAACACGTGTCTTGATGCTGTGTATTCATGATGTCTACAGGTCAAAGTAAGTGCTGTTCAAATCACTTATGTTAAAACTAGCTGAGCCCGCGACTTCGTCCGCGTGGAATTTAACTTAACAAAAAAGCCCGCTCCCGCGTTCTGAGCCCGCGCGATAGGACCCATTTTTTTAAATTATGTTTTTCTAAAATAAAAGTAGCCTAAGTTACTGCTTATAACATTAGCTATCTACCAGTGAAAGTCCCGTCAAAATCGGTCCAGCCGTTTCGAAGATACTCTTTGATTTCATGTGTTTTTATTTTTTTACGCGGAACCCTAATTGTTTTTCTAAAATTAAAGTAGCCTAAGTTACTCCTTAAAACATCAGCTTTCTGCCAGTGAAAGTCCCGTCAAAATCGGTCCAGCCGTTTCGGAGATTACCCGGAACAAACACACAGACAGACAGACAAAAAATTTTTTAAATCGCGTTTTATTATAGGTGTCGTTTGTACTTTCATATGCATTTAGTGAAAAGGTGTTATTTTGATATTACAAACAGACACTCCAATTTTATTTATTTGTATAGGATGAATAATATATTTTTGTACTTACCCTCGGAGGCTACCGAAAATAAATATGAATTGCTTTAAGGAACTGGTGGTTCGTTTTCCAAAGTGGATGTCCACATTGTTGTATTGTATTGTTATTAAACGTGTTTGTATTGCTATTTGTTACTTGACACTGGCATAATACCTATTAAACTGGGTAGGCCATATTTTAAAAAAAGAAGAAGATCAAATTTCTGGTGGTCCACGCTGTACGAAGGATAAAACTAAACTAACGGTTTACGAAAATTAAAAATAGGCAGAGGACGGAACAGAACAAGACAGACAGGCTGAATTTTTGTCGTCCTGTAGCGTTATGCGAAACATTTTTGATGTAAACAAAAACGAATAGCAAACCTAATTACTTATTATCAGGACTGTTCATAAAGTTTTGTAACATAAACTTTCAGGCCTTTTAGCGTTTCGCTATTAAGCTAGCTATCTAGTTAGGTTATCTGACCTGATGTCCCTGGGAAGTCTAAGGTACTGTTATCTTTCACAAACACACGCTGTCTCTCTTCTGCCGCATATCCCTGATTAGTTTATTCCTGTTTTTTGATTGATGTGTTCCGGGACCATGCTTATCGAATGTATGATGACACATTCAAATGAATAATCAATCTCAAATTTCCTGGACACAAAATATTAATGATAATAAAAATCCGATAAATGGTATCCATCCGGTACAAATGTGAAGCAGTTCTAAAAAAAAATTGAAGCAGTTTTTTTTTCCTTGATAAGAAATTTTACAGTAATGCAATATTGTTTGAGGGTACCCAGTTTTTAACTATGACATCAGGACGTCTAACACCTCAGTCCCCCCGTGACCACGGTTGCTGTAAAGCAACCGAAACGTCGGGAACATAAAATTAAATAAACGCGATATAATCCGTAAAAATAGTTTTATTTCAGTAATGCAATGTTATAGAAGTATTATAACATGCTTTGTTTATTTGCTACCTGCTGCATAAGCAAACAAAACTTACTTGCTATGAGTTATTCCGGTCTGATCCCCTGCTGGTTATTATTATGTTTGAAATGGCCCAAATGTTTGTCAACAACAGAGCTTTTTGATCAAGTATGTTTTTTTAAATTACTGATTAGTAATTTTAGAATATCATATTACATTAATTTAGTAGTTACGACAGCCTCGCCATCTCTCAACACTAATTGTACAAATTTTAAACTCATACGTTCCTCGCTGAACCTATACAGCAATTTTTAACATGTTCCTTGGACTCAAGATACAGGCTGCCCTGCGCGCCTAGTTTGAGTTCCAATGATAATTATATATTATGTAATTTATTGGAATATTTTTTTTTGTCTTTTTATATCTAATCTAAATGCTTGAGCTAGAAGTGTACTCGCATGGTTAAAACCGACAAGTCAAGTCAACTGGTCGTCTCAAAACAGTTTGACCTCACGCTATTGCCTCTTCGTACGTCGTCGTCGTGAACGTGATAGAAAATAAAATACCAATTTTTCTCAAAGGTACTAACTTCTTTAAAACATGTCTCACAACGGCCAGGTTAAATAAACACAATGTACAGTTTGCATGAAACAAAGTAGATCCCAAAGTCCATAAGGAGAACTGCAATTAGTATCTGCAGAGTGCAGCATTAACCTAATAACTGTGGTATCTGATTGTAAGCTTTCTCCAAGTCAAGTGTACTGAAGATGGTACAACCAGAAATATTGTGAGCGAAGTCATGTATGTGCTTAATCGGATACCTGTCAGGGACCGTACGTGCGTTGAGTTTGCGGTAGTCGCCACAGGGGCGCCAGCCGTTATTTTTCTTAGGCGCTAAGTGTAACGGCGATGACCATGGACTCTCGGAGGGTCTAGCTGTACCACAGGCCAGCATAGACTCAAACTCCTTACGGGCTATTTTGAGCTTGTCCGGAGCTAAGCGACGAGGGGGGGAAGAAACAGGGGGGCCTGATGTGGTGCGTATATGGTGGACGGTGTTGTGAGATGTGGTGTGTTGTGTACCGGCTGGTCGTGTAATTTCGATGAACTCGTCGAGAATTTTGTGGTAACGCGTCACGCCAGTCACAACCTTTACCGAAGATACATGGTTACAATTAGCTAACGAAGCTATAGCTGATAAAGTTGTTAAATTATCAATTAGGCGTTTATTGCGACAATCAACAATGATACTGTAAAAATTTAAAAAATCTACGCCAATGATTGGCTTAGTTACATCGGCTACAACAAAACGCCATACAAAATTTCTACGTAGGCCAAAATCTAAATTTAAGTTTACATAACCATATGTAGCAATATTGGAACCGTTTGCAGCACTTAAATTATAGTCCGTCCGAGAACGACGATCACGTAGCGCCGACCGGGGGAAGACACAGAGGTCGCTGCCGGTGTCGACCAGGAACTGCGTCTTCGATGAACGGTCGGTTACGAACAGGCGACCCGTTGAAGTTGAAGGGCAATCTTCAGCCGCCATTACAGACTGCCCCTTTGGTTTCCCGAGTTGTAGTCACAGGGCCGTACGCATCTGCTGGCCTTCTCACCAAACTTGCTATGGTACCAACAGACTGGGAACTTCCTATAGTTGGATTGCGACCTCTGGCGTGACCTGTTGCGGTTCCCTGACGTAGCACGGTTTCGGGATCTGCCGGATCTGTCTGATGACAGCTTCTGGAACTGCTTCCGGAGTTCGGCGATCTCGTTGTGGAGCTCAGCCAGGACGGAACCAGGAACTGCATCGCTTACAGCAGCTGTTGCAGCAGCGACTCTCGGCGTCGATGGGGCAACGTCGTTCACCCTGTCGGCTAGATCTGCCAGGTCGTCGAGGTTGGTAGCAGCTGGTTGACCCGCAAGCACCGTCTGGAGGCTATGTGGAAGGCGACTGGTCCAGATGGTCCTGAGGAAATCATCCGGGACGCCATCTCCCGCGAGGCCTTTGAGGTGGCGAAGAAATTGAGAAGGCTTGCGGTCTCCAAGCTCTTCGTGCATGAGCAGTTGCTTCAGCTTCTTCTCATTAGAAGCGCTAAGCCTCTTAATTAGCTCGGTCTTCAGCTTGTCGTACTTGTTGGTGGCGGGGGGGTTGATGATCAGGTCTTTTATTTCTTTAGTGTATTGGTGTTCAAGTTGCCCGATAACGTAGTTGAACTTCGTGGAATCGGCAGTAATTCCCGATACGGCGAATTGTCCTTCCACTTGTGCGAACCATATTTCGGGCTCTTCTGCCCAAAATGGTGGCAACCGCAATCCCACTTTAAAAATATCGGACCCGCTTATCGACACTTGCCCACCACTAGTACCGGCCGCATGCTCTTGCGCGTCCTCGAAATCTTTGCCCATCATGTTCCTAAGGGCGTCACCAGTATAGTGGGTTACCAATATAGGTACTATGGAGGTGTACTGCTTGGTTGTCACGGTAATAAATAAGGTACAACAACTCACAGTATATAAGTTTTATTACACTCCACACACACTAAGAAAATCAGAAGGATAAAAAAGTATATAGGGCGAAAGATTGAAGGCACAGAGTAGGGTAAAAATATAGCAATAAGCGGCACAGATGAAGTAAGCACAGTAGGTATAGTCTAGGCACTAAAAACACTAAGTTAGCGTAGCTCGCGGTAAGTTTGGATATGGCAGTCAGCAGTCAAGCGGCGTGCGCTCGGCGCGGTATCGATCGGTGACTGGCTTGACATTCATTCGCCCGTGGTGCACGATGCACCGGGCGCGCGCAGCACATAAGGGTTATGTACCGTGCGCGGCGAAGTGATGAGGCGCGAGTCGATAAAATAACTTTGTCGTTATCGATAGTCCTTCGACTATCAATATGTTTGAGAAATAATAAAATATTATAAATAATTATGTTTAGTGTATAGTGTAAATATTGTATAATAGAATAGTTAACAATTGATTGTGTAAATTAGTGTAAAATTAATTAGTGTATAAGTGTGGCTAAAAATTAAAACTGTAAAATATATTTATGTAGATGTAATTCAATAAATAACGGTGGAACATTAAAGTACGCCACAGAGGGCTGGCCCGCCCACTGCGACCAATGAGATTTATTTCCTGTCATATTTTGACGACCGCTTGGCGCAGTGGTTCGAGCGTAGGCCGCTCGGCTCACTGCACATGGTGGTTGCGGGTTCGATTCCCGCCGGGGCAAATTTTGGAAATGGCCTTTTCGTAATTTGCCTTGGTCTGGGTGTTACTGGGATCGCCCCCAGTCCATTGTACGGTACCCATAGTACAAGCGTTGCTTAGTTTGGGACCATACAGTTGGTGTGTCAGTCTGGCGATATTTATTTATTATTATTTATTTGGCTAAGCTGGGTGAAGCTCAGGCTTCAAATGAAGCGATCATATTAGCCGAAGCGGGTGGGCCAGCTTCATAGCACAGCCAGGTAGACCATCACCCTCAAAATTCAAGGCATTAAGCATAAAGAGTATGTACACCTAAGTAGAAACATGTATTTGCAACACTAGTGGTGGACAAGTGAATTTTTTGCCACAGCGATCGATGGACGATTGTCGATGACGTCAGCATAGTTAAGTTCTGCACTAAACTACGGCTGTCATAACAAGCATGATATATTGACAGTTTATTTAAAACACGAGTGGTAACAATAATTATAATTTACTAGCTGAGCCCGCGACTTCGTCCGCGTGGAATTTTGATCCTTTCTTAGGGGATGTCTACGTCATAGTAGCTTTATGCATGCAAAGTCTCAGCCCGCTCGCTTTAAAATTGACAAAGTTTCGTACAAACTTTCATCCCCTATTTTATCCCCTTGGGGGTAGAATTAATCAAAATCCTTAGCGGATGCCTACGTCATAACATCTACCTGCATGCCAAATTTCAGCCCGATCCATCCTGTGGTTTGGGCTGTGCGTTGATAGATCAGTCAGTCAGTCACCTTTGAGTTATATATATATAGATGTATCCTAGTTTTTCTACAATTTAAATAAGTAGGTACTTATTTAAATTGTAGAAAAACTAGGATTTTTTATGTATAAAAATTCGGTTAACAAGCGTAAGCGTACGACATACGACCCGCCTGATGTTAAGCAATTACCGTAGCGTCTGGATGCTTGCTATTCCAAAGGCATTGCTTGCACGTTGTCGACCTAAAGACGAGTGGGACAGAGGGTTTTTTGGTCTTCCAGCTCCCTTATTAAACGTACAAAACGCAGCTCGAATAGCTACTCTACGACCGATCTTTTGTGTGAGAGTGGTACCTACCCTGTTTTTTTTAATCTATCGTGTGAATTCGTGTGTCATGTCATCGCTCGAGTGTGTCGCTGTTTATCCGTTGCTGATCCGAAGGGAAGTGAAACGGATGGAAGAGAGGGGGGGTTGGTTGGTCTTCAGGCTCTCTAACTCATGGTACAGAAGCTATAATCTAAATATATATAACTCAAAGGTGACTGACTGACTGACTGACATAGTGATCTATCAACGCACAGCCCAAACCACTGGACGGATCGGGCTGAAATTTGGTATGCAGGTAGATGTTATGACGTAGGCATCCGTTAAGAAAGGATTTTGATTAATTCTACCCCCAAGGGGATAAAATAGGGGATGAAAGTTTGTATGAAACTTTGTCAATTAAATTCCACGCGGACGAAGTCGCGGGCACAGCTAGTAGCTACTATTTGCCGATCTTCTGTAAGAGGGTGGTACTACCCCGGTCGAGCCACCCCGTATATGAGCTGTAGTCAACTGGCTACAGCTCGGCTCTACCACAATTAATTAGTAATTAAAGAACTGTCCGCAATAAATAAGCTGTGAAATAATCTAGGATATTGATTACTCATCACTACATAGTATAAAACAAAGTCGTGCCGCTGTCTGTCTGTCCCTATGTATGCTTAGATCTTTAAAACTACGCAAAGGATATTGATGCGGGTTTTCTAATAGATAAAGTGATTCAAGAGAAAGGTTTATATGTATAACTAGCTGTGCCCGCGACTTCGTCCGCGTAGTATTTAACTAAGCAAAAATTTCGGGATTATCGGGATAAAAAGTATCCTATGTGTTAATCCCGGTTATAAACTATCTGTGTTCCAAATTTCATCCAAATCCGTTCAGTCGTTTTTGCGTGTAAGAGTAACAAACATACTCACGAACTTTCGCATTTATAATATTAGTAGGATACATGCATACTATACTAGAGAACATTGCACACGTGCGAAGCCGGGGCGGGTCGCTAGTATTACATAAAATTCCTACTAATAATAAGTAGATCATAGATTTGATGTCTGTATTTATCGAACGCAAATAATTTATATAGGCAGTTATAAATAAACACGGTATATTGTTATGACTTATGACTAAGTACTGGCAAACATACTACAAACGATTAATATGTACAGTTTAAATATTATTTTTCCTTGTCATAGGTCATTTGTCAGTATTATTTATCACTAGCGGCCCGCCCCGGCTTCGCACCGGTACATTACGGTTACATTATTGGAGTTCTAGTAAGGATCGCTAATTTTTTTAAAAATTTTATATAGCCTATATCACGGGGATAGTGTAGCTTCCCAACAGTGAAATAATTTTTCAAATCGGTTCAGTAGTTTCGGAGCCTATTCATTACAATCAAACAAACAAAGTTTTCCTCTTTATAATATTAGTATGATAACAGATGTCCCTAATTCAAATAACAATACTATAATACCCAATTATAATAATATAATGTTGGCATTATCGTTAAAGTTATGTAGCACAGATCAAATTATTGTCTGTGCTGTTTTAAATAGAACTAGTCCCGCCACATTCTCCCACCACTGTTACTCCTGTAAACCAGGATCGACAATGGTGTCCAATGAACCCACGACGAGTCCCGCGGAAAAGCTAAATTGTCTTGAAACATTTAACATTTAATTGAAAGAAAAATAGGAATTGGAAGTAAAATATTGTCTTCGCTAAGTAATAGACGCTTATTTTCAGGCAGACATTGAATGTTTTAAATCTATGCTCTTATATACGTATACGAACATACTCACGTAATGTGTATAGATGGGTATCGATCGATGGTTGACATTGTAAAGCGTATTATTATACTTCAGTCATGGAGCTCACTAGTAATTTGATCTTAATCTCGCGATAAAGCCTATAGCTACGTTCTATATTACTCTAATTCAGACTGTGGTCCACGATCTTATACTACCTTTATGTACATAGCCTCCTAAATGACCGGAAAAAACGGACCCGGAAGACCCCTCGGTGGGATAACACAATTGGTAACTTAACCCGTACCTATACGTTTTGCGGTGGTTTAGCCAAGCTAATTGACTTTAGCTACGGGCTGGATTGACCGGGGTAGTACGAAAGTAGCTATTATAGCTGCGTTTCGTACGAAGAGTGAGAGTTCCGGAAACGCAACTCCTTACCTTCGCCTCCGTCTATCCCAGTCCCCTTTAGGTCGGCACCGTGCGAGCAATAACATTGGTATTGCAAGCATCTATCTATAGGCTACGGTAAGTGCTTACCGTCAGGCGATTCGTACGCTTGTTTGCCGGCATTGACATATTTCATACAAAGTTGAATGTATTTATTAAAAAATGTATAAGCTTCTTGAGCGAGCAGTAGTATTTAATTCTTCTCCTGTAATTTAGCTTGTTGTGCGTCTTGGCTAAGCTGTAAGCACAACAAGCATCTGATAATGAATAAATAAATAAAAAACGTGGTTTAATGAAGTATTTAAAAACAGTAATTATTTCTTATTGTTCATCCTAATAGTGTATGGACATCAATAATGTCCTTCGCGATAATTTACCTCCCGTTTCTAAGTGAATGTTTGCTATTAAACGTTGATCTCATATACTGTTAAAATAAACTAAACGTTAATGTACTCTAATAAGCTATTAATCATCTCGCTCCGGTCATTACAACAGATGCACTGTTATAATTGCCTATCTACACAGGAAATTATACTTACTCGTAGCCCGAGTCACTGACTCATCTGCCAAGACCAAGATTGGACGCAATACTGGCGATTGGGGCATTGGTTCCAAGCATTCGATTGGACGCATTTGGAGCATTGATTTGATTTGATTATTCACCAACTTGATGTTATGGGTCAAATGTAAAATGTGTAACGGAATTGATGCTTGTAATATTTAGAGGTGTTCAGTTTTGTTTAGGACGACGTTTTGTTTCAATTAAATTATGGTCACTTTTTGGTCGCAAAACTGCAACCACAATATTATGATGCCTTCAGATCCATGCTTGAGCGACTATTTATAAAAATCCGTCTTTAATTTATTGATGGACGAAAAAAAAAAATCGTCCAACTATGCAAAGTATGTTATTGCTGGTCATCGATCGATGTCTATTGAATGCTAATGTATGAAATAAATAAATATATTAAACTAGCTTTTGTTCGTAGCCTCGATACCGAAGATATTATTCTCTGGATGTTGACAACAACGCCTTCCACGGGGTACAACTATAGCTACGATACATCCAGGTGGACCCATAATTACAAAAAATCGTCAAAATCGACCAAGCCGTTTAGGAATTATCGGAATCTTTATACTAGGTTAAATAAAGCATATACTCGTTACCCCATAATTATGTGAAATACTACTGCGGTTTCCGCTCACAGATCCCATTACCAACATCCACGATTCAAAAGCTTTAAGACAAAGGACAAGTGCAGTACACTTAGTCACTTGGTACCTACTTGGTGGCTGGAAGGGCGCATGATTCATAAACCTCGTTAAATTCAAATTGATTCCACATCATACCGGTTCATGGCTCAATAAAAACATAATAGCTTATCTATATCTCATTCATGCAGCCAATCAACTCCCGACCCCTCGTTAATACGCAATGTGGGTTAATCACAGTATAAGATTGCAATTTTACAACGATATCGTGTATTATGATAATTTTGTTTACCGGCGGTGTTGTTCGTTCCAAATCATTTATTTATTGTGTTGCGTCGCCCAGCAGTGAAAACCTCATGAAAGTTTTATTTGACTTTAAACTAAAATTGTCAGTATTGTCACTACAACTCATTATTATTATATATCACGGGATATTAAGCATGTGAATCATTTTTAGTTATCGATATTTCAGCACGGTTTCAGGGGGCCATCGGCCATGGTAAATATACTCTAATATATAAATAGTTAAAGTTTTATTAGTTTAATAGATTTATGAACTCTCAAGGCTCTTTAAACTTTTTTTTTCACTTAAGAACTAGGTTTTCACATTACTCTCAGCGGATTTAAAGTTTTAAGGGTTTTATTTTTGCCGACGTTATGTTCTATAAACGGCAGCGTAACCAAGCAACTTCGATTTTGGCAATCGAATGCATATTTTTTGGCACGGACTTAGCAAATATAAAATGTAATATGATTTACGTATCGCCTTGTTACGGAGTTCAGTGGACACTAGTTTCTTATTCACAACTGTAATGCATGACTTTTTTTAAGGATTTTTAATCAAAATTGGCGCCTCCTATTTCGAAAAGTCAAACTAGCCCTTATACCTGTAGTATAAGGGTACAATATACTATACCTAGTCTCCTGTATCAAAACTCAAACTTTTCACTACAAGTTGGCGAAAATAATTTTGTTTGTATACTAGCGTTTTGTGTTTGCGAATACACTCGCCGGGATATCTGCCTAATAAATTGTAAGCTGGCGATACAAAGGGTCGGATATTAATTTTAATAATACATACTGGAAAGCCACTAATTTATTTGTCTGTCTGTATTATTTTTAACCCCTGACAAAAAAGAGGGGTGTTATAAGTTTAACATGTGTATCTGCGTGTCTGACTGTGGCATCGTAGCGCCCAAGCGGCTGAACCGATTTTAATTTAGTTTTTTTTTTGTAAGAAAGTTATTCTGATCGACAGTGTTCTTAGCTATTGAATCGGTTCAGCCTTTTGAAAATTATCAGCTCTTTTGTAGTTTAAAATGGGGATTTTTAATTTTTTAATTTAAAGTTATTTATTTTGAACTGTCTAGTAAAGTTGTGACGTGTATGAAAATTTAAATATTGTGAGTGTTATTATTGTCTTAATTTAAAGGTTAAAAAAAAATACAATAGCGGCGAGTTAGCGTACACTTCGCCCGATGTTAATCAGATGTCGAAGCCTATAGATGCTTGCAATGCCAATGCCATTGCTCGCACGTTGCCGACCTGAAGGGGGACCGAGGGAGCGGGGATTGGCTTTCGGCTGTCTCACTCATCGTACGAAACTCAGCTGTAATAGTTACTTTACGCCGATATTCTGTCAGAGGGTGGTACTACCCCGGTGGAGCCAGCCCGTATATATGAGCTGTAGCCAATTGGCTACAGCTTGGCTACAGCTTGGCTTTACCAACATCATCTCACCGCAGCAATGCGTTTAAAAAAGCTGTGATAGCTGATTGGTTAAAGCACGCGTCTTGCGGGCACCAGGTTGTGGGTTCAAAACCCGGCTCGCACCTCTGGATTTTTCGAAATCTAGGTGCGAATCATAATTTCTATATGATTATCACTTGCTTACGGTGAAGGAAAACATCGTGAGGAAACCTGCATGTCTTAGAAGTTCTAACAAATTTTCGAAAGACATGTGAAATCCGCCAACCCGCCCTGAGCCAGCGTGGTGGATTATGGCCTGAATCCCCCTCGTGTTGAGGGGAGGCCCGTGCCCAGGAGTGAGACGTCAAAAGGGCTAAATTATTAATATTATTATTATTACCTATGCGTTCACGTCTTTACAATTTTGACCACATTTAGGCTAAATCGTCGAGATAACTTGTGTTGACAGAGATGTAGATAATGACTATTCAAATTGTTAATGAGGCTTTTAAAGCCAGCAGTCAGGCTCGAGCGGAGTCACGAGAAAAACAAAGCCTCTTTTTAACATCTAATGTGTGAATATGCGTTCGTTGCTCGTGTTATGAAGTGTTTTATCTCAAGGAATTCATATTAGAATCACAATATTATCCCATTACTATCAGATGAATCACTTTCGTTTTATCCACATATAAATTATGATGTCATTACTAGGGTCATACGTACTTTACCTTTCTTCATACAAAAGATCTGCTCTATGACCATAGATGACTCTACAATTTCTTTCCAGATAAAGCAATGGAGACCTCACCGTCCACCGAACTATCAACATTATTATGAAGCAATAAGGCGCAATATTGAGTTCCTATATCTGTGATGCGTATCATCCGTGGTCTGTCCACGTGAGGGTTCGTGATGGACACGCTGCACGTGGGGCATGTGCCGAGCAAGGGATCCAGCCGGAGCCAGTCTCCGTCGACGGCGGAGCTGTCCAGAGAACCGCCTGTAGTCACCGACGACGCCGTCATCAGGTCCAGGGTACAATCGCCATCCACTGTGCATCATGTTGTCAGTGTGAGTACCTTAAAGCACAGCGGAGCGTTTGTAAAGTCTATGAGCGGTCGGAGAGTAATACGGGAATTAGACTGATGGTTTTTTTAATGGGACTAGTTCTGACACAATCTCCGATCTGTGTTAATTATTTGAGCTAGGATAGACAATGGTGTCCAATGATGACGCCTAGGTTTGACCCTCGACGAGTCCCGAGGCAAAGATAAATTGTCTTGGAACCTGCACGAATTTAGTGGAAATAAAGAAAAGGAGGAGTTAGAAGTTAATTATCCACTGGCCCCTCTTTACTTGAGCTTATAAATCCTGAGTTGATAGATGAAGGTCAGGGCCGCAGCTGTTGCAGGCCTGTCCTGACTCCCTGAACCGGCTTCCCCTACTCTTAGTTACATTTACCGAGTGGTTGCGGGTTCGATTCCTATCGAGGCAAATTTCGAAACTGAAATTGTAATTTTACCTGTGATCCCTTCTCCAAATGAATTCACGGTCTCTATCCTAAAGCAGCATGGCATTGCTTAGTTTAGAATCAGGTATAATTACTATCATAGACATGGAAATGTATACCGTATTGTTATAGTAACAGACAACATAATAGCCCGCGATTTATAAGGTCAGACAATAACTACTCTCTAATTATGTAGTACGAATATTGATGCGCACGCCATAACCTAGATTGTACAGGGTATTTCAGAAGTCCGAAATAGGTTTGTATGAGTATCGGTTATAGAATGATATAATAGAATAAGGGTTGCCATTTCGAGCAAACTTTATCCATAAAAAAATAAATATCTCAATTACTAGCTGACCCGGCAAACGTTGTTCTGCCATATAAATTATTTATAGGTATGAAAAATAGATGATGTCCGATTGTCATACCTACCCGATATGTACACAAAATTTCATGAAAATCGGTTGTGCCATTTCGGAGGAGTTTGGCAACAAACACCGCGACACGAGAATTTTATATATTAGAAGTACTTACTATGCTTTCTTACTAAAAACTCGTACATACAGTTGAGACTGTTATCTAGGCCAGTGGATGTGTTCAAATTACGAAGGCCCATTACTACGAAAATATGATAATTATTTACGTGAATAGTATGTCTTCATTAGACATCTACATATCAGCCACCGTACCTGCGTTTGTGCGATACAGACGCGATACGCACGCGAGTCAGACGCAGCCTATAGACTATTGTAGGATATAAGCGCGCCGTCGACGCACGTTTCTAAATCGCGCGTCGACGGCGCGTTTAAAAAACGTGGTGTGCACAGGCACTAAATTATAATTTCGGACTTTTGATACATCCTCTATAGTTCATACTTATCGATTGCCGTGAATAAAATGCCGGCAATACGGTACCGCCCCGGTATAGAAGGTCCTCATCCTCCAGATAACCCAGGTAATTATTAAACCGATCGCTTAGCGCAGTGGTTCGAGCGTAGGCCGCTCGGGTCACTGCACATGGTGGTTGCGGGTTCGATTCCCGCCGGAGCAAATTTGGGAAATGGCCTTTTAGTAATTTACCCAGATCTGGGTGTCACTTGGATCGCCCCCAGTCCATTGTACGGTTCCCATAGTACTAGCGTTGCTTAATTTGGGACCATACCTTACCTTACGTTGGGTGTGTCAGTCTGGATATTTATTTATTTATTATTATTACCGTGTTTCTCCAGGAACCGTCGTCGAGCGCGTCGTCGCGGCACGGCGACCGCTCGCACCACGTCAAGTCACACTCCAGGGACCTGGGCACCAGTCCACTGTCAGCCAACGCTACCAGTAACAATACCAGAGAGTGAGTATTTCAACATTTCCTTTCTTATATCAATACTAGCGACCCGCCCCGGTTTCGCACGGCTCTAAAATGATCAGTGTTTCCCTACTATGCATGTATTATACATATAATCCAGCCTCTTTAATCAATCTATCTATTTAAAAAAAACCGCATCAAAATCCGTTGCGTAGTTAAGCATACATAGGGACAGACAGACAGCGGGAAGTGACTTTGTTTTATACTATGTAGTGATAGGAAAAAATCTCAAATTAAAAAAAAAATGCCTACTATGTGTTCATTGGTGAAATTATAACCGCTGCAAAAATTTAGATTACATTATACATAAAAGGTATTTAACACGAATGGCCCCGCAAGGGTTTGATATCTGTACCAGACAAACGAGGAAAGCAACTTTGTATAGAGACAGTAATCAGACATACAGAAATACGGACCTTTAAACTCCGCACTCTAGGATAAAAGTTTTCGAAAGACATACGCTTAAGGTGAAGGCGCCTGTCTTGCCCGCGAAATTCAAAATTTTCTAGTATTTTTATAGTTTATCCAAAATCTGAAAACATTTAAGACAACATTTTGTGATTTGCGACAAACAGAGTATGCAGTGCGTTTAATACGTTTATTTTACTCTAAATATCATCACGGTGGATATGATACTAGTAAATCACTAAATACAGGGTGACACAGAAAGGCCATATCAGGCCTTCGATCCAACGTTATATGAGATGTATTTAATTATATTAAGAAGTCATAATTTGAATATATCAATTAATGAAGTAAACGAAATACCCCTACAAAAAAATAAAATAAAAAATCGATTTCTATTCTTAGGCAACCCTAACTTTTGGAGAAGCCACCATTTTGGGGCGGGGCCTTATTTGTAAACAAACTTAGAGAAGGTACCTACCGAGTACCGACAACGCACCTATCTAGGTACTTACGTAAATAAACATAGGACAAGGAGTAGGTACATACCATCCTTCTTATTTGTATCCTGCGCAGCTTATGACATTCCGGGAGTTACAAAAAACCACACCACATCACCATATCACCACATCACTATCACCACATCACATGGTTTTGTTGTATGATATTTAATAAGTACGTAGGTACCTAATTAAAGTAGTGATCTGATCTCTCTAGTACCCACACTATTTGCAAAACACAAGGACAACACAACATAATACAGGAGGTAGTACCAGAAGTACCAGAAGTAGACCACCTCTATGGTACGGAGACCATAGGTTGGGCCTGCCATGCCAGGTCCTCCGCCCATCGCCGCCACCGAAGCGACTCCTGTCGCGCGTAGGTAACTACCTAAGCAGCCGTCTAAGCGCATGCCACAGAAGCACTAAAGGGACGGTTCAAAAGTTTAAAATGTCTTCCTCTGCTCGAAGAGTGACATTACTCTTCCGACATCCACCACACTTGGAGCTGTGAAACGACCCGGTTGAGTGAAGAAGTCTCCTATCACGGTACCGCGGTGCGGTGGTAGGTACCTACAATTCGCGGGCCGTGGCTAGATTATTATTGCGCACCGCACCGACACACATTATGTTGTAATAGGTACCTACTATTGTTTTTCATATTATTATTCACGATGTTTATTCACATAATTATTATTCACACACTAAAGTCACTGCAATCCAACGCGACGTCCTCACAAGTACGGGAGCAGGAGTGCGACTGACTACCTACCTAATGTTTTTTCGGTAAATCCTTTGAATTTTCGTTTACGATAAAGGTGTACGCACACTAGACCAAATCATACAAGAGCAAATAGGCGATGCGGCGATGACATCGGCCAAGGCACGGGCGGTGATAGTGTGTTTAATGATAGCGCGGTAGATACGAGAAAATTTATGTGTGTCTGTCTGTCACATAAATTACAATAGCTTACAGCTCCCTATTGCAAACTAATTGTAATGACTAGTAAAACAAAACAAGGAACATATCGCAATCATACCTAAATAGTCTTTCAAACGCACAAAAATAATAACGCTGCAAGATAACGTCAAGCAGATTTACGTTTGTTCGCAACGGGGACGTTCTGAGATATTAATTTTTAACTTATCCGTGAGTCGCAGTTTCTTGTTAAGATGTTATTGGATTTGCCAATATCAAAAACTGATACCTACTTATCAAATATTTCTAATACGTATCGAAAATAATAAAAAAAACTTGCATTAAAAATTATCTAGTGAACAGTTACCCTTAGTTAGCAAGCGGCATGTCGGCGAATACAAAGCTATTGTATTATTTGGTCAAAGTGAGCCGCCAAGAAATCGGCGTCTAATAAAGGCGACTACGCAACCAATAAGGGAGCAGAAAATCATAGGCGCGTCAGGTGAATGTCCCTAATTGGATGGTACTACTTTCACATCGACCAATCATATCGATCCGAAAGCAATAAATCATATGATTGCAAAGACTATTAGGCGGACAGGTCAGTCTAAATTTCAACTTTGAAACCTAAATGTACATAGGTACAAAATAACTACATTATCATGAGAATGCGAACAAATTTTTAAAACTCCTGTTACGCATTGTTAGGTAAAAATGAAAATAATGTAGGTACCTATGTGCTTTCTGTAGGTAGCTGATTCGGAGTTGTAGCGCGTGCTTACTTACATTAATAATCTTCTAACGTTTTTTGCATAATACCTACTATGATAACACGGCTATCGTAAACACTTATCATCAAATTTTACACCAGAATGAAATAAAATTTGCCTCAGAGCTGCAAGGAATAATGTAGGCATTTTCTTGGATCTGATATTATGTCACATCTGTCTCATTCATCTCGGGGTCACAGAGAGTTCACCAAAATCAGCTGATTACAGGGTTGCGCGACGAAAAATGTTAGCCAAAACTTTGCACATCTAAAATCCCATTAAAGAACAATGCAAATTAATGTTTGACTTCGAATAGTCATCATTGATGACCTAAAGAATGTCAGGTTTTTGGCTGTATATAGGAGTTTTGTGTCATGCTGTATACAAAAATTGCCAGATTATCTGGATAGCTGTCGTTCTTGAAATGTTTTAGAGTAAGTTGGATATATTAATAAATTCACTGCACACGGTCTTTTTCGCGAATTACAAAATGTGCCTTTTATTATTGTCAGATTTTGAAAATTTTCTAAAAAACCTCCAAAAATTTGAACTTCGCCGATAAGGTGTATAAAAATTATGATCGACTAATCACAGTCCATTATTATTTTCGATAGACCAATCACAATGCGTTGACTCCGCTTCTGACTAATCCAAATCCCGCCCCGCAACTTTTTACGTGACTGTCTCGGAATTACTTTGAAGTTAGTCATTAAAGTTCATTCATTTCACATAGACGCGATCTGTGACTCTTATACACTGGCATATGGGTCAATTTGCAATAATTCACGCGTCTTCGTGAAATTGACTGACTATACTGGTGCGGAATCCAAAGGATGATTGGTCCGTGACAGCTAGCGACCCCTAGAGATTTCTTAATGAGTGAATGGTTTTTGGTTATTGGACAACATTATTCTACGACCACTTGGCACAGTGGTTGGAGCGTAGGCCGCTCGGCTCACTGCACATGATGGTTGCGGTTTCGATTCCCGCCGGTGGAAATTTCGGAAATGGCCTTTTCGTATTTTCCCAGGTCTGGGTATCACTGGGATCGCCCCCAGTCCATTGTACCCACCCATAGGACAAGCGTTGCTTAGTTTGGGACCGTACAGTTGGTGCGTTAATCTGGCGATTTCTTTATTAATTTCTTTCTTTCATCATTAAACAAGACCTTCATTAGAATAGTTATAAAGCTTCACACAATTTCATCTATTGGACGTTAATGTTTCTAACTAACGGCGATCGCTCGGGTCGAGGCGAATAGAGACACCTCATGTAGACGATGTCTCGTGTTTTGTACACTGAGAGTCTCGACGTACGTAAATATTGTCAGTGTAACTGGAGACCCCCATTCTCCTACGACATCTTTACTACAAACAAAGATCCATTAGGCCATTGTTTCTTATGGTTTTTAAACTATAAGAGATAGCCAGGTCATAGTTATGTGGGTACATTTAATCTATCTATCATGGAGTTAGGTAGGAAATTTTACTAATATTTTAAATGCGAAAGTGTGATTGTAAGTTTGACAGAGAATTACGCAGGAACGGCTGGATAGATTTAAATTAAATTTGCTACAGAGCCATCTCTAAAACTATGGTTATACCCAGACTTAACATTTAGACTTTTTATCCTCGAATTCCACACGGGCGCCCGTTGCTGTGGTGGGTAAAGTTAGTGTGGAAAAATTAGAATTATATCGCAGTTTCTTTTTGTTGGTGCCAGGAATCGAACACGCGACTCACGGTGCAAACGAGCGGCCTGTGCTCAAACATCCGTTTCTATATGTGTTTTGAGCGTCAAAGAAAATTAGTTTAAATGTATTTTGCCTACTAAATGTATTTCCTTTTGTTATAATAGGAATGAACGTTATGCCCGCCACTGATTGACATAGGTCAAATGAATCATTGTAGTGCTCGGCTGGGTCTGGATGATCATCGGTTTACTGACAGTTCATTTACTTATGCCGCATCTATAGAACTGCCCAATTGCTAAAATTACTTGGTTAAATTTCATTAAATTTACAAATAGTATAGGTATCCAACCTTTTGTGTATAAAATACACCTACCTGGCGTGTTCCGACAGAAAATAAGAATTAGAGCATTAAAAAACAATACAGTTTTGTTTAATACTACTACTTTTCACCTGGTTTTTAATGCTTTTTAATGGTATTACTTTTGCTAGCTTCGCTCACTAATTATAGGCGCTCCGTCTACTTTATTCTTTACGTCTTTTCACGATATTAATTCAATTATCTTCTCCTATTCCAGTCTGGAAGATTCGCCGCAGAAGAAGATCCTGCCTCTAATAGCGCCCGGCGACTACTCTGGCGCGGTGTACAGCCCCAATGTGTCCTACGCGCTATCCTCCGCGGATGAGTATGGCTCACCAGCTTACAGAGGTAAGAACGTTTGTTAGAACCCCTTATGGACGACCAAATAACCCATGATTCATCTCCTTTGCTTACACCATTGTTATCTGACTTTTTTTTTATTCAAACGTCTCAGGCCCACAGTTATATATCTTATATACTAACATATAACCCCCTTAATTCGAGGGGGACCTCATCCTTATTGAAACCTGTATTCATTTTCAATTAAAATTGTTGTTGTTCTTATTTTCAGGACAAGATGGAGATTATATAAATCAAGGTAATGAAAAAAGTTTATTCGAATACAGTTTTGGAAGATAATTATCATGCATGATAAATAAGGTAGGTACACAACTTCACGCCTGTATAGAGAATGCAGGGGTCAGTAGAGGTGTGCAATTCATTAGCTTTAATTGACAATGTGTTAGTGAAATGCTTCATTACAATGAAGAGGGAAAATTGTTTCTTATTCCTCATTGGAGGTAGTTTTGGAAAATAGTACCAACCCACACGCACTGCTCTAGACCAAAACTAACCTTGTGTTAGTGGTTCTAGGTTGGTTTTAGTTTGCAGAAGTATGTGTTGGTTGGTTCCATTTTGCAAAACTACGTCCAATTGTAGATGGTATATTTATTTTTTTGTTCAATACATACCTACCTCTATCAATATGATATATCACATATTTATCTGTTAACTAGCTGTGCCCCGCGACTTCATCCGCGTAGTATTTTAACTTAGCAAAAATTTCGGGATTGGTTAAAAAGTATCCTATATGTTAATCCCGGTTAATCTATCTGTGTTCCAAATTTCATCCAAATCCGTGCAGTAGTTTTTGCGTGCAGGAGTAACAAACATACATAGATACATACATACATCCATACATACATCCACACTCACAAACTTTCGCATTTATAATATTAGTAGGATATAATAAATTTGAAAGTTTGTATGTTATGAGTGTTTGTTTGTCAATCACGCGAAAACGGCTGAGCGGATTTGGATGAAATTTGGAACACACCGAAAGTTTATAACCTTGATTAAGGATACTTTATTATAGTCGACGCGGGTGAAGTCAAGCTTAGAAGCAAGTCAGCTATAAATAAGTAATTTAATTATATATTTACATGTATGTAGTTTTCCTCGTTACACGTACCTATTAAATAAGCCTACTGTGGTTTAGTGTTTAATAAATCAACACTTTTTTCCTGTTAGATACTGAAATATTTGTAAATGATTAGTTTCACAAACGATTCGACAAACCAATGTACGGCAACAATAGTACAAGAGTTTCATAATTAGGGACCATACAGTTTGTGCTGTCTGACGATATAATAATAATATAATAATAATATCGTCAGACAGACACACCAACTGTACGGTCCCAAACTAAGCAAAGCTTGTACTATGGGTAACCGTACAATGGACTGGGGGCGATCCCAGTGACACCCAGACTTGGGCAAATTACGAAAAGGCCATTTCCGAAATTTGCCACGGGTGGGTATCGAACCCGCAACCACCATGTGCAGTGAGCCGAGCGGCCTACGCTCGAACCACTGCGCCAAGCGGTCGTCATATTTATTTACCATCTAAACCATAGACTATGAAAGCTATAGATGGTTATTTTATGTAATAAAATAATAAAAATTAACAATAATGATGATTTTGATAGATGAGAGTGACGGCACGAACGCGACTTCGTCGAAAGCGCAGGCCGCCATTGCGCACCTGAACAGCAAGATTGAACGCACCAAGGAGCTGATCCGCCTGGAGCAGACCATACGCGATGGTAACTAACTATACGATTATATACAGGGTGTAAGGGGCATCGTAACGAAAACTGATACCATGCATTCAACTCATGATTCTGAACCCCCAGAGTGAGAATTTTCCCTCAATTGTTTCATGAAAAACAGCAGTGATAGCCAATTGGTTAAGCACGCATATGCACACAAAATTTCATGAAAATCGGTCGAGCCGTTTCGGAAGAGTATGGTAACTAACATTGTGACTCGAGAGGTTTTATTTAAGACATAAATCAATCAATTGATTGGCGCTTGGTCGTACGCTTGTTTGCCGACATAAGACGTCCCGGGTGAAAGGCTGCCACGTTTTCGTATGGCACCATTTGTACCAAACTTACGCTCTCGTTAAAGGGCTTTATAATTTCTCCAGACAACGTGAACGAGTACCTGAAGTTAGCGGCGAACGCCGACAAACAGCAGCTGCAGCGCATTAAAGCGGTGTTCGAGAAGAAGAACCAGAAGAGTGCACTCTGCATCGCGCAGCTGCAGAAGAAGCTGGAGGGATACAACAAGCGCATCAAGAGCTGGGAGGTGAGAGGTTACGGGTGACGCGCGCTAGGCGCCCGGAGGCGAATGACTTCCAGGGTTTTGCATTGGGGTCACGGAATAAATAAATATCGCCAGACTGACACACCAACTGTATGCTCACAAACTAAGCAACGCTTGTACTATGGATACCGTACAATGGGCTAGGGGCGATCCCAGTGACATCCAGACCAGGGCAATTTACGAAAAGACCATTTCCGAAATGTATCCCAGCGGGAATCGAACCCGTAACCACCACGCTACCTACCTGGCCTACGATCGAACCATTGCGTCAAGTGGTCGTCAAACATAGAATAACGTACGAACAGATGTTTCCCTTCAAAAGACAAACCAATAGCAGCTTTTTCCTGTGACGCAACTAAGTCCAATTCAGCTCGCAAAACGTGTCTAAAATTATATTTATCTATGGTCTGTCTGTATTAATATATCGACCTAAAGTCTGTTAGCGATCTTGGAAATGTCATTATCATGTCATACCAGTACGAAACGGCATGTCAAAAGTGTTCTGATGACCGCTATCAGACTTGAGATTGATTTATAAATACGGGACCTATAGCATGGAACTGTTTTATTTTCTGACGCCCGTTAGGTAGATCCAACAAAGTGAAGCCGATGGTGTATTTGTACTTAAACTTTGAAGTGCGCTATGCCAGGTGGGGTGAGATTGACACTTGTCATTTCAGACTATCTCTTTATCTCTCTTTGCGACCTCGCGACCCCCCCCCCCCCCCGACCCACTCACCGCTCTCCTAGACTCAGATGTCGAGGAGAACGACACACGCACACTCCCCACCAGACACCGACCTCGCCGGCGAGGTCGACGAACCCCCGCTTCCGCTAGAAGGTGCGTCTACTTACCTAGACGCACCTTGGCACCCGACAAGCCCGCTGAGTTGCTTGCCGGATCTTCTCAGTCGAGGTCGCGTTCCGATCCGGTGGTAGATTTACCCTCGCCACCTCTCCTGGCAGCGGCCCAAGCCGAGGTCGTGTCCCTTGTGGCGCCCTTGAGCTAGCTGCCCCCCCGCCCCTCTGGCTGGGCCCTCTGTCCGGGTGAAGTTGTTATGGCCACTCTGGCCTACAACATATAGTCATATAAAAAAAAAAAGACGACCTCGCGATCATTAGTATTTTCTTCTTCTTTCTTTAAAAATATGGCCCACCGAAGTTAATAGATACTTCGCCAGTGTCAAGTACCAAATAGCAATAACAAACAATTAATAACAATACAATATGACCGTCCACTTTACTTTCTTACGATAATTAGTGACACTGAAGTTAAATATCTGCCCACATAAACTCGACCCGTCTTGACTCGGCGCATTTCAGTCTGAAGTTCATATGAGCTCTCTGGTTCATGTGATAAAGTAGTTTTTTAATTAATTCATTTACAGCAACACGGTACGAGCGGGCAGGCGCACAGACAACCCCGGGAAGTGTTACGAGACATGGGACAAGGGTTGAAGTGAGTATAAATTATGGACTTAAGATCGATTTATTAATATTGTCCAAGTCACGTTTGATGCGACTCGGGCATAGAGTTCGTAACATTTAGAGCGTGGAATTTAAATATTTTTATCTTGTTATGAAAGTCTAATGAATTATTAAAAGTCATAGAACAAAAGTTGTTGTGTATGTTGTTGGAAATATATTCCTGAGAGGTTGTTAGTGCTATATAATACCCGTGGTTTTTATTGGGACTGGCCCCGCCACACTCTCCCACCACTGTTACTCCTGTAAACCACGATCGACAATGGTGACCAATAATGACTGTATAAAATTAATGAAAAAAATGTTTTAATTACTCATACTCGGAAAGTAGGTCTGAAGTTGCCTGAGGAGCGGTTTGAAAGTAATACTTTTCAGCCCTAGGGAGAATCGCTTTCAACTGACAGCTGTCATATTATTAAAAATAAATTAGTTCTATTGACATTTCTATTGCACCAGACCAACGGAAAAAAAACAAAATAGGTGGCAAATGGCAATCCGACCATCATTCGTTTTTTCGAGTTGTAGAGTACTTCCTTGTATTCTTTCTTTAGCTAATTTCAGTTTTTATTTTTACTTTCCTTGTATTCGTGATGAAAAGCACAGTGTTTACCTCGGGTGAATGACTTATTTTGTCCCTCGAACTAAACCCCGCCTCGGGGGTTTAGTTCGAGGGAGTTAGTTAGTTAGTTTTTTTATTATTTTTAGTTACCTTCACCCCTTGGGTAACAATGTACTATTCTTGCCGCCAGGAACGTGGGCGGCAATATCCGCGACGGCATCACGGGTCTCGGCGGCAGCGTGATGGCGGCGCCGCGGGAGTTCGCGCATCTCTTCTCGCGGTCGAACCGCTTCGGTTCCGCCGACAACATAGCGCAGCTGGCCGGTCTGTACATCACACGCATATATTATTATTAGGGAACGTACCCGTCCTACATGACCCATTCTTTACCCCCATCACACCTTGGTGACCACCCGTAGTGTATGCCAAGACCCCCAACGCCCCTGTGACCGAACGTGGTATTTTGAAGACCTCCCTCCCCCCCTGAACGGGTCACGTAGTATGGTTGCGTTCACCTTTTTTATTTATACTTCGTACGCGAGGGTCTCTGAACGGTATTGACTTACATACAAACTTTCATCCCCTATTTCACCCCTACAAGTTTTAGGTGGTATGTGTCCTTCAAAATCCAATCTGTCTATACCAAAATTTATGGAAATTGGTTCAGCGGTTTAGACGTGGAAACGTAACCAACAGACCGACGGAGTTACTTTCGCATTTATAATAGGAGTTTTGATGATTGATATTTGAATATTTGGCTGGTAAACTCAAAAAAATATCGCAAAAGTTACCTTCTCGAAATGAAAAATGAAAATGTAATATAATTTATTTCCAAAGTACACATGGTGTTACAAAGATGAAAAGTAATAAGAACCAAGTTGTACTAAGTGGTAGTGTTACAATTCAACCATTGTCTGTGGATCTCACACTAGGCCTAGCCTGTATAGTGGGGTCCGAAGAGAAGGTTTACCAGCAGTTTTAGGTGACTGTCTAGTAATTTTAGAGCCTTGCGGGCATTATAAATGGTAAAATACTATTTTGAAATCTTATAATTGATGGCTTGTCGATTATAATTAGTTCATTTCACGAATACGCGCGCTTTTACTCTTGTATCGTAGATGATAATTGTAATATTCAGCCAAAAGTATCATGGATACTATGATTTGTCATTGCCTTGAGTATCTTTGAATTACTTGTTTTTGGGGTACTTATTATATATCCGTATTTTTATTTATGAAATGTTATGTTATAGCTATTTATGTAATTTTCCATTTCAAATCTTTTGTAAATAGTCAATCTTATACAGGGTGTTTCAAACGTTGGAAATAGTTAAGATATGCGTGGGTTGTGTGTGGATAAGTCTTGAGCGTGAAATTAAATGGAAGAACTTTTTAATTCGAATTATAATTTAACGTTAACGCAGTTTATTCTGTTTTCTGGGCCATTGGATGTGTTCTGAGGCCGCAACACAAAATATGTGACAAATATCCAAAGTGTCCGTAAATCGGAAAATAATATTATGACAGTATTAATAAATCGATCTCAAGTCTGAGAGCGGTCTTAAGTACGCTTCTGACATTTTGTACTGGTATGACATAACAATGACATTTCCAAGATCACTCTCAGACTTGAGATTGATTTATTAATGCAGCCTTATTCTGTCCTCACTAGGTAACCTACATATCGGATACCGTATATATACCTGAATATTTCTTTTAGGACATTTGCAACACCCTGTGTAGCTTTATTACTGCCTAAGTGGATATTATTTACCTACGTATTTTATTTCACATACTTACACTTTTACAAGATCTATGTTATACATGGGTATAAGGGGCTAAAATCAATTTACAAATGCTGAAAAATTTATTATAATTCATGAATATATCGACGTAAAATTCCAGTTTAGGGGTCAGAATTATGAGTTGAATCAATTGTATCAGTTTTCGTTACGATGTCCCTTACACCTTGTATACTTTCGTATCATATTTTTATGTACTTTCTCTTGCAAATATCAGCAATCTTGCAAATATCAGATATCGTTCTTCATAAAAAATATAAGATAATGTTGCTGGTATATATTGTGTAACGTTTTATGTATTTTGTCTCACAGAGAACACGGGTCCTTGTGAGTATAATATGTGTATAATAGAGTAGTAGACATGTATATATTTAACTCCACTACCCATCCTCCATTTTGACACCAATAATGGCTAACCGGTTTAAAATTAGTAATGTTTATCTAACACTGGTATTTCTTTAGTGAAACTAACTACCTAGACTAACTAACTGGCTAACTAGATCGCCCTTTCATTCGATATCATATTACAAAAATAGGTGTAGCCTATTACCTCATTATGTGCATTCCATTTTAGAACCTATTTTCTAGGCACAAGTAGCTAATTTCGTAAAAGCTCACGCTACTACAGAAGTATTAGAAGTAGTGGTATCACAGACTATTATGGTTCTTATGAACAGATGTTTTAGTTCGGAAATATATTTTATGAATACGACACAATAAGGTGCAATTCAGCTCGCCCAGCACTGCGCTGCGTGCCCAAAATTATATTCACCTACAATTGTCTCTCTTTCTATACACACCTCACTAAACTAGCTTTCCAATGTATATACCTAAATCTGAGTGAGATTTGATTACTATTTGCTTATTTAGTGACATGAGAATGTACACCATCTCTTATTCATTAAAAAGCAGTGATAGCCGATTGGTTAATGCAAGCGTCTTGCGGGCACCAGGTCTTGGGTTCAAATCCCGGCTCGCACCTCTGGATTTTTCGAAATCTATGTGCGAATCATAATTTCTATATGATTATCACTTGCTTACGGTGAAGGAAAACATCGTGAGGAAACCAAGATCTAACCAATTTTCAAAAGACATGTGAAATCCGCCAACCCGCACTGGGCCAGCGTGGTGGATTATGGCCTGAATCCCCCTCATGTTGAGGGGAAGCCCGTGCCCAGCAGTGGGACGTCAAAAGGGCTAAATTATTATTATGTTATTATTATTATCATTAAAAAGAGCAACCATTGAATTTATTGCCGGATTTTCTCAGTGGAAGCAGCATTCCGAACCGGTGGTAGATTCTGACTATTAAAAAATGCTTTGTCGGCTTACATGAATAAAAACATAAGTAAAGCATAAGTAATTCTATGTTTTCTGGCCACCAAGGCCAAGCCGCCGATGTTTTATAACTTCGTACCTATTGTTCGAAGTGCGCCATGCTTGGTTTGGTACTGTATTTTCAACTGAAAGTGATAATAAATAATTAAGTAACGGATTTAAACCCCATTTATAATGTTAATAGGTATATCCTATTTTTAGAAATATTCTCCATTAATGGATGTTTTTTTTTCATGGCCATACTTTAATTATAATTACTATTTAAGTCAAGTATAATAAATTATGTTTGATGTTATAGTATTCTATTTGTTACAACATTCGTATCGTCGACTTAGAACACATCCAATGGCCTCTAAAACGGTATAAAAAGTTTTCGTAGTATCTGATTATTATTTTTTTTTGTTTGAATTTTGATAATTCCCGCTATACTTATATAATAGGTTCATGCATTTCGGACGCCCGCTCGCCTATCATATGCATCGCACTGACGTTTTCATTGGTCCATTCACGCCTCGACCCTGAACGGACCAATCAAAATTCTTCGCCTTCCCCAATACCCTGCCAACTTTTGTCCATTGCATTCTCATACAATAGTTTACGAAAGCGGTGTCTTGCCTAATTGGTCTGTTAACACAACACAACAGAACACAATACAATACATTATATTTCAAGCCATACGTTAGAAGCTTCGAAGGCCGGAAAAATATGTACACATACTAACATAATAATATGACTGCTAGAGCTAATGATCGCTCATTATTATTTCAATGTCGCGTGTAATGTTCGCAGAGATAACATTGGAAACTGTAATCAGTGACGCTTGTCAACCGTTTACACGCTACCATCGGTTCTTATCGAGTTCCGATCGAGTTGCAATCGTTTCCATCTGTTGGGTTTGCTTATCTTCGTGTCCATAAATCGGAGAGATGTCGGACGTGACGAAATGTTAAAAAAAATGACTAGCAATGCGAGTTTATCACATTACTAGTATTCCCGTTAGCCCCCCAGCAAAGCTTATGCGTGTCAGGTGTGGGCTCACGTCAATCGTTTAATGGCCAGGATGGGGTTCGAACCCGGAACCTCTCAGCTACGAGGGCGGCCGCTCTAACCAACTAGGCTATTGACGCCTTAATTATTAATTGTGTATGTTACATATTTATGATAATGATAATCTTATCTCCTATTCAAAATAATACTTTGTATTGAGACTAGCATGCGTTAAACTATTGGTAGAGGTACAGATATCGAAACATGGGGTTTTTTAATCACTTTATTTATAAATAATAAAGTTGGTACACATGCGTATGACCCGCCTGATGTTAAGCAGTTACCGTAGCCTATACAAAATATGTACTGTAGGGTAACGTTAGGAAGCGTGTGCCGTCCAGCATATATATCATTTTATAATTTAAATAGCTGTGCCCCGCGACTTCATCCGCGTAGTATTGGATTATTGGGTTAAAAAGTATCCTATATGTTAATCCCGGTTATAATCTATCTGTGTTCCAAATTTCATCGAAATCCGTTCAGTAGTTTTTGCGTGAAGGAGTAACAAACATACATACATACATACATACATCCACACTCACAAACTTTCGCATTTATAATATTAGTAGGATGTTTATTGTTTTTATGATTGACTTGACATTTTCACACAACAATGCATTTCTATATAACAGTGTTTTTTTCTATATGCATTTGTATCCTGAAGTTCCCACGGGAATAGGGAATTATATCAGTCTAAGCCACAGCGAAGCGAGGCCGGGTTTAGCTCGTTTTGTATAACAACATATTTTTTTATCTTATTTTTTTTTGTTATTGCTCTGCGTTTCTGAACTATTCTGCTAATGTCAAGTGAAACGAATACAACAAATCTTATACCGTAACCTATTTATCGAGTTTGACAGTGCTGGTGTCTTATCGCATCGAGATAGCCGCGAGTCAGTGACTACGTTCTATTTCACGTAGGAATTCTCGCGGAAAAATACGGAATTAAATTGTACACGGTGTAAATTATATTGCCGATATGCGACTGCAGCGCTGTGTTTACTGGACTATGTGAAATAGACTTATAGTTACCGCGTACCGCTGAGAGCACCAATACATGTCTGATGTTATTCAACAAGTGCAAGAAATGCAGGAAAAAATGTAAATATTAATCCAAATTAGCTTCTATTCTTTACACGATAAGATGTTTGTTTGTGTTTGTTCACGTGATTTAATAATGGTTTTAAAACCTGAAGGATATATTTAGACGTTTGTAAAGGTGAATGATGTAATGTTGACAGCTGTAATTCGCGCGCGTCGTGATGCTTCACCTTGCAACTAGTCTCAAATCAGCTTTAACAGTACATTCAGTCAAGAAAGTATCGGGAATGGATGATTTATTTATGGTTCCAAATTCAAATTTTTGTTTTTTTTGTTGTTGTTAGATTGGCACAACTGTTTTCTATTTTGGTGCGGAGTTTGAGTTGCATCTGTTATTTATATTAAATACGGTGCTGTTTTTAGTTATACCATATCTAGTGTGTATTGCGAATTTCATAATGGACAAAAACATCGAACAAAGATTTCGTCTTAAATTTTGCATCGCCAATGGAATTTCGTGTTCGGAGTCACTGAAAATGTTACAGAAGGCTTACGGTGAATCGACTTTATCAAACACGCGTGCTTATGAGTGGTACAAAGCGTTCAAAAGCGGTCGAGATGTGATGGAAGATTTGTCTCGCTCTGGTGGGCCATCAACGTCTGCAACTGAAGTTAACATTGCAAAAGTGAAGGAAATAGTGACTGAAAATCCTCATTCAACATTGAGAGAGATAGCCGCCGAACTCTCTGTGTCTCACGAGTCGATCCGTACCATTTTAAATAATCACTTGGGTATGAAACATGTTTCCGCTCGGCTAGTCCCAAAAGACCTGAATTTTCTCCAAAAACTCAATCGCATGAGAGTCGCTGAGAACATGCTAGAACGAGTCAATTCCGACCTAACATTCATGAAACGCATTGTTACTGGTGACGAGACGTGGGTTTACGAGTTTGACATGCAAACTAGTCAACAAGCTTCGGATTGGCGCCTTCCAACTGAACCGAAACCGAAAAAACCACGCCAAAGTCGATCAAAAGTCAAAGTCATGTTGACTGTTTTCTTTGACTATCGCGGTGTTGTGCACTCGGAATTCTTCCCGGAAAGTCTAAACGGTAAATAAAGAATATTATTTAAGCGTTATGCGGCGTTTAAGACAGCAAATTCGACGAAAACGGCCAGATATCTGGAAAGAAAATTCTTGGATTTTGCACCACGATAGTGCGCCTTCGCACAAGGCCATCATTGTGAACGAATTTTTGTCCAAACGCTCAAAAAATACCATCGAGCAACCACCATATTCACCAGATATGGCTCGAGCCGACTTCTTTCTTTTTCCTAAACTCAAATTACCACTTCGTGGCACCCGTTTTCAATCGGTAAAACACATAAAGGAGAATTCGCGGTGAGAACTGAACTCAATTCCGGAAACAGCGTTTAAAAATTTTTTTGATGATTGTATTATAAGTTGGCGTAAGTCTATCGTTTCTGAAGGAGCATACTTTGAAGGTGATAAAATAATTTTGGATGAATAACAAACATTTTGTGTATTATTGATCTTTTCCCGGTACTTTCTTGACAGAGTAGTATTTCTTCTGTGGCAATGTTTGGTCTCTCGCTGTAAATTTTCTTACAACTCCTCCTGTTCTTTCGATAAAATTCGCGCGGGTTCCCTGACAATTCAGTTTTGCCCCGGGACTCGTCGAGGGTCAAACCTCGGCGTCATGATCGGACACCATTGTCGGGTCTGGTTTGCAGGGTTCACAGTGGTGGGAGTATGTTATGTGGTGGGAATAATCCCATAAAAAAGTATCTATCTAAATTCGCGTGTATCTAAATTAATAGATATACGCGAGTTGTGATTCGATTGTGATGCTTATATGTGAGGCAATACGGCTTAGTATAGAATATTTCGGTTTATATTCGGTGGAAGAGCCAAGCTGCAGGACCAAAGCTCATATACGGACTGGCTCGACCAGGGTAGTACCGCCGTCTCACAGAAGATCAGCATAAAGTAGTAATTATTGCTGCGTTTCGTACGATGAGTGATAGAACCGGAAGCCCAACCCCCTCCCTCTACCCCTCCCTCTGTCCCCCTCCCCTGCAGGTCGCCCAACGTCAGAGAAATACCTATGGCATTGCAAGCATCTATAGGCTGCGATTAATGCTTAAGGTGAAGGCGCCTGTCTAGCCCGCGAAATTCAAAATTTTCGAGTATTTTTATAGTTTATCCAAAATCTGAAAACATTTAAGACAACATTTTGTGATTTGCGACAAACACAGTATGCGGTGCGTTTATTAATACATTTATTTTACTCTAAATATTATCACGGTGGATATGATACTAGTAAATCACATTTAAATATACAAAAAATTCCAGATTATCTGGATAGCTGTCGTTCTTGAAATGTTTTAGAGTAAGTTGGATATATTAATAAATGCACTGCACACGGTATTTCTCGCGAATTACAGAATGTGCCTTTTATTGTCAGATTTTGAAAAAAATCTAAAAAACCTCAAAAAATTTGAACTTCGCGGGCTAGATGGGCGCTTTAGCCTTAACATCAGACAGGGTGTACGAGATGTGTTGTCGACTTTGACCTATAAAAAAAACTTTAAACTTGAAGTCAAAGAGAGATGGCTTTGCAACACTACTATAAGTGTAAAAGATGATGACCTATCAATATACTAGCTAGGGTTACATAACATAGAAAACATAACCCTCTTTTTCGGGGCAGTCGGGCAAAAATATCATCACGCCTTCATACCCCGTTGGGGTCGGTAACAGTGTTCATTGTACACCACATTTCGCCATTAATATTAGATTTTAATTTACCATTAACTTCACGAAATCTACCATAATATATTCATACAGCATACGCATGTCAAATAGCTTTTTAACATAATTACCTATACATGTTCTACTAGGTGAAACAGAAAGGGTATACAATTTTTTTGCACCTTTTCTTTGTAAATCTAATTCTATCGGCTTTGTCGGACAGTTGAAGTACTAAAGGTTTTATAGACTTGTCGGATCTGTCAACAGCTGTATCCCTATAACACCTTTTGTTTTCAAGTTTCCTCCAAAGCTGATAGTTTTAGAAAAACAAAGTTCGTTTTGAAAAAAAAATTACAACCTTTCTGTTTCAACCTGTTTATGCCTGTGTATTATGCAAAACTACATCTGTGTATTATGTCGCTTATCATGCCGTCTCCTTCTTGCACGCTAGCCCAACCACACGCGGAGCTGAGAGGTAAATATACGTTTTTATATGTGTGCCCTATTGCCAATATTTATTTGTGTACTATCTACTAAAGAAATTAGTTTTCTGGTTACTTGAACTATGTCAAGCAAAGTAGAGTATTATCTTTATCATGTTTCAACTTATCCATATAACGACGGGGTTTGTGTTTTTTTTTTATAATCCAAAGACTGTACGTCTCTCACAATAATTTGCACGAATTATTTTGTTTGTTAATTATTTGCATGCAATTTAATAATTCTTATTTAATTATTTTTATTTGCAAATAACATAAAAAACTACTGAATTATACCTAATACAAGCCTCTGTGAACTAATATATTAGTACCCGACCTAAATGTTGACTATTAGATGAATGTTAGATAAGTAAAGTCTGAGCAAATGTTGGACTAAATTCATAAACTACTTCCAGACTGCACAGATATAGAAACTTCAATATTATTCCGCTTTGACTTCATTCTCTCCCTAAAAATTCACCCTGTATTCATGTTTGTCTGAAATAAAATCTCCCCATAGATAACAAGACATTTAAAAACCTTAATGTCCGTAGATATGTTTGACTAATAGGTAAATAGGAGTCGAGGGTATGGTGGCATGAGAGAGAGTCATGACTCATTTGCCGTGATGGTAAACTGGTCGAATTTACTGCCAAAGGACGCCAATAGATGTTTCACAATAAGCGTTCTATGCCGTATATTATATTCTAAACCCCCCTATTTTTGGGACTTCTGAAGCACCCTGTACAATATCCCCCTCCACACAAATGTCGGGGGTGTAGAATCGGGCCCGCATAAATGTGTATTGAGTGTTGCTACAACGTGGCAGCGAACGCGTCGTCGGAAGGGTCCCGCGCGTCGGATGCGGGCGAGGCGGCGGCGGCGCCGCGGGGCTCCACGCTGCCGCGCGCGGCCACCTCCCCCGCGCCCAAGTACTCCCCCGACGCCTCCCCCAGCTCCTCCGTCACCAGCGAGGGCGCGCCGTGAGTTGCTCACATCATTATACTTCACACAGTTTTATTATTTATTTTGTGGCGACCTCACATTCACGAAGCCGACAGAAACGGACAGATGGCGCTGAATGCGGCGCCTCAATACAATGTACGGATTCTTCATAGAAAAACTGAAGCGCGATATTAAGACTCGCAAGCATCGTGACCATATATACAAGACCCCGAGAGTAACCAGCGGGGCATAGCGGCCGCCCCGCCAGGCATAACACCCGCCTGGCTGGAAGATCTTCCCTTTTCCGCCAAAATTTATTGAAAGATTACTAGTTATCCGAGTTTATCACATTACTAGTATTCCCGTTAGCCCCTCCAGCTAAGCTCATGCTTGTATTAGGAGCGCGCTCACGTCAATAGTTTCATAGCCAGGATGGGGATCGAACCCAGAACCTCTTGGCTACGAGGGCGGGGGACCCTCAACCACTAGGCTATTGACGCCATAAACAGGGTAAACTTCGGAAATGGCCGTTTCGTAATATGCCCCAGTCTGGATGTCTCTGGGATCGCGCCCCCAGTTCATTGTAATTGTACGGTACCCATACTTCTAGCGTTGCTCAGTTTGGGACCATACAGTTGGTGTGTTTGTCTGGCGATATTAAATTATTCTAGCTGTGCCCGCGACTTCATCCGCGTGGAATTTAATTGACAAAGTTTCATACAAACTTTCATCCCCTATTTTATCCCTTTGGGGGTAGAATTAATCAAAATCCTTTCTTAGCGGATGCCTACGTCATAACATCTACCTGCATGCCAAATTTCAGCCAGATCCGTCCAGTGGTTTGAGCTGTGCGTTGATAGATCACTATGTCAGTCACCTTTGAGTTATATATATATACGAGTATAGATACTACTTTAATAGCGCTGGGTTTAGCCCATGTAGCGCCCGGGTGCAGTTAATACTAATGATGTATTTGTATACAGGTATCTATTTAATTGTATGTCAGGTACCCGACACAGGCGACGACGAATAACGTGTCGGACACAACGTTCACTCTCAAGCCGATACTGAATGAGCTGCGCGAGCGCAGGGAAGACTACGAGCGCCTCTCCGAGAAGATCGACGCAATCAAGGTACCGACATTGGGCTTGATGACATTTTTTTTAACTGTATAATTATAAACTCTTAAGGTGAAGGCGCCTGTCTAGCCCGCGAAATTCAAAATTTTCGAGTATTTTTATAGTTTATCCAAAATCTGAAAACATTTAAGACAACATTTTGTGATTTGCGACAAACACAGTATGCAGTGCGTTTATTAATACATTTATTTTACTCTAAATATTATCACGGTGGATATGATACTAGTAAATCACTAAATATACAAAAATTGCCAGATTATCTGGATAGCTGTCGTTCTTGAAATGTTTTAGAGTAAGTTGGATATATTAATAAATGCACTGCACACGGTCTTTTTCGCGAATTACAAAATGTGCCTTTTATTATTGTCAGATTTTGAAAATTTTCTAAAAAACCTCAAAATATTGAACTTCGCGGGCTAGATGGGCGCTTCAGCCTTAAGGTTTTATTTTATTTATTTATTTAAACTCTATGCACAAGTAAAAACCCAATGTACAAAGGCGGACTTAATGCCTTAGGCATTATCTACCAGTCGACCTTAGGGTGGTGCAGAAACAACATGGCGGGTGCAACTTAAACGAGAGAAATAGAGAGTAATTTATACCTATATTCATATTATTGATAAATACATAGATACATACATACATATAAAACAAAATTGTTAAGAGAAAAAAAAAGTCCAACGAATTACCGCTGTGATTTTAATAACTAAATTAAAACCTTAAATTATACTATAATATGCATGTATTATACATATAAATCTTCCCCTTGAATCATACTATCAATTTATAAAACCGCATCAAAAACCGTAGGGTAATTTTAAAGACGTAGGGTAATGTTTTATACTATGTAGTCTACAATATATTAAAATAAGTCGGGTTTTCCTTCCTGACGCTATAACTCCAGAACGCACGAACCGATTTCCACGGTTTTGCATTCGTTGGAAAGGTCTCGGGCTCCGTGAGGTTTATAGCAAAGAAAATTCAGGAAAAAATTCAACAGAACGCGGACGGAGTCGCGGGGCACAGCTAGTCTACTATATAAAAATAAGTCGGGTTTTCCTTCCTGACGCTATAACTCCAGAACGCAAGAACCGATTTCCACGGTTTTGTATTCGTTGGAAAGGTCTCGGGCTCCGTGAGGTTTATAGCAGAAAGAGAAAGAGAAAGAAAATGCAGGAAAAGTTTTACAACAGAACGCGGACGGAGTCGCGGGGCACAGCTAGTGATGCATATAATTATAAACCTAAAAGGTTTTATTTCAATAATGCACGGTATTTTGTATCACGTCCTAGTAAATGCCAAACATGATGTACCTGCCACATAAAAAAATCTAATGGGTTAGTTTCTAACAACTCACCTTTGTCTAAATTAATCACTACTAACACTAAATGTAATTAATCAGTTGAATTCTTAACATGATGTAGGTACCTACCATAGAAAAAAATCAGATAGTATTGAGGCCGTTTTAATAAATCAATCTCAAGTCTCAAAGTCTTAAGTACGGTTTTGACATTTCATTTTGTACATAAATAAATAGCTCTCAGACTCGAGATCGGCACCATAGTTCGTTCATTTTAATCCGCAAACCCGCGCTGGATCAGCGTGGTCGGTTACGTCTTAAAGGAGGGAAGGACTGTGGTCTAGAGAGGGACGTCAAAATGGCAACATTATTAGGTACTAGCAAGAAGCTTAGAATGTATAAAGTTCTTGGGTACTAGCTACAGATAGTCCCTAATAATAGTAATGCGTAGCAACGCGCGCAGGGTACACCGTGCGCGCGTTGCTACGCTGTCAAAGATTGGTCGTACATACCAACTTAGAAACCTTTGTGGGCTCATGCACAACACTTTGCTGAAGATCATGACATGATCTAATGCATACGTTTACGATTTTATAAAGGACATACAGACAAACATTGTTTTTATATATATAGGCTAGCTGAACCCACGACTTCGTCCGCGTGGAATTCAACTTAACAAAAAGCCCGCGCGGCAGGCACCATTTTTTAAATTTTGTTTTGTAAAATAAAATTTGCGTAAGTTACTGCTTATAACAACAGCTATCTGCCAGTGAAAGTCCCGTCAAAATCGGTTCGGCCGTTTCGGAGATTACCCGGAACAAACACACAGACAGACAGACACAATTTTTTTTTAAATCGCGGTTTTGGTTTAGGTGTCGTATGTACTTTCATATGCATTTAGTGAAAAGGTGTTATTTAGATATTACAAACAGACACTCCAATTTTATTTATTTGTATAGATTATTTATAAATGTTATTGATTTCATTTTTCTTTGCATTTTATTACAGAACCTGTCGCAGGAGGTTTCGTTTCTGTCGGCGGCGTTGCAGGAGGAGAGGTTCAAAACCGAGCGGCTGGAGGAGCAGATCAATGATCTCACTGAACTGCATCAGAACGAGGTACGCACAGAAACATAGACCAAATCACAACAACATACATGACAGCGGCCGGCCGAAGCATTTTAAACTCTATCTACATTGTAAAATACATTAAATACATTGTTTTTAGGGTTCCGGACCTTACAAGGAAAAACCGGAACCCTTATAGGATCACTTTGTTGTCCGTCTGTCTGTCTGTCTGCCTGTCTGTCTGTCTGTCTGTCTGTCTGTCTGTCTGTCAAGAATTTATTTCTCAGAAACGGATAGAGATATCAAGTTGAAATTAATACCAAATATCAAATGCTATAGTCCCTTGTCTACCTTGTACTTCTACCGTGCCTCACCTATGGATGCCAAACTTGGACCTACGACCTCAAAACCAGGAACAAAATTCAGACTACCCAGAGAAGAATGGAAAGAAGTTGCCTAGGTATAAAACTGAAGGATAAGGTAAAGAACGTAGACATTCGAAAGAAGACAAAAGTATGCGATGCCTTAACTCTTGCAATGAAGGCTAAATGGAAGTGGGCGGGTCACATAGCCCGATACAAGGACGATAGATGGACTCTACGGTCAGTAAAGTGGTCTGGGCCAAAAGGCACCAGATCAAGAGGTCGACCAAGGGCCAGATGGGCAGACGAAATTGTAGCGTACGCAGGCGGAAGTTGGCTAGACAGAGCTAATGACAGAGAAGGATGGCATTCTTGGGGGGAGGCTTTTACCCGAACGGGGTCCATACATTAAATAATTAGGTAGTTGATAATTAAAGCAAATAACAACTAGACTAACCACAAAATAGAATTTATAATAAAAATCATACTTACTCATCTAAGTGTAATAAATGTAATTGAATTTTATAGGTTAATAAGTTACTAATTGTTATCGTTTAATATGTACTATGTATGGAACAAAATTAAAGCTTTATTATTATTATTATTTATTATTATTATAGTCCCTTGTAGGTGTAAAAAAAATTAGGCTTCTAAGTCAACGCAATTAAAAGATACGGTGATTTATGTCACATATTTTGATACTTTTCGCAAATTCACTTATCAATACAAAGGAATCAACGCACAGCCCCAACCGCTGGTGTTTGAATAATGAATTTTTGACAGTAAGTACCTTATATACCGCACGAATCCACTAAGAAAGGATTTTGGAAAATTCCACCCCTAAGTGCATAAAATAGGGGGTGAAAGTTTGTATGGGGTAAAAAAATTAATTGAACCTAGAGACATGAAAATAAGTATTGAGGCTACTTATTACAAATTAAAAATATTAATTTCCGCGTTTTGCAAAATTCCACCCCTAAGCGTGTAAAATAAGGGTTTGTATTGTAGTTGGTATTCAGTTTGGTTGCAGTTTGTATTGGGTTCCCGAATTTGTTTAAGCATTTTTGGGAACTATTTATTACTAAAATATCTTGCCGGTATTGATATTGGAATCCAGGAATGGAAAAACTATCTAAAATCATAATAAAATGTTGTACGGAACCCTCAGGGCGCGAGTTCTACTCGCACTTGTCCGGTTTTTTTATTAATCATGTATGCTTTTAGCCTTGTTTAGCACTGAAGGAAACATTTACATTAAACATATTGTTGTCTCCATGTAATAAGAACAAAGAATAGAGATAACAGTATATCATTTTTTTCTTATTAGTCAAATCGTTTATTTTGTTTAAGCCTACGGGGGCACTTACAAATTGTCAATTGAACATATTTTTTCTTATATCCACAACCGGATCGGAACGCGACCTCGACTGAGAAGATCCGGCAAGAAACTCAGCGGGTTTGTCTTTTTACACTTTGTTATAATTTTCTTTTCTTTTTTTTGTCGCCAGGTGGAGAATCTGAAGCAAGCGCTGACGGATGTAGAGGAGAAGGTGCAGTACCAGAGCGAAGAGAGGATACGAGACATTCACGAGGCGCTCGACCTCTGCCAGACTAAAGTCAGTACGACCACTATAATCTATTCTCAACTAGCTCTCGTAGTTAGTGAACAATCTCGGTATGTCTTTAACCCCTACAGTGTCGCGAGCACCAACGTATATGTATAAGATTTGAATGCTCGCAAGTGTCGCGTTCTCCTACGGGTGGGTATAAAATGCGCGCGGTAATTGGTTGTTTATTTGCCACGTTTAGTAACACGTCAACGATAATAGGGGTCATAGACGATTATGTCAAAGTCTGTTTTATCGATATATCATTTTTATCGATTCATGTCAAAAAACGTTACTGATCGGCATAAAAAACAAAATTCATACTTCCGATACATTGCGACACTTGGGGCAGAGGGCGCTCGGAGGTGGGGATTATTGGAAGGGTTAACAACCGTTTAGAATTTTAAATGGCGATTAACTTGAAAAACAGTGGCGCCCCTGGCGGAAACTTGCAGCTTAAATTTGACATCTCAAAGGCCTTTACACCGTAGATTACTCTAGAATCCAGGGCAGAATATACAGGGTGTAAGGTGCATCGTAACGTGATACCATGGATTCAAGTCATGATTCTAGAATCCCAGAGTTTGAATTTTCTGTCGATATTTTCATTAATAATGCAAAAAATTTGAGCATGTTCAAATTGATTTCAGCATGAAATGCGCGTTGGAGAGTATTGAGTTTTAACTTACATTACAGTTTATGTCTAAAATAGTGAATATATATTTATTTATTTAAAATCAATCTTAAATCATTTTCAAAATGCTCAAAAATTTGAGCAATTCATGAAAATATCGACAGAAAGTTCCAACTCTGGGGGGTCCAGAATCATGAGTTGAATCCATGGTATCAGTTTTCGTTACGATGCCCCTAACGCCTTGTATATGTCGGGGAAAGGAGGATGAATCGTCTCCTTTCCTGTGTTGTGGGCGTTCTGTAAGACTTTAAAGCTGTCCCAAACGATCTTAATGGCAGGATGACAATTTCCAATGGGTGTTGACCGCTCGACGGTGCAAATCGTAATCCGCTCGCCGTCGATCACAGCTAACTCAAGTGGACTTTGTCCACTTTTAGAAGGTTAATTTCGACAGTTCTAACATGTATATTTTATTTTTATTATATTGATAAACCTCTGTCAAGTTCCATAAGAACGTGCGTGGGAGAAGACATCCGTATCTAGAATAACTGCCTTCTGCATGAAGTGTGAAGAAGCAAAGATGAACCAAGTAGCCTTGTCTCAGATCAGCAAGCTGGAGCAGTGGATGGCGGGGGGCGGCGGGGCGGGCGGCGCGGGCGGCGGGGCGGGGGAGGCGGGCGGCGCGGGCGCGCTGCCGCCGCGCCTGCTGCTGGTTAAGTTGCTGAACGTGGCGCTCACGCTGCTGCAGCTGGCACTGCTGCTCGTCGCCACCGTCGCCGGGGTCGCCATGCCCTTCCTTCGCACCAGGTGGGTGCCAGCCCTTCCCCTTCCCGCTATGTCTTTACAAATAAATAAAATGACAATGTCTGTAATATCAAAATAATAGCATTTTAGTAAATGCAAATGAAAATATATACGGTACTTAAAGAAAATCAATTTTAAACATTTTTATTGTCTGTCCGTTTGTTTGTTCCGGCTAATCCCCGTGACGGCTGGACGGATTTTGACGGGACATTCAGTGGCAGATAATCTAAATATATATAACTCAAAGGTGACTGACTGACTGACATAGTGATCTATTAACGCACAGCCCAAACCACTGGACGGATCGGGCTGAAATTTGGCATGCAGGTAGATGTTATAACGTAGGCATCCGCTAAGAGAGGATTTTTTGATTAATTCTACCCCCAAGGGGATAAAATAGGGGATGAATGTTTGTATGAAACTTTGTCAATTAAATTCCACGCGGACGAAGTCGCGGGCACAGCTAGTTTATGTTATAAGGAGTAACTTGGGCTACTTATATTTTATCGAAGCATCACACGGGCGGGGCCGCAGGCAACAGCTAGTCCATTATAAACCATAACTTTCCCCGGGGACTCGCCGAGAGTCAAACCTCGGCGTCATCGTTGAACACCACTGTCGATATTCTGGTATGGTGGTCTCGAACGCACGACAGCTGATAAGCGATGATGATAACATTTTTTCAAAGTAAACGTCGATGTTGTTATTTTTTTTTAAAGTCTGAATTATGTGAAAATCCATGATGCAGTGTCATCCAGTACCTATGTAGGTTATAAATTAAAATATGATTACTTTCTCAGGGTGCGGGTGCTAACGACGAGCCTAGCGGTGATGGTGGGCGTGATGGTGCTGAAGCAGTGGCCGGAGGTGATGCAGCTGTCGGAGCACCTGGCGCGCCGGCTCAAGGAGTACCTGCTGGACGCGCGCCAAGACAGGTAATGCGCCGGAGCCGCCCCGCGCCGCCCCACGCCGCCCTACACCACCCGCCCGCCTTGCGAACACACGCCGCGCGATATCGGACCCATTGCATACATATATACACACTAACTTTGTATACAGTTTATCATTAACTAGCTGTGCCTGCGTGGAATAGTGTCTTTGGGTAGCATTTTTAATTATTTTACAAATAAGACACATACGTATAAATACTATAATGAGCTATTTGCAGTGTTTCACTACAAAAAAGCTATATTTCCATACAAACATTCACCCCCTATTGTTATTTTACACCCTTGAGGGTAAAACTTTGACAAACTTTTAATGTCTTATTTATTTATATCGAATCAACAGCCTAAAAAATAAGTTTCGAGCTTCTAGCTCTAAAAATGACAATATTTCCATACAACTTCATCCCCTTACAACCCTTTTTTCGCATAAAAAATAGCCTATGTCCTTTCTCAGGCTCTAAACTATCTGTGTACCAAATTTCATTTAAATCGGATCGGAAATAGACAGACAGACAGAGTTAATTTCGCATTTATAATATTAGTAAGGATTTCATCGCCCGGCACTGAAATGATGTAAAAATTATTTCACCATCATGAAACTTATATTACAGTACAGCGTAACTTGAGACACTTTAACCCAGTGAGTATAGTGTGTTAATTCCACAAAAACGCATGCTGTAACTCTTATGACACGAGAATATAGTTCAATTTGCAATAATTTACGTGAAATGAACTGACTACATGTTACAATCCTCGTTAGGTAAAAGTTTTTATTATGTTGGGATACTTTAACTTTGTACAAAAGGCATGGTTTTGGCATGTTGATGTAAATAATGGTTCCAATATCGTAAATACGTAATTTGTTAATTAATATAATTTAAGTGTTATGTATGTATGTGTAATTTCCTACTAATATAACTAACTTTGTATGAACCCAGTACGCATGGGTTACAAACATGGGCTTGCTTTATCACACACAATCAAAGAAATATGATAAAATTATAGTCCGCATATATCAACGAAAATTTATTATAATTTATGATTTAATGGCATGATGACTATAATTATATTGCAGAGGTGTCTCAAAAGTCCGAGATAATATTTTTTTAAACCAAATTTGAATACATTAATGAGAAGAAACACTCGACAATTAAAAAAGAATGCAATAAATACCTCAAGTATTACTATGCAAAATGTTAAAAACATTTTCTTGATTATTGGTGGCTGATAATCCTAAATGTAGTTACACTATTTTAGGTCATTAGATGTGTTCTAAGGCCGCAGCACAAAAGCTGTGACCACAGATATAGATTTACATAGATAACGCAAGTATCACGATTTGTATTGAAACCAAGCGTGCCGAATTGTTAACACCTACTGTGACGTCACAGCCGAAATTTAGTGACGGGAAATCCAAGCTGATTGAAAGACACCGATGCCGCTGATGCCGCTCCGCCCGCTACGATTCTCTCGAGTGATTGAGCTGACCGGCTACAACAATAGACGCGCGCGGACTGTAAGTTAGCGGCGACCAACCTTGTCGCTTGGTCGGGGTTCGTACACGCGAAGTACATGCATTTGCGTTATCTATGTAAATCGTTATCTGTGGCTGTGACAAATATTCCAAGACTTGTATCTCAAGTCTGTCTTCATTACGCGTCTGCAAATCAGCTACCGTATGCACCTGAATTATTTCGGAACAGCCTCTATTACGGATGTCTTACTAGCTAGTACTACCAGTGAAATCCTTTTCAAAATTAACAAAGTACACAAATGTTTAGTTTCGAAAATAATACGTAGCCAGTGAAGTAGTTGTTACAAACTTAAATAACAAATATCTTGGTATTTCTTCAATCTTTTTGAAATATTATTTTACAATATGTCAGATGGGTTACTGTGCAAACTTTACTTAACATTCTTGAGTATATTAGTCATCATTAAAATTATTGTATATTATTTATCTAACTTTGCTTTCATTGTCTTCGATGGTGTGTTAACAAGGCATTAACCACGGGTGGTCTCATCAATTATAGGGCAGTATTAATTGATATCTGAGATCGAACTCAAGTATGCTCTAGTGATGTTATTATGTACTGGAATTATCTAAGAATTACATTTTAGAGTTCGTTCTCAGAGTTTAATGTCTGCCGCAACGTACCGATCCAGAAAAGTGTTAACTTAGAGAATCAATTGAAATGGTCCTGATTCACAAATATTATAGTCGAAATTAGAAAACTACTGTTATTGGAGACATATCCTCAATTAAAGTTACTTGGAAATTAGTGTTTTCTCTCCATCATTCATTGTTGTTTTTTTTTTACATTAAAATCATGTCAATCATTTACAATGTAAAACGGTTCAGGCATTTTCGCGTGTTGCTCAGTCAAACATACACACATAGGGTATGTCTCCAAGCGGTGGTTAAATAAAAAAATACTTTGTAACAGTAGTTGTTAGTAGTAATTTTTATTTTCAAAGTTATTGCGCAATGTATAGTACATCATTTAACAGTTTAATTTCACATGCTTTGTTATGTAATATATTGTATTTATGTATTATAGAGATGCGGCATCCTGCATGTTGACGCGTATTATTAGAGTTACACAAATTCGAACTTTATCGTCATGGTCATAGATTGTGAAATTAATGGGTATATAACACTGAGAGAATTCACCGTAATAATTTCTACTGCGCAACTTTGAAGGATGTCCAAATCATATCAATAATATGTATAACAAATATAAATATTTATAATAATTAGGCGACAAATTGTATTGCCGGCAATAAGCAAGTTTAGTGAAATTAAAATATTAATTTGTACTCTTTGTAATTGTGTATAAGGACGTAATTGCAATATGATCACTTGTTTTTTTATTTATTTTTCTTTCTCTTTCCACCGCAGGTATGAGTGCAAGTCGTTATGTGGTTGATTTTGTTCGAAACAACGCTCGCTAGCTGACTATAAGTGTAATTGCAATTTTGTCCGGGTACCGCCGTTACTTTGGATGTGTCGAGGTAAATACTGCTTAGTTAAGCTAACATTTAGTTTTGAAAATGGCTTGCCTTTCATAAAAATTGGAAGTAGATTTGCAAAATAGAACCAACCAACACGCACTTCTGCAAGCTAAAACCAACGTAGAACAACCAACACAAGGTTAGTTTTGGTCTACAGCAGTGCATGTGGGTTGGTTCTGTTCTGTAAAACGATATCCAATTTATCTACAATAACCCAGATGGGGTGAAGAATATTTAAACTCAAGGCTTATTTGCATGATGACTAAATTTTGGATTAACTGAGTGGTAATTAATTTTAATTACTTTTCGCCCGTCTATCGTGCGTTGATAATAACAAATATGCCTCATAAAGTAAACATTGTTTTGTATATTTTTATCATATTTAAAGAGTTGTTGTAATGACTAATAAAACATTCTTAAGGCTAAAGCGCCCACCTAGCCCGCGAAGTTCAAATTTTTTGAGTTCTTTTAGAAATTTTACAAAATCTGACAATAATAAAAGACAAATTTTGTAATTCGCGAAAAAGACCGTGTGCAGTGCATTTATTAATATATCCAACTTACTCTAAAACATTTCAAGAACGACAGCTATCCAGATAATCTGGCAATTTTTGTATATTTAGTGATTTACTAGTATCATATCCACCGTGATAATATTTAGAGTAAAATAAATGTATTAATAAATGCACTGCACACGGTCTTTTTCGCGAATTACAAAATTTGTCTTTTATTATTGTCAGATTTTGAAAAATTTCTAAAAGAACTCAAAAAATTTGGACTTCGCGGGCTAGACAGGCGCCCTCACCTTAACAGTATTATGTATTGAGAGATAGTATGGTTTGGACAGCATAACAAGCTGTGATGTTTTTTAAATGTGAAAAGTTCGTAATTAAAAAAATATAATTGCAATGTTTATTTACGAGGTAACCGATACTCAACATCGATTACGGTGTTCGTATGCTCTCTGTAATTTGAAAAACAATAATTATTATATTATTATTATATAATAGTACGCAGTTATCGACGCATGCTTGCGGGAATGTGATGTATACTTATTACGATGCAGTGATATTTATTTTATTATTTAAGTGTAGTGTTGGCAATGGACGGTTCTAGAAATTGGTCCTATAACAAATCAGTATTGATGTCAAATCACTACTTTTTTTACTACGGCAAACAGCGTACAACCCGCCTGATGTTAAGCAGTATCTGTAGGCTATAGATGCTTGCAATACCGAAGGCATAGCTTGCACGTTGCGGACCCGAATCACCATTTGTGTATACCTTCAAACCTATATATCGTAATATAATTCATATTAAATGATATAAAATCTATGAAATATAAGACATACAGTTTTTAGATCCGTCTAGTGGTCTTTTAGTTCGATGGTATTTTACATGAACAAATAAAGGGGCTGGGCCCTATAAGATATATTTAATGATTTATGCTGTATTGTGTGTTTCAAACTACATTACGTTAATGATCCAATTGCTCATGTATTATAATGCAAACATTCTTAATTTTGTTTTTATGGCGGACCGGCAATTTTTTAATAACTAAAAGGCTGACCCATAAAAGATAAATCAACTCGAATCTATAGTTTTGAATTAAGGTGGAGGAATTAAACATGTTTCGTTGAGTTTGTACAAATTTAAGATAAGGGAAGGGGGTTGTTTTGCCATCACAGCGGTGTTTATTGTAATACTAGATGGGATAAGTCAAAGTGAAAATCACAAAAAAAGTACTTTTGTTTAATAATTTATGTAATTTTTTATTAAAATATTTGATAAGTATGTTTTGTGATGTCACTTTCGTATCTCAATGTGGAAAACGTTTATTTATTAAATAATTATACGGCTGATGTAAATGTTTTCAAATTGTAGTTTCTTGCATAAGTTAGAAAAAATAAATTTGCAAGAGACTGTGAATTTCCGATTGGTTTATTTGTAGATTTACACCGATACAATTTTATATTAATGGTGTTTTTTTTTACAAACAATAGTGTTTCATGTAAGTATGCGAAGTATAATAATTGTTGTTTACGCTTCGAAATAGTTTCGGCTAGCACTTAAACTATAAACTAACTGCGTCTGCCATCCGATTACTAAAAGGCCGTTAAGAGAGTGAACCCAATTTAGGGCTATAAGAAAGACGGGAAATGAGGTCCGCTAGAATTTGTGAAGAGAATTATATTTTTGTTAGACCAATGATAGGCAATTATGACACGGACTGGCCCGTTTGAGTAAAAGTTGCGCTTTCACGTAGTAAATAAAACTCAAATTTGCTAAAATGTAATTTAAAGGTTTCTTAGTATTCGGACGGTGGCGTTGGTCTAATAACTGGTTAAATCTTCGTCTTTGTAACGTGAATATACTTAATGTGATTACATTCCAAAATTTCTTACTGAATATATTTATTACCTGCGACAAATAATCTCGATGTCGACAGGAAGCCGGGAATTGACGAATATTATTTAAAAAATACTACTTATAATTTTACGTCTGTAGTGCCGATTCTGATGGTATTTAAAAAAATAAAATAAAATTGAAGTTTCTGTTTGTAATCTCAAAATAATCGAGTTTGAAAGTATATAGGGTATTTAAAACAAAAAAGAAATTGTTCGTTTGTTCCGGCTAATCTCCGAAACTGCTGGACCGATTTTGAAGGGACTTTGGCTGACAGATAGCTGATGTTGTATGGTGTAATTTGGGCTACTTTTATTTGATTAAAATACCACGCGGGCGGAGCCGCGGGCATTAGCGTGTATCAACTAAACTTCACCGAACGAACTTTATAGCCGTACTGTTAAATTAAATGGTCTCAAGTTATGAGCAAGAATGCAATATAGACTTTGTTACAAAGGTAGTTTAGTTTTATTTTACAGCCAATTGAATTGGTACTATTGACGAGTAACAAGACTTTTGTATATTATGCCTCTTCTATGTAATTGAACTTATTATAAATCATAGACCAATAAGTCAAGGCATATCCAGGTACGACCGCTCGCCTAACATATACATTGCCACTGCTTATTATGTATCACCGCACCTGACATTTTGATTGGTCGACTCACGGCTCGACCTTAAACGGACCAATCAAAACTCTCCGCCTTCCCCGATACCCCGCCAACTTTGAATGATTGCATTCTCATACAATAGTGGACGTAAGCGGTGTCTTGCCTTATTGGTCTGTGTTGTAACTTAACAAGTAATTTTTTTATAAGTATAATCGATCATTTTCTCGGCTTTCTGCATCGCACACGAATCAATAACGAAAGCAGATGAGTCGATATGTCACCATGTCACTACCATCCAATGTATTATAATTATAATTATTAACGATGTACAAAATGTTTATTTCTTATAAAAATAAAATTACTTATAGAAATAATTAATATCTGTGTATACTGTGTAAATATTATTTTTTATCGCAACACTATGGATATAGTGAAAATTGACGGAATTGTTACATTTATTGTGTTATTGAATCTGATTTTATTGTCTTCGAACACAGACCAATAGGCGATACACGCTGCATGGCCGCGCGTCCCCGCACGCCTAATACCTGACACTGATTGGTCCGTTCACGGCTCAACATTGAACGGACTAATCAAAATTCGCGATCTTCTCCGAGACCCCGCCAACTTTTGACGATTGCATTCCCATACACTAGTGGACGTTAGCGGTGTCTTGCCTTATTGGTTTGTGTGTGTTCAAATGAGGGCTGAACTAAAAATGTTGTAATTTCATTTAGTTGAGTGAATTTTGTTTTGTTTATCAACAGAATTGTGTCTTTGTATTGAAGATATAAATTAATTAATTTTCATAGTGATGTATAATTTTAGTATTTGAATGTTCGCAATTGCCTTAATAAATATGTATTTGTGCCACTTATTTGTACGAACGCCAGTTCAGCACCGAATTGTGTTGTATTTTATTATTTGTTTTTGGATCCTACAATAATGTTTATATATGTTAAAGTATTAGTTTGCGTTGCCGGCTATGTGGATTGAATTAAATCATCACAATTTTATTCAGTGTTGTATTTTATTTGAAACTAGCGGCCCGCCCCGGCTTCGCACGGGTACATTACGGTTACATTATTGGAGTTTTAGTAAGGATCCTTATTTTTTTTAAATATAATATAGCTTATGTCACCCGGGGATAGTGTAGCTTCCCAACAGTGAAAGAATTTTTGAAATAGGTTCAGTAGTTTCGGAGCCTATTCATTACAATCAAAGCTTTCCTCTTTATAATATTAGTATGATAAGTATGATGAGTTGTCAAAAATAAATAGATAACAGGTTATTGTTTTAATACTTTATTAAATAAACGTAATAAAAATGCTTACAATAGGAAAGTTGTAATGTATCAATAAAATTTATAGTATACTGTGTGAAATTCACGTATTGCATCTTATTTGCTAGTAACAAAATTAATATTGGAATGCGTTAAATATGTCGTAAAGATTAAAAAAAATGTGTGGCAAAGATTAAAAAAACCGTATCACGTACAAGCTAGGGTAGGGTTCCGTAACCATTTAAATAATGAAAACTTACCACAACTTAAGTCGTATGATAAAAGAAACAAAGTGATACTTTGATTTCTTAAAAATAAATGCTTCATCACGCCTATATCGCCTAAAGAGGTAGGCAGAAATGAAATACATATCCTAATTTTTTCCCGATTTGTTTGCACAGTACTTCAGGAGGCCCTGGAACTCACTAAATAAGGCCGCTTTAAAGTTCAAACACTCGAAAACAAAGCTTTATTTTGAAGAACTGACAAAGAAACTACATAATTACTTTAAAATACCTATTCAACGATACAACAATCTTACTTTTTTCCTTAGGATTTGAACGCAATCTTTGTAGCGCTGTTATCTATAAAATGTGCTTAATAACAGAAATAAAATCCTAATAGCCTCAGAATAAAATTGCAACATACTATAAGGGTTCATTAGTCAGACTACGGAACCTTCAAAAAGTATTAATACCTTTTAATTCTCAGATACAATAGATATCGACCTCGTGACCACCAGGGTATCTGGTTTAGGGGGTGGTAATGGCTTCTCCCCATGCTCAGAGTCCTCCCATTCTTGACTGTACTGCTCTACTTCAACACCCTCAGTGGTTAAAACTGTTTCAACTACTTCGCTCTTCGTGGAAGTAGTCCTTTCCATTCTGTGTTGGTACACCACAGAGCCCTCTGTAGTTTCGTAGTACTCTTCAGTTCCAGTTTCATACCTGAAACATAATAATTAACTATGTTTTATGTATCTACCATAGTTGGGAGAGATTGTAGTACCCATCTACTATCCGATTACTAAAGATCCAAGTGAATTAACCCAATTTTAAGGTATAAGCAAAAACACGAAATCATGTCCTCAGAAATTAGGAAGACATACAGTTAATCTTTGTTAGACAAATTAGTAACTATAGATAAAATATGACTTTTTCCGCAGTAAACATAGCTGAAAGTTAGCTTAATGACACTTTGACGTTATTTTAGTAATCTGACGGCAGACCCACGACCCGTACGAGACAAACGAGGAAAATAAACCTATAACAAAACCCAAGTTGTCTCCCTTTTATTGGTAATTTTTCTAAAAGACAAATTGTTACAATATAAATTCCGGTACCTATTTGGTAGCAGTAATAATCGTAGGTAAGCACATCTGGGTTTTAAGATTTAGAATTCACTAGCTGAGCCCGCGACTTCGTCCGCGTGGAATTTTGATCCTTTCTTAGGGGATGTCTACGTCATAGTAGCTTTATGCATGCAAAGTCTCAGCCGGATCGGTTTAAAATTGACAAAGTTTCATACAAACTTTAATACCCTATTTTATACCCTTGGGGTGGAATTAATCAAAATCTTTTCTTAGGGGATGCCTACGTCATAGTAGCTTTATGCATGCAAAGTTTCAGAACACTCGGTTTAAAATTGAAAAAGTTTCATACAAACTTTCATGCCCTATTTTATCCCCTTGGGGGTGGAATTAATCAAAATCCTTTCTTAGGGGATGTCTACGTCATAGTAGCTTTATGCATGCAAAGTCTCAGCCCGCTCGGTTTAAAATTGACAAAGTTTCATACAAACTTTCATCCCCTATTTTATCCCCTTGAGGGTATAATTAATCAAAATCCTTTCTTAGCGGATGCCTACGTCATAACATCTACCTGCATGCCAAATTTCAGCCCGATCCGTCCTGTGGTTTGGGCTGTGCGTTGATAGATCAGTCAGTCAGTCACCTTTGAGTTTTATATATATATAGATAATGGGGACGGTAAATAATATTTTAACTTTTTAACTAATACCATGAGAACAACATCGCTTTATTAAATCACTAGCGGCCCGCCCCGGCTTCGCACGGGTACATTACGGTTACATTATTGGAGTTTTATTAAGGATCCCTAATTATTTTAAAAATATAATAGAGCCTATGTCACCCGGGGATAGTGTAGCTTCCCAACAGTGAAATAATTTTTCAAATCGGTTCAGTAGTTTCGGAGCCTATTCATTACAATCAAACAAACAAAGTTTTCCTCTTTATAATATTAGTATGAAGTATGATAACACATAGATAAGACAATTATACTAAATATAGTTAGTTCCATTTCATGAAGACGCGTGATTGCAAATTGACCCATATGCCAGTGGCATAAGAGTCACAGCACGAGTCTTGGTGAAATGAACGAACTAGGTATGTGTGTTCGCTACTCAAATATGTGCATTGTAGGACATGACAATAATACTTACATCCATAGCGTCCCAAGTGTATGAACGAATGACCCGATGAGAATATGCAACAAGCAATCCAGCGAAGTTGATCAATAATGCAAATGAAAAGTATTTTACCCAGTAATAATATAAAATCGACATTAATATGTCACCAGACTAACACACCAAATGTACGGTCCCAGACTATAAGCAACGCTTGTATTATGAGTACCATACAATGGACTGGGGGCGATTCCAGTGATACGAAAAGGACATTTCCGAATTGAATTATAGCAATGGGAAAGATTTGCATCCTTAATTTTTTTTGATTAATTCCTTGACAGACTAAATAATACATTATATATTGTTTTACCAATTCCGTTTTATTTTTAGGCTTACACATTTGTATATTATCATTACTGCTAGCTAGCATCACTAAATACAGTGGAGTTATCATAGTTATTCATTTATTATATACTTCGATTTCACATATAGTTATTTAAAATGTGTTAAGAAAATTAAAAACTTATTTGATTTAAAAAAATAAAAATCTAAAAATTACTTAAGTAATCAATAAAATGAATCTAGAAATAAAGCCTTGGAAACGTCTAACAAGATAAAAATTTACAATAAAAAAATATTATGATTGTAAAATATCGTTGTTACCCCTCGGGAATGTCTACTCTAAATAAAAACACTACAAAAATATTTCACACTAAATCCGACTTAAATAACATAAGAAATATCCATTTCTAAAACTAATTCGGGGGATAAATGAGATATAAAATGCCGATACAGGGAATGCTGGATGCTGGAGGAATGTAACATACAAGGTACATAATATAGAATTATGAATATATACGTCTGCAATGGCGTCTTATAATCGTTATATCACATAAACAATTCCACACACACATAATTGCCAATTCCCACACATTATAAGCGGTCAATGGTGCCAATTCTGTGATCGACAGATCAGAACTAAACTAAATTTTGTCACATAAAAGTACCACTGTCCTGCTCATGACAATATTAGTAAAGTTTAGTTTTCGATCAACAGGAACGGCACCATTGTACAACCAACACATACTCGGGTCGAGTAGATGAACTTAAACAAACAGCCAATTATTTAAATTATTTGTAAAACAAAACACATTCTTTTAAGAATGTCAACACCAATTATTTTTGGAAGCCATAAAAAACAAAATTATAATTCGTCCATCATATTAAAACCAGCCATGACAATAATTGTTGCCATGAAGTGACAATTATTAAAGTATAGCAATTATTTTCTTTCAAATTGGCTGCCAATATTCATGAAATTCTATTGATTATATTCTCTTATTGTGCCTATATATTGCTTATGAAATAGGCTAATTTAAGTACCCCAGTAGGCAATAGACTTACGTGATACTAAACGCGTGGTACTTTATTACGAACTATATTTCAATATGACCAGCGCTGAAAAATGACGCCAGATTTCATTCTGTTTCGCACGCACAGAGGAACTGAACTGTGCGAACGAGAGGGCGATACTGGGCGCCATTTTCCATTTAATGTTGCAAGCTATACGATTCTAACACTGTTATCTTACTCAATACGAACTCAACACAATTCGTTGTAAAAAATGTATAAAAACATTGACACATCCAATAATACTAATCCTTCATAAGTACTAAATACATACAAAACTTCACGGCGGCTCCATCGCGGGGCGAGCAGACGTACTGGACCTCTGACGAAAATAATAACGTAAACAGGAGCGTTGAACTAGTGAATAAAGCCAGCAAAATTAATATTAAATAGCATCGATCCAGATTATTTTTTAAGATTTCCTCATGTGTTTTTACAATTGTTTATACTACGCAATACGGCATAAATACCAATATTATTTATTATGATCAGCAAATCTTAAAAAACTAAAATAACTGTTTGGATTGATGCTATTTAATACTACTTCTGCTGGCTTCACTCTCCAGTTGTACGCGCTTCGTCTACATCATTATATTCGTCTGAGTACAGAACTAAGTTAAGCTGTTAAAATTATAAAATTACTTTATCGATTCTTTATTCGAGACAGCGATCGATCGACCGCGCCCTTATTTAATAAGTTACACTTAAAATTAATATAGGTTACGTACACATATTATATTAAATATTTATGTAGCGTGAATGATGGAAATACTAACACACACACTGGAAAATACTGGATCATAATAATAGCCGAATGGATTAATGGGGTCGACTTTGAACTAGCGATCTCGGCTTCGATCCACCGACTATAAACCCACTCTAGCATTTAACTTAGCTGGATTAGCTAATGGAATTGCTAGTAGTATAATGCTCAAGGGTAAAATAAAAACTATTTATTTATTATTGTATGTAATATTTCCATCGCCCATGGCGTGTTTCCCACCTTCGGCAACTGCGGACGTCACAAACAAAATCCTTCACCCAAACATTTATGAAGTGTATAATTTGGAATGTACATTACATTCAGTCGATATAGGACCTTAACCGCTCGGTAATAGCGATCAGGATCGTTTTGAATTAAAAACAGGGTAGGAACGCTAATTTTCGTCCGCGTGTTTTTTTCGGACGAAAATTAGCAATTTCAACCCACTTCGTTATTGTACCAGGTGGGGGTTTATCGTTAAAATTTCGTTATTTAGACCTTACTATACGAAACATTTTAGTTGTCGCAATCTAATGAGACAACCCATACTCGTGTATGAGAGTAAATAATAGTTTGACTCATTCCTTATTTCTTACAAATAACTGTGTTGATAATTTTCCCTGTGCCATTGATGATTTGAACCCATACACAACACACCAACAACTTCGCTAAATGGAAATGATTTATATAAAACATGTAATATCGACATGAATCACTGGATGCCGTTTTCAGGAAATGCAGAACATCAAGCTCTAGAAAGAGACAATCGGTCATAATCGGCTGGATTCGGCTTTGTAGAGTGCCGTCTCAAACGATACGTTTACAATTCTAGCGTGACTTCTGTATAAATTTACGTGACAACCGCGTTGGTCGAGATTTGAAAAGCAGATTCATTAACGCGCCGCCAGGGGCGCCGTGCGAGTCACTCAAACTAAATTTCGTTTAAAACTAACTTTCGAATAAACAAAGAAATATGTCCATGTAACGAAGTGTCGAGGTGGGTTTAGACTGAATGAACAAAGAAATAGAGCTCGCACAAGAGCATTGTTTTCCTCTCTTTTTATCTCCGCGAACAAGGACAGAATAACAAAACTTGTTTCGTCTAAACCCACCTTTCAACGCCCAAAATTAATATCGATCGCGATCTCCTGCCCGAGTGCCGATACGAACGGAATCTACGATTGGTTACTGGAAAGATTCACCCAAAAATGGATTGTAAAATCGATCTTAGATAACAAAACACTTTTGTGGTGCTAGTAATTTTAGTTTAGTTTTGAACGTGTTCAAATACCGATCAAGAGGTCGAATGTCTCCATACATTTACCAGCACGTTTCCACTAAGGTCGCTGCTATGAAATATACAGGATGTTACCAAAGTCCTTAATAATATTTGAGGGTTTAGATGAGCATCGATGGAAGCTTAGAATTTAATGTCATAAAAATTACAACGAAATTATAACAAATTTTTCGCGTTGATTAAAACGATATGTGATGTCTGAAGTACGATGCGATATTTTAGCTAACTTTTTCTTGAATATTGCTGGCTGTTACTCGGCTATTTAATGTATACTAAGGCCGAATGACGAATGTTGCGACAAATATTCATATGCGCGTAACTCAGAAAAATTATAATTGTGTATTGATCTGTCTCTACTAGGCACCATATATGTACTCAGAGATTAATAATATAAGTCGTCACTTACGTCAACTATATTATAAGAGTGCAATCGTCAATAGTTGGCGGTGTATTGAGGTAGACGACGGAATGTCAGGTGCGGTCACATATCTGCAGTGGTAGGCGAGTGGGGTGGCCCGGTCCGGTAATGCGGAGTCTATGGCTTATTGGGACTGAGTAAGTACCTAAATTATTATTACGGACTTTTGCAAAACCTTCTACAGAAAGATTCGTAAACTCAATCGGTATTCGATGTTGTCAAAACTAGTACCGAGCTTCCGGGATCGATTATTAATAAGGGGCGCGAATGTATAGCACGGCACGGAGCCCTAGGCCCCCGCTTACGGCTTGACGGGCGCGTCCATGGCGGGGATGTAGTCGAGCGCCATGAGGCAGGCGAACACCGTCATGATGAGCTTGGGCTTCCGCTCCGTGATGTCCTCGGGCAGCGCGTACACGCGCGCGCCGCAGCGCCGCGCCATCGATATCGCGTACTTCGCGTTCGCCAGGTTCTCCTGGAAATATAATATAAAAGTCATATAACACAAGTTTTTGTTTATGATTATAGTAAGTAATACAGTCCTGGGAGGTTGTAAGAGCTTTACCAATAACCCTGTATGAAGAAGAAAGAAGATGACACGTACCTCTTCGTTGCCGCCGGGTAACACGAGGTCGTAGTTAATGGACCCGGGCTTGATGGCATCTATCAGGTCTATCACAACTTTACCGTCAGCCAACACTTCGTCCTATAAACAAACATAGCTATAATCAAAAAATCCCCGAAGACTCTGCTATTTAGGAACTAATTGAAAACCAATTAAGGTCCAGAATGTTGTCTTCGTGAATGCTTGGCGGTCGACATTTGTTATGAGTGGTTTGGCCGACAACATGTCAAACGCGAAGAATTCACCAATAGTTTTCAATTGCATTTCAATTAGCAGACTTAAGATCAAGGGAAAATTAGGAAAAGAATATATGCGAAAATAAATACGGTCAATTTTAATCAAATCAAAAATCCACTGTGTTTATATTCATCTTTATGATTTTATTCACCAACAAAACACTTATAGTCAGAATCTACCACCGGTTCGGAATGCCGCTTCCACTGAGAAGATCCGGCAAAAAACTCAATAGATTTTTTGGTACTGGTCCCGCTACACACTCCCACCAATTTTACTCCTGTAAACCAGGATCCAGGACAATGGTGACCAATAATGACGTCGAGGTTTGACCCGCGACGAGTCCCGGGGAAAAGTTAAATTGTCTTGGAACTCGCACGAATTTAATCGAAAGAAATAATAGAATTTGGAAAAAAAAAATCCAACCAAAATCAATTTACTCTTTCAATTAACAAAAGATGGTGTACATCATCAGGAACAGCAACACAATGTGTTCAGTCAACACCATAGTTAAATCTCACTCTTAAATTTAGTTGTCATGGTACCTGGAAGCTCCTGATGGAGGAGGTCTTGCCAGCGTTGTGGAGCTTGTTGTTCACCCACTGAACGATCTCCTTTTCGATGATGGGGTTCCCGGTGTTGGCGAGCCGCGTCAGCACGGACAGTGTGTACGCGCGCATCAGCTGCCAGATCAGGGCTGAGGGAACAGACATACTTCATGTTTGACGACCGCTTGGCGCAGTGGTTCGAGGGTGGGCCGCTCGGCACACTGCATTATGGTGGTTGCGACCTCGGCCTTTTCATAATTTGCCCAGGTCTGGGTGTCACTGGGATCGCCCCCAGAACGGTACCCATAGTACAAGCGATGCTTAGTTTGAAACCGTACAGTTCGTGTGTCAGGCTGGCGATATGAGAAATCCTACTCATATTATAAATGCGAAAGTTTGTGAGTATGGATGTATGTTTGTTACTCTTTCACGCAAAAACTACTGAACGTATTTGGATGAAATTTGGAACACAGATAGTTTATAACCTAGATTAACACATATAATACTTTACTTAAGTCTACGCGGATGAAGTCACGGGCACAAACTAGTATTTACATATAGGTAAGCAAATGGCGATAAAAAAAGACATATAACTAAATGTAAGAAGTCAAGCCCGCTGAGTGTCTTTCCGGATCTTCTAAATCGAGGTCGCGTTCCGATCCGGTTGTAGATATAATGCAAAAATTGAAAATTTGTAAGTGCCCCCGTGGGCCTAAACAAAATAACGCTTTCAATTTTGAATTTTGGAATTGAATTAAGGGGATGATGATATGCGTTATGAGTGTGAATAAAAGTGTTTGATGGGTGTGCTATGTGTAGGTTACCGAGTGTGAGTGTGGCGTTGCCCTCATTGATGTCGGCTCCGGCGATGCCGACGAGCGAGAACCCGAGCTGGCGGCCCAGCTCCACCGCGTAGTTGCAGTTCTCCAGCCGCTCCATGAACTTGCGCAGCTTCGAGAACTGCCGGTGCACCTGCGCAACGACACACCACCACATACAATATATTACTTATACTAATATTAATAATATTCATCATATATCTATATATAACTCAAAGGTGACTGACTAACTGACTGGACGGATCGGGCTGAAATTTGTCAATTAAATTCCACGCGGACGAAGTCGCGGGCACAGCTAGTATCATATATAGCAGAATAGAACCAGCGCGCGCACACAGACACGCGCGCGCACACACGCACACACACACACACACACACACACACACACACACACACACGCGCGCGCGCGCGCACACACGCACACGTACACCACACACACCAACCAAAATCAACCTTAGTACAAATGGTTACTAGTAACCTTTAAAAAAAAATTTGGTCGATTTCACTAGATAGAATAGTAAATAACACAGTAGATAGAACAACGAAATCTTGATCATTCGTTTTTAGTAACTGCGTCACGTTTTGTAAAAATAGAACAAAAGTTATTGTTTCTAATGTGAGCTATTGCTCCAGTGCATGATTGTTAGTGTTTTATCAATAACCCAGCATACAATCCTGTCTTCTTAATAATTGTATCTGAAAATATGCGCCCTTTATTAGGTGTCTACTGGATATGAAGTCGATAAGTGTCGTGTAATGGACAGATGCGAGTGTCCAAGGTACCTTCTTCCAGTTGACGATGCCCGGCTTGATGATGTCGTAGAGCTGGAAGATGACCAGTCCGTCGGTGAGGTCGGAGTACAGCCAGTTGACGTGCGGCGCCACGCCCATGGAGTTCATCCAGTTCCGGTACGCTGCGGAACATCAAGACAAGACACCGGTTACTTCCACTATATTATGTTGGAATGCAATCGGCAAGTCAGCGGCGAATTTGGATTGGTCCGTTCAAGGTCGAGCCGTGAATGGACCAATCAAAATGTCTGGTCCTGTTATACATAGCCATCAAAATAAAACTTGTAAAAAAAACAAGTCTCGCAACTCAGTTCTTCTACCGCAAAAATTTGTGAGATCCATGTAATACCAAGTCGGTTACTTTATTAAGTCCCTACTTAAGGGACCTTCTGTCTTAAGATATAACGTAATCAGCTAGCCTAACAACATCTTATAGTGACCATATCAATATTAAAAATCTTTTATTTTTTAAATAAAATAGATTGACTTGGCCATCGCATGAAAACACAATGTATCTCACAAGTAATACATATTATATTAATTAAATAAGATTGTTTTCTGCATCTGGATGCAGTGGCATTGGTCTATGGTGAGCATAGAGATGTAGATGGTCTCAGAACGATGATTTTTCTATATAAGACTAGCTGAGCCCGCGACTTCGTTCGCGTGGAATTTAACTTAACAAAAAAGCCTCCCGCATTCTGAGCCCGCGCGACAGGACCCATTTTTTAAATTTGTTTTTCTAAAATAAACGTAGCCTAAGTTACTCCTAAAAACATCAGCTATCTGCCAGTGAAAGTCCCGTCAAAATCGGTCCAGCCGTTTCGGAGATTACGCGAAACAAACACACAGACAGACAGACAGACAGACAGACAAAAAAAAATTATATCGCGTTTTTGTTGTATGTGTCGTATGTACTTTCATATGCATTTAGTGAAAAGGTGTTATTTTGATATTACAAACAGACACTCCAATTTTATTTATTTGTCTATACAAATGATGGGGAGCCCTATGCCCAACAGTGGACGTCTTTCCGCTGAAATGATGATGATGAAGATTGATATTACAATCAGGTGTTTTGGGTAAAGCTTGCCCAATAACGAGACGCAGCAATTTCAGGATTCATGTAAATTATTATTAGTTCAGTAACGGCTGGTCGCTAGCAAATCGCTAACGACTAGCGTCCTAAGTAAAATATTAATATGACATTATTTTATTTCTACGGGTGACCGGTACAATAAGTTATTGTCGGTGTACTGACTCTTCTCCTCCCTGGTCTCGTCGAGCTGGTGGTACTCCTCGGCGGCGGCGCCGGAGCGCTGCAGGCCGGGGTGCTGGTTGAACAGGTTGGCCACGAAGGCCAGGTTGAGCTTGTACACGCCGGCCACCACGTCCGCGGGCGCCACGAACGCGCGGCAGCGCAGCTTGGCGGCCTGCTGCAGCATCAGCTCCGCGCGCCGGAGCAGGTCCGACTCCTGGGTAATGGAGGTTAATATTATCATACTAATATTATAAAGAGGAAAACTTTGTTTGTTTAATTGTAATGAATAGGCTCCGAAACTACTGAACCGATTTGAAAAATTCTTTCACTGTTGGGAAGCTACACTATCCCCGGGTGACATAGGCTATATTATATTTTTAAAAAAATTAGGGATCCTTACTAAAACTCCAATAATGTAACCCGTGCGAAGCCGGGGCGGGCCGCTAGTATATTATATAGGTTGAAACAGAAAATGTATACTTTATTTTCATAACTTTGTAATTCTTAAACTATCAGCTTTGGAGGAAACTTAAAAAACAAAAGGTGTTACAGGGATACAGCTGTTGACAGATTTCATAAGTCTACAAAACCTTTAGTACTTCAACTGTCCCACAAAGCCGATTTTCAATTCACTCTTAGGCTACAAAACAAAAATTAGGGACCCCCCTTATTTGGGATGTAACATCCGTCATATTGATTTTGTTAATATAAAATTAGCCCCTATCACCCGGACTATAATCACGAATCGATTGACACCTCATTCATCAAAATCGGATAGCTACTTAAGACGCTACGGTGGAACATACAAACGTTACATAGACTGTTAAAAACATAACCCTTCCTTTTGTCTGTCGAGTAAGAATCTGAGGAGGGTTTGAGGATGACGTACCCTGAGAGCGTCACAGTTCACGTCGGCGTCATCGGGCGCGATCTGCTTGAGCAGGTAGGAGTATATCTCGGAGTCGGCCACGTCCTGCTGGAAGTTGGTGCAGCGGCGCGTGACGCCGGCGCTCTGCAGCTGGTGGTTGACCCACCGCAGCAGGATCGCCTCCGGGGACAGCGCCAGCAGGTCCTCGATACGCTCCTGGGAACGGGACACGATAATTTCACAGTACATTGTGATACAAGTGAACTATGTCGGCCATTACACACGAGGCTGTAATGGAATGGGGCCGAGAGTGTGATTACCAATGCTCACGCGTTTCATACGACGTGGTTCATTTATTAAAAAAATATATAGTATTCTTGATTTGGAAACAATCTTAATACACTACTTTGTTTAATCAAATATAGCTACAAGAAGTTTTGTGGGAATTTTGAATTGCAAGATGAATAAAAAACAGTGCCGCCTAGGGACGCCCGAAAGAAGCGAAGCTTTATAGTATAAAGCGTAGGGCGCCGCAGCTCTGACGTCATCGTGTAACGCTACGTCAGTGCTGACGATTTGTACGGAAAGAGTGGCCGCGCGGCGAGCGAACCGAGAGCCCCGAACGCCCGTACAGAAGCTTCGCTTCAAAAAACATGGCTCTTCGACATTTATTTTGTCTCTGGCACTGGCGAAGCCGCCAAACATTCTAATAATAAATCAAACATTAATTCTGTATTAACAATTAAATTTAATGTTAAATACATTGATTTAATTAATTTATTCAAAACTTAGTAAAATCCCAGACGCGCCGTGTCCTCCACATTCAGACCAACCACAGGGCTATCACTATTGTTTACCAAAATATACATAATAGAAAAGGCTTGACATCTCCTGCACTGAATGCTTAGTTAACGAGCGTACCTGGTCGTTGAGCAGTTCGGTGAGACCCGGACAGTGCTCCAGTGTGATCTGGTTGAACAGACCGATGCGGATGATCTGCCACAGGAGGCCGAGCACCAAGTGTGGTTTACCTGCAATAAGAACATGATTTATATTCTTACAATTACGGCCGGTCAGAGACATTTACGGTACCGTCCACTGGGGCTGTGCTATGAAACGTGACCACCAGCTTCGACCAATAGGATCCCTTCATTTCCTCAGCTTCACTCGGCTTAGCTCAAGTAATAATAATAAATATCTCCAGACTTACACACCAACTGTATGGTCCCAAACTATGCATAGCTTGTACAATGGACTGGGGGCGATCCCAGTGACACCCAGACCTGGGTAAATTACGAAAAGGACATTTCCAAAATTTGCCCCGACGGGATCGAACCCGCAACCAGCCGGTGCAGTGAGCCAAGCGGCCTACGCTCAAACCACTGCGCCAAGCGGTCGTCAAGAGTTGTCAGGAAATTAAGCGATCCCAATGGTCGAGCACCAAGTAAGCGGTCACCCATAAGTTTACCGGCGTTAGGGTGAGTTTATTAGTTTAATGGGGCTGTTCCACTCTTGGGCATCTCTTTCCCTTTCTTTCTAGGGTCACACTCCAATCCAAGTTTACCACTGCTTGGCGCAGAAGTTCGAGCGTAGGCCGCTCAGCTCACTGCACATGGTGGTTGCGGGTAAAATTACGGAAATTGCCTTTTTTATTTGCTCTAGTCTGGGTGTCACTGGGATCGCCCGCAGTCCATTGTACGGTACCCATAGTACAAGCGTTGCTCAGTGTGGGACCGTACAGTTGATGTGCCAGCCTGGCGATATTCATATTTGTTTATAAAGATCCAGGATCAAGTTAGTAAGGGTGGGTACCTTTGGCGAGGTCATGAGCATCGATGTTGACGATGTTGCATCCGATGGCCTGCGAGGAGACGAGCGCCAGGGTCAGGTTCTCGTGCTTCGTGTACAGCGTCAGGTTCTTCTTGTTGATCGCGCGCTCATCTATCGTGTCCGGGCACGAGTGGTTTATCACCTTGCTGGAGGACAACATACACACAATTTATTTTAAACCGACACCTCAAATATAGAGCCAGACCCCAATTAGCCAGATAGGGGCAGTGCGAGTGGCAGCTGCAAAGTGACAATAAACCCCTAAGCAGATTAGCGTGAACACTAAACTTAAAAATAATAGGAAACCATTTTGTGAGGATCATAGATATTCAAGAATTTTGTCTTGTTTTTGTTTTGTCAGGCTCATCTTGTAAATCGCATAATAGTAAAAATGGCCAACAAGACCGAACAAAATCAAAATCGGTTCAGTAGTTTGAGTGATATGGATTGCCACTATCCTTACACTATGTTAGGACTATTTATTAAGTACTTAACTTGGGTAAGTGCCAATTCCAGTAAGTAGGGGTCTACTTACTGGAATTGGCACAGATTCCAAATGAAAGAAATTACAGTGACCCTAGTCATTTCCAGCTTTTTAGCGCACCCAGAATTTTGTGAAGTTGGTTTAATGTTTTTATTGAAATATTTTTATTTTTCTCTTGCAAACCAATTTGTTGATTTTAGGTGAAACAGAAAGGGTATACTATTTTTTTGCAACTTTACTTTGTAAATCTAAAATTATCGGCTTCGTGGGACAGCTGAAGTACTAAAGGTTTTGTAGACTTATGAAATCTGTCCACAGCTGTATCCCTGTAACACTTTTTGTTTTTCAAGTTTCCTACATAGCTGATAGGTATAGAATTACAAAATTAAGGTTTGAAAAAAAAGTATACCCTTTCTGTTTCAACCTGTATTATGAGCTGAATTCTCACCACAAAATAAGACCATCCTTGAGCTTCTCATAGAGCTGTTTACCCTCAGGGTCGATGGGCAGGAGGTGTTTCAGGTCAGGATCGTTCTCCAGGTTGCTGTTGATCCATCCGGAGAAAGCCATCTGTTCCTCCAATCGCACCGAGTGGGTTGTGCCTGGTAAACACCATTTTATATTAAACCTTCTAAATTGGATATCTGAAGACGAATACCAACCCTAGTGCAAGTGGTTGTAGGTTGGTTTCAGCTTGCAAAAGTAAGGATGGTTGGATCCATTCTGCATAACTATGTACATATATTTATTGGCTACAAATTTCACCTAAACATAACTAAAAACGCTGTCTATGTCATGTATTACGACCCTGAGAGGAACGGCAATAATATGAACAGAATAAGCACTAATATGTTATCCAGATTATGAGATATTTTAATGTGAACTTTAGATAAGTGGAATACAATTCTTTTTACAAGAAAACATTCACAATTGTTGACCATGAACTTTTTCATAGGTTCCTGATTCACTATTTACTGACATAAAATTGTCATGCAAAATTGAACTTTAATGTTTGTTGGTTATCATGTTTTAAAATCGCTATATTTACCATCGCTTGATGCCTCGCTCATGCCGCCCAAGTGTTCAAGATTTTCCTTTTTACTGACGGCCTGTTTGAATGTGCTTGACACCTGGAAAAAAAATTAACCCTCCAGTTACATGTCCATTGCTTGCTATTATTTAAGGTATGACAAAAATAAACAACACAATAAAGCAGAAAATACTAAATAATGAAGCCGAACTCGATTTTATTATCGGTGTGTTTTTCATTGATTTTGAATTGACATAAACAATAAATACCAATTATTAACAAAATAAAATATTGATAACATCTGCCTGTCACTAGGCAACGGTTTTTTAATTAAACATGCCCACTCGATTTTGTCTTTAGTATAGGTCTACCTATACTAAAGACAAAATCGAGTGGGTAGGTATAGGTCACAAAATCCCAATCGATTTTGTCTTTAGTATAGGTCTACCTATAATAAAGACAAAATCGATTGGGATTTTGTGACCTATCACAAAATCCCACTTTTACTAGGCATGGAAATGATTGCTACTTTCAATTCATTTTCATTACGTGAAATTATATTTTTCTTTCACTGTTATTTCACTTATGATTTTTCACAGTCAATGATTTTATTCAGAGTGAAATTTCACTATGATACATAATCCTATGAAATCACTGGTCGACGATTTATCGTAAAAACCGTGACAGTACCGACCGCTTTGCGATTTTATGGCAATGATTTTTACCAGTTCAAGTTCAGTTGTAACAGTTTCTACCTATGTCAGTAGCAGTTGGTACTTATGAAAACCTATATAATATGATTTTTCACATGCTACCTATGAAATGTTCCATCACTAACTTTTACCCCTGTAAGCCATGCTCAACAGTGGCGTCCAAAGAACACCTGGGCCTAAGTTTGACCCTCGAAGAGGGCCGGGGAAAAGCTAAATCATTCTGGATGTAACTGGCCCAGCCCAATTATAATAAAATATTAATGATATAAACAAATATAAGAGGGCAAGCTAAATACAACAGTTTAAAACCTACTTTTAAACCAACAATCATTTTGACAAAATAAAAGTATTTTTCTGGGATGCTTACAAGACATTTTTTCGCGATAATAACACGCCGCCAAGGATCATTGACCGTTGCAGAACCGCAATGCGCGGGCTCTTCATAATATTAACATGAACAATTTCCCTCCTGCGCCCTCTGGCGCCTCGCGTTTGACCCCAATCGTGGCTATTTATCGCTTTATTGACTTTGGGCTAATCTACTCTCATAAACAGCTTAATTGGTTAACCATTATGTTTATTGGCGCAATTACTGATTTGTTCGCGAGCGTGGTCATATCGGTGAATGGCCAATAAATGGGGATTTGATTCTAATGAGATCAAAGGGAAAGAAGGTTGAAGTTATCCTACTAATATTATAAATGCGAAAGTTTGTGAGTGTGGATGTATGTATGTATGTATGTATGTATGTATGTATGTATGTATGTATGTATGTTTGTTACTCCTTCACGCAAAAACTACTGAACGGATTTGGATGAAATTTGGAACACAGATAGATTATAACCGGGATTAACATATAGGATACTTTTTAACCCAATAATCCAATACTACGCGGATGAAGTCGCGGGGTACAGCTAGTTGTTCTATAAAGTTAGCCACAAAATAGCATCTTAACTCTATAGTTATGATGCTATTTTGTGGGCATCTTAGTCTTCGCATCGGGGAATGTTTAAATTTTCAATCTATATATAATCTATAAGCAGTGATAGCCGATTGGTTAAAGCACGCGTCTTGCGTTCACCAGGTCTTGGGTTCAAATCCCGGCTTGCACCTCTGGATTTTTCAAAATCTATGTGCGAATCATAATTTCTATATGACTATGCTTACGGTGAAGGAAAACATCGTGAGGAAACCTGCATGTCTTAGAAGATCTAACCAATTTTCGAAAGACATGTGAAATCCGCCAACCCGCACTGGGCCAGCGTGATGGATTATGGCCTGATCCCCCTCGTGTTGTGCGGAGGCCCGTGCCCAGGAGTGGGACGTCAAAAGGGCTAAATTATATTACAATCTATATATTCCCCGATGCGACGACTTTTTAAACTACAAAAGAGCTATTGTGAATGTGAAATTATCCACTATTGTGAATGTGATTCTTTTGCAAACTAGTAAATTTTTCATAACTGGTGGATGAGACGAAGCTTTTTTAAAGAAAAAAGTTGGCCGGCGTTTTTTAACCCCGACAAAAACAGAGGGGTGTTATAAGTTTAACATGTATATCTGTTAGTCCAAGCGGATGAACCGATTTCAATTGTGTTTTTTGTTCGAAAGGTATTCAGATCGAGTGTTCTTAGCTATGTCTCATGAAAATCGGTTAAGCCGTTTTGTAGTTATCAGCTCTTTTGTATTTTAAAACTTTTTTCAATTTTCAATTTTATATCTGACCTGCTGCGCCTTTAGGTTGGCGCACAAATCTTCAAACTCGGTAAGGCTGATCCCATTCTTCCGTGAGTCTCCGTTGACGCTGCCGTTGACCGCGCGCCCGTGCTTGTTGCCATTGTCGGAGTACTCCTCGATCATGCACCGGACCTGCCGACATGAACGGAAATCGATTGTCTTTAGAACACCTTTAGGACAATCCTGTGGTCACTAAGATCGTCTATCCATGTCAGAACGAGGCAAGAATTCATGTCAATCCACAATTTCTACATAGAATTTGAATTCAATTAATGGTGGGGTGACCCCAAAGTGTTTGTTTTTAAAGTCAGTAATAGGTTTAGAACCGGCAGTGTATTTAATTGGACAAGAAATGATAATCAGACTTAGGATTCACAGACACTAGTTCGGAACTGTATCTAGCGCTACCAGCCAATCTATTAAGAACCCAATTTTATAGTGATGTCCTATGAAATCACTGAGACTCTCCATCCTCAGAGTCTTGAGGAAAAGCTACAAATAAATTTGTTTTGTAACTAGCAACGAATTACAAAAGAGACTTCGGAAAAAAATAATTAAGGGAACCGAAGGGTAGTTTTTTCTTTTTATGTTATGCCTCAATTATATCCCAGTGCTAAACAAGGACTCTTCTCAAGGCGAGCGGGATTCATGCCTTAGTCTAAGTAACCCACCTTCCATTGTGGAATTTTGTATCCGACGCTGTCGAGTGCATCCTTCAGCTCTTTCAGGTCGATGAAGCCATTGCCGCTCGTGTCCAACTGTAACAAGATAGATTGTGAATTATAATAAATTCGACGGCTCATTCTTATTACGTAGAAACGAGTTTCGGAAACCATCATTGTCATTAGCAAAAATAAAATAAATAAATATCGCCAGACTGACACACCAACTGTATGGTCCCAAACTAAGCAACGCTTGTATTATGGGTACCGTACAATGGACACCCAGACCTGGGCAAATTACACAAAGTCCATTTCCGAAATTTTCCCCGGCGGGAATTGAACTAGCAACCCTCATGTGCAGTGAGCCGAGCGGCCGACACTCGAACCACTACGCCAAGCGGTTGTCAAATCCATCAATTTTTCACACTGATTTATTACTCCCACAAAACAAGTTACACACATTGAATTTTTATATCATTTCACTCTCACTATCTTACGCGTTAATTCTCGTAACATAATGTATAATTGGTGTTAAGCTGAGAGTGAAAAGTATACCGAAACTTTTGTTCTTTACACTGACTACCGTAAACACCTATGTAGAATTTAATAGATGTGGTCAACGAAGCGCGATGGGCAGTAAGGTAGGTAGGGTTACAATGTTAACGTTTGTTAACTGAGAATGAATCCACACTACTAGGTAGCTAAACCAGACCAAAAGGTATGTGGTTTATTTGCGAAAATCAAATAGGTATGTAACCTGAATATAAAAATAAGTAGTTTGTCACTAATAAGACAAATAAACAGAAACGGATTATACATTGTGAGAGTTATTTAAATAGTATAGCTCATAGATATTGAAATAGTTATGGGTTCCCAACGATATATTATTGGAACAAGTTCTTTTACGTGGCTAGCGGTAGGAGTAAAATGGTCGAAATCGTAACGTCCACTGTGAATAAGTTCTCTAAAAACCGACTAGATGGCGCAGGTGAGTAATTCAAGGGATTGGGTAGTGCGACATAGAAAGACTTGAAATTGTATGCATGCAAAATACTTTACATAGAACTGATGGGGTGGGGGGTCCCCCAACCACAAAATTTAGTTCAAGGTTTTTATTTATTTTATATTTCTATTGCTCACTGTTCTTAAAGTCGAATCAACGCGCACAGAGAGAGGTTTAATTAACATATTAGATGATGTTACTGACCAATTTGATAAAGACTCGATGTTTTTCTCTATAAAAACAATATAGATTCAATATATAGTCAGATTTCAAGCTCGTGCCAGGCGTGCCGGTACACAACTCTGTTCACAAATAAACAACACCACATTGAACGTGGGTATAGCAAGAAATTATCAGCGTCGTGGCTTTTTTGTGGCCACAGCTCGAGTACACTCGACAATCGTATTTATGGTAATGGCAGCATCACAGACCAGTGTTTATTGAAGCGAGTCAAACGGGTGTGTTGGGGAATTGATTTTTAATACTTGATCGAATTCAAATTCAAATCGTTTATTTTGTGTAGGCCTACGGGGGCACTTACAAATTGTCAATTTTACATATTTTTTTTCTTATATCTACAACCGGGTCGGAACGCGACCTCGACTGATCGTCTGCTGAGATTCGAAGAAAGAAATCTATATAAAAAAACTAGCTGTGCCCCGCGACTCCGTCCGTGTGGAATGTGGACAACCCTTATCACTTAGGGGTATGAACAATTGATAGTAGCCGATTCTCAGACCTACCCGATATGCACACAAAATTTCATGAAAATCGGTCGAGCCGTTTCGGAGGAGTATGGTAACTAACATTGTGACACGATAATTTTATATTATAAGATGATAAAGAGTGGCAACATTTTTGTTCGCAACCAATGGGTCAAAGTCGATAAAACTGCCATGAGGATGAAAGACATTCAGACTTATCTACCAGGCTATCAGAAGAGACAGAAGGTAACGATTCGGTGGTAGATCCTAGCTGTAGCGAAACTGACTACAGCTCATACAAGGCTCAACTGGGGTAGCACCACCCTCTGACATAAAATCGGCGTAAAGTAATTATGATAGCTACGTTTCGTACGATGAGTGACAGAGCCGGAAGACCAACCACCCCTCCCTTCGCCTCCCTCTGACCCAGTCCCTTTCAAGTCGGCACCGTGCCAGCAATGACTTTAGCAAGCATCTATAGGCCAGAAAGGAAATCATATTAACAAGTCTATACAGAAACGCCTTTTATGGAGCGCAAAACGACACTCCTTCAATTAGTTAACCAAACGCCTCGTCAAACTGTCAATATTGCCGAAATCATGCATGACATAACTGACAATACACCCGTGGCATAAAAACAACTATCGATTGTATGACGAAAGAACGGACAATCAAACAATAGTGTGTTTATCTAAGAGTCTATATCAATCGGTCATTAGTCATTGGCGGTATAATCGTGATGTAAAGATTTGGATAATAATGAAGTCACATTTTGCAAAACGCGACGCGATGAGTTAGGCATTAGAATTGATAAGCGACTTGCAAGATTACGCAATGCGCGTAAAATCTAGAACAATGAGGACGGCGGTTTAGCTTAGAAAGACACTAGTTTGGCAGATTTAGCTAGAGATGACCGACTCTATTAACACTCGATATCCTACGTAGCAGTATCTACATAGTTAGTGATATCCCGTATAAATATCACCCAATTTTAACTGTGGTAGAGCCAAGCTGTAGCCATTTGACTACAGCTCATAGTATACGGGCTGGCTCGCCCGGAGTAGTACCACCTTCTCACAGAAGCTCGGTATCAAGTCGCTATTATAATATAGAGAGCGCTTGAAGCACAAACACCCCTTCTTCCTTCCTCTTCCTCGGTCCCACCCATCTTAAGGTTCTAAAACGTGCGAGCAATGCCTTTGGTAACTGCTTAATATCAGGCAGGTCGCACGCTTTGGAAAAGACTAGGAAGAAGAAGTTCAGATATAGCCTTTTGAGTATACCCCGAACTCCTAAAATTGCTTGCGCCAATTTAGAAAAGAATTTGAAAAGCCCTAAACATCTAAGAGCAATAAACTTGTTGCAACACAATGTGGATCTCGGGATTAATGATAACACAAGTCAGAGCTGCACGGCCAAGCAATTTGAGATAAGCTATCAATACGAATGTCGGACGCATACGATCGGATCACAGAGAGATAATAAAACAGCTGAGAGTATCAATAAAAATAAAGAAACCAAAGATCTATGCAGCTTGCCCAACATCCGTATCTTGAGCATCAATGCGTGGATAGATCATACTTGTAATGAATAATGATGATTCTAGACAAACATATAATCAAACATTTTGCACGGAATTGGCTCAAACATTCATGTTTTGCTCCTTACAAGCTACAACGCCAGCATGTAGCGGATAGTACGTGATATATATTTAACAACATGCGTTGCACAACGGTTTTTAACTGAAATTGTTAGTATATGCGCATCTAAATGGCGTTAATGCTGCCACGCTCTGTTTGGCACCCAAATGTAGAGGCAAGGTCATCGCGTGTTTTGTGATCATTACATTAAAAATTATAACATTCCCTTGAATACATTTCATTATGTGAAATAAGTACCAATTGCTGATGATTGAGTGAAATTTCAAGGTACTTTAAGTCCTCTGTATGTACCCAATCCTGCAATTGTCTTTGTAGACATCTCTTGTGAGAGATTCTCAGCTTAGTTTTTGAACGAATGTCATATTAATTCAATTGTTTGGGGTCTGGCCAACTAAACACGTCGAGTAAAACAATCCAGTTAGCAGCATATCCACACAAGTCTTCGACACAGAACGGATGACCGTTAAATCCCGAGGAAAAGCTCAAGAAATATAATTGGAGAAGTATCCACTTTCTTTCACGAACATTAAAACTAATCGACAGTAAAAACCACAACCAATAAAGTATATTTTATTGATATAATTCAATTAGAACTTAAATGCCGTGTAATAAACTGAAAAGAGACCGCTATCGCACCGTGAAAATTGTAAAGCAGTCAAAATAATAATTAATTTGTTACGGCGCCGATAACCCCGGCTGTGATTAATTGAAAGTTTACTTTTGACCCAGCGAAGTTTTCGGATGTGTGTCTAGTTCACCAAATAGTATGATGTATATGTCGCAGCCAAATAGCTTAATCCGCCGTTCAATTAACAGCCTAGACACTTTACTAAACAGCGCCGTTCAACTAACGGCCTAAATGATATTCAGCCATTTGATCAAACAGCTAGGCAAATGACTTGGATCGATGACGTTTAACTACTTGCCTAGCCGTTTAATTACCTGCCTAGACTGTTCATTTCTATTTAGTTTTACTTTCTGCCACCTAGCGCCGAAACTCACCAAACTGTCAATATCTCTATATTCTATATTCTCTATGGTCAATATGGCGTCGGAAAAAAACAACTTTGATGGAATCATTTTATTAGGTACTTAGGTTTTTTACGTTTTTTTTTAGATCCACCGAATCTATTTGCCGGGTGGGGTTTCTGTGGGGTCATAAAAAAAATAACCCTAACCTAAACCCATCCAGGTCGTTCTGCTTGGGTAGTATTTTGAAAAAGTTTTGTAGTACTTAAATTTCAACCAGTTGCCTAAGCATTAGCCAGCCAATTTATTAAATGTTGTAATAGACTATACGGCTGAATATCATTTAGGCCGTTAGTTGAACGGCGCTGTTTAGTAAAGTGCCTAGGCTGTTAATTGAACGGCGGATTAAGCCAGTTGGCGGCGACATATACATCGACGACCTCTTAACGAGTTTCGTGAAAAATAACAATCAGTTCTAGGGTTGAAGTTATTAGACTTGCTGGCCCGGTTGACGATATATCTCTTAATCCATTTAAGTCAAAGACAAAAAGGTTTATAATAGACTCTTTTAATTTTCAGTTAGTAACCACTTCCTTGAGATTTTACTTTAGTGGTGTTCCAAACACCCCCTTAATTCTTCTACAGCTCCAGCCTTTAGCTATGTCCAGCCTAAACTTTAGACTATTCAAAGAGGCTCTACTGATTTAAATATCAAAATCGATATTTTTCGTCAGATATAAGTAGCAGATATAGGGTAAAACACGTAAAATATTTCAATGAATCGATTCGAATTGAATAATCTTATCATATCAGCTTAGTTTCTAGAATAATAACCCGCGAACACGGCACTCGATAATTCAGATACTACACGACAAATTATAATAGGGTTACGATGACAGCTTTTTGAGCAATTCATTGCTCAAAAATGATCATAATTTTCATCCCAAAGCCTTACAGTATGGGTGATGCACCATACTTTTGGCTTGTATCATGGGTGATGCACCATACTTTTGGCTTGTATCATGGGTGATGCACCATACGTTTGGCTTCTATCATGGGTGATGCACCACACTTGTCTTCTATTATGGGTGACATACCTCATACCACTGGATTCCATTATGGGTTACATCCACTTCGCATGTCAAGGCCAGCCTAAGTAGGTCGCCGAAATTCGCTACCTACGTTCTCTAAAAACTATCTAGTGATGCGCTAACCCGGAACTCACCAGGCGGCAGTGGAATACTATATTATATCAACTCGATTCGAATTAGCGCGCTAGACTCGACTCACCTCTAGATTTTAAATACGTCTACGGTGCGTACTTAATGTAAAAATCAAGTAATAACTTTGAAGCATACAATTTGATGAAGAAGTAGCTAACAAAATGATCTGACTAAGTCTAAAAAGTGTTAAAAATACGCTTCCATCTGGGTAGATCTGGGTGACGTGTTGGAATGACGGTTGTTTGCGCAGATGGCGACCTGGTGCCGTGTGCTGCCACCAAACTCGGCGTCGACAAACAAACATATACCGGTGTTGAAATGCTTAGATGTTGACTAACTTACTATTTAGGAAAGATTCGTTTGCTGATGATTATTAAGTTAAGAGTGATGTGTGAGGTTATTGTAACCTGTAGGTAGAGCGAAGCTGTAGCCAAAAGACAGCTCACATACGGGCTGGGTCGTTCAGGGTAGTAGTACCACCCTCACGACAAAATGAAATCCATTTAGTAATAAAATCAATCCGAATTTGACCTGTTAAAAATATTGTCCGTGGTTTTTTGTGGTGCTGTTACAACAATAGTTGTTTTTACAAAGCCAAGTCTATTTAAGTCTACTGTCACGATGTGATCGTCCCCGCTCGGATGGCCCGGGCTGTCAATCCAATTGAAATGTGATCCTTGCCACCTTCGCTATAAGGTTTTATTATTATTTATTGATACACTAGCAGCTTGGAGCTGATGCGTGTATATCACGTCATTTGTATTTTATTATAATTATAATTTTAAATGTCTGTCAAGTCTATTTTTGAAACTATTCACTGTCGGAGCACTTATTACTGTTTCAGGGAGAGAATTTCACAATTTTATCACTCTAAGTGTCAAGAAATTCGATCTGGGGTTGCTAGTAGACGGAGGCTTGGTTAACTTCAAGGAGTGGCCTCTTAGTTGCTTATTCTCTGTTTCGAAGTATTTTTTTATTAAAATAAAAATTAATAATCCGACCACGCTAACACAAATATTTTTAACACTCGTTTGAAATAAAATTATCGAATATATAGTTTTATCCTGTTTTTCAGCAATATCACTTATCTACACCGGGAGCAAGTATACCTACACTACATGTTTTTAAATTGTGTATTATTTGTAAAACACGATGTTTAACAAATGATAGGATCTTGGTAGCCCAGTGGGAATGGCCCCGGCTTGGGTTCCGAAAGACGTGGGTTCAAATACCGGTAGCAGACGTGCAGCAATATATTTACTAACGAACAAATCTATGTCCGCATATCCCCAAAACAGAGGCACTCGAGGCGGTACACATCTGGATGGGTGACCGCTAGTGGTATTTACAACTGAGCGCTTCCGTAACTGCATTGGACGGCACGTTAAGCTGGCCCGGCCATCACAGTCGTTAATTCAAGGCCACTAGCTCACATGATAAGAATAATGTACTAGTATTCCCGTAATAATGGTCGAAATTCGACCATGATTCATTTAAATTTGAATTTTAAACGTCATTAAGGTTTTATTGTCCAAGACAATTTGATACTGGCTCGCAGAATGCACTATGGAAGTCCCGCCCTCCAAAAACTGTCACCGTTTGTCAGTCAGACAGTCAGTCGGTGTGGAGGTTACAAATGTGTGTGTGTCAATTAATAGTAGTGTGTGTAATGTTTTATTTATTGATTTAAATGTATTTCTAAGTATTATAATATAAAAATATTAGCATTCTGCACTCCTTCTCTATATAAACTACAAGTGTGCCAAATTTCATACTCCTCCGTCCGCGCAATTTTTATATTTTCATTTTTCGCGCGGTTGAAAGTTTTTGCTTCACGTATTATTATATAGAGATAAACATGGTCTGAATAGCAAATACTCAAGTCTTGTGGACAATAAGTTTCCCATACTCGGCAAGTGTACTTCAACAATGATATAAATCACTTCAGACGTTGCTTCAGTGTACATCGTACATTAGTAGTACAAACCCGCGGAATATAGTGTGAGTCATATTGCCATGATTCATACACCGACAACGACATATTTATATAACATCATTGCTATATACTTAACAGACTCATAATAAAATAAGTTGTCAACAAAATTAAAACTTTATACTACTGTATAGTAATACACATTTTTATAGCTCAACTTCGATGAGATGGGATGAGATGAGTTGAGATGTAAGTTAATTGTAGCTGTTCCATTGTTATTTTTCGTAAACCAGGGGAATACATGTCACTGGATACGTAGCAGACAGTAATACGTAGTCATACGAATTTCCACATTAGGTACCTACAGTTAATTAGGATATAAACTCTTATATATGTCATAACAATAAAGATATAAATAGCATATTGAAATATACAAAACATAACATATATTGAATGTGCTAGCCACAATCCAGGCAAATCGTACCCATCTCTGTCTGTATAGAAAGCTAATTAAAATTAACCTGCTTTATTTATATTTCTGCTATGAATATCATTATTTCTGACGCTGTTGTTTTATCCGCAATGTGGTAAACAAATAAATTATCATAATAATAATTATTTTTAATTATAACAATTTTGTTGACGGTAACTAATAAAATAAATTTATCAAAAACCTCTCACTTAATCGTATTATTTTAAAATTAATAGACTAACGTCATCCTGGTGATTAATTTTGGGTCCAGAGAGCTGTAAGTTAAAATAATAATAATTCTTAAATTTTAAATAATTTAATTTTTAAGTGGTATACTAGTATAGGAGGCAGCAACAAAAAATGAATAGACATCAATACATTGATTGTATTCAAAGTTCAATCGATAAAAAAATAACAAACTGTGGCGCTTACTATATCTATATTATATAAAAATGAATTGCTGTTCGTTAGTCTCGCTAAAACTCGAGAACGGCTGGACCGATTTGGCTAATTTTGGTCTTGAATTATTTCTGGCAGTGCAGAGAAGGTTTAAAAGGTGAATAAATATGAAAGTCCACGCGGACGAAGTCGCGGGCACAGCTAGTTAAGAATATGAACATCTTTACAATCTTAATTCTTAACTCCAGAAGAACGTGAAGGATGCTCGCAGTCTTCAAATAGCATTGAAACCTCAAAATGTGCACCAAACAGGTGTTAGTATTCCACAAGAGTCACTGCTAGCTACCCATACGCGGAGTGTGTGTATGTATCGCAATTGCGTAGACTTTAACTGGAGGTCAAGGACCTCCGAACCGATGCCCATGCGATTAGAGGAACGTTGACCCGCTGACAACCTAACACAACCATCGTATTTCATATCACCTGACAACACCTTTGATGGAGTTCTTGGTACGGTACTGGCACTGCGTTTGTAAGGGCCGTTCAACAAAGTTGTCCTATAGGGAAGACAAACAGAAGCCGAACAACAAGTAGAAAAACGAATATTATTTTTTAATTGAGCTTGTTTATGACCATGATTCTGAGTCAATATCGTTTTGGTCGTCTATCATTGCCTTTAGCAATAAAGTATAAAGATTTAATGGACAAAGAAATATTAAAAATTCACGACACCGTAATAGGTAATACCGACAAAATTAAATTGTATTGTAATGATAGTCTCATCTCCCTCAAACGAAACACAACAGAAATATTAACGTACCTAGTAAAAGTATTCCTCCTCATCCTCTCTTCGCTAAATTACATACAACCAGATAAACATCAAACATACAATCAGGATTTCACGCAGCTAGACCGGCTGTCACCTACCGAACCCATGTTTATTTTTATGAGTCACGCCACACATAACTTGTTACATAAACGGGCGCCACGATCCCCGTCGGTTCCCCAGAAGCTTGAACTTGAAACCCTACAAGGGTTTGAAGTTCAAGCTAATATTGTTCAGTGAGGCACGTCATAACACCACCCTTCACACAAATACCAGAATTAGGTACGATTACTTCCAAGGCTGCCAATAAAATAGAGTTCGAGGAAATTATAAAGACGGACATGATTCGCCTGATCGACGTGTAGACAATGAAGACAAATATTAATCCGATATAGCTCGATTTAGCTAAGGTCACATGAATATACGTAACTTTAGTTATCTATCTAATAACAAAATTCTTGGATTTCCACAGCAATGCCACGGATAGATGGAACGTGGATTTTATATTTATAAATTCTGATACCATATCTTAATTGATTCGTATACTGAATATCGCAAGGCGACGCTTCGATCAGCCGGATACCGTTGATTAAATTAAAATAATTGATAAAACAAACAAAAAAAAAAAAGAAAAAGATAAAGACGCATAAGTAAAATAGTTTGTAAACTCGTATGTCGTGAAAACCAAAAGTACATATCGCCCATTCTTGTCATCCGTTCGTGTGGATGAAGGGTGTGGACACCGGACGTACGTAAGTGGACAATCATAGTGAGGAACTGCCGGCCTCCATGACCATTACTCCTTATAGTGGCGGCCAATAAAATGTTAGGGCTATGAGACAAGAAAGGGTACCCAATGACGTGCCTTGGGCGACACCCATTTCTAATAATGGAATTCTGTACAGAATTTGGATTAAAAACAAAATATGTTTTATAACTAGGTACAGTGGAACACAATTTTATTTTTGCTTTAGTATTTAATGGGCCTTATTATGAATAAATAGATATTTTCGAAACATCAACTTCATCAAAGGCTTTAATTATTGTTGCTGTTCCACATTCTCCGGATTCCTCCAAGATCTGTCACACTCCACAGATCAGGTCGTTGTAAATAGCGCATAATGGGACAGAGTTTGTGAACCAGAGCATGGGAAATAACTGTACAGGCCAGTGTTTATGAATACACCGCCGCTCCAGCGCATCGGAAAGTTCACACGAAGCAGCTAGGTGCTGGTGGTGCATGAGTGGCTTAGTAAGATTAGTTTATCATAAAATGTATACCTAAACAACAAAATAGTTCACTGCTCTGTAGTCAAAGTAAACTGTAAGAATTAGAAGTTTTAAGAAGAACTTAAAAATAGACTACCTACTTACTTACGTCATACAACTAAACCTAACATTATAATCTTCGGACAACGAATTCAGCAGTACATTTTCTTTAATAAAAAGATAAGGTGCTTATCACGATCTAAAACGTCAGCATAAAAAGGGTACTCAGACAGAAAATAGAAGTGTTGCCGACCGCAAAACAAATATCGAGCGACTAAATTCAAAAACCCAATACAAATTGCACAACACCCCGAATCGAGACCGAAACGTAAGAATTGTGCCAAAAAGCAATTTCGCGAGTGTGGCATCAATTTAACGTAAGCGCACATTTCGAGCTGGCGTGCATTTCGAGGATTTTATGTAACACTTGCACAAAGCATTGTTACGAATTTCTTTTTTTTTATTGTCGCAATCGACGTGAATGAACGCAATCCCTTTTTTTTGTTTAAAAAGTGCACGCAAGTGGCATGCAAATTAAGTCTCTTTCGCATACACTCAAAACTTAAAATTGTTTTTATTCATGTAAGCCAACGAAGCATTTATGAATAGTCAGAATCTACCACCGGTTCGGAATGCTGCTTCCACTGAGAAGAGCCGGCAAGAAACTCAATGGTTACTCTTTTCAATGTTATATAACACAGTGTACAGTTTTCGTATTCGCAATATTTCGTATAAACCTTATTCTATTTATATCAACATATCATGCTTACTATATTAAATGGTAATCATATTATTTCTTATTTGGAACCGCTAGTATCGCTCATATCTTCAAACTATCATGTACTATTATGAATTTTTCACGTGGATGCTACATGGTAGGTATGGACCAAAGTTCACCAATTGTCTCCCAATAAGATCTATCAAATGATAAAAATACCAGTCCCGTGGGCCATCACCATGTGTAGCAACGCGTAGGTAGTATAAACTGTGGCCATACAATAAACAGATCTATAGATCAATATTACTAATACCAAAGTCAATATTTTCGGTCCACGTTGCATAACGATAATGATATTGACTACACATTACTATCGACGAGAGATAACAGTTTGATAATGTAAGGGATATCCAATGTGTAGGAAATTAGGTGGTTGATAAATAATTTATACACAATATTTCCAGGAACGTATATTATCGTTGTTAGGATTCAAAATACTGCACTAGAAATAGGAGGAAATACACATTGTGTTACTTCTGATATATGTCTCAATCTAACCAAGTTTATAACTTAATTTATTTCTTCACATATTTATATTTCAAGGCTGAACAGGTGTCAGCAAGTTTAGTCGCTTTAAAAAAAATCCGTATTACATAAATTATATTTCTTGTTGACTAAGCAACTTTGTCTTTACACTCAAATTGCTTGAGTCAACTGGAGGAAATGAATCACTATTCTCGGAGGTCGGACTTGCAAATTGACCCTATTTACGCAATACTATCATGCATACCTACTACTGTTTATGATTCCACCATCCTACCTCTTCTTTTGCTTTCAGTAGATTGTCCATAATTTAACATGTTTTATAGATCGCAAATCAAATTACTCTAAAAGCACAGATGACTGTAAAAATCTTTTTTGATCCCATTCACACTTTCAATTTATAATTTTTATACCGTTAGCGCGTTATCTATAAGTTCGCTAGTGTAGGCAGGGTTGACAGGATGCAATCCGATGATAACTTGGAACAATAAGAGATGTGCGTCGTTATTTGCTACTTTGTAAATACACTATTGTATGTTAACTCGATGCGTTCAGTTATTATTTGCTTTGTGTGTAAATGCGGAAATTTAATGGTTAAAGGAAATTTTACACTATTGTCATTCTCCACTTTTTGATGACTTTTCAAAGGACCGAACTAGAACTCAGATATTGCGTCAAAAAAGTGGGCAAATTCTAACCCAGTGCGGTGTAATATAGGGCTGAATTCTACCCTAAATCCATAAAGAACGAGAACGATGCCTTACCAAACATGCATGTAAAGATCTCGTAAATTTCCATTAAAGTCAGGACAATTGGTCATAAACATTCTGGGACCCTGCACGTTTTAATATATAAGCCGATTATTACGTTATGTCCCGGAGCCTGCGTTTTAGATTTACATGTATGCATTTATATTATCTTCTAATTGACAAACATGTGTTTTTTAAGAACTGTTTTAGCAAGTTCCAGTAGCCGCTGAGGTGATTTCATTTTTGTTTACATTTTGTTCTAACGTTTGGACAACAACAAGATAGCAAGCAACATAAACTGACATCACCATAACATATACCACAAAACAAAGGAAATCCAGTGACATATATACGGATACAAGTAATCCGTTATATCATGACTCATTTGACGGTCCTGTTAATAATATTTTATTAAGTATGGGTACCTAACATCGACACGCAACACAAATTTACCTCTATGACTCCTGTAAACTAGAATGTAACTAAAGCAATCATTATTATAGAAAACATAGAGGAAGGACAGGCAAAAACTCAAAACTGTCATGGATCCAAATACGTGATAGCTAGAATAAGCAATAACTAAATAATACATACTATCGTAGCTAAGTAAATGATATCAATGGTTTCGATGAAGCAAACTTAGACCATCTCAATTAACAATTAAGAAAAGCTTTTGAGGCAAAACGTATTTACACACAGATTTAGTTCTATAATTGGGATTGATATTAGAAAATATGAATGATGTTTGAACAATACAACTGAAAACCGCAGTAGGCACTCCGCACTCCTGTGGAGTCCCTTTCTGAATCATTAATGCATATTGAGGATGTTTAATGAAAATTCCCGAATGGGAATGAACAGAAGTCATGCATATAAGACATTTTGTACTTAGCTAAGTGCTTAATCTTTGTGTTAGTTATTATGATGGTTGCAAATAAAGATTCTTCTTACTTTCTAAATGAACTCTAATCAGCTCATCTAATAAATCAAACCTAGTACAATTACTTACACGTATCGACGAAAGCGTTCCGACTGAACAGACACACTGAAAGTTGTTTGCATCCACATAGCGAGTGTTCAGAATGTTTAGCGCGGAACTATAATCGCACTTTTTGCATAAGATCTGGTGAAAGTCTAGCTGCGTTTTCCTGAAATTCCGAATATTTATCTGGGTCGAGTTTAATGTGTTGGTATTTTTAAATGATATGTTTAAAAAGCGGCTTCTTAAGTAAGGAAGTAGCCAACAACAGCGCTTTATCGCACTTCATTAGTAATAAACTAATAATATTGTCAATTTCTATTTTGTGTGTGGTTCGATATCTTAGTGCTGACAAAAGTTTCTTCTTACATTGCTTCGATTTATTACACCTACAGCTATCATGCCTATTCTCCTTACCAACCCAGATTGTTTAGCTGGAATTTGAACTCATTACTAAAGTTTGTAGGTTAATTGTAAAGGTAAACATGCCACCTAAACTCTGAAAACATGACTCCACAAACAAGGTGAATCACAGAGGTTAATTAATAAAGAACATTACTTTCAGTTACATGCCGCGCGCGGTTCATAAACAGGGGAAACCAAAAAGGTAAAGTTGCATTTAATGCTATTTGTGTTATCGTGTACGGTAATATTAGTATGGAATGGCGTCTCGATGATGGAATTCTATTTTATTTAAGTAATTAAAGCGTAATATTAGTAGATTCAATATTACGCACAATGGGTATAGCTAAAGACACGATATCCAATGGATCTTCATGATCGTCATCCCTATAGAAATGACATGGCTAACGGGAGACATACATTCAGTTATTTTTCTGACTGCTGCATTAGATAAAAAAGCATTTCGCGATTCAAGTTTAAGTTTTAACGCAACACCGACTGTGGTCCTGTTAAATCCATCGCGATTGGCTATTTTAGTTTCCAAGCTGCGCACGCGCAGGGCGCCGTGCCGTTTCCGCGCTGACGTCACCCCAGGCTCGTATTCCTTGGAATTTCTTATACTCATACAATTCTACATGTCTACGTGGATTTTGAGAAGACCCAAGGTTACTCACGGTTTATTTAAATTAATAATGCTGTGTACAGAATGTTGTGTGGAATTTTAAATCCATGTTCAAGCACGTCATGAAATGTGAACTACCTTCAAATACTCCGTACTTGTTTCCTTACTCGTTCTTAAGGAAATAAGTACGATAACGAATAACAATCAAGGTGGCATTGAGGTATGGTAGAGGGTTTTGAGACCTTGTATAAATATTTTTCTACTATGCTTTAAGATACCATGAATTGTATTACCGTCCTCACTAGAGAAACCTCATTTGTAAGCCTTTATCGATATACTGGACAATTCTCACTTCATTTTTCTTTATATTGACCATTTTATTTTTATCAGTAGGTGGTTTACCAAGAACAATCCCTTTCAATTTCAAGACAGACAGATGTTTCAAAGCAAACCTCGCTTACAACGCGGCTCTGTATACGGTACCCACTTAACGGTGGTATGTTTTGTTTTATGGCTGCACTCATCATCTCACCTTAGTGACGTGAGTCATGGAATGTTTAACTCGGGGTTACCACGAGTCCGATCAGATTAAATGTTCTTTTTTATCGGAAGAGTGAGAATTTATAATTAATTGGTTGCCCAAAAGTTATGCACATGTATTTTTGCAAGGATCCCTCACAGATCCGGATTATTTTGGTGTAAAAGTTCCACTGCCTCCTCTCTCGTGAATTAATGTAGGAATACCTATAAATATTTTTTTCATTGTCTTGATGTCACTTACGAATGAACACTTGAATAATGCTATAAAGGTCATCTGCGGCCAATAGCATTTGACTTTCAGAAGATAAGTTCACGAATGTTATTCGCAATACCTTATAGTGGTACAAGCATTACAAGCTTGGGCGCATGTAAGGTTTGATTACAGAACACGAATTTCGCGTGTATGTAGCAATGTAAGGTGGATTCTTTGACCCCTATTTGACCCCGGAGAAGTGTAACTTGAGACTTGGGGTTTCAAGTTTCAAGTGTATATATTGATTTTGTTATTCAGTTACATGGATGTGCCATACAATTCTGACCAATTTTCGGTAAACTAAAGGAGTGCTCCGTCTGGCTCTGGCGAACATTTAATCGTCGGTACTAAAGAGAGAAATTTAAATAAGCGTAGGCAAGCTGTCAAGTGACCGTTACTACACCCGCCCATTTGCTGGAGCCCCATTGGATTTTCTGGGATCAAGCTTTACCCATAATAGTTATAGAACAAGAAATTGGCACTCTAAATCCTATGGATAAAGGCACAACAAAAGCTATGCTAAAATGTAGACTACATATAAAAAGGGGATGGCAAAGGCATACATTAATTTAACCAAGGGACCGAGCGATAGATATTGTTCTAGTCAAACTATCTAACCCTTCTCCACATAATACCACCGATTTTTGCCCCTTGCTTTTATTACGGTACTACTAGCCCCGGGCTGACTCAACTGGACAAAACCGGTTGCATTATGACGTACGATTGGTACTATTCCGGCTTGGATTGAAGAAACTGTGACATTATGACTCATTGTTATCTATTAACCAATCACGGTTAAGTATAAATAACTCGTTGTTGTCCAACGACTGGGGAAAGGCTTGTTACTTTGTCACTATTAAGCTGGAGATTGTACGAAGATTGTTTTTGTCTGGGTATTGCGTATAGTACAGTTTCTATTTAAGCTGCTTTCAGTAGAGTATTGCTCGCTAAATAGGACTCCTATCTTATATGTGGTTCCGTAGTTTTATTTCTTCCATTGAAATTTAGGTTTGTTTCTTTCTTCTGGCCATTAAAATGATGTGCAACCATGGCATATAATTGCACATTGGTCTTCTTAATGTATCAAGAATCCCATAACCCTTGGGAGAATCCCCACTAATATTTATTATCAAGAATCAAGACTTACCTAAAATAATCATAATTTCTGTATTTAGTTCGTAACAGGCAAGCCAAATTGTCGTGACACACTTGGATATAAATTCTGCATCATGTAATATATCGTGTGGCCGTAACACGTTATCACAAATTTCGCAATGTGCCGCCGTATTATCAATATTAAAGCGTAATTTCACCGCTCGCGGTTTCGATAATTGGAAAGAAAAAGTGTGGCGAGCACGCTACAACAGACTAGCTCAGCGCTAAATACTATCATATATTGAGTTGTATCAGTGACGGCCAACACTCAACAGACTATCTTTATCTAGCTCTTTAAATGCTACTCAAAGCTAGAGAACTATTTCACATACAGCTTAATACTCAAAACTCACATCAATAAGACACTCAGTTGAAAGCTGCTAACTTTTGAGATCGTGATCAACTGAGTGGCTCTCAAAACTAAGTTCACTCAAATTTCAGTGGGCTAGTTCATTTTAGTTTGAGAATATGAAAATGGAAGATGACAAAATTTCAAATAGTTAAGTTCTTAAATATCTAAGTAGGCTCAGAGTATTCAGCCGTTAGATCTCAATAGATATTTTTAAAGAGCGAAATAATAATATGTAAGTATAGTAAAGTAACAAATCAAGAAGCAGCTTAAAAATGCCAGATCATTTCTTAACAAGCGTCCAATGATATGATAGATCATTAATTCTGTATTGGATATATAGATCGTGGGCTAGAAACTTCGATAAAAGAAGCTAGAGGTTATTCGCGTGATTTTTTAAGTTTTAATCTCATGAATGTGCTCATAATTTAAACTGGATGTTTCCAAACTGTGTTAATCAATTACCAGTCAGTTAACCGATATAACTACCATTATAGTGTCTCTAGTATCGGCGTCATGAATTGAATCAGCAACGGCAATCGACCGATTAATTAGTTAAGTAAACACTGCGAATTTTCACTTTTCGCGTGCGTATAACCGCAGCAAAATGCGTTATCGCTTGTCGCGAAATTAGGGTTGCCAACCCAACTTTATTACCCAATATTTTTATATACAAGCCATTCTTTGATGTTATTATATTGTAGTAAATTCTCAGATTGGTCATGATTTAAGTCTAGCTTAAATAATTTTTAGGGGCACTTGGCCCCATACCTACTCGCAATACCTCTGTAAGTTTATAGTGGTATCCAATGATGACACCAAAATTCTCTTTAGTTTATTCCACATACATCATATTTAATGTGTAATAAATGACTAAAACGTTTTTATTTATTCTATACATATGTCAACCCTGGGTACAATAGAATGATTCATTAGTTGAGCAAGCATTGCGGTTGAGGTGAATTGTTCAAGAAGAAAGTGAGTATTGAAGGTACATAGTTACGCGATGGTGTCACGAATAGTATTCAAATTGATTTATGATTTAACGCAATGCAATCATACTTTGTGGTTATTGATATAAAAAGTTATCATTTTAATCTTGAATCATTCATGCACCTTTGGTTTAATGATCGCGGCGGCGTTCATCTGACACATGATTTAGAGAGACGTATTCGTATAGCTCTGTACCACATTAGATCAGGCAGACATGTGGAGGCTAAAAGTAGTCACTATTATAGGAGAATTATTGTCCAATGATACGTTCCTGGAAAAACGAGATATCTAGCAGCTGCAAATCTATCATAAATTTATCTGAACAGCAAGTATTGGGAACCTCTCCGATATCAATAGCCCTTATACCTGTTGAGGTCAATTCGCTGTTTATGCTGCATTAATTTAACCAGACAATTAAAATCATCAAAATTAAAATCGCATAAGGACCTCCTCCTTTTAAAGGCGTAGCTACTCCGTGAAAGATAAAATCATCCAAGTAAATTATTATGAGCGGCCAACTTATCACAAGTAAATCTCGACTGAACATTTCAGGGAGATAATTATTGAAATTGCTCACAATCACGCCATATACGACAGAGTTTAAGACGAACAGAATAATGGGCAAACGTTAAGTAACGTTATTAAGTCTCATTCCACGTTGAGCAGTCAGTTCGCGGTCATTGCCATTTAAAACTGTGGCGGCCAGCGTAACATGATCCTAGCGAGGTCATTCTCATCCACGACTTCTCATTCCCGTACCACAGAATAGTATACAATGTTCACTACCGCCTTCACATGTGATAACTTGCAAACAGTCTACTGCCAAAGATTTGTTTATAAGATTGGAATCAAAGGATCCTACCATCTTCAAATGTCAGAATACTCAAGGTGGCGTTATTCCTAATGGCTTTCTTTGTAGTTGTATTTGCGCAGACTGCAAAGACACGGCTATTGTTATACCTACTAGTGAAGGTTCGTGTAGTTCTCGGTTGGAATGAGGTTCAACCTATAATGGTGGATTGAGGCTTTCTTTGAGCCAACTTTTTATTGAGTTTTATGAATGTCATGGTGTGTAGGTTGTTAATACATTTTAGCATCCACTTATAAATCAATACTTCTTACTTAGTAATCGAACATGATTATTAAATTGTAAAGCTTTTACAATACGAAGTTCACAAGCAAAAAAATCTTTATGAAGTCAAACACCCCATGTAAAATCACAATAGTCCTTTACTTATTTTATTTCAAACTAGAATGTTGCATTCTACTGCAGATAAACTCCTACCTAGGTGCGCTAGGTACAAGCTAGGTGGGGGGCAACTGCAAACCTTTATGGACCTAATGTCTGACATCATAAGGTTGAACACAAACAATCCTACGGCCACATTCTTAGTCCAAGGTCGATGCACAACGACCTACGGCGTGTCGTGTTAAGTGAGCAAATGAAGTATATAGGTAACTACATTAATTATTCTTGAAAGCAATTCAAAATTACTACTAAACTATTGTTAGAGCTTCAATAGGCACTAGTAGTCATTTCAAAATAAAATATAAATTAAACATCGCCGATATAATCAAACGAAAACGTGACTCAAAATTGAGCGCAGTTTTTATCTTCATTCTACTAAAAGGTCATCTAATTCAATCTGGTTTCAAACGATCTAATTTTCAGAATTAATATAGAAGGCAAATATCTGAGATCTGGGACAAATAGAATTAATACAGCCAGCGGCCACAGCGACAAATATAGTCTTGTTTACAACTTTGACATAAGACCCTCAAAACCGGAATGCAGCAAGTCTATTATTCATTTTTTTGATGGCAATGACTCACACCGGAACGCCTCGTGACCTACGAAGGTCAAACGGACCGTTCAATACTAAAGCACCAGGTTCAGAACAATTAATTTCGAAGTTAAATAATACAGTTAATTCCAGAAACCTTTTACAACCACCTTTCGAGTTTCGACCGTGACGAAAACCCGTCTGATATTTATTGACATGGCTTAAGATCTTTAGCCTCGCTTGGGCCCTTTCGAAGAGATAACATTAATTAATAAATGCTATGAAATCCTTTTATTTTAATTTCCGACGTGCGAAGGGCAAGTTGAAATTAAAATAGTTCGCGAATTCTGAAATAAACATCCTTTTTGGAACACTAAAACCGTGTTTAATTTCGAGGTAAATTGAAAGGAAACTTATATGAACGATACCAGGGTATCGATTGCCACTACATCACATATCGACTCACATTGATTATGGTATGTTTTCCTGAATTCGGACACCTACGTATATTTATTAATATGATAAGTAGGTAAGTTTTGTTTTTTTATACGATGACAGATACTTGTGATGAGTATAAACCTGTTATTTATTAGTTGCGGTATTATTTACGCATTTCAGACGTCAGAATGAATTAACCGCACAACCATACATAGACCTGTATGTTGGAATACGCCATGTCGGTTTCAGTAAAAATGTCTGTAACCAAGACCTACTAACGATTTCACTACGCCTAACACTACTAACTACTTCGGCCTCCCAAAATTGACAAACATCTAAAACTCAATCTATATATATATAACTCAAAGGTGACTGACTCACTGACTGACATAGTGATCTATCAACGCATAGCCCAAACCACTGGCTGAAATTTGGCATGCAGGTGGATGTTATGACGTAGGCATTCGCTAAGAAAGGATTTTGATTAATTCTACCCCCAAGGGGATAAAATAGGGGATGAAAGTTTGTATGAAACTTTGTCAATTAAATTTCACGCGGACGAAGTCGCGGGCACAGCTAGTCATCTATAAGAATCATCCAGACACTCTTTAAAATAAGATGAGGAGGCGACGGGATCTTCGATCCTGGAAAACTGTATCTTCTCTTGATTGTCAAAACGAATTCTCGTGCTTTCAGGGGCCCATCTCTGTTAACCGCTGCCAACTGTCAAAACTGACATATTCAGATACGCGATACGTCAGTTTTGACGTACTGAGAGCCAAGTGCGAGTCGAGCTAGATGCCAGAGGACTTCTTAGCTTTTGACACTTGATATTGCTCAACATCAGGCGAATTACTTCCAAAAAAAATTGATATACCTATAATGTACATTTAACGATACATACACGCAAGTACAGAGTGATTTTATTTATAAGCTCCAAGATGTACGCATTCCTTAGCACTTCACCTTTGCCTTTGATGCGAGAGCCCCGCAGGACGGTAATGTAAACATGAATGCATGCGTCGATATCACAGCCAACTATGTATATGTTAAGCAAAGTGCATTTCCACACGTAGATAATATGAGTTCTATATTTAACTACTAGCGACCCGCCCCGGCTTCGCACGGATGCAATAAATTATCAGTGTTTCTTTACTATATTATGCATGTATTATACATATAAACCTTCCTCTTAAATCACTCTATCTATTAAAAAAAACCGCATCGAAATCCGTTGCGTAGTTTTAAAGATCTAAGCATACATAGGGACATACAGACAGCGGGAAGCGACTTTTTTTATACTATGTAATGATATTTAACATTGGAGGGTTAGAGTCATATTCGGTTATTATATACCTTAAGGTTTCATGGAGCAACAATGATGTTTACTATACGATTTTGAATGAGTATACTCATACAGAGTTCACACCGTATATGGCAATTGTAGCTGCGTAAATTAATATTACGCAATTTCTATTTTAAGGCCTTCATGAAGCTGTAACTAATATGCATAGCAACGATTGCAAATGGAAGTTAGTTTTCTATGTTTACGTTTTTATATATCCTTACTAATATTATAAATGCGAAAGTAACTCTGTCTATCTGTCTGTCTGTCTGTGGCGCTGTCACGCCATAACTACTGAACCGATTTCAATGAAATTTGGTACACAGAGTCTAGAGCCTGAGAAAGGACATAGGCTATTTTTTATGCGCAAAAAGGGTTGTAAGGGGTTGATGATAAGTTGTATGGAAGTATCGTCATTGTTAGAGCTAGAAGCTTGAAAAGCTGTTGATTCGATATAAATAAATATTCCACGCGGACGAAGTTGCGGGCACAGCTAGTATATAATATTTACGCGTCTTGCGGGCACCAGGTCTTGGGTTCAAACTCGTTCTGGATTTTTCGAAATCTATGTGCGAATCATATTAATATCTATAATTATGATTATTACTTGCTTACGGTGAAGGAAAACATCGTGATGAAACCTACATGTCTTAGAAGATCTAACCAATTTTCGAAAGACATGTGAAATCTGCCAACCAGCACTGGGCCACCGTGGTGGATTATGGCCTAAATCCCCCTCGTGTTAAGGGGAGGCCCGTGCCCAGGAGTGGGACGTCAAAAGGGCAAAAATATTTATTTATTTTATTTACGGTTTTCTAATGTTACTGGTGCCAGTGCATTAGGTAGGAGTACTTAGTTACTAGTGATTTAAGGGTCGCTAGAGTCAGAGTCCGTAGAGTTAAACACACTGATTGATTAATTGACCTACTTATAGAGCGATTGAATGAGTCACATTCGAGAGCCGGCCCTGTTTATCGGAGTCTTAATGAGTCCTAACTAGCCCATATAGGTTCCTTGGTTTAGGTACAATACAAACAGAAACAGCATTATAAATATGTGAATTTTCTCTTTGAGAACAAAAACGGAATTTTGTTGTCTACTTATAAAGAAAGTTGACGGAAGGAAAAATCTGTATAGTTGAAAAGATCTCATCAGATTTCGAAAGCAAAAAGGAATCAGTTGACCTACATAGAGTCTTATACCACTGCGCTCATATTAAAAGTAATTACATATGTTATGAAATTATTTATGTAGTTGCGGATTCTAAGACAAATTAGGTGTTCCCTGAAAATTGCTGAGAGCATTGAGGTTTACGGTATTGAGGCCCGTATTAATCCTACTAATATTATAAATGCGAAAGTTTGTGAGTGTGTATGTATGTATGTATGTATGTATGTATGTATGTTTGTTACTCCTTCACGCAAAAACTACTGAACGGATTTGGATGAAATTTGGTACACAGATAGATTATAACCGGGATTAACATAAAGGATACTTTTTAACCCAATAATCCAATACTACGCGGATGAAGTCGCGGGGCACAGCTAGTAAATAATAAATATCGCCAGACTGACACCAACTGTATAGTCCCAAACTAAGCAAAGCTTGTACTATGGATACCGCACAATGGACTGGGGGCGATCCCAGTGACACCCAGACCAGGGCAAATTACGAAAAGGCCATTTCCTAAATTTACCCCAGCGGGAATCGAACCCGCAACTACCATGTGCAGTGAGCCGAGCGGCCTACGATCGAACCACTGCGCCAAGCGGTCGTCAATGTATAATAAATCGATCTCAAGTCTGAAAGATAACGGTTTTGAGTACCTATCATTTTGCAAAGTGGTTTCTAAGATCGCTTTCAGACTCGAAATAAATGTATTAATATAGTTCTAAGTTAAGCCTAGGATCAATGTCTAGATTTGAGCCTTGTAGGTCGCGGCTTACAGGATTATGGACTGTCCGTAATAAAACATCTTATAATAATAATCCTACATCGTGTCCCTAGATAAGAATAACTAAAATTGAAAATTTGGAAAACCCCCGATGCGACGACTTTTTAAACTACATAAGAGCTGATAATTTTCAAACGGCTGCACCGATTTTCATGAAACATAGCTAAGAACACTCTCGATCAGAATACCTATATAACAAAAAAAAAACAAAATTGAAATCGGTTCATCCGCTTGGGCGCTAGGATGCCACAGACAGATACCCAGATACACATGTAAACCTTATAACACCTCTCTTTTTTGTCGGGGGTTAAAAACACATTCTCCTTTCGCGCGTTCAGGCAAAACATGTTCCACTTGTCTAAAGATATCCCATTTGGTTATAACTTATTCAACATCACTGCTTAAGTGTGGACAAAACATGTCAAGGCGATATTGTACGCGATTAGAATACCAAACCATGTGGTAGCAAAATTGCCTCTTGGGCAATGTTCGATGACACATGCGCGACTATCGTGATATTTTATGTATGGTTTCATGTGACTAAGGCTTGAGATTTTCGCACCTGAATGTGGGTGGTAAGTTTTCGGGGGGTATACTACGAGGGATGCCTTTTAAGTTTTGTCGTTTGAAGAAAAAAACACAACTAGAACCTTATAGTACTTTTTATTGTTTTTCAAAGTATTCACCACGTAGCTTAATACACTTTTCCATTCGCTCAAACCAGTTATTATAACATTTATTCCACTCTAAAGTGGGGGTGTTCAAAATGGCTGACTTGAAAGCGTCGACTGCTTCTTCACTGGACTGGAACCTTTGACAACGAAGACTTTTCTTAATTTTAGGAAATGTAAAAAAATCGTTAGGGCTTAGGTCAGGACTGTATGGAGGATGGTCAAGAATTTCTACTTTTTCCTGCTTCAAATACTCAATCGTTTGACGAGCGCTGTGTGAACTTGCATTGTCGTGGTGCAGGATGATGCGTCGCTTTGAGTTAGATTTTCGAAGTTCGGCGATGACTTGTGGTAAACAAACTGTGGTATACCACTCTGCGTTAACCGTTCTACGATCATCAAGTGCAATAGTCGCAACATGGCCGGTTTTTCTAACGAACGTGGCCACCATCTTCTTTGAAGTGCTTCGAGAACGAACAACTTTAGTCGGCTTTGGCTCGTCTTGAAAGACCCAGATTGTAGATTGTTGTTTGGAATCAGGATCGTAGGCATAGATCCAAGATTCGTCACCACTGATGATGTCGTAGACGTGATTTGACTCTCCTCGGTTGAACCTTTGCAGAGTTTTCTTACACCATCTGACGCGGGCCGCCTTGTGATCGTCGGAAAGCAGATGCGGTATCCAACGGCAAACTAGCTTTCTTACACCAAGCGCTTCATGCAAGATCTTCTGAATGGTTGTCCCTGAGATGCCTAATAGAGCCTCTATCTCTCGATACGTCACATGACGATCTTCGAGAATTAGTTGTCTCACTCCAATGATGTTATCTTCAGTGAATGCAGATTTTGGGCGACTTTCGCGAGATTTGTCACTAACACTAGTATGTCCACGCTGGAATTCTAAGTACCAGCGTTCGACAGTCCGCAGACATGGGGCTTCATCCCTGAACACAGATATTAGCTCTTCAAAACACTGAAGCCGTGTCAGGCCTCTTCTAAAGTTGTAGAAAATTATTGCACGAACATTTTCCTTAGAAAGATTCATTTTCGTACGTAACCTGACAGATTCTAATCAACGCTGTGACTAAACAATAACATTAATCCTAATACATTCAACTGTTTTGAGATTCGAAATTTAAACACATTCGAATATAGAACAGTTCCAAATTCAAAATTGCCGGGAATTATGGAAACGACAGAACTTAAAAGGCATGCCTCGTAATAGTATCGAAAATAATAATGGATTGTTGTTGGTTGATCGGTTAATCCTATACACCTAAGAAAGCGTATGTGTTTCGGAATCTTTTGTCCAAAAGTGCGGGTGGTTGCAGCCTTGGTTGCCGTCGAGAGAAAATTCGGAAATTGCCTTTTCCTAATTTTTCCTGGTGTCACTAAGGACGGCCTCTAGCCTAGGTGTCTATAGACCAAATGCGTTTCTTAGTTTGGGACCATACAGTTGTTACAGTATGCCGATATGCACTTACTTATTTTTTTATTATTTTTACTTATTAATAATTCAGTATTTAGTGATATGACCTACAAACAACAATCTCTGATGTCTGACAGATAAGAAGAAACCTATGGCAGCTTTGACTATGCATCTTATTCTTTTGTATATGCTACCTCTGTTTTGGATCAGATGTTAACTACAGGTCTTCAGATCAAGTTGTTTGAACTTCCTATCAGTACCTAATGAATTTAAAAATGTTGCCTCTATTATTAATAGGCAAAGTTATAATTAATTCAAATAATTGTCATTAGTAAGCACTGGAAAGGCTACAAGTAATGATGAATATAAATTTGATGACCATAGTGAAAGAATGTTGTTGAATACTATCATCTGATTTGCATTTAATATATGTAGTTTGCATGCATGAGACACCCCTGTCTACATTACAAATGAACTGATGATATTACATTCTCATTCTTCATAGGTATTAAATCTACTGTATAAAAATAAGTCGGGTTTTCCTTCCTGACGCTATAACTCCAGAACGCAAGAAACGATTTCCACGGTTTTGCATTCGTTGGAAAGGTCTCGGGCTCCGTGAGGTTTATAGCAAAGAAAATTCAGGAAAAATTTCAACAGAACGCGGACGGAGTCGCGGGGCACAGCTAGTCTACTATATAATAAGTCGGGTTTTCCTTCCTGACGCTATAACTCCGGAACGCACGAACCGATTTCCACGGTTTTGCATTCGTTGGAAAGGTCTCGTGCTCCGTGAGGTTTATAGCAAAGAAAATTCAGGAAAATTTTCAACAGAACGCGGACGGAGTCGCGGGGCACAGCTAGTATGTTCTATTTTTGCAAGCAACACTTATTAGTTACCATACATACCTACATAGATACGACGACCGCTTGGCGTGTGGTTCGAGCGTAGGCCGCTCGGCTCACTGCACACGGTGGTTGCGGGTTCGATTCCCGCCCGGGGCAAATTTCGGAAATGGCCTTTTCGTAATCAGGTCTGGGTGTCACTGGGATCGCCCCCAGTCCATTGTACGGTTACCCATAGTACAAGCTTTGCTTAGTTTGGGACCGTACAGTTGGTGTGTCAGTCTGGCGATATTATATTATTATTATATTAGATACAATTTAATGGGTAGAAAACTTTTTGATGGTGGTAGAGTCTAGATGTAGCCAACTGTGTAGTACCACCCTCTTACAGAAGATTGGGATAAAGTAGCAATCAAAGCTGCATTTTTTGTGATGAGTGACAGAAATGGGCACCCAACCCCCATTCCCTTCCGCTCTCACAATCCCACTTCCTTTCAGGTCAGCAACATGCGAGCAATGCCTTTGGTATGGAAGCATCTATGGGCTACAGTAACTGCTTAACACCAGGCAGGTCATAGGCTTGTTTGCAAACTTAGTTACATAAAAAAAATAAAAAACTTCAAAGAGTGTAATTTAATCTTGTAGATTATTTTATTTATACCTCAATGTTATGTTACTATACAGCCCAGACCTTTGCCCAGCAGTGGGACACTAAAGGACAATAAAAAAAACTGCAACTCCATCCCTTATCCCTTTGGGGACTACAAACAATTCATATTTTTTTTAACTTTACATCTGTCCTTGACATAATTAACATAATGTTAATTAACCTCACCTTTAATGAATACCCTTTTGTGGTTCTGTAATTTTGATTATTCTGCCTGACATTTGTATTGCCCTTTTAAAGTCATAACAACTGTTTGCAATGATCATTATGTTAAAAACTTAACATATTATGTACCTATAAAGATAATAGCTCCTCTTACAAGGGAATAAAGACTAGAATTGAAATAGGTATGGTTAAAGCTTACATGCAAGTGATTCTAAAATCAATACAAGTAAGCCTATACATATCTATACAAATAAATAAAATTGGAGTGTCTGTTTGTAATATCAAAATAACACCTTTTCACTAAATGCATATGAAAGTACATACGACACCTATAGCAAAAACGCGATTTAAACAATTTTTGTCTGTCTGTCTGTCTGTCTGTGTGTTTGTTCCGGGTAATCTCCGAAACGGCTGGACCAATTGTGACGGGACTTTCACTGGTAGATAGATGATGTTATAAGCAGTAACTTAGGCAACTTTTATTTTAGAAAAACAAAATTAAAATAATGGGTTCTGTCGCGCGGGCTCAGAACGCGGGAGCGGGCTTTTTAGTTAAATTAAATTCCACGCGGACGAAGTCGCGGGCTCAGCTAGTAGGTAATATTTATCTACTATGTACAATCAGCAACACAAGTAGGTGAACACTCTTAACTTTATAAATCAGTAATACTCTTAATTTTACAAGTGTTTGTGAACAGTGTCATAACTTTATTTAGATTAAGAAAAAAAATGGATTTGATGTAAAACAAAAGTGTGCAAGAGATTTGGAAAACTAAGAATAAACTGTACTGATTACACAACAGAATCATGATGAAGATGATGAATTGTAACAATAGGTTATACCAGGGTTGAATGTACATTAAATACCTAATTTTGTAGAAAAATATACCAAGATAAAGAGCCTAAGTTTCAGACCCAGAGTTGTTAGAGTGTGTTACACAGAAAAAATGTCTCAAATAATAAATAAATATCGCCAGACGAACACACCCACTGTATGGTCCCAAAACAAGCAATACGAGGCATGCCTTTTAAGTTCTGTCGTTTCCATAATTCCCGGCAATTTTGAATTTGGAACTGTTCTATATTCGAATGTGTTTAAATTTCGAATCTCAAAACAGTTGAATGTATTAGGATTAATGTTATTGTTTAGTCACAGCGTCGATTAGAATCTGTCAGGTTACGTACGAAAATGAATCTTTCTAAGGAAAATGTTCGTGCAATAATTTTCTACAACTTTAGAAGAGGCCTGACACGGCTTCAGTGTTTTGAAGAGCTAATATCTGTGTTCAGGGATGAAGCCCCATGTCTGCGGACTGTCGAACGCTGGTATTTAGAATTCCAGCGTGGACATACTAGTGTTAGTGACAAATCTCGCGAAGGTCGCCCAAAATCTGCATTCACTGAAGATAACATCATTGGAGTGAGACAACTAATTCTCGAAGATCGTCATGTGACGTATCGAGAGATAGAGGCTCTATTAGGCATCTCAGGGACAACCATTCAGAAGATCTTGCATGAAGCGCTTGGTGTAAGAAAGCTAGTTTGCCGTTGGATACCGCATCTGCTTTCCAACGATCACAAGGCGGCCCGCGTCAGATGGTGTAAGAAAACTCTGCAAAGGTTCAACCGAGGAGAGTCAAATCACGTCTACGACATCATCAGTGGTGACGAATCTTGGATCTATGCCTACGATCCTGATTCCAAACAACAATCTACAATCTGGGTCTTTCAAGACGAGCCAAAGCCGACTAAAGTTGTTCGTTCTCGAAGCACTTCAAAGAAGATGGTGGCCACGTTCGTTAGAAAAACCGGCCATGTTGCGACTATTGCACTTGATGATCGTAGAACGGTTAACGCAGAGTGGTATACCACAGTTTGTTTACCACAAGTCATCGCCGAACTTCGAAAATCTAACTCAAAGCGACGCATCATCCTGCACCACGACAATGCAAGTTCACACAGCGCTCGTCAAACGATTGAGTATTTGAAGCAGGAAAAAGTAGAAATTCTTGACCATCCTCCATACAGTCCTGACCTAAGCCCTAACGATTTTTTTACATTTCCTAAAATTAAGAAAAGTCTTCGTGGTCATAGGTTCCAGTCCAGTGAAGAAGCAGTCGACGCTTTCAAGTCAGCCATTTTGAACACCCCCACTTTAGAGTGGAATAAATGTTGTAATAACTGGTTTGAGCGAATGGAAAAGTGTATTAAGCTACGTGGTGAATACTTTGAAAAACAATAAAAAGTACTATAAGGTTCTATTTGTGTTTTTTTCTTCAAACGACAAAACTTAAAAGGCATCCCTCGTACTTGTACCATGGGTACCATACAATGGACTGGGGGCGATCCCAGTGACACCCAGACCAGTATAATGTAATGAAACTTGCCTTGCTTAAAGCTTAAATTCTAGTGTCAAAACTTATTATACTTTAGAATAACCACATGTGATTACAAAATCATGTTCACCATAACAGCTATTTAACTTTAAATTATGTTGCATGGGCAATTAAAAATTGATGCTGACTGTACACAACTCAGACTTTCTGCCATGTGTTATCTATCTACTAAACAGCTACTTGTTTAAATGGCCACTATTGGCCCAACAGATAAGATACCTATTTACCAGAAATACTACATTTAGATAAGTAATAGGGATAATTAGTTTTAGGTAAAGGATTTATGATGATTTAATTTAATTTGACTCCAAAGATAAGATGCCAGTTTCGATTTTTTTTAAATTTTAACTCCTCATCATATGACTCCCAAGAATAGATGAACTTTATAAGTTCAGCCCCATGTCTGTCTGTGCTACCAAACCTCCCAAACAAATTGTTTAATTCAAATGCAATTTTAGTGGACAATTTATCAGCTATCAACCAAAAAAATCTGAGCTATGATACAAATCAGAGGTGTTGTTTGATGGAAATCAGTTCAAATGTCCTATAATAGTTACATACATTACTTACATTTTATTTAAAATTATTTATATCATACCTCTTGATTTTACAATTTCCTTAATTAAAGTAGGCAATTTTAAGTTGGATAGAATGTTAATAGGTAGCTAGATAGAACATTGCGGCTACATGGTAACAAGGTGAAATCAATATTATTTACATGGAATCAATTTTCAGTGCCAAACACTTTTTAAAGAGACAGGTAGAGAATCTAATTTGGGTTTAAAGTTTAAAGGTAGGTATCGCCGGCGTATCGTACCAATCGCGAACTCGGTGGACCACACGCGGTTTTATAGAAAAATACGCCATAAAAACGCGAACCATTAAGTACTCTGCGATGCGAACGTACTTACACGGCAAACGACACACATAACATTGCAAAACACCAAGTAAGTAACCGATGCCCCAAATTCATAGGAATTCTCGAAACAATTCCGGATATTCGATCTATCTTTTGACTTGTTAAAATACGGTAATTGCGGCCAAAGTACCTGTGCGAACTGCTCCCTGATCTCGATCCTCTCTTCCTCGGTCAATTTGGAATTATCTGCCATCATCACACAATTATAATCACAAAAACAAGCACCGCATCTACAATTCTAGTTTTTTGATTCGCTGTTCACTATGTAGGTACACAAGTAAATATAAAAATATAAATGCAATATAAAATCACAGCACTGGGCAACTACAGCAGCAAAGGGAGACGCACTTTAATTATCACAACGCGGTCTCGCCACACAATATCTTGAAGCGAGTGCAATAAAATTACAAAACGCGTCAAGTCAAACCTACTCTGCGCAACGGAATAGGCGACTAGTGATGTACGTACTGTGGTTGACTGACGTGTGTTGTGATGGTAGTATATGAATCGATTCTTATCGAATGAAGACAATTTTCCTAGTGGATTTTAGATAATGTATGAAATATTTAATTAATTGCCATGATTTTGCCTAACGAAACATTCATATTGAAAGCTCTGGTTCTTTACTATCTTTACATGTTCTGGTATGAAAGTGTAGTCAATACCAACGAAGAATGACTGGGCGAATATTTAGGGTAATGCTATGAAAATATTAGTTTCCTGTTGACTTGTGTACTTACTTGAACGTATATACGTCCTTGAATTTTTTTTATTTCATTTACGTAATATTTATCGTCTTATTACATTCAAAATACAATACGGAGTAGGCGATAGGAGGATAATTTATAAGACGACCTTAGGGGGAAGTTTTAAAGAAAATTATTTTTATTAGTAGTACTCTGAAAACAATTAATGCATCGACAACGATGTGGAAGCACTTTTGTACATATAATTGTATTTTGTTTATTTATTTTGTATTAAAATTTACTGAAACAATTAATCGAATATATAGATCAAATAATATTTCCCACTACAGCACTATTCGGCGTTGCTGCGAAAAGCAATGTTACCAGTTAATGTAAGTGTTATCAAAAAAAAAATACACATATGGTAAATTTTATTTTATATGAATTTATAGAATAGAAGCATTTGAAAATTACTTTTGTTTCAATTTTAATTATTTGAAATAAACTGAAAAAATCATCAATCATAATTCCATTCGATGCGACATCTAGTTAATTTTTTATGTATTATCTGGAAGCTTAGTTTCATTCTTAGTTTCATTCATAGTTTCTTTACTTCCATAGTTGTCACTGTTTTTAACTTAGTTCCGCTATTCGACGCTAGAGTACGCTAGAGGTACACGGACTCACCCGAGAAATCACGAAGGCTCTGGAATTTTGATGCGCTTCAGTGCAGTAGAAAGAAAGTTCTACAAGGTTCCACTGCATTCTATACCAGGGGAGTTCAACCACGAGGCAAAAAAAAAACATTTAAAATCCTTATTTTATAACATTATCTGATTATACCAGTATATCTAAGCACGCGCGTCAATTAAAATTAACATTCGTTTTACTTATACAGTGAAGTAGGTAAGTATTTTTATTTGTAAGACATTTTTGGAATATCATTCAATATCTTCTGAAACCAATTTTAAGGGGGTTGTACCTATGTGTTACTATGTGTGTATTTCTACATTTAAAAAGATTTATTAAGCCCGTAATTAGATAAATCGATCGTCTGAGAGCAATCATAGAAATTTTATTTAACGTCATAGGTACCAATATAAAATAACATGTCAAAAGTTAATTACTTACACTTACATTCATCACGTTAAAACCATTGGAGATCGGGCAACAGGGCAAATATATTAATATGTATGACGCGCTGACGGACAGGTGAAGACTTGATGACGGAAAAGTAATTATACTACTAACGCGTTAAAAGTTTTGAATCAACACGATCTCCAGAACATGAAGGAAAATAATAATACGAACCCTTCCTTGAGTACCCCTGCCATCTCGCATATTCGAGACACATCTAGTAGATGGCGCTACTGGTATTTAAACACAGTGCGCGCGCCTCCCGTCACATTTCAAATCAAACAATTGAAAGTGAAACATTCTCTGAGCATTCTGAGAAAAATTCTCTGCCGAATAACCTCTACACGGTTCTTGAAGAAGTTACAGGTGAAATAAAGAAAGAATGTCGCTCATCCCGTTTTTGTTCGACGAGGTCAACTACCCCCGCCGCATTCTGGACCAGCATTTCGGCTTGGGCATCACACCTGATGATCTCCTCTCGGTGGCTGGGCCTCTCGTCAGCAGGGAGTACTACCGACCCTGGCGCCACCTCGCAGCAGCCGCAAGAGACGTCGGATCGAGCATCAAGTCCGACAAAGACAAGTTCCAAGTCAACCTGGACGTTCAGCACTTCTCACCAGAAGAAATAAGCGTGAAGACTGCTGATGGGTATATTGTCGTGGAAGGGAAGCATGAGGAGAAGAAAGATCAACATGGCTTCATCTCGCGTCAGTTTACAAGGCGTTATTCGTTGCCCGAGGGCTGTACCCCTGAGGCAGTCGAGTCCCGGCTGTCGTCGGATGGCGTCTTGACTGTGACGGCTCCGAGGAAGATTCCTCTGGCCGTTCAAGGCGAACGCAGCGTGCCAATCTCCCAGACTGGACCGGTGCGCAAGGACATCAAGGACCAGGCCAATGGAGACAAGTAATGTGATCTCAATGCTGTTATTCCTTTAAGTTACTTAATGTAAGACTGATTTGTTTTAAAGTTCAATAAATTACTGTTACCTACGAATGTATGATTTTCATTTAACTATGGCTAGGTAGGTGGTGGGTGCCTAAGTAACTATTTCCATGTCATCACTTAACCTATGGACTAGTAGGTAGGCTTATATTTTTCAAGGGCACCACAAATATTACTGCTTGAATGTTATTACGGCTGACTTAGACTAAACAATCTGTGACGGCTGACTGCATTTAGGTAGTTGCTTATAGGTAGTTAGGTAGGTACATTTTTGATAATTAAATAGGTAGGTAGTTTGATAATTTAAAAGTAGACCAAGGGTTTTAGGGCCTAAAGGTGATTTGATTAAAAAATAATGAGTAGATAACCTATTATAGGTACTAATGGTCTGTCTGACAAATGACATCTTATTTCAATTGCTATGTCGGTACCCCCAGCAGCTGAAAATGCCGTCTCAGACTCAACATTATATTATTATTAAGCGGCATGATCAATTTATTATTATAATATATGTAAAACATCCTCACACAATCTGTAATTCTAAAAATTATCCTACTAATATTATAAATGCGAAAGTTTGTGAGTGTGGATGTAGGTATGTATGTATGTTTGTTACTCCTTCACGCAAAAACTACTGAACGGATTTGGATGAAATTTGGAACACAGATAGTTTATTACCGGGATTAACACATAGGATACTTTTTATCCCGATATTTTTGTTAAGTTAAATACTACGCGGACGAAGTCGCGGGCACAGCTAGTATGTTAATATGTCGACAGGGTGGAGCTCAATCTATACTAACTGTTACTTTCTAATCTCTCTATGTAGGTATATTCTTTAATTATTTTTATCTGCTTTGTTGCCAAGATAAATAAATAAGTAAATAAATAAAGTTGCTGCCTCGGGCGACATAACTATCTATCTAAAGGACCGATATGACTAGCATCTTAAAGTAATGACCAAGACTTACCCACGAATGTAACAACGAAGGAGAAGCAATCAACTAGGCTCCAGTCGGAATAAAAATAAAATTAGCCAATTCATATTTTGACTATTTAGACACTACTACTGGGACATGGCCAAGATTTCCACTACGCGCCTACCTTTTGGGTTTAGTCAAGCGTTTAGTATGAATTTGGCATAGAGATAATTTGGACATGTGATAATGTGACATAACAGTGTAGAACCTTTATCCAACGTCTTTATATGTCAAGTAAATGTTAAAAATAAATATACTATTTTGTAGGTAGGTATGTTAGTACCTATCAGTTTCGATTCCCAATTTCTATTTGCGAATTATTTTAGCAATCTCTGATACATTGGAATCACGTGTCTGTCTGTCTCCGTCGATTTTCTCGGAAAGTCGAAAACTATTGGACGAAAACGTTAAGATTTTAGTAAAATAATTTTACCAAAAGTAACCTATACATTTCATCCATTAGCAGAGGAGAACTTAAGAATCGAAACCAAACCACTATACAATCGAGACGAAAACCTAATATTCGTAACTAAACATAAAAATTCTTAACCTGAACCCAAAAACAAAAACCTATGCATTAATTCTAAAAATATTAAGTGCTTACCTACCTAATAATGATGCGACAGAATTAATAAAAATAAATTGTTTCAAGGTGACAAAGTAGATTGGTTATCTTGGTACATTGGTACATAGTTCTACAGAATGGATCCAACCTACATCCGCTAGTAGGTACGTAGGTACGTGTGTGGATCCTTTCTGCATAACTAGGTAGGTATTATACAATTTACCTATTAACATTATGAAATATTTGAGTAGGTAGGTAAGTACTTACTTATTTAAATGTATACATAGGAAATATCTTATGTTTGTAAGGTCCGTATTAATAAATGTATCTCAAGTTTATTAATGACGACCGCTTGTCGCAGAGGTTCGAGCGAAGGCAACTCGGCTTACTGCATATGGTGGTTGCGGGTTCGATTCCCGCCGGGGCGAATTTCGGAAATGGCGTATTCGTAATTTGCCCCGGTCTGGGTGTCACTGGGATCGCCCCCAGTCCATTGTACGGTACCCATAGTACAAGCGTTGCTTAGTTTGGGACCATACACTTGGTGTGTTCGTTTGGTTATATTTTATTTTTTTTAATGACACAGTCCTAAGATTAATATGTTAAGCGATTAAGATTATTATAGCCAATTTAATTAGTAAGCTCGTACCTCCTGGCAAACAGACAAGGTCAAAGAAAGAAATTTGCGGGCAGGTACCTAGGAAGACTAACAAAATATACACATTTATTTTTGTCTAAACAGGGTTTGATATACACTCTGATAAAAACATTCAGAGTCACATTGAGGCGTCCATAAAAATGTTATGTTACCAATAAAAATGTCGATCAGTAACGATATCCGACGTGATGGAGGATGTCAGCCTGGGCAATCTGTCTACATTTTAAGACAGGTAAGTACTTAAACAACAAGTAGGTAGGCGCCAAACCACGTCTCGGGCCAAAATAAGTCTTTCACCCGAGGTAAACACTGTTACATTCACCCCTTGTGTACCAATGTACTATTTTCAATCCCCTTTCTTAAGTGCGGGAGGTACCCTAAAATAATTGTCTTTCAATATTCAAATACACAGTTTTACTTAAAATCTATTTTAGTGCCAATTTGAAGCCCTCATGAGTAGTCTCCGCATAAATTACTCTGAGGTCGGACGGAAGGACAGACGAAAATGGTGAAATTATAAGGGCGAAAGTATGATTGGTATGATTATATAATCCTATAGGTAATTGATATTGTATTTCAACATAAGCAACAATTATATAAAAATCAACAATGAAAATCTAGTATGTAGTGTAACTAGTTCAATTAAGAGTATTTTTGCAAGAAATTGGAGTTACCGGATCCGGCAAATTTCACCGGATCCGGTGGACGTAAAATGATGCCAGATCCGCCGGATCACCGGATCCGGTTTTCCGGATTGCAATCCCTAGTCAACACTGACGTATCGCGTATCCGATCAGTTTTGTTGTTTTGTTATTTGTCTTATGTAAGGTCGTGAATGGATGAATGAAAATAGATACATTATGTGGTTGTAAGACTATCCTGGTATAGTCACCTCGTATGATATGAGTTAAAATCTCATTATGCCTGTTATGTCAGAGTTATTCTCATAAAGTACTTATTACACTGGTTTCAGTTATGTGGATATTAATTCTTATATATGTTACGCGTAAAAAGCTTAGGCTACTTAATGCCGACCATTATTTGTCAAATAATTGCAAACTATCCTCATTCCAGCCTCCATCTCACCTCTCGCTATGACGATGCGCTGTGTCTTCTCCGGGGCCATGAGCGACGCCGTCTGCAGGAAGACTGGCCAGCTGATCTTGGTCACCCCGTACAGCATCGGCTGGGTTGTCTTGGCTTTCGCCAACAACAACAGCATCGTGCTCCTCGGCAGATTCATCACGGGCCTCTGTGCGGGCGCTGTGAGATCCCTCGCCTTGGTCTACATAGGAGAACTGTCTTCTCCTAAATACAGAGCCATTACTCTGTTCTGTCCAGCGATGGGGGCCGACATCGGCACTTTAATAAGCCATACCGTCCGCAAATATGTGTATTGGAAAACTAGCTGCTTCATATTCATGTTGCCCAACATAGTTTGCGCGTCTGTACTACTGTTCTTGGAGGAAAGTCCACTGTGGTTGATGGCTAAAGGTAGAAATGAAGAGGGAATTGAATCTTTCAAGTACTTTAGAGGGGATGGCGAGGACTCTGAAAAGGAGTTAGCGCTAGTGTTAGACAAATGTAAAGAGAATGCTAATAGCAATTCGTTTAAATACACACTCAGCATATTGTTCAGTCAACCGTTCCTCAAGTCTTTGGCAACAGTTTTTTCGTTGTTCATAGCAGTTCAATGGAGCGGTATCTATACAATATCGTTTTACACTCAAATTATTTTTGAGAGAACGTTTTCTGGTGAGGTTGATGCTTTTGTCTTGATGTTAAGTACTGATGGTGTAAGGCTGACAGTGGCAATATTTGTCTGCATATTTGGAAGGTTCTTGCCTCGTAAGATGACATGTTTGATGAGCGCTTACGGGGTTAATGGTATGTTAATGTGCTTGGTTATATACCTATTTATGAAACCTGTGGGTTTAGTGGGTTTAGCGATTACTATTCTGGTCATTTATATAGCATTAGGGGGTGTTCTAATAAGTATGGCCTGGTCGTTTGTAGCAGAAATATTCCCAGCCAAAGCTCGTGGTTTCGCATCGGGTTTGAGTTCGTGTATGTCGTTCGCTTTGCTGTTCGGGTCTGTGAAAGTGACGCCGAGTATAATGGCATCGTATGGGGAAGCAGTAATGTATGCCATTTACGCTGTCGTAACGTTGATAGCAGCCGTAAGTTTAAGTTGTATATTACCGGAGACGAATGGGAGGAGTTTGCAGGAAATAGAAAACACTTTATATAATAACTAGCTGAGCCCGCGACTTCATCCACGTGGAATTTAACTTAGCTGAGCCCGCACGACAGAACCCATTTTTACATTTTTTTTATTTTGTTTTTCTATAATAAAAGTAGCCTAAGTTACTGCTTATAACATCAGCTATCTACCAGTGAAAGTCCCGTCAAAATCGGTCCACCCGTTTCGGAGATACTCTTTGATTTCATGTGTTTTTATTTTTTGACGCGGATCCCTAATTTTTTCAAAAATTAAAGTAGCCTAAGTTACTCCCTATTACATCAGCTATCTGCCAGTGAAAGTCCCGTCAAAATCGGTCCACCCGTTTCGGAGATTACCCGGAACAAACACACAGCCGGACAGACAGACAGACAGACAAAAATTTTTTAAATCGCGTTTTTGCTATAGGTGTCGTATGTACTTTCATATGCATTTAGTGAAAAGGTGTTATTTTGATATTACAAACAGACACTCCAATTTTATTTATTTGTATAGAAAATAAAGTTAATGATAGTGAAGGAACATCAGATCCTAATCCTGATGCTTCAAAACCATCTGCGTAATTAGGTAGGTATAGTAATAATAGTATACAATATAATAGTAGTAATAGTATACAATACTACCTCCTTAGTGCATACGTTAATTGAGGATGTTTTAGTAATTATAACATTAAGTGATGATGTTTGTTGTTATTGTAGCTGTGTTTCTCTCTAAGTGGGATTATAATTTAACCTATAACATTTTGTGGAAACACCAATAAACGGGGCTGCGTCTAACCTAACCTAACAAATTGGCGTTATTAATGGTAGTTGTTTTGGGGCTTATTCTGCAATCAAAATAAATTACACCACTAACAATACCGACATCTCCAAAAACAATACCGACAAATAATTTATTGATAAGTACAAATCTTAATAACTTTATTTATATTTTTGTCTGACTTCAAAAAAGGGAAGAGGTTCTATGTTCGACTGTGTGTATTTTTTTTATGTATATATTAACTGATTTCTTACTTTATACTTCATGTAAAGTTTGTCCATTTCTCGAAGACGCGTGAATTATTGCAAATCGACCCATATGCCAGTGTCATAAGAGTTACAGCACGTGTCTTCGTGAAATGAACGAACTCGTACTATTCATTGTAGAATAAATCACAGGAATAAATATACATTGACCTTAAAAATTGTTGCACCATGTTTTATATAAGATAAGTACCTACCTCAATAAGTTTTAACATACTTAAGGAACAAAATTTTTTTTTATTCACTTATAAAAAGGAAATTAATTACAACTTTTAATATAATACCAGTCTCACAAAACAACAGTCTCCTTTGGTGTTGCTTAACTATCGACAATTGATGTATCGATATTATGACTAGTTTTAGAGGTCAGGATGATATTGGCAACCTATCGATACACAATCGGTAGTTAGGCAACACTAGTCTCATCGAAATATCACTGTCTCTCATTATTTGCATCCTCGGTGACCTCTTTTCTTACTGGTCCTGTGTGAGTAATAGGAACAGCTCTTTCACCTTTCAAAGTATCAGCCTTCCTCGCAGCCACGACAGTCAACACACCATCAGAAGACAACTTAGACTCTACAGCATCAGGGTTACTGTCTTCCGGTAACTTGAACCTCCTGACGAACTGTCTAGATATAAAACCGTGCTCGTCTTGCTTCTCCTCGTGTTTCCCCTCAATTACGATGCTTCCAGTTGCAATTTTGACTGTAATTTCATCTGGAGCGAAGTGTTGGACGTCTACGTTGATCTGCCATTTGTCTTTATCTGCCTTGATTGAGGATCCAGCGTCTTTGGGCCACCAGGGTTTGAAGCGAGCAGCGATGGGGCTGGTAGCTGCCGTTAAAAGATCGTTAGGCGTTATCGTCAGTCCGAAGTTCTGGTCCAGAAGTCGTCTAGGCCAGGTTGGCTCGTAGATGTATGGCAATAGAGACATGTTTTTTATCTTCTCTTCACTGTGGTTGGTGTCAGTCTACAGGAATGACCGTGAAACCCGTTTATATATATTGTGCGCGTGAGTCACTCTGGCAAATGGGGAAGTGTAACGTATTTAGAACGTTACGAGAACGTTCGGGATGCATTCGACCTTTGACGTAAGTGAATAAAATGCTTTTGGGTGTACGTATTTTAGATTAGATGATAAATTTAGATTTTATCGGTCATCTTATTTTTATTTAAGTGTGTGTAATGCTTACAGCTAGACAATACAGATATATAAAAACGGATAGGTAAAGGCAAGGCCAATTATCAGCTTATAACAATAGTAACATACTCGTATACTTACTGATAGGTTCAGGTAGACAGAGCAAGTGAGAGCAAATAGATTAATATATGAGGAAAATTATAAACATGATATACGAATAATATTAACAATATTAAATAAATATCATATTATAATATAGGTACATTAAATTCCAGAGAAGTCATTACTTAGGCCCGTATTAAAAAATCAATCTCAATCATTCTTATGTCATCCCAGTACAAAATGTCATGTTAAATGCGTACTCAAGACTGCTCTCAGACTTGAGATCGATTCATTAATACGGGCCTTTAGATGTTTTTAAGTTTAAGAACACTTATCTCAAAATGTGTGTAAGTAATTGATGTCCCGTGTACAATAGCATTTACTTATGTAGATATTGTTTACCTATTACATATTCATATTTATGTTATCGGTATGTATTATATTTTTGATTGTATTGGAACTTATATTCAATCGCTTGCTTGTACCTAAATTAGTAATGTTTCAGATATTCTATCGAATAATAATTAATTGTAACTTTCAATTGAAGTTTTACTGAAACTGAAAAATATGTATTTTAAATATTATTAGATACTGTATTTTAAGATTGAAATATTGTGGCCATTATTTGTCACACCCAGAGTACTACCTACTTCATGTTATGTAAAATATTCACCAGCCAACACTGGTGTGGACCACTAACTCATCCTGGAACAAGAAGATGGCGCCGTGCGTTGATGCAGTTTTAAAGATAAGATAAGATACATTTATTTGTTCAAACATGAGTGTACATACAAATGTATGCAAGATGTTTTAATGAAATGTTGTATTCATGTTCGCCATGAAAATGGCGTGCAAATATTGAAAGTATTAAAAGCTAATAAAAATATACCTATTAGAAAAAAACAAGGAAATTAAAATTTAGGAAAACATTATAAACAAATAATATACTTATAGATATTAATTCGTAAGAATATGGATAAATGCACACTTTTTTTAAGTATATCACTTAAACAATCTGTAATATTATAATAAGCTTTGTCTAATAGGATTTTTTAAAGTTATGTTATAAATGCGTCACTGCTTAGCTCTTTCCAGCTAAAATAAGATCTAATATAAACTAGCTGACCCTTCAGACGTTGCCCTGTCTTTTAGGGTTATGAAAAATAGATAGTAGCCGATTCTCACACCTACTGAATATGCATATAAAATTTCATAAAAATCGGTCGAGCCGTTTCGGAGGAGGTAACTAACATTGTGACACGAGAATTTTATATATATAAGATATAGATTTGTTATATTACTCACAACATAATAAAGAAATCTGGACTTGGCTACGTAAATACAGCTTTTTTGTTTAGGTGTGTTGTGAGTATTGATCTATTCATAGATACTTTAACGCCCACTGGACACGACCACGGTATTTTTAGAACGGTTTCACGATTCACCAGGTAGCCAGATATTATCAGTGGTGGTGTTGTCTAATTTTGTCGTTATGACTGAAAAAGTAGGCGGTATAGCGATAAACAAACACATTCAGAGAAGATACCTAATTACGTACGTTGTTAAAAAACCTTTAGTCTCTGTTGGAAGATTATTCCACACAGGCACATGAAATCAGAAATTAGCAAAGGTGCAAGCCTGGTTTGAACCTTCATACCTTATGGTCAGAGTCAGGCGTTCGACCACTGAGCTATCGTAGCGTATAATAGGTAACATTTTCCAGTGTGATACCGGAGAGCGGTAACTTTTCTACACGCAATAAAATTACCAAATATAAATTCAAGCATTTTATTTCACGGTTTTTTATCGTCAGATGGTAACATTTTCCAGTGTGATACCGGAGAGCGGTAACTTTTCTACACGCAATAAAATTACCAAATATAAATTCAAGCATTTTATTTCACGGTTTTTTATCGTCAGACTTTACTTTGTAAGCTGCACACGGATCTTTACTCTTCACAGCTTCCACTTGTAGCGTTGTCTCGCCTTTCTTCTGCGGCCCTGCGTGCGATATCGGTATCAGAGTTTCACAAGGAAAATTAGCATCATAAATCTTCCTCGGCGCAGTAATAGTCAGTATACCTTCAGCAGATAGTTCGGTTTTCATCGTTTTAGGGCTACAACCGTCTGGCAACTTGAATTTTCTGACGAATTGTCTCATTACGCACCCTCTCTTCGTCTGCCTTTCCTGTTTACCCTCGACTATTACGTATTCCGGCAACGCTTTCACGCGAATCTCGTCTTTAGTGAACTGGTGTACGTCAATGCTTACTTGGAACCTGTCCTTGCCTATCTTCACTGTTGGTCTTAAGGTCCTGGTTTGCTTGAGTAACGGGTACATCAAGGGTCTTATATGCATCGTTATGAGTGGACGAAGTATCATTTTTATTGCTGGCGTTTGGTAAATAATCAAACAAAAATTAGAACCTACCTATTACCGATCTGATAATGCACTGCCTCCATATATTACAAGATATTGACACTATATTACAAAGTACCAAGAAGCTGATATTGCAAAGTACTCTGGGTGGCGTTGACATTTGATAAATCAAGGAGGCGACAATGTGGAAAATTGTTGTTAAGGAGCTTGCCAAAATGCCGCCTGCATAGATATATTTGACTGATTTACAGTAAAGAGGACGGTAGGCGCCCGCCGTAGAAAATCTATGGTTTTCCGATGAGGACGGTCACATTTTTGTACTGTATTGTTATTAAATGTATTTGTTATTGCTATTTGTTGCTTGACACTGGGGATTAAATTCGGTAAATCGCGTAAATAAATTGATAATCAATCCTTGAAATAAAACTATTATACGGATTTTATCGCGTTTATTTACTTTTTTATGTTCCCGAAGCAACCGAAACGTCGGGAACATAAAAAAGTAAATAAACGCGATAAAATCCTTATAATAGTTTTATTTCAATGTATAGTATTCGCGTAAATATGAGAAAACAATATGATAATTATCATTGATTATAATCAATCGATAAATTGCAGAAAGTATCTCTATGGAATCGGTAAATTCATGATAATTGAAATTCGGTAAAAACTAAAATCGAAAAAAGGAAATCAGAAAAAAATTAATGAGCCGACGCGACGGTCACCTTAGATCTAGGTAACTACTATTGATCAGCCAAGTTTGAACTCAATCTAGTTGTTCCTAGACATACCTTTATCAATGCCCTACGCTACTAGTTAGTAATGTTACAAATTAGAGGGTAGAATATAACCTATTGCAGGGTTAAATGAAAATATGGCATACTAATGATAGATGTAGGTACCTACCTCAAAAAATTATAACATTTTAGGTAGGAGGTATATTTTAGGAATTTAATTCCTCGTAGGGACTACGGAAACCAAAATCAAACACATTTTGCAAGCAAAAGAAAATATTTATTTATAAACTTAATCCTATAATACAAAAGTAATCAGTCTCAAGACATTGAAAAAGTAGGTACTTAATGGAAAACTTCGAACTCAATTAAAAGCGTCTACTTTGCCTTCTCGGTGCCTTCGCTCTGATCCTTGATCTCCTTGCGGACGGGGCCGGTCTGCGCGATGGGGACACTCCTCTCGCCTTTGATCGCGTCCGGCAGCTTCCGCGGCGCCGTGATGGTGAGCACGCCGTCCGACGACAGCCTGGACTCGACCGCCTCGGGGGCTGCGCCCTCCGGCAGCGCGTACCTCCTCACGAACTGCCGGCTGATGAAGCCGTGCTCGTCCTTCTTCTCCTCGTGCTTCCCTTCCACGACTATGTACCCGTCAGCGGTCTTTACCGAGATCTCTTCGGGCGCGAAGTGTTGCACGTCCAAATTCACCTGGAATTTGTCCTTGTCTGACTTGATTGATGATCCTACGTCTCTGGCAGCCGCCGCCAGTTGCCTCCAAGGTCTGTAGTAGTCTTCCGAGAGCAGAGGTGTGGCTACAGCAGTCAGGAGATCGTCTGGTGTTAGCGCCAACCCGAAGTCTTGATCCCGAAGGCGGCTGGGCCAGAAATTACGGGAACGAGGTTGTTCGTAGCCGAAGACGAATGGTAGCAGAGACATTTTGAAGAGAATTTAGTTGCTTTGGATTTGTTACGTGAGTTCGTTTGCTTGTTAACGCTTCGAACGCTGGATGCAAATGCAATACCGGAGTTGAATCGCGCTCAGTATTTATACCATTTGAGCAGCGCCATCTATGAGCGAGTAGAAAATTCTGGAAAGTACTGTGTGGCACGTCAGCTCTGCCGTAATTGCAAACGATGTGTGCAGTGTGACTCACACATGTTTATGTTTTGCGCGTGCGTTATCGGTTGCGTAGTACCTAGGTAACTCTCCTGAAAATTCGCGATCGATGATTCTGATAGGTATGTCTGCGAATTCTGTGACGCTTGGGATGTTTGTAAACAAACATCTATGCGAATGATATGTTACCTACTTTTTTTTCAGTATATAATATTTTATGAATCAACAAGTTTATTACTACATAGGAAGCAGTTATTTCATACAAACATAGTTCTTATTTTAAAAACCCTGCTAATGGATACAGGGAATGATTCTGTCGGAAACTGTAATTTAGGAGCCATTCATTTACTTACCTACCTACTATATACTTACTTACCTACTTTTCACGAATTCTACTGAGGTACCTAGGTAAGTAGGTACCTATTTAGGTTGTAGATACCTACGAATGCCTACGATGCACGGAGTTAAAAGTAAGGTACTTAGTATTTAAGATTGAGCTTTTAGAGGGTCGCCGGTGTAAGTACCAAGTACCTACCCAAGTACCTACTTAGGTACTTACCTGTGTAATATAATTTTTTTGGTAGGTAAGTAAGTACCTATTTGTCATGCCTACCTGCCTACTACTGTGGTAGTCTGGTAGTTGATCATATCATATCCCTTCACTAATTAAGAAAGAGCAGATAATATTTAAACGGCTGAACAGATTTTATTGAACCATACCTAAACACTCTCGATAAATCATCTACCTACCTATCATACGGAAAAAAACTCAATTTTAATCGGTTCATTAGCATGAGCGCTACGATGAAAAAGATACAGATATACACATGTTAAACTGATAACACCCCTCTTTTTCGTCGGCGGTTAAAAAATGTTTTATGAATCTTCATTATTTTCAGGTGGGGGTTTATGAAAGGGGGGGGAAAATTTCATTATTTTTGAGCTACGATGTACCGTTTACGAGATAAACGAGGTTTTGTAGTTTTTTATTCCCATTTTATATTTCTAACCTATGTCATGCATTTACATATTTTCTTTTTTTTCCTCCGTGGGGAAATCCTCATTGATACCCACGCTACCTACGTACCTACGACCTATTTATACATTGTTACAGATGGAGGTGATAGGTACGACTAGGACTGCGTAAAATTTATAAGGAAGTACCCTAGATAGGTACTTTTTCAGCGTTTTCTGGTACGTAGGAACTGGGAACCTACCTAGGGTAGAGTGGGTAACAGTGAACAACTTTTTTTATTCGTCGAATTACCTATGTCCTTACTAAATGATACTAGGTCTCTTGTTTTTTTTCAGTTATCTATACAAATAAATAAAATTGGAGTGTCTGTTTGTAATATCAAAATAACACCTTTTCACTAATTGCATATGAAAGTACATAAGACACCTATAGCAAAAACGCGATTTTTTTTTTGTGTCTGTCTGTATGTTTGTTCCGGGTAATCTCCGAAACGGCTGGACCGATTTTGACGAGACTTTCACTGGCAGATAGCTGATATGATAAGGAGTAACTTAGGCTACCTACTTTTATTTTAGAAAGCAAAAACAAAATGGATCCTGTCGCGCGGGCTCAGAACGCGGGAGCGGGCTTTTTTGTTAAGTTAAATTCCACGCGGACAAAGTCGCGGGCTCAGCTAGTAATCTATAAGTAGGTACCTACCTATGTGACATCATTCAACTACAAATTGAGCATAATAATATGGTTAAGACAAGACCCTGACTTTTTTGCCCTATGCAGGTACTTAGGTACCTAGGTACTTTACCAACAAAATATTTAAGTACATTCCTATTAGTATTAACTACTTACTAAATAATTAGGTACCTAGGTATCTAAAGGCAAAACAAGGTTTGTTGCCAAAAAAAAATACCTACTTACCTAGGTACCTGTTTTTGCTTTTATATGAATTTACTTAAGTAGGTAATTTTAGCATTTTTATTTAATTACCTACCAACTTAATTCAATATTACAGTAAGAATACATAGGTACCTGCTTCAATGCCAACTTTTTCCTAACTAGTAAGTACCTACTTACCTAACAAATTCTTTGATTTATTTTTTTAATCAAAACGCGGTCACTTGTTATTAATTTGACCTTGTACATGACCTATCCAAGTTGCATTGCATGGAACGTTATAGAAGCGCCCAGACACAGGGCGCGGGTTGCGATCGAAGCGGCCATGTTCGAGATGGTTCGCGGGCATCGACCCAGCCTTGGCGCGTATTGCGCGCCAGGGGCGATCAAGCTGGGCTCGCTATTATTAATAAATTCAATACTCTTGTTAATCTGTTCTAAGGATGTGTATTCAAATTCAACTATTGATCATTTAAAAAAATGTCTGTGCGTTATTCGATACTCATAAAATTTAAAGTTACAATATAATGTGAATGCGTTTTCAAGACCTAAAAATATGTTTCTCATGAAGTAACAAATAACCAAAATACCTAATTAGTAGGCGTCACTCTCCAATTTTTTTTTTTTTTACTTCAGTGTCAAAAAAGATAAACTAGGAATTTTAATACATAACTAGTATCATAAGCATAACCAAACCCTCAAAAAATACCTATAAAATTAATAAAAATTGTATGAAATTTGCGAATTATGACAAACTCCATTACCATTTAGGTCAAATATACCTAGCAATGTTTTTATTTAAAATAGGTAACTTACGAGTGGTTAATGCGAGTTTTCATTTTATAGTAAACCTACCGTGGACGTTGGGAGTAATCCTTTATTATTTTGATGGTACCCACCTTCGGCACCTACCTGCCATACCAACCAATCTGTACCAAAAACATTTTTTCCACAATACTGGTACCTAACTTCTTAAAAATATGAAGGAGAGCCTTAGTAATGGTATACGTATACAGTACAGAAGTTATTATGCCAAGAAAATATTTTTATTATGGACAGCAAAACAATATTAACAAATATTATTTTTGTCATAGCGACCCATACGCCTTAACACCCCTGAACTCACACAGCTGACTGATGAATAATTGTGTCGAGTATTTTCTACGCGATACTAGATGGCGCTTCCACCAATATATAAACCGACGACGCGCGAGACTGGTATGTTCAGTTATCAAGCGAAGCGAATAAGCGAAGATACAAGCTATCTTAAGCGAACAATTTCAAGTGATTTTTCGGAGTAACTTCACAACATACATAATAACTTCAAAATGTCTCTGCTGCCATATTTCTTCGACGACTACAATTTCCGCCGCCCCCGTCGCCTTCTAGACCAGCACTTCGGATTGGCGCTTACACCAGACGATCTCCTGACTGCTGTAGCCACGCCTCTGCTCTCGGAAGCCTACTACAGACCTTGGAGGCAACTGGCGGCGGCTGCCAGAGACGTAGGATCATCGATCAAGTCGGACAAGGACAAATTCCAGGTGAATTTGGACGTGCAACATTTCGCGCCCGAAGAGATCTCCGTGAAGACCGCTGACGGGTACATAGTCGTGGAAGGGAAGCACGAGGAGAAGAAGGACGAGCACGGCTTCATCAGCCGGCAGTTCGTGAGGAGGTACGCGCTGCCGGAGGGTGCCGCCGCCGAGGCGGTCGAGTCCAGGCTGTCGTCGGACGGCGTGCTCACCATCACGGCGCCGCGGAAGCTGCCGGACGCGATCAAGGGCGAGAGGAGCGTCCCCATCGCGCAGACCGGCCCCGTCCGCAAGGAGATCAAGGATCAGGGGGAAACGAAAGAGCAGAAGGCGGAAAAGTGAAGTCGGATTAAGTTGTAAATATCCTAACAGCGCCCTTTCTGAAAAATGTATTTGATGCGATGCGAAAATGTGATTACTGATTAAGTAAGTACTTATCACTCCATAGTTCTTGAAGGAAAGGAAGCTGAATTCAGGATGACGTAGCTTTTTAGCAGTGTACGTAATGTTACCCTCTAAGATACTAAGTATTATTCCAAAGGATTGGCGAAGCCACAATATTGTGAGACTGATATATTTTTGTTTGTAATTGAAATCTGTAAATAAAGTTTTAAAATAACTTTAAAATATTGTTGTTTTTCTGTCAGAAGCACAGTTTTATAAATCAACTCTTTATAGGTTCTTACTTCTTAGTGTACCTATATTCCTAGATACAAAAAAATTACCTACTATCCTACCTACAAAATTGCAAAAATTATCTGAATCCAATTTAATTGTAAGCCATTTTAGGTTAGGTAGATTAGATATGTATACACTATAAACTATTTGTCCACTTTGTAAGTGAATCTAACAGCGCACCTAGCGGACAATAGCGGAAACATACAAAGAGACATGGACATATCAACTTATCAACAACTATCGTACTTACCTACCTATTAAATTAGTAACATTTTACGATTTACATTTAATGCAATATGTAAAAGAAAAACGTAGAAAACGTAGAGAACAGATCCTTTTCTAACGTGAATTTTACGAGTCACTAATGTCTTCGTAAAATAGGTACCTAGGTATTTGTATAGTAGATGGCTAATACCCACTTAACACCCAGATAAATACCCTAGGTAGGTAGATAGCGAAATGAAACGAGCAACTGTATGAATTGTTTTTATTTAGCTACAACAAAACGTAACCGCGCCTCGACAGACGCCGGTAAACAATAATACGACATTATTTAAGTGTATAAAACAATTTAATCGTTTAGAAGCTCAGTTACGTTACGCATATCACTACAGTGCCGTGAACCTATTCACATTTTAATTATAATTGGACGACGTTTTCCAAAACGGAACCAAGCTACACACACTTGCGCAAACAAAAACCAACCTTGAACCACTAACATAAGGTTGGTTTTGGTCTTCAGCAGTGCTTGTGGGTTGATACCGTTCTGCAAAACGATATCCAATTGATAGTTCAGTATCGGTTTGGAAACTAAACCTTAAATATCGATGGCTAAACTCGCTTTTCGTGAGAATAAAAAATATAATGACAGCTTGACACTTCAAATCACGAGTCCGTAAAAAAAAAAAAAAACATTAAGCCTGGTTATTGGTTGAAATTAAACGACGGACTACCATGTTTGTTTACAAACATCGTAAGTTCTATTAATAAAAGTTACTCTACATAATACCTATCTACTGTGATAGGTAATGCTCATAGCTATAGCAATCGCGTTTGGGGGTCAAGTCTGCTAATTTCGTTGACATTCAAGCCGAAACGAACGCCAAGAATGTATCATTTGCTATGAAAACTTCACGCAGATAGGTATTATATTATTGGTTTCAATTTTAACGTTCACGAAATTACCATCCTTGGCCTCGTGGTTCATCTCACGATATCATAAATAGGTGTTACGATATGGTTCACGATACAACAGACGACATCAGTACTATGCGCACCATGCTTGTTATTACTGTCGGTGTAGGTATACAGGTAAAAATACCCACATTACCTACCTTTTTTGGATAACAAAAGAATACGAATTTAATAACTACACCTGCTGTTTTTTTAAAAATAGACCTATTATTGCCTATGCGATGTATATTTAAACATAGATATTGATGTCAAATACCGCTACTGGAAGGACGGATATTTCTGCTAGGTTAAATAGATGCTATAATATGGTGCACTTGCGTAAACCATGGTTCACATGAGTTAAACCAATAACTTGGTGTAAAGTAGACTCTCTTTTGAGAAATAATTACTAATTAACTATCATCTACCCTGGTTGACGCAAGTGGATCAAGTATGTTACTGTTTCCAAACCGACATTAAAATATATCTACAATCAATTAATATTGCTATACATTGAGACTACGAGATGATCGTCGCGGACACGGTTAAATTTAACTAACACACTTTACAAGCGACCACGTTTAACTAAAGACTTACTTAATTTAAAAACAAGTTTTAAACGAACATTGATTACGTTAACTAATACTAATAAACAAGATAACGTTATAGTTAGAAAGATAATCTCATTTAAATTTATAAGCTTTTCGTTATAACATTTTTGCATGTCCTTTTGCTATTATTGTTGATTTATTATTAAGTACGAGTGCAGAATAGTAGTTAGACAATATTTCTTTAAAAATTATATTTCTTCCAGTGTTTTACTATTTATAAACTATATCCTATTTTATTTACATGGAAGGCATGAGGCGTGTGCACTGACGATATTATATAAAAAAAATAAAAAAGTGATTTCATACATATAAAATATAACAAAAAGATAACGTAAATACTCATAAAATAAGCGTAATACTCGTAAGTAATAAACATTTACATATTCAATGACATCTACAGCAGACTCTTCAACATTGAGTTTTTAGAAATATTCTTTTGCTAATTTCTCTTGTAAATTTATTTTAAATATAGCTACATCATCTATATTCTAAGCTACATAAAGATGTACTTACGCCATTTGCTTTGCAACATCTAACATTAGAAATACAATAGGTATAAAATTGAGCTTTCTTGATATGTATCGTTACAGGGATGCGTCCCGCATTTTGTTTTAATCACGTTTCATTTTCGATCAATTAAAACAGAATTGATAAGTAGAAAACCCCCTATCGTTTTTGTATCTTTGTGTTTACATAAACATAGCTTAGAACCAACTCGCCAATTCCAGCTATCAAAACTTCCTCTTTGAAATCGGTTGATTCGTTAAACGATGGTACAGATTTGGAACAGACACAAAGAAAAGACGCAATGACACTCAGACATTGCGTTCCGCCGGTCTTAGTCAGGTCGGGAGCTAATTAATAATTACAATTTCATTTTCTTATACATCAAAAAGTATATATATAATATTAGGCGACAATCAATATATTCTGGTGGCATAATTTTCAGGATTAATTTCTTCAATAAATCATCGTTTATTACATAACAACAATAAAGGAAACAACATTTTAAAAGTGATATTATAAAGATTTATACAATAGATGAAGAATACAAGTTTATACATCAACATAACTAAATAAGCGTTTTCATGATTTAAGTATAAAAATACTAAAAACCTGCCCAGGGGTGACAAATTCAAGTTTTATTAACCTATACATTGTTTTAACTAAATTAATTCCACGTTGTTGATACTCTCAATCGCTTGACCGAACATGCGATGCTAAATAATCGCGCAATAAAAATACTCAACGAATACAATTCAACTCGCGCGAACTACAATTGGGATACTCAATCTTATATATATAGTTACGTTTAATCGCGAGCTCGATCAATGCGATGCGATGAACGCATGTTCGTGCGAGCGATTGCAAATTTCGACAACAAACAACGGTCTTCGACTTTGTTCTATAAAATGTAGTGTATGAATGGTTCGTCAAATAATCGGTTAGCTGACGGATTAAACAACTATGGACTGATTGATATTGCTTTTTTCGTCGCATAAGGCTAATATGGAAGGATTTACATAATTAAATTTATGGTTTAGGACACAGCTCAATAGATTTTAAAAATCTGAATTCGGAAACCGACACCGAGACGGTGCCAGGTATAATGGCAATTGGCTTCTTATTATTATATTGGGACCTGACTTTCAGCGACTGGGTGCACAGGGCCCTTATTACGTTAGCTACTTAAAACGCAATAGAAAAGCAAACGCTCGCGTTCGAGCGTTTAAAGGCTAATTTGCTTTCAAACGTGAGCGTTCAAACGCTAATTAGCTTTCAAACGCGAGCGTTCAAACGCAAATTAGTTTTCAAACGCGAATTAGCTTTTCTATTGCGTTTTAAGTAGCTCTAACGTAATAACTCAACCTACTCCTCCGGGGTATGCACATAATAAAATGCTATTGGTGGTTCGTTTACTACTTAGAATGATCAGTATTGCGATTCATTAGGGCTGGTGATTTAATGTATCTGTAGACAAGTTGGTTCAGTAGTGGTTCGTCTACGCGTTCGTCAAATTTTATGAGGTATGTTTATTACGTTCAATATAAGGATATATTTTAATAAAACGACCTTTTTTATGGCGTTTTAGTAAATTTAACTAGGTACCAAAAAAATAATAAATTAGGTACTTCTTCACTTATCTTCTTCACGTATATTGCACTTCTTTATAATTTGTATAAGTAAGTATGTTGCAAATATTTTATTATGATTTTGTGCTACATAAGTATTTTGGAATCATTTTTGGTTTGGTATTATAAGTACTTACAAGCATTTTTTCCTAACAAATGTACAATTTATTTTAGCGTCGAGGGATAAATATAGTGTCTTTACCTAGCATTTTAATACGACCAATTGACATAGGCATTGTTATGTGACATAGTTTGGGTATATTTATTGTACATACCTGCAATCATTGTGAAACTAATTGTTTGGAATAAAAAGTCTGATACCAAATTATAAACAGGTATTAAAACTTTGACACTACAATGTTGATAAAAAATAACATTTTTTTGTGCTTAATTATTTTTTTATTTTATTCAAATATGTAGGGTGCGTGGGATATGTGATGTTGGTTCACATATTATATAAAATTACTTTAAAACGGAGCTGTCCGTATTCATACGTCAAAATCAAAAAAGTTTTAGCATGATTCTTGTCCGATTTATTAATTTACTTCGATATGTTAAATTAAATAAAGAAACTCAAGGCGTCAATAGCCTAGTGGTTAGAGGGGCCGACTTCGTAGCCGAGAGGTTCCGGGTTCGATCCCCATCCTGGCCATTCAACTATTGACGTGAGCCCACTTCTAACACAAACATTAGCTTAGCTGGAGGGGCTAACGGGAATACTAGGTAATGTGATAAACTCACAGTGCTAGAAATCTTTTTTTTTATAAAAAAAAAACTACCAATGATGTCACTCATTAAGTACAACAAACGTCTAAAACAAGCATTAACAGGTGCCTAAGCACATCACTAATATTAAAAGTACAGAACACAAGATATCTATGTCTACTTCAAATTAAAGCTTCATTATTTACCATTTTACATTACATTACATCACGTATTGTGTAATGTATCGGGTATCTAATACAACTAGGTGTTGTCTAACTAATATACATACATTGATAATGTTGGGTACTAAAGATAGCAAGGTAAGCTAAAATTAGTAAGTAATAACTTCAAATAAGTCATATTTCCTGGTTTAACTGTGGATGTGAATCTTCTCTTAGTATACAGGTTGAAACAGAAAGGGTATACTTTTTTTTCAAAACTCAACTTTGTAATTCTAAAACTATCAGCTTTTGGAGGAAATTTGAAAACAAAAGGTGTTATAGCTGTTGACAGATTTCACAAGACTACAAAACCTTTAACCTACTTCAACTGTCGCACAAAGACCATGGTTTTAGATTTGAATAGTAAAGTAGCAAAAAAAATTGTATACCCTTCTTGTTTCACCTAGTATATACAAGCATTTAACTTAGTTGTTGGGGCTAACGTAGTTCTCTATAGACATTCGCAGGCATAAAATTAAACAAGCACAATACCTAAACAAATCACGTAACAAACAAAGGAGAATATTGTGACATTAAAAAATATATAAGAACATTTTTTTCCTTCGTTTTGGCTCGTTTTTTGCATTTAGCCAGTGTCAAGTAAAATAATATTTACAGGTTTTATTTAGGCATGTATCGGGTACATACAAGGCCACTGGCAAGACCTAATCAAACTCCCCAAAGCCTATCAGTAAATTGATTTATACTTTACAGACAAATTACCAGACAATTTTGTGGATGACGAGAAATCATGTTACAAACCCTTTTTGTTTCAGTTGCCCACACTCATGTCCGTTTATGAACATGCAATGATTAAAATTCCACCAACATAACACCATTGTAATTCAAAGAAGCACACATTTTGGAAATTAAAACCAAAATGACAACTTCCACTTTGCCTCTTCCCGCCAAAAAGCCGTCAAAACAAACTTTGAGTGAGCAAAAAAAAAAACAGCCATCTAGTGCACGTATTAATAAATCGATATCAAATTTTAGATCGATTTTGGAAATGTCCTAAAGTCATCCCAGTACAAAACGAAATGTCAAACCTAAAACTGTTTTTATTTCTTAAAACCAGTGAGTTTAAGATAATAAATGTCAGAAAGGCTGCTGCTAACTTTAGTCCCAACCAGATTATTCTAGACGTGCATTCACATTGATCGATTATAATAACTACATACAGTCATCTAACAGAAAGGCGACACTACATCAGATACTACCCTAGTGATGGGAACAAAACAAGATTACATGCCGCAGACTTTGACGAGAAGACATCAGTTAATGGTACCTACCGATAAAATTTTGGTACCGAAAATAAGTGTAATGGTACCTACCAATAATAATTTGGTACCAAAATAAGTGTAAAGGTACCTACCAATAATGGTTAGGTACCAAAAATAAGTGTAATGGTAACTACCAATAATAATTTGGTACAAAAATAAGTGAAATGGAACCTACCAATAATAATTTGGTACCAAAAATAAGTGTAATGGCACCTACCAATGATAATTTCATACCAAAAATAAGTGTAATGGTACCCACCGAGAATCATTTGGTACCGAAAATAAGTGTAATGGTAGGTACTGATAATAATTTGATGTATTGAGTTAAATAATATTAGATATACTCTTCGACTGTGCTTTAAATCAAACTATTTACATATATAATAAGTAAAGGCATGAATGTTTTGGATAGCAAAGCTGGAATGGGAATTTGTAGCTCTTATGTCATGTACTTAAGTACTATTCCGTGAGTAATTTACATCGAATTCATTATTTTAAGTGATTTTTAAAGCAAAATTATTGAAATGTCTGCAGCATGAACCAATCTACACTACCAGAGATAAGGAACAAAACTCAAAGGCCTTTATTCCACTGAGATATTCTCAATCTATGCAACTGAGATGCGATCGATAAATCGCCAGTTGATAATAATATGCTATTCTATGAAGTCAGGAATAGAGTTGAATATAGTCCAAAATTCGGTAGCATTGCGTCGTGTACGAAGTCCGGTCCATACACGCTAACCAATTTCGATAACTACGGTATATTCAACTGTATTTACGACTTCATAGAGTACAGTATCAATAGGCATGCTATGGGTCGCATCACAGTCGCGTAGCTTGTGAATGACTCGGTGGGACAAAGGTCGAACAGTGTAAAAGGCATAATACACTTATTTACAAAACCCAGCCTTTAAGATCGACCTAGAAGCACCAGTTCTAAGTCAAAAATAAACGAAATACATCTATGATATGTTTAGTTTAGTTAATCATGTCAGTCTTCATGCTACTACTAGAGTAAGTCCTAAGTAAACGGATTTGACAATCCCATAAGAAGAGGACGCGATATTTCCAAAAATGAAATCACCAAAAAGCTTCACCGAATCATAAAAAGTACATCCAATTTCGTAATACACATCTCTAGAAAAATATTTAAGTATAATTGCATCAGCAACAAGTTCACTAGAATAATAATTTAATATTGTAATACTCACAGCTTTCATGATATGTATAATTTTCTTATAAATATTTACATCTATTACACTTACATCTATATAATCAACTGTGATATGTGTCGTCTGTGCGTTATCTAAAGCGAGTGCGCCGTGCTGATTCTCAATGTCATTTACAACAACTACATTATATTCAATAAATTCATCGTAACATTTGAAAATAGATATACAATTGATATTTTCGTACGAAACATATTTGCCGTGAGGTGCGACGTCCACGGCGTTAGTTGATGAACACCCATCTTCGATACTTAGCGTACTATTCAATAAATTCGAGAAACAATTGACAATACTCTTGAAGAAAAATATGGTGCTGATTAAGGATATAGTTTGGTTGAAGTTGCAAAGGAGGGTGATGATAATAATGGCGATATAGACAATATGGACAGGCCTGTGGGTGGCGATGGCAGAGCTCGGGGGCGTGGGGTAGACTACGTCGACTTCGGCGATCTTGAAGATGGAGAGAAGGAGATGGGAGGAAATATCTTCCTGCTGGGAGTTGATCCGAGACTTAACCACCTTGAGGACGTCGATGCATTCCTCCTGAAAGATGAACAATTTAAATTTATCCTATCCTTCGTAACAATATCACTACATAGATCAAACTAAGTCGCTTCCCGCTGTCCCCCTGTCCCTATGTATGCTTAGATCTTTAAAACTACGCAACGGATTTTGATCCGGTTTTTAATAGATATAAATATTCAAGAGGAAGGTTTAGATGGATAATACATGCATACTATAGTAGAGAAACACTGATAAAAAATACCCGTGCGAAGCCGGGGCGGGTCGCTAGTGTCCTAAATTTTACCTCCATATTAACGACCTGGATTAATACCTTGGAGTATCTAAAATTGCATGTAACCAGCAAGCTTTCATCATCCATCACATATCTTCCTCTGAAGACTCTATGACGTTACAAGATTTGAAAAATTTGATCAAATTCAAGTAAATTCTATACTATACCTTCTCTCTATCAAGTAGAGCTTCGCCCGCCTCTCGGAGCGCCTCCTGCTCTCTCTGCGGCACACTGGCTGATATTATCACGTTTTCGTTGCTTATGTTGAAGAGAGTCAGCGTGCAGTTTGTCTGAAAATTAATATAATCCATACTAGTAAATATAAAAGTGAATCTCTATTTCCTTGGCCATCGCATCACGCGTGAACGGATGGAAAGATTTCGTTATTTCTTCTTTTGTTGTGCTTATTATTGTGCTGGTTCTTTTTCTCCCTGCTTGAGCCGTCCACGGGCCTTGACCAAGTGTGCCAGCTAGCAGCTATAGTTTATGATTACTTGTTCCAATACTCACCCCTTCATTACGCACACTGTACAAGTACTGCTGGAGCAGCCTCACTGCGTCCTCAGCGCCCAGGCCAGTGTGCGGCCGCAACAACGCCTCGTCCACAGCACTGAAGCCCAGGAGTAGGTACACGCCTTCAGGGAGCTTGTATTCTCCTGCAATTATGAAGATTTGAAGGTTTGAAGGATCTAGAGACAATAGTGTTGCCTGCTTTCATTGCGTTTCTGTTTCTGAGAATGTCTGCCATTTTTTTAAATTGAAAAGTTAACTGTTTATTTTATTGCCGTCTCTTTTCAGTGCAAGCAGCATTCCAAACCGGTGATAGATGAGTGCTTTGTTGGCATACGGGATAGAATAAAATATTTTTCATTACTCATACTCTGAAAGTAGGTCTGAAGTCCCTGAGGAGCGGGTTGAAAGTAATACTTTTCCGGCCCGGGAGAATCGCTTTCAACTGACAGCTGTCAAACTATTAAAAAAACAACTAGTTCCATTTTCACATTTCTATGGAACCATGTTCAAACTTTTTCTACAGTCACTCAATTACAGCACGATGTAAAATTGAAATAACATAAAGTTAAGTATTCATTAAAGAATATATATTTTTAAATAGCTTCATTATAATTTAGTTTCAAGAATTTCTTTAAAATAACATAGATTTGGGCAAAATATTTAAAGATGAAAATGAAAAATAATGGCAAAATAATGAAGTTGGCCGGCGAACGAAAAAAAAAAATAGACGGCAATCCGATCTTTTTTTTTTGAGTTGTAGAGTATTGTTTATACTTCCTTGTATTATTTCTTAAGCCAATACCTGTTTTTTTATTTTTACTTTCCTTGTATTCGTAATGAAAAGCACAGTGTTTACCTCGGGTGAAAGACTTATTTTGTCCCTCGAACTATTAGCGCCCTCGCTACGCTCGGGCGCCAAACCCCGTCTCGGGGCTAAATAAGTCACTTTCACCACTTGTGTAACAATGTACAATTTCATCTACTTATACCAACAAATAAATAAAATTGAAGTGTCTGTTTTTAATATCAATATAATAGCTTTATAGTAAATGTATAGTAATGCAATCCTTTCTTAAATTTCCTGTATATCTGTTTGTTCCAGCTAATCTCTGAAAGGACTGGACTGATTTCGACAGGACTTTCACTGGCAGATAGCTGATGTTCTAAGGAGTAACTGAGGCTTCTATATTATCGCAGTACTTTGATTATAATAAGAATTGCAGGTATTTGCCCTCACTACCTGGATTCGGCCTCATGCAGATGAAGGAACCAGAGTAGCAGTAGCAGCGCCCTCTGTAGGCCTGGTACGCAGGCGCCGCGTGCGAGTAGTGCGCCAGCCGGGACGAGCAGGGGGCGCGGGGGACGCACGCCACCTTGCACGACACCTGGAGGGAAGCCTCGCAGACGCACAGGTCCGTGCACTCGGCTAGTTCAGCTGAGCGGTACAACTGGAGAAGAGAAATGAAAATACTCCTTATATGCTACTACAAAAGGATTTAAATAGAGGAATTTAAAAATATATTCGTGCATATTGGTAGTAGTCATCAGGCCTAACCTAACCTAAACCTTTCTACTTCGATTATCAGCCGATTACTTACTAAAGGTCTATTTGGCTACAAATATACAAATATGCTTTGAAGCGCGTTGCGCAGACTTTTCTTATTGTAATGTAGGTGTTGTAGTGCTGGTAGTTCACGTCACAAATAAGATACTAGTAGAGCAAGTAAAAGGCGTTGTATTCTATACAAAATGGCGATGAAGAAGAAGTAAGAGACAATATAGTGTTGCAAATATTATTATTTTTGCTATATGTATTGGCTTACAAATAGGTATTGTTGGCTGCTTAGGCTCAGGAAGCATTATCGAGACGAACTAGAGGTACTTATCCTATAAGAGATGGCTAATTGGTGATGACGTTTGGAATGTTTGAGCAAATCGACGACCGCTTGGTGCAGTGGTTAGAGCGTAGGCCGCTCGGCTCACTGCACTGGGTGGTTACGGTTTCGATGTCCGTCGGTGCAAATTTCGGAAACGGCCTTTTCGAAATTATTTCCCTGGTCTGGGGGTCACTGGGATCGCCCCCAGTCCATGGTACGGTACCCATAGGACAAGCGTTGCTTACGTTGGGACCATATAGTTGGTGTATTCGTCTGGCGATATTATTTATTTATTATAAATGTTGAAATTCTTGGGTTAGCTGAAACATGATTCAGGTTCTATAATTACCCGTCTGGTCTCTCCCATCTTGATGTACTGCGCCTGATCATCGCTCTCTGGCTTCTTCACGATGCAATACTTGGTCGGCTCGAGGGTGGTCGTCGGTTTAGGGGTAGTAGTGGTAGTGGTGGTAGTGGTGGTGGTGGTGGTAGTGGAAGTCGTTGTGGTCGCCACGGTGGTCGTTTCTGTGGTGGTTTCTACCACCGGCTCGGAGATCTGAGCGATCTCGTGGGGAAGCACCGTTTGTTCTGACATCGTTGTGATTGGGCTTATCTCTTCTCGGGTCTCCTGAACAAGAATGAATTTAGTTGTTTGTGTGACAAGTCATGGAGGAAATTTGGATAAGTGTTGATTTCCACTGCCGGGGAGCGGGGAGGGGCTCCCGGCTATGTCACAAACAATTAATTGCTGTAGAATAATATCATTGATATAATAATCATGTGAGACCAGTTGAAACTATGTATTGTTGAAAAGATCTAATTGTGTGTGATATCAATAATGCAAAGACATCATCATCGAGGGTATTAACAGGAGAGCTAAGCTTTTATGCGGTAGCCAATTTACTATAGCTCTTATACGGGCTAGATCAAAGATTATGTAATAATATTACAAATTCTTTGGGCTAGATCGACCAGGATAGACCACCCTCTCATAAAAGATCGGCGTAAAGCAGCTAGGTATTAGGCGTGAGGGTGTCGCCCCGTTGCAGTGGTGTTACATCGTAAACCTAGTAGTAACTTCTTTTCTCTTTAAAAATATGGCCCACCCAAGTTATTAGATATTTAGCCAGTTTATTTCCATGGGTTACATTGACACTTGACAGTTCAGACAATAGACAATAGACAGTAGTGGCAGGGACAGAAGTGAAGTGACAGATATCATCAACCCAGTCCAATCAGGCGTCATCTGGTGTAATGAAAATGATTTGCCCCCATTAAACCACTTGTTAGACAACAATTGGATATCGTTGTGCATAATGAAATCACCCACATTCACTGCTGCAGACCCAAACCAACTCATACTTTAGTGTTTATAGGTTGGTTTCCGTTTGCAGAAGTGTGTGCGGATTGGTTCCATTATGCAAACCTTCGTCCATTACCTGAACTGGATCAATTTGCGAGGTTCCATGCTGCGTCGTATGTCTATGGTGGGTGGTGGTGCGGTGAACCACTGGCGGTTCTGGGGCCACGGTGATGTATCTGATGCCGTTGTCGACGGGCGTGGTGGTGATCAGGGAGCCGTAGGTCTTCACGTGGTAGTCGCTTTGGGATTCCACTGGAAGTGGGATAATTTGTCAGTTCTTTCTTTTCAGCCTATTTTGGTAAGTCTTGGTCCTCAATCTTGGTTAACTTAACACTTAATTGAGATCGTTAGAAATTGAAGAAGTTGAGAATGTATAAAACGAATATCTAGTTTACAAAATTACGAGGTTTTATGACCCTGCGAAATGTAATGAACCCTTATCTGAGCATTTTTTTAATGAAATTCCAGAATATAAAAATGAAATTTAGCACGCACATTCTATATTGGTTCTAATTACTGGCTTCAAGAGGATTTTCCGATATCAAAGACACCTCAAAGACTGTGAAAATGGTTGTCAAAGATGATTAATGATATAAGCGCATAAGTACCTAAAAACTTCACAATTCGCGCTGCGCTTCCTAAATCTAGAGGTATATCAAAATGTGTTTGACAGCGATGTTGGTATACCTACCAATTTGGTATTTCTAAATGTTTACCGGTCCACATCACTGTAAATCCTGCTTTACGTAACTGGGCACAGAGTACAGAGTCAAACTATAACTACGCTCTGGTGATGGTGTAACGCTACCATTTTAAGAAGCTCACCGACGCAAGGGTTGAGCCACAGCAGCCGCTGCCATCCCAGGCAGTCGTATAATTGGCCGAAATCGGTACCGCGGCAGGCGCAGGCGGCTCTTAGTTGGGTGCCGAGTACTGCCACAACTGCAGCACGACAGGCGGCAGGAGAGCCTGCACAGCCTTGGGTGACGGCGTCCACTGCACACCACTGCTCGTAGTTCTCGAGACGGATCCTGTGAACGTATGACGGCTGATGACGTAAACGAGAATATCAATTGTAAAATCGCTTGAAACTGCAATAATGTTTTAATGACTAGAAATATCATCCAATTTGAACTCGTACTTTCGAAGTTACATGCTGAGTAATATGAAAATAACTTTGTTTTACTTTGCGTTGCCGGTTTACGTGAGTACTTTGTAATGCGTTAATCATCCGACGGTACGTAAATCGTAATGCCCCTTAGACCATTTAAAAGAGATGCCCCCACCGTCTATGTCAGCCAACGCAAGTACACTCTGCCAAACGCGTACAGATGGCGCTAAGATCCCATATCGATAGTTTTAAAATAAAATAAAAAATATAACCGAGTGGTGTCCAATTTAAAACAAAAGGAAGAAAGGGAGGCAGCGGATTAGATGGGAAGATGAAACGCAAGACAATCGCAACACCGGTGTCAAATAATTAATTTATTTAAGACTAGCGGCCCGCCCCGGCTTCGCACGGGTACATTACGGTTACATTTTTGGAGTTTTAGTAAGGTACCCTAATTAAAAAAAAATATAATATAGCCTATGTCACCCGGGGATAGTGTAATAGGGCTTCCCAACAGTAAAAGAATTTTTCAAATCGGTTCAGTAGTTTCGGAGCCTATTCATTACAACCAAACAAACAAAGTTTTCCTCTTTATAATATTAGTATGATTTTTAAGTTACTTAGTACTTTTAACCTATTTAATATTTTTTTGATCCTTGTTTGTAAGATTGTTAAATAAATGCTATATTAATTATAGAATAATCAATTATGTCCACGCACTAACGTCACTATCTTCCAACAATACACTCAAATTTGAGGCCCTGAAAGCCTCAAAATCGATGTTTATTATCTCAAAATCCATGCAGCATTACCGGGAAGCCGGTTCATTTTGGTACCTACGCCTCACGGCGGTCGTTAGCCGGCCTCCGTGCGATCCCGTCGAATCAATCCGGGCGAACTAGGACGCCATTGTTTGCCCGGACTAGAAAACATCTAGGTTGTTATAACATGGCTTTCATAGCTTGGATAGACAGTGATTAAATTGCTTTTCTTGATAAAAGGCTATGTTATTGTAGATTGAAGATCTAGCTTGATAAAATACGTTGGAATTTTGGACTTTAAGATAGGGTTTTAGAAAAATCTAATTTATTAATGCAGGGATTAGGTAAGGGAGAGTGGGTAACAGTGAACCACTTTTTTTCTTCGGCTTATTATATCCTTCCTAAATGATGCTAGTCTCTTGTTTTTCCAAAAATCCATACGTGACATCATTCAGCTACAAATCGAGCATATGGTTAAGACCCTGACTTTGATAGATTTGGTTTAAAAGCTTGATTTTTGAAGAATGGGAAATGATCCAGTTTACCCCGTGCTTGGGTTACAAGGGATCAGCACAAGGGTTACAGTGAATCTGTGGGGGCACAGTGGATTTCTGAGGATTTTTAAATAGTGAATCGTTTAAATTATTACTTTTATTTAAAAACGTAAACAGTATTTCAGTTACAATGATAACTAAATTATTAAAGATTTATTATGAATAATATTTACTTCTTTGAAATAGAAATCAACATAAATAAATCTAGGAGAACTGAACTTTTTAGTAACCTACCCAACAAATAGGTACCACTTGAAAACTTAATAAATTGTCTGTCCCAGCCAGACAGGTTAAACCTGTAGGTATTAGTCGATATGCTATAGCTTTAATTTTACACCTTGATTTTAATAGCCTGCTGCATAACCTGAGGGTTAGCAGCCGAATGGATTTTCCGCTCACTGTTTCGTGGCATTTTGGAATCAAACAAAAAGAACAAGATGAAATGAAACGTTTTCATGCCAAAGAAATCCAAGTACGCCTCTGTGGAGTACAATGAATTGCTATCCGCTGTGACCCAAAAGCAAATTAACCACTGATACCCATCGGTTGTAAACGACAATAAAATTGCAAAAAAAAATTCGAGCCTACATTTAGAAAGAAAGAGATTCAAGAAATGAACAATAGAAATACTCATTGTGGTAGGAAAATATTAATATATTCGGAATATAGACACACATCCTTGCAAATCAACTTTTAAAAAGTCCTAAAAAAATACTTTAGTAGTCACTTTCTGTTCTTACCGTGGTAACGTGAACACCACCTATCGTAGCGCAGCGGAGATTGGTTCAGCGCGGGGGCAATGTAAATAGCTTGCGCCTGTCTATTTTCTATGTTTGTGAGACCAAAACAGAGACAGATATGGCAGTTTATTCACTGTGCCCCTTGATCCACCGTTACCCACTCTCCCCTACTAATGCGTTTTCTTGAAGTTAAAGGGTACAAACAACCTACCTCACTTATATAATCTTAGATCATTGTAAAATGACGACAGGAAGTACAGATATAGGTACCATGGAGAGCCAAGCTGTAGTCAATTATGCCAACACCCCTTCCCTTCATATCACTATGTCCCACTCCCCTAAAGGTCGGCAACGTACGAGAAATGCCTATGGTAACGCAAGCAGCTACAGCTGCTACTGCTTGGTCATTAACTAATCGTCAAAAGTCCGCCCTTGGGGTATGCCAGCGAGCAATGGAGCGCAGTATTCTAGGAGTAAAGCTCACAGATAGAGTGATAAACTCGATTCTGCGCTCCAAAACGAAAATTGCAGACGTAGGCCACTCAGCTGCCAAATTAAAGTGGAACTGGGCTGGACACCTCTGCTGCATGCCCGATGACCTATGGACAAAAGTGACCACAGTGTGGGTCCCACACAACACCAGACCACGCGGCAGACCCAAAAGACGATGGCGGGATGAACTCGACTCATACGAAGCACATTGGTCTCAGACCGCAACAGACCGAGACAACTGGAAGAAGGGAGGGGAGGCCTTTGCCCAGCAGTGGGACACTACACGCTCCTAATAATAATACAGCTGCTACAGACTACGTTGACTGCTTAACATCAGACGGGGTCGTACCTTTGTTTGCCGACATTTGTATACAAAAAAAATGATAATGGAATTTAAATACTCGTATAATGACCCAATCCAGTTTTCATAGATTTCAAGTAACAAAAGTTATCCCGTAAAGTCCTGTAATAGTGAAATGCCACTCAATCAGTACTCAAGCAAGCAGAGGCAATACAGTAACCACTTTATTGCCAATCAAAAGGCAGGAAGGATCTACGACAATCCAGTCTGTCGTCAGGGCACCGCAAATGGAATGACTCCGGTCGGAATTAATCCCTTGTTCGTGTATCAGTGTCTATGTCGCAGGGAAATTATGAAAGTTGAGGTTTGATCAAATCCCTGTGGTGTCAGTTCAATTCACGAAAGCTATTAAAGTGTTTTTAGGTTAGTTTATCACTAGAAGAATAACCATTGAGTTTCGCAGAATCTTCTCAGAGGATGCAGCATTCCGAACCGGTGGTAGATTCTGACTATTCATAAATGCTTTGTTGGCTTACTTACATGAATAAAACAATTTTGAGTTCGAGTAAATTCTGATCAGATTAGTTGAGTACACTTTTTTTAGGGAAATAACCCCTAAAGATTTGTTATTTTAACACCTTCCGTGAATGGATCATATACCTTAGGGATTTTATCAAATCACAATATTTACCATCTCCCTGCGACAACTCTACCATGATATTACGTTCTACGTTCTAGTCTATAGTTATAGCAGGGGTAGCTCAGTGGTCAAACGTCCTGGAACTCAAGGTGTTAAGTTTCAAATCACGGCATCATAGCTAGGTGTCATTTTTAGATGTCATGACCTGATATTATCATTTGCTGAATAGCGAAGGAAAACAATTTTATTTGATACCGAATTATACTAGTAAGTCGTTCTGAACTCATGAGCGAACTTGGAAACGATTTTTCTTCTAATGGAAGTCGTCATCTGCTTAACACTTAAGCAATTAAAAAAAACTTGAATTCACAAATCGAGCCTCAGGATTTGCTCCGTTTTAAATTTTAGAACGTTCAAATGAATGTCAGACGATCACCATTATTTATTTTATCTAAAATGAAAATGTTTCAGTAGTCATTACTATAATTATTAAACTGGAAGTATTTAATCGAGGTCAATTTTAACACGAGCTATTATATAACATATCTGTAATTATAATTAATCGGTATTAACAACAATTACATGCCATGAATTTCTGACTGAACGTAAAACATTATTGTATGGTAATCGAGTTTGGCGAGTAATTTAATCCATTTGGGCTTTTAACATTTGTATGGCTTTGTAGTGCATGGCGGCCTTAGTTATCTATTCGTGTTAATGAATGGCCGGACTCTTTGTTTGACATCTGTCAAGTGTTTGACAGCCCGCCGTTTTCGTGTTTGTTGTTGATTTACTTCAAGAAGATTATTGGGTTACTTGCTTTACTTCCATAGTAGCTATACGCTTATTTGGAATCGCGTTGTTATAATAGAACTAGTTTTAATATATTACTTTCGCATAGCTTCACACTAATCTTTTGGCAATAAAAAACAAACGCAAGTGAAAGACGATGTCCCCCGTTCAAATATGTTGTCATCAGATTTGTCATCTATATATATATAACTCAAAGGTGACTGACTGACTGACTGACATAGTGATCTATCAACGCACAGCCCAAACCACTGGACGGATCGGGCTGAAATTTGGCATGCAGGTAGATGTTATGACGTAGGCATCCGCTAAGAAAGGATTTTGATTAACTCTACCCCCAAGGGGATAAAATAGGGGATGAAAGTTTGTATGAAACTTTGTCAATTAAATTCCACGCGGATGATGTCGGGCACAGCTAGTCCTATATAAGATTCTCGTGTCACAATGTTAGTTACCATACTTCTCCGAAACGACTCGACCGATTTTCATGAAATTTTGTGTGCATATCGGGTAGGTCTGAGAATCGGCTACTATCTATTTTTCATACCCCTAAATGTTAATGGTGGTCCACATTCCACGACGACGGAGTCGCGGGGCACAGCTAGTTTGAGTATAAAAACTACTCCAAAACTGTTCTCGACCAATCAAAATCTAACTTTGTTCGGTCGACAAGATTCCAGGGAGGTTCGTGTTACTATTATACAAAGGCTATATATAAGTTCATGCCGCAGCATCCCAGCCTCGACAGATTCAATTTTATCTCGGCCACTCCATTTTGCTCCCAGTTTAACCGGCCGTAATGCATTTGTGAGAGAGTTTCGTGAACGGGATAGCTGTATACTGGGTATGTGGTAGGATGTTTATGTTTTCACGGGATCAATCAATATGTCTGCGCTGTACCTAAATATATAAAGATGTTTTTTAAACCACAATGTAGAGCATAGCGGTGTAAAATTAACGCGGGTACCGCTTGAACATGATTTGCTACGTTGTATCTGGTTACTGATGTTGCAATGGTTTTAGAAATTTAAACCATTTTATAAGTAAACCATTGAGTTTCTTGCTCTCCACGTTGGAACCAAAACTTCTGAGACGGTAGTAGATTCTGACTATTCAAGTTTCGTTCATGTATATTTGGTAGGGTGTAAACAAATCAATCGGTCGACCATCAATCGATCCATAGATTGATGGTAGAATTAAATGACTCTACAACTAACTAAATTTTATACGTAGAGCTACGTTCGATTGATCATTTATCGCTGATCAATCGATTGGTGTAGTAAACTCGAATCGATGTCTATCTACTGTCTCCACAAGATAGGCTTAACCAAGTGTGGAGGCTGCCGGAATTGCAACAATATTCCTGACTCTGAAACTTAGCTATAAGGAATTAATATTGAATTGACTTGAATTGGAAACTTGACCATTAGGTGACAAGGGTTCACGTGGAAAACATAGATTTTGAACATATTATCATCATTCCAGATGAAAGACGTCGACTGCTCGACATAGGACTCCTCAAAGTTTTACAAAACGACCGGTCCGTGGTTTCTCGCAGCCAGTGGTTTCCCGCAACCGTCACTACATCGTCCGTCCACTTACAATGTGTTTTTCGGTGCGTGGTTGCCATTCGACAACCTTTCTGCCCCAACACCCGTTGGTTCATCGGACTATGTGCCCCACCATCTGAACTGGAACATACTAAGTAGAACAAAAAACAAACCTGCACTCAGGTTCTTCGCGGCAGGCGTGGGCGAGGATGTGGCAGGCGGGGAGGGGCGAGCCCAGCGGCGGCCGCTGCGCACACGCCGGATGCAGCCGCTCCTGGGCGTTCATGCATGAGTCTTCGCGGTTGTCGGTTTTTCTGAAAGGTGTCATGAGAGTTCACGTCTCATGTTTTGTATCTCCATCCGGTGGGGACGAGTTAGAGTATAATAATAATACGTTTGCCCTTTGACGTCCCACTACTGGGCACGGGCCTAACCTCACTGCGAGGGGGATTCGGGCTCACCACGCTGGTTGGCCCACCAGTGCGGGTTTCACATGTCTTTCGATTCTTTTTAGATTTTCCTAAACATGCAGGTTTCCTTACGATGTTTTTCTTCACCATAAGCAAGTGATAATCATGACCTGGTGCCCGCAAGACGCGTTAGTTAAAGTATGTTTTAATTAATTGCTAAATAACTTTGTTGTGTTGTATAAACATTGACATGTTTTTACACTGTACTTATAAAATCTTGTGAAAATTTCATGATTCTAAAACTACGCAATTGAATTGAATAACTCTATTCTCAATTACAGTCTGACAAGAATCGCAACAAGAATTCTTGGCACCCGGTATCATGTTTGTCACATGTCGCAAGCACCAAAAATCGGTCATCAGGTACCTAAGGTGTTACCTAAGGGTTACCTCAGGTCACCTTAGGGCCTGTGCACACTACGTTCTTTAAACGCGCCGTCGACGCGCGTTTGTAGCGATCTGTATCGCTACAAACGCGCGTCGACGGCGCGTCTGTACGCGAGTCCGACGCAGCCTGTAGACCTTTGTAGGATAAAAGTACGCCGTAGACGCACGTTTCTAAAACGCGCGATGACGGCGCGTTTAAAAAACGTGGTGTGCACAGACCCTTATACTGAAACGCTACTCAAATATTTAAATCGGCTCTTAAATTCGAGAATCGTTCGAATATTCAGCGGTTGGTAGTAAACAAAAGATCATTAAGTAACTTACTTGCAAAGACAGAACGCAATCTCCGTGTTCCAATGCACAGCGGGCTTCCGGTAGAATCCTCGGAGTGCGGTCATGCAGCCTTCTCTATCGCAGTCACTCACATGACACTTCTGCAGCACCGGAGTGAGAGAGGTGACGCACTCGCTGTCCTTGATACAAGCGTCCAAGGCCACATGGCAGGTAGACTGCAGGGCCACCTTCTCATCACCTGATTTACCGTTCTCTTTGCCAATCCTCTCTGTTGGTTGTTGGGGTGTGTTAGTGTGTGGTAGTCCAATGGTGATGATCATAGTGTAAAATGGTGATGATGTCGGTTAAGAGTTGATGACTAGTGATCTTTAGTCAATTCTGCCATGATTACGCCCGTTGCTTTTAACTGTGGTTAAAGAATTTGTTTTGGAACGTGCAAAATCATGGTAGTTGCCTCTACATTTTTATGTCGACAATTCCAGGTAAATTTTGATGTTTTAATGATTATAGCGACACTAAGGTTTGTGTATTTAAAGTACTTTGTATGCTTGAATATCAAATGATAACTGTAGTCTTCAGATACGTAATTACAATTTGATAGTACAATTATATGTTGGAATTTCACTTTAATACAGTAATACTACAGTTAATACGGAGAATAGCTTCGTGAATTATATCACGGTTACACAGAGGACTTGTTAAATTAGTTTCAGTTATATCAACGCCTGGTTTAATTAGTTCCTGATTGTTATTCCTAATGGTCCAAGTTCCTAGCGGTGTAAACTTGATAATCGGCGAAAACAATGTTGTATTATAGAATAAATAAATATATGTACATACAAATAAAGAAATAAATTATTTAATGTAACAGAAATAAAACGAAATTTTCATATTCAAATGTGATCTGTATATGCTCATGCCAAGTATAATATACAAATCGTGTGGAAAAAACTTACTTAATCAAATGCTTGTGTGAATTAAAATTACGTATTGTGAAACACGATGGGTTGCCGATGGAAAATAGTCGTTTTTTTAAAATACAAGCGATAATAATCTCAATGAATCGGACATGCTTTCAAATGAGTACGTTTGTTGTGAGACAAAAACTGAATGGTATGTAGTGTCGAAGTTGAATATAATTAATATAATAATATACGATGTGACTGCAAAATCGTGGCAATATTTTAAAATATGAATCTACGTATGAAGCAGATAACATTGGTAAAAGTGTTGATTGATAAAAATTTAATTAAATATCGAACTGATATCATCACGGAAATACGAAGATAGAAGCTTTATTTTTAATATATCGATCTTAAGTCCGAGAGTGATCTTGAAAATGTCATACATGGTGGTTGCGGGTTCGATTCCCGCCGGGGTAAATTTCGGAAATGGCCTTTTCGTAATTTGCCCTGGTCTGGGTGTCACTGGGATCGCCCCCAGTCCATTGTACGGTACCCATAGTACAAGCGTTGCTTAGTTTGGGACCATACAGTTGGTGTGTTCGTCTGGCGATATTTATTTATTTATTTATTTATATCATACCAGAACAAAATGGCATGTCAAAAGCATACTCAACCGCTCACAGACTGGTAATCGATTTATCAATCAGAGCCTATGAGCCGTATTAATCAATCGGACTTAAGCCTGAGACCGATCGTGGAGAATTACATTTTCATGTCATATTAGTACAAAATGGCCTGTCCAAAGCGTACTCAAGATTGCTCTCAGGCTTGAGATCGATGTTTTTATATGAGTCTAAGTAAGTCATGTGGAAACATTGTTATTTTTGCTTTTTCAAGCTGATGACCTAAATGGTAATAGGTGGGTACTTGCCAATTTGAGCAATATTTCATTTTAACAAATGTGTTATTTCAGATATTTTTTTATTGAATCTGTATCATATGTAGAGTCATAAATTAAAATATTACCAATGATTTGTAAGTCTTCTGTATAATGGAATCATGCAGTGGATCGTGTCCTTTATAATTAAACAGTTTGACCTAACGAGCGACGGTAAGCAGACACAATAGGTAATCTGTTGTTCGATATACACTTGGTTGTATATGTCGCGTCACGGGTTAAACATCCTTCGTTGTTCCCATGTCTATGGTGTGATAAGGTCCACGATGGACCTTCAGAGAAAATTGCAAAGCTTTACGGAGAGTTTCGTATTTAAGCGCTTTTACTAAATGACATCTTTACAAACTTAATCCTCTACATATTTTCGGATCAGGGACAGGAAGCTTTCGAGGGCTCTAAGGGGTCTTACCACACCAATCCATCGACATAGAACGAGACGAGTCGATGTCGATAAACAGTTCCTAGATAGAGTAACGTTTATCGATCATCGATCGATGGTCGATCGATTGCTTTGGTAACACCCTAAAACTATTTCCCTTCTAACTATCGTCTACGCAAAGCTTTACTTTGTTTAGTAGAACTATCGGTACTAGAATTGTGGAATGTCAAAACTAAAGTGCTCGTACTGGGACAAAAAATAAAGGGTCAAGAGCACTCGAAGTAAAGATGGAGGTGCTCTACGAAACAAACCACTCAATGGAGACCTACTGGCCCGTCTATAATGTACAGTTCTGAGGCTCAAGTGACTGTGACTTACGATATCTATGGTTAGTATTATTTGTCATGTGTTTATTGATAAATTGTTATACCACCTAGTTTTCAGGTTACATTAACGAATCTTTCTTATCAGTCGTTTTAAGAATTAAACTAGATATTAATATTGTATTCTTTACCTGAAAATGGTGATTCTATTCCGATGCAATTATTAATAGTACCACAGACCAGTTTCAAACCAATGGCGACTTTCCATATAAATCGAAATCGGCTGATAGAGACAAAATGAAAGTCTATTTTAGTTTAAACTGCTGATACAGAAAATTGATACTAATGACCAATAGAATCAGCCTATTCAGGGGATAAAACCAAGTGGAGTAGGCGAAAGATTAGTCAACGTAGTATAAACACCAACCATACGTACGGCTCTCGTCAATGTATCCAGGCCCGTAGACTGTCTTGGTGGCATAGAGGGGGTCTTCGCTCCCCCCCGGCTCATGGTTCCAGCGGTGGAAATGGTGCCCGTGGGGGTTGTAGTGCGGGCTCGCGTAATGGTGAATGTGGGTCATAATTTTGTCCGGAGCAATCAGGTTCCCGTCCTGCGTTATCGACATGCCGCCGATCCACGATGTCACCCCGGTCCCGTTCCGATTCGTGGCCCGTCCGTCCGACATCAGCTTTACTGGAATTTCATCCATCGAATCGCTTAGCTGTGGTAAGCTCGGCGACCGAGCCGCAACGCGACGGGACTCCGAAATGGAAACATCAGAGGCGATCGCGCCGGCCGATCGGACACACACCGATACAGAAGTCCCTACTGACGGCAAACCACAATCGATACAATAAACAACGATATAACAGGAAACGTTACGACATTAACGGGCATAAATCAAAGATTTTCGATTTAGAAAATGTCCCGGTCAAGGAAATGAGTAGCAAAGCCTCCCCGGTTGGCAGTCCCGCTCGATCTATCGAAAGCCAAGTCTATGCCGCGCAGTAACCATAGAGATCGTAGAAAAATAGGAGATGCAGAAAGTAAACATGCCGCCATGCACATTTCAAGTGATTCCACGATAGACTCTCAACGTATTCGAGGTAGGATCGGATGAAAGTCTAATGTGGTTCAAGGGAAAAGAAAAGCACTAATCCAAAAGCATGCAGACATAAAATAGGAGCGAATTTTCAATAAATATTTATAAAGTCATTAGACTTACTGTATTTCCGCAATCACTGAATAGTCTTATATTAGGGTGAGCTCTCAGGTTAATTTTTCAAACGCGAAAATCCTGAAGCTTTAAGAAAGTTGGGATGGTTATTACTATTATCAATTTCTTGGTGTATCGTGTACCACAGATTGTTATTTTTTTCCAATTAACAAGACTGATCGTTACCGATTGATGTCGACTTGTGACTACGCTCCTATCTTATGAAGCGTAGTGCGAAGCGTGCAGTGCGAGAGGCGACGGAATCGGACAGAGACACATAGAGTTAAAGAGAGAAGATGAAGAGAGGGTGCGGCGGCGGCTCACCGTGGCGGGGCCGAGGGGGGCGCGGGGAGAGGAGGGCGGCGCGCAGGAGGCTCGCGGCGGCGGCGCGCGTCATCAGCCTCGTGCCGTTCTCGGTGAGCAGCAGGATGGTACCGTCGGGCGCAGCGTAGCGCATGAGCGGCGGCGCGCGCGCACTCGGCCGGCGGGGCGCTTCGAACATCGCCCGCACCGCCGGCGGGCATTCGCCCCACGCCGCCGCTGCCCCACAACCACGTTACCAAACACCACTACTCCTGCCGGCCCAGTGCCCATCGCCCCTGCTCGCGAGCCGCTACGAACACCCTCAACGGATCCGAATCCGTTCAGAGTACTCCAAAGACTAGGGTAGTGTTTGCCGCCCCGAAAGACGATATCATCAAGACCATTACCGAAGGCCGAAGGTGTGGAAGCCAAGAGTTGAGGTAACTGCGGGCATTTGTACGGTGTGTGAGGTCAGGAGTACACTAAAAAGAAGCTCAGTGTCCGGTGAAACATAAATTTTAAACAGCCTGGTGTAGTAAAGTAGTGATCTAAGTCAATCCTAAGGCCTATGCATCTAATTTGTGTCGAAATAAAATAGGCACGTATAAGAAAGTAATATAAAACGAAATCAAATACGTAAAACAACTAATAACACGTTGATGGCTATTTAAAAGTGAGTCTAGTACTCCTTTAAGCATTTGATGGTGTCGTGTATCGATTTGTTTGATATTTATGTGTTGTTAATGCTGTAGATTTTGTAGAAGCAAACTGTATCATGGAAACACGTTAAGAATTTGTTGGAATTTATTAAAATCAATACAATATTCTTCAAATCCATATTCCTGTTGATGGTGTTCCGCAAGGCACGATGTTGGGTCCCAAGTGTTAAATATGATATACATATTTATTTTATAAAAGTGTTAGTTAAGTTACACGTGTACCTATGCGTTGCCATTTTTAAACACTTAAAGCTATTACTAGTTTCATGGTATAACGTAGTACGAGGGCTCTGAGTGGAAAAGTCCCAAACTATAAATCATTAGGAACAAAATTACATCCTACTATCCTACTAATATTATAAATGCGAAAGTTTGTGAGTGTGGATGTATGTTTGTTACTCTTTCACGCAAAAACTACTGAACGGATTTGGATGAAATTTGGAACACAAATATTTTATAACCTGGATTAACACATAGAATACTTTACTTCAGTCTACGCGGACGAAGTCCCGGACAGCAACTAGTCGCTTATAAGTATGACTATGAAAAATTCAGAGTACCTTGCTTTCGTAGAATATTGAACAATAAATTCATAACGGTGGTTGACCTAAGCTGTAGCCAATTGAATACAGCTACGGAGGTAGTAGTACCCTCTCACAGAAGATCGGAGTTAAGTAGCTATAAGTAAGAGAGCCGGAAGGCCAACCTCTCTTCTTCTCCCTCTGTCCAGATATTCCAATAACTGTTTAACATCAGGCGAGTCAAAGGCTTGTTTACCGATTTTGTTATATATTTAATAAATATACATAACAAATAAAACAAACCCATTTTCTATTTATAGAAAATCTGAAATGAAACGTGAGAGTAGGACCGTGTCATTCTCAGATCACCCACAGCACATAACAATTGAGCATGAAAGGTATTTTGCGCGGACCACGTCGCTCCGGAGTCCGGATGTTTTCCTCGTCCCAGCCAACTTAGGGAAAGTAATTTGAACAGTTGTGTGTTCTCACGTTCTGAAATGCGACCTTACATTTTAAACTTTGGACAAACATGCCGAAAGGTCTCTTTTCATTCTCGAAATAAAAGCGGTCGTCCATTTAAATTCAACACTGTTTTTTATGGAAATTACGAGACCGTTAGTAACATATATAAATATAACGTTTCTGGTGTAATTTCTGGGTAATTGTGTTTCAAAATGTATGCAGTAATGAAAATCGTTTCAAGAGTTTCTCCAAAGTTTTCGGAATTGAAAAATATATCAATTATCTTTGTTACGGTCTTGATGGTAATCAAGGGAACGTGGAACGGACTTTTTGAAGACTTATGAAGTTTAATGGTGGAATACAAAATAAATGTATTTACTGTTTTTAAATAGTGGATTTCGCTTGCACTTGATCAGTATGCGTCCTCTAATCTCCTTCCCATTGAGGGGCTGATACATGCCTACCATCAGGTAATTAATAGAGTTAATAATGAACTGGACATAATACTCACCTTTTAGAGATTCAAGCCATGAACAAATGGATCTTTTCTGCATAATTGAAATGAAAATACTCCACAAACCCCTTAAAACTGTTCAACAGAAGACACTCGACATAAAGGATAAATTTTCTCCCCGTTGCCTAATCATACGTGGCTCTCCCTCCGTATCCTAACATGCGCTGTGTATTCCGGATTGCCCTTAAAACTACCGCTGTGTTCACGGATGCCCCACCGAAGGAAGTGACAGTATTATATTTCACAACTTGACCTTGCTATGAAACTAAGTTTAGTATAAGCGATGAAAAGGAGTACCTATAGATTAATATTGTGAAATGGAAAAGTCGCCTAAAATGATGTAAGTATATAGGCAAATAATCAAGCAATCACATGTAGTAGACATATACAAGGTGACACATAATGGGTATACTTTTTTTTTCAAAACTTAACTTTGTAATTCTAAAACCATCAGCTTTGGAGGGAACTTGAAAAACAAAAGGTGTTGTAGGAATACAGCTGTTGACCGATTTCACAAGTTTACAAAACCTTTAGTACTTCAACTGTCCCACAAAGCCGATAGTTTGAGATTTACAAAGTTAAGTTGCTAAAAAATAGTATACCCATTTTGTATCACCAAGTATTAAATACAAGCTTTTGCCCGAAACTTTAGTAGTGTAGATTTATCTGAATATCGACACCGCGTCGCCTACCGGGGTCTAACTGCAGCTAAGAACTCTTAATGTCCCTATAAGTGCAAAAAAAAACAAAATCGGTCAAACCGTTTAGGAGGAGAAGACTTGCGAGCACCGGAATGTATTATTTTATAGACTGAGCCGGAATTGTACTGGTACATAAGAATGACAATTGCAAGATCGCTCTCAGACTTGAGATCGATTCATTAATACGGGACTTAGACATTAAAAAAACTCTTAAAAATAGTTACACATGGAACAATCTGTTCTGTCATCAGTAATTTGACATTCGAAAGAAGGCAAAGTATGGTGTAACTATAACTACACAACCGTTAAGGGGGGTTAACACGTTAAGGGGGTTAGTTTAATGTACTTCTATCGATTTGTAATCGTTATATGAGTTCAATGTTCTATAGTTAGTCCTACTAATATTATAAATGCGAAAGTTTGTTAGTGTGGATGTTTGTTGCTCTTTCAGGCAAAAACTACTGAAAGGATTTGGTTGAAATTTGGAACACAGATCGTTTATAACCGGGATTAACACATAGGATACTTTTTATCCTGATAATCCCGAAATTTTTGTTAAGTTAAATACTACGCGGACGAAGTCGGCGGGCACAGCTAGTTGTCCATAAGTGTGGGAAGTGTATCACCAGCGACAATGCCCAACTTCGTCTACGTCCTGTTTGCTCTCGTTACGAACAATCGAACTTTGTTCCAGTGGGCGGTAGTTTTTACATTGTTCCATTGACATAACAATGGGAGCCCGAACATTTTCTGTTTATTTTCACTAAATTGAATGTTGCTGTAACTTCTCGGACTTGTTAATTTTATGGTTGCGTGTGGGCTGAAAAGTTAAAACTAATATTTCTGATAGAAGCAGCGATCGGTAGGTATAATTTGATTAACTATGTCGACAATCAAAGATTCATAAAATGATATCGACGACCGTTAGGTCTGGGGTGCTACTCTAAGCAACGATAATCGTTATATCGTGACATTCGTATTGTCGAATTCTACCCTAAATTCCACAATTTTTACCGTCGTAACGATTACTTAACGAACAATACAAAATTATCATACGTTCAGGTAATATACGACGACAAAAATGATGGAATTTAGAGTAAGATTCGACAATACGAATGTCACGATATATCGATTATCGTTGCTAAGAGTAGCACCCCTGACCTTGTCACTGGGATCGCTCCCAGTCCATTGTATGTAACGTATCCATATTAAAAGTTTTACTTAGATTGGGATCATACAATGAGTGTATTCACAATTTTTTTCTATGAAAATTTTTCGATCTTTCTACGAATTTTTGACGTTTTTTTTTTGGAAAACAAAATTGTTCGAAAATCTTTATTGTTTTTAAGTATTTCATTCTATGCATGATATTCCAAACCTCAAGTACCTATTATTTCGGTCTTAAGAGCTACCCTGTTACTATTTCAAGATTTAGGACATGTTTATGACACATTCTTGAAAATACTTTGTTAGGTTCATATCAGAATATAATCGATGTTAAAAAACCTCAGTCACTATTACCATAATCACATAGGACTGGGGCAGCGGAAGCCCGCGTCAAAGAAACGCGAAATCTTCAAAAGGCACTTTCGGGCATGCCCCCACCGGCCACAAGGGGGGAGGTTCTTTTGTTTCCCGTGGGGATATTCGATTGAAGTTATTGGCACTTGGCTCGTGAGTTCTGGGGTACGACATCTTGGAAATGACTCTACAATTTTTTTACGAAGATTCTTTTCATAGATTGTGTTAAAGGTAAATGAAAATGGTCAATTATTTAAAATGTTTTCCATCAAAATAAGATAAAGTAGGGTCGTATACGAGGGTGGTGCGTCCATTATCATATTAGATGCAAAAAGTAATATTTATTAATTGTACATACATATGTTTACTGGGTATGTTCCCTAATATAGTAAATTATTGTCGACAACCTAATCACAACTTAATTTTCTTTTTACAATTAATACATTAACCTTAAAAAATATACATAAAAATATGACACTAAATATCTTTATTATAAGTATATAAAATTCCGCCTTTGTAATTTTGTTTGGTCTTATAAGATCATCTAGATGATTCTTAGCTATATTTGTACCTTAGATATAAGAGGTGCTGTGTTGACATCTAAATCAGGCAAAAGTTAGTATCTTTACACAAAACTTTTATATAGGTAAATTAGGTAAAGGTATACATCAATACAATAATTCTGATCGTTTATCGTGTTTCTACCGAAATACCACCTCTCTAGTCTTTACAGACGTGATTTTATGTATGTACTAGCTGAGCCCGCGACTTCGTCCGCGTGAAATTTAACTTTACAAAAAAGCCCGCTCCCGCGTTCTGAGCCCGCGCGACAGGACCCATTTTTTAAAATTTTGTGTTTCTAAAATAAAAGTAGCCTAAGTTACTGCTTATAACATTAGCTATCTATCAGTGAAAGTCCCGTCGAAATCGCTTCAGCCGTTTCGGAGATTACCCGGAACAAACACACAGACAGACAGACAGACAGACACACAGACAGACAATTTTTTTTTAAATCGCGTTTTTGTTATAGGTATCGTATGTACGCATGTATGCATGTCATATGCATTTAGTGAAAAGGTGTTATTTTGATATTACAAACAGACACTCCAATTTTATTTATTTGTATAGATAAGTTTCCTTCTATTCGTTACAGTTCAACATTTTCGTGAAATCTAACTTTCATCTCTATTCCGCGCTTCAAAGGAAATACTCATCCTGTAACTGAAAGTTGTGTGAAAGCGGAACAGTACACACAACAACACAGACGTTTAATATATGCAACCACAAACAGCAACGAACAATCGTTCTTATTATTTATTTCATTACTATTGTTATTGTTTGATTTGATGACGTCCGTTGACGTCAGTGGTTAAAGCCTCACTGCACCGGGTTCGATTCCCGTTTGGGCAATTATAGCTGCGTTTCGTACGATGATTAAGAAAGCCGGAAGCCTGAACGAACACCCTCTGCCTTCTCCTCTCTCAGTCCCACTCTCATTCAGGCTGGCATCGTGCGAGTAATGCCTCTGGTATTGCAAGCATAAATAGGCTACGGTAACTGCTTAACATCAGGTGGATCGTACGCTTTTACACGACTTATGTATAAAAAAGTCCTAAGTCATGCATATTTCTTCAGGATTGTGTTTTCCTTCACTGAAAGCAATTGATAATCAAAGTGAAATTGTGATTCGAACCTAGATTTTGATAAACCAAGAAGTGCGAGCCAGGGTTTGAACCCAGGACCCTATGCTTGCAAGATGCGTGCTTAATCGAGCGGCTCTCACCACTCAAACTATAGTGTAAATAACAATCATTACATTCCTAAATCGTTTTTAATTGTTGTCGAATCATATTTCTTAATTTCCTCCCTAAGTTCTATACAAATGAAATATCATTTTCCCGTTACACGTGTCATTGCGTGGGCGATAATTCTAATCATTTGACATTTAAAGTCTATGATTTATGGAAACACGGTCAATACATAATGGCAAGGTAGTTTACTTGCGTTGGTGGTAACCTTTGGTAAATAATAATAAAGGTTATTAAGGCTGAAGCGCCCATCTAGCCCGCGAAGTTCAAATTTTTTGAGCTTTTTTAGATTTTTTTCTAAATCTGCCAATAATAAAAGGCACATTTTGTAATTCGCGAGAAAGACCATGTGCAGTGCATTTGTTAATATATCCAACTTACTCTAAAACATTTCAAGAACGACAGCTATCCAGATAATCTGGCAATTTTTGTATATTTCGTGATTTACTAGTATCATATCCACCGTGATTATATTTAGAGTAAAATAAATGTATTAATAAACGCACTGCATACTGTGTTTGTCGCAAATCACAAAATGTTGTATTAAATGCTTTCAGATTTTGGATAAACTATAAAAATACTCGAAAATTTTGAATTTCGCGGGCTAGACAGGCGCCTTCAACTTAAGTATAGAATATTGAACTCATAATTCCTTTATATTTTACGGCCACAGCTCAGCCATTTGCGTAACGGCTTATGTATCGATAAAGAGAAGAAAAGATACCACTGTAGGGTAAGCAAAATATAAAGAAAAGTACAAGAGTCACACGATCGGCGTTTAGTAGTTTAGTACATAAGTACTTAGGTGCGTTTCGTACGATGATTGAGAGAAGCTTAACTCCGCATACCATCCCTAACCTCTGTCCCACTCCCCTTCAGGTTAGTAACGTGCGAGTAGTGCCTTTGGTATCGCAAGCATCTAGAGGTTACGGTAACTGCTTAACATCAGGCGGGTCGTACGCTTGTTTGTAAACATTATTATATATAAAATAAATTAACTAAACAAAGTCACTTCCAGATAAAATGATTTCTATCTCTCTATCCATTATCTAGCTACAATATTTTCTATTAAATGTAAAATCCCCGTTTCCCATAGTAATACTGTTACATCTTTCTCCTATTTCTTAACGGGAAGCCTCGGGTTTCCCGCGGGAAGCCGGCGGAAAAGTGTAAGACATGAATTACGTCCGCTATTTGTATTTGTTTGTTAAGTCCTGCTAATCCTTAATCCGTCGCTTCGTGTAACTTGCTAAGGGTTGGTACAAGTTACGAGAGTCCTGCGGTATGCGAAAGATCTATTTGTAAGTCTGTAGCCCACCAACTAGGTATTAACATGATGTTATGTTAACGTAAATGTGTTTTGCTCCGCTCAAATCACATATTTCATAAATGGGAATGACAAAGACAGAATGCTTTAACGGTAAAATGTTTAGTTCTGATACTTTTTTTTTCACTCTATCGTAGGTAATATCTATGTTCGATGTTATACAAAGCCGTGTTTCAGTTCAACTTGAAATATCTTTGACCTAAGCCATTGTGGACCTATTACAATAGAATATAAAACTCTTAATTGTACACCACAAATTATAATTAAGTACAATTTGACAAAACAAGGAACAAACAGTAGTGTTCATTAGAAGGTCTCATCGCAAGCTGCGATAAGAGATGTCTTTAGATGTCTTATAATGTGCGATACAGGCGCGATCATACAGTATTTCTCAAACTTATCTATTATTATGTTATCCGCTAATAGTCCACTTCTTGTACCACGCCCAGAAATGAAACCCGCAGAATCCATCCATGGGAGTTTTTCTCGCGAATCAGGCTCCAGTTGCCGGCCTTGATGAGATTACATTTTATGCTCATCCGTTTGGGCATGTCCCGACGACGGCCCATTAACTCAACTCCTTGGGATGCTGTGGTACAGTGTATGGTTCCGCCTGCTCACATTGCGTTGCTGTGTGTTAGAATGTACACAAACTTTATTTATATTAAAAAGAGTAACCATTGAGTTCGTTGCGGCATCTTCTAGGTGTAAGCAGCATTCCGAACCGGTGCCAGATTCTGTCTATTCATAAGTGCTTTGTCGGCCAAGAATACAAATATTTTCAATTATGAGTTGAATTCAATAGGTAATCTCTTTGGGCTCGTACGTCACTCGTCAAAATATCGATACCAATTCTGCTGGCCTCAAATGAGGACTAAACTAAACTTAAACTTGACACAGTTATAAGTATTTCTGTTTTACATTATGATTTATGATCATGGGATGGACGAGAATAGGTATATTATGTAGTTTAGTATACCTTTGTTAGTTCCAACGGAATCAGAAAAACAAAAGAATTCATAATGTTGCGGCACTCGATATAGTAAGTACATATGCGTGAATTATTGCAAATTGACCCATATGCCAGTGTCATAAGAGTCACAGCACGCGTCTCCGTAAAGTGTACTAACTATACCGCCCTCTACCCCATAAAACTTGCATGTTTAATACACGTAGCTTCCCCTCCGAACCAATAAAGAATCGAACGCCCGGGAGAAAATATAAATCGCGTCATTTTACGAGTAAATATTTTTCCTCAAATATTGTTACGAGTCGACCTAATAGACGAACAACGTCAATAGTTTTCTTCTGACACTATTTCCAGTTTCGAAGCGAACGGAACTATATACGTTTGAATGTAACGCCCTCAGGGTCCCAAGTCTGTTAACCGTTGGCATCTCGATCGAGTCGCAATACGTCAAAACTGAAGTATCGCGCGTCTGAATACGTCAGTTTTGAAGCGAAGCTTCTATACGGACGTTCGGGGTTCCTGCCGCGCGGCCACTCTATCTGTGCTAAGCGTCAGTAGCGGTACACGACCTATACCTATATAGGTAGACAGAGTGGCTGTTTTTAACGCTGAGTTCCTACGCTATAAAGCTTCGCTTCTTTCGGGCGTCTCTAGACGGCACTGAAAATTTGACAAAACTGACGTGTTCAGTAACGCGATACGTCAATTTTGACGTATTGCGAGTCAATCGAGATGCGGTTAATATAGTTGGGCCTCAGGTGTAAGTTGTACTAAATGTGGGTATTTATTCGTATGTTACACATCTAAACGTAGGTAACAAAATATAAAGTGGGGCTTTAAATATCTATTTTATTTTGTTAAACAACAAGGTCGAGAAACCAGCATGCGGCCCGCCTAATGTTAAGCGGTTACCGTAGCCTATAGATGCTTGCTTGAAGGCATTGCTTGCTACCGACCTGACCGGAAGTGTGACCAAGGGAGGGTAATGGAAGGAGAGTTAGGCTTCCGTCTCTCCTACTTACCATGCGAAACGCAACTATAATAAGTGGCTATTTTACGCCAATCTTCTGTGAGACGGTGGTACTACCCTACTCGGGCCAGCCCGTATACGAGCTGTAGTGAGTTGGCTACAGCTTGGCTCTACCACTATATATAGATTCGATTCCTCACCTCAATAATAAATCAGTTCCAATAATGAAACTCCCGGAGAAAGTCGGGATGAATTTATAGAATTAAAGGGATCTGAAGAGATTGAAAGTTGACGCGGCCGGTGAAGGGATGATCGCGGGATTACCGCGAGATTAGGCCCTCCACCCCGGGATCCGGGCCCTCGCAATAAGAACTCTCCCGGGATTATAAGAAATGAATCAAACGTTCACGGTAGGTATCGAATTCAAAGATTATGACATCGGAAATAGGTTTTTGATTAGGAGTAGTTTTTTAATAGGAATCAAAGATTGCTATGAAAGGGAAGAGACTACCCTTAAGGCGAAAAGAGTGTAAGTTGTGCAATTGAATGTCTCACTTACGACCGATGTGACGAAAATCTTTTTTATCTATATACAGCCTGGCGCTACCATGGCGACTTCAATTTAACACACAGGTAGGGCTAGTGGTCAATAGTCATAATACTAATAAAAAAAAGAAAAGTCCGTAAATAGAAAAAAAAATTCGAACAAAATAGATAATAAATAAAGTAATCAAATTGGCATCACTCTTGAAATCCGATTCATTCAGCTACTCTTACGCTCTTACCTACTACTCGGAGCGGGGCGAGCTAATAGTATTATTATTATTTCTAATAGTCTTTCTTTTACGTTTTAATTTCATTGCAGAAATGTTATTATCCATGACCTCGGCAGGTGACCTCTGCGCTAGAGTTATTTACGTACAGGCTGCTCCAAAATGGTATTTCAGATAATTTTGAATAATTAAATGATTAATAATGTTTAATAAAATTTAAATATCTCGAAAATCAGTCAATGCGAAGCCTAATACGTGTGTTAATTTACGGTCGCCATGGTAGCGCCAGGCTGTATATAAAATGATGGTGGGCGTGTGTTCGAAATTCTACTCCTCCTAAACGGCTTGACCGAATTTGATCATTTTTTAACGGCGTTACAGGTAGGGTTATAGTTGCAGTTAGAAAATAAAATCTATGACAGCGAATCTGCCGGCAAATGGTAGTGTAAAATAAATAAATAAGTGTCGCCATACTAACACCCCACCAGAACGGCCCCAAACTAAAAAGATTGTGTGGGATTGTGGGGATACTGGAGTCGATCCCAGTGAAATCCAGACCAGACGAAAAAAAAACTTTTCTTTTTTTGAAAATTTTATAATTGGCCGAATTTATTATTACATGTAACCTAAAAAGTACTTGATCCAATTGGATGAAACAAAAACTTATTAATATGTCTCACGGGTCATTGAAACTTTATTCTTGAAAGCCATTCGCCACCCATCATTTCACTCCATTTCCGAAATTTTCCCCGATGGGGACCAAACCAGCAACCACTAGGTGCAATACTCGGTTGTCTCTTTTGCGTAACTTGCCACGTGTGCAAAGTAACATAATCATGTTGCTGTCATACATTACCGTAGACAGAAAAAGTTTCATTTCAAACATGCGTTATATCTATACCTATATACTTATTCTTTGATGAATCCAGTATCAAATACCCAATACTTCGTTACTCAGTTCCATTATATTGGCCGAGTGAGCGGTTATCGGGTGATTCAAGTATAATAGACGGCACCTCCCCCTACAGCAGGGGGGCTGGCTTAATGGAAATAGTTTTGGGCTCCGAAAGGGTTTCCTGAGATGGGTCAGATGTGGCCAAGATTGTAAGACGGGTGTAAGTAAGTTAATTATTATTCTGTTAAGTCAATAAGATATTGGATTTGAAATGATAGATATTAGGATAATAAATGGATCTAAACTAAGCAACACTTGTACGATGGGTACCGTACAATAGACGGGGGGCGATCCCAGTGACACCCAGACTTGGGCAAATTATGAAAAGGCCATTTCCGAAATTTGCCTCAACCACCAGTTCAGCGGCCTACGCGCAAACCACTGTGGCTAGCGGTCGTCGAATGATGTTTTTTTTGAGATATCAAGAGATAGAAAAAAATATCCTTATTTCATCATACGTATTTATGTAAAATGATAACATTTATAACATTACTTTTTATCCCTAGAGCGTGAGGAGTTGTTCTTATATTATAATTATATAGTTAATTTAAAATTAAAAGGTACATTTCCACTCAGAGCCCGCGTCAAACACAGCGTCAGCGACATAAAGGTGCGTACTCACCGACACAAGGGTTGTGGTTCACCACAGCGAAGATGCGGTCGCAGCGTTTCTTCATGTGCGTGTTGGGGCAGATGCAGCCGAAGAGTGGGGAGAGGCGGAGTCCAGCCCATGCCTCGCGGCAGGCCTCCCTGATGAGAAAATAAAGGGTGAACAATTGAGGCCAGAAAAAAACGACCATATAGAAGTGAAGCTTATATATGGACGTTCGGGGCGCTCGCCGCACTGCCACTCTACCCCTGCTAATCGTCAGTAGCGTTACACACGATGTCAGTAGCGTTACACGATATATATAGGTATACAGAGTGGCAGCAACAGCGCCCTACCCTTTATACTATAAAGCTTCGCTTCTTTCAGGCGTCCCTAGACGGCTCTTTAATAGTGCTCGTCCCTAGACGGCCTTTTAATAGTATGTCGTTTAAGGTTCTTGGATTTATCAAAGACATCGCAATTTATACGACATTGTTTTGCAATATGTAACCAACCTAACACTTCTGCTATGTGAAACCAACCTACAACCACTCGCACTAGGGTTGGTTTTGGTCTGAAGCCGCACGTGTGACTTCCATTATGTTAAACTATATCCAATAGATACTACACATGTGTAAAAAAAAATCCTTCAGGTTTATTATATTTTTTATTTTTATTTTATTTTATTGGGACAAAAAACAGTTACATGTTACATGTTACTAAACTTACAGTACTATATCAACAATAATCTAAACACGTAACCCACAACAATGTCCACGAGTAAAGTGGAGTGTTTAGCATGAAAACTAGACTTTTGACACGCAGTATGTCGCACTATAGACCCAATTAGTATTACGTACCTATTGCTTGGCGTAATTAATGTCGAATATTCGATGGCAACTAAAAATTAAAAGCTGCTTAATTTTGATGAGCCGTCTAAAAACAAATTACAGATAACAGCGGTTCAAGCAGTCTCTTACTTGATACAATATATGAGTATTAATCATCATTAAGTCATTAATCTGTAGCCAGCTGACTACAGCTCATATACGGGCTGGCTCGGCCAAAGTAGAACCATTCTCTCACGCGAAAAAAGCAGCTGCGATTCGTACGATAAGCGAGAGTGCCGGAAGCCCATCCACCCACTTCCCAGAGGGTAGTCCCAGAGGGAGGATAGAGAGAGCTCTATCCGACTCACCTTCAGGTTGGCAACGTGCGAGCAATGTCATTGGTATTGCAACGTCTATAGGTTACGGTAATTGCTTAACATCAGACGGGTCGTACGCATCCCGACTAAGTAACATACAAAAAAAAAACAAAAAAATGGCGATCAGAGATACCATACCTACCTAGTACTTTTATAACAATGTAGAAATTAATTAAGATTCTTTTATAAAACTCTCTCGTGAGCAAATAATAAAAACAAAATGTCAAGCGACGCGTGGTTAGCGCGATACTAATATTCCAGTTAGCAAGCTAAAATTAGCTTTGAGAGCGGTGTCAGCTTTCAGTTTTATTTTTATACTCATTAAGTATAAAATGGTTTTTCAGTTTATAACACGGCAAAATATCTAGATATTTTAAAATAGCTATGTGTGATATTTCTGTCATGTCGCATAGGTGTCTATCAAACTTTACAGTGTTCCTCTTTTGTGGTACTTTGTCCATTAATATCTTTGACTATTAATTAACATCTCTCTGATTAATATAAATAATTTGACGACCGCTTGGCGCAGTGGTTCGAGCGCAGGCCGCTTACCTCACTGCACATGGTGGTTGCTGGTTCGATTCCCGCTGGGGTAAATTTAGGAAATGTTTATTATTTATTTTAATCGGACAGTCATACACTGGCCTAGCCTTGGTTAATCTGTCATTAGTAACGGCAAGTGGGCTGTCTCTATACCCACCAATATCCTCAGTCACCCCCTCATTCGCACTGACGATACATTAGGACCGAATTATGATGTTCTCTTGTGAATAAGACAGCCAGGGTGGACCAGCTGAGATGAAGCGTATCCACATATTGGTGTATAGATACAGGTAAAAATATAATGGTTGTAACAAAATAGTCGTCCCAAAAGTAATTGTGCCCGCACGCGGGCGCTGCTTGTGGGGATTGGTCCACTCACTTCCTCTTAACAACATTGTTCTTAAACTCTAATCATTTACTTGGCATGGAAGTCATCACACCAATGCAATTCATTCTTTTCAACCTCTCTTTTTTTGTCAACATTATAATTGATGAAAAGTGTTAGTAGAAATGCACTCCTCACTAATCTAGCTTCCTAATTTAAATAACTAAATCTGAGTGAGATTTGATTACTATTTACTTTGTTAGTGATAATGGTGTATCCTGCTCACATTATGTTGCTGTTCCTGAGAATGTATACCATCTCTTATTCATTGAAAATAGTAACCATTGAGTTTCTTGCCAGATCTTCTTAGTGGAAGCAGCATTTCGAACCGGTGGTAGATTCTGACTATTCACAAATGCTTTGTTGGCTTACATAAATAACAACAATTTTGAGTTTGAGTTCGTGATTTCTTATACAGTTTGTAGTTGCAAACGAGAAAACGTAATGCAGACAAACGTTGAAGAGGGAGGTGGAACTAACCTGTCTTCCATCCTGCATTCTCCATCGCGGGCCTTGCAAGCATTCTTGAAGCGGTCGAAGAGTACAGAGCAGGCTTTCTCGTTGTGGCAGACGCTCAGCGCATAGGTACAGGTCGGCAGGGTCTCCACGGGGTACGGATCTTTCTCTACAAGGAATAGAGAAACGTGTACCACAAGCAGCAGCTTCCGCCTCAGTGCGAGTGCATCCAGGCACACCATACCCGATACGGTGTAATAATGGATAATAATAAATATCGCCAGACTGACACACCAACTGTATGGTCCCAAACTAAGCAAAGCTTGTACCATGGGTACCGTACAGTGGACTGGGGGCGATCCCAGTGACACCCAGACCTGGGCAAATTACGAAAAGGCCATTTCCGAAATTTGCCACGGCGGGAATCGAACTCGCTATGTATGAACTGTATTGTGTATGTATTTTTTTTTCTATTCCTGTTCATAATTTCCTTATTATATATTATATTTGTTTTCACTCGGTCTGTCTACCTTTACCTGTAATTGTAGAAACTATACGTCTACTTATATGTGAAAGCTCATAATTGGCCTTACTTTACTTTACTTTATTCTTGTTATTGTGTTATTTAGCTAAGCAAGCTTTCCAAAAAGTTTTAAAATAAGGTAAAATAAAAATAAAATAAAAATGAATAATGGGGTCGTGTTTGTTCATTGTTATCTGCTTTCTTACCTTTCTTCATGACGAACACGCAGGGATGGTCGAACAGGAAGTCACGGAAGGAGTTACATTCGGGATCCACGTTCGGCTCGCGACAGAGACACGTCGGCTTGAAGAACGGGAAGGCCTGCAAGGTCCTCAGAGCAGCCTGGCACTTCGTCACCGTCACGGTTGAGCAAGCCACTGGAACAAGCGAGATGGGAGACATTAGAATATGGCCTTGAACTCATAGATAAAGTAAATCTTTTGCTCAAAATAGAGACGCTGTAGATATTTTGACAGCTACGAAAACTGGATACACGTATAATGATACTTTCCATTAGAGTGAATTGGATGCATAGGTTTTTTTAATTAGGTCATTTCATCGGTGCCAAACAGAATTTGGTTGAATGAGGTGTGTGTGTTACCTCCATTTTGGTTTTCCAAAGTGGACGGTCGCATGTTTGTATGGTATTGTGATTAATTAAATGTGTTTGTATTGGTGCCTAGTTGTTACTTGACACTGGCGAAATACCTATTAAACTGGGTCATATTTTTAAAGAAAGATGAAGAAGAGGTGTGTGTTCCGTCGATACTTGATTGTGTGCTGTAAAATACACACAAAAATGGTTTGCTTTGCTTTCATTAATGTTTATATAGAGTGTTGCTATCCTTTACGTATGTACGCATTATACGTTGCCATGGTATCCTAGTTCTATGCATAAATTTGAATCGTTCCTATTTTGAATTTGACAATGTAACGTAGTAATTTGTGGCAAAGACTAGCCTCGGTTAGAGGGTCCAGAATTCGGGCCATAATATAGTCACCCAAGCCTTAAGTGGTTGGAGAACTTGACATGTATTCTCGAAGGGCATGCGGGTTTCCTCACGATGTCTTCCAAAAATAATACCTAGATAAGGAACGCTTACTAAGGTCTACTACTACGCTTACTAAGCCCTTCGGTCTTGATTTAGTTCAGCTTAATGAAGTGGTTTGCGCCCGTGAAATGGCCAAAGGGCCCAATGGAAGACCAGAGCTGGTTCTTATCAACCAGCACATGCTGAATTGGGTCCGTTTGCGGCTGACAGAATTTGTAATTTTTTTTTTATTTTTTTTTAAGCTGTGATAGCCGATTGGTTAAAGCACGCGTCTTGCGGGCACCAGGTCTTGGGTTGAAACCCCGGCTTGCACCTCTAGATTTTTCAAAATCTATGTGCGAATCATAATTTCTATATGATTATCACTTGCTTACGGTGAAGGAAAACATCGTGAGGAAACCTGCATGTCTTAGAAGATCTAACCAATTTTCGAAGGACATGTGAAATTCGCCAACCCGCACTGGGCCAGCGTGGTGGATTATGGCCTGAATCCAGCCTGAAGTGTTGAGGGGAGGCGCGTGCCCAGGAGTGGGACGTCAAAAGGGCTTAATTATTTTTTTATTATTATTAATTATTATTATTATCTTATATTCTTCTACGTTAATTTTCTGCTAGTCGCAATAAAGTATTTTCTTTCTTTCTTTCTTAATTCTATAAGGACCAGAGGTCATCGAGGAGGCCCGCCCTAACAAGTTCCTGCAAAAACTACGCTTAAAGCAAAAAGCACACCCTCCATTATCCGAAGAATTAGGGTGGTTTTTGTGTCGATAAGTCATTAGGGCGGGGCCAGATGATTGTATTAGACTTTTTCCTTTATATGTCAAAGCCTTTCAAGTGAATAGTACGTATTAGGTTCCAGTGATTTCAGATGTGTGGGGCTGAGTGTGGGCGGGTGAATCTGAAACTGTAGGTTTGTCTAAATTATAAGTTCGATGTCGTTTGTATGGTAATTATACATTGAATTTTTAAGATGATATTGCTGAAACGAAATTGAAACGGGCTTTTAGCGTTGAAGTAAAATAATAATTTCCTAAAATCCAGATATATTCAGAAAAAAAATATTTTTACCTACTGTGATATTAAGCCATCATGTCATAAAAATCACCAAATTTTAATACTGATTTCAATGAAATTCAGCATAAGATAGTTTGTGAAATTACCCATAGCTAAGAAAATTCACACATCCTAAACTCTCTGTAATGTCAGTTTGAAAATACAAAAAGATTTTTAGAATTTAAGGTGTCATATTTCAGTAAAGCTGTGTGCACACCGCCCATTACGCCTTGACGAGGGTAGACGCCGTCTTTATCGACGATGAACGTTTAAAAATTCCACAGCAGACTGCAGACACCTAATTTGCCACTTGCTCCTGCTCAACTGGTGAATTATTACCATAATTTTTCACTCTCAGAATACGGTTTTATACTTAATACCGTTTGCGTCAATTTTGCGCTCGTGGAGACTGAGCCTTAAGATATATATTATTTAAATTGCGTGGTATTTTTCGTGTAATTAGTATTATTTAGAGTACCTATTGCTATATTTTACTTGTAGAAATAAATGTAATTTAAATCCATTGATTATTTTAGCTACTAAAGTCTAGAAAATGTGTGTCTAGTTTTCTAGGAAATTGTATATAATTCTTAGACCTGAAGATCAATGCAGATTAGTTTTTAGATTTGCTCATAGGTATAAGATACGGCATAAATACAATTACATATTATTTTTATGCAATTAGACGCACGCTCTTTGTAAAAAAAATATTGATAAAAAAAATAAAACCGACTTCAAAAAACCTGGGTGCACTAAAAAGCTAGAAATAACTAGGGACCTTACAATTTCTTTCATATGTAGTCGGTGCCACTATCTTTACACAACGATAAGAATTTTTCGAATCGGTTTATAAATGACGGAGTTATGAGGTAACAACTTTGATAAAGGAAGGTTTATCAAAGGGTAACAAACATTAAAAAAAAAAAAAAACAACATACACACGAATTGATAACCTCCTCCTTTTTGAAGTCGGTTGAAAATACAGCTGTGTGAAGATGATCTATGACATTTTTATTACAATAGACTTGTAAATAAAGTGTCTTACAACGTCTAAACGAAATTCGCCCTTATGGTGTGAGATTTACTACACTAGAATAGCTTTAGGATGGGTCTCGATACCATTTTATTGGCTGTTTAGTATCGGAGCTATAATTGTATTAGTTTTCAATTAATGCAAACTGTTCTATAAACTGGGCAACATCTCCCTAGGCGTGGCTATTAAATACCGGGATAGTTACCTATTCAACCCGGGGCCTTGCCGGCGCAATATGATTCTAATTACGTGGTCATACGGTAACAACTTGTTTGTATAATTTTACAGTAGCCTCTTACGTACTAGGTAAAAGATACTACACTAATTTCCAAACGATATATCGTTCGTTCAGTAATCGATACGACGGCAAAAATATGTAATTTATAGTAGGATTCGACACAACAAATGTTACGATATATCGATTATCGTTGCTAAGACTAGCACCTCTACCTCGCTAGCCCAGCGCGGATTATAGGGCCTCACAGTTCTTTCGAAAGAAAATAACCGTTCACCGTTTAGAAATTATAGTGTACTAGTTTCTGCCCGCGACTTCGTCCGCATAGACTTAAGTAGAGTATTCTATGTGGTAATCCAGGTTATGAACTATCTTTGTTCCAAATTTCATCCAAATCCGTTCAGTTGTTTTTGCGTGAAAGAGTAACAAACATACATCCACACTCACAAACTTTCGCATTTACAATACTAGCTGTGCCCCGCGACTTCATCCGCGTAGTATTTTAACTTAGCAAAAATTTCGGGATTATCGGGATAAAAAGTATCCTATATGTTAATCCCGGTTATAAACTATCTGTGTTCCAAATTTCATCCAAATCTGTTCAGTAGTTTTAGCGTGAAGGAGTAACAAACATACATACATCCACACTCACAAACTTTCGCATTTATAATATTAGTAGGATACATTTTAGTCGAATTGTACGTCACACACTATTTGCACCCAATGCCGCTAAATACGTTTCGGAACAATGCAACAGTCGACTCACTCCGCCATAACGTCCGCCATTGTGTACTACGAAGTCCGCCATGCCCGGGCTGATTAATGGCGGCGGATGGCGGATTAACTTCGCTTTGTGCCGGCTGAGATCATTTGGGGGAATGATTTTAGGGAGATAATTGCATTTGTTTGGAACTTTGATTTAGAACAGAAGCAGAAGAAGTTAGCATTTTGTGATTTTTGTATAACGTCAGACTGGCTCATTGTGATTGTTTCGTGGTGTTGCGTAATCACGAGGTCCTCGGTTCGATTTTTGGGTCACTCAAAATACAATTCGGGTGTTCTGTTGAGAAGTAACAGCCGACGGTCTGAAAGTAAATACCTGGGTAAATAGAAATAGAACGTCCCCGATAAGCGAAATTACAATTTATATTGCATATTTATGATTATTACCCCCATAATTAATTAATTTATATATGATTATCACTCGCTTAGTCTTAGAAAATTTAAACGATTTCCGAAAGGCATATGGATTCTGCCAACTGGCACTGGGCCAGCGTGGTGGATTATGGCCTGCATTCCCCTAGTATTGACGGGAAGCCCGTGCCCAGGAGTAGGACGTCAAAAGGGCATTTTTTATTTTATTTATCATTATTATCAGTAGACAGGATTTTCTAAATAAGTAAGTAGGTACTTTACTTTAAAATTAGGAAAAAATACAGACCTTTAAAGTTTCGCAAACAGTACTAAACCAGTGAAGTACCGTACGATGTCTTAACTGACAAGTTTTAGCAGCCTTTAATAGCGAAATATCTTTGTATTTATTTAAAATTAATATCACCATAACACTTTCTTAAATAAAGAGTTACTAAGTATTTACTAACAAGTACAGTTAATTTAAAAAAATGTAGTTTAATCAATATTAGTGCATCCACAGATAACATATCTACCTGCTATGTGCCATTGGAGCTCGGTCTTTCGGACAAAATAAAAAGTAACACTGAATTTACCTACTATTTAAATAACCCTTTAACGAAAACGGTTTAAGAAAAACGGTTTTAATTAGCCTGCGTCCTGCAAACACAGTAATGTGCCACCGGGACTTGCCGGTATTAGCTAATAAAACTAGCATTAATGTGCCACCGGGAATCAAAGTGTTAACAAAGAACCACCTACTACCAACCACGTACCCTACAAAGAATTCCCGAAACGATCGCTCACGCTGCTAATTCACACACGTAAAGCTGGCTGTCCACGTGCGAGGCCGCGTCACACAATAAACCAGCGGTGACGAGGGACCGCCCTCTGACTTGCCGCCGTTTTGTCAACGCTAATGCGTTGAAAATTCACACCAGAGCCGTCAGGATCGGCGTAGAAGGGAGCGGTTGACACTTTGACCAAAGAATTGTTAATAAACAAGTAAAGAAGCGACAGTCTGCCCTCTCCAACAAATTTTTGACACCTTTTGAGTTTGACACAGTTTTGACGATTTTGTGTGGTGCGGAATTGCGAAATAATGACAATAAAATTAATTTTAAAACCGCTTTTTTCATTTCATTATTTCAAGATATAAACTTTGGAAAACGTGTGACGTCACACCAGAGGGGATAGGGCCCACAATAGTGACCAACTGTGACAAGGATTTGAATATGAAAATCATTTGATTCGTGAGTTATCATTTATGAATGGCCTCTCATGTGCATTTCATTGCATCATATCATGCATATCAGTATAGGCCACAGACTAATAAGGCAAGACACCGATTACATCCACTATTGTATGAGAATGAATCGTCAAAAGTTTGCGGGGTATTGGGGAAGACAGCGAATTTTGATTGGTCCGTGCAATGTCGTCGTGAATGGATCAATCACAATGTTAGTGCGGTCATACACATGCAGTGGCAATGCTTATGTTTAGCGAGCGGGGGGATGCCGGGCTATGCAGCGTCTATGGTTTAATGGTCTGTGTTAAGGCCGACCATCTAAATATATATAACTCAAAGGTGACTGACTGACTGACTGACTGACATAGTGATCTATCAACGCACAGCCCAAACTACTGGACGGATCAGGCTGAAATTTGGCATGCAGGTAGATGTTATGACGTAGGCATCCGCTAAGAAAGGATTTTGATTAATTCTACCCCCAAGGGGATAAAATAGGGGATGAAAGTTTGTATGAAACTTTGTCAATTAAATTCCACGCGGACAAATTCGCGGGCACAGCTAGTTATAAAATAATAGCTGATTATAGTATAATGCACTCTAAGCTTAAGTCTTGTGAGAAGAATACAGTGTGTCCTTGGCCTACAGTCTAAAGAATTCGTCTTAATTACTGTAGTCGACCCTCGACCCATCATTGTCAAGTGTAAATTGGACCAGCGGTATTGAGTAATTTGTTTGAAATAGATAAATGGCCGAAGCTTTCGAGATTTTGAATTGATGAAGGTAGTTAAAAAGGATCTTTGAAGGCTATTCGTTGTACTCTATCGATTTTATATCAGCTTAACCTTGTAGCAGACTGAAATCAAGTATTAAATTGGTCCCGTACAATAAGTCTGAGATCGATTCTAATAACACCTTCAATCATCAGCCTATAATTGTCCACTGCTGGATATAGGCCTCCCCTAATGAGCGCCATAGCGCCCTGTCTTCAGCTTGCCGCATCCAGCATCTGCCTGCAGTCTTTCGCAGATCGTCATCCCACCTGTTCGGAGGGCTTCCTACACTACGCTTGCCGAGTCGAGGTCTCCACTCAATAACACCTTAAATAATCATAATTGTGCCCGGGCCTCCCCTCACTACGAGCGGGATTCAGGCCGTAATCCAGCACGCTGGCCCAGTGAGGGCATATTAGACAAAAGTATTTATATCTTTCTAAAATTGGTTAGATTTTCTTAGACATGCAGGTTTCCTCACGATGTTTTCCTTCTTCGTAAGCAAGCAAGAGATAATCTTATGGAATTGGAATTACAGCTGCTTTTCGTTTGATGAGTGAGAGAGCCTGAATCCCTTCTCCCTTCCGCTCCCTCTGTCCCACTCCTCTTCAGGTCGGCTACGTGCAAGCAGTGCCTTTGGTATTGCAAGCATCTATAGACCACGGTAACTACTTAACTTCAGGCGACTCTTGTACGCTTGTTTACAAACTATTTTATATAATATAATAATAATATCGCCAGATAGACACACCAACTGTACGGTCCCAAACTAAGCTAAGCATGTACTATGGGCACCATACAATGGACTGGGGCCGATCCCAGTGATACCCAGACCTGGGCAAATTACGAAAAGACCATTTCCGAAATTTGCCCCGGCGGGAATCGAACCCGCAACCACCATGTGCAGTGAGCCGAGCGGCCTACGCTCGAACCACTGCGCCAAGCGGTCGTCAAATATAATAAATAATGTATAAAATGCAACAGCCCATAGTTTCACACAATAGAAACTAAGTAACTACAAACGAATATAGAACGTAATTGTTTTGAATCCACCCCTTTCCCCACGAATATCTATCCCATTGTTAAGAGTTCCATTGTACGCGGCATTAAGGTCGCTTATTCCGTGTACCTAGCGCTGTTGCTAGCCCTTGGTTAACATTTATCCGGGATTTTTAATTTGGATTAATATTAGAGACCACAGTTTTATGAAAGAGTATACGTTACTTTACAGTTAAAGTGAAGTTGAACTGATGGCCGGTGGGGTAGGAACATAGACATTAAGGTCCATGTTAATAAATTGATCTCAAGTCTGGAAGCGATCTTAGAAAATTCATTCTTATGTCATAAAAATTATTCATATCAATAATTTAGCCCTTTTGACGTCCCACTCCTGGGCACGGGCTTCCCCTCACTACGAGGGGGATTCAGGCCGTAATCCACCACGCTGGCCCATTGCGGGTTGGCGGATTTCATATGTCGAAAATTTGTTAGATTGTCTAAAGCATGTAGGTTTCCTCACGATGTTTTCCTTCACCGTAAGCAAGTGGTAATCATATAGAAATTGTGATTCGCACATAGATTTCGTAAGACCCAGAGGTGGGAGCCGGGGTTTGAATCCAGGAACTTGTGCCCGCAAGACGCGTGCTTAACCAACCGGCTATCACTGCTGTTGCCTCACTGCACTGCCTCTTATGTCATACCAGTCAAAAGCGTACTTAAGACCAGTCTGAGACTTGAGATCGATTTATTAATACCTTATGTGCCACAGACGGGAGAACCACCACTTGTAACTCTGAATTTACACTATTGATAAGTTTACTTTGTTAAGCCCGCATGAGACGTCGCATTCGTGAGCTGATAATATATTCTAAGTAGCATTCTAATGATTATTATAAAAATCATTATTATTTGCTGAAATGTGTTTTAATTTTTTCGTTACATTGAGATAATTTTTTTTGTATAAAAATATTCTCAATGTCCGCTCTATAACCCTTTTAAATATCTGTATTTATCGACATTATCTTATTTCTACGTAACCAGTTAACTTAAAATACTACAAAGTAACCTTAAATAGATTAAATCTATATACTTATATATAACTCAAAGGTGACTGACTGACTGACATAGTGATCTATCAACGCACAGCCCAAACCACTGGACGGATCGGGCTGAAATTTGGCATGCAGGTAGATGTTATGACGTAGGCATCCGCTAAGAAAGGATTTTGATTAATTCTACACCCAAGGGGATAAAATAGGGGATGAAAGTTTGTATGAAACTTTGTCAATTAAGTTTCACGCGGACGAAGTCGCGGGCACAGCTAGTATTGACATATGTACGTCTTTATATTTTCTAGATTGTTTCAAGGTAAAAATAAAAAAGGAACTTATAAAGATCTACTTCAAGATGAAGGTTTAGTAAACACTATAGCAAATTACTATCAAGACACGTCGCACAGCACAATTAACTAATTGGCTTGAAGTGATTACTAGATATCTTATATATACGTTGTTCTAGCCACATTATGTTTAATACATAGATTGCTACTTTGATCAAAATACCCCAGAATATACTGAGAAGAGCTTAAGTTGGTTACATTACATTACATTACATTACATTACATTACACGGGTTGGGGGATGAATTTAAACACATTTTGTACTGACGCTACCCGTATTCCGGTACGCGTGAGTAGTAAAAGGGCTCGGGCCTTTACAATAGTTGTGTGAGAAGTACCTAACTAGTTAGTAAACAGGGTGAAATTGAGTTCAGCAGATATATTGATATAAAAAGTTCAGTAACTGGAACATTAAGAAAATAATACGTAAATCATGGATCCATACGTATTTTTTATTTTCTTTATTTAAAAGATTACTAGCATTGTGTGTTGATCACATTACTAGTATTCCCTTTAGGCCCTCCAGATAAGCTAATGCTTGTGCTTGGAGTGGGCTCACGTCAATAGTTTAATGGCCAGGGTGGGGATCGATCCCGGAACCTCTCAGCTACGAGGACGCCCCCTCCAACCACTAGGCTATTGACGCTTCAAAAATATCGTAAACCATATCATATTTTAATTTTAATTGTTTTAGTAATATCACAGGGTTTCATTTACATGAGTTGCGCATAGTAATTTATCAACAATGTCAGTAAAATGTGCTCTAAATCTTCTTTAGTAGGTACACGAAGGATCACTAGTCAATGTTTGGCCAATGAATTAAATGTCACCCTGCATCAGACACTTATGTATATAATTAAGTAGGTTTTCCTATCCATATGTAATTAATATGTAACAGGTTTGAAACAATTTTGGAGGCAAGTGATCATTATTATTATTACTGTTTCATAAAACACAGTACTCCTGGCATTAGGGGTCACATATATGATGAAAACGTGAACGTTTTCATCCGCGAAGTTCAAATTTTTTGAGGTTTTTCAGATTTTTTTCAAAATCTGACAATAATAAAAGGCACATTTTGTAATTCGCGAAAAAGACGGTGTGCAGTGCATTTATTAATATATCCAACTAACTCTAAAACATTTCAAGAACGACAGCTATCCAGATAATCTGGCAATTTTTGTATATTTAGTGATTTACGAGTATCATATCCACCGTGATAATATTTAGATTAAAATAAATGTATTAATAAACGCACTGCATACTGTGGTTTTCGCAAATCACAAAATGTTGTCTTAAATGTTTTCAGATTTTGGATAAACTATAAAAATACTCGAAAATTTTGAATTTCGCGGGCTAGACAGGCGCCTTCACCTTAAGTAAATAAATAAATTGATAAAATAATTGAAGTAAATCTGAAGATTTTAATATTAAAATTACTTACATAAAATCAAAATTAATACCAAATTCGGAACGGAAGGTATATCTAAAGGTATAATAATAAAAACGTACTTTAATAAACCTTCAAAGGAATCACTCCAGGAAGACACACTCTACCCTTAAAACATTGCAATCAGCGTTCATCGGCCGCCATCTTGTAATACGGATCAACCTCAAGGGTCCTCGGACGCTGGAGGGACCCTCCGAGTTGGGGTCTGCTTATGTTTTAAGTACAAAATTGTAGCCAGATTTTGTACGCGAATGTTCCTTATTTTGTGTGAGGCGCATTTCGAACCAAACTCATCTAATCCGTTGGACTCATTTCGACCAGTGCTAGTTTTTTTGTTGAAATGGATTCTATATCTACCTAATTAGAGTGGCATTTTGATGAAAAAGAGATATGTGGATAGAAGAGGAAAAACATTAGGTTCGCATATGGATCGATGAGGCGGAATATAGATCCACCTATGGATCCTAGTAGACAGTGAGATTGGAACAGTCGCATCTTATCCGGTGCTTGAACTTCAAAGAAACTAGACACGAATTTACGACCGACGATAGGTTTTTGTGGTTTGAGCGTAAGGCGCTCGCATCATTGCTCCAAATATTTGCAGGTTTGATTCCCTACGGGTACAATTTCGGAAATGGCATTTCTGTAATTCGCTCTGGTCTGGGTGTCACTGGGTTCGCCCCCAGTCCATTGCAGTACCCATAGTACGGGCGTTGCTTAGTTTGGGACCATAAAGTTGACATGTTAGTTAGTTAGTTGCTAGAATTGCAATTGGCCTCTCTATCTTGAAGCTAAATGATGAAAATTGTGTGTTAAGGTAGGGTTTTGAGTAGGTTTTACCATTCACCATTATAAAACCACTATATATCTATCTGACGCGGTACATAGAGCTGCATATTTCAAACTCAACTTATTTCAACCAGGGTACTCTACCAACTTACACCGAATTCACGAATCCGGTGCCCGTTTAATTACCAAGAGTTGAAAATCGATAGCCGCCAGTTTGGAAAGTGAAGTACTTATCGCGCCTGTGACCTCCTTCCATTGTAACGCCCTCCTCAGACCATATATCGACGGGTGTCGAGTGGGGCGGCCATGATTTTGTTCAAGAAATTAGGATGGTAGATACAACCTGTAACTAATTGACTACCTATACCTATAGGTAATAGGTATAGACATAGGTATACATATCCCTCTACCACAGAAGATCTGCGTGAAGTAGCTATTATAGCTGCGTTTCGTACGATAATTGAGAGAGTCAGAAGAACCCTTCCACTCCCTCTATCCCAATTCCCACTCCCTTTCGGTTCGGCAACATGCGAACAATGCTAATTGGTATTGCAAGGAACTATAGGCTATACAGTAACTGCTTAACATCAGTCGGGTCGGAAGATTTTTTGTCGACTTTGTTATATATAAAAAATTGTATTTTACAAGCTCCCCGTTATCACCTTTGCCTCCCCTAAAAAAGTTACATCGTCGAAAAAAACTATTACCTTTTCACAGGCTCTTATATTAATAAATCGATCTCAAGTCTGAGAGCGATCTTGGCAATGTCAGTCTTATGTCATTCCAGTACAAAATGACAGGTCAAAACTTAACAAGATCGTCCTCGGACTTGAGATCGATTTATACGGTCCACAGATTCCGAGTGTAGTTACTTAGATTTAAGTAACATTGTTATATGGCTCTCCTAATTATATTTACATTAATTTCCACCAGTCATCTTGATTAAAACTAGCAATCTAGGTCAATCTAATTTGCCGTCGCGTTATTTAGGACATGTCCCAGGCCGTCCGGACGCGCGGACACCCCACCGAACCCACCTCACACGTGAATATCGGTCACCCTTTGTTGCTTCCCTTTTGTTAGCAACACTTGTTATTAATATATTTTTTTGACGTATTGTCCCTGGCTTTCAAGAAAGTGTTTTGGGATCTTATAAATCATGGCTCTTGAGTTTACCGGTCGATATTAAGGGCGGAGGGTCGGGAAGGCTTATGTTTGATATATGACTTCGCTGTTATTAGTATTTGAATTTTCTTGAGGCTGGTAACATTCATGGATGGTCGGGTCGCAAGAATAACAGATAAGAAAAACCTTAGTCGTTACTTAAAAAAATATTATCATAAATATCGCCATACGAACACACCAACCGTATGGTCCCAAACTGAGCAACGCTTGTACTATGGGTACCGTACAATGGACTGGCGACGATCCCAATCACATCCAGACAAGGGCAAATTACGAAAATACCATTTCCGAAATTTACCCTGACGGGAATCGAACCCGTTACCACCTGGTGCAGTAAGCTGAGCGGACTACGCTCGAACCACTGCGCCAAGCGTTCGAAATATAATACATACAATATTACTTAAAATAATAGATAATTTCTTATATTTGACCTGTTACCGCATATAAACTAAGCTTTAATCACCATTTATATTTAACTCTTACTTTTTCATATCTAAAACTTTGTTTCAAGAAAATACCAATACAGCAAATGAAAAATGTTTTAATGTAATATTTCTGAACAGTTTAACTTTACGTGAGCCAAGATCACCTTTAATCATCCGAAATGCCCTTAATGTTCCAATGAATATTGTTTTTAAACGAATATAAAATCGTACCTAATACCCTACATAATAGTTTAGAATAAGTCACCTTGACCTTCGCGTCCATTACTTACTTACACACACAAAAAAATTAAATAATTTATTACTATGGTCTAAGAACACGAAACTCGTATTAGATATAAAAGTCAATAAGTTAAAGGCAGGTCTACTGTGTAAGCGAAGCTATTATAAAGAGTCGAGTGCGAGTTGGATTTTGTACGGTTTTGATTATGTACCTCAGGAATATAAATATAAATATCGCCAGACAGACACACCAACTGTACGGTCCCAAACTAAGCAAAGCTTGTACTATGGGTACCGTACAATGGACTGGGGGCGAACCCAGTAACACCCAGACCAGGGCAAATGACGAAAAGGCCATTTCCGAAATTTGCCCCGGCGGGAATCGAACCCGCGACCACCATGTGCAGTGAGCCGAGCGGCCTACGATCGGACCACTGCGCCAAGCGGTCGTCGGCCACCATATACACCCCAAACCCTGATTAAATTAAAGCTGTTTTTTTGTATTTTTACTTCTGTACGCTGTGATTTGACGCTCGACGAGTCCCGGGGAAAAGCTACATTGTCTCGGAGTCCGCACGAACTTAATCAAAAGAAAGAATAGGTATGAGGAGTTGGAAGAAAATCATCCACTGTTTGGAGTCAATTATCTGTTTCGAGGTAGGGAACTCTGAAATTATTTTCATATTTGAACTGTCTAACCACGACCCCTTATGAAAACTCAGATTTTTTACCATAATTGCCTAAAACTTTAAATCTTGAAAAAAATTCTCATCGCTTTCGTTACGATACCGCCCTTAAGGCGTTGGAAAGTCGAAGCTATTAACTGAACATATCAGAAACTGGGGAAAGCTTTTAAATTCTAATCGTATCTACTTTTAAAGTCTCGTAGATTAAGAAAAATAAGTTTAAAAACTCACAATCTTAACTTTGTTTGATGTTAAAAGGGTCACTACATACGTGAGTAACTTTTAAGTCTCTATGTCTTAAAGTTTACTTTTCGTCTTTATAATAAAGCTTATAAGTAAGTTGTATAAGCGCTGTATAACTCCCAAGAATGGCTACTTTTGTTTAGAAACTACATTTTTTTTACTACATTTACTAAGATAGAGGGATCTGTTGCAAGCGGGAGACTAAAATACTGTAGAAGGCTGATTGTCATAGAAGCAAGACTGTTACAGCTGATTAAGGACTAGTAGTAAGGCGCTGTCGAAATTAAATTACTTATGGACTACTTAAGCAGACCTTTATAAGCGGACCGTTATATTCAGAATATTTTTGTATTTTGAAATAAAACTATTTTTCGGATTTTATCGCGTTTATTAACTTTATGTTCCCGACTTTTCGGTTGCTTTACAGCAGCCATGGTCACGGGGGGACTGAGGTGTTAGACGTCCTGATGTCATAGTTAGTAACTGGGTACCCTCATATGTAGTTGTTGTTTGCGGTCCGATCCACGATAAATAGTTTTATTTCAATGTGTAGTATTCGCGTAAATATAAGAAAACAATATATTTTTGTATTTTTACGAAATGACTTATAAAGAGCTAGACGCCTAATGACCTCAAATAATCTTTGAAATTCTGACTGTAGAAATACTTCAAAGTATATTTTGGTTTTCTCAATCAGTAGTTACAAATATTCGTCCAAAAGAAAAGTGAGTTATTTACTCATAAATAAATAACTTAATATCAAGTTCAGAATGAGACCTTTTTCTCATAAGTTATTACCGAGGGGTAAATCCGTTCAGATATTCTATTGATCTGGTACGAGTATTGACAGACATATTTTATTCATATTATTGGAATTATTCGGTAATTTGGTATCGTTTTTAGGGTTCTGTGATGGTTTAGGGGTAGGTGATAGTCAAGTTAGGGAAGACACGCTTTAGGTGCGAAGGGACACTTGTTCAAATTGTCTTATGTTATTTGTGAACCTTATTTTGCAGAAACATTACATTTCCTTGCTAATATTAATGCAAACATCTTGGATGAAGCCTGGTTTACTGAAATAATCTTATAAATATTCAAAGGCATAAGAAGAAAATATCTTGCCTAATCGTATCTTGGTTAACAAACTTTCGCCATAGTCCACCACTATGGCATCAATGGACTGTGTAATTATTTTCGTATGAAAGTGGACATTTTTGGAACTTGGTAATTTTTGGAAAATGGTCATAATTGGGAAAGTGGCCATTTTGGATCTGAAGGAAATAAGTCTGCCTATTACTGCCCACTGTTAGATGTTAGCTTTTGGGCCACTGAGCTCAAAAATCTATATATATTGTTGCGACCTAGAAACTATTTGGTCAAATACCTCGAAGGATCCTTATTTTATCAGCTTGATACAAAAACGCATTGTTATTCTAGATGAACCCCATCGAATCATTACGAAGGATCTCTAAAAGTTGAATGTTCGAGACTGTAGGTATGTAGGTATAAAGTGAACGCGTGATCGGCGCGACGGCGGCGGCAAATACCTACTCGCGAACGAATACAAAGGGAAGCCGACAATGGGTCTCGAGATCATTCGATTGGGATTATTATTACCTACATACCTACCGAGAATGTTCAGGAAAATACCAGCTCGCATTTTTATTCCGTATATAAGGTGTTGACGACGGGCAGCGAGTTAGTTACTTCTTGGAAGCGACAGTGTACGGAACTTAAGTAAGCGAACGAAGAGTGATATACCAGTGACCTAGGCGATTATATTGGAATACTGTGTGACTGCTAAGTGATTCGGAACAGTGTTTGTTGTATGTAACTAGTGATAGTGAACTAGTGTAGTACTGTGTATTTGTCAAGTTTGTGGAGAGCGAATTAAACCTTTATACACGTAGTCGGCATTATTTGTACCTACCCCTAGTACGTAACAATTGGTGTCAGAAGCGGAATGCCGTTACTACCGCGAGACGAAGAAGGGCGTACTCCACGAACCAGACGTCAAGTCGAGATGGATGCCGCACGTCAACGTAACCGTGAAGAAGAAGAGCGTCAAGTTGATGCCGGTGTTTCGGCGGGAGCTGAGGCAGCATCAACAGGTAGTTCTTCGGAACTGAACTTGGCAGCGTTGATGGCCTCTATGCAGCAAATGCTCAAGGCCAATCAAGAGGCCAGCGAGCGAATGATCCAGGCCAATCAAGAGGCCAGCGAGCGAATGATCCAGGCCAATCAAGAGGCCAGCGAGCGAATGATCCAGGCCAACCAGGAGGCTAGCCGGCAAGAGATTAGAGAACTAAGGGAGGCCAATCAGGAGTTCAAGGGAATGATGCAAGCCAATCAGGAAGCGGTCTTGGGTAAAATCGACGCTGGAATCACTATTCTTGGTGAGAAAGTGAAGACATTAGAAGACCGCATGCAGGTGCTGAACGAGGAGGTTAATCAAAAGACAGGAACTCTGGAAGACCGCCTGCATGTGCTTAATAAGGAGGTAACCCATATGGTAACCCAGAATGAGACCGTCGAAAGCCGTTTGGAGGTAATAAATAAGGAAATGATAAGGCTGAAGACTCAAGGACCTATTTCAGTAGCTTCACCATCAGCCACAAAGCTCGATCTCCCGCGCTTTGATGGGACTTCTTCGTGGACAGCTTTCAAGTACCAGTTTGAAATACTTGCAATTGGAAATTCTTGGAGCAGTGAGCAGTCCTTTGCAGCCCTGGCGCTTGCCTTACGCGGAGATGCCTTAATGGTCTTGGAAAATTTGCCGCCTGAAGGAAGGACGCTGGAGACTCTGATGGACGCACTGGATACACGCTACGGTGAAAAACACCTGGAATATGTTTATAGAGCGCAGCTCCACGAAAGAAAACAAAAGTCTAATGAAAGTCTCCAACAGTGGGCACAGGAAGTGGAAAGGCTGGTACGTCGTGCTTACCTATCGGCACCAGAAATGATTGAGAAGACTCTGCTGGATGCTTTCATGAATGGCATAAGAGAAACTGAAGTTAGGACCTTTGTACGGCTGGGTCACCACCAAACTTTGAAGAACGCGCTGGCACATGCTCTTGAAGTGGAGGCTGTTCGGCAGGACTCTAAATTAAATAAGGTCAGAGAGGTTAAGGAGGTTGTAAAAGAAGAAAGGAAGCCTCGGTTTATCCCAACTTGTTATGGCTGTGGTGGCAAGGGACATATTCGCCTAGAATGTCCTTCAAAGAAGAGAAAGGTCGTGGACGAGTCCGAGACCCAAGCAGAACAAAATGTCCCGTTAAAACTAAATGTCGCCAGGGCCGCGGGGCGGGCGCTGGCTGGTCAAGTTGAGGCCCCAACAGTCACTATAACTCAAGTTTGCAATGGAAATAGTCTGATCATCGAAGCCACCTTAGACAACCAAACTTGCAGTTTAACTGTTGATACTGGAGCATCGCGAACAATTGTGAGGCCGGAACTACTGAAACGCACCATAATGTGGGAAAAGCGATCACCGTCATGTCGTCTGCAAACAGCCACTGGCCAGCCAGTCTCCGTCCTCGGTGAAACAGATGTCAAGTTAAGAATTGGCGACCGTGTTTATCACCAGTCAGTATTGATTGCTAATATTACTGATGATTGCATTTTGGGACTGGATTTCTTGAAGAAACAACAGTGTGTTTTGGATGTAGCAAAAGGAGTACTAAGGTTTTCTGATCAGGAAGTCTGTTTACAAGGATCGCGCCCGTGTACTCTTTATTGTTTGAGGGATACCACTTTAGAGCCGAAATCGGAAACCTTGGTCAGAGTGAAATTCCCTGCGAAGACTGAGAACAGAAGATGTCTTATTGTTGAAGATGCTGGCAATCACCCGAGCTTAATTACAGCAAGGACGCTTCTGATGTCGAACGGGTAAGAATCCTTAACCTCAGTAATGAAGAAGTACAGCTGAAGAAGAATAGTGTGGTCGGAAAATGCGAGGAAGTACAGTACCTGAGAAAATTAAGTGCTCCAGATAAACAGGAAGGTATGCAGATCGCGGAGGATCACATCTGGAAACTTCTGGAAGCTTCTAAGGAAAATTTATCGGCATCGGAACTACAACAGGCCAAGAAGCTGTTGCTAGAATTCAGAGACATTTTCGCAACCGGAAACGATTGTGGAAAGACAGGACTCGTCAAACATCGGATCGACACAGGCGATGCCAGGCCTATTAAACAAAGACCTCGAAGATTACCATGGGCAAGAGAAAAGGAGGTGACAGAGATGATTAATGACATGGCTGATAACGGAATAATTGAACCTTCTACGAGTCCATGGTCTTCACCCGTGGTGCTGGTTAAGAAGAAGGATGGCAGTACAAGGTTCTGCGTGGATTACCGAATGCTGAATAATGTCACGAAGAAAGACAGTTACCCCTTGCCGCGAATTGACGACACGCTGGATATGCTCAGTGGTATGAAGTGGTTCTCAACCATCGATCTAAAAAGTGGCTATTGGCAGGTCGAGCTCAGCCCAGAGGACAAGGAGAAGACTGCTTTTAGTACAGGAATCGGGAACGGATTGTGGGAGTTCAACGTTATGCCATTCGGCTTATGTAATGGTCCGGCTACATTTGAGCGCCTAATGGAGAGAGTAATGGTGGGTTTACTCGGGGACGTTTGCCTGGTTTACCTTGACGATGTAATTGTTATGGGTCGCAGCTTCGAGGAAAATCTGAAGAACTTGGAAAAAGTTTTCACTCGAATCCGTGAGGCTAATCTAAAACTTAGTCCTAAGAAGTGTGCGCTGTTTAAAAAGGAGGTCAGTTATCTTGGACACGTTATCTCAACCGATGGAGTAAAGACCGACCCCGAGAAGATAAAATCTGTTCAAGAATGGCCTTCTCCAAAGAACAAAACAGAAGTACGAGCGTTCCTTGGACTATGTGCATACTACAGACGATTTATCAAGAATTTTTCAGATATTGCGAAACCTTTACATCGGCTAACGGAAGATAAACGGGATTTCGTTTGGGACCTGGAATGTGAGAAAGCTTTCATTGAGCTGAAACAACGATTGTGTGAGGCCCCAATATTAGGTTACCCAACGAGAGAAGGAAGATTCATCGTGGATACTGACGCCAGTAACACCGGAATAGGTGGTGTTTTGTCACAACTACAGGGAGATCACAACGTTGTCATAGCGTACTTCAGTAAATCCCTTTCCAAGCCAGAGAGAAATTACTGTGTGACTCGCCGTGAATTGCTAGCTGTGGTGAAGACCTTACAACATTTTAACAAATATCTTATAGGAAGGGAGTTTACACTAAGGACGGATCACGCTGCATTACAATGGTTACTACAATTTAAAAACCCAGAGGGCCAAGTAGCACGATGGATCGAGCAACTACAGGAATTTTCCTTCGTAATAGAACACCGCAGTGGAAAAGGGCACGGTAATGCTGACGCTTTGTCACGGAGACCGTGTGCCGAAGACTGCAAACATTGCCTAAGGAATGAAGTCCGGGAAGAGGTCAAGCTCATAGGGACACATGGAATCGACGACGAATGGACCGGAGCTAGTATGAATAAAGCGCAGGAGGAGGATAATGACCTACAACCTATACTGCAATGGAAACAGAGCGGAAACAGACCCCAATGGAGCGATGTGTCTATCTACAGCTCAACTACGAAGAGTTATTGGGCTCAGTGGGACAGTTTGGCTCTGGTAGATGAAGTGCTGTATAGGAGATGGGAATCAAACGACGGTAAGGAAATCACCATGCAAGTGATAGTGCCGCGGAGTAAGGTGGTTTCTCTTCTACGGCACATTCATGATGGTGTTTCTGGTGGGCACCTAGGAGTCAAGAAAACCCTGGTTAAGGTGCGACAGCGGTTTTATTGGCTGCGCTGCCGAGAAGACGTCGAGGATTGGTGTCGCAGATGCACTGCGTGTGCGTCAGTGAAAGGCCCGCAGACAAGAAGCAGGGGAAAACTGAAGTTGTACAACGTTGGAGCCCCGTGGGAGCGCATCGCCATTGATGTTGCTGGACCGTTTCCGATGACTGAGGATGGGAATAAATACATCATAGTAGTGCAAGATTACTTCACTAAGTGGCCAGAAGTATTTGCAACACCCAACCAGGAAGCAGTCACCGTAGCGAAGAAATTGGTCCAGGAAGTAGTCTGTCGGTATGGCGTACCTATGGAGATCCATTCTGATCAAGGAAGGAATTTCGAGTCTGCGCTGTTTCAAGAGATGTGCAAGTTACTCGGAATGAATAAAACTCGTACGACTCCAGCGCATCCGCAGTCAGACGGAATGGTCGAGAGGTTTAACCAGACATTGGAAAACCACCTGGCCAAGGTCGTAGACGAACATCAGCGAGACTGGGACCAATACATTCCGCTGTTTCTGATGTCCTATCGGTCTGCAGTACATGACAGTACGGGTCACACTCCAGCCAAAGTAAATTTTGGTCGAGAAATGAGGCTCCCAGTGGATGCGATAACAGGCACGCCACCCGACAGTCCTAAGGCCGTTACGGACTATGTGAGTGAACTTCAAAACCAACTGGACGAAGTGCATCGAATGGTACGGGAAAACAACTTGAAGTCAAGTACGAAGATGAAGACCCGGTACGACCGAAGTGCAAACACCAATGGTTTTGAAGAAGGAACACTGGTGTGGCTCCACAACCCTCTTCGCAGAAAAGGGAAGTCCCCGAAACTTCAGGCTCGCTGGGAAGGACCTTATACAGTTATTACGAGGATCAACGATGTGACCTATCGCATTAAGAAGGGACTTCGAGGAAAGCCAAAGGTAGTCCATGTGGACAGATTGGCTCGGTATCATGGAACAAATGATGCTCGGGACGAGCATGACTAAGAGGGGGGTAATGTTGCGACCTAGAAACTATTTGGTCAAATACCTCGAAGGATCCTTATTTTATCAGCTTGATACAAAAACGCATTGTTATTCTAGATGAACCCCATCGAATAATTACGAAGGATCTCTAAAAGTTGAATGTTCGAGACTGTAGGTATGTAGGTATAAAGTGAACGCGTGATCGGCGCGACGGCGGCGGCAAATACCTACTCGCGAACGAATACAAAGGGAAGCCGACAATGGGTCTCGAGATCATTCGATTGGGATTATTATTACCTACATACCTACCGAGAATGTTCAGGAAAATACCAGCTCGCATTTTTATTCCGTATATAAGGTGTTGACGACGGGCAGCGAGTTAGTTACTTCTTGGAAGCGACAGTGTACGGAACTTAAGTAAGCGAACGAAGAGTGATATACCAGTGACCTAGGCGATTATATTGGAATACTGTGTGACTGCTAAGTGATTCGGAACAGTGTTTGTTGTATGTAACTAGTGATAGTGAACTAGTGTAGTACTGTGTATTTGTCAAGTTTGTGGAGAGCGAATTAAACCTTTATACACGTAGTCGGCATTATTTGTACCTACCCCTAGTACGTAACAATATATAACTCAAAGGTGACTGACTGACTGACTGACATAGTGATCTATCAACGCACAGCCCAAACCACTAGACGGATCGGACTGCAATTTGGCATGCAGGTAGATGTTATGACGTAGGTATCCGCTAAGAAAGGATTTTGATTAATTCTACCCCCGAAGGGATAAAATAGGGGATGAAAATTAGTATGAAACTTTGTCAATTAAATTCCACGCGGACGAAGTCGCGGGCATATACCATAATTCTTAAAGACTTTTTCTTCCACCTATACGTTATAAGCATGTACTCATTTGTCATCGGAGTGACTATTTGATGACGTATTACTTAGGCACGACGGCTTCTGATGTTTTATTCCCTCGCGCCCAACGAATGGAAGCGGCGAAAGGTCAGAATATCAGGCGGCCTGTTACACCGTGTCGTTACATCACTATTATACCACATTATTTTTAACCCTAACAAAATAAGAGGGGTGTTCTAAATTTAACATGTGTATCTGTGTGTCCGTCTGTCGAATCGTAGCACCCAAGCGGATGAACTGATTTTGATTTCGTTATTTTTTTGTTAGAAAGGTATTTTGATCTTGAGTGTTCTTAGCTATGTTGCATGAAAATCGGTTCAGCCGTTTGATAATTATCAGCTCTTTTGTAGTTTAACAAGTCGTCGCATCGGGGGTATTTTAAATTTTCATTTTTTTTTTTAACGAGCAACCAGAAGCAACCTCAATAATAATCGATTTTTTGGTACTATACTTTTTCGTGTCATGGCTTAAACGAATGTTGTTGATCGGTTTCATGGTGGTTCGTATGTTAGCTCAGTACAAATGGATTTGATAGCGCAATTGTCTTCCTTTGGGCCTGTGCACACCACGTTCTTTAAACGCGCTGTCGCCGCCCGTTTGTAGCGATACAGGGGCGATGCGCACGCAAGTCAGACACAGCCTGTAGGACAAAAGCACGCCGTCGACGCACGTTTCTAAAACGCGCGTTGACGGGGCGTTTAAAACGTGGTGTGCACAGGCCCTTTGACACCTTTGCATTTCGCGACCGTGACATTTTGCTCAAGTGATATCTTGGCAAAGTGACACTTTGCGAAACTGATATTTTACGTCGCGAGATGTTGAGACTGATACTCAAGCCCGTTTTAATAAATCGATCTCAAGTCTGACAGCAATATTAGACATGTAAAATAAAAATTACATGTAATACGCGCCTAAAAGTACTGAATGTTTGCTAAGCTAGCAATGGTTGTTGTTTCAATTCCATGTCAGAAGCCTGAATAATTCTGACACCTAATCTGGCATTCCATAATAATAAGTCTGAAAGTGCTTTCAGATTTGAAGCCAATCAATTGTATAGTTTACTATCACGACTTGATGGAAACATAATACGCGAATATAAATATTCAGGATTTATATATTATTATTTTTTTATTACCCAGATATTTTTACCCCTTCATGGAAATGCACAAGCAACGGTGAAACATTCCTTTCTCAAATAATAATTTAATTGTTACATTGTTACACATCGGTGTAACGGGCGCCCATCGGTCGGCAGAGGATGTCGTGGTTAGTCTCTCGTACGTTCTCATGCATAATAGCGAGTCTTCAACAAAAGATACCGCTTTCAGATCTCCTTTCAGAATGTAAGCCTTACTGAAAGTTTGTGTTTTGTTACATAAAATCTCTGAGATTCTTGAGTCAATATTGACTGTGTAATTATGGACGGAAAAGGTTTGTTTGATGTATTTTTCGGATTCTAAGATTGTTTTTTTTACGCTACAATTAAGGCGGTGACAGACAGGAGCCGAATCACGAACGGATGAAGGAATATTCAAATATTTTTCTTAATTTCCAGATAACCAAACTGGTTCCAATAGATTATAAAAATAAAAAAACTAACACACCCAACTGTATGGTCCCAAACTAAGAAACGCTTGAACTATGGGTACCGTATAATGGACTGAGAGCGATCCCAATGAAACCCAGACCAGACATTAGATGATTAATTTGTGGTAAGGCTCTTTCTTACCTTTGAAACAACTTAACTTTTTACCTTACCAAGCTTTTCAAAAATCTTGGACCAAATGGCGTGTAGATCTTTGGGCAATCTTTACCCAGCTGTGGGTATATATATCGAACATGTACTTACCTAATTCAGAGCCACAGACGCGCGGGATGATCTCCAAGATGGCAGAGCAAGAAGCATCTTCAAAGCAGAGTTGCCGCGCCAACAGACAGTTCAGGATCGCCATCGCCTTTATTCCGGGCACTGGGGAAAAGAGACAGACATATAAGATGGGCTAATGCAAGTTATATGGCAGTGAAGACAAAAATAATGATTCTGCAGCAGAATTGATCATTTTAGCAAAACTTTATTAATTATTGTTATGAGCTCTTTGATGTCTACTATTGGGCACTGGTCTCCTTTCAATGCGATTCAGGCTTCAATACACCATAATAAGGTGTAACATTGAAATTTGGATGCTACTATGCATTCCGGCTTTAATTCTTTTTCCACATTTTTTCCATCTAAAATGAAAGAAACCACTGAGTCGGTTTTCTTTCTTGCCTCCAGGTTTACATAGAAATGTATTATTAAATCGGTTTTCTCAGATTCAGTTCGTGACTAAAACTAACGGAGTAAGCATCGTAGTTGAGGCAATCCGGGCAACTTGGAACAGTTTAAATTCGCGAATGCAGTTTTAAATGGACATGATAAAGTTAAGCACAAATCATCTCAAAAAATGTCGCAATTAACATAAAATAATTTAAAATATCACATTTTTTTTCTGTAATGCACCTTCTCTCCGATCGTTTACAAAAAGATAGCCCACTTATGAAGTAAATAAGCACTTATAATACACAGCACACTTTAAATGAAAATAAAGAATTTTCCAGGATACAAGCCCAAGAACAAATTCAAGGTTTTTTATGTAACAAAGTCGGCATACAAGCATACGACCCGCTTGATGTTAAGCAGTTACTGTAGCCTATAGTTGCTGGCAATATCACGTTTCTGATCTGAAGGGGAGTTGGATAGGAGACGAGGAAGGAGGGGGGCTGGGTGTGTGGGCTTCCGGCTCATTCATCCTACGAAACGTAGCTATAACAGGTGCTACTACTCATCATCATCATCATCAGCCGGAAGACGTCCACTGCTGGACATAGGCCTGCTACTACTACCCCGGTCGAATCAACCCGTATATGATCTGTAGTCAGTCGGGTAGAGCTTGGCTTTACCACCATATAGGTCTATTCCTCATCACCTCATCAGCCTATACTAGTCCACTGCTGGACATAGGCCTCCCCTAATGAGCGCCATAGCGCCCTGTCTTTAGCTTGCTGCATCCAGCATCTGCCTGCAGTCTTCCAGGTATAGGTATATTAAATAAAAGTTAATATAGTTAAAGCAATATAACAAAAATAAACACGAAAATGTACGATTTTAAACGTCCTAATTTGAGGCAATCGGGGCAACTTGGAAACGTATTCACGGTGGCAAAATGGCGCTTCCGACGTGGAGCAGTCGAGATTAATATCGGACCGCAAATGAATGCAGTTTTAAAGGGTGCCGGTTAGATGCTACCTGAGATAAACCACTTGCTTTTGTACGCTTACGATTTGAATTATTCGTAACGTTTGTTATTGTTTTCTTTGGATTAATAGCACTGCTGTAGAATATTAAGTAATATTCAAACAATGTTACGAGTAAATAATATTGTGTTAACTTTAATAATTGGGTACTGGGTACGATGTCTTATGAAATCTAGAGAAATACGTCGTCAAAAAATGTATATTTACATTACTTGAATGTTATTTAAGGTTCAATCGTAAAAGAGGTCATTCTATACGTCTCGAACAATACACTTGTGGACGGGCTGCTTTCTCATTTAAAATATTAATAGAAAAGCACTTTGACGACCCGGGAATTGAGCTCCTCATGTATCCCGAATTTTCTTCAATATTGACGAAAGACCTAAGAATTCCTGGAAGGTTCACCCTTCTAGGAATTCGTAAAATCATTAATGATTGAATGTCGAAAACCCAATAATTATTGAGTGGTTCTACAAATATTTGGTAGATACTAAAATATTCCTGGTTCAAACAAAAAGGCTTGCTCTGCTGCCATAAATATAATAAATTCAATGTTGGAATCGGGGGTATAAATATCGTAATTGAGGCAATCAGGGCAACTTGGAAGCGTTTCAAAATAGCTCGGACGTGCAATAAAGCATTCCAGGTTCGCCCTCGATCTGGGATAAATGTAGCTTTTCATGCTAACCAAATTGATGTCATTCTATGAAATGGAAAAATGCCGTTTAAAGTCTGTTTGATGATTAAACATATTCGTAAAAGCAAAAACGTTTTTGGATCAAAATACTATCAATAAATGCTTTTCTTATCTGAGTTTATCTTGATGTAAATAAAGACAATAACAATTAGCTTTAAAATTAAAAGCACGTTGTATGAGATGTCAGAAATTTTAATTCAAGTAAACGATCCATCCATATTTTGATATTGTAATCAGACAATGATTATTAATTAAGAAATCTCTACACCAGCTAGTTTTATTTCAACAATCCTGATATTCCACATTGTATATTAATAATAATAATAATAAATATCGCCAGATAGACACACCAACTGTACGGTCCCAAACTAAGCAAAGCTTGTACTATGGGTAACCGTACAATGGACTGGGGGCGATCCCAGTGACACCCAGATCTGGGCAAATTACGAAAAGGCCATTTCCGAAATTTGCCCCGGGCGGGAATAGAACCCGCAACCACTATGTGTAGTGACCCGAGCGGCCTACGCTCGAACCACTGCGCACATTTATCACTTTACTCAAGTATAATATTATAAACAAATCCTGAAAACAACAGTACAGCAATGCACACTGAAAGTTAAAATATTCTAGAGTCAACATCGCTTGGAATTATGTTGTGTGCACGGCGACTGCTTGTATCCTTGCATTTGCATAGTAAAAATAAACATGTCCTCTACGATATTAATGTTTTAATACCGTATCTCGTTGCGGCAACTGCGGCCGCTGTGCGCGACATCTATCGCCGCTGACCTATGGTAAAATAGGAATTGCTTTTGGAATATTTATTATGCTGAGATGCACTCATCTCATCAACAATATCATATTATAATAATATAATTTTAGCCCTTTTTGACGTCCCACTCCTGGGCACGGGCCTCCCTTCACTACGAGCGGGATTCAGGCCGTAATCCACCATGCTGGCCCAGTGCGGGTTAGATTTTTCTAAGACATGCAGGTTTCCTCACGATGTTTTCATAGATAAATTATGATTCACACATAAATTTTGAAATACCCAGAGGTGCCAGCCGAGGTTTGAACCCAAGACCTTGGTGCCCGCAAGACGCGTGCTTAATCAATCGGCTATCACTGCTGCAACAATATCATATTCCAATGAAAATCATATTTATCCAGTTTTGTAGGGCGATATGAGAAGTACCAGTCGTCTAGGTCAGTTTTTCAAAATGCCTTATATATTCTGTTTGATCCTAATCTGTGAATTTGAAAGTCAGCAGGTAGTTTCCGTTTGTGAGCTAACTGCCACAAAGTTTGAATCATGCATTTGCCGCAATACGCTGCTGTGCCTATCCGTTTTAGAAATAAGGTCGTATTGAAGTCATAAGGTGTGAAGATATTAAGGCTAAAGCGCCCATCTAGCCCGCGAAGTACAAATTTTTTGAGGTTTTTTAGAAATTTTTCAAAATCTGACAATAATAAAAGGCACATTTTGTAATTCGCGAAACATACCGTGTGCAGTGCATTTATTAATATATCCAACTTACTCTAAAACATTTCAAGAACGACAGCTATCCAGATAATCTGGCAATTTTTGTATATTTAGTGATTTACTAGTATCATATCCACCGTGATAATATTTAGAGTAAAATAAATGTATTAATAAACGCACTGCATACTGTTTTTCGCAAATCACAAAATGTTGTCTTAAATGTTTTCAGATTTTGGATAAACTATAAAAATACTTGAAAATTTTGAATTTCGAGGTCTAGACAGGCGCCTTCACCTTAAACTGAATTATCTCTTTGTCATTAGTAATTTGACATTCGAAAGAAGACAGCATGGTGTAACTATACAACAGCTAAACCACGTTTATTAATAAGGTTATATGTATAGAGATAAACTAGCAAACGGATGTAGATAAATAACTCCAGATTGTTTCGACTTCAAGGGAAATAACTTTCTACAAAAAAACCTGAAACTATCATGTCCTCAATGTATTAACGAAATAAAAATACATACAAAAGTATAAAAATATAAAATGTCTAGTCGCCTTCGTCGCCACCCTCTTCCTCCTCATCAAATTCACCCTCCTCCTCGGCAGTAGCATCCTGGTACTGTTGGTACTCGGACACCAGGTCATTCATATTGCTCTCTGCTTCAGTAAATTCCATCTCATCCATCCCCTCACCAGTGTACCAGTGCAAGAAAGCCTTACGTCTAAACATGGCAGTGAACTGTTCAGATATGCGCTTGAACAACTCCTGGATGGCCGTAGAATTTCCAATAAAGGTGGCAGACATCTTCAACCCTCGCGGCGGGATATCGCAGACTGCAGTCTTCACGTTGTTTGGAATCCATTCCACGAAGTACGACGAGTTCTTGTTCTGGATGTTCATCATCTGCTCGTCCACCTCCTTCATTGACATGCGGCCTCTGAAGACAGCGGCTACTGTCAGGTACCTCCCGTGGCGAGGGTCGCACGCTGCCATCATGTTTTTAGCGTCGAACATCTGCTGTGTCAACTCTGGAACTGTCAGAGCTCGGTACTGCTGACTCCCTCTTGATGTCAAGGGAGCAAAACCAGGAATGAAGAAGTGCAGACGAGGGAAAGGAACCATGTTTACGGCTAGTTTCCTCAGGTCGGCGTTCAACTGGCCAGGGAAGCGAAGGCAAGTGGTGACTCCAGACATCGTCGCAGACACCAAGTGGTTCAGGTCACCATACGTCGGAGTAGTCAGCTTTAGGGTGCGGAAACATATGTCATAGAGGGCTTCATTATCAATGCAGTAGGATTCGTCAGTGTTTTCCACCAGCTGATGCACAGACAACGTCGCGTTGTACGGTTCCACTACGGTATCAGACACTTTCGGAGACGGCACCACGCTAAAGGTATTCATAATGCGGTCAGGATACTCCTCACGAATCTTAGAAATCAACAGCGTTCCAAGACCAGCCCCTGTGCCACCACCCAACGAATGCGTCAGTTGAAATCCTTGCAGACAATCACAACCTTCAGCTTCTTTCCTTACCACATCTAAGACTGAGTCAACCAATTCTGCTCCTTCTGTATAATGTCCTTTAGCCCAGTTATTGCCAGCACCTGATTGTCCAAACACGAAGTTGTCGGGCCTGAAGATTTGTCCGAAGGGGCCTGAGCGTACGGAGTCCATTGTGCCGGGTTCGAGGTCGACCAGGATAGCTCGAGGGACGTACTTGCCGCCCGTGGCCTCATTGTAGTACACGTTGATGCGCTCCAGCTGAAGATCGGAGTCACCATGGTAGGTGCCAGTTGGGTCGATGCCGTGCTCGTCAGAAATCACCTCCCAAAACTGGAAAAAATGACGGATCAGTGACATTTCACGGCCGATCGGTATTTTTGCATTGCAATTTTGGAGTCTGGGAATCTTTACTTTTGTTCGTCTAGTAAACGAAAAAATTGGCATTCGGTGGCAAGTTACAGTGGTATATTAGTAAGTGGAAAATAGCTCAAAATTTAAACAATTTTACAGGCAAGGAGTAGGGTAAGAAATTCCAGGAAATTCACTAGAGCCAGAAGATGGATCAAAGCCTAAACATATCTTACCTTAGCGCCGATTTGGTTGCCACATTGGCCAGCTTGTATGTGCACTATTTCCCTCATATTTCTCTATAATTATTATAACTTAAGACAAATAGCTTTAAGAATTCAAGACAGACCGACCGTATAAACTATTTCGCGACCTACTTGAAAGACTGACTTAAAACAAATGCACCGTGACTACAGTTTTCGAATACATTTTCAAAAATTATTTTGAATATTTAAATTAGGTTTCAGTACAGTCACGAAAATTAAAAAATAAAACTGCATAAGGAGTATGGATTATGTGTGACTATGGATGATATCGGGATGATTGGATGACAAGGTAGCGTTATAAGGGTGACCGTCCACTTGAGCCGGGCTGTCTGAGCTAACTGGTTCGCTCGCTTCGACCGGTTCGCAAAACATTCCGCAGCTCATCAAAATGAGTTGTGATCCTTTTGGTCACCCGGCTCAGGTGGACGGGCACCCTAAGACAATGGTACTTAACACTAATATTTTAAGCATGGATAACAAAACAGTAGGCATCATGCAAGCGTCTAACCTTATTGACATCAATGTTGAAGCTCTACCATACCGATCTTTTCAACGACGATATGAATAGGTTATTACGTTAGAAGATTGAGCTGAAGTGGTTATTAGAAGGGTTGTCCAAGGAATATTAATAATAACACCTTTCACAAAACGCTAGCATAAAAATGTCGTACTTATTTTGATGGGTCTCGACAAAAAAACAACTTCTAAGCAGCAAACTCCAGTCGTAAATGAGTTTATTTTCGTTGTGGGTTGACGTACCATCTGATAATAAGCTATTTACACAGAAACACCATTTGTGTTTGACTCGCGCGTTTTGAAGGGTTTGCTTTTGCCCTTCGGAAAGAATTATAATGATTTTTTAATATATATAAAACAACTAAGAGCCGACGGCACCAATAAACTTACGGACAGCTAGAGCAGTAAACGATGGTTACCAGTACATTAATCAAGCGGTTACTGCTTTTAAGGTCCGTAATTAAATAGAAAATATATATATTTCAGACTACCCGCTGCCCGCACTCCGCTCACGTGGCACTTTGATAAAAAACTGCCTATGTTACTACTTATAACATCAGATACCTGATCAGAGATCATCAGATACCAAAGAAAGTTCCGTCAAAATCGGTCCAGCCTTTTCCCAGATTAGCTGGAACAAACATACAGACAGACGATTGTCTCATTATAGCTCTATTTCGACGATAGGTTGGCGAAGTGGTTCCAGCATAAGCTATTCGGCTCTCTGCTCTGAGTGATTACGGGTTCGATTCCCGTTAGCGTTAATGGCCTTTTCGTAATTGGCCCTGGTCTGGGTCTCACTTGGATCACCCCAGTCCATTGTACGGTAACCATAGGTTCAAGCGTTGCTTGGTTTGGCACCATTGAGTAGGTGTGTTAATGTGGCGATATTTATTTATTTGCTCTAGTTAATTTTGTCTCTACGAAGATGTGTATGAGTTGCCGCCGAGTATTCAACATGTTTGACACTGTCTAATTACGAATAAAATTAAAGATAACGACGTCTCAAACAGCTAAGGCCTGTGTAAATAATAAATCTATCACAAGTCTGAGAGCGATCTTAAGTAGGCTTTTGGCAGGCCATTTTGTACTGGTGTGACATAAGAATGACATTTCCAATATCGGTCTTAGATTTGAGATCCATTTATTAATACGGGCCTAACTACTTGTGCATCTATCCTTACCAAAGTATCCCCACCAGATGGGATGTCTGCACGACTAGTGCATTTGACCCTACTGGTAACGATTCAATTTTACTTATCCGTACCAGTAGGGTTAAGTGCACAATTCAGTTCCACTTATACCTATCAGTATGGATAAGTGCACAATTTAATTCCACTTATCTAAGTAGGGCTTACTGTACGCTATAATTCCACCCATCGCTACCGGTTGGTGGCCTTATCCCTACCGAAGTATCCTCACCAGACCCCACCAGCGGGGACAAGTGCACAATTAGGTTCCTGAGGATGTCTCGTTCAGAGGCGAAACACGTGTCGAATTTTACTTTTAAGGCTAAAGCGCCCATCTAGCCCGCGAAGTTCAAATTTTTTGAGGTTTTTTAGAAATTATTCAAAATCTGACAATAATAAAAGGCACATTTTGTAATTCGCGAAAAAGACCGTGTGCAGTGCATTTATTAATATATCCAACTTACTCTAAAACATTTCAAGAACGACAGCTATCCAGATAATCTGGCAATTTTTGTATATTTTGTGATTTACTAGTATCATATCGACCGTGATAATATTTAGAGTAAAATAAATGTATTAATAAACGCACTGCATACTGTGTTTGTCGCAAATCACAAAATGTTGTCTTAAATGTTTTCAGAATTTGGATAAACTATAAAAATACTCAAAAATTTTGAATTTCGCGGGCTAGACAGGCGCCTTCACCTTAATTCGCTTTGTTCCGCGGAAACTTGCACATTATTAGGGTCCCTGACACTCATGACTGACAGACTCGACCGACGGAGTTAGGTTATGTTGACCTCTTCCATTCTCGATCAACCTATTTGATTTATAATTTTGGAGGTTAACAAGCCAAGGGTGAGTGGTGGGTCCTTCTCCTAAATTGTTTTTTTAATTAGGACTCAAACATTTCGGTAACGTTTCAGTATTAGTCTGTAGAACATGATGGGACACAAATAACACAAACCAAATCCATTGAAATGCTTCGGTAATTATTCGGCGCGGCCCATTCGCTTCGTATTAATGAATTTCAGCTTTGCCAGCGGGCGGCTCGCTTATTGATGCGTTTCAGTTTCACGCACATGTTGTTTGCGGGGATGATTATAAGCGGGTTTATTTGGATTTGTCGATGCAAATATTGCGTGTATTTTTGATTTAGGGTAGAAATTAGTAGAATTAGGTTTAATGCAATTTTTCATATACCTAACAAAGGCGGCAAAGGACAATGCGAGTGTCATTCATTATTATTATTATTGGTATCATATACAGTTATTTTTATATGATAAAGATAATAGATAATAACAGATAAAGTGAGAGGTAGGAGGCTGGAATGGTTTGGACACGTGATGAGAAGGGATGAGAAGCATGTGACTAAACGAGTGATGAATATGAATGTGGATGGATACAGTGCGAGAGGAAGGCCCAAGAAAAGATGGATGGATTGTATTAAGAATGATATGAACGAGGTTGGAGTGGATGTGAGTATGACGGGAAAGCGCGATGTATGGAAGGAAAAGACATACCGCGCCGACCCCAGATAATGGGAAAAGGTAAGGCAGATGATGATACAGTTATTTGTATAACACTGATTTTGTAACTCCTCTAAACTTTGGGGTTATAAAAACAAACGATATCTCCCAATATATCACGGGCAATGCGGTTTCGGAAGGAAACTTGCTCCTTCAATCAATGTGAAAGTTTAGTTGTGACAGTTAGAAATGACTTCAGAGGCAGTTCGCCGACGTATTCGCTGGTTGCTATCATATTATTGTAATAATCCCTGGATATGAATGGTTAATGTAATCTGTGTCGTTAGTACCTGCGTTTAAGTAAATGTAAAAAACAGTGCCGTCTAGGGACGCCCGAAAGAAGCGAAGCTTTATGGTATAAAGCGTAGGAAGTAAGCGTTAAAAACAGCTGCCACTCTGTATAACTATATAGGTATATGACTATATGTCGTGTTGTGCGCGCAATTTGTCATCAGCAGACACTGTTAAAAATCATCGCAAAGCGTTGGGTTTTATGATAAATTATCGACTCGTGACTTCATAGGATTAAGTGTCATAGTGAAAACTCACTTTGAAGAAAATCATTGAGTGTGAAAAATCCCAGGTGAAATCACAATGAAAGAAGAACATAATTTAACGTGATGAAAATGAATTGAGAGTGGCAATCATATCCATGCCTACTACAGACCCGTGTGCGCGCACTTCGAAGAGCATTGTAGTCACAATAATTATAAGGTTATGGTACATATTCGTCTGGCAAATTAAATAAATAAATAATTATCACCAGACTGACACATCAACTCTATGGTCCGAAACTAAGCAATGCTTGTACTATGAGTACCTTACAATGTACTGGGGTGCGGGCCCAGTGACACCCAGACCTGGGCATATTACAAAATGGCCATTTTCGAAATTTGGCCCGGCATGAATTGAGCCCGCAACCACCATGTGCAGTGAGCCGAGCGGGCTACGCTCGAAGCACTGCGATATTCGATCGTCAATTGTTTGTACCTCGGGTGATCGAAACGAATAATTTACGTATAAGCTAGCGACTAGCGATGATAGCCGATTGGTTAAGCACACGTCTTGGGTTCAAACCCCGGCTCGCACCTCTGGATTTTTCAAAATCTATGTGCGAATCATAATTTCTATATGATTATCACTTGCTTACGGTGAAGGAAAACATCGTGACGAAACCTACATGTCTTAGAAGATCTAACCAATTTTCGAAAGACATGTGAAATCCGCCAACCCGCACTGGGCCAGCGTGGTGGATTATGGCCTGAATCCCCCTCGTGTTGAGGGGAGGCCCGTGCCCAGGAGTGGGACGTCAAAAAGGGCGAAATTATAGCGATTAGCGAGCGTTACATACATAGTATATAGAGCGACTGTAGCGCAAACAACGCCCATTACACATTAAAAGCCGGTGAGAGGTCCAATTTTGTGAACGCATTTGAATATTACTTTAACCTTTATAATTTACTAGCTGTGCCCCGCGACTTCATCCGCGTAGTATTGAATTATTGGGTTAAAAAGTATCCTATATGTTAATCCCGGTTATAATCTATCTGTGTTCCAAATTTCATCCAAATCCACAAATAACAAACATACATACATACATACATACATACATACATACATACATACATACATACATACATACATACATACATCCACACTCACAAACTTTCGCATTTATAATATTAGTAGGATTATTTTTCAGTAAATTAGCCGACTGAGTATAGGACAGCAGCCTTTGCATACTGTATGAGAGTGTAGACCCTGTTACAACCTTCGTCTCATCTCGTCGAGATAAATATATGGAGCGGTTAATACACTTTTTAATGGCTAAGTTATGTTTCTAGAACTTCCAAAACATATTAGTTTTTCAATTGATAATTTAATTATTTAATGTGAGTGAGTGATTAGTTTTGTTCTCTTCATTTATAATGTAACTCTAAGGACTAACAAGTTTTATTATTCGACAGGTGACTTTTTAAAAAGAGAGTAAGGCCCGCAGGTATTAATCAAGGTATTAATTTACCAATATCAAGTCTGAGACCGGTCTTGAGTATGTTTTTTGACAAGGCATTTTATACTGGTTTATTGCAGTATACAATGTCAATTATTCCTTAGCGCAGTGGTTCAAGCGTAGGCCGCTCGGCTCACTTGCACATGGTGGTTGCGGGTTCAATTCCTGCCGGGGCAAATTTCGGAAACGGCCTTTTCGTATTTTGCCCTGGTCACAAGGCCATAAGGTACCCATAGTACAAGCATTGCTTAGTTTGGGACCATACATCATAAGAATTACATTACCATGATCACTCACAGACTTGAGATCGATTTGTTAATAGTGGACTAATAAAAGGCTGAATAACATTTTAAAGAGTATTTAAGCGAATAAAATTCCTCTGCATTTGTCGATAACGAGCATCCAACGATGTCATGGACAATTATCGGGCAATTTAGCAACGAGGGTAATTATCACCTCCATACATTTCCTCAATTACTCGAGTGGGCAATGCCTGGCTCAGTCAGCGGGCTTCGCAAAAGCTCATCTGATGTGTAAATGATGTGCTAAAACGTCTGGTCTCGCTCGCACGAGCGACATCTCGTACATTTGTCTCGCTCGTTTTATGACCTTTTACGGAGCGTGTTAACGAATTACGTAGGGCAGAGGGAATCCTTTAGTTCAATCTAAAAAGTAACTTTTAATAAGCCCACGAGGCATTTGCTATTAACTTTTTGCCGGTTAAAATGTAGGATACATTAATTTGTTTCTGTTCCGGGGTTGGTGTTGGTTAGATTTAACTATTTTACTAAATAATAATAATAATAATAAATATCGCCAGACTGACACATCAACTGTAGTCTGTAGTATGGTCCCAAACTGAGCAATGCCTATACTATGGGTACCATGGGTATCTCAATAACACCTAAACCTGGTTATACTGGTTTATTCCAGTATAAAATTTCAATTATTCCTTAGCGCAGTGGTTCGAGCGTAGGCCGCTCGGCTCACTTGCACATGGTGGTTGAGGGTTCAATTCCTGCCGGGGCAAATTACGAAAAGGCAATTTCCGAAATTTGCCCCGGCGGGAATCATACCCGCCACCACCCACCCGGTGTAGCAAGCCGAGCGGCCTACTCTCAAACCACTGCGCCAAGCGGTCTTCTAACTGTACTGTTTATAAAGTTGACTAATTGTTGTTATATAAGATGTCATTAATATTATTTTTACATAAAAAAGTCGGCAAACAAGCGTACGGCCCACCCGATGTTAAGCAGTTACCGTAGCCCATAGATGCTTGGAATACCAATGATATCGCTTTCGCACGTTGCCGACCTGAAGGGTTGTGGGGTAGGGGGAGGGAAAGGGGTATGTACGAAACGCAGCTATAATAGTTGCTTTATGCCGATCTTCTGTGAGAGGGTGGTACTACCCCGGTGGAGCCAGCCCGTATATAAGCTATAGTCAATTGGCTATAGCTCAATATTAATAACATATACAGTAAGACCCGTTTAAGACGATTTCACAGGGACCCAATCAAAAACGCGTCTTAAGGCTGAAGCGCCCATCTAGCCCGCGAAGTTCAAATTTTTGAGGTTTTTTAGAATTTTTTCTAAATCTGACAATAATAAAGGGCACATTTTGTAATTCGCGACAAAGACCGTGTGCAGTGCATTTATTAATATATCCAACTTACTCTAAAACATTTCAAGAACGACAGCTATCCAGATAATCTGGCAATTTTTGTATATTTAGTGATTTACTAGTATCATATCCACCGTGATAATATTTAGAGTAAAATAAATGTATTAATAAACGCACTGCATACTGTGCTTGTCGTAAATCACAAAATGTTGTTTTAAATGTTTTCAGATTTTGGATAAACTATAAAAATACTCGAAAACTTTGAATTTCGCGGGCGAGACAGGCGCCTTCACCTTAAGCGGGAAAGCTTCAATTTAAAAAATAAACCGAATTCATCTGCGTTAAAAATGTCTCGCGTTTCGTAATTTTGCAATTTCATGTATCAACATCTTGTTGTGGCACTGGCGCCGCTGTCTCCCGCGACATCCCGTGACCCGCTACCCGCTGCCACAAGAGACAAATAGGTAGGCGTATTAAACGGGATGAGAATCGTATTAAGCGTTAAGAAATGTATGAAAACATGTCACAAGTTGCAGGGACCGGCGTGAAATGGCGTATTATGTGAAATCGTATTAAACGTGATCGTATTAAGCGGGTTCTACTGTATAATGGTATACATTTTTACTGTTAGCTTTTAGCGAGTGATTTAAAAAGTGTCAATACATCGGATTTTTTTTTGTGGTAGATACTTTTTTTGTGGTAAATATCTTTAGTTTTTTTGAAGTAACCATGCAACAAGTGCATTATTAAAATAAGACCTTATGTAATATAATTACAAAGTCCAATTGCGGCTCTTTCGAAACTGACATAAAAAATCAAAGAGTTGATGACAGACCATCCATTTGAGTTATTGGGAAAACGAATTCACTCAAATTAGAGGCAGCTGATTGTGTCCCCACCCTTATCAGATCAATCTCGCTAATGTGTTCCATAAAGAGACCGACACACACCGCTCGACTATTTGTGACGAAATATGAATTCATCCATTTGCGAGTTTCGTAAAAGGAATTTTGGGATAGCTACTTTTTTATAAATACCAGTATTCCCGTTATAATGGTCGAAATTCGACCATAATTCATTTAAATTTTATTCTCAAACGTCAGTAAGGTTTTATTGTCAAAGACGATTTGATACTGGCACGCAGAATGCACTATGGAAGTCCCGCCCTCCAAAAACTGTCACCGTTTGTCAGTCAGACAATCAGTCGGTGTGGAGGGTTCAAATGTGTGTGTGTCAATTCATGGTAGTGTGTTTATGTTTTATTTATTGGTTTTAATGTATTTCTAAGTATTATAATATAAAAATATTAGCATTCTGCACTCCTTCTCTATATAAACCATAAGTGTGCCAAATTTCATACTCCTCCGTCCGCGCAATTTTCGTATTAAGTGTTCGAAAGTGTTTTCTTCACGTATTAATATAAAGATTGCCTGATATTTTGAATGGCTCTTTATTATTTGGCTTGGACGAGTTTCCAGCTCTCTGACTTATCGTACGAAACGCAACTATAACAGCTAGTTTACGCCGTTCTTCTGTGAGGTGGTGGTAGTATGCGGTCGAGCCAGCACGTACGTGAAATGTAGTCAATTGTTTCAGCTTGACAGGACCTGTGAAATCCGTACAACGGTATAGTGTCTTAGTTAAGCTTGGTTATAGAGTAAAATTCGTTTATCGCTCATAACTTGAAGGTATACAAGCATAACACTATCTGGGCACGCCATTGTAACATTAATAATTGCTTATCAAAACAACTATGAACGATGGCGATTTATCAATCAGTGCCGCCCGCAATGTTTTGATTCAAACGATAACGCTTGATAGGTTAATGAGAGTCGATAATTTTGACATTAGTTAGTAGGGTTTTGGTAGTATAAAAAAGTTGGGACCAGTCCCGCCACACATTTCCACCACTGTTACTCCTGGAATCCAGGATCGACAACGGACATTGGTGTCCACAAATGACGCTTAGGTTTAATCCTCGACGAGTCCCGAGGAAAAGCTAAATTGTCTTGGAATCCGCACGAATATAATCGAAAGAAAGAATAGAATACTTGCTGAACGGTGAAAGTTAACATCATGAGAGGCATGCATAGAAAAGACGTGTGAAGTTCACCAAGTCACAGCGAGCAGCTAGGTATAGCAAGAGGGGGGTATAATGCCAATAGGCTAGTAATTAGTAATTTTATGACCAAAATACTATCAGGTAAATGTGTGCACGACAATGCATCTCTGCCTACCCCTTTGAGAAATGATGGTGTGACGCTACAAGCCTCCATTTTCCTGAACTGAAATGGTTTAAAAGAATTTTATGTGGGCATTTCTGCAAAACATTGCGGTTATCCGATACATTTAAATTTATAGAGCCAACAGCTGAGTGCAGAATTACGCTTCATTGGTTTCCAATCGTCAAGCATGCTGACTTTTATTTACATATTTTTTTTATGGTACACCAACAGTGTACATTTTAGGTATCGGAGAACATGACATTCTTATTATATTTTCAATATATAAGTACTAATTATAGGCATAATTTACATTACATGATATATAAAAAGGTCGGTCTCACCTATCACAGACGTAAAGTAATGTCGGTGGCTTTCGGGCACCCTAAAACCTCCAACACTTGAGCTGGCCACTAGCTGATCTGGTAAGAAGAAGAAGTGATTACTATTGTCATTTTTCCAAGAGCTCCTTTAACTTCGCGACATCCCACAATTCGTTGCAAATAAAAAAAGGGTCATCTTATAACCCGTAATGGTGGAACGGGTACAGCGAGCCCACAAATAAAACTGCCCTATACAGCAACACCTGGGTATTGAGTGAAATTTTGATAGCTTCCCGGATTACATAACCGGGGCCGAGATAGAGCCTTTTATTTTTTTTATACGCGCCTCGATACGTATTGGGTTCCGCACGATTTTCCGCAAGAGCAATTCATTTGGGCAACGTTTTTTGAATGCCAAATCAGTTTGGATAGCAAAGGGCTATTGTGAAAATTTGGGATAGAAACAATGATTCATCTTATTTAATTAACTAATTTATTAAAAATACATCGCATTTAGATAATTTATAAACTCACATATGTTAGCCTAGTAGGTTTCTATGGCAATCATCACATACCAGCAATTTTTGTCACCCGCTTTGCACCGGAGGGAAGTGAAATTGTTTCTTCCAACTCCTCCTAATATTTCTTTCGATTAATATCGTGCAGGTTTCAAGACAATTTAACTTTTCCCCGGGACTCGTCGAGAGTCAAACCTCGACGTCATTATTGGTCACTATTGTCGCTCCTGGTTTACAGGAGTAACAGTGGTTGAAATGTGTGGCGGGACCAGTCCCAATTAAAAAAAAGCCTAGTAGGTTTATTAGCACCAAGTACGACCTGTATCATGAGGTTGTGGGTTCAAATTCCCAAGCGAAATTTTTGCACTAGATGTGACCGAATACCATAGCCAAGCAATAGCATACATAGCTCAACTTCAAAATCTACTACAAAACAAATAACATCATCTTATTTATCCACATGTAAACCTGCATCGTTTAAAATCTATACATCTATACAAATAAATAAAATTGGAGTGTCTGTTTGTAATATCAAAATAACACCTTTTCACTAAATGCATATGAAAGTACATACGACACCTATAACAAAAACGCGATTGAAAAATGTTTTGTCTGTCTGTCTGTCTGTGTGTTTGTTTCGGGTAATCTCCGAAACGGCTGGACCGATTTTGACGGGACTTTCACTGGTAGATAGCTGTTGTTATAAGCAGTAACTTAGGCTACATTTATTTTATAAAAACAAAACTTAAAAAAATGGGTCCTGTCGCGCGGGCTCAGAACGCGGGAGCGGGCTTTTTTGTTAAGATAAATTCCACGCGGACGAAGTCGCGGGCTCAGCTAGTCATAAGTAAACTCGCAGGTTTCCTCTCTGGATAGATAAATTTAGGTGCATTTTATAGTTTGCGGAATCCAGTCTAGAATAGAATTTCGACTGTGAGCGAGTTTGTGGCACAAGTTACAAGTCCAGTCCCGGAAACAAATGATAGTGAGGATACGATGATAATGAAAGCGTTTACTGTTAAGGGTATCAAATTAGTTCAGCGGTGGTCATGCAAGCTTGCCAAATTCACTCGCTCCGTTTTGAACAGTCGCATCACTTACCACTTACCGCACTAGCCTTGTACAGTCTGAGACAAAAACATGAACACACTTTGCAATCAAAACAATCTTCGTTCTAAACTTATATTCCATGTCATTTCTGAAGTAGCTACCTACATATCCTGACCACCGCTTGGCGCAGTGGTGCCAGCGTAGGCCGCTCGGCTCACTGCACATGGTGGTTGCGGGTTCGATTCCCGCCGGAGCAAATTTCGGAAATCTCGTAATTTGCCCTGGTCACTGGGATCGCCCCCAGTCCATTGAACGGTGCTCATAGTACGAGCGTCGCTTAGTTTGGGACCATACAGTTGGTGTGTCAGTCTGGCGATATTTATTTATTTCTATTTTAGTCTTTAATAGTATAAATAACCAGCGACCCTGATCAGTGGTCACGTATTGTATTGCCAAAGGAAGCAATACGCGCTCTGCGTCAATAACTTGCGCCACACACCACCAACAGTCCAGCTTCCTGGCTGGAGGTTTCGAGCCAAATTGCAGCATCAATATAACTAGCTGTACCAAACTCGGATAGCGACCTACTTGCGACTGGCGCGGTGTTGTTACGTCACTGTAAGAAGAGTATGTCTTCATGGTAAATGCTAGGTTGTTGGTGTTTAATAATTTGGTTGTTTATGGTTGGTATACAGTATACACCATCACACATATGTTATATTCCTGCAAGTAGGGATGGGCAAGTGAAAAAATATCGATATTTTTGTCCAGGGCAAAGTTTGAATTAGGGACAAAGAAGAAAAATACAGACAATCTATACAAATAAATAAAATTGGAGTGTCTGTTTGTAATATCAAAATAACACCTTTTCACTAAATACATATGAAAGTACATACGACACCTATATCAAAAACGCGATTTTTTTTTTTGTCTGTCCGTCTGTCTGTATGTTTGTTCCGGGTAATCTCCGAAACGGCTGGACCGATTTTGACGGGACTTTCACTGGTAGATAGCTGATGTTATAAGCAGTAACTTAGGCTACTTTTATTTTAGAAAAAAAAAAATGGATCCTGTCGGGCGAGCTCAGAACGCGGGAGCGGGCTTTTTTGTTAAGTTAAATTCCACGCGGACGAAGTCGCGGGCTCGGTTAGTATAATAATATAATTGGATTTTAAGCTGATTTAATATACTTTTTTTTTATATAATTATCTAACTAAGTCGGAAAACAAGCGTACGATGCACTACTGGCCCTGTCACTCATCGTACGAAATGCTGCTATAATAGCTACTTTACGCCGATTTTCTGTGAGAGTGTGGTACTACTCCGGTCGATTCAGCCCCTATATGAGCTGTAGCCAATACCCATCATAGTTACTTCCTAGAAGTTGACCCTTATTAGCGACACTTTTGAATGGTGTAACTAAACAGTATGTGTTTTTTCTTACATATGTTGTTTTGTTCATATTAATGTTGTTTTTTGTTAAATCCAATGATGCAAATTTAGATTCATCAAAACAGGCCCGAGAGTCCTTTGAGTATTTTTCGCTATTCCTCATAGTTTCGGATTTGGCCACGCCCACTTGGAAAATCACCCTGTATAGGATTAGACAAGTAGCTACCCTATAGTTCAACCACAGCGCTATTGCGAAGCCCGCAACGAAATTAATCAGAAGAAAAATGGGACAGCTATACATCGAAGTTATTTACAATTATTGCAGGTTGTGATGAAATTGAATCTTACTTAATCACAGTTTAAGGGTGACCTTCCACTTGGCTGTGTGTGGCACCAGTAGGATCGCTTGACTTCCCCAGCTTTACCCGATAGCTCAAATTGACAGTTGAACCAGAATGAACCCAGGACCCTGTGCTCGCGAGTCGCGTGCTTGACCAATCGGCTATCACAGCTAATTATAATAATAATAATAATTTAGCCCTTTTGACGTCCCACTCCTGGGCACGAGCCTCTCCGCACTGTGAGGGGGATTCGGGCCGTAATCCACCACGCTGGCCCAGTGTGGGTAGGTGGATTTCACATGTCTCTCGTAAATTGGTAAGATTTTCTAAGACATGCAGGTTTCCTCACGATGTTTTCCTTCACCGTAAGCAAGTGATAATCATATAGAAATTATGATTCGCACATGGATTTCGAAAAACCCAGAGGTGCGAGCCGGGGTTTGAACCCAGGACCTGGTGCCCGCAAGACGCGTGCTTAACCAGTCGGCTATCACTGCTGTTATTACAGCTAATTATGCGCGTCAAATTAGTATACCCAGTTCTGTAGTTATGTGGAGACGAATTAGCAGTCGGCATGGCGCCTCCATTTGCATAGTCCATTGTTGGGCGGTCCGCACGGTATGTAACTCGTAATCCTGGAACACGATTGCCAATGACCTAAAACTACTTATCTGGTGACAACCGAGTGGAGGCGGTGGTTACTTTTGCAGTTATGAGCAGTGATAGCCGATTGGTTAAGCACACGTCTTGCGTGCACAAGGTCTTGGGTTCTAGCCCCGACTCGCACTTCTGGGTTCTTCGAAATCTATGTGCGAATCATCATTTCAATTTGATTATCATTTGCTTACGGTGGACGAAAATATCGTGAGGAAACCTGCTGGTCTGAGAAAGTTTAATGAATTTTCGATAGACACATGAAATTTTCCAACCCGCTCTGGGCCAGCGTGATGGAATATGGCTTGAATCGTCCTCGTAGGGAGGGGAGGCCTATGCCCAGAAGTGGGACGTCAAAAGAGCTAAATTATTATTTATTATTATAATAATTCAAATACTTAGGTACATATTAATATATTTTGAATATATCGATTTCATGTCTAAGTTGTGGTGTTGCCTGCTCATATTATTTTTTTATGCTGTTCCTGAGAATGTACACCATCTTTCATTCATTGAAAAGAGTAACCATTGCGTTTCTTGCCGGCTCTTCTCAGTGGAAGAAGCATTCCGAACCGGTGGTAGATTCTGACTATTCATAAATGCTTTGTTGGCTTACATGAATAAAAACAATTTTGAATTTTGAATTTGTGTTATAGCTAGATGTTTTTTGTTTATTTATTATTTTTAACGTGCGCCCGTGTTCAATTTGATATAAATAGAAAGCCTTTAAATAACCCTTAATTACTTTATAATATAGGTACATATATACCTATATATTAGGTCTTATTTAATAAAGCACGATATTTTGCGAAAACCTTGGTAAAAGCTAAAGATGAAGTAACAACCACAAAAAAAATCCGATAGTATCAATCATTTTTGGTACAGCTGGTCGGTAGCGAGTGATAAAATAAAAGGCCAGTTGTTAGAAAGAAACTTAACAGATTATTTTAGTGTAAATATACATCGTATTTCGAACAGATATCAATAATTTCATCAGTGTCTCGTTATTCCAGTACTGGGATCGAACTCGAAACCACACAGTTATGAGCGAGGCTCTCTAACCACTAGTTCATAGACACTATGTGGAGCTGAAATCTATCCTAGGCAGAGACAAACAAACAACATGACCGCTAACCAATTTATAGGGCTATGAACTTTCGTACGCAATAGGTACCTTTAAAAACAACCGACATTCCATTAAAATAGGATTCCGTAACCCTAAAAGAAAGGCCCCGGGAAATTAATTAAATTACACGAACCCAAACAGATGGTTAATAAAATTGATTCTGGGTACGAATGATACAACATTCCTGGAAGAGACCCCATTCAAAGCCTTCAAATGCTTACGTTGGGCTGGATTTAAGCCTCCCTCACCGGCTCTACCAGATTATTGCAGCTTCTTCTGTCCTCTAATACATAATTAGGCTTTTAATATACAATAATGTTTTTGTACCGAAGACATAAATAAATTAATATATATCGCTAGTCTGACACACCAACTGTATGGTCCCAAACTAAGCAATGCTTGTACTATGGATACCGTACAATGGACTGGGGGCGATCCCAGTGGCACCCGGACCTGGGAAAATTACGAAAAAGCCATTTCCGAAATTAGCCCTGGCGGGAATTGAACCCGCAACTATCCGGTACAGTGCGCCGTGCGGCCTACGCTAAAACCACTGCCCTATGCTGTCGTCCGTACATCTCTAGTAAGAACTATTAATAGTATATGTTTATGTAAATAATTAGAACAGGCTGCGATAAATTACAGTTTACACTAACAAAATAAGTAACAAGAATATAATAACAAAATAAATAAAAAATAGATACAAATTAAAAGCAAAATCTTTTAAAAAACCCTGGCCACGTTGGTAAAATCTTCAGCCAATCTTCTATTGCAAGTATCTATAGGCCACGGTGACAGCTTAACATCAGGTGGGTGTACGCTTGTTTGTTAAATTAATTGTACTTATATATAAAACAGTTCCAGTATTTTTATATCAATGATTAAACGCAGGGTAACATTTGCCAGGCGGCCTATAATTTGTTGGGGTCTCTCTAGGTTATGGCAATGGCGATTTTTATGGCCAATCCTGTTACATGAAAACCTTTGTTAAAGTGATAATGGACTTTTCAAATTAATTTTTAATCCTGCCTCTTTTAACTGGCGCACACAATGGCCAACGGAAGTGGATTAACGCGGTGTGGTTATTCTAAATTGGTTCTGTTGCAATTTTGTATGCGAGGTGTATGGCGAGTTTAAACTGTAACGGTGGTATTAAAACAAAACAGTACCGTCTAGGGACGCCCGAAAGAAGCGAAGCTTTATAGTAGGTACTAGCTGAGCCCGCGACTTCGTCCGCGTGGAATTTATCTTAACAAAAAAGCCCGCTCCCGCGTTCTAAGCCCGCGCGACAGGACCCCTTTTAAAAAAAATATGTTTTTCTAAAATTAATGTATCCTAAGTTACTGCTTATAACAACAGCTATCTACCAGTGAAATTCCCGTCAAAATCGGTCCAGGCGTTTCGGAGATTACCCGGAACAAACACACAGACAGACAGACAGACAGACAGACAGACATACAGACAGACAGAAAGACAGACAGACAGACAAAAATTTTTTTAATCGCATTTTTGTTATAGGTGTCGTATGTACTTTCATATACATTAAGTGAAAAGGTGTTATTTTGACATTACAAACAGACACTCCAATTTTATTTATTTGTATGTATGTATGTATAGATAAAGCGTAGGGCGCCGCAGCTGCCACTCCGTATACCTATGTAAATATATAACGTGTAACGCCACTGACGTCGTCGTGTAACGCTAGTGACGCTTAGCACGGATAAAGTAGCCGCGCGGCGAGCGCGCCGAACGTCCGTATAGAAGCTTCGCTTAAAAAAGTTCAACACGAGTTATGTCAAATGTTACGTATTAAGGTTTAAGTAGGTTTACGTAATATATTCGGCCATCGCATACAAATATTTTACACCAACTTTATTTATAACACAAACCTAAATAATCGCGCGAGCCACGTTAAATTATTCAATTACAAATTCGACCTACATTACACTCGGAGCCATTTAAATTTGGCCACTAGTTAAAAATGCATTGAAAAGTAAATTCATAGCGATTGACTGTTCGAATCGTTGAAGCTTTTATTGGAATTTGATGGTGGATTTAACTTCCTGATACGGAAGTTGTTTCGAAGGGATTATTGCCAATTTTTATGAACTATTTTGGAAAAATAAATAAATATTTAAGTACTAGTTTATGCCCGCAGCTTCTATAGAGTATTTTCTGGATGTCGACAACAGCGCCACCTACTGGGTCTCAACATAACTAAGCACTGTCACCTGATGACCTGACCCAATAAGTACAACACATATCACTAAAATCGGTCAAGCCGCTTAGGGAGAGAAGAATTACGAACACACGCACACCGGAATTTCATATCTTAAGGCCCGATTTAATAAATAGATCTCAAGTCTGAAAGCAGTCTTGAGTACGCTTTTGACGTGTAATTTTGTACAGGTATGACATGAGGATGACATTTCCAAGATCGCACTCAGACTTGAGATAGATTTATTAATACGAGCCTAAGATACATTTTGCTAATTTTTATTATGAGTTGATATGAGTGATAACCTGGAGTAAGAGGCTGACATATACTGCATGAGCTGAGGACTGAGTGGCATGGCAATATAGGCGGCCTAGGATCAGTAGCCGTCAACAAAAGGCTGGACTATAAGTTTTACGCAATAAATACATTTCTTGATTCTCACTAAACTAGGTTATTATATCAGATCTGAACGTTACATTTTTTTCTCTTATCAAATACCTAGAAAAAAAATATTTATTTCCGATTTATATCAGTCCAGGCAGGTATCCATTTTGTCTATACCATCTTATTACCTGGAAAGCCATTCCGATTCGCGCTCCAGCGATTTCGGGGCCTGTAATAGTTTCTAAGAGAAAAAATAGCGACAGATAAAGGCTATCCGGTAGAACAAGGGTGGTTGAATGGACCATAAATTGGGATTCGCTTCTGTTTGGCTGCAGGCTTATGGATCCTATATTTTAGTGTGCGTCATTATAAAAAAGGCCCTATTCGTAGGTTGGTATGATTATGGTTGGTTGGTTGGTATGGTCTGACGAATAGACGGATGGACCCAAAATGAAGTTATTTTAAGCATGATAGTGTCCCCCCACAATTTTATAGATAGTTTTAGTATTCTTACAATTGCTTTACTTCGGTACTAAAGTGATTTATAGTTCCACTGTAAATTGATTTTTACTGTAAATAAATTTGGTACTTTCTATGGAGGGTTTTATGTTTTTCACGATCGCTAGGTTTGCTGTTCAATTTGCCGCACAAAATAAAAGATAAAAAAAGGTAACTTTATTTCTATAGGTAAATTAGGAGAGTAATGAGAATTCTTTAAGAACCGTGCACTAACTACTCAATAGGCCGAAACTATAAATCGTTAAAAATTGCAACATTACCATACAAATGGCCGCCACTGTACTATTTCTTTCTCCTTAATTTTTACGTATTACTTGCCCATTAAAGTTTCTGTCATACTTCTTACCGCATTGCGGTCGCGTGGTATTGCAAACGATAATAGCCTTTACTGCCTACTCGATAGAGTCGTGGGGAATAGTAAAATGCCGGTATAGGTCCTCAAAAAAACAAAAAAGGTCGTGTCACGCACGATATCGTGACGCAGTCGAAGAGTTGGGTTAGGGTTGACTCTTACACCAATTTAATATGGGTGGTCATACTCAATGGTTATAATAAATGGGAATAAGAAATTTGTCGTGTCCACTTATGGGCATGGGGATCCTTTTATTTGGTGGCTGACTTCAGGCATTCTCTACATACTGCGAGGCTATTGTTCAGAATCTAAATTTGAGCGGCTTATAAGCATTAAATGTTAATTAAAGGGCTACGTTAACCTTTTTCCATCATTACACATCACTTTTACCTAGCCCACCCAGATTAATTTGACCCAGAAACATAAGATAAGAAATAAACTGAGTGCGTAATAAAGTAATTACGTTTACCGAATATATTGAATTACACAACTTTTTCCATTAAACTCCTCGCTATCGCTTCCTTCGATCGGCGGGTGAGTGGCAACCCTAGTTTGACGACATGTCGAGTCACCATTGATCAAGAAAATTACAGATATAATTTAATCCTGGCTACTTGAAGTACTAACACGAGTTTTTTGAACTATGCCATTGATGTTACTTTGCTTTGTTGGTTGGTGGTAGAGGCCAATTGATTACAGCCCAGATACGGGCTCGCTCTACCGGGATAGTACCAACCTCTTACAGAAGATCAGCGTAAAGTAACTATTAAAGTTGTGTTTTATATGATGAGTGAGAGAGCCGGAAGCCTAACTAAAATGTTATGTTACATATAGGTACTACCTACAGAGTATGCGTGGGTAAATTGGAGAGGCTTACTGTATTAATAATGCATGTAACACAAGTAGAGTTACCGGAGGATACGCTTTGAAACCACGTAGAGTGCGCCTTTTAGACATGGCTCTATCATAGTTTTCGGGTTGTTTAGAACACAGTAATTACTTCCGCCTCTGGTTAATGCATACACTAAGGAAAATATAATGATAACAAATGATTTTCGTAGTTCCTAGTATCCCATTTAGTATTTTTACCAAACGTTTTGGAATTGCAGTGAATACAAACTAATGTTATAAATGCGAAAGTAACTATGTCTATCTGTCACGTTTTCATACCTAAACCGCTGAACCAATTACATTAAATTTTGGTTAAGTGATAGAATGGACATGGGGTACCAATTATTGCGAAAATAAAACTTCCCACTTATAATTAAACGTGGATTAGCAGCGGGCGAATAGTTACACACCAAAATATCTCTTTCTGGACATCAGAAATTTGACTTTCGAAAGAAGAAGACAAAGTATGGTGTAGCTGCACAACCGCTAATCCAAATATAATAAATAGGGGATGGATGTTTGTATGTAAATGCCGAAGTCGCGACCAAGAGCTAATTTAATTTATCATTACGAAGCATTACATAAATCTTATACCGATCTCTTTCAAAACAAGGTCGAAACCAAAGATATATGACTATAAGAGATTATTATTACAATTTCTTTGGTCGCAACAGATGTAAACTATACAGAACGGGCACTCCAGCACGTAGAGCGGTCTGATGCCTTAATTCAAGGGGATCGAAGAGCTCGCGTCGGCTCACACTGGCTCGCAAGGGCCCGCGGTGCACTTCGATAGAGCTTGGTCGATAATACATGGTATAGGAAGCAATCAAAGGCTGTTTTGATAGAGTCATTGTGGCAATAAATGTTATTAGAAGTCAAGTCAAGTAATCACCCGGATCTTTAAAGATAGAAAGCAAAACACTCAGATTTGAAAACCTTTTCAAAATGATAATCCGCCGCAGATTCTTTAAGGATGAAAGCCAAACTAATCCTGTTACAGTCAGCATAATCAAAGTTAAGGCAAACTTGAGAGTCAGATGCGAACGGTGAGCACGGTTGAAGATCCGTTCACTGACATCAAAGAACACACCGACGCAGTTACCGTATATCACAGAAGTTTTGTTCAGAGAATTAGGTAAATTACTTGCTCACGTGCTGTTGAATTTTGGGAGAGGCCCAAGGTTGAATTGGCCCTTTGGTACAAATATAAGCGAACTAAATAAATAATAAATAAATATCGCCAGACTGACCCGCCAACTGTATTGTCCCAAACTAAGCTAAGCTTGTACTATGGATACCGTATAGTGGACTGGGAGCGATCTCAGTTACATCCGGACCTGGGCAAATTATGAAAAAGCTATTTCTGAAATTTGCCCCGGCGGCAATCGAACCCGCAACCACCATGTGCAGTGAGCCGAGCGGCCTTCGCTCGAACCACTGCGCCATGCGGTGGTAACTGTACCAACTGAGTTTTGAATGCGGCCTCTCATTGGTGGATAAACTATGAGTATGGATTTAGAACAGACCCGGACTAAAGTCACTTAGTTTAGTTGGAGGAGAACTCCCCTTCAGGTCAGCAACGTCTTTGGTATTGCAAGCATTTAAATAGGCAATGGTAATTGCTGAACATCAGGCAGGTCGAATGCTTGTTAGCCAACTTTGTTATTTTATTCTTAGAAACCACTCGTCTAATTCCTTAAACAATTTTTTTTAAAATCGCGTTTTTGCTATAGGGATCTTATGTACTTTCATATGAATTAAGTGAAAAGGTGTTATTTTGATATTACAAACAGATACTCCAATTTTATTTATTTGTATAGATAAATACAAAACTTTGCTGTGATAGCCGCTTTGCTTACAAGTCTGTGATAGCCGATTGGTTAAAGCACGCGTCTTGCGGGCACCAGGTCTTGGGTTCAAACCCCGGCTCGCTCCTCTGGATTTTTCGACCGAACCAATTTTTAAAAGACATGTGAAATCCGCCAACCCGCACTGGGCCAGCGTGGTGGATTATGGCCTGAATCCCCCTCGTGGTGAGGGGAGGCCCGTGCCCAGGAGTGGGACGTCAAATGGGCTAAAATTATTATTATTATTATTACAAAACTTTAAGTGTCAAAATGGAACATTAAACAATGCTACTAAACTGTATAATTGTACTGCTGACCAATTGAACAACTCCAATTCATGTTGTTACTACTCTATGTTGCAAAGGACATAGTCTTAGAAGCAATTAAGAAACTAAATAGTTGTTCCTAGTTGTTGGTTAGTTTCTGTTCTAGTTAAATGACTCCGTATTTGACATGTCTACTGAAATTCTGGGTTTTGGCGTTTCAGTGATAGCGATTAGGGCGGATTCAGATTAGCGTTTTTTTGGCGCGTATAAGCTCGATTTCAGCAGCGCGTATGGGCGCGGATAGGCGCGCCTTGTGCTTCATGCGCAACCTGTACGAAGTTACGAACGTCGACGCGCTTATAAGCTCGTAGAAGCGCGGGCTGCGAGAGGCGCCTACCACCGGTTCGAGCAAATACATTGGAATAAGCGCTTGTAAGCGCTTAAGCTCATGTGTCAGACATTGTCATCGTCTCGTGCAGAGTACAAGGCATTAAAACTCATCTTTTCCACCGCTACCACTGCGGCCCTACAGTCAAATAATAGCACCAAAATATGCTCCAGAACGCTTGGAGTATATCCAAAATGGCGTGACCATTTCGCGGCGCTACTGACACAGTGGCGTGGGCCGTAGGCTTGGGAACACTGCCAATCGTGATCAGAGCTCGCCAATTAAAAAGCAACCATACCGCAATGGATATCCAGCTTTATTTCAGATGGTATGACACTTATATACCATCTAGTTGGACATTCTAAAGTTCCGTCATATTGTTGGATTGTCCTTCTGATGATAAGCGAACTGTGCTTACATATGACAACCGCTTGGCGCAGTGGTTCGAGCGTAGGCCGCTCAGCTCACTGCACATGGAGGTTACGGGTTGGATTTTCGCCGGAGAACATGTCGGAAATTGTATTTTTGTAATTTGCCCAGGTCTGGGGGTCACTGGCTTCGCCACCAGTCTATTGTACGGTACCCATAGTATAATCATTGCTTAGTTTGGGACTTTGTGTAAATTATTTTAGATTATAATGCTGACCTACATTCACGACGCCGACAGAACGGATGGATGGCGCTGAATGCAACGCCTCAATACAATGTACAGACTCTTCATAGAAAAACTGAATCACGATATTAAAATTCGCAAGCATTGTGACTATATATACGAGAACCCGACAACAATCAGCGGGGCATAGCGGCCGCCCCGCCTGGCATAACACCCGCCTGGCTGGAAGATCTTCCCTTTTCCGCTAAACTGGTGACTTCGACGTGATATGACCAAACACTCACAACGCTGACAGAACGGAGAGATGGTGCTGAATGTATCATAGGAGACTGTCATCTCCTATGATACATTCTTGAAGAACTGTGCCTTACATAAGTAACACATCGAACATTGTTTAATTGTCGTGAACAAGTGAGCCGATTACTACAAATAAAGTTGGCATGTTATTCATGTCATTATTTCTAACACCTACAGGAAGATTTGATATTGCTCAAACGATAATATTACATTATCATATATCAAAATGCCTTATGTATATATGATAATGTAATAAAACCCTTATAACTACACCGCTAAGAACCTTAAAGGCATGTTTACAAACGCCAACCTCTTCTGGGAAGCGAATAAAAACCTCATGAATACGTGATGGCGCTTTGATTGTGCGCTACTGACCTAGGTCGCTGTGACGTCACACACTATTGTATGACGCTTCAGAGGCTGGCGGAAATAGTAGAGCGGCTTTTAAGTAAGATTGGCTTTGTTTTGGGAGATGATTTTGAAGTATTATTGTTGCATCCCACTTTGTTCTTCGTATAAAGAGTATTTTGTTAGAAAATGATCATGATAGATATAGAAAAGGCAGTGTCAGTCAAGTGTAGTGTCCAGGTTCAAACCAAGCCACGCCCACTTTGGGGTTTATCAGAGTATACACGCGCTAATGTCACTTTCAAAAGAGATATCATTCGCTGAAAGGTGAAGTTCGCCAACCCTCACTGGGCCAGCGTGGTAGACTATAGCCCGAATTTCCTGAGGGGGAGGGGGCGGTATAATGGCTTAAGCGCTACTTAACTATCGATAGTCGATGTGTCGATAATTGACTTCGAAAAATAGCCATCATATCGATAGGGCTATCGATAGTATTTTTTTTTATGGGACTGGTTCCGCCACTCGCTCCCACCACTGTTACTCCTGTAAACCAGGATTGACAATGGTGACCAATAATGACGTCGAGGTTTGACCCTCGACCAGTCCCGGGGAAGAGTTAAATTGTCTTGGAACATCGTCCGCTTGTTTACAGGCTTATGTTATAAACAAAATAGATATTTCCCTACAAACACTAAAACTTGAAGCAACAACAGTGGAGTAAATTCGAAGCAACTATTCACATTAGCGGCGTCTCTTCATCCTCTTTGCGGACAAATCTGAGAAGTTCTTAGCTTTACATCCCCCTACCCTTCTCCCCTAGAGTCGAGTATCCGCGTGTAGGGTAGCCACGGTGACGAAAGAAAAGAAGAACGAGAAATAATTTCCCATTTTCGAAAAATAATTATATTTGCTATTTGCTAGGACGTGCTTAGTCCCTAATCTTGACATATTAGAGTGTTCAGTCTTCTATAAGTGCGTTCGTTTGTCTCTTTATTCCAGAAAGGTACGAAAAAATTATCGAAAATTGCAATCATTTGTTGACTACAAGCAGCTATAATAGGTGCGTTTTTCTGCAATGAGTGGGAGAACCGGAAGTCTAACCTTTTCCTTCTCCTTTCCTCTGCTTCTGACCCACTCCCCTTCAGGTCAGCGATGTGCTAACTATTTAAGATTAGACGTGTCATATTATAATATGACAATATGATTATCACTTGCGGTGAAGGAAAACATCCAAACAATCTAAACAGTATTCGAAAGACATGTGAAATCCGCCAACCCGCACTGGGCCAGCGTGGTGGAGTACGGTCTAAATTCCCCTTGTAGTTAGGGGAGGCCCGTGCCCAGGAGTGGGACGTCAAAAGGGCTAAATTAGTAATAGTATCGTATTACTTATATGTGTTTGCCGACATTGTTACAAATGAAAAAAAAATTGATTGTATTCTTGCAAATTGCATTTCTAAGGGTGACTTCTTCAGTCTAACTTTTACCTGACTAGGTTCCAGGGACCCAACTCTGTAACCGCTGACATCTCGATCGACTCGCAATATGCCAAAACAGACGTATCGCGTATCCGAATACGTCAATTTTTCTATAGAAAATCTGTCAAAACCGACGTATTGCGAGTTGGGTCCCGGAGTTTTAGGGCTGCAAAGATATTTTTCACGTGTCAACCCTAAAAACCTACTCAAAGCTGCCACATTCCGCATAAATTGTGGATTCAGTATGGATAAAGCCAGGGTTGCCCGCTTCAGTCACGTACGACGAGAATTACTACAGAGGGTTGAGGGATCAACATTTGTGTACGGCTTAGTATGAAAAAATGCAATTGTGTTTCGTTTACTACTCTGATGTTTCGGCAAATGGGTTCGGTTGATGGCTGTTGAAATGAGAATTATATGAGGACCCTGTGAAAAAGAGTATATAATAGATTTTGACAGAGGGTGACCATATTTGGCACCTCAATTGATACAGTAAACTGTAAGTGACTTCTGCTTCTGCTGTCACGGGAAGAAAATATCTGGCTTTATTGTGTACTAGCTGACCCGACAGACGTTGTCCTGTCTTAACTTTGAATAATGAACTTGAATTGTTCCACTCCACTTTCTTATTTTTTTCTTTCATAAGAACCTTCTCCTGATAATAATTTACGCAAAAAAAAACATTGCGAAAACGTTCCTTCCGTTCACGCGACATGCGATGACCAAGGAAATAGAGATTAATTTTTATATATATAGACAGGTACCATGGCTAGACCACATATTAATACTTAAGTCTTTTACAAACTACGTTCCAAAGAAAAATATGTACCTACCTTTAAAAATTTATAAAAACTTAGGGGTTTGGGCATCTTAATTCAAATTCCTCAAATTTGGATACCATTTCATTTGTTGTCCGATACATGAGTATCGGAAAAAAATGAAAGTACCTAAGTATCGAAATTCGAACACATTTTTAATATTTCTTTTTATTATTTTATTGTCAGAATGGCATAGTTACTTACCTAAGTAAGCAGTAATATCAAATATAAAAAAAAAAATTGCAAACATTTTCAAGAATATTTGGTGGCTGATTATTTTATGAACCTAAATTATTATTTCTTACTTTTGAAATACTCAGTATAGTAGCCAGCCAGTTCAAGTTGCCAGGCCAAGTTGGCTGCAAACTCTTTATGCGTCGTCGTGTTGGAACAAGTTCGCAATGTACGGAAATCGAACTTGCAGAGTTATCAGCTATTCCGAACGATACTGATTCCTCTTCGGAAACAACGTTGTTTTATCTTGTTGCTTGTATAAAGAAAGGAACAGCATCCAATGATGCTTCGAAAACTGAGCCAATTTAGCCCTACCAGTTCCAAAGTCAGGCTAAGACCCGTATTAATAAATCGATCTCAAATCTGAGAGCGATCTTGGAAATATCATTCTTACGTCTCATATCGGTGGTACGAGTATCAGTATCAAAATGACATGACAAACGAGTACTTAAAATCACTCTGAGACTTTTTTTTTTAAAATATGAATCTGCAATCAGCCATCTAGCTATAAGCAGATGTTTTTGTTTTGCTATAACATTGTGTGCATGACTCCAATGAGCAAGTCACATGAGGCACAGCTATTTTTTTTGCGATCTAGGATATTATGCCTTTTGAGGCGCTTATTTGGGTTTAGTTGCAGCAGCTGCACGGCTTGACGGCGACAGGGCACGGCGACTTGCTGCAATGAAGCTAGGCATCCTGGGGAAGGTCAGGCGGTACTTCACACCGGGGCAGCTTCTAAACTTATACCAAGCTCAAGTCCGATCGTGTATGGAGTACTGCAGCCATCTCTGGGATGGTTCTGCTAAGTATCAGCTGAAGGCTCTGGACTCAATAGATAAGCGGGCAAGAAGGCTCATTGGCAATGAAACCCTAGTGCAGGCTAAGTTGCAGAGCCTGGAACACCGGCGCAGGGTTGCCAGCCTATCAGTTTTCTACAGGATACATTTCGGGGAGTGTGCGATGGAATTACACGAGTTAATTCCCCCATCTCCATTCTACCATCGGACGACAAGACGCACGGATACAATGCATCCACACACCGTGGACATTCCTTCAGTTCGTACCAAGCGTTTCGCCTCCACTTTTATTGTGCGAAATGCCAAGGAATGGAACACCTTGCCGGCGTCTTTGTTCCCGGTTGACTATAACCTGGATGTTTTCAAGTCGAGAGTGAACAGGTACCTTCTAGGCAAGTATGCCCCACCGTAGACCACATCGTCACTTACCATCAGGTGAGATTGTGGGTCAAATACTTGCCTATTTCGAAAAAAAAAAAACAAAAAGATGGTTTGGGTGGATCGCAAGTCTCCACTTGTAGGTATTTCCTACAATCCCAATTGGGTCCTTAACTGTGTCTACTTTCAATTGCTCGTGTAGTTCTGCATTGGTAATAAACCATGGTGCATCAGTCAATGTCTTCAGGATGGAATTTTGTAGTCATTGGATTTAGAGGCGCCTCCCCATAGTTGAATTCCATCCTACTAATATTATAAATGCGAAAGTTTGTGAGTGTGGATGTATGTATGTATGTATGTATGAATGTATGTATGTATGTATGTTTGTTACTCCTTCACGCAAAAACTACTTAATGGATTTGGATGAAATTTGGAACACAGATAGATTATAACCGGGATTAACATATAGGATACTTTTTAACCCAATAATCCAATACTACGCGGATGAAGTCGCGGGGCACAGCTAGTATGGACATAAATGGCTGAATTCCATATGGGTCTTATTACAGCTTTAAACACATATTTAAATAACCTAATACCTTCAGATTCTAAGAAAATCATGGCATCTTTGTTTACAACTCCTGCTCATTTCGAGTGCTATCAAAAATAAATGAGGTTTGGCGCCAGACCACGTCACGCACGCTGGCATTGGAAAAAAAAAGAAAATCTCGTTAGGAATAAAAGTTTTGTTGTATTCATGTTTATTTGTTAAATAAAAATTCTACCTTTACCTATTGCGTTTGTTTTATATGAATTAATTAGTTTTGCTTCAGGCTTTCAGGTGTTTACTGTTAAGGCGAGCAAAATGGAGGCGAAATAAAGATTATTTTCATGGTCTTTTCTACTATGAAATGAGGGAGATTTTTGAGTGAATCTTATAATTTACAGTTGGTATCTTCCAAAACTCCCCGTTTAATTATTGATCTTTATTACCGTTGTGATAAGTTACATTTAATGTCTAATATACAGGTTGTCACAAGAGAGCAAAATAATGATTAAGAAGGAAAGAAAAAACGACTGACAGCCAACTGATGTCCGTCTTGTGAGCATCGGATATTTAAGCACTGGGATCATTCGCATATTGCAGTAGCATGAGAATTAAATTGCACTAGCTGTGCCCGCGACTTTGTCCGCGTGGAATTTCACTTAACAATCATCCCCTATTTTATCCCCTTGGGGGTAGAATTAATCAAAATCCTATCTTAGCGGATGCCTACGTCATAACATCTACCTGCATGCCAAATTTCAGCCCGATCCGTCCAGTGGTTTGGGCTGTGTGTTGATAGATCACTATGTCAGTCACTTTTGAGTTATATATATTGAGATGATAGTAACACGACGCACAAATTATAAAAATATATAGCTACTGAAGGTAATTAAAATAGTGAAAAAAACTTGAGAGGTGTCAAGGGACACCCGGATGGAACGATGTTGCAATATCCGGAACTTGTGCAGAAACACTGTCAGGATTTATTATGTACAAAAAACCTGTATACACTCGACTGACTGACCGACCGACCGACCGACCGACCAGCCGACCGATCGACCGACCGAGCGACCGACCGACCGACCGACCGACCGACCGACCGACCGACCGACCGAACAACCGACCGACCGACCGACTGACCGACTGACCGACCGACCGACCGACCGACCGACTGAGCGACCGACTGAGCGACCGACCGACCGACTGAGAGAGAGAGACAGAGAGAAACACGCGCACGCCGCACGGCTTACAACTATAGCAAAAAGTGTCGCCAAAATGTAGTTACTTTTTTTCGCCCCCAGAGCGGCGCCACGTTGCAGTACAGTGACATTGACACTTGACAGATCAGACAATCCTTCTCTCTTTCCAATCTTGCGATAATTAGTACTTGTAGTGTCACTGTCAGAACTGAGAAGTCAAGTGACAGTGTAGTGACACTCCAATCAAGTAAGCTGAATTCTCCATCATTGCTACCTAAAAAATTGCGGACGTTTCGCGACTAATCAACCCGTCGATCGGTTAAGGCTAAAGCGCCCATCTAGCCAGCGAAGTTCAAATTTTTTGAGTTCTTTTAGATTTTTTTCAAAATCTGACAATAATAAAAGACAAATTTTGTAATTCGCGAAAAAGACCGTGTGCAGTGCATTTATTAATATATCCAACTTACTCTAAAACATTTCAAGAACGACAGCTATCCAGATAATCTGGCAATTTTTGTATATTTAGTGATTTACTAGTATCATATCCACCGTGATAATATTTAGAGTAAAATAAATGTATTAATAAACGTACCGCATACTGTGTTTGTCGCAAATCACAAAATGTTGCTTAAATGTTTTCAGATTTTGGATAAACTATAAAAATACTCGAAAATTTTGAATTTCGCGGGCTAGACAGGCGCCTTCACCTTAATGAAACACCTAATGTAATCGATCTAAGATAGATAATAAAAGATATGGATCGAATATTGGTATTGGGCGTAACTCCTTGAAAACAAACAAAATCGATACCTACCCAGCTTCCTAACGACCTTCCTGCTTCGAACCAATAACGGGCACAGATGTGTAAATCAGTCGGCAATGGCCCCAAGTTGTTTCGATATCTTCACGACTCCGACAGTTAGGCGTTATCTTGGGTGCTTCGCGATTGAATGGGAGGAAATGTTTGTATCGAAGGCACTCTCATTGAACAGGTTTTAGAAGAAGGTGGGACCGTAAGATGGAAAAATAGAAGGGCTAGGTTATCCAATATTTTTTTATATATAACAGAGTCAAAGAGTAGCTGTGATAGCCGATTGGTTAAAGCACGCGTCTTGCGGGCACCAGGTTATGGGTTCAAACCCCGGCTCGCACCTCTGGATTTTTCGAAATCTATTTGCGAATCATAATTTCTATATGATCCTGCTTACGGTGCTTACGGTTTTCACCTGTTTACGGTGAAGGAAAACATCGTGAGGAAACCTGCGCATGTCTTAGAAGATCTAACCAATTTTCGAAAGACATGTGAAATCCGCCAACCCGCACTGGGCCAGCGTGGTGGATTGTGGTCTGAATTCCCCTCGTATTGAGGGGAGGCCCGTGCCCAGGAGTGGGACGTCGAAAGGGCTAAATTATTATTATTATAACAAAGTACTGTAGCCTGTAGATGCTTACACGTTACCATCCTGAAGGGAAGTGGACGGAGAGAGGAAAGTGGGTTTAGGCTTCTGGCTCTCCCACTGATAGTACTAAACGCATCTATATGCAACTTTACGCCGATCTTCGGTGCAAGGGTGGTACTACCCCGGTCCAGTCTGGCCCTATATGAGCTGTAGCCAACTGACTACAGCTTGGCTACAGCTCTACCCCCGTAAGACCAGTCGCCATGGTATTACCATCCGTCTATAAAATAAATAATTAATTATCGCCAGACTGACACACCAACTGTATGGTCCCAAACTAAGCAGTGCTTGTACTATGGGTACCATACAATGGACCGGGGGCGAACCCAGTGACACCCAGACCAGGGCAAATTACGATAAGGCCATTTCCGAAATTTACCCCGGCGGGATCGAACCCGCAACCACTATGTGCAGCCGAGCGGCCTAAGCTCGAACCATTGTGCCAAGCGGTCGTCAAATCGCGGTCTATGATAATTACCATTAAAACAATCTGAATATACGTACGTAAAGCCACTTGAAACCTACACAATTAAACCAATGTACTGCACAACACAATGCACTAGTACCGACATAAACAAACAAACAATAAAACAGAAAGAAGAAAAGTAAAATGTACAAGTCGAGTCTGCTCTGTATTCATGACTTTCAATAAATAACGGTTTCTAAGGTGCGAGAGGAAAGGGAGATACTATGGAGCTTGGAGCGAGTTCTGATCGAGAATTTTACGTCAGATGAGAACAGACAAATTATTCAAGGCGTAGATTTGCGGACTTGATTGTGCGGTATTACGTTCTATGTCGACCGGGACACAATAACGAATCGATTGACACCTCATTCATCAAAATCGGATAGGTAGGATAGATGTTACAGTGGAACATAAAAATGATACATACATACATACGTACCATCAACAAAGTAGACGCTTGATCAGTTTTGAACACTTTTCGCTTGCAGGCAGTAATCATAGGTTGCCGCGCCCATTATGTCGTCGTCCAATGAGACGAAAAGCATCCGATGAGACAAAAGCCCTTTTTTTAGAAAGCCATTTGTTTTAATTATTTTTATGACTTTGCTAGCCGCAGGGGGCTGCTGGTCACTGCACACAAAATGCAACATTAAGGTGATCAAGCGTCGAGTTTGTTGACTGTACATAATACAGACGACCGCTTGGCGCAGTGGTTCGGACGTAGGCCGCTTGGTTTACTGCACATAGTGGTTGCGGGTTTCGGAAATGACCTTTTCGCAATTTGCCCAGGTCTGGGTGTCTCTGGGATCGTCCCCATTCCATTGTACGGTACCCATAGTACAAGCATACTTAGTTTGGGACCATGCAGTTGGTGTGTCAGTCTGGCGATTATTATTTATTATTTATTCATAAATAAACTGCTAAAACAAAACCCTTCCTTTTGGCTTGGCCGTAGTTGGATAGAAATGGGGTGATCTCATTATATTAATTTAATCTTAAATTTGAGTAAGTACATTAGGACTCGAGATTATCAACCAAGCAGCTGTTCAAACCTCATGAACCACACATTCGTCAAAGATAAATGAGTGTTGAGGAGTGAGAATCGAGAAGCAATGGTAGCCACATTACGGAATAAAGGTACAACGTTTATTCAAGGTGCCTGCTGATTTTGATCGCGCATCCTTAAGAGTTTCCTTTCATCCGTTTTCCTACTTTTAATTATTTGGAGTAGGAATAAGAGGATAAAAATGAAACAAACCACTCCAAATAATATCAGGATACGCTATTACTGCTAAACGAGACACGAGCGCGGACGAGCTGAGCCGGGTTTTAAATTGATTTTAGCATGAAATGCGCGTTCGAGCGTACTGAGTTTAAATTTACATTGCAGTTATTAAATTATTCGTGTAAAATTACTTGAGATGCATGTGTATAATGATTTCATACTAAAATCATTGAAAAACGTTGAAAAAATTGAGCATAATTCATGAAAATATTGACGGAAAATTTCATTTTTGGGGAGATGAATCCATGGTATCAGTTTTGGTTACGATGCCCCTTACAGTCTCTATATAGACAGTTCACAGTGACGCGTGAATTATTGCAAATTTACCCATACGCCATTGTCATAAGAATCACAGCAAGCGTTAACGTGAAATTAACCAAGTATACTCTACACGATGTGACGATTCTCTATGAGGACAATGCTTCAAACGAACTTACTAACTATACCTAGCGAACGCTCTTCTTACTTTTTACTCCATAGCGTAAAATAACTAATCGTATCGATAAATCAGGATATCGACATTATATCGACTCGTTGTCGGTGGCCTACGGGGCCCGTGCCTTGAGGAGCATGCTAATGACAGAGCTTTCAGGCTGGTTGCACAGTCGCGATTTTGCGACGAGATAACGGTTTCTGCGGTTGTGATAGCCAAGAATGCTGGTTGATAGCGAAGAACCGCGTTCGAGACCCGGTCGGGTAAACTTTCTCAGGTTGAGGGATTGAAAATTAATAATGGTTGACTTGCCCATTATCAAAAGTAACTCCTGTACATAATGTTTTAACCCCCGACGCGAAGAACTACGGTTGTTACATGTTTATCCGTGTGTGTCTGTACTAGTGATGTAACGAATATTCGCATTCGCATTCGCATTCGCGAATATTCGCATATTTTTAGACATTCGCATTCGCATTCGCATTCGCAAGAATCTATGCGAATGTTTGGCGAATGTTTTTTAAAAACAAAAAGGAAATTCTGGATATGGTTTTAATACAACTAGTAAGAATTATATATTTCAACAAACTTGCTTGTAGAGTGGCCCTTGTTGCACCGCTTTTAGGTTCATAAAGCAGTTTATTACGCACTAGTGATTTTGAATTAACATTTTTTAAATCTTAGTAAAGAGTTATCCTAAAAATTGTAAGCATTTTTATAAAATAAATAAACAATGTTTATTAAAATATTATACATAGATACATTAATTATTTAAATACATTTATTTCTTATTTTTTTTATTATTAACATTCGATTTATTATATTTCAAATAATATAATAATTGTTAGGGGCCTCGCCAGACCCATAGATAAATATAACTGGCCAAATGCAAGTCAGACTACGCATACTATAGGGTTCCGTAGACATCCCGCCACTTTTCGATAATATGAAACCCTAAAAATAAAGTAATGTCTTTTTTATTGATATGAAACATGTCAACCGATTAATTTCTGCGAAATAAATAAACTATTGGCAACCGTATGAATAAAATAGTACGAAATTCTGTTACTAAATTTTATTTATAAACTGGCATTCAAAGACATCTTAAGCAGAGTGACATAAACCTTTATTTACTTTTTGGACTGATGAAAAGTTCTTATAAGGAGTTTTAATTCAAATAATTAAGTTGTGAATAGACTAGTTGCACAATCAATGGCGCGTGGGTTTGAAACTTAGTCCAAACTATCGATACTTTAAAAAAAAAAAAATATATATTTCTTTTTAAAAGAATATAACTATTTATTTCCTATAATAAACCATTTATAATGTGGTTCTAAGTTAAACGATGAATCTCGCTAGTCACGAAAAAAACACCTTGGAGCTCAATATTTCATAAACGGGAATTAATATTTAAAAAACTCAAAGAAACCTTCAAATTATTTTAAAATACCTACTGAAGCATACCTCACTCGAGGGGGTGAGTAAACATTTTTTCACTCCCCTTTCTTATGTACGTGAGGTAGAATGAAATAACTTTGCTTTCAAAATTGAAATACACAGTTTTGTAGCGGCACAGTAACACTATTTTTTTGCCAATTTGCAGTATAACAGTCTCTGAATAAAATAACTGTGATGTCAGAGGGACGGGTAGACGGACAGACGGACGTGGGGAAACGATAAGGGTTCCGAGTTTGACTACGGAACTCTAAAAACTTACGGCGTGAAATTTTCTTTTAATTTTTATTCATCCTGCAATTCTCTAGGTCTTAAACAAATTCGTGAAATGTGTTTTTTTTTATTAAGATTGTAATATTTTAAATATGTTTTACTCGCGTGTTGTAAAATGTCGTATGAAACGCGTGAGCATTGTTCATTACACACTTTGGCTCCATCACAGCCCTGGCGTTAGCCTCAGGCTGCAAACTAGCTTCGATCGTAATGTGATTATCAACTTAGCTCACTTGTACATAATGCACTTATTTACTTATATTTAAATAAAAAATAAATATGGAACTGTCTTAGGTAGGCAACTAAATTATGAATAGGATCTTTCCCTATTGTTCTTGTTAGTCTAATTTAAATATAAACAAACTCAATAAAATTTGAATATCAATTAAATTTCATTTATGCAATAATACTAAGCTACCCTGAAATCAAAACAAATCTCTTCATATTAACGTTATGTGACTAACTTCGTTCTTTCAACCTATATGGGTTTGGCTATGTTCGGCCGACACGAAATGTCAAACCATTCTAACATTTTGGGCGCTCTTTATTAACCCCCGACGAAAAAAGAGGGGTGTTATAAGTTTAACATGTGTATCTGTGTGTCTGTCTGTGGCATCGTAGCGCTCAATCGGATGATCCAATATTAAATTAGTTTTTTTATGTTGTTAGAAAAGTTTTCTAATCGAGAGTGTTCTTAGCTATGTTTCATGAAAAACGGTTGAGCCGTTTAAAAATTATGAGCTCGTTTTAGTTTAAAAAGTCGTCGCATCGGGATTTCTTTAAATTTTCAATTTTTGTTATTTGAAGCCAAATATTCGCATTCGCATTCGCATTCGCGAATGTCAAAAATCCAACATTCGTTACATCACTAGTCTGTACATGTGTGTGTCTGTGGCACGGGGCTCTTAAACGGATGGAACGATTTTAATTTGGTTTTTTGTTTGTTTGTAAGTTTTCTTGATCTAAATTGTTCTTAGATGATTCACGAAAATCTGCTCAGCCGTCTGAAGATCAACAGTTCTTTTCTAGTTGATGAAGGGATATGAGCATCTTCTATAGGTCTGATTGATTCGAAATTTGGTATCCTGTAACTCCAATGATTACTTTTTGAAGTTTTGGTGTATTTAAATTTTTAATTTAGGTTTTTGTTCACTCAAGATTCTTATAGGTATCCTCTTTTTTTATCTTTGAGCCTTCTCAGTTATAGAACTAGTATTAACTTTTCACTTAACTAGATTAATGGACTTCGTTCTTCGACTTTAAGTCAAACTTAAACGAGATAGGGGTCTTTATTTGTCAGCCTTTTATAATAATTACGGGACCAGTTTCCCGTGAATTTGGTTCATTAAATGGACCATTGGCTTTTAAGGGTTTTTTTTATTATGGACTTTAAGGATACCGTCAGGACGCAACGTTTTAGACGGCAATTGATATTTGGAGATCCCCAAATTTTATGGAGCGGACTGGCGCCTACTATAGTAATTTGTCTGTGTACCTATTGCATTAAGGATTACATGATAAAGATGGTAATACTGATGATAATGGTTTAGTAAAGATTTTAGTTTACATACTTATCAATAGAATCGGCACCATTATTTTATTAGGCCAATAGAATTTTCACGAATGAAATAGAAAATAAATTCGCTGTTAGTAATATTTGGGAGTCTGACGGCGTCGCCGTAGTGTGGCCCGCCTAATTCGGTTATATCGATCACGGCTCCATAGACAGGTAATAAATTCTCCTCCAGGAAAAATCGCTTTAAAACTTGCAAGTCCATTGAAAAAAGAAAGTAAATGGAAGAAGTACGGCGTCGTTATCGACTGGGTTAATCTGTTTTCGGGGTTCCGTGGACCGAATGTTGAATCCCATTATGTAACTACTGTGTATACGACGTTAATAATAACTCTTTTTTAGGTAGGCAAAGCGTCGATAGTCAAGTGGTTAGACGTGTTGCCTTCGTACTCGACAGGTACCGGGTTCGATCGATGACATATTTATAGAAATTTGTATAAAACGAAATTACGAATTAACATCTCAAGGTAACCTAAGCGGATATATTGGAGTATCATTATACTGTGTTACTTCTAAGTGATTTGTTACTCTGCGTGTTGTGTACTAGTATGTATTAGTCAAGTTTGTGGCGAGCGTAATAAACCTTTTTCTATGCAAACGGCTTTTTGAAAAGAACCAAGCACGTAAAGTTTGTATTATAGTAATATAAATTAGTGTAGCTACATGGCTTAATAAAAATACTAGCTGACACGACAGACGTTGTCCTGTCCTTTAAGGGGAATGAAAAATAGATAGTAGCTGATTCTCAGACCTACTGAATATGCATATAAAATTTCATAAAAATCGGTCAAGCCGTTTCGGAGGAGTATGGTAACTAACATTGTGACACGAGAATTTTATATATAAGAAGTATTTTTTATAATAAATCACTCATCGTATACGTCATGGAAATATTAATACACTTCAGAACCTTTAATATTCAAACACTGCTCGCACCAGACAGGTAATTTAATACTGATACGATCGAACGAATGTTTGTTTGTCGTGACAAGTACATTCGAATTAAAATGAATGGTCGCCTTCGCGACTTGACCTAACATGAACTATAATCGCAATCGTTATAACAGGCGAACATTATAGTGAACTTAACGACCACAAGATATCAGTTCTTTACAACCACGAAGCCACAAGACCACAGTAGAAACTATAATAAAAAAACACTTGCATTTTATGTAACTTGTCTTGTACGTAAGTAATACCACAAATACCACAAACCACAAGAATCATAATGCGGGATTGGAACGTACAGAGACAGTGTGAAAGGGAACGGTGTATTTGAACAGTGTGGATTGGTGGAAAGTTAGGAACGAGGAACGAATAAAGGAATGAAAGGAAAGAGTAAATGAACGAGAGAACGAAGGGAATAACACAGACGAGAGGTCGTCACTAAATAATAATAATAAAAAATAGCTCTTTTGACGTCTCCCGCCGGGCACAGGCGTCCTCTCACTACGAGGGGGATTCAGGCCGTAATCCACCACGCTGGCCCAGTGCGGGTTGACAAATTTTACAAGTCTTTCAAAAATTGGCTAGATTTTCTAAAACATGCTGGTTTCCTAACGATGTCTTCCTTCACCGTAAGCGAGTGATAATCGTATATACTCGTCAATTCTGATTCGCACATACATTTCGAAAACCCAGAGGTGCGAGCCGAGGTTTGAAATACAAAGACGATTAGAAGAAAGTAAATTGATATTTTATATTAAACAAATCCACACACGCTACAATAATGTAGACTTATTAATAAAAAAATGTATTCTCAAAATATTTAAATTTGATGTATTTTTTTATATGAAAAAGTTGTCATACAAGCGTAGAACCGTCTGATGTTAAAAGGTGACCTTTTTGTAGCCTGTAAATCTTGCAATACTAAATGCATATTGCTAGCATATTGCCAATCTGAAGGGGAATGAAAGAGAGTGAGGGGAAAGTAGGGGGGATTGGAATTCCAGCTCTATCTCTCGTCGTTCAAAGCTCTATAAGATATACTAGCTGAGCCCGCGACTTCGTCCGCGTGGAATTTAACTTAACAAAAAAGCCCGCTCCCGCGTTCTGAGCCCGCGCACCAGGACCCATTTTTGTCATTTTGTTTTTCTAAAATTAAAGTAGCCTAAGTTACTCCTTAAAACATCAGCTATCTGCCAGTGAAAGTCCCGTGAAAATCGGTCCAGCCGTTTCGGAGATTACCCGGAACAAACACACAGACAGACAGACAGACAGACAGACAGACAGACAGACAAAAAAATTTTAAATCGCGCTTTTGTTATAGGTGTCGTATGTACTTTCATATGCATTTAGTGAAAAGGTGTTATTTTGATCGTACAAACAGACACTCCAAGCCCTTATACCTACTGGTTAATTAGCAACATCTTTTATCTACCACTGTAATTATAATTAAGTATTTTGATATAACACACGGCCACATGACCACAAACCACAGGACCACACATTATTCTAAGCTTTTAAATATTATTTTAGACGAGCCAAACCACGCTTACAATGTAGCTAAACTTTAAGTGCATTCCACTCCTGAAGGGTTTTATAATATGTAAATAATTCTTATATTTATAGAAACGCTCGCATGCAAAAGGGCCATTAAAATAAAATAACCTTTCTGTTCGTTCACGTAAATTAAGTGTTTGGAGGTGTGTTGAAAATAAAATTGCTCTTTATTTTCGTTGTTGGTTTACTAAATAACGTATTATTTATTATGCATCTTTCAAAGAAAATGTAATTGGAATAACATTTGTTTTGCCTTCAAAGGTAATTTGTGTATTTGAAATATTTTATATAAGTACACCGCTATTCTAGAAAACTAATCATTCACGAGTTTTCAGAATATTTGAATAAAACTTAAGCTGTATCAGAATGTCTTTTTTTGTTTTTTTTTTTAAAAGATTACTAGCAATGTTTTTTATCACATTACTAGTATTCCCTTTAGCCCCTCCAACTAAGCTAATGCTTGTGCTAGGAGTGGGCTCACGTCAATAGTTTAATGGCCAGGATGGGGATCGAACCCGGAACCTCTCAGCTACGAGGACGGGCCCTCTAACCCATAGGCTATTGCCGCTTCAAAATTATTATTACTGAAAATTATCATTATGAATGACTATTATTTAAATACTTTTTATGATGGTAGAGCTAAGCTTTACCCAATTCATAACAGTTCACATGCGGGCTGGATCGACCGGGGTAGTAGTACCACCCTCCCACAGAAGATCGGCGTAAACCAACTATTATAGCTGCGTTTCGCACGAATAGCGAGGGAGCCGGAAGACCAACTCCCTTTCTCTATTCCACTGCCCTTTATTGCAAGCATCTATATGCTAAGGTAACTGCTTAACATCAGGCAGGTCTTACGCGTATTTTACTACAAAATAATATTTGTTTTGCTCGTGGTTTGGTTCTGGTTCTTTCACCTTCATCACTTATTTAGTTTACATAGGTACCCACCGGTCAGCCTAGGTACTAGCTCTGGCTGGTTTAAAAGCTGTTTTACTAATGTAAAGATCTGTAGTGTAGGGTTTTAGGTGGCCGGGATTTTTAATTGAAACATAGCGTGGTTCATTACAATGGCGGTCCAAGACGGAAGAGATTTTGATTTTTGTTTCAATGTTGCAAGTTTAAATAAATACACGCACCAAATAATATAATGCTTGTGTCCAGGCTCCTGCCTGGATATTAAAAAAACTTTTAATAAGAAAAATAGTCGTTTTAATTAAAAATTTAATCTCTCTTAAAATTAATATTTTTGTTTAAATCAAAATGGTGGGCCAATAGTGTTGCCCAATATCAAATTTAACTAAAAAACTAGTGTTGTCCAAAAAAACAAAAACTAAATATTCCTGTTTTCTAATAATTGTTGCTGCGTTAGCAGTTTGATTTCCAACAGCCGTATTTTACAGGTATAGTATACCTCGGCATTCGTTTCCAGTTCTGGAATCTGTCAGAAATAAGGCACAAAACTTATGATGCACAAATAATAACAGGAGAGATATTTATTTTGTGATTTTGCAGAGACTCTTTCGGTAAACGATATTTCATTCTGATAAATTGATCTGTCGCGGTGAGTGTGCATTTTGTTAATTGCAATTCGTTCTTTAATATTACTTATTTTTATCATTAAGTACTTAAGCGGTGTTTGAATAGGTATCGTCTCTTTTAAGCACAGAGTAATTGTAAAACAAAAAATAAATAAATAAAAAAACCCCCGATGCGACGACTTTTTAAACTACAAAAGAGCTGATAATTTTCAAACGGCTGAACTGATTTACATGAAACCTAGCTAAGCATACTCTGGATCAGAATACTTTTCTAACAAAAATAAATAATATTACAAGCGGTTCATCCGCTTGGGCGCTACAATGTCATAGACCCCCTCTTTTTTTAATAATTAAATAATAATAATAATTTAGCCCTTTTGACGTCCCACTCCTGGGTACGGCCCTCCCCTCAACACGAGGGGGATTCAGGCCATAATCCACCACGCTGGCCCAGTGCGGGTTGGCGGATTTCACATGTCATTCGAAAATTGGTTAGATCTTCTAAGACATGCAGGTTTCCTCACGATGTTTTCCTTCACCTCTTTTTTTGTCGGGTTAAATATAAGATGCGTCATGTTAATATGAAACAAAATTACCTTCATGGTTCCTTCCCCCATAATATTAAGGGGGATCAACGTCACTTACCTGAAAAAGAAAAGTATGTAAATTATTATTTGTTCTTACATCCGATATGAATTATAATGTGCCAATCTAGCTTGAAAGAGAATGCCCTTGGTGTATCCAGACTTAACGTTAAGTATAATTATGATAAATTTACGAATCATTAGCTAAGAAATACGTCTCACCCTTTTTTAACCGACGTCCAAAAAATTAGGTTCTATGTTCTTCAGTTTTTTTAATGTATTTTCACCGATTTCTCCGTCAATTGTGGACCGGATCTTTATTATTATAAATGACAATCATTCAGTTCCGTCTGTCCGTCCGTACGCCCGTCCGTCTGTCCTAGTCGGTCACATGGTCACATTGCCTCACAACTTTACAGTTTTTGTCGGAAGTTGACGAAATTCTGTATGGCTGTAATAAATTTCGTCACCCTTAAGAGTATACAGGTTGAAACATAAAGGGTATACTTTTTTTTTCAAAACTTAACGTTGTAAATCTAAATATATCAGCTTTGGAGGAAACTTGAAAAACAAAAGGTGTTATAGGGATACAGCTGCTGACAGATTTCATAAGTCTACAAAACCTTTAGTACTTTAATTGTCCCACAGAGCCTATAGTTTTAGATTTACAAAGTTAAGTTGCAAAAAAAATAGTATACCCTTTATGTTTCACCTAATATATCTCACTTTCAAAAATATAAAATGTAGCAAAATTACTTTTTTTGAGGTACCTCCCCTAATATGGAAAGAGGGGGTTTGTTTTCGTTACCCCATCATGGGGGTGTCGTTGAAAAGGTATTTTTGAACCTTACATTGTGCGTGGCACGGCACGCATTTGACAATTTTGTTTACAAATATTGAGCAACAAGGCTTCCCATCACACCGTTTGTTGTGCAATGTTAACATTTTCATTAAAACGGGTTAATCCTAGTTCCACGCGCTCAATTCCGCTCACTTAACCAAGCGAGGGATCCTACGAGTTTAAGTGTCACTCATTCCGGGGCCGTGCTAATGTAAGCTTGAGGTAGTTTCACACAAGCCTTTTTGGAAAACAGCGAGGATTCTTACCACTTTATCAGTTGATGACAGCATAGTTTTAAGGTGGTAAAGCCAAGCTGTTCCCAATTTACTACAATTCATAAACGGGCTGGCTCTATATTCGAGCTTTGTGGTTGGTTATAATTGCGTATCGCACAATAAGCGAGAGAACTGACAGCCCAAATACACCGTCCATTCATTCCTCTGTCTATTCCCCTTCAGGTTGGCAATGTGCGAGCAATGCTTAACTGCTTAACATCAGGAGATTCATAAGCTGGTGTTTTGACGACTTTTTTATATAAAACTAGCTGTGCCCGCGACTTTGTCCGCGTGGAATGGTGTTTTTGGGTAGCATTTTTATTATTTAGGCCAATTATTTTACAAATAAGACACATACGTATAAATACTTTAATGAGCTATATTAACACACAAACTTAGAATGTCATATTTATTTATATCGAATCAACAGCAAAAAAAAATAGCAACTAAAATTCCTGATTGTAATTATAATTATACTATTACCCAAAGTATGTACTAATGTTAAGGAGTGGCCTCATATGGCTGATTACCAATATTGAAACGGAGTCACTGCCATTTGCTCCTCTAAGACGTAACTAGTGGAACTGCTTAAGAAGTTCGTGCAGTATTATTAAGTTTTTAAGGCACCTGTCTGTCTGTGAATCAATGATTTTAGACAGCATGCCTTTCAATTTAAATTTTCACAGCGTCACCAGCACAAAAAGCAGGCCGTTAATTTTCTCAGTTGCTGAACCAATCGCCAAATTCCTTAACTTTTTAATTACACCAAACACCAATTACTTAGGTTGTACCTTGTGAAAATATCAAGCAATCGAACGAGGGTTAGCTCCGAATCACGCGAGCATCGAACACATTAAATTTGACCGAAGGACGTATATAAATTCACACAGCTTTATTTCCAAAATCAATTATTTATAATGACGGGGCTTTTCGTTTCAGTCACACAAGAAGGTCGTAAGTGGTGAGTTTATGGTGTCGCTCATGGTGTTTTTTTTTCTTTAATAAGGTACTGTGAGAGTCGTAAAACTTAAATGGATTGTTTCATAGAAATGGTGTGTTCACGGCGATATATGCTTGTGTCGTTCTTCTATAATTTATTTTTAGCGATACATAGACGTTCTAGATCTATTGGACGGTTTGTAATGTCTCTGATCATCTCTTTAGTAATAATATAAGAATAATGCCAGTAGTGAAACTATAGCAAAGATTAGCCTTAACAAAGATTAATATTTTATAAAAAAAATGTTAGAATGGTCACATGGGTTCTGTAAGTTGGTTCACTCATGACGAAATACGCTAGATAGGTTTCTAAAAGTCAAGGGATCATATATTAATTTAGTAGGTATTGCTATTACTCTTTACAATAGGTATCTAAGTATTTTTTTAAATGTCTTATTATAAAAAAAAATTGATAGGTATTACTAACGTATTTTATTTTAATTTTATCATTTTGACGCTTCTTTATTTTTCAAATTTGTCCTCACCTGCCAATAAATTTTCGTTGTTAACAGGTGTTAAAGCGACCGCAACTTTATCACCATTTAGTACTGAGGTACACCTTAGGCGCGTTCGCCTAGGCTAGTTTAAATGTCGACAGTCTTTACTATATGACTCCAACGTATTGGAAGCATCCTCTTGCAAGTGTAGTCGTAAAGATCCCCATGTCGGACGAGTATAGTTATCACGCAATCAAACCCGCCTGTTTTGCAATAGTTCTGCCTGTCTCCTAGATTTGATAGCGCGATAGATGACCGATCCCTCGGAAGGTCGGGCCGCCCTTGGGCTATAAAACAAAAACTTATACAGTACCCTAGGAAATAGGGGTGGCAAACGTGACCTTTGTATAGAACACGTTCTGGTTTAGATATTAGTGTTGTGACAGTTTCCGAAATAATAAGAAGCGACTCGAAAATGTATGTTAAATAGGTAATTAAAAAGTTCGTGTTGTTTCTTTCGTTCAAAATCATCGTCACTTGAACTTGAAAAACAAATCACTTGGCTTGGTGATTTTTCGCTTTAACAAAATGGAGCTCATTTCCGCATGAATAATTAATTTGTTTACGCTTTTTTCATTCAATTAAAATAGGTTTAGATTTCATAGTTTTCCTTTCATTTGATTTACCATTTTTGTTAGAGATATTTGATCCTTATGATTGACCCTATCAATTGATGCCATAAAAGTACAGGGTGTTATTTTTCTAGATTTTAGCTGATTCAATTCCCGGGCAAGTGTATTTTCAAAAATCATTAAATGTAGGGCTGCTTCCTTTTCGACATAAATAAATGTTTCCTTTGACTACAATTTGCTATCTCCAGTATTTAGAGTACTTTCCATCCAGGTGGCGTTAAAAAAATCCACTCTGTACAAATATAATATTTAGATTGGTTTCTAAAACTTCCACCGCCTTATTAATAAATTTGGATTAGCGGTTGGGTAGTTACACCATACTTTGTCTTCTTCTTTCAAACGTCAAATTACTGATGACAGATAGAGATAGTTCGGTGTGTAACTATTCGCCCGCTAATCCAAGTTTATTAATAGGGGGGCCAGTGTTTGTTCATCATTCCTTATTTAATATTATAAATGCGAAAGTAACTATGTCTGTCTGTCTGTCGCGCTTTCACGCCAAAATTACTGAACCGATTTTAATGATATTTGGTACACAGATAGTCTAGACCCTGAGAAAGGCCATAGGCTACTTTTTAATGCGAGAAAACGGTTGTAAGGGGTTGAAAGGGATCGATGAAAATTTGTATGGAAGTATCGTCATTTTTAGAGCTAGAGAAGCTTGAAACTTATTTGTTAGGCTGTTGATTCGATTTAAATAAATGTCACATTCAAAGTTTGTAAAAGTTTTACCCTCAAGGGTGTAAAATAATTAGCCTAAATAATGAATAATGCTATCCAAAGACACTATTCCACGCGGACGAAGTCGCGGGCACAGCTAGTGTTCTATATAAAGCACAATGTGCGCGGCAACCCTATTCAGCTAGGGTTGGTAGGGTATGTATATTGTGTATTTAAGTTTATGTGGGGCTGCTTTCCGCTTTTAGTGTGGTTCGTGAGAACCACGTGATGCCAATGAAAAATATATGTTTCAGTTTAAAATATCAGGTGGGTAGTTCGTGAACAGTGAATAATGGAGATGCTTTTGTCCTATTTCTATCAATAATTAAATAGTTACGTTACGTAACTTTATTTGGAGTAAAACATTGTTATATCGCCAGAGCAAACAAGCAACATATAAATGTATTGTGTACCTACCTACAAATTATTCAGAATATGTATCCAAATTTGGCCCAGGCGGAAGCGAGTTTGAGATCATAAAATATATAAAGCTAAGAGTATTATAAAATTCCGGAGTAAGTGTGTTTGTTATACTTGTCCTTCTAAACAGCTTGACGGATTTGGTTAATAAGTAAACTAAGTAACATTATAAATGATTGAATATTTGTCCCCTTACGGTGGTAGAGACAAGCTGCAGCTATATGAGCACAGCTCATATAAGGGCTCTACTGGGGTTGTACCACCCTCTCACAGAAAATCGGCGTAGAGTAGCTATTATAGCTGAGTTTCGTATGAAGATGGGTGACAGAGCTAGTATCCCCAGCCTTCTCCTTTATCCCACTGCTCTACAGGGCCCTAACCACACTAGCTACTCAAATCGTAATAGCGGTAAAGGGAAGATCTTCCAGCCAGGCGGGTGTTGTGCCTGGCGGGCTTTGTAAGTTGCTGCGTCTGCTCGAGGTGCGTTTGCTTGCAAGGTGGAATGCTCGAATATGCTCGTGGTCTACGATGAGTCGAGACCAAGGAGTGCGAGTGCCCTTGCAGGGATGCCAGAAAGCTCGTGTGGTCTGCGGTGAGTCGAGACTGATGGAGCGTGTGTCGTAGAACCAAACCTGGCACGGTGAGTCGGCTGTGGTGTAGTCCTAGGTGACATTTGCTGGCGTGCTGTGTGCGTTGCAGAACTGGCAGTGCGGTGAGTCGGCTGTAGTAGTCCTGGGTGGCACTGGATTGTTTGTGTGAGCGTGACTGCAGGTGCTGACCATCGAATGTGTAGGGCGGTGATGTGATGTCCGTGCTTGAGTTGTCTTCTTCAGAAGGTAGATTCGTTGTCGGGGTCACCAGTTTAGCGGAAAAGGGAAGATCTTCCAGCCAGGCGGGTGTTGTGCCTGGCGGAGCGGCCGCTATGCCCCGCTGGTTATTCTCGGGATCTTGTATATATAGTCACGATGCTTGCGAGACTTAATATCGTGATTCAGTTTTTCTATGAAGAATCCGTACATTGTATTGAAGCGCTGCATTTACCGCCATCTGTCCGCTTCTGTCGGCGACGAGAATGTGAGGTCGCCACAGAAAGGCAAAAGCTAGCGATTACGTTTCAAACGCTTACCCAATATTTGGTACCACGCTAGCGTCTCATTTGCGAGTGGCTTATGTCATCGAACGCTTTGTAGTTTTTTTTATTTGGATCTGCGTAGGTAACTACGTTTGGCTTTATGCCAATGTTCATAAAAAAAATCTCTGTGAGTGGGGGCAATTGGATGAATAGTAGTGAAACATGATTATTCGAGTTCCCCCAATAAGTCTGGTAATATTAGGCCTAGACAAAGACCTTCATATAAAACTTGAAAATTATATTTACTCGACATTGGCTAAATGCGCAAAGCAAATCATCGCAAATAAACTTTACTTTAAAAAAAACGAAGTCAGTCGCAAGCTCAAGGTCAAACGCTAAGAATCGCGAGTGTGGTACGAAATCAATGTCAGTATAAATCGTGAAGCTTGTGTCAGCAAAACGTGAAAAGCGGAGCGTTTGAAACGTAATCGCTAGCATTTGCCTTTCTATTACGATTTGAGTAGCTAGCGTGGTTAGGGCCCAGGTCGGCAACGAGCGAGAAATGCCATTGGTATTCTGTATTAACCTAAGGCGGATCCTGCTTACCGATTTTTTACTTAAAAAAAATGTTCTTATCAAAGTGTCAAATCGTTATTAACCCCCCAAACCTTATTGAAAGAAAGACTCAGTGCCTCCCCCAGGGGGCGCAGTATGAGGTCCTCCAATAAGTGGCTACCCCACACATAGCTGGCGCAATTTTCTTTGACGAGATTTCGGGGAATACTCTCCGAATACTCAAGAGCACAAACAAGGTTTTGTACGAGATCTTTTGTCACACAGTCGGTTATCATCAATTCTGGTTGAGGAGATATGAAAAGGTCTCGTAAACAGGCTCTTATTAATATTATTCCTAACGAATTAGGAGGAAATATGATATAGGTATTAAGTAAATATACTCACGCGTGTTATCATTTGTGGATAAGCAGAGGAAATTTTATTGGGGACATGTACCTATTCTGTGTGCGAAATAAATTCGTGACCATGTGGTCATTTAGCCCGAAACAAACCCGTTTAGACCGCATTCAACCCCAAAACACTGGCAATACGTCATCACGCTTGACCCTAAAGAGCTATACAGGGCGTCTCAAAAGTCCGAAATAATAATTAAAGTACATATTATACATGATCTGATATATACATTCTTAGTGAAAACAGGACGAAACTATCATTTTTCTTTTCAGAGTTCGGGGTCTTGGAACACGTGCAATGGCATAGAAAACAGTGTGAATTGCATTTCTGATAAGTAACCGATCATATCTCAATTGTCAGTTTGTAAATATTTTGCAATGACAGTTCTATTAATATAGGCAGAAAAATATAGTTGGAAAAAAATCTCATTTCGGACTTTTGAAAGATCTTCTGTGAAGGACAACAGCAATTTGTCCTTCGTACAGAATGCTGGTCAGATATCAACAGTAATTTATTCGGGCGTGATTACTGCGGGAATAGGTAGTTAATTTTAACGGACATAATGTACAAATATTAATTTAGTGATGAAATTAAGTTTATCGACTACGGTGTGTTATTTTGTGCTCTATGTACCAGACCGTAGGCTTCTTTTTCATAGTTTGTCTTTTGTTGTCATTCAAATGTTTGTTTCAATACATATATCTGTACATGGTGAATAGTACTTAAGTATTGTAATACAGAGCCATGGTAAAAGTCCAAAATTGTTTTATATTTAAATAATTCCACGCTAATTTATCTTAGTTATCCATCCTCTAAATCCAGCTTCATATACATAAGATTATTTATCATACTAATATTATAAAGAGGAAAACTTTGTTTGTTTGATTGTAATAAATAGTCTCCGAAACTACTGAACCGATTTGAAAAAATATTTCACTGTTGGGAAGCTACACTATCCCCGGGTGACATAGGCTATAATATATTTTCAAAAAATTAGGGATCCTTACTATAACTCGAATAATGTAACCGCAATGTACCCGTGCGAAGCCGGGGCGGGCCGCTAGTTTGAAATAATCAAAGACGTGTTTCATAACTTCTGGGTATTCTAACGGGATAAAAACCCAGAGGGAGGAGGGGATGTTATTCTAAGTGTTACTTTACCATAGGTTATGTCGCATATTTTAAACGGGTTTAAACAGCTCGCACGAAGTCCCTGGCAATCGCTAGATAGTGTATAAAGTATATTATGTTTACGGAGTACGCTTCTAAACGAATAAACAGAACAAATAATGCCAAACATCCAAGTACCGACACACCACTTGTTCCAAGCAAACTTCCCGTGTTCTAGCCTCTTAGGCTACACTAAAATATCCTTACAGTCGTGTAGAACTTTAGCAAGTCAGGTTACTATACAGGGTGAAATTGAAATGATAAATAAATAAATATCGCCAAACGAACACACCAACTGTATGATCCCATACTAAACAACGGTTGTACCTACCATGAGTAGCGTACAATGGCGTGGGGGCGATCCCTATGACGAAAAGGCCATTTCAAAAATCTGTTGCTGGCGGGAATCGAACCCGCAACCACTCGGTCCAGTGAGCCGCCTAGCCGTTCTGATTCCAATAAGTAAATGAGAGAAGTAGAAAATAGTAATTAAATTCACAATTATCACTATCAACAAGATATCGTATTTCGGTAGATTAAACAATAATTAGTAATTAAATCAAGAACATTATCTAATAACAAAGTCTTACCCACTTAATTGGGTAACTCAACACGCTCAATATCGCTACTGGCTCAAGTATTGAATATATCTCGGTTAAACGTTACCTGAGTCATGACATTAAATAATTATGAAGCAGCTATCAAATCAGATTACCATCAAATTTCGCGGGCCACAGGTAGCTAATTAATTTAAGTTAGATCAGGGGACCTCGTTAAACGTTAACACTGTCGCTCGACAAGACTCACACTCGACTAAATAAATATGTTAGTTTTGGCAGCTTTTCTATAGGAGAACTGTCAAAAGTGACGTTTTCATTTAACTGATGCGTCAGCTTTGACGTATTGCTAGTTGAGTGTGAGTCAAGTCGAGCGTTAATGGTTAACAGAATTGGACCCCAATTTACGAGTTTATATTAATACTAGCTGTGCCCCGCGACTTCATCCGCGTAGTATTGGATTATTGGGTTAAAAAGTATCCTATATGTTAATCCTGGTTATAATCTATCTGTGTTCCAAATTTCATCCAAATCCGTTCAGTAGTTTTTGCGTGAAGGAGTAACAAACATACATACATACATCCACACTCACAAACTTTCGCATTTATAATATTAGTAGGATTAAATAGTTAGTCTCTAAAAGGCATTAATAACTATTGACATGAAAATTAGGTGTTGGGATTTTGATTGGAGGAAAACCTAGTGTCGCGGGAATAGTGCTGGGTCCTGATTAGGTAGGTACGGCAATGCTGAACTAAATCCAATAAGGGAAATATAAGGGGGGAGGTAGAACTGTAACGGTTAGGTCAATGTCACGCGTGTATATTACCGGCACGATGGAGGCGGGCGCATCCCTCAGGTTCTTCAGCACAGGCACAACACTGGAGCGCTCACAATGGTTTTAGAGTTCACACAACACAAATACACAGAAGATTAGGTAGATTTTACCCGATTAGGGATTTTAGGCATAGGAGCACGCGCGAGGACGTCTATGCCACACGGAAGTCGGTCAGTACAGTGTCATGAAGAGGGGAAAAGGAAGACAGGACAAAATATCACATTAATCGGGGGTAGGCAGATGACGGTAGACGGGACACATTTTAACTAGCTACCTACATACAAAATTCTAAAGTAAACACCCAGAGATTAGAAATTTTAATTATATTTTTTTATTGCCCAGGTCATAGAGTGTTTTTTTACTGGAATTGTATATCAATGTTTCCATAAACCTTAGGTAATTACCTACCTACTCGAATAGTTTATTATGACTTTAATTTCTATGCAAAAGCATAGCCGATTTTTTATATTATTCATGTTCCTTTTAGTATCCTAGTTTTGGATCAAGATTACTACACAAAACCTTCTAGAATAGGTACTTACTCGAATTCATTGTGCTAGCCGTTACATTGTATCCATTGTGTAAAGTTAACGGCGTTTCATACATAGAGAGGTACATTATTCAGATTTAGTTCCAAAAATTTAGGACCAGCGACTAATTTTTAACCGACTTTCAAAAAGGAGGAGGTTACTATGTTCGTCTGTATATTTTTTTTTTGTGTATGTTCATCGATATTTTCGCCAATTATGGTGAAGGCGCCTGTCTAACCCGCGAAGTTCAAATTTTTTGAGTTATTTTAGAAATTTTTCAAAATCTGACAATAATAAAAGACAAATTTTGTAATTCGCGAAAAAGACCGTGTGCAGTGCATTTATTAATACATTTATTTTACTCTAAATATTATCACGGTGGATATGATACTAGTAAATCACTAAATATACAAAAATTGCCAGATTATCTGGATAGCTGTCGTTCTGGAAATGTTTTAGAGTAAGTTGGATATATTAATAAATGCACTGCACACGGTCTTTCTCGCGAATTACAAAATGTGCCTTTCATTATTGTCAGATTTTGTAAAATTTCTAAAAAACTTCGCGGGCTAGATGGGCGCTTTAGCTTTAAATAAAAGTTGCTAGCTTCACAAATAGATAGTTTTATTTGCTGCCAGCTCAACATTGTAAACCGATTTTTTATATATAGTCTCATCTTTGATATTAGGTCAAATGTATGAGGCAGTGATGCATTGTTAAGCCTACACTTTTCATCAACAGTATAACTACTAATTACCACTGGAAACCAAAATATAATTACCGTGTTTAATTATAATATCAGTTTCCACTCGGCATATTGTTTTGTTTTAATTTAAACCAACACCAAATTCATGTTGTACAGACCGATAAAGTCCATTTTAAAACCCAGTTACATTTGCGAGATATTCGATACCGCTTTCATTAAATGATTAAAGTTTTTTTAATCTACAGCTTATTTCAAACGTCCGAAATAATAATTTTGTATTTCAAGGGTTTGGAATTTAATTGACAAAGTTTCATACAAACTTTCATCCCCTATTTTATCCCCTTGGGGGTAGAATTAATCAAAATCCTTTCTTAGCGGGTGACTACGTCATAACATCTACCTGCATGCCTAATTTCAGCCCGATCCGCCGTCCAGTGGTTTGGGCTCTGCGTTGATAGATCACTATGTCAGTCAGTCAGTCACCTTTGAGTTATATATATATAGATGTTGAGCTTAAAAGTCCAATCAGAATTTCCGCTAGGCTGTGCGATGTTTAATTGTATATTCGGTAAAAGTCTACTAAAGTTTCATCATGAAAAGGCCACTTGTAACTCTCCAATCCAGTAAGCCAATCAATGTATCGTTTCCGTGCCCTCTTCAAAATTACACCTGTAGGTACAAAACCTTAAACTTTGTCCTATCTACCAAACTCGATAATCTTTTCGTTTGGTAAAGAACTTTCGGTTTCGGCAAATTCCTCCTTATTAGCTTATATCTCTACGGCTAAGTAGACGCTGCCTTGGAACTCGGGTGCGGGCATTAATATATTCCACCTAATTGCGAAGTTGACAATCTTTGCGCACTGAATATTTTATGAGCTCCCAATGACGCTTTAATCCGAATTTATATGTTTCTTGCTCGTTGAGATTTTTGTTAAGATTCCCGTTATTACCAGATTCGAGGAAGTACCTTTCGGTATTGCTTTTATATAAGAGGTTATAGCGACCTCACATCTCGAAACAGTGAAAATCACATTCACGATGCCTGATAACAGATGGCGCTGAATGTACCGCCTCAATACATTGATGAATAATCTTCATCAAAGCCTGAAACACGATGGTAAGCATAGTGCCTACTTATTATATACAAGACTCCGACAAGAACCAATTGCTACTGATTTTAATGGTACCTACTAGTCGTATACTTTACATTGAATACCGAATAAGCATAGTATGAATAAAGTACCTATCATAATATATCTGGCCCTTAAGATACAGGCAATGCCTAGTTTAAGGGTCACAAGTTAAGCACTCTTACATAATTATTTTTTCTGTTTCTCAAGTCTACGGACATCATTTGTTAACGAATTATCCTGCAAACATGTAGACTTAGAGATAAATAAATATTTTTTCATTTTTCATAATATTCATTAAAAGGCCTATCCACATCTATCGAGCAGCCGCGCCCGAGCTATCAGTTATGACGCTACTCGTATGATTATGAGTCAGACGTTAAAACTGATTGCTCCGGCGCGCTACTCGGTATATGTGGATGCGCCTTATCGAATCGCATTTACATTATCCCGACACATTTTAAATTGTACATAGACAAGTAAGACAAGACACCGCATATGTGACCACTAATATATGACGACAATGCATTCGTTAAAAGTTGGCGGGGTATCGGGGAAGACGGAGAATTTTGATTGGTCCGATCAATATCGAGCTGTGAATGAAGCAATCAGGTGCTGTTACGCTGTAACATTGCTATGTTAGGCGAGCGGGGATGCCCGGCTGTGCGGCGTCTATCGCTTATTGGTCTGTGCAAGTTGTAATATAATCCGTTGATTAAACAAACCCATTGTAATACAAACTACAAGCCGCGATGTGTAACTATCGCTACCTGTTACACCGCGGACCGGTTAACATCAAATATTAATCCGGTTCCCTCCGAAACCGAGCCGGATACACGCCGGCTGGTCCGGTCACTTCACCCGCTTCGTATCGACCGTCCCGGATAAGTTTTGATTAGATAATCTGGTGTTTGTTTTATATACAATGTAGATAATACATAAATATCGCCAAACTGACACACTAACTGTATGGTCCCAAACTAAGCAACGCCTGTACTGTGGGTACCGTACAATGGACTGGGGGCGATTCCAGTGACACCCAGGCCAGGGCAAATTACGAATAGGCCATTTCCGAAATTTGCCCCGGCGGGAATCGAACCCGCAACCACCATGTGCAGTGAGGCAAGCAGCCTACGCTCGAACCACTGCGCCAAGCGGTTGTCAATCTGATGTTTGTTTTATATACAAAGTAGATGTCTCGCTTATTTGCATGAGATCATTGATTTGATTTCAACTTTGAGAGCCTGAATCCATTCCCCGTGCAGCAGCAGCATTCAATCAAGCTAATGGTTCGACTTATAAAACAAAGCTTATATATATATGAGCTGGCTCGACCGGGTAGTACCATCCTCACACAGAAGATCTGCTTAATGTAGATATTATTATAGCTGCGTTGCGTGAGCAAGCCTATGTCTCACTCCCCTTCGATGCGGTAACGTGCCTTTTAGCATTGGCTATAGCATGCAAAGCATCTATAGGCTACGATACCTGCTTAACATAAGGCGGATCGTACGGTTGTTTGCCGACCTTGTGATGTAAAAAAATCAAAGATGCCCCAAAATCAAGACAGCTCATAGAGACAAATAAGGGTGAGTATTTGATGAGATGTGTTTTGATAGTACCTATGTAAAGTGTCCTTTTCAGAAAACAAAACAAATACCAGTTCACTGAATTTTGTGCCAACATATACCTACTCCAAAGATTGTCTCACAGATACGCCTTTTTTAATGGCAATAGGTACTAATTTCCCTTGTTTCTCGTCACCGTCTTAGAATTAATATTGTTTGCCTGCTAAACCATGTCACACACCCAGGGAGGTCTCTCGCTTTCATGAGATTACGTCATCTATACATCTATACAAATAAATAAAATTGGAGTGTCTGTTTGTAATATCAAAATAACACCTTTTCACTAAATGCATATGAAAGTACATACGACACCTATAGTAAAATCGCGATTTAAAAAAAAATTGTCTGTCTGTCTGTCCGTCTGTATGTTTGTTCCGGGTAATCTCCGAAACGGCTTGACCGATTTTGACGGGACTTTCACTGGTAGATAGCTGTTTATAAGGAGTAACTTAGGCTACTTTTATTTTAGAAAAAAAATGGGTCTGTGGCGTGGTCTCAGAACGCGGGAGCGGGCTTTTTTGTTAAGTTAAATTCCACGCGGACGAAGTCGCGGGCTCAGCTAGTTTTAAATAATAATTTCGGGTCCCTTGCTAAGGAAAAGTGTCGTGTGACCTATTTTCTGACGTCATAAATGCTTAAAGAGCTTTGATTGGTCACTTTTTTGTTCGTAACGTCATAGGAATTACGATTGCTATTACATGTTTGTATATGCTATTGCCTTGGCTGTTTGCTTGTCAAATAGTTTATGCCTGCTTAAGTAATTAAAAAAAACCTCAAAATTTATTATATTCATTTAAGCCAACACGTGCTGCTAACCCCACCTAGTGTGGGATAAGGGCAAGGTGATGATGATGATGAAGCCAACAAAGAATTGATTAATAGTCAGAATCTACCACCGGTTCGGAATGCTGCTTCCGCTTAGAAGATCCGGCAAGAAACTGAATGGTTACTCTTTTAAATGAATTAAAGATGGTGTACATTCTCAGGAATAGAAACAGAATGTGAGCAGGCAACACCATTGTCACTAAATAAGTAAATAGTAATCAAATCTCAATCAGATTTAGGTATTTAAATTAGAAAGCTAGTTTACAGAGGTTTGCATCTTAAATCTGAGCGAGATTATGAGTACGCTTTTGACTTATCATTTTTGTACTGGTGTTGCCTTTGGATTGAGGCTTGAATTTATCGCTTTCTGACTTTGTTTGTCTTAATCTACTGTCTTTGTCGCGGCGCGTGCTGTCTTTAGCAACACGAAAAATATTTATGCTCGATTATTTCATTAACTTAAGGCTTGTTTAATCAATTAATTGCTCGATTAATCCATGCCTAACTCCTGCAGTGGAGACGCCTCTCGCGACGGAAGAAGAAGAACGCATACGTCATTTTTTACATAAGTAGTGTACCTAATTTACAATATCGTTGTCAGATTTGAGATATATTTATGAACTAGCTGAGCCCGCGACTTCGTCCGCGTGGAATTTAACTTAACAAAAAAGCCCGCTCCCGCTTTCTGAGCCCGCGCGACCGGACCCATTTATTTTGTTTTTCTAAAATAAGAGCCTAAGTTACTCCCTATAACATCAGCTATCTGCCAGTGAAAGTCCCGTCAAAATCGGTCCAGCCGTTTCGGAGATTACCTGGAACAAACACACAGACAGACAGACAAAAAATGTGCTATAGGTGTCGTATGTACTTTCATATGCATTTAGTGAAAAGGTGTTATTTTGTTATTACAAACAGACACTCCAATTTTATTTATTTGTATAGATACCAGGCTAGCTATTTGAGAAGTCGTGTCTGGCATTATTTTATGGTGCTTCAAAATTAAGCAGGCCTCAAATTTGAGTTGCGCTAGCGTGAACGGGGCGGTTGGAAATTAAGTAGATATTAACACACAGCACTTCCTTAGAACGGTACTTTTATCCTTTTGAGTGTTGTTTGCTCTGCGAGGGACGCCTATTGGGACGTTTACCTTACTTAACCCCGAGAACCTCGTCTAACGTAATAGTTATTGTGTGCAGAACTTCTAGTTAACTTAACTTAGTTTGTGTACGGGAGTTCAGATATTCAATTAGGTTTATGGTGTATTCAATAAAATCATAATCCAGTACAGATAAACTCATCTAGATTGATTCAAATACCTATGTACTACTTGTGTCTTAAATAAATTTGTGGGCTGTGAAATAATTTATAAATTACCTAACTGCTTTTTTGTTTTGAAGCGAAGCTTCTTTACGGACTTTCGGGGCGCTCGCTGCCCGGCCACTAAAACGGTGAAAAGCGTTACGCGTTACACGTTACACGATGACGTCAGAGCTGCGGCGCCCTAAGCTTTATACTAAATATGACTTGAAGGTTAGATAGAACATTGGTACTTAATAATTTAAATATATCTAAAAATTTAGAATACTTAACAATTTCGCGTGTCATCAAGCGGTCACCCATCTTAGTACTGACCGCGCCCGACGTTGCTTAACTTCGGTGATCGGACGAGAACCGATGTATTCAATAAATATTATTTTATTTATTTAAATTGAATATTTGTTTTATATAAGATTTCAATACTTTCCCTTAGAAAATTTGCAATTTATATTAAATTTTAATATAATTAATTGAACACCAACGTATAATGGTTTAATTTACCATAGAAAAGGACGAAAAAAAGGTACAACGATATACAACTGCAGATAGGTACATCAACCGATCACTTTAGATGTCTGATATGGCTACTTACTTACTAACAACAAAAGATGTCCCATTTCGTTCAATAGGTACGATAGCCTAAATGAAAATCTGGAATAAGCTAGCGAGACATATTCGAAAATCTGGAATAAGCTAGCGAGACATTAATTAGTACCTACCCAGGTAGGTGGGTACCTATGCCTAATTTCATTTATTTTATGTTACACTTTTCCTACCCTGTTTCAAAACTTTATGCACGCCACTAATAATATACCTAATATCTTCTGTAAAGCTTCGCTTCTTTCGGGCGTCCCTAGACGGCACAGATTTTTTTTTTTTGGGACTGGTTTCGCCACACACTCCCACACCACTGTTACTCCTGTAAACCAGGATCGACAATGGTGACCAATAATGACGTCGAGGTTTGACCCTCGACGAGTCCCGAGGAAAATTTAAAGGAATTGCTTGAAACATTCGACCTTTGACGAATCTAATTGGATATAGTTATGCAGAATGGATCCAACCACCCATACTTGTGCAAACTAATACCAACCTAAAACCACTGCATTAAGGTTGCTTTTGGTCTTCAGAAGTATGTGTGGTTTAACCTTTTGTGCATACCTATATCCAATTTAAGTAGAGAAAATACGAAGTGTTTTGCGCACGCGTAGCAGTACTACGCCGCGTAGCATTTCGTAGCGCTATGCTATTGCTACGCACCGTAGTACCGCGTAGCAATAAATAATTGTTATAGTTTTTATGTCTATGGTTATACCGAGATAGATGACAAATATTGTAAAATATCATATAAAGTATTGCCTGTAATGGTGCTCACACACTGTGGTTATATAACACTAGGTACCTACCCTATTACGAAAGCCCTTAAGGTTGAAGCGTCGGTCGGGTTTATTGCAGTTTCTCTCAAGATGACGCTGTAGTCAACAGATTCTACTTATTTATTTTTTACGCAAAATTTGTGCATTTCTAAGATATAATACTATTGTTTGCGAATAAGACTTATTATACTGCATTGACATATGCAATAATATCAACCTAAAATCATTCATAATCTAAGCGTTTTCCGATAAAAAACTTCTGTCACTTTTTATTGTAATACATACACGCACACGTTGACAAAAGGTGTATTTTAGCCACTAGCCACTAGAGGGCGTACTTTTATATTTATTGCGGCCTTTTTATTTTAGAATAAATAGCGAATATATTATATTTTTGCTATTGTAAAATTCATTATTGTATGTGTATTCATCATTCTAAAAAAACGATAAAAAATATACATCTGTTATAGAATAATTTTATTGTCTGACTAGCTGTGCCCGCGACTTAGTCCGCGTGTAATTTAACTTAACAAAAATTTCGGGATTATTCATCCCCTATTTTATCCCCTTGGGGTAGAATTAATCAAAATCCTTTCTTAGCAGATGCCTACGTCATAATATCTGCATGCCAAATTTCAGCCCGATCCGTCCAGTGGTTTGGGCTGTGCGTTGATAGATCAGTATGTCAGTCAGTCAGTCACCTTTGAGTTATATATATTTAGATGTTACTAAATATAGTGAAAATATAACTGTAATACACTTGTTGGTGTATTTCACTTTTCTAACATATAAGATACATTACTGAGAAATAGATGTGGTTTTCCATGTGAACATATTTTTATTTATAACAACAACAATAATTACAAGAAATCAACATAAAAATCGTGTCTCTATCAAAATTATAGGACCTAGAGTCCTATACAGAGTAGCGTTAGTAGTGTTTCCTACATTGAGACACTACATGGCCTACTTTTTTGCAATATGTACACGACACCTTAGGCACACTATTTACACTAGACGACGAAAAGGCACTAGATGTAGCAGAGGCATCTCGGCGTTCTTCCTTCAGCAGGATCGATGCAACCGAGTCTGTAGATATCGAGGTGCCGGAATGCTCTATTGCCGTCACCATTGGCTGTAGCTGTCCTTGAGTCCTGCCAGCATAATCACACCAACAAGTTCATCTTCCAGACCAGCTTGATTGGCAATCAGTTGTTGTTGCACATGACGTTTGTCATTCACATAGGCTTCTATGTTCGAGTACAATACAAGTTTAGTACCAAGCTATTTCTTCATAAGTTGTAAGCGTCGAGCAAGCGCGCTGTTAGCGTAGGCTTCCCGAAGTCGCTTCCATGTTTCCTTCGAAGTTTCAGCTGTCATGACGATAAGATATAGATGTTCGCTTAGACTCAAGCAAATCTTGGATCTTTGGCATCTTTGCGTTGAAAGTCGTCAACTTCCTCCGCAGGCTTCATGACGCAGTCCCATAGTTCGCTGTCGATCAAGTACATCTTCATGGCGAAGCTCCAAGCCGCGTAGTTGACGCTTCCCTTTAATTTTGCGAAGCTCAAAGTTGTGTTGGCACCCACTGCTGTTGAAGAGCTACTAACGACAGTTTGCTGTGGTTGTACCTTTGACGACGACTGTTCTGAGTAGCAGATTAAATAAAAACATATACGGCGGCTAGACAAGATATTTAATGTACAGCGTATTTTGACAGACAGAATAGAATTCTATGCAAAGAGAATACATTCTATGTAAAAACAAATGTCAATATAAATTAAACGGAATTTAAAAACTAATTATTAACAGGCCAGTGCTTTGATGATTTCCACTACGTAGGTTGCAACAAAAATAATGATAATTATATTAATTTAGCCCTTTTGACGTCCCACTCCTGGGCACGGGCCTCCCCTCAACACGAGGAGGATTCAGGCCATAATCCACCACGCTGGCCCAGTGTGGGTTGGCGGATTTCACATGTCTTTCGAAAATTGGTTAGATCTTCTAAGACATGCAGGTTTCCTCACGATTTTTTCCTTCACCGTAAGCTAGTGATAATCATATAGAAATTATGAGTCACACATAGATTTCGAAAAATCTAGATGTGCGAGCCGGGGTTTGAACCCAATACCTGGTGCCCGCAAGACGCGTGCTTTAAGCAATCGGCTATCACAGCTTCAGCTCAATCAAAATCTATACAAATAAATAAAATTGGAGTGTCTGTTTGTAATATCAAAATAACACCTTTTCACTAAATGCATATGAAAGTACATACGACACCTATAGCAAAAACGCGATTTAAAAAAAAATTGTCTGTCTGTCTGTCTGTCGGTTTGTGTGTTTGTTCCGGGTAATCTCCGAAACGGCTGGACCGATTTTGACGGGACTTTCACTGGCAGATAGCTGTTGTAATAGGGAGTAACTTAGGCTACTTTAATTTTTGAAAAACAATTAGGGTTCCGCGTAAAAAAATAAAAACACATGAAATCAAAGAGTATCTCCGAAACGGGGGGACCGATTTTGACGGGACTTTCACTGGTAGATAGCTGATGTTATAAGCAGTAACTTCTATTTTAGAAAAACAAAATTTTAAAAAATGAAAAAATGGGTTCTGTCGTGCGGGCTCAGAACGCGGGAGCGGGCTTTTTTGTTAAGTTAAATTCCACGCGGACTAAGTCGCGGGCTCATCTAGTAATACTAATAAATAAACAAATATCGCCAGACAAACATACCAACTGTATGGTTCCAAACTAAGCAAGGCTTGGACAACGGATACCGTACAATGGACTGGGGGCGATGCCAGTGACACCAAGACCAGGGCAAATTACGGAAAGTCCAATTCCGAAATTTACCCTGAAGGGAATCAAACCCGCCACCACCCGGTGTAGTGAGCCGAGCGGCCTACGCTCAAACCACTGCGCCAAGCGGTCGTCAATCGTCGATGGTAGTAAAAGTAAAAGTAAAAGTAAAAGTAAAAGTAAAAGTAAAAGTAAAAGTAAAAGTAAAAGTAAAAGTAAAAGTAAAAGTAAAAGTAAAAGTAAAAGTAAAAGTAAAAGTAAAAGTAAAAGTAAAAGGAAAAGGAAAAGGAAAAGTCAGTCGCGACACCACACTGTTCAATGCGGAATAGAAAGACGATACGAAAAAAATAATAACTGGCTTGCTTTCTATAAGGGAGAGAGAGAGACAGACAGAGAAACAGGCGCACGCCGCACATATAGCGAAAAAAGTGTCGTTACACATTTTGTGGTCTTAATTTTTTCCGTCTAGCCCCCTTTCGCAACGCGCGATAAGGAACTTCGTTCCAACATTTATTACATACTTACCTAGTACCTGTGTACATATATAATACTAGCTGAGCCCGCGACTTCGTCCGCGTGGAATTTAACTTAACAAAAAAGCCCGCTCCCGCGTTCTGAGCCCGCGCGGCAGGACTCATTTTTTTAAATTTTGTTTTTCTAAAATAAAAGTAGCCTAAGTTACTGCTTATAACATCAGCTATCTGCCAGTGAAAGTCCCGTCAAAATCGGTCCAGCCGTTTCGGAGATTACCCGGAACAAACACACAGACAGACAGACAGACAGACAGACAGACAAAAAAAAATTAATCGTGTTTTTGCTATAGGTGTCGTATGTACTTTGATATGCACTTAGTGAAAAGGTGTTATTTTGATATTACAAACAGACACTCCAATTTTATTTATTTGTATAGGTAGATAGTACAGCAGTATCTATGGTTTGTATATACCAGGTTCGGTATTTATTTGGCAAATACAGTAAATTTTCATTTTTATGTACCTATACGGTAATCCTAAGCCAGCGGCAACACTATCTTACCCACATATATGGATTTACATAGATAACGCAAATGTATGTACTTAGCGTCTCCGAAAACCCCGACCAAGCGTCAAGGTTGGTCGCCGATAACTTACAGTCCTTCGCGACTACAGATATAAAAATATGAGTATGAGCGAGATAATCACTCGCGAGAATCGTAGCGGGCGGAGGGGCATCGGCGGCATCGGTGTCTTTGAATCGGTTTGGATTTCCCGCCATCTGTGACGTCACAGTAAGTGTTAAAAATTTGGCACGCTTGGTTTCAATACAAATCGTGATACTTGTGTTATCTATGTAAATCTATATCTGTGATCCTACCTATAATACACTAAACGAAAAAAATTTTTTTCCGACAACAAACGCTTTTATAATAGACATCCGACGTTGTCAAGTCGCCGCTCTCTACCAATTGGCAACGTCGCGTCTGCAACAACGTAGTACCTCGTGTGGCGAATTGACGACCGCTTGGCGCTGTAGTTTGAGCGTTGGCTCACTGCGTCGAATGGTTGCGGGTTCGATTCCCGACAAAGGAAATTTTCTGAAACGGCCTTTTCGTAATTTGCCCAGGTGTATGGTAGCCATAGTACAAGCGTTGCTTAGTTTGGCACCATATAGTTGCTGAGTAAGTCTGGCGATATTTATTTATTTATTAGAAACTTAGTACATATTGTATTATGTCCGGAAAATATTGAAAATACTTAGCTCGTTACTTCATTTTTTTATTGAATGTTATTATTATGATAATAAAAGATGAAAACCCGGCTTCGCTCGGGTGAAATGTGACTCATTACAATTTTCGGCATGATGTGTTTACATCCAAATAAAGTTAATAGAAATACAAATACATCCGACAGAGAACCAAAGTTATCGACATAGCTCAAAGAATTAGCAAGCTGAAGTGGCAGTGGGCTGGCCATATCTCGCGAAGAACCGACAACCGCTGGGTTAAACGTGTTCTTGAGTGGAGACCTCGACACGGCAAGCGTAGTGTAGGACGCCCTCCGACCAGGTGGGATGACGATCTGCGAAAGACTGCAGGCAGATGCTGGATGCGGCAAGCTGAAGACTGGGCGCTATGGCGCTCATTAGGGGAGGCCTATGTCCAGCAGTGGACAAGCATAGACTGATGATGATGATGATGAAAGTTGAGCACTATGCAAAGCAAAACTAAATGAAATGAATACTCGTACGGAAACATCATGAACATTGAAAACTGAATTTGTTTGTTCTGACAGCTCAATCAATAAATGCATTTCTTCTTCTTTCTTTAAAAATATGGCCCACCAACTAAGAACACTGGCACTGTCATCACTGACACTGACTGACATGCGTTCATAGAAAATATGGCGGTACTGTGCCGAATATTATAATTATAACATTGTTTATCACGACAATCCGAATTTTGCGGATATATGTTGTCGACTCAAAATCATTATTTTTTTAAGTTTTATTATTCTGGTAACGTTTCAATCGAGTCTACCGTACCCCTTGACGGAATTATTAATATAGATGGCGCAATATAGGGATATACATATTTGCAATAATAATTTGGTCACCACCATCTGTCATTTCAACTAGTACACTATTAGCACGCAGTTTACTCAAAGTACAAATTTTATGTTAATAATGGCCTAATTTAGTCAGATGGCGCTGACAAATTCACACACACAGGCGTAAAATTTAACAAATTTTACGATCGATTTTAATTATGTTAATCTATTTTTAAATGCCTGAAATCATTAGATGCGAATACAATAATTTATTTAGAAGTGATAAAATCCATTGTTTTAAGGAAAAACTTTGTGTGTCTCGTATAAATTCGGAATGAAATATGTATGGAGAACACGATCGCCCCCATCACCTTAAATTTTTTGAGGTTTTTAGAAATTTTTCAAAATCTGACAATAATAAAAGGCACATTTTGTAATTCGCGAAAAAGACCGTGTGCAGTGCATTTATTAATATATCCAACTTACTCTAAAACATTTCAAGAACGACAGCTATCCAGATAATCTGGCAATTTTTGTATATTTAGTGATTTACTAGTATCATATCCACCGTGATAAAATTTGGAGTAAAATAAATGTATTAATAAACGCACTGCATACTGTGTTTGTCGCAAATCACAAAATGTTGTCTTAAATGTTTTCAGATTTTGGATAAACTATAAAAATACTCGAAAACTTTGAGTTTCGCGGGCTAGACAGGCGCCTTCACCTTATATGAGGTTATTAATAACATATTTTACTTGCTTAGTGTAAGCTTAAACTTAATTTAACAGTAAACATAATTTGTTGAGTCTTTTTTTTAAAGTAACGCCCAAATACCGTATATCTACACAGAAATAAGCTTTAATACTTTGATAGAGGGTTCAATTTTGTTTGCTTACATGTACGGTAAGTGAAATAAAGTAAACGGCTCATAATAAATAATTCGGAGACAATTTTATGAGACAACAACAGTTCTGCGAGAATCTGTTCAAGATAATAGGTGATATGATTGATTAGGAAATGAACGAACAATTTATTATAGATTGATTTGATTGGAAGCTGTTTGAGATGCGCTGTAATAGTCTTCATCAGCGGTTATCAGTTCAAATTCAAATTCAAATCGTTTATTTTGTTAAGACCTACGGGGCACTTACAAATTGACAATTTTAAATTTGTTTTTCTTGTATCTACAACCGGATCGGAACGCAACCTCGACTGAGAAGATCCGGCAAATGAGCGGGCTTGTCTTTTTACATTTGTTATATAAGTATTTTTTTTGTGTAGGTATTTCAATCGTTTTTTTTGTGTAGTGTAGTGTAGTAGACTAGTGGCCTAGTACTAGACGCAGCAAATTTAAATAGGGGTGTGGTTGACTTAGTTGAATAAAGTTTTCAACTCAGGTTATTTCAACGAAATACTTCCTTCCGCTATTTTGTGTGTCAAACCATAATCATTTGACGCAATGGCTGCATTATTACCCAAAAGTTTGTTCAACTAAATTATCATAATTCGCCTGACTAAACTAATCCAAGTATAAAAACAATAATAAATACGGAACCCCGCATACTAAACACGACACATACACGCAAACATCAATTTAGGAAAACGCGCAGAGATATATCACCGTACCTAATGACAGCCCGAACAGTTGCCACGCAATGAACGACCTTATCTCTGTTGCGATAAAGTTCAATAGATCGTACGGCCCGATAGGCCACTGCTGTTAAACTTTCGTCCTAATGCGGCAGGTTTAAAGTTCAATTTTAAATGGCGACCAAAATCCGCAGAGGTGCGCATCCAGGGAATGCAAGCAATTAGGCACTTTTATATTGCAGTAGTTTGCATTAAAAAATCACACTCACCGTCCGTCGTAGATGTTATATTCATCTTGACACAGCAAATAACTTTTTTAGTGTTTAAAATGAGACACTATTTGAATTCGGAACACTGGTTCTTTAAAACTGTCACGAACTATATAGTTCTAGGTTTATCGAGCACAAGTTCTAATTCAAATTAAGAACCTTCACAAAACAATCTAGCTCTCACTCGCGAAACGTCAGGCGATTCAAATTCCGAACCACACGCGGTCAAACGTCAACTATTGGCGCGAACACTTGACAGATGGATGATTGATTCCGCGCGTTCGGATACTCGAAAACACTTGCACTTAACAGCATAAGGTCTTTGATAGGCGAGAAGCGTTCGGATATCGGCCAATTAGCAAGGAAGATGCTACTATGCGAACATTCCAAAGCTTTTTGATAGTGTAACGACAAAACAAATAGTCCGGAATGAGTGAGCTGCGGACATGCGCAGTAGGCACTGCCGTATGCGTACTTTGTTAAGCCGTGGTTACCGAGGTAGGCTCAGATAACATTTTATTTAGAAAATAAAAGTGACATAAAATTTCGTTGCGTCAAAGATACGCTTTTTAGCTACTCTGTTATATTACGTAAAATAAGCTATAATCATAAAATAGTCGTATTTTTATTTTATCTATGAGTCAGTCAAAAAGCCTATTCAAATTATCTTTATAAGCGGTTAAATTACGTATATAAACCAGTTTTTAAAATTTTATCAGTTTTAAATCTTCTACCTTTATTATTAAACTCCTGAATATGTTACTGACAAAATTACCTACGTAATTACAAAATTACACAAGTTTTAGGAGACTAAAATAAAAAGTTTTTTTATAATAGGGTTGTCAAAATAAATATCGATAAATTCATCACTAATCGTAACTTTCGCTAAAAAGAAAAATTGTTCCCTAAACAAAATTGATTCGAAATTTAAAAGTGACATTAGATTGTCGTTATCCTATATGGACGAGGCCGTACTGCAGCGGGCTAGGCGGCAACACGTCTCGCGCAGGGCCCCCCGCACTCGAGATATTTATCCGCCGGTGACGGATACCTGACACACACAGCCGCGTTGACACACAGTGACATACACCCACGTATGTTCTTGTCACGATTTTTGTTTTTTTAACGGCGCCCGTATGCAAACAAGCGTACGACCCGTCTGATGTTAAGCAGTTACCGTTGCCTATAGATGCTTTCAATACCAATGGCATCGCTCGCACGTTGCCGGCCTGAAGGAAGCGGGATGTGTTTGTTTATGTTTACCACGGCATGTTTAATTAGAAAGTTTTTGTATAACCTACCATTGTATGCTCGTAATTTAAGTTATTTAAGTATGCTATTATTTTGGGGCCTTTTTGTTGGGAAACAAATAAGGTTATAATTTAATAATTGACATATTTGACACAAATGTCACCTTTTAAAATATGGGCATCATGTAGCCGCAAATTTTAACAAAGTAATATTTATGTCTAATTGTAGCGGGTCTTGCCTCATGCTTATTATCCTTTCTGAACTGTTGTCTCTGAGGTGAGGTGTTGGTCATGCTCACTTCAATGTCCTTGTTTGCGGTGGCTTTGTGGAGCGGGTCACCCTCTTCCCTCTATTATGGTTGAGGAGAGTGATGCCGCTTTTCAAGTCATGCTCGTGCGCGGGCGCTGCTTGCGGGGATTGGTCCACTCACTTTCCTCTTAACAACATTGTCGTTAAATACTATTTATTTACTTAGCATGGAAGGCATCACACCAAAGCAATTATCATATTATCCACCCCTGTTTTATCAATTATTATTTTGGTTCGTAAACGTTTAATTTGATGTAAGTATGAGTAGGTATGCACATCACACTAAACTAGCATTTTCATTTTATTTACATTATTACATATGTGATTATTATTTACTATTAGCTATTTAGTGGCAATGGTGTTGCCTGCTCATATTATTTTTTTATGCTGTTCCTGAGAATGTACACCATCTTTCATTCATTGAAAAGAGTAACCATTGAGTTTCTTGCCGGCTCTTCTCAGTGGAAGCAGCATTCCGAACCGGTGGTAGATTCTGACTATTCATAAATGCTTTGTTGGCTTACATGAATAAAAACAATTTTGAATTTGAATTTGAATTGAATTAATTCAATTTTATTATAACTATATCCCTTTCCTCCCGAATACCCCTTTCATTGAGGGGGAATGTGGTTGGTATAATGTAATACCATAAATTTACAAATATAGAGACTGTTTGCAGTGCATACTTATACTACTGTATGCAGTGATAGCCGATTGGTTAAGCATACGTCTTACGCGCTTAAGGTCCAGGGTTCCGAACCCGGCTCGTGCTTCTACATTTTTCGAATTCTGTGTGCGAATCATAATTAAAATGTGATTATTACTTTGTTATGGTGAAGGAAAACATCGATTTTCGAATCAAAGACGTGTGAAATCTACTAACCCGCACTGGGCCAACGTGGTGTATTAAGGCCTTTAACCCCCCTCGCCAATGCGATTAATAATAATTATGCCTCAATAGGCATAATTATTATTAATACCGATTTAAAGTAAATGGTCATTGTGTAGCCTTCATCAACATCCATCTCAGCATTCGCATCTCACTCTGCTGAGATGTGAATGCTGAGATGGATGTGTGGAGTGACGCGAATGGATAAGGTGAAGAATGTGTATATAAGAGGTAGTGTCAGTCAGGGTAGCGCCAATAACAGATAAAGTGAGAGGTAGGAGGCTGGAATGGTTTGGACACGTGATGAGAAGGGATGAGAAGCATGTGACTAAACGAGTGATGAATATGAATGTGTATGGATACAGTGCGAGAGGAAGGCCCAAGAAAAGATGGATGGATTGTATTAAGAATGATATGAACGAGGTTGGAGTGGATGTGAGTATGACGGGAAAGCGCGATGTATGGAAGGAAAAGACATACTGCGCTGACCCCAGATAATGGGAAAAGGTAAGGCAGATGATGATGGTCATTGTGTAGCCTTAGGGGCGCTATGGCTTAGGTTAGGTTAGGTTTAGGTTAGGTTAGAACAGTGATCAAAACGAAAAAAGAAAATCGCCTAAGTCCTGGCTCCATAGCCCCCCTAACTGGGAACTAACATAACCTAATGACACATTCGGATTCTGGTTTTGGTAACTGTTCTATCCTAACCTAAACCTAACTCATAGCGCCCCTAAGGCTACTCTCCAACCAAGTAGATAGGTACCTTCCTCAAATTGACTCAATTTGAATACTTAACTCATATAATTCTCAAGAAATCGATTTGCAAATAAGTATTTGGCATCAATACTACCAAGGAAAAGCTAATACAATAAAAAAACTCATATGCAAATGTATCGCAGGAGAGAAGTTCCGGGAAGTTCCGGACTTTATCGATAAAAGTTTATGCGTAACAACACTGAAAGCAAATAAACTTGTTGTTCAAGTTGAGAGTATTCTTAAAAACATCGGCAAACTTGCGCCAGCATAGTTGATTTTAAAATTTAAAAAATAATTATATCGTTCGAGTTAAAGATTATGCATCCGTCCGCGTGGAATGTGGACCACCCTTAACATTTAGAGGTATGTATGAAAAATAGATAGTAGCCGATTCTCAGACCTACTGAATATGCATATAAAAATTTCATAAAAATCGGTCAAGCCATTTCAGAGGAGTATGGTAACTAACATTGTGACACGAGAATTTTATATAAAAGACTAGCTGAGCCCGCGACATCGTCCGCGTGGATGAGCCCGCACGACAGAACCCATTTTTTCATTTTTTAAATTTTGTTTTTCTAAAATGAAAGTCTAAGTTACTGCTTATAACATCAGCTATCTACCAGTGAAAGTCCCGTCAAAATCGGTCTACCCGTTTCGGAGATACTCTTTGATTTCATGTGTTTTTATTTTTTTACGCGGAACCCTAATTGTTTTTCAAAAATTAAAGTAGCCTAAGTTACTCCCTATTACAACAGCCATCTGCCAGTGGTCCCGTCCCGTCAAAATCGGTCCAGCCGTTTCGGAGATTACCCGGAACAAACACACAGACATACAGACAGACAACAAGACAGACAGACAAAAAAAAATTAAATCGCGTTTTTGCTATAGGTGCCGTAAGTACTTTCATATGCATTTAGTGAAAAGGTGTTATTTTGATATTACAAACAGACACTCCAATTTTATTTATTTGTATAGATAAGCGGAACGAACATACTATACCTAACTATACCTACAGTGAATATCTCAAAAGTCGGAGTCGGTAAAACTCGAAAACCGAATACACCCGAATGAATAACCAATAGAAATCGTTCATTTTTGAGTCAGGGAACCGTGTTTACAACAGATTGTTCAATTGACATTGACTTTGACGTTGAAAGAGCTAGGTCGGCCGGGGTAGTACCTTACTGTCATGAAAGATCGGCGTAAAGTAACTATTATATATAGCTGCGTTTCGTACGATACCCAATCCTCCCTCCCTTCGCCTCCCTCTGTCCCACTCCCCCTCAGGTCGGCAACGAGTAAGCAATGCCTTTGGTATTGCAAGGACTTAACAATTACATATTATTAATGTACATATTAAGGCTTCACCAAGCGCACAATTGTTTTTTGCTGAATCTGCATTCGCTTACGTCGCTTTATAAACTCTAAAAATGCCCATAGTTGAGAATATTATACCGCAATCTACTATATAAAAATAAGTCGGGTTTTCCTTCCTGACGCTATAACTCCAGAACGCACGAACCGATTTCCACGGTTTTGCATTCGTTGGAAAGGTCTCGGGCTCCGTGAGGTTTATAGCAAAAAAAAAAGGAAAAATTTCAACAGAACGCGGATGGAGTCGCGGGGCACAGCTAGTGTCATATATAAATAATGATAATTTAGCCTTTGTGATTTCACAGGTCTCTCAAAAATTAGTTTAAAGATTTTCTAAGACATGCAGGTTTCCTCACAATGTTTTCCTTCACCGTAAGCGAGTGATAATCATATAGAAATTATGATTCGCACATAGATTTCGAAAAACCCAGAGGTACGAGCCGGGGTTTGAATCCAGGACCTGGAACCCGCAAGACGCGTGCGCGTAACCAATCGGCTATCACTGCTTCTTACCTATACATACATAGTTGTCAACTAAATTGCGGTGTTAATGCGTTTAGTGGTTCGGCTTTTGTTTGTACAACAAGTTAGCCGATACCGCTTGTTAGGGGCCTGTAATTAGTGATGGAGACTCATGGGGATGGTACAAATAGGTATGATATTATACGGCATGATACATTACTTATTATACGGACCTATTCATGGTACCTTAGGTAACGAATAACAAATATATTTACCAATCATATCAAAGATTTTCAGCTACTATTCTTTCTTTTTCATGGAGTTTGGCTCGCACCTATCTATTTACTATGTTAGGAAAATCTCGCTTGATCGTAGTCTGGTTCTCTTATTCGTAAAATTCAATGTTTCGACAACCCTAAACGATGCTCTCGAAAGACAACTTTACTATCTACTTCCGTATAATATCACGAGATGGCGTTAGGTGTTCACACGAATAAAAATAAAGTTATAAATAAAATCACAAAGTACAGGTGTCTATAACTACATTTACAATACCTATTGCTCGTAACAAAGTATTATATTACCCATTTAGTCGTACATAACGTTACCCCAAAAAAGTAATTAACGGCTAACAAAACCGCACAGTGCGCCAGTGTCCACAATAGCGTGAACAAAATATGAACCATAGAACAACACAATAGGTCCAATTTAACCGCGACTGAGCCAAGAAACGCGATCGCGTACATCATAACGCGATAAAGAAATCTCTACACCGGCACGCGATCGAAATTAGTGGATCAAAACCTTTAACCGTGTCGTTTTTAACCCAAATGTGTCACAAATATGCCATATTATGGGATTTGAATGGCTTTGGATGTGATTATGTAACCATTACGGCCGTTAGTAAATAATTTGGTGGTTAAATAATTATTGGGGAGAATGTTGTTTCGTATTTTTAATTTTAACTACATTTAGATTTTGCAAAAAAATAGAGATATAAAAGGGTTAGTTGAAGGCATTTTTTCTGTGGTCAAATAAATTATTCATGTACAAAAATATTGTATTAATAAAATTTACATGTGATAAATAATAAACGATGCGTTGTAATCATTAAACAAATAAGTACCATTATTATTGCTTCCAAGCAAATTCTAGCATTAGAACGTTTATTAAATCGAATGAGTTTCAAATTCGTAGTAGCACATCTTTCATTCCTTTTATAAAACTATTTGGGCGTAATTAACTCTGAAATCGTGAGCCATTCGCGTGTAACAGTCGATTTATAAAAGTGCTAAACCATTATTAACTTCGAGTTGCACGTCAAACAACTCGACTTAATTATTTATTTCGATTCTTAGTCACAAATATCGATAATGAAGTCGAACGCCCCGTCGCGTTAGAACACTTGACAGATTTCTGCTAACTTTGTAAAGGTCTTTGTGAAAATGGAAACTCCGTTTTTAATTGGTTTAAGAACAAAAAGATTGTTTGATGTTGGATTTATACTTGCCTCAGTTATTAAGTATGATTAACGAGTGTATTTGACGAGATTAATGAGGTAAAATTTATAATAAGGGTGTAAAATAAAATTAGGAGTAGGTAGGTACTTAACGCAAATGTTGGAAAAATATTTAAAAGGATATAGTATTTTTTTTCCAAGATTTTTGTGTTTTAAGCACTGTGCGCTTCATACATGGATGGCTTCCGGCATTATGAAATGTGTTGAGGGAATCCCTTTTTCCTCGTTATTCGTTCATTATTTTGCGAAACAAATTCAGGATAAATACTAATAATATGCATTTTCAAGTAACATCGTGTTATGCAGTACCTATGATTCAACTATAATTTCTCTTCTTTTAATATATGGCTTCAGTTTCAATTCCCGGGTTTTGATTTTTTGTAAAAAAATCTAATATACATCAAGAATGGATTATGACCTAGGATTATTTAACCACTGAATGCGAGAAAGTTATGAAAACACGTTCAACCAACTTTTACGAGGAGGACTATTGTTACACTTTTCTAGCATGAAGCGCTTTCACGGTCTAATACTTACTAGACAATGACAGCGCTTTATGCTAGAGTAGGCAGCGTAACAACTACTAAAACTTGCTTCTTCGTACGTGGTTAGCGATCCATGAGGAAGGCAAGATTGAGCGTCCAGAGGTTGAATCCTTCTAAATTATGGGTCAACAGTGTATCTATACTTAAGGGAATAGAGGCGTGTTATTCTTTCTCAAACTTGTATAATTATTGCTGGTTATCTCTCACATAAGTACTTCCACATGTCGTGAATTTATAAAAAAATATCGTTAGACTTACACCCTAATTTTACTGTCCTTTGGGACTAAGGATTAGTTTGCTAAGCAATGCTTGTAGTATGGGTAAGTACCATACAATGGACTGGGGGCTATCTTAGTATACCCAGACTGGCGGTGCTATTCTGAGATGTCTAACTTAGGTATATTACACGCGTGAAATGTGAATAGAACATTTTACATTTCATCAGCGGATTCACGCGTGATTTATGGATTTGTCGTTACAGATTAGGTCTTAAGTGCATGTTAATAAAATGTATTTTCCAAATTCGCCCCGACGGTTATCGAACCCGGAGTAGTGAGCCGACCGGTCTACGTTCTAATCAAGTGGCCGTCGCATGCCTAGTTAGTATGCGTTAGATGTTTGGGGCTAAACAGAAGACAATCAAACTGCAGACTGTTGACTAGGCTAATCATTAGGACGAATTGTCGCCGAGCCGCCGCCATGTTTACTAAATAGCGCCCGCGCTGCCACAGAATAATGATTGCAGTGGAATTACTGGACGATAGAGTCAGATGCCCAATTATATGAACGGTGTAAAAGATTGGTAGACCTCACAAGTTCTTTTGTAACCTGTAATTTTGTGAACGTTTCCATTCTGAGGAAAGAGAAAAAATAAAACCACTGAGTCTGGGTTTGAAAATAAACTATTTTTAAACAATGTCTTTGAATTTAAAACAAAAAAATTAAGTATCTATATATATAAGAATGAATGTTTGTCTGTATGTCCCTTATAGAATCATAAACTATGCATTTGATCATGTCATGATCTTCAGCAAAGTGTTGTACATGAGCCCACAAAGGTTTCTGACTTGGTACGACCGGTCTTTGACAGCGTAGCAACGCGCGCAGGGTACAGCTAGTTAGTCAATAAAAATAAATGTTATCGCACTGTGTTTTCGCTATGCTATGGTCTTCAAGTTTTGTTGTGTTGCGTCAGCATCGCGAGCTAAGCAGATTTAAGCCTCGACACGACATAAATAAGATTCAGAACTCATTGTTCTACATAAAGAATTTCTCGAAGGCTCACGTCAAACGTAATCAGAGGCAAAATTAGAAACTTGTCTTCCAAATTACACAAAAGGCTTGTACTCGTGCTGGTATAGGCAAGAGCGAGACAAAATGCTCTTCCTAGCCTTTTCACAATTTGCATATTCAAGTCTACCCTAATTTTGTTGACTATCCTTTTTTTTTTTTTTTTTAATATACTCAGACAAACAAAGCAATTATGAATGGCCAGAATCTACAACCGGTTCAGGATGCTGCTTCAACTAAGAAGAGACGGCAAGATAATGTCAAAAAGAAAACAGTCGGCACGACGCAATGTGAGCAGGTAACTTTCACAACACTAGAAAGAAAATAAGGAAAATATATCATAAGTGGTAATTTCTAAATTCAAACGTACTGTTCTGATTTTAAAGACTACTTTAACGTAACTTGGGTGTAAACCTTTGGCTATCTATCAAACCATTCCACCATTCACCTTTAACCAAATTCCGTATTCACATCATTTTTCAAAGTCAAGCTTTCTTTATGAAATATGACGGTCGAAAATGGGTTGGCTGAACTAAAATTGTTGGCTACGATTAATAAAGTTAAGTGAATGGGGTCAAGCGGTATTGGCCGTAATCAACTGTATTATAGCAATTTGTGTCACATCAGTTTGGTTGGTTGTACTGGTTCTTTTGAACATGGTGTACAATTGAACTGTGGTAGTGACAAGCGGTAGCCAATTGACTACGAGTATAGCTCATATACGAGTATAGCATCGGAGAAAAGCCGGTATATTTTTTCATGTGATAAGTCCCGCCACACACTCCCACTGTTACTCCTGTACGCCAGGATCGACAATGGTGCCCAATGATGACGTCGAGGTTGACAGACTGACTGAGACCAGACTGACACACCAACTGTATGGTCCCAAACTAAGCAACGCTTGTACTATGGGTACCGTACAAAGGACCGGGGGCGATTCCAGTGATACCCAGACCAGGGAAAATTACGAAAAGGCCATTTCCAAAATTTGCCCCGGCGGGAATCGAACCCGCAACCACCATGTGCAGTGAGCCGAGCGGCCTACGCTCGAACCACGGCGCCAAACCGATTGGCGCCGTGGTTCGACCACCGTATTAAGCGTATACTTGTAATATCAATAGCATTGCTCGCACGTTACCCACCTGAAGGGGAGTCAGATGGAGGGAGGGGATGGGAGGTTCAGCTTTCGGCTCTCTCACTCAATTATCGTCCGTAACAGTAACTTGTCTGGTTCTTGTCAACCAGCACATGCTGAATTGGGTCCGTTTGTGGCGAGCAGAATTTTTAATTATTGTTATTACCTTTTTTTATATATATTATTTTACTAGCTGTGCCCCCCGACTTCGTCCGCGTAGTATTTAACGTAACAAAAATTTCGGGATTATCGGGATAAAAAGTATCCTATATGTTAATCCCGGTTATAAACTATCTGTGTTGCAAATTTCATCCAAATCCGTTCAGTAGTTTTTGCGTGAAGGAGAAACAAACATACATACATCCACACTCACAAACTTTCACATTTATAATATTAGTAGGATTCTATCTGCTAGTCAGAATAGAGTTTTCTTTCTTTCTTTAACGTAATAATTGTAGAGTTTGAGGTTTTTGGTAAGTTAACCGAGATAAATGTCCCACTTCAGTCGCAGTGGGAGCTGACCGGTTTTATTATAGGATCAGTTGTAATCCGGGGTCGGCGGGGATGGTCGCGGCTGTGGGGAACTGCTGTGCTCTGTCACCAGGAGGGCCACTAGATTGTAGCTAGCCTACCTAGCAACTTAATAGATTTTAGACGCTAATACAAAGTCAAAGCGTTTATTTTGCTTAGGCCTACGGGGGCACTTACGAATTGTCTATTTAAATATTTTTTTCTTATATCTACAACAAAATATATATTAATATACTTAGGTGCTAGTTTTTAGAACTAGGTTATTTCTTATTCACCGTCCTACGACTCGTTGAATGTGGTTGCCGAGGTTATTACTGTAATAATTTAGTTCAGGGAAAGGATGTATAAATTTAATTTTGAGTTCCATTTTACAAAGAGTTCATCCGACGCGTCTGTATTTTTTTTTTAACTCATGATACACTTATTAATTATCTGAAGTATTTTAGTGTTCATGGTTTTGTTTTAAAATTAATTTCATATTTACTACAAAACGATTGATCAGTGGCTTCTGATTTAATCAAATAGACCTTAACCATAGCAAAATTAAATCCTCCTTCTGTCTGACTCCACTTGAGTTCGGAAATGTGCAAGCCATGCCTTTGGTAGCACGCATCTTTAGATCAGGGTGTCTGCTTAACATCAGGCGAGTTGTATGGAAACCGCCATACAAAAAACAGTGCTGTCTAGGGACGCCCGAAAGAAGCGAAGCTTTATAGTATAAAGCGTAGGAAATAAGTGTTAAAAAAGGCGGCAACTGCCACCACTGCCACTCTGAATACCTATATAGGTATATGTCGTGTAACGCTACTGACGCTTAGCACGGATAGATAAGCCGCGCGGCGAGAGCCACGAACGCCCGTATAGAAGCTTCGCTTCAAAAATGTGTTTACGATATCATATCGTAACATAATTGATAATTGACAATTACCGCAATCGAAAGGCGCTACAGGCTAGCGTCCCACTTAGTGGCCCAACAGCAGAGATTCGTTGTTGTTAAACAACTTTGTGTTGGATGGCGAAGTTCGCCGTCCAAGAATTGGACGGTAATCAATATCGGCACGTAAGAGCACAAACAGGAAACATGGAAACAGGAAAATAAATAGCGGAAAAGGGAAACAATATAACAACTAAAGTATTTGAAGGCATGGAAGGAAGTAAGTACCTTTTTATTTTGATCATTCACTTCGGCCGCCTACGAAACCAACATAGTGGAAATAAATTATTTTATAGCTACATGACCTAACTTAACCTAACCTACATACATTTTACAATCCTACTAATATTATAAATGCGAAAGTTTGTGAGTGTGGATGTATGTATGTATGTATGTATGTTTTTTTAATCCTTCACGCAAAAACTACTGAACGGATTTGGATGAAATTTGGAACACAGATAGATTATAACCGGGATTAACATATAGGATACTTTTTAACCCAATAATCCAATACTACGCGGATGAAGTCGCGGGGCACAGCTAGTATCTAAACATGGCTGTTAACCGTCAAAAAATTATAATGAAGCTATGTTGTATTCATAGAGTAAGAGGTTCGTCTACACACGAAGACATTTAAAACATTTCATACTCGTATCAGAAAAATAATAATACTTAAAATGCATCAGGCCCACAAAACGACGATCACTGCGAGAAGCGATGCGATGCCTAAATCCATAATTGAATCCTACGCGCGCGCAACACTTAAACTACCACTGAAAAGTAGTACATAAATTGTACTCAATATACTCAATTACTCAATACTCAATACTCAATACTCAATATAAAATAAACTAAAAAGTTGTTTTTATGATTATCACCAGAATCTAAAAGGTACTGATCAGGACCGTTATAGGTACAAATGGAATATAAAGCTCAAGAGGTATTGAAATGGCAGGACCACCTTAACACCGCGTGCTATCTCGATGTTAGCGACATCTATCTATGGCATTGACAACATTAATTATACCGCCGCTAAAGCCTTCCCGTCACCGCCACATGTACGTATATTATGTAACATTAAACCTCTGTATTAGATCGGTTTCTAGCTATGAGATTCAAGTGCAGTCCTCCGGTGGGGCTTAGGAAAATCCTCCATGGATCATATTTGATAGTGCGTGGTGTTTTATTTGAGACCTCCACACGAAATCTGGATAAAAACTTCACAACGCACACTCCAAATAGGATTTTTGCGAGTCGTCTTCCTGCGAACAAATATATTTCGTTGGCACGACTGATTAACCAAAGGAGACTCTAAGGTTGTAGAGCCAAGTTGTAATTGACTACAACTCATATACGTCCGGCTCGACCTGAGTAGTATCAACTCCTCCTCCAGAAGATCAGCGTAAAGTAGCTATTATAGATGCGTTTCGTACGGTAAATTTCTATCAGGTTCATACCCTTGTTGGCCGACTTTATAGTACCTACAATGAATGGAGATACTTTTTAAATGGTACTAGATTCTCCTGTAAGCTAGGATCGACAATGGTGTTTAATAATGAGGCCTAGTTTGACCCTCGACGAGTTCTGGGAAATGCTAAATTGTCTTGGAATTTAATCTAAAGAAAGACTCAGAGGAGTTGGAAGAAATTGCAAAGCTGGGGGAGACAAAAATAACTGTATGGGCTGATTCTCACAGAAGCATGAGCATTGCAGCTTATTGTAGAGCTGTTGTAAGTGAGGGTTGTGGTGAAAGTTAATCAAGTAAACTCTTTAAACTCACCGATGCAAGCCCTGGGCCCGGCTCCAAATGGTATGTACGCACAAGGGTGTCTATTGCGTATTACCTCTGGCGAGAATCTCTCTGGAACAAACTTCTCCGGGTCCGGATAATGTCTCTCATCGTGATGAATGGCATAAGGAGATATAATGACTGTTAACCCTTTATTGATCGTTACATCTGTATCAATAATTTTATAATCCTGGTTCGCAGATCGCGTTACAGAATTTGTAAGCGGATGCATTCGAAGCGTTTCAGTGAATACCATGTCTAGATATTTCATCTCGTGTAAAGAGTCATATGTCACTTTACCACCATGTTTTTGTAGCATTTCATCTATTTCAGATGCTAGTTTATCTTGTATATCGGTGTTATGGGCTAGGTGGTACATAGCATATGATAGTGATAAGTTACTATTTTCATAACCTGCTGCATATAGTATAAATACTTGTCCCGCTATAACGTGGTCTGTTATTTCCATTACTGTATCTTTATTGTTCGTTTGTCTCTTTTCTGACTGCATGGCGCTTTTCTGTCTTAACGCCATCAATAGATCTATAACATCACCCCTCTGAGAAGGATTTCCGTTTCTCTGCTTAACAACTGTTTGAACAACTTCATGGCAAAATTTAATGGCAGATTCACCAAAAATTGAGACATTATATTTTGTTAGACACCCAGGGTATAACAAATCCATTTCTGTAGCGTAGGTCGGCGTGAATATTCCCTTATCGACGAGATCAAATATTTCATTGTCATCTCTATACGTGTCGACATTGAGATCAAAAATGGCAGACATAATGGTAGCTATGGCATATCTTTGGAACAGTGCACACATATTTTGCTCCCGTTGCTTCAGGCAAGCGTTTTCGATGTAATCGACAAATTTGTCTCCGTGGCTATCGAATAAGTGAAACGTTCTTCGAAGTTTACTAGAAGTTAAAGCAGGGGTAACGCGATTCCTCAATACACGCCAGGTTTCAATGTCGCAGTGGAACAAGCTATCTCCTAACTTTTCTTTGCTGAATTCAATGCCTCGATCGGAAAACACATCAAAATCCTTAATTAGAATTTGCTTCACAATATCTAAGTCGCGTATGATTACTGACGGAGTCGTCATTTTGTATATTCCGACCACTTTTTCTTCGGGATATCGTTCGTATATTTCTTTGTAGATTATTCCAACTTGTTTTCTTCTCAAAGCCATATCTATGAGGTTACCAAAAACTGGAATCGGTGTTGGCCCGTTCACATTTTTTCTATTCCAATAGTTGAATGTTCTAGTGGCTAAATAATACAGATAACTTACTACGGATATTAACACTAACAGCAAGTAATACGACATCATTGTTTCGGGGTTGTTGGGCCTCAGCACTACTGAACTAACGAGCAATCTTAGCGTTTTATATACAACTGCAATGCACTGGTCACGTTTTAGTTATATACAGATTTCTGTACAAGGCACTCATTTAAATCATAAGGGCCGTGTTACACGAGTGCAAATTGCTCACGTTTAAAAACTGGCCGGCATGATGCAACTCATGGCACCGTAAGTACCCACGTAAGTTACATGACAGTGGCCTGATACATGATCTGATTTATTTGTCGCAATGCAAATAAATGGTTCAAGACCATTAGGGGAACAATAGTACATTGTTACACAAGGGGTGAAAGTGAGTAAGTCTTTCACCCGAGGTAAACACTGTGCTTTTCATTACGAATACAAGGAAAGTAAAAACAAAAACAGGAATTGGCTGAAGAAATAATACAAGGAAGTATGAACAATACTCTACAACTCGAAAAAAAATAAAGATCGGATTGCCGCCTATTTTGTTTTTTTTTCGTTGGCCGGCCAATTTCAATATTTAGCCATTATTTTTCATTTTCATCTTTAAATATTTTGCACAAATCTATGTTATTTTAAAGAAATTGTTCAAACTAAATTATGATTAAGTCATTTAAAAATATATATTCTTTAATTAATACTTAACTTTATGTTATTTCAATTTTACATGGAATTTAAATAATTTTGAATTGAGTGACTGTAGAAAAGGTTTGAACATGGTTCCATAGAAATGTGAAAATGGAACTAGTTCTTTTTTTTATAATTTGACAGCTGTCAGTTGAAAGCGATTCTCCCGGGCCAGAAAAGTATTACTTTCAACCCGCTCCTCAGGCAACTTCAGACCTACTTTCAGAGTATGAGTAATGAAAACTAATTTTCATTTAAGTGAATGGGATACATAGAGCATCTTTTGTCTTGCTCACCGTATCGGTTTTTGAACACCAACTGCACATTTTTTTGGTGCTAATCAAAATTAGTTTCAGTAGTTTTGGCATATTTATTCCCAGAGTGAGGTATGTCTAGGGTGGATATTTGATTGTGTTCTGTGTAAGTCATACAAATATGGTTGACTTTTCTTTAATTGATATTTCTGTGTACAGTTGCTGTCCCTTACGGGTGTACGCATGGCTGTACTTCTATTGGTATTCTGTTTCTAAGAGCGCCTAACTTCGTCACCTGACGTCGACTTGATTTTCTTCGTAACGTTTAAGTAATTAAGTGTAAAATCGTGCGTCACGGTGCTGGGGCGCCGCGCACAGTGACTACAAGTCCGTCTGCAAGAGCCCTAATAGGAAACGGAGGTGATTAAGAACCCCACAATGTATTAATAGTGCATAATTCAATGTAGCGTCGCCAGATAAAAAACAATTTATGATGCTATTAAGGTTTTTCTTAATTAAAAACGCTGATTAAGATCACCAATTAAATTGTATCGGATATTAATATCATGGACAAAAACATGCAAACAGCAAATACAGTAGGTACTTATGGTTGCTTAATATTTAGGGTACCTACGTGCAAAATATAGAATAACCGCTTCAATTGGTATATATTAAGGTGATATCTGAATATAAATATTATAAGAAATGGAAATGTTATAAAAAAAATAGTGTCAGTAAACAAACGGATTCACAAAAAATGTTATGATTTGTTGTGTTATTGAAAGGTAAATATTTTGATTTTTTTTTCTAAAATTCAATTACAAAGAATTTTGCGTGCCAATGTAACTAGCGCGAAATTGTCTATAGGTATTTATCATTAATTTGTGAGACCACTGTTTTTGGAAATATAAAATTGTGTTTCTAGCATTTCATCTGACCATAATATTTATCTCGAACAGATTTTGAACAAAAATTTGTTTAAAACATTATGTTATATTCGACAACCCTATTACTTATACAAACAATTTCGTGGCACATTTGCAATGCAATTTCCTTAGTAGTAAAAAAACCGGCCCCAGAAGGGTTCTGTAGTGATTTAAATAGCGCACATATATATCTATAACCAAATAATTAAAATTTAAGAAACAAAATTGCATTTGCTGTTGATTTTTGACTCTCACGGTTGAGTTTGACTTGGATGCTTACATTTTTTATGCGGCCATAATTTATATTTATTTATATTTCAGCATTTTCAAATTGCTTTTAGAATAAAATGCGCGCTCGAGCTTATTGAAACTTAATTTATATTGCAGTTTATGACTTAAATAGTAATTATTGATTTATTTATGTAAAATCACTGGAGATGGATTAGTATAATGATTTCATCCTAAAATCAATTTGAAAGTAGTCAAAATTTTAGCATAATTCATGAAAACATCGACGGAAAAATTCCAACTTTGGGGGTTCAATCATGAGTTCAATTAATAGTATCAGTTTTCGTTACGATGCCCCTTACACCCTGTATATTAATAGTAGCCTAAAAAATAGACGAATCCATGTAGCCATGGCTAGAGTCTATGGTTTCAGCGGCGTGTTTACAGAGAAACTTATTACTTACACTGCTTAACGAGTTCCGCAAAGTTGCGAATAAGTTTGGCGTTGAACGCCGGTACACGCATGTTCCTACTGCTCCTGTACTTTGTATTTACTTATCTACGTTACTAGATATATCCAGCAGTCTTTGTGTTGTTCAGTAGCCGTACCACGACACTCAGGCCATACCTATTATTGGAATCAAGTATAATCAGCTCACGAGTTTAGGTCCAATTAGTCATATTACGATCCGTGGTGCCTTACAATTGGTCTTCAATCAGCTGTAACAGTCTTGTTTCTATGGCAATTAGCCCATACCAGCTACATATATTTTGTCTCCCGCTTTGCACCGGAGGGAAGTGGAAATATTTTCTTCCAACTCCTCCTATTATTTCTTTCGATTAAATTCGTGCGGGTTCCAAGACAATTTAACTTTTCCCCGGGACTCGTCGAGGGTCAAACCTCGACGTCATTATTGGTCACCATTGTCGATCCTGGCTTACAGGAGTTACAGTGGTGGGAGTGTGTGGCGGGACGTTATATACGTTTGCTAGTTGCTAGTAGCTAACGTTGACGGAAATGTACGCGTTACTTTGACTCACCTGTCGTATTTTTTTAGCAAACAATCTGTGTGCGTAATTTGTCACCTTGAATTATCAAAACCCTTTATATAAGCTGTTTTAAAAGTCCAATATACTTACCTAATACTTTAGGGTTTGGGTGAGCCAGATTTTCATAAAAAAATATTGAAATTCAAACACATAGAACTATTCATGATTTGAAAATAAGTATACAAAGTACCTAAGTAAATGTATAATCCGATAAAATCTTTCTACAGTTTAAAGGTAGAGTCTGGCAACTATTCGTCGATTTGTTGCTAAAAAAACTAGAGATGAACAGAATATGGCGGGTATAATAAGACGAGAGACGCCCAGAGCGGGGCGCGAGTGGCATAAAAATGAATCGCAGAGATGATACATTGATGTAGAGACTAAAGAAGCGATAATGAGCGTAGTTATGGCACTCTTTTGTAGTGGTCAATAATGGAATTAAATTTCTTATGATAGTCTCTTATTCGTGGACATTAATTTGTAATTAAATTTCTCATGATAGTCTCTACTTCGTGGACATTTTATCAATGGCGGGTGAACCCGGGTGGTATGCATACTGAAAAATTGGGGAAGTTATTATTTTAGCTCTACTTAGGCCCCGTAGAGCAGAGGTTTCATGTTAATATCGGCAATCAGTATGGACTGGATGACCTTCGGAAAAATTCCTTCCCTCCATTTATCCTACTCCCCTACAGATCGCTAACGTGCGAGCAATGCCATTCGTATTGCAAGCATCTTGCAACGGTAAGAGCTTAACATAAGGTGGATCGTTTGCTTGTTAGCCGATTTTATTACATAAAAAAATACAACACCAAATATTTAACCCAATCCACCCCTTAAATATAACACCTACTAACATAAGAAAACACAATATCGATTCAGTCAATTACTTCAATTTCAGCCTAGCCTATAAAGCCGGCTCGACCTAGCCACGAGATTGTCTCATCTAGTTAAGTATCATCATTGATAGGTGAAACGTGGGTTAGGTAGGCCTCTTGAAATTAGTGAAGACGTCCTCTCGTTTTTATTACAGAGCTGAGCAGAAGAATCCCGATATAAAGGCTGAGGCACACTGGGGGATGAGTTCAAGATAGGGTTACTTACACTTGAGGGGGAAGTTTTCAAATCTTTGAAAGGGTTTTTGGGCCCAAATGGCCGCGAAAATGAGTTTTATTTTATGAGTACTGTATGTAGGTCTTTGTACAAAACGTGTGAGAAATATATGAATAGGTTTCGAATTCGTTTTAAACGGCTCTAAAACAGTGTACGATGTCATTTTGTGTCCCATATTAATTAGTCAAATAATGTAGTCAATTGCTTTTGAAAAAAAATACAACTGATTAGGACACATACTTTATTGGCGCTAGATAGTATGATTATAACGCATAATTGTGATGTAATTTTGTACTTGAATGACATATGAGGACTACATTTTCAGCAGGCCAGTATCTTTATCAAAGAGTCCTACTAATATTATAAATGCGAAAGTTTGTGAGTGTGGGTGTATGTATGTATGTTTGTTACTCCTTCACGCAAAAACTACTGAACGGATTTGGATGAAGTTTGGAACACAGATAGATTATAACCGGGATTAACATATAGGATACTTTTTAACCCAATAATCCAATACTACGCGGATGAAGTCGCGGGGCACAGCTAGTAATTAATAAATCGATCGAAGTCTGAGTCTTGGTTATGACATTCTTATACGAGTATCATACTAGTACAAAATGACGACATGTCAAAGGCTCTCAAGCCTCAAGATCGCTCTTAGATCTCCGATCGGTTTATTAATCCCGCCTTAAACGTATGATTTAAAAAAACATTGAAATCCGGATAAAACCGAATGGTATTATCATAACTGTGACTATTTCAAATCTCGGTTTAATTCCGATTTCCGACACGTGACGGATACATAACCGCGTCCCATATCCCACATAATCTCCGCTTACCTACACTAAGCTTATGGAGGGACAGAGGAGGGGGCATTCTTTAATTCGCAACACGTCCACACGGCCATAAGACGTCGATTTTACTAGGGATTTGTCCTCGTGAAGATTATTTCGTTCCTCCCGCTCCGGGTGGGATCTAAATCGAATCGGTTACGTCATAGTGACATTAAGATGTGGCCTCAAAGACCGCTGGAAGACGAACAGCAGTATTTGAGCCCGTCTGAGCACTCGAGCGACTAAGGCCCATATAAATAAATCTACCTCACGTCTGGAAGAGGTTTTGCGTACGCGTTTGACATTACATTTTGTACTGGGATGACGTTAGGATGACATTTCCAAGCTCGCTCTCAGACTTGTGATCGATTTATTAATACGTGCTTTACAAACGGAAATAAAAAGCGAGAGATACAGCTATAAAAACTCTGTACTGTTTTTGCGCATAACTAGGTCTTGTTCTTTTTATTTTCGTTCGGAAATACTAATTGACTAGTTAAACAGACTCCAAGTGTGAACTTTATTAATTACTGTGTTTTCCTTTTACGTAATAAAAAACCGTTTATAGAGTATTTTCTGTATTCTAGGGTTGCGTAGTTCCTACGAGGAACCCTTATAAGATCATCCAGTCCGTCCGTCCGTCCCAGTCTCTCACAGCACTATAACTGCTACAGTTTTAGTCGGAAGTTGACGAAATTGATTACAGATATACATTAAGAATAGATCTATTTTCAAAAATATAATATGTAGCCAAATTACTTTTTTTAGGTAACTCCCCGAACATCGAGAGTAGGGAGATTGTTTTTTAATTACAAGTTCTCATAAATTGAAATGCTTTTTCGGATGCATGTTTCGTTATGTAAATTACGCAAATAAATATAAATCTCGCTAATTATCACGTGAATTTTAACTTGCATGTTATTATAATAAAGTAAACAAATTAGGGAAATCCAACACAAGACTCTGTTCACTTATAGATGACCCATTTGCGCAATTGACATAAAAAGCTCAAATCGATTTGCAATTGTATAACAACGAACTTTGTTATAAAATGCTTTGCAACGCTATCATTGAATTGAATTAATGTATTTATTACTAGCTGACCCGACAGACTTTCTCATGACTTAACTTGAATTTTGAATACGAATTATTCCGCTCAACTTTCTTATTCTTATTGTTTTCTTTCAAAATAACCTTCTCCTATCAATAATGAACACAACAAAAAAAGAATTAGCTAAATCGTTCCATCCGTTCACGCGTGATGCGATGAGCAAGGAAATAAAGATTCATTTTATATACTTAACTAGCTGAGCCCGCGACTTCGTCCGCGTGGAATTTAACTTAACAAAAAAGTCCGCTCCCGCGTTCTGAGCCCGCGCACAAGGACCCATTTTTTTATTTTGTTTTTTTTTTTTAAATAAAATTAGCCTAAGTTACTCCTTATACGAGGGATGCCTTTTAAGTTTTGTCGTTTGAAGAAAAAAACACAACTAGAATCTTATAGTACGTTTTATTGTTTTTCAAAGTATTCACCACGTAGCTTAATACACTTTTCCATTCGCTCAAACCAGTTATTATAACATTTATTCCACTCTAAAGTGGGGGTGTTCAAAATGGCTGACTTGAAAGCGTCGACTGCTTCTTCACTGGACTGGAACCTTTGACCACGAAGACTTTTCTTAATTTTAGGAAATGTAAAAAAATCGTTAGGGCTTAGGCCAGGACTGTATGGAGGATGGTCAAGAATTTCTACTTTTTCCTGCTTCAAATACTCAATCGTTTGACGAGCGCTGTGTGAACTTGCATTGTCGTGGTGCAGGATGATGCGTCGCTTTGAGTTAGATTTTCGAAGTTCGGCGATGACTTGTGGTAAACAAACTGTGGTATACCACTCTGCGTTAACCGTTCTACGATCATCAAGTGCAATAGTCGCAACATGGCCGGTTTTTCTAACGAACGTGGCCACCATCTTCTTTGAAGTGCTTCGAGAACGAACAACTTTAGTCGGCTTTGGCTCGTCTTGAAAGACCCAGATTGTAGATTGTTGTTTGGAATCAGGATCGTAGGCATAGATCCAAGATTCGTCACCACTGATGATGTCGTAGACGTGATTTGACTCTCCTCGGTTGAACCTTTGCAGAGTTTTCTTACACCATCTGACGCGGGCCGCCTTGTGATCGTCGGAAAGCAGATGCGGTATCCAACGGCAAACTAGCTTTCTTACACCAAGCGCTTCATGCAAGATCTTCTGAATGGTTTTCCCTGAGATGCCTAATAGAGCCTCTATCTCTCGATACGTCACATGACGATCTTCGAGAATTAGTTGTCTCACTCCAATGATGTTATCTTCAGTGAATGCAGATTTTGGGCGACCTTCGCGAGATTTGTCACTAACACTAGTATGTCCACGCTGGAATTCTAAATACCAGCGTTCGACAGTCCGCAGACATGGGGCTTCATCCCTGAACACAGATATTAGCTCTTCAAAACACTGAAGCCGTGTCAGGCCTCTTCTAAAGTTGTAGAAAATTATTGCACGAACATTTTCCTTAGAAAGATTCATTTTCGTACGTAACCTGACAGATTCTAATCGACGCTGTGACTAAACAATAACATTAATCCTAATACATTCAACTGTTTTGAGATTCGAAATTTAAACACATTCGAATATAGAACAGTTCCAAATTCAAAATTGCCGGGAATTATGGAAACGACAGAACTTAAAAGGCATGCCTCGTAACATCAGCTATCTGTCAGTGAAAGTCCCGTCGAAATCGGTCCAGCCGTTTCGGAGATTACCCGGAACAAACACACAGACAGACAGACAGACAGACAGATAGACAGACAGACAAAAAAATTTTAAATCGCGTTTTTGTTATAGGTGTCGTATGTACTTTCATATGCATTTAGTGAAAATTTGATATTTTGATATTACAAACAGACACTCCAATTTCATTTATTTGTAAAGATATATAGATGTAGGTATTCCCCGCTAGTTCCCTGGCCACACTAAAGCCAAGGCACTGAGGTTTTCTTAATTAAGGCACGAAGGAAATGACAATATTATTTGCATTGTATGCCAGATAACCCTTTCCTTACAATTATCGTACGTGCCGTTATCGACTCTAAGTGGTTATGTAGAGTTTCTATAATTGCTTGTTCAATTTTCTAGAGTGGTTCGAAGAGATTGGATCGGGATTGGTTATAGATTATAGACTATTTATATCATATTAGATGGTTGCCGTACCAATGGCATTGCTCGTACATTGTCGATCTGAAGGAGATATAGGGAAGGTAATAGAGGGGGTCATTGGGACTTCTGCTCCTTCACTCATTGTACGAAACGCAGCTATAGTAGCTACTTAACGCCGATCTTCTGTGGAAGGGTGGTACTACTCCGGTCGTGCGAGCCCGTAAATGAGCTGTAGTCAATTCGCTCTAGCTAGGCTCTACCACAATTAAACAACAAGATTATTATTTTTTAAATTAAATATATAAATCCTACTAATATTATAAATGCGAAAGTTTGTGAGTGTGGATGTATGTATGTATGTATGTATGTATGTATGTTTGTTACTCCTTCACGCAAAAACTACTGAACGGATTTGGATGAAATTTGGAACACAGATAGATTATAACCGGGATTAACATATAGGATACTTTTTAACCCAATAATCCAATACTACGCGGATGAAATCGCGGGGCACAGCTAGTATGTAATATTTTGATACAAGCACAAGTCCAAAGTACAAGTGATTCTTATCTCGAGTCCTTGCTGTATTTTTTACATTATTATTATTGTCATCATCATCAACTTAAGAGCGATGCTCTTGTCGGTGGAGATTTTCCATTCACTGCGATTTTTTCCCAGTTCCTTGGCCATTTGATACGACACGACGATTATTATTGTATCCTACTAATATTATAAATGCGAAAGTTGGTGAGTGTGGATTTATGTATGTTTGTTACTCCTTCACGCAAAAACTACTGAACAGATTTGGATGAAATTTAGAACACAGCTAGATTATAACCGGGATTAACATATAGGATACTTTTTAACCCAATAATCCCGACATTTTTGCTAAGTTAAAATACTACGCGGATGAAGTCGCGGGGCACAGCTAGTGATATTATAATTTTAATATAATTATAATATCATACAATAATAATCGTAACAGAAACTAAATAAATCAATTCAATATTAAATAATTTCAGTAGCGAATCAAGAGTATGATTTTCATCATTAAAATTTTGTAAACGTGAATTTTATAAGTACTTGTCCAACATTGTACTGTTTAATTTTCCTGTAATTTCGGAGGAAGGGTCTGTCCGGGCTACTTACAGTCATTAGGGGAGGCTCGAGCCTCTAATAAAATCATTGCGTGAATTTTGGGCCCTTTCTCCTCTTTCAAGAAGCTTTTTAGGTACTGTTTTACAAACACATAAGGTCTTATTTTCATAACGCACGATATTTTTCACGGCGCATTGCTTAGTAATTGCTAAAGGATAAATCTTCCACAAAAAAACCGTTGGTAAGTATTCATATTTTCTGTTGGTTGGTACTGGTAGCAATTCAAACAAAAGTCAACTGTAAGAAAGATAAATTAGGTTATATTTTGTTGTGGTAGGCACCTTCATTATCTTTAGTATTTAAGGAATTCTAAGGAATGGGTATTGAACTGACATGAAACTATTTGTTTTCTTATATTTACGCGAATAGTACACATTGAAATAAAGCTATTTTTCGGATTTTATCGCGTTTATTAACTTTATGTTTCGGTTGCTTTACAGCAGCCATGGTCACGGGGGGACTGAGGTGTTAGATGTCCTGATGTCATAGTTAGTAACTGGGTACCCTCATATTTAGTTGTTGTTTGCGGTCCGATCCACGCAGAAAGTGCTTACAGTGTCTCGAGGTCTTGCAATGGTACACTTGGTTTTGGATTTAATTATATTATCGTGCAACGCTACTGACGCTTAGCACGAATAGGGTGGCCGCGCGGCTAGCGCCCCGAACGTCCGTATAGAAGGTTCGCTTCAACAAACGTAAACAGGCGACTCTATGTAGGTTCAGACGATAGTATTGGTATCAAACATGGGTGCGGCTGTGTCAACAAAAGTTGGCTAAAGCGAGTTCCAGACGGCTCACGATCGGTAGAGCCGATCGCTAAGGCTCTACCAATCGGCATGTCAATAGGCAAGTTGGGTCCCTCTACACGGCCAGATCGACCCTACCGATTGGCCATACAGATCGTGAGCTAAATCGAGCTGTCTGGAACTCTATCTTTCAGTTTATTGGCTCCGACAGGCGAATAAGATTACGTAATCTTCAAATATGAGAGCTGAGATAGTGATTTATGAAGCTGTCCCTATTTATGATGGTAGAGACAAGCTGTGGCTATATGTGTAACAATAGCTCATATACGTTTCGTGTGATGAGTGAGAGAGTCGTAAGAGCAACCCCTTACCCTTCCTCTGGCTGTCTGTATTATTACATTATTGTTAGATAAATTGTCCTACCCACATAACCGCAACGAGTGGAAAAATATAAAAGAGCGCGCAAAACAAACGAGCGAGGCACTCTGCGCTTGGCTTTCGGACACGACTGATGTATTTGTTGTGATAAGAAGTTGAGTCCTTATTGTTATTGTCAAAGTTAATTTAAACGCTGTCAGTTAAATTGTTCAAGTAAAGATTATTGTTAGAGTTAATTAAGAAATTCCGCGAGTAGTTTCTAAGATTATTGATATTTTCCTACATATCAAATTCGTTGAACAAGCGTCCGGCCCGCCTAATGTTTTTTTTTTTTGAATGGACTATATGTTGTTGGCCAGAGTGGCCATAACAACTTCGGCCGGACAGAGGGCGAGTGCGAGTGCGCTCCAGCCAGAGGGGCAGGGGGGCAGCTAGCTCAAGGGCGCCACAAGGGACACGACCTCGGCTTGGGCCGCTGCCAGAAGAGGTGGCGAGGATAAATCTACCACCGGATCGGAACGCGACCTCGACTGAGAAGATCCGGCAAGAAACTCAGCGGGGCTTGTCGGGTGCCAAGGTGCGTCTAGGTAAGTAGACGCACCTTCTAGCGGAAGCGGGGGTTCGTCGACCTCGCCGGCGAGGTCGGTGTCTGGTGGGGAGTGTGCGTGTGTCGTTCTCTTCGACATCTGAGTCTAGGAGAGCGGTGAGTGGGTCGGGGGGGTAACCACCTGATGTTAAGCAGTTACCGTAGATAGATTGTGCACCTGAAGAGGAGAGGGACCGAGGGAGTGGGTCTGGATTAAATTATAAATCATATTAAGTTAAATGTAGTTACATTTACTAAGATACTATTGTCCTTTAGGTATTACATTTGCAACTAAAGCCCGCCGAGCGGCAGTGGGGCTGATATTTACTTTAAAGCTTAGTTTTATGCTTATTGTGTACTGAGTAATACGTTTAACAAGAGACTTACATTGTTATTTGTTGAACGGTGATGGAGAATATCGTGAGGAAACCTGCTAGTCTTTGGACAAACAAGTAAGAAGTTTGCCAACTGACACTTGGTGTACTATGGCCCGGATTTGAAATCCAAAATTGCAGCTAGAGATGCAGTTTGGTTCTATCATATCTTTATTCGACCGCGACGACCGCTTGGCGCAATGGTTCGAGCGTAGGCCGCTCGGCTCACTACACCGGGTGGTTGCGGGTTCGATTCCCGTCAGGGTAAATTTCGGAAATGGCCTTTTCGTAATTTGCCCTGGTCTGAGTGTCACAAGGATCGCCCCCAGTCAATTCAACGGCACCCATAGTACAAGCGTTGCTTAGTTTGGGACCATACAGTTATCAGGTTCAGTTCTCAGTGTTATTTATATGTCCATACTGTATGCTGCATTTTATCGATAATGGTAATTTGTCGACATAATTTTTTTTTTTACTCACCCTACCCAACTTCTTAAAAACTTATGTAGTAATGTTCCAACAAATTTAAAAATATATCAAGTCTAGATAATGTAGTCTAGTATCTAGTATGTACTCTGGCAGTTTGCATGCGAGACAATTCCGCGAGACGGCGAGACAAATGAAACGTACATAGGCTGAGGTTCGCTCGAGCGCTCTCCAAGTCAGAAGCTAGAGTTGGAAATTAAACGTTCAAAAGTATCGATAAAAATAATTTCCAAATTTTTGACAGTTTTAAGTTGCAAGTTGCAGTGTAATTGGTCTTAATGCTTAATTTGATCACTTGCTATCGAGAAGTGATACGATAATGAATATGTTTTTTTATCATTTCGCCTTCATTTCGTTTTAATTAACATCACGGTTTCCCGCACAGAATGAACTACGAGTTATAAATGGCCGCTCGAATACAGCCGAGCCGATGACCGACAAGACCTCGAACATTATCACCATTTTGTATCCCTTCTCGTTGGCCATGGTACAACAATTTAAATATTAAAAAATAATCTCTACTATCGCCCGTGGACAGTACAAAGGGATACAGTTCCACCAGAAGCTTCTCGCTCTGTGACCCCTCTTCTTCGAATAAAGGTTCACACGCACCAAATAAAAATTATAGATGTCATGTCAAACAACTTTGTGGGAGTTACATATTTAAAAAGCAAGTTTCCCAAAGATCTCTCTGCAATAATTTGGATGTAATACTTCCAAAAATCCAAACAGTAATCGTAAGCAGCCGTGATCACTGCGATTGCCTCTTATAGTCTCATTTAGCGAAACAAAAGCAGATTTTTTTCCCGGAACCGTACGTTAATGAGCGTTCGTCTGAATAATATATGAAGGTACGTTCTCATGGGCCGGCTATACTTTACTGTAATTAGCTAGATTAAATAAGATTAAACAAACAATATTGGACTACTATCGTACCGTGGGGCGTTCAACAATACACTTTATGAAGGTGTAACTGGTCTATAAATGTCATTGAGACCTAATTATGAGCCTATAAGCCAATTGAAATCAATAAAACCTTAAAAAATATGTTCGTTGAACTATTTAAAAATATTAATCAGATAAGAATATTCTTGACTTATCTATATATATATAACTCAAAGGTGACTGACTGACTGACTGACATAGTGATCTATCAACGCACAGCCCAAACCACTGGACGGATCGGGCTGAAATTTGGCATGCAGGTAGATGTTATGACGTAGGCATCCGCTAAGAAAGGATTTTGATTAATTCTACCCCCAAGGGGATAAAATAGGGGATGAAAGTTTGTATGAAACTTTGTCAATTAAATTCCACGCGGACGAAGTCGCGGGCACAGCTAGTTTATTAATATAAAAATAGTAAAAACATACTCATCTAAGTATCAAGATTTTTTTTTATGAAACGAAATCAAACTCAATCTCAACTCAAAATTGTTTTTATTAATGTAAGCCAACAAAGTATTTAGTAATAGTCATAATCTACTACCGGTTCGAATGCTGTTTCCACTGAGAAGATCCAGCAAGTAATTCAATGGTTACCCTTTTTTTTTTTAAATATAATATCCACACTTATTCAAATTAATTGTATTTTAGAACGTGGTCTAAACATTATAATTATTACTGTCTCTCTTACAGTAGAATACTGACACACAACTCAAATACGTTCTTCTCAAATGTCCGGAACGCCACGTGGGAAGTTCAAATTAAAAAACTTTCAAATTACGTTTGCGTTTCCGGCTGTTGTCTAGAATCCTCCACAGCAGATGTTTTTAAGAGTGTCCGTAAACTTTATCGATAAACTCGTCCCACCACTACACAAGTGCAGTAAGAATACACAACGCCGTCACAATGCTAGCGGCGACGCGAGCAGAGTGGAGGCTGTATGTAATCTTATTTCACCGAGACACTGAACTCGCGACGCGTTTGTTTGTTACCTGATGGTATTTGCATGGGATAATCTCACTGTACCCATAAGGCTTATACAGCATGATTTGAAATACATTCAGAATTTACATTTCTTATTTTATTTTTCTCAAAAATATAGTTGTAACTAGTGTCTGCCCGCGACTTCGTCCGCGTTGACTTAAGTAAAGTATTCTATGTGTTAATCCAGGTTATAAACTATCTGTGTTCCACATTTTATCCAAATCCGTTCAGTTGTTTTTGCGTGAAGGAGTAACAAACATACATCTACACTCACAAACTTTCGCATTTACAATATTAGTATAGAGCAAGAGCCAGCGATAGCCAGACGTTCCATATTGTATAAAGGCTGTTAATTTCTCAGAGCATGTCCCCAACACAGGTAAGAACCATCATCGAGTATGGAGTTTGGATTGTGGTTACTTGGGCAGTTAACAGGTAGTAAAGGTGTATAAAATAGTACCTCAAATTCGTTATAGTATAAAGCTTAATTTTTATATATGTCCTTCGGAATAACGTTAGAAATCACGCCATCCATTGCCGGACACTTAGTGCGGTTTCAACCCCCTGCCAGACACCCCTAAACTTTCATAAATTATGAGTATACTTTCGTCATAGTATAAAAGCTGGGTTTTACATATGTTACTTGGGAACCCATAAAAAAATATTACTTCAACAGCCGGACAGTTTTAATGGTTTTAACATCTTGCCAGACACATTTAAATAGTTATTAAATCATCCAAGTATGAACGCAATAAAACTATTTTTCGTTGGGTTTCTTGAACAATTTCGATACACTAAACTCCCTATCTTACTTACTGATAAGTCAATTTGCAAAATATCACCATAATATCTGACATAAAGGGCCGTATCTTTTGATTGCGTTGAATAGAAGCCTATTTTTTACATCTCCAAGGGATCATAGCATTTGATAATTGATATTAATTTTTACTTGATAACTTTATCCGTTTCCGAAAAAAAGGGTCTTGATAAACAGACAGACGGACAACAAAGTGATCTTATAAGGGTTCCGTGTTTTCCTTTTGAGGTGCGGAACTCTAAAACTATATCCTGTACTGTAACTACATCCTGTGAGAGTGCAGTCGCTGGCACAACGAACGGACTACTATGCTAAGTAGCCTGCAAGTAACATCTGGAGCAGTTTATTACACAGACCTTGTGGAAACCAGGGACAATTTCCGTGCGTTCAAGCGCTTTAGCCATACCTATTATTGGAATCAAGTATAATCAGCTCAGGAGGTTAGGTCCAATTAGTCATATTACGATCCGTGGTGCCTTACAACTGGGCCCTTATTACGTAAGCTACTTCAATTGCAATAGAAAAGCAAATGCAAGCGATTGAACGCTAATTAGCTTTCAAACGCTTTATATTAAGTTGTAAGGGTTCACATAGATCTACGCAATATCTTATCTTAATTAAGTTTATTTGTGCTTAAGTAAGCAACTAAGCTGCATATATACTTCAGGGAAGATTTTAAAAATTAAATGTTATGGGACGAAAAAAATAAATAAAATACATTTGTGTCATTGAAGGTACGAGCAGACGCACAATATCAAATTTGTTACCAAGAGCAATTTAATGTCATAACTTACTTTTAACGTTGTTGTGATACCTGGATACGATCCTAGGCTGCGGCACAAGTGACTATTTGGTCATTGATGGTACTAGGCGGCGAAAAAAAGGCGCTAATGCAACAACGATATTGCCGCCGTCTAGCTTAAATACGTTAGTTAGAAATCTGACAAGTGAACTAGACACATCTACGCATTGGGGGCATTTTGCTATTATTACCTTAAAATTGCAAAAATGCAATTGTGACTTTGTTGCACAGGATGAGCCTCATAATATAATACCGTCAGATGATACGCAGTAATAGATGGCATAGACCAAGCGCCCTATCTTACTCACATCCGCTTGAACAGTTGTCACCTCGCGCTCGCACCTACAGACTTTAAATGTGTCTGGCAAGATGTAAAAGCCATTAAAACTGTCCGGCTGATGAAGTAATATTTTTTAGAGGTCCCCAAGTAACATATGTAAAACCCAGCTTTTATACTATTACGAAAGTATACTCATAATTTATTAAAGTTAGGGGTGTCTGGCAGGGGGTTGAAACCGCAATAAGTGTCCGGCAATGGATGACGTGATTTCTAATGTTATTCCGAAGGAAATACAGGCTATTTAGCATAGTTGTCCGTTCGTTGTGCCAGCGACTGCACTCCCACAGGATGTAGTTACAGTACAGGATATAGTTTTAGGGTTCCGCACCTCAAAAGGAAAACACGGAACCCTTATAAGATCACTTTGTTGTCCGTCTGTCTGTTTATCAAGACCCTTTTTCTCGGAAACGGGTCATTGTGTAGCCTTAGGGGCGCTATGACTTAGGTTAGGTTAGGTTTAGGTTTAGGTTAGGTTAGGTTAGAACAGTGATCAAACCGAAAAAAAAATATTTCTCGAAAATTCGTCTAAGTCCTGGCTCCATAGCCCCCCCCCCCCCCCCCTAACTGGGAACTAACATAACCTAATGACACATTCAGATTCTGGCGCTTCGCCGGCCGCTGCCGCGGCACGCTCGCTCGCTCGCTCGGCTCGCGCGTTTTGGTCACTGTTCTAACCTAACCTAATCTAAACCTAAACCTAAGTCATAGCGCCCCTAAGGCTACACTCCAACCCGGAAACAGATAAAGTTATCAAGTAAAAATTAATATCAATTATCAAATGCTATGATCCCTTGGAGATGTAAAAAAATAGGCTTCTATTCAACGCAATCAAAAGATACGGCCCTTTATGTCAGATATTATGGTGATATTTTGCAAATTGACTTATCAGTAAGAAAGATAGGGAGTTTAGTGTATCGAAATTGTTCAAGAAACCCAATGAAAAATAGTTTTATTGCGTTCATACTTGGATGATTTAATAACTATTTAAATGTGTCTGGCAAGATGTTAAAACCATTAAAACTGTCCGGCTGTTGAAGTAATATTTTTTATGGGTTCCCAAGTAACATATGTAAAACCCAGCTTTTATACTATGACGAAAGTATACTCATAATTTATGAAAGTTTAGGGGTGTCTGGCAGGGGGTTGAAACCGCACTAAGTGTCCGGCAATGGATGGCGTGATTTCTAATGTTATTCCGAAGGAAATATATAAAAATTAAGCTTTATACTATAACGAATTTGAGGTACTATTTTATACACCTTTACTACCTGTTAACTGCCCAAGTAACCACAATCCAAACTCCATACTCGATGATCGTTCTTACCTGTGTTGGGGACATGGTCTGAGAAATTGAGAGCCTTTATAAAATATGGAACGTCTGGCTATCGCTGGCTCTTGGTATAGTAGGAAGGATGGCAATATAGATGTAGGAAGAAACGAAACAAATGTATTTGGGTACTGTTCCTCGGAATGTGTGATTTTTCTTTTGATAAGAGTACTTAACCATTGAGTTCCGAACCAGGGGTACTCATTAGTGTTATTATTTGTTTTAAATTAATTTGATAACTCAAAATATCCATAAGTACCTACGTTCAAGGTTATTAAAAATATGAATACCTAGATATAAAACATTTTACCATATTATCACAAAGTAAGTACCAAACGTCGCTACATTAAGGCGATCCATACACGTCCGTATCTGATCGCATCAATCATATGCCGAAGCACGCAGAGTCATCGCGGACTTGCCATGTCCTCAATATTACTAGCGCGTCGGAAAATATTATAAGATTAATTTAGAGATAGGATATTGTTTTTATAAATGTTTTATCGATAGTTTATTTACGTACATGTTTTATGAGCTCACCATTTTGTTTTTTTTAATATATACTTACTAGCTGAGCCCGCGACTTCGTCCGCGTGGAATTTGACTTAACAAAGAAGCCCGCTCCCGCGTTCTGAGCCCGAGTGACAGGACCCATTTTTTTTCTAAAATAAAAGTAGCCTTAGTTACTGCTTATAACATCAGCTATCTACCAGTGAGAGTCCCGTCAAAATCGGTCCAGCCGTTTCGGAGATACTCTTTGATTTCATGTGTTTTTATTTTTTACGCGGAACCCTAATTGTTTTTCTAAAATAAAAGTAGCCTAAGTTACTCCTTATAACATCAGCTATCTGCCAGTGAAAGTCCCGTCAAAATTGGTCTAGCCGTTTCAGAGATTACCTGGAACAAACATACAGACAGACAGACAGACAAACATTTTTTAAATCGCGTTTTTGCTATAGGTGTCCTATGTACTTTCATATACATTTTGTGAAAAGGTGTTATTTTGATATTACAAACAGACACTCCAATTTTATTTTTATTTGTATAGATATAGAAGAATATATAATGTATAGATATAGATTATAGAACAAAATCGCCAAACAAGCGTACGACCCGATTGATGTTAAGCAGTTAATGTAGCCGATTGGTGCTACGAACGGCATGGCTCGCACGTTGTTGACGTAGAAGGAAGGAAAGTGGGACAGAGGCAGTAGGAAAGAAGGGGCTTTCGGCTCTCTCACTCATCTTATCACATATTGCCAATTATTTTAAGATACACCTGTAGAGGTAGCTAACTTAGTGAAGCGCATATGATGAAGATGACATAAAAAAATGAATAAAGAAAGAAAGAAACATTCATTCGACACACATTCAGCGCGAACTGTGCCGAAAGGTAATGGCTCAGCATGTGCTGGAGAAGAACGAGACTCCCCCAGCGCTGATTTTCAGCCAAACTAAAATATACGCCTACGCACGAATAATTATTACTTATCTACATCGCTTTTTCTATATTTTCCCACCATTTGAGTTACCCGTAACTTCCGTTTCATAACTGTTTACTTCCGTAAAATCAGCAAAGATTTTGAAATTATCCACAAGATCTCAGCTTTACAATGTAAAACAAGATACCTGGCTACACGGAAAATACTTTACATTTTTTTCCATCCATAAATATTTTCCTTACATAGATTAATCCTAATTGGGCGATTTGTCCTTCATCGTCTTGCGAAACTTCAACATCAAAAGCCGGCTATTTCCATTTACAAGAGCGTTCCCAAAGGAAAAATGGCGGTCGTATAACGAAGATCATTAGTGCAGCCTTTTTAATTAAATTTCAATAACAATCCACGATTTTGCGAAAAAAGTGCGTCTTGTTAAAAAATTTCAATCACTTTTGGGAGCTTTTGAAGTGGTTCCGTGCTATGGTTGATCATAAATTTAAGGTTTCTTTCGAGACACGTGTGTAGTTCGCTAACCCGAACTGAGGTGGTGGACTTTGGCCAGAATCCCCCTTGCATTGAGAGGAAATATGCCTGGTATAATGACTATATTGAGGAGGCTGGAATGGTTTGGACACGTGATGAGAAGGGATGAGATGCATATGACCTAAAGAGTGATGAATATGATTGTGGATGCATACAGTGCGAGAGGAAAGCCCAAGAAAAGATGGATGGATTGTATTAAGAGTGATATGAACGAGGTTGGAGTGGATGTGAGTATGACGGGAAAGCGCGATGTATGGAAGGAAAAGACATACTGCGCCGACCCCAGATAATGAGAAAAGGTAAGGCAGATGATGATGAATGACTATATTCCCGCCCCCTATTATATTGGGACTGCAAATAACGGTACCTTAAAAGTGGTAGTGCAAAGATATAGACAATTGACTACAGATCAAACATGGGCTGGCTCCGGGTAGTACCACCCTCACACAGAAGATCGGCGAAAAGTAGCTATTATAGTTGCGTTTCGTACGATGAGCGCAAGCCCTTCCCCTCCCTCTGCCCCACTCTCTTTCAGGTCAGCAACGTGCGAGCAAAGCCCATTGCAAGCGTCTATAGGCTATGGTAACTGCTTAACTTCAGGCAGGAGGAACGCTGGGAAATACAGCCATAATCATGTTTTTAGGTTGCTGTACCTCAAAAGTAAAAAAAAAGAACCCATATTGTATCACTTCGTTGTCCGTCTGCATGTCTGTCTGTCTGTCTGTCTGTTAAGGCCCTATTTATCAGAAAAGGATAGAGTTATTTTTATTTTCTTGAGACATTTAGTTTAGCCAGTTATCCAATAACATCTAATAAGAAAAAAATATATATATATAAATAATTTAGCCCTTTTGACGTTCCACTCCTGGGCACGGGCCTCCCCTCAACACGAGGGGGATTCAGGCCATAACCCACCACGCTGGTCCAGTGCGGGTTGGCGGATTTCACATGTCTTTCGAAAATTGGTTAGATCTTCTAAGACATGCAGGTTTCCTCACGATGTTTTCCTTCACCGTAAGCAAGTGATAATCATATAGAAATTATGAACCGCACATAGATTTCGAAAAATCCAGAGGTGCGTGCCGGGGTTTGAACCCAAGACCTGGTGCCTGGTGCAAGACGCGTACTTTAACCAATCGGCTATCACCTCTAATAGTTTCTGATAATAAATAAATAATAAATATTGTCTTTTCTCTGAAGTGCTTATGTCCTGTAAGGAGACCGCGTAATTTCATGGCTCACTGACTCCAAATATGAAGAGAGATAAGACATCTTGTGACAGCGGGGACGGACAACTACCTTACTAAAGTACCTTTGAAGACGAAGGGACTCTAGGCATTGACAATAAAGTGGGCAACATGCCTTATAAATAAATATGACTGGGCCACTTGTTATTTGACGTGGGTACTCCTTGTAGAGAATAGAAGACCTTAAATGCTGTTGCATTTTATATCTCCTTCAGATTTGTTCTGACCCAGCCCCCCCCCCCATGGTCAGCAAAACTGAATAGTTTTCAAGATATTTCCACATTTGTGATTTTTTTATCGAGACTCATAAAAGTTAAGGTATTGGTAAAATATTTTGCTTAGGCTCATATTAATAAATCGATCTCAAGTCTGAGAGCGATCTTGGAAATGTCATTCTTATGTCATACCAGTACAAAATTACATGTCAAAAGCGCATACTACATCGATCTCAGACTTGAGATCGATTTTTTAATACGGGCCTTAAATACTAACGACTAAATTAGGCAAACTTTTAAAATTACACAGCGACTTTTTGACCATACTTTTCAGCCCGATTAATATCGCAAATTTTATATTTTATACTTATTACATGTAAAGTTTAGACTTGATTATTATATCCATTTAAATTTAGACGTGCATCAAAAACTTTATACTACACCCCTAACATCATCAAGTATTCACGACCCACGCTGCAATATCCACTTCAAAAACGAATAAACAGTTTTATGCAAAACTCAAATAGAAAAAAAATAAGGCGAAAAAATGCATCAAGATACGACTCGCATTCGAGTCACGAAGGAAACTCATACTCATAACGTAAATTCAAATTCGCAGGTCATAATAACCCGGGTCGATAGCGGGCGGGTTAATAAACTGCAAGCCGAGTGGAAAAAAGCGTGATTTCGCTTTATACCCGGTGCGTACCATAAATAAAGCCATACAAATATCGCGCTAAAGAATTCGCGACCAAGATTTTTGGGGTTCATTATCTGTTTACGGCAAATAGCTTTTCATACGACGGTGCCGAGTTACAAGCGGGAGCGTTCTGAATAGATTACAAGACGATTAACCAAAATACATTTCCTGCCTGACCGGTCATTCTTATGTGATATTAGCTAGGACACATTATAGAATAGCATGTACAGGGTGTAACGGGCATCGTAACAAAAACTGATACCATGGATTCAACCCCCCAGAGTTGGAATTTTCAGTCGATATTTTCATGAACAATGCTCAAATTTTTCAGCATTTTTAACTGATTTTAGCATGTTGTTATTAGTATATACCAGTATAGTACCCGTATAGTCCCATTATTGATCACATATACAACACTAGTGAATTGATTCCATAGACCTATTATGATGGCGTAATGCTAGTGGACTTATTATTTCTGAGGCCAAATTTAATGGACTAAAAACTTATCAAAGCCGTGTTTCTAGCTCGCATTTGCAAAGCGAGGCGTATTTTTCAACGCATAGTTTGCCTGTCTGACTTGCTACACCTGTCACGCGTAAATCTTGTCTACCTAATGATTATTTAGTAACAATAGTTAACCATTAAACAGTAAATATCTTGGTTTACTCCTTACATCTTCGACTTGGGTTATCTCTTGCCAAAACTTTAAAGTCCCCAAATACAGAGGTGTTTAATTTCTATCTCCTCCATTTGGCTTCTATATGGGCGATGGCCATTAAAAAAATCTGCCCCCCTACCCACATTCAATTAACTCCACACCCCGCTAAATTCTTCTGCCTTACGACAGCGCGCATTACACCGTTCGGCGAATTTCCCAGGGGTCTCACAGTGGGCGCCGGGGCCCAGGCGAGCGACAAAACCCACCTTGTATCTGCTACCCTTACCTGGGATTTAAGATCTGCTCAATGTTAGAAGCACTAGATTTTAAGTGTATAAAGTGTGGTGGAAATGGAAATGTCTGAACCGTTTCAAACGTCGACGTTCATTGCGGTCTTGTACTACTTAGATTGATATAAATGATTTTTATATACAGGCCTGTTTTGCAAGTCCGAAATAATACCTACTTGATAAGAATGCATTTACACCTAATTTTTTCTTGATATTTTTATCTTATATTGAATACTGCTGGCTGCTTCTCTTAGCCATTGTATGTGTTCTAAAGCCAGCAACACTTAAGTTGTGACACATATTCAAAGGCAACTATGATAGATACGTATAGTCTGTCTTCATTAGGCATCTATCTGTATATATCTACATATAAGATATGTTAAGCGGTTACCGTTGCCGACCAGAAGAAGGGAAACGGAGAGGGGGTGGTATAGAAGATTTTCATGATGGTGCACTTTAAAATTAAAATAAATAAATAAATAAATATCGCCAGACGAACACACCAACTGTATGGTCCCAAACTAAGCAACGCTTGTACTATGGGTACCGTACAATGGACTGGGGGCGATCCCAGTGACACCCAGACCAGGGCAAATTACGAAAAGGCCATTTCCGAAATTTACCCCAGCGGGAATCGAACCCGCAACCACCATGTGCAGTGAACCGAGCGGCCTACGCTCGAACCACTGCGCCAAGCGGTCGTCGAATTGAATCTCTTGCCGGATCTTCTCAGTGGAAGCAGCATTCCGAACCGGTGGTAGATTCTGACTATTCATAGATGCTTTGTTGGCTTACGTGAATAAAAACAATTTTGAGTTTGAGTTTGAGTTTGAGTTTGAACCCATAAACATGCAACGACGCTAAAACGGCGTAAAACCGACGCAACGCCTTACTAATTACACTGCCTTTCACTTCCGTTTTGTTATAACCTGACGTTTTATTTTTACTCAGCTAATTTATTTCCTTTTATATTTATTTATTTGAAAAGAAAACCAAAAGCATCACAAAAAGTTTGTACATAATACCATATTATATAAAAATAAAGCCAATAACAGGTTTTCCTTAATTAACTGATAGTCATTAACAAAGCGAGGTGCTAGCCAGCGAAGCACTCAGCATAGACTATATCTGAAAAGTATTACATAATAATGATGGTGTAAGTATACAACATAGAAAGAATCAAATTATACTTGAATTATTAAAATAAAAACTTGAACATATATTAGTGACCTGAGATATAGCAGGCAATATCCTCACTGTCCACACGCACCCTTAAGAATTTTTACTCAGTTCCTAAGTCTGCCTACCCTTTTGAAGAGTATACGCGTGATGGTAGATCTATACAACTTTGAAAATTGTGATGACATGATGGTGTACGATTGATGTTATTGTATTTTGACGACCGCTTGGCGCAGTGGTTCGAGCGTAGGCCGCTCGGCTCACTACATGCATATGGTGGTTGCGGTATCGATTCCGGTCTGGGCAAATTTCGGAAATGGCCTTTTCCTAATTTGCCCAGGTCTGGGTGTCACTGGGATCGTGCCAATGGTATTTCCAAGCATCTCTAGGCTACGGTAACTGCTTAGAATTAAGTGGATTACACACTTGTTTTCCTAATTTGTTATATTAAAAAGCTCCACATAGTTAAGTACTAAGACTAAAACGAGCTGGGGTCCCAATCACATCTCAACCTGGCCCCAGTGCCCCAAACTCGGCCCAGCAGGTTACATAATGGGCAGAGGTCGGTATTTTACTGGTGGGGGCTTGACATACCGCTTTTACGACTACATAAATTTTGCAAACTTTGACGAGTCACTGTATGCGTTGCGGACAATTGACAAAACCAGCTTCAGCTTAAAATAACTATGTCATCTAGGCGGAAACAAAATTGACAGATATTTTTTGTTTGGGACCTATCCCGCCACACACTCCCCCCACTTTTACTCCTGTAAGCCAGGATTGCCAATGATGTCTAATGATGAGGCCCCGAGGTTTGACCCTCGACTAGTCCCGGGGAAAAGCTAAATGTGACAAAAAAAATATTTTAAACTATTATTAACAAAAATAAAAAAATCAGAAAAGAAAATCCAGTCAGTTTTTGTCTCTCGTCTCTACCACGGTGAACCCTGTGACGAAATATAATCCTACTAATATTATAAATGCGAAAGTTTGTGAGTGTGGATGTATGTATGTATGTATGTATGTATGTATGTATGTATGTATGTATGTTTGTTACTCCTTCACGCAAAAACTACTGAACGGATTTGGATGAAATTTGGAACACAGATAGATTATAACCGGGATTAACATATAGGATACTTTTTAACCCAATAATCCAATACTACGCGGATGAAGTCGCGGGGCACAGCTAGTAAAAAATATTTTCAGATACCTATAGACTACAGCTCATACGGCGTAAAGTTGCTACAGCTGTAGGTATATATAGTTGCTATAGTTGCGTATAGCTGCGTTTCGTACGATGCGTGAGGGAGCCGGTAGACCAACCCCTCCTCCCTTCCCCCTACTCTGTCCCATTGCCCTACAGATCGGTAAGGTACGAGAAATGCCAGAATATTATTAAATGAATCTACAAGCTATGATAAGTGCTTAACATCGGCCGGGTCATACCATTGTTTATCGGACTTTGATAATCTATACAAATAAATAAAATTGGAGTGTCTGTTTGTAATATCAAATTAACACCTTTTCACTAAATGCAAATGAAAGTACATACGACACCTATAGCAAAAACGTGCTTTAAAAAAAAATTGTCTGTCTGTCTGTGTGTTTGTTCCGGGTAATCTCCGAAACGGCTGGACCGATTTTGACAGGACTTTCACTGGCAGATTGCTGATGTTATAAGCAGTAACTAATGGTACTTTTATTTTAGAAAAACGAATTTTTAAAAATGGGTCCTGTCGCGCGGGCTCTAAACGCGGGAGCGGGCTGTTTTCCACGCGGACGAAGTCGCGGGCTCAGCTAGTATGCTTATAAAAATTGAATATGACATACTAAATTCGTCGAAATACCTTCGTTTCTAGGCAACTGCCACAAATAACCACACGCCTAATTTATGTCCAAGTCATAACAAATAGCCACCACAAAATACCCAGACGTTAATAACAAGGCTTAAGTATACCTATATTTCTTCTAGGAAATTACTCTTTTAAAATAATAGTGGCCAAAATAGACGGTTCTATTTAGCGCCAAGCTTTTCGCATAAGAGTCTGGTAATTTTGACGAATGCCCGTTTCCACTGAACGACTACAACGTTCAGAAACTCTCGCTGGAATATATTATGTATGTTTAAAATGATATGGAAATGTTTCAGAGTGGTGAAGATGGCGGATCATAAGTCTGGAAATTCCGGAGAATCCTAATTGACCTGAGATTCTCCTTACTTAATGGTGGGCGTAGAAAATTAGATTGTTTGGAACTTGGCTTTTGGCGTAACGTAGTTAATTAATACAGAGTGGGAAATCCATATGGTTGCAAGAAAACTAACACTTAAGTATTGATAGTGGCAAGTTTCGCTGAAAAGAAACATTAGGTACTTTATTTTCAGAAATAAGTAAAACTCTATTCAAAGATTTTGGTTAATCATCTGTTTGAGCCGGGAATCGAACCGGGTGAATTGGAAAAAAACTGCAGTATTTCTTAAACGATACCAGTCGAAAGGATCAATCGTACATCCGTCTCTATGACGATACGATTACGTTAGGAGATTCTGTCAGGCCCACAGTACTCGTACTCATGCATATGCGTAGGTATTATTCCGGACTTCTGAAAGATCAGGTAGAAGGTTTGTGAATCCATTTCAAAACAAAGTAGAAGCCAAAAGAAATCTGATAGACACCAATGCACACAAAAACATAAGAATATTCCTTCTTACTTTCACAAGATACGGTGTCAAAATATTGAACCGTACATTGGCTTGTTTCCGAATCTATGACCTTTTAACCTTGACTGTCAATATACCGGAGCCTATAGATTTGTCTAGACAGACAGACGAACGATTTTATTGATACCTCGACAAGTTTAGCCATAGCTTTAGCTAGCGAAATTGACGATTCGATATGCTGAATGAATAAACGGCATTAATAATATAAAATACATAAACACATACAGACTTTTTTCAAAAGTTCGTAATGTTAAAAGGGTTTCTATTGTTTTTTATCGAAAACAATGTTTTTTTTTAAATACAAAAACATTATTATCTGTGAATTTCAAAAATGACACATTTCAAGCACTTTGCATTTTCTTTTACAAACTGATCAAGTACGTACTTACTAAATATTAGTACGTAACACGGCATAAATATAATTATTATTTTTATGTGAAGAGACCGCAATCACAGATCGCAAACAGTGATTAGCAAATCTTAAAAATAACAGTGCTGTCTAGGGACGCACGGAAGAAGCGAAGCTTTATGGTATAAAGCGTAGGGCGCTGCCACTCTGTATACCTATATGTATCGTGTAACGCTACTGACGCTTAGTACGGACAGAGTGGCAGTGAGGCGAGTGCCCCGAACGTCCGTATAGCTTTGCTTGAAAATCTGGATTGATGCCACTTGATATTACTTTTGCTGGCTCCCTGTAGTAGTTCTACGCGCTCCATTTACGTTATTTTTTTCGTCTGATAATATATACATATTTCCAATATTCCCGCGGGAAGTTTTTGACGGGAAATTATCACATATTTCCTGTATTATCTACAAAGTGTACTCCGTTCGTTACTCGCGTTATTTTTAACAAAACAAATACAGTTTTAACATCAAACGACGCCGCCGATTCCCCAGAGTGTCGGTATAACATTAATAATACACGTGACAAACAAAAATCAACTTTTAACCGGATGTGTTAAAGTTGAAAATCGTTCAGTGTTCGCGTTATGAGTAATTCAGTTAAAGAGAACCAACGGCTTTTATTTTAAAGGGGTTTATTGAAAACATTGTAGGACTTTATGGGCTATGTGGGCTTTCAGATTCAAGGCTTCCTTTTATTACGTGACTTGCGATTAAATTAAGTGATAACTACCTATTTTTTAACAAAGTTATATTGTTATACTTAAATTAAATGAACCACCTTTTCAAGGATTTATGAGATAAATTCATTGATAATGATTTTTGATCTTTATTAGTTAATTACGATGACTTAATCATGACAATCATGGCAATTATTTCATTACCTTAACACCTATGTCATATAAATTGAAAATGTTGTATACCGGTTTGTGCATCCATCGTACAGGAACCACTCAATCAATTTTAATGAAACTCATCAAAATGATAGCTTTCTTTCTGATCATTATCAAACAATTCATGGAATACCTATTTAGCGAATAGGATCAGCCACTTCACACAGAGCAAGTAAGCGTGGAAACTCACTAAATGATAAAGATCACAACATCCATTTTCAAAATCCAGAAGCGCACATTACACACTACTTAGTAGCTATTAAGGTCGAAAATCGCCCTCAAGGGCTTATAAGATTGAATAGACTTACGTAACCTTGACACCCCTGAAATATAGTACCTACTGAAAAACTACCTATTAAAATTGTGTGCCAAACGGATGAGGAAAATGAAAATATTTTTTTATGAAAAGAAACGAGTTGTTTCAGGAACTCAGTATCGCTACTCAAGTGTTTAAAGCTGGCATTAGTAAATCTATATATTAATACGTGAAGCAAAAACATTGTAACGCTTTTTACGAAAATTGCGCGGACGGAGGAGTTTGAAATTTGGTACACTTATAGTTTATATAGAGAAGGAGTGCAGAATGCTAATATTTTTTAAAAATTATGCATTAAAAATACATAAAATCACAAAATAAAACATTACACACATTACCATGCGTTTTACACACACACATGACACATACACATTTGTAACTTCCACTTGGTAACTGACTGACTGGCTGACTGACAAACGGTGACAGTTTTTTTTATTTATTCCGGAGGGCGGGACTTCCATAGTGCATTCTGCGTGCCAGTATCAAATAGTATTTGACAATAGAACCTTAATGACGTTTAAAATTAAAATTTAAACGAATTATGGTCGAATTTCGACCACGGGCGACCACTAGTGGATTATAAATCTGAGTTCCATGCCAATTTATTACTGAGCTTGTCCAACTCAGGTAGTCAAACTGTTACTTGATGTGAACTTCAAGTAGCGAAGGCAAACGTAAATTACGAGTTAACGCGACGAACCTTATAATAATACAGAATGATGAACGGCGGAATAACAGCCCGCGCTTTCACGAAATAATAATATTAACTTATTCATTCATATTTCAGGACTTTGATGGAGGAGGTCGCAAACTAGTGGCAACACTACGGCCGGTCGAGACCAACCTTAATTATGGCGAATAAATAAATAAACATTGCCAGACGAACACACCAACTGTATGGTCTCAAACTAAGCAACGCTTGTACTATGGGTACCGTACAACGGACTGGGGACGATTTCACTGACAACTAGACCGGGGAAAATTACGAAAAGGCCATTTCCGAAATTTACCCTGACGGGAATCGAAGCCGCAACCACCCGGTGTAGCCAAGCGGTCTACGCTCGAACCACTGCGCCAAGCGGTCTTCCAGTAGGTAGTAGGGAGTAGGTAAGTATTTCATTACAGTGTAGCGCCAGTTTAGGGTGGTAGAGCCAAGCTGTAGCCAACTGACTACCGCTCCTCATATACAGGCTAGTCCTAAGTAGTACTACCATCTCACAGAAGACCGGCTAAAAGTAGTATAATAGCCGCGTTTCATTCAATGAGTGATAGTGATGAAACATTTCACAGGTAGCGTGTGAAAAATCATTATGATATATAGGTTTTCGTAAGTAGCACCTGCTACATAGGTAGAAACTGTTAAAATCATTGCAATTAAATCGCTAATCGTTTGGTGCTACCACGGTTTTTATGATAAATCATCGACCAGTGACTTCATGGGATAAAGTGTCATACTGAAAAATTCACTATGAATAAAATCAAAGACTGAAAAATCACATGTGAAGTAACAGTGAAAGAAAAATATACTTTCACGAAATGAAAATGAATTGAAAGTAGCAATCGACGACCGCTCGGCGCAGTGGTTCGAGCGTAGGCCGCTCGGCTCACTGCATCGGGTAGTTGCGGGTTCGATTCCCGTCAGGGTAAATTTCGGAAATGGCCTTTTCGTAATTTTCCCTGGTCTGGGTGTCACTGGGATCGCCCCCAGTCCATTGTACGGTACCCATAGTACAAGCGTTGCTTTGTTTGGGACCATACAGTTGGTGTGTTCGTCTGGCGATATTATATATTATTATTATTAATCACTAGCTGTGCCCCGCGACTTCATCCGCGTAGTATTGGATTATTGGGTTAAAAAGTATCCTATATGTTAATCCCGGTTATAATCTATCTGTGGTCCAAATTTCATCCAAATCCGTTCAGTAGTTTTTGCGTGAAGGAGTAACAAACATACATACATACATACCTACATACATCCACACTCACAAACTTTCGCATTTATAATATTAGTAGGATATCCACGCCTAATGAGTGAGAGAGCTGGCAGCTAAAATCCCCTACCCTTTCTCCCCCCCTCTATCCCAATCCCCGCTCCCCTTTAAGCCGGCAACGTGCGAGCAATGCCATTGGTATTGCAAGCATCTATAGGCCACCGTAACTGCTTAAAATCAGGCGGTTTTTAATCTTGTTTGCTGCTTTTGTTATTGAAATAAAACTATTTTTCGGATTTTATCGCGTTTATTAACTTTATGTTCCCGACGTTTCGGTTGCTTTACAGCAGCCATGGTCACGGGGGGACTGAGGTGTTAGACGTCCTGATGTCATAGTTAGTAACTGGGTACCCTCATATTTAGTTGTTGTTTGCGGTCCGATCCACGCAGAAAGTGCTCACAGTGTCTCGAGGTCTTGCAATGGTACGCTTGGTACGTCGGGAACATAAAGTTAATAAACGCGATAAAATCCGAAAAATAGTTTTATTTCAATGTGTAGTATTCGCGTAAATATAAGAAAACAATATGCTTTTGTTATATTAAAAAAGAGTCACTGAAAAGTTCATGTTGGTGCACTTACTTACTAGGATTTGATCCTACGACTGTTTTAACACAAGCCAGGGTCATTACCACTGTGCTACCACGAGGCTACTGGGCTACGATATAACATGATAATGTTTTGCGTATACACAAATCAGTTGAATAGAAGACAAAATGTAAAGCGCGCGGCGAGGCTAACGTGACAATATGAGACATGGCCGGATGACGTGAGGGTGTGTCATCAGCTAATGTCTGCTGGTGGTGCGAGCTCATGAGATACAGCGTTTTAGTCTGTATTCATCTATAACTATTTATAAAGGGTATAATTTGACAGGCATTTAAAAAAAATTGAATTACCTCCCTCGGGTTTGTATCCCCATGGAAAAATTCCATTGCGGGTTCTGGGGGGTAATATAAACAAATATTATTGCACTTCTCATAATCGCATCGCAATCACATATTCGCTTACTACTATTCTAATATTTTCCAAATAAATTTAAAAATGTCAAGAATACAGTCACTTAAAGTTTCCGAATCCGTTTCCGATATCGATTCGAATGGTTTAAAATACCACCGCTGGTCTGGGTGTCACTGGGATCTCTCCCAGTCCATAGTACAAGCATTACTTAGTTTGGTACCATACAGTTGGTTTGTTAGTCTGGCTATAAAAGCAAACATTTAGTAGCAACCAACAGGTACAAACCCGGTGCCACAAAATATCAAGGTTTAATGTATTATTTTTGCTTTAATTTTCCTTAACATCGTCTTTTCTCTTCTCCCTTATCACTTGCTCCATGCCGTAATGCTCGCTCGTTTGTCTGCAGCTATCAAATTATTCGCAGATCGCCCCTTTAGCCAATGAAGCTTAATGTCCATACCGCTATTGTGTTTAATGTTCTACACTACGACTCTACGTTTCGATTAAACAAAAATAGACTTTAATACAGTAGTAGTAGAGTACCTAGATCACTTATGAAGTGTTAATAGTACGAGAAAAGCTGTCACAACCCCGGGTAGAGTCAGTGGCTACAGCTAGACTTTACGTCCGCAAAACTTAAAAGTTCTGGCAATTATGATAAGGACCTCTAAGTGAAAAAATAGTTCAACAAACCTGCATGTACCATCAACAAAGTTGACGCTTGATCAATTTTTAACACTTTACCCTTGCAGGCAGTAATCATAGGATGCCTCGCGCATTATGTTGTTGTCCAATGAGACGAAAAGCGTCCGATGAGACAATTTTTTTTAGAAAGCCATTTGTAATAGTTTTTATGACCATGATAGTCGCATGTGGCTGCTGGTCACTGCATACAAAATGCAACCTTAAGGTGATCAAGCGTCGAGTTTGTTGACTGTATGTACCACCATGTTATATTATTAAACAAAGATCATTTAAAACTAAATTGTACTCTGAAAACCAGGGCGCGCCTTCCACCCAACTTCAAAGATAATACATGTTTCATTAGGCCGGGAACACACCGGCGGGGACGCCCAAATCCACCGTTTATAGCTGTTTAGTGTTGTTAGTCTCGTAAGTGTGTTAGCGAATTAAAATATCATGGACACAGGACAGGTAACGGACAGAAGTTTAAAAAAAAAACTTTTAATATACAAATCATAGAAACAATTAAATATACATTGAAAAATGTTCTAATGTCGCCATTTATATAATGAACTTTATGTCGCTACAAATAAGAGAGTACCAACGATTCGTCACTTGGTGTCGACCGACTTACTTCTTACTATTAGGTATACTAATAAATCATAAAACTACCATTATTCACTTAGTACTCTGTAAACTGAGTACTCTAACTACGAATTGCTAAATATTTTGTCGGTTGGACAATGATACCTATAAAGTACTTTGTCACAAATTTAATAAATATAAAAATATTTATTTTTTAAAATTAAAAACTTTTAATCAGCACATTATACAAAGTTTATCACACAATAAACAACAACGGAAAAGATATAAGGTGGTTGACCAATGAGTATCGCTTCAGTGGCAAGGTGATAGAGGCAAGCTTTAGGGAATTGATCACAGCTCATATATGGTCTACCACCCTTTTACGGGAGATTGGCGTAAAGTAGCAATTATAGCTGTGTTTCGTATGTCCCCCCGTCCATTCCTCCCCCTCTGTCCCACTCTCCTTCAGTTCGGCAACGTGCGAGCAATGCCGTTGGTATTGCAAGTATCTATAGGCTACGATAACTGCTTAATATCAGGCGGATCGTACGCTTGTTTGCCGACTTTATTATATAAAAAGCAACCTGTGCCGAAAGGTATTTGGCTCAGATATTAATAATTATGTTATAGCGAAAAAAAGGTCTTTGGTTATGACTATGTCTAGGATGGCAGTATGGATAATTTCGTTTTGTACTAACATAATCAACAACAGTGTTAAAACAATATAGGGTACTGGTCATTTAAATAGCACACACAACAAAATTATGTGCTTCCAGCGCTAAACCGCCTTACCCATACGATTAAAACAATTAACATATTAAATTACGCACATTAGGTACGTTTTATGAAATCATTTGACGGGCCTAACCGACAATAACGATGTGCCATCACCCGTTTACGAGTAAAGCATGTTATGTGTATATTTCGCGAGTGGGTTCTTAGCCTTAAAACATCACGTATCCGCCATAAAGACGGCTAAACTACTTAACAGGTCGGTAAGCTCTTTTTGTCCAAACATTACTTAGTTGTAATAGTCCACTGCTGGGCAAAAATGCCTTCTATTTTATAACTGTGGTCGCTTGATATTTTTGCTCTAGATAAATGAAACAACTTCAGGCAACTGAAGTACTGAAGAATGATAAAAAAATCTAAGGGTGTTAGCACGCCTATGATGGAATGAGGTGACAATGGACGTCGAATGTCAATTGTCTTTAGATTTTCTAAGACATGCAGATTATAATGTTTTCCTTCACCGTAAGCAAGTGATAATCACAATCGCAATTTTTTTTCAAAAACCCTGAAGTGCGAGCCAATTTTGGAACCCAGGACCTTGTGTCCGCAAGACGCTTGCTCAAATCGTCTGTCACTGCTTATTTCTAATAATAAAGCACCTATTTCTAAATAACTATATCAATGAAAATGAGTCCACCAAGTCGGTTACATTTCTGTCGGCAACAAACAATATATAACCGACAAGCCTAGTAATTACGTCGTACGCGGCATGATCGATAACCTTTGCAGTCGGCGCCAGCGAGGCTATTGTGTTCCTAGCTTTACCACGAATACAAACACCTTTGTGTGAGTTTGCATGTTAAATTTAGTTTTTAGTTATTATTGTTGTTATGAATAATGAAAGTTTTTCCATGACAAGAAAATAACTTTGATAATAAAAGGTCTAAGGTCTTATAATAATAGTGCCAAGTACGGTTGAGAGGTTAAGCCCTTTAGGCGGGGATCTTTGGGAAATTGAAGTTTTCAAACACGCTAGATTCGGAACCCATAGAAAAGATAATGATACGACTTTTATCCTGTCGTTTAGATGACTTCATCTACTTCACTGTATCAAAAAAAACTCTATAATCGATCTAAATCTTATTTTCAGCACAATGGTAAGTACTTATAGGAAAAAAAACTGCCAAATTAAATCAAAATGTTCTATGATTTTTGTTACTCTATTTGATTCGATTCGATTCGATTTATGGCCTGAATCCCCCTCATGTTGAGGGGAGGCCCGTGCCCAGCAGTGGGACGTCAAAAGGGCTAAATTATTATTTTATTTACTTCAATACTACCTCAGGTTTCATTACTTTGACTTTAATATAAAAATAAATAAGTAAGTGAAATTTTTGATTTAGCTGAAAAGAAATGAGCGAAATTTTTGAAATTCAAATAGGTAGGTAATATCAAATATCAAAAGTGAGATTAAATTGACTTATGACTTATAGTGAGATTAAAGTATAAAAACATTTCCCGTGACAGAACCTGAGCTATAAAGGAATAATTTAAGATTTAGTATCTAATAAAGTTGGAGCGCACGAGGCCAGCCTGGGCGCGTAATTTCGTTTTTTAATCTGTTGGAAACAGGTGGTTCTTGGCAAACTTATCCTTTCTAATCAATGTTTTTTTTCATTATCTACGTGGTAGTGTCTTCTCTCTTACGAGCGTGCTCTCGTGATCTTTGATAGGTCCGCTTCAGAAGAACATTATTAGACATACAGTAAGAACAAAAACCGTTCAGAAACCCCAATAAATGTAGAAAAAAAAATATTTAGACCTTTTGACGTCCCAGTCCTGGGCACGGGCCGCCTCTCCTACGAGGGTGATTCAGGCCGTAATCCACCACGCCGGCCCAGTGCGGGTTGGCGGATTTCACATGTCTTACGAAAATTGGTTAGATTTTCTAAGACATGCAGGTTTCCTCACGATGTTTTCCTTCACCGTAAGCAAGTGATACTCATATAGACATTATTATTCGCACATAGATCGTGTGAAACCCAGAGGTGCGAGCCGGGGTTTGAACACAGGACCTTGTGGCCGCAAGACGCGTGCTCAACCAATCGGCTATCACTGCTGTCAATAAACTTAGACAAAAGAATAATATTCTAGTGAGGATCGCATCGCTCGGGATTGCTGCGGCCCCGATCGGCGATACCTCAACTTTATGGACGCCTTCATAGCGGAGAACCGCGGAATGATTTATGACTTATTACTTTTAATATAGATAGATACTTACAGAGATGTTAATACCGAATGAAATAGGCACGCATAGTTGATTGTATGGTGTCCATGGTATCAATAAAATATTTGTTTTTTGGTGGTAGAGTCAAAGAGTAGACAAATAAATAAAGCCCCTTCCTCTCCCTTTGGTATTGCAAGCACCTATAGACTACGTTAACTGATGAACATCAAGTAGGTCGACCATTTGTTAACCGACTTTGATCTTTAAAAAAAAATACTGTCTCCGTCTGATCTCGATGGCTGTGACTGTCATTTTTATTAAGCTATGTTTTATGTTGGTATGTCTAGTCATTTTTAACCCCCGACAAAAAAGAGGGGGGTTTGTGGCATCGTAGCGCCCAAGCGGATGAACCGATTTCAATTTAGTTTTTTTTTGGATAGTTAATCTGATTGAGAGTTTTCTTAGCTATGTTTCATGAAAATCGGTTCAGCCGTTTGAAAATTATCAGCTCTTTTGTAGTCTAAAAAGTCGACGCATCGGTGGTTTTCTTAATTTTCAATTTTAGTTATATTTACTTGTTAAAATTAATTTTCGAGAGATTTATTACAATATTATTTTTTCGAAATATCCGTAAACAACAATTTCCTTATTTTATTTTGTTACGAAATGGCGCGTACTGTATCAATACAATATGAAGCCCACTTGAATAATGGCAACACTAAACCAAGAGCAGCATATAACTGAGTGGATTCACAAATGTCAAGAAAAGCCTGACTGCGAGATAGGCCTCGAGTGATAGACCAACATAACTCGACCTCACCCGTTACCGTGCCGTTCACGAAATCTCTATTTTTCTTGAGGTCTTCTGAAATTGGTCGTTCCATTTACCCTACAAATTACAAAGACTCGTACGTTAAGGAATTTCGTATTTTCGGTGGGGTCTTCTTAAAATTGTCGGTTAGCGGCGAACGCGCGCGATTGCCTGCCACTTTTCTACGCGGTTGATTTATTTCCTCATTACGATCGCTATAGAGTGGTTGTAACCGCCCGTTCGTTTTAAAATTGCACATTTTATACATTTTCAGGGAGACAGGTGAATGATATATTATTATCATGTTCATTTTGTTTGGAAAAAAATGTTTTTTGTCTGAATATAATATTTCCAAAGTACGTAGGCTATACTGATCGCGTTTATTTATAAAATTAATATTATTTTTCAAGAATATGAATCAGTAGCATTGCACCATTTCACTGAAAATGTTTTGAAGTGAAGCTTCTATACGGACATTCGGGGCGCTCGCCGCGCGGTCACTCTATCCGTGCTAAGCGTCAGACGTTAGTAACGTTACACGTTACATATAGGTATACGGAGTGGCAGCTGCGGCGCCCTACGATTTATACTATAAAGCCTCGCGTCTTTCGGTACCTAGATGGCACTGCTTTTTTTTTCGGAAATTGGATAATAAACTTATACCACATTCAACAAATACTATCACTAACTGAACGGAGAAAGAAAATAATGGTAAGGATTCAAAAGACGTGTGAAGTCCACCAACCAAGGTCGAGACAGTGCGGTGGGTTGTGGCTTGAAATCCTATTGAGGAGGAACGTGCCTTGTATAATGGACTTAGGCTCGCCCCCTATTGCATTAGTGGCATTAATACTAGGTGGTAGACCGAAGCTGTAGCCAATTGATTACAGCACATACAAGGTGAAACATAATGGGTATACTTTTTTTTTCAAAACTTAACTTTGTAATTCTTAAACCATCAGCTTTGGAGGGAACTTGAAAAACAAAAGGTGTTACAGGAATACAGCTGTTTACATATTTCACAAGTCTACAAAACCTTTAGTACTTCAATTGTCCCACAAAGCCGATAGTTTGAGATTTACAAAGTTAAGTTGCAAAAAAAATAGTATACCCTTTTTGTTTCACCTAGTATACTGGCTAGGTCTACCGAGATAGTACCACCTCTCCTCACCATCTCACACAAGATCGACGTAAAGTAGTTGTTATAGCTGCGTTTCGTACGATTATTATTTCTTCCTCCCTCTTACACAGCCCTTCAGGTCGGTAACGTGCGAGCAATGCCTTTGGTATTACAATGCAAGTATATATAGGATAGTTAAGTATTTCACATCAGGCAGGTACTCATGTTTGCCGACTTTTTTCGCACGGAGAAATTAATTAATTAGAAATGAATTAAGAAATTTGGGTGCACCTATGTCTTCGGGTGTTTATTTTATTTTATTGACATTTCAAGACAGAATTGACTGTGTATACTCGTCTCTGTCACTCGTATTGCAAATTAAATCAGGAGGACACTGTCGGATATATGATAAATGTTCAATTAAATGCGAGCTCTATTTTTGTAATACCTTTTTGCTCTAACGTTGCTCACATTGCAATCAATAAAGCACCTAAGTACTAAGTAAATAAAAATAAAATTCTAATCTCTCAATCGTTACTCAATTTATCTTAACCGAAATAGGAATCCATTACCCACCGGCCTAACGAATCCAATTCTTACCCAACCTAAATCAAACTCTTGGCGTATCTTACAGGCAGTTCGGTAAAAGTCAGGGACAGCAGTGGTACAGGGGTACAGGGGTACAGGGGTACAGGGGCACAGGGGCACCCAAATGAATTGTCCGCGGGGCCGGTAACAGCCCGCGGGCACGCGACAGTCAATACACAACGACATTGAGCTGGGGACTGACAAATTACTGTGCCATTATCAGACCATTGGCATTTTTTGCGATCTCACGGCAGAATAATCGTATACAGGGTGGTCCAAAAGTCCTATACAATAATTTTTGCTAAACAATACAGTAGCTGATGTGCAGATGTCTTCTGAAGAAAAACTGTACGTACCTATAATATTTTCTGAGTTACGGGTCTTTAAATATTGGTCACAACTTTCGTGTGGCGGCCTTAGAACACATCTAGCCTAGAAAACACTATCAAAAACGTCGTAACTGTATCTCCCTTTTTCATAAACGTGGATCAGCGTTTGTATAGTTCAACCATGCTTAGTCTCCTTCTTTCAAATGTCAAATGACTGATGACAGAAAGAGATAGTTCAGTGTAACTATTCGCCCGCTAATACAAGTTTATTATTTATAAGAGGTGTAAGGTATATCAGTGTGAACATAGTACTCGAGATATACTTATGTCAATTATTAATTAATATTAGAAGGAAATAATATTAAAAAAGTAGGGTATGGATTTTGATAAAAAAATATTATAGCACTTAATTCTACGCCCAATACTTACTAATCCAAAGCCCAAAGTATTAACTCGGACTTAAGAAACAGCCTGTATATTGATGAACATTCGATCGATCATCGATCGACCGGATGGATCGATCGACAGTCGATCGATTAATATAGTAACTGGAGGTTCAAAAATACAACAAACTAGTTCTCATGAAAATCTCGCCAAGTTTCTAAATTGTAAATAACAATCTGAATAATTCAGTCAGACTCGTCATTGGCTAGTTATTTGTACACGGGATCATAATGCGGGCAGTAACCGGACCCTCGGAGCTGGTTCACGGTGATAGGGGCTTTACTATTTATGTGCGGAAAGGAGCTCTGAATTATATGTGAGAAGGTTTGAGTATGGTTCAATATATCTTTATATAGTTAGAGACAGGGCGGAGAAAACTTATAAAATGATTTAAAATAAAAAAAGAAGAATAATAACAAATTTGAATTTGTAAACGACTTCTTTACCAAAGCGGATTTTAAAACGATTTCAAATAACCAATAACACATAACTTACCTCATATCTATCCTACTAATATTATAAATGTGAAGGTTTGTGAGTGTGGATGTATGTTTGTTACACCTTCACGCAAAAACTACTAAACGGATTTGGATGAAATTTGGAACACAGATAGTTTATAACCGGGATTAACATATAGGATACTTTTTATCCCGATAATCCCGAAATTTTTGTTACGTTAAATACTACGCGGACGAAGTCGGGGGGCACAGCTAGTAGATAATATATATAAAAAATAATCGTTTTCCTTGGTCATTGCATCACGCGTAAGCGGATGGAAGGATTTCGCTAATTCTTTACTTGTTGTGTTTATGTGCCCGTGGTGAAAAATAAGACGGGTGACTCATCTGATAAAAACAATTATAGGCCTATTTCGCTTGGTACCGTCATTGGCAAGGTGCTGGACAGCCTGCTTGAGAGACAGTTAAAAACACATATCAAATTAAACGACGCGCAGTTTGGTTTTAGAACCAGTTTGTCTACGGAAAGTGCAATACTGTGTCTCAAGCAGACGGTGCGGTACTACACAGACAGGAAGACACCAGTCTATGGCTGTTTTCTCGATCTGTCTAAAGCCTTTGATCTGGTTAATTATGAAATCCTGTGGCGTAAACTGTCAGACGATACAGATGTACCTACTGAGGTTATTAACATACTAAAGCTCTGGTATAGCAATCAGAAAAATTATGTTAGGTGGGCAGATGCGCAATCTGTATCGTATGGGCTAGATTGTGGTGTGAGGCAGGGGGGGTTGACTTCACCCATTTTGTTTAACCTGTATATGGACCGCCTGGTTGGTGAGCTGAGCAGCACCATGGTTGGTTGTTCTGTTGATGGGAAAATGATCAACAACATAAGTTACGCTGATGACATGGTGCTGCTTAGCCCATCAATCTGTGGGTTAAGGAGACTACTGGCCGCCTGTGAGAGATATGCGGAGGCGCATGGTTTGAGGTATAATGCTACTAAAAGTGAAGTGATAGTTTTTAAAGTCCGTAATAATACTCCGGCATACATACCACCTGTAAAACTACGAGGAACACCGTTGAAAGTAGTCACTAAATTTAAATACCTCGGACATGTTGTCACGGATTGTCTCACAGATGACCTTGATATTGATAGGGAGCGCAGAGCGTTGGCAGTCAGGTGTAATATGCTGGCCCGCAGGTTTGCAAGGTGCTCTAGAGCGGTAAAATTAACTCTTTTTAGAGCCTATTGTCAGTCGTTTTACTCGTGCAGCCTGTGGGTTAGATATACGCAGCTGGCTTACAACGCTCTGCGTATTCAGTATAAAAATGCGTTGAGGATGTTGTTGTGGCTGCCTCGATTTTGCAGTGCTTCGGGCATGTTTGCGGAAGCGAGACTTGATGACTTTTATGGCATCATGCGCAAGCGGTGTGCATCAATGCTACGGCGTTTCAGAGGCAGCCCTAACAATATTCTAGCTACACTGGCGGACAAAATTGATGGTCCATTTGTCAAGCACTGGGCCAGTAGACATGTACGCTCTGACGTATATGTCACCAATTAGCTTTAAGTATGTACATTTTATTTACCCACTAACAATAGATTAAGACGTTTCTACTAACATAATATGGATCTTTGGTCTGAAATAAAGAAATTTGAATTTGAATTTGAATTTATTATTGTCAGGAGAAGGTAAGGAGGTAGAAGAAAAAAATAATAAAGTTGAGCGGAACAATTCAATATTCAAAGTTAAGACAGGACAACGTATGTGGGGTCAGAATCCAAGTATCGTAATAGTTCCAAATATAAATGTGTTATCTAAAGGCGAGATTAAATGATATTCAATACTCAATTCAAATCGGAAAACAAATAAACTCGTATTGAACCAATATTTTCGAAAATATCTTCTTTGTATAATTAATAATTTCCTCTATTACCGCACTCTTAAAGCTTATTTTCCCCAAAACCAGTTTCCTAAAATAGGCCTCAGTTATATATCAATTGCGTCCCGCTCGAGTGCTTATTCGTAAGTTTGTCACTCGGCAGACGAAGGGCGACAGGGGAAACCTTCGCCACTGATCTACACTGACTACTGAACCTGTCAACTGCTTATCCTGATATATGTACCTACAGCTCTGAACAGTTCTCTTTATGGAGGGATGTTTAAAAAACTGGCCAAGTGCGTGTCGTATCACGCTCAATGTAGGGTTCCGTAGCCATTTCAAGAACGAAATGATAATTTTGGAAACACCATTTAATTTACAAATACTTTTTTAATGATACCCCACATTATGGGGTAACTAAATAAAGTCCTCTTTTTCCATGTAAGGGGAGCCAACCCAAAAAAAAATAATATTTTGCTACATTTTATATTTTTGAAAATGAGATCTATTCTTAAGGTCTGTACCAAAACTCATCAACTTCCGACAACAACTCTGGAAGTCATGGTACTGGTTATCGTGACAGACTGGGATGGACAGAACCGACAGACGAACGAACGCACTCGATGATCTTATAAGGTGAAATAGTGACGTAGTTTGTACAAATTTTTGTGCCTACATATCTTCATAGCATTAAGCATTACCTATATTGGGGCCAAATATCCGCTGTACAGCCCTAATTATGTCTCCGAATAATTTTATTTCGGTTTAAATGGCGGTGACACATTTGCGGACAGACAGACGGCCATGGCTGAGCTAAACTACGAAACACTGCAAAATTAAAAAAAAACCTAACCAAAGCCAGACTAAATATACCTACTAATACCAACGGCCACCTCTTTGTAATATTCACAATAATTACATTAATACACAATCGTGTTACAGTAGACAATGCTTGAACTACACCGAATGCAGTCATAAAAACATGGCCGCCATGGCGCGCCAAATTGATTACGAGCATAAACACAGGGATATTATTTAGGTCATGCGTGCCACTGAAACAACTTGGGCTGTTTCGGTACTGTAAACCAAAGGGTTGTCACTCATATCGACCATTTTAAAACTGTATTACATCGATATATCTAACTATCGACAAAGATATCGACACCGAGTATGTATTCCCAAGAGGTAAGACAAGTATGGAGCGCGCGTTTTCTTTTGAAGTCTCAAATGTAAATTCTTTACTACTCAAACTTGACAGACAACATCTTAAGAATGAAGCCCCGTATGAATAAATGGATCTCAAGTCTGCGAGCGGACTTGAGTCATTTAACATAAGAATGACATTTCCAAGATAGCTCTCAGATTTGAGATCGGTTTATTAATATGGTCCTAAGAGCGATCTTGGAAATGTCATTCTTATGTCATACCAGTACAAAACAACACGTCAAAGCGTACTCAATATCGCTCTCAGATTTGAGATAGATTTATTAATAGATACGGCCCTAAGAAGAAGCTATATAACGCCAAGTCAATCTTCAACGAAGTGAACCTTTTTACTACTATGGTGACCTGTTGGTGACCTAGTGCTATGAGAATTTCAGTATATTTGCAATATCTAAATATATATAACTCAAAGGTGACTGACTGACTGACTGACATAGTGATCTATCAACGCACAGCCCAAACCACTGGACGGATCGGGCTGAAATTTGGCATGCAGGTAGATGTTATGACGTAGGCATCCGCTAAGAAAGGATTTTGATTAATTCTACCCCGAAGGGGATAAAATAGGGGATGATTTTAAAGTTAAATTCTAGCTAGTATACATATAAAAGTGTCTACAGAAACGTATAGGTAGTACTTGGGTTCATTAACATTTCAAGATAATATGATTGCCTATATATAGATTATATATGATTGCCTAGTTAAATAGATAACTCTTTATTGTACACAAATATTACACATCTATACAAATAAATAAAATTGGAGTGTCTGTTTGTAATATCAAAATAACACCTTTTCACTAAATGCATATGAAAGTACGTACATACGACACCTATAACAAAAACGCGATTTAAAATGTTTTTGTCTGTCTGTCTGTCTGTCTGTGTGTTTGTTCCGGGTAATCTCCGAAACGGCTGGACCGATTTTGACGGGACTTTCACTGGCAGATAGCTGGTGTTTTAAGGAGTAACTAAGGCTACTTTAATTTTAGAAAAACAATTAGGGTTCCGCGTAAAAAAAATAAAACACATGAAATCAAAGAGTGTCTCCGAAACGGGTGGACCGATTTTGACGGGACTTTCACTGGTAGATAGCTGATGTTATAAGCAGTAACTTAGGCTACTTTTATTTTAGAAAAACTAAATTAAAAAAATGGGTTCTGTCGCGCGGGCTCTCAACGCGGGAGCGGGCTTTTTTGTTAAGTTAAATTCCACGCGGACGAAGTCGCGGGCTCAGCTAGTTACACATACATCATAAGATAGATAAAAACACGAACTAGCAGTAGTGAGTGAGGATTGGGCGGTTTTATTGCAGGCTGCGATCTCTTCCAGACAACCTTTGGGTAGAGAGGATTTTGTCGTAGCCAGCAGTGTACATAAAACATTACATACATTTAAAAACGTTGTAAAGTAAGACGCACTAGTGCGGTAATGTAAATTAAAAGACACTAGTGCGTTATCAGCTACATTATGAACCTAAGAGCTGTGCAATAAGAGCTACTTTACGAGAAAGGTGTGTTGTAATAGTACATTGTTACACAAGGGGTGAATGTAACCGAGACCGTGACGTGGTTTGGCCCGAGACGTTGGTTGGCGCCTGAGCGCAGCGAGGGCGCCAATAGATCGAGGGACACAATCAGTCTTTCACCCGAGGTAAACACTGTGCTTTTCATTACGAATACAAGGAAAGTAAAAATAAAAACAGGAATTGGCTAAAGAAATAATACAAGGAAGTATGAACAATACTTTACACTCGAAAAAAAAAAACATCGGATTGCCGCCAATTTTTTTTTTTCGTTGGCCGGCTAACTTCATTATTTAGCCATTATTTTTCATTTTCATCTTTTAATATTTTGCCCAAATCTATGTTATTTAAAGAAATTGTTGAAACTAAATTATAATTAAGTCATTTAAATATATATATTTTTAATGAATACTTAACTTTATGTTATTTCAATTTTACATCGCGATGTAATTGAGTGACTCTAGAAAAAGTTGGAACATGGTTCCATAGAAATGTGAAAATGGAACTAGTTTTTTTTAAATAATTTGAAGCTGTCAGTTGAAAGCGATTCTCCCTAGGGCGGAAAAAGTATTACTTTCAACCCGCTCCTCAGGCAACTTCAGACCTACTATCCGAGTATGAGTAATGAAAGTATATTTCAAAATCCCTTAAATAAAGATATTAAATAATACAAAACTAAAATTATTATAATCTTATTTATCAACCAAGTTATTATACCTAGATTTCTAGATGTTCAACATCTAAGAGATTCGTCTCCCAAGAGCATTTAGTAGGTAAAAGCATAAATGATAGATAGCGTCTAGTCTGAAGCTCGGAACACACTCTCGAAATGGTTATTATTGACTCAAGAATTTGTTTAACGTATCTGGTACTGGCACCATCGCTCGTGTGTCTTAGAACCATAAGATGCTGCTTAGAAATTCTGAAAAAAAGTTATTGCTTGTACCTATAATAACAAAAAAAAAAATAGTTGAGTTATAATTTGGTAATCACAAAATTAACACCTTTATCTTACCAATTATTTGTTAGGTATCTACTCCTGACTTCACAATTATAACTATATTATAATTTTACCTCGAAATGAAAGATTAAATTCTGAGTACACTCGTAGAGAAGTCGCGACTCAAGTCTGAACTTACAATAGAGCCACTGTTATTACATCTTGTGCATAAATTATTTAATATTTGAGCTTGTGGTGGAATCTGAACGGGGGTTCACGTGGGATTGTAATCAAAATTGCGGCTACATAAAACATTAATTGAGGTTTGTTTATCTATAGGCAGAGATAACTTAAGCACTGATAAGGATGGGCTTGAATTATTGAGATAAATAAACTCATATTTACTAAAATGGCTTCTAAAGAAAGCACTTAGTTTTGCTATGTGAAACCTCTAAGTCTCAAATGAGAAACAGCGTCAAGCACTTCTGTCTGACATGAGTCTGATTTCGTTCAGCCTCTATTTGGTTCAGCCTATTTTGTGTCTTATTGTGTTGCGTCTAAAGTTTTCTTACTTCCTTACTAATAATAATTATGACTTCTATTTTGAAATCCAATATTGCGGATAAGTATAAAAAATTGGGAATATTGGAAATATCGATATGGTTATCGTTTTCAAAATTACTTGAGGTGTTGATTAAGAATTTATATTTAATTTGAAAAAGAAAACAAGAATATATAAAAAAGATTACAATCTATTAATTCTTGATTTAGAAATGGCGCAGTTTCTAGTTTTTAAGTAAGCATGCAACATGACTCCGCACTTTGCACAACTAATAAATAACCAATTTAAACATAATATGAAATTCAATACTGGCGTTTGATGCGAGTTCATTTACACTATCAAACTCATTTAAATTGAAACTATTACTCGTAACTCTCCTCTTTATAGAACATAATTAACGCTTAGGTACGTTGTTTGATAAATATGATTATAATGATATCTTAACCGTTGACTGCGGCTGCAATATGCGTCCGCGCCTAAATCGCCCCGTTCATTTGTATTCATAACCACGAGCCGATGGTCCGCCCGATAGCCGAATGGGGTGTGGCGCTAGTGACAGCGATTGAAAACTTATATTCGGACTCATGCATGACCAGACATAATCCAGGTGGGGTCGTACTGTAGAATCAGCAGAGGTAGGTGCTACCAGAAAAACCATAGATTCTAAAATAAACAATCATTTATATTCCAAATCTATGGTCAAGGAAAATAATACTATTTTACTATACGTTGGGATATACTAAGTCCTTTGGTGGGTATGTACAGTCTTATATCTCACTGAACTCGTTCTAATAGATGAAGCTGAAGTCAATTGCTTATCCTTTGAACGCGTGCAATATGCATCTCTTAAATTGGAATATAATCCAATTCATTTATATTCATAAACACATTCCAATGCCAATGCAGCGATAGTCTACTCGATAGAGTGGGGTTGGTCGCCACTGCTAGCGATATGGTAAATAGAGACAGCTATGTTTTAACCACTGACGGACAACATAACACGCAGGACGCACTTTGATGTAAAACATGGACCTATTTGTAAAATACATCTTCTTTAAAAAGTGCAGCTAAGTATGTTTCTGGCCCGCTCTTCTCTGACTACTATATTTTAGACTAGCGGCTCGCCCCGGCTTCGCACGGGTACATTGCGGTTACATTATTCGAGTTTTAGTAAGGATCCCTAATTTTTTTGAAAATATATTATAGCCTATGTCACCCGGGGATAGTGTAGCTTCCCAACAGTGAAATAATTTTTCAAATCGGTTCAGTAGTTTCGGAGCCTATTCATTACAATCAAACAAACAAAGTTTTCCTCTTTATAGTATTAGTATGATGGGACGTAGAATAATAATGATGATATTACACCATCACACCGAGCTGGACATGTACTGCCAGAGTTATCAGTACCTACTGTTCGGTCTTCTAGTTGCGCTGAAGACCTTTTCTTATTATTCTGCTTCGATGCAGCCAGCTGGTTCGACAGAGGATTTGTGCAGCGTCGATTTAGGAACTTGCAGATGTGGTTTAAAACCCAAGATATGTGATAGTTTTTCTTTTGTCTCGATCCAAGAATGAATAATACCAAAAAATATAGAGAACAGTCATAGATAAAAAATGGTTACGCATGGGTTTGGAAGAGAACAGATAAAACGTGACGTAAAACTGCATGCTACTATTTCCGACATACCAGTGGCTGTAGTCCGCTATCACTGGCACCGCGAGACCACTGGTCCCGGACTGATTTGTTCGTGGAAATAACCCTATAGTGGCGGCCACTTTCATGATGTAACTATACATGGGTTGTTTGAGGGTAGAAATGCCCAATGAGAGTTTTTTTTAGGAATATAGTATGACACATAACATTATCTGAAGGCAAAGCTAGATGTATATTTTTTATGCATCTATGTTTTGTAGGGTCATGCTATAACCAACAGACTACAACTCATATAGGGGCTGACTTAACCGAGTTGAACCACCCTCTCACAGAAAATCGGCATGAACTACTAAAGCTGCGTTTCGTACGATAAGAGAGCCGGACATTAGTATTGCAAGCATCTATAGGCTACAGTAGCTACTTAACAACAGGCGGGTCGTGCGTTTGATTGGCGGCGTTGTTGAATAAAAAACTGCCGTATAGGGACGCCCGAAAGAAGCGAAGCTTTATAGTATAAAGCGTAGGGCGCCGCAGCTGCCACTCTGTATACCTATATATATCGTGTAACGCTACTGACGTTACCGTGCAACGGTACTGACGCTTAGCACGGATAGAGTGGCGGCACGGCGAGCACCCGAACGTTCGTATAGAAGCTTCACTTCGAAAAAAAAGTTTCGCAGATTACGGTGACATTTGACTGGATAGATTTGCCGACAAAGAACGCTTATAACCATATCATTAGCGTCGGCATGTGGGTCAAGGTTGGAGGGTAGGTTCGTCACGAGGTATTTTTAGTAAGAGCGGTTATGTTTAACCTGACGTAATGGCGTAGGGATTACTTATATGACGTTTATTTTAAATAAGCGAAATTGAATCGTAACTTCGTTGTCATTAAGTAGGTAATTGCATACGACATAATGGCCATAGCTGGGAAAGCATGGACGAGAACAGCAAGGGACAGAGTGGAGTGGGAAAAAATGGAGGAGGCCTTTGCCAAAGCTGGGCAAACAGACCAAGTTGTCGATGTCGACTCATAACTAGTAATTTAAGATAAATATGTTTGTGTCTGAAATAAAGGCTTATATTATTATTATAAGTAGGTAATTCCAATAACTACTAAGAAGTTTTTGGATGTTGAATTTTATGATATTTTGAGATAACACACCAATTGTATGGTCCCAAACTAACCAACGCTTGTACTATGGGTACCGTACAATGGACTGGGGGCGATCCCAGTGACACCCAGACTAGGGCAAATTACCAAAAGGCCATTTCCGAAATTTACCCTGACGGGAATCGAACCCGCAACCACCCGGTGTAGAGAGCCGATCTTGCCTCGAACCACTGCGCCAAGCTGTCGTCGAATAATTTATTATTTCATTCTACTAGTTTTTCTTACTCCTGTATTGTCTTCCTTACCACCTTCGCAAGGTTGGGCAAAGGAAAACAAAACACAGTCGAGCCGGTATTAATTACGAAAGGTGTCAGTCGGCGGCGGGCGGCGGCGACGGCGTGACAAAGGCGAGTCGGCATCTTCTTGTTAGTTGCACGGAGCCGTCGCGCTTTCGGATAAAAAACCATTTCCGTATGTGTTTTATGAATGGATCTGAGGTATATACGAGTACCTGTATTTCTTACACAGTACACAGTGAAACTGAAAAGGTTTACTGTTTTTTTAGTAAGTTAAGTAAGCCTAAAACAGTGTTTGGGGAAAGTTGAAGAACAAATGGTGTTGTAAGGATATAAATGGCTGTCCAAAGATTTCATAAGTCTATATAGTCTTTAGAATTATTACAAAAAATAGTACCTATACACTTTCTGTGTTACCTTGTACAATCTTAAGCACTATTGAACTTAAGTATGAACTCAAGGTATTAACTTGTACTGCTTGTTAAAGATAATATTTTTAGATCAACAGTCATTTCCACCAACCCATTCGCCCTGGTGTGATGGAAGAATACAGGGTGTAAAGAACTGCTATGCTAAAATCGATTAAAAATGCTAAAAATTTTTGCATAATTCATGAAACTTCGACGGAAAATTCCAACTCTGGGGTGGTCCAGAATCATAAGTTGAATCCATGGTATCAGTTTTCTTCACTTTTACACCCTGTATAGATAAATTACGCCTGCATTATTTGAAAGGGTAAGCAAAGGCCCACTGCACTCCCATTCTTTCGATTGTGTTTTGGTATCAATACGGGGCAAGCGTGTTGCCACTATACGGGCACATTCCCCTCAATGCGAGGGGGAGTTGGCCCATGATCCATCACGCTGGCCCAGTACAGGCTGACGAACTTCACACATCTATTGAATAACGTGCAGGTTTCGACAAGATGTTTTTCTTCACCGTTCGTAGATTTATCAGTAAGTATTTTTTTAATAGTGGGTATGTGAATAATCTGGTTGCCTTCATAAATCATCTCATGCTTATCCAAGCCAGCTATGTCAGTAGCCATCGTCTAACTTTAATACAACGAGGGAAATTTATACAAATAAATAAAATTGGAGTGTCTGTTTGTAATATCAAAATAACACATTTTCACTAAATGCATATGAAAGTACATACGACACCTACAGCAAAAACGCGATTTAAATTTTTTTTGTCTGGGTGTCTGTCTGTCTGTCTGTCTGCCTGTCTGTCTGTCTGTCTGTGTGTTTGTTCCGGGTAATCTCCGAAACGGCCGGACCGATTTTGACGGGACTTTCACTGGCAGATAGCTGATGTTTTAAGGAGTAACTTAGGCTACTTTTATTTTAGAAAAACAAAATTTAAAAAAATGGGACCTGTCGCGCGGGCTCAGGACGCGAGAGCGGGCTTTTTTGTTAAGTTAAATTCCACGCGGACGAAGTCGCGGGCTCAGCTAGTATACTATGTTATTAATGCACCAAATGAAAACTGAAACTAAAATAACCGAAGCCCGTCAAAAGCTTCCTCAGTGCTTTGGCCCATTTATTATAGAGTCCATTAGTATAATCGCGGTGACAGTTAAATCTGGCTCAGAGGTGTATTGATTTGCATCCGGAAATAGAGCGGACAGCATCCGGCACCGATTTGCTGACTTTATTGGTACAGTATCGTAGTACCTACGTCGTAGAGATAATTCATAATTGCAGCAAGCCTAGTCCAGCCAACTGTGATAAGATAAAAAGTGAGATAAATTGATGTCGTCTCATTCCCTTATATGCATTAAGAAAGGGGGAGAGCGTCTTCGGGCATCTTAACGACCTTTTCTTTGCATGGCATTTATTTAAATATGGCATAAGCATCTATACAAATAAATAAAATTGGAGTGTCTGTTTGTAATATCAAGATAACACCTTTTCACTAAGTGCATATCAAAGTACATACGACACCTATAGCAAAAACGCGATTTATTTATTTTTTTGTCTGTCTGTCTGTCTGTCTGTCTGTCTGTGTGTTTGTTCCAGGTAATCTCCGAAACGGCTGGACCGATTTTGACGGGACTTTCACTGGCAGATAGCTGATGATAAAAGGAGTAACTTAGGCTACTTTAATTTTGGAAAAACAATTAGGGTTCCGCGTAAAAAATAAAAACACATGAAATCAAAGAGTATCTCCGAAACGGGTGGACCGATTTTGACGGGACTTTCACTGGTAGATAGCTGATGTTATAAGCAGTAACTTAGGCTATTTTTATTTTAGAAAAACAAAATTAAAAAAAATGAGTCCTGTCGCGCGGGCTCAGAACGCGGGAGCGGGCTTTTTTGTTAAGTTAAATTCCACGCGGACGAAGTCGCGGGCTCAGCTAGTCGTACATATATTTCAATGTTCTTTGAAAAAATAATAGTAATAGTAGTAAGTAGTAGTTATAATTTTTGCAGGAATCCTACTAATATTATAAATGCGAAAGTTTGTGAGTGTGGATGTATATTTGTTACTCTTTCACGCAAAAACTACTGAACTGATTTGGATGAAATTTGGAACACAGATAGTTTATAACCTGGATTAACACAGAATACTTTACTTAAGTCTACGCGGACGAAGTCGCGGGCTAGAAACTAGTAAATGATATTTTCATTGACATTTTGTCTTAATGAGCGTGGTTTTCGGGGATTTTAAAAACAGATTTTTGAGTTTAGGACTAAATTATTATCGTATAGCAGTATATATTTTCTTTAGTGCTACTAACCGTCTTCTTTCCGTCCTACATGTCTAAGGGCAACGCCTACAAGGAATCACCCACGCAATCTAAGCTAAGGTATATTTCGCCTCTTTTACTTATACCACTTAAATAATCTGGTTGTGTCAGTAAGTGGCTGTTTCACATGCCAATGAAGGCGTTTAGATGAAGACGGTAATGGCCTGTTGATTGATACAGCCTGATGTGTATTAAAATGAAATTCAGATTTATAATTACATTGTGGAAAATTGTATTTATATCGACAACATGAACATAACTGCTTTTAAATTTCATCCAATTGATATTGGCCAACACGCTGGCCTAGATAAGACTTGTCATGGATAATGATACAACGAGTCGCTTTCTCTCTTTCTTCATTCATAGAAGAGAATGAGACAAAATCAATTTATTTCGCATTGTGTCTTGCCACAACCACCTGTGCTAGGCCTGCTGTGCTTTGGTATCCAATTGGATCAATCTTCACAAATATAATATGAAGAGTCTATAAAAAAATATACACGGTAGAATCTTAAACTGTAATGAAGCATAGAAAAAAGCACTCACCTGCAAGCTTCCCAATACTGTTGCCGATGGGTGGAGTCACTGGCGGCGCGGGAACAGTCGTCGCCGTATTCGGGGGGTAGACGGGATCGCAGCATTCTCTCTCCGGGAACTCGCTGCCGGCGGCCCACGCGGCCAGGAGCACCACCACACCGAGCACAGACCATGTTCCATTGAACCTTGGACACCGACACATCGACGCTACCTTCCACCAAACACAACCCACTATTGCAATCGCACTGGCTATTGCAATTCTCGATTCAAACGACCCTTGCAACGCGCTGTTTCGTGCAAGCGTTTTTGAATTTAGAACCCGGAATGCGCAGGGTGAATCGGGTTTTGCAAGATTTGATTCTTCATTTATTCCAGAAACTTGTTTTTGCACTTGAAATTGTATTTCGGTCTCTTTTGCACACACTTCTTTGTTTTCATTATCATGTCGTCTGTCCTTTTCTTCGGTCATCTGACAACTTGTTTCACATTACACTTTTGTTAAAGTTATATAATTTATTTCTACTTAATTTTTATTGATATGTATGGATTTCTTATGTATATATATTTTTGGTAATTAGTGACACTTACCGCGTACTTAGGTACATAATTGACATGTATTTTCAAACGGAACTCTTTTATTGTATAATTTGCAATAAATATGTGTATTTATTTAAATCTAGAAGAATAATTGGAACAACAATAATTTGGGTACAGGATGTTGTGTTAAAAATAAGGATAGGACTATACATAGGTAAGGAAGAAACAAAAAGGAGTGTTAAACACGGTTATTTATCTCTCACAAACCCTCACACAGTTATTTTGTTATGACACATACCTATACGTGACCTCATAATAGTGTCACAATAGGATATTGTTGAATGTTCACACGAATCCTCATAACACTGTCACAACATGTACTCACACTCACACAAACTAGGTAAATGACTACAATCCCTACTTATAAACATTTTAAAAACATGTTTTTGTTATGTTATAAACTAGACTGACGAAGGAACGTCCTTAAAAACATCCAAGAACTTTCGATTGATGGATACAGCTACCTACTTTTAATCCTAAAAACCCACTAGTAAAAGCTAATATTTACATTTAAATAAACCTTGCAACTTGTTCAAATCACATAAATTATAAATTTTATTCGTCCCTGTATGTACCCCGCCTAAAGTTAAGAGGGCATTAAACAAATTGAATTCCTAATACGCTATTTAACTTTTTGTCGGAAATCCTAACGCATATTACTTTTGTACTTCCGAACTTCTTCTATTTACGGAGAAATTTGATTAGACAGGGCCAGCAGAGGAAAAAACCATTCGTTTTTGTACCTACCCGTGATAATTTATTTTAATTGTTACTCTGAAAGTGATTTCTTTCCGGCTAAAACAAAAAGCTATAAAGGAATTGTTATTTTAATAATGGCGCTTATTTATTTTTTTATTTGGATAACACAAAAGATTTATGGTATTAGAACCGTTTTTTTTATATAAAAGTAGTTGACGTTGTGATTGACAGGTGGCATACATTGGATGGAACTGTCAAATTTAAATTATTAATTTCGAAAATAGAATTCGATTTTAGTTAAATTATTTAGGATTGAGTTTTTTTTTATTGAATCTTTCATTCATATATTGCAATTGCAAATTTGGTTATTGTCAAAGACTTGACAGTTCTCGCTAATGGTTATTATTGATATAGATAGTCGATTTAGCTTTAGACTTTAAATGTATAGAAGAAACTTTAAAAGTCAATGCTTATCAAAAAAGCTTTTAAAAGCTCTGAAAGCAAATGATTTCTTTTGAAGCGTCATCCCAAACTTCAGTAATTAGCTGAACTATCGCGCTGAGTGAGTTTCCGTTAGGGTCGCCTCGGCGGGTTAAAATAAATATATACTTAGGTACATTTCGACGACCGACGACCGCTTGGCGCAGTGGTTCGAGCGTAGGCCGCTCGGGTCACTGCACATGGTGGTTGCGGGTTCGATTCCCGCCGGGGCAAATTTCGGAAATGGCCTTTTCGTAATTTACCCAGGTCTGGGTGTCACTGGGATCGCCCCCAGTCCATTGTACAAGCTTTGCTTAGTTTGGGACCGTACAGTTGGTGTGTCTGTCTGGCGATATTTATTATATATTTAATGAAACGCTAATAATCTGAACACTAAATGTACGGAGTAGGTACTTATATCGTCAATTTTATATTTAGTTAACTAGTCATATCTAAACTATTTAAATCCTATACGTCCCATACACCATCCATACACCGTGGACATTCCTTCAGTTCGTACCAAGCGTTTCGCTTCCACTTTTATTGTGCGAACGGCCAAGGAATGGAACACCTTGCCGGCGTCTTTGTTCCCGGTTGACTATAACCTGGATGTTTTCAAGTCGAGAGTGAACAGGTACCTTCTAGGCAAGTATGCACCACCGTAGACCACATCGTCACTTACCATCAGGTGAGATTATGGTCAAATACTTGCCTATATCGAAAAAAAAAAAAAACGTAAAAGATACTTAGTGCCGTTAGATATTTAGTAAAACATTCATTAATTTTATATTTTTCCGTCTTCTATTAGATACTTACTTACAATATTCATAAAAAAACTTTATTTTAATTAGAGAAATTTCGAGATTTTGAACAGCGTTTTGTAAACGACCAGTGACAACCCTAACTCGAATCTCGCAAAACTTTTAATTCTGCCCGGGTTTCGCATCAAATTATAATTAGCTTTTCACCTCAAATTGATAGATCTTAGTCTCCCCGACTAGGTACGTACAGGGTTAGTCAAAATAACAAAGTTTAGCGGCTAAGGACCGAAGTTGAATTTTACGTTCATCATAAATCTTTAGCGCTCGAGGCTATTGTAGAGACTCGACAGAAATTGTGTCCAACTTATCACTTCTTTGTGCGATGTAAGTACTTCAAATTAGTGCCGTTACAGCGAGGTGGTGACAAATATTAAAAGCCTTATACTTACTAGGGGAAACAGTAAGGGTATACTATATTTTTTGCAACTTTACTTTGTAAATATCAAACCATCGGCTTTGTGGGACAGTTGAAGTACTGAAGGTTTTGTAGACTTATGAAATCTGTCAGCAGCCGTATCCCTGTAACACCTTTTGTTTTTCAAGTTTCCTCCAAAGCTGATAGTTTTAGGATTACAAAGGAAAGTTTTGAAAAAAAAGTATACTCTTTCTGTTTCAACCTGTATAACCCCTAAATAAATAAATAACACCTGAACATTTTGATTTATTTCAAAGTCGGCAAACCAGCAGCCTATGCTTGCAATATACAAGGTGAAACATAATGGGCATACTTTTTTTTTCTAAACTTAACTTTGTAATTCTAAAACTATCAGCTTTGGAGGGAACTTGAAAAACAAAAGTTGCTATAGGAATACAGCTGTTGACCGATTTCACAACTCTACAAAACCTTTAGTACTTCAACTGTCCCACAAAGCCGATAGTTTGAGATTTACAAAGTTAAGTTGCAAAAAACATAGTATACCCTTTTTGTTTCACCTAGTATATGGCTCGACTAGGGTAGTACCTCAATCTCACAGAAGATCGGCGTAAAGTATTTATTGTAGCTGTGTTTCGTACGATTAGTCATATAGTCGGAGCTCTACCCCGTCCTTTCCCTCCCTCCCTCTGTCCTACACCCTTTCAAGTTGGTAACAAGCGAGCAATGCCATTGGTATTGCAAGCATCTATAGGCTACGGTAACTGCTTAACATCAGGCGGGTCGTACGCTTGTTTGACCGACTTTGTTATATAGAAAAACTAATAAAACGTTAATTACATTACTAGTATTCCCGTTAGCCCCTCCAGCTAAGCTCACGACTCACGTCAATAGTTTAATGGTCAGGATAGGGATCGAACCAGAAACCTCTTAGTTACGAGAGCAGCCCCTCTTACCACTAGGCTATTGACGCCTAGGTATAATATAATATAATAAGGCATATAACTAAAACTAGCTGTGCCCCGCGACTTCATCCGCGTAGTATTTTAACTTAGCAAAAATTTTGGGATTATCGGGATAAAAAGTATCCTATATGTTAATCCCGGTTATAAACTATCTGTGTTTCAAATTTCAACCAAATCCGTTCAGTAGTTTTTGCGTGAAGGAGTAACAAACATACATACGTCCACACTCACAAACTTTCGCATTTATAATATTAGTAGGATATTACTTCAGGCTTATATATTCAGATACCTTCGAACGTTTCAGCTTATTCAAAATCAATATAATATACCTATATAATGTGTACTTGGCTATTTTTCTCGCCGGCCACCGGCCGCGGTACGCAAGCCATAAATAAAATATGGCCGACTTCCGGTCAAGGCACGCACGCCGCGCAAAAGGCCCTAGGGCCAACCGATTATAGATAATAAATACGCTATTCATTTTATTACATAGGTAGATAAATAAATTAATATCGTCAGGCTGACACACCAACTGTATGGGCCCAAACTAAGCAAAGCATATACTATAGGTACCGTGCAATGGACTGGGGGCGATCCCGGTGAGACCCAGACCTGGGCGAATTACGAAAAGGCCATTTCCTAAATTTTTCCCGGCGGGAATCGAACCTGGAATATATATAGGCTTGTGCGTAGTTTAACTATCGACCGTTAGTTTGTCGACTTCGTTGTCAAACTCGGCAAACTACACAACCCACCTGGGCCCTAACCACGCTAGCTACTCAAATCGTAATAGAAAATCAAACGCTCGCGATTACGTTTCAAACGCTCCGCTCTTGACGTTTCGCTGACACCATACCATATCAATGTCAGTATAAATCGTGAAGCTCGTGTCAGCAAAACGTCAAAAACGGAGCGTTTGAAACGTAATCGCTAGCTTTTGCCTTTCTATTACGATTTGAGTAGCTAGCGTGGTTAGGGCGCTGATGTTAAACAGTAGCTTAATGATACTGGCAATACCAAATGCATTCTCCCGTTGCCGACCCTAAAGGGGGGTGTGACAGGGGGAGCGGTAGGGAAGGAGGGTTGGTCTTACGGCTCCCTAAGTTATCGTATGAAACGCAGCTATAATAGCTACTTTACGCCGATCTACTGTGAGAGGGCGGTGCTACCTCGGTGGAGCGAGCACGTATATGAGCTGTAATCGATTGGCTCTACCACCATATCCCAGTGGCGTGCATAGGGTTTTGAAACAGGGTAGGCAGAGTTTAGCATAAAAATAAATTAAAATTAGGCATAAGTACCTATTCAAGGTATAATAATTCAAGGTACCTACCTAGGTAGGTACCTTGAATTATTGCTCGTGAGCTTAGTCCAGGTTTGCATGTGTTAGACGTATTTTGTTGTGAGTAAGTAGGTATTTAGCCGTATCAGATATCTAAGGTGATTGGTTGATGTTCATAGACATTGATATACTTAGGTACCTATATAGATTTTAAGACAAGTCAGTCCCTGAATGGGTCCTTCGCCGTTAGTTAAGTACCTAGATCTATTCATGCAGTTATTCACAAGGACAGATACATAGATAGACTAATAAAAGTACCTACCTAGGTACCCAAACTAAATAAAATTATCAAACTTGTTTACTAATTTATAAATGAAATCTAACCGCATAAACCATTTTAAATAAGAATTGAATACCTATTTACGATATCGTAAAAGACCCCGTTCGTTTTAAATCCGTAAGTACCTAAGTTGTTTTTTTTTAATCTAAATTTTAGACAACTCGGCAAGACGCTCGCGTTGTTGTCGTAAATATCTATTTTACGTAGTCTACGTACCTATGTTGGTATACGCTTTAGCGCTGAAAAATATCCCAGTATCCTGTCATCCAAGGAAATGATTCATAAAATTAAGCATTAATTCTCTCGTGATATTACCTACATTTCTTCTGGGACAAATCCAAGTTCTTTACGCATCGACAGTTTAAAATAAAGTTCACTTTTTCTGCATTTGGCAATGAGAAAACACTTTTATTTATAATTTAAGTTCCTGCTTATCACACACGTCACTAATTTCACAAGTAATATTTATCCATAACAACGAGGATTTAATAATTATTCAAATTATTTAGCACGCATGTAAACAAACCAAACAAACACAGAACATCTACATCAACTAACAATAATGGCGTCTAAAATATCACAATCAAATTTAATACTAAATATTAAGTGACAAAAACGCATTGTAAACTTTAAACAAACAAATTACATTGCGATTCAACCTACTAGACTTCGTCGGATTATCAAACCAGGCAGTGCCTCTAGCCCGAACATTTTAGTTCGTAGAAATTTAGTAAATTGTGCGTATTTCATTCAAGGAATGAACGTTTCTCACACGAAGAATGAGGCACATTTAGTACGTGCTTTTGCCACCGACACGGGGCGGCGCGAAAGGAGCAGGCTCCACATGACAGCATTATGCGCGCGCTTTTTCAAACATCTAATTAAAATGATTATTTACTTTTAAATATTTTTTCTGTTTGATTTTATTATTTATTATAATTTTACCATAAAATCTCAGGGTAGGCAGTGCCTTTATGCCTCTATGGAGTGCACGCCACTGCCATATCCATATGAAAATATGACTTACTTTGAATTCCTTGTGGAAAACATGATTATATAAACACTTGTGTAGAAAATAGCGCTATCAGCAAGCCTCCCCCATATCCATATTAAAATAAGACCTTTTATAACTTTAGCAAGAACTTAGTACATACTATAGGTAGTCCTCGCAAACACACAGTTATATACACAACTAGCTGTGCCCCGCGACTTCATCCGCGTAGTATTTTAACTTAGCAAAAATTTCGGGATTATCGGGTTAAAAAGTATCCTATATGTTAATCCCGGTTATAATCTATCTGTGTTCCAAATTTCATCCAAATCCGTTCAGTAGTTTTTGCGTGAAGGAGTAACAAACATACATACATACATCCACACTCACAAACCTTCGCATTTATAATATTAGTAGGATTATGCAGCAAATAGCGCTATATAAACTGTTTATCCAATCAATAACTCCGCTATTTATTGAACATAAACTAATCGCTGAAATAATTCAAATGTGTACGTGCAAATCGTCGGCCTGTCTCGTATTGATCGGCGGTGCCCTTGCATTGCCCGGGATCGAACCTTTCGATTATGAATACCATCACGGTCATCATCAGTCAGAAGGCGCAAGCAGAGGTGTCGATACGCATACATAGATTGGGCATGATGACTTAATAATTAATTTATTAAGTTTTGTTTATATTAACACATAACTACTTTTTTCTGTACTTATAATGGTGAAATATTTCTTAAATAATATATTAAACTAGCGGCCCGCCCCGGCTTCGCACGGGTACATTGCGGTTACATTATTCGAGTTTTAGTAAGGATCCCTAATTTTTTTGACAATATATTATAGCCTATGTCACCCGGGGATAGTGTAGCTTCCCAAAAGTGAAGGAATTTTTGAAATCGGTTCAGTAGTTTCGGAGCCTATTCATTACAATCAAACAAACAAAGTTTTCCTCTTTATAATATTAGTATGATAATACACTATTATACTACTCAGTTATGACGTTATACTACACAAGCTAATACTGTTTTTGAAACTCTGAACGTTTTTATTTTTGCCAATTTTAAAGTTACATTGGAAATTATTCCGCTGTTAGTAATTGTAAGACATACTTTATATCATTATCTATATATATGTCGCAGCCAAATAGCTTAATCCGCCGTTCAATTAACAGCCTAGGCACTTAACTAAACGGCGCCGTTCAACTAACGGCCTGAATGATATTCAGCCATTTGATCAAACAGCTAGGCAAATGACTTGGATCGATGACGTTTAACTACTTGCCTAGCCGTTTAATTACCTGCCTAGACTGTTCATTTCTATTTAGTTTTACTTTCTGCCACCTAGCGCCGAAACTCACCAAACTGTCAATATCTCTATATTCTATATTCTCTATGGTCAATATGGCGTCGGAAAAAAACAACTTTGATGGAATCATTTTATTAGGTACTTAGGTTTTTTACGTTTTTTTTTAGATCCACCGAATCTATTTGCCGGGTGGGGTTTCTGTGGGGTCATAAAAAAAATAACCCTAACCTAAACCCATCCAGGTCGTTCTGCTTGGGTAGTATTTTGAAAAAGTTTTGTAGTACTTAAATTTCAACCAGTTGCCTAAGCATTAGCCAGCCAATTTATTAAATGTTGTAATAGACTATACGGCTGAATATCATTTAGGCCGTTAGTTGAACGGCGCTGTTTAGTAAAGTGCCTAGGCTGTTAATTGAACGGCGGATTAAGCCAGTTGGCGGCGACATATATAAAAATGAATCTCTATTTCCTTGGCCATCGAATCACGCGTGAACGGATGACACGATTTTGAATCCTTTTATGTTGTGTTTATTATTGTCAGGCTTAGACCTTTTAACTATGTCAGGCGAAGCTTCTTATGAAAGAAAAAATAATAAAGTTGAGCGGAACAATTCGAATTCAATATTCAAAGTTAAGACAGGACAACGTCTGTCGGGTCAGCTGGTAATGCAATAGAAATAGTTTTTTTCTTCCCCATTACTTGATGAGGCATTTGTTCACTAGCCTATCATTAGATAAGACACAAAATACTAGCTCTGGTAGTACTAGTCAGTCGTCGTAGAAACTTAACTGTCTATTACATTTCAGATACAATATGGTATATATATATGTACCAAAATAAGAATAAAAGCGTTGGTATAAATTATCACATAACTCCGTACTATAAACCCGTGTCCTGTACTACACCCGGGTGTATATCGAACAGTCGTATTCTCAGTAACCGGCGTATTTTCAAACAGAAACTCTGAATAACATCGGTACTCAGAATCGAATCTCATGAACTCTAACTAAGCCAAGGAGAGTCCTTCCCATTATTGGATACGACGATCGCATTGTGATACACTGATTTATTTCGATTGGATGACAAAACTACATATTGGAACACTCGATGAGATTGTATCGTCTCGTTTCGATAGTTGTAGGTTTGATTTTTAAAGAAACTTATCATGTACAAAAAGATAATGCAATTGTTGGATGTTTGTGCAATGATCGCTTGTTTGTAGCGTATACAATGTAAAAATAAAAAATCATTGTTACAAGTATAATCCTTATAATGGCAAATTGTGTTAAATGCAAATTATATTATTAGGTAGGTATATTACAATTTTATTTACTACCCGCATTTTGCATGGACTGACCATAAAAAGTAGCCTTTATAAAATGTATTTATTTTCGTTATACAATGCTTAGTTCAATGACAAACTGTCGCATTTACAATATTACCATTTTCAAATTAACGTGACCTTGTTGAATTTTACCACATTTTAGATTTAAAATATACCAACGTAAATAACCTATTATCACTATTCCTAGTATAAATCGGCGTGGGCCAACTACTCATTTTCAGGTCGGAAACGTGCGAACAATTCCTTTGATATTGCAAGCCTCTATAAGCTACGGGAACTGCCTACCATCAGGCGGGTTGAAAAAACAAAAACACGCTTGAACCACGAATCCTATTCCCAAAACTCGTTCACGCAATCGTTCGCTGGTCGCATTTACGTCATCAATTCGTGTAAAAATCTTCGGTAGCTACAATTGCTCCCTTGGGCTCAGTTCGGTTAAGATATTCATGCATCTTCCTGAGAAATCTACCTGCCCGTAAAGATTCAGCTTCCTAGGTCCAGGGCGAGAATAAAAAGTGGGAAGATTCATCTGCCTCGTTTGTTCGTTACATAATCTTTTCAGGAGTGGATTATATGCCGACGATTTAAGCTCTCGTGGGTGAGTGTGCGAAAATTGAATTCATGTGGAATGTGGCGTGCGAGCTTATTTCTTGTTGACTTCTGTTAAGCATGGAAGGTTTAATATTTTTTAATTTTTACTAGCTGACCCGGTAAACGTTGTTCTGATATAATGGTATGAAATATACTTTACGACCTATTTATTTCCAGACCGACCGAATATACACAAAAAACATGAAAATCGGGCGAGCCGTTTCAAAGGTGTTTGGTTACAAACACTGTGACACGAGTATTTTATATAATATACATAATAATTAAGGTAAACACATGTATTTTTTATTGATTTTATCTATGTTTGTTTAAATAAATTGTATACACTACACGGTATCCACGTTCTAATAATGTTTAAATAATATTTTTCGTAGCGCGTAGCCAATTAGGCCCTTCGTAGCACTTTGCTACGAACTTCCGTAGACCTTACTTCTCGACATTTAGTGTAGTCATATCTCAATACTTGCGCCGTAAAATGTCGTAGTAAAAATAATATTTATGCCTTGTCCTGCTTACAGTTCGGAACGAGAGACGTGTATCTAATAATTCCCGATGTTATAGATTAATAAAAATAGGGTAAGTATACGCACACCCCCATCAATAGACGAGTAAATACTTGTTCTTAATTAAAATTACTCTTTTAAGGTGAAGGCGCCTGTCTAGCCCGCGAAATTCAAAATTTTCGAGTTTTTTTATAGTTTATCCAAAATCTGAAAACATTTAAGACAACATTTTGTGATTTGCGAAAAACACAGTATGCAGTGCGTTTATTAATACATTTATTTTACTCTAAATATTATCACGGTGGATATGATACTAGTAAATCACTAAATATACAAATATTGCCAGATTATCTGGATAGCTGTCGTTCTTGAAATGTTTTAGAGTAAGTTGGATATATTAATAAATGCACCGCACACGGTCTTTTTCGCGAATTACAAAATGTGCCTTTTATTAATGTCAGATTTTGAAAAATTTCTAAAAAACCTCAAAAAATTTGAACTTCGCGGGCTATCCCGCCCCCCATTTAGCCCGCTATTATCATATCCACCGTGATAATATTTAGAGTAAAATAAATGTATTAATAAATGCACTGCATACTGTGTTTTTCGCAAACCACAAAATGTTGTCTTAAATGTTTTCAGATTTTTTATAAACTATAAAAATACTCGAAAATGTTGAATTTCGCGGGCTAGACAGGCGCTTTCACCTTAAGTAAATAATTTGATATTATAGTTCTTAACATTGTCAAAATAAGAATTCTTAGCTGAGTAATTATCGCTATTGTCGTTACTTAAGTAATACAATTTGACGGTTGCATTACTTCTGTATATATAATATATATATAATACGATTATATTTAATAGGACTTGCAAACTGACTGGTATGACTAAGCTAATTAATTAACAAGAAATTATTTACGAACGAGTAATGAACTGTTTACAAATAAGGGTGTAGCCAGCTGTCTACGGCTTATATACGGGCTGGATCGACGTGGGTAGTACCACGCTCTCACAGAAAATCGGCGTTAAGTTCACCATCAGCCCACTCCCCTTCAGGTCGGCAACGTGCCAGCAATGCCATTGGTATTGCAAGCATCTATATATTTTTTTTTATTTTTTTTAATAAAGATTACTAGTAATGTGTGTTTATCATATTACTAGTATTCCCTTTAGCCCCTCCAACTAAGCTAATGCTTGTGCTAGGAGTGGGCTCACGTCAATAGTTTAATGGCCAGGATGGGGATCGAACCCGGAACCTCTCAGCTACGAGGACGGCCCCTCTAACCACTAGGCTATTGACGCTTCGATATACAGTAACTGCTTATCATCAGGTGGGTTGTTCGCTTGTTTACCGACTTTGTTACATAAAAAGAAAGTTGTGACATAAAGTATATGTCTCTAAGGTTAGTCTTACTATTAGTATGGTAAATTGGGACAGAATAAGGCCATGTAACCTATAATAGATGCTGCTCGTTCTTGGTGGAGATAGGTAATTAGGCGATCACTTATCACGTATGGTCCTATATCTCTAACTAGCTGTTAATCTGTCTATATATATAAAAATGAATGTGTGTCTGTATGTCCTTTATAGAATCGGAAACTATACATTTGATCATGTCATGATCTTCAGCAAAGTGTTGTGCATGAGCCCACAAAGGTTTCTGAGTTGGTACGACCAATCTTTGACAGCGTAGCAACGCGCGCAGAGTACAGCTAGTCCTACTAATATTATAAATGCGAAAGTTTGTGAGTGTGGATGTGTGTATGTATGTTTGTCCTTCACGCAAAAGCTACTGAACGGATTTGGATGAAATTTGGAACACAGATAGATTATAACCGGGATTAACACATAGGATACTTTTTAACCCAATAATCCAATACTGTGCGGATGAAGTCGCGGGGCACAGCTAGTTTTAAATATTTCTAATTTAAGGGCACAAACCAGTAAGCCAAAGACGCCGCATAGCTAAGCACTCTCGCTCGCCTAACATATGAGTTGTCTCTGCATATGTATGACCGCACCTGTCATTTTGATTGGTTCATTCGCGGCTCGATCTTGAACGGACCAATCAAATATGCCGTCTTCCCCGACACCCCTCCAACTTTTGACGACTACATCCTCATACATTTGTGGACTTAAGCGGTGACTTGTTTTATTCCTATGTGTTTTAAAGTAATAAACTCGGCGACCACCTGGCGCAGTGGTTCGAGTGTAGGCCGCTCGGCTCAGTACACATGGTGGTCGCGAGTTCGATTCCCGCCGGAGCAAATTTCGGAAATGGCCTTTTCGTAATTTGCCTTAGTCTGGTTGACCCATAGTACAAGCGTTGCTTAGTTTGGGACTATAGAGTTGGTGTGTCAGTCTGGCGATATAAAAAAAAACACTCGGGTTTTTGCGAGGTATTGATAAGAAGGTCAGAAATTATGAAGTATGTCTGAAACACTTGAAGCGTTTTCAGGTTATCCAGCGCTGTAGACATCATTTCGTTTGCCACCGGCAGTGAGGCATTTAAAGCAAAAATATGAAAATCAAATTCTATGGATTTTACATGGCCGTGTTTTGAAAGTCGATATAGATTTTCCGCATCGTTTACGGAACCCTCCGCGCGAATCGAAATCGTGGGTTCATTCTAATATTCCTTTATTTTTTTAAAGTAGGTAGGTACACTAAACAAGTCCATTTGAACAAGTTGTTTGTTAATAATCTTAGGTTTTATCCGTAGGTACAGTCAGCATCAACAATAAGCTAATCGAAATACAATAATAATAACTATAATGTACTTAGGAAGTACCTTTGAGTAGCCAAACTTAAGCTGTACCTAGTACACATAGCTACGTTATGTGCGACAACCTACGAAAAGAAATTTCAAAACGTAATAATTATGTATACTTATAGGTATATTTATCTTATTACTTCTCATTAAATTATTCTCATCGTTCAAGGTTTTAAAGGTTTGACTAATGGCTGTTGATATTTCAGAAATGCCTACATTTTCCCCGAATTATACGAACACCATTACATATTTAAGTTTCGAAATTAAGGAGTAACTCATCTCCATCATGAACTTAACAATAAGAGGCGCTCTTTAATATTTTAATGCCCAATTTCCCTTCGCCGTGATTCAGGGGCTTACGGTACAATTTCCATTTTAAATTCCACTTGAAATTTTAATAAGTGAGCATTCAGTTACGCACTGGGCTGTGCTTCCCGCCATTTTGGCCCGGCAAGTTCCCGCGCTTTCGCTAGACAGATATACTCCGCGCCGACTGTACTTACTCGGGTCATACTTTTTTAAACGCGATCTGTGCACGTTCCCATAATCAACATATGTAGGTCAGACACTCGTGCCTATCGTACGAAACTTAACACACTTAACATTACACACGCACAAACAACTGATAAAGTTGGTTGAAACAATAAAAAAATATAGCGGGTACACAGGGAGGGAATGAGAATTACGTTTTAAAAAAATCGTAAAGCGCAAGCGCGTCTCGGTGCGCGCCATCCGTGCGTGCGATACGGCGGACGCGGCGGTACTACCGTACTAGACCTGGAAAGGCTTCAGCTGCCCCTACACCCTCCCGCCCGCGCCCGCTGACACCCCTTTCAGCCCTCGGCCGTGGCTACTACCCCCACATTCAGAACATTCTATTCTCCCGATATTTTCCACTAGATATTGAACCCTAACAGGCCAATATTAAGGCTTTATTTTCAACGTCGCTTCCCAAGTTTTCCACTAAAGGTTGTACGTTCGTAAACCGAATGCACGCCGTCCCACGAGTCAATAGGTTGTACAATTTATATTAGTCATAATCGATTTTCGACTTAATTACTATCAGCTTTAAGGACGACATTTAATCACTAATAAGGCTTGATAGTAAAAGCAATGTGTATGTGTGTGCAGTACACAACCGTCCGAATTCGATTATGATGTAATTGTGTTATGTAATAATGGTTCTTACATGTTAGAGATTAAAGGTGAATTTCGGTTTTTATCGCGGACAGTCTCCGAATATACTGTTTGCTTTCCACGGTCCATATTAGCCAGGTAGCTTAGGAATGACCGTGCGATTTTATGACTTATTGATGTGGGGATAAAGGTGAAAATTGGTGGATATGTTGTGACAAGAAAAATCGAAATTTAACACCGCGGGACTGATATTAATGGCAAAGTAGATTTTGTCAAATCAGTATATATCTAGAGAATTGCATTTTCTTCTGAGATGCATCTTGTACCTCTAGTATAACGAACTCCACCAACGAGTCTAGGGAAGATAAATGAAGATTCTTAGAAGAACAATTTAAATCAGTATCAGAATATTTTCTATTTATATAACTCACTAGCTGTGCCCCGCGACTCCGTCCGCGTTCTGTTGAAATTTTTCCTGAATTTTCTTTGCTATAAACCTCACGGAGCCCGAGACCTTTCCAACGAATGCAAAACCGTGGAAATCGGTTCGTGCGTTCTGGAGTTATAGCGTCAGGAAGGAAAACCCGACTTATTTTTATATAGTAGATTATGTACCTACAGTAAGTAAAAAAAATACAAAGAGATGTTATAAAAGGACTCTTTCCTATGGAGAAGACCATTCGTCTCCACGCTTCTTGCCCATGCAAGAAACTAAATTTTAATCATTATAACAGAATGATTTGGAAAATGCGTGAAAATGAGGTTTCCAACTCGTACCAATTATTGCATGTTTCAGCATTCATTTTGAACAATTATTATTAGCTACATAATATCATATACGATGAGCACTTAGCGCAGTGGTTCAAGCGTGGGCTCTCGGCTCACTGCACCGAGCGGTTACGAGTTCAATACCCGCTAGGGTAAACTTCGGAAAGCCCTTTTCGTATTTTTTCCCGGTCTGGGTTTCGCTGGGATCGCCCCGGTACCCATAGTACTATAGTTCCTTAGTTTGCCACCGTACAATTAGTGTGCTGGTCTGCCAATATGTTTATTTGCTTACGTAAAGTATGTAACACTAGTTTCTGCCCGCGACTTCGTCCACGTAGACTTAAATAAAGTATTCTATGTGTTAATCCAGGTTATAAACTATCTGTGTTCCAAATTTCATCCAAATCCATTCAGTAGTTTTTGCGTGAAAGAGTAACAAACATAGATCCACACTCACAAACTTTCGCATTTATAATATTAGTAGGATAACGCAAATGACCTCTGCAGGGGTGGTCAGAGCTATCCAAAACAATTGACTAGTTTCACCACATACTGTTAAGACACTGGTAAACAAAATACCTACCTCTGTTAGCCAAAAGTCTGTCTGTCTAGCCAAAAGGTATTTCAGAATGAAAGGAAGTTAAGATGAAGACAACACGTGGACAGAGAATTCGTCTCGCTCGTAGACTCGCCATATATATACAAAAAACCTAATCTAAACTTCCAAATTCAAATCTGTTCCAGCCAGTTACTCTTAGCCATCTGGATTCCCCGCATTTTATACCTAAATCATATATGCTATAAAGTTGAAAATAGCACAAAAAACTGAAAGAATCTAAAATAAAGTGCATGACCCAGACGGAGTGACCTGATTTTGTGTTCACACTCCGGTGCCTGGAGACCCTCAATAACCCATTGTTCAACTCTTTTATTAGAATGCGATAGTTTGTATGATTCAAGGGAAATTGGTATTTTGAAACGGCTAAGCAGAATCTGATCACATAATATTAATATGTAGAAACTAGCTGTGCCCCGCTACTTCATCCGCGTAGTATTGGATTATTGGGTTAAAAAGTATACTATATGTTAATACCGGTTATAATCTATCTGTGTTCCAAATTTCATCTAAATCCGTTCAGTAGTTTTTGCGTGAAGGAGTAACAAACATACATACATACATCCACACTCACAAACTTTCGCATTTATAATATTAGTAGGATTAATAGTTTTGTTTCATGGATTTTTGTTCATGGGACCAAAGAGGTATTGCATGCATAGAGGCCGCGTATTTAACTGAACATTTACAATTAACAGGTTTACTGGTAAAACACTAACAACCTTGCAGGCCTGTGTTACTGACATCTTTTTTGTTAAACTATTACTAATAAAAACAAACTTTTAAGATTTCGTTGTTCTATGTAAAACATTTCCGCACTATCGAAAATCGCTATAATGATACTATGACCCGTATTAATAAATTAAATAATAATTTAGTCCTTTTAACGTACCACTCCTGGGCACGGCTCGACCGATTTACATGAAAATTTGTGTGCATATCGGGTAGGTCTGAGAATCGGCTACTATCTATTTTCATAACCCTAAAAGACAGAACAACGGTCAGCTAGTTTAGTTCTCATTCTTATGCCAGTGCAAATTCACACTTTTTATTCACATCTTACGATACTATAACGTTTTACACTATCAACCGGTGATTCTCCGTAAAAAGATCAAGCTTCCTTATTAATAAACGTGGTTTAGCGATTGTATAGTTAAACCATGCTTTGTCTTCTTCTTTCAAATGATAAATTACTAATGACAGAACGAGATAATTCGGTGTGTAACTATTCCCCCGCTATATTACTTTTATTACTAAGGGGGTCAGTGTTTATTGAACGATATATTATTAAGTATTGGGAATGCTTATGGTTTGATAGGTTAAATCAATATTTAACTATCTACATCAATTGATGAATACATAAATCAATGCGTAACTTAGTTCTTAATCGTTCACGGATTACGCGCCAAAGTCAATGTTAACTTGAAGAGTGTTTTGGCGCGAAAATCATTTATTATTACACAAGGACCCGTTGTGTCTTGACCTTGTCTGGGTACTTGGAAATCTGACATTCATAGGGCAGACGATAGTGATTATTCCGAACTATTTGACAGATTTTGACAGTGTATAATGTATACAGAGTTATTGGTAAAACACCAACCACCTCTCAGGTCTACCTATACTATTAAACATCCTAAACAACATAATACATTCGCGTTCCGATCCGGTGGTAGATTTACCCTCGCCACCTCTTCTGGCAGCGGCCCAAGCCGAGGTCGTGTCCCTTGTGGCGCCCTTGAGCTAGCTGCCCCCCTGCCCCTCTGGCTGGAGCGCACTCGCGCTCGCCCTCTGTCCGGGTGAAGTTGTTATGGCCACTCTGGCCAACAACGTATAGTCATATCAAAAAAAAAAAAAAAACAACATAATACGAGTATGTAAATGTAATGTAATAAGATGAATTATTAACAGTCATAGAACAAAATGAGATAACCTGCATGTCTTAGAAGATCTAACTAATTTACGAAAGACATGTGAAATCCGCCAACCCGCACTGGGCCAGCGTGGTGGATTATGGCCTCAATCCCCCTCGTGTTGAGGGGAGGCCCGTGCCCAGGAGTGGGACGTTAAAAGGGCTAAATTATTTTTTATTATATTATTAAGTATGAACCTATAAAATATATAACTTACATAAAAAAACTCCACACGTCTGTAGGTATACATAGACCTACACACACTCGAAGTCTGCTACAAATAATATTCTAGCCATTAGGTCCGAGGTGACGTGGCCGCCAATGCACATTCAACACGCACAGCTCGCCCGACGACACAATTGGATCGATTCTTCTATATAGTACAGCTTAAGTTATAACCTCGCTTAGCTTAACCTCGGAAATATTGTGTTTAGGTAAGGTTTTTTTTATATAACTATGTAACAGAGACAGCAAACAAACCGGTTGAGCGGTTACCGGAGCCTATGATGCTCGTAATACCAACGGCATCGCTCGCACGTTGCCAACCTGAAGGGGAGTGCGACAGTCGGACAGTTCTCTAGTCATTGTACGAAACGCAGCTGTAGTAGCTACTTTGCGCCGATCTACTGTGAGAGGTTGATACTACCCCGGCCGTGCCAATATAAGCTGTACTGTAGCTGTATTGGCTACAGCTTGGCATTACCATTGTTAAATTTCAAAAAACATTTTTCAAAATTTTTAATTTATGTTTTACTAGCTGAGCCCGCGACTTCGTCCGCGTGGAATTTAACTTAACAAAAAAGCCCGCTCCCGCGTTCTGAGCCCGCGCGACAGGACACATTAAAAAAATATATTTTTCTAAAATAAAACTAGCCTAAGTTAGCTAGCTTATAACATCAGCTATCTACCAGTGAAAGTCCCGTCAAAATAGGTCCAGCCGTTTCGGAGATACTCTTTGATTTCATGTGTTTTTTTTTGTGTTTTTTACGCGGAACCCTAATTGTTTATCTAAAATTATTTTATTTTTTATTTTATTTTGTTTGGGGAGCTTACGGCTAATTTTACAGAGTGAATAAGATTATATATAAGCAAATGCCAATTACAAGCTTCCACATATAGAAGAAAAACATAACTATATAGAACAATAAAGCAGAATTAATAATACATTTCAATTGTGGTAAATGAAAATAACGTTAAAACAATGAAATTTTTTGCTTACAAAACATATTTTTTATATTTTGAGAGCTACTACAAAATAGGTCTAATTGTGCGTTATGGTTGAGTTTGTTAAATAAGCGTAATACTCTGGGAAAGTAGCTATTAATCCGATAATTGTTGCGGCAGAGTGAAACGTGAAGTAGATTGCTTGAACGTAATCTTCTAGTGGGAATGTTGAGTCTAATATTGCCAAGGAGTTCCGGACAATCTAATTTATTCTGAGCTATATTAGAAAGAAGACAAATATCAGCTATCTTTCTGCGATGATAGAGAGGTAAAAGATGGAGCTTACTGCATTGTCGTTCGTAGTCCAGATGTGGTAGTTTGAATTTGAATCCTAGATACCTGACAAAACGTTTTTGGATTTTCTCTATATTGTTACTGTATATATTATAGCAAGGATTCCAAATTTGGCATGCGTACTCGAGGTGGCTACGGACGTAGGCACAATAAAGGACTTTTATTGTTTTCATATTTTTAAAAGATCTGGAGGACCGTAAAACAAAACCGAGTGCTTTATATGCCTTGTCAATAATGTGCTCTATGTGCTGATCAAAAAGCAATTTATTATCGTGTAATACACCAAGGTCCCTAATAACACTGGTAGCTTGAAGATTAGATCCCTTTAATTTATATTTATGAGAGAAAGAAACACGTTTTCTGGTGAAAGTGATTGAAGAACATTTGGAAACATTTAAATCTAATTTATTATTTAGACAGTATGAGTCTAGTCTGACCAAGTCTTCCTGAAGAAGTAATGCATCAGCAATATTGTTTACAACACGATAGATTTTCATATCATCCGCATATAAAAGAAATTTCGAATTAAGAAAACAGGACCCAATATCGTTGATAAAGATGACAAATAGGAGAGGGCCCAGCAATGAACCCTGCGGGACTCCTGACGGGATGTTTGCCCAGTCCGAAGAATGTCCGTTTAAAACAACTGCTTGAGTCCTGTTTGTGACATAGGATACGAACCATTTGAAAAGGACACCATGTATTCCTAGGGCCAGAATTTTATTTAATAATATATTGTGATCTATTCTATCGAAGGCTTTACTGTAGTCTGTGTATATTGCATCAATTTGGTTGCCATTGTCCATGTTATCAGTTATATATTCATTGAAAACCGCTAGATTAGATGTAGTTGATCTAGCTCTTACGAACCCGTGTTGCTGAGGAATTACAATACTTTTTAGACATTCATAGGTTTGGTCAAAGACTAAACGCTCTAAGGTTTTAGCTAAAAGGCAAAGTTTGGATATAGGTCTGTAGTTTACAATGTCGTTCTTAGGCCCCTTCTTATGGATCGGCGTTATGAAAGCTGACTTCCATAATTTAGGCATTATTCCTTCCATTAGTGAGCGCCGAAAAAGAATAGAGACTGGGACTGACAACTCCTTGGCACATTTGACCAGGAATAATGCTGGAAGAGTATCGGGACCCGCGGATTTGTTAAGGTCGAGCCTTAATAGCAATTTGTGCACTCTCTCACTACATACTTCAATAACTGACAGATCACAGACAGGATGAGCTGTTCCGATTTGTTGATATACCAAGGACGATGCAGTTCCCCCGTCTAAGAAAGTCGAACTAAAATATGAGGAAAATAATTGGCAGATACCTTCACTCGAATTTTTTGTGGTGGATGAGTAGGTCATGGTTGACGGATAAGAGCTATTACCTCTCTTGTTCTTAATATATGTCCAAAATGCCTTGGGGTTTTGAGTAATAGAACTTTCTATAGATTGCATGTACTCTTTGTAGCACTTAAATTCGACTTTCTTGACCCTATCACGAAGCAACCGGAAACTGTAGTCATCAGACAAATTGCCATAAGTTTTAAATTTATTAAAAAATTTAAACTTTTCTTTAATTATTTTTATTAAAGAAGGCTTATACCAAGGTGGATATCGATGCGTAGGCGTGGTACGCATTGGTACAAATTTATCCCTTAATTGATAAATAATGTCATAAAAATATTGAATAGCATGATCAAACGAATCCGAATTTAATAAAAGCGACCAATCGGTTTCTGAAAGATGACTACAGATTTGGTCATAGTTACCGTGAAGATACATGTAATTTTTCCGTTTAGGAATTTCAAGCGCACTCAGTTCAATAAAAGATGGCGTTATAACAAGGGATTTGTGGTAGGGGTCTTCTGATACCAGGGGATCAGGACATACAGCAACAGACACAGTGTTACTACATATAACTAGATCCAGTATTCCACCGGTACTATTAGTATGATAGTTAAATTGGTTTAAATTACATTCATAAAGGGTGTCGACCAGGTTAATACAGTATGCTGGTAGATTTGTAACGTTAGAAGGTTGCATACCTATATTGGAGTGAGTCCAGTTAATATTGCTCATATTAAAATCCCCGAGAATAAGAAATTCGTCTTGCGTATTATTCTCGGTGACATTCCTCAGACTAGTCAAAAAATTATCTAATTGGCCAGAAAAAGAATGACCTTTGTTTTGAGTACACAAATATATTGTACAAATGTGAAGCTTCAATGACTTTCTACCACGTGAGTTACGTAAAGTTATTGTTAATGTGACCCATATGTCTTCTGCTGAGGAATTCCAGTTAGAATTAATAGTACTTGCTAGGTCGCGGCGAACTGCAATCAAAACACCGCCACCCTTAGATTGCTGAGTGAACGCATAATCCCTATCGCGGCGAAATACTATGTATCTTTCGTCAAAGAGCTCGCTATCAAGTATGCCACCTATTAACCACGTTTCAGTTAGTGAAATAACTTCATAGTTAGACATACTTAAGTTACGTAGAAAATCATTTGTCTTAGTCCGGAGTCCTCGGCAATTTTGATAATAGATATTAATCATTGATAAAAGTATAACAACATCTATAATATGTAAATAAGCAAAAGCTATGCATTAAAAATGCAGCAAAAATCATAAAATTCACGTTCCACTCTGAATGAGTAATTAGTTTTAGGTAAGTTGGAATACAATTTGAATTACAGCAAAAAACTATACTAAATTGAAAAAATAAATCAGTAGAATTTATAAAACATAATACTATAGAAGTAAACAAAAATAATCCTACACAATTAGCGGGTAGCCACACAGACATTTTGCAAAAAATTGTACACTGGCGAAGACAAAAGATAAGCTCTACACGCATAATAGCATTCCATTGACGCATGCAAAGGGGTGCTAATGAGCTGACTACGATTCTCAAACTATTTATGTAAAAGTAATAATGAACATAAAAATGGATAATATTTATAAATGATGAATGAAGTTTAAATACTGGTGTTATTATTAGATTATCTTGTTTAAATCCTGTTCTTTTTTTATGGCGATAACTTTTGATTGGGAGTTTTTTCGTGCAAAAATCTTGCAGTTCTTGACCCATATAAATTCGAAATCGTTTTCCTTTGCTAGATTTTTTGCCTTGGTGAGTAAAATTTTGTTCTGCACAGTTAGATGGTCATTAACATATATACGGCCTTTGTCACCCATGTCGATGTCAGCCGAACTCAAAGTTTTGTATGACCGAGCAGCTGCGATGAAATCCTCCTTCACATAACGATTTAAAAAAGATACGATTATTGGTTTAGATTGGTTATCTCGTGAAGGAACCCTTGCAACAAAGTTGATATTCTGCTTTACTATGGGGTGCATTATTTTAGTCCCAATTTTTGAAACGATGTCAATTAAGTTTTCGTTATCTCTCATGGGGACACCTTTAATCTCAACGTTATTCAGGCGCATCCACTGGTTCTTCTCATTGAGGTCTTCTTCCAATCTAGCTACTTGATCTTTTAGTAGAGCGACTTCATCTTGAGCTTTTTCCACTTTAAGTAGTCTTTGGTCTACAACCAAAAGTTTTTCAGAGTAGGTTCCTATAGTTGACTTCATTTCAGCTATTTCATTTTTGATGTCTTTGATACCAGCAATAAGGTCCATCATAGGTGCAAGAGTTAGTTTGATGCTACTTAGTTCCTGCATAACCTGGTCCATCGACACAGCCTTGGATGGCTTACAGCACGGACATTTCCAGGCGGCTTGGCGTTCAGCACCTAGCCGGCGGTATCCACTCTCCGAGACACCCGAACAGGCGAAGTCGAAGTGCTTTTTACAACCACTGCATAATATAGCATTAACTTCGGACACGACATCACCACATTTGCCACAATGCACCATTATTGAAAACTTATGTAAAGCAATATTACGGACTGGTAAAAATAGAGTAAATAAAAGTTTGAGACTCGCTAGCGTCCTACGAACCGGCAAAGAAATACGTGCGATCGACTTGAAACCACGGAGCGAAGTGTGAAGTTAAAGTAGCCTAAGTTACTCCTTAAAACATCAGCTATCTGCCAGTGAAATTCCCGTTAAAATCGGTCCAGCTGTTTCGGAGATTACCCGGAATAAACACACAGACAGACAGACAGACAAAAAAATTTAAATCGCGTTTTTGTTATAGGTGTCGTATGTACTTTCATATGCATTTAGTGAAAAGGTGTTATTTTGATATTACAAACAGACACTCCAATTTTATTTATTTGTATAGATAACGAAATGCGCGCTCGATCGTTTGCAGTTGATGTCTAAAATAGTAATTATTGATTTATTTATGTAAAATCATTATTCATGAAAATATCGACGGAAAATTCCAACACTGGGGAATCATGAGTTGAATCCATGGCTTCAGCTTTCGTTACGATACCCCTTACACCCTGTATATACGGTGGCTGGTATCAAGAAAGATTTCACGTAGGTAAGTATTATTATTATCTAAGTAACGGCCGTTTGATTATTCGACTCAATATCAACTTTCGTGGTGTGGTCTTAGAACTCATCTGATGACCGAGAGAGTAAGAATGAAAAAAAAAAAGGTTTATCACATTTACACAGTTTACTAGTATTCCTGTTAGCCCCTCCAGCTAAGCAAATGCTTGTTTTAGGAGTGGGCTCACGTCAGTTTAATGGTCAGGATGGGGATCGAACCCGGAACCTCTCAGCTACGAGTGCTCCTCTAACCACTAGGCTATTGACGCCCATTAAACTATAACATAGTCTGGCTGTATTATAAAATACCTATAACAACACCCCTTAGTTCTCAAATAGCCGTCACCCCTGGCGTGATGCATGAAGAAAGCCACATTATAATAACGCTTGCGTTTGAAAACTTATATTTTTTGTTCCCTGAAAAGAATTATTATTAGGGTTAGCGCAGACTGTTGTTTTTGATAGTATAATGTACGACAATATTGCAACCTAACCCCCCTTTCTACTGTTCCCTCTGTCCTACACCCCTTCAGGTCGACAATGTACGACCAATGCCTTTGGTATTGCAAGCATCTATAGGGTACGGTAATTGCTTAACATCAGTCGGGTCATGCGCTCGTTTGCGGACTTTGTTATACTAACAAAGAAACAAAAACAATAACTTTGCCATCGGGAACGTATGCGAAATGTCGCACAGATATCTTTATCGTAACTTTATAATATTAACGTTATTAATATCGTAGGTAATTACATTATATTAAAATTTAAAATATATAATCATCGATCATTGCAGCTCATAACTGTACAGAACAATCGTATTTTAGTCGCAAAATCGCAACTGTAAGTCTTGCCTTATCGTGAGCTCGCTACTTCATCAGCCATAATGGCGGCAAGCCTAGGGAGTATTACGGAGATTTAGATAAGTTCACGTTTTAATAGTTAATTCGCATTTACCACTGATTGTGGGGAACTATGATGATGCCTGACAGTTTGAGTGTTTAGATGTCTGCTTAAATTAGTCCAGAATTGTATTGAAAACTTTATATTTGAGCAGGGCCTTATGTCTGCTAAAATAGGCGCAATTATAGTATTAACAAACGCTAAACTGAAACTGATCAATAAGTATCGTTCGATTTGGTATCGTTTAAAATTAACATAAACATTTCCCCGGCATACTGCGGGGTCGTTCGAATGGGCGGATCGGGAATCGAACGCGGGCCCTTGGAGTCGCGCCAAATTGCGGCCAGTCTATTGGCTATGGTCTCGTAATCTAAGGTGCTTTGTGTGTTTCGACTCAGACCGGTCTTAGTGTAACGTTGCAATCGGTTTAGAGGTCAGGTTGAGGTACCAAGTGGCTATAGATTTGCGAATTAACGTACCCATAATATACGCTCAACTCATATACCATTTGGTTTTATACGGGTGTTGCGACGCTATTATAATTTTATAGTGGCGTCGCGGTGCTCTTGTAAATTTATAGTGGTGTCGCGACGCTCTTGTAAAATTATTGTGGCGTCGCGACGCTCTTATAATTGTATAGTGGCGTCGCGACGCTCTTGTAAAATTATTGTGGCGTCGCGACGCTCTTATAATTTGATAATGGCGTCGCGACGCTCCTGTAAATGTATAGGGGCGTCGCGACGCTCTTGTAACTTTATTGTGACGTCGCGACGCTCTTATAATTTTATAGTGGCGTCGCGACGCTCCTGTAAATTTATAGGGGCGTCGCGACGCTCGTGTAACTTTATTGTGGCGTCGCGACGCTCTTATAATTTTATAGTGGCGTCGCGACGCTCCTGTAAATTTATAGGGGCGTCGCGACGCTCTTATAGTTTTATAGTGGCGTCGCGACGCTCCTGTAATTTCAAAGTGGCGTCGTATAGCTCCCATTTTCATTCATACCACACCCGTCACAAATTTGTCGGAAATAAAATCTATTATTCCTGGTATTAAATTAACTATGGTAACTGTGATTTATTTACAATATCTTGAAACTTATATAATTAAATCTTCATATTACATAATTCAACATCACTTTGTACAGAAATACACAAAAAATAAAAACTAGAAAACAAATTTAACTAATGTAAAAGTAACAAAGAAACGAGAACATCGCTTGTCATTTACTATAAAAAAACCCAGAAATCTATATTTTGTTTGATGTTTCTTACATGTTACTCTCAAAATTACTAATACCACTAGTGTCGGCATCCAATAAATGGCATTCCTCAAATTCATTACGTTTTGCACCTACCTTCTCGAAATTATTCTTACAAAGGAAATCTCCGTCGCACCCGAAGTCGTTTCTCCCAGCTTCCATCATAGAATCTTCAAAACTATGATCCCTATATCTCTTTTCGTTATCATTCTCATAATTCTGGTACCTTTGTATTTCAAAATCGGGTGATATTGTCTGCCCTTCATTCACTACTTCTTTACCTAGAATATCTTCGGCTTCAATCGCTTGTACTGTGTGTACTTCGGTAAAATTAACTCTGCTTTCGTTTTTAACTTCGTATTTCAATTCCATATCATTTTCTCTAGTATCTATAAGTGGTTTGAGATTCATAACATTGAAATTCGGTATCATTCTTCCATCCCAATTGTTTTGTTCTGCAGTTGCTAGGTCTAGATGGACTTCCTCGCCAATCTTTTTGAAACTTCCAAGGTTGTATTGGAGAGGTATGGAAAATGATGGCAAGTCAACCTGGGGATTCTGTCTGGTGGGTAGGGCTGATATGTGGATGGCTGGAGGCGATGGCTTGGATTTCGTTGCGTAGACTTGATTCGGCGTTTCAGTTAGACTTATCATTTGTGTTGACGACACTAAAATAATGTAAAATCATATTTATTTGTAGCACCAGTGATGCAATACCAACAATTTTTTTATTAAAGTAATCGTCACGATACTAGACGATACTAGATAGCGGATATAGATGGCTCCTAGTTAAAGAAAGTTTCGATATTGGCGCAAATAATTTCACCATTTTAATGCATCTTAATCAACATCATCATCTACATCTTAAATTGATGTAAAGTGTGAGTAGGTATTCAACCCTCACTAATCTAGCTTTCTCATATTATTTCAATACCTAAATCTGAGTGAGAATTGATTACCTACTATTTACTTATTTTAGTGACAATGGTGTTGCCTGCTCGCATTCTATTGCTGTTCCTGAGAATGTACACCATCTTTTATTCATTGAAAAGAGTAGGTAACCATTTTGGTAGGTAACAGTTTGCTGCCGGATCTTCTCATTAGAAGCTGCATTCCGAACCGGTGGTAGATTCTGACTACTCATAAATGCTTTGTTAGCTTACATGAATAAAAACAATGTTTAAGTTTGTAGGTAATTATGTAGGAAGAAATCTTACCAGGGATAGTGATAAAGTCTCTCATTTCAAGCGCTAGAGCCGAGTGCGACCTCTCGTCAGGAGAGCGCGCTTCTCTCGGTGACGGGTATGGCTCGCAACCAGCCTTCTGCTGCTTTCGCCATTTCGCTCTACGGTTTTGGAACCACACCTAGAACATCATTCAAATTAGGAGTTCATAAGGCCTTTTTCTGTTTCATACGCCTATGATGTACATTAAATGCAACCAAAACGCGCTACAGACATAATCTAATCAGAATATGTGTGTCTTTTCAAGTTCTGAAGCTTAGATCATGCGTCACCAGGAGTTCCATGCAACGCGTGTCGTAAGTAATATGTAAAGGCTCTCTTAAAGCAGTGATAGCTGATTGGTTAAGCACACGTCTTGCGGGCACCAGATCCTTGGCTCAAACGCCGGCTCGCCCCTCTGGGTTTTTCGAAATCTACCTATGTGCGAATCACTTGCTAACAGTGAAGGAAACATCGTGAAGATACCTGTGATGTCTTAGAAAATCTAAACAATTTTCGAAAGACATGAGAAATCCGCCAAGCCGCACTGGGCGTGGTGGATTATGGCCTGAATCTCCCTTGAAGTGAGGCCGTGGCCAGGGCCGTGGCCAGGAGTGGAACGTTAAAAGGGCTCAATTATATATATATATAGGCTCTCATATGAGGCCCCAGACCGTCTTTCAGTAAAACGACATTTCTAAGTCTCTGAAAATTTACCTGCACCCTGGCTTCAGTCAAGTCTATCCTCATAGCGAGTTCCTCTCTGAAGAAAACATCCGGATAGTGGGTTTTGTGGAAGGCTGCTTCCAGCTGCTCCAGTTGGACGTTGGAGAAAGTTGTTCTGGAAGTCATATTGTATTTGGCCATTACTTTGTGAAAATATGGTATTGTAGGTATTGTACGTAAGATAAAGATAAGGTTTGGTATTAGATCTTTTACCTGTATCTCCTTTGTTTGCGTTTTGGGACATCCCCCTTTGTGTCTGTAAAGGAATGTATTACAAAATCAATTTAAATTATCGAGTTAAATTTTTTGTAGTATTGGTCTAGCAGATGCAGTTGCGGCTTGCGGATTATGAGGTTTTGAATTCGATACCTGAGGAGCGCAAAGTAGATTTGAATTTCGTACAAGAGCTTCCCATAGCCATAAAGAAATAATGTCCATAGGTTCACCCACCATTACATTGGGTCCTACGCCATGTGATCATCCTAATACCATAAAGATAATGGGATTACAAAAGTGCACCACTGCCACCTTTCTGCTGACTATATACAAGCTAAAACATCTTTAAAAAAATACATAACGTATATAAATATTTTAATTCTTGTTATGCTTACTGGATTTTGGTGAATATTCCTCATCTTCCTCATATTGGTGCTGTTCAACGGTTTCTTCAGTGGCTTCCGCGTTCGGGGTGTACGTTTCAGTGGTTTCTGTCTCTGGGCGCTCACACAACACGGATCCTGGACCCAGACTGAAAATATAAATAGTCAGGTCTTAGACATTATAACTGGATTGAAACAGGTTTTTAACTAAATCGGATGTAGAATAAACTGAAATGTGACAAGCGTTAAGACCATCGCTGCCAAATTTAATTCCGCAAGGAGGCTTATAAATCTCAAAACGTGCTTTATCTGTAGTAAGTACCTTGCATATACCTACAAAGTAGAAAGTGACTACTTACTGAACTATCAACGCACAGAATATAGATCCCTACTGTTGGGGTTAGAAATATGAAATTTTGACCATTTTTATCGTAGGTATTCACTAACAATAGATTCTGGAAGATGCAACCCCCAAGGGAGTAAAATAGGACATGGAAGTACCAATTAGTAAGTAAATTACGTCCCAAGGTATTTGCAGACGTAGTGGAGGACAAAAGACAAAAGCAAGTTGAACATATCGACGGGAGAAAGCAGAAATGTCGTAACTTGCATTTTGGGCTAATTCACTTTTTACCGAATTCATACCATTTTTTATCGATACCATACATAAAATAAACGACATACAGCTTTATGAAACGTGTATCGAAGGTTTATATTTAAGATACAACAAATCCGTAGCCAAAAAAACATCTAAATGAAACGTGTATCGAAGATTTTATATATAAGATACAGCAAACCGTAGCTAAAAAAACATTTTTGTTTAAGTTGTCCATATATTTAATCTCACAGATACAACATTTTTGCAGCCTAAAATTGAAACATGAATTGGCGTAACTTGTGAAAAATCCTTGATACACACACTTTACGACAATTTAGACAAAAGCATCAGATAGGCCTTAGATTAATATAAATACATACCAATTTTCAACTGTCTATCTCAATAAATATATTAGTTATGAATTTTTGAAATAAATTTTTGGCTCTGGTGCAAAGTTGTGTTTTTCAAGTTACGACAATTCCGCTTTCTTCCGTCGATATTTTCAGGAAAGATTGTACAATTAAGTATTTTAATTAGTCGTAAATTTACAGTTCCCCCCCCCCCATTTTTTAACATAACTATTGTCTAAATTTCATTTAATAGCATCACCCACGACGCCCCACTTCCAACGAGGTGTCGCTTGGGTGCCCAGCGTCATAAAATTATATTTTTGAGTGGAAAATCATTCTTTAAACTCACCCATTGAATAAGTTCGGTATGTTATAACAGAAGCTAGTAGTGGGAGACACGTCATCGTTCAAAATGGCCGCCGAATCGAAACCAGCACCTGTCGTTCCACTCTCACGGTCGTCTATAGATTCCTCCATCTATATATTACAGAAATAAATAAGTATCTATCCAATTACCTTCTTTGTTTGTAGTAGCCAACTAAGTAGGTATGTCGAAATTTTCAGGACGCCTGAAGCTGATATGGGAAATCTAAAACTTCAACAGATCGACGATAAGTAAACCTTTATAATGACCTTAAGTAACAAAGGTACCTAATTGAAGTTCTAATTCCCGTAGCTTTCGGACTAATTACTACTAATATTATAAATGCGAAAGTTTGTGAGTGTGGATGTTTGTTACTCTTTCAGGCAAAAGCTACTGACCGGATTTGGATGAAATTTGGAACACAGATAGTTTATAGCCGGGATTAACACATAGGATACTTTAATCCCGATAATCCCGAAATTTTTGTTAAGTTAAAATACTACGCGGACGAAGTCGCGGGCACAGCTAGTATTAAATAAATCGATCGAATCTTGTTATAAAATGACATCTTAATTGTTTGATTGTAGGCCGGTCTAAGAAAGGCTGCAGCAACTGAGTTCCTATCTAGGTATAGGTACCATATTATAAGTTCGACTTGAGTAGTAAAATAAAATTTCAAAGTAGTATTTTAAAGAAAATTCAGAAACAACAAATCAATATAGATACCTATTAACCATCCCACCAATAACAAGTAATACAATACAGGACCCGATGTGGATGACCGCTCGCCCGAGCCGCCGTCGCCACTTAAATTGAATTAAATGCCTATAATTTAGTTAAGTTTATTAAATTACCACTAAATGAGTATAATTTGTGTAGTATTCCCATTGACTTGTTGCAACCAAGACGGTCTTGTTTGTTGCTGGACTTGCTGGTGGAGGGTTAAAGTTTTCGCGCGTATAGTTTCAAAGTTTGACGTTTGACGTATAAATTGGCGGGATTTCCGTTCGGAAATGTTAGGTTTGTGGTTTAAAAAAGTTTTTAGTTTTCTGAAATGTGGTAATGTGTAAATCCCCCTCGTGTTGACGAGAAGCCCGTGCCCGGGAGTGGGACGTCAAAAGGGCAAAATATTTATTTATGTGGTAATGTGTAGATAATAAAATGATAACTGTGATGTAGGTATATGTAATACCTACTTCTTTTAAAAAATATATTGGATAGTTATACATCTTTGTTAAAGCTTCCTTTATCAATATAATAATAATAGATCGGTGTCATTCACACTGGGGATAGTTTGTGAATGATTGTCAGTTTAAAAAAAATGTAAGTAAAAGTTTGAAATGGACCTAATTTCGTTGTGATAAGTACCTAAGTCCTTAAACTAACATCACCATGACTAGGTATAATCTCAAAATAATTTTAGGAACCACTTTTCACAAAAAATATAACTACAAGGGAACTGCATAGGTACCTACGTGTAAGATGGTGAGCCCATAGTCACCGCAAACATAATGAAATTATCAGAGGGTGAATAGGCAATACACATCGACATCCACGGAAAGATTGAGAGTGGTAGAGACTATTCAAAAAATTTCCACACGGAACTTTTTTTGCAACCTAGGTTATTCCAGTGCTGGACAAAAGTTCATCCCTATTTTTCATTTAGAACCAGAACATAATGTAGAAGTATGTGAGTTATTATCTACCTAACTACAAGACATTAATTAAAATAGTATCTACCAACCAACATATTACATTAAAATATTTCAATTCTACATACCTCTCGTAGCCAATCAATAAAGGAACATTTTTACACCAGCTAGTTAATTAAATTTAAAGATTTATTTGAATAAATAAAATCCAATGAATGCGTGGCACTGAAGGCTGTAGCCGTTGTCACGTGGTCACCACTACTGGACTAAACGCAGGGGACTTACCGGGCGGCGTGGGACAGAGAAATGCGTGGAGCAGACATTGCTGTTATATTTTATTGAATGTGAAATTAATATTTTTACAGAAATACGTATGCGTAGATCTATAAATTAGAATCTTTATTAATTACATTGATGGATTTCTAGGAAATCACAAATAAAATGGTACTTGATAAACGTCATAGATACCTACCATTATAATGGTTGCTTTGTGATATCCTTCAATATTCGTAAACATTCAAATTAAGTCGTTTGTTTGTTTCGCTAGTGGCCGACTCTGTTGTCGGAGTTTTCATGGATTAACGACTGTAATAGCCAGGACTGACAGCTTAAAGTGGCCTGCAATGCAGGTCGGTTTGTTTGCCCTCATTGGACTTTTGAATTATAAAATCACAATGACCGCTCCACAGTTTTGTTCCGCCCGCCTAGAAAACTCATGACGTTACTTAACTATCACAGGTATACGCGGATCGCTGGTTCATTCCAGAGCTAAGCACAGCTTACCGAACCCATAGCAATGCTGTTGTGTCGCTGTCACATATATTGCGGCTTTTAGAAGCCTAATGCGACGGTATTCCGATATTATAAAGAACAAAATCACTTGAAAATATCTTTGGCACATTAATATTTTTTTATAACGGTCTTTTGTCTGTTAAATTACGTTTTTATTATTAATTATTATTAATATTTAATGAAATGAAATAATTTTGAAATGTAAAAAGGATATAACGAATACTAAGGCCCGTATGAATACATCAATCTCAATTCTGAGAGCGATCTTGAGTACTACACTTTTGAAACGACATTTTGTACTGTGATGAAATTTTGAAGATCGCTTTCATACTTGAGATTGATGTATTCATACGGGCCTTAGTATTCGTTATATCCTTTTTACATTTCAAAATTATTTCATTTCATTAAATATTAATAATAAAAACGTAATTTATACGTTATTTTATTTTATATTTATACGTATTAATACGGGCATTAATCTTTACATTGGTTCTAGATACTTAAGGTGAAGGCGCCTGTCTAGCCCGCGAAATTCAAAATTTTCGAGTATTTTTATAGTTTATCCAAAATCTGAAAACATTTTGTGATTTGCGACAAACACAGTGCGTTTATTAATACATTTATTTGACTCTAAATATTATCACGGTGGATATGATACTAGTAAATCACTAAACATACAAAAATTGCCAGATTATCTGGATAGCTGTCCTTCTTGAAATGTTTTAGAGTAAGTTGGATATATTAATAAATGCACTGCACACGGTCTTTGTCGTGAATTACAAAATGTGCCTTTTATTATTGTCAGATTTTGAAAAAAATCTAAAAAACCTCAAAAAATTTGAACTTCGCGGGCTAGATGGGCGCTTTAGCCTTAACCATTTATGATTTATTTTATACTCAATAGATATTAGATTCTGTTACCTATTCCCGTATTAACAAATCGATCTCAAGGCCCAAGACCGATAAACACCACTTTCGACATGTCATTTTGTATTGGTAAGTATATTTATTAGAATTGAATGACATTTCTCAAATCGCATTCAGACTTATTCTTGATTTATTTATACGGGTCTAAGACAACGTAAGCTTTTTTATTATACGTAACTTAAAATACTGTAGTCCCATTAAATAATAGTAAACTACAGTTAAACAGCGAATAATTTTAGTTTTTATTTAAGTATAGCAAAACGTTGTTTGAAAGGACGATTTTCAGAAATAAAACAACCGACATACTCATGAATGTTAATTCATATTTAATAAATAAATACATTCTCATTGTTTTTTTTTATTATGTATTAAATAAAACTATTATAAGTGACTTAGTTGTAGCAACTCCCAACAAACTTATTCAATACAACATGCAGTTGACGCATTATTGCTTAACACCTAGTTTATATAACAATTGTCAACTAAATGATATATAATAATAATATATTAGACAGAACTCTTCAATATACATACATGGTAATAAGTTAGTAAGTAGGTATTATGTTACAGAAAAACTGAAATCCCTATTAAAGCATCCCCCCAAACTGGCGCGAGCGCTAACACTGGCACGAAGAGCTCGCCAGCGCGCGTCAGTTTGGCCAAACCTTAACTTAAAATGAATGAACTAAATACAATGAATTTGTTACTTTTATTCATATACGCTGTTTGAGTAGCAAAGTACCTATAAAAGAGACGTAGTTACTTTTCATGAACACCATAAAACAAAGAGAAATCTGTTCTCTTTTCTGTCTGTTGTTTATTCTGATAATAGATGATAAGAAATAAATAAAAAACCCCATAGTTTACGAGACTGGGAAACACACAATTATATTAAGATCACGAGAATTAATCATTATAATAATGAGATATGATAACTTTGTGATAAATAAATGATAATAATAATAGATGACACCAGACTGACACTCCAACTGTATAGTCCCAAACTAAGCAACGCTTGTACTATGGGTACCGTACAATGGACTGGGGGCGATCCCAGTGACACCCAGACGAGCGCAAATTACGAAAAGGCCAATTCCGAAATTAACCCCAGCGGGAATCGAACCCGCGACCACCACGTGCAGTGAGCCGAGCGGCCTACGTTAGAATCACTGCGCCAAGCGGTCGTTATACAGCATGTTTTTCAGCTTCATGAATAAAAGTGCACACTTCAACATCGAAATTATGACGCCACAAGGTTTCAGGAAACCATCTCGATAATCGTTTTAAGGTATGAACGACTAACCACAAAGCTCGTGAACACAAGAGAAAATTACATCTTTGGCTTCAAGCGAAATCTACAAAAAGCATTGAATCTATTTTATTTCCACACTAGATAAGTGGTGTGTTTGTATGGAACAATTAAATAACGTTGTAGGTACGCCCACGTAATTACAATGTATCATTTACTTGTCTTTTATATATTGTCTTTTTAATTTGAAAAATAAGTACAGTTCTATAAAAAATAATCAATCATGATCTTTGTTTTATATATTTTTAACGCAGTAATCAGCAGCATACGAATCAATAAAACTTAAAAAATTAAAATATGAGTTTGTGACGTATTTTTCAATGTTTCAAGACAAAATCTTGTCTTGACGCGGCCGTACACACACACCACTTCATCGCAAAATCATTTCGTATCCCTATTAAAATAAAGACGCATCTCGCTTGAAATACGCTTACAAGCACGTTACACTCGAGCTCCTTTAGGGAACTTCATGGAATAATTTTATAAAGTCAAAAAGTCATTTAATTTAAATACACATAAGGATCAAAATCCATCAAAGATTTTTTTATATCAATTCCTTTCATTTTGTCATGCATTACATGTTTTTTAAGAACTAGATAAGATGTTATTAAAGAGAACACTTGAATTACATTCGACCACAAACGTGCAAAAAAGTTCAATTTATTATGAAAGCCAAACAATAGTGGTCGACTGTACTAAGGTTTAATATTAATTAATTTAAATAAGATAAGTAGGTACGTATCATTAACTGGATAATGATTTGTAAGAGATTCAGAATTTATTGTATTGGACAGATTTGTTAAATTCAATACACACACTCATATTGATATTACACCATTTTTCAATTTAATATAGCTTTTCAGGAAAGCCGTGCTATTTAAAAATAATGGTTGCAACATCAATATTACAGTTTGTTATTTTAATATAGGATATATATAATACTTTACGTAGTTATTATTTTCTTTTGTTTAGAGGCATAAACGAAAACAATCTGCCAATCGCAAAAGCATTTCTTGTATAAAGGTACCACCCACAATACATAGATGTCTCTTAAGAGACGTGGGGGTATGCGAGCTACACTTTACCAAATTGTGATTGCCAGGCCATTTTCGTCCTTAAAATATCGATCTTTCAAATAAAATAAACATAGAACGCGCAAGTAAATATTCTCCTCAACACTTTCCGCTAAAAATTCATCAAGTCGTTTATTTTTCTTTTTCACTATCTACCCCCCGTATCAAATAGTAGAAACAACAAGCCTAAGTAACCGGTACAAAGTCAACAGTAAGCTAGGTATATTAGATTAGTCAACATTTTAATTTTAAATAACCGTGGCCGGTCTGTGGAGTACTTTTGAACAACGAGGGGGGATGGATGGATAAAAAATGCAAGACCTAAGGCGTCAACAGCCTAGTCGTTAGAGGCCCCTCTAGCTGAGAGGTTCTCGGTTCGATGCCCATCCTGGTCATTAAACTATTGACATGCCCCCACTTCTGCATATACAAGCATAGCTTAGCTGGAGGGGCTAACGGGAATACTAGTAATGTGATAAACTCACATTGCTAGTAGTTGATATTTTTGATTGATTACGTTACCAAAAAAAGTCACGAAACTACATTGTTTCATAAATTAATCTCATTACAATTATTTCTTAAGATCATCCACCAATTTACGTGCCCGTACTCGATTGCGCACGCGCACACAGACCGGCCACACATTGCATTACAATCTTATACCTATTCAGTTATAAGTTACGGTAAAATCCAAGGAAAAGTAGATACAATAACGTTTAGGTAGTAGGTACAAAATGTAAAATTCCGTACACACAAGGAAAAACAATAGCAGCCTTTAAGTGCCCGTCCATCGGTCCACGAGCCGGAAGTTGTCCACTGCTGGACATAGGTTTCCTCCAATGACAGCCACCTAGCCTGGCGCCCTCTGAACTTTACATACAAAGCTACACATACATTGGCGGAAGTAGAGACCCTTGTAGCTTCAGTACATTATAATCATACGCATTGCATTGATCTGCGAGCTGAATTGAACTTTATTTCGTGGTCGCAAGAGTCGCTTTTTGTTTAATTGAGGAGCATCATGTGTTCATGCAATCATTATTATTATCTTTGTTTCCACTCGTCACTCGCATCCGTCATCGGTCCATTTTGTGGCCGTTCCACACAACTTCCGCCTCATGACCCCCGTTTTACAACCTTTGTGTCCCATCCGCTATCAGTTATATATTCTATACGTATGCTTTTACCACATACTAATACGTTATAGACACCGCATAGCTGGGCACACTCGTTCGCCTAACGTATACATCGCCACTGTATGCATATGTATGACCGCACCTGACATTTTTGATTGGTCCATTCACGGCTCGACCTTGAACGGACCAATCAAAATTCGCCGTCTTACCCGATAACCAGCCAACTTTGCTTGCATACTGATACAATAGTGGACGTACGCGGTGTCTTGTCTTATTAGTCTCGTGGCCTTTACATAATAATATAGTCAAAGTGAAACATAGAAAATCGTACATATTTTTGGAAGATACAGGTCTTAACATCATTATAATTTAAGTATCAATATATTTAAATTGTGGACACACGAAAAATGCACAAAATGCTGAAGAATAGACGCCACGGTATCTGCACGCCAGGAATAAAGAGTAGGTACTAAAGCCTATGTTATAATTCCTCAAATCACCTAATCTAATAAAATTCATCAACAATATTAGTGAATAAATTCGTAGATTTTTTATTTATTTATTTAATAATTATTATAAATATATTATTTTTAAACTGTGATGTTATGTTATTGCTCTGTGCTGTAATCATGTTTTTATGTGTACTCGTTTACTATTGCATTGCACTATTCCAAACGTATGTACAATTATTCTAAAGGAAATAGAACGAATTCTATGACAAAACCTTAGATTTATCATACTACTAGACAGACAATTATTTAACAATTTAATCGTTTTTAAAATAAGATTCAATTAAGGTTGTATCCCAAGTTATGCCAAAGGTTTAAACTGCGTAACTACTCGTACTAGGTGAAACAGAAAGGGTATACAATTTTTTTTGCAACGTTACATTGTCTAAATCTTAATCTAAAACTATCGCTTTGTGGGACAGTTGAAGGTTTAGTAGACTTATGAAATCTGTCAACAGCTGTATCCCCTTTGGTTTTCAAATTTCCTCCAAAGCTGATAGTGTTAGAATTATGAAGTTAATTTTTGAAAAAAAAGTATACCCTTGCTGTTTCAACCTGTATATGTCGTTAGTCAGTGCGTTTGCACTGAACAACTCGACAGACTGTTCTTGATTATTCAGTATACAGATGTATAATATAAGCATAAGTTACTTATGCGCCAATACATTAAGGTGAAGGCGCCTGTCTAGCGCGCGAAATTCAAAATTTTCGAGTATTTTTATAGTTTATCCAAAATCTGAAAACATTTAAGACAACATTTTGTGATTTGCGAAAAACACAGTATGCAGTGCGTTTATTAATACATTTATTTTACTCTAAATATTATCACGGTGGATATGATACTAGTAAATCACTAAATATACAAAAATTGCCAGATTATCTGGATAGCTGTCGTTCTTGAAATGTTTTAGAGTAAGTTGGATATATTAATAAATGTACTGCACACGGTCTTTTACGCGAATTACAAAATTTGTCTTTTATTATTGTCAGATTTTGAAAAATTTGTAAAAGAACTCAAAAAATTTGAACTTCGCGGGCTAGATGGGCGCTTTAGCCTTAATAGATTCATAGTCTTTTTTTTTGTGACAATGCGATGGGTATCCAGTAGTACAACGAATCTAAGGATAAAACTCTTTTTTATTTACTTATTAATTTATTAAAGAATAATCTTTATAATACTTTCTGGTTGGTAACATGCAATGGAAATTATTTAAATACCTATATTGTATCTAATAAGCGAAACGTTACCTCGACGCAATTTAAATTGTTATAAAAAATTCTTAATTAAGTTTTCTCGGGTCGATTTTAAACCTGCCGTTTAACTGACTATACTTGAAAACGCCGCCACTAATCCTCATTGGCCAAGGGAATAGACACGTATTGTCAGGTGAAAAAAAAGTTTGTCAACAGATGGCGACACTTTATACCGCAATAATAACTGCCAATCACAGTCGTCAATTTCTGACACCTGTCAGATGCATAATATTGCATAATATTGTAAGCGACTGCTTTTTTATATAAAAAACACGGCAAACCAGCGTACTCGAACTGCCTGATGTTAAGCAGTCACCGTGGTGTATTGATGCTTGCAATACCAAAGGCATTGTTCGCACCTTGCCGAGCATATGGGGAGTAGAACAGTCACAGGAAAGGAAGGCGGGCGGTGGGTGGTTTTTCAGTGATTATGTATATAAAATAAATTGTACCTACTCATATAATTTATCGCTTCCAATATAAGTCAATGACATCGGTATATATCGTCAACCAACAAACGCATATCTACATTCATAGCATGGACCCAGTTTTCGATTGAAACGCGACTGCCATTCGTTCTTTTAATTATTCGCAAATGAGGTTAAACTTCTTTAAAAGCTCCAATACACGATTCGACTTGGCGTCGAAAACACCCAGATGTATATTAAACATTAGATTGATGTATCTAATGCCTGCGACGGTCACTAGTTTCTCTAGTTTCTCTGTAAGTCAGTTGAACCCACCCAAGGCGGATTCTAATAACATTCACGCTTATAAAGAAATAAATCACAATAGGTACAAAGGCAGTGTCCGTGAAATACCTACTGTGCCTTTTCTTGTTCCAAGAGGAAAGATAATCGTATGTATTTGAGACTTAAATCATGTTGACCTGTTTACAAGTTTCTGAGTAAGTGTGCGTTGATTTATACGTTTGACAAAATAAAAAGGACAAGCTCCCTTGATAATGGTACACTTTATTGATCTCTTACGGTCAGAAATCATTAAGTAAGCACTTATACGTTTTAATAATTTTCCGTTTTTGCAACTCTTTCATAATTACAACAGAAATTGTGACAATATTTAATTTAATTAAAAATCATAATCATTTAATATAAATATTGCAGCCGGCAACAGTGTGTTTTATTCAATTCCATGCTAAACAACGTGTATTTTGAAATAACAGAGATGGCACTAAGAGATTAAAGTACCCAACCTTAATAATCAACCTTTTACAAACACCCACAAAGCTGATTTTCCTTCCACAATACACCAATCAACCGATAACACCCGAAACCTTCCGAAGACGCTGCCGATAACGTACGAAATTTGAATTCATCCAATCAACGTTGACGATTACAAATTCCAGTTCGGTGTTCGTTATTTGAATTAACCGAAGGTGAGTTACCGTTGGATTAGACTTCCGTGCTTTTGCCGACTTGTCCGTGTTTGTTGTCCGGAATCCCGGACGCGCTCAGCTTGCGAATGCGTCCGGGAAATATTCCGCCGATGCCGCCGAATAGACGACCTGAGAAAATAATAATAATGATAACATACTTGCCTACTAACCCAACCACCCGACATCAAGGGTAGATACCTCATTCAACCGAGCTGTATCTGGATTCAAGCTCGCTACAAAATTCCAGGGGGCCAATTCTGATAATTTTCTTGCCATTTCAGTCAGTGGTTAACCAGCCCAGGGGCCCAACTTCGTTTTGTCAGATTTTCTATAGGAAAACAGACCAAACTGACGTATTCAGATACGCGATACGTCAGTTTTGACGTGTTGCGAGTCGATTGAGATGCCGGCGGTTTAACAGAGTTCTTCTTCTTTTTTTTAAATATGGCTTTCATCGTTAGGTAGTCGATGATTTTGCCAACAACAGAGTTTTATGTGGCTGATTTTGACCAAGTGAAGGAAAAAGTTAAAGTCGTGTCGTATCAAATGGTCAAGGAACTGGGAGAAAATCGCAGTGAATGGAAAAAACTCCACCGACAAGAGCATCGCTCTTAAGTTTATGATGATGATGATGAGAGTTTATGTGACTGATGGTCGGTAGGTCTAGGTGAGGCAATTTTTTTTTTTTTTAAAAGATAATCTAAAAGTTTTGAAGTTGGATTGTACGGTTGAATATTATACATAATTTAGTTTGATATACAGGAAAAAATAGGATACATGATAATGATATGTTTACTAAAACAAATTATTATTAGAGTAGCACAAACGAAAACGGAACGTAAAGCAATATATAAGTACAATAACATGACAAAATACATAGGACAATAAAAAGAGCGAGTAGAAACAAGAATAGGGGGGGGGGGGGGGGGATACTACCTGTTTACAAAGCTTACAATCTGATATTATTACGGGAAATAAATTTATATAGGGTTTTAACTGAAGAAATATCGGAAAGAGATAATAGATAGGGGAGGTTCACAGGACGAGGGAAATTTATGGGAAGCAAATCGTATAGAGGAGATACTAATTTTGGACAATTTTAACAGAGTTGGACCCCAGATTTATTGATGGTTCAAATGTCAACAAAAATGGCTGGCTTGGCCTCCAGTTTGGATGCGATTTTGATGTAGTTGATTCAACTGCCAACTTCAATATAACGTACTAGAAAAAAGTTATTACTATTATTTTTGTTTAAAGTATATTCGTAAGCGAAAGCGCTATTTTAAGTAGAATCCTGAGCGCAACCTGGTATTCAAAGTACGTCTCCCGAGGAAGAAATAATTTTGCGGCCGAGTCATACTCTCTACCTTTCGTCCCACTTTATAAGTAAAATAAGCCTCGTTCTCTATTATAAATTCAGACAGCGAAGCTCGCACTTACTTAAAAAAAAATGAAGTTTTTCAAATATATAGGACTTTTTTTACCTCTTTAATAATCTCTACATATAAAATTCCGGCGCGCGTGTATTCGCAATTCCTCTCCTCCTAAAAGGCTTGACCGAGTTTGATGATTTTTATCTGTACTTATGAGGTCGCCTGGACGTTTCTTAGCCGTGGGAGTTTGGGGTTGGAGATGGTAGCTGGCGATGTTGTCGACATCCCGAAAATACGCGATCGAAGCTGCGGACAAAATTTAGTTTTAAGGAGTCTACACACCAAAGTCACCGACACGCGGACAACACCCGGCATCGTGAAATCGGCAACGTTTTTCGTGGCTTTCTCATCGCCTTAACCCATTTTACAAAAAAAAAAACAACGGCCTTGTCGGCGGCGCGGCGTCGGCGACTTTAATGTGTAGACCCCCTATAGTGTAGATGAGTAGTCGACTGACCAGGCGAGCGCTGGTCGGCGGGGTGGCGCGGCGAGGTGGCGTGCAGCGCGGTGCGGCTGCCCTGCTGGAAGGAGACGGACATGCCGCTGTCCAGCGAGCCCACCGACCCGCGCCGCTGCAGCCGCTCCGCTGCCAGCGCCACTGTCAACATAATCAAAACGACACTGTCAAAATAATGTAATCACCGGCACACGGTCAACATCATCATCCGACACCCATGGGGCGTATCACACCCTCAGTTATATCTGATATCTTTGAATCGCGATATCTATATACATATATATAACTCAAAGGTGACTGACTGACTGACTGACTGACTGACATAGTGATCTATCAACGCACAGCCCAAACCACTGGACGGATCGGGCTGAAATTTGGCATGCAGGTAGATGTTATGACGTAGGCATCCGCTAAGTAAGGATTTTGATTAATTCTATCCCCAAGGGGATAAAATAGGGGATGAAAGTTTGTATGAAACTTTGTCAATTAAATTCCACGCGGACGAAGTCGCGGGCACAGCTATTAAAAATATAAAACAAAATATTTGCCTGACGAACACACCAACTGTATGGTCCCAAACTAAGCAACGCTGGTATTCTGGGTACCGTACAATGGACTGGGGGTGATCCCAGTGACACCCCGACCAGGGAAAATTACGAAAAGGCCAATTCCGAAATTTTCCCCAGGGGGAATCGAACCCGCAACCACCACTCGGTTCACTGCACATGGTGGTTGCGGGTTCGATTCCCGTCCGGGCAAATTTCTAGTGATATTATACAAGGTATATATCTATGGGCCTGAGATGCCTGAGTATAAACAAATAGATAAATAAAATTATGTTAGATAAATAAAATTATGTTAAAACATACCAGGGTCGTTGATGTCGACTAACGAGTTGCTGAGCACGTTCCGCTTGATGATGCTGGTGGGGGGCGGGTTCTGTGACAGGCGGGAGGGCGCGGACGGCGCCGGGCAGGAGGGCGGCGGCGGGACCACCACCCTGCGACAAATAACACTCAATATATATCTATACAAATAAATAAAATTGGAGTGTCTGTTTGTAATATCCAAATAACACCTTTTTACTAAATGCATATGAAAGTACATACAACACCTATAGCAAAAATGCGATTTAAAAAAAAATTGTCTGTCTGTCTGTCTGTCTGTGTGTTTGTTCCGGGTAATCTCCGAAACGGCTGGACCGATTTTGACGGGACTTTCACTGGCAGATAGCTGATGTTATAAGCAGTAACTTAGGCTACTTTTATAACAGAGAAACAAAATTTAAAAAAATGAAAAAATGGGTTCTGTCGTGCGGGCTCAGAACGCGGGAGCGGGCTTTTTTGTTAAGTTAAATTCCACGCGGACGAAGTCGCGGGCTTTAGCTAGTTTTTTAATAAAACATAGTAGGCAACTGCGTGATTCTAATAAGTCAACATAGCTTATACATGCGAGTAATACCAAAGGCATTGCTCGCACATTGCTAACCTGAAGGGAAGTGGGACTGAAGGAGGACGGAGAGAGGGGGTTCCGGCTCATTTACTAATCGTACGAAACGCAGCTATAATAACTATGTTACGCTGATCTTCTGTGAGAGGTGGGTACAGCCTGCGGTAGTCTATTGGCTACAGCTTGGCTCTACCACCGACAGCTAATATAATAGGATGAATATATATTGGACTAGCTGTGCCCCGCGACTTCATCCGCGTAGTATTGGGTTATTGGGTTAAAAAGTATCCTATATGTTAATCCCGGTTATAATCTATCTGTGTTCCAAATTTCATCCAAATCCGTTCAGTAGTTTTTGCGTGAAGGAGTAACATACATACATACATCCACACTCACAAACTTTCGCATTTATAATATTAGTAGGATGAATTCTTCAAGTGGGCGCGGATGGTCAAACCGGAAAGCATAGAGCTAAGCGAAAATTTGTCAAAGGACTAACACTGCATCAGGTTTTTTTTCAAATCTAATTCTGAGTAGTAATATCTGGACAAACTAAAAGTTAATGGATCTAAATTTGTTTTTCTTTTATAGGAAAGTATTATTTGTAAGCCTCTGTTTGACCTCTTAATAATAATAGTATTTCACACAATTATTAGACTTAATATTTTTCAGACAGATTCTTCTGTATGTGTTCGTCACTGAACTCCCAAACGGTTGTACCGATTTTGATGATTATTTTTGTATGCGTTTGAGTGGGTCCCTTGAAGGTTCACATTCACAATTACACCGGTAGGTGGCTCTCCAAACGGGTTCTATGAAAGGCAGGACGTCTGCCAGGATGGCTAGCATTTAATATGTATGTATATGCTTACCCATGCATATGAACGTGGTCCATGCACTGTTGGTGGTCAATCTCGACGTCCGCCACGCCGCTGTCTCTGTTTTCCATCACTGTCAAAAGAAAATAGTGTAAAATCAATTACTACCTATAAAGGGTGTATCGTAACGAACTGTTACCATGGATTCAATGCAGTCTGGACCCTCTCTATAATTGGAATTTTCCGTCGATATTTTATTTTATTTTTTTATTTTATTTATTTACGTCTACCAACGACTGTTACAGTAAAACTTACAAGCTAAGTGCAAATAAAATATCTTGCCAACTGCACAGCCAATTAAAGGTAAACACCTTTAATTGGCTGTGCAGTTGGTTGGGTTTCATGACCTATGGTCAAATTTATAGCACGGTAATTTAATTTATTTTTGCATGAAATGCGCGCTGGGGCCTATTGAGTCTTACATTTATGTAAAATCACTTGAAATAGATATGTTAAATGATTTCATGCAAAAATAGATTTCGAAATTCTGATAATTTGAGCATAAGTAATGAAATGGTTCAGAATCATGTGTATCCATGGTACCAGTTTTCGTTACGATGCCCTTTAAACCCTGTATATGTCCATTGTGTTCAGTTCACAGTACATAGGGTGGTGTTTGGTACGGACCGTTCCTCCCGCCGCCCCCCCCGCCCCTGCCCTTGCCCCGGTTGAGCTCGGCCTCGATGCGCATGGCCTCCATCTCGTCCATCTCGGCGATGCTCTCGCGCAGGTCCTCGGCGAACTTGCAGCGGTCGTGTTCGTTGCGCGCGTTGAACGTCGCCAGCCGCCGCCCGTCCACACGCCGCGAGAGCCGAATGCCGAACGGGTAGTCTGGGGATTTAAAGTGGCACTCACTCTCCTATAGATGGCTAATCGTGGAAATTTGACATTGTAAGGTCATTCATTGGTCATTCTTTTATAGTTGGACGCACAGACCAATCACGCTTTGGTACGTACGCTCCATAAGGAAATTTTTATACAACAAAGTTGGCAAACAAAGCGTACAACCCGCGTGATTTTAAGCGCCATTACGCATTGCTCGCAAGTTGTCAATCTGAGAGGGGATTGGGAATTGGGATAGAGGGAATTTTGTGGATATTGTTATTGTATTCATACTTATCTTACTTTAGGTGTGAGTCTCTAAGGACTATTTGATGTTATAAATCTAAGAATATAAACCTCTTATGCTCCTTTTGTTTTTTTTTCCAATACGCAACACACTACTAGGGCCACAATTAACTTAACCTAACAAGTGACACCTTAGTCCCTTTTGACAGGGAAGGGGTGGGTGTGGTTGGTCTACCGGCCCTCCCAATCATCTTACAAAACGAATGATTACGTCGATCTTCTGTGAGAGGGTGCTATGGGTAGATGAACTGTTACAATCACAATGGCTTTGTCGTCCATTGGCCGTCTCGTCGAGCTGATGGGGCATTACTCACGCGGCACTGAAAACAGGTTGACGAGCATGGCACACAGCGGGAAGGACTGCCGGAACGTGTAGGTCACCGACGACTTCTTCTTGCTGAAGATCTTCGTTATCACCAGCAGATCGTTGAACAGGAACACCTGTCGATACACATGACGACATAATAATTATAAATTAGGTCCTTTAACGTCCCACTCCTGGGCTAAGGGCTTCCACTCAACACGAGGGAGATTCAGGCCATAATCCACCTCGCGGGCCAAGGGCAGATTTTACGTCTTTCGATAATTGGTTAGATTTTCTGGGACATGCAGGTTTCCTCGCGATGTTTACCTTCTCCTAAGAGAGTTATTATGATTTCGGAAAACTTATGAGGTGCGAGCCGGGATTTGACCCCAGGACTTTGAGCCCACAAGACGCTCTGTGCTTAACAAATCGGCTATCACTGCTTCATCATCAAAATATTGTGCGGTCGGGGGACCCCCGTTAGGAACAAAGTGCTCTGTTAAGTGTTTCACATGCACAACATTTTAAGTTTTCCGATATCGCACTATCCAGTCACCTGAACAACTCACTTACGACATCTGGTTAATTTTTGGAGAACTCTTTCACAGTGGATGTTACAGAGTTACGTGTAACGCTTTTGAACCGTGACGATTTCGGTCATTTTACTCCAAAAACAATCCCATAATGTAATCTATATGGTTATTTGTCATTTGTTTCCTTCACACATTAACAGCGCAATCATTTTTAGAAACGCTTGTAAATTATTTTGTCCAAATATGGAAATATGCCAGTATTTGATAAATAATAATAAATATCGCACGACGAACACACCAACTGCATGGTCCCAAACTAAGCGACGCTTGTACTATGGGTACCGTACAATCGACTGGGAGCGATCGCAGTGGCACCCAGACCAGGACAAATTACGAAAAGGCCATTTCCGACTTTACCCTGACGGGAATCGTACCCGCAACCACCATGTGCAGTGAGCCGAGCGGCCTACGCTCGAACCACTGCGCCAAGCGGTCGTCAAATAATGTACACGTGGTATAATGTACCTCACGCTGGTGTACTCCGGGCCGTTCTTTTTTGTGTATATCGGGTATCTCGTAGAGCCGGCAGTAGCAGACCAGCCGTCGGTGCGGCAGGGCCAGGTGCGGCTTCTTGCCCACTATCGTCGCTTGGACCTTCATCACCTACCAAATAAAGCACACATATTAATTTATTTCGATTAAATTCATGCGGGTTTCAAGACAATTTAACTTTTCCCCGGGACTCGTCGAGGGTCGAACCTCGACGTCATTATCGATCACCATTGTCGATCCTGGTTTACAGGAGTAACAGTGGTGGGAGTGTGTGGCGGGACCAGTCCCATTAAAGTAATCAAACACATGACTATAATCTAAATATATATAACTCAAAGGTGACTGACTGACTGATTGACATAGTGATCTATCAACGCACAGCCCAAACCACTGGACGGATCGGGCTGAAATTTGGAATGCAGGTAGATGTTATGACGTAGGCATCCGCTTAGAAAAGATTTTGATTAATTCTACCCCCAAGGGGTTAAAATAGGGGACGAAAGTTTGTCAATTAAATTTCACCCGGACGAAGTCGCGGGCACGTATTCTCTTTGGCGGGCACAGCTAGTATTATGATACGCCACGACCCTGGTTCAGTGACTACTAGGTAGGCGCTACGTAAACGAGACACTTTGTTTATGCGGTTGCCGACACTGGACAGAGCAAGTACGGTTTTTAACCGACTTCAAAAAAGAAGGGAGGTTCTATGTTTGTCTTTATGTATATAATTTTTTGATTATGTATGTTCACCGATTACTCCGTCAATTGTAGAACAATGTTAATTTTTTTTTTTGTTTGAAAGGATTTTACTCTCCAGGTAGTTCCATAGAATTTCATCAAAATTGGTTTGGTGGTACACCGTTGGTTTTTAGTGGGTATACTGCGCCCTCGCGTTCCGGTCCGGTGGTAGATTTACCCTCGCCACCTCTCCTGGCAGCGGCCCAAGCCGAGGTCGTGTCCCTTGTGGCGCCCTTGAGCTAGCTGCCCCCCTGCCCCTCTGGCTGGGCCCTCTGTCCGGGTGAAGTTGTTATGACCACTCTGGCCAACAACATTTAGTCATATCAAAAAAAAACAAACTGCGCCCTTTTCGAGCAGGGACTCCCACATACCCCTCTCGTCTCCCCCGAGGCGGGAGGGGACCCATAAAGAGTTTTTCAATGAAAAAAAAAAGGGCTAGATGGACCGACCTGCGTGACGTGGTCGCTGCCCGGGCGGAACTCGCTGCACTTGACGCGCTCGTAGATGCCGGCCAGCATGTCGCGGTCGATGTCGCCGCAGTCGTCGATGCCGCGCAGGTTGCGCACGAAGTCCTCCAGCGACATGCGCGCCTCCGGCTTCAGGTTCGGCGTGTGCAGGTCCGTGTTCAGCATTATTATCGCGAACGCCAGCACGAATATCTGATAATAATAAATAATAATAAATATCGCCAGGCTGTAGTCTGGTTACCGTACAATGGACTGGGGCCGATCCTAGTGACACCCAGACTAGGAAAAATTACGAAAAGGCCATTTCTAAAATTTGCCACGGCGGGAATCAAACCCGCAACCGCCATTTGCAGTGAGCTAAGCGGCCTACGCTCGAACCACTAAACCAAGCGGTCGTCTGGAGAATAATTTATAATAATAATAATAATTTAGCCCTTTGTAACGTCCCACTCCTGGGCACGGGCCTCCCCTCAATACAAGGGGGATTCAGGCCGTAATCCACCACGTTAGCCCAGAGCGGGGTGACGGATTTCATATTCCTTTCGACAATTTGGATTGATTTTCTAAGACATGCAGGTTTCCTCACGATGTTTTCCTTCACCGTAAGCAAGAGAGTAATTAACTACATATTAACTACATGTTAGTTTGTGTATACTAGGTGATACAAAATGGGTATACTATTTTTTTTGCAACTTAACTTTGTAAATCTCAAACTATCGGCTTTGTGGGACAGTTGAAGTACTAAAAGTTTTGTAGACTTGTGAAATCGGTCTACAGCTGTATTCCTATAACACCTTTTGTTTTTCAAGTTCCCTCCAAAGCTGATGGTTTTAGAATTACAAAGTTAAGTTTTGAAAAAAAAAGTATACCCATTATGTGTCACCTTGTATATAGGCTTTATTCAGACGACCTGGGTGCCAAGCCTGTTGATCGTACCAATAACGCTCGACTGGCACTAGACTCGCTAAATCTCAATTTTTACAGGTTTCCGCAGTCAACTAAGCACTCGTCTACCTGTGCCGACCGATTCTCGGCTCTACTCGAATCAAGAGAAAGTCGTTAGCGGACTTCGATATTTTTGGCTCGATCGTAAATGTCAGAACCGACAAGAATGGGAAACAGACTTGGCTTCACGTTTGGCAGTTGGTTGCCGTTCTAAGTGAAGTTGTTTAAGGGTTGCAGAGAATGATGGGCCAATGAGTAATGGTGGATGAGTGCTGACCGTGTCGTGCGTGCGCAGGCGCTGCACGAAGTCGGTGTTGCAGAGGCAGTAGCGGCGCGCGAAGGCCTCCACGAGGCGCTCGATCTTCTGCGCCTCGCCCGGCAGCCGGAAGTGCGCCTGGTAGCGGCGCAGCGCCACGTCCACCGCCATGCCCGACAGGTCCAGCTCGTTCACGAAGCATCTGCACGACAATCAGCATCATCATAACAAGCTAATGGTCTAAGATACGGTCTAAGAAATATATAGTAATAAATGATAGATAATATTCGTTCACATTAACACATTGCAAATAGGTTGCCTAGTTAAATTGCGACTGGATAATATTAAATAGTTATATTTTAATTAAATTTATTTAAACTGTTTCCCCCACCGGTTATTTAAAAAAAAACCTACACTAGTTAAAAGATTATACCCACACAGAATTGATAACGTAAGTTTGCCTGCTTTCATAATTGATTTTATGAATGAACTAGCTGAGCCCGCGACTTCGTCCGCGTGGAATTTAACTTAACAAAAATTTAATTTAACAAAAAAGGCCGCTCCCGCGTTCTCAGCCCGCGCGACAGGATCCATTATTTTGTCTTTCTAAAATAAAAGTAGCCTAAGTTACTGCTTATAACATCAGCTATCTATCAGTGAAAGTCCCGTCAAAATCGGTCCAGCCGTTTCGGAGATTACCCGGAACAAACATACAGACAGACAAAATGTTTTTAAATCGCGTTTTTGCTATAAGAGTCGTATGTACTTTCATATGCATTTAGTGAAAAGGTGGTATTTTAGTATTACAAACAGTCACTCCGATTTTATTTATTTGTATAGATATGCCATTATATGTAATGAGAAAAATCTCCATCAATAAAAACTGGCACTATCATTGTCTGTCATATGAAGTTGCGCGCGCAACGCATCTTTGTCACTCTCACCACTCGCATTTAAAACGCATTTAAATTATTTAATATTATTCGGGCGCAATTTAACAGGGTGTAAGGCCGTCGTAACGAAAACTGAAGCCATGGATTCAACTCATGATTCTGGAGCCCCCAGAGTTGGAATTTTCCGTCGATATTTTCATGATTTTGCTAAAAAAAATTAGCCCCCCTGCTTTGGCTACAGCTTGGTTCTGCCATCCTAAGATGCCTAAGTTTCCTTTTAATCAGACATTGTACAGATTGTAATAAAAGAAACAACATCTTATACTGTTCACACGAAGAGAGACTCACTCAAGCACCGCCATATTGAAAGGGTTCTGCAGGTTGCCGAGGTACTCTCCGATCATCTGCTTGCTGAGACCTTTCCTGGTGATGAGGAACCTGGCCACCCCCCTCGGGGAGTTCTCCAGGAAGCCGCGGGAGATGAGGTAGGCGATGCCGCGCTCCGGCTTCTTGTTGAACAGGTTGAGGCCCACGCGATATTGGCGTTTGCGAACTGTTTCTGACACCTAAAAGAGGAATTGAGGTGTTTTATTTATGAAGACATTGCCGTCTGCCTCATCGTAGTAATTAATGAGGAAGACAGCAATATCTTTATTCGTATGTAATACTAGCTGTTCTAAAGGTTATCGAGTGGCGACCTCGAACCGGAAGACGCAGAGTTGGACGGCCCCCCACTAGATGGACAGACGATCTGGTGAGAGTCGCGGGGAGCCGTTGGATGCAGATAGCGAGCAACCGACCATTGAGGCGTTCTATGGGGGAGGCCTATGTTCAGTAGTGGACGTCTTCCGGCTGATGATGACTAGCTGTTGCCCGAGGGTCCACTCGCGTGGTACTTTGATAAAATAAAATTATCAGAGGGGGCAGAGAGAGAGAGATAGCGTCAGAACTTTCAAGTCTCAATATTAGCGCACTCGTCACGCCTGGTGGCTAAAAATATTGGATGAGATGCCCCCACATTGTACCAAAGGCGAAGTTGACCGTGCTTCTTAATGGTTAAGTGGCAAAAAGTTGCCACTTAATGGGGCACAGTCAATTCATAAGGGTATATTCAGACGGATTGCTTCTGCATTTTATCACAATTTTCCAGTTGAAGGGTTGAAGCATGTGATGGTGGTACATGGTGTGCTGGTACCTTGGCGGGCTGGTGCGCGTGCAGATGGTCGTGCTGCGGGCGGCAGCAGGGCGCGGGCGCGGGCGCGGGCGCCGCCTCGTAGTAGGGCGGCGCCTCGTGCCGCTTCCACACCGCCGCGCCGCCCAGCCCGCCCGCCCCCCGCCCGTCCGGCGCGTGCACGTGTGGCTCCTGCACCAGGCAAGAGCGTTAGGGCAGATAGGGACAGTGTGTGAGACGGGTCAATGCTGTATTTGGCGTTTGTAGACCATATCTAATTGCTGGGATAATAATATTCCGTATTTTTGTTGAGTTCGGTAAAAGGACTAGGAAACATAGCACACTAAAAATCTCAGTGGTTTAAAAATTAACAAAATTAATGTGTATTTTTAACCGAAATGCTGAAAAAATATGTAAGAATGCAATTTTTTTTCTTACCTTTTTGTGGTAGATGTGCGCAAGGGAACAAAACGTGGTCCTTCTCTATACAATATGTGTATGTATGTACTGACCGGTTGCCGCGGCTGATAGGGCTGGTGGTAGTGGTGGCGGTGCTCCTGGCTGGAGGAGGAGGAGGAGGACTGCACGGAGGACATGGACCCTCCCCGCACCACGCCGCCCGCGCCGCAGTCCGCGCGCCGCAGCGACACCGGGCTCTCCGCACTGCGAATACAAAAACAATCCATAAAGACCTGTCCATATTAAGGCAAAGGCAACCTTATTTCATAGTAACAGTTTTCACTTCAGCATGACGTTGGTGGTCTTCGTGGGGTTGAGGCATTGGCGCCTTGTAATGCCTGAACCTGTCCAATGTCAGAAAAAAAAAACAAAGAACATATAACATCTTACGTGTGTGCATTCGACGTCCGATCAGTTAAGCAGTTATAACACGCTAATCTCTTTGATAATAGAGTCGAATTTCTCTTAAACGTGACATTATATTAGTTGATGGCACCGAACAGAACCATCTCTTTGGTGCCACCAACGGATATAGCAAAGTGAAATACACTTAATATTAATAATTTAGCCCTTTTTTTGACGTCCCACTCCTGGGCACGGGCCTCCCCTCAACATGAGGGGTATTCAGGCCATAATCCACCACGCTGGCCCAGTGCGGGTTGGCGGATTTCACATGTCTTTCGAAAATTAGTTAGATCTTCTAAAACATGCAGGTTTCCTCACGATGTTTTCCTTCACCGTAAGCAAGTGATAATCATATGGAAATTACGATTCGCACATAGATTTCGAAAAATCCAGAGGTGCGAGCCGGGATTTGAACCCAAGACCTGGTGCATGCAAGACGAGTGCTTTAACCAATCGGCTATCATTGCTGAAATACACTTAATTGGTCGAATATAGAGTTGATTCTCACTTGAGCGTGATGCTGCTGGTCCTCTTGGGCACTTCGGGCGGGTGCCGCCTGGCATTGGCTGCTTGTATCGCCGCCAGCTGCTGTTGTTGCCGAGCTGTCGGCGATGACAGCGGCTTGCCACCGGACGAGAGCAGGTTACCATATATGGGACCTGCAAGTATCAAGACAAATGCATTGAGAGCTGGGAAATGTATTTCAATTAAGTTGTGACGACTGAGCATTTAGAATCCTTACTAACATTATAAATGCGAAAGTAACTCTGTCTGTCTGTCCGTTGCGCTTTCACGCCAATACTACTGAACCGGTTTAAATGAAATTTGATACACAGATAGCACACTAGAAACTTGAAACTTATTTTTTAAGCTGTTGATTTCATATAAATAAATATGGCGTTCAAAGTTTGTAAATGTTTTACCCTTAAGGGTGTAAAATAATTAGCTTAAATAAATAAAAATACTACCCAAATACACTATTCCACACGGACGAAGTCGCAGGCACAGCTAGTTATCTTAATATATAAAAATGAAAATTTATTTCGTTGGTCATCCCATCACTCGAGAACGGAAGGATCGATTTCGCTAATTATTTTTTTGTTGTGTTTATTATTGTCAGGAGAAGGTTCTTATGAAAGCAAAAAATTAAGAACGTTGAGCGGAACAATTCGAATTCAATATTCAAAGTTAAGACGGGACAACGTCTGTCGGATCAGCTAGTAATTTATTCATTGTGTACTTAGCGATCTTGAGACATTTCCAAGATAGCTCTCAGACTTGAGATCGATTTATTAATACGGCCCTTAGTTATTGTAGAGAAAATACCAGCACATTTTGCGAGATAAAATTCCCGATGATGTAATGTCCAATAGTACATTGTTACACGAGTGGTGAAAGTGACTTATTTTGTCCCGAGACGGGGTTTGGCGCCCGAGCGTAGCGAGGGCGCTAATAGTTCGAGGGACAAAATAAGTCTTTCACCCGAGGTAAACACTGTGCTTTTCATGACGAATACAAGGAAAGTAAAAATAAAAACAGGAATTGGCTAAAGAAATAATACAAGGAAGTATGAAATACTCTACAACTCAAAAAAATAAAAAGATCGGATTGCCGCCAATTTTGTTTTTTCGTTGGCCAGCCAACTTCATTATTTAGCCATTATTTTTCATTTTCATCTTTAAATATTTTGCCCAAATATATGTTATTTTAAAGAAATTGTTGAAACTAAATTATAATTAAGTCATTTAAAAATATATATTCTTTAATTAATACTTAACTTTATGTTATTTCAATGTTACATAGTGCTGTAAATGAGTGACTGTAGAAAAAGTTTGAACATGGTTCCATAGAAATGTGAAAATGGAACTAGTTTTTTTTTTATAATTTGACAGCTGTCAGTTGAAAGTGATTCTCCCGGGCCGGAAAAGTATTACTTTCAACCCGCTCCTCAGGCAACTTCAGACCTACTTTCAGAGTATGAGTAATGAAAAATTAATTTTATGACGCGGAAAAATCATTAATTACACAAGAAATAACTTGTGATCAAGATAAGGGATGTTTAACTGTATAAGATCCTCCATCTCTATCTAATACATGAGAGATGGTGAAGAGATAGTGAGAACGCACCTGTGTTGTTGAGCATCTGGTGGTTGTGTAGAGATTCATTGTGCGACGAGGACGTCGAAATGTTGGTGACAGACCCGCTGACAGAACAACTGCACACCTGTAGAGTGGTAATCGCATAATTACAAAAAGGCAGACATATACTGTTCATATTATTCCTTTTAATCACTACATAGTATAAAACAAAGTCGCTTCCCGCTGTCTGTCTGTCCCTATGTATACTTAGGTCTTTAAAACTACGTAACGGATTTTAATGCGGTTTTTTAATAGATAGAGCGATTCAAGCGGAAGGTTTATGTGTATAATCATGCATAATATAGTTGATAAACACTTTAGTATCAGCATTGCATCCGTGGGAAGCCGGGGCGGGTCGCTAGTATATCCATATTAGGCCTAGCATAGAATTGGAAGATGCTCAAGTCTAATTAAGCCACCAAGTTTCTTGTAAGGGAAATTACGTAGAAGATTACCCGAGGTCAGAATGATGTAAAAGAGAAGAAAAGAAGCCTACTCCTTAGTCGGAGTGCCCTTGTGAGCTATCGTAGTGTAATCTGGTTTATAATCATTATTATGATGCGATGATGAAACTATAAAATTTGATCTTGGCATATAGTCTCGCACAAAAACACAATTTTTTGTCTATGAAATCATAACATTTATATTTTGCACTACATACATTATACTTGCCAGTATACCTCCACAGTTTCAAATGCCTCCTCAGTTTTATCACATTTTTACCCTTAACTATACTCTTCAAAATATCCCCAGTTTTGAACCGGTCCATTAAATGATAAGAATCTGACTGTCAGTGCGTTGCTCCGTGCGAACGTCACGAGATACACTGATAAGATAGCTGCGATGTTATCTACTTTATAATTAGTGATTACGTTTGCGTAAAATGATAGTTTCGGACGGACACTATCAGTGACTATTATATTGTTTGTACATACACATTTTCATGGACAGAACAGTTGTATGAATCTTTTATAATCTAATTCTAATTAAGGTAGAGCTTATTGAAATCTATACAAATAAATAAAATTGGAGTGTCTGTTTGTAATATCAAAATAACACCTTTTCACTAAATGCATATGAAAGTACATACGACACCTATAGCAAAAACGCGATTTAAAAAATGTTTGTCTGTCTGTCTGTGTGTTTGTTCCGGGTAATCTCCGAAACGGCTGGACCGATTTTGACGGGACTTTCACTGACAGATAGCTGATGTAATAGGAAGTAACTTAGGCTACTTTAATTTTTGAAAAACAATTAGTGTTCCGCGTAAAAAAATATAAACACATGAAATCAAAGAGTATCTCCGAAACGGGTGGACCGATTTTGACGGGACTATCACTGGTAGATAGCTGATATTATAAGCAGTAACTTAGGCTACTTTTATTTTAGAATAACAAAATTTAAAAAAATACAAAAAATGGGTTCTGTCGTGCGGGCTCAGAACGCGAGAGCGGGCTTTTTTGTTAAGTTAAATTCCACGCGGACGAAGTCGCGGGCTCAGCTAATCTTTATATAAAAACCCGATATTCGCGTCCGTAATTTTTTTTTTTACATCCAGATAATAATATCTACGCTAAAAATATTACATTTTAATTCGACGCTAAATGTTAGTCGCTGAGCGCGAAGAGCGCGGTATTCGTGACCGCAAGGTATCGAATTATTAAGATAGCTTTATAGTTAACTCTTATACAGGATGTAAGAGGCATCGTCACCGAAACTGATACCATGGATTCAACTCATGATTCTGAACCCACCCGAGTTGAAATTTTCATTTTAATTATGCTAAAAAATATCAGGATTTTTCAATTGACGTGTTTTTACATAACTACGTCAATAATTACTATTTAAGACATAAAACTGCAATGTAAATTTAAAACTCAATACGCTCGAGCGCATTTGTATAATCATTTCATGAAAAATATTTCTTTTATATAATTCAAGAAAATATCGACGGAAAATGCCAACTCTGGGGGTCCAGAAACTTAAATTGAATCCATAGTATCAGCTTTCGTTACGATGCCCCTTACACCCTGTATAGGTTGAAGCTGTTTAAACACCCTATATAGCTTGAAGCTGTTTACACATCCTGTATAGCTTGAAGCTGTTTACACATCCTGTATAGCTTGAAGCTGTTTACACATTCTGTATAGCTTGAAGCTGTTTACACATCCTGTATAGCTTGAAGCTGTTTAAACACCCTGTATAGCTTGAAGCTGTTTACACATCCTGTATAGGTTGAAGCTGTTTTAAAGTGGGCTTACCCCGCTATCAGCATCTCCCCGATGCAGGGGCGGCATGTCGGCGGCCATCATGTGTATCTGGTGAGCGGACTGCTGCACCCTGGCTACCATAGCCTCCACTTCGCTCTGCGGGTCGCATTGCATGTGGTTGCTGCCAAACAATAGATACAGGGATAGTGATGTCCCAAGCACAATCTTTGTAACAATGTCCTATTATCATGGAATAGGAACCAGCCTAAGAATGAGTATATCGACGACCACTTGGCGCAGTGGTTCGAGCGTAGGCCGCTCGGCTCACTGCACATGGTGGTTGCGGGTTCGATTCCCGACAGGGCAAATTTCGGAAATGGCCTTTTCTTAATTTGCCCAGGTCTGGGTGTCACTGGGATCGCCCCCAGTCCATTGTACGGTACCCATAGTACAAGCTTTGCTTAGTTTGGGACCGTACAGTTGGTGTGTCTGTCTGGCGATATTTATTATTATTTATCGATACACATTTAAGCTTCTTTCAGACCAAGGTAATTCGAACATTTTCTTGGGCGGATTAAAACTATGAGCTATCAATAAAATTATGATAAAAATGTATGGGATGTTATATACCCCAGTGACAGTATAAAGCACTATTAGTATGCCGAAAAACGTTTTTAAGAGCAGTTGTAAATGAACAAAAAGTAAAAATAAATCTTGACTTGAATCTCGGAACGCAAAAACGTTCTTACCTTCTTTCAAACCTTTTCAAGAAATTCTTTTAGCCCACAGTCACTCAAGCACACCACAGTATATCGGTATACAGTATAACAACTATTGAATGGCCAGTGATCGAACGTTATCCCCGCATAAAACCCGAACCATTTCCTTGGAGGACCTTACAAATTCTGGGGCTTTTATTGACTCGATCCCCGATACATAGTACATACATTGTGGAAGGCAATTTGAACTTTATAACGTTAAAATAAAGTGTAAATTAAATTGGCCTTGAATTTGGTCTGGACTTTTAGTATTATTTAGACTAAAGTAAATTGATTGATTAAGTAGGTATTACAATGTCTATTGTGATGACAGTCTGATATAAGGCGAAAGGGACAATGCTCAAAAACCTTAAGCAGCAATTTTTTTTATTTTTCCTAATGGCTTCGCTTGGCTCATTTAGCCAATGTCAAGTTTAGTAGGTATAGGTATATTTTCATGTTTGGGTGTCCGTTCTCACCTCATGTCGATGTCGTGTCGTTCCCGTAGCGACATGGACCGCATCGGTCTGGTGAGGGCGAGCATTTTCTCCGCGCCACCGGGACTCTTCTGCAGCATCGCGTTCGCATAGATATCTGTACCTGTAAACGAATATTTTAACAAAAAATTAAATAGACTTGCACTTGCACTATAAAGTTAGAAATAACTTGGGACCTTATAATTTCTTTCGTTTGGAGTAGGTAGTGCCAATTCACCTATGAAGTAGTCCTAACGTAGTGTAAAGCTACTGGCACCGACTATCGATATAATAATAAATATCGCCAGGCTGACACACCAACTGTATGGTCCCAAACTAAGCAATGCTTGTACTGTGGGAACCGTACAATGGACTGGGGGTGATCCCAGTGACACCCAGACCAGGGCAAATTACGCAAAAGATATTTCCGAAATTTGTCCCAGCGGGAATCGAACCCGCAACCACCATGTGTTGTGAGCCGAGCGGCCCACGCTCGAACCACTGCGCCAAGCGGTCGTCAAATATTATATCGATAGCCTTATATCATGACTAGTTTTCGAGGTCAACTATGCTACTATCGATACATCAAGTGTCCATAATTAGGCAACACTACTGAACACCATCGGCGGAATGTTGGTACTCTGACTTCCCCTTTAGGGAAAACAGGCGTGAGGGTGTATGCTCTCAACACCTACCATTGACTAAGTGTCCATGATCAGGAACGTCCTGCATCCTCCTCGCGCTAGAGTCAGCCGCCTTCGCCATCGCGGTGATCGCGCTGAACTTCTTCAGAAGCTGTCGTCTCCTGAACGCCCTCTGTATAATGACGGCGGCCCTCCGAGCGCGCGGCCCTCCGTATCTCCTCTCTAAGATCTCAACTTGCTTGTCGAGTAGGTCCTGGGACATCTCATAACGGCTGGAAAATTGTAAGGATACGATGAGAATTAAATGGGAGCTGATGTTGTAAAATGAACTTTATTACGATCGATTGTGATGAGGAGTGATAGGGAGTTATTGAAAACGTTTCTACAGGGGTCCCATATGCGGCCGTATGAGAATACCGATTGTAACAAAACTCCAGTAAAGGCTAAATTCAGTTGTAACATCTGTTGTACAGCGTTTTACAGGAAATCTCGTTCAGATGGACGCAGGTGCTTCAAAATGAGTTATTTAATGTTCATTATACTAATTTTGAAAGGGTTTAATTAGGGTAAGTAAAACGATATTAATTTAGGTAAAGTAAGTGTGTAATTAGATTCTTGCAAAAATACTTGCAAAGCAAGTATGATATTCGTATTAATAATAAATTTCATTAAGGATATTACAACCTAACTCTCTAACCGTTTTATAAACATTTTTATGGAATAAATTACTTAATGTTATGTGAACTATAAAGAGCTAAAGATTTTAGTTTCTTCTAATAGAAGGAGTCGTTTATAGAAAGACAGTGATCGTAAACATTCTAAAGTCTTAAGTAGTAAGTAGTCTTCATGTTAAATTCAAACCTTTTTTATTGAACGACATGCTGTTATAAGACTTTTAGTAAGTAATAGATTTTTTTTAAGTCGATGGAATTAGATATTTTAGATTAGGTCCACCTTCACAACAAAAGTTAGATTGATATTGACTTAGGGCGACAAATAACATAATAACACGTTCTTGTTTAAGGGCAATTAATTCAGAGTATACTTGCTAATTTGAATTTTAAGTTATTTGAGTACTTATACAAAAATCGGTAGATATATAATTGGCTTCATAAACATAGCCAGATCATAATATCATACATTTAAGTGCTTCGATCCTTCAAGTGTCACATCCACTTGAACATATATAATTATATCTATAAAAGCAAGACTCGTTCTTAATAAGGAACTTGAAACCTCAGAATTCTGACGCAGGTGACTTTGGTATGACGTCAAAGTAGCAATTAACGTTTTGTTTTTGTAAAGGGCATATTGTGACAAAGCCTTTATAATCATTATCACAGGCTTGACATTGATCTAAGTAGACATTGTAAAAAAAATACATAATTGCTTAAAATAACTTTATTATCTGGTGACAATGGCCTATAATAAAATATTTTATAAATGGTTATCACTGATAAACCTTAGTATTTATCAGAATCCTTTAACCCTTCAAGGTACAAGCAATGAGTGAAAGTGGACCAGGGTCTAAAGAGTTATTCTTAAATCATGCCGCAAATGAACACAGGTGAGTGGTTGTCAGAAGTATTAAATTACTTGTTAAACTGTTGCAAATTACGCTTTGACAAGGCTATATCCACCAGAGGCGGAGATAAGTCACGAGATGTCAACTTTTTAAAAATAGAATCCAATGATGTAGGTAATCCTGTAAATGTCAATTAAACTTTGTACAGCATGAACAATGTATTATATTACAATAATCCATCTCATGATAAGTCACCTGTGACTGTACGCCTATCAAGTTTCATTACATTGACAGTAGATTTAAATTAAATACCGCCATCAATTTATCAAAGTCGGCAAGTCGGGCTTACGATCTGCCTCGCGTTAAGCAGTTATCGTAGCCCATAGATGCTTGCAATACCAAAGGCATTGCTCGCGCGTTGCCGACCTGTAAGGGAGTGGCATAGTGGTGAAGGGAAGGGGATAGACTTCCGGCTCTCGCACTTATGGTACGTAACGCAGCTATTACTTTACGCCGATCTTTTTTTTTTTTTTGAATGACTATATGTTGTTGGCCAGAGTGGCTATAACAACTTCACCCGGACAGAGGGCGAGCGCAAGTGCGCTCCAGCCAGAGGGGCAGGGGGGCAGCTAGCTCAAGGGCGCCTCAAGGGATACGACCTCGGCTTGGGCCGCTGTCAGGAGAGGTGGCGAGGGTAAATCTACCACCGGATCGGAACGCGGAGTACGCCGATCTTCTGTGGTACTAACCCGGTAGAGATAGCCCTTATATGAGCTGTGGTTAATTAGATACAGCTTAACTCCACTACCGTCGAAGGAGCGGCATATGATGGTAGGAGAGACTCTCATGCAAGTGTGTGGCTACTATTCTTGATGAAATTAGCTCCACTTAGTATGTGATGTACGGCGATACTTATTATTTAATCAAACATGAATGAAATTTTATCAATATTTATCATAATCCGTTATTGCGAACATCGCTTTGAATAGTATTTACTGACGTAATTTGCAACAATATTAGGTGGGTATAAATATTTTATGAATAAAAGATGTAATAGAAACAGTATGTCGATATTAAATAGGAGAGTTACGATGTTACTAGGTTAAAGGAGGCACAAAACACATTCCGAGGTTAGGGACATACCCTCGAGTCAATTTACCCCTTTTTTGGGGTAACGTTGGATCTTTTTGTGTTATCCCTGTTGTACCAATGATGGAAACGTCTGTGCCACGCCTATGAAAGGAATTAGAAAAAAAAATAACAAGAAATATTTTATGTTAGTCACAGAATATACAAAGTGCAACAACCCTAAAATACAATTTAAAAATGATGACAATTCTAATTCGTTTCTTTTATCTTTGGTATCGACAAATACTTATAGATCTGGCCGTTGAAGCACGCCTTATGTGTGACAGGCGATTCAACAGAAAGAGACGAGCCTATGGAGAAATGTAGGTAGTCAGCTGACAAGGCTTACTTTGTATTTAATATCTCCGTTCTTAAATTTTCAGTTGGAAAAAAGTTGTATAATATCCAAAGTACTCTGTGATGACCGCAAAGTGCGGTCTATCAAATGAAAGCAGACATTGGCTCTTAATTTGTTGGCCAATAAATTGGCTAAACTCAATGTACTTACATATTGTTATTGTTACCCTTCTCATGATCGTAATGTCTGAGAGTGACAGCAATATTTTTAATTTTTACTCAACAAAATGGGCGACATCCACTAACCTGTTGGTATGTACTGCCAGGCCGAAGCCCTCTGGCGGAGCGGCGATGTACAGCGGCGGCGTCGGCTCCTGTGCGCCCGCGCACAGCCCGGCGCCCGTTGACGCGTTCGATGCGGACGAGCATGACGAGTTCGAGTGGTTTAGTGCTGGAAATGGGAAGATAAATAATAATAATAAATATCGCCAGACTGGCACACCAACTGTATGGTCCCAAACTAAGCAACGCTTGTACTATGGGTACCGTACAATGGACCGGCGGTGATCCCAGTGACACCAGACCAGGGCAAATTTCGAAAAGGCCATTTCCGAAATTTGCCCCGGCGGGAATCGAACCCGTAACCACTATTTGCAGTGAGCCGAGCGGCCTACGCTCGAACCACTGCGCCAAGCGGTCGCCAAAGATGTAAGTATATTGTAAGGACTGTTAACCAAACCGCACTGAGGCAACTTAGTAGACTTAGAAGACCATGAATTTCTCGCATATTAAGGTTACCATCTCAGCAGACCCACTATACATTATATTAAGACCATTATCCTCAAAGGAGTATCAGTTTTACTGAAATTATAAAGATAGATGCGTAGTTGACTCCACCACGATAAAAGATGTCCTATTACATAATCCATATGATCTAAATTCCCTCAATCAAGTTCCATAGAAAGACAAGGAGTGGCGGTTTTTGTAAATTGGGTTGATAAAATGGGACCAGTAGGTTCCCTCACCAGGTAGTGGTCGATGGACTGCAGTGACGTATCTGTTGCCTTCCATGTAACCTCTGTCAGGCTCCTGGTGGTTCGCATGGTGGCTGTGTATCGAGTGCTGGTGGGTGTAGAAGCTGTCCGGCGGATGGAGAACCACCCCGCCGCCGCCCTCCACTTCATCCACCTTCTGCGAGAAGCTGTGGACAAGGAGATTTCGACATTAATGACGTTAAACTCACACTTGACATGACAAGAATTTAAGATGATATTATAAGGGTCATTTTCCGTTTTAACGATACAGGGTACACGGTGGCGGCAAATCGCGGCATCAGAGCTGATACCATGCGAAAGAGAACTTAAAAACGTTCAGGTAGTAAAGCACTCGATCGTACAGATCGTAAAAGATGATACTGTATGTATCTTAACTACTGGCTGACCATCCATTGGCTGGACTTGTATTAGTCGCTTTACCTCAGCAATTGTTCCATTTAGCTATGAGGTAATCTCAAGACGAGCTCAAGACGACTAGGTAACGGCAGTGCAATTAGTCCCCCTTAACACTTACAAGTCAGACTTGTACAATACCTTTTGTATCTTGGCTTTGACATAAATCCACCGTTCTAATCTTTCTGGTTATAAAAAACCAATGACATCGCCGTCTATATACGGCTGATAGCATAAAAGCAACAAATATTGGCGGCGAGGTCGACATTTTTCCTCCTCACCCGTATCCGAGCTTCGTAACACGAAAATATTTTCACTATCTTGCTCAAATGTTTGTCCAAACAAAGGTTCTGGGTCGCTTTTGTAAGTCTAGCAAATAGAGCCTGGTTTTACCCGCAAACAAAAGAGACAATGCGCAATCTATCCCGCTCGTTGGTTACGTTTAATCTCTAAGTTTATGGACTACAATACAGTTACGAAAACTACCTTTTGGAAACCTTTATACCATGTTTAGGATAGTTTTATAATGTCATTATTTATTAACAACAATGGGTTCATAAGCTTCTTGCGAAATAGTATCCAGAATATAGTAATCCAGTAATAATACATACTTTCCACTAGATCATCAAGATAAAAATTGATTAACCCGGTCATTGAAGTAGGGTCACTCTTAACACATATAGTAGTCTTAGATGGAGGGGTTCATAATAAAAATCTATAAAAGAAATGGATTTTATCTGCGAATGCATCTAACAAGGAACAACATAATAAATGCTGAGATCCAATATTTATAATAATGAAACTCAGCGACATTTATTGCTAAAGCAAAAAGATTCAAGGCACCAGAGCGAATTACTCAGACCTTAAGCGTAGCGAGAGAGGCATACTTCAATATTTAGTTAGACAGAGATGAAGTTTCCATTGCAAACTAAGTGAGTTAGCCTGTTCGTGTTACAGAACCTACTGAGATGAAAACCGGAGCCGGATGGAGGACAAACAATTTGTCTTAGGCATTAAATTAGGTTTGTGTTAGAGAAGTAACCACACGAGAAATAGGACCGTTTCCAATGGAAGAAGTTTGTAAGTGCAACGCGTAGGTTAGTGATTTATTTGCGTATTATACACAGATTGTGTTGTCACAGTTGCGCAATGTGATTCGCGATTTTGTCTCTATCGTATGATATAAGTCAACAATTTTCTCAACATATTTACAAATTTGTTGTTCTATTTATATCGAGATGATTCTGTTTACTGTCATACAAGAATATTTCAGGCAGGGGTATTTGAGTTTATCAGTAGGTAATCAATTTAGTTTCAATTCAAGCAAAAATAAAGTGGATGTAACTTTCTAAACATAGTATTTGATGTCACGTTAAACCCAATTGCATATAATTAGAACAGTCAGTGTGATAAAAAACTTGTTACCATTAATTGCCCACATGTCACGTCAACCCGCAGCGAAATTTAATCATTGAAATGCTGTTACGCTACGAAACTTGTTCGAATTAATCAGCTATATCAACTTAAACAGTTCAATAATGGAATAGTTGAAAAATAAGAGTTTCCTCGCAAAATAATGGGACGGGATGGAGTTAAAATAAAGCCGCAATGACTTTTCTGCTCTTTTTAGGAACTTGAATTTGAATTTGGGAGTTGAATTTCGGTGTTTCATGAAGATTTTTATCAATTCCTATTTAAATAAGTGAATGGTAAACACGCAAAAAATACCAACACAATCTCCGTAACAAAATTAAATAAGGAATTCGTACGCCGAATGAATCGTGCCTTTATATTTAACGTAAATAATACACGAATCAACGGTCGTCACGACGACAGAGCTCTGGAGAAAGTGCGCGAAACACCACAATTTAGTATAGTTAGCGATCTGAAGCTATATCGCGGAAAACTAAATGATAGCTATTCAAATCTCGTGTTTAGAAATCCGGAACCTGAGATTTATTTAATTTTCGTCAATCATTGTATTATCGATTGTATTTTTTTGGGGAAAACAATACGAAAATCAGTTGAAGCTTATAAAGAGGATAGAGATAAAATCTAGAGACAACTTAATAAAATAAGATTATTTCTTCACCTAGAATCAGATAAGAACCATTTAGCTAAGATGCAGAAGAAACGAGATGACACAATCGTTTAGTTATAAAAGTAATAGACCTTGATGAAGAAGACGACGGTAATACGCATATTGCATATGATTCAGGTCCGTATTATGAATGTTAATGAGGTTAGGTCATGGTCGGTAAAGTGATTTATGTTTTCAATAACTTAATTATAACCTTTGCCGTAATTATAATGGACGGTGAAATAGTAGTAGACAAAACAAAGAAACGGTCGTTCCATTCTCAGACTTTCGAATTAGAACACTGCTTCTAAGTAATAAGAAGATAAAATTAAACCAAGTCAGAGTTTAACTGAATAATAAGTTTGTCGATCAATTTGTAACAATAAAAATAATTTCTAACAAGCCGAAAGTACTAAATAAGAAACTATGCAACTGCTACGCTTTCAAACTAAAACACAGAGAATTGAAATCGAATGTTGTTAAAATACCCCGGGATTAGTTTCAAACAATCCATAGTTTGATACTCCAACACACGTACACTTTGAAGTTATTTATCGAAACGTGATTACCAATCACCAAGGAATTGTTAAGTAATCCAACACACGTAGCCATTAACTTCGTAGATAATAATATTATAATAATGCAATATGTACGAGTAACATAGGTACTGTATATCTATATATCTATAATACAACATATATAAGAGATAGATAGAATCGCCGAGGATTGTCAATGAAATTAAAAGCGCGCCTTTTTACATTCACAGGACACTTAAATGGTGCTCGGTAACCAACTTGTTACATAGATTATACTTTTAAAGCATAGAATAATAGCTTTTTCAATAATTAACAGATAATTATTCACATCATGTGACATACGACACAAAATTTAATTACAATTAATTTAACAAATAAGAAACTGATTAGTGGAAGTAGCAAAGTAGAACAATTAAATAGACTTGCTTTGAAATTTACATCTTTAAATTTAATAATGACGATGAAGAATACTTTGGTTTTGAAATTTGGAACCAACCATTAAAATGAGAGTGGAAAAGAAGAAGTTAACATTAATATTAGTAATAAAATCTACTTACAAAGAGCAGCAAATTCGCAAGCAAACATGAACCACCACAAATCCTATTTCCGCTGAAGATATAATACGTAACGTTCTATCGACGATATAGTTGTGTGGTGCATTTCCTACATCCACCGCCTACGAGGCTTCGACCATTGCAAATGGAATCAATGCTGCCAGATAGTCCAATATCCTGGTTGGCGTATCGACATCCGTCTGCCAGTTGTATAAAAAAAACCATGTTGCTATAATGTAGGAGAATGCATTTCGAGATTGAAGTTTCAATTAAATAGGATACAAGTGTTTATTTTTCATGTATCAATGTTTCAAAAATGTACAGTTTTAATTTTAATAAAACAAAATATCGCAACGCTACCTCGTGGCATATGGCAAACGTCCGCATCACTATCTATAGCTAAATAGAAATAAATACACATGTTGCAGCCATGCAACACGTATCACGTCCTAGACTTAAACTACGTAACTCACAGTTAAACTGAACGCGGCATTTTATAAAACGTTTCTAAATTGAAATTCCCGCAATTCCAACGTGTTCGGATAACATTTTTAAATTCATCAAGTCCAATTCCAGTACGTTAAGCGTGGAAATACCTATCATTGAAATTTTGCTTCTATAGCACACGTTTTAAATATTCATCATATTACATCATATGAGTGTCTATATTTTATGACTGTCGACGCTTATTTGCAACAAAACTAAACAAATTCTCATGATCAAGCACATCTTTATTACTTTTGTTTGCTCTCAAACTTATCGTTACGTCAGAGTAGATCCGTGTCTAGCTCCTAAGAAGTGTTTGTGTCGGTAATAACAATCTCCGTGTCAATTCCTTAGATCAATAACCAGTTATACGTAATCTGAAATATCTGCTAAGCTTGCTATAATATGCAATTCGCCAACAGACAACTTATGTAACAATTTCCTCGGCAACTTTTATCGTTAATAATATTTCAGTCAAATATATAACAAGAGATGTTATAAACGCATTGCTTGTACACAGCAAAATATTTGGACAATTAACTGCTTTAAAAATAGATGTCGACACTTAGCAGTCAAACCATTAACAGGACTTTGTTGGCTTTCAATCATAATAACGAGAAGCTTCCGAAAGTATTGCAGTTATGACAATTCAAACTCGTTATTTTTTCATTGTATGCTTAATTCTCGCGATAAAGTTTGCCAATTAGTTAGGCTCCCTTGTTATATTGGCAATATTCCAGCCAGTCTCGTGGAACTATTCGTCGAATAAGTTACAATAAACCTTACGAAGCGATTTTATATTGAACAACGAGAGCAACAACATTGCTGAGACCATCATTATTTAAAACATTAGCCTTTATTGCAATGTTTAATTCAGTAGCTTCGTTCGAAGTATTGAACGTTAGGAACAACGAAAAAAGTCAGAACAGCTTCCATGCAATTAACTTACAAATTACCCAACAAGTCGTTCGAGGGAACAAATCCCTTAAAACAACAATTTTTCAAACTCCGCGGCTACTTCAACTGCGGGAGCACTAAGTATCAAGAGGAGAGTTTATTTGTCAAATGGAGCGCAACATCCCCCTATTGTCGTTGATGGGGGGATTGGTGGGGGGGATTGGGAGGTCCTCCATTCAGTTGCACCGACTTGATTAATACGCCTGAATGCGCCCGCTCGTTGCAGAAACGACCCAGTTCTAGGCCCAGCGAAAAATTGTAGGTTATTAGGCTGGGCAATGCCTCTGCCAGCGAGAGGCTGAGATTGCGCGGCATTAAAAACAAAATGGGGGCTGTCGCTTTCATCGGCTGCTTTTTTGCCGTGCACAATACGGGAACTATGAATTTTAAAGTACACAGTATTTGTTCCTGTTGGTTCTGGGCTGTCTAAACATAAATTTGCATTTTAAGTCTCCATAATTGTTTTGCAATTTAGCATCTGACACATCGTTTGAGCGTATTGTGGAAGTTATTGAGACGATTATAACACCACCTGGTTACACAAGAACCTTGAAATCTGCTTTTGTATGCAAAGCATGATGAAAACGAAGTATGTTATTAGCAAATAAATTAGCGTAATAACAATCTTAACACACGGAGTTAAATGATAAATTTTAAACTCAGTGTTTTTAATGAGTTATCGTATTTTCATTCCTAACTCGTCGATGTAAAATCATGAAATTTTAAATCGTTAGCAGTGTTTGCTGGCACATGTCCAGAATTCAACCCATGAAGCCTTTTCCTGGACAATGGATAGAGAGTTCTAGATCAAGTCTAGAGCTACATGTAAGTAAACTGGGTCATGTTAGCACTTAAGCACCAGAGTAAATGATACGACACATCATGTGCCAAGCCAAACCACACAGTAAGTTTTATATTTGGTTGAATGTTCGCTATATTTTTGAATATTGATGTTTACATGCGTAGTGTTTACTCAAGTGTTCCTTAAGTACAGTACTTATATAGGCATGTATGCACGAATGAGTAATATTCATTTATTAATGTTTAAATTATTTAATGGTTATACAAAATAATCTAACCCTATGATTTGGAGGTGTGAATGTTATAAGAAGAATTCCAAGAGTTCTCGAGAAATTTAAACGAGGAAATTGCAATATTTCCTTTGACGCATTTCTTAGTGACTTTGATGCCAGCGCAAAGTTGCAGAGGTTTAATTAAAGTTAGCAGAGTACAGGTGAAGCACAAGGCTGATATTGTGGCTGATGAAGCACTTTGGGATTCTTAACCGAGTTAGGATTTTTTTTCATTATCTTTAAAGATTTTTTGGCAATATTGGAATTAGTGTTAGTTAAATATATTATTATGTTTTTTTGGTGAATAGTTATAAGTAAGAATTGTTGTATTAAACGTTTAACTGTGTAATTATCATTGTAGACAACGTATAAAGATTCGGTTTTTTCTATGATAGTAAGGATAAATCTTGCAAAAATAATTGACCATGTTTTTTTTTGCAATTAAGTACTTACCCGTATCCAGGCTTCTGGCAGAACCACGATCTGGTGAGCTTGGCAGCTTCGAGCAAAACGCCTCCAAGATCACCGATCCTCATGCCCGAACAGGAACAGCATCCATCACCTTCCCCATCACCCACTAACTCAACACGAGACTCTGACTTCGCCACTTTGGATTATTTACGTCAAACGTACATTATCCACGAAAATTAACTGTATAATTTTAACTTTTTGTTATTCAGATCACTTCCATTAGTTTATTTTGCCACTATTGTGTCCAGTCATTAGTGTAACTATTCCACTTAGTAATGAGCATTAGTTTTTTTTTAATTTGTCAACTTTTTTTCGTTATCCTTTATTCACAAATTGTTCACTGACGTCAGAGGCACTGAACCGAGTCTACTCAATGCTTTTTATAACAAATCTATTGTAAAATAAAACACATCGATAAAAAGATAATTAACGCCATCGTCACGAGGTCGTAACTCGATATTGCAGCAGTAAACTCGATTGTATTCGTGATGAGCATCGATGCAAACGACCAAATGGACGTAGTTTTGCAAAATGGAACCAACCTAGAACCACTAACACAAGGTTGGTTTTGGTCTACAGCAGTGCATGTGGGTTGATACCGTTCTGCAAGCCGATATTCAAATAATCTGGCCGAACCAAGTGCGGTTGCGGCGTAACGTTATATATTACCATTTTTGGCTTTATGAACACCATTGAATGTTAACAATGAGGCTGGTGTTATTACTAGAATTTATTTAATTACAGAAATGAACCCCCGACTCTTTTAATCCTCAATAAGCTTCAGAGGGCAGATCGACAAGGAAGATTTAACAAGGAACGTTCAAGTTTAAAAGACGAATCACGTTCTTCGTTTAAAACGTCAATATGAACATGATAAATTAGCAAAGATAGTCGACAACATGGCGACGACGAAGCGGCACACATTAATTTTGCATTATCGTATGGTAATAAAAATAGAGAAATCGTCGATCGTACATCGGCAGCTCACATTTCCATACAACAAATATGACTGGCACGAAATACTGACCAACTCTATCGTAATGGCGTATGTATGACTGGAGCTATAGAAAGATATTTTTTACCACGACATTTTATTATGAAGGCAGTAATCGGGAACAGCCAAAACTTTCCAACTAATGAAATAATCATTCTTCGTATTGCCACATTTTTGGACTGATTTCTTAACGCTATTCCATAAATTTAGCAATCTAAATCAATGACTATACCGCGTCATGTCTCCTTTATAAGTCGTCCTAAATGGGCGTTCACAGCAAACCCTTACGAAAAACACAAACAAGTTTTGAGAATTAAACGAATATCTCATTACAAGTTTATCCTCAAAAAACATTCAAATACAAAATGACACGAATTGGTAAATCGGAACAACAAACCGACCCTCAATGACCTCGCAAATTTCAAGGAGCCTCAACACGTTCCCGAAACAGGTAACAACGTAAATAAAATTACCAATATCTGTCTGTTGGGATTACCGGGGAAAGCCTTCGGATTAATTAGCTTCGTAAGGATTTCGGGGTCGGTACAGTATTGAACTTTATTGTCCCCGGGAAACTGGAAATGTCGTTGTTTCCAGATTAGACGTGTTTGTTTTTGAAACATTCGTAAGTTTAGTTGGAATACTTTATTCAAAAATTGGTTCGATGGACGAACAGTTGACAGATCAGTATGATTTCCTCAATATTTTCCAAAACAAACCATTCAGAAAAGTATTACTTGGTGATTGAATAGATCTTTAAAGAAATGACTCCTAAAATACTGGTAACTAAAAATTATGTATCTAATAGCAAATGTTATGATAATACATAGAAAAACCTCGGATATAGATATTGGAAATTAATAAAACAGAGCAAATTGGGCTCGTTACAATTGGCTGAAGCAGAAAAGATCACGCACACCCAAAAGCCATGGATGTGTGACTAATGAATACATTTCATTGTTCAAATGGCTTTTAATAACAATTGCCTGAGTGTGGTACACGGGTGTTGACCCTTGAATTTCATGCCGAATTTAATATTTGTCGTTACACCGACCATTATATAAGGAAGGACCATATAATCTCTTCCGTGATCTTTTAACTAACATATCACACATAGAAATCGATACAAACTAAACGATTTCTCCAAAATAGCGCACGTTAATATTTCCGCAAATCTTGATTCTAACTTCATAAATATTTATATTGAATAAACCTAACGAAAGGTCATCGAACGTCTCCAGGGAATTCACACAAAATATTTGATCTCAGAACTCTACCGGCGTATATTACGGCCTAATCTCGGTATTGGGGTTGAGCAAAATAAGTCGCCAAATTCTCGATCACAGAAAAAAATAAATGGCGGCATTTGCCGAATAAATAAATCTATTATTATTGTAGGTTGTCTACTGGTTATCGATACTGATATAAAACTTACAGCATAGAATTTGATTCCAGGACAAGACCATTACAAAGTTATGCATGGTATAAATGGTGGATGATTAAGGTCACATTAGATTAGCTAGCGAAATCACTTTTGGCTATAACGACACTTCATTAACAAGACGATGCAAGTAGATCAATATTTTCTGCAGGTTTGAAATCAAGCAAGTCTGGTGCAATCTAACAATTAACAAATACCCCCAATATGAACCAACGTAATATATCGTAATTTACAAGGGATGTAACTGGCACGATGCCAGATTACAGAATTGTTTTTTCTTAGCACTTTTCATTCTATACAGCCAGTTATCGCAGCGTGAACCAAAACTGGCACAGTGACTATAAATTTTTAGAGGATGTCGTGGTGCGTATCGATGCGTGAACTGAAATGTATCACAATAGGTCGTATCTCGTGCGCCGGGCTCGAAAGGGAAACTGCACATTTGTTTACATTTGTTTCACCATTATTTTCATGTATTCGAGCTTTGTTTTGCACGAATTATGTTCTGTTCATATTATTATGATGACGTCCGTAAGAATCATCATTTTGCATTACAATATCTTTTGTTTTTAATTTTTCCACGTTGCATTGTTCCGCAAATCAAAAACATTTTATGATGATTATTATAATCATTCAAATTGTATTATAATGGTCAACTTGCATTGCTCATTTATGTGAATATCTCCATTTGAATATGTGAATCATATCTCTTAAGAGATATTGAGTAAGTACATACCTTCTCCAAAATTCACTACAAACGGTATCTTAAATCATTCAAACCAAATGTGCTACATCTAGTAAATTGAATGCCACGCAAACATTTTGTGGTCCATAAAACTGATCGTACATTCTAGCAATGGGGCAATGGCGTCTAGCAATGGCGTCTAGCAATGGGGCAAATTACTTTACACTAGCCTTCAAAACAATTTGCACTTTATCTTGAGTAGGTAAATCTCAAAATAACATTGAACAGTATTCGCAACATGAATAGTTCAGGCAGGACGGATCTACTTGTGATTGGAATTGTTTAGCCTCAATTCCAATTCCCTTCGACAGTTTAACCTTTATTGACCGACTGCTTGTTAAGCTGTGGCCATTTTGCTGGTAGCACTCATATACATTTTGGAATAGGAATCTAAACGATACTTTCTTTTTTACGAGAAAGTAATACAGCAGTATATTAAATTTGAAAGGCTGAAGTATTAATTTAAAACGCAGATAGCTATGAACATATTTCCATAAATTTTATGTTTCTGCCAATAATAAATTCGATAGCGGAAGTGAAAGTAATTAAAATGTAAAGAAAAATTCCAATCATTATAAATAAATACAGGAATGTTAAAATTATAAATGCTAGAGTAGATGGAAAATTTGCAGACATAAAAAGTAATGCAGCCCAAATTATTAACAGCAATTAATATCTAACCGATGTTGTAGCAGCGCTAACTAAAAGAGTTCCAAATTGAACGGCGGAAAAGAGAAGTAAAATGGCGTGACAATTATGCCAATGGTTAAGTAATCGAATTTAATGATCTCGTGTTTTGGATTCGGGTCGATGAGACCGAAGTGAAACGGGGAAGTATTAACAAGGTCGTTGGATTATGTCAAATGCCTCAAAGTCAGCTGATCGTAGATCGATTTTAACATTTTGTTTTTTATTACATTGACAAGTTTATCGTCACGTACGGGCGGTCTCGGTTTCGATGTAAACGAGATTGTGGGAAAGTCAGGGTTAATGTTAATGAATGTAGAACCTACGGCTGTTGATATTATGTTCAGATATAGTAAGCGGTTTGTTATATTAGGTTATAAATTTCAAGGTTTAATTCCAGTAATGTTTACAAGTAAACAACTTATAGATGATTGCCAATTTAAAGTTTTCCAATACAGTGTGCTGAGATAAGTATGTATGCTTACAAGAAAGTATTTATTAATATAATTATGATAAAAGATTGGAAAGCTCCATTCTAAAACCTATATTATTTAAACCCATTTACAAACGCCATTCAATATAAAAACAATTTTAACGTGAACGTTGAACCGGCTGAGTTATTAGTTATCAATTATGATGCATCGTTGAAAGGCATTTCAGTCATAACAATAATCGTAAAGAAAGTTTTGTAGAACAAAAACAAGATGCAGTTTCTCTCAGTGACCTCACTACATGGAAACTAACTTTCAAGCTTAACGATGGTAAACTGACTTATGAAGTACGAACTATAGTAACTGGCCTTTGTCTTTTCAGCATTCTGCAAAATAAAAAATAATATTTAGCGGTTTATTGAGGGACAAAAAATATTTATGATTGAATTTACTTGATTTTAGTGTTCAAAGAACTCGAACAATTTCAACAAAACTTTAGCCTTTTATTATAAATCATGTGTCTTTACTAGCAGCACTTAATACGAAGTTATGAAGTAAATAATACGCCACTAAGACTGATAAACAAGTCAGACTAACATAGTAATCTAACAGCTGTATACAATGGTAGAACCAGTCCAGCCCGACTATTATCCGACAGAATATGATCTACAAACGTACTTATTTGTGCACGATTTCCCATGGCGATCACTAAAAACACTACTTAACACGTAAATGAAAGGTTAAGGTGTACTAAAGGCTCGCTGACAGCCTTGGTAAGCAATCAAAGCTTGTTTATTGAATGGTCCGAGTTAAAAGTCAAAAGCGTGTGCTGAGAAATCAAATAGCTTTAGTTTAATGAAATGTCCTGACCTAACGCCTCAAAGGAGTTCGCTGAACGAATGTTATATAGTACCTATTTGCGTCATTGCGTTTGTTTCTGTGATGTTCTACTTCTAATCTGACATCAGAGCAAATTTATTTGACTATGCTAAGGATTTCGCAGAAGGCCAAGCTTGTATAATCTGTGACTAGAATTTTAAGAACTTAGCCAAATGTTCCTTCTTAAAAAAACTGTACACTTTCTAATCGTAAGTAACTATAGCAACATGGGTGCCAGATGTCGTTAGCACTCAGACAAAATCGAATTCAACAGCCACGTCAAAAGACAAGTATTCAGATTAGGCACAAAATATAATTACAGCCTATTTCATAATCGCTTCCACTTGTCACCTTCATCTCATTGCGTATTCTGTATCGCGGTAAGCGTAATCAGGCGCCGACACTGGACGGTGCGGAGATGTCGCCGCCTTACACAGACCACGTGCGGTACAAAACAAACCCAATTACACGGCTAATAAAATCTAAAACTCAATATCGCATTATTCAACAGGTGTGGAGGATATGAAACTCACGGAACAACTGATAACATTCACTTTAGTTCGTGTGATAGTAGACAATTGAAATTTATGCATAAGGTTTTGATTCAAGTAATAATTTGCTTGTGGACCATGAAGTAGTCGAATTTTAACATTTTCAATTTAAACGATACCAAATATACAAGGGACGACCTTGATTACGAAACTAAAATAAACATTAAAAGCTAGGTAAGTAGTTTCCCACTTCTCTTTCAGACCTAACATGATCCAGACTAGACAGATATAAAAAAGAACAAACATTACACAGAGTGCCAACATTAGAAATATAAGCAGAAACAAGCTCACCCATTTATTAACTGAATTGTAATCAAAACAATTCACCGTCTGACATATATATGTCGCCGCCAACTGGCTTAATCCGCCGTTCAATTAACAGCCTAGGCACTTTACTAAACAGCGCCGTTCAACTAACGGCCTAAATGATATTCAGCCGTATAGTCTATTACAACATTTAATAAATTGGCTGGCTAATGCTTAGGCAACTGGTTGAAATTTAAGTACTACAAAACTTTTTCAAAATACTACCCAAGCAGAACGACCTGGATGGGTTTAGGTTAGGGTTATTTTTTTTATGACCTCACAGAAACCCCACCCGGCAAATAGATTCGGTGGATCTAAAAAAAAACGTAAGAAACCTAAGTACCTAATAAAATGATTCCATCAAAGTTGTTTTTTTCCGACGCCATATTGACCATAGAGAATATAAAATATAGAGATATTGACAGTTTGGTGAGTTTCGGCGCTAGGTGGCAGAAAGTAAAACTAAATAGAAATGAACAGTCTAGGCAGGTAATTAAACGGCTAGGCAAGTAGTTAAACGTCATCGATCCAAGTCATTTGCCTAGCTGTTTGATCAAATGGCTGAATATCATTTAGGCCGTTAGTTGAACGGCGCTGTTTAGTAAAGTGCCTAGGCTGTTAATTGAACGGCGGATTAAGCTATTTGGCTGCGACATATATATATCAATATCGTATGTCGTGACACACGATACGGCACAAGAAACTCGATACCCTAAGTTAAGCAGGTTAAGGTGTTAAATTACTTAATGCCTGATCAAACACGGCAATGGAGTGGCGTTAGTGTTGCGGGTTTACATGTTTGTCTGTTTGAGCGATTATCTTTTCCAGTAGGTCTCGTTTCAATCGATTCATTATAATTGTTGTCTCGATTCATTTAACGATTCAGCCTTTCATACTTAGAAATAGAATTTAGATTAGGTACTGTCTAACAGAATATTTATCGCAGTACGCCTCAATATTATGCTTCGTCTTGATCTAGGATGTTATTATAATAACCGAAGTCTGGAGCATTTATTCTTAAGGCTACAGCGCCCATCTAGCCCGCGAAGTTAAAAATTTTTGAGTTCTTTTAGAAATTTTTCAAAATCTGACAATAATAAAAGACAAATTTTGTAATTCGCGAAAAAGACCGTGTGCAGTGCATTTATTAATATATCCAACTTACTCTAAAACATTTCAAGAACGACAGCTATCCAGATAATCTGGCAATTTTTGTATATTTAGTGATTTACTAGTATCATATCCACCGTGATAATATTTAGAGTAAAATAAATGTATTAATAAATGCACTGCACACGGTCTTTTTCGCGAATTACAAAATTTGTCTTTTATTATTGTCAGATTTTGAAAAATTTCTAAAAGAACTCAAAAAATTTGAACTTCGCGGGCTAGACAGGCGCCTTCACCTTAAGGTACCCACTTCACATTTTTTTTATGCGAGAATTTATTTCCTTCTCTATCGTTATTTTTTCCTACTTGTACGAGTACTACACGCAGGCAATCTTGAGCAATGTGATATTATACTAACATGTCTTATGTTTGGAATACTGTAAACAAAATCGTGTCTAATTATTACGAAATACAATTTAGCTGCACGATCATAAATCTTCATTCGCACTCGAATACCAACACCTATATCATCAGCACTAATCAAATGTTTCCCAACTCTATTTGCAGTGATCATATGGGCTATATTTGTTTGTTGTGTTTGTATCACACGTGTTTTCTTATGCTAGAATAATGTCATCTACAGCAAACATGAAACCACAAAACCTTGCAATATGGGCGACTTTATATTCTTTAGTTTGTCGCTACTTTGATTTGAAATATTTTCCCGCTTCTACTGGTTAAAACAGAGAGGGTATACTTTTTTTTTTCAAAACTTAACTTTGTAATTCTAAAACTAGCAGCTTTGGAGGAAACTTTAAAAACAAAAGGTGTTATAGGGATACAGCTGTTGACATATTTATTAAGTCTACAAAACCTTTAGTACTTAAACTGTCCCACAAAGCCGATAGTTTTAGATTTACAAAGTTAAGTTGCAAAAAAAATAGTATAATACCCTTTCTGTTTCACCTAGTATAATGGCTAGAATTAATATTTCAATGTCATTTTATTGCATTGATTCATTAACTGATTTGAGTTTAATTAACTAATTATTAGTAAGTATTAGTAGCTCAACTAACTAGTTGAGCTACTCTAGTGAGTCTTTATTGGAAATGGTTTAGGTTGGTAGTTTTAAACTGATGATCATCTATGATTTGGAAATTCTTGACGGGTTTACATATAGAGTTTAGGTAACGATTACTGTCTAACTAAACCAACTTGCCTGTGACGATAAAGTAATGTTTGTACAAAACAATCCATATGATATTCTTATCAATTTGCAGAAACTTGCTTATCAAACAGTAACAGTAAATATTTTCATCGTGGCAATATAAAAACACAATAATATCGTATCTGTCAGTTACTGAGATAGTCTAATCACTAATGATGCCACAGTGAAGTCACTAGCCGTGGTATTCAATTAGTTTTATCATATAGATAAAACGAATATGAAATATAATTTATTCTCTAGTCATAAAACACGCTACTTATCGGTGGAAGTAGTTATTTATAAGTATCAGTGCAACTGCCACTATTAACGTGGCGCCGGCTCAAAAACATCGTCTCGGCACTAATTGTTAATATTATTCTGTATGTGTGCTGAATTGGTTTAAATAGCCGAGTCAGAGACCGAGTCTCGACCGATAAGCGATAGCATAGTTCAGGCAAACAGATCAATGTAATATAAATTTTAAGATGTTCATCATAGAGTAACTGGCAAATAGAAATAAGATATTGATTCGAAAATTATTTTACTCATGTCCAGGTGAATGTGAACTGATGATGACCTAGTCGTCAGTTGCCTAGTCTAGGAGATGAGAAAATACTGGTTTATGTATTTTTAAGGTGAAAACTATCGGTGGAATACTACTCATATCATTCTATCATCGATCATGGCTCGATCGACGGTTGATTGATTGGTTGTGGTAAACTGATGGATCTGGATCTAGATTTTGCCCGCATCGTCGCTAGCGTATTGTCCGGACGTCAAAAACAGTGTCACCTACCGGGTGCCGAGTCCAACTATAGCTATGAACCACCAACGTCGGTCAAGCCGTTTAGGAGGAGAAGAAATACGAACACAAGCACACCGGAATTAAAAAAAAATATATATTTGTAGTTTTACAAACTTCATTGTCACAATATAAAGTCAAAGTTATCGTCAATCATAGCTGATCATATAATAGCTGATCCATAAATCATCGCTTCGCTAATACATTCCGGGCCATCTAAGGTCGTAAACACATGAAAGTCACAAGTAGACCGCATCGTAACTCTTTCTTGCACGCGATCTGTGTTGCCAACTCAATAAAAAGATAAATAATATGTTGCCAAAACAAAACAAAATAAAAATAAACTTCCGAGGAAAGGTTCAGACACAATTGTGATTCTAAAAAGTTCCTGAAGTAGTAAAGTAAACTATTTTCCTGCAAGAAAAAAAACGGAAATAGGTCTATCAAAGAACAAGCACGTGGGTTACTTTTTCTCCTTCCTCATTATCAAGCCTACAGATATAGCTATGAATATAAATTATTAAATACACTCAGTCCATCCATTATTATATAAAAAAATAAGTAAATCACAGTAACATGCCCATCGATCTGGCCACACCGCACGCGACGAAGCACGCGCGCCCATTTTATGCCCATACCTTGCGCACGCGCAGTGAAAACGTGCACGGGTAATTACAGAGCCGTGTAAAACACTACATTCGAAACGATTACTGTACAAACCATTGTTATTATCGAGTTATGAATAAAAATCGTGCAAGTTAATACTTTCAACGGAATGGCGAAGAAACGACTGAAAACACGTGTCTTAATAATTTTCGAAAAACAATTAATAGATGATAAAGGTTGCTTTCTCATCATCTGACAAATTAATACCATCTAAATTGCACTAAACCCGTCTAGATTGACGTATTAGTGTCCACAAGGCGAAGTAATAATTTAACCAATTAGCTCATCCATTGTAGCGGCAGGTGTAAAGCCAAAAGCATAAAGCCGACTGATCGTCACGCATATTAATTGAGCGTTACAATACGATTGCTGAGTCGTTGCCGATTGATTTTATATGGTGGACCAATGGATGACGATAAAGATTATGGTTCTGGAATAATTGATCAAGCATCTAAGATATTTCAAGTTCTATAAGAAACAACAGGCAAAGCTACATCCGACCTAAGTAGCCATACTACGATACGCTCAGAATCTTCGAAGCCCTAGTTACAACACTTGTAATTCATAGACCTTCAAAGTAAGGCTTCAACAATGTAACAGTCACAAGGATCCATGAGCCTGCTAAACACAAAATTGCACAGGATTTGCTCTTACCTAAGTCAAGAACCCTTGAACCTAGAAATAATCAGATGTGGAAACTCAATTGCGAGAATATTTTAGTATCAATTTCGAAAAGAAAATTTGTACATCACCCATGGTAATGACATGTTAGCTCAAATGTCAAGGCTTATAACAACCATCTTTAAATGGTTTAGCCTTGCTGTGTGTCGCTATATCCAGCAATGAAATATGTTCGTTGAACTATTGGCGTGATTCCGTTCGAGGAGTGGAATGTATTGAAGCGTTACTTCATTAGAAATTAACCGCATACCAACATTACCGACCAGCTATGGTTTATTTCCTGCTACGCATAATTTATTTGCCCTTATTGTGATTTTAGCAGATTTTTACCGAGCCGGTAATTATCTTTAGATATTTTAACAAATTACAGCTATAGCAATCATAGTTTCGCATAAAGGAATGAGTAATATGTCGGTCTGATACGAAAACAAAGGGTTGTCAACATAATGCTCAATCTTTGCGTTAATTGTAATGAATCTACATCGCAAGAGCAATGATATAATTAACTAGCTGAGCCCGCGACTTCGTCCGCGTGGAATTTAACTTAACAAAAAAGCCCGCTCCCGCGTTCTGAGCCCGCGCGACAGAACCCAATTTTTTAATTTTGCTTTTCTAAAATCAAAGTAGCCTAAGTTACTGCTTATAACAACAGCTATCTACCAGTGGAAGTCCCGTGAAAATCGGTCCAGCCGTTTCGGAGATACTCTTTGATTTCATGTGTTTTTATTTTTTACGCGGAACCCTAATTGTTTTTCTAAAATTAAAGTGGCCTAAGTTACTCCTTAAAACATCAGCTATCTGCCAGTAAAAGTGCCGTCAAAATCGGTCCAGCCGTTTCGGAGATTATCCGGAACAAACACACAGACAGACAGACAGACAAATTTTTTTTAAATCGCGTTTTTTTATAGGTGTCGTATGTACTTTCATATGCATTTAGTGAAAAGGTGTTATTTTGATATTACAAACAGACACTCCAATTTTATTTATTTGTATAGATGTATAGATATAGATGGCAAAATAAAAACTAATGACCCTTTCACACGTCGCTATTCGTCATTGTTTTCACACTTGACGCGTGCATTGCAACGCGGGGGAATCGCGTAACACCCATGGGAAGCTCGCATTACAGAATATTGTGTAAGATAGCTAAGAAATATGAACGAGTCGCCATTAAATTTGGCAATGTAGTACCCGAATTGACTATTGTTTTGTTACGTAAGCGATATTGTATGGGTCAGTTTGACGGTTGTGCAAGAGACATAAACGTTGCTTAGCGGGAAGTGCTCGATATTGAATTAAGAAATCCACTGAAGGTAGGACGGTGGTCACGTAACGTTGCTGTGAGTTAAATCGCCAATGGATACTTGAGAGCTCGGAAATTTGTTTTTTTTTTTCTTGTTATGGATTAAGAAAATTGATTTTTTCATTGTACATACAATATAGAAGCAACTAAAGATACCTATTGAATGTCATCTAAAATAACAAATGTTGATGCAAATTTATGGACAAACACTTTCTCAAAAACAAGTAAAGCTAAAATCGCTATAGCTTTAAAGAAATATTTTTTGAGTCAGGTGGTTCACACAAAATATTATCAGTACTTATGAGTGGTTTAAAGGTGCAAGTAAATATAAATAAGTTATATTGTTTGACCATATTATGTAAACAGGTTCTGGAAGTGAAAATTTAATATGGATAAGAGTTAACAAAATCGTTTAAACACCTGACCCCCCTAATTAGATAACACTTTACGCGTTACGGTAAAAAAACGAAATAAACGCGCGTCCGCACTCGACGAGCGCTAGATCAGAAATAGCAGCCTATTAACCTGAATCTCACGCATGCGCCATATCGCGGGCACCTGCGCGCACGCAACGAAAGGTGCGAAGGCGATTGCGTGTTTAGATTTTTTTTATTAAAGTAAAATAAACTAAGGCCTTTTTAGTATACTCAAGATAATAAATAACCGGGGTACCAGCTTTAGAGAGAAGTTAATTTGGTTTTGTTCTTACATCATCACGCACGCGTTAAAGTAACGCGTGGAGCGTTTGTTTACTAAACATTGGCGGACGCGCAGCGTTATTATGTAAACTCGTTTGTTTTGTGTTTTTCACGGCAACCTGCGTTTGTACTTCCCGTTTGGGAATCATAAAAAGATATGGGGATCATAAAATACCTCATTTAACGTGACATTCGTTAATAAGTAAAACCACCTTGTTTTAAAATGAAAAAAATGCAATGAAAAATTTGGAAACATATTTAAAATATCTCGAATAATTTAAGCTAGGGAAAGACTTCTTATCTTGCTCCTTACCTTAAACATCCAATCTGTCTGTCTGTTCATATTTTAAACAGAATTGCAAAGACGCATATACTAGTCAGATACATAATTATAAATTTAAAAAAACTGTAGAGCCATTATAAAATGTTGAAGCTGTCATAAAATGGTGCAAAGACTGTAAAAAGTGGGCTATAAACACAACCACAAGCGGGACAGAGATGAAAATAAGAATCGAGAGAACTTCAAAGACAGCTATTTTCGTTGTTTATTGAAAGTTTGCAAAATGGATTGACGTGAAAATTGTAATTTAAGTAAACGATTAAGTATTATATAGCGGTGAGAAATTTCTGAAAAATCTCCAATAAAAAGTTTTTTTATCGCAAAGTACGTAAATGATTTTAGTTAAATGACAACACAAAGATATGAGGGAGAAGATAATATCAACTGGGCCCGGGATAATAATCTGAGTGTAATAATCTTACAAGGGTTTTGTCATTCTGGAATAAGCATTTCATTTAATAAGTATTTAAGATTATATTAAGTTGTAGTAACATCAACATAAGATCGGTGATAAAACATAACTCTATAATAAACACGAATCCGCTTTACCTGGACCAAGCCTGTTATTAAGAGCGCCTACATAATTATCTTGTATAAACAGATGCTTGTGCCTTTGAACTTAATTGCAATTATGCTTCTGATGAGGAAGAATCGCAAATTGTAGCCACGTGACAACGAATCAAGGTGAACGTAGCTGTAGATATTGTGTTGCCAGGGTCAATATATTAGGTATGGTTACATTTAAGCTTAAGGAAAACAGCCTTAGATAAACTCTGCTGCATTAGTTTTAAGATTTGTCCTTTAGAGAGAAAAAACTGTTTATAGACTTATATTTAAATAAATACTTGATCTAACAATGGTTGACTCTATCTACAGCTATAGAGTTTAAACTTGCGAGTGACAGTACTCTGTTGGAATTGTATTAAGTATGGTGCAGGTAGTAACACGCGAGCACAGAAACTTGTTTTAAATTCGTCGCCGAGGTCGCGCAAGGTCAATGGTGTTTGTAATTATTACAATACTCGTCTCCAGATGAAAATCAGACAAAATACCCCGCTAAATATTGAAGAATACTCCGCGGTCTTTTGCACAAATAAATCGAAGATTGTCGGACTTAACTAAATTTGTGAATTAGTAGTAATTTTTGACGTCAATTTACGAAACTGCATCTTTGTGCCTACAAATATTAAAATAAGAGTTAAAATATTGCGAAGAGATATAAGTACTTTTTCGAGTACACATCAGAGTAAAGCATCTTCCGTATGTTGAACTATTAAATATTAAACTATTAAAATACCAACAATACAACCAGTATTACATCCCTCGGATCTAAGGTCACAGGCCAAAGGACCCTATGATCTTACACACGGTATGGCAGTGAAAGTAGCTATGCGTGGGCTCAAACAAATCGAACCGGCAATAATGCTACCGGGCTGCATCGCTGCGTGAACCTGTTCCAAACTTCGGTGAGACGTCGAGGTCGTTTAAGGTCATCTCGACAATGACCTCGTGAGGTCGTGACGGTTCCGCGTTAAGGGACGTGCTGTGCATGTGATAAGAATTTGGGCAAAAACGAGTATGAAACTGAAGCAGCAAATGATATTTGGTAAAATTTAAATTCAGTGTTGATCCTGAATTTAATGAGACTGCACGTCGAATTACAGATGTTGAAGACGATCATGAGATAAGAGAATTAATCTCTGATTTTGACCAAGGTCATTGGTCAGATGCCTGCACTGCCCAACTATTGCCCTAGTAGAAAACAATATAAAGAGATATGAATAGAAATGATTTATTTTTCTAAACCTTAAATTACACCAAGTTTGCTGTTTTCATAGTGCAATCATTACTTTAAGCAATAGATTTTAATTCACATCTTGAAGTATTTCGTTCAATCGGCTCATCTAGAACGTCCTTGATGTCTTTTGAAGATTCCAAGGCGACATCACAGCAAACAAGATTTACTTAAGACCACCAACCGCTAAGGCCGTGCGTTCGACCTTTTGCGAAAAAACTTCTGATAAGGAAACGATGGCACTTCCTTTAGTTACCGACGAATTATTCGGGTAATTATCTTATCGTGTTCATATGATCACGATGCAATAAATGTCAAGGGTCTGAATGATCACATTGCGTTTGCAATTACTAAATGATTACACGCATGTATTGATCGCCATAATGTGTGTTTAATTAGGTAGCTCATTAACTCGCCTAAACGTAGCTTCCAATTATAATACGTGTAATTGAATATGGCAAACCTCAAACGGTAGAGGGTTGAAGGACTTAAATGGGGGTTGAACTTCAGTGACCAGTTACTATAAGATTTTATTAATTGCACTCCCAAGTGAATCTTTTACCTAGATGATGTTATTTCATTTATCCGATTACAAGTTGTCGTTGCGCAAATAAAATATAAGTAAATTGTTGTACGTGAGAGAGATCAGTTTCTAAAGCGTAATCCAATAAAACGAACAAAATTACTAAGTAATCTGAAATTTAGTAAAAAACAGAAGTCTTAACTTTTTCCTGTAACAAAAAGTTGTCGCAGAGTGTTCCGATTTTAAAATGTTATTTTTCGAACGTGGTCTGATCACGGCCCGCTATTGGCCCGGTGAAAGTGAGAGCGCCATCTATGCGACTAACTATGACGTAACGTGGCAAATCGGCCATTGTCCGTTTGTCTGTAGGTTGCGACAACCGGTGATTGGCTAATGAGTGTCTCAAGATTGTAGAATAAGACATAGTGTCTTTGTGTGTAATTAATAGTCCTTAACTAACATCGCTTTGATGATTACATGGTGATTTAACACGATTGCGATGTAGAACGTAGGTGGCGTTGCGATCGTTTGCATATGGCTTGTTGTCGATTAGTGTTGTTAAGCTTAGGTTGGGTTTATTTTTCATTTATAATATAAGTTGGGAAACAAGCGTAGTCTATACATAGACGCTTGCAAAACCAAAGGCCTTGCTCGCACGTTGTTAATCTGAAGAGTGGGACAGAGGGACAGAAAGGGCTTTGGTCTTCCTGCTCTATCACTCATCGTACGAAACGAAGATATAATTTGACGACCGCTTGGCGAAGTGGTTCGAGCGTAGGCCGCTCGGCTCACTGCACATGGTGGTTGAGAGTTCCATTCCCGCCGGGGCAAATTTCGGAAATGGCCTTTTCGTAATTTACCCAGGTCTGGGTGTCACTGGGATCACCCCCAGGCCATTGTACTATACCCGTACAAGCGGTACTTAGTTTCGGACCATACAGTTGGTGTGTCAGTCTGGCGATATTTATTATTATTTATCTATTAAATCTACTTTACGCTGATCTTCTGTAAGAGGATGGAAGAACTCCAGTCGAGCCAGCCCGTATATAAGGCGTAGTCAATTGGTTTGAGTTTGTTTGTTTCTCTATCATCGAAGAAAGTCAAAATTAAAACATCATGAATAAGCCAATCTCAGAAACAATTTTGTCTCATTTTTCACCAATTGAGGTTATCTTATTGCCTAGCGAAGGATTATCCTTGCGTAGCGAGAGCAGTGCATATAGGCTGTTATAAATAAGTGAAGATATTTTTAAGAACGATCAAAGTGATCTTAAGTATGTCAGAGCAAGTGTCCCCCGGTAGCTATATCGGATATAGGTTATCTATTAAAAAGTGTCACGTAAACTATAAGAAACTACGCAATATTACTTTGAAATATTGTGAACTAGTTTATAAAGATGTTATCTGAACGAAGCATTGAAAAAGGCAGTGGAAACTGAGAAAAAATATTACTTTATTCTCTTTTACCCTGGTAATTATCTCTTAGATTATCACATCAGTCCACTGCTGGATGTGGGATACTCCAAGATTCGTCGATTAACCTTCAGACTGTATCTACTTATCGATAATACACACGGAAATCGTCCAAGCCACCTACTTATCGGATCGACCCACACTACACGAGGCTAGGACACAGTTCTCTACTTTACAACAGGTCTCGGTAATTGTCGCTTAAACACTTACTTTAATAGAAAATAAAAGAGACAACATGGCGTGTAGTGAGACGGTAATTTAACTTCTAAGTAAAAGTTACTCGAGGGTAATTGTCTACCGTAATGTTATTCGCGAGCTGTACAAACTCACGTAAACCCTATTTACTTTCTAAATGCATATCTATTACAAATTGTAATACTTAATGAAAGGTAAGTGGATGGCGGATACAAATAAGCGTGAATTAAGAACCTTATATGAGAAGATTTCTTCTTGTAGTATCTTTTAAAATGTTGTAGTTTTAACTGTGCATCGAAAGGTGCATCGAAACCAGAACCCAAAATAATTATTGAAGTAAAGAAAAATACACTGATAAAAATACAGACGCGTAAACAGGAAACGTTAACATAAATTATGCAATCTGCAAGCCCGATAATGTGAGTTTTGGATATACTCACAGGAAAAAACCCGAGACAATCCAGTTTTTTATCGAGAACGCAGCTGTGTGATTAAGTAATATTTCTTTCAATAATTACGGAAATATTGACTCTGATCGAGTATTTAAGGTATATGACAAGGAAGTGTGGCCCAATAAATAAAATTAAATCGATTCGATTGCTAAAAAGCTCCGTTGCGTATAAAGTATTCGTATCACACGCTCGCCGGGCCACTCTCATTGTCTTCCGTCTGAGGACTTTGAACTGACTGAAAATTTTACGCACACTGCACTCTGAATAATAATACAATTTGCATATTTAAAGTGATATAGATGACTGAATATATATTGTCACTTTCACGGGCATATAAAGAAGACGACATTTTTAAAATTATAAAGTGTTGTTTTATGTTGAGAAAGTCTGCTTTCGACGTGTGTTTTTGTTTCGAGTTTAAAGACCTTTTAGCGGCTTATTATTGTTATAACTTTATACATAAAACAATTATTATGATGTGGTTTTTATACAGCTTTTCTTTTGTATGACAGGTTTACTTCATAGTTACAGAAATGGTTAGACTCAAAGGACAGACTTATTAAGAGAACATTAGGTAATGATTAATTTAAAACTAATCCTTGGATATTTTGATAATTACAGCAAGGTTTTATAATTAGATGAATTACTAATTGGTTAATTTTAGGTCATTAAACAACTAATTATCTACTAGAAAGATACATAATTATCATCAACATACTAATTTAGTTGTTATTGCAAGTATTCTTTTAGGTGTTGTTAATTTCCTTTTAGTAAATTCTACCGTATTAACGTAAAGGCGTCTGTGAAATGCCAGCTCGTCCCGGGGTGCCCACGCCCACGCCCGCGCGTGGGCGACGTAGGACCTTGCCGTTTGTGAGTGGAAATGACAACCTCCTCGCTATCTGGATGCTTTGTCTATTGTCGCGTCATGCCTCCTTCAGTAGCATTTTCTGAGAACTCAGTTGTACTTACATAACATATTTTATGTTTTCAGTGTCAGACAACACTGAATTAGAGGAATCATCGATTCTAAGGTAGCCTTTGAGAATAATAGAACCGCTTCGGCCCAGCAGCCCAAGAAACATCAGAATCAAATTATAATAATAAAACTGATTACTTTTATATCATTTTGGACGTTCGATTTTGTATTGTTGATATTATTTATCAATTTCAGTTGTTTTTGTAGCTAAGGAAATCTAAAGTATATAGAGCCGAGGTAAACCTGTTGAAATCACAGCCGTAAAAATGCAGCTTAGTAGGGTTGTAGATCTCAGACTTCCTTATTTAAAGTGTATTTTGTGATAATACTGATTACATGCAGATATCAATTAAGATATAGGTACTTAGTCACTGATATATATCTATCATATCATACAAATATTTCATCATTATAGTGAGCGATTAAATGCGAGTTAATTGGCTTGTACTCGTAGTGTTTACATCAAAAACGGCGACAAAATGATATACTAATGATTATTAATCAAACCAGACGCTAGGTATTGTGAATTAGAAACTCAGATACCTGCGTCCATGAATAGAAATTAAGAAAAAATTATGTCATACCATCTCCTAGACGGCATCATTGAACTTCCCATGTTATATAAATTTACAAGATACACTTTTGTTAAGTATATGAAAATATTAATATAATTCAAAAAAATACAATCTAATTTATATTGTCATTTTATAAATCGACAACCCTATACAAACATAAATTGTCCACGGACGCGCTAGGGTTTCCATATTTCTGGCATCAAAACGACAGTCACGTAATACCGTTTCAGCGAGCCCCCATGGCTGAACACCATGAAACATTAATCATGGATGGTTAGGGAGCATTTACATTCGACAATACTTCGTTATTCAGCTTGCAAAATGCTTAGTATCATTGAGTGGATTTGATAGGTGAAATGTGTCTTTCCACATGTCTAGGGAAATATTTAGCTATAAGTAATTTCGCTTATTATGAGTGCTAATGCTAATTAATTAAATTATTATTATGCTAGAACTATGAGTGTTGGAAGAAATTTATTTTCAAGTGAAACAAGTACTGACACTCAAAATAAAGACTTTCGTTTTAGAGGAAAACATTGCCAGAAGACTTCGTGTTGACTTCTACAAAGCCATTCATCATATCAGTTTTAATGATAAAATATAAAGAATAATTTCCGTGAAAGGGAATCTGGAAAAATTGCCGTCTCACGCCGCTTAATTAACGGAGGGCCTTTCTTCGTGATAAAACCCGAGGACACAACATCTTGATAATCGTTTCTTGAGCGAAAATGACTTAAAAATGGACTCTACCATTTGAAGAGAACAATACTCTTGATAATGGAACAATAGAAAAAAAAGCCTAATCAAAAAAGGTAATCATGGCAGTAGATAAAGTTCTACGCCTAGTTATGTATGCAGTACATATAAGGTACCTACCTATGCCAATGCAACATGCTTACATAACCGGTGTGAAGTTGGCGGCCTAAAGTTGGCGGCCCTTTATAACCCGACAAAATTAAAATGTCCCAAAATATTATTGAAATATCATGAAAGAAAATCTCTGTACGCGATTAAATAAGGGAAATAGGAAAACTGTGGCATCCTAGGCCGGAAAATTTTCAGGAGAAAACTATTTTTGAACGGTTTTCGCTCATTTGTTTGTATCGAAACTTACGATGGAACTTCAACTACTTCTGCGGAACTGATTTTCACACTTTCGGTCAATACAACCCCCAAGGACGGTTTGCAAGGGGTTCTTTGGGGTCTCGTTGAAAAGCTCTTGAATCATGGAACACGCATGCATAAATAACAAAGTGACAACTAGCTCGGTTTCAGAATTACAAGACCAGAAGATCCAGCGGGTGATTTTTACCTCACTTTTCACACTTCTCGATCCAAACAACCCCCAAGGACGGTTCGCAAGGGGTTGTTTGGGGTCTCGTTAGAAAGCTCTTGAATCATGGAACAGGCATGCATAAGTAACAAAGTGACAACTTGCTCGGTTTCAGAATTACAATACCAGAAGATCCAGCGGCAGATTTTTTATCTCACTTTTCACACTTCTCGATCCAAACAACCCCCAAGGACGGTTCGCAAGGGGTTGTTTGGGGTCTCGTTAGAAAGCTCTTGAATCATGGAACAGGCATGCATAAGTAACAAAGTGACAACTTGCTCGGTTTCAGAATTACAAGACCAGAAGATCCAGCGGGTGATTTTTACCACACTTTTTACACTTCTCGATCCAAACTACCCCCAAGGACGGTACGCAAGGGGTTGTTAGAGGTTCCGTAAGAAAGCTCTTGAGTCATGAAACACGCACTCATAAGATACAAAGTGACAACTTGCTCGGTTTCAGAATTACAATACCAGAAGATCCAGCGGCTGATTTTTTATCTCACTTTTCACACTTCTCGATCCAAACTACCCCCAAGGACGGTACGCAAGGGGTTGTTAGAGGTCCCGTTAGAAAGCTCTTAAGTCATGAAACACGCACTCATAAGATACAAAGTAACAACTCGCTCAGTTTCGGAATTATAGACCATAAAAACCAGAAACTGAAATTTTACCCCACTTTTCACACTTTTCGGTCAATACAACCCCCAAGGACGGTTCGCAAGGGGTTGTTTGGGGTCTCGTTAGAAAGCTCTTGAATGATGAAACACGAATGTATAAGTAACAAAGTGACAACTTGCTCGGTTTCAGAATTACAAGACCAGAAAATCCAGCGGGTGATTTTTACCTCACTTTTCACACTTCTCGATCCAAACTACCCCCAAGGACGGTACGCAAGGGGTTGTTAGAGGTCCCGTTAGAAAGCTCTTGAGTCATGAAACACGCACTCATAAGATACAAAGTGACAACTCGCTCAGTTTCGGAATTATAGACCATAAAAACCAGAAACTGAAATTTTACCCCACTTTTCACACTTTTCGGTCAATACAACCCCCAAGGACGGTTCGCAAGGGGTTGTTTGGGGTCTCCTTAGAAAGCTCTTGAATGATGAAACACGAATGCATAAGCAACAAAGTGACAACTTGCTCGGTTTCAGAATTACAAGACCAGAAAATCCAGCGGGTGATTTTTACCTCACTTTTCACACTTCTCGATCCAAACTACCCCCAAGGACGGTACGCAAGGGGTTGTTAGAGGTCCCGTTAGAAAGCTCTTGAGTCATGAAACACGCACTCATAAGATACAAAGTCACAACTCTCTCAGTTTCGGAATTATAGACCATAAAAACCAGAGACTGAAATTTTACCCCACTTTTCACACTTTTCGGTCAATACTACCCCCAAGGACGGTTCGCAAGGGGTTGTTTGGGGTCTCGTTATAAAGCTCTTGAATGATGAAACACGAATGTATAAGTAACAAAGTGACAACTTGCTCGGTTTCAGAATTACAAGACCAGAAAGTCCAGCGGGTGATTTTTACCTCACCTTTCACACTTCTCGATCCAAACTACCCGCAAGGACGGTACGCAAGGGGTTGTTAGAAGTCCCGTTAGAAAGCTCTTGAGTCATGGAACACGCATGCATAAATAACAAAGTGACAACTTGCTCGGTTTCAGAATTACAAGACCAGAAAGTCCAGCGGGTGCTTTTTACCTCACCTTTCACACTTCTCGATCCAAACTACTCCCAAGGACGGTACGCAAGGGGTTGTTAGAGGTCCCGTTAGAAAGCTCTTGAGTCATGAAACACGCACTCATAAGATACAAAGAGACAACTTGCTCAGTTTCGGAATTATAGACCATAAAAACCAGAAACTGAAATTTTACCCCACTTTTCACACTTCTCGATCCAAACTACCCCCAAGGACGGTTCGCAAGGGGTTGTTTGGGGTCTCGTTAGAAAGCTCTTGAATCATGAAACACGAATGCGTAAGTAACAAAGTGACAACTTGCTCAGTTTCGGAATTATAGACCATAAAAACCAGAAACTGAAATTTTACCCCACTTTTCACACTTTTCGGGTTATACAACCCCCAAGGACGGTTCGCAAGGGGTTGTTTGGGGTCTCGTTAGAAAGCTCTTGAATGATGAAACACGAATGCATAAGCAACAAAGTGACAACTTGCTCGGTTTCAGAATTACAAGACCAGAAAATCCAGCGGGTGATTTTTACCTCACTTTTCACACTTCTCGATCCAAACTACCCCCAAGGACGGTACGCAAGGGGTTGTTAGAGGTCCCGTTAGAAAGCTCTTGAGTCATGAAACACGCACTCATAAGACACAAAGTGACAACTCGCTCAGTTTCGGAATTATAGACCATAAAAACCAGAAACTGAAATTTTACCCCACTTTTCACACGTTTCGGTCAATACAGCCCCCAAGGACGGTTCGCAAGGGGTTGTTTGGGGTCTCGTTAGAAAGCTCTTGAATCATGAAACACGAATGCATAAGTAACAAAGTGACAACTTGCTCGGTTTCGGAATTATAGACCATAAAAACCAGAAACTGAAATTTTACCCCACTTTTCACACTTTTCGGTCAATACAACCCCCAAGGACGGTTTGCAAGGGGTTGTTTGGGGTCTCGTTAGAAAGCTCTTGAGTCATGGAACACGCGTGCATAAGTAACAAAGTGACAACTTGCTCGGTTTCAGAATTACAAGACCAGAAAATCCAGCGGGTGATTTTTACCTCACTTTTCACACTTCTCGATCCAAACTACCCCCAAGGACGGTTCGCAAGGGGTTGTTTGGGGTCTCGTTAGAAAGCTCTTGAATCATGAAACACGAATGCATAAGTAACAAAGTGACAACTTGCTCAGTTTCGGAATTATAGACCATAAAAACCAGAAACTGAAATTTTACCCCACTTTTCACACTTTTCGGTCAATACAACCCCCAAGGACGGTTCGCAAGGGGTTGTTTGGGGTCTCGTTAGAAAGCTCTTGAATGATGAAACACGAATGCATAAGCAACAAAGTGACAACTTGCTCGGTTTCAGAATTACAATACCAAAAAATCCAGCGGGTGATTTTTACCTCACTTTTCACACTTCTCGATCCAAACTACCCCCAAGGACGGTTCGCAAGGGGTTGCTTGGGGTCTCGTTGGAAAGCTCTTTAGTGATGGAACACGCATGCATAAGTTACAAAGCGACAACTGGGCCGTAAAGAGTGAAAAGTGGGGTGAAATTTCAGTTTCTGGTTTTTCTGCTCTTGTAATTCAGAAACTGAGCAAGTTGTCACTTTGTGTCTTATGAATGCGCGTTTCGTAACTGAAGAGCTTTCCGAGGAGACCTCCAACCACCCCTTACTTACCGTCCTTGGGGGTTGTTTAGATACAAGACCTAAAAGTGAGGTAATATGGGTTTTCTGGAAACGTAGTTCTGAAACTGAGCAAGTTGTCATTTTAAAACTTATGAATGTGTGTTCCGTAACTCAAGAGCTGTCCAACAAGACCCAAAACAACCCCTTGCGTACCGTCCTTGGGGGTAGTTTGGATCGAGAAGTGTGAAAAGTGAGGTAAAATCTGCCGCTGGATCTTCTGGTCTTGTAATTCTGAAACCGAGCAAGTTGTCACTTTGTTACTTACGCAAGCGTGTTCCATGACTCAAGAGCTTTCCAACGAGACCCCAAACAACCCCTTGCGAACCGTCCTTGGGGGTTGTATTGACCGAAAAATGTGAAAAGTAGGGTAAAATTTCAGTTTCTGGTTTTTATGGTCTATAATTCCGAAACCGAGCAAGTTGTCACTTTGTTACTTATGGATTCGTGTTTCATGATTCAAGAGCTTTCTAACGAGACCCCAAACAACCCCATGCGAACCGTCCTTGGGGGTTGTATTGACCGAAAAGTGTGATAAGTGGGGTAAAATTTCAGTTTCTGGTTTTTATGGTCTATAATTCCGAAACCGAGCAAGTTGTCACTTTGTTACTTATGGATTCGTGTTTCATGATTCAAGAGCTTTCTAACGGGACCTCTAACAACCCCTTGCGTACCGTCCTTGGGGGTAGTTTGGATCGAGAAGTGTGAAAAGTGAGGTAAAAAATCACCCGCTGGATTTTCTGGTCTTGTAATTCTGAAACCGAGCAAGTTGTCACTTTGTTACTTATGGATTCGTGTTTCATGATTCAAGAGCTTTCTAACGAGACCCCAAACAACCCCTTGCAAACCGTCCTTGGGGGTTGTATTGACCGAAAAGTGTGAAAAGTGGGGTAAAATTTCAGTTTCTGGTTTTTATGGTCTATAATTCCAAAACCGAGCAAGTTGTCACTTTTTTACTCATGCATTCGTGTTTCATGATTCAAGGGCTTTCTAACGAGACCCCAAACAACCCCTTGCGAACCGTCCTTGGGGGTTGTATTGACCGAAAAGTGTGAAAAGTGGGGTAAAATTTCAGTTTCTGGTTTTTATGGTCTATAATTCCGAAACCGAGCAAGGTGTCACTTTGTTACTTATGGATTCGTGTTTCATGATTCAAGAGCTTTCTAACGGGACCTCTAACAACCCCTTGCGTACCGTCCTTGGGGGTAGTTTGGATCGAGATGTGTGAAAAGTGAGGTAAAAATCACCCGCTGGATTTTCTGGTCTTGTAATTCTGAAACCGAGCAAGTTGTCACTTTGTTACTTATGGATTCGTGTTTCATGATTCAAGAGCTTTCTAACGAGACCCCAAACAACCCCTTGCGAACCGTCCTTGGGGGTTGTATTGACCGAAAAGTGTGAAAAGTGGGGTAAAATTTCAGTTTCTGGTTTTTATGGTCTATAATTCCGAAACTGAGCAAGTTGTCACTTTGTATCTTATGCATTCGTGTTTCATGATTCAAGAGCTTTCTAGCGAGACCCCAAACAACCCCTTGCGAACCGTCCTTGGGGGTTGTATTGACCGAAAAGTGTGAAAAGTGGGGTAAAATTTCAGTTTCTGGTTTTTATGGTCTATAATTCCGAAACTGAGCAAGTTGTCACTTTGTATCTTATGCATTCGTGTTTCATGATTCAAGAGCTTTCTAGCGAGACCCCAAACAACCCCTTGCGAACCGTCCTTGGGGGTAGTTTGGATCGAGAAGTGTGAAAAGTGAGGTAAAAATCACCCGCTGGATCTTCTGGTCATGTAATTCTGAAACAAAGCAAGTTGTCACTTTGTTATTTATGCATGCGTGTTCCATGATTCAAGAGCTTTGCAACGAGACCCCAAAGAACCCCTTGCAAACCGTCCTTGGGGGTTGTTTTGACCGAAAAGTGTGAAAAGTGGGGTTAAATTTCAGTTTTTGGTTTTTCTGAGTTTGTTGAGCCGCTGAATTTTCTGGTCATGTAATTCTGAAACTGAGCAAGTTGTCACTTTGTGGCTTGTGTGTGCTTTCCTTGTCTTGAGAGCTTTCCAATGTGCTCTCATACAAGCCCTTGCGTATCGTCGTTGGGGTTGGTCTCGACTGGAAACTCGTGACCAAATTTTCACCAGACTCTAGGTTTAGGCAGGCAGTATCCCTGCAGCATAAGGGTTTCATGATTGAAGGTTTTTAATATCATTTTATTATTATTTCTTGAGAACTGTATTCGTGTTCAAAGTTTCAAGAAAATCAGATCCGCAGAAGTAGTTGAAGTTACATCGTAAGTTTCGATACAAACAAATGAGCGAAAACCGTTCAAAAATAGTTTTCTCCTGAAAATTTTCCGGCCTAGGATGCCACAGTTTTCCTATTTCCCTTATTTAATCGCGTACAGAGATTTTCTTTCATGATATTACAATAATATTTTGGGACATTTTAATTTTGTCGGGTTATAAAGGGCCGCCAACTTTAGGCCGCCAACTTCACACCGGTGCTTACATAAACATTACTTGTTCAGATATTTTAAATAGTTTTACAGATAATAGAAGGAACACTGTGGCCTATACACGATTCTGAATTTGATATGTAACTAGGAGCTATTAGAAATTCTCAGCTTGTAGAATGAGCGAACTTTTTCCGTTAGTGTTCCCAATGACAAAATAAATGTTATTTTTATTAATTCACCCACTAACTAATGTCGTTACAATAAAGATTTAATTATTAGTGTATTGCTACTAAACTTTTTACTAAAGATATCTATGTAGACAATTACCTAAGTGTCGAAATTTGATTTTTCAATTCATAATTATATTACTATATAATAATAATAATTTAGCCCTTTTGACGTCCCACTGCTGGGTACGGACCTCCCCTCAACATGAGGGGGATTCAGGCCATAATCCACCACGCTGGCCCAGTGCGGGTTGGCGGATTTCACATGTCTTTCGAAAATTGGTTAGATCTTCTAAGACATGCAGGTTTCCTTACGATGTTTTCCTTCACCGTAAGCAGTTCTAATTATATTACTATGGACCCAAAAATGTTAAACAAAATAGCAAATAAGTACAACGATGTCGATTCTTGTTTTATATCAATAATTAGTGAAATTTATAGTCAGAGACAGAAGAATAAAATTAGCCATTCCAATATACCTATTTTTTCTGCAGCCAGTAATAACAGGTTTATTTGTAGCATAGACGACATCTTAGCTAGTGGACTTTTATAACAACCTGACGTAATTCATGACGCACTTTTGAGATATAATAAGGAGGTTGACGCCGAATACACAAACACACAGGACTCAAAATTATAACAAATACATTACAAGATAAAGTAACTAAGCTATAGTTTATGGTAGTAGAATGAAGACAGTCAGCAAAGTATCAAAACCGGAAAGGAAACAGGAAAGAGGAAATCTATAAATAGTTAGGTAATAGAAAAGCAAATGACCTAATATCGCGGTAGTTACCACTATTTACGTCCCACAATCTATTGCTTTACGATGTAGTGTTAAATTAATAAATAGAGTAGCGCATTTCGACCCGACCCAGCTTTTAATATACTAGGTGAAACAGAAAGGGTATACAATTTTTTTTGCTACTTAACTTTGTAAATCTAAAATTATCGGCTTTGTGGGGCAGTTGAAGTACTAAAGGTTTTGTAGACTTATGAAATCTGTCAACAGCTATATCCCTGTAACACCTTTTGTTTTTCAAGTTTCCTCCAAAGCTGATAGTTTTAGAATTACAAAGTTAAGTTTTGGAAAAAAAAAGTATACCCTTTATGTTTCAACCTGTAGACGCATTTTGCTGACAATTTCGCTTCATATAACCAGACTACATTTTGAACGATTAATTACGCAACCTGTGACAAAATCTAATCAGTACGCAAATTGTGTTTCTTTTAAATAACAAAAAAAATATCGCCAGACAGACACACCAACTGTGAGGTCCCAAACTAAGCGACCCTTGTACTATGGGTACCGTACAGTGGACTGGGAGCGATCCCAGTGACACCCAGACCTGGGCAAATTACGAAAAGGCCATTTCTGAAATTTGCCCGGCAGGAATCGAACCCGCAACCACCATGTGCAGTGAGCCGAGCGGCCTACGCTCGAACCACTGCGCCAAGCGATCCTCGTTTTGTAGAAACAAAGTGTATTTTTTTGATTTTCATTTTAATTAATGATCATCATCACGATATACTTAACTAAAATTTCTTCCATATCACAAAGCCACAAATCGCAACAATAATCCCCAACACGTTGTTTGTGGGACATTATGTATTAATAGACAAATAAAACAAAAATTATCAACACATCTATCATTCTAACAAAAGATGATTTTATCCAAGAGCATCCATTTGAAATAGCATCCACAGAGCGAGACGAATTTGTATTATTATAAACTGGCAACCAAACAAATGAACAAAAACAGTTTCCGTTTCAACCAAACAGGGTTTTTATCAACGTTTCCTTCTATTCGTTGCGACTGACTTGGCGACAGTCGATGAAGATCATTCTAGAAAAGCAGATTCATAGCTCACCAGTATCATCTGAGATAATGCACTTTAGAAATATAATAAGCAGCTAAAGTTTACTGATTTTCATAATATAATATCATCAAATATATTTGACAAGACATCAAACATGTAAAAATGAAAATGAGCATCATAAGAGTTTAGGTAAGGGATCAGGTATCTCTCTTTCCCATTAAATTCACTTGCAAGGTAATTAATAATTGCATATCAAATTGCTAAGCAGGTACAATAAAAACAAGTGTTAAATGCCAATTTTTATCGCTATTAGGTATGTCCAAGCAATCTTCTTTCAACCGTAAGATCGTCACAAAAAAGACGGAAATACCAAAGAAATATTCAATGCTTCTCCTTTGAACAATAATAATGACCTAGACATTGTCTATTACGGAACTATGAAAAACATGATCTATACAAATAAATAAAATTGGAGTGTCTGTTTGTAATATCAAAATAACACCCTTTCACTAAATGCATATGAAAGTACATACGACACCTATAGCAAAAACGCGATTTAAACATTTTTTGTCTGTCTGTCTGTCTGTGTGTTTGTTCCGGGTAATCTCCGAAACGGCTGGACCGATTTTGACGGGACTTTCACTGGCAGATAGCTGTTGTAATAGGGAGTAACTTAGGCTACTTTAATTTTTGACAAACAATTAGGGTTCCGCGTAAAAAAATAAAAACATATGAAATCAAAGAGTATCTCCGAAACGGGTGGACCGATTTTGACGGGACTTTCACTGGTACATAGCTGATGTTATAAGCAGTAACTTAGGCTACGTTTATTTTAGAAAAACAAAATATTAAAAAATTAAAAAATGAGTTCTGTCGTGCGGGCTCAGAACGCAGGAGCGGGCTTTTTTGTTAAGTTAAATTCCACGCGGACGAAGTCGCGGGCTCAGCTAGTAATATAATAATGTAGTAGACAAATTAATGGATGTTATAATTGGATCCGAAAATAATGCTGATAAAGGAACGAAGTGGATCAAGGAACTTGATTATTGAGACTTCTCACATTCCAATACACTTTAAAGAGGTACATCCTGAACGATAGTATTGTACATAAAACATAAAGGTTTAGGTAAGAATTAATTTCTTGCTTTGAAAAAGCATTTAGTACATAACATGCCAGCAAAACGTCGTGCACAAATAGCAATCGTTTCGAGGAAGTTTTTAAAGATACCTAAAAAAAATATTAGTTGGAAGCATGACCTGTTTTACCAAAACACAGACTCAGGGATTCGCCTAAGATGCCGAAGCTTTTAAAGCAAAACGAGGCCTTAAACCATGGAAACAAGTTAAACACCCGCAAACTACTCAGGAACCAGAACAAGATTAAAGATTATAATAATTAAACGATTTGTTTGTGTAAAAGATATTCCTATTTGCCAAATCTGAGTAATAAAGTTTAAAGTTCTTGTTAGCTGAGTATTTGTAATAATTATGTGCGAATGAATATCTTGGATGTATTTCAATTATATTTTATTTGTTTAACTTTCTTTTACGACTTCCGAAACTCAATCGTTATGAGTAACTGTATTATAAACTATTTGTGAATTGGTGAGTTTTTAAAATTGCAAATCTTTAAGCTACTTGACGACCGCTTGGCGCAGTGGTTCGAGCGTAGGCCGCTCGGGTCACTGCAAATGGTGGTTGCGGGTTCGATTCCCGCCCGGGGCAAATTTCGGAAATGGCCTTTTCGTAATTTGCCCAGGTCTGGGTGTCACTGGGATCGCCCCCAGTCCATTGTATGGTTACCCATAGTACAAGCTTTGCTTAGTTTAGGACCGTACAGTTGGTTTGTCTGTCTGGCGATATTTATTATTTACTTGGTTGGTTAATATTGTGAGAGGCATCGCCTGTATTGTGTGTAGAGAATATCATGTTTACCTCCTTTTACATGATATCAAAGGGAAAATTAGGTGGTTTACGTTTGTTTTGTTCCGGGTACATCTTCAGTGGCCTAATAACGTGACATAGGTAAACAAGCGTTCCTTCTACCGGCTCTATGACCTATATCTTTCGAGATTTATTTACCTTCTCACCGCTTTTATCTCCTTTATCTCTAGATTGTGACAACCGTTGATAGGACGTGAGAAGCAGTTTTATCTGTTAGATAAAAGATGTGGTTATGACTAATATGATGTGTAGAGTTTAAAGTAGAGCAACGTTTTATGTTTTTGTTTCAATAGAGTCTATCGACGTTTGTTGTTGGTCACAACAATATCGATCCTATTCTTCCAGTCACGTTGTTGTTGCGTGACAATTGCTATATTATTATAAAGACTAATGCAGTTATGTAGTAGTTAACGATCCGATGTTTAGCAACGATCAATTTAGAAAAATGAGACTTTAGTGTTTTGTTAATATGATGCATACTAGCTATACGTGTTCCTATCTTTCTTCTTAAATTTATTTCGGTTCTGATATTGTGTCGTAGAGACTTAATATTCAGACTTAATGTTTATACATAAAGTTTCACTTTCAACTCCGATTTTATGTGATACCGGATCTCAAGGTGATTTAGCGCTGAGATACAGCTTCCTACTCAAATCTCGTTTCATCCAGGTAAGTGATTCATGCAATCTTCCAAATTGAGGCTAGATTTCGAAATATGGCAACGTTGAAAATCTTGCTAGGAGATTAAATAATTATGTCATTATTTAATCTCCTCTTCAATCTTTCCATGTGGAAACCAGAGATCGTCGTTACGTCAGTAAATAATAATTAAAACTACAATTACAGGTGCGAAGCCGATATAAAAAAGAGTCAAAGCGCGTGACGATGGCTGTGAGAAAAAAAACTAATACACTTGAGATTCTCCAGTTTCTGCAACACACAACACTGCTAACCTTGGTGTGTCCCAAGTGTTTGATCACAAAATATTTGTTTTTGCACTGTCGACACTTTGACACAGTGATTAGTGACGTAAACACAATGAAGTCCACGGCTTATTGAATTCGCGAAATCCTGACTGACCGGCGCGTGCGGCCACACCGAAAGGCCGTGAGCGACTGGCTTAGTAATGCGAAGTCAGCGTCGTGCCGCTGCAAAGAAAGCAACACTCTTGCGCATACGACAACTGGAACTAAGTTTTCAAAGCGCTGCTTTTGCTTAAAAGAGTAAGGAAATGCTTTCTAAGAGACGGTCAATTTCTTAACTCGATGGACTGTAAAAACGTCCATATTAATAGGGGAAAAGCCTGATACTTTTATCTGACAGGTAATCGACTGGGCCGCTGTAAGCTGTAACCAGATATTTAATATCAGATATGTTGCTCGCATTATTGCGTCCTTTGGACGTCTACCATCTGTTCTTCCTGTTAAACCTGTGAAGCCTTATTGCTCGGTCGCCGTGACCACCTGTCGTGTACACCACAAATGTTGTCAGTACGTCACTGAATTCAAACAGGCTGTCACAGCTGTAGCTTGCTCACAATAGAGCCTCAAGGTGACTTGCGTACTCGCGAAGGTCAATGGCACAGCGATAATACAAGTGATGACACTCAGCAATAGACTGCGATTTAACTTATTCACGATGTTTTGAAGCTAAATAATGTGCCTTGAGAATATTATAATTAAAGATAGATCAGAAAGGCGGTGTCTTTCCATATTGGTACTAAACGACCAATAAACAAATATTTCGAAGCCTCAATCTATAGATCGGTAAGTGAACGTGCGCGGGCGCAAGGTCGTTGCTGAACCGGTCCCGCGGTGTCCGAATGCGATCATTCTGTATCTGTTCTAAATAGTATTGTTAGATACATTTTATTGATCAATATGTCATGCGACATTTTTAATTGTTCTGTTTATTTATCGGTTCTTAGTACTTCTTTGCATAATTCATTATTTTAATAGATATGCGGGCGTCGATAATTCTGGTTCGAAGTTATTAAGTTTTTCGCGAAACCGGTGAAGTCATTACGAATTATAATTAAGTAATTTGTATACAGTACAACATAACGGATATTGAATTTCAAACGTGTTAAATTTCAGAATATCAGCATTGTCAATTTAATGTACTTTCGCTCGATCGGAATTGAAACACTTCCACCTTGAATGTCCGACATGATTTAAATTTTATTTACCTTTCAGCAATGGGATTGGTAGTACCAAAAAGTCAAAGCGCACCCAATTATAAGTCCATCTGTCACAAGTCTTTAGCAACCAAATCATCATCCTAATCTTAAATCATATGATTGACACACAAGACAAGCAGACTATCGCGTACGATGCGCAAACACATGTCTAGCGCCGGCGCACCGGACTGCGGTTGACCCACTGCTACAATTACCCGTTTGAAATGACCAACAACCGTGGAGAGCGGTCCGTGACTGGAACAAGTGGTGTGGAGACTACAGACAGGTGGACATTCGCTTTTAGACGTTGAGCAACTGGATTCCTTCTTAGGAGAACTGGTAATAAAGATTAGGGATATTTTTTGTAAAGTCTTACAAGTACAAAGACTGAACACCATTTTTAACTTCTTCACGTGATAATGTGTAATTATGTGACTAGAAAACATGAGATCCTATATTATTCAGGTTTGCTAGAAAAATTGTAATTTCTACCTTATTAGCATTACTTAGATGGCGTGATGATTTGACCTTTTCAGTAATATTATTGTATGAGATAACCGACGAGGAGAAAATAAAGGGAAGTCCTTTGGCCATTCGTGGTACACTTAAGAATAATTTTGATTTGACCAACTGTTTACGCGTTATATGTTATGTCGAGATAATTCATCCTAAATAAACAAATGTTGCAATTTTGCAGCCTGTTTTTAAAATTCCCGCTGCACTTAATTAATGCTAGTCTCGATCTAGTGAACTGGACTGGTTAGTGTAACGGCTGCATATTAACCGGCCAGCGGTGCTTTGATCATATATACGCTCGTACCGAGCTAGCCTACTGTTTTATTCTGTTACTCTTTGTAGTGTGTTTACCCTTTTTAACCCCCGACGAAAAACGACGGGTGTTATAAGTTTAACATGTGTATCTGTGTATCTGTGTGTCTGTCTGTGGCAACGTAGCGCCCAAGCTGATGAACCGATTTCAATTTTGTTTCTTTTGTTAGATAGGTATTCTGATCGAGAGTGTTCTTAGCTATGTTTCATGAAAATCGGTTGAGCCGTTTGAAGATCATCAGCTCTTTTGTAGGTTGAAAAAGCCACATTCAGGGCCAAAACCAACTTCCACGGCTCGAATCCGATCGAAATTTGGGCTCATTGGAATAATATCTTTGCATCACTTGAGAACGGCTGAAACGATTTCGCTTTATTATATTTTTAAATGATCGTAATAGTCTGAACTGGCTTTTTACAATATTATAAATTTGAAAAGTTTCCCGGATTCTGGTAAAAAATGATATTTTATCAATTTTTATATGAGACTAGCTGTGCCCCGCGACTCCGTCCGCGTTCTCTTGAAATTTTTCCTGAATTTTCTTTACTATAAACCTCACGGAGCCCGAGACCTTTCCAACGAATGCAAAACCGTGGAAATCGGTTCGTGCGTTCTAGAGTTATAGCGTCAGGAAGGAAAACCCGACTTATTTTTATATAGTAGATTTGTGTATGAACTAAAGACGTTCCATAAGTCACGTGTCAAATGATGGATACGCGCACGCGTAAAATTTTGTTAATGGTCATGGAATATTACGCAATAATAATTCTAGAGGGCGCTGCTCCGCCATTGAGAAAAAATACAGAAAAGAAACTAATTTAATATAATTTTAGCGTTATTTGGACAAACTAGGTAAAGTATACATTTGATGAAAAGGTCGTCGCATCGGGGGTTTTTAAATTTTCAATTTAGAGTTATTACATAGCAATTTGATAATCGTCCTACACACAGTACATCACCTTTTGGACGATCTTCGTTGATCTGTTCGCCGTTGACTCCAGATATTCTTTCAACGGTTCTATCTCACCGCAAAAGAAATACATAGTTCTTTTAGATACTTTCAGAAAATAGCGTAGTAAGAATAAGCAACAACGTAGATTCTATGTTGTTACATTTTAACAAGATTTTTCCGAACGTGCCATAGTTAGTGTATTAACCATAACAATTGCAATCCTTTGACTAAATAGTAGTTCTGTATGCTATAGAAGTCGACAAGTCTGGCCAGACATTCCGCAATCCAACTGTACCGTCACACATCACTATGTATACCTATCCGTTTCAGCATTCAACATGTATAAAGTGTTGTCAGCATTAAAAGGATTGATAATGGATACACCGGTCGAATTAATCCATTTCTTAAGTCTTTTGACGGAATTTTTGCGGGGCTATATTCTCCACCGTCCATCAAAGTTCTTGGTGGTCCTATAGTTTAATAGCTACATTCTGACCTAATTTATTACCAATATAACTAATAATTTCCAGTGGGTAACGTTTCGAAACCTGAGATGTCCATTAAAATACATTTGACCTCTGTTATACACCCACCTCTTCTCTAGACAAGGAGGGTTCCACACAAGTTGAGAAAATACTCATTGCTAGCAACACTGTCATTAAAGTGTAGCACCACAAATGCATATGTTGGACAACGGACGTTAATAGTTGTAACTGGGTAAACGTGCTGTGCGGTATATCCTATTCTGATCGTGTCATATCCACGAGTCGACCGCGATTGTGCGGATGATAGATGCGAATTTAGAACCATGCATTAGTTGAGCTCGTTACAGTTTTTAAGTGCTTATGGATGAGATGGCGAACATTGGCAAGCGTGTCACCAATGGCACGCGAAAAAGTATATCAGGCATACCACCGATTGAAGCGGTTTGTATTTTAGTTCAATGTAACAAAGTTCACTTTAAAGGACTATAAAACGAATGACTACGAGTGAGCCTAATGATTATGACAAAATTATTTGCGGCTCGTCTATCACCTCATAAAACAATTCTTTAGAAACAATGGCCCTTTGATCCATAAAGGTTCGCCATGTCTGGCCTATAGGATCTGGATTGGAAATTATTAGCTAGTAGAACTGATGACCTTGGGTCAGAAAGATTCTAGAATGGTAAAGATGAGCCAAGACGTAATGTAGGACGGCTCACCACAGGCACATATACAGCGTCGCAGGAAGCTAGAGGATACATGCCACTGGTGGAGGACCATTATGAATGGACGCCATTGGAGGAGGCCTTATTTTAGTGGAAATTTTGCGGCTTGAATGGATGGATAGATTTAAAACAAACATAATAATTATATTCGTAACACTTTCCAAATTTGTTAAGTAATTTAGGGTAGCAAATTTATAGGATCAGCTATGTGACAGTAGGTGCTCATGCTGATGATGCAAATACTTCCAAATAGATTGCCTATACATTGGTTATTCACTTATGAATAGAAGGGGGATACAAATTATCACTATCATACTCCTTCAATCATATTTGATCAAATATTTGCAGAAGGATGCTAGAAACTAAGCACTAAATGCACGTATAGGGTAAAAGCCGGATAGTTGCCCCACTTTTCGAAAAAGCTTTATTAAAAAAAAATATGAACTTGCTGAAAATTATTCAGTATATATCTCAAAACATAGGTCTTTTATCTTCCATGATAGCCTATTTTTGTATACATAATTAACAATGGTTTTGAATAAATACTGTTTTATTACACCTCTCAGAAAAGGGATAGTTGCCTACTATGGCGGATAGTAGCCTAGCGTGGAAAATGCTTCGCGGGATACTTGCCTCGTGCGGGGATAGTAACCTCGGTATGATTTTTATTTTGGATAGAAAGACATTTATATCAATTAAAGTAATCTTTATTAATTATTTCACAGTCTTTATAATTTACTTCTGTCAGGAGGAAAACCGGCGTCTCCGAGCGTCAATATATGAGCTACAGTCTTTTTTCATTCTCTAAGGCACGAACATGATATTTTCCTTGAGTTAGCAGTTCCTGGTTACTTTTTTCGTAAGGTTCGAGAGGATATTATGCATGTTCGAAAAATTTCATTGATATTTTTTTCTGTCTCAATTCTTCCAAGACAAGTAGACAGAAGATAGCTCAGCAGCTATCTGATGTTGCGTGGCACCAAGCCCGGTTTTCGCTTATATTTGAGAGGCATTTTGCTTATCTGGAATAAATATATAAAACAGTTAAGTAGATATTTATTTTATTTACAACAAGTTAGAGTCACAGTAAATTGGAAAAAACAACAAAAAATAAAATCCGTCTTTGATTGTTAAAAAATATTTAGTCACTCTAGGGGCAACTATCCGCGAAAGTAAGTAGGGCGACTATCCTTTTTGATGTGGATACTTGCCCTTTTAATTTACGAAGTAAATAAAAAATATTTAGCTATAAAACATAATAAACAATGTAATTTAAACTCTAATGCATGCAAAGAAACAAAAAGTTGAGTGAAACCACGATCAGTAATAAAAATATTCAATAGTAATTACTTACCAATATAATTATAACGCCCGTCAAAGTTTCGCCGCGGAAGGTTTTTGCTCATATGGACAAAACACTTACACCTATTCTGATGGCTTAGACGGCACCGAGTCCTGCGGGGGGTCACTACTTATTGTAGTAAAGCGCAATCACAACTTATGTTCCCAACATAGTGTATTAAAAACCGGGGCATGTATCCCTCCGAGGCAACTATCCGGCTTTTACCCTATATCTTACCTAGTTAAGAACTGTCAAGGCGGGTTAACAGCTCCGTCAAGGTATTAGCATGTGGGTGCCAAGATTTTTGACATGGTTTCCGATTTGAAAGTTGCGGAAATATAGGATCTCACTCCAAGTAATTGCAAAGTAAACTCTTTACCAAATTAGACAAAACATAAATTAAGTAAAATCTTTCGGAATAGGTACCCAATCACTGATGACTATTTAAATATAAAATAAATTGAAGCAGTGAAGCCTATGCCTAAAAATGTCTTAACTTTATAGTTCATGTAACAATTTTTTCAAATTGTTGAAAAGGAAAATCTAATGAAAATTTCATGTGGTCTTTACGTTGAAAGATTAACAGGGAAAATGTAAGGCTTCTAATAATTAATCCTCCCACAGTCAGGGTACTGAGAAGTGTATGAATAAAATACAAGGAGAAATGAGCTTAAAACATAGATCACTATTATACTAAATGGCTTATCCGCTTTCATGTTAGGGATTAATTTCCAATCAAGTAATAACTATACACTTTGGAGATAATTCTAAAACTATCTATTCTGAAGGAACTTATTGAAATGCCTACATCATAGCTACCACCAACAATCCCAAAAACTACACAACAAAAACTTGTAATCAACAACCACAGAAAGAAATAGAACGTACGAAATCCATTCACATAACAGCATATGTGAGTATTGATGGCGTTTGCGTGATGCCACACAATCGGCATTCGGTCGGCGCGGTACGGTGCATTAATTATTACACAACGGTCGTTGCGAACATTATTTTCGTATTCTTTAGAGTTATTTTTGTGAATGCAATTGTAGACGATCACGATTTTCGGTGAAGAATTGTGTGGCGAACGTGGTCTAAATACCGAGTTTATTGCACCATCCTGAATCCAGATTCTGACCAGATAGATAACTCTTTATTAATCCACCACTAGAAAACAAAAATTTACAAATAATTACATAATTTACACAGAAAGTGGAAAATGGGCGGCCTCATCACTAAAAGTGATCTCTACCAGGCAACCTTAGGATGAATAGGATCTAAAGAACAATAATACGGGGGTATACTTACATAAATTAACTTATAAATATATACATTACATTAAATAAACAAGAAAATAATATGACATATACGGATCTATTGATTCAAAAAACAGTGCCGTCTAGGGACGCCCGAAAGAAGCGGAGCTTTATACTATAAAGCGTAGTGTGCCGCAGCTGCCACTCTGTATACCTATATATATGGTGTAACGCTACTGACGCTTTGCAAGGATAGTGGACGCGCGGGAAGCGCCCAGAACGTCCGTATAGAAGCTACACTTCCAAAGTATAACGCAACTAGCTTGTGTGGAAGGGAGCTGTCACTCACCATTAAGGGGTCTTAGGTTCGACATTGTAATATAATTGATGTAGGCCCATTTTTTTGCTCTTGTTGTTCCACATTCTATATTCCACGAATGCACTCTATCTGACCATTAATAAACTTCCCAAGGTATCTAGCAATTCCTCATATTTACCAAATAATTTACACATAACGGATTGGATTTCAAGAATGGATCGGATGATAATTAATCGCCAATACTGCCAATAATGAAATTGAATCAAAACTGCAATATCTGCAGGCCAAATTATTATTGTTGGTTATATCTACACTAATATTACAAAGAGAAAATATTTGTATTTTTGTTTGTTTGTAACGAGTAAACACAAAAACTACTGGACCGATTTCAAAAATTCTTTCACCATTAGAATGCTACATTGTCCCTGAGTAACATAGGCTGTATTTTATACTAGAAAAAATTAGGGATCCCTACTAAATCTTCAATAATGTACCCAAGGTATAAAAAAATGCCATATAATGTCTTTCATCGCATGCGCTACGGAAACTAATTCCAAATTCCAAATTCCATTTTTTTTTATTCATGTAAGCCAACAAAGCATTTATGAATAGTCAGAATCTACCACCGGTTCGGAATGCTGCTTCCACTGAGAAGAGCCGGCAAGAAACTCAATGGTTACTCTTTTCAATGAATGAAAGATGGCGTACATTCTCAGGAACAGCATAAAAAAATAATATGAGCAGGCAACACCATTGCCACTAAATAGCTAATAGTAAATAATGATCAAATCTCACTCAGATTTAGGTATGTAAATAAAATGAGAAAGCTAGTTTAGTGTGATGTGCATACCTACTCACACTTACATCAAATTAAATGTTTACGAACCAAAATAATAATTAATAAAACAGGGGTGGATAATATGATAATTGCTTTGGTGTGATGCCTTCCATGCTAAGTAAATAAATAGTATTTAACGACAATGTTGTTAAGAGGAAAGTGAGTGGACCAAATCCCGCAAGCAGCGCCCGCGCACGAGCATAACTTGAAAAGCGGCATCACTCTCCTCAACCATAACAGAGGGAAGAGGGCGATAATGACGATAGAACAAAAAAAATGTTATACAATATTAAAGACCATACTATCAATATCTACAAAAAACTTCGCGATACCATGTGTCAAACTATTATAGTTACGTTACTATAACTACTTGATTACATTTTAAAAGTTGATAGAAATGCCGTCCAAAATCAGACCATGTTATCTATACCTAAGTAATTATCCTTATCCAAATAAATTTCGTATTTGAGACTATTTTAATACCTGTAGATTACTTTTTGAATTATTTAAATCGGACATTCCATTGAAAAGATATTACGAATTTAAAAATGTCAATCTAAACAAATACTAATAGAAAAATAAACGCCGCCGCGCCGTCGCCGGGCACCGAATTACGGGAGAGGGGTGTGTACATCTATGAAATAGTTAAGGTGAAGGCGCCTGTCTAGCCCGCGAAATTCAAAATTTTCGAGTATTTTTATAGTTTATCCAAAATCTGAAAACATTTAAGACAACATTTTGTGATTTGCGAAAAACACAGTATGCAGTGCGTTTATGAATACATTTATTTTACTCTAAATATTATCACGGTGGATATGATACTAGTAAATCACTAAATATACAAAAATTGCCAGATTATCTGGATCGCTGTCGTTCTTGAAATGTTTTAGAGTAAGTTGGATATATTAATAAATGCACTGCACACGGTATTTTTCGCGAATTACAAAATGTGCCTTATATTATTGTAAGATTTTGAAAAAATTCTAAAAACCCCCAAAAAATTTGAACTTCGCGGGCTAGATGGGCGCTTTAGCCTTAAGTTAGGCAGTTCTTTTCAGCATTATGTACTTAGATATTTACTCTGAATGTCCACCCGTGCAAAGCCGAGACGGGCCGCTAGTATTTATATATATTGGTTACGGTTGGCTTATTTAGCACCCAAAGTTTTAGGGTGGCCGTCCACTTGGCTATGCTATAGCGTGGGCCCGCCCGCTTCGACCAATGCGATCACTTTATTTCCCGTCAACTTGAGCTAAACCGGGTGATGCTGAAGAAATGAAGCGATCCTATTCGCGACGACGATTACCTTGAATTCTGTATTTTCAACCGTCTTACAAGCATCTAAGTAAAATTGTCCTAAAATTCACTTGTTTGTCAATATTTTAAGCCAGGCGTTAACGTGTCACTCACCTTAACTTCTAGTTTGCATGTATATCGCAACTCGCCGTGAGTTACCGGTCCAGTTACGTCATTGCAACTGACAGACAGGTTTCAATCTGTCATTTACGTAATATCACTCTCGCGTAGCGCGCCAAGAAGTGCAACGAGTTAATATTATGCTTTGCATTCACGTTTGGTTTATAGAAAGTCACGACATCACCTGGATTCTCTTCTTCGTTGTTTTTATTTAGACTAGAACAAGTAGTGGTAGATTTATTTTTATTCGGTGCTTAAAGATAGGGAAACAGAAAAGCTGGTTGATGCATGGCAAAGATGAGTAACATACTCTCTACTACCTAAGTTGATGTACAGGAAATATTGTTAGTTATAAATGTAGAAGGGTTTGGTTCAGAGGAGTCACTAGAACAAGGTGCTTGTTTTTGTGGTGCAACTACTACAACAACTACAAGCAAGGACATCAAACAAGCCGTCATCGTTCTATGTAAAAAAATAGAAAAACACTTACCTTTTATACCCGCATTCGCATTCATCAATCGCGCAATGAAATGGAAGCGATTTATTGGAAATCTTGATGAGCCGCAAAGTCATCTTATCGAGCACTTAATCAATAAACACAAGATAACAACACAACTAAGTACCTAATTAAACTATCAACTCATGACAAAATTTCCGGATAAGTTTTGGAGAAATGCGACCAGACCTAGTCTGGTCTGCACCAGAACGGTGTTTAACATGCAGAATCAATAAGTACAGTGTAATTAGGTGGGTGGATAGAGCCGACGTCACTGCAGTGGGCGGATCCCAAAGTAGTGATAACGTTGAATTTGCAATACTTTTATCGCAGATGGCGCAAAATTGGATATCAATTGCGTAAATCGTCAAGTCTGTCTATAAAGTAGTAAATATTATAAAACCACAAGAGCAACTCTTTCACTAAGTCCTAAGTCCCTCTACACTTGTAATTTCAGAAATATTTTCACTAATAGTCAATCATTTTGTTCTGGTTTTCCGGTAGATGGGTTAGATTTCTACAATACTTGATCTGATAGTAAGTATAGTACCTACTTATGTTCTGCAAAAATAACCAATTTATAACTAAAGGACTACTCAATTTACTTCAAAAGTCTCATACAAAAACCTATATTAATTTACTGACAATATTACTTCAACGTTTGTATTGGACGTCAATATCATAGAAACATGAGATATAAGCAGATAAAAAGTATACTACCGACCCGACAACGTCGACAGTCTGTGAATTGATGGAGTCCATTTTGCCAAATCAATTTATTATAACAATGGCGAGCCAGCGATAGTAGGGCGAATGCGAATCGATTCTGTTTCACCAATGAAATTAATCGGAAGATTGGTGGAATTCATTATACAACGACCATGGATTGCTGTTTTGGAGGGATATCGTGAACTATTATAGCTTAAATACCCGTTTATATTTCTACTCATACAATGGTCATGCAGGCTCTAAAAGAACAAACAAGGTGAGGTGTTATAAAAAAGTATTATTGTATTTGAACTCATCGTATTTTCACCTAGGAAATGTCACTATAGCTACTATTGATATATTATTACTTACAAAAAAGTTAAACGAGTGATGACATCGCATGTTTAACTTTTTCTGTAATAACACCTATTTTTTGTAGTAGTATTTTTGGGCTAAGTCCTGTTCTGCATAAAATGGAACGGATAACCTACTCCAAGCATAAGATCGAAATGAACGAATTCCGATAAGTAGCGGAGGACGGAAAAGTTATGACCAGACCAAGGAAAAAAAATATATGAGGATCTATCAGGAGAATGATATTTTTGTCTGCTGCAGCGTCTTACTGTCTGCTCCAGCTGGAATTTATGCATTTCTTTAAACGGAATGACGTCTACTTGCAAATGGCGGAATCATGTAAATGTGGAATTTCCAACAAGGCCTTTATTCGGGTTGATAATAGTAGCTGTTGGATCCTACCGATAACGGTCTACTGTCTATGCACTTGCTACGTGTGTTAGTACTCGAGACCTTGTTTTCCGTGCTTAAGATGATTCCATCATTAGTCTTAAGACATGTTCGGTGCGACACCGGAAATAAGATGAATGAATAGTCAAATAAGTGAGTCCATTACAGTTCTGAGAATTGCTGTAAAAAGAGCTGACCAGAATCTACGTAATTAGAGAAGGTTATAAATTTGTATATGACAGAAATCAACAAGTCACGAATCTAATGCTGCTCTCACAATTATGCCATGTTCCAATTATACCATAAGAAACAATGCGTGCCTTTGAGAAAGCACGCAGGTTTCTAAAGGGCGGTTCGTTATGCCCCTGCCACTAAAGAATACTGATGAGGATGAAAGTGGTGAGGGCGGTAAGTGGATTTCCTCATATAACGTAGGGTGAAGTTTATTTTTGCATTATTTTGTAGAAAAAACTTTGCTGAGTAAACTTAACACATAGCAGTGTTAGGTTATGGTTCTGTTGTGTCTTTGGCCTTTATTCCTCACGCAGGCACTGTTCATTGGATGTAATATTTAGGGGATCAAGACGGGAGAAAACTGAATCGCCGGTAGATCAGACCGGAATCTGTATTATATAGCACGAGATGACAGAAGCTGGAAAATATCCATTGAGTCAAGCCAACCATCACATTGAGATCCTTGATCTGCTCTATCTGTCCTACAAGCGCGAGCACGAGGCAGATAGCAGCTATGGTGAGAAGGAGATTATACGTATGAAGCTCCACGAATCACGTGGTTTATTCTCAAAAGCGAAGGAAAACACTGGTCACCATTATCTTAAGCCTTATACAAAATGTACACATATGCCAGTGTTTAATGTTAATGAGTAACGCTCTTGCGAAATTTATATTCCAAGTGGCATATGTTACAAAATAACCTGAAAAAATTAACTTTATCCCTGATATAACCTTTATAATTAACATTACATATTACAAAATAAAAAGGAAATTTAAGTTATGTAATTTTTCAGTAAGTAATATATTACAAAGAATGGTAAAACACTCTTAACTATTTTAAATTTTAATCTTGTGACAGGTTAGACGTCAATTGGCTTCCTACTAACACATTTATAATATAAACCATCATAAGCTGGCCTGTCGATGATACCCTTACATCATTGCTTTTCAGAACATTAATAAGTAAATTTTGCTATTTATCTTCAAGTTTTAAAAGAAGATTCGAAAAATGTGCGATTATTCTTAAATTTTCGAAAGATGTGTGAAATCCGCCAACCCGCACTGGGCCAGCGTGGTGGAATATGGCCTGAATCCCCCTCGTGTTGAGGGGAGGCCCGTGCCCAAGGGCTAAATTATTATTATTATTATATATCTTCCAGTTTCGGTACTGACCGCCATCTCCGGGACCGCCGGCGGGCATACAAAGGTTAGGCAAATCAAACACAAGAAGCTGGCCCCTCGGATCTTACAACTTATTATATTTAAACAGACATTGAACAGTCGCCCACTACACGGCAAACACAGAATATTACTGGCACTAGGGCCGCTAAAATGTACCTCAATCATGAGTAATATCTAATAGTTGTGAATGCATACCATGAAAGATGAAACAAAAGCGATCACACGAAACATAATACAAAAGGATTTATAAAAAATATTTATAATTATTTAATTTAAGAGGAAAGGGCACAACAAAACTTGGGGTACAGTAAGATCAATGTAACTAACTTCATATGAAAATATTTTTAAAGCAAGAAAATTTGTTGTGTGTTGAAGTTGTTATCGCTTAATTAAAACATAGAAGGTACTAAGAATACTAAATGTGAGTAGGAGCCGTCAAAGCAGCATACTAAGGTCCATGTTTTAATTGCGTGGGCATTTTGCTTATTTCGCGTTGTTTGAGGCCAAAGGAACAACCTCAGGGGAATGTTTTTGACGAACCTCTGCGAACCGGGAGGGATACAATGTTTTTATTATGCTTTAGATAATTGAGGGCCATGTTGAAGATGGTCGCCCTTTGAATGGGCTTCTGAAATTTTAATTTTTATAGAAAATGATACAAAATTCATAATTAATTATGGTAAATTGAAATTGGTACTAAATTATTAACTTAATTTGTTGGCAACTTTTGAATACGTGCTCATGCATTAAATATTGGACCTTGACAGAAGGTCTTCACAGAAGAAATCTTTAAAATATAGCAGAGCAAGCTAGACAATAGCCCAATGTAACGATATTATAGTAAGTAGCTCTAGACAGAAGCTCTAGATAGAAGTATTCAACTTTCAAGATTTGAGATCGAAATCTTCTTTCATCTTTACAGTTACGAAATAAAAAGGTTGTATATTCGCAAAAGGAACATGAGGTGAGTGGACCGTAGATGAAGACAGAGGTCGCTTTAGTGCCGCTCTGAGGTCGTGAACCGTAGATGGCCACTTGCCTAACGCATGGCGCAACCTGGCTTATACGAATGTAGCAGATGCGAAGAATCAAATGTAGGGGATTTCATAATTACAGCTAGTTATAACAAGATAACACGAGGTTACAAGTGTTAGAATACAACAGAGAATATGCAGAGTGCCTGTACCTATAACACCTAGGATATAAATAAGAATAAAAGATTTTCCAAGTATAATTCAGGAATCCTTTATCCAGAATAGCCAGATTTGGATTCCGACATGCCATAACATCTTGCCGGGATACTGCTAAAGAGAATAACGAATAATGCTTTTCTGTTATTCCTGAGATGCAGATGCCACTTTAAGTACATAAGGAACTTATAGATGCTACTTAAAAGGAAATTAATAGCACATTTTAAGGAGATTAAAAAAACAAAACCCAAAACGTCAAAACAGACTAACCAAAAAGAGTAAAGAATCGTACTTGATTTTGTTAAAAACTATTGAGTCTTTCATTTGGGCTTTATATATTTTGTTTTAAGTATATTATATACAAGGCCAACTATGTAAGGCAATAGGACGTGGGTTGCGCATTCGTAAGTCCGTAGGCTTGGGCAAAGCTACTAGATACGTAGGAATGAAATTATTAGAGACTAGCTGAGCCCGCGACTTCGTCCGCGTGGAATTTAACTTAACAAAAAAGCCCGCTCCCGTGTTCTCATCCCGCGCGACAGGACCCATTTTTTTTAATTTAGTTTTTCTATAATTAAAGTAGCATAAGTTACTGCTTATAACAACAGCTATCTACCAGTGAAAGTCCCGTCAAAATCGGTCCAGCCGTTTCGGAGATTACCCGGAACAAACACACAGAAAGACAGACAGACAAAAAATTTTTAAATCGCGTTTTTGTTATAGGTGTTGTATGTACTTTTATATGCATTTAGTGAAAAGGTGTTATTTTGATATTACAAACAGACACTCCAATTTTATTTATTTGTATAGATGAAGTTATTAAAATTGCAACCAATGTAACCCTAGATTACCGGTAGGCACACTAGCTTTTGAGATTCGGAATTGCTTTATTATCTGTAATTAACACCAACCTTTAAAGAGATTACAAAAATAAAGACAATAAAAACGTGTGTAAAACATCATCGCGATACACACGCTACAAAACGAACCTAATTTTATAAAATCCTTGAAAGTTAACCTCCCCCGCGCCTGCCAACGATGTTGTAGCATTTATATTACCATATTTGGAGCACTTGGCTGTGATGATCTTCGTCCGTGATAAGCTAAAGCGTAGTTCTATGTTGACGACTATTTAGTCTCAAAATCTTACAGGCCTTCTTCATTCCTCCTTTGGCTTTGTTAGGTTGTACCTAACCTCAAAAACATACATATAGAAAGGAAACCCTTGCGTGTACTCTGTTCCTTAGACAAACATCTCAGGTAATTGTTTCAAACTGGCAGCCGAAGTGACCGAACAGACGAAGGCCGTGAGCTGTGACGTAACAGTCGTCCCGCCCACGCGTTGGGCAATTTGACGTCAGCACGGAGGCGGGCGGGTTTTTAACCCAATACATTGTACGGAACAAGTAATGAGAGTGAACGAACGGTCTGACTACAAAGTCAGACCGACTAACTAAGAAGTCTGATTAAATAACGATTTTGCCATCTTCGTATAGAAAAGACTCCGCTGAACATGGGTCTCTTCTGGAATTCCACATGTCAAGGTTTACCACATTCGCGACCACAGGTTTCCTGCGGTATAAGGTCATTCATTGGTCCACGTCTCAGGCCGCGCATGCTGCGCCATCTCGTGGACTCCATTCCAAAAATCATACTGCTCTAACGACAGTTAGTTTTACGAGCTACTCGTATGTTAGGCACGGGCGTCTCTTTATCTAGTAGAGAGTTCGGACTTCTGAAACACCTTGTATAAAGTTTGTACTTTGACATAAAACATCACAATAAAATCTAAACACCTCAAAATCAAAACTTCAGACACTTAGATTCTGAGTTGTCGCTAGTTTTGGTATCCAAGGTCTGTTCAAGACATTATTATGCTTTGGTGATCAATTAGTTCATAACTAAGTGGGCTGTTGATTTAATTTTATTGCTTGGCTACACCCACTCCTGGAATTTTTTGGTCAACAATTTCGCTTTATTTGAATACAATTTCTTACTACATAATCATTTAAAGTGTTTTATGATTAGGTACTAACAGTGAAATAATTTTCTAAATAACATTAAACTTTCATATGCATTATAGTTTTAAGAATAGTACCTAATAGCGAATATTCTTGTCTTTAGTTAATATTTATATTTACATATAGTAAACCCTAAAAAAAGAATTGGCAAAAATGTATCATATTGTTTTCTTATATTTACGCGAATACTACACATTGAAATAAAACAATTTTTACGGATTATATCGCAACACACAGCTGACGTGAAACAACGGCGCTCCACGAAGTCTGCAATCTGTGAACATGTACAGGACCGCACCCGCCATTATATCAGATTTGATAAACCACAGATCCTCGCAAAAGAACACCGATTCCGACCAAGGATGATACGTGAGGCCATTGAAATTAAAAAACATCCTAATTTCAATAGGGAAGATGGCTGGGTGCTACCACCAACTTGGGATCAAGTAATTAATATAATTAAATCCAAAACCAAGCGTACCATTGCAAGACCTCAAGACACAGTGAGCACTTTCTGCGTGGATCGGACCGCAAACACCAACTAAATTTTGAGGGTACCCAGTTTTTAACTATGACATCAGGACGTCTAACACCTTAGTCCCCCCGTGACCACGGTTGCTGTATATTTTGCATAGTTATTATTAACCAAAATTGTGTAAACAAAAACGTGACCATATTTACAATTGTTTTAGTCAGCGTTTGTTACGTGTTCATGAAATGTGTAAGTAAACATTGCATGGACGACTTCAAAATGCCAAATGGCCCGAACATAATTAACATAACACCATGTTGTGACACGTCACATGGTGTAACATGCTGTATAGTACACAAAAGGCAACACCATAGTTTCACTTTCACGCCGGCGCGGTGGTTCAGCTATGCAAATGACCACCATGCACCGTGGATTGACACAATGGAGGATATCGATGGGTCCAAAAATCACTTGGAAACTTTGCAACAATGAAGCTTTAATTACCAGAAAGACATGGTTTTGTTTCATCCAATTCGATGAAGTAGTTTTGAACTTACATGCATTCATAACGTCGATTAATTTCAAAATTTTCGAAATAAAAAAACATTTATTTTTTGTTCGTTGGCACCACACTTAGTTTCGTAGCACATGTATTAGCTATTATGAGAGTTTTAGTTAAAACTTCTCGAGAAATATTCGGGAGCACGTACTGATAACTTCGCCCAACCTAAACAATGCGATAAAAATTATATATATGGAAAACTACTGGAAATACGGAAAAAAATACACGGTATTTTATTTCTTTCAATGAAGTACTTATACGGTGAACTAAAAATAACAAAAAAATAAACATGCATATTCCCTATTAGTGCGATTAGAAAGTACAAGCAGCTCATTTGGTGTACAACTGTTTTGCGGTGGCATATGTCCTGAATAGCATTATGATGTCCGCATGCACATAACGTTCGGACAAAGCAATTTTTCAGCCCTGTGCCGGCTATAGTTTTTTTTTCTATGTTCTAAATAATCGACCGCTTGGCGCAGTGGTTCGAGCGTAGGCCGCTCGGCTCACTGCACATGGTAGTCGCGGGTTCGATTCCCGCCGTGGCAAATTTCGGAAATGGTCTTTTCGTAATTTGCCCTGGTCTGGGTGTAACTGGGATCGCCCCCAGTCCATTGTACGGTACCCATAGTACAAGCTCTGCTTAGTTTGGGACCATACAGTTGGTGTGTCTGTCTGGCGATATTGTACCGCTACAATTCCGAGTGCGGACCTAAATGACTGTTACCTGAGTATTATTCATGAAATATCTACCGTGAAAACTGGCCGAAACCTATTCCCTAAGGATATTACTGTTAGGCGCACCTTTTTAAATTTTGCAAGCCAATTCTAGCGTCTAGACTAACTCATTTTAAAGCGAAGTATTGCTTGCTAACGTTATATCCAGAATGATAGTCTCTTTTAAGATATTTTGAGCCACGTGTTTCATATCTCCCTCTAAAAATTCTGATACAAATAACAGGTTTTATGAAGATTGTATGTATAGAATATTTTGAATTCCGCTATTACCTCCCAGTAGCACTTTTGTGAAGGTAACTTAACTGTATAGTTAAAATATATATTTTTTTTTTAATATAAATATCGCCAGACAAACCCACTAAGTGTATGGTACCAAACTAAGCAATGCTTGTAATAAGGGTACAGTAAAATGGAATGGGGACGATCCTAGTAACATCCAGACCAGGGCAAATTACGAAAAGGCCATTTCCGAAGTTTACTCTGACTGAAATCGAACCCGCAACCACCCGGTGCAGTGAGCTGAGCGGCCTACGCTCGAACCACTGCGTCATGCGGTCGTTTTGTTTTGTTTCTAATTGTCTAAGCCATAAGTGTGCGTATTGTTTACACTAAACAGGATATTTAGGAGTCTACTACTATATTCTACTACGACTCCTATATTCGTTATTTCAAGATCATCTTATAAATTAAGAGTTTCTTATTAGGTACTTCGGGTTCAAAGTCAAATAAAAACCTTCAACATTCTGCGATTTCCAAGCTACACACAATACATTCAAGAACAATAAAATCACTTAACCTCATTACTCTATAATACAAATTGAAATAATTTATCACCATCTGCGTCTATTGCTGACTATTTAAGCATCATCTGCGGCCGTGAGGCATTTTTGCCCAAGGCAATGCTCAATCTATACAAATAAATAAAATTGGAGTGTCTGTTTGTAATATCAAAATAACACCTTTTCACTAAATGCATATGAAAGTACATGCGACACCTATAACAAAAACGCGATTTAAAATGTTTTTGTCTGTCTGTCTGTCTGTCTGTCTGTGTGTTTGTTCCGGGTAATCTCCGAAACGGCTGGACCGATTTTGACGGGATTTTCACTGGCAGATAGCTGATGTTTTAAGGAGTAACTTAGGCTACTTTTATTTTAGAACAACAATATAAAAAATGGGTCCTGTCGCGCGGGTTTAGAACGCGGGAGCGGGCTTTTTTGTTAAGTTAAATTCCACGCGGACGAAGTCGCGGGCTCAGCTAGTATGTCTATAAAATCGGACTCCTCTCGAACTATCTTGACGATCGCTAGGTGCAGTGGTTCGACTATAGGCCGCTCGTTTCACTACACATAGTGGTTGCGGGTTCGATTCCCGCCGGGGCAAATTTCAGAAATGGCCTTTTCGTAATTTGCCCCCGTCTGGGTGTCACTGGGATCGCCCCCAGTCCATTGTATGGGACCCATAGTACAAGCGTTGCTTAGTTTGGGACGATGCAGTTGGTGTGTCAGTCTGGCGATATTTATTTATTTATTCATCATTCCTTTATAAGTAAGTAAATAGAACAGCTCCGTATAATACATGGTCGCGTCTACGTCTCCATTATGTATCTCGTTGTCAAGTTATGCAAAAGGGTCTTTTGAAAAGAGTGCGAAGGACCTTCTGACGTCACCGCCGTCGGAAACCTCCCTCTCAACAATGGGAGTAATAGGCACGCGTGCGGTGCTGCCGCAAATTATGAGTGCAAGCGGATGCTAACAGGGGATTTTTTTTGAAAAAAGAATTATTTATATTATACTTAAACTTAAGTACTATATTTCTATCGCGAATTAAGCTGTAGCTACATAATTAATTGTTTTCTTTGTCAGCAAAATTATTATACGCTATATATGTACAACCAACTAAAGCAATCCATGAAGCTTGTAAATTTATCGCCTACGAATTTAGTAATTATTAAAATATAAATACAAGTTCAAAAGTTTATAACGTAAGCCCGATCTGTCTGTGGTGTGAGAGGTCCCGACGAACTGTCGAGCAATTGAAAGGACCTACAAGACGAAGGCTCCTTTGTTACCTCGGAAACTGTTGTCGCTCATGTTACGTATACGACCACGTCATCATACGCGAATATATCCTGTTAATGAAAACTTTTAATTAACATTTATGTTGGCAACACTCACCTGTCATCTTGCAAGTGCTTCAGCTCGCTCAGTTCCAACTCCCTTCTCAAGTTGGAAACCTCGCAGAGCAACATGTCTCGCTCCGTTGACACCTTCTCCAGCTCGGCCCGCAACCGGACCACCTCATTGGTCAGATCCATCGTCGCCATCTCGACCACTATCGATGATCGATGACACTGCACATCACTAATCACAACAACACTCGCTGCACACACCAATCACGGTCGCGCATTTTAAACTTCGAACATCAGAACGCACACGTCACTCCACACAAACAGGGATGGGAATTCCGAAATTGTTTTCCCGGGGGCTTCGTCAAACTTTTTCAGCGATCCACTGTTTTGGATTCGTTCAGTCTACATGACTGGCATCTGAAACAATAAATCATTCCGTTAGAACGAGACGAACAAGAAAATTACGCAATTGGTACGAGATTCTGAAATATTCAGTTCATATAGTGCGCTCACAATGGAGGCAGTATGAAGTTACAACAACGGACAGAACGCTATGAATAAGTGAAATTGTTGCTAGTTATTGGTTGTTTTCAGCAAATAAAGGTTTTTTTCTTGACATAACTTTCCTTTATTGCGCTCGAGTGAATGCTGGAGGAATTTTCGTAATAATCTCGTGTTTTGGTCGACCCCGAAAGGTAGACATATTTGTCTCTTTGTATTGTTATATCTTGGCAGAATTTTGTATATCTATATTAGATGTAAGTAGCACTTATTAAATATTGAATAGGGTTTCTTCGTTGTGTATTAAATGTACCAATCTAAAAGATGTAAAAGTTTTTAAAAGCCACTGAAAGTTTTATTAGTTCTAACAATACATATAAGAATATAATGTGAGGACCGGTTGGCGCAGTGGTTCGAGCATAGGCCGCTCGACTCACTGCAAATGGTGGTTGCGGGTTCGATTCCAGCCGGGGCAAATTTCGGAAATGGCCTTTTCGTAATTTGCCCAGGTCTGGGTGTCACTGGGATCGCCCCCAGTCCATTGTGCGGTACCCATAGTACAAGCGTTGCTTAGTTTGGGACCATACAGTTGGTATGTTCGTCTGGCGTTATTTATTTATTTAAGCAGGCATATTACGTCTGTGTTTTTACATCTTAAAATGTGCAGTTTATTTTTAGAATTGAATAGTTTAAACTCTATTGTAAGAAGAGACGCTGTGGGGTAATTAGTTAAACGAGATGGACGGGTCGTTTGAAAGAGGACGTTTAAAATTGATTCAGTCGACACCGCGGTTACCATTACATCACATTAGTTATACCTGACAATAGTGCCCGGAAGACTCCGTGATAAATACTTAGAAAATAACTAGGTACAAGTTATAGGCGATATTATTCATATTTGTATCGAAGTCACGACTATATTATCTGTATGCAAGTAATAAATAACATTAATGACGAATCAAATTTCTTTTGTATTCATGTAGGCCAACAAGGAACTTATGAATAGACACTAGGCAAGACACTGAGAAGACCTTTGCTGTAAACTCAATAGTTTCTAAAAAAAGAAATAGAATGATACATTTACGTTGATCAATATAAAATATTTACCTATTAAGTAAATATAGAACCTACTCGAATAGATTTATTTTAGAATTTTGTATTCTATAATTCGTTTTTAATGTAAAAACGTTGAAAAGGAACCTCATTTGTTAATTTATTTAAGATTGTTTTATACTTTCAAGAAATAAAGCTCTTGCGCACGTGACATAAATCACCAATGCCTTGCAAAACATTAGATTAGTAATTTTCGAAACACCTGTAACACTCCACCGAACATAATTATTGTTTCGCAATACGCGACGTCATAAGAGATGCCACTCCAGTTTCGAACGTTTTGGTGTGATATTTAAATTGCTTTTGTTAAAGGGCAAAGTCAGTCTTGCAAATTTATGCATTAAGAAAAAGTAGCCTATTATTATTTTGAATACTAGCTGAGCCCGCGACTTCGTCCGCGTGGAATTTAACTTAACAAAAAAGCCCGCTCCCGCGTTCTGAGCCCGCGCGACAGGACCAATTTTTTTAAATTTTGTTTTTGTAAAAAAAGTAGCCTAAGTAAGTTACTCCTTATAACATCAGCTATCTGCCAGTGAAAGTCCCGTCAAAATCGGTTCAGCCGTTTCGGAGATTACCCGGAACAAACACACAGACAGACGTCTGTCTAGACAGACAGACAGACAGACAGACAGACAAAAAAAATTTAAATCGCGTTTTTGCTATAGGTGCCGTATGTACTTTCGTATGCATTTAGTGAAAAGGTGTTATTTTGATATTACAAACAGGCACTCCAATTTTATTTATTTGTATAGATGAATGTGGATGGATACAGTGCGAGACGAAGGCACAAGAAAAGATGGATAGATTGTATTGAGAGTGAGTATGACGGGAAAGCGCGATTAATGGAAGGAAAAGACATACCGCGCCGACCCTAGATAATGGGAAAAGGTAAGGCAGATGCAGATGATGATGAGCTTAATGTGTCCCAATGCTGGGAAAAGGTCTCCCCTTTCCGTCTCCACAGGTCCCTATTTTGGGCTTGTTGTACACACACGTACTGTCAGTGTACAGTTTACGTGACGGTATAAAACTAATCGATAAGTTCTATAACCGCTTCAGTTCTCTCATTTGAACCAACGTCTATACATTGATTCCGGGTGCAACCTCACCTTGGTCGGCCGACTCAGATGAATGGGCCGCCGCCGGTAAGAAGTAAGAATTACTTAATTTACAATTAACGATGGCCACGGATAATTACCGTGCAGATTCGACGCCGGTTTCACTATCGGGACCGCAGCAAATAATTATGAGAGCATCGGAGATGAAATACGAAATTCCAATTGTTGGTAGACCTGGGTATACATTTTTCTTTTTTTCTTTTACTTCACCGTGTTCTTGATGATCATAGCAATGTCAAGGCTAGAATGAGTTATTAAGCTTTTTAAGATTTGCTTTTACAAGTTCTTTATACGTTAAAATGCATGGAAAAGGTTCAGATTCAGACTCAGATTAGCTACTGATTGATAGCTTGTACCTGTCGTTTGAACATACATTTCATCTTGTACAGCTTAAAAACGTCCCGCGGTTTATTTTGTCTGCAGGGTCAATTTCAGTTAGTTGCTGCAGAAAAAATAAACCAAATATTTTACTGTTTCTAACGAGTCTATGACTGACTCTATGCTCTTCATTTTTTACTAATATTATAAAGAGGAAAGATTTGCATTTTTGTATGTTTGTAACGAATAAACTCAAAAACTACTGGACCGATTAAAACTATATTTCACCATTAGAATGCTACATTATGCTTGAGTAACATGAGCTATGTTTTAATCGACATATACGCGAGCGGAGCCGCTGGCGAAATTCTAGTTTATTATAAAATTGAGGAATCAGGGTATTTATTATTGTACTCAAGTGTCTAAACAGATGTTTTAATAACACCTACAGTGAAAAAAATTAAATATGGTGAATTAAAAAAAAAAATTGAGTAAAATACCGACACTCACGTGGAGATAAAATATTTTAGTATTTCAACAAGAACAGACAGACGGGCGTGATTTAATTAACATTTCCAACGCGACACGCCAGTGAAGTTAATTTCGCCATGCTGCAACTGGAATTCCAACGTATGCTTGCAATCTTATTCGTGAAACATGTTTACTCTAGAGTGTCTAATCAACTAATGGAGTTTCGGCATAATTAGGAATGAAACAATAAACAAACTAAAATACAACATTTTGGTCAAGTCACAACGAGTAGTTTTGCAGCTACAAAAGCTCACTTAGGTAATTGAATTTTTTAGTGCTTGTTGTTTTGATAATAGCTTACCAAGCTTTGTGTTCTTATACAGTTCTTAGCGCTGATAGCGATCATGAACATTTATGTATTTAACTACATTCAATATTAAACCCCGACCACGGTAAACTCAAATGTAGAAAATTTTATATTTAACAAACCCCCGTTGCGACGACTTTTTAAACTACAAAAGAGCTGATAATTTTCAAACGGCAGAACTGATTTTCATGAAACATTGCTAAGAACACTCTCGATCAGAATACCTTATACCTTAGCCGATAGATTTAGATTTACAAAGTAAAGGTGCAAAAAAATAGTATACCCTTTCTGTTTCACCTAGTATATGAATAAGCGTACCGATTTGTAATCATCATCTCTGACATGAAGTACTCTACTTTGTTTTTCATATGACACGATTTGTTAGCAAGTGTGAAGCACTGCAAATGTTGGTAAGCCAAGCGGTTTGGCTTGGAATGCAAATTTGGTAGTACGCGACTATCATTAAAGGATGAAGGAATGGTGCATTGCAGCATTTCATATTATTCTGGCAGCATTTGTGAGATTTATCTCATAAAAATGTTGGAGTACGCGTTCTTTTGCCAAGGATATTAGGTACGTTTTATAAATATTTTTGTTTCTGCAAGTTCACACATGTAAGTGAACCTCCTAACTGGATACATATTTTTGTAAACTGTAAGAATTTATAGGGATTTCATGATAAACACATCTTAACTGGAATTTATAAACTTTGGCGCAAAAGCTTTTGGCAGCTCTATGTTTTGAACAAAGTTAAGTGAGTACTTAAATTACATACGAAATATCTATTGTAAAACGATTGATTACTAACATAAACACAAAGGATTTGATTGCACTTCAAACAATCGTAAATGAATATACACCACCACTAGCGCCATCTATAAATAGTCCACTACAATGCTTACTGCTAAAATTAAAAGCGCGCGCGCACAGCTGATTGCAAATGTGCACACTGCGGCGCTAGATGTCGCTACTGTGACCAAAACAAAGCAAAACAATAACCGCCAAGTTTAGAACGAGAGATTTATCTTAGCTTGTAATAAGTGCATTAACTGCAAATGGTAATGTTTAATGTAAGACATGTGTTCTATGAAAAGAGAAAGCGTGTTTTTTAGAAAGGTTCATCTACGGATTTTTGAAGAGTTATCTAAGATATAAGAATGAAATAAACAGTATCAAGATCGGTGGTTCACCCCTGCAGAAAAGTGGCGGACAATAAATACAAATATATTTATATTTATTTAACCGGCAGGGAGTAAAGTTCTGATTAAAGCTAATAAAATAGAAACAATTATTATAAACTAGCTGAGCCCGCGACTTCGTCCGCGTGGAATTTAACTTAACAAAAAAGCCCGCTCCCGCGTTCTGAGCTCGCGCGACAGGACCCATTTTTTAAATTTTGCTTTTCTAAAATAAAAGTAGCCTAAGTTACTGCTTATAACAACAGCTATCTACCAGTAAAAGTCCCGTCAAAATCGGTCCAGCCGTTTCGGAGATACTCTTTGATTTCATGTGTTTTTATTTTTTTACGCGGAACCCTAATTGTTTTTCTAAAATTAAAGTAGCCTAAGGTACTCCTTAAAACATCAGCTATCTGCCAGTGAAAGTCCCGTCAAAATCGGTCCAGCCGTTTTGGAGATTACCCGGAACAAACACACAGACAGACAGACAGACAGTCAGACAAAAAAAAATTAAATCGCGTTTTTGCTGTAGGTGTCGTATGTACTTTTATATGCATTTGGTGAAAAGGTGTTATTTTGATATTACAAACAGACACTTCAATTTTATTCATTTGTATAGATTTCAAATGTACTTTTAAGTACCTTTTAAAAACTAGTTAAGACAATATACACACTAAGAACTTTACACAGCAGAACAAATATTAAATTTAAAACAGACTCTCCACCTCGGTTTCATAAAATCGAAAAGTAACACCAACAAAAGACCACACAGAACGAACCGCACACCGAACTGGAACAGCAAAGCGATAAAAACCAAATCCAACTAGGTTCACATATAAAGAAAATATCGGCTGACAACGCGACCTTCTGGATACGGAAACAATTAAAAAAGTTTCATCTCCCGTCAGGTTGGTACTACTGAAATTGGGCGACCAGTCTCTGATATCTATCCCCCCTTTCTCCCATTTCCCCGGACCGTGTAAAGTAAACACAGTTAAAGAATGTGGAATTCTAGAGCGGCCGTTCAGAAACGGGCGCTTTTATAGTTTCAATGAAATCTATTTGATGTTGGATGTAATTCGGTGGATCACTGCTTTTTTGCTGTAGCGTTAGTTTTTTGGAGTTCAGAGCCAACATGGAAGTATTCAAAAGAATGGGATGTTTTAGAAGTGATACTCCATAAGTGTTCAAACCCTGCCTCGCACCTCTGGATTTTTAGAAATCTATTTGCGAATCATAATTTCTATGTATATGATTATCACTTGCTTACGGTGAAGGAAAACATCGTGAGGAAACCTGTATGTCTTAGCAAATCTAACCAATTTTCGAAAGGCATGTGAAATCTGCCAACAGGGCCAGCGTGGTGGATTACGGCCTGAATCCCCCTCGTAGTGACCCGTCCGAGAGTCCCGTGCCGAGGAGTGGCACGTCAAAGAGGGTTTTTTTATATACTCCTTAAGTGGACCATTAGAAAATAACATTGGGCCATTTGTTGAATTAGAAGAAACAAAATACGTACTTTATACAATAAATCACACAGTATATAGACGTCCCCGTCATTAATTCAAGCAGTACACTTTATGCACAGACTCTCTCGTCTACCCAATTAATAATTTAGCCGTCGAAGCTGATTGGTTATTCCATATTAACTGGAGAACCAATTAATACTTAATTTTTACCCAGATAGCAAGAGTACCTACGCTAATTGAGTTACAGTCAAACTTAGTTTTGAAGCATTCGCTTTGTTTTTAATAACTTTCCTACTCATCATGAGACAAAGAGATGAAAAAGCACTGTTAAGATCACTTAAAATTGATTAAAACATAAATGAACATTTATTGCAGTTAGAAACTTGCTAATTCTTGGGTAGGCAAGTGGAGAATTTCAGTAATTGAGAAAGCGAAAATTGCTTCAGAAGAAACAATTACTGATTTTTTCTTGGTTAGTAGTCAAGCTAATAAAATATCGTATGGGTATTAGAGTTGCCATGAAAAAATGAGCTAGTTAACTGAACAGCAAGAACGATTGTCAACACTTTTCAGTTGAGATATTTGTTCAATGACAGCTTCGACTAGCACTTGTGATGACACATTTAGCATTCACGCTCCAATAAGCTTCAAGCTTGCTTGTTGCTCATTTTCCACAACGCCTCTACTACCTGATGATACTTTATTACGTCATCAATGGTATAACCTCGAGCAGTAAGTAATCATTGTAATTCTTAGCGCAATGCACTATGATACACTGACGTAAATAACTCTAAATTGAAAATTTAAAAACCCCCGATGCGACGACCTATTCATCAAATGTATAATTTACCTAGTTCTTCCAAATAATGAAGTTAGCGCGATTTGCGTAGCTCCCGTAGCTCAGTATCCATAACTCATCTCGCAAATTCATCTGGTACAACTAGTTTCGATGCCAGATTATGAAAGCGCCATTTACATAATTTGTTTTGGCTTCCTCATTTATAATCTGATGTACAATACAAAGAGAATACAATACTACGTAAGAGTACAATAATCAACAGAAAATCTGTGTAAAAGTATGAGACATTATTTTGTTATGACATTAGAATAGACAACAAATCTAAATATTGATGCCACGGAGGTTTAATTCCCAGTAAAATATTATCAATTATGATTCAATTTGATGTTATAACTCTGGTTGAGGCGGACGGGAGCAGCCCAGGGGAAGAATTTTCAATACCGCTAAAATTATTTTAAATTAGATTTGATTTTTTTATATTTTTTCTCAATGGCGGAGCAGCGCCCTCTAGAATTATTATAGCGTAATATTCCATGACCATTAACAAAACAAACAAAATTGTACGCATGCGCGTATCCATCATTTGAAACGTGACTTATGGAACGTCTTTAGTTCATACACAAATCTCATATAAAAATTGATAAAATATACATTTTTTCCAGAATCAGGGAAACTTTTCAAATTTATAATATTGTAAAAAGCCAGTTCAGACTATTACGATCATTTAAAAATATAATAAATTGAAATCCAATAATCACAAATTTCGAATGGATTCGAGCCGTGGGAATTGGTTTTGGCCGTGAATGTGGCTTTTTTAACCTACAAAAGAGCTGATGATCTTCAAACGGCTGAACCGATTTTCATGAAACATAGCTAAGAACACTCTCGATCAGAATACCTATCTAACAAAAGAAACAAAATTGAAATCGGTTCATCAGCTTGGGCGCTACGTGGCTACAGACAGACACACAGATACACAGATACACAGATACACAGATACACATGTTAAACTTATAACACCCCTCGTTTTTCGTCGGGGGTTAATAAACGGAGCGTTCGTTCAATTTGTTTACGTTTCGCAAACCGAAAGTGCGTGGCGAAAATTTTGACTGTCATAATAAATAATAATACTGTTACATGTAGAGTGACATAAATGTATGGTAACATCAGGATTTAGGTATTGCTTTTTTTAAGCTGAACTTAGGTGTTATTTCGTTTTGTTAACAATTAAAAAGTAGAATAATACCATAAATATTACTAGTAATATGCAAGATTGATAAGGTTAAAACTCTACATAAAGAATTTGACTCTATACCATAGCAACAAATCACAATAAAATTGTTATATCACATATAAGTCAGTTTAACACGGGTTCAATTGTAATATCGTTCTTACACGCGATGTTTTTGCTCCAATGTCGCGAGTCTTTGACTCCAAGACAATGCGGGTCGATATTGTTTGGTTCAAGGCTACACATCCATTGACATGCCCTAATAAATAAAAACAATTAAATTAAGCGGTGCATAGAAATCGTACTGATTAATATTTTGGTGTTCATAATTATTCCTATCAGATCTTTATTGAATTTCTACATAAATTGAGGATGTTGTCAGCTGATAAATTATGTGTAATAAGTGTGAAATGACGACTGATTTTCTTCGTTCCTGATTTTTCAATAAATTTGGAATCAAAATAACAACATTGATACCTATTGGGTACCTATTTAATAAGATATATTTGGGTCTACATACAACTAAATCAACTTTCAAACAATCACTAATTAGAAGCACTGAATAGTTTGGAGAAAATGTCCTGGAAAAACAAAAGAGCTACGGAAGAGTTAACACCGCCAGTCAATATAATACAGACAAGGATGCAGGCAATTCTAAATCCAAGATGCAACCATCGATACTGGTCGTGCAGAGCACAAAGGGAATCTTAATCCCATAATGACGGTTACACAATCACAATTAAACGGCTGGATTTTTATGGTACACATGTTTTAGGCACTCATTAAACAGATGCTCTATTTCTGTAGTACGCCATGGGAAAGCTGGTAACCGGTACATTAACACTAAAACTACGTCTAGACAAGTTTTAACAAATTTTTATCATAAATCAGACTTTTTATATTCGTATATGTAGGACATGGCCTGAATTCCCGTGATTAGAAGTAGAAGGCTATCGCCAAAATAGGTATTCAGGATGAAGAGGTCAGAGCAATTTTATAGACATTTTACACATCTTTCCCTAAGTACCTCTAAACTAATCTGCCTATAGTTGTCATAAATTTTACGCTATTTTATATATTCGTAGAAATAATGCGCTAGCATCTTCCTATTTTAAATTCTGATAGCCCACTTTACCAACGTATTTCCGATACTGCATTCCGAATTTCGTTGTGAAGCTGTCAAAAAGAATGTTCCTTACTTCCTAATGTAGTTCTATTTTAGGCCATATGAACATATAAATTAGTGGCGCTCATTTGTCTTTTTGACATTTGCAGGACTGTCTCACTAACCCGCGTTACCGTGGCGAACACCACGATGCGTCTGGACACTTTTACTCGCATTCCTAATACGTATATCTGCGCCGGCGCAGTTTCTCTCGGATCGCTGGTGGCATACCAAACTAGCGTGATTTAGTGCGGCGCCGACGACAGAAAGTTATTTTGTAAGGGCCTCGGGATTTACCGCACGTTTTTATTGCGTTTAAATTGGTTACGTGGTATTTATAATGTAATTTGTGGGTTACTGAATTTGTGTTCTAGTAATTAGTACTATTTAAGTTGTTGGAGCGAGGAATCAAGTTTTTCTATCATCATTACTACTAGCATCCTTGATCTCACACATGTCTAAGACTCGATACAATTTTGTAGGTAGAGGTAGACACAAACTTACTACCAACGTGAGCAACTCAGAGCAACGTTTTCCATTAAAGACTTCCTTAAATGTTCATCTTAATATTGAGTTTTACATCAGGAACTCACTACCAAAATTATGTTCCTAACTCATAACTTTATCAGTCTAGAGTTTAGTTTGTGCGTTGATTAGTCAAACAACACGTCGTTTTTATAGCTGTGCACACATGAGTCAGATACTTCAAAGCATTTCTTCTAGCCGACAATAGCCAGTAAACAGAGCAATTTGTGTTCGTAATTCGACAGTGTGTGTCATCATTGATGATGAATCGGCAGCCCAAATATAGCGAAACAAGTCAACATTTTTAGCCACACACCAATGGAATATAATACTCTATTTAGTATTATATAAAGTAGTATTTAGTATTATATAAAACAAACTAGCTGTGCCCCGCGACTTCATCCGCGTAGTATTGGATTATTGGGTTAAAAAGTATCCTATATGTTAATCCCGGTTATAATCTATCTGTGTTCCAAATTTCATCCAAATCCGTTCAGTAGTTTTTGCGTGAAGGAGTAACAAACATACATACATACATACATACATACATCCACACTCACAAACTTTCGCATTTATAATATTAGTAGGATTTCTGACGCCGTATGTGATTTTTCAAGTATACCAAACCCTCATTGCAAAAACAAAATACTCGTATACTTATTTGAAAAAAACATGACTAGGCTATTAATCTTTTTATTTATACTTTTCAATCGCAAATATTACAATAATCGAGACAAAATACTCATATCCGTCTGCACGATGATAATTGGTATATTTTTCATGCAAATGCGCGCCACCTGTTGATCGTTGTAGATATTATCTGGTTAGCATTCCGCACCATCGCGCTAAACACTGAAGCGACTATAAAACGTAATGTAGCTTTGATTTTAATATCGGGCTTTGAATTAATTTAAATTATTGAAAGCCTCTCAAAGCGAATGTTTACCTTCCTAATCACGACGACCCGCCTTATGGTTGTTATTTGAAAATGGATTAGCGTCATCAAAAATATACCTTTTTATTCATTCCAGATTATCTTGAGCGTTCTTTCCTAAATATTTACTTAACTGAAACAAGCAATGAATAAGAACTATATATATATGTATCATTGCTGCTCTAACTTTTCAATATGGTGTCCTTTTCCTTGGATTTTAGAGAGGTGATGCAAATATTTAGATTGTCACATCCTTAATACTCCAATTATTTTGTCACCTCACCATTTAGCATTGCGAAATCACATCTAAGCGGACGAAGTCGCGGGCTCAGCTAGTCTTCTTTCATAAAGTTATAGATAGTATCGTTATAATTCGTGTTTACTTATCTTGTACCTTACGCTTTAGGTAACTTAACTGAATTTATTTGTTTTAATTTTGCCAGTTGTAGTTGTGTGCGAAGTCTGATAACCTTTTGGGCATAAAAGCGGCAGGCTCTAAATTATTTTGATGACTCTTGTTCCTTCCGCTCGGGATTTTGGATCATTTTGTATCATCATCATTTAGATCATCTTGTATACATTTTGAAAAGTACATTCATCGACATAAATTACAAACAACTATTTTATAAAGTACTAGCTGTGCCCCGCGACTTCATCCGCGTAGTATTGGATTATTGGGTTAAAAGTATCCTATATGTTAATCCCGGTTATAATCTATCTGTGATCCAAATTTCATCCAAATCCGTTCATTAGTTTTTGCGTGAAGGAGTAACAAACATACATACATACATACATACATCCACACTCACAAACTTTCGCATTTATAATATTAGTAGGACAAACTAACTTCGCCAATTTTCTCCGATTTATTTATGTATCATATATGTTTCTTCCAATCAAATGACGATAAAAAAATGTTGCTTTGTTAAAAAATGACATGAAAAAAATACTCTGATTTTTCGTAAAATTAACTTGATTTTTTCCTGTTCCCTGTGCCATGTAATCCTCAAGTTCTTTGGGCACATCACCCGCAACAAAAACTCAATGGAACGATTGGTGGTGCAAGGAAAAGTTGACGGCAGGAGACCACGTGGGCGCTATCCAACACGGTGGACAGACCTCATAAAATCCGTGACACACTCAACCGTGAACGACTGCTCTCACTTAGCCAAACATAGACCCACATGGCGACATATCGTACGAGCAGCGGTGGCACAAGAACCGACCGAAACATGACCACGACCGCTCTGACAAGAGTGCTACGACTTAGAAGAAGAAGAAGAGTGCCATGTAATTGAAGTACATCGCGGGCCATCGCCGCGTTACCTCTCCACACATAGGCACCAATGTTCCTTGTAAATAAAGTGGGTCGTCGGAAGCGAAGCTCCTTTCGCGCCGAGACAAAGTAATATCGTGAACCAGAGTTCCCTTATAAAGCACAACGCCGCCCTGTTTAAACCAAAGTTCAACAAAAAGGAGAATGTTGACCTTTTAAAAGATTAACTTTCCTACATTTAACAAGCTTGAGGTTTTTTGAGCTGCATTTTTTCCAAGTTACAAGAACATCATACCTTTATTCGCGTGCCTACGCAAATGTTTCCGTAATGTAATCTATACAAATAAATAAAATTGGAGTGTCTGTTTGTAATATCAAAATAACACCTTTTCACTAAATGCATATGAAATAACATACGACACATATAGCAAAAACTAAAATTTTTTTGTATATCTGTCTGTCTGTGTGTTTGTTCCGGGTAATCTCCGAAACGACTGGACCGATTTCGACGGGACTTTCACTGGCAGATAGCTGATGTTATAGGGAGTAACTTAGGCTACTTTAATTTTAGAAAAAACAATTAGGGTTCCGCGTAAAAAAATAAAAACACATGAAATCAAAGAGTATCTCCGAAACGGGTGGACCGATTTTGACAGGACTTTCACTGGTAGATAGCTGATGTTATAAGCAGTAATTTAGGCTACTTTTATTTTAGAAAAACAAAATTTTAAAAAATGAAAAATTGGGTCATGTCGTGTGGGCTCAGAACGCGGGAGCGGGCTTTTTTGTTAAGTTAAATTCCACGCGGACGAAGTCGCGGGCTCAGCTAGTTTTCACATAAATTAGAAGTCCTCATCTATTTGACTTAGCCTTACCTAGATCCAATTTTATATCCGGCTTAGAACCACTGTACAATAAAACAAAGTCGGCAAACAAGCGTAGATGGTAAGCAGTTAACGCAGCCTTAAATGCTTGCAATACCAAAGGCATTGCTCGCACATTGCTAACCTGGAGAGTTGGACAGAGGGAGGGGTAGGGGCCGGGGGGGGGGGGCGGGGGGTTGGTTGTTACAACAAGTAACTATTCCATAAATTCCTAAACCCCAACGCGTGGGTAACGCAATGGAGTCGTAATACGGTATTCGCGGGGACCGAATCCCGCCGCTGAGCGATCTTTGCGAGATTTAATTGAGATAGAGTGGGATTCTCGAATGATACAAACCATGGAGGCTCTCTACAATTTATTCACGCACCACGTTTTGAAACTGCACAAATTAATGTTGTTTTTGAGAGTAAAAGTGCATGCTTATTTATTAATGATATTATTTTGATCGTCTGATATGGTAGGTAATTTTATATTCTCGCCTTTTTCCGCTAGCTAGGCTCAGCATAGATAGTTCAAGCCACGAAGACGCGCGCTACTATATATCTCAGGCCTGTAGAGCGATCTTGAACACGCTTTTGTATGACATGCTATTTTGTACTGGTATGACATAAGAATGACATTTCTAAGATCGCTCTCAGACTTGAGATCGATTTATTAATACGGGCCTTAATCACTTACAGTGCATGTGTGCAAGTTACTACTAATGTGTTAGTTCTATCACTACGCACTTATTAGTGACTAGATGTGGCCCGCGACTTTGTCCGCGTAATATTTAACTAAAAAAAAAAATCGGGATTATCGGGATAAAAAGTATCCTATGTGTTAAGCCCGGTTATAAACTATATGTGTTCGAAATTTCATCCAAATCCGTTCAGTAGTTTTTGCATGAAAGAGTAACAAACATACATCCACACTTACAAACTTTCGCATTTATAATATTAGTAAGATGTGGTCACACGCACTCTTAGCTTAAAACATAACATTACAACTCCCCTCACCCCGCGGGGTACCTTCGGTAATAATAGTGAGGCGCGTTTTCGTGGATTGAACTGTCTACATCTGATGCAAAATAATTGAGATGCCTCAAATCTAGCAGGTACTCTGTGCAATGCTAACATTTAGTGCGGTCATGCTATCCCGTGTCTCGACCAAATAGAATACATAATTCGGATTTAAGCTAGATCCATTCCTAACCAGTCCAATACATCAATACCTCAAATATTTTATCATCTTCAAAGAAATAATAGATAACTAACATGAAATTTATACCTGACGGGAGGTTGTAGAAGAAAACACGAATATGTTTTATATCATTATTTTATTTACCACCGGTTCGGAAAAAACCCCACTGAGAAGAACCGGCAAGAAACTCATATGGGTTATTTTTTTAACAATGTCACATACAAACATGTTCGGACTTGTCCATAGTAGGTACAATACAAATACAATCAGTCGTTTGATAGATTTTCTTATTCTGCTAATTAACATCGAAAAACTTATTCAAATCCCATTCATATGCAAATGATGTATCATCAACTCTATGATAGTATCAGCTCTACCAGTGTCCTAGAGGGGGCGTGGGCCGTGGCGCCAGTACCTAGAGGTCACTCAACCTTTAGGAAGTTCAACAAAGGCGAGCCTATCGCGAACTCTACCTGCCGTATTAACATACTAATCTTTTCACGCCTCCATAAAAGTAAGAGTAAAATGAAGCGGACTAATTTGTAAAACTTTTGCTCAGGAGTAGAATAATGATGGGATTTAAAAAAAAGTTATGATTAATGCAATGCAGGTAAACAACTAATTTATTTGACAATCGTCATAACATGCCTTCGCACTTATGAGTATCACTTGGAATTTTAGAACCAGATAAGTTACATAAAATGCAAATGAGAAAGTTAAGTTAAGTTAATTTGGTATTTCGATGCTGGACATGCTTCGTAAATGTTATTTCAAAACTTATATTCAGACTGTCACGACCAGGGTGGAGCGAGTTGTGAACTATGAACGTCCCGTCCTGGTCATGACTGCCAAGAATAAGCAGACGGCTTCGGTTTGCGGCTAGGATGCTTTTTGAAGACTGGCCTAATTTTGAGGCGGATACCCGTTTAGAGGCTGTCACGATGACTACATGTCGAGGTGCAAACTACGGCACGTAATTATAGCGACGTTCTCAAAGAGCAAAAAGGCTTTATCCCGAAGGCTGAATTTAATTTGAGACGGGAACTCATTTTGAGACCATCGCAATGATTATACACCTAGATACTAATAAACTATGGCACACAATCAAAGCGATGTTCTCAACGAGCAGAAATGCTTTATTCTGAAGACTGGTCCGAATTTGAGATGTGCACTCATTATGAAGCCGTCGCAAAGACTACAGGTCGAGCTGAAAATTACGACATATAGCCTTAGCCACGCTCACAATGAACAGAAATACTTTGTTTCAAACACTGGACCGATTTTGAGGCGTCACTCATTTTTGAGCTGTCGTGATGACTACGGATTTTGAGGCGTGGCTCATTTTTGAGCCGGTCGTGATGACTATGTCGTGAGAGAAGCACTACACCACTTAGTTATGACGACACTCATTACGAGCAAAACAAATCTGTAAATATGTTAGAATGTAATTAGTATAACTGATCATATTAATCATTCGAATGGTGTTTAATGGCATTGTTATAAATTAATGTTTCTCTCTTCTTTAAGGTGAAGGCGCCTGTCTAGCCCGCGAAGTTCGAATTTTTTGAGTTCTTTTAGATTTTTTTCAAAATCTGACAATAATAAAAGACAAATTTTGTAATTCGCGATAAAGACCGTGTGCAGTGCATTTATTAATACATTTATTTTACTCTTAATATTATCACGGTCGATATGATACTAGTAAATCACTAAATATACAAAAATTGCCAGATTATCTGGATAGCTGTCGTTCTTGAAATGTTTTAGAGTAAGTTGGATATATTAATAAATGCACTGCACACGGTATTTTTCGCGAATTACAAAATTTGTCTTTTATTATTGGCAGATTTTGAAAACATTCTAAAAGAACTCAAAAAATTTGAACTTCGCGGGCTAGATGGGCGCTTCAGCCTTAATATCAACTCGCCAATGATTTAATGCATTTGTGGCTTGTGAAAAATCTCGATATTGATTGGTACAATTGGTAACATGGTAACGTCTGCGTCAAGACACGCTTTGTATATAATGGGATTTTAATAAGGGTTAGGAAGCCCTAATATTTGCATGTATGCAATTTATATACAGATGAACAACATTGGGCGTAAAGGCGGTAGCGGCAAAAAATAATCATGAGATATAAAAAATTAAGGTGTTTACGTAAATTTAAGCCTTAGTAACTTCACTTTCGACTGTGGAAAATGATTTTATAATGATACTAACACACGAGACCAACTACCAATTGGACCGATATTTGCAAAAAGGAACCAACCCACACTTATGTATACTCCTGCAGACTAAAATCAACCCCAGTAGAAGTGGCTGTAGGTTGGTTTCAGTTTGCAGAATTATAGGTGGTTGGATTCATTCTGCATATCTATATCCAATTGTGAACGTTTGTTACGGAACGGTCTCGTTAGACTGGAAAGTCTATACTAGGTTAGTGATGTGTAAGTTGAGTAGCATAGGTAACTACTACTAATTACTAATTAGAGTAATTACTATTAATAGTTTATTTTAAAGTATGGACACGTGATATCTATAGATACTAACTATAGATAGGTTCATTGATACGGTTGCCAAGAAAATATTGGTCGTTATCAAAATTTTGGAAGATCCACGTTACGTAGACAGAGATTGAACTAGGAAGATTCATCATCACCTTGCCCTTATCCCACACTAGGTGGGGTCGGCGCAGCACGTTCTCTTCTTCCATTCAAGCCTATCATCCGTCATCTCTGCACTCACTCCCTTTTCGGTCATACCCTCTTCCACGCAGTTCATCCACGTCTTTTTAGGACGTCCCCTACTCCGACTACCGCTCACTCTCATACCCATCGTCCTTTTGACCACATGATCATCCTCTCTTCGCATCACATGTCCATACCACGCTAACCTTCCGCTCTTTATTTTCTCTGTCACCGGCGCTACTTTCAGGTTTGAACTGTGAAGATTACCTAAGTAAAAACATACTTATTTCATTTTAAGCTAGCCATTAGTGGGCGATCCACTGCAGGACATAGGCCTCCCAAGGATTTCTACAATAACCAGTCCTGTGCTGTTCGCAAAATTTATTGCAAATATTACTTCTATTATATCTTTATTAATTTGAATAGTACCGCGGATTGATTGGGAACTTCACCCTGGTCCCCAGTTCGATAACTTGGCGCCTCACTATCCGAGGTAAATATTACTTATCGATTTTTAATTTAAACGCCAACGCGTAACGGGCGTCCATCGCATAAAATTTTACTTTACACCGTGCTCAATGATATTTTATCTGTGTTTTTACGGGAGGCAACGCCGTATTCGCTTGTACAATTGCGTCAGCTATTTACAGACCAACATTTAGTAATCCAGAGTTACTCATAATGCCAAATAGGTACTGCCTAATTAAAAATCCGAATTATCTATACAGCCAATCTAGATTTTGTATACCTACTAAGTATCCGAGGCCCGTCTTAATCAATCTATCTCAAGTCTGAGAGCTATCTTGAGTTCACTTTCGTCATTTTGTACTGGGATGACATTAGGATGACATTTCCAAGATCGCTCTTAGGCTTGAGATCGATTTATTATCACAGCCCTAACACTTCTTCTGAAATATTCAAGTAAACCAAAACTTCTTGCTACATAATCTTATACAAAACCAAAAAGTTATTTGGTCCCGAAAGTAGTAAAACAATTCACAGAGAATTTAGATTTTAGGACGCTCGTGGATAATCATAAAACAACAAGATTTTAATTAAAATAAAAATTTAACGGCAAAGAGCCGCCCACACTGATTTTATTATACTACCCACCGCAGTTCATCGTGGACATGTTACATTAAAAACAAATATTTTGTTATATTTAAGACTTTATCGTCATTTTGATTAATTGGTCAAATTTTCGCAACCTTCAAGTGTATTCGTCAATTTGTCATCCTACTAATATTATAAATGCGAAAGTTTGTGAGTGTGGATGTATGTTTGATACTCTTTCACGCAAAAACAACTGCACGGATTTGGATGAAATTTGGAACACAGATAGTTTATAACCTGGATTAACACATATAATACTTTACTTAAGTCTACGCGGACAAAGTCGCGGGCAGCAACTAGTACTAAATAAGCGTATTACATTTAAACAAACACTTCACCTCTGCCAATTTTTTTTCAACTTTTCGGACGTGTTCAGTACACAAGTAAATACCTACTTAAAGGTCAAACTTGTTTTAGTGAAAAAAATCGATGGTACATCCAAGAATGTTTAAAACTCTCACTTTCAATTTAACTATGCATTTAAACATCTTGTAGGTCACTACCAAATTACTTAGGGGAAAAATTACCATAATTTTGCCGATGAGAAAATCTATACAAATAAATAAAATTGGAGTGTCTGTTTGTAATATCAAAATAACACCTTTTCACTAAATGCATATGAAAGTACATACGGCACCTATAGCAAAAACTCGATTGAAAATTTTTTTGTCTGTCTGTCTGTCTGTGTGTTTGTTCCCGGTAATCTCCGAAACGGGTGGACCTATTTTGACGGGACTTTCACGGGTAGATAGCTGATGTTATATAAGCAGTAACTAGGCTACTTTTATATTAGGAAAACAAAATTTTAAAAAATGAAAAAATGGGTTCTGGCGCGCGGGAGCGGGCTTTTTTGTTAAGTTTAATGCCACGCGGACGAAGTCGCGGGCTCAGCTAGTAGTAAATAATCGAACCCAGGTATTAAATCACACCCAAACTACAAACAAAACTAACTACAACCCAATATAAAAGCATTCATTCAGATACCTAATAATATTATTTTACTTTGTTCAATGTACGTAAGTAAGTACCTACCTATAAAAGCGTAAGTAATATAAAATCGTACACAATGCGACGACCGACACGTGTGGACATCTCGGCAGGCAGATGCGCGTACGCACCTGGCGCGAAGACGCCGCGCATGCTCCAGAAATAGCGAGTTAGCAATCGCGTTGTCCGATTCTGACCGAATATGGAATCATTTGTTTTTGTACATCTATCTACATATAAAAAAATAAATGTTTGTCTGTATGTCTTTTATAGAATCGTAAACTATGCAGTTGATCATGTCATGATCTTCAGCAAAGTGTTGTGCATGAGCCCGCAAAGGTTTCTGAGTTGGTACGACCAATCTTTGACAGCGTAGCAACGCGCGCAGGGTACAGCTAGTTATTATCATAAAACATAAGTACATTAAATCATTGGCTCGTCGCTTTTACCACACACACATAATCTAGACTAGATTTTACTTACATTACCTGGTACATTGTCACCTTATCGTTATAAAGTTACGTGTCAACTAGAGTTAGTGTGAGTTAGCTATTAACTCAGAAAAAAATACTTAAGTGAGCTTTCAATTTTGGTTACTTATTGCAAAGTAACCTATTAATTAACTCATACTAACACTGGTAGACGAAGTGGGCCTTAGTGCAGGCATACATAAACTCTGCATTATAATTGGATACAGTAAATCAATATAAAAAAAAAATTGTTAGTAACTTAACAATTGTAAATAAAAGTTTTGTATTATAGGTACTTATTAAAAAAATCAAGAAGTACACAATTTACATCAATGTTATTACAAATAAATTTGTCACTAGACTTATTACACTACTAACACTTCAATAACAACAATTAATTCATCTACTTAATAACATAACAAGAATAGAAGACATGTTCAACATCATGAGAGTAAATGCAAGTCGTATCACGTAATCGAAAGTGTATTAAATTAAATTGCTAATCGATTAAAGCGTAAGACATACACACGACATTCTCCAATTGATAAAATATGTATTACGAATCATGTCTAATAGACATAAAGCCGTGTCTAGACTGGTAACAAAACTACGCCACTCTGTTAAAATAGAGACAGCATGTAGGTATATTTGTAGCATGTAGACGCGGCTAGGAGAGATGAAATAATTATAACAATTATATAATATTAAGAGATTGATAGTTACTGGGTAGGAACGAAACGCAACATCAACACTAAAAATACATATAAACACAACAATTTATAATTAAAAACAGTGTAAATATCGCAAAATGCAATGTTATATCAGTTAATATCAAACATGAACAATGATAAGATTACCTTCCACAACGGCCACACATTATCATTAATTAAATAACAAGGTAATACCTATGAATGTTGGAAATACAAATGTAAACAAATGTCTAAATGCGAATGCATACAGTCAATAACAATGATTAGTTCAGATTGTACTCTCCAATGTAACAGCTAATGTTATATGTGAGTTTGTAAACTAGAAAGTAGCTAGCACACGTGTAAGTGTTCTACGTCAAATGATATATTGAATGTAACAAATAATTGAGACAGGCGTAACATCGAACAGTAAGTATGCGTTCGCATTCAAATGTAAATAAGAAAATCACGAGAAAACCGAACGACATTTAATATATTGCACAAGATATAACATGACATGAATACTTATGCGAATTGTTATTAAAATTCCAAGTGATACAAATAATTTGTTAAAATATCATTGACAAATTCCAAAATTTGATGTTTCCAAATATTATTAAGTATTTTAACTCATTTTATTGAAACAAATTGATACTGAGGGGTGATAAATAAAAGGTGACTAAAGGAATCATTGCAATTATTAAAAACAATAATATCATCTATGAATAGCGGAGTGACAAACAAAGGATGCAGATATAAATGAAGAAGGGCTTATAGCCATTCAAACAGTAATACGGAGGGTTTGTGTGAACAAAAGATTAAATTCAACCCATTCAACAATGGCGTACTAAATGAAACTGGGAGACTGAGAGATGATAATTAAGTGAAATAAAACCTTCGCGCTTCACACCACTTTAATGGACAGACGATGTTAAAAAACACTAATGAAGTCTAAAAACTACATTAAACATGAAACATACTTACTTTAGAAGAATACTTAAGTACTCGTTTCTATTAGAAACATTAAGTAGGCATTTCTAAAGTATGCAGAATTCATAATAAAAAATTGCTTCCCATTGTAGCGTAGTACGCATTAAAAATATTTAATTTAGTTTAGTTAAGTAGCTGTATTCCTTTATGTCAAAAATAAGTATAAAAAGATAAACCACAAGTCTTGTCTGACAGTTTAGAATTGAATTGAACTTTTAAAAAACTTTCAAGCGACCTAAGAAGTAAGTAATACCTGAAACTTTTTCCGATGACATTTCAGGAATTCGTTAAAAAAATACGCACCTACTTAGCTAAACACATTAGTCAGTTGCATAGCCGTTGCGACATGACTCACGGCGAAATCGAACAACTGTTGGCGCACTGTACGGCGCGGTCTGCGGTATGATAATATTTGATGAAAACCATTGTAGGAACACACCAGGTGCTGAAAATATAATGCACTTTATTTGTATAATCCCGCTGTGTGTACTCTAAACTTAACACGTGGCAAAGGCGTGTGTAGACTGGTGAGCTATTTTGCTTTACAAGCTTTTATTTAACTTGCAATGTATGTTTGTCCGGGTGGAATCTAGCAACAGAATTTGAAAATTTGCATATTTTATAGGAAATATTTTATTTTATAGAATTACTTGTAATAAGTATGTCAAGCAAGACTAGTTAGTACACCGGTAAATCTCGGGACACGCTTTTATATCATTTAATAAATTGTTTAATACATGTACTAAATTGATAGGTTTGATTAAATTTAAAGTTTATTTTCTTCTTTTAAAAAGTTGTTTTTACCATGAGTTTAGTAGTTTAGTTTTATTTAGTAGTTTACGGTGAAGAAAAACATCGTGAGGAAACCTTCATGTCTATCTTATCAAAATCAGCCAAAAAAATACAAATAATTAATACCAGGCACAAAAAATAAATTGATTGATTACAAAATGGCGACGGCCATCTTGAATCAGCGACATGAAATGGCGTCGATTTTATAAAGAGAACTGTTTATCCTTATAAAATGAAATTTTAAAATCACTTAAGTAAATAATAAGTAAGTACCAAGTTCTTATAAAAAATCAAGAAATCAATTCAATTAAATCATCAATTAAAACATGATAGGTACTACGTATTGCTCAGTTATCCATTTTCAAGGAAAAAGCTCGGATCCATAAATAGCAACAGTTATTGATCTACGTAACATAGCACCCACCATGTAACTAATAATAACATCACTATAAAAATGTTTGAAATATCTCATAACTTGAACAATAATTAAGTCACAAGTAATTAGTTAATATTTTTGAAATCTTACATAACAACAAAAACAAAAGACAACGAACTTTTATGCATTTATCGCTCACATACAACATTTTTCAAAACAAGTCTCAAATATTAAAAATAAATACAATAATACCTAAATAAAATATCTACGCTTACCTACACTAAAATATTTTTGTATATTAAAATGTTCACTGACCTACTGAATGTACCGACTGACACAAAGGATCCTAGCTAAATTTACAAATAATACACAAAAATCACTATAAATCTTGGATAACACATTTGAACCTTCGATCAGGTACTATTTCAAAATAAAATAAAACACTAAAAAAACCTAAAGTCTATATAAAACAAATAGCACAAGCACTGATACGTCAGTCATGTCTGACAACTCAAGGGGTAATAAATATCGCAGGTCTTCTGTGTGGGCCCTGGATGCCCTGGGCCGCTCGATGCAGCTTCCTACGCGGCTGGTACCATAACATCCCAACGAATATCGCGCGCTGAAATAAATAAGGGATATGGCACAATGCATACATATTTCCGGTAGGTGAAACGAGGAAATATTAAAAAAGCGACGAGCCAAATCAATTGAGTCATTGTTATAACTAATTATTAAGATAATTATGATTAAGTTTATGTTTATCTTCTTCCACCAAACGTGTCTCCACTCGGCCTTATACCACCACACGCTGATCCTATCAGTCGGGATCTATTGTAGTCTTCACTGTCTTACAATGTTAACGTTTCCAAAGCAGAATACAAAGAAAAATGTAAATTACACCACATTACGACAATATTTCAATGTTGTATCTGTGATATTAGTAAGTAGTTACTACGTTGAGATGTAGTCAGATTATAGAAAATCGTAAGTGCTATCATTATTGTCTTGATATGGCTTACTCGTTAGCAAGTTGAATCGTCAAAGCGGGATTTACGAAGACTTAGTTGAAAACACAGTAACCACAATAAGTGTACAATTTATAGTGCCTTATCTAACTATGGTGGAACACAATTTAGTTTATTAGTGATGCACAACGTCGTACTAACCTATTAATAGCTGATTATCTGAGACAGAATAGTAGGACATTGTAACCAAAAACCCACCAATATATCTAAATATATTTACCTAATCCGAATTCCACCGATTTACATCCCCGTAGTGTGGCCAAGACTTTACAATTGCACTAGCAAGCTCACGAGTCTCAGGCATCCGGGATTCGCAGCGCAACTCTCACCAAAAATGGAACTTATTTTCATAGTCACACGGTCTACATGTCCTTATTAAGTGGAGTTACAACGTTTTTGAAATAGTGAGATGGAACGATGCGACACCAGTTGCTTCTCTCATCATAGTACAGAGGCGCATTTGATGATATTTCCCTGGAAATTTTGATTCGACTATGCGCAGTATGCAGGAAAGAGACGGTGCATTCTATAGTATAAATACAGGCTGTATTGATTTATTCAGGAGCTTCTATTGGATGACGTGGGATTTAATTACGTTAGCCGGTGGTAGTTATTTTTTAAACGCTGCGAGCTTTTAAGATAATTAAGTTATTCAGTAAAAGAAGAAATTGAACGTGCAGTAGAACATTACGTTACCCAACAAAATACTGTACTTAATACATAACTTAGCCTAATGCATGTGCACATTCATAAAGGCTGAAAAACTTATAAGTAACTAGCTGACTCGGCAAACGTTGTTCTGCCATATAAATTACTAACTGCGCCCCGCGACTTCATCCGCGTAGTATTGGATTATTGGGTTAAAAAGTATCCTATATGTTCATCCAAATCCGTTCAGTAGTTTTTGCGTGAAGGAGTAACAAACATACATACATACATACATACATACATCCACACTCACAAACTTTCGCATTTATAATATTAGTAGGATTTCTAGGATTTAAGTAATATACTTTATAAGCTATACTCATAACTGCCAAACATACAAAAAAAACATATAAATTGAGCGAGCTGTCGGAGGAGTGCGACCTCAAACACCGTGACACGATATTTATATAGATTACTAGCTGTGCCCGCGACTTCATCCGCGAGGAATTTAACTTAGCAAAATTAAATTTCACAAAAAATGTTCGCCATTTTTCTTTTTTGCGAGTCGATGTTTCGTGTTTTATATACCTATCGCAAAAGCCCGCTCGCGCGTTCTGAGGTCATACAGAATTTGTGATGTTTTTTATTTTTTTTTTCTTAAATAAAAGCAGACTTAGTTACTCCTTATAAGATCAGCTATCTGCCAGTGAAAGTCCCGTCAAAATCGATGCAGCCGTTTCGGAGATTACCCGGAACAAACACACAGACAGACAGACAGACAGACAGACAGACAAAAAAAAATTAAATCGCGGTGTTGTTTGTTATAAGTACCGTAAGTACTTTCATATGCATTTAGTGAATAGGTGTTATTTTTAATATTACATACAGACACTCCAATTTTTTTTATTTATATAGATCATGTTTAAAAAAGAAATGCATTATGATGACAATAATCTCATAATGAGCGTAAAAAGTCCCCAGATATGTGATATGTGATGCGCATATGTGTCCACAGGTGAGGGTAAACAATTTGGTGGATTTTTTACAAATTCATAACTTTACCTCTAGCATTTGCACATGCCTACAAACTCTTGGGATATAAAAAACATACTTAAAGTTCAAAATCTAAAACCTCGTTACTGAAAATAGCCGTAAAATAGCCGTGGTCGTGTGCCACCTACCTGAACAAAACAATACATTCTATCAGTAGGTAGCAAGCAATCATAAGCTTTATGACAAAACTTTGGTCCTGTATGCTTTACAAACATTATTGGTCTGTGGTTTTATCGACTATAGAGTCAAAAAGTAGACAATGGACTACACTTCAAATACGGGCTGGTTCTACTGGGGTAATACCACCCTGTCAGAGAAGATCAGCGTAAAGTATGATATTATAGCTGCGTTTCGTATGATAAGTGCCATAACCCTCCCCCTTCACATCCCCTCCCGTCCCCCTGTCCTACCCCCTTTAATGCCTATAGGCTACGGTGACTACTTAACATCAGGCGGGTCGTAAGCTTGTTTTCCGACTTTGTAATATATGTAAAAAAAATTGTGAACAGAACCTTTTTTGACGCCATTCCATATTGTAGCGTACAGGGCTGCACTCGGCTCTTTGATGTCGCGTCAACCCGCAAATTTGGCTTCTACCCGCCTGAAAGCGTTCCCGCGTCAACTTATTTTCATACGTGTCCAAAAATAATTTCAGTTAATTATGTACGCGTCAAGTGACATAAAGGTAACGGAGAATGGGATGGTTTAGTGAAATGGGGTTAAGTCAAAATGCTAGCCGAAACTCAAAGCGCGCGTTTTCAGGAACGCTAACCGAATACTTTTATAGTCCACGTGAATTGACCACTTCGTATAGAGACTGAAAAGTTTTTGATTCCGGCCCCTATAAGCCCTTACAGGACGCTGTTCAATTCGCCATACAAAATGACAAATAGATTTTAGCAAAATTCCTCTGCTTTGCCATTTAATTTATATATTATTTGCAATTAATACGAAAATGTTTTTTACACATGCGTGGATCGGACCGCAAACAACAACTAAATATGAGGGTACCCAGTTACAAACTATGACATCAGGACGTCTAACACCTCAGTCCCCCCGTGACCATGGCTGCTGTAAAGCAACTGAAACGTCGAGAACATAAAGTTAATAAACGCGATAAAATCCGAAAAATAGTTTTATTTCAATGTTTTTTACACAGTTCAAAAAAATATATTATAAATAAGCCCGGGAATGCGAAATTAAGTTACATTTTTTTTTCCATATTTCAAGCCATTTATTGCTACAAAGACATGTCATATACAACCTTATTTTGTACAAAGAGGCAAAACAATGGCTTAAAATTTTCTGATCTACAAACGACGACGAACAGCTCCAGTGTTGCGACCACCAAAGCCTAGATTACCTGTCCGTTGCATTTATTGGAAATTCCGACCAACATACACTGAACACAGGCCACAGGCAGCAACGTGACCTGCTTCCTAATTTTGAAGAGGTCTGTGCATGTGACGTAGTAATCGAATGCACGGTCCCGTTTCGCGGAAATGGGTCATATTTTCCATGTGGCACATCTGATTTTGATGTAACATGACGTGATATATCTTTTACTTACCAGGATGTGTTCTTGGAATTTATTAAGCGTGGCGACATCTGAAACAAGGCATTTATGGGTGTTATTTCAAATGCAAAATACGTTGAATGGGCTATGAAACTAGGAATAGGATTAATGCAAGTGTATGCGCCTGCTCCCCATTTTTCCGCACTTAAAAGCTTATAGCACGCACTATCCTGACCTGTAGGATCCAACAATACTCCCATGTTGACTTCATGCTTCTTAACTCTAATTCCAGTTAGGATTCCCAATGATCGTGCCTTGCAATGCCAGCGATGCAGTTTGCGATTTATAAGATACCTAATGGAGGTCCCAATTTTTTTGAAACTAGTGGCATGGGAATTATTATTAAGGCTACGCATTAGAGATAAAATATACACATACTTTACATGGATGAATTGTCTACAAACATAACAAGGTTTGTATGGAGCCCTCAAAACGCAAGTCCTACTCGCACTTATCCAGATTTTATTAATTCAGATGCGTTAGGTGAGGTGACCCGGTTTCAATATAGTATAATGAGCTCAGACCTCATAGAACTCTTCCTCATAGTTTATCTTCAACAATTAGTTTAGTTTTTAATACCGTGGACTTAATTTGCAAGCCTTAATTTAAGCTCTTACAATAACATTTTCCTTTCAAACCCTTTTTATGAAACAACTCCATTGTAATAGAATAACGTTTCGCAGGCAGCTTTATTGGTTATAATTAAAGTGAGGGTTGTGACTGGAAACTTTCAGATTAAAGGGAAAACGGCGAGCTCCCGCGGCACCTGATCCAATCTGCGCATTTGAAAACTTTTATTATTATACACTTATTAAGTATTTCATTGTTGCATTTAGCTACGAACTTAAGCATTATCTATCATTATCATGAGGTTACTTTCGTCTTGAAGTCAGTACTGCCGAATACAAATTGTCAATATCCCACACATATCTGGTAAACATCCCACACATTATATAGTAACAGTATTTTTCTTTTATTTTCAGAACACAATCATAATAATACACTTGCACGAGTGGACTGTTACAGGACATGTATCGCCCACACATACGCCTACTTAATGGTTACTGAAGTCAATACGTGGGATAGAGGGTTCAACAAATATTCAATTAAGTACGTGAAATACCAACCTACCCTACAACTTTCTAGAGTTAGCAAACTATAATTATTACTAATTAGATATGCCGAACATTTCATCATTTAACGTACCTAACATACACAAACACACCCCAACACACTCATTACATCCCACACACATTTCACACCACACGAACACACTGCCCTTTACAACAGATATAGACAACACAACTGACTCGTTTTTCCCTACAAATATTTACTAACTTGTAAACCCATACGTCCCTCACTAAACCTTTTCAGCAATTCTATCATGTTCCTTGACCACAAGATACAGGCTTGCCCTGCGCGCCTAGTTTGAGGTACAATGATCACTGTGTTCTGTGATTGATATTGATTTTTTTTTAACGTCTTGCCTTTTATTTACTTAGAATCAAATTATACGACACACGCAAATCGCTTTGCAACATTCAAATTGGGATCACACAATTTGTATGACAGTCCCAGTTGGCACCAAGCGGCGGCAGAACAACGGGGATCAGCCCACGTAAATAATGCAAGGATAGTTCAAGCAATATTAGGAAGATGTCGGCGTAAATAGGACATATACCACTGTATTGATAGCTGTACACTGTACTGGAGCAAAACACCAATTTCGATTATATAATATAAGGAGGATATAAGGAGTGTAATATCCGATTGGTTAAGCACGCGTCTTGCAGGCACAAGGTCCTGGGTTCAAAACCTGGCTCGCATCTCTGGGTTTTTCGAGATCTATGTGCGAATCATAATTTATATATGATTATCACTTCATACGGTGAAGGAAAACATCGTGAGGAAACAAAGCTGCTTGTCTTAGAAAATCTAGCTAATTTTCGAAAGCCATGTGATATCCGCCAACCCGCACTGAGCCAGGGTGGTGGATTATGGCCTGAATCCCTCTCGTATTGAGAGGAGGCCCGTTCCCAGAAGTCGAAAGTTAAAAGGGGTAGACATTATTTTATTTTTTAATGTAAGTAGATGTGGCGATTAATTTAGATGAGGTTAGAGAAATATAATCGAGATAACTTAGTATACTAATCTGTACGGTGCTAATTAAAGGCTGTCAGTATGCTGACCTTAAGATGCTTTGAAATCTATAATACAAGGAAGCTTGGAAAATTATAATAGAAACTGATCATTCCACGTGTAAATATAGTTCATATTCCATAGTTCAGAAACAACTTTAATCAAGAATCCGAAGAAATAAGTTTCAATATAACTGTCACAGCGATTCAACAAATAGTCAACACAAGTAACAATTGTAACGTAGCATGTGGAGGCCCGACCAAATCGGGTTTTCAATTATCACTAGCATGTGGAGGCCCGACCAAATCGGGTTTTCAATTATCTAGCTGGTGGATGTCCATAAATCGATTATCGGTATTAATCTGTTGTCTATGACATAGTGGTGTCTTCATCTTTTTTTTCTTAATTCCTCTAGGTAAGGCTGACGTGTGTCCATGGTTATGGAAATGTTGTCGCGTTAGTATGTTACCCTACAATTGGGGGAGTATTTTACTCTGAAATGGGGAGAATTCGGAATTTCAGGGAGGCTATCGAGAGGAAAACCACCTGTGGCAGCTGGTTAGGGTTTAAAATATATTCCTTATAGGAAGTCTCGTTTATTAGTTTTCGTTTGGCGGTAACAGATGAAACAACGGGTTAAAAACATTGTTATGGTTGGGAAATGGGAAGAAAATTCGGGGACCTTTGGTTTCGTGACTGTTCACACATTTTTCTTTGGATTGTTTGTTGTGCGCACATCAAATGCCGGCAAAAGGCCAGGATTTATTCCGATATTCATCTGGCTGGTGAGTAATCGGCACTCTTTCGTTCCAGGTAGAAAGGATTGATCCCTGGATGATAAAATAGTGATTGTGTGTATTTTGCTCGCAGCCGGTAAAACCTTGGTGTGGAGGCCTGAGCGGCGTCATTGTCTGGAGATGTCCCAAGCGCATTGAAAGTAATCCGGGGTAAGCAAAGTAGGCAAAACCTTGTCCGGATTCTCAGGGACCGGCAATTTATGGACCTAGGTTGTAACCAAACATTATGTCCTGGCAGGTCGCGTTTTGGTGGCCGGTTTGGCCTGCGATAGCGCCCAGGAGGCGCAGGAAGGGCTCCGGAGGCTTGGAAGCTGACGTGCTCGGCGTTTTGGCGCCTGATAAAGGCCTGGTTGGTCTGTCTTATCTAGAGGTACTTTTTATACACATAAATTTCAAGTGAGTGATGGTAGTTACCCCAATCACGAAGTCAAGGGTCGGAAGAGACTACGTGCTTTGAGGGCTTCCCATTTGTTGGCCTGGAACACTGGAAAGTGTCCGTTGAGACATGGGTGATTCACCGGTTGCATCGGCCAACAATTCACAACTTAACATTTAAATTTTCTCTGTCCCTTATGGAACTTATTATTTGTAATTGTGGCACATTCACTGAGCATTACACCTAGACACCCTAGCATTAAGGTAGCTACCAATTAAGTATGTACTTCACCTAGGTAGGGTGCTCGGTGTAACTGTAAAGACGGACTCACCCCTCTGGTGACTAGCTTGGATTTAAGTGTACATTCGACATTTGTTTGTTACTTTTATTTTCTCACGGCAATGTCAACAGACTTATAAGCTTTGCAACCACTGTGTAACTACAGCGACAACACTACTTTGTTTGTGGTATTCTACCCATTTAGGAAATGGTTAAATAAGTAATTTTGGTTACTTTGTTTGTTGTATTCTACCCATTTAGGAAAAGGTTAATAAATAATTTTGGTTACTTTGTTATATTCTACCGAATAAATAATTATTTTTGTTACTTATGTAAACATTGTTTTTTTTCACAACAACAAAGTAACATATTTTTCTCATACGTGACACAATGAAACAAAAATATTTTCTTAACGTAAATTGTATCATTATTATAAAAATACAAGTAATGTTGTCGTTACAAAAATGGCTAAGTATTATATGTTAGTCCATACTAAAGAAGTCAAGAAGAATTATGATGTTATTTGGCATGTGGGGTTGCTTCTATGATATATTGCCGTGACCCCTTTGTGCCCATTATGCTGTTATTTATTGCCGTTATGGCATTTGTGAATGAGTTGAGATTCTCCTATACAATACATGCTACGATATAGCAATCGATGGCCCATCGATTCATAATTGCAGTTAAATGGTCCACTTTCAATAAATATACTTTGACGAGTAAATTACGCGTCTCAGCTCGTCAATTCACCATAATAGGCGATTCGCTTATAATCGTTCGAGCGCGTGCTCGCCTAGAGGCAATATGTAATATTCTTCAGAAATAGCCCCTGCAATGTCGTGAAATATTTTCCTCATTCCTTCTATATTTTAATGGGCGCTACCAATTGATTATGCTAACTATGAGTTGGCGTGACGGCGGTTCGCATTCTTGTACTCAAAGCATAGACGTTAACTGATTACCCGGCTTACTTATTTGTGTTAAAAATGCTTAATTAATTTACGGGAAAATTGTTGTTTCTTTTTGTTATGACTAAATAATGTGAAATTATCAATTGCCAATCTTTTGTACATTTTCTTTCAGCTTATATGATGAACTGATGTACATATTCCTTCGTTTCTCTTGATTCAAAATTATCATCCACTACTAGTCATAATCATATAGTTGTTGTTGCAATGCCTGGCGGTTTGATCTATTCTCTTTAGGTAGATACAAAACAAAACTGACTGAACAAAAAATAGTACATAAAGTCATCAAGGAACATGATAGAATTGCTGAAAAGGTCATACAAAAGTATAAAACACACCCATTACAATCCTCTGCGTCTTTCCCTGTGATCATGTTTTGTGGGACACAGGTGTGCAAGGGCTAAACTTAAACGGTTTCCATTATATTGGCCTACTAAGCACATAATATGCAGACTCTCGGAGACAGGAAAGATATGGAGATTGGGTTTGCGTTTTGTAAGTAAATTTCTTAAGATAGGTAGGGTCTCGGGCGGGATAGGGTTAATGTAATTCAAAACACCTTCCGGGTGTCTTTGCATGATTAGAAATAAGCTTTATGACAGTCTTTTAACTTTCTTGGTAGTACAGCCAAGGTGTAGCTAATTGACAACAGCTCATATAAGGGCTGACTCGACTGGGGTAGTACCACCCTGTCACAGAAGATCGGCATAAAGTAGTTATTATAGCTGCGTTTCGTACGGTGCGTGAGATAGCCTGAAGCCCAACCCCCTCCCTTCCCTTCCTTAGTTCCACTTCCTTTCAGGTCGGAAACGAGCGAGCAATGCCTTTGGCATTGCAAGTATCTATTAGCTACGCAGGACGTATGCTTGTTTACCGACTTTGTTCTTTAAAAAATAATTTTATGTAATAAACAACAGGTAAGCACTATTGTTGAGGTTCATATGACGTTATTTTGAAACTCATCCTTTTAATAAAACTATCCCTTAACCTATTTGAAACAGTCTCCAATATCCATAGGTTGTCTTATAGGTTGCATTTTCAATCTTGTCAGTGTTGGTGTTCTTCACGCTAAATGTCATCCCTCTCCGATTACAGATCATAAATTTGTCGCACCTTCGCAATGGTCAAAGTTAAAGCCTAAAGATCCGAGATAAAAGATTCAGGAAAGTGGGTCGACCACACAATCTTTCGCCGGAAGTCGGGAAAACTAAGATTCAACAAAACGATAGAAAAGTGTGTTTTGGATTTGGGAGTCTCGTTCTTCTCCAGCACATGCTGAGCCATTACCTTTCGGCACAGTTCGCGCTGAATGTGTTTCGAATGAATGTTTCTTTCTTTTGGTGGAAATAAGGGGAAGAAATACAGCATTTGCCTGGAAGATTTCAGTGCAGGTAGATGCATAACGTGCATAGCATTAATTTAATTAAATACTCTTTCACGAATACAATACTCAATTGTAATAGCAAAAGCAGATTCTAAAATCAGTTGAAAGAATTAATGAATAATTATAACTGAAAACGGATCTGATCACCTTTAAATCATTTGGGGAAAAAGTACTTTTTCTATCTCTCTACGTCTCAGAACTTGGTGAAATAAAAAACACATCAAAATGGTTTTCCAATATAAACACCGTGAATCGCAAGTATATACCTATACCTAATTTACTATTCCTCCACTTGTCGCATAATACACAGCACGTTGAACCCCGGGACACACCCAACCCCGGACCACAGCGATTAAAGAGGATAAATAGGCAGGATTCCTTTTTTCAGAACACGTGAACGGATCAGAGGATGCGTATCGCGGAAACGTGCGAGACAAAGGTGGGGGGACTGGGACTGGGAGGGAGACATGGGGAGGCTTAGTGTTGCCAAGTATTACGTAAGAGTGGGAATAGGCAGGGTGGTCAAATTATAAATTCAAGCCATCTTAACAAGTAGGTACCAGGTAGATATCTAAATTGAAACAGAATGACTTCTCAGCATGCAATTAAGACAGGTATAATCAAAGTACTTTGCCTGGGCAGGCGATATAATGAGAAAAGGGTAAAAAACGTGGTAGTGACAATTATTTTATAAGGGTTTCCGAATCTCTCATTCTAAATGGAAAATTCCGACTGTTTACATAATTTGAACGAGATTGATAAATGAAAATCAGGACGTCTCAGCGGAATTGTGGAATCTGCACTCCCTATACTCACCCCACCCCCGGTGAGGGGAGATCGCTCCCAAGACGGCACTTCCTTGTCGTGATGGCGGAAAACATGTTATTGGTCGCGACTCAAAATTGAACTGAATGCTTGAGCTAGATAGAGTATATTATCAACTTTAAATCGACTCGATGTTTTTGTTATCTTGTACACTATACAGTAAGGTATATAGTAATTTTACCGGTAAGATAGGTGACTTAATAGGCTATAGGATATGAAAAACATTCTTTATTGATTCGACTGTAGGTTTTTTTTTTAAATATGTAGTTTTCTTTAAACATTCGACGAGTGCGAGTCCCGAAACAAAAAAGTGAGTAAGTAACCAAAGTTTCCAGTTTCTGGAGTGAACTATCTGACGCTGAGGATGAAAAATCACTACATAGTATAAAACAAAGTCGCTTCCCGCTGTCTATCCCTATGTATACTTAGGTCTTTAAAACTACGAAACGGATTTTGATGTCGGTTTTTTTTTAATAGATAGAGTGATTCAAGAGGAAGGTATATATGTATAATACATGCATAATATAGTAGAGAAACACTGATAAAAAAATACCCGTGCGAAGCCGGGGCGGGTCGCTAGCATATTATATGCTTAATTTTTAACACTAATACAGTTGCGACGGATAAAATTGCGAATTCATTTGTAAATATTTGAAGACAGTATAAGTACTTCCAAGGTATTATGATTCAAGCTTTGCTCACTTTCATCGTACAAACAAAGGAAATGCATAGAGTCATAAGTAAAAGTTACAATTTATACTCAAGTGGGTGTCATTTCTACGATACTGACCTCATGGCATAAAACATTCACAATTTGCCTACGGTGTAGGCGGCAACACCGACTTCATAATGCTATGTTAATATCATTCATCAATTAGTTAATTTATTTTAAGAAACAGATGTTAATGGACTCATTTGTTTTTACTTTCAAAAGTGTCACGAACAAACGAACTTGTATATTTAAATTATTCATGAATCATCTTTAGTTTGGTTGACAGTAATATATTTTTAACATACAAACTACATTAAAAACACGTCTAGTATCATAAAAAGTTATATCAGCACAAAAAAAGCAGCAGGTATAAAACTAACAATAAAATTGTTAAATCTAATCACAAATCGCACGTCCGTACAAAACGGAACGCGAGCGGTTAATGAGCCGCGTGTCGTACCGCTATTGCGGTAGCATGACGTCACATCCGACGGAACGGTGCGCACGCGCACGTCTGGGCGTGTCGACGCGCCGCCGATATCGACACCTGATGACAGCACTGATTGACTGTTGTAAAAAGTTTAACAAATCTGTTTACATACAAAGGCATAATGGATTCCTAAGAAACGCTCGGGTCGACTGGTGTAAAAAACAAGATGTTTCATAAATGTTTTGGGAATATGTTACGTGCCTCAAATAACAACGAGATAGTATGATGACACGTTGAAAACATGGGACACACCCACTTTGCGTATTTTATTTCATGACGTAATACACGGAGCAATCTTTCAGCTCGGAAGTAGACATTAAGCTGATGCCTCTCTGGCTGTTCATCACTATGTCAGGCGTGTATTGACGGAAGTCTACTTAGATTATAAAATATATTTATTTATTAGCACGGTGCTAATTCTGTTGCCATCTTTCTCATGTCCGTAACGAGTCAGAGACAGAAATATATTAAGTCTGTCGAATTAAGTTCAGTTGTAATTTTAAAATAACAGAAATTGGGATTAATCCTACTAATATTATAAATGTGAAAGTTTGTGAGTGTGGATGTATGTATGTTTGTTGCTCCTTCACGCAAAAACTACTGAACGGATTTGGATGAAATTTGGAAAACAGATAGTTTATAACCGGGATTAACATATAGGATACTTTTTATCCCGATAATCCCGAAATTTTTGTTACGTTAAATACTACGCGGACGAAGTCGGGGGGCACAGCTAGTATTGTATAATGTTAAGCACTTATGTATCTTTTCAGAATTACAGTCACAGTACGTTTAGCAAATGATTATCCAATCATTTCAAAGGCCTTATATTGGACTCTATCACTCCATGAGTATCTTAAAACTACTCGTCTCCAGTATATTAATGAAAAGTCAATTACAACTATTACCCTATACCCTTATTGTCTGCTACTATCCTTTTACTAATTCAATTTCGGCTCGCCATGTCGTAACCCATTCACCTACTTATTGATATCACCCACGACGGCACTTGATTTTTTTTGTTACAACTGTCTGTCATAACATCGGTTTAATAAGGTCGAGAACCGAACCCCGCCCACTGTAGAGGCAACCAGTCAATCGTTACATCACAGTTTCACAGATAAGAAACGTCTATTTTATCAGTGATAACGTTAACGGTCAATGGAGTGGGTTATTGGGGCCTTTTAGTACAAGGAAATTGGGTAAAGTCGGGATCTATTGATGCCACTTAATAGTTACTACTGACAATAGTTTTTGTGTAAGTGGATCGGATCTAATTAGGCGTAGATATTGTGAGGTTTAAAATTCATATAAACACTGATTTTATAAGTCAAATCAGTTAAGAATAGAAGAAATAAGTATCTATGTAAATAAATATCGCCAGAGTAACACAAAAATTGTAAGACCCCAAACTAAGCAACGCTTTTACTATACTATACTTGTACCAGTACAATGAAATTCGATCCCATTGACACAAAAATATTACGAAAAGGCAATTTCCGGAATTAGCCTTGGCGGGACTCGAACCTAAAGCCACTCAGTGCAGTAAGCCGAGCGGCCGTCCCTCGAACCACTGCGCCAAATGTCTAAAAACACCCATAATATTCTTGTAACCATATTTCGCCTAAGGCCAATTGTCATTATACTAGGCACTTTGGCCCCAAATGAGAGTATTCGAACTATAGTTTAATCGCGCTGGCCCAGTGTAGGAACGCGAATTTGATGTCTGTCTACAGACGTGCAGGCGCGAAGCAAATGATAGCCATTATAAAAGATTATAACCGCACATAAAATCCGAAAATCCCAGAGGTGCGATCGGGGTGTAGACATGATGCCTCAGACCATCAAAGTGATCTCCTATCTCGCTGCAGCCCAAAGATTAATCTTACAGATAGAATACAAAATTAAAATGTTCCTACAGTTTTTCTCACATAATTCAACTTGTTTAAACAATATCATGGTGCCGCCGTTTGAACTCGCAAACGTCCAATTAGAATGACCCCGGGGCAATCATCCAATTGCGGCGCGGTTCACGGGTGCGCGGGCGCAGCGTTTTGTGCACGCACTCCTTTGAAGACTCAATTTGAGCCGCACGCGCGTTCTGATTTGGAAGCTACTTGTTTATGCCTTTATTTGGGAGTTAGGTTAGTAGTGTTATTTATTTTATTTTATTTTATCCGGAATAACTATTTCTTCTTCATCGGCAATAAATAATACATAAAGTTAAAACGATATCGTCTTTGTGCGATCTATCACAATCAAGATCAGTTAAAATACATTTCTTTGTAACGTCATTCAGATTGTTTATCATTTATCATCAATGACGTTATTGTTATCCAAAATATTTATCACAGATACGAAGATCTGAACAGCATTTTTTACACAAAATACTCTAAAATAAGATCGTTTAATAACATATTCCTCATGTACAGGTTGAAATAGAAAGGGTATACTTTTTTTTCAAAACTTAACTTTGTAATTCTAAAACTATCAGCTTGGAGGAAACTTGAAAAACAAAAGGTGTTATAGGAATACAGCTGTTGACAGACTTCACAAGTCTACAAAACCTGTAGTACTTCAACTGTCCCACAAAGCCGATAGTTTTAGATTTACAAAGTTGCAAAAAAAAATTGTATACCCTTTTTGTTTCACCTAGTATAAGCCCAATGCATTATAATCATGATTCATTTACATTAAGTTATTGACCTGTTTAGAATTAGGTCATAGCAACATTCGATTAAATCTTAATCATACCGCTAAACAATTAATTAAGCAACTTAATCAAATTACTCTAGTTCAAGATATAACACTTCATTATTTTAAAATTATTATTCCATTCTAGATAAGGGCAATGACATAATTTTAACGCAACTTATCTCGTATTGTCATTGATTTAGAAATGAAATATGATAACGTGGTCATTACAAATGCTCTCTATTTTAAATCTCAGTCTAATAACAAAGTTATGGTTGTCATAATTAATATTATAATGTGGCGGTTTTTACCTGCCCTTATTTCGGTCATTAACTGCCGATAAAATGTTCTATTATCATAATTCACGCGCGTGGCCACCAGATGTAGGTCAACGAGATTTTAATATTACCAGTAATATATGGACAAAAACTCAACGAAACTAAACTCAGTGGAGGCCCATGTCCAGCAGTGGACAATAATCGGTTGATTATGTTGATTTTGGCATTACTTATTATATTTCAGACACCTAACCAAGATATTTCGAAGCACCCAGAGGTCTGAATAATTAATCCATACTAGGTAGTATACCAAAACATTTAATTCCTAATAATCCAAAAATATTGCTTGCACCAGGCTTGAATATGCAATCAAGTCTGTAAGAACGAAGACAAGTCCTCCTAACGACATTCATACTGCCAAACGCAGACTTAAATCCTGTCTTTTAAAAGACTTTGCAGTCTCCTGAAAACTCCGCAACAAGTATATAAGGTCTATTAGCAAAGAGGTCAACGTATAATGAGAATGAATGCAGGTAACAGTAAACAAGGTAGCCACACTTAATTTGATTGGTTAATAAATTTATAACGCAGGGTCAGGCGCAAAGCGATATTTAATTGCATGTGTATGTTTTTTTATGGAGTATAAAAAATTGTGTGAGTTGTTATGTTGGAAAAGGATGGAACAAACCAAGAACTACATTAAAGGAGGACAACTGGTTTGAATTCTCTCAATCATGAAGGTTTATTTTTCTTATGTGATAAAGTCGGCAAACCAGCGTATGACCCGCCTGAGGATGAGCAGTTACCAATAGCATTGCTCGCACGTTGCCGGCTTGAAGGGGAGAGTGGGGCAGAGGGAAGGGATGCAGGGGGCTGTGCAACCAGCTCTCTCATCCATTGGACGAAATGAGGTATAATAGCTTTTTTGCGCCGATTTTCTGTGAGTGGGTGGTACTGCCCAGGCACAGGTTCGATTTATGGAAGTCAAATCATAGTGAAAAAAAAATGTCAAACAAAATTTGAGAGCAAAGGCTGGAATTTGTCTTGTTTTCCAATAGACCTTTTCAGTTACACAGCTATGATGTATGATATACTCGTACCTATGAAATGACGATTAGTTTGCTGATTACTCTTAATAGACATACCATTAACAGCAACAAACATATATGCTTGGAACATCAACCTCCTCGCTTTGAGATTAATGAATCTCATTAGATTGGAAATGCGAATGCATTACGAATGTTATTGACAACGATATGTCCCAGTTTGACAAGAACCAAACTGGGACATATTCTTGTCTGATAAGAGAGTAATAGTTAGTGAGAGATCTGAACCGTACAAATGATGATCTGCAACAATAACTGGTCATTAAAAAGCATTGAACGCGGCCCGAGAAAATCAATATGAGACGAGTCTGTCTCCACCCTATATGGGTCATCAAGCAGCGGTCGGGAGAAAAAACGGTGTAATGGTACCAGAAATAGCTTTGGAATTTATGGGTGATATTTTACCACCTTCGAGTCATGTCCTAAATTATTAGGGTGTGTATAAAAAAGTAATGGAGGTTTCAACGTCTGAATGTCTTGGTTTCCTCCAGGTATCTTTCCAATGGTCATAATGGTTAATAGATGTTGATTATTTACCTTCATAAGCAGGCTTGGTAGCATATCGTTTTCGGCTCATACGAGTATATTAACAACGTACAACGTACGGTCTGCAGAAGCTGCAACAAAGTCTTAAAGATCTCATTTTAACTTAGCAATTTGCAAGGATCAGTCAGTATTAAGGGAAAGACTTTTATTAAAAAGGTACATTAGGCCATTATCTTACGATCAAGATAAAATATTAAAATTATGAAAGTTTATATTGAATTAAAATGCTGAATCATTCGCGAAATATAAACGACTGACATCTCGAGACTGCAGTGCCGATAAACCTGTCAAAGGAATACAAAGTCAATATCTGTCTGATAATGATGATGTCAATGGAGAAAAAGTGAAAATAGATGTTTACAGTCCACCGATCGCCGCCAATGAACGTAAAAAAGCAAGGAATGCATTAAAAATTCAAAAAGAAGCCGCCGTTTTACTGACCGTACACTTTTCAACTTTGCCTTGGGAAACTACGTTTTTAATAATGCTCTTTTTCATGCCGCGCGGCTCAGGTCCGCTTGACGGGTCTTCACGGCTGTATTAAATAAGCAATTACATTATACGACTTTCCACTTTCGTGTTTCGTGAATGACATAACCAATTCGAATTATCATAAGAGAAATGTTACGAACAGTAACGTCACAACGAAATGTGTATGTGAAGGCTTACAGATGCGTGATATTGTTTAGAATTTGCATATTAAAAGTAACAATTATATTTGTCTAGATATCAACAATAGAGCAGTAACAGTAGATGAATGTAACGTTCAGAGAAGAACCATACATGAATGACTAAATAATTAGGTATAAGTCTGTAATTAATTGCACCAATACTTATCAAAGAATGAAAGGTTGCATACAGAGTAGTTATCTACAAAAGTAGGAACTACGGAAATATTATATGAATGAAACACGGGAAATAACTAATAAACATTATAATAATCCACTCGTTTGCCGCTTTTGACGCATGTTGTTGTTAAAACAATTTGCTTCCACTGAAAATTAGTAAACCAATTAACGGCGAAAAAGCTGAAAACTCTAAAGAATAACATGATCATATACAAGCTACACGTGTACTATAGATTAGGTGGGTAGGTAAAACACCGTAATATATTACGCTTTGCCTTTATATTGAAGAGTTTTATCTTAAGAATAACGACATCAAAGCCATAAAACTCAATGGTTATCATGATCTTGAAATAATCTATGTTGAAATGACTGATATCATCAGGTGGATAATTTTGGAATAGCGTTTCAGAATTAATTGTAGATAAGAGAATTAAATAAGTAAGCGATTTGTAATTTTTACTTATTTAAGTTGCCTTACATGATAGCTTATTTTAATTCACAAATAAACATACTAAAAAGAATCGTATGCTGCATTCATCTAAATACGAAGCCGACCATTATTTATATTTACACTGAAAGTCCCAGGATGATCAAAGCATTAAAATTAAACGCTGGTTATAGGACCAAATGGTTGCCCTGTGGTACTCTCGTCTTTGTAATGATATAACGAAAATTGTTTACGTAACATCCCGTTTAAGCGTCAAAATTGCTTTGGTGTGTCTGATGGGCTCTTGGGAATACAGAGAAATAGATAGGGAGTTTAATTTTGAAGACAGTTCATAAATCATTGGTTGTCTCAGCCCACTTAAACGTGTTGGATAAATTAGTATTACAGTTTTGTTTTAACTGGTTGAAAAACTGAAACTAACAGTCGATGACTTAGCTCCTTAAGTTTTAATGAGACTATAAAATATGTGGTATGTTGCCCTGTCATTAGGTCTTTTACAAGTTGACTTAGAGTACAATTTAGAAATCTATGTATACCCATAACGTAAATTGCCATTGACTGCTCGGGTGTATCAACATAGCAACTCAAATCATCACATAGCACTCGACTTTATTTAAATACATCATCAAGAAAATATTCGTTCAACCAAAACATATAATAGATAAGATCATCCAAATATAACAACTCAGGCGCTTATAGTGTAAAACTTACTTTAACAACTTCGGTGTTTCGTTACACTTAAGTTAGTTTTCCAACTAAATTGTACAAGATCCATCCAGCTGTGAGCGAGGCGTCTAGTTGTTTCGTTCTGAATATTGATTTGATACCACAAACATCTACTTAATAACCTTTTTAACACGGACTATTAGGTCTCACCCAAATCAGACCAGATTTCTTCGAGATATATAGACGAGATATATATATAGACAATCAGTGTTCACTTGCTAATTAAGTTAATGGAACTGCTAATAGCATTTGGATTGTAATGACCTGAGAATTAAGTAACTAATTCTTGTAAAGGCACTTCGAAAATACTCATTAAATTTCGCAAATAGTCTCAGCAGTATACTGAAACGTAGGTACTTATTGAATCTACAAACCATAAAAGCAACTCAGTTTTGCCGACGAAAATTACGTCCATTGGGATATAAACCACACAGTTCGCTACACCTGACGAAATAAAATATTGCCCAGTTACTAGGCGGAGGAAGTGTTAACAAACGTTCAGGACTCGTAAATTGTCCCTCGACACCTCATAACTGGCGCCCAACGTGGGGCCGCAGGGCGCACCTAAAGCAATTTTCCATTACGTACAACAGTATAACTGTGCGAGTGAGACAACAGACTTAAACATCATTACATTAAAGATCAACCTCCTTTGTTTCGGCTCTAATGTCCGTGATTACTTTTGGGTGTTAAAGCAAAATGAACTTTATTGATGAACCAGAAAGATTCGATATCGTGGCTTGTTAGTTTTAATAGGGGAGGGTCTATGTCAGAGGGAGCGAGTGGGGCCATGAAAAGCGGGAACGTAACCGGGTAGGTTGAAGCCGACGCGACAGTCTGGAGTGAAGATCCAAAGGCTTTTGTTTAGACAGAACGAACAAACACCTTAAAGAAAATTTACTGTAGGGAATGATAAGAAGTTACGACGCAGAACAAAAGCTGTGGGAGGAAAACACGGTACTAAAGAATACTTTGCGTTTTATAATCTATCTAGTGTTACTACAAAACAAGAAACGCGTTCATCACGTGTTAACTGTTTGTAATAACACCGATATTGTGTTTATCTATACAAATAAATAAAATTGGAGTGTCTGTTTATAATATCAAAATAACACCTTTTCACTAATATGAAAGTACATACGACACCTATAACAGAAACGCGATTAAAATTTTTGAAAAAATTTTTTGTCCGTCTATCTTTCTGTCTGTCTGTCTGTCTGTGTGTTTGTTCCGGGTAATCTCCGAAACGGCTTGACCAATTTTGACGGGACTTTCACTGGCAGATAGCTGATGTTTTAAGGAGTAACTTAGGCTACTTTAATTTTAGAAGAACAATTAGGGTTATGCGCAAAAAAAAAAAACACATGAAATCAAAGAGTATCTCCGAAACGGCTGGACCGATTTTGACGGGAATTTTACTGGTAGATAGCTGTTGTTATAAGCAGTAACTTATGCTACTTTTATTTTAGAAAAACAAAATTTAAAAGAATGGGTCCTGTAGCGCGGGCTCAGATCGCGGGAGCGGGCTTTTTTGTTAAGTTAAATTCCACGCGGACGAAGTCGCGGGATCAGCTAGTAAACATTAAAAGTGAACCTAATTGTAACTCACAAATATGAAGATGGTCCAGTGAGCGGTATGAACTTGTGTGGGATAAAGATCACGGAAATTACATTAAAATATAACAATATCGATACCACTGTAGCGAGCATTATTAAAACTAATAATCATGGCGAGAAATCCACTACCCCAGGTTGCTGCGACCCCCTAAGCAACATACCCCAACTGTACAGCCCAAACCCCTGTCTGGCCAAGGGGCAATTTGTCAAATGCCTATCCCTATCCTATGACCTATCCTCACACACATCCCCTCAAATAAAAAGCATTTGAATAATCGAAATGATGACGTAGCCTTCGATAGTGGCAATAAGGCAGGTGCAGTAGCTATAAAGGAAATGGATCAGCAGTTTATGAAGTTGGGTCACGTGAGATTGCTATTTCAGACATTGTTTTTACTGGTTTAGGTAAGAATTAAACTGGGGTGTTGGTTAAAAGTACTTAAGTATCAAAATAAGACAATATTACACATCTAACTAAATAGGGAACTAACTTGCTGCGCGAGGCGCCGCTCACGCGCGCACTCCGCACTCTCAACCTCATTGCTGAGGACTTGGACTTATTCTGTTGCACTTTGGGTGAATTTACAAGAACAGCTACACATAGAATTTGCTATGTAAATGTATTTAAATAAAAACAGTTATATAATTTTTAAGATTGCAACAATATCGCATTGGGTCTAGCCTGTAAAGATATTTGTATGTATTGAGAAAATAAATAAATAAATAAATCTATTTCTATATGTGATCAATATAGTCTAATGCTAAAGTCCTTATAACAATGCGAACTATTATGAGGGGTATGATTACAGCAATGATAATTCAAATTAAACAGAATATGGATTTTTCTTTAAGTGTGCAATACATATTTAGTGAAACGCAATTTTTAGACAGTATTCGATCAAATTCAGCATACAGATCTAACACTATTTTTTGTGGTACTAAAACTTGATTGGTTTCTAATTTGATAAGAATAAAACGATTGTTTGGTGTCTAAGTAACCTTGAAGGGCGATTTGTAGCGTGTAATTTATTTTGGAGTGATCCAATCTATTTAAAACTGTGGAACATTATAGTACATTGTTACACGAGTGGTGAAAGTGACTTATTTTTCCTGAGACGGGGTTTAGCGCCCGAGCGTAGCGAGGGCGCTAATAGTTCGAGGGACAAAATAAGTCTTTCACCCGAGGTAAACACTGTGCTTTTCATTACGAATACAAGGAAAATAAAAATAAAAACAGGAATTGGCTAAAGAAATAATACAAGGAAGCATGAACAATACTCTACAACTCGAAAAAAAAAAGATCGGATTGCCGCCTATTTTGTTTTTTTTCGTTGGCCGGCCAACTTCATTATTTAGCCAGTATTTTTAATTTTCATTTTTAAATATTTTGACCAAATCTATGTTATTTTAAAGAAATTGTTGAAACTAAATTATAATTAAGTCATTTAAAAGTATATATTCTTTATTTAATACTCAACTTTATGTTATTTCAATTTTACATCGTGCTGTAATTGAGTGACTGTAGAAAAAGTTTGAACATGGTTCCATAGAAATGGAACTAGTTTTTTTTTTATAATTTGACAGCTGTCAGTTGAAAGTGATTCTCCCGGGCCAGAAAAGTATTACTTTCAACCCGCTCCTCAGGCAACTTCAGACCTACTTTCAGAGTATGAGTAATGAAAAATTATTTTACAAAACAATTCCTGTGATTACAGATTTAATAGTTCTAGCCTAACAATTAAATGACATTAAAAACCGAGAAATCCAGTAATTTATTTTTCACTTTCAACTACATAATGGATCATTTCCAGTATTACCCTGAACATAGACAGTGCAACTTACAAGCATACTTTCAGATTATTTAGATATCATAGCGAGTAAAAAAAGAAATGAGAACCATTATTATATACAAAAACGGCTTCTTTATTAATATTCCGTGTCTACCCCTATCCATGAGTCACCAGCCATCATGGAGGGTGGCCGAGAGCCTACAGGAGCGATATATTTATAGAGTTTATCGTCGTTTTATATCGAACCACTGCAGCGACTATTAAAAGCTGAGCATCATCGTCATCAACGGCCTGTTGTTCAGTTTTATGTGTTGCAGGCCCTGTTATAAAAAATGGCGTCAAAATTAGATTATTGCCTTTAAAAAAATCCATAAATAATTTTTATGATATTATATAGAAATATTAAATAGTCGTATTTTCCTTGTAAAGAGCATTCAAAAAATGCTCTTCAAAATTTCTGTAATGCTTTCTCTGTAAGTTCATTATGAGTGAATACTATATCAAGTTTTAGTAATATCGGATAGCTGTTCCATCCATTCAGACAAGGATAAAACGTGAACATGCATTACTCTTTTCATTTATCGCCTCCGAAACGATCGGGATAAATCCCTTTTACCTCAGTTTGAATTTGTTGTGTATTACGTCGTGGTCAATACTGACTAATGTCTTTTCATTCCGACCTCCCGTTTAATGTATTGAAAGTTAGCGTGTAACCCGAAAGTTATGATATGGCGCTTTTTGAAGCGTCAATAGCCTAGAGGTTAGAGGGGCCGTCCTCGTAGCTGAGAGGTTCCGGGTTCGATCCCCATCCTGGCCATTAAACTATTGACGTGAGCCCACTCCTAGCACAAGCATTAGCTTAGTTGGAGGGGCTAAAGGGAATACTAGTAATGTGACAAACACACATTGCTAGTAATCTTTAAAAAAAAAAAAAAAAAAAATTTGCGACTTTGATGGAATTTCAATTCTTGCCGAGTGTAAAATAAGCCAGGAGGCTTATTATATACTCAGCAAGAAATCAACAAATTCATTAACAAGTCAGTATCACAATTAATTATTCCATATTACAATTCAGTATCAACAAATTCAGTCTTTAGTAATGTATTGGTCCTCCAATACATTACTAAAGAATTTGTTGATGATTTATTAAAATCTAAACTGTAAGAGCGAAAGCAAAATATGACAGCAGATTATGTAATGATAAGTGATATTGCAAATGTGATGACAAAGGAAGAAAATAGAGAACAGCCAACTAGATTATGATGATTAGTGTGATTTGACAAAAGATAATGGTCTTCCAACCGGATGATAGAACTATTATTGATGTTTGACGACAGAAATTGGTGATTTGCAAATTTGCAAATGTGCGTGTTACCTTAACAGCTGTGGAGCCAACATAAATGACTGTATAGTTGACGCTTTGAAAAGTTTCAAGGCGTGACTAAAAAGCTATTGTTTTCAACGCTGGCGTCGCGCGCTATAGCAACAATGTGGTATACTAGTCTATGATGTGTTTCACTATTTCGCAATGGCGTTTAGAAAACCACCTTCAGACTAATTTCCTTGTTTGTGTTGTTATGTATTGTTATAGTTATTGGAGCACTTGTTGATAGGTTTGTTACTTCCCTGTTCATTTTCTCTGTTAACATTTGTTGTTTTCCTGTAGGAGACAGGCTATTATGTAGTAGAGTCTAGTCATCCATAACAATCCTTAATGCTGATAGTTTCTCTGACCAAGGATTTGTTTGCCCGGGAACGGATAATATTAACATAGTTAAAGCATAGCGAATTAAGGAAAACGCTTACGAGTCAAAAGCAGACTATGTAGAAAACCTAACAACGAAAGCAAAAGGACACACCCCATATTTTTTTCGACAGTCAGTAACAACCAACAAAATTATCAAAGAGAATACCCATTACGCTCCGTCTACTAAATAAGTAAAATTACTTATCACAAAGGCAATCTTAATAACGTAACTCGGAAATGGTAACAAGCTAGTTACGGGACTATCAACGGTAATACAAAAAAAAACAACGATTCATTCATTCAAACTACACATTTGTTTGAACCACGTTTGGACACATTCTCACTGGGTTTCTGAATAAATTACACATAATAATAATTCGTAACAGTTGGTACTGTACATAAATGTTGGGTAAACTAAGCGAGCTAGCTTTCTAAAATAAACGAAACGGCTTTAAAAATACAAATTTCGTTTGGAATATTGCAGTCGTACATTGGGCTATAAAACATCGAGACGAACATTACCTTAAATTTTCCTTTTTAAAAATGTTATCAAAGAATATTTTGTACCTCAAATACTTCTTCAGCGCTTTATTACTTAGCTGAATAAACAGTAAGATGTTGATTTATAATATTTAATACTCTCTCTACAAAATTATTTCATCATTTAAAGAAAGTGTTTACCACTGAAATCATCAGGCCAGTTTTAATTCTGGTCACCTTGAAATTCAAATTTACTAAACTGTTATTGATATTGCTACTTTCAAAATAATTGGACCGCTATAAATTCACAAGCGTGTCACTAAACATACAACAGCGCGTTAACCAATGAAATCACTATTTGTCTTTGTAAACATATCCTGCACAATATATATGCAGAATCTAACGAACCACTTACTCCCCGTTTATCAATTAACCATTCATAGTAAACTAGCGGGGGGCTTTTTTATTGCTCTCAGTGCGAAGTCGGAAACGAAGCATCGTTAAGGTCCGCTGGACTAGAAAATGACAGGGCCTGAAGAAGAAAACTTCCAACGCAAACTAGATGTAGGCAATGAAGCTATAAATATAAATACACTAGATGAGCCCGCGACTTCGTCCGCGTGGAATTTAACTTAACAAAAACGCCCGCTCCCGCGTTCCGAGCCCGCGCGACAGGACCCATTTTTTAAATTTTGTTTTTCAATAATAAAAGTAGCCTAAGTTACTCCTTAAAACATCAGCTATCTGCTAGTGAAAGTCCCGTCAAAATCGGTCCAGCCGTTACAGAGATTACCCGGAACAAACACACAGACAGACAGACAGACAGACAGACCAAAAAAAATTCTATCGCGTTTTAGCCAAAGGTGTCATATGTACTTTCATATGCATTTAGTGAAAATGTATTATTTTGATATTACAAACAGACACTTATTTGTATAGATAGATAATAAAAGCATTCGCTTAATTTATAGAAATGATCTCTAAGACTTACGTAATTGATACATTTACGACGGAGTCCTTTGATTATTGTTACAAAAGAAAAATGAAATACTAACGATAGCTACATCAATAATGGGTCCTTACGGGGGCGTATTCACCAGAGAAACAAAACAAATAGGCGGTAAACAGACATCCATATTATGTTTATTCGCAGAAATAGAATAACAGAATAAGTTTACCTAAATTTAATAAACCGCCAGAGGCGGTCAATGTTCAACGAATGTATTAGTATAGTAACAGAACAAAACAACGCAAATTCATCTGACTGGATGATTATGGTAATGATTTCAAAGTAAAGATAAATAAACAAGGACCGGTAACAATTTCCCAAGTTCATAGCAATATTGAACATGATCCCGAGTCGTTAGTTCGCGTTATTTATGTAAGATTCAATATTAATATTCAGTTTGTGTAGATTTTCGAAAACAATTAGAATTTCAAATTGAGGAGGAAGATACTCATAACAATTATTGATCTAGCCTAGAGAATCTTCAAATCAAAATGTTGAGTCGTGAACCAAAAACAATAATTCAGAAGAGAACAAAAACATTTATCTCGGGAATCCCGAAGTTGATCGCGAGTTCCAAGCTCGAGGTCGGAATCTGTTTGTGGAAAATTCCTATTAAATCTGTCTACATTTTCAAAGGGAACTTAAGAGGCCTACATTAAGAAGATTAGAGACTAGTTGCTCGCTTTTAATTAATAGATGTTTCTTTCTGTTGTTCGAATAACGAATTACGACACCTGTGGAAATTTCAGTTGCTAATTATAGGGCAAAGGGGAGGAATATTTTAGAAAATCTCATTAAAACAAATATTGGCTTGAACAATTTACCAATAAGAGTAGAACAGCATTTCCTGAAGTTATACAATTTCATTTAAAATCACAATACAATAAATATGAAAATACACGAGCAGACCAAACGTACACGAGGCAAATTCAATAAAAGCAGATGAATTTAAATGAACAATGACCGAACCGTCTGATTCGCTGGTGCTCAGGGCGATATTTGTACAATGAGCAAAGAGAATAAGTGTTGCATGAATACGTACACAATTGTATTGTATAAACTTTATAAAGAATAATATTCTAACAGCAGGTCAATAAAAACAACTAAAAACTAATCTCATGCGATAAATTATGATAGTTTTGATATGGCCACATAAAATAAATATTATAATCAACTATTATGACGCTATCTCATTTCAGCTATTTTGTTAAATCTGTGAGGCAACCTAAAAAAATAATATCCACAGATAAATCGCACTGTTTCGCTTTAATTATTACATCTACTCCAAAAAATATCTTCTCTTCATATATAATAACCACTAGTTTAAGAATATTGTCTAACATCGTGACATTGCGGAATAACATCATAATTTTACATGGCAACATTAATAACATTTTATTGCTGGCGGATATTAATGTACTAACACGTAGGAAAGGGAAGTTAAAGTAGGAAATAAAAGTTGGAGGTTAACATTTTATTGAACAAACAACTATAAATAAATATTGTGAGACAAGATATTAATAAAGCTAAACCTTTTAATAAGAGATCGTCTCTACAGTCAAGCGAAATTATCTATTATCCTATTGATGCAATTCAAACCAACTCTACTAGCACATCCAAAACAGTTTCGAACGTTCACAAAAAGAATCACGCAATAACGCATGTAACACGTGGGTCAAACCCCTTGTTTAAAACCCTCGCATTTTCGAAATAGATCTTAACGCTATAGAAATAAGGGTGGTAGAGACAAGTGCATTAACGAACGCCCCTTCCACAATAAATTACTGCAAGCAGTGCAACTTGAGGGTGCAGCGGATCGATAGAGCTGCGAAATATTCGGGTTCTCGGTATTAATTTGTAATTGGTACTAAATGTAAGTGGAAATAGATTTCTGTTGACAATATACAAATGTACATCGATATGAAATGTTTGACATTAAACGTTATCAAACTTTAAGCTTGTTGTTATTGTTATCATCAATAGTTAGCTAACTAGCCTAGCTTCCTAGCTGAACTGTGGTCCAGAAAGGTGGAGAAGATTGCGCGTTGCTCATTTCAGAAACCTGGGCGATCCTAAATAATACATTCCGGGGGGTGTATATGAGCTTTAAGATTTTACTGAAATTATATTTGACCTCGAACTGAACAATACATTCAACAATAAAGTCGTACGTTTTTACTTGGATCACTGATGGAAATTGGATGAAAAGATTCAAGTCGAATATCGCTTCCGCAATACAAGACTCGTATTATGCCCGTGCTAAATTACAACGTACCTACGTATCTCAAAGCATACGTTAGACAATTAGAGACACACGCCTTTACGCAAAATCCTTAACGACGCAGTTATGTAAACTTTTGTACTAAATACCTAATTCAGGTGAACAGTATTGTACGTTAAGACCTCATTTACATAGAAAACTGAGAGACAATTTAAACTGAAGGCTATGTATTACGAGCTCTTAGCAACAGAGAACAGACATTAGAATAATTACCTACCCCACGAGTTGTAGAAACAGGAGATAGGTAGTAATTACACATTGTTAATTAAAATTTTAAATATTCATGTTCAAAAGACATACGAGGTAATATTGAGAAAAAGAACAAAATGAAAGACTGCTCGCTTATCGTAATGCCGATATTAAAAACGTAGAGAGCTATCGGCATTATATTATATTACATCTTTAGGCACCAATTACAAATTACATCTTTTTTTTATGGATAAGCGTGACAATACAGTACTTTCTGGACAATCCAAACCAATTAAACGAACAGCCGTATATGTAGGATACTAATGGTATCAAATAATGAACGAAGGTGAACCTGTAACCGGGCCAAAATAATGACTTAAAATTAATCGATCGTAAATGCTTCAAAATCTAATTGAAAAGAGACGAAACAAGCAACGCTGGCAAAGCAATTCTATAACATAACACAATACTGTTTGGCCTTCCCCCCCAATGAACTTGCTATCGATTTTCAGGAGGGCGACGACCAAGCCAACATTTTTTTGATACTATAGTGGAGTAATGTCGAATATTTCTGCGTATTGAAACCTGGGTAATAAAAATAATCGTCAAGAAAATGCTGTCGAGTAAATGGCGTTTAAAACAATGTTCACCGGTGTATAAGATTATGTAATCTTTAGAATCATTTAGTTAATCTGATACAAAGAATGTGGAGAGCGTGTATGTTTATGATATTGTTACGTTTTAACGGCAAGCTGACGGCTCGTTATTTACTCATGAATGAGTTAGAAAAATATATTTAGAATGTAAACTATATTCTCGTACATCTGCAAATTCAGAATTCAATTATATCCCGACAGTATAATTTTTTTGTAATACTCGAGTATATAAAACTTGATTTTTCCGTTTATATCATTAGTAAGGAGAGTGACAAATTTGATTTGGATTTTTTTCATAATTCAGGATCTGAAAGTGCTCAGAGTTAATTTGATGACAGCCATTGTCTGAGCAATCGAGTCGTGCTCGTCGCCGCATTGTTTGGTTTCCCAAATAAAACGTATAAACGGCAGACGGGAAAGTGGAAACAAAAGTGTCATGGCTAATTTAGGGTTCACGAGGGTATTTTATTTTGGAGAGCTTAATTACCCGAGACCTGATGGAAAATTAGCAGATGTTGACGAGACAAAACATCTAGACGAGACAGTACAGAAATCTAACTGAAGATGTCACACAGATGGAACAAAACTAACCAAGTGACAAGAGAATAGATTTATTTAACATACCTAAGTTTTTTGAGGAGCTCGTTCAAACCTTAATCAGGTTCGCGTCCAAGGATGACATGTAATAAAATTACCACGACCTAAGTTCTGAATAGCAAACTGAAACTCGGAGTGAAATTTAAAATGTATGCAAATTCAATGTCCAGGGCTTTCATGTCGTGTACAGGACCTTCTACTTTAAAAACCTTTAGAATAGGACGTAAATTAAGAATGATAAATATCTTTCCTATACATTTTCATAAAGCTTTTTATACTTTAAGTTCCTTAGTACCAAATTGTGGAATTATCTCAAGAATTTTAAGCCAGCCTCCTTCATTTCTATGCTATATAAAACCTTCCATTGAGATTAAAAAAGAGAAAAAACAAATGCCTTTCAGCAAGTTTATTTTTTTAATTCCCCTGGAAATTATGTTTTTAAATTTCACCCTCTGTTTCATAGCACTTTCGGTGAACGAAGTTAGCCGAGTGTGATCATTTCAAATTGCAATTAAGCTTTCTTTTTCATTCGAGGAAAAGAAGTGTAATAAAGGCAACCGTGAATATTTAATACGACATGACATAGAAATGGTATTACTAGCCCACAATTTAACGGTCATATTATGATAAATAATATTATCAATCTTACGGAATCTTCGGAATAGAACCAAAAATACAGCTATATATCTTGGAATGAGCTCCCATTTGCCTTGTAACACGATGTGTTAGTTTGTTGAACCTTCTGAATAATGTGATCGTGTGATGCGACACGTGTACTGTACATCTGACATTTGGGATGGGTGTCTCATGGGCACTATTAATTAACAATATGGCGGAGGTCTTTTGGTTAATGAAGGGAATCTGGCTACTGTTTAGATTAGTAGGATCATTATTTTAAGCGACGTCGTTGTTATTACACCTGTCAGCTTACAAGTTTAACAGTTCATTAACGAAAGATTAATTTTATAGAAATTATTTTGTTCCTTGTTTGAAAATATCAAAATTGTTGTCTGAATTCGTTATGGCATCAAGTAGAATTAAATGTTTGTTAAGTTCGATCACTTCTTAGTTCGCTTCCGCCGTAGATGCTAGTTGACATAAGCTACGGTCATTTTAGTGCGTGCGTGACAAGGCCATTCGTTATCATGGTAACATAGAGTATTCGTGTTAAACAATGTTGTAATACATTGACTTAACTTCCGAATTATGTCACGACTGTTCACTTAAACTTGAAACTTAAAGGAATAAGATCATATTCATCAAATCAGACAACTCTTGGAGTTAAAACGCGTTGAACTAAATACAGCCGTTGCAAAACAACGTTTACAAACTATAAAGCAATCTATTCATAGTATTTTACATCGATGTCGTTTTGCTTTTGATTTGTTCACTCAAGACAATCTTTAATCTCTCCACCAGACGACTTTGAAACTTTTATACCCTTTTGAAAGCAAAACGCTCAATAAATCCATGTTCAATGCAAGATTTCTTTGATATTCGACGAAACATATCCACCAAAGCATCCCGATCCGAAATCAATTTCAATCCTTTAAGCGTCATTGAATTTTATACACAGGGCATCACCCGCGCCTTTCGTGTGCTCTATCAAGTGTCTGTTAGTGTCCGACACTTCCGTTTCTAACAACTACTGATTTATGGTCTCTTACAATTTATCAACCGCAACGAATCCCAATCAGTCCAATTCGGGATCTTTGTTGTACGGGTGTGAAATTGGACTTGCACAGAATTTATTACCGTAAATGATACGTCACAGATTTTGTAACTCGATATCCAGTCAAAAGCATGAGTTTGAATGCATAATGAAGACACAATGAGGAATAATAAGAGAGCCAAAGTGGATTAGAACGCCAAAGTTCGAACTGAATATTAATAGCAACCTAAACCATGTAGCCTCAAAAGAAGATGTTTGTTTTCATTTTGTTTTGTTGAAGATCGACAGCATCGGCTCAATGAATAATTTAAGTTCGTTGAACGCATCAGGAAGCATTCTGTTGTAAATAATATCAAACATAAGACACAGTATGTTAAACTGAACAAATCTGCAGTATTTACGTAAAATACACATTTATTGATAAATAATTTACACGTAAGCATATTGGGCTCTGAGTTTAAAAAATAAATGCTTTCTTGTAGGATCTGAATTGATGAAACAGCGTGAGAACAAAACCAAGGATAAACACAGCAACTGCGGACAAAAAAATCCTTGAAGATGCAACTTACAGCGATAAACGGTACCAACATTACGCTCAATCAAAACAAACCTCAGTGGGGAGTGCAGTGGCCGTGCGCGACCGTGACTCATCTATCAAGTGCATACGTGCGCCCGCGCCGATGCCACGGAATTAGACCGCGATCGCATTTGTTATACGGCTTAGTTTCAGACTTTTATTTTTTCCGTGAACCATGTTTATAGCTATTAAAAACAAATTGGAAATGGGGAAACAGTTTCGAACTGAGAAACCGTATCTTTGATCAAATTTAAGATTATGACACGATAATAAACATCAGACAATCCCTCTGAATCATTCAAGAAATTTATAGGATACTTTACTAAACATCATGATTACAAAAATGATAAAATTTCGATAACACAAAGGAATAAAAAATTAAATGTCCGCTACGCGGCGAAAATAACAAAAGTATTTCGGATTTGGATGAGTTAACAGCATCACCAAACGTCGGTGGGAGCGAGATCTCTAAATATGGACGTACCAACGCGAAGAACGGATTTGACCTTTTTGCGCGTTGATGACGATGATGCAAAAGGATGACATACATCATGTCTGATGCTAAATTTGAAGACAACAAGCACGTGTTGGTACAGTCAGTAGATAACCTTTTTAGAGACTAGTCCGAAGGCACAATCCACACATTTTCCTAATGAGATGATTCTTTTAAAATAACGGTGTATTGGGTTGCTGCCGTAGGAACTTAGGTACCAGAATTAAATCTATAAGAAATGATTCCTGTGTGGGCTAGCCTTGTCGATCTCGCAATATTGATAATGCTCTGCATGTTATGCTTGGAATAGTAATGGCCTCGTAGGATCACGAAAATATTGTCTTGATCAAATCTATGAAAGTTATGGGATGGTTGGAGTCTTTAGTTTTATTTATGGCACCATTTTACAATCATAAAGTCTTATAAATAGGTTAATAGATACAATGTAGCTAGATTACTTCCTTATAGGGAATCAAATAGTGAAGAAACAAATTTAAACGTAGAAGTTGAAGGCCATACATCAACAATACATAACAACAGTTACATTTTTACTCAAGTAGGAAGTTTCATTGTCAGTTTGTTACGATTTGTCGGAACTGAGTCGAGGTCGATGCAAAACATTGAACAATAACTACATTGTATTTCCAAAGTTACCTGTATGAAAAATCACAGCCACAAATGCACTCGGACGAGAAGTGGCTTGTACTGTGCGTTACATGCAAATTTAATTATTTGTCAATAAAAGGGCTTACTCATAATATATCTTCAGTCTTTCGACGACTGCATAACCTGGCAATTGTTATAGAGGATCTTTCATGAAATATAGTGAAACCTTTAAAATATTGTGAAACTAGCTGTGCCCCGCGACTTCATCCACGTAGTATTTTAACTTAGCAAAAATTTCGGGATAAAAAGTATCCTATTTGTTAATCCCGGTTATAAACTATCTGTGTTCCAAATTTCATCCAAATCCGTTCAGTAGTTTTAGCCTGAAGGAGTAACAAACATACATACATCCATACTCACAAACTTTCGCATTTATAATATTAGTAGGATGTTATAAGAACTAAATTTTTGTACAGATTGTTAAGTAATCGATTATCGATCAAACGTTTCTCTTTGTAAAGTCTCTCATGTATCAATGTCGAATTATCTCATTCTTTCATCAATCGATGAATCGATAGACGGTCAATCGATTAAAATGTGGTAATACCCTAAACTATAGCGAAGAAGATAGCGAATCAGATTTTAATTTGTGATGCATACAGAGTACAGTACAAATTATAATCCACTACATAGTATAAAACAAAGTCGCTTCCCGCTGTCTGTCTGTCCCTATGTATGCTTAGATCTTTATAACTACGCAACGGATTTTGATGCCTTTTTTAATAGATAGAGTGATTCGAGAGGGAGGTTTACATGTATAATACTTGCATAATATAGTAGAGAAACACTGATAAAAAAATACCCGTGCGAAGCCGGGGCGGGTCGCTAGTACTTAATAAGTTGTTTTTTGTCAGTTAACAATTAAGTAAAATTTAAGTGGCTGCTTTGAATTAATTGGTGCATTTACTTTTAGTACCAATGAAAGGCGAAGGTCAGTTGCTGCAATTGCACAAAATGTAGTTCATGAGTAATGTACTGTAGTACCTACCTACCGACAAATTTAATTTTAGTAAATAGGAAATAAAGTCAACGCAGTTTTACTTTCACTTTTTCCAGACAAAACGTATGATACACGAGACGGATATCATTGGACTGTGTAAAACTATAATCTATAGTGTATGGAGACAGCAATGATCCATTAGAAGTCTATAAATTTAAGCCAAAAATCAAACCCAGATTTAACCAAAGAAAATTTATTATAGTGCCAACGCCGCCACACACGTAAAAGCAGCAGCAGTAATGGGCGAAAACCATAAAGATTGCGTTTATAGGTCACATTATTGAGTGTGATAACACCCTAGTTGTAATGCTAGTGAAATTTATTGCGCAATTACTTTGACACATGAAGTCTAATTGCATGTTCAACACCCGTATGAAAACCGATAACGTCATTAGATTTGATGACGTTAAAACAAAACTGCCCCAGAAGAAATGTAGTTTTTCTGGATAGTACCTGAAATGAATCTGGTACTAGATGATACAGCTAGTTCCCTTGCAAGTGTGTTATTAAACTTTCAGCTTCATAGTTTCGTAGTTGTCGTATTTTTTTTTTTTTGAATGGACTATATGTTATTGGCCAGAGTGGCCATAACAACTTCACCCGGACAGAGGGCGAGCGCGAGTGCGCTCCAGCCAGAATAGTTGTCGTATAAGAAAGTGACTATTATTTATTTACGGCTGACCTCTTTACAGCATTGAGGATACATGCCACATAACATAGATGTTTTTTTTTTACTTGAATCAATTTGCGAAATTGTCCAACTCACAAGACAGAAGGCCTCCTTTACAAGCACTCGCGGATAGCATTTCTTCCAACAGAATGAACAAACAAAACATTTTACGCATCTAAATTTGACCTCGTCATTGAGCTTTTAAATCTAATAATAATGAAATCATTGAAATGGTGTACGGCTCGTTAGGGTCGGTCGCGGAGTCACAGAATTAATCCGATTTCATGGTAGCCGACCAAACGTGGTCGGTTTCGTTTCTCAACAAGCTTAAAAAAATAAAATCAATTTGGTGTACCGTTAGGGTATGGTTTCAATTAATAACTCGTAGCATTTTATTATATTTATTACTTTTCATTATTATTATATTATTTAAATATTAATTTACATAAACACACGTCTTAACTCAATAGTTCCCCCATTGTCACTGCCAGCGCACCGCAGAGCTTTCAATTTCAAAAATAAATATTTTTCTTATTTCAAACTTGACGGCCAGGAACGCTTATCGCCAGTGACCAGTGCGCCGACATGGACCTCCTTACAGTACCGTACTTACATCATTTAGTATTTTTCCTTGCACTGGAGAAATCTTTAATCTGGTTACTAAAGTATCTATAATAACTAATTAATTCCAGTTTATCATTAGAAAGTGAAGGAAAAACATCGTGAGGAAACATGTGAAATCCGCCAACCCGCACTAGGCCAGCGTGGTGGATTATGGCCTGAATCCCCCTCGTGGTGAGGGGAGGCCCGTGCCCAGGAGTGGGACGTCAAAGGGGCTAAATTATTATTATTATTGTTGTTTGATGCATTTTTTCCCTGGCTTTTACACCGGTTTACTGGTGACCACGAGCCTAAGCCAAGTGTACACCAGGGTGTGTTATTATTACATTAGAAAGTAATAAAACATCAGCAGCATTGCAAAAGTAATCAATAAAACTTAGTGAACTTCAAGTGAAATAGTTTCGTGTGCTTAGAAGTTGGAAGAGGAGAAAAACTAAGTGCACATTAGTGGCAAGCTGGTACTTCATGTCCGCTCCCCGCTTCCACGGGGCTTAAGTTTCGACGTACGTTTGGAGTATATATTTTACTTAGCGGGGAGGCTTAGTTTGCGATGGCGGCAAAATTTACGTGATAAAGATTTTTATTAGGGGCTTTGGTTCCTAAAACTCACTTGACTCCTTAATGTAATCAAACTTCAACAATTGTACAGTAATGTAATCCACACTTTGACACATCATTCAGGCAAACAGTAAGTAGGTATACCAATATTCGTCAATCGAAGGTACACACTGATTGATGATGTGACGAAAACGATACGCATGAGAGTAGTAACAGCGTTAACCGCTGCAATATTTTCACATCGCGAGGGTGCATTAAACGGTGACCATCCAACAGATAATGGCCATCAACATGATTCAAGTGAAAATCTTGAGTATCTTTATAGCGCAGATAAATGCTGTTTTTCTGCTCGATATCAATTAAGCTTGTCGTTGAGTTTACAGCCGACAAAGAATGCAAACGCAACGACTGAAAGGCATTACCGTCGTGTTTTAGCATTGCGTCTCCCTCATGATTCCGGGACACCCTTCGGTACAGGAATTCATACCATACGTACCTCACATACCTTTAGAGAACTTCTTAGGGCCGAAGGTTTGATGGCATTGTTACAAACGCTTCGTTATCATAACAATATGAATGACATCACAGATGGCTTTTACACACCTGACTATTTTGAACCCCATATCAGTGAATTAAATAGCAAATAGTGGTAGCCAACATCTACAATTGTAGTAGTCCCGTATGGCCATAACGGCATGAAATGCTTGCAAAAGATCCCAGTCACGAAGTTCAGAAACCAAGGCGGCAATTGCCTATTATATGGACAATGTACAGTGCCTGCCGCCACCACCACCACATTGTCTTACGCAACATTATTTCACCTAGGATAAGCAGTTTCCAAGTAAACTGATAACTGGTGTTTGGTGACCCCAATTCGCGGTTGTTTCGTAAAACTCTCCAAATTTGTTTAAAGTTAAACGGGAATAGTGTTTTTTTCTGGAGTGTGTGGCGCAATACGGAAGCTCGTTAAGGTTGTTGATAAGTGAAATGACTTTATTGCCGAAATCGACCAACAATCAAGAAACAGCTACACGTGGAATAGCATTTAAAAAAACTGTCGTCTCGGAAAATAACTCGCTAGAAACAAATCAATCAGATGTTAAAGCTACGCATTATGAAAATCTATACAAATAAATAAAATCGGAGTGTCTGTTTGTAATATCAAAATAACACCTTTTCACTAAATGCGTATGAAAGTACATACGACACCTATAGCAAATCGCGATTTAACATTTTTTGTCTGTCTGTCTGTCTGTCTGTCTGTGTGTTTGTTCCGGGTAATCTCCGAAACCGCTGGACCGATTTCGACGGGACTTTCACTGGCAGATAGCTGATCTTATAAGGAGTAACTTAGGCTACTTTAATTTTAGAAAAACAATTAGGGTTCCGCGTAAAAAAATAAAAACACATGAGATCAAAGAGTATCTCCGAAACGGCTGGACCGATTTTGACGGGACTTTCACTGGTAGATAGCTGATGTTATGAGCAGTAACTTAGGCTACTTTTATTTTAGAAAAACAAAAGAAAATGGGTTCTGTCGCGCGGGCTCAGGACGCGGGAGCGGGCTTTTTTGTTAAGTTAAATTCCACGCGGACGAAGTCGCGGGCTCAGCTAGTGGGTAATAAATAGCCAAGGTAATGGACCATCCTAACCACTTGTATACTCCTAACATCAATGACAGGCATAATGAACAGTTACGATAAATAGGACACACATAATACAACGAAAACTAATGTAACAAACATCAAACAATTGAATCGAATGACCTGTGATGCAATGCAATGCAACTAACTGTCATTATAATACTATCGCGGTACCATTGTTATTGACAATTATATCCAGCATTACTTGAGCCTTAATGATAATAGCCTTTAGAAATAAATCGTTAAAAGTACGGAGATCTTTTCAAACTGGACACATTATACACCTGCACCAGTTTAGTTTGAGCCACAATACCTCCCACATGGAAGTGATAAAAGGGAAAGAAATCATGCCCCCCAGGGATTAAGTTAAGTTGGTCGTCGTGCAAAGTTTACTGTCGCACTTGGCCCCTTTCGCAGAAACAGAAAACAGAGGTTACAATATCAAGATCACGCCGATTCTTTTCTATTGTTTTCTTGATGATGGGTTCACATAAGTTTTTTTTATTTTCATATCATAAAATAACTTGTTAAATAGCTAACACTAAATAAAGATCTTCCCATGAGAATTTTAAACGTTACCTAAAATGTATACCGTTTTTGCCATTTGTTTTCATTTAAGTTCATTTTCTATTTTTTTTTGTTCACTGACACGATTAATTTCCACATGAATGGTTTATTTGTCGTGTAATCCTATGCATATGACTGCGTAAAATACGAGAGCAACACGAAACATGACGTAAAAGGATCTGGTAAACAACAGCCTAGATAAATGAGTGGGCAAAATATTTGTCCGGTTGGAGCAGCTGTTTATTTTCATCTCGATCTAATACAGTTGTAATGTCTTGATTCAAAGCATTCTTACCTTCCAAAATGCCTTTGCCGGCTTTCAGCTTAAGATTCCATTCATTAAATATTTGCTTGAATAAAACTTTCGTCTGTTTCATCTCTGGTTTTTTTTTCATGAGACTTGGCACGCCTCCCACTTTCATCACTGTTACTCTTGTGAGCCAGGATCTACAATGGTGTCCAATGATGACGCCGAGGTTTAATCCTTGAATAGTTGCCGGCTGAATCTTTAAATACCTATGTAGAATTATTCAAAATCCTTGTTAACAGCTTTTTTGAAGTTATCAGTTAGAAGAACACGTTTCATATTTACAATTCCTTCTAATTTCGTCATTTCGAATGAAGTCATTCTGCTTTCTCAACAAGGTTCGAACGTAACGAGTCGGACAAACAACGTGCCGACTTCGGTCAAACTGTCCCACCATGTATGGCGTCTTCACGGGCGTGATGACGAAGGTAAAAGCGGTGCCATGACCCGTACTGAATGACAATGACCGAGATTTCAATGCTCACATTTCTCCTTTGAGATCACTGTTTCGAAATAAACATGTTGAGAATTATCAACGAGGAAAGAGAAGGCAAATTGAAAATGAAAGGTTTAACATCTAGTTTAAAGATTTCGCTGAAGTAGATCCGTTAGAAAAGCAAACAAGTTGATAAATGATTAACTCAGAGTAGGCAATTTGTTTTTGATTGATTTCTTATCTGAAGCGGTGTCTGTCTTGTCCGTTGCGTAAATGGAGTCTGTAGAATACTTAGCTTTGCTATGTCTACGATGTATCAGAGTGGCTACGAGTACTTTATTTGTCTATTTTTATTTTTGCCAATGAAAACTTACCGTAATCAAACATGTCTCTTATGATTGGCAGATCATTACGCAAATTTATATGAAAAAAAAACTGTAACAAAAATAATGAAGATATTACAAAATGTGGTCCAGTAATTTAGAAATAAGCTGGGTAACATAATTCCTACAAATGTAGATGCGTTTTCAAATTATTCCCAGATGCCTGCGGTGAATCTAATTAACCCTCGGTTTGCACTGATCGAAACATTAAACTAAAACGTGTTGTTGTATCTATTTGACAACAAAAAAAGACATCGACAACAATATGATTGTGTGAATGTCTTGTGCAAACGCGAGGTCAGTAAAAGTCGTTAATAGATCTGAAAGGGCCGACGGTGTCTTTTAAAATACTACAGAGATACTATATAGGTACGTTACCTATCATTTTATATGCCGTTACGTCACATCTGACTCAGACGCCCCAGATGTGTGATAGCATTGTTTGGGTGCGTATATTTACGACGCGGTTAAAACGCATGTGTGTCGGGCCCAAAGCCCGGATCGCAGGGGAAAAAATAATGGTGAACGGGTTAGGGCGTTGCCCCGCACATGTGAGGAATAGTAAATGTCCGAGATTGTGATCTTTGATACAGTTTGTCTCTTTTTACGTATTTATGTCGCGTCTTTTTATACGAGTATCTCCCAATTCATCTTCCACATCAGGTAACCTTTATGAGACACGGAAGTGGTTAACTTCCTACTCTCTTGTTCGCATGGTTCTAGAATGATTAGTAAGCAAGATTATAATTCACTGATAATGTAAATACAGCTTGGGATTTTTCAAATTCTATCACAATCTGTTGGGATTTACATTTAGTTATATTTCGGAGGCTATTTTGTCACCAATAGACATGACTTTATGACTTTTAAATGTGTGAGAAATCAGAATAATATTGGTACCGCCTAAGTAGAATAACTGCTCGAGTCAAGTGAGTTTTTGATTTTCTTTTTCAAACGTAATGGGTAGAAGGGTTTCCTCCTCCTACTTAAAGGTTGCCAAAACCGCACTCGCATACCTATATTGCTTCGCTCGCGCCTTTCGCTTGCATAAGTAATTTGAGCGTCATGCACGTCATGCCATGCGTCTTCGCTCGCGCCTTTCGCTTGCTTATTTCCTCGCGTTATGCTCAACATTCCATGCGACAGTGCAGGTTCGGTACAGTTTGCAAGATACCACTTACAGGAATTAGGAATCTTGATGTTGATGAAGATGTTTAACATGACATAGGTAGGTTTGTAAGTATATTATTTTTAATGAAAATGAGTCATTTTTCCGGCCAGTGCGTAGCATGTCAGATAGGTAATTTAACAACAAGTTTGGTACGGTAATAAAGTGACGTAAGCGCGGGTAGGTGTGAAGTTACAAGGCTAATAGACAGTTTTATTATCAGGCGTGATCTAAGCGAGCTTTTGCACCCGTATGGACACATTTTTCGATGAAATAGGTACCTATCCAGCGTGTCCATTGTAGGTAATTAATAATCATACATATAGGTACTTTCGAACATAAACTTTGTAGCTGTGCCTTACTAGGTATAAACTAGATAAATGATTTTAGGACAAAGGAATCTGAATCAGGCCGAGAGACAATGACGACGGACGTGTGGGCTGATATTAAAAAGGTTTGTTTAACGCTCATTTAAAATTGATAGTTTATCTTACGAAATCGGCAGAAAATCGAGCTCAGACTGCAGTGACAGGCAAAAGGAAGGGGATGAGTGTTCGCGTACAATTATTGTAGGTAATCAGTTACTGGGGTAAGTACCTATCCTTTATAATATAAAAACCCAACTATCTAAACTAATAGGTAATAGCGACCTATTATACCAACACACCACTACTGTTGTGACTACTGAGGTAGGGGTGTACAATGCCTTAGTACCTCGTAAGGTGACTGAAAAACTAGGGACAGATTGTACATTTCAGGTCATCTAAACTAATTTTTACCTTCCTACTTAGTTACAATTGGTTGAAAGAAACAAAGCCTAAAAAAAATATAATTTAACAAGTCATTTAACCATACCTTCTTACCTGCCATATAAATCAATGAAGAACAAGGAACATATAAATCAATGAAGAACAAGGAACTTAGATAAACAAAACAGAGACAATTAAAAAGTAAGTTTTATTATAGGGTGGAGTTTACTTGGGAAATCTTTAAGCCAAAACTCCCTTACAACAATAGGTACTAGACTATTTACAACACTTAACTAGTTATTAATAAGTTGAACAAAACAAACTTGTCAATATATTAAGTCTACACATTCCCAATTTCAACTTTATACAAGATCACTTAAAAGTTAAGAATCTACCTACATATTTAATTACTAGCTGTGCCCACCGACTTCGTCCGCGTAGTATTTAACTTAGCAAAAAATTCGGGATTATCAGGAAAAAAAGTATCCTATGTGTTAATCACGGTTATAAACTATCTGTGTTCCAAATTTCATTCAAATCCATTTGGTAGTTTTTGCCTGAAAGAGTAACAAACATCCACACTCACAAACTTTCGGATTTATAATATTAGTAGGATTTATGTAATGCAATCTATCAAGTGATCTAACTTTAGTTTTGAGGGTGGATAACACCTCTCGGGCAGGCAATGTTATGTTGAGATTGATATTACAGATGTTTCTGTTGAAAGCTGTGACAGAAAAGGATGAATGATATTTTTAATCATCTAAAAGTAAGTACATAAGTAGTTCCATATAGCAATACTTGTCATTATTTACTTATTTTGGTATTTCTCTTACATACTTTTGAATGTAAGAATTAAATGATCTCAAAATGTTATTGAGAAAATAATACCCAACTCTTAGAAAGACCGGATCTTACCTACTGACTGTTCTATGATTAGTCTGGCAATATTTTATGTAACATTATAAAGAAAATATAAATAGTCAGACTCAATTAAATATTTAATTGATAATTAATTAGTAGGTACAAACTATCTGATGGTCTATTTATGGTGCTAGTCAAGTTAGTAAATACATACATAAATAAGTAATACTTGTACTATTTCATTCAACAAATTTATTTATGTTTCAGTCTATACCTACATCTCATAGGTACTTACCTACTTTCACAAAATTTGGAAATAACGTAGATAGGTTCCTTGCGTAGTGAATAGTAAGTACCTAATACCTACTCATCCTCAATAACAACTTTTATCTAACTGATTTATTACCAACTTAACAGTGGCAAATCTAATTTAATTCGTTTCTAGTAGGGAATCTAATTGGCCAGAACTAATATTGAAATGGAACAAAATAAACAGTACGATCGTTTCCTTCAAAACAGAGAAGCTACGCATAATGCTTAGAACAACGCATATAAAACAGAAAAATATGTACGATAAAGCCGACTTCATGCATTATAAATCATAAGAAAGGTGCGGGACATAATTCTATTAGCGAAAGGAACACAAAATGATGGTTATAAGGGGGTAATATCGATCATGCACTCACCACAACAAGGCAAACCGGCGAACTCGAAGTAAACGCACCAGTGTAACGCTTTAACCCACGATTTAACACATAAAAGTCCACTTATAATCACAAATAATCACTGCACTATGGTTCTCGGCTCATAAGCTAACAATTCTATGTGAATTTCAGTCACAAAATAATGTAAAAAAACACTAACACAGCATTTTCACGAAATATCCGTTGAACAACTGACACAAACTACATTTCGTAGCAAATCCAACGGCGGACTGCCAAACAAAATGTCAAACGAACGAAAGAAGGAACGGCACAAAACAGTGTTGCCAACTACATCATTAAAATTCGAACTCTATGGGACCCTTTGCCTTTGCGTGGTTTGGAATTCTTTAAAATAACCGGGTTTATTATATCACTGACAAATTTTATCATTTTGTGTTATTGAAGTAAGGATAATTATGAAATGTTTGCCTACAAACCTTGTTTTCTTGGTACTTACTTTAAAATACATGCGTGGTGGTTTATTTACAATCCATAAAACGCGGAGAAAGTATTTTTTTTATGTACCCTAGGGAATGGTGAAAATACTGCATTATGTAGAATAATCAAAAACCCTTAACATAGTTTATGATTCACCATTCAATCGAATTTGGGTTTTATATAAGTTCCTAGCTACGTATTCTGCACTTATCTAATTTGATAGAGTTTTTATCTGTTAGTAAATAAGGAAACAGCAATAAAAAATACATACTTATGTTCCGAATTAAGAAACGAATCTACAGCCAGAGAATCACATTTTGCAATCCCAAAATATGTGCCTAACGCTTGTATTTAGAGTACTGAATAAATTTAATCTGCAACCACCCGGGGCAGTACGAATACTCACAAACCAGTACAACAAACGCTTTCGTACATTCATCGAGATAAAAATAAAATCTTATAGGTACAAAGTAAGTATCAGATTGTACTAGACTCTCAGATCCGGGCCACGCGAAAAAATATGCCTACAAAATCTGATGTGTAATATATTTATTGGAAACTGTATAAATAAGTAATTGAGAATATGACGTAGTGTTAATTTCATTGAAAATGAAAAAAAATAAATTAAAAATAATTTATTTCCAAAGTACACAAGGTGTTACAAAGATAAATAGTAATAAGAACAAATTTGTACTAAGTACTGGTAGTGTTACAATTAAACCATTGTCTGTGGATCTCACACTAGGCCTAGCCTGTATCGTGGGGTCCGAAGAAAAGGTTTACCAGCAGTTTTAGCGGTCGGCGGAAAAGTCAGAAGATAATGATTAGGTACATAATAATAATTTGGTAATAAACAAAAGCTACAATATAGAAACAATAATAGGCTAAAAATAAAACAAAATAAAATAATAATATGCCCGCGAATCTTTGTCTGAGTGGATGTGTGTGGGGTTGTGTGTGTGTGTGTGTGTAGGAGTGTGTGTGTGTAGAGGTGTGTTTGGATTAATATTAATACTCTAATACATTAATACTCTAATAAATAATGTTGACAACAATCTATTTTTATTTGGGCAGGACAAGATACCAAAATTTCCGATTATCACGATAATTTCCGTGTTAATAGCAACACTCAGGGATCAGTTTGCCATAGACACGATCTTTGTACTGTATTGACTCCGTAATATTTTTACTATCAACCGACTAAATCCGGGATGACACTAGAAAGCTCGACCACCTTATATAAGACTTGAATACTTATTCTTGCCGGATTATAATAGCGCCATCTATATTTTACTAATGAAACATATCAATTTGTATGCATTCTATAGGTTCTGCCATCTAGTAGACAATTTTAGTACTGCTTCAAACGATATCAGGCTTGAATGTTAGTATAGTAGGAGGTTTTTTACTAATCTACAAGATGGCGTTGTGTAGGTTTAAAATAATGAAAAGTCAACAGATAAAATTATTTTTTCATAAAGTCTAGCATCTAACTAAATACCAATCATTTTTTTCATAAGCTTGCCTACTTACCTTACTAGCTCCTATTTTTTTATTCTTGAGAGTTTATTCGGTACGAATAGCAGGTCTACCTCGGTACTCTCTACTTTTACTCTGTAACAATTAGATACAATCAAGCTCCTAAAACATACCTAAGTAAGTAAAAACCTAATTATTAGCTCAAAAACACTTCGTATATGTAGTAGTAATAAGCACAGTAACAACTCAAAATTTAGGCAATGAGTTTAACCTTAAAAAAAGAAATTATGTAGATAAGTACTTAGGTAATTTTTTTTTTTTTTATATCGCCAGACAGATACCCCACCTGTACGATCCCATACAAGCAAAGCTTGTACTATGGGTACCGTACAATGGACTGGGGGCGATCCCAGTGACACCCAGACCTGGGCAAATTACGAAAAGGCCATTTCCGGAATTTGCCCCGGCGGGAATCGAACCCGCAACCACCATGTGCAGTGAGCCGAGCGGCCTACGCTCGAACGACTGCGCCAAGCGGTCGTCCATCGATTTTAAAAGCGAGGAAGCGTTCTATAAGCCATGGGCTTATTATTTTTTGTGTTGCCCTTTCTAGGGCCGTAAACTTTCCGAGAAGAGTTGAGAGGGTGAAAAAAAACCTCTGGGAGTTGGTTCAAAAACTCCAAATGAACGGTTTTGGTACTTCCGCCCGATGACCGCTGGCGACGAGGGCATTGGGGTGCGCACAGTAGGTTGTGTGGAGTCGATGATACTCGTAATTTTTTTTGTTAAAAAATATTTTATAAATAAATTACTTTTTTTAAATAAGTGTTCGATCTTCTTGTTTTGTAGATAAAGTACCTATCCCTAACACATTTATGTTGGTATTTAATTGCTCATCGAGTTCGTTTAGTAGGTACGTAGGTGACTTTTTTTCATGAAGTAGGTAGGTATAAGTAATTATTTTTAATGACATCGTTACATCCTTTCAATAAGAACTTAGTAGGTAACAAGTTTAGCTGTTTGGTTGCAGGCGTTGTAGACTTATATTATGGTGGAAGCTTGAGGATTGTTTTACGTAGGTACGAGAGTGGTATTATAATTATAGTATAGGTGCATAATATTAGGCAAGTAATTTATAGGTAGTTAAGTATCAAATACGACAAGGATTTTTACATTGATTTGGCCATAAGTACGATATCTATACGGCCGTATATGATATTGCATTTAACCTACTGTCAAATACGATAAAATCTATCTAAATATTATAAGAATCTACTGTACTTGTGAATGTCTTAATTTATTAAATTTGATCGGATACCCTTCCAAACTCTTTAGTTGCAATAAAAACTAGCGGCTCCACGCGACTTTTATTCCGCAGCGTGAAGAATGTTATTAAGTGGGTAGGCAGTAAAAAAACAAAAATATCTCTATCGGTCGGCTCGGACGTGATAATTAGTAGATACAGTGAGCCCCGATACACCGTCACGGACAAACACGTTTTTCATATAGGTAGTATTTGTGAAATCCGTTTGGAAGGAGCATTATTTATTTAATTTTCAATTTTCTTCTTCAGTGTTCGGACCTAGCTATATTTATCTCATATTATGAACATAACACTTAGTCTTAAGTCTGGTAGCGTGTCCGCTGGCAATTAAATATAAGAACCGGAAATAGACACATGAGCTCCCTTAAACTATGTTTTATTCGCTTTATTAATAACTTATTACGAATAAAAATAACATAGGTAATATTTAAAAAGTTTTGAGACCATAGATATTATAATACTTTTTAACCATAAACATTTTTTACATCCTTATTAACTCAATTTGAACTTAAGTTCAAAGCAAGAAACCCCCTCAGTCAATTATTTTTCAGTACTTAGGTAGGACCTACTGATTACAATTAAAAGGCGCTTACTCTACATTTGTTTGTAGTGTCATAGGTAGTATTAATGTTTTATTGTTTTACTAGCTGAGCCCGCGACTTTGCCCGCGTGGAATTTAACTTAACAAAAAAGCCCGCTCCCGCGTTCTGAGCCCGCACGACAGAACCCATTTTTTCATTTTTTTAAATTTTGTTTTTCTAATATAAAAGTTGCCTAAGTTACTGCTTATAACATCAGCTATCTACCAGTGAAAGTCCCGTCAAAATCGATCCACCCGTTTCGGAGATACTCTTTGATTTCATGTGTTTTTATTTTTTACGCGGAACCCTAATTGTTTTCAACAATTAAAGTAGCCTAAGTTACTCCCTATTACATCAGCTATCTGCCAGTGAAAGTCTCGTCAAAATCGTTTCAGCCGTTTCGGAGACTACCCGGAACAAACACACAGACAGACAGACAAAATTTTTTTAAATCGCGTTTTTGCTATAGGTGTCGTATGTACTTTCATATGCATTTAGTGAAAAGGTGTTATTTTGATATTACAAACAGACACTCCAATTTTATTTATTTGTATAGATATCGATATACTTACCTACTTAATAACTTCTTAAGGACTGATATAAATATTCCACAGTTTTTTTTTATTATTGTATTGGCCCGGAACAAGGGACAATTAAGTGACCCACGTCTGCTTTCTAAACGAATCAAAATTCGTGATGTCTTTTCAGGAACAACGATTGTATCGTTATTTAGAACACAAATATCCTGTATCTTTATTGAAGCATCTCACATTCTGAAATATCCATTACCAATCCTCACGCACGGACGAAACGCTAACGTAGATAGCACAAGATTGAGGGAGAGAGATGGCTTAGTACGAGACACTTTAGTGGGAATAAGAGAACACGATATAAAGTCATAAATCGCGCAGCTGGAACCTTACCCGATGCTTTTTTCTTCAAAATCCACGTTCAGTGCGTTCACGGGCAAGTACTGTCGCGCACAGACTTGTTTCTCGGAAATCCATTTTTATTTACATGAAAGTCTCCCGGTGCGATTCGGAATAACTGCGACGCGTTTTAATAAGATTGGACAATTCGTTGGCGAAAAAAAAATGATTAATTAGTTTTTGGAAAAAGGGGTTGTCGCTCTTACGATTACGCTGAATTGTACGTGACCGTACAGTTCCGTCAGCGCCACCATTTTGTTTCTTCAGGTGGCCAAAACACGAACTAGCGTTGTTAATACGAAAATTTTGTCGTTTTTGTCAGCTTTATAAGGGCAGTAGCGACGCCAACAGCGGCACAGATAAGTTGGTACTGCAGGGACGCACGCGCACCGGACTCGTTCCTTACTTTGTTGGCAAATTATATTGAATCATTCAACCTGCGATTGTTTTTCGTTGTTGTGGTTAGTTGTTGATTTATGTGGTTTCAAATTGTTGAGATTTATAATGTTGTGCCATTTTTATAATCTGGAATAGGTATACTATCTTTCATAGTACCTACCTACAAATGAAAGAGCCTCCCTCGTTATCAGCATTACAAAATAATGTAGGTATAAAAATGTTGACCTTCTTTCTATACCTACAGTTTGATTTACATATTTAAGTAAGTACTTTTTCATTAAAACTACTCACTTACATATTTTATTATAGGTAGATAAGTACCCACTACTAACATTATCAACATACTATAATAATCATATTAATATTATAAAGAGGAAAACTTTTTTGTTTGATTGTAATGAATAGGCTCCGAAACTACTGAACCGATTTGAAAAAATCTTTCACTGTTGGGAAGCTACACTATCCCCGGGTGACATAGGCTATAATATATTTTCAAAATAATTAGGGATCCTTACTAAAAGTCGAATAATGTAACCGCAATGTACCCGTGCGAAGCCGGGACGGGCCGCTAGTTATAAATAAAGTTGTTTTTCTTCAAATAAAACTCACAGCAGATGTATATTAGTACTAGAAGGCACTACATAGATGGATAAGACGAAGCCAAATTATGGTATGTTTCATCTTACTTAACAACAAAGTTCAACTCGCATCGCTGATGTGGGGGCGAATAGTGCCACGTAAAGTTTTTTTTTTTTTTTTTTTTTTTTTTGAATTGACTATATGTTGTTGGCCAGAGTGGCCATAACAACTTCACCCGGACAGAGGGCGAGCGCAAGTGCGCTCCAGCCAGAGGGGCAGGGGGGCAGCTAGCTCAAGGGCGCCACAAGGGACACGACCTCGGCTTGGGCCGCTGCCAGGAGAGGTGGCGAGGGTAAATCTACCACCGGATCGGAACGCGACCTCGACTGAGAAGATCCGGCAAGAAACTCAGCGGGCTTGTCGGGTGCCAAGGTGCGTCTAGGTAAGTAGACGCACCTTCTAGCGGAAGCGGGGGTTCGTCGACCTCGCCGGCGAGGTCGGTGTCTGGTGGGGAGTGTGCGTGTGTCGTTCTCCTCGACATCTGAGTCTAGGAGAGCGGTGAGTGGGTCGGGGGGGTAAACCACGTATAGTCCCGCATCACAAATTGGATACCAGAAGACGGCTTCCGCAGCCGGGGTAGACCCAGGAAAAGATTGCGGGACGATTGTGGCCCGAAAAAGCACAAGACCGTATTTTGTGGGGTATTAAGGGATAAATTAAAGGATAAAAAATAAAGAAGAAAAATTAAAATCTCTGCATTCACCAGTACTGATGGGGAAGACTAAATAAATTCAAATAGGCTTTATTGGGAACCCCACCGCGGCCGACACCGGTGCGTCGGTATAGTATGTTTTATTAATTATATTCCGGGGCCCATCGATTAGTCACAGCATTATCGGGTTAAGAAGTTATTTGTCATTTTCATTTTTTACACAACACCGTAATGTGGTAGTATCCTTGTAAGTGTTTGCCTATATTTATTGTGATGTGAGCGTTAAAATTATTTAATAAGGTGATTTTAGTGATATTAATGATTTCGTCTAATAGGTACAGTGATAAATAAATATCGCCAGACTGACAAACCAACTGCATGGTCCCAAGCTAAGCAACGCTTGTACTATGGGTACCGTAAAATGGACTGGGGGCGATCCCAGTGACACCACGACCTGGGCAAATTACGAAAAGGTAATTTCCTAAATTTGCACCGCCGAGAATCGAACCCGCAACAACTATGTGCAGTGACCGAGAGGCCTACGCTCGAACCACTGCGCCAACCGGTCATCATACGATGATGAAAGGACAGTTAACGTTTTGAATATTCAACCCATTTTTTCCCTGCCAGGGGTCTGTTAAACTTGCCTTCCTGTAAAACTTGAAATAGGTGATCACTACATAGTATAAAACAAAGTCGCTTCCCGCTGTCTATCTGTCCCTATGTATGCTTAGGGTCTTTAAAACTTCGCAACGGATTTTAATGCGGTTTTTTTAATAGATAGAGTGATTCAAGAGAAAGATTTATATGTATAATACATGCATAATATAGTAGAGAAACACTGATAAAAATACCCTAGGGAAGGATCGCTAGTAAATTATAATACCTATATTCATTATATTCTCCAAATAATTTTTTTATTTTTTATTTAACACACGCCTGATATGAAGCAGTTGCTGTACCCTATAAGATGCTTGAAATACCAGAGCCATTGCTCGAAGGTTGTCGATCTGAAGGGGGGTAGGACAGAGGGGGAAGAAGGGTGTCTTAATATTGTATCAAATGCTAAACATTTTAGTAAGTTATATTCTCCTAAATAGCATAGGTATGTATATAATAATTTAGCCCTTTTGACGTTCCACTCCTGGGCACGGACCTCCCCTCAACACGAGGGGGATTCAGGCCGTAATCCACCACGCTGGCCCAGTGCGGGTTGGCGGATTTCACATGTCTTTCGAAAATTGGGTAGGTTAGGTTAGGTTATATAGGTAAGTATAATGGATCCATGATCCACATGCAAGCCTTCTTCCGGCCTGTAGTAGGAGGACGTAGGGATGGGTTTGGATTGGACCCATTGAAAACGGCATTATTATTGTAAGGGTCCAAGAAGATAATATATTCTAGTTCCAGTAAGAGAGATAATTCTTATTTTACAGCAGAAGAACCATAGATCATATAAAAAAACTGATGTCAGCAAGTAATTAGAATACGTTGTATTATTTCAAAACATTTTTGTATAGACTAACACTAGGATATTATTACTTATTACTAGAACTAGAACACGTGAGCGTACGAGACATAGGATCATCAATTTTCTCAGAAAATGGAGATACTAATTATGTGTGAGTACGACTATATTGGCGAGAATTCCGTACTAATTAATATTTGTTATGAAAGTAAGTATAAAAATAGTAAACTAGATAATTAGATTTCTGAGACTAGTATTGAATCGTTGCCCCGTATTCACTGTCCTCTTTACGGAATTACAACTGCAGTACAAGGAATAAGACAGATTAATAAAATATGTCAAATATCTAGCTGCTATAGTTACTTAGTTTTATAAATAATAACCTACCGAATAGGTATCTCTATTTTTCAAAGCCGTCTGGCTCAGGCTGTTATTTAACTGTAATCTATGAACAGAAAATTCAAATAACCCTTAGCAGAACCTGCATATCGAATCCAGGAACTCCTAGGTTAGTAAATGCTCATTAAGAAAGAATAAAGAACAGTTCGGCAGTTTATTTCTGTCACCACTAGATCAACAAGGTATTTAGTCCAACTTTGAATATCTCATAAATAGCTCTACTCATCCGTTTTTTCAATCTCTCTAAGTCTTACGGAACCCTAATAAAACACGGAAAGTAAGCACCTACATCGGATATTTTTTTATTTGGTTAACATAAATTCCACCCGCTTTGTGACACGGCTCTTATCAAAGTGCTTTTTCTTTTTGCTCTCCCAATCTCTCCATGCCGAGCTTCTAATAAAATTGATCGCTTATTCTTGAAACCGGTTAGTGTGAGAATAAACTGATTTTTGGTTTAAATATGGATGTTACGTGGTGAGATCAACTGCCACTTTGCTCTCCCAGCCTATATAATGTATCTATACAAATAAATAAAATTGGAGTGTCTGTTTGTAATATCAAAATAACAACTTTTCACTAAATGCATATGAAAGTACATACGACACCTATAACAAAAACGCGATTTAATTTTTTTTTGTCTGTCTGTCTGTGTGTTTGTTCCGGGTAATCTCCGAAACGGCTGGACCGATTTTGACGGGACTTTCACTGGCAGATAGCTGATGTTTTAAGGATTATCTTAGGCTACTTTAATTTTAGAAAAACAATTAGGGTTGCGCGTAAAAAATAAAAACACATGAAATCAAAGAGTATCTCCGAAACGGCTGGACCGATTTTGACGGGACTTTCACTGGTAGATAGCTGTTGTTATAAGCAGTAACTTTACTAGCAACTTTTATTTTAGAAAAACTACATTTTTTTAAATGGGTGCTGTCGCGCGGGCTCTAAACGCGGCAGCGGGCTTTTTTGTTAAGATAAATTCCAGGCGGACGAAGTCGCGGGCTCAGCTAGTATAGATTATAATGTTTTAACTCTTTGGCCTGAACACACTATTGTGGGGCACTGTAAAGAAACTGTAAGTACCTACTGTGTCCAAATTTCCAAGTGTTGGTTCTCGAAAAATCTCTAAAAGGTTCACTTATTCCCGATGTCACGGTCCGACTATGCAAGCGATATGTAGTGTCCGTGTCTTTTCTAATGTACTCCTTTCTTTATACCTATAAGAAATTCCAGTACGTGTGTGGGTGTTCGCTATGATGTCCTCCTAAACGGCTCGACCGATTTCGGTGTTTTATTTTTATACTCATAGGGGTCACCTGGGGCCCAACTCTGTAACCGATCGGCAGTTTACCTTAAAGAAAACTGTCACAACTGACGTATTCAGATACGCGATACGTCGGTTTTGACGTATTGCGAGTCGATTGAGATGCCAGCAGTTATCAGAGTCGAGCCCCTCGATGGTTCGAAGCTATAAGTAGATCCGATAGGTGGCGCTGTTGTCGAAATCTAGAAAATAAAAGCAACGCTAGCGAAGCAGTGGGAAAAAATTAGTCACAGATATAGATTTACATAGATAACGCAAATGCATGTACTTCGCGTGTACGAAACCCCGACCAAGCGTCAAGATTGGTCGCCGCTAACTTACAGTCCGCGCGACTACAGATATAAATGAGTATGAGCGAGATAGTCACTCGAGAGAATCGTAGCGGGCGGAGGGGCATCGGCGGCATCGGTGTCTTTGAATCGGTTTGGATTTCCGGTCACAAAATTTCGGCTGTGACGTCACAGTAGGTGTAAAAAATTCGGCACGCTTGGTTTCAATATAAATAGTGATACTTGCGTTATCTATGTAAATCTATATCTGTGAAGTTAGTCCACTTTTCGTAATTTTTCTCATGTGTTTTGCGATCTTGCAAGATGACACATCGGTTTAATACAGATGGTCTCTTACACTGCTCCCACAAATCTACTGCAACGGTAAGCAAATTCCCAGGTGCACGGTTTATTACTAAAGTTTGCTGTTTCATGTGGCTATCACGTACTTGTAGTTTATCACGGAAGAGATATTTAATAACGCGTAAGATCGATTCGGAACAGAATGGTGACCATGAAAATTAAGAATGGACAAGTCACTTCCTCCCTGCCACCCTCGGGAATATTACCAGACAATTATAATAATATGGTCCATGAAAACTAAACAACTGTTTAAGGGAATGGACTGTGGCCAACCCCTCTAAATATCATACCTAGACACATAATTAAAATAGCAGTTCTAGAATAGCCCCGTGCCGTAGGTAGTAGCCCGTGGGTAGTAACCCATTCCTCAAGTGTAAGGAAGCTTACGATTTGTCTCAATACTCAACTATAAGGCGAGCAGCATAAGGATTACAATCCTACTTAAAAAATGCATTTTAGGTGCTGTTTTGCTGCACTTGATATGACTGCATCGAAACTGCCAACCGGCTGCGCAGTCCGCTAGCTGTCAACGTGCAGTCTGCTTGCAGTCAACGTGCAGTCAACGTGCAGTCTGCTTGCAGTCGACTTTCAATCCGCTTGCAGTCGGTTGGCAGTTGACCATATGCAAACTGCAATTTAGCAATTAATTTGCCGGCCGCTTGGCGCAGTGGTTCGAGCGTAGGCCGCTCGGATCAATCGGTTCACAAGGTGGTTGCGGGTTGGGGCAAATTTCGGAAATGGCCTTTTCGTAGTTTGCCCTTGTCTGGCTGTTACTGTGATCGCCCCCAGTCCACTGTACGGAGGAGTTGGTGTGTACGTCTGGCGATATTTATTTGCAGTCTAAATATAGTTTCTCTGTATAGATCCTTAGAGTTGGTTGTAGCATGTATTAAAGTGAAATCTTTACCTTCATCGAATATTCTGTAAGTACTTACTACATGGTCTTCATCAACCGCTGTCTTCGCCGTATTCTTGGTGTTTACTGGCCCGAGAAAATCTCTAATATAGAACTGTGGGAACGCTGCGATGAGACCCCGATCGACCAGCAGATCAAGCGCCGCAAGTGGAACTAGATCGGCCACACGCTCCGAAGGGACCCTAATCACATACCGAAGCAAGCCCTAGACCGGAATCCCCAAGGAAAGAGTAAGTGTGGCCGCCCTAAGTAAACCTGGCGGCGGACGATCATCGCAGAGGCGAAGAACCTAGGGAAGACTTGGAGCGAATTAAAGCGCGAAGCTCAAGACCGAACGGGACATTGTTTCACATTGTGGAAGCCCTCTGCCCCACCTAGGGGACGCAGGAATATAATGTACTTACTACAAGCATTATATATTAAATTATATATACACATATTGTCAGATTAATTTTGTATGAATGCTCACATACCAAAACTACCCTCTCACAGTTTTAGACAAGAGTTCTTTGCACTTTTCACATCACATCCCGCAGGTTCCCGCATCAATACGCTACAGAACAGTTCGAGAAATTGTTCATTTCTCGCGGGGGCATTATTTTCGGAATCGTTATGACTGAGCAATAACAATATATCATAAAACGACCGCAACGACTCTCCGTAAGTTACTCAACAATAACGCGCTCCGTGTGTGTACCTACTCTTATATAATGCGCCTTGTTACACGTACCTATAGTATGGGCATAGGAGGTACCTACTTACATTATTTTTATTATTTGGTATGGTCTTTGTGCAAATTCTAGTTCCGATGAAACCTTTGCAAGAAAAGCAGTGCCGTCTAGGGACGCCCGAAAGAAGCGAAGCTTTATAGTATTAAGCGTAGGGCGCCGCAACTGCCACTCTGTATAGCTATGTATATTGCGTAACGCTAATGACGTCATCGTGTAACGCCACTGACGCTTAGCACGGATAGAGTAGCCGCGCTGCGAGCGCCCCAAACGTCCGTATAGAAGCTTCGCTTCAAAAAATAAAATAGTGATTATTTCTATACAGGTAGGTATTTGCGAGATTCCTTACAATCAGATCAAGGTTCTCATTGAACTGTGAGTCTGTGAGGCTATACACCCTCATTTGACCGTATTCGGCTGCAAAATCTGTTAATATTAATGGCAAATTCGGTGTCGTTTTTCCCGTGTGAATAACGCCTAAAATGGAAACACGCCGCAATTTTCTCGTAAATAATTCAACAGAGGGTCAACTCCTCGGCACCATTTTAAAAGGCGGTGGTAACGTTGAGTCATATTGTTATTTCATTATAAATGCACAAAATGTCTTAATTAAATGATCGGAACCGGCATAATAACTCAGAAAAAATACACAGCCTCCAACTCCGGTTGCTATCCGTCCCTTTCACTCGTACGAGAAATTGCGCGCAGTCTCTCTCTGTGCCAGACGAACTTGTAAATTGTTCTTTTTACGTTCCTCCCAGACCGGAACGACGTAAACGGAATCGTGAGCTACAAATCTGGACTTTATTGTATTATAATTATAGTTTGTTTTACTAATAATGAAATCCTTTTCGTACTTTTAATACTTGCAGATGATGATCAAGTTATCTCGCTCAGAGGAAACAAAATATAGCACAAGTCCTTTGAGCTTTCGAGTATAGTTGCTTTACCGCGATCGCCTTTTGTATCCCCGTCCCTTTTCCCAGGCCATTTCGTTCGTAACGAAACGAGTTTGATTCTTGAAATCCTTATGGAGACACTTTTTACATGAAATTGAACTTTACATTGGCTTTTTAGGTTGGTTTTTTGTTTGATGATTGTTTTAATGTTAAGTTTTCTCGTGAAGATGTTACTGTCACATTCTACGATGCGATACTTGGTGTTTTTATTGTGTGCGCATTAAGACATGCATTGCACTCTCGGTTCGGTTACCAGTTCGGGCAAGGCAACTAATGCATGATTCATACGGAACCTATTGGGAGTGACGGGATTTCACGCACGGACTGACAGAAACATTCTTTTGTAAGTGATAGTATATTGTGTGTAAGTACTTTGAGCTTTTTGTAGTAACTCTGAGCACTGTGTGTTTACTTACATGAACTGAGAAAGCGGAATTCTTTATGGTCCAAAGGAATATTTCATCGTTGTTATTGCGGATTTACTGATCCTGATTATTTTGGAGGAGGACCCTCTTTCCGAAGGTATATCTTTAGTCTGACCCTATTATCTATGAGTAGAAAGTAGCCTATCTGTTATTGCAGAGTATAATCTAGCCCTGTACCAATGTATACTTCCAGTTTCTAGTTCTGCAGTTTTAGGATCTAGTGTTTCCAAATACTCAAACACGCCAGATTTAAGTCTAATCATTGAGTATCTAGTTGACAAAGCAAGTTTATACTCCGTTCGTCACCATGATGATCACAGAGTAAGGTGAAAAACAATCATCAAGACATCTTCTCAAGTAATAACTTACTCGTTTGGTAGCCATTATCAAACCACAAGTCTTCATACATTCCTCGACACACCCAATTTGGGAGATGCTCACCCCCAACCATTAGAGTGTCTTCTCTAACGTATATGTGTTCCTTCCCAAGCGAAAGTGGACCAGGATCTTGTGTGATCAAGGAATACTCCCACAGTTTCCCAGAATAAGTGAATTGGTTGAGTCGTCAGCGCCCTGTCATCTCTGGACAAACATTTGTGCAGTAGTCACCACAGCAAACATGGATTTGTCAAGTATTTACCATTCACTCCACAAATAGGTCAAATAGATAATTATTTAGCCTGTTCCAGGCTAACATTGCTTGTTGGAATTTTTTGTGGGTCGCATGATTCTTGGTTATAGTTTTTTCAGAATTTCTGCAAGTCAGATTCTTGGTTGATATTTGCTTAAATGTAGAAGTAGTGGTACTGATGATTATTCACTTATCTACCATTCAGTATTGTCTTATATAACTCCTGAATATATCTATTTTTAAGAAATAATATGTTTCGAATCTTGATAGTGATTAATATCTTGTGGTCGGTAAAAAATTGTTCAAGTACAATATTAATCAATTAATTTCTTCGTGATCTTAATCAATAGCTTTGTGGTTTATGCAAAAAAGCTTAGTTCAATATAAGTATCTTAATCAAGAGAATCTTCTTGAAGATTTCAGAAGTCGTAATTAAGAAACACACATAGTCATTCTCTTTAAAACAACACCTCTCTGTATCAGATTCCTTGTTTGATAACCTTCTACGCTTTGTTGTTTTTTAGATAACGCCGTTTAATACTTGAAACATAAACTTTTACTTAATATTTATAGCCCAGAAATATTTACTGCGTGTGTACAAATAGATGTATCAGATAAGTTTTCATTTACTTAGACATTTTTGTTATTTTCTTCCAGTACTTATCATTCATCTTACACGTTCTCGGTTTCCTGTTTTATTTTAGTTTTACAGACGTTTATTGGTTTCTTTATCAATATGTTTTCTGAACGTACTACGAGCCAAAATAGTATTTTGTAATAAATATCAAATCTTAGGAGAGATAGACTATTAGATTTGTAAACATTTTCAATTTTTTCACAACATAAACGTGTTAAATTTTGATAAATTCAAGTTCTTGAGTGTACTTGTAGAGTTTTACTAAACTGACAAGGACACGAAAGATCAGGCTTTGGAGAGACATCTAGGTACTCGTATATGCAGCTAAGAAGCGATGACAGCTAATAATTATGGTTCGCTAATGTTCGCACCAAATCCCTCCCACTAAAGTAAAAAACCTGTTAAAGTTTATACAATAAAAAACTCTAGATAATCGCTGCAAATTCATGAATTATCATTGTTTATAAATGTTAGTGCATCAGTCAGCGTTGCGCTAAGAAAATGCGATTAAGACATTATCTGGTTAGCACTATCCGCGCCGGAAAAGGACAGAGCACAAATACGCCCGCATATAATTTGTACGAAAATAACTTTCGGTGCGAGCGGGACGGCGCGATTGAAATGTCAGCCTCGACGGGCGCATAATGAGAAAAGTGCCGTCTCTTTCTCGCAAGACGTTTTACAATCGTTTATTGTCATGTTACTGTCTCGTTTCGACGGGCGAGATTGAGATGAAATCGCCGTCGGCGCGTTCCGTTCGTGTCCGTCCACCCGCTATTAATATGCTATATCGGTTTGTGCCGCGTCCGCGGTGGACGTCTGTTGCGACACTTTTTCTTTTCGTAATTTTTATTTGACAATCGTTATTATTTTCCAAAATTAAAAACATTGACATTACGTGTGGGGATTTTAGTGCGAGTGTAAAGAGTTAATTTTAATTGGTTGTGTCACAAATAAAGTTTCATTTAACATACGATTATAAAGTGAGAATGTGTAGTGGCATTATTTATTATTATGCGAATGGATTGCTATTGCTACCGGCGATATAGTTTGACACAAGATGACCTGACGAATTGAGATGTCAAACGTAAGTAAAAAAAAAAACATTTTCATTACAGAGTTACAGACTTACAATAAGTTTCCTTTTTCAAAGTTCCGCGGTAACATTTTCGTAAGTAAGAAATTTCGGTTACATTTCTGTTTTTAAAGATTCAACATGTGGCTCGGTGGAATATTTTGTACCTGATTCGTGAACGAGAAGGGGCTGGCTTTTTGTATGTTTAAAAACAAAGAAGTGGCCGGGACGACGGGGAGCCGGCCTGTGCTGCAGTATTGTCACGTTTTTCGTCTTTCCCGGGAATTACCGGGATTTTTATTTATCACTTTACTACGGCAGATACGTGGGGCCCCTGTATTTTTTTTTATTATTATGAGGAATTTTGTATTCCAAATAGATACTAACAATTTCTGTGAAACGCATCCGATGCATTTATTTTATCGTGTTCGTGACTGAAAATCGGAATTGGTACTTACTTGTCGTGTTATTGTTTTTAACCAGTTATGTTAAAATATAATAATTTAGTCAATTTGGCTTTTCAACTAGAAGTACCTATCCCAATTTTGTAAATACAATATAAGTAACAACTAAGCTACCAACATTAAAAAAAACAAAATAACATAGGTAAAACACTTATCTAAATTTGAAATAGCCATCTTTAATTCTTAAACAAAAACTTTAGAAATAAATAAGTACTTAAGCTTTTTATAAAATGAATAACTTTTCAATGTGTTAGTTCACGTAAATAGGTATAGGTACCTATAGGTACACTATCTACCTACCCACAAACGACGCCAAATCCCAAAACGGATAAAATTTTAACAAACTAGTTACCACTATCGCGGCATAACTTAACCCTTTTTACACAGAAGTTTGGAAACATAATTAAATAGAACACTCCGTTATAATTAATTCATTAATTATTCACAGACAAAACACCTCTATTGTTATACGAACCCCATAATTATGTTTATTACAACATAACGCGTACCCACTTGTTGAAATTAACATGTATGTATAAAACTATACACTGCTTTTTGTTCTTACGCCGCTAAAAAATTAATGAGTTTCGACTAGTGTCTTCATTATTACCTACCTACAGATAAGAGATGACAGTTTCTTCAACTTCAGTTTCATTTTCTTTTAAGTACGTATAATCTTTTATTAAAGAGCCTTTCGTCTGTGAATATATATTTCATTATAGTAGGTAAAGAAGGATGGATGTCGGATAATTTAACCCCGGTAAGACTTAGGTAAATAGATTTCCGATTTCCTTGTAGCTATAGGTACTATTAAAAGTAGCTGGCTATCCCGCTTGACATTGTATCATCTATGACAGGTCAGTTTTGAGAAGCAGTTCAGAAGTCAAAATCGTTCTCACAATTTCTTGCGAGGTTGGCAGAATCATAGGTATTCGATTGGGCCATAAACATTTAGTCGGAACATACCGGGTACCAAGTTCGACTAGTTTAATCTCGGAGGGTAGACTCGGCAACCAAATCAAAATAGACTGGAAATTTACACAAAAGAAATTAGAAGAAAAGGTTTACTACTTGATTCATTAACTGAAATGAAATTGGGAACGCTAGGAAGATATGAGAAAACAAAATTATATCTTTATAATGTATAACATTCCGGTGTGTGTGTGTTCATAACTCTTGACCACCTGAACGGCTTGACTGATTTTGGTATTTTTTGTACTTATGGGCACTTGCCGGCAAAAGTTACTTAATGAATTTTAGACAGTTTGGTTTTGTAAAATGGAAAGAAATCCTTTGGGACAAAATTTGCGTCGCCTAGTTTTGCTCTACCATCATAAACATTTACCAACTGAAGTTCAGGCTTTAATTTATTACTTTTCACATTTCACGAAGCTGTCCGAAGAAGCACGAGCACGGCCGAAGGCCCGATGACCCGTCCAGATCACGACCAGCCGATAGAGTAGGTAATGATTTGTTTGCATCCCACAATCGCTGGCGGTGAGATGAACGATCTGTATAGAAGAGTTCATGTAGTAGGTACATGTAACAGTTATGGACATTTTAGAGATTTGATAATTTAAAAGAAGCCTTCTTTTCCTCTTTTTCCTCTTGCAGACTTGACAATGCCTTTTTCAGCCTTGCTTCGTGCAAAAGCTGGAACCATTTAAAATAATGTGATACGGTTATAAAATATTTTTCTACTAGCTATGCCCGCGACTTCGTCCGCCTGGAATAGTGTCACACCCTTGAGGGTAAAACATTTACAAACTGTGAAAGACATATTTATTTATATCTAGTCAACAACCTAAACAATAAGCTTCAAGGTTCGAGCTCTAAAAATGACGATATTTCCATACAACTTTTCATGCCCCACTTTCAACCCCTTACAACCCTTTTTTCGCTTTAAAAAGTAGCCAATATCCTTTCCCAGGCTCTAGACTATCTGTGTACCAAATTTAATTTAAATCGGTTCAGCAGTTTTGGCGTAAAAGCGCGACAGACAGACATACAGACAGAGTTACTTTCGCATTTATAATATTAGTAAGGATTAGTCAAAATATGTTCTAAAGGTGTAATAAACCTTACATTATTTAGATTAAAGGGTAAAAATGTAAAAAATGCTGTTTGTGTCGATTTGGTGGGGGCACGGCCGTGTGTTGGACAAGGCTATAAAAATACGTAAAAAATAATTGAACATTATTTCTGACCATAACCAATCCTTTTACGACTTCATCGAAAATGATCAATAATAAAAAATATCAATAAACTGGTACACACGCCATTAGAATAACCCCGGTACGGCTCGTACAATTACTGGTCGAGCTATCGACGCACGCGCTTCGGTCGTCGACATCGACCAATCGCATCTCGTTGATTAAGCTATTACCAAAACTACACGTTTCCTCGTCTAGCGGTGCCCCCCGGCGCCGCTTGCGGTTTTTTTAGTTGTAAATCATCTCTGTTATTCGACGCTATCATTTGGTGTAGTTGTATTTTTTGTTTATGTCCGGAATTCTACTTGGTGTTTAAGTAAATTGGTGAGTGTGGTGATTGATTTTTACATTATACGTGTTTCGGAAATTGTTTTGTAATTTTGATATTTCTACCTACCTAAGTATTTTTATTAGACATTTATCGAATTGCTAATAACGTAATAACGAAAATTTATGTAGGTATTGCCTTGTGCAACAGCGCGACATAAATTTTTCCATAATTTTTTTTCAGTTTTCTTTTTTTTCGTGTAGAAAGCGGTATCGTCTTCATCATGTGATTGTTATTATAATCATTACAATTACATTTATCAATTATAACCAATTGTTTTAACTGCCAATAATAATAACACGGAGATAAAAAAACATCATTCATTTTTATATAATTACAAAGAAATCATTAATATAGAAAATAATAAGACTAACTACGTGGTAACCCACCATTAACAGGTTAATAAATATATGAAATCTGTCAAAGTTAAAAATGTACGACAGTAAGCCACAATTTCCGCACGGAATGAGCAAACCATGAAATAACCATGTAAGTATTTAAGCGCACAAAACATAATTAAGGTGAAACAATAAACCGTACGAGGTATGAACCTCGAGTGTGAGTGCAATAAAGTCCATGTTTATAAGAAACGTCAAGTCTATGTGGGGCCCCACAACAAGCGGGAATAAGATGCAAAGTACGGACAACCACAAAATAGTTTCGAAATCCATATTTTTATGGACCAAGCCTGCAATATTTGCTAAATTATTTTCATGTTCACGACAACGGCGCCACTTACCGAGTCCAAATATAGCTCAGAGCCATCTATGTTACCTCATAAGTAACAAATAAAACATCAAAATCGATAAAGCTATTTGGCCTGAGAGGTTGTTATTGTTTTACCAATAACCCTGTAAACAAAATGGTAATTATGTCGATCACTGAAGGGCTCTTCAACTTTCGGGCGGCCATTTTATAAATTCGTGGTTCGTTCGGTGTTGGAAACCTTAATTTTGTCCAAAAATAAATTAAGTTGAAAACGTAAAATAGTTTAATGAAATAATCTATTATTCATTTTCGTATCGGATCTCCCAGGCCATGGATTGTAAATAGGTATAAAAATACGAGCAAATAACTAGGTACGCCAGTTAAATAATTCGTTAAATTGAGTTTCCCGCCAGTTTGTGGCAGATTGTCCCTAAATTTGCCGCCCCTAAAATCTGTCGCCCTAGGCTGTAGTGTACTCAGCTTGCTGGTATTGCCGCCAATCGCATTTATTTGGTACCCACTCTTTCTTCCGCCGTTTCCGGGACCCGACTACAATAATATCGTCTTATTACTGCCAATATTCCATTTTATCTAAAGATCATAAAATAAGAACGCTCCAGGACTCCTGCGCAGAGGCTGTAGGTAATCTATTTTATGGCTTTTTATGTATTTGTTTCTGGCATTATGGCTAATTCAAGAACTAGAAAATTATGTGACATACCAAAATGTGTTCACACGAACTCCGACGCACAGGCTTTCTGTATCGATAGCTTTAAAAATCGGCCTAAGTTATTGATGTATGTAACTTCAAAACTACTTGATCAAATTGGGTGAAACAAAAACATTATTAAAACTCCGTTGTCGCAAAGTTTCAAGTGATTTTTCGACTCGATATTCTCCATTGTTAAGAGGGCCTAGAATTTGGTACCTACTGGTAAAACTTAAAATATTAATAGGTATATAATTCACCAGCGAATGAAGATGATCGGAGAAGGAATGCCCCTTGAAGCCGTAATTTCGCTGATATCGTTAAGTTGGTTATTTGGCCGGGGATATCTCGGGAACTGGTTGGGGCAAGTCGGGTCAATCGCGGTCACGGCCTCCGATGAAGACATTCGGGTTCGGACAAAGAAAGCTGTGGAGACGCGATTCTTAGAAATATTTTACATATTTACAGAATATATGTCTTGAAAAGATTACGGGCAACGGGTGACAATGATTGTGGTACTTACCAAACAAGAGATGTGGTATTTAATAAATTACATCTTTTTATTTTTCAAAGAATAACTTTTAAGAACAGTCAAAGGCAAAAATGTGTATACACCATGCCATTTTAATATCCATATAGAATACTTTAAACGTGACAATGAATTTAAGTTAACGAAGAAATGAAAACCAAATAAATACAAAAATTTGTTGCATTCACATAATTATTTCTAGCGTGATAGAGGCCATGATTTTTCAACATAAATCAAGATACTACTTTCTGAAATCGATCAGATTGATTTGTAAGTTTATCTGGAATGGCATGACCGGTCATTAATTGACATTATTATGTTTCTATATGGGACGAAAAAAATACATCAAAATTTGTACCTTCTAATCCTACTAATATTATAAATGCGAAAGTTTGTGAGTGTGGATGTATGTATGTATGTATGTATGTTTGTATGTTTGTTACTCCTTCACGCAAAAACTACTGAACGAATTTGAATGAAATTTGGAACACAGATAGATTATAACCGGGATTAACATATAGGATACTTTTTAACCCAATAATCCAATACTACGCGGATGAAGTCGCGGGGCACAGCTAGTTACTTATAATCCAAACATTATTAGTTTCTTAGCTATTGAGTAGGTACTAAATGATAGTATTGAAAGCAAAATTAATATAATTAGGTTTAACTAACGACCCGTCCCGGAATTGCACGCCTTTTCTCTGCTATTTATAACTTTAATTGGAATTTAGTATACGAACAAACCTTACGGAAGAAATTAATTATAGTAAACACCGCATTAACATCCTTTGCTAAGTTTGGAAGAACTAAGCGGACAATCAGATAGACAATTGGACGCAGATAAACACTTGTTTTATGCTATTCACAGATCTTAATTCAGTTTAAGTTTGTGCGCCGAATGCCATAGTAACAAATAATATTGTAAGTTTAACTTTTTTTGATTAATAATAGGTACACAAGCAAAACTTCGGGCCAAGTACTGTATTCAGGGTTCAATGAATTTATTGGCCTCGCATGGGAACTAACTAAAAACAAACATTACATTATTGTAAATCAACGTATCGGCGGCAATTTCCTAATTTTATTATTTAATTATCATGTAGGTGTGATATTTCGTTTCCAATACATCTATAGATTTTATTAATAGTATACACAAACACACAAATTGGCGTGTTATTAGATATTGTATGAATGTGGTTGCTAATGAAATGTGTAAACATAATTTGTGTCTGCGTGGGTACATATAAAAACAAATGTATTTTCTTTTGTATTGTCCCGTAATTTTATCAACATCGTTAAACAGCACGGTAAAATTAAGTGTCTAGAAAACATAATGTAGAAAGCGTTGATGGTATAGATAAGTCGGTACCTACTCATAAATGAAGAAAAATGCAGCTTTAATCACCTTCTATATATATATAAAACTCAAAGGTGACTGACTGACTGACTGACATAGTGATCTATCAACGCACAGCCCAAACCACTGGACGGATCGGGCTGAAATTTGGCATGCAGGTAGATGTTATGACGTAGGCATCCGCTAAGAAAGGATTTTGATTAATTCTACCCCCAAGGGGATAAAATAGGGGGTGAAAGTTTGTATGAAACTTTGTCAATTAAATTCCACGCGGACGAAGTCGCGGGCACAGCTAGTTTCAAACATAATTTTCTGTTAAAAAAAATGGCGAATAATCATTATTCTGTCCAAATTATTTACAATCGATCGCCTTCAAGCACCGTGACACGACCAGAAAATACATAGACAAAATATTTGTACAGTCAGCCGCAGTAATAACAGACAGGAGCGGGACGAATCGTCGCCTTCACTAAATAAAAATTTTTCGAACGCACAAAAAACGCCAGTGGTATAAGCGACGAAAGAGCCATCTCTCCTGGGCAGAACTAATTGGCGTTCGTCGGTTTATAGTTTAAAAAACTTATTTGTTAACTCGTAACACTATTCTGACGACCGGTGGAACGTGAGGTTGTGGACAACAAAAAATCACGGTACTGACCGCTGCTTTTTCTTCTTACATAAAAGAACTATCAAATATTTTAGATGTAATGGTGATTATGTTTGATTTACATTGTGATAAAAATAAATAAAGTCTTTGTATAGACATTTTTTGGTCGTTTACACCTAAATCGAGTAACTGTAAAGTACAATAGACTGGTTTTTGATAGGTAACCTTTTGCAAACTTTTTGCTGTAACAAATCTTTGGCGTGTGTCGATCGAAAGATGAAGTTATCAATAACAGTTTTAATGTTAGATAATAAACCCAGATACGGCGGTGCTTAGACAAAACACCTGTATCCCCGCCTACCTACCCACTTATAAATATTTAACCCCTATTGTCCTCACAAAAGAGATCTATCCGAGGACTTGCTAACAAGGGATTTTTTGGAAAAAAAAATTGTGGAGATCCGAATGCGCACCAGATATGTTGCGAACAATGGGCTGAACAATCGGCCAGGTAGAATAAATTCCCTATTGTTGACTGCCATTAGGATTGTAATGTTTGGAGATTTTTAGGAGTAATAAAATTCGGTGAACGCCAAAACTTCTTTTTCTGAATGAAACCGCTTTTAAAGCGGCTGAGTGTACTTATTTTTTTGTATTTCCGCACGAATATAGGTTTCTGAAATAAATGAACCTATCTATCTTATGATATATTGATTAATGAATTCATATATTCTCACAAAAGAAGCGTATATAAAAAGGGAAACTTTAAAACTCATAAGCATATTTTCACATCTTGATCAAATTCCTTATAATCAGCTATCGATCGATATGTACCTATAAACAAAAAAAACGCCGAACAAATCGCCGGACGCCCAACCGTTAAAATTAATGACATTTCTTTCACCATGCCGAGAACGGGCTCACTCGCCCTGTCCCGTCTACCTGCTGGTGACGTATCTATTTAGACATCAAAATACGCTTTTTTGTCCCTCTACATCTGTGAAACTAGCTTTCCGAAACACAAAACAGTCATTGTTGAGGTGCATTTAATGATTTTCGGCACATTTTGACGGTTCTCTGAATTCGCGTGGCCCTGTTCATAGGAAAAAACAAGGCTCAAGGTGCGTTTTCTGTCAAATGAGGTGTTATTTACGATTTTGACGCAAAACGTGACTGCGGCAATGTAAATGATACTTTCAAACATTTGTGTGAACGAAGTTGGTGTTCTCGATTTATTTCTGTTCAGCGTAGTATTTTTATGAGATTTTCGTGATTGAAGAGGAATGTGTATACTTAAGTGGGTATTTTTAAGTACCTATAAACTATAAGCAGTCACCTGCTTATTTAGTACTTCTGTGAGTTATTATTGGATAAATACAAAGGTTTCGATAACATCTCTTCGTTTTATAAATAATATTATTTAGATTGCAAGTATGATGAGTCTTACATAGCTAAGGTTGAACATAAATATAATAAACTTTAATTATTTACCATGTTTAAAGAAGTCTTAAACTTTTGTGCACACATAATTAAAAAAAAATTGATTGTATCTGTATTTTTATACTGCGTTGGCCACTAACTTGGCTCGCAGATCTCACCACGCGCGGGACCAGTTATTTAAACTGTTTATAAGTTAAATGCCTCACTCTTAGTTATAGGCTTCTCATATATCCTATATCAATGATGGCAGAAAATACCGCAGGGCGGCGCCACCGTAGCGCGGGCGTTGTAGTGACACTGACAGGAGTGTGACAGGACGACAAGCCAATCCAAGGCCTCCATTTTGGTTTTCCAAAGTGGACGGTCACATTTTAGTATTGTATTGTTATTCAATGTGTTTGTATTGCTATTTGTTACTAGACACTGGCGAAATACCTATTAACCTGGGTGGGCCATATTTTTAAAGAAAGAAGAAGCCAATCCAACCACAGGACAGTCTGCTCTAGGGACATCTAGTACAAGAAAATCGGATAAAGATTTATTAATGTTGTAGGCATCTTTGACTTCAGAATTGGCAGTATGGACTAGTTCCCTCGCCTGTACTATTACTTACTACTCGCGACATCTGGTGGGCTAAAAATTGTTTGCCCTCATCACATAGTATAAAGTGATAGTAGAGTGATTCAAGAGGATGGTTTATATGATAATCTATACATCTATACAAATAAATAAAATTGGAGTGTCTGTTTGTAATATCAAAATAACACCGTTTCACTAAATGCATATGAAAGTACATACGACACCTATAGCAAAAACGCGATTTAAAATTTTTTTGTCTGTCTGTCTGTCTGTCTGTCTGTGTGTTTGTTCCGGGTAATCTCCGAAACGGCTGGACCGATTTTGACGGGACTGTCACTGGCAGATAGCTGATGTTATAGGAAGTAACGTAGGCTACTTTAATTTTAGAAAAACAAATAGGGTTTCGCGTAAAAAAATAAAAACTCATGAAATCAAAGAGTATCTCCCAAATGGCTGGACCGATTTTGACGGGACTTTCACTGGTAGATAGCTGATGTTATAAGCAGTAACTTAGGATACTTAGGCTTTTATTTTAGAAAAACAAAAAAGTGGGCACTGTTGCGCGGGCTCAGAACGCGGGAGCGGGCTTTTTTGTTAAGTTAAATTCCACGCGGACGAAGTCGCGGGCTCATACGGATTATTTCCATCACATCTCCCGCACCCTATCTCCCTGATCATATTGAACTAAGCCCCGCACTTGTCTTTGCTCGAGAGCTTTAAAATTATCTCGACATTTCAAGCACAGGAAATCGTATAACGTATTAAACAATCAACCATTGCGGCATTATCTTATCGTGGGACGGACAGGATGCTCGCGTTAGCTCCCGACCGACTGACAGACAGATCCCGAAGCAAACAATCATGTTACAAAACAAATCAACCGGATTGTATGATGTTTAAGAATTTAATATGAGACGGCAAATTGTGTTATTACCCTGTTTCCTACGTCATTGTAGTGTAAAGTAGTGTGCTTCAGTTGAAAAAAAAAATTACTTTGGTTAGTGCTTCAGATATTATAAAGCCGGTATTAATAAATCGATCTCAAGTCTGAGAGCGAACTTTAGAACGCTTTGGACATGTCATTTTGTACTGGTATGATACAAAATTGTCATTTCCAAGAGCGGTCTCAGTGCTTTTGAGTTGGTGTAACGTCAAAGATTTTGTCGTTCAGTAAAAATTGTGCTTCACCACGTTTCACATCAACCAAATTATAATCGAAACTAAAACCGATCCGTTCATACGTTAATGCCGTTGCAAAAGCGCAGTTTAATTGGTCGATCGTAAATCTTATACACCTTATTAGGCGTATGTGTATCGGAAGCTTTTATCCTAGAGTGCGGCGTCCAAAGGTGTCAGTCTGGCGATATTATTATTATGTTGTATCATGGGCTCTACCCGGTCCTTTGGAAGGCTTGCATGGGTATATGAGTCCAAAATGTAGAGCCCCTTTGTGAGAATTTTTTTGTCATGTAAGGCACATGTTGAGGTCAACCACTGCAAATGACATATAGAGCGACTTCACCCCAACAGGTGCAGAAACTATTGCAAATATGGAAAGATACAAAATATTATTATTATTTATTCTCAAGCACCACGCCAGATTTTTTCCTAGAAAACGTGAAGCGCAGCCATTTTTCCAGGAAAAGCATGTTCTAAAACAGTTCAGAAACCAGTCTATTACATAAAAATATCCGAACAAACACATTACCGGCGTTGCAGGTGATAATGACAGTTTGCCGCGCCGTTTAGCGGGGCGGTGCGAGCTACTGCGCCCGCGCACCTCCCCCCCGCCCCGCCTGGCCCTCCCCCACCGCGCCCGCCCAATATTGTTTCATGGTGTTTGGACATTATTATCTGTAAGTTGGTTTAGGACGCGTGAGTTTTGGATTACGTTACTGGTTTTTGGGAAGACATGATTTCGGATTTATTGTTTGTGTTACAAATTCCTTTGCGTATTCGAAATGAAGCGAGCTCATCCTAGCTTCTGTTGTAAGACCTCATTCACACGGAAGAATATCTTGTCTTATACATTTTGACCTTACGAATACCTGTCTGTGTTAAATGGGGCGTGTAGTTAGAGGCGGCGTCCTTATGTCCGAAAGGATACAGGTTCAATCTCTCTAGTCATTAATTAAACTATAAGCACAGGGTGTCTCAGAAGTCCGAAATAACAGTAGCTCGTATGTGAATGCTTAGTGAAGACTGATTATAGGTACTTACCTATAAGACTATCATATTTTGATGAATTACGGGATTTTGAATATTTGCTACAACTTTCGTGTCGAAACCTTAGAAAACATCCAATGACCTAGAAAACAATGCAACCTGTATCTACTAGCAGTTTGCACTAATAGGTATTTAAAGTTTTATAAATAGTTTAATGGTACGTAGGTACTTGAGTTATGGCATTTTTAAAACAGTTCAAAAAAATGAAATAAATTCGATCATTTTTTTATAAGTACCATTTATAACTATACCCACTCACTACTCATCACAACCCCATATAATATACTGATCGGACTTTTGAAACATCTTGTAGGAGTGAGCACACTACTAGCCATATACATAAAATACTAAAAATTAGTTATCTTAAAGTCATATTTAATGTCTAACTTACTTTGTCCCAATGTCTTTAACCTGACAAGCGACCATAAGCAGATATAATAATTAATAAAGTATGTATAGAGTATACTCCCGGTTGTATATGCAACGCGTCATGACCTAATACAAAGTCTCGAACCAATTAAAGCATAAACAATGTAAGTACTCAATAAACAAAATAACCATTGGCTCTATATCTAGGGTTACTCGTAAAACTCACAAAGCACTAGTAAATCGTGGATAACCAGTTTTAGAAGGAATGCGAGTGGGCGTTCGGTTCGATTCCCCGGCCGGACACACCGCCATTGTGACGTAACACCAGATATTGGTTTGTTTACGGTAAAGTTGTCTACGGGCCGTTGGTATGGTAGTTTATGGTCTCCTGATTAAACAACTTGTCTTGGATTGATTGAAATAAATAGAATTTGAGATAAAGGTAATGATAAGAAATATTTCGAAAACAATGGAACACATTTTGTGTTGAATTAACTTCCGCGATATAATAATAATAATAATAAATATCGCCCGACTGACACACCAACTGTAAGGTCCCTTCAGGTCGGTAACGTGCGAGCAATGTCTTTAGTATTGCAAGCATCTACACGTTACATTAACTACTTAACATCAGGCAAGTCGCACGCTGATTTGCCGACTTAAGTTATTCTAGTTCAATATAAAAGCACCACACAACTATATTTGTGAGTCTATTAACCGCTCGCAATCAAGTCGAAAACTAACATAAACATTATGCATCTGAACGCAGTATTTTACGATTTAATATTATAAGCCATAAATTTTAAGGCCTATAATTAATCCTCGGCGATACAAGCACGTAACGAGTCGCGAACGAGGCCCCATATTGCTTTGTGATCAGGGAGTACCGCAGGGCAAAGTGATTGGACCCCATTTCTATATGGTTGTGAATTGAATAGTTTTGAGCGAAGCTTTTGAAAGCTTCGGTCGTTTAAGCGTTTGCGATTTTAATTATCACTTCATTATTATTCTGGATGAGGTTTTTAAGGTTTCTAATGATGCCTTATTTGCTGGAAATTTTTATTTTACCTCAGATAAGGAATATTATTGACATTTACTAGTTTTTTTTTTATGTAACAAAGTCTTGAAACAATCGTGCGACCCGTTTGGTGTTAAGTATTTACCGTAGCTTATAGATGCTTGCAGTACCAAAAGCATTGCTCGCACATTACCGACCTGAAGGGGAGTGGGACAGGGGGGGGGGGGGGAAGGGAGGGGTTGGTCTGCCGCAATATTGAAGAACCCAAAAGAAACCACTTGAAGTAATCGTCCGCAAACTATTTGCAGTACTAACAAATAGTACAGATTAAACATATCTAATCCCAAATAGTGGGATTGTTTGAACAAGTGGTCGTCATCACTCGAGCATGGTGAAATATCCCATTGTCCCACACAAACCCATGAAAGGTGTGTGACAGGTTAAATGGAGAGGCTAACAAAAGCCCGCGGGGGATTTGTGAAAATTATAAGTATTTTAATATTTGAATAGAAAGGTACTTAGAAGTTGATGAAAGGTGCCTTTTATTTTTTCTGAAGGGTTGCCTGCCATGCGGTGTTTTGTTGAGTTTAAAGATTTACCATTCACCATGCCATAATAGGTGCTTACTGAAAATTTCAAGAATTTGCGTTGCCCATAACTGATGCATGCCGGCGCTTGGACGCGGTTCTATGATAAACTGAGCAGGAACTGAAAATGACGCGACCATGTCGACGTGTAATTTGATTTGCCTATAATATAATAACTACCTATAAACTTTTATATTGTAAACATCTGAAAACTCAGCCTAAAATACCTTCCAAGTTATTTTAAATAAGTAGGTAACCTCATAAATAATCTACTTCTGTTAAGTTCTCATAAATTTATTGACTGAAATAACAATTTATCAAAATCATTCTGAGAATACTTAATACCTACTACCTACGATTCAAAATACAAAATAAACTTTTGGTTTATATTAAACAAAACACATAAACAACTCACTCTAAACGAGTCAGTTTATGAATGCAAATCCGAACTCCTGGAATAGAAATTTCGAAATAAATCGCCGTAAAATCGACAGAGCATTCAAAGCAGACTATTTCTGCATTTCCTGGCTTCCTGTACGTAAATAGTAATAACGAATAAGGCCCAAGTACCACACCGCAAATATATATCAATTAGTGCAGGGCATATGTGTAGACACCCACCAATTTAACAGGATCTCTATTTGGAAACTAAGAAACATGTAAGCAGGAGTCAGGGTAGGTTTGTGGATCAGTCGAGTCTAAATAGTCAAGTTTGCTCACATAACATCTCACAGTAATACTAAAACCGATTCTCGGAAGATGGTTTAAGTGTATTCAATATTGACTGAGCGAGTCCGGGGGGCGCACAGTAGTTTGTTGGTATTTTGGATTTTTGGTCTCAGTCAATATTGGTTCTGCCCAGTTTTCTGAATGCTGATAGGGTTGTTAATGGCATATTATTAATTTGAACTAAAATGTAGCAAAGAGTTATGTACTCAAGTGTACAATTATTTTCAGATTTTTATCGCGGATTTTATGTAACTATTTTTACTAATCCCCGATGAAAAAAGAGGGATGTTATAAGTTTAACATGTGTATCTGTGTATTAGTGTGTCTGTCTGTGGCATCGTAGCGCCCAAGCAGATGAACCGATTTTAATTTTATTTGTTTTTGTTAAAGGTATTCTGATCGAGAGTCTTCTTAGCTATTTTCATGAAAATCGGTTCAGCCGTTTGAAAGTTATCAGCTGTTCTGTAGTTTAAAAAGACGTCGCAACGGGGTTTTTTTTAATTTCAATTTAGAGTTATTTTGAACCGTTGGTTTGCAATGGTAGAGCCGAGGGTTAGTCAATTGACTACAGCTTATGTACGGGCTGGCTCGACTGATGTAGTACCACCCTCTCACGGAAGATCGACATAAAGTAGGAATAATAGGTACCCCCATCCACAAAATGTGTGCGCATTGCAGTGCAACACCACTTACCCCTTCGGGGAATGCAATATGAGTAATAATAAATATTAATAAATATCGCCAGACAGATACACCAACTGTACGGTCCCAAACTAAGCAAAGCTTGTACTATGGGTACCTGGCAATGGACTGGGGGCGATCCCAGTGACACCCAGACCTGGGCAAATTACGAAAAGGCCATTTCCGAAATTTGCCCCGGCGGGATTCGAACCCGCAACCACCATGTGCAGTGAGCCGAGCGGCCTACGCTCGAACCACTGCGCCAAGCGGTCGTCAAAGTAATAATAATAATCTGAAGAGCACTAATCTGGAAGCAGAGATAGCCGATTGGTTAAGCACGCGTCTTGCGGGCACAAGGTCTTGGGTGCAAACCCCGGCCCGTACCTTTGGGTATTTCAAAATCTATGTGCGAATTATAATATGTTCATACCTACTTAGGTATCGCTTGCTTATGGTGAAGGAAAACATCGTAAGGAAACCTGCATGTCTTAGATAATCCAACCAACTTTCGAAAGACATGTGAAATCCGCCAACCAGCACTGGGCCAGCGTGGTGGAATATGCCCTGAATCCCCCTCGTGTTGAGGGGAGGCCCGTGCCCTGGACAGGGATTAAAAGGGCTAAATTGTTGTAATAAATAATTAATCTACGGATATTTCGTTCAGGCAGTTAAGTTAATAAGCGCCGCGAGGACAGGCAAAATGATATAAAAAGGAGATATTTTACAATAATTAAAGTAACTCAATTGGCCATGTGCCCTTTGACGCCCTTTGCAAGTGTTTAGCCACGTTTGTATTAAGCCGTTAATCACCATTAATTACTGGCTCGTTAAAGCATTCTTTGAGGGCATTTGAGTAATTCTGAGCACCACAACGGGGAAAATATGGTAGAAATAGCATTATCCAAAGGTCATTCTCGAGTATGGTCATTTTTATAGAATGAAACATACCTGCAATTTATCTACCTTGCTATCTGTGAAAAAATGTTCAAAAACGGTTTAATGATGTTTAAAAGTATCTCAGATCAGTAGATAATCGATGAGTATAAAAGTATAATATTTTTAAAATACTTATTATGTATATAGAGTTTTTTTTAAGAATTCTATGGTTGAAGTTCCCACTCCTGGGCAAAGGCCTCTCCTATACTTCTCCAAACATCATCGTACGACGTTAAGCAGTTACCGTAGCCTATAGATGGTTGGAACACCAAAGGAATTGCTCCCACGTTGCCGTTGTCACGGAGTGGGATAGAAGGAGGTCAAGTGAGGGAGTTACTAGACGCCCATCTTCTGTGCACGTGTGGTACTACCCAGATCGAACCGGCTCGTATATGAGCTATAGTCAAGGAACACAAGTTCACTATATATTATTCACATTTATTTTGAAAAACGCTGGGTTTATTGCAAATGGCAATAAAATCGTCTCTTGTCGAGACGTATATCTATGTAGTTTTAGTACAACCGTTACTTACCATTTCAGGGGAATTTTGTAAAGGTGTAAGTATATACATTAAATACATAATATCCAAAGAAAAAGATGATCAACGGAGATGACAGGCGTAAAACAAATATTATCACAAACCCATCTCAAAGTGCAGCTAAATACACATTGCGTGTAGAATTGCCGTGAGTGAGCACACAGACTAGAAATGTATCCACTATTATAGAGCTGTTCGTGATGGAAATGTAGGCAATAATATGTATCGAATGCATCGATACAATTCTATAATTTATTTTCATGTTATCGATATACTAATTGGTTACGATATCCTTGAAAACAAAAGTAAACTTAAGCATCTCTATTATTTGAGAAAAGTATCAAGTTACTTAATCTATATATATAAAAATGAATTGTTGTTCGTTAGTCTCGCTAAAACTCGAGAACGGCTGGACCGAATGGCTAATTTTGGTCTTGAATTATTTGTGGAAGTCCAGAGAAGGTTTAAAAGGTGAATAAATATGAAAGTCCATGCGGACGAAGTCGCGGGCACAGCTAGTAATGAGATATTTTAAATTTGTAACAAAAATAGCTTCAAGTTCCTGGAAAAATGTGCAAATCTTTATAATATATGACGGTTGAACTGCAGTAGAAAAACATAATGCCTAGTGACGTGTAAACATTATATTGGACAATATCGATACTGTTAAATCTACTGACAAGTGTTGATAAACGCACGAACAATTTCAATTGTTAAGTTGCAATGTAATGTGAAGTTACGATATTTTCTCCCTGTAAAGTTTGCTCTACAAAAGCTTCTAGTCATAGTTCGGCATAGGGTTGGCGCGATCAATTTGTATATTGAATTACTTATGTAACACAAAATAAAAGGTTTATTTTATATTATATGCTCACTACGGTGATATTTATTATTTTATAATGCACACTAAACAAGTATTAAGATTTATATACCTAGTATAAATTTAGATTCGCTCTGCAAAACGTCTCAAATATTGAACTACAACGGATGCCCATTATATTAATAGTATGAAATATTGTTAAGAGGATTTTACAATAAAAAAAAACTAAACGCGAAATAAACGCGAAAAAAAAAAACTAAAATTATTCACTAATCTTGGCAATAACTCAATCGTAAACGCTTAATAGAGCAGACAGTTTCCACTAAAACCTCCATGTCGATAATCGAATTACTTCAAGCCCGTCAGCCCTGAGCCCGGCGCACGCGCATCCAGCAGTGTAAATATTGTCGGTGGCAGTAAGCCGCGGCGACGCGATCGCGAGCGGTGCTGTGTCAACATTTGCCTATTTGCTCCCGGTCTCGGACCGGATCCGACCAATCATAGCTGGGTACACTCTATGTGGGAATTTTGGGAAATAAGCACTGTTTATGGTTGTAAGGAGTTAGGTTATTTTGGAAAATACTCTTTGTATTGATTGGTTATTAAGTAGTAGAGATTCGACGTAAAGCACTATGTATAAAACAAACATTTATTTCTAAAAATGGTATCAACTTCTTATCCGTACTTTGTTATAATTAATTAATATAAACCATTAAAGATTAAAAAAAAAATACTTAAAATATTTATTAGGTAATGTACTCGCAACTCTTGTGACTTAACTTCGTGTAAAAAGCCTCATCACTATTTCAAAATTCATCCTCAAGAATACCTCTTGTTTTATACACAGAATTCAAGTGCCTAAAATAAATGTGAAACAAGTGTTGTTTACGCTTATTGAATTGAAATAGAGAGGATAATACAGTATTATCGATAGTTTATCGTCGATATACATGTAAATATAAAGTTATTGTGTATGCGGATACGTGTATCTGTCCATGCGCCGGCGGTGATAAAGTCGCCGCATGTGTCCGAGAGCGGCGCGGGCGCACCGAGTCGTTTTCGGAGCGCTAGTGATGTTCATCCAAATATAAATTATCGATAAAAAAGTTAAAGTCTCCTTCTGAGCACTAATTTGACTTTAATTGTTCTGAATCTAAACATAGATTACTTTGATTTTTAACAATGATGTACTTGTGTAGGGAGGAAAGCTCGCCTTGATAATGATGATGTATTTTTATTAAAAAAAACTGTTATTGTATAAGGAAAAATAGTGTTGAATGAAAGCCAACCTAGCATACCCATCTTGTCGATACTACATAACCCGTCGCGTTCTCACAATAATCGTCAGGGCGTGGTGCTTCGCCGTACAAAACGAACACACCACAAACAGGTATATTGTTATTACCACGTGATGAATACGGGTACGAAATGCGCACGCGCAATTGTTGGGGCACAAATATTGAAGTTGAGAATATAAAGACTATTTTCTTAAATGTCTATCCTGCAGATTATGCTCCTGAAGACTGAATGTAGAATTCTTGGGTTTTATAATAATAATAATATCGCCAGACGAACATACCAACTGTACGGTCCCAAAATAAGCAACGCTTGTACTATGGGTACCGTACAATGGACTGGGGCGATCCCAGTGACACCCAGAACAGGGAAAATTACGAAAAGGCCATTTCCGAAATTGACCCTGACGGGAATCGAACCCGCAACCACCCGATGCAGTGAGCCGAGTGGCCTACGCTCGAACCACTGCGCCAAGCGGTCGTTTTGAGATAAAAATTTTCTTTTTTTCATTTTCTTTCCGTAGTATTTTCATTCGCCTGTCAATTACAACTTTCAATACCCTTGTGCTCATAAAAATATATTTCCGACTAGAATCACATGAAACGACATTTCTCAGAAAGCGACATCAAAAAAAAAATCCTTGAGTCAATTGACGCACCGTATTGCATCGTACGTGTAATAAAGATAGTGATGGGCTCTCTCGGCTGTATGTAATTTAGTAGGAATTGAGTTATTAGTAGTCTCGAGTCGTGGAGATACCAGAAACGAGACGGTTTTAATGCGCCCCGCGTTTTGGACGACTTAATGTGATTTTGATATGAGAAAAGTATAGTTAGAATGAGTTTGAATGAGATGTTTAATGTTCTGTGTGACGAAATTAACGGATAGTGAACTATTTGTGATGAGATCGACAGTGTGGGTGGTTATTGTAATGTGAAAATGTTAAGTGAATTCTTAGTGCCTCGGTAATGTGTCTTGCGCAATGATAGCGTTAACGTTTGATATATATACTTTGGTGTTTTATTTGTCGCTTCATGGCAATTGTTTATTCTAAACAACTTAAGTTTGTCAATACCACTTTATGTGTATACATTTTCATATAAATTCTCTTTCCTTAATGAGAAGAATAGTATTTTTCTGGAAAGTTTTTAGGCTATTATGGAAATAATACCTATGGAATAAATTTCAGGAAAATATATGCTATTACCTTTAAGCCTATTCAAAACCTCACTTCTTCTGTCAGTACAACTATAACTGAAGCTAGTATTATTATGTTCTGATCAAAGCATGAACATAGCGAGCTTACCATGCCTCTTACATAAACAATTCAACCTTAGCCTATCGCCCATTAACATAGTAACCAAAGACAATCGACTTAATTAAGTGTCGTGACTTTTTTTAAAATACAAATCACCATATTAAACTCCATGGTCTTGGAGAGGATGCGTGGGTGTAATTTTGTCGCTCTCTTGTGGCCCTCTTGAATTGATTACGGCATTTTTTGTACAGCATTGTAGGGTAATCACCGAATGTATTTTATCGTATTAATGATCACGGATTAACATGTTCTCGGGATGTGATGGGATGGTGATGACGGGGCTAAAATTTAGATGGTGCTTTGAAATAAGCCTTTTTTATGTTGCATGGTAGTGTTTTGATTTGAATTGTGGTGGAGAATAGAGATGAGTATGTTATCCGGCTTTTTCATGTGTATGTTCTCTAAAGGAGTAGGAAAAAAGGTATTTTCATAAGTCTAAGTTGTAGGTTTAAGTCTTACTGTGAACATCCTTATTATATTGTATGATAACAGTAATATAATCGTTACTTATTTTAATTTTGTAAAAATAGTGTGTTTATCAAGTGATGGTTTTCTTCGTTTGTTTTATTAAAAGTCTTCGAGTCGTATTTGTGACACAATTTGTCTTTGCTATCATAAACACATTAAAAACTGTCACCAAATGAAAATTAACTTTATCCACGAAAACATACAACACAATTTTGTTGCAACTATGTTTACGGGTCTGTTCCTTATAACGGATGTCGGATGATTAAGAAATAAATTATTGTACATAACCTGCGTTGTCATGTTCTGTTTGTTAATTTAGAAGCCAACACTAATGACTGAGTGAGTTGCCTTTTCTTTATTGGGAAGCGATTAATTAATATTTTACTGTATAGAGATACAATTGAATGGTGAAAATACGTCATTAAAATTCCTCAGTTTGAGATCTCACTCGACGCTTGTTAAAAAAATTGTGTACAATTTATTTTGAGGCTTTTAACCGACTTGCGCCCGTCTACTAGTGGATTTCTTTTCGGGAAACGATTATTTTCAAAATCACAGTAGAACTTGACCGCCTGTGGTTGTCACCCTATCAATCGATCAATTTACAATACAAAGAACCTAAACAGACCTTCAAAATAAAACACAAATTCGGGACCGACCGCGAAACGAGTCCAACTTAAATACTTTTTTCAAATTATTTTTCGACTCTGGCAAGACAGCATGTCGGCGCACGAGTGTTCCTCCGGGCGATTCGGGCGTTCTTTTTGTTTCTTACGACTTGTTCGCCCAGGCTTGTTCTTGCGGGTAATGGCTTCATTATACCACAGGCTCGGAAAGAAACTCAGGGCCATGAGTAAAAACCCGATACCAACAGATAGAATTAGATGTATTTATGGTGTGAAGATAAAGAAAGGCTAACTGAAGTTATGTTATAAATTTTATAAGAAATGAGGGTTAGGTAATTAAATTGATTATTTGTGGTCATTCTAAAAATTGACTAAAATAAAAATAACAACTGGAAAACTTTTTTAAAGCATTCAAAAAAGGACTATCACCGTCCAAAGTTAAATCGATATCCAAGAATTAAAAACCCATATATATATATATATAATGTAGATGTATAAAAACAATTCAGGTTCAATAAACGTTTCTAAATTGTTATACAATTATGTGCTTAGTATCGTGTAGCTTTAAACAGCTTTCGCGTTGCAATTTTGGCTCCCGACTGCTTCGATCATAACACGATCCCGAATTCCAGTGGCTTTCTACCTGGTCGCATATAATTGTATCAATTTATATCGTGTGATGACGGGTTAAGATTAATAATGCTTTAAAAAATACCACAACCTCATAAAAGAAAAGAGAGTATAAAAAGTTATTAAAATTGAATATTACATGGAATAATTGCAAATGTCTCAATCGGTCAGGTTCAATTAAAATAAGTTATTGTAGAAATGGTGACGTGCCGTAGCGTAGATTTTTTTCCTGAAATCTGTATTTATTACCCGTACCAATTTAATAACCGGTAATATGTAGTTATTAACGGTTTTTCCCGTCTCTAATTAATCGATAAAAATTGTCTCCACACTACTCAATCGCTCTGAGGGGGTCTTCAAAGAGCCTCAATAATGACAGCTTACGTCGTAACTGCGTTGAAGGATAGCCTTCGAATTTCTTATTTTATTATCAGCTTCGATACGGTGAACCCTGTTCAGATGTAGGCAGTATCTTTGCGAAGATCTGGGCCCTAATCACACTAGCTACTCAAATCGTAATAGAAAAGCAAACGCTTGCCATTACGTTTCAAACGCTCCGCTTTTGATGTTTTGCTGACACGAGCTTCACGATTTCTACTGACATTTATATGGTATGGTGTCAGCAAAACGTCAAAAGCGGAGCGTTTGAAACGTAATGGCGAGCGTTTGCTTTTCTATTACGATTTGAGTAGCTAGCGTGGTTAGGGCCCTGTTAAGCCGTATTTATCACCTCTACCCATTGCGGTTAACGGATTCCGTCAGTGTCTAAACACATCTTAAAGTTTTTTGTTTTTGCGCCTTATAATTAGGTATGCGGTTCCGCGCGGTTCGTTTCGGTTTCGCGGAACCAATAATTCGTTATCACCAACGAGAGGGTGAACTTAAGAGCTAAGTAATTTTTGACATGACCATTTAATCAGTTTGTCTTGAAATCCTTAGGCGTCTACTTACTTACGACCTATATTTTCTTATTTTTTGTACATTTTAGGATATGTTTCAGGTAAAAAAAAATGTTTCAAATGAATCTCTCCTTTAAAAAATGCATAAATTGCGCTTATGCGAGCATTACTCAAATAATAAGACACTTTCGAACTAAAGACAGATTTTTATTACAGATTGCAGTGTAACTAACGACTGCTCGCAGTCTTTTATTCTCAGCGGACAAAAACAACATTAATCTGCGCGCAACGTGGTGTTTATCTCTATTCAGGCATTGAGAAGGTGCAATAAATATAGTAAGCACACGTCGGGCAATTGAAATGTACACTACTTAATAATCGCTGGCATGCAACGCAAGCACACGATCGCGCCCCGTGTGGCCGGCTGGCGATTCTCCATTTTATCGATATCGCGGGAATTCACCCCTCACTATTTTACGCGATATAAAAAAATACCGGTAACTCAAGACATTTTTATTTTACCGATATTTTCGGAACCGATGTCTCATCACTATTCTATTTGACGGCTTTGAGATGTGGCTTTAGAAACCCAATAGCTTGATTAGCCACGATTGTTAAGTCTTTCTTTTAAACATGTTGCTATTATATAATTTATTGTTAAGCCATTATTACTTAGGTATTGATACTAAAAAAATCTGAACAATGATCGTCGCGGGATAATAGCGAATTAAATAATATGATATTAAGTAGGTACAGTGCTTGAGTAATACACTGTACAAAAATCGGTAATAGTGTATTTAAGTATGTTTCAATATCAGGTTAATATTAATCACTTATTTTTCATTTTCGTGTTAAAATATTTATTTACATTTGGATTATGTACCGATACATTGTAGGTCTCTGTAAACAATGGTACAACCCTAATTACAAATTTAAACTTCGACCGACAAATCCCCAAAATTCCGATACTACTTACGGGCCAACATCATAAAAAAGTAAACCGACAGAATGTCAAATTCAAATTTAGAATTCCCAGCATCACTCACGATGCGATCGAGTCTGCTCGATAATCGAATGGCGTCACGTGTGGTCGCCAGATCGGGGCATCGATATCTCGATTCTCGCGCGAATACGTTCACTGACAACGCCATGGCTAGTTGGTTGCCGGCATATTTGCCTTGTCGAACGTTTATTTATATTCCGTATAAAGGCTGTTCGTGTGTAGAATATTGCGGTTTTATTGCCGTCGGCTGATTTAGAGCGCTGTAAGCGATGCTATAGGAGTTATATTGTTTTGGGTTTAATTGTTCGGCTTGGAAGTTGATTGATAGTGTGTCTTTCTGTTTTCCGGCAATCTCCTCAGAGCTGAGATACCTACCTTAGAGGCATTATTGTTTACTAACACTTTGATATAGGTACCGATGTAATAGGGTATAAGCTTGTGATTATGCCGGACAAACCGCCGAATATACTTAAATTATACTTAAATGATACTCAAATGCGGGAGCAACATAGCACCATATCCGGGCAAAAAATACAGTTAAGCACCTCTCAAATAGTCAAGTAAGAATTAAACATTAAGGAAGTGTTAGGTTAGGGAAATTCACACGACAAGCTTGAGCAGGCTTTAGTAAATGCCAAAAAAGTGTCTGAAATACAGCTATTGCGTGCTCCGCCACCATAACCCTTCTGAACATGTCGCTTGCATTTTTATTGCAGTCCGGTCCAGGGTCGCATAGTGCGATGTTACCACTAGATGCTGGATAAGTGCCCTTGTATCGGGTTCCTGGCGATCTTAATCAGCATGTGTATTAGCGCGGTACTGGATGGACGGTTAAAGGACGAGCGGGAGCGATTTGAACGTGAAATAGGTTATTTATTAAACGCGATTTATTAAAATCTTAGCAGATTTCTCACTATTGACAGCATAAGATATCACTGAACAAAACAAAAATTTTACCTACACAACAAATGGTGTTTGTAGTGCCTACTTAACGCTTTGTAATATTAGTAAAAGTTTGCAGTAATTTCATGACGTTTCGTAAAAAATACTGAATCCTTATACTGGGAACTACAAAAGTCATTGGCTGTCATTATACAGTTTTAGGGCATGTTTAGGGATTGATGGTATTAAATTTGAAAATCCCTGAGGTGACGACGAGGTTTGGATCAGCACTAGCATATTCAAAATAATAAAAATGTTAATTTGGGGTATGTAGTGTACTCTCAAGTTACATAAGCAAACGTCCAGTTGGTACTAGAAACTCGAACGTCCATCTGTTCCGTTCTCACGCGTCCGTCCACCGTCCACACGCATCCTTAAACACTTATAAAGCTCTGTGTTGGCAGTTAATTAACCCTCGCGAGATTTATCGCAGTCACTCGGGACCATGTCACTGGTGATATAGCGGCCCGAACTGACCCCAGCCGGTTTCTTAAAATCGATTTCATATCGGGGCTAATTGAAATATAGAATGATTGAAAAAATTACCGATTTAATTGCGCGCGTTAATAGATAGTCGTGACTAATGATTACGATTAAATATGTATCGATTATTAGATTTTTGTTAATCGATTATTTTGCTGTTGTAGGTAGTGTGGTTATGAAATTTGCGTTAAAGATGTTTTTGTTTCGCGGAGTACTTATTAAGATAGGGTGAAGTCGACAATTGACGGCACTTCGATTTTTATTAATATTATTTGTGTTTTACTTCAATACGATTTTTATGTATAACTAGCTGAGCCCGCGACTTCGTCCGCGAGGAATTTAACTTAACAAAAAAGCCCGCTCCCGCGTTCTGAGCCCGCACTACAGGACCCATTTTTTCATTTAAATTTTGTTTTTCTAAAATTAAAGTAGCCTAAGTTACTTCCTATAACATCAGCTATCTGCCAGTGAAAGTCCCGTGAAAATCGGTCCAGCCATTTTGGAGATTACCCGGAACAAACACAGACAGACAGACAGACAGACAAAAATGTTTTAAATCGCGTTTTTGCTATAGGTGTCGTATATACTTTCATATGCATTTAGTGAAAAGGTGTTATTTTGATATTACAAACAGACACTCCAATTTTATTTATTTGTATAGATCAAAGTCAAGTATTTATAGGTATTTACCATACAATGTCAAATACGATAATGTCGTCGTATAATCAAATCGATTAGGTATGTAGAACGTGAGATTGACCTATCACGTTTTAGTTAATAGTTATAAATATCTCAAGGACACTTTTGATAAGTCAAGCAAAGTTAACTGGAATGGCCACTTATCATGCTTAGTTTTGCTCGTCTTCCGCCTCTGTGAGCCCAAGTAACTAAGACTTATAAGTTTTTCTCTCAATATTTCCGATTCACTCGGTCATTAACGTCCAAAAATAACTAAAAAAACAGCATCTCTCTCATCTGATAATCATCACGAAACACTAAAAAATGACCCACAAATTGGAACTGTCAAAAAATCGCCCCCTCATAAGGAGAAACGACTTCATAAGGTCGGTGTTACACCGGGGACACACCGAGTCCGTTGGATAATTAAAGAGGCCAGCGGATGATAAATAGCCTAGTGTCCGCGTTTTTACCGCAGATGTCATTATCTCAGTCGACTCTATCAGCCGTCACTCGATAACGTAGATGATGTTGTTATAGAGCTGCTAAATACTCCTGATGGTTTTTTTTAAGAAAATAAACTTTTATAAATAATAACAATATCAGGTACTAAATTAAAAATGCTAGTTGCTACTGCTAAATTAATATAAAAGTATATTATCGATAATAATAATAATTTAGCCCTTTTGACGTCGCACTCCTGGGCATGGGCCTCCCTCTCACTACGAGGGGGATTCAGGCCGTAATCCACCAGCCTGGCCCAGTGAGGGTTGGCGGATTTCACATGTCTTTCGAAAATTGGTTAGATTTTCTAAGACTGCAGCTTTCCCCACGATGTTTTCATTCACCGTAAGCAAGTGATAATCATATAGAAATAATGATTATATAAATATTATACATGAGTATATTATAAATATTAGCTATTATTTATCTCACATTATTACTTTATTAACTAAAGTGGTTTTCGGGATCAATCATTATATAATTATATGACACTATAATAATATCAATATAATATATTCAATAATTGAGCTACCTAATGCTCATTAATAGGTACTGCATTAATATTTTTCAAGCTTCGCTACAAATATTAGGGGTATTAACAGCTCTATACAACATCTCACTCCACCGACAGCGTAGCGCATGCATAATCGAAAGGTCCGAGTTGATGAGAGCGCGTGAGAGCTTTTTTGTCGCGACGACGACGACCAGTGTACACACACACCCTACGAACTGGCCGTCAAACAAAAAAGCATTCGAGAAACAAATAATTTTGTTGTGACGATGACTGAAGCATATACCTTAAACTAGTTGACAAGGAAAATACCGTGAACAATTTTCTCGTAATGTCGATTGGAACGTGTAACACCTTTTGTGAATGACGGTAACTGCTGTAGACACCTTCTTTTTGTATTATAGTGCCTCTCGTTGTTACAATCGCAAGTATAAGAAGACACATACGTGAGGCTTAATGTTTTTGACTATACTAAAGTGGGGGCTAATCTTAGTAGGATTAAACAGGCCTGGTTCCAAGTTAAACCACGTTAAACTACGGACTTTGATAAGATGACGACGACAGGTGCACTCACCCTACCCACGGACTGTCGAGCACAAAAACGTTTACAAAATAATTATAATTGAGCGTAAAAAAGTGTTTCTTAATTAGACGTTGGTCGCTTGTTCATTCTCAACACGGAGTCGCTTAGTGACAAGTTTGGTTTTTCGATTCAACTTTTTTTGTTTCGGTTTTAAATGTAGCTAAATTGGGGTCTGCTATTCAAAGTTTTAATGTGCGTAGTGTACACAAGTCGTCATAAAACTAACCCCGGAATACTCAAACTCATATTTGAGACCGACAAAATTCACGCCACACAAAAAATGAGAAACATCGACGCGTCTCAAACAGCTGATTGGGATTGAAATATATGAGTAGCCTCTGAGTGATACATTAGAGTTCCAAGGAACTCGTATTTTTTCTTTGTGTGTTGATAACAGCGATTAGATTCTTGCTGCTTGTCTTGATTGTGGACTGGCTGCTTCTACAAAATAAATATTATGCGTTTCGCCAGCAATGTCATAAGTGACAGGTATAAATTAACTGAAATGGAGGTATCTACAAGAAGGCATCGCAACGCATGCCCACTTTCCGAGGACACAACACGTCGTCGTAAATTTCGCGAAAAATCATCAATTTCACAAATCGTCTGACGAGAGTCTTCTCGAACGATTCGATGTGACACAGAGATAGTATAGTAATCAGCGTTCAGTGTAAAAACAATAAATTAACAACGACAAAAGCGTTCACGCAACACGCACGAACCATCAGAAATGCCTTAAATATATTAAAAATCACTATACATGGTGATACGACTTACGATCTTCATTAACGCAGCTGTGAAATAATACTGACTATATAGGGCGATAAAAAACCGAACACAAATAAAAAAAACATTTTGCAAATGAATGCTGATTATAAATACCTTTACCCTTATTTACAGATGCTGATCGAGAAAAATGCTGTATAAAATAGTGGTAAGTCCCTTTGGATACTACGTTTTAATTACTCTATCCCTTAAATTGATATTAATTAGTACTTCACAATTAAAACAAATACAATTAGCTGTTACAAATTGAATTTAATCCAATTATAAACTCCTTGTTTAGATCTTTTAATGGGTAAGTATGAAACACCTACTTCAGTATCATTTAAAGAATTTGTTTAACTAAGTAACTGGGAATTTAAATACAAACTACTCAATTCTTATCTAAAAGTATTGCAAGGTGGTTAACTCTTTAGTAAAAAAAGTATTTATTATATTGATTCCTAACGACATTTTTATGTACTTGAAATATAGAAAAATATTTTTATTACTAATTCACTTTTTTATTATTTTTATTCTCATAAGTGAAGTGCATTCCGCAGTTCCATTACGTTTAATATAATAATCGTAATTAGTTTTAATTTTGTTTTACTAAAATAATTTTACCATCGAATGGAGTATATAAATAGCCTTAATGGTGCCCTGCCGGTACAGTGACTTTTTGACCCAATGTTAATAAAAATTCTATAATATGTATAAAATAATATAAGAGGCAGGTGGTGAGCTATCGACCTAATTAATTACCACATTCCTATCACCAACTAATAAATAATAAAATTAATCAATATTTTTGTCTATTCCTAAAATAATACGGTTTAAAATATTTATTACTAGGTATTTTTTAATTTAAAAATATATAGATATATTTTAAGTTGAATATCAATAGAAGACACATAATAATAAATAAGTATATTTATTTTAATAATAAGCTCTTTTTGCTATATCTAGCTCCGTGACATTATTTGCCGTTGTGTGTACGCACTTAGAAAACGTTTGAAGTTAAAAAATAAAAGCCAAAATAAAACAAAAATAAAAATGCCTTTAAATTTTACCTTAAAAGTGCTGTCGCTATTTCATCTCATTTTCTTTTTTTAAACTTAAGACCCTCCTGATATTAAGCTGTTACCGTAGCCTATAGATGCTTGCAATACCAATGGCATAATTACTCGTACTTTGCCGGGAAAGAAAGGGAACTGAACTACCCGTTCAGCTTCTGGTTCTCTTACTAGCCGAAACGGAGCTATTATAACTAATTTAAGATGATCTTATGTGAGTCTTACCCGTAAAATAAACTGTAGTATTATTTTAGCCCCTCCAGCTAATCTAATCCTTGTGTTAGGAGTGGGCTCACGTCAATAGTTATAATGGCCAAGATGGGAATCGAACCCGCAACCTCTCAGCTACAAGGACGGCCCCTCTAACCACCAGGCTATTGATACTTAATTGCAGCCTACAGCTTGGCTATCACCATAAAAAATATTAATAATGTAAAAACCTATCTCACCTAATTATCCGTACCGTTCAAAATTAACCATAATTTAACACAAGCCCATCAAGTATAATTTATTGATGACATTTTAATTTATGAGCTGGTAGTCCGTCACTGAACGGGGACAATTTATTATGACTCTACAACAATTAGGTAGAGACACCTGCCTGATTATAACACTTCACTTTGGTACGGAAAAATGTTAAAGGGATATTTTTATCTACTGTATGTGATTACTATGCGTTGCTGCATGATAAATTAGGATAATTATGCCGTTCTTAAAATAATAAGTTCTGCGGGAAATTGACTTTTTTATATTACTAAGTCGGCTAAGCTTACACTTATGACCCCGATGTTAAGTGTTACCGTAACCTATACAGGTTGAAACAGAAAGGGTATACTTTTTTTTTCAAAACTCAACTTTGTAATTCTAAACGTGTGAGCTTTGGAGGAAACTTGAAAAACAAAAGGTGTTATAGGAATACAGCTGTTGACATATTTCACAAGTCTACAAAACCTTTAGTACTTCCACTGTCCCAGAAAGCCGATCGTTTGAGATTTACAAGGTTAAGTTGCAAAAAAAATGTATATTGTAACGCGGGCACCCTTACGCCCTGCCAGAGACAAGCGCGTCCCTCAGTGGAGGGACGATTACATAATAAAATATGTTTGTTTATGGATCGTTTTTTTCATTTGTAGAGTTGTTTATGAACGAGAAGTTGACTGTGATTTTTTTTATTTTATTTTTTATTAGAAGAAATAATAACGACAAAATGATTTAGCGAGACGACCTGTGTTTTTATTTTTTGTGTAGAACAGTAGTAGGACACGATACCCAGCCGCTACAATACCATTTTTGTTTCACTTAGTAGATGCTAGCTCGCATGTTTCCACCCTGGAAGGGAGTGAGAAAGAGGGAACGGTAGGTAGAGGGGTTGGTATTACGGGTCTCTCCCTAATCGTATGTAGCAGCTATAATAGTTACTTCACGCTGATCTTCTGTGTAAGGGTGGTGCAACCCAGGTGGAGCAAGCCCGTTTATGAGTTGTATTCAATTGACTACAGTTCTACCACCTTTATATATTTACTAGCTGTGCCCGCGACTTCGTCCGCGTGGAATTTAATTGACAAAGTTTCATGCAAACTTTCATCCCCTATTTTATCCCCTTGGGGGTAGAATTAATCAAAATCCTTTTTTAGCGGATGCCTACGTCATAACATCTACCTGCATGCCAAATTTCAGCCCGATCCGTCCAGTGGTTTGGGCTGTACGTTGATAGATCACTATGTCAGTCAGTCAGTCACCTTTGAGTTATATATATTTAGATTTAAAAACAAAAATACATTGCACATAAGTAGCTTTAGTATAAACTGACCTGCTGGTAACTACAAATTATTGGGAACGATAAAATGTGGGGCACTTGAGTAATTACTTAATAATATAGTGTAGATCACATGTTATACTCGTACATTGTATCAGAGTAAACTTGGCTGAATTAAAAGAATTTTAACCCCCGACGAAAAAAGAGGGGTGTTATAAGTTTAACATGTGTATCTGTGTGTCTGTGTATCTGTGTATCTGTGTATCTGTGTGTCTGTCTGTGGCAACGTAGCGCCCAAGCTGATGAACCGATTTCAATTGTGTTTTTTTTGTTAGATAGGTATTCTGATCGAGAGTGTTCTTAGCTATGTTTCATGAAAATCGGTTCAGCCGTTTGAAGATCATCAGCTCTTTTGTAGGTTAAAAAGCCACATTCACGGCCAAAACCAACTTCCACGGCTCGAATCCAATCGAAATTTGAGATTATTAGATTTCGATTTATTATTTTTTGAAATGATCGTAATAGTTTGAACTGGCTTCTTACAATATTATAAATATGAAAAGTTTCACTGATTCTGGAAAAAAAAAATAATTTTATCAATTTTTATATGAGATTTGTGTATGAACTAAAGACGTTCCATAAGTGACGTGTCAAATGAGGGATACGCGCATGCGTTAAACTTTGTTTGTTTTGTTAATGGTCATGGAATATTACGTTATAATAATTCTAGAGGGCGCTGCTCCGCTATTGAGAAAAAATATAAAAAAACAAATCTAATTTAAAATAATTTTAGCGTTATTGAAAATTCTTCCCCTGGGCTGCTCCCATCCACCTCAACCAGAGTTATTACATGAAATTGAATCATAATTGATAATATTTTACAAGGAATTAAACCTGCGTGGCATCAATATTTAGATTCGTTGTCTATTCTAATGTCAATTATTATAATGTCATAACAAAATAATGACTCGTACTTTTACGCAGATTTTCTGTTGATCTTTTATCAAAGATTATTGTATACATTTGATGAAAAAGTCGTCGCATCGGGGGTTTTTAAATTTTCAATTTAGAGTTATTGTAGCATACGTGCATGACAGAAATAAATAATTAAATATCGCCAGACGAACACACCAACTGTATGGTCCCCAACTAAGCAAATTTGTACTATGGGTACCGTACAATGGACTGGGGGTGATCCCAAAAACACCCAGACCAGGGCTAATTACGAAAAGGCCATTTCCAAAATTTACCCTGACGGGGATCGAACTCGCAACCACCTGGTGCAGTGAGCTGAGCGGCCATCGCTCGAATCACATCGTAAAGCGGTCGTTGTTAAAAAACAATGTGATAAACAAGATGAATTATATTTTTAAATGTAATGATTGAACTTACGTCTCAATTTGATGACTACATAACATCAGGCTATGCCAAAGTATCACTAAGTCGCCATACAAAAGTGTATCTAATGATAAGTACTGAAAAAAGGTCAAACTGAAATTACGAAAGAATATTAAACTTTGTACATAGAATGACATAAAGGCTATTGTCATAATGTTACTGTTGATTATTATCAATGTTCATATCTTTACCCGATAGCAAGCAGTGATAGCCGATTGGTAAAAGCACGCGTCTTGCGGGCACCAGGTCTTGGGTTCAAATCCCGGCTCGCACCTCTGTATTTTTCGAAATCTATGTGCGATTCATAATTTCTATATGATTATCACTTGCCTACGGTGAAGGAAAACATCGTGAGGAAACCTGCATGTCTTAGAAGGTCTAACCAATTTACGAAAGACATGTGAAATCCGCCAACCCGCACTGGGCCAGCGTGGTGGATTATGGCCTGAATCCCCCTCATGTTGAGGGGAGGCCCGTGCTCAGCAGTCAAAAGGGCAATTTTTTTTTTTATTATTTTATATCTTTATCCCATGGTGTACAGTCGGAGTCAATTTAAAAGTACTTTGTAAGCAAAGGTACTTAAAATTTTTATTCATATCAGATCACTGATGACTCCTTACATAGTTGACTTGACTATGGAAACACCTGCTCAGTTTTATGGTTCATATTTAATATTTTATTGCTCAAAAAGTGGACATGTGTGTAAATTGTAATACGTTTGCCTTGCAGCTTACAGCTTCTGTTTTGAGTTTTCCGTATTTGTCACGGTTTTTACTATAATTGAGGTTTTTACTATAATAATAATATAATTAATATATGAACATTACTCGTGATAGGTAAAGTATGTTTTACTCTTGAAATATAAGTAATACCGATTACCCAAAGATAGGAAAGTTTAATGAATTAGCATGAAACCGACGTGGTTATGAATAAATAAAATTCTTTTTTTTTCTTAAGATCATTTAATTAAGTCTGTTTTCTCTGGATCTATGTAACAACCTATGTAGGTAAACAACAACAATGATGATATAACACTGATTTTATTTGTGACTAGCTGAGCCCGCGACTTCGTCCGCGTGGAATTTAACTTAACAAAAAAGCCCGCTCCCGCGTTCTGAGCCCGCGCGAAAGGACCCATTTTTTAAATTTTGTTTTTCTAAAATAAAAGTAGCCCAAGTTACTGCTTCTAACATCAGCTATCTACCAGTGAAAGTCCCGTCAAAATCGGTCAAGCCGTTTCGGAGATTACCCGGAACAAACACACAGTCAGACAGACAGACAGACAGACAGACAGACACACAGACAGACAGACAAAAATTTTATAAATCGCCGATTTGTTATAGGTGTCGTATGTACTTTCATATGCATTTAGTGAAAACAAACAGACACTCCAATTTTATTTATTTGTATAGATGTGAGAAATAATTAAGAAAATCGTTGAAATATTTTCCGTCAGAAAAACGAAGTTTCACTTCTTCATAAACAAACTCTCTTTTCAATATTTTTTGCATAATGCATTAAGAAGTAAAATAAAAGAAAAATCCAAAATGGTGAAGAAAAGAAGCCAATTTAACTTGCCGTCACTTTTACTTTTATGACATTATTTTGAGTGTTGCATTACATATGCAATTAAGAAACTGGCCAATAGTAAAGATCATTATAATATATTGCTACAAATCTGCGTTAACTCAACTTAAGCAATAAAAGAAAGTGCACTGGGGCGTGCATGGGCCAAGTCAAGTTAACAAAAAGGTATTAAACCCCGGTTTAATTTAGTAAACACGCCAATAAAACATTGTGCGCGTGACTTACAAGCGGTTCAAGATCCCATACAATGTAAGGGTGTGATTTTTATATAGGGTTGCCATTTAATTTTTCTACCAAATTAGTAAAAATTTACCATAGGGTAAAAAATAAAAGTGCTCAATTGTAATTAGGCATAACTAGTATTGTGTTCATGTTAAAATAGGTTTGTTTAGTTAATTAAATACAGCTTAATTTATGTTTTATAATTTAAGAAAAAAAAAGACATTTAGAAAAACGAATGCTTATTTTTTAAGCAAATCGAACAGATATTTCAATTCTTATGTTAAAATCAAGTTATTATGTTATATTAAAGAAGAGATGGCAGGCAACCCTAGCTGTAATATAAAAATACATATTCGTGCAAACTTTAGTGAAACTCATTGGATACTCTTGGTTTTACGCAAACAATGTGTAATAATAAAATGTAATGGAATGTTTACTTTTTACGCATTATAGAATTTGCAAAGACAGGCACGGCGGTGCCTCAGGCCAAGTTTGGCGTGAAATTAAAATTCCGGATTTATTATCATAACTTATTTTGATTTTTCGTGACTGAAATGCGACAAATTTTGTACCTAAAATAAATCAAAATTACGAAATCCCTCCGAAATTAAAAGCCACATTTACAAGGCATGTTGATCGAACATGTCACAGTATATTTATTTACGTGTACCCCGGACGCGGCCGGACTTGTCTAAACATTCGTAATATATATGTCTCGGCTATCTTTACATTAGTTTGGATTCAATAGAATAGTTTTAGATTATGTTACTTTACCGGTATTATAAAGTTTTGTGTTTATTGAATGGTTTCTTTGCGTAGAAATACAATCATTTTGTATTCTGTTTGTTTAAAAGGATTGCGGGTAATAACTGGACTTAATATTTTATTTTAATTTATACCATTATAAATGTGGCACAAAATCATTGTGGATTCTTTTGTAGTTGGTTAAAGAATACTTGGTTGATTAACACTTCTCGTAAAAATTTAAAATAAAATATCAAGCTCCAAATTAGTATTTAGATTCATTTATTTAAATAACTCAGTATTTATAAACGTACTCGCGATGTCTGTTTAGAATAAAAATAATGTATGCCAAATAGTTAACCACAGTTCAAAGGTTCAGTATAGAACACAACTGACGCCCACATACCTTCATCGCCCGTGTGACCGCACAAAAGGAAATGGCGAGCACAAAAACTGCACACTGAACGAAAACAAAATTGCCCCCATCTTACACTCGGTGCCAATGGCCTCATGCAATGTTATTGTATTACAATATTAGGGTTCAAAGGTTGGAAAAATATATTTTTTGATTAAAAAAAACGTAGATCATTAATTCTTCTCTACTCTATAGGATAAGCAAGACAATGCCATGATTCTATGAGTCTTATCCTCCAGTATTTAACTACCACTTTCGCGTATTAGAATAGGCAACTTAATCTGAGGTTCTTAAGTTTCATTTCAACAATATCAGTCTAAAAAAACCTGTATTGACCCATCAGGGTCTTGGAGTGTAAATAACAGCCACACCGTGTTAGTCAGCCAAATCATACAGAATCTGTTCTGAATAAATAACTCTAAATTGCAAAAAACCCCGAAGCGACGAGCTGATAATTTTCAAACGGCTGAACCGATCTTCATGAAACATAGTTAAAACACTCTCAATCAGAATAAATTTCTAAAAAAAAAAACAAATTTTAAATCATTTAATCCGCTTGGGCGCTACGATGCTACAGACAGACCAACAGATACACATGTTAAACTTATAACACCCCTCCTTTTTCGTCGGGGGTTAAAAATAGAAGAAAGGTTAGACGATCAGAGAGAGAAGGGGTGCTCAATTCGAATATTATTGCACGAATTTTTCATGTATATTTATGTGTATAACATGCATCTCTTTCTCACGATTGGGATGATAATGAAAAACATTTGTAGCGACTATGGCTGGAGTCATTATTATAGAGCCTTGTGTACCCGCGTTGTTATAATCCAATAACAAATGATTCGAGATGCACGCATACATTCAGAGAGTCAAATACCTTGTTAAGGCGCATAGATATTACAAATCCAATTATAGGCAGGTACTATTTGAAGTTATTTCATATTGAACTCTATTTATATTGTTTTTACGCTTATTTTGAAAGCTTAGGATACTAATAAATAGGTCTTATTCTCGTCATTTGGTTTACTTTCATAGTTGGTTTTGTATAATTAGATATTTGCTCAATATCTTAAAGCTACATAATGTTGACCATATTATTAAAATAAAAAGCGCGTCTTATGTTCAATCAACCATCTAAAAAATATTTTTTTTTATTACGCGACGTCCCCTTAATCAGGTAGAAGTGTCCCGACGCAAGCGCAGCGGTTACAAACGCTTCTTAGAAACCAGATAAAAACGCCGGCGACACCCAATTTATTGTAGTTTTTCAACGATTTACATACTTTTGTATATCTATGCTAGTGTAAATAAACATTGATTTTTACTATTATGCACACAACAATATTTTATAGTATTATATGTAGAAGTCTGTGTGACGCGAGAGTGTAGGATTTCTAAGTGTTTTACATATTTTGTAAGATGTTTGTATCGAAAAAGGAGTCTGTACAAATAAATGAAATTGGAGTGTCTGTTTGTAATATCAAAATAATACCTTTTCACTAAATGCATATGAAAGTACATACGCTACCTAAAACATAAACGCGATATAATTTTTTTTCGTCTGTCTCTCTGTCTGTATGTTTGTTCCGGGTAATTTCCGAAACGGCTGGACCGATTTTTACGGGATTTTCATTTAATTAGCAATTTCCACGCGACGAAGTCACGGGCACAGCTAGAATATTTTAATTTTATTTACTAACTAGTTTGTCCGGCAGATCCGCTGGCGTAGGTTTTATTTTCTGCATGTCGACAACAGATCCATCTACCGGGTCTAACTATAGCTAAGAATCATCCAGGTTTATCCATAAGAACAAAAAAAAACATCAAAATTATCCAAGCCGATTAGGAGCAGATATTTTTGGTAAAATAAAAAACTTTTTGATTTAATATTGTACCTTTTCATCCGAACTTGGCTGCTACACTGGCGAGTGATGTTAATGTTTAGGTGCAAACTTGGGAGTAAATTCTTACATACTCGCGAAATGCTACGGGTTTCTATGATAATTAGTTTTAAAGTTACATCCTACTAATATTATAAATACGAAAGTTTGTGAGTGTGGATGTATGTATGTATGTATGTATGAATGTACGTATGTATGTATGTTTGTTACTCCTTCACGCAAAAACTACTGAACGGATTTGGATGAAATTGGGAACACATATAGATTATAACCGGGATTAACATATAGGATACTTTTTAACCCAATAATCCAATACTACGCGGATGAAGTCGCGGGGCACAGCTAGTGTTATATATTTTTTCCCATGCAATAACCACCTCTAATAAACATTTTCAAACCTGCATTTGTCTAAATAAATGATTGAATCCTATTAATATTATAAATGCGAAAGTTTGTGAGTGTGGATGTATGTGTGTATGTATGTATGAATGTTTGTTACTCCTTCACGCAAAAACTACTGAACGGATTTGGATGAAATTTAGAACACAGATAGATTATAACCGGGATTAACATATAGGATACTTTTTAACCCAATAATCCAATACTACGCGGATGAAGTCGCGGGGCACAGCTAGTTATTAATAAAGTCAAAATTATATTAGAATAAAAAGTAATACTGGCTGATACTGCCAATGATGCCGGTTGCATTTCCTTGTTGAATCGATTTGAGGATTTTTTGAACGAGAAAAGAGCCAGCTCTCTTTGTGAAATTTCGAAAAATAACATTGTTATTAATCAACAAAATATTTAATTCATTACATTAACTGTTATTAGTCATCCAACCCGTTCAGTTTTCTAGATAAACTGAATGATACAAGGACTGCACACACAGCCATCGTGACTCAATCGAGATATGAACCTGCACCTTTGACACTAAGGTCAAACGCTACCGCCTGTGGTACAATGCCATCTTATCTTATACACATTTTTTGTACAATGTTTTGCTGTATATTTCCGAATAACAAGCTACTTAGTTATGGAAAATGCCGCAGATATATTTAACAAATAATTGTTTCCTTATTTTTAAAAGATAACACTGGACCTTATTTATTTTTCTACTTATGTGTTCGGTTGGACCCGGTCAGTACCCAGATGCTTTTGTTGACATTCAGGAAATAAAACCCGTGCTAGCGAAGCTGCAACCAAAATAAAGATTTTCATGAAAACACTTCATCTTAAAATATATTTCATAAAATCATATTTGTTATTTTTTTCACCTATACTCACTATACAATTATCGACACGGCTCATATCTATACCGGACAGTGTATTAATACAGGTTGTTTTTTCCCCTCATTTACACTAGGCTGCAAGCCCCGCCCCTCTCTCCCCCTAACCCATTATTGGGTGATGTGCACCGAACTGTTTGCGGTTACTTTTCACGCTTAGTTAGAATTTTAAACAAAAAACCGTTTTAACCGCAGAGCTAAGCATGCGCACGCGCACGCGTCGCCCGCTCCACGTAATTTGTACTGTGCGGTTTTACGACGGCAATGGTATATAGAAATAGTTACATACATTTTGATAAAAAATGTGTTATGGTGTAATATAAAAAAAGAGGTTAAGCGTAGGTATTCAAAATAAGGAAATATAAGACTTGATGTGTTGGGCTACCGTGTCATTTTATTAGACTACGCTTTTACATCATGTTTCTATTTAATTATCGAAAGCAATAATTATAAAACAAAACGCCAGTTTATTACGACGATTAAAACATTTAAAAGAAAAAATATTTTGAAAATATACACCAAGGTTATACAAAATTTGTAATCTTATACAAGGTGAAACCCACTCCTAGCACAAGCATTAGCTTAGTTGGAGGGGCTAAAGGGAATACTAGTAATGTGATAAACACACATTGCCAGTAATCTTTTAAAAAAAAAGAAATTAAAAAAAACAAAAACATAATGCGTATACTTTTTTTTTCAAAACTTAACTTTGTAAATCTAAAACTATCAGCTTTGGAGGTAACTTGAAAAACAAAAGGTGTTATAGGAATACAGCTGTTGACAGACTTCACAAGTCTACAAAACCTTTAGTCCTTCAACTGTCCCACAAAGCCGATAGTTTGAGATTTACAAACTTAAGTTGCAAAAAAATAGTATACCCTTTTTGTTTCACCTAGTATAGGTACTTAACTGCCTATTAAATTAATTTACAAAAAAAACGTATTTTATATTCCTCACGCAAAAAGTACACAATGGGTTACGAAACTGCAATGACCAAAAAAAGTAATTGAGTCACATCCCACTAAATTAGGCCCGTGCTACACAGCGCACATAACAATTAATTTCATTATCGAGTGCATTTAGCATTCACGGTAACCACCCAATCGATTTATGAATCGGCCACCGAAAAAGATCGATGTTTTGAATCCAAAATCGATTCACATACCAAGACGACAGCTGAATGGATGCTAAATACTTGACAATTATTTTTTCTTCGTCTTAATATGCATAGGATACGAACAAGTAGTGTCGATTTATTGTAGTTGGTGTCTAGACAAGTATATTAAAGCTTTCGACAAATATATGACACGTGTTGGCTTTGGAATATTCATCAGGTAGCTTGGACTGACTCTAAAATCTGTCGTCTACTACTTAAAAAAAGAGTAAAACAAACATTCCATTATATTTTTTAATCAACTTCATTAAACATGAAAAAATAAAATTACTGTTTTATTTCACACGTTCGATATTGAAAAAATATTTTACAATTTTATTTTTTTGGAATAGGTACAAGAAATGTGTCATTTCTTTGACAGCCTTTCCGGTTCCTCGGTGATTTATTTCTAGCTTTATTACCCTTACCATTTATATTTTTATGAAATCGTTCGGACTACTACTGTGTTTCTGTCGGTACGTCACGCTGTCCATTTTAACTAGCCGTTGTTAACAGAATAATTAATATTACAGTCACAGCAGACGGCATATTTCATTGTATTGTCAGTGAAATATTTTGAAACATCGCATTAGTTGTGCTTGTCAATACTCTAGTTAGTCTTGGGTCTTGGTTATTAAGGTGAAGGCGCCTGTCTAGCCCGCGAAATTCAAAATTTTCGAGTATTTTTATAGTTTATCCAAAATCTGAAAACATTTAAGACAACATTTTGTGATTTGCGAAAAACACAGTATGCAGTGCGTTTATTAATAGATTTATTTTACTCTAAATATTATCACGGTGGATATGATACTAGTAAATCACTGAATATACAAAAAATGCCATATCTGGATAGCTGTCGTTCTTGAAATGTTTTAGAGGAAGTTGGATATATTAATAAATGCACTGCACACGGTATTTTTCGCGAATTACAAAATGTGCCTTTTATTATTGTCAGATTTTGAAAAATATCTAAAAAACCTCAAAAAATTTGAACTTCGCGGGCCAGTTGGGCGCTTCAGCCTTAAGTCGAAATTTTAATTTAGTAACGTCGAATTTTGTACCAAGAAGAAACGTTAATAAGGGCACATCAAGCCCTGTAGTGGTATGTATAAAGAAAATAAAATAAATCCTCATAATAACTTTTTAAAAATCAGCACAAAAATTAAGTTGTTGATTTTCATTAGCACATAATTATAATTATAAGTTCATATTTTAATTAGGTACCATATTTTATACATTATTATATATTATTGTTATGTTATTAATACATCATTAGCATTTATAAAAGCGCCATTCAAATACCTAACGGTGTTTTATCAAAATAATCTATTATATAAAAATAAGTCGGGTTTTCCTTCCTGACGCTATAATTCCAGAACGCACGAACCGATTTCCACGGTTTTGCATTCGTTGGAAAGGTCTCGGGCTCCGTGAGGTTTATAGCAAAGAAAATTCAGGAAAAATTTCAACAGAACGTGGACGGAGTCGCGGGGCACAGTAGGTCCGTATTTAACCACTTTCGAGGTTTAAAATATTTTGACTTCTAAATAATCACAACAATTCCGTCCCCCTCCTGGGCACTGGCCTCCCCTCACTACGAGGGGGATTCAGGCTGTAATCCAAACGCTAGCAAGCCCAGTGCGGGTTGGCGGATTTCAAATGTCCTTCGAAAATTGTTTAGATTTTCTAAGACATGCGGGTTTCCTCACGATGTTTTCCTTCACCGTAAGCACGTGATAATCATTATTGTAATTATGATTCGCACATAGATTTTGATTTCTATGCCTTAATAATTATTAAATGTTACCATTTTATCGGGACTTGGCCTTCCACACACCGACTTATTATGATGTAAGCCAGGATAATACCTACTCATTCTTTAGTTAAATAACATCTAATAGCTAGTTTGTATTTAGTTTCACCACGGAAAAATGTTACGTAGAGTAGTGAAGTATTATAAATAACTCGCTTCATAACACACGGAAGTTATAAATGCCAAGAACACCTGAAGATGAAGTGTTCAGTAAAACAGAAATACCTACTGATACAAAACAAAATGTCCGACTGATGATGACTCAATAGACACTGAAGTTTTATTTTAGGTCAGTACCTTGAAAATATAGTTTTCATGTATAACAAAGTCGGTAAACAAACGTACGACCAGCCTGATGTTAAGTAGTTACTGTAGTCTAATATGCTTAAGGCATTTGATTGCTCGCACGTTGCGGATTTAAAGGAGAGTGGAACAGACGGAGAGGAATGATTCCGACTCTCTCACTCATCGTAAAAACAGAACTATAATAGCTACTTTACGCCGATATACTGTGAGATGGTGGTACTACCTACTCCAGTCGAGCCAGCCCGTATATGATCTGAAGTAAATTTTTATTTTTATTACACCAGCTGTATGGTCTCAAACTAATAGCTTGTACTATGGATACCGTACAATGAACAGGGGGCGATCCCAGTGTCACCCAGGCCAGGGAACATTACGAAAAGGCCATACTCGAAATTTGCCCCGGCGGGTATCGAACCCGCAACCACCATGTGCAATCAGCCGAGCGGCCTACGCTCAAACCACTACTACAGAGCGACGATAACTTCAATAAAAGCTCTATTCTATTCAAAACATTTTTAGGATTCGCAAATCCAGACAAACCCGGACATAAGCACTAGTACAAAATAATCCTCCAAAACCCAATAATGGATCCCAGCCAACAAAAAGTGCGTATTTCTTATTGATACTCGCCTATCATGGCGGCGATAAAACGTTTATATCAGTTATTTATTTGTGCCGCAAATAGATGCTTTCCGTTTGATTTCAATAACTCTGTCTTCATGCCGAAGGACGAATCACTTCAGATATATACTTACCTATTGGTGATGAGGAGGGTGATGCCGCCCTTTGAGTCATACTCAGGTACAGGCGCCTATTCTGGTCCCGTCACACACTCCCATCACTGTTACTCTTGTACACCAGTATCGACAATGGTGACCAATAATGACGTCGAGGTTTGACCCTCGACGAGTCCTGGGGAAAAGTTAAATTGTCTTAGAACCTGTACGAATTTAATTGAAAGAAAAAATAGGAGTTGCAAGAAAAAAATACATACAGGCAGGCAAGTACCTACAGGCGCTTATTGTAATCATGATTACCTAGAGCTTATCACTACTATACCAGGCACCCATCAAGGCCAGGGTAATAGTCAAAGGGTTTGGGAAATTCGGAAGTGCGGGCTAAATAGAAGAGTAGATTAAATAAATAGTCCATGAGTCGTCATTGATTAAATATAATGATGACAATAATGTCACAAGGCGGCGCTGGCACCAGTGACACTGACAGCAGTGAAGTGACAGATAACGACAGGCCATCCAATCAGGCGACATCTGGTGAGCTAAAAGGTTTTCCTCATTGATTGAACAAGTTTTGAAGTTACGTAGTGAATCCCACAGAGTTGTGAATCCACATTTCCTGGTTGGGGATGTCAGGTATAGAATTTTAACTGACCACGTTCCGTTTCTAAATTTGTCGCTATAAGCGAGGTTTACATCCGGCCCCACACATTTCATTCTCAAGCAATCACACGCCCAATCAAACACGCCCGAAGGATTAAAATGCACTCGTCACCCAAAAAAGGTCTAATTTATAGTTCCAAAAACAGACCGTAAAGAAAGCCATAAAGAGCCGCTCCGCCGGCTATAAATCCAGAAAATGACTACCAATCAATGTATAAAAATAAATTTATAATGTAAATAAATAAGTTTCACCTACAAACTTTATTGTCCAAGTTTATATGTGTCTGTTTTATACTTTACTTCCTTCAACGTGGCAAGAATACGCTAACTATGGCCCGACAAACATCGGTTAATGTCTTCACAAGTAACATACGACCTTATTGCTAAGTAACTTACACTGGAGGTTAGTTTCAAGGACGGCATCGTCAAGTTTGTAGACAGAGGCGTTAAGTCATTAAGAAGTCGACGCCGAAAAGCAATAAAAAGTAGAAAACATAAATAAAGTTTTACCCTGAATGAACATAGTACCGAAATACGCGACTCTAATAATATAATGTCTGTTGTGGTGTCTGGCTGGAGTAGTAGGGACAGTACACCTGATTGTGAAGCCAGCGCACGCTTGAGTGTCGATTACGTAGGTCGATGTGCAAAAGTTATGCGTACAACGGTTTTTAAGTACCTACCAGTGCCGGTACTTCTATGAAAGCTACCGGACCTGACGCGTTTCCAAATTGATTAGGATTATAAAATTATATAAGAATGTATCCGATACTATTGATAGGAATCTTGGAAATTTCTCTATTATAAAAATAGAAATAGTCTAAAGTTTATGTTTTTAGTATCCATAAGAACCTACTCCGTGACGACCGCTTGGCGCAGTGGTTCGAGCGTAGGCCGCTCGGATCACTGCACATGGTGGTTGGGGGTCGATTCCCGCCGGGGCAAATTTCGGAAATGGCATTTTCGTAATTTGCTCTGATCTGGGTGTCTCTGGAATCGCCCCCAGTCCATTGTACGGTACCCATAGTACAAGCGTTGCTTAGTTTGGAGCCATACAGTTGGTGTGTCAGTCTGTCGATATTTATTATTATTATTAATTTATTTCTATTATTTTTGTCTTACTTTTTATGATTTACTTATGGGGTCTGCGTTGCCTAATCATCAAAAGGACGATGATCTCTTACTGCCGTTTTAGGGTCGAACTGCTTTTGGTATTTAGTTTGTACAGTCTTGTCAGCACAGTATCCGAGAAACTAAGAATTTGCTAATGTAAATATTTCACGCCGTCGACGTATAAACTCATGTACTTACCGACATTTTTTCAGTTCAAGAAAACAGTGCCACTTTCCCATTTAGGCTTTATGAATGAAACCATCTATACAAATAAATAAAATTGGAGTGTCTGTTTGTAATATCAAAATAACACCTTTTCACTAAATGCATATGAAAGTACATACGACACATATAGCAAAAACGTGATTTAAATTTTTTTTGTCTGTCTGTTTGTCTGTCGGTCTGTCTGTCTGTCTGTGTGTTTGTTCCGGGTAATCTCCGAAACGGGTGGACCGATTTTGACGGGACTTTCACTGGTAGATAGCTGATGTTATAAGCAGTAATTCAGGATACTTTTATTTTAGAAAATAAAATGAAAAAAATTAAAAAAGGGGTCCTGTCGTGCGGGCTCAGAACGCGGGATCGGGCTTTTTTGTTAAGTTAAATTCCAAGCGGACGAAGTCGCGGGCTCAGCTAGTTATAAATAAAATCATATAATATTGACTTGGAGCTCGCCGGACGCACGTACAGCGCGGCGCTCCGCCCCTGGCATACACCGTCCGCGTGGACTCGACTCATTATAATTTATAGGTGTCCTTACGTGCTGTACTGGGAATGCTAACTCTTGTGATGAAAGGATGAGCCGCTGGGTTGTGTTAGAAATATTGAACGCTATCTGACCCGACAGACGTTGTCCTGTCTTAACTTTGAATATTGAATTCGAATTTTTCCGCTCAACTTTCTTATTTTTCTTTCATAAGAACCTTCTCCTGACTATAATAAACACAACAAAAGAAGAATTAGCGAAATCGTTTCATCCATTCACGCGTGATGCAATGACCTAAGAAATAGAGATTCATTTTCCGATGTATTAAGCCTCTGGTACTGTAACTTTCCCTATGCAGGCTCAGCCTTAATTGGGATACGACTTAAGGTTTGCGGCAATGTGCGAGCAATGCCTTTGGTATTACAAGCATCAACTACGGTGACTGCTTATCAGGCAAGTCGTAAGCATAATTGCCGGCTTCGTAATATAAAAAAGGTTCTACATAATTTATCTATCAAATCTTCTCCAATTCCCCTTAGTTCTTCAACAAAGTGGCTCAAAAGCCACGAAGCTAAAAAAACTATGTCTGCAACAACATAGAGGTGTGTCGACCATTGTAATTTCCATGTGTCTCCTCAAGTTGCTCTTCGAATACTAACTTGAAATGAAAGGAACAGGTGCGGAGCACTTGCCAAGTACTTGATGGAAATATTGACACCATTAGGACCCACTTTATCTTACTTAGAAGACGGCTATTGTTGATACCACAATTTCTCACAATTGAGAATATGTATTTGTCTTGATATAGTATTAGGATGTGATGATTAACGTCGACATCTCTGACCATGTCTATGTGATAGATGTTTATTAAGAGACAGTGACGAGTCTTCTTCTCACACGAATGTGTCTAGCTCATTCAATAAGCAGAAGAATCTGCTTACAGCGTTACAAGAAAACACCCATGGAGATCTGTTCACACAACAGCCAATTTTCTTCTTTCAAATTGACGGAGAAAGTGCTCAGTAAAATTGCAATGGGCTGCTCTTTCCCTATAACAGGACCATTGACGAAATTTCGATTTGTACTGAATTACGATACGCCTTCGGAAAATACAAGATGGTGTGGACATTCTCCATTAAAGTTTAATTCGATAGAATTACTTTGTACCCTCTGTTTCTCTGTATAGTACTACGCTCATCACTTGTAATCACCTGTTAGTTTATGATACTCATCAGGAACTAATCACATTAAACAATGACACAGCTTTTAGCGGTTCAAACGGTACATTTTATGACCATAATCAATATATTGGATTTATAGCAGGGCTGTAATTGGCATTCAGAGAACAGAATTCAATGTGCCGGTATTGGGCGGAAAATATTGTACGGTAGGCAGAACTTAATTACCAAGTGGTTACCAATAAAGTAATTATACAATAGATTTCCGGTGTTGTCAAGACAATCAAACAAAGGTTGGATATTATGTCAGTCTGTCGAGACTGGTTGCGATTCCTGCAAGAAGCTCGCATTAATGTATAAAGTTCTTGGATTCCTGATATCCTGGTAGATGTGACAATTGGTACAAAATTTGACATTATAATTGACAAACGGCCGACGGCTAGAACGCTACTCAAATATTGAGTAAGCTATTTGCGACGCAGTTATCTGCCATTTGAGTGTGGCGCGTCAAAATTAAAAACTCAAATTTGTGTATGCCATATCACGAATCGTACTGGAACTAAAGTCACGGCTTCGCAAACTCTACCATAAGTGAGGTGCCCTAGAGTCACTAGTTGCTATAAGTCTACGTGAAATATGTGCATGGGAAACGGTGACTAATACAATTTCAGGCCCTCTGAAGGCGTCTGATAAAGCTTAATGACTGTAATAGCCTCCGAAGAACGAACTGACCGTCCGGTCAGATGTTAATTTCCTAAGCGGTCTATCCGGATGTTTACGGCCACGAGCGCTACATCGAAATCGTGAAAGCCACAAATCAATCTCTAAATAACCCAAAATGTAGTTCGACATTCGCGCACGAATCGCAAGTATGCGGCTGGCCTAAACACGGCTTTAATAAGACAATTCGCGTTCAAAACACACAGCCTGAGCACAGAGGCCATATCTAATGATGAGTGACGCTATTGTCCCGCTGACTTATAGCCAATGTCGTACGAATGAGTCCGTGAGCGGGCGCCCTAATGGCCGGCTTTAACAAAGTTTGGAGCTGTGTCTGCGCACAATTGGCGATGCTTATTTGTTGCTGAATATTAATTAATTGTTTATTAGTTGGCTCTAGTGAAATTCAAGGTCCTCTATAAGGTTGCTGTTGAAGTATATACATGAAGTAGCGATGTCACTTCATGATGTAGACTTTAAAGTGTCAAAATTTCATATTTTGATGGAGTTCATAAAATTAATAGATACTTGAGTGAGAGACATGTTTATTAGGATAGCTCTACCATAATTTTAAACGTTTGTTAGAGTCGTTACTTACTACCGTTGATGTATAATGGAGAATTGTTAGTGTCGGACTTTGACCTGAATCGCATTGAGGGAATATGGGTAACGCTTGTCCCCTATGAAATTAGGAACAAAATTCTATCTCTCTATGCATCTCTACCTTCCCCTAAAATATAAGCCTGAACATGTAAACAGTTTCAAAAGTCCGAAATAATAATTTAAGTGCCTACATATAAAGTAGCTATGTCTAAGAGTGATCTTAAGTTCGCTTTTGACATATCATTTTGATCTGGTGTGACATAAAAATGACATTTCCAAGATCGGTCTCAGACTTGAGATCGATTTATTAATACGGCCCTAAATTAAACAGACTATATGTAACTGTCATATTTTTTAAATTTTTGTGATTGAATTTTTGTCTCATCTTTCGTGTTTCGGCCTTTGAACACACTTAAATGGTTTTGAAAACAGTGAATAAGTATTATATTTACGAGTATCAGCCACCAATATAGCCGCACAGCTTGTATTAGCGTAAAAAAAATCTAAAAAGAAAAAAAATCTAAATTGGAAAAACAAATAACGAGTATAACGTTTTATTTTTTTCCCGCTATTCATGTTAACCCCTAAGTATTATTTACGACTTTTGGAACAACCTGTATATTCCCGTCTAGCTAATATCTCTGTCTAAATATTCAAGTCTTGTATAGATTTTGTCGCAACACTGCGTTTCCCCCATACGACCATCAGAAGCCATCATTTTTGCATACAACGTAGTGTACAGGTATTTTATGGCGCATAGAAGCTATTTATGCTAATATATTACCTATTACATTATGTACTATGATATCATCAAGCGACAATTTGTAATTAATTTGGTATTTCAAAGCCTTTGTATTATAAATCAACTAGCTGTGCCCCCGTCCGCGTAGTATTTAACGTAACACAAATTTCGGGATTATCGGGATAAAAAGTATCCTATATGTTAATCCCGGTTATAAACTATCTGCGTTCCAAATTTCATCCAAATCCGTTCAGTAGTTTTTGCGTGAAGGAGTAACAAACATACATACATCCACACTCGCAAACTTTCACATTTATAATATTAGTAGGATTTCAAATCTAAAGTAAATTTTACAGTGGTAGAGCCAAGCCATAGCTAATTTAATACAGCTCATATACGGACTGGTTCGATGGGGATAGTACCACCCTCTCACAGAATAACGGCGTAAAGCATCTATTATACATAGTTGCGTTTCGTACGATCAGGGGTGCCGGAAAACCAAACTATTTAGCATTTTTTTAAAGTACTTATAGTATAACCTAAATGGTTCTTAGCTATAGGTAGTTAGTTGTACCTGGTAGATGGGGATGTCATTAACATCCATAAAATAAAATCTACGCTAGTGAAGATGCGGTACAAAGCTAGTATATATATAATTTAAGGTTTTAGGGTTCCGTAGTTCTTTCCAATATTCCACCACCTTGGCCGAGAGTAAACTTGACAATTTATTATGTAAATCTGAATATGAAGCAGCTAGAATGTCAACAATGTAACACTAAAAGAACCATGGCACAAGGCCAGTTCCCAGAACTGGGCATAACGATTCGACCGATAAAAACAATTAAATCGTAATTAAGGACCGTATTAAGGAGCTGGCATGCGCGCGCGCACGGCCGCAATTGTTTAGACTTTGGTAATGGGAGTTCGTTATATCGATGGATTTAAAAATTGAATTTAAAATACGATATGTATTTTTTTTTATGGTATATTACTTGTATGGTGTTCTACTTTAATATACATGGTGTGAGATATTTTCGAAATAAATTAGTACCTGTAATATACTCTACGAAAAATGCGATTACATGAATGAAGGCACGGGAGTACCTCTGAGAGCGTGTAGAGTCAAATGAGTATGTGTTATAATTACTTCGAGCCTTCTACAAATACAAATTAATCCGTCTTAAACAAGGATCTTCCATTATCGTATTAGAAAGTATAACAATTCAAGGATTAAACCAGTGCGTAGGCGTCGACTTTCACTTGCCATTCCAATATACCGTGAAAGTTATTGATTGATATTACAAAATCACTTGACAATTACTTTATAGAATAACACCCAAACTTCAAGTAAACTTAACTTGAATTTTCAATAAACTGCAGCAAGCTGACAAGTACTAATGTCACTTTAAATGTAGATAGAATAAATAAGGTTATATAACAGCACTGTCAGCCGATTGGTTAATCACACGTCTTGCGTGCAGAAGGTCCTGGGTTCAAACCCAGGCCCGCAAATTTATTTGCCAATTAGATTGTCAATGTGATTATCACTTGCTTACGGCAGATACATGTATAGATTTTCTAAGGCTTACAGTGAAGGAAAAACATTAATCGATAAGGCATATCGATTAATCGATATTGACAATTGCTTATTGTAGGTTTTAGCATAGGCAGCTTGTCTCGTCTCCGAGTGGTTGCGGGTTCGACTCTTGTCAGGGGATGGGAAATTTTTAGTCGTGATTTGTTCTGGGTGTTACTGGAACCCTCGGTCTGTTGTAGGGTGCCCACAATACTTACATGATGCCGTACAGTTGCTGTGTCATAAAAACGTCTCAGTCTGAATCTTAATCTGATGAAATCACGCTTCGATTTTTTGAATGGCCTATAAAACACGAGACCCGGACCGTTCGCCAATTTCGCATGCATATGCGCCGTAAATCTCATTCAATGAAAATGAGTATCGATGTATCGATATCGAGTTTTACGATCGATACATTACTCGAGTGTGTCGCATTTAAGGGACTGTGTACCCCTACGTTTTTTAAACGCGCCGTCGACGCGTGTTTTAGAAACGTGTGTTGACCGCGCGCTTTTATCCTACAAAAATCTACAGGCTGCGTCTGTAGCGCGACAAAGGCGCGTCGACGGCGCGTTCAAAAAACGTGGTGTGCACGGGCCCTAAGGAACTCGAGTCGCGACTCGGACAATCACATCTTCATTAATTACTGGTGGTATTCTGTGGGAGTACAGTTTGGGTGTTGTGCCGTAAGCAGCGTGGGTGTGCACAGTCGGTGGTACTACACAAAAGTTAAACAATTGATAAACAAGATCTAATTGTGATGTTTTACTAGTAAAATTTGATATAGTTAACTCATGTTGATCATGTGTTTAACTAATTACACGGCTTATGTTTTATCTGCGAGAGAAAGTTTTATGAAACTATCAATATTTTTTCACTTACACCATACGCCATTTCTCGACTTACAAGTCGTACGGTGCACTTCAATTTGTCGAAGTACGACTTTTTGTCACTTACGAATTTTAAGTCGCAATTTTGTGAAGCTTTTCGTATAATTAATGAAAACGTAATTATTGAAATTAAGACTTAATTGCTTACGTAATAAGATTGATAATTATGGAGTTTCAAAGAAAGAACTTCATTACGGAACGTAAGCTACACTTTATGTAACCGCTGAAGAGCGTGTAGTTCAGGAAATTAAATAACTGGCAGGGTTACGCATAAATAATAAATTTAAATATATGGACTTTTCAACTGAATGTCTGAGCTTTACCGTATCACCAACCTCGGATCAATTAAATAACAAATGTCATAAGCAAATTAAGTTGTCTACGATTTGGCATTTGAAAAGATTGTCGAAAACATTTGTGGTCATACATTAATTTAGAAATGTAGACACATAAGTATATATAATATTGTGATATTACCATATTATGTAGATTCAACATTCAAATCCGTATTAAATTTGTCAACATAACTATTGTGAAGAGTCATCAACATAGTCGTCTAATGCAAAAACAATGTACAGACAGATAACGACGCGTAGAATATTGAGATAAGGTCGACTGATGTGATCCTTCTTGACATATGACCACGGGAATGGGGCCCTTTAGCAATGGACCATTGTTTGTAGAATGTATAACTTGAAATAAGGTGATCAAGTCGCATCAATACCTGGACACCTAAAGTTAGCAACTAACGTATAAATCGCAGATGAAGATGGTGCGACGATTCAGACACCTTACTGGGAAAACGTGGCCATAACAAGACCAGGATATGGGTTAGAGCTGGAGATACCCGTGGAGACGGAAGAAGGAGGCCTTAGCAAAGCAGTGGGGGACATTAAATAGGCTATTTAAAAAAGACTTGACTTGACGACTGCTTGGCGCAGTGGTTCGAGCGTAGGCCGTTCGGCTCACTGCACATGGTGGTTGAGGATTCAATTCCCGCCAGGGCAAATTTCGGAAATGGCCTTTTCGTAATTTGCCCTGGTCTGGGTGTCACTGGGATCGCCCCCAGTCCATTTTACGGTACCTATAGTATAAGCGTTGCTTAGTTTGGTTGGGACCATGCAGTTGGTGTGTCAGTCTGGCGATATTTATTTATTTATTTACATATTGAATAACTCTAAATTGAAAATTTAAAAACCCCCGATGCGACGACCCTTTCATCTAATGTATGAAAGTATTATGGATAAGACAGTTCCAACATGAACATTAGTTACAGCAACTTAATACCGACCGGATAATTCGTCTCGCTCACTCGTGAAATGAAGACGTATTAGAGGCAATTGAAGTAACAACTCTCGGACACGCAATCTTAACACAACACCATTTACACTTTTTGTTTAACACAAAACAGTCTAATTTAGTAATTACAATGCGGCTACCGAATAAAGAGGAAACGCAATTAACAGTAATTATTATCTTTGTTACAGAACCGAGCAACGGAAGGATGAGAGATTTGAACGAAACAGATACAAACAACTATGCACAAAATGATAATTCATAACAACATAATGACGAAAATAAAGATAATATATGAAATTTTAATAAGACTGGAACTAACTTGACAGTTTAACATAAACAGTGATAGATGATGATAGTGAAGTGGTTGTGACTGAACTGTACAGTGTTGAAACAACTGTTCTATCGGTGAAGGACTATGTTGGAGTTATAGGACTGTAAATAATGCCTGATCGGGAGTCGGTAGGAGGTCCTGGAACAGGCGGTGGTGGTTTCTTACCACTTCACATTCCATCGGCGTTCGCGGCGTTCCATGCTTCCACACAACCGGGCAGCCAGGCCACTGCGATGCATCACGCTACCCATTACCATCATCATGCACAGTAAGTACTTTAAAACTACTAGCTTAAGATACAAATTTAAATAACCTGAGTGTGTATGCATCTTGAAAATAAAAAAAATTATATCATTCAACAAGTTTCCCAGGAAACGCTATAAATTGACCTATCTGCTTAAAACTCATCTTGGCTTCATTTATCTCACGACCATTTACTGAAGTACCATCAAGAGACTTTGCCTATTTTCAGGGTGCCCGTCCACTTGAGCCGGGCGGGCTGACTGGGCTAACTGTCGACCTATAGGTTCGTTTCATTTTCCGCAAGGTTATTAAAATTTTGATCGTTGACGACCTATTATGGAATCTGCCTATACATTTTTATATTAAACGCTTCGCTAGGTTAACACATTTACTGTTACAAAGTCTGAATGTCTCCCTTTCATATTTTTGCCTCAACGAGTAAAACGTTATCGCAAGCGAATTCATGTACATATGTAATTTTATTATGATTCGCTAGCGAAGCAAGTGTCCTTTAACGTAACTATCAGTTCCACGTTCCTTGCTCCCAATCGTTAACCACGTTTATTAGCCGACTCCATAAAATAGAGTGGTTCATTTAACATTTTGCACGCTGCAAAACCGTTTTATTACATAATTGCGCTCACTACCTTTTTCATATTAACTGTATTCCAAATATACTATGTTGTATTCACTTTCAATAAAACAGTTCCAATGCTATTGACTATAAAATTCACATTTGTTCCTTATGCAGCTTTATGCAAATGTCTCCCCATTAGTGATATGACTTTTATGTCGAATGCTATATTTTTTTACGGTCCAACTATAAGAAAATTTATATCGGGAGCAGGTAGATTTTTAGATTAGATTAGAGCCGCTGTATTAACTGTGGTTTACGGCCGCCGACCATAAAACCCCGTCCAGCCGAGACAACGTGTTACTTAATGATAATTTATTGCAAAACATCGGACACCATAAGCCAGATTTGACGACAGCATTAATCTTCAGTAACCGGCGTCAATAAAAATGCGGCTGTAAAGATACGAGAAAGGTTCGATCGACACCCGAATCGATGTCGGCGAATGATGAGCAGGAAGTCGTCAAACGGATTGAGACATTTACAATGTTAGGACGTTAATAAAAGCAGGATGGTGGGTTTCAACAAATGACCTGCTCGCTGGGCTTCAAGGGAGGGTAATGTATGACAGCGGGCGAGCCGGAGCGGCCGGCCGAGATGATTAATGCCTCGACACCGGCGCTCGGGGCACGCCCTGAGCCTACTCTCACATCGCACCGAAAGATATAAAACTTTTGAGATGTTAATTTACTTGCCTTTCCAATTCAACGGTAGTGTATTGCTAGATTTAATTTCCTAGCCATACATTTCTAACTTTATGATATCCACATTGGTGTCAATGAAATCATGTCAAAACTGGTATGATCCTGCGTTATCTAGAATCAATTTTTCATATGAGACGTATGATCAACTTAGGTTCATAGTTAAACTTGTTACTTCCTACTTGATATTTATAGTTGCTTAACACTAAAGCATAAAATCATGTATGAAATTGGTTGTATAAAGACGTTCCCTTTCTCGGAAGCCCAGTAATTCCTTCTCCACGGTCCGTGGCGGTGGATTTCGTCGCCGGATGGGTGTACCCATTAACGATCGGTTCTCGGTGCCTCATTTAACCCGTTGCCGCGATAATTGCCACCACGTGTTTGTTTCCAAGCGTTCTAATTATAGCACGCACAATGGGTTGGACACGATCGCTTATTTTGGCTCCGTTCGCTTCGTCAAAGTCAATTTTGTCCGGGTACAAAAGACGTGTTGCGAGTTCCCTGTCCTTTGATTCATTAACTGGCCTCCTTTTGAACTGTTTTATAGGTACCACTTGATGTATCGGAATTGCCACTTCGACTATTAATTCTGTTTCAACCTTTTTATCTCCAGTTCTGTGGTGTGTCGCGTTCGTCGGTCGTTTTGCATCATTGGCATCGTTGCCACCATTTCTGTTTAGTTTTCTTCTTATTGTATGCTTGTGATCATTCACTGTTTCTATTTATATCTAGATTTATATGCACACAATAATGTGGTACTGAATCTTTTGAATTCTGCTTTCGACAAATTGAAATTTAAGTCTTTGAGCAACATGATGTTTACACTTGCTTTTACCTCCAGCTTTACTATTGTAGATTTATTGCCTATTTGTCAACAACAGCGCCATCTACTAGACCCAACTATAACTAAGACCCACCTAGGTAACACTATATAAGTATACAAGCAAAATCATTAAAATTGGTCAAGCCGATTAGGAGGAAGAATTACGAACACACACACACTCACACAAACAGGAATTTTATATTGAATATAAATATTATTACAAATATTGAAATTACAGTTTCCGACACAGAATGAACTATTAATTTATAAATTTACTGGGATTTACTGGGATCGCCTCCAGTCCATCGTACGGTACGTATAGTACAAGCGTTGCTTAGTTTGGGACCATACAGTTGGTGTGTCAGTCTAGCGATATTTATTTATTATTATTACTAAATTGGAGGCTCGAATTACTCGATTAACTTGAACTTAACACCAGCATGTCGTATCGCTCCTCGTTGGCAGTGGTGTCTATGACTATCCCAAAGTCCACTTATATCGCAATTTCACCAGAATCCTGCACATGTGTTGCCACAAAAGCTGGCGAGACACAATGCAGCCGCCCGCATCCCGACCTCATTGTAACGGCGCGGCGTCCTGTCTTCACAAATCATCGAAGAATAAAAAAAAGGCACCATTATTATTGACGTAGAAACAAAGGCGTTATCGACCCGTGATTGCGCTTCGTGTGTGGCTATTGTTTTACGAGATGTAACACGAAATTCCCCCGCCAATTAGGTGCAATAACTCTATCATTGATATCAACAGTGTAAACATCGTGAAATTCGATATTGTTGAACCATTCACAGATTTGTCTATAATTTTTTTTCTTGAGATGTAAACATAGACGCTTATGTTCGGAACGAATTTGATATGTTTGGGGACAGCTAGGTCTAAACTGTTTTGTATCTTGTCTTATTTACGACGGTGGACAAGGGCAGGGTTTAATGAGCTTAGTATTTATGACCACTGATGTGTAAAGTTTATCCTTCTAACTACTTAAATGTTTTGATTTGGGATTCCATCGTAAATTTATTGTTCATGGCGTTGCTCGTATGGAAAATAAACAAATGTTATTGTTTTATGCCCACCAAACATGTTAATTTAACATATTTTCTGTTTGACGTTGACTCCGCCTATAGTTTTCTAACTTTGGATGGGTTAACGATCATTTTGACGTTCAATTCTACACGTTTTGACAGATTGCCATTCATTAATCACTCCACGAAACAAAGAATCCCAATGTGGCTTTCAAATAACTCTTTGTAACTCGTACACAATTCACTTTTCTACATTCAGTTTCGCACACCCGTGATTGACTGTCAAGCTTATGTTTTAACGTTCGTTTAACTGGTTTTCATTTTAAATGATTTACTCACACGTCCACTGGAAGTTCGTTCGCAAACTGAAATATATGAACGACGTGAAACGAATTGTTTTTTGAGGAATACGCTGGAAATGAGATTTACAGTGACTTTGTGACTGACACCGACGCTGGGCTGAAAAGAAGGAGATAGTGTTTAAACACTACAAATAATTGGTGATAGAGCCAAGTTGTAGCTCATTGACTACCATCCTCAAATAGAAGATTGCCTTAATGTATTTATTACTAGCTGTGCCCCGCGACTTCATCCGCGTAGTATTTTAACTTAGCAAAAATTTCGGGATTATCGGTTTAAAAAGTATCCTATATGTTAATCCCGGTTATAATCTATCTGTGTTCCAAATTTCATCCAAATCCGTTCAGTAGTTTTTGCGTGAAGGAGTAACAAACATACATACATACATCCACACTCATAAACTTTCGCATTTATAATATTAGTGGGATAGCTGTGTTTCGTACGATAACTAACAGAGACGGAAGACTCCTCTGTCACACTCCCCATCCGGTCGGCAACGCCCGCGCAATACCTTTGGTATTACCAACATCTATAGGGTATGGTAACCGCTTAACATCAGGCGGGTCGTACGATTGTTTGCTGACTGTCCTATTAAAAAAGTGGGAAGGGGTGTGGGTCTTCAAGCTCTTTAAGTCATCGTACGAAACGCATATTCGTGATAAAAAGGTAGATTCAAAAAGTATGGCCGGCGATTTTATATCTAAAGAAACTTCAACTCATCTTAATTCCCATTCCCATGACTATTGCCGTCTATTTATACCCGGGTGTGGTCATGCCAATAATGACAGTGAACCGGATGCCGCCATTGGTCAATTTATGACCGGAACCTTGTGGTGATTGACCCATCGGGATCCATATTTGGTCAATTTGGGAGACGCTTTTTTGTAGATGACAAAAAAGGGATGTCCATTGTGAGGATAGGGATGCTTTTAGCGAGGTCGTGTTGTTTATGGGAATAGCAAAATATATATCTATGACCATCCCATAAATTCAACACAAACATTTTGGAATCCTACTAATATTATAAATGAGAAAGTTTGTGAGTGTGGATGTATGTTTGTTACTCTTTCACGCAAAAACTACTGAACGGATTTGGATGAAATTTGGAACACCGATATTTTATAACTGGGATTAACACATAGAATACTTTACTTAAGTCTACGCGGACGAAGTCGCGGGCAGCAACTAGTCACTTATATGTATATACTAGCTGTGCCCCGCGACTTCATCCGCGTAGTATTGGATTATTGGGTTAAAAAGTATCCTATATGTTAATCCGGGTTATAATCGATCTGTGTTCCAAATTTCATCCAAATCCGTTCAGTAGTTTTTGCGTGAAGGAGTAACAAACATACATACATACATACATACATACATACATACATCCACACTCACAAACTTTCGCATTTATAATATTAGTAGGACTAATATTTTTGTGTTATTTTTCTATTGCAACCTATTGTGTCTGTGTCGAATAAATGGTTTATATTTTCTATCTTTGTTAACGTGAAAATAATGGCTATACGGTTAGTTTAATCAAGCTAGTTTTTAAACCATCAACGTGGTATACATGTGAACAAAAGTCTGTAAATACGTTATCGTAATTGAGCCAAATACATGTTTATTATTGGTGACGACAAAAAGGCGACAATCGCGCGAAATTATTCTTTCATCGTACGCGACGGAGGGAACGCAATTATCATATTTATATCAACGGACATCCCGTATACTAGAACTAGCTGTGCCCCGCGACTTCATCCGCGTAGTATTTTAACTTAGCAAAAATTTCGGGATTATCGGGATAAAAAGTATCCTATATGTTAATCCCGGTTATTAACTATCTGTGTTCCAAATTTCATCCAAATCCGTTCAGTAGTTTTTGCGTGAAGGAGTAACAAACATACATACATCCACACTCACAAACTTTCGCATTTATAATATTAGTAGGATTTTTCTTACTTTTTAGGGATCCCTATTAAATGAGGATAAGAAAAATTTACGAGTTTGCAGTTATTTACTGTAATATTTAGAATGCACTTCATTATAATTAGAAAAAAACATGCTGAAATGAAATCAGTAAGTTTTGACCTTTTTTGTTTTACCAGCTTGGTTAGAGCATAATAGTTACCTTTATTTAAGCGTGTTTAATCATTATCATTGTTGATATTAAGTTTGTAAATCACACTAAGTAATATTTCGAACAGAACATACCTATGTACCACAAACGTTCCTCTATTTCAACTACGGAACACTCACTTAAAGTTCGACTCTTTTTTGACAAGTCTCTTTATAATTTACTAAAATCCTACTAATATTATAAATGCGAAAGTTTGTGAGTGTGGATGTATGTATGTATGTATGTATGTATGTTTGTTACTCCTTCACGCAAAAACTACTGAACGGATTTGGATGAAATTTGGAACACAGATAGATTATAACCGGGATTAACATATAGGATACTTTTTAACCCAATAATCCAATACTACGCGGATGAAGTCGCGGGGCACAGCTAGTCATAAATAAGTCGTTGGCGCAATATTCAAACGCTAACTAATTTAGGTTAATCACTCATATCTCGTCAGTGGCTGACCTCCCACTGTGCAACTAAAAATATCAACTTTATAACTAAATATAGTTACACATTGTACGCAAATTTTGTCAGACACACCGTAATACGTATCGCTCTATGAATATTACATAAGTTATAGTGGTTAACTATGGGTTATCCTGTTTAAAAATGGTCAAGAAATTAATTATGTAAGCGGGGTCCTATTCCGCTGTCTATATTGTATGGAGGTTAGTCATGGTTACTATTTATTTTAGAACAAGGCATTCGACCTAAATTCACTTGGATTTTTTTAGACTACAACTGTATTTTCTCTACCTTGAGTTACACTCTCGTGAATTTTTGTCACATCTTTTATGTTACGGCCTTAAAGTCCCTTATACTTGCGTAGGTATAAAAAACAGTGTAAATTATATAAGGGAGTAGTGGTGACTAAAAATATATGTAATTATAATGAAGCCTTTTTGATGTCCCACTTCTAGGCTCGGGCCTCCCCTCACTACGAGGGGGATTCAGGCCATAATCGACCACGCTGGCCCAGTGCGTGTTGGTGTATTACACATATCTTTCAAAAATGGGTTAGATTTTCTAACCCATTTTTGATTTCAGCTTTCCTCACGATGTTAGCTTTCACTGTAAGCAAGTGATAATCATAATATAAATTATGATTCGCACATAGATTTCTAAAAGCCCTAGGTGGGAGGCAGGGTTTGAACCCAGGACCTGGTGCCCGCAAGACGCGTACTTAACCCATCCGCTATCATTGCTATCTAATAATAATAATTATTATTATATTCAGTTAATATAATAAGCCAAAATCAGGAGAGGCGTACGCTTGTATGCCGACTTTGCTATATAAAAATAAATGCAACAAATCTGATCACCCTGTATGATCCGCGAAATTAAGTACTTAGTTTCAAGATTTAAAATGCCGAAGCAGAAGTAATTCCTTAATTAAGCTCCTGTTTCACACTCTGCAAGAATACACGTGAATAAAAAATCTCTGCTCATTTTTAATTCCAATAATCGGCAAAGCAATAAAACCATGTTAATAAAGGCGAAAAGAGTAAAAAAAAGGTGCAATCATGCGATGTGGCGTGCGTGCGCGCACAGAAGCCGAGTACAATCGCGCGGCGAGCGCACCACCCATTAAAACCTTAAGATCTGTGCAGACGCACGTTTCGCATAGATGTGGAAGTTAAGTTAATTACGAATGGAGTATTCTGGTAAAGTTCTTGATATAGAACTAGCTGACCCGACAGACGTTGTCCTGTCTTAACTTCGAATATTGAATTCAAATTGTTTCGCTCAACTTTCATTTCTCTTTTTTAGGAACCTTCTCCTGACAATAATAAACACAACAAGAAAAGAATTAGCGAAATCGTTCCATCCGTTCACGCGAGATGCGATGACCAAGGAAATAGAGATTCATTTTTATATAAATATATATTATAGCTGAGAGATAAATATAATGAACGCCTGGCAAATACACCAAACAAAGCAACGCTTGTATTATATGAGCCGTAAAATGGATCCCAGGTGATCCCAGTAACATCCAGATCAACAATGCGGGTTGGTGAACATCACACGTCTTTCGAGGATGTGCAAGTTTCCTCACCTCACCGTTCAATCTTGTACATAATGGTGAATTTACACTGTTAAAATTATATAAAAATATAAAATGCCAGCCACACACGGCTCTTACAATTAGTATGAAACCATGGATCCGCTATAAATCAATGAAAGGCCACTTTGCGTTTAACGCGTTCTGTTATTTCATTACAGTGCGAGAAAGTGCGTTTTGTTTACCATTATATCGCGCTTGCGACACGCCGGCTGGGCGGGCACAATCGCGCGTAAATCGATCGCGCGATTTATAGACGCACGTCGATTAGCGTAATGGCAGGGTCTGGACCTTGGCGTATTTCGTCGGTGTTCCACATTTCCTCAACATGTGGTAGGCAGTCATAGCCGATTGGTTAAGCGTCTTGCGGGCACCACGTCCTCGGTTCAAACCCTAGCTCATACCTCTGGGGTTTTCTAAATCTATCTGCGAATCATAATTTCTCTATGATCATCACTTGCTTACGGTGATGGAAAACGTGAGGAAACCTGCATGTCTTAGAAAATCTAACCAATTTTCGAAAGACATGTGAAATCTGCCAACCCGCACTGGGCCAGCGTGTTGGATTACGGCCTAAATCCCCCTCTTGGTGAGGGGAGGCCTGTACTCAGGAGAGGGACGTCAAAAGGTGCTAAATTATATCCTACTAATATTATAAATGCGAAAGTTTGTGAGTGTGGATGTATGTATGTATGTATGTATGTATGTTTGTTACTCCTTCACGCAAAAACTACTGAACGGATTTGGATGAAATTTGAAACACAGATAGATTATAGCCGGGATTAACATATAGGATACTTTTTAACCCAATAATCCAATACTACGCGGATGAAGTCGCGGGGAACAGCTAGTTATTAACTATATTAAAAATAAATATGGCCCAGACTAAGAGACGCTTGCAATATGAGTGGCAATTCCCATGATACCCAGCCAAGGGCTAATTAGGGTGTACCACACCAAGTAACCGACTGTCAGTCGACCGTCAATCGATGATCGAGTGTCGCTCGTAAAATCCGGGTCTTGTCGTTAGTAAATTAAAATGATTAAAAGCAAAACTTTTCATAAAACAAACATCCGTCATGTTGTTGTTACCGAGAAACAAATTAAAAGCGTCTTACTATAGCGTGTGGTGTAGTGTAACGCGACACTATATCAAAGCGACGTTTCGGAAGCCACGCACCTGTGCGGTGTTTACTCAAATAATACGAATGTACGAAAGAGCGTGTGGCGTAAGCTATAGGAGGTAGCGGGAGCGATTCTTCTTGATTTTACCGTAAAACAAAATTGATTGTATTCCTTGAAGAGGGGTGACAAAAAGTAATTGTGGCATTATAAAGTTTAATTGCAATTATTTTTATTTTCCATCGGATATATTAAGGAGGTAAAGAACACCATCCTGAGCCAATTAACCATAGATGTGAGCCCACTTCTAATACAAGCATTAGTTTAGCTGAAGAGGCTAAATGGAATACTAGTAATATTTTTACGTCGCATTGCTAGTACCTAATCTTATACTAAAATTTAAAAAAGGCCTAGACAGAGACCGATGAAAAGATTTTATTATCAAAACACCGTCCCGCACCAAGAGGTATTTAATAATATTTAAAGAACTATTAGGCGGCAATGAGAGTTTATCGTTTGAAATAGAAACCGGAATAAATAACACCGCTATATTCTAAGACTTGTACCGTATCGGCGCTGAGTAAATTCAGACACGTTAGAAGGGTTAAAAATACAATACATGATGTCGATAATGAGGGTAGCCGGAGAAAATAGAAAATGTTAAGTCAAAATAATAAAATGTTAGTTTTATCTTGATTTAAAAAAAAAGTTTGAAAAATTTACTTTTATTCGTGTAAGCAGTTGGAAAGCTGAGTGTGGAATGAGCGCGCTTAAAAACTTATTTATCAACGCAATTCAATATTTTTATCACATACCCACCCACCCATACATAGTCCGACATCATAATTTGATAAAAAATAACTTTTTTCCTCCAAATTGGAAGCCACAAACGTCGAAAAGGGTTGTTCATATCAATAAAGAGCGATCATTATGGCCCCAGCCGGCATTGGCGACACTCATGTCTATATTTTTTATCGCGGAAAATAAAATATAATTTACAGTTAGGTATCGTGAGTGAGATCATAAAAATGTATGCCTTATTTTACTGTTTTAATTTGTAAGCGGTAGCGATAGCGACAAGTGACAACTAAGTATGATGATTATTCCTTAGTTAGATACTGAAATGCTACTCAAATATAAATACTATTATTGAGCACCGCTCAAACTTGAATTGCGTTCTAGTCTTTTGTCAGTTAGCCTTTTTATCCGACTACGCCAAAGCCAAAAGGAAGGAGTATGTGTTTAGCAGTTTATGCTGCCTGTATGTATTAATTTTATGTTCAACCGTAGCGTCTGAACTACCCATCCGATTTTTATGAATGAGATGTCAATCGAATCGTTATAATGATCCGGGTGATTTTTGTATGATCAAAATTATAAGACGAATGTTATATCCAAAAATGTGGGGATCCTTGAAATTTTATTGGCTGTCGTATCGAGTGGGATGTCTAATGAAAGACGAGAATATGGTAAATTAAAATAAAATAGAACAACATAAAATATACCAAGCAACGGAAAAACAATTTAATACTATACGAGTAGTTCAACGTTTATAATACTGCTAGCGCATGGGCATAACATAATTAAGATAATAATTATAACATTTTTTGCGCGAATATTTCCGTAGTCAGGATACTTTTTTTTGACATTTTACTTGTTTACAATTGATATAGAGGTTCGGCATTTAGTCCAAACTAATTTAAGTACCTACTTAACTGTCTGTCTAGTGCATAAGCGAATCGCTTGATTGCTCGAGTCAGTCTTTCACCTCAGCAGGTTTTGCATAATTTGAACATCAGGTGGTACAGCAGTGCTCCCACCAAGGCTAGTAAACAGGCCGTACACCCTCTCGATTTAGTTTACCACATCTCATCACTCGTACCGAATTACTACTTTGTTTTTTGGCTCTGTCCATATTCGCAAATCGGGAGGGAATTTCGATAAGGAATAATCGTAAAATTGTATTTTACAATTTCATTACGGCATCGGCAAGTGGCGCATGGGCCATATAAAAGGAACCCAATGTTATTATGACGCGTGGGCTTAAAGTGAACCTGCCTTGGTAGGTTTCTCAAACTTTTTTTTTTATAAAATAAGTATGTATGTAACCTTATTATACGTTTACATAAAGTAATACTTTTTTTACCATGTACACAGTTAAACACACGGAAGTGCGTTTACCAAGTCTTCAAAGCTTTATTATATTTTTCTATTCAGAATAAAAGAAAAGAAAAAATTTGACCATGCACGTAGAAGACTAACATAATATTTTATGACGGGTTTCTTTTTTACTTTGTATCAGGGGTAGGCTTATGGGTCCCCTTCCGTCTCAAGGGAAGCAGGAAGGTTATGTAAGAGTCCCGGCAGAGTATACTCATAGTATACCGATTCAAACCAATGGTGCACCAGCAACCACCTTTAGAGGGCGCCCCGGGACTGCGCTAGCACGCACCGCACCGCCCGAGCGGCCGGCCCAGCATTTACGACCTAACCTGACCAGTCTTAAATACGATCTAATCAACGCGAACCAATAAACAGCCTCGCCTCATTCTAGACCATTCCAAGGGCTTATTCACCCTTTATTTGTTACTATTAAAGGTCAAAACCCTTGCCAGCGTGTCATGCGCTCGTAAAATCTGTATCTCAATAAAAATGTACCCTAGTGCAGTAACCGACCGGCTTTTACGACCCATTCCCATTTTATAACGTGTATAAATACAACTATGCGCATGTGTTTGTAAATTACCAGCTCAACACCTGGGTTTGCTTGCATGATTGTGGAGTGATGCCATCCCTAATGTATATTTTTTTTTTGTTTTCTTGGGACTCACCATAAGTCGTTTCTTGGTGACTTTGTAGAAGACCACTATTCTGACTTATGCAATTGACAGATAAATATGTGCTGAGCCAGCAGCTTATTTATAGTTAAGCTAAGCTAGTAATATAGGAACTATAGATAACCTGTAGCCAAATGATTACTGCTCATATACAGGTTGGCTGAGTAGTACCCCCCACTCACAGAAGACAGTCGTAATGTAGCCATTATAGCTGCGTTTCCTACGATAAGTGAGGGAACCGGAAGCTTAACCCCCTTCGCCTCGCTTCCCCCTGTTCTACTCCTGTGCAAGCAATGCCTTTGGTTTTGCAAGCATCTATAAGCTACGGTAATACGGACAATATTACAGAGATAAACCAAGGTATATTTTGCACAATTAGTTGATCAGTATTCTCAACTTGTTGCTCGATATCGTCTAATGGTGTTCAACATTCACTCTTTTAAGGCTCGAAATAAATCTCTAGTTTTGCCCAATATAGGAAAGGTAGTATCTTTCCTTAATAAAGGATAAACGGACAGACATTCGGAATTTATTTCTTGTAGTGTTTTAATATCACATACTAATGATTCAAGCATTATAATTATGTGTAATCGTATACAGACGCCTGGATAGTGATTGTTAGAGCTTTTGATATAAGTGGTCATTTTAATCGCAATTATTGACTGTAGGGTTATTTAAGGTTTATGAAGCTCTATAGGCACTATACTCCAATCGTTTTATAGAGCCTTGGTCACTGATTTTGTTCTCAGAAATAATATTTTCGCCTTCTAAAAGACTTGGTAGGAGCACTGTTGTTCGTACAAACGATTTCAATTTATAAGAACTTACTTATAAGTCCTTTCCTCAACCGTAAGCTAGTGTTAATCGTATTAAAATTATGATTCGAACAGAAAAATCCAGAGGTACTAGCCGGGGTTTGAACTTAAGACCTGTACAATGCATGCTTAAATAATCGGCTATGACTGGTTTTTCAGGTTAGTGCAGTAAAAAAATCTCCTAAACTTTATATGTACCTATTATCAGTTATTAATAATAGTTAGCTATCATAAATTTTATCATACTTAACGACCGCTTGGCGCAGTGGTTCGAGTGTAGGCCACTCGGCTCACTGCGTCGATTAGTTGCGGGTTCAATTCCCGTCAGGGTAAATTTCGGAAATGGCCTTTTCGTAATTTGCCCTGGTCTGGGTGTCTCTGAGATCGACCCCAATCCATTGTACGGTACCCAGTTGATGTGTTCGTTTGGTGATATTTATTATTTATTATTAAATAGTTCAATGAAACTGACCATTCAAATTCCATCCCAAGCACACGGACAAACACAGCCAAGTCCGGAGTTCACATAACAAGCCTCAATGCTGTCACTTATCGAGAAAGTCGTCCACTTCAAATCTAAATTTACCGTGCGCATACAGTGTGGGTTGTTAGGCATAGTCCAGTGTATGTCTGGACAAGGGCACTTGTGCCTATACAATTGTGAAATATGGTAATTGCAATGAGGAGTCTGATTATTGTAGCTCATTTGCAAGTTGCAAGTATGTTGTTGTAAGGTCAGTTTCATCGAGACCGAAGTTAAGTGGTACGATATTGAAATAAAACTATTTTTCGGATTTTATCGCGTTTATTAACTTTATGTTCCCGACGTTTCGGTTGCTTTACAGCAGCCATGCACGCATTGAATCTAGACGTCAAATCATTGATATCTTCGTGCGCAAAACCACCTAAGCTGTATGGGTTGCCTAAAATACACAAGCCCGAGGCCCCGCTGCGTCCTATTGTAAGCCAGATTGACACACCAACATACAGTCTGGCCCAGCACGTAGCGAAGGTGCTCTCACTACTAAGAGGACACACAAGAGCACATACAAAGGATTCATACCATTTTGTCAGTGAGATTAAACATCTACATCTTGCTGACAATGAAACTATGGTCAGTTTTGATGTTCAGTCTTTGTTTACCTCTCTACCTGTAGCAGACTGCATCACTATAGTATCAAAGAAGCTAGCAGAGAACAACATGCCGGAGGAATATGCTGAACTTTTAAGACATTGCCTCACATCCGGGTATCTGTTGTGGAATGAACAGTTCTACAAGCAAGTAGATGGTGTAGCGATGGGCTCCCCTGTTTCTCCTGTTGTCGCCGATATATTCATGGAAGACTTCGAGGAGACAGCCCTTCGCACTTCACCTGTGACCCCAAGATTCTACAAGCGGTACGTAGACGATACTTTCACAATATTACCATCTGACAAAATAACAGCATTTCTCGACCATCTTAACTCCATACACTCTAAAATCAAATTTACAATGGAGTTAGAGGCCAACAACACTCTAGCATTCTTAGATGTTTTAGTAATCCGAAATCCTGATAACACCTTAGGCCACACCGTGTATAGAAAAAAGACCCATACTGATAGGTACTTAAACGGTGATTCTCACCACCATCCAACACAGTTAGCTACCGTGGGTAAATCTTTGTTTCAGAGAGCACAAGGGATCTGTGATGAGCAACACCTGGCTGCCGAGATCCATCATGTCAAGCAAGTATTGCATGACAACAAGCTTCGGATCCCCCGCCGCCATCACAGTGACCGAGTGAAACCAGCCACAGTCGAGCGTCTACCTGCTGTACTACCATATATAAGAGGTGTCACAGACAAGATTGGCTACATCTTGAAACGTGCTTCAATCAAAACTTATTTCAAGCCACCAAAGAAGATTAGTCAGTTCTTACCACCTGTCAAGTGTCACATTCCTCTACAAGATGCAGGGGTATACAAACTCGACTGTGAATGTGGGCTCTCCTACATAGGGCAAACTAAAAGATCAGTAAAAACCCGCGTAAAAGAACATATAGCTGACGTGAAACACCGGCGCTCCACGAAGTCTGCAATCTGTGAACATGTACAGGACCGCACCCGCCATTATATCAGATTTGATAAACCACAGATCCTCGCAAAAGAACACCGATTCCGACCAAGGATGATACGTGAGGCCATTGAAATTAAAAAACATCCTAATTTCAATAGGGAAGATGGCTGGGTGCTACCACCAACTTGGGATCCAGTAATTAATATAATTAAATCCAAAACCAAGTGTACCATTGCAAGACCTCGAGACACTGTGAGCACTTTCTGCGTGGATCGGACCGCAAACAACAACTAAATATGAGGGTACCCAGTTACTAACTATAACATCAGGACGTCTAACACCTCAGTCCCCCCGTGACCATGGCTGCTGTAAAGCAACCGAAACGTCGGGAACATAAAGTTAATAAACGCGATAAAATCCGAAAAATAGTTTTATTTCAATGTGTAGTATTCGCGTAAATATAAGAAAACAATATGGTACGATATTTTTAAATTACTAAAATGAGTAATGTAACTACTTGGGTAGGAATGGCTCAGGAATGGATAACAATAGTAATTGAAAAAATAATAACAAGGTATTAGATACCTTTTAACAGCGACTTGGCAGACTTTTAGTCAAAATAATTTAACTTTATAAAATTCTAAGCATAGCTATATCAGTATGAAATCATTATTAATTCAGGGAATAAGTAGCACTAGGGTGCCGTTTACAGTTCTTCATTCTACATATAAATAAATATATAATATACAAATAAATTGTAAATATGGTTGGGCCGAAATGAACAGAACAATCATGATATTTTTTGTATTATTTTTTAGATGTATTTCAGTGAAAGTTTGTTGTCTTGCTCGTGGAAATGCTCAAGACTGTCGTCGCCACCACACGGAAAACTCTTCAGGTTTCTAACATTATTTATAAACTCCAGAATAATTTATGGCCAACATTGCTCAAGTTTACTTGGTTATTATCGGCGAGGTCGCGGCGATAGCCTCATCAATAATATTGATTACTAAATAAATAATTAAATACAGACACACTCTGTTCTCATGTAATTGCACTGATAAATGCCGACTGGGATGCTGTATGTTAACGTTATGCAGAAATTAGTACTTCTAGAATAAATCAATTTTATATTATATTTCTGAAAAAGTTCACAAACCTTTTTTTCTAACGAAAAGAGTACCCGTTGAGTTTACTGCCGGCTATTGTCAATGGAAACAGCATTCCGAAACGGTGGTCAATGTAACTAATGACGAGATTGATGTAAAATAATGAATAATTTATAAAATTATGTACCGCTCAATTGCCATTTTTACATTTTACAGGCCATTAATATTTGCATAAAATGATTTGAATACAATTAAATAAGGTTAAAACAATGTCAGTGACCAATTATCAGAAGTCTAGTTTAATTATAACATTACTTCCGGACACCGTATTTATCTTCAGTTAACTTTTCCAAGCGAGGAAGGAGAAATATTTCTTTACAGTACAATATTACAAATATTATTTTCAAGTACTGTTCCTACAGGATGACTTCCATCCGGTACTGAGAATACTTGAAACTAGGGTTACCAGTATACTGAGCGTGAAAACTCTACTGAATTGTAGAGTTCTTAAAAGTGTATTTAGTAGGCATACATTTGACGGACTAAACTATTAAACGCGTGAAAGTTTATTTATGCATGTTTAAGATATATTATGACAAGATAAAAATTAAGAACATATGCCATGTATTCCAATAGGCGAGTAATGCTTATTCAATCATAAATTAAAAGAGTAAACTCAAAAAAAAAAATGGCAAATGAGTTTTAAAAGTTGTTAGGCCCGAGAGTAAGGCACTAATTAGGCTAATAAACTAAATACTATTTTAAGTGTTATATAATATTTTAATGTATGTATATTACTAAAATAACTACTTAAAATATTATTTGCCTCGTCCCATCCTATCACAAAAACAAGCCATTGATTACAAAAACATTAAAATGATAGCTACCAACTCCTATTGCTATTTTCATAGAAATAGATTTATTAAGCACATACAAAACCCTGTATTCATGGACATAAAAAATATAAATAAAGCCAGTTATCATAAGTCACAGGAAAAAACTGTAAACAGCGCCTTATAACCATTACTTAAGGTACAATTAAGTCATTCGACCCAACACAAAGCTCGAAACCAGTTCTAAGTCTTAAGACTCAAACCCAGTAATAGTAAAATGAACGTCGGCCCTACGAATACGTCATAATTCACGAGTACACAGTGCGATGACCGTAGCGGAAGCGTACAGCGGGAGGCGGCGCTCGCGCACCGCGGCGGCAATAAAATAATGATGATTTATTTGTAAACATATGCGGGAGATGCGTGCGCGTCAACGCTGCGTCGTAATATTGTGTATAGGTGACGGAATAGATGGATTGAGGTGATATATTGTGGTGTTTTAAATTTGAATTTTATCCTGTTTAGACAAGATTGGGAATCAAGAAGCTTGCTCCATAATTATACGCTTATAGACAGTCAAACGGTTTATGACTGGCTACAAAATAATATAAATCAACATAAAGTATTATATTTGTAAAATTTTAATGTTATGTATGGATGATCGAATCTCCAGACGATTTGACAATATTTTATGGGAAAGTTTTTTTTATATTATTAAAACATAACTTGTATCCTTGTCTTTCACCTCAATACAATGATACAAGCGGTAGTTTCTAAAATTAAATATAAAACTGCTAGTAACAGCCGCTTGCGGGTGTACGCTGCACACACGCACCGGACGGCTGTTTACAATGGCTGATCTTGTTTATTTTTGCTATATATGGATTAAAAAGCTTCCAAAATCCCATTTTAGGCATTGTTTACTAATGTACTGTGTATATGAGTCTTTATAGATGAAAATTACCGGTGGTAGAGTCAAGCTGTCAAGCTGTAGCCAAAAGACTACAGCTCATACTATTGGCTTCTGGCTGGCTACCACGAATGATTGGTGATCTTGAACTAGCTTGAACTGACTGTCATTACAAGCAAAATTTGACAAGACAGGCGTTCATTGCGTGTTTAACTATTTTGAAATAACACGTTAGCTTCTAAAATGTTTAGTTGTTAAGACTAACCACCTCACTCACGAGGACTAGTTTCCAATATGACGACCACACAAAAAACTTGCCATATAAAACCAATATAATATTGATCGCATCAACACAACGATCCAAGCAGTGAAGTGAAGTTATAAATCAACATAAAATTAACAGAAACGGTCCAATTTCGACACGTGTCCATATTGTGGAGCACTAAAGCTATTATTTTTAATGTCGTCCGTCTCACCGTAACGATTTTTATTAGATATTTTAATGCGTTGCCCGGTTTCGCTCATAAAATTATGAGGATTAATAAACGCGCGCAACTTTTCATCCTAATGAATAAGGATGAATCGTTAAATTTCTGTTCTGTTAGCTACTTCTGTTATGATACTTTTTCATTGAAATATGTATTATCTAAAATATCATTATACTACTAACTAATATACTTTTGGACTTTTTGTCGGTCGTAGAAGAAGTCATTTTCTTTTGCGGAATAATAACCATTGTTTGTTTATAAATGTGCGTGAGGGTTGGGAGAGCTGGGAATTGAAACAAGAGGAGAGAAACATGGTTTTTTAGGTTCCTAAATGCTAAATGCGAGAAGGGGAACCACAAGAAAAAGTAACAGCACGTTTTTCTGGCGTTTTGGATCAAGTTTTAGTGTCTTGTCTTGTCAGCAGCCACTGTAAGCTGTGTAAGATCTCTTGATATCTTAGCTAATCGGCGAATATCATCTCAATATGTTAGCCTATGTTATCCAAGGCTGAAGCCGCCCTGTAAACAGAATCGCTGTCGCATTGCAATCGCCTCACCAGTGCGACTCCGATCTTATGTCGTCACATCCATTCAGATCCTTTTATGCCTATAACAAGCCATATTTATCAACACGTCTTGAACACAAATACTAAAATACATCTCTGTATAACATATTTATGTCTCCTTCATCATCTTTACAACTTTCCCAATCATTTTTACTGCGGCATGTCATGACCCATCAGTATTTTACTCCCGAAACCTCCCAGCTTCTAGGTGTCATTTTTACGGCGCATGATAAAGAGTAGTAAAGAGTTTTACGACAAAATTGAGATGTCAGTCCACAGCAACTTAACAAGCAGGATATTGTCGTTTACGATTCGGCAGCTTTACGGCTTATGAACTATGGGGTTCAATTAAAGGGTTAAAGGTTTATTATTCTTAATGCACTTGTTTCGTTAATATGCAATCAGTTGGTGAAGCGGGTGCGGTTGTTACTGCTCTCTTACTGTTTATAGCAGTAACTTGGTCATCATCTGAGAGACTAGTCACTGGGAATTTTGCGTTGCTTATGTTCAAATTTTGTATTTCAATTTATCTATCCCTTCGAATTTAGAAATGTCCATTGAAAATCTTGAAATTTCATCTACGAGTAACTCCAGCTCTCCAGCGCTGTGGAGTGCGCGTTGATTAATATAATTAGTACAAACATTTTTATTTCCTCACACAGTTTTAATTGATTTGTTATGATCTAAAATCAAATCGTTACAGTAACTAATCAATCTTTATTGAGATACATACAGTTTTCCACAAAATATCATGTCATTGCAAGATATACCAAAACATCTAGCATGTTTTGGACAAGATAATTTACAAGAATTTCAAAAAATTATTGAGCTGTTTATGTTTGGAGGAGACACATGTCTAATTACCATAAATATAATAATAATATTGTCTAAAAGGTACATAGAGAAAGGAAAAATCCCAGATTTGTAAAAATAAATATTAATATTTAACAGTGACGAAAAAGTGCTGTATAGAGCTGATATCTGTATTTGGTCTTATGACCTGCAACTATTGATCCCTTTCATATGGAGCGATTGATAACAAACTAACACAATTAAGTAACAAAACACTGATATTAGTGGCCATTACGCAACTAGAACATTATAATGATAACGTATTGTGAATACGATTTATAGATCATTAATAAATGCGCTGTGTTTAGTGTTAGCCCAGGTTACTGAATTAGTTTAGTTTATGTCGCGAATGGATATCGATATTTATATCTCTCGATTCAAGTGAACGTGGCACTAATGACAATTTTATTTATTGTATTAAATATGTTTTAAGAAAAGATTTTGGGGAGGCTATGGATAGTGGCAATATCAAATATAGTGTGTATTTAATAAAAAAAACAGTAAATATGGGTGACTGTATATAAATAATACTAAATAAACTACTCGTATAATGTATTTTGTGAACAAAACGTGAGAAACACAAAAATATTTCCCAAAGTCAGAGGGTTACCCCAGGGCAGTGTATTGCGACCTGTTTTATTCATACTGATAATTAATGCAACAGCTACTCTTAATTTTCAGGAACGTCTATTTTTATTTGGATTGGACTAAATTAGACTAATAAAACACAACTATTCATAGCTCTTTGAAGAAGGCTGAACTACAATAAATATTATCTCCAATTAAACACATTTCAATGATCGCTGACCACATAATGGTCATCCCGAAGGCCACATAGCGAGCTGGCTAATTGAATACTTAGGGTTGTCATTGGATAATTTAAAATGTCATGGACGTGTCAAACACGAAACTTTTTAATGTTAGGAGCAGATGGCTTATTATTATTTGGTGGCTTATTAACTACTTTATGGTTGGAATTAACTTAAATTAATTAACTTAATACAATGTTCAATTTACAAGCTATATTTATTATTAACTAGCTGTGCCCCCCGACTTCGTCCGCGTAGTATTTAACGTAACACAAATTTCGGGATTATCCGGATAAAAAGTATCCTATATGTTAATCCCGGTTAAAAACTATCTGTGTTCCAAATTTCATCCAAATCCGTTCAGTAGTTTTTGCGTGAAAGAGTAAAAAACATACATACATCCCACACTCACAAACTTTCACATTTATAATATTAGTAAGATATAGGGAATGGTATATAACTTACAAGGAATTTCAAATGTATCACACAATCTTAAATTATTTTATTAAATTTTGATATTATTGAAGTTTAACCGAAATTATATTAAAATAACTCCTACAATTAAAATAAAATGTCATATAGAATCTGGGCTGGTAACCCTAAGTGCGTTACGATTCTGCGCGTGCTTCAGTCGGCCATGTTTGATTTCAAAGAGCGGGAATGCGGACCGTGGGACGCGGGCGCATCACTTCATCATTGTTTGACTTTCAAATGCGTTTCGTTTTTGCAATTATCCTATGTTCTATCGCAGATATGACTCAATTAACGAACCATCATAGTCGATATTATTAAAAAATTTAATTAAATGTAGGTAACAAAAAACTGTTCCAGGTAGAAAGAAAATTAAACCCACAACGATGGTAGATAAAATTTACCAAATAAAAATCAATCTATAATAACTCAAAGGTGACTGACTGACTGACATAGTGATCTATCAACGCACAGCCCAAACTACTGGACGGATCGGGCTGAAATTTGGCATGCACGTAGATGATATGACGTAGGCATCTGCTAAGAAAGGATTTTGATTAATTCTACCCCCAAGGGGATAAAATAGGGGATGAAAGTTTGTATGAAACTTTGTCAATGAAATTCCACGCGGACGAAGTCGCGGGCACAGCTAGTCAATCTATGAAACAAGAAACCATAAATTGTGTAATATACATGTTGCTGCATGAAACGGCTTTGTGAAAAGACTAAGCCTCTATTCAAAAGAAATTCATAAACGAGATTAGACTTAGTCGAGGATAAATTTACTGGAAGCATAAATTTTGCAGAACAAGCGGCCATTGCTTGCATACATAATTATACATTTGAAGCTTGCGGTGCCGCTTCAAGAACTGAGCCAATTAAGATAGCAAAGATAAATTCTAATCATGGCATAAATACTAAAAATAGAGTGGTTCACGATCTGGCGAACATAAACCGTTTAACAGGTAAATTTTAGACCCTTGTAACTTAGATTGCTTTTCTTAGTGACAAGAATTGACTGTGTTCAATTTCCTGTGTAGGTAGCGACAGTTCAATGCTGTATTCTGTTTAATGGTACATTAGCAATGTTTCTTTTGTTTAGCCATTATATGTAGTATACTTCTCTGAATTGAATTCTGTTGTCCTTCCTTTGACTTATTTCAATCCGCTATTGCATTAGCCTCTCCTCTTTCACACGATTCTTCCCTGTGCCAATCTAGTTCAGCATCTACTGGTCACCTTTTTGATGTCTTCGGGTCATCTGGATAGTCTACTTTTATACAGTTTCATTAATATTCACACTGAACTGATCTTTAAACTGTATAAAGGTAGGGTGGACTATCAAATCTATTGGGAAACTAGTGTTTCTAATAGATTAATGAAGACAACCTTGTGTAGTGAAACGGGGAAAACATGGCGCAAATAATTTTCAGAGGGGTTGAAGTTGTCTGTGACTTCAATTCTGTGTCATTACCACGTGTTTATAATAATAAGCCTGTGGTCATTACAGATACTTATATCGCGAGGTCGAATTAAGTAGCTTAGTATAAAATTCGAATAAAGAGAGAAGGTACGAAGGCAAAAGGTCAAATAGAGAGAGAGAGAGAGAGAGACTGTCATGTGTAGCAAACAAAATGTGCCAATGAATTAAATTGTGCCTAATATTTACTGTTTCGTTCCATTTGAAAAAAACACAACAATGACACAACCTAGTTTATTAATAGAAAAACTACTACCTGTACTTCAAGAACCAGACAATCATAGTACTTTCTCCCAACATTGTCTAGATCATGACAAAGATACAAACGGAGGTAAAACGTCAAACATCTTACTCATAACAATTCATGCTAACAAAGTAACAAACGCAATTGGCGAGCAAATAACTCGGCGTATGGACACAATAGGCATACAAAGCGTGGCCACACTGTCTATTAACGGCCAGACTTTAACAGGCTTCAGCAAGTGCTTGCTGGCAATCTACACGGTACAGCTTGTCCGATTGTCTGTAGGTGAACCAAGCTTGGAAAGAAAAGTGGGATATCTATAAAAGTATATAAAATTGAAGCGTCTGCTTGTAATGTCAAAATAACAGCTTTTGACTAGATGCATAATGAAAGTTTATAAGGTATTTAACACAATTTATTTTGTTAAATTTGTCTTTCTCTTTGTTCCTGTTTCAAAGAAATGTGTATTATCTTGTCTGGCTTCTCTTCACACTGAATGCTATATTTTAAGATTACATTCTAATTTACGTAGGTTAGATGTAAATATACTTGACACATCCCATCGGAAGACTGGATAATGTCATATCATTTCACTACAAGTCCAAAAAAATATTTGTTTGGTTGGTACGCTCCTATCTCAAAATAAATTTCGTTACATATGAATTTAGAAAGATAATTCGTCGCATTAAACTGTGTCCCGATATACAGCGTGTTGCGACATGGCGACCCTGGACGCTCCTGCATTATTCAGAGGAACGATTGACATGTCACCGTGCCTGTGCGGAGATCGAGCCGATTGAAGCGCCCGCACTCCATTGGCGGGAAACAAGTGTGCGTATGCACTAGTTCGATTTTTGAATTTTTAACTTATGATGCATTCATGCGTTTTACGATCGCTTGGCGCTGTGGTTTGAGCGTAGGCCGCTCGGCACACTGCATCGGGTCGTTGCGGGTAGGATTCCCGTCAGGCTACTTAAATTTCGGAAATGACCTTCTCGTAATTTACCCAGGTCTGGGTGTCACTGGGATCGCCCCTTGTCCATTGTACGGTACCCATAGTATAAGCTTCAATTAGTTTTTATTTGTTTAATCTTTGTTTCTGATTTGTTTTTAAAAGTTTTTTTTTAATGGCCTTTTAAAACTATGTAATTCATTAACATATTATTCACAGCAGTAATATTGTGCCGTGGAATTCGTGCATATTGGAACGAGTTCCAAATATGAAATTCCAGTCACATAGGTAGGTACTAATTTATTACTATTACGAGTATATAAAAAAAAACTTAAAAATATATAAAAAGCGTTCAGTTGGCGCGTCTAGTGTGACAATAAATCACGAGGTTTAAACAAAACTCCTACCGGGTGGGACCCCCGCGGTGACCACTTCGTTGCTTCTCGGAAGGACAAGCCACGGTCTATAGGATGGAGGTGACTCATACTTATGTCTTTATTTCAAGACATAAATTGCCTATGCATTGTGTATTTTAAAATAAGTCAATACTTTTTAAAAACAAAATAGGAGAAATAACTATGCTGCTAAATATGAGAATAAATTTAGGGAAAGTTAGTTTTGAGATAGAAGGTTAAGCCAATGGGGAGTCCCATAGTAGGGAGAGTGTTCATTCCCGAACTATGAACTATTTCTTGAACTCAAGAGACAGTCTTAATAACTACACGAACGGGGAATCTAGGAAGTTTCTTTCTGTATAACTAACAAGGCATTCAATTCCATATTGCCATAATAATTTTATTCCTTTTTAATAATATTTGCGACTTTATTATACCTAAGTCAAATTTGATGCCTCACCAATATATCACCCTGTATATAAAATGGCTATTCAAAGTTTCGTCAAGCTAATTCTCAGCGGCGCCGCAAAAGGAGCTTAGCTCACCACCATAGGTGTTTATTTTTTATACATCCAACCGATTTCCACTTGAGACCTTAATAAATCTGTCATTCGGACACTTAAGTACCTGAGAATTAAGTCTCTCGCGTTGTTAGCCAATGAAATCGTGATAAATTGCCGCGCTTTTTGACGAAAACCAATGAATGGCGTTATTAATTTTGTTGGAATTAAATTTTTATGTTTGCCGATTTCACGGTCGAGCGTTCGGTAATTTGTTTTGTTTTTTTGTTTCAAAATCATTGTGTGATGTTTACTTGTTTGCTTTAGTTTTATTAGCAGCTTAATTTAAAGTTTCATATCGTGTAGTTAATTGTGGAAAATATCCGGTGATTTTCAGGGAGTGAAGAATTTTTCTTAGCTTTTTCTATTGCCAACTTTGTCATACCAAAAACACCCAAGTATAAAAACAACCCTAACCTTAAAATACGTTTGGTAGACAATAAGGTCTAGCTTTCTTTAGACGCACGCTGAATCAAATCGCGTAGTACCTTAAGTTCTTACTGTACCAGTTAACTTATCTAACCTTAAAGTAATTTAGGTATAATTGATCAAAACATTCAGACCCGTATTAACAAACCCATCTCAAATCTGAGAGCAGTTAGTTTTACGTACGCTTTTGTCATGCCATTTTGTACTGGTATGACATAAGAATGACATTTCCAAGATCTCTCTCAGATTTGAGCTCGATTTATTAATACAGGCCAAGATTGTCCGCATTTATTCAATTTTCCACATCCTGCCCACGTCCGCGTCGGAGCGTGAAGATAAAGGCGTATACAACATGCGTGGCCGCGCGCTTATCGCGCCATCTACAATTATCGATGACAGAACACATTGAAGCTTAACAATAATGTATCGCTGGCTTTATTTGCGCGGCGTCTGATAAACCGTCGTATTCCTTGCAGGGAGGGGTAGAGGAGTCAAAAGTCTGCAAATTTACTCCATCATAGTGTTATGTGACATTACTTAGCTGTTTTTTTTAATATTTTATAAGTTTTATGATCCAGTCGATAACCAAAAGAATGATAAATTTAACCGTAAGGGGCCATCCATAAATTACGTCACACGCTCAGGGGGAGGGAGGGGGTTGACGAAGTGTGACATTGTGTGACAAGGGGTGGGGGGTCCCAAATTTTGTGACATCACATTTGACAAAATATATATCATTTTAGATCTAAGTATTACAACACTAAATTTAAACTACATACCTACTAAAGAATAGAATAACATAAAAATATTTGCTACTCTGTCTGCATGACTATATTTTTTATGTTTTGATAATTTTCATCCCTATGTTAGTTTTTATTGTAAAATTATTGAAATGGATATAAAAATAATTTCGGAAAACTGCTGTTTTATTTCTAAATGTAAAATTGCAAAATATGTGACATCACACTAGGTAGGGGGGTCTCACAAATGTGACCAGCTGTGACAAGGACGGGGGAGGGGTAAATCATGAAATTCGTGTGACGTGAGTTATGGATGGCCCCTAACCTGAAACTTCTAGGTTATTTTTGGATATAATTATAAATCTCTTTATTATGGTGTCAATTTTAACGTAATATTTTAGGATATTTATAAAAAAGAAAGACTGAACTTCGCGGAACATACTCAGAATTCGCAAAATTCCAAATAACCCCGTATTTTATAAGAGATGTGATATAGGTATTATTAATTGTTATATCATACAGCCCCTCCTTAACGCAAGTGGGAAATAATGGTAATGATTTGTATCAAAAAACATACTCTCCTAACTTTTGCTCATAGGTTACAGATGTATTCGCATATTGTAGCAGGCACTAACGACTAATTGGTCATTCGGCGAAAAAACTAAATGTAAAAAGCAAGGCGGACGCAAGACACCGCTGTAATTGGCGACTGGTTTTCATGAAACATTCATGATGCAATGATTGAGTCGCTCACAATGACGTTTCCAATTACACATTTAAAACGCTGTACTGTCAGAATTCAGGGCCTTTGATTACCAAGGAAACGAGCAAAAAATATGTAATTAGCCCTAATTGTACTGAATAACGCTAATATTATGTAGGTAATTAATAAGTGCAGTCGTTCCCCGCTCAGCACCGAAATTACAATTCTCATTACGGCATTTTCGACGTATTTAGAAAATGATTCTGTTGCGCTTTTTTCAGATTTTTTTATTCTCCGATTTAGATTTGCTTATACTCATTTTATGTAAATAAGATAATATATTTAAGTATGTAAATATAAATAAAACTCAATTAAAAAAATGTAAATAAAATGTCAAATCAAAAAGCTTGTCTGCGCGAAATCTGTAAAACTTGTTCTACGTCCAGCAACAGTTTCAAAACTTTCTTCCTATTCGGGGGATAATCTGCGTCTGTCTCCGTCCTTCTCGCACTTACCAGCCGGAGCTGACCGATCGCGTGGGCGAAAGGGACGGGATACATGAAGACGTCACGCGGGGCGAAGGCGCGCGAGTGTTCTTGCACTTGTTTTATTTTGTTAGCCGCCGGCTTTTTTTCTCGTCTTCTCGGGTACGTCTTTGTTCGGGTTCGGGCCGGGCGCAATCGGCCGCGTCTGGTAAGTTGGATAATTTCTTTATTCTGACCCACCCGACAATTTTCTGGGGCCGGCATTATTATGAGGTTGATTTGTTTAATAATTTTATTACCAGCCGCATTGCGCGTGCGCCGCGATGCTATTGTGCACTCATTTCTGTTTAGGCTTGCGCTTTTAGCGATCGTTGCGGTTTTGTTTCTCTCATTGAACGTGGGAATTGTTTTCTCATTGTTTTATCAGATTGGTTTGGCACGAGTGTTTGTTTTAAACGTCTATTTTATTAAGCGATCAGCGTATTCGATGTAGAGTCGCAGGAAATATTCTGCAACTCTACTTAGAGGGTAGGAATATAAATCCAGAGTAACCACGTGGTTTTGTGTTGTTCTTATTTGAATAGCTGACATTCCATGACCATTTATTTATTTTGATTTCTTTATATATAGGTATTAGTAAGTATAAAATGTATATCTATAAACAAGTTATCTAACTAATTCCTTACTTTAGCTGCAGATTCAAATACTAAAACGTACCAACTAAACGTACCACAGCCAAAATTACTACATCCATGATATAAAATTGCCAAAAAAATCTTTAGCAGAGTAATCGGTTTTTGTTTAGAACAATCCAGACAGATTACGTCACAAATTGCAGTGGATGCCCTTTTTATATCGCGGAACCCCACTGTTAAGCCTTGGGTTTCGCACCGAGATGTCCCCGACGATACCTCTGCTACCTTGAACAGGAACCTTGGCAAAAACCTTGGAAATGTATCATTGTTTCGTCCTTTTTGGTCAAGTATTTAAATATTGTCATTGGTAAACGAGGCATCGCAATTAAAGAACACCATTTTGAGAGTAGTTATGTGAAGAACTCAAGATGTGATAGGATGTTAATGAGATAAGTCGTGGTGTGCGTGATTTGATTCAGGTATTCTACAATGGATCTTTGATGTAGTTTTTCAGTGTTATGCGGAGAGCTTTTTCATATTTTAACTTTAAAATAATGTGACTGTTCTGAATTGTGATAAGAAGTTAACGAGCTATGTACAGAATAGCTCGATGGAGGAAATTAAATAAAAATATAATGTGCCTTACACTTTCATAAAATACGTACACAGAAGTGGAGTTGCATAAGTAAACATTTTAATCTTCATACATTCAGTCTCATTTAATTTTATTAAACCATGCATTTATGTATGGTACAGTCAATTCCGAAAGTTACTAAGTAAAGTGATGGTGTGAGTTAGTGATGGAACATTTCATAGGTTGCGTGTGAAAAATCATATCATATAGGTTTTCATAAGTAGCACCTGCTACCGACATAGGCAGAAACCGTTAAAAATCGTTCAAATTAAATCGCAAAGCGTTCGGTACCGTGCCGGCTTTCATGATAAATCATCGCACTGATCGTCATAGGATTAAGTGACATACTTAGTGAAAATTCACTATGAATCAAATCATTGACTGTGAAAAATCACAGGTGAAATAACAGTGAAAGAAAAATATAATGAAAATGAATTTAAAGGAGCAATCATTGCCATGCCTAGTGTGAGTAATGATATTTTTAATGAGTCTAACGTTGATGTCTCCCTGTCTTCAGGCTAGCAGCAGCGGCTGCGGCTGCGGCGGGCGCGACGAGCGAGCTGAGCTACCTCGCAGCGCTGCACCCCGCGTACCGCCCGGTCACCTACGACCACCCTTTATATGGAGCTAACTTGAGAGGTAAGTGATTCTTGTCAGTATGGCGTATAAGAGTATTATTGAGTGGCTCTACGTCTTAGATATCTATGTATATATAAGAAAAAAAATCTATTTCCTTGGTCATCCCATCACGCGTGAACGGATGGAACTTTTCGCTAATTCTTTTTTGTTGTGTTTATTATTGTCAGGAGAAGGTTCGTATGAACGAAAAAAATAAAAAAGTTGAGCGGAAAAATTCGAATTCAATATTCAAAGTTAAGACAGGACAACGGTCAGCTAGTTCAATTATAAAACTCGGTCTGTTGGCAGGGTATAGTCAGCGCTAAAAATATTGTGATAAGTAACACAGTGTCAGACGCAATTTTTTTGTTCACCGTGATAAACGAGGATTTCGACGTGTTATTGTGAATCTGGTAATTTTATGAAATGTCTAACATTTTCCGATACCGTTTTTCTTGATACAAAATATAGTAAATAAGTACTACCTAAGTATATATTTACCTATATCGTAAATAAAGTATGTTCACGCATTAAAAATAGGTACCTATTATAAATGATTAATTATCACATACATAGCCTTTTCGTATCAGTGTTTTAAAACACCATAACAGGGACAATGAAATGCAATCTGGTAAGTCGCAATCAAACTTGACACAACGTATCAACAGCATTGCAGTACCATAGGGCTGTCAAACTTTTTTCTTAAAGTATTACTAGCTGAGCCCGCGACTTCGTCCGCGTGGAATTTAACTTAACAAAAAAGCCCGCTCCCGCGATCAGAGCCCGCGCGACAGGACCCATTTTTTTAATTGTGCTTTTCTAAAATAAAAGTAGCTAAGTTACTGCTTATAACATCAGCTGTCTACCAGTGAAAGTCCCGTCAAAATCGGTCCACCTGTTTTGGAGATACTCTTTGATTTCATGTGTTTTTATTTTTTTACGCGGAACCCTAATTGTTTTTCTAAAATTAAAGTAGCCTAAGTTACTCCCTAAAACATCAGCTATCACCCAGTGAAAGTCCCGTCAAAATCGGTCCAGCCGTTTCGGAGATTACCCGGAACAAACACACAGACAGACAGACAGACATACAGTAAAATTTTTGCTATAGGTGTCGTATGTACTTTCATATGCATTTAGTGAAAAGGTGTTATTTTGATATTACAAACAGACACTCCAATTTTATTTATTTGTATAGATTTTAAAGTAGTATTCAAATAAAAGTGTTTTTTTAATTTATTAAAAAACTTCACGATTTGATTTAATGCTTAAACATTTATTATTTAGTAATATATTACAACTCTCTCCGCGAAGACGTGCTCGTATAATCCATTATTTCATTTCTGTTAATAAAATGATAATATTAAATTGATAGTAGTAATTAATTTTGCGAGCAATTTATTACTGAGCGATTCCAATTGTTGCCCGTTCGCGACAACCCTACGGCATGGTAACACTAAACCGCGTTGATAATAAATCTGCAACATTAGTCTGTTATTGCATGTTATGTGAATGCGCAGACGCTGATTATTGTGTTTGTGTGGACGTTAAGATGCACTTCCACGATGTAATGGGACTAGCTGATCTTTCTCTGTGAAGTGGGCCAATCATGTTACAAGTTTATGGCAATTCATTTGAAATACTTGAATGAGATATAACTAAGTATATTAATTACTTTCGTATATAACCTATTGTTATGTCATTTTTCTATTTTTTATATAATCATTAAAATCTAGTAATATTAAGGGAAAGACCCAATCAATTTACCTATAAATAAAATTTTAAAGAAAACTACTTTAAGATATTATTTATTACTCACTTTTGCCTGCGCCTCCACCCGCGTGGTAAATCTATCTAATTAAAGTACCCTTAGTTACACCTTAAAATATCAGCTATCAGCCAGTGAAAATTCCGTCAAAATCAATCCAACCGTTTCGGAGACTAGTTGGCACAAACAGACAGACAAAAATAAAAAAATCCGAAATAAAAAAATAAACAACAAAGTACCTTTATTAGGTACCTAAATATTTTCATTATACTAGGTGATACAAAATGGGTATACTATTTTTTTTGCAACTTAACCATGTAAATCTCAAACTATCGGCTTTGTGGGACAGTTGAAGTACTAAAGGTTATGTAGACTTGTGAAATCGGTCAACAGCTGTATTCCTATAACACCTTTTGTTTTTCAAGTTCCCTCCAAAGCTGATGGTTTTAGAATTACAAATTAAGTTTTGAAAAAAAAAGTATACCCATTATGTGTCACCTTGTATATGTAGGTACTTATTTAGTAGAAAACTGTTATTTTGAAATTACAAACAGATAAATTACTTAATTTAATGTATTTGTATAAAATACTTTATTTTATTAGGAAAGCTTTCCTTTAATTTTATTTAATATCTCGATAGGTACGGTGCTCAGAACGCCACTTTCAAACCACATAAGCATGGCACACCGGGGCATATCTTACAAAACCAATGCTCAACTTCACAAACGTAACTCTATCGCCACAATTTATCTGCACATAGAAGTGTTAATTAGTATTTGAACTCACGACTGTTACCATTCGTAACTGAACTATCACCAATCAAAAACACACCCTATTCACCGCAGTGCTACAGCTTCAAATTGAGTGTGAATGCTCGAGATGACAGATACGCGAAAGGGCCTATTAAGGGGTCCGAACCGTGGTAAGTCACGGGTTGAAATTGGCATGCATTTGAGTAACGAAGGGTTAGTTTTTCGAACCTCGCAATGAAGACGTTTCTAAATTATGCGAGTTAATTTAAATGGGGACCGTTTAAAGTGTTACACATTTTACAAAATTCTTAAAAAAAATCTAAAAAATTGACAAATAACTATTTTCTGGGATTTTATTAAAATAATGATTTGAATGATCCCTCGTTTGTTTAGTCGTTATTTATTACGGGGATTTTATTTATAAATTATTTTTATAATATTATAACTATTTCTAAACTAAAATAACCTAACTAAAAATAAAACAGAAATAAAAAATCCCTTCCGTATTATGAATCAAGTTACTAGCACGTACAAGATGACCACAAAGAGTAAAACTGGGGAGTTCGTTGTAGGTTTTTTGATAACAAAGTAGGTAAGCGTACGGTCCGCCTGTTGTTAAGCTGTTATCGTAGCCTATTATTTCTCGTGCTTGCAATACCAAAGGTACTGCTCGCACGTTGCCAACCTGAAGGGAAGTTGGACAGAGGTAGGGGACACGAGGGGGTCTCGGCTTCCGGTTCTCCCAGGTACCTTATTTTGATGCGGCTTATTTAAAAGCTTCAAAAGGCTCAATCGTTCCTTTATATTAAGAAGAGGTAACTCCGTTATTATAACTTTTATCTGTTAATCAAATTAATTCCTCACATCTCTGGTAATTTCGTCTGATTGAGTTTTAGAACAAAACAATTAAGGGTCATTCAATGTTATGCCTTTTCTCGTATAATTTTTATAAGCTTACAAAATTGTAATGGTATTATCAAGATTGTGGATAGCTGGTGTTTTATATCCTGGTTCCATATTCCGGTTATCCCTATACTAATGCTTACTTATATAACCGGTACTTATATACATTTGTATTTGATGTATGCTATAAGTGAAAAACTAATGCAGGGTAAATCTATATATTAATACGTGAAGCAAAAACTTTGTACCACTTTTTACGAAAATTGCGCGGACGGAGGAGTATGAATGTGGAGTGCAGAATGCTATTTAAAAAAAATATGGATAAAAAATACATTAAACCAATAAATAAAACATTATACACACTACCATGCATTTGACACACACACATTTGTAACTTCTAATTGGTAACTGACTGACTATCTGGCTGACAAACGGTGACAGTTTTTTTTTTATTTCGGAGGGCGGGACTTCCATAGTGCATTCTGCGTGCCAGTATCAAATAGTTTTTGACAAAAGAACCTCAATGACGTTCAAAATTAAAATTTAAATGAATTATGGTCGAATTTGGACCACGTGCGACCACTAGTAAAAATAATAAGCCCTTTTAATGTCCCACTCATGGGCAGTGGCCTCGCCTCAATGCGTAGGGTTAAGACCATAGTCTACCACGCTGGTCCAGTGGAGAATTTCACATTTATTTTGAAAATTGGTTAGACGTTATAAGGCCTGTCTTTAAAATGTCATTCTTATGCCATTCCAGTACAAAATGACATATCAAAAGCATACTCAAAACCGCTCTCAGACTTGATATCGATTTATTTATACGGACCTAAGACATGCAGGTTTCCGAACGATGTTTTGCTTCACCTTAAACAAGTGATAATCATATTCAAAATATGATTCGCACATACCTTTCGAAAACCCAGAGCCGTGAGACGGGTCTTAACTCAAATCGTTTATATTGTTTAGGCATATGTGCGCATTTACAGATTCACATTTTACATTTTTACCGAAGTCTACAACCGGATCGGAACGCGACCTCGACTGAGAAGATACGGCAAGAAACTCGCGGGCTTGTTCTTTTTTTATATTTTCTTTTAAATCGTCAGTTGCTTATATTTAACAGTTACACAGAAAAGGGGCCCAACTCTATTAACCGCTGGCATCTCGATCGACTCGCAATACATAAAAAAAGACGTATCACGTATCTGAATACGTCAGTTTTGTCAGTTTTTCTATATAAAATCTGTAAATACTGACGTATTCAGATACGCGATACGTCAGTTTTGACGTATTGCGAGTCAATCGAGTGTTAGCGGTTAAGAAAGTTGGGCCCCAGGTCTTTTGGTAAATAAGATAGCTACAGTGTGTTGCCTTTCGAGGTAGGCACTGTTCTTTTTAGCCAAATATCTTCGCTAGCCACTATTCTCTTGAATCTCATCTCAACATCATACAACCCATACCGTAGTACCTACGAGCCAGTCCGGGCCAGTACACATTACCAATTCGTTGTGGTTATTTTGCCCTTGGACAATTTATGTGAAATTTTCAAAAGCCTATGCATGAAATTAGGAGAACCTATGGTCATGCGTTATTAGTCTTGGCCTTTATCTTCCACTAGCTGTGCCCCGCGACTTCATCCGCGTAGTATTGGATTATTGGGTTAAAAAGTATCCTATATGTTAATCCCGGTTATAATCTATCTGTGTTCCAAATTTCATCCAAATCCTTTCAGTAGTTTTTGCGTGAAGGAGTAACAAACATACATACATACATACATACATCCACACTCACAAACTTTCGCATTTATAATATTAGTAGGGTGATTATCAGGCCTAAAAGGGTCAGGATCAATGGCCCGAACCCCCCTCGCTTTAAGGAGGGATGTGCCCCTTTTTAACCCCTGACGAAAAAAGAGGGGTAATATAAACAACATGCGTATCTGTGTGTCTGTCTGTGGGATCGTAGCGCCCAAGCGGATGAACCGATTTTAAATCTGTTTTTTTTTGTAAGAAAGGTTTTCTGATCGAGCGTGTTCTTAGCTATGTTTCATGAAAATCGGTTCAGCCGTTTGAATATTATCAGCTCTTTTGTAGTTTAAGTAGTCGCTGCTTCGGTGGTTTTTTTAAATTTTCAATTTAGTTATAATAGTAATAGATACCATCGACAAATGTGGAAGGACTGCTGTTCACAAGCGTGATGTTAGATTATCACGTCGATGCTGGTGCCAAGGAATAGCCAACTGACTGACTATAGCTCATATACACGCTGATTCGACCGGGGCAGTACCATCCTCACACAGAAGATCGGCGTTAATTAGCTATAATAGCTGGTGGAGACAGTGACATGATTAGTGGGAGAGCCGGAAGCCCAACTTTCCTTCATGTCTGTACCGTGCGGAGTAATGCCTTTGGTATTGAAAGCATCTATAGGCTACGGTAAATGCTTAACATAAGGCGGATTTTACGCTTATTTTTGAAATATATTGTATACTAGCTGTGCCCGCGACGTCGTCCGCGTGGAATTTAACTTAACAAAAAATGTTCGTCATTTTTATTTTTTGCGAGTCGATGTTTCGTGTTTTATATACCTATCGCAAAAGCCCGCTCGCGCGTTCTGAGCCCGCGCGACAGGCAGTATTTGTGATATTTTTTTTGTTTTTGTTGTTCTAAAATAAAAGTATCGTAAGTTACTGATTATAATATTAACTATCCGCCAGTTAAAATCCCGTCAAAATCGGTCTAGCCGTTTCGGAGATACTCTTGAATTTCATGTGTTTTAATTTTTTCACGCGGAACCCTAATTGTTTTCCAAAATTAAAGTAGCCTAAGTTACTCCTTATAAGTAAGATCAGCTATCTGCCAGTGAAAGTCCCGTTGAAATCGGTCCAGTCGTTTCGAAGATTACCCGGAACAAACACACAGACACACAGACACACAGACAGACAGACAAAAAATCGCGGTTTTGTTATAAATACCGTATGTACTTTCATATGCATTTACTGATTAGGTGTTATTTTGATATTACAAACAGACACTCCAATTTTATTTATTTGTATAGATGTATCAATAGAAAAATATAAAAACAATACTTATCACAGCACATTCGTTCATTTGTATGGTAATATTGTATTCAGCAGATTGCATTATGCCTTGGCATCGGGACTCAAGATTCAAGTTCTGAGTGGTTTAAACAAGTCTTGCTCATTGGTGCTAAATGTGAATTAAGATAATCCTAATTAGATGATATCAAGGTATGAGCCTTATTGCTGTTTCTGAGTATCCATGGAGACCGCTTTCGATGATGTTTCGAATCCTTGAACTTAATTTTAAGTCTGATCTGAGTAATTCAAAAATATTTTCAAAGATTACGAGTAATGTAAGATCATCATCGATAAAATGTTTGCGGTCCATATTCGGTATAGGTCGGATAATAATTTCAAACAGCGGATATTCGTTGGTCATAGTTATTGACGACCGATTGACGTAGTGGTTGCAGGTTCGATTCCTGTTAGTGCAAATTTCGGAAACAGCATTTTCGTTACTGACCCTGGTCTGGGTGTCACTGGGATCACCCGCAGCTATGCTTTGTTTGAGATCATACATGTTAGTGTGTTAGTCTGGCTATATTTATTTTATTTATTCATTTATTATGTTTTGGTTTTGAATCATCATTTCTATATTATCACTTGCTTGCGGTGAAGGAAAACATTGTGAGGAAACCTGTATGTCTTATTAAATCTAAACAATTTTCGAAAGAAATTTGAAATCCGCCAACCCGCACTGAGCCAGCGTGGTGGATCACGGCCTGAGTCCCCCTCGTAGTGAGAGGAGGCCAGTGCCCAGGAGTGGGACATCAAAAGGGCTAATAAATTAATAAATTATGTTTGGATTTACTTCCTAGTAGTCTCGTTAGCTTCTCCATCCAATCTTAATGTCCATGAATGAGGTCACGTCAATAGTTTACGACTAGGCTTTAGACTTTTACCGACAGAAGTATAATGATAACACGTAAGTAACATAACCCTACACCGGCGGTGTTAGTTTAGGGTTGAGACGAGACGAAACTGTTTATAATTATTTATGTGAATAAAAAAATCGCGTCTGGTGTCTGTTTACCTCGGCGACGGGGGTCAGCTTACATGGCCACCTTTAGATAACGCTCAATTAGGTGCTATTTTTCCAGATTTTTTCCCATGGATGGCAGTATTCAGGAGAGAGGCAATATTTTTTTAGTAGTAATTGTCACTTGACTGTTCCCGCAAATGAATTTAGTCTATACAAGGTGACACATAATGGGTATATTTTTTTTTCAAAACTTAACTTTGTAATTCTAAAACCATCAGCTTTGGAGGGAACTTGAAAAACAAAAGGTGTTATAGGAATACAGCTGTTGACCGATTTCACAAGTCTACAAAACCTTTAGTACTTCAACTGTCCCACAAAGCCGATAGTTTGAGATTTACAAAGTTAAGTTGCAAAAAAAATAGTATACCCATTTTGTATCACCTAGTATTGAAGCTAAATAAATTACGTTATTGTAATTTAAGGCTAAAGCGCCCATCTAGCCCGCGAAGTTAAAATTTTTTGAGGTTTTTTAGAAATTTTTCAAAATCTGACAATAATAAAAGGCACATTTTGTAATTCGCGAAAAAGACCGTGTGCAGTGCATTTATCAACTTGCAATATATCCAACTTACTCTAAAACATTTCAAGAACGACAGCTATCCAGATAATCTGGCAATTTTTGTATATTTAGTGATTCACTAGTATCATATCCACCGTGATAATATTTAGAGTAAAATAAATGTATTAATAAACGCACTGCATACTGTGTTTGTCGCAAATTACAAAATGTTATCTTAAATGTTTTCAGATTTTGGATAAACTATAAAAATACTCGAAAATTTTGAATTTCGCGGGCTAGAGAGGCGCCATCACCTTAATAGCTTTTTTTATATAGTCATTTGTCTGTTCTCGCAAATGAAATTGGTCTATGTTGAATCTAAATAAATTGAGTTATTGTCATTCAATAACGCTTAGGTATTGCTTGTATATGACACAACAAAATATTATTCATTGACATTTGTTATTTTGATGATTTTAAACCATCAATTTGTTCGTTTGTTTCCACCTACTACGTATTATGATATAAGTAATGATATATCAGCGGTTCAGAGGGTGGATCTACCAGATATCTCTCCAATAGCTGGCTAGAACCGCTACGGGTATGCGACCCGGACTGCTCGAGCTGCTACCGTCACATTCCTCTATTATCCGTGGCTGTAGTACCTATCCTATCTACCCTTCTTTTACCTCTACCCTTCTTTTTCCTTTTACCTCATCCCTTTCCCGTCCCTTTTCTTGTACAAAGAGAAGGAAAACTAGAAAAGAAACCCTGCACATCAGCAGTTATTGCATCCAAACTCTCCTCCAGTTGTAGTGGTCGCCATTCCACTGGATCACGGGGGGCTTGGACGAGAGAGGGCATCTGTGGTTGCGCGTCCACTTGTGCACTAAAAATGTTCCTGCGCAGATGACAGCTTCCGAATTTGAACTCCGAGGATAAATCTTGCAAAGGAGTTGAAGTTGTCGCCATGACCGAAGGCGGTCGGATCACATCATCACATCATCAATGATATATTTTCATTATAAATTAAGTATTTCAAACATTCCGGTACTAAAACCAGGCGGTCTACAGACACGCAAAACATGTCATTCAACATCAACATAGTATTGTCAATCGAATAAATTGATGAAAGAATCCGCCGTTTAGTCCTTAATTTTATGCGAGAATCGGATGCCAGAGCTTTAATGACTTTATTGTAAAAGCCAGTAGCTTTTTAGACCTGTCTAAAGCATTTTAGTTATTTAAGAGTTGTCTGGGTGACCTATATTGTGAGTCGTAAGCAATCACTGCGGTAAGCTAAACTCGCTTTACTGGTTCGTGTGTCACTGTCGCTGGTAATTTCATTACGGTTTGTCTATTTTCATTTTAATTACATCCGCATAAATATATGTCATTTAATTTTTTAGTGGGCAATTAGGTATACTTAGTTCTTGTTCAAATTAAATTATTATTTATTTTGAACAAGATTATTATAAATGCGAAAGTTTGTGAGTGTAGATGTATGTTTGTTACGCCTTCACGCAAAAACTACTGAACGGATTTAGATGAAATTCGGAACACAGATAGTTTATAACCTGGATTAACACATAGAATACTTTACTTAAGTCTACGCGGACGAAGTCGCGGGCAGACACTAGTTTGAAATAAAAATACTTAGGATTTTTTTTAGCGAACTAGGTATAGGTTTTAAATTGCGGTGGTAAGTTAAGGTGGTAGAGCCAAACTGTATCCAATTGTCAACAGCTCATACGAGCTGGCTCAACCCGGGTAGTACCACCCTCACACAAAAAATCGGCGTATAGTAGCTACTTATAGCTGCGTTTCCTACGATGAGTGAGACAGTTGAAAGCCTAACCCTTTTCCGGTTTCTCTCCCTCTATCCCAGTCCCCTTCAAGTCGGCAACGTGCAAACCATGCCATTGTATCGATATTGCAAGCATCTATAGACTACGGTAGCTGCTTAACATGAGGCAAGTCGTACGATAGTCGTCCGAATTGGTCACATAAAAAAAAACTTAATTTTCAATCAAACCTTCTCACGTATTTTAATGACTCTGCCAATATTAATTTATTAATTAATCCCAAATTGATACATGATATCCTCCCTCAATAAAAAAATAGTTTCTTGGCTGCATCGCACATAACACCGTCGAGACAGTTTAACTGGAAGCGGTTATATCAAAAGGCTCGGGTTTCGTCTACCGCGCCGGCCAGACCTACTTCCAGCGACCCATTTGACCATATGTGACCTTCGGTAGGTGTCCTGTGTCTTGTAGGTCAGAAATGGCACCTGAAAAAATCATAGCTACCTGACTTTAATAATTAATAGCATTACTTCGTCGCTTGCTCACATACTGTTGCTGTTCCTGAGAATGAACACCATATTTTATTAATTGAAAAGAGTAACCATTGAGTTTCTTGTCGGATCTTCTCAGTGGAAGCAGCAATCCGAACTGGTAGTAGATTCTGACTATTCATAAATGCTTTGTTGGCTTACATGAATAAAAACAATTTTGAGTTTAGGTAAGTGTTTGTGTCAGTTTTTGTAAGTACGAGCACTCTGTCCCACTCCCCTTAAGGTCGGCAACGGGCGAGCAATGCCATTTGTAGTAACTGCTTAACATAAATCGCGTTGTACGCTTGTTAACCAACTTTTGGTGATGTTTAAAAAGGTTGAAAATGACCCTACGGATTTATGAAACTTTATGAATCATCTTATGAAACGAAACCATGGAAAGCGATCCCAAATATAAATGGTAATGCAAAGCTTCTGCATGCTCCCGCGAGGCTTCTACATATGGGAGTGAAATTGAACCGTAAATTATGATAAAACTTGCTGAGCCCGCGACTTCGTCCGCGTGGAATTTAACTTAGCAAAAAAGCCCGCTCCCGCGTTCTGAGCCCGCGCGACAGGACCCATTTTATTTATTTGTTTTTCTAAAATAAAAGTAGCCTAAGTTACTGCTTATAACAACAGCTATCTACCAGTGAAAGTCCTGTTAAAATCAGTCCAGCCGTTTCGGAGATACTCTTTGATTTCATATGTTTTTATTTTTTTATGCGGAACCCTAATTGTTCTTCTAAAATTAAAGTAGCCTAAGGTACTCCTTGAAACCTCAGCTATCTGCCAGTGAAAGTCCCGTCAAAATCGGTCAAGCGGTTTTGGAGATTACCCGGAACAAACAAACAGACAGACAAAAAAAATTTAAATCGCGTTTTTCTTATAGGTATCGTATGTACTTTCATATGCATTTAGTGAAAAGGTGTTATTTTGATATTACAAACAGACACTCCAATTTTATTTATTTGTATATTGTATAAATGAGACCCGACGGAATATAAATGAGGTGATTTCGAAATTAGCCGAAATGATGAACTTTAATTGTCACTAAATATGTTTTGATACAGAGATAAAGTGTTAATTAAATGTAAATAAACATAGATATCATCTATGGAGTAAGTTATTATTGTGAAAACGTGTTGAAATTTATTAGAGTGAGAATTTTTTAAAATACATTTAAATAAACTTAATACTATAAAATGGGAACTACGGATATGCTACAAAACTTCACTGAACAACCCTCCAGGGTTGCCAAGAACCAACTAGCCTCAAGACTCAAGTTTCCGAAACACATATGCTTAATAGAGTGTCAATTTACGATCGACCAATCACAATCCATAATTATTTTCGACATACCAATCACAGTGCCTTCACTCCCAACCAATCAATAATGGCGATGCCTCAGCTCTCTTTCCGTGTTTTTTTTTGTAATTATTTATATTCCAGTTCTTCCTAATGCGGAGACGAATAGGTGCTGCTTATTTAGTGAGGGTAGCTAAATACACGAGTACGATATCATACAATAATGATTGTTGAAAACAAGTTATTAAGGTCTACCTTAATATGCCATATGACGTTGATGCAAAACAACCTTACATGCCTAGATGCGCTCCATTGCGTTTATTAAAACAAAATACCAACGCGCTCCGTCATCAGTGGACTGCAAAATTTCGCAACCGAAGTGACAAGCCGAAACTTAATAACTTACTCAGAAATGCTCCAGCAAATTGGGAGCCGACTCGTCCGACCGGCTTTGTAACTCTACACCGCTTTACCGAACTCCCCGACACATATAAATTGTATTTTTATTCAAATCGAGCCTACGTGCCGAGATAAAGCCCCCTTAAAACAAATAACCGCTCATTCAGCCGAGGATATACACACGAAAATCGATTCTACAGCACAAAGAAAAAGTTCAGATTAATTTAACGAACTCCATCCATCGAGATGCACGCGACAAAAAGCTTTGCAGTTGCAGTAACAGAGTTGTAGTTTCAGATGTAAGTGGTCCTGCTACACTTTTTAGTAGACCACGGCGATGATAAAAGACGTAATGCACAACATGTAAACAAGCTAAATGATATCCTGATTGTGAAAGCACAAGAATCAGATTTGAACAATGCGGACACATCAGATATGTCGCGGACATGATGGAAACGAAGATCGTGTCCCCGAGACTTATATGGAGAACAATTTAAAGGTTCATTGGGACACTTTTTCACTCAATTTGTAGCCTCTTCATTATTTTTAACAGATGAAGTTCAACTACAATATAAGGAATATTTGGAATTGTAGAGCTTGAGTGTTTGGCGTTATTGTGCAATAACGAAATAGCTGCGGAGGGATCTGTCAAGGGTAACGAGACGCGAACGATTGACTTCTCGTGTTTGCCTTTTTAATGAAGTTGTTCGCACCGATACCCTTCATTATTCAGAGGTTTTTTCTGACCAAAATGTTAATCACCACGTTTACTTGGACGGGGTTCTTGCCGCGAGGAATTTAATGGAACATTTTAATAAACCTGCTAATGGTACAGCTGCCCATCACCATCAAGTTTACATTAAACACCGGGAATTTTATGAAAAAAATGTAAATGTAAATATTAATGACATTAATAAAATCCGCAAATAACTTGTTCCTGGAAATTTTTATTCGCAAATATTATTTGATCGTAAAAACTTGATCGCGGGACCCAATAAAAGCCAATGTCATTAATGTCGTAGTTATTGGAAAACAATATTATTGTACCTAACTAAAATAATAATTGTTAATATTGGTACATGTATATGTCTTCATTCTCCGATACTCGTAAATTAACCAGACGTGGTTTGACCGAGCGTAAAACTGAACGAGAGATTGAGAGTTCATGTTAGGCCGAAAATGAAAAACGAAAAAGGCTCGAAGGCGATTGTGTAAAAGGGACAGAACTATCCAATGTCAAAGAACCGTAAAGATTGAAACAAGGCGTTTGTGTACTTACAAGCGGGATGTCTCAGAGAGGAAGTAATTTAAATCAGATTAATAATGCCAGAAGGTCGTTGAACTTGGAATGTAATCAAACTTGAAGAAGATTGATTGCTTTTTTACACTCAATACATTTTTGCTTCGAATTCCAATTTACAAAATGTCATATCGAGTTGACACATTCAATCTTGTAATCTTGTCTTTGTCAAACATCCCGAACCATGGAACTAGGATGTTGTGGATACGAAATATTGAGTATACCCGTAGGGTACAGAAACTGTACACAAAAATGCGAATTAAAGCAATGAAAGCTAACCATTTTTAATGACTTTCACAGCAAAGGATCCAATATTGATGTAACTTACGCACATCTTTCTCTGTTATTATAATATTTTCTTTGGCACCCAAAAATTGGTGTCAGTTCAACTAAAAACCGATACACGATGAGCATTTACTGTAACGCAAAAGTGTTAATCTTGATTCAGCAACTGTCAAAATGTTCGCAGCGCATATCTTGCCCAAGAATATGATTCTTCCTCTATGTCCCGGACCTTAATCTTTGTCAACAAGGAGACGAGGGGCGAACCGGAACGGGTTTTAGAGCGGGACGAAACCATTGCGCCCGCGCGTGACAAGTGACCGGATTAATGCATTTTAAACGAAGAAGGCTTAATTTTGATCTCGGATCCCTTAATTGAATGAGTTTTGTTTTTTCGAAAGAGATTTTTAGAAGTCGCTTTCGAATTACTTATGTATGTTTCATGGTTTGTAGCTGGGGTTTTGGTACGTAAGCTTGAAGCTAAGCCTCTCTGATCCGGGGTTTAATTTAGTGATGGAATGTTCCATCCCAAGTGCTCTGAAAGGCGGACAAGAAGCGTGTTGTATTCAAATGATTATTTCATTTCAACATAAAATTGTTTAACTTATTAACTTTTTGATGTTGAAGAGAGCTATTTATTGAATAAGTTTAATTCCTGAAAACTGTAAAAGTTACACCAAACAAACGAGGCTTTATGTTTACTCAGGTCTGTATAAAAAAACGATCTCAACTCTGAGAGCGATATTGAGTACGCTTTTGACATGTCATATTGTACTTACTGGTATTACAAAATAATGACATTTCCAAGATCGCTCTCAGAATTGAGATCGATTTATACGGGCCTTAGTAAGATATTCGAGGACGCGACTCCATAGCTCATACAACAAAGTAGAGACTCAAGCAAGCCTCGAGTAGCGACAAAGTAATTGGTATGAAACGCGAGCACCACTAATATAAATTATGATTTTAATAAGCTATTTATCAAACATGTTTTAGGGTTCCGCTGACCAGACTTTTGATTCACGTGAGCTTTAAAAACCTAATATAATTAATCACTCACTTTATTGAATAGAAAATGCAATTTATATACATTGTCTGAATATTAAAATTGAATTTTCGATACCTGCCAAAGTTAATAGCAAATGAAAATATGTGTCTTTATAATTGTCGTGTGATAGAGCATCTAGAAGCCGAGATGAATATGCATGCTCAATTTAAAGTCTGTGGGTCATGTGATATGTGGGTCAGTACGATCTCATTTCTTTGTATGAATTATTGATTATATAAGCAACTGGCGATTAAGAAAAAAAGAAAAATAACAAAATGTAAAAAAAGACAAGCCCGCTGAGTTTCTTGCCCGATCTTCTCAGTCGAGGTCGCGTTCCGATCCGGTTGTAGATATAAGAAAAAAAATGTAAAATTGTCAATTTGTAAGTGCCCCCGGCCGAAACAAAATAAACAATTTGAATTTGAATTTGAATTCGTATAAATAAAGCAATTGAATACAATTTTTTTAAAAAAGATAATGCCTTAAAGTTCAAAGTATTGATTTGAATAACGTGTGAAAAAAAGTAACATACGGAACTTTCAACGGTAAACAAATCACACGCAATATAAATCGTTGGCCAACCTGCTACGTGTTTGTCCGTGGCCCATGATCGACGAGCTCGGTGTCGGCTGCCCCGATAGTGCCCGCTGCCCGCTGAGTGGCCATTGCCCACGATTTAATAAATATCCCTAGTGCCCACGCTAATGGCGATAATTTCTTCTCTATAAATTCTTCAATAGTACAGTCGGCGTTTCAAATAGACTTGCTATTGCCCGCTCCTTTTTACTGTCGTGGCTTTCCGGAGATAGAGTGGGAGTGTATGGAGAGGTAAGAGGGTTTCTATTGCGTTCGTCACTTTATCGTTCAGGGTATTAACACCTTATGAAACTTGTAACCGGGTTTATAATATAAAAAAATAAAAATAACGACAGATTTTGAGCATGTCGTTCATTATTAATTTACTAACTTGACTAAATATGTTTAAAATGCTATAATCAATCATTTTCAACGTCGACTGTATCCTTTGTAGATATATATTGAGCAATTTGTACCTATCGACGCATTGTCAACTCTCTACTGACGTTTATAAATCGCAACTCTGTGTTAAATTATAATGAAACAAATGTTGGCAGCCTGACCTTTTGGTGACATATTATTGATACCTTTTCATATATTCATTTTGTTGTAATTGAATTATCAAGGAAGTCTGCAGTATAAATTATTTTATTATACTATGTGTCGTAACAGGTGGTCGATTACAATATCAGTCATAGTCGCAAGGAGAGCTACCGAACAAACCAAGTGGTAAAATTAAAATCTAGAGTTGTATTTCCTGGGCTTACCCTGTGCCCAGTTATCTTTCAGATTAAAACATAAATTTGACGAAATAACGACTTGATAAAAATTTATATAACTGATTCTAATGAGAGAAAAATAAATTATGCTCTGAACTGGAGTTTGTATTCCATATAGGCAGTACAATTTTCCTTATGTCTCACCGTAATTCTATTTATCCATAATTATATATTTTCTTTACCATTTGGAAACTTTGTTTGAAAGAAATCTCATCAAATTAGACAGCTTTATACTACCCGTAGCAGGTGATACATTTCCATCACATAAACTTTCTAAAATAATAACCATTAAGCCACACATCTATCAATTCAGAATGTTCTAACAAACGAATAGTACAATTCACTATATTTTTTTCCGATCGGGAACCAGTCCGACCGATGATCGATGAAAAAACCCGTGGGTCGGTATCGATTGATCCGGTCTGTATCGAGATTGAGACATCTTGGAACGGGTTCCGTCCGAGCGTGCGATTGAGTGGACGGTGTGAGTTGTGGGAGGACGCGGATCGTACGATATTAATTTATTATGTAATTTTTATTTCCAAATAATTGTCGCTTAATGCTTTCTTATAAATGAGCAAGAGTCATAAGCAATAGATTCCTGACGATGATAGAAAAGGAATGCGGGATATAACCGATGATAGCCTAATAAAATAAAAGGAAGATGGCGGAATATTGGCATGTTATCTTCTGCTAACTGGATTTTAATCTTTAAGTCAGCCTCTATCTTAATTTGTTTCTTCCTTTATTCCCAATTTGGTTACTTTACATCTTGAGTACAATTTCATCAAATACTATTTCTAATGTCAACCATAGCACTTAATTAGTGCTAGGTCGTTATAAGAGAAACGCAACAGAGAGAGACCGAGTTATAAGAGGGAAAGACAGCCTGTACGTTTAATGTTTTCAAATTCTCTGTTGATTCCACCGTGTGAAAAGGTTAAAGGGATGTTTATTGATATAAAATCGCTATCTCTTCCCGCTCCCGCTACCACCCATGACTCGCACCACCCCCTTACTCTACACTACACATAATATTATTGTTCCCTGAATACCGGACCGAGGTTTTTTAATCACATCTCGATAAGCATAATTGTCTAGCGTTCAGATCTAACGTCTTCTGTCATAGTAATTGGCGCGGTTATTTGCTGAAACGTATTTATTATGGACGATCAACGATTTTAGATGTACTATCAATGTTTATTAGTGATGTAACAGGTTGCCGGTGGAGACTTGGTACAGGTTGAATGATGTTGGTCGCAGGAAGATGGTACGTAGTTAATTATCGGAATTATTAATGCAATTGTACATTTTCGTTTTTAGGATACAACTTGAAATGTTTGTAAGTACCCTATAATTGGGAAATTAGTGGCGACTTTATCCAAAATTATGTAAAAGACCATGAAGTGTGTGAGCAAAAGACGGGGATGTATGGAAGTCCTTAGACGAGGCCTATAAAAGATATACAAAAAGCTCTTATAATGACTTCATTAATAATACCTATCTGTTTATTCGTGCGGGTTCCAAGACTATTAAGCTTTTCCCCCAGTACTCGTCGAGGATCAACCTCGGCTTAGGGGTAACAGAGGTGGTAGTGTGTGGGGGACTTACCTATCTATATTAGTTTTTGATATACTTAAGTATTATTTCATTTAAAATCCTATATTCCATCACTACAGTAAAACAAACGCTACTACGACGTAAAGGATCCATAAATCATACTGCTCAGTGTTTCGAAATGCTCTCGGTTCGGTTCCTAGAAAGTTAATTAACAAGTTAACACGTGTTTTTGTCGGGGAACGCGAATTTTTACCATGTGCTGACATCTTAGGTAGGAAGATATTTGAAACGTGAGAATGTCGACAAACATCTGGGTTTTCGAAGACATTTTTATTTGAGTTTCAAAACATATTTATTGGACTTATTCGAAAAACATGATCTTTATTAGTTGTAAACGCGCGGATTTGAATAATAAGATGCAATTATATTTTATAAGACTATTTTATGATGCTTTAAAATATTCTGCTCTATGGTAGTTTGACGCCTTTTCCTGTTTGTCTGTCTATCTGTAGCAACAGATATATGAAATGATTTTTAAGATTTTTTTAACCATCTGGTATTAGTGCCTGATTCTGCAAAATTTGTAATGTGAGTACAAATAGTCATCGGTGTCCTTAAGTATTTTCGTTTTTTAGCACTTACCATTTTTTACGCCAGCAAAAAAAAAACAAAAGGTTATGCAATTCCACAAAAAGACTATGCTTTTAAATTGCCAAAACTCAAACATATATCTCTCATTAACCAACGGAAAATAAATTTACACTGACACTTTGAGACTGCAATTTATGGACCCCTCTGGTACCCAAATGTACCACAAATTTATTTTCACAGCCGCACGAAAACGGGAATCTTAATTTTTTCCTCTATTTTGGGCTATATTACGTATCAATTCGTAAGTATCTGAGTAACTGTTCTGTGTTCTCACGTTCATTCTTTGATTATATGTAATTAATCAGTTTATTACTTTATAAGATCATAAATTCGATTCTTTATAAAATCATGAATTATTTGATAATAAGTGGTGCAAGTTTTATTATGAAATACTAATAAAACATGTTTTATTTTTGTCATAAAAAGTCGCTAGTTATAGGTATATTCAAAACAGTTATTTTGAAATAAACTGTTGCTGCTAGCTGTAGTTGTTTAATAGATTATACATATTTGTTAAATACTGAAATCAGACAGTATTATCTCAACGCGACCACATTCACATTTAATGTCAAAGTGACAGTTGCACAGTGGCAATTTTTCGATTCTGTTTCAGACAAATTATTTTATTTATATTTTTATTTATTTATCTAAAGTCACAGGTAGCGCGTCTTGTGAGCTCTCATAATGTTCGCCCTTAATCTACTAGTCCACCTTTTCAATGTTTTCGTTGATTGGTTCTAAAAATAACTTATAACTGATGTCTATACCGAACATGAGCAATAATTAAACCAAACGACCCTTAACGAGTAATTAACTGAAACAGAACCGGAAGTACCTACATATGCGCACAGCTTGTCGGTTTTGAATTTCTACTTATCTCCCATCTCTTTCTTTCACCCATTTTTTCCATACACCATCTCTGCCACACTAATTTGTGTGAATAGTATAATTGGATTCTTAAGTTTTGGAAAATAAGACAGTGTGAAGTGTCGCCATCTGCTGGTGATGTCTGTAATTATATTGTGTCAATATTGGGACGCCTTGTTCGGAGCTTAATTAGTGAAGTTGTTAATATTGAGAAGAAATACGTGATAATAATGGGCGTGACATGTATTGGGTAGAGTAACTGTTATAAAAAATATCAGGTAGCGGATACAGTGCGAGATTACCGACTGAGATAAGAGACCGACAGTTTATTAATAGTTCAAGCATAACCTTTCTTGTTATGTCGAACAATGACACAAAATTGACTACTTACAGTGAGCATGTAGCGCGTGAAAATCGAGACGCTTAAAAAAACCGAAGATAACCACACCGTTTGGTTCCCAAAAACTTTTTTAATAATAACTTTTTCAAACCCAGTAGTGGTTTAAATCACAGTTCTAAACCACTTCCAAGAAAAAAAAGGAGAATTAAACGAGGCTTTATGAATAAATCATCAACAATCAACTCGCGAAAAGCGAACAAAAAGGCGCGATAGAAAGAGAAGAAGGTACAGTAGCTGAATGCGACTAAAAGGGACAGGCATAGCTAAATCCTTAAAGGTGTAATTATGCTGTTAAGAATATAATTTTACGTTTCTAAAGCGATGTGCGTCACATTATAGTAATATTAGATTCGCTTTTTTTTATATTAATGCATGGTTTTATTAAGACGTTGTAATACTTAAGTGGTTTTAAATTTAAATGACAATCGCCTCTATGCCAGATACCTAGAGGTACATTATTGTACACCCACATTTCTCCTCAATTTTTCGACATTTTCAGGGCTTGCTTCCGGAATGTCGACTCTTGTCGACTATAGCTACAATGTTACCTAATTATCACAGTAATTTATGGCAAGGTTGTTTCGAATATAAACTACAGAAGTTATGTCACTGACGCACTGGGAAGGACAGATGATTTTATGATGGTTTCTCATAGGGTCTACGGAACCCTAAGTTGCATAGATGAGATAAACCCAGCAATGGATTACTCTCGACTGAAAAAAAGTCTGGTATATTCATAATTTAGTGCCACCATTATACCATTAGAAAGGTTTAATACACCAAAAGGACTTAAGATAAAAATTACTCATCTCACCCGCTCCTATCAAACAGAAACGCTGATAGAGGTCGGATTATACTTTTTATGTAATAATATAAAATGCATTATTTTAATAATTTAAGATCTTTCAATCAACCCGAGCTCCATCAAAAATTAAATGCTGGGTGTAACTTTATCATATTTTTTCTTTGAATTCCGAGAACGTCGGTCAGATCACCGACTGACGCCGACTACCTGTGATCACACTATCGCCTCCGATTTCACAGTATAAAAACCTCGTTAGTAATCGTTATGTGTTTTTTGCAGTGCTCTAACGAGTGATCGTACTAATCGTTTTATGACATTGACAATTTAATGAGAGCGGGCGGTTTTTTCCTGTGAACTTTGTGGCGCTCGTGCCCACTGGGTGTTTTAAGAGATGGAACAATTTTTATGAGGACTTTTTAAAAACCGGTCAGGTTGTTATAATATAAATTAACTCATTTTCTAAGACATGCAGGTTTCCTCACGATGTTTTCCTTCACCGTAAGCAAGTAATCGATTTTGAAAAACCCAGAGGTGCGAGCCGGGATTTGAACCCAGGACATTCAAGATGTAAATAACAAAAATTCCAATCACCTCATGACCCATGTCCGATCAAGGCCCATAATTAAACACAGAAAATAACGACTCCTTTATTTTTTTATTCGAGCCGTGAATATTAAAAATGTATCCGTAAAGTATACCAACGCCATCATTACAAAGTCACATCGTAACGCCTTCATCTCGCCGCACATTCGAATAACAACCAAACTCATAATTTACAACGAGTCTCATTAGTATACGCTGTTACAAAGTCAGTGTGCGCGCGGCCAAAGACGCCGCCCAACAAAGCCATTGACATTCATATATTAACGCTAAACGTGACCAGCGGAACACTAGATATCGAACGGCTATATACCAATTTTACGCCCAGTCGACTCGTATAAAAATTAATACATCAACACCGAATCGAACCCTCGTCGACCTCTCGATTTAAAACAACAAGACCGATTGCACCGCTCGATATTAGTCTATAACAAAAAAGAATTTAAAGACAATTTTCGTATAAACTTTTTGTTTGCGGTTACAGCAATGTCGTTAGGGTGACCAGGATCGGGGTAATGGAATTCGTGGCCGTCTCGATTGGTCTCAAATTCGATCGATATTGTTTTTTTTATTTTATTTCGAAGGACACGAATGTCGACGTTTCCGCCGGTTCTCATGATGAAGACATAAACATTTTGGGAGCCGAGCGGCGTGTCAAAAGGAGACCACATACGTTATGTTCGTGGGATTTTAGGTAGAATTATTTTCTTGTTGGGTCGTTGGATGTTCGCGAAATTGGTGGTCGCTGACGCCTTATGCATCAACCTATTGTTTTTGGGTACATCGGCTCGCCCGCCTCGTCGGCGAGGAGCGTGATCAACAAATCAAATCGGTTGATGTTTTATTTTTTCGTGCCGATCTCGCGGCGTGTTTGTTTTCGAACGTATAAGATGTGATTATTATGAAAATTTGTTACCTCAACGACGCCTCCTCGACGAAGGATAGGTTTTAATTGAGATGATTCACATTATATTCATTTGAGAATGTGATGCTAAATGAATATTTGCGATTCTTCTTTTAGATTTATTTGTTCGGATAACTTTACGTTGTTTCATGTTAATATTATGTTACATGAGAGATACTTAACTGTCTTTCTATAATAAAATCTTGTAGACATGTTAATAATATTTCAGTAAAAAAAACACCTATTTAGTAAAATTCTTCTGCAACTTGATTTATTATAAATCAAACTGACTTTAATAACATATTCAACAAAATATGTACAACATTGTATACACGGTGTAGGATACCCAATTAGCCGCTACATATTAGGACATTCCAATTTTAGCGAGCGCGGAATCAGTTCAGCGAAATAGCTCGTAAATGACATCCGCTAGTAAATTAATCACATACGGCGTTAAGTGGGCAGTTTATATTCAAAGCGGTCCCAACACGGTGACAACTCAATCTGTGGTTAGTATAGCTAGGGTGACCACAATACAGATCGGAACCGGTGGACTCTCCGATCATGTTTCCTAGAAGAGACATTTGAAACTCGCAAATAAACAGAATTGGAACGTATTTTTTTCCGGAATTAGCTTAGAGATTGATTCAGTGTGTTCTTAATGATTTTTACTTACACTTTCAACAAAAAGTCATGCATGACAGCTATAAAGTTTTGAAATATATCGTCGATACTTGAAGGGCAATATATATAATGCCTATTAGAAAAGTAATATCCCAAACAGCCACTATTCCGTGTCCCAACTTCCCGAGTGAATCTGGACTTGAATTGCTAGATCAAAGCTCTATTCAGACTTCAGTAGTACAGTTCCTGCTATAGGTACGCGGCAAAGATCCGTGTTGACAGTTCACAGCGCAGGTTTGCTACACAAAGTTTGAACACACCTCTAAAACCAGTCTATGAAGACATTATGTTTTATGGCCATTGATAAAAAAGTTATAACGCTTAATTTGAAATTCATAATGTAAGCGCGAGTTTATATTTAAAGTGGCGCATGTTTATGAGAGTATTATTTTAAATTAGATTATGATAATCGGGCTGCTTTTATGGATAGCTTTATAGGTGCTTTGTTTATCCTTGTGTATTGTTGAAAATGTACTACCTTGTATTAATGTAGAACATCCCAACGCAACTTCTTAAACAATGCTCAAGAAAACCAGCATCTTTAACAGTCAGCTTGATATATTACAGAGTTGTCTGTCTGTCTGTCTAAGATATCGTTTCTGGGAACCAGGTGAACTGATTTCATCATAGTTATTTTTTATTTGTTAGTAGATTATTAGTTGCTATTAGTATTTGATTGATCTGGTTTTATTTAATTATTTGTAATGAATGTAATTCAATTGTTTCAGGTCTGGAGTACCTAACAGCGAGGAGTTTACATCCCGAACTCCACGCTGGCAGCACGCTCGCTAGCCAGGATTTCCAACTTAGCTTAGAAGGTCAGTAATGGCTTCATTTTATTACCAAAAAATAATTTTGGACAGCCTTACTTTTACATTGTTTGTTCGTATCGTTTTGTCCTACTTTATCTTGGTCACACTATTTATTAATTGTAGTAAATAAAATGTAAAGGGAGTACCGCATATCAATTCATCTTATGACATGCTTCTTAAACTATTTCTGTATTCATAAATTGTTTTCCGAACACAATGTTATGCAAATTAATTATAATAAGTAGCACGGCCAGTTGTGATAGAGTGTAACATGAGTATTATTTTAATGTAATTAGATATACATTTGTCAGCATCATTAGAATTATATATCGTAATGTAAAATTGAGACGACAAATTTGAAGTTTAATAAAAAACTTGTCAAACATGCCGTCCACTTCATACTGACCCTTCAGTTGGAAAATGTCGCGACAGTCATTTTCCACTCGCATCCACTGGTTTCCTGTAATGAGTGTAATATCATCAATCCAGCTTTTGGTGGGCATCCAAGGCCTTCTGTGTCATTGTAAACATTATATATATTATTATCTTGCTATTCCAACTGCTGTCAATTCTGCAAGTTATGTTGGTGACTCTATTTCGTCTAGATTTTCTCATAACTCAATCTGTTGCATACTTTAACTTCAAGCATAGTTCTACCCTTGAGACTTGAAGACTTGACACTTCTTACCTAATGGAACCCTTATCGACATTTTCAATTCTAGGTTCCCGAATAGCATCGCCGACACGGCTTAGGTTATCGGGAGGAGCCATAGGGGCATCAGCGAATCGCAAACGGGCGGTGTCCTGGAGCCCCTACTCCGCAGAGTCTCTGGACCTGGCTGCAGTGATCAGGGCCTCGCCAGCCAGCTTAGCTGTGAGAGCACCCTCGGCCGCATCTACAGGCAGCTATGGCCATCTTAGTGCTGGTAAGACTCGTTCCACATTGTTTTGTAAAGGAAGTTGATCTAATGGTCACTTGCTGATAATGAAGTACGAAGTTTTGTTTTAGGGAATGAATTAGATTAAGCATAAGATAGTCTAGCTTGGACACGTGTCTGGTGAAGTACAGCTATATTTATTACTCCGGGGGTGGATAAATTAAGTGTAACATCTCATCCGGATGTGAGTCGTAAACTCTGAAATGGCACCTTTTTCCAAAGGCTATCATCATGATACCGATTTGAGAGAAAGAGATGATGAAGGTCCATCTACACTAGCTTCTTTTACGTTATACAATATGACAGCGAAATTATTTTTAATCTGGCTCATGTTGCTTATTCTTGGGGTTCCTTTAAATACCTTCTTCTCATTCTTCTTACACCTCTACTTCCAGGAGCAATATCTCCCGCGCTATCTCTGTCTCACGCGTCGCTGGCGCAGCAGCTGCTGGCTCGGGGCGGCGTGGTGGGTGGCAGTGGCGTGCTCGGTGGCGGCGTGCTTATGGACCCCGCCCACCAGCAGGCTGCGGCGGCGGCCGCGCACCATGCGGCGCATGCTCATCTTGTTGCTGGTATTCATAGGTAAGTTTTTCGGAAATTTATGATAGTATTGGATGGCTAACTAACGATTATTGAGTGGAAGGGAATACTGCTAATATCTGAACAAGGTGTAAGATACTCTTTAATATTTACAATAACATGATTTATCCCTTACATCAGCTACATCGGTCTGATGATTATAGACCTCATTAGAATAGAACACCAGAATACTTAAAGTAAAGAAGAATCAGCTATATCTTAGTTTTTGTCTAGTATTTATATAACTTTCACACCCTGGATCCAAGGACTATGTCAAGTCTATCAGATCTTCACAGAATATTGTGTGGTGTTTCATTCGTGTGATAAAAAATATCACGTTTCATCAGATCTCACATATCATCTCCTACGCAACTGCTAATTGGCGGGCCTGTGGACGTCCGCCCAGGATTGGGACTGGACGGGACACCGCCACAGCACCTGCAGCAACAACCACAACAGCCTGAAGTCACCAGCATCATGGAAGCTGACAGGTAGAAGTGCATGAATACTGTAGAATTTCTCACCCACCCTTTGAATAGCACCATTTGAGTCTTTCTCTGGATATAACAAATAAAATCATTAACACCATGAATGATAGGAACTGCGTTAATACTGAAGTAGTAGTCCATCTGTCAAGGATGCGTTTCTCCTATATCTAATCTTGGAGTAAAATGATTTTCTAAAACTATATGGCCCCAAACCATAAAATGGACTGAAGGCGATTCCAGCGACGCCTGAACCAGGGAAAATTACTGAAGGCATTTGTGAGAGAAAATTTCTGAAATTTTCTCCAAAGGGATTCGAACCCGCATTCACCTGGTGCAGTGAGCGTGGCACACTTTTAAACCACTATTTCAATCAGTAGTCTAAGATCTATTCTACGTGGGTTGCAATAATTATTTCATGTTGACTTTGTATAAACAAGGACTCGTTTTATCAGCGCGTCAGGCATGACCCAACGGAAGTCGCCTCAAAGCTTGATGTCTCACCGGGACAACCATCATAGCAACAAGCCCCTGTCAGCAGCGGCTGAAAGCACGGTCCACGATGGGCTGGACCCCAAGGATGAGCCGGCAGACTTCATTGAAACTAATTGCCATTGGGTAAGAACTAATGATTGGTATTGCTACCAAATCACCTGATCTATTCTGTTGTCAAAGTCATATTAAAATTTCTTCTGTTGTCAAAACATTGTAACAAGTCGACACTGACACAGATGCGTGTGCATTTGTTTGTAGATTAGTATAACCAGAGTTGAAAAGCAAAAGCTCTTTGAAGATGGTCTGCAATTCATTAAAAATCTCTTTATGACCTACAAAGATCAGAGTTTGATTTTTAAGCTGAAATCCAGACTATTTTAAGCCTTAATAAAAGCAGGTAAGCAAAGAGAACGTCTTGCTGAGATCACATTAATGTCATATTGGTCAGGTGGACTGCAAACTCGAGTTTCCAACACAAGACGATCTGGTGAAGCACATCAATACTGACCACATCCATGCCAGCAAGAAGGCTTTCGTGTGCCGCTGGGTCGGCTGCTCCAGGGATGAGAAGCCTTTCAAAGCGCAGTACATGCTGGTCGTGCACATGAGGAGACACACCGGGGAAAAGCCACATAAGTGTACTGTAAGTGCCTTTATATTTATTGTTATTCCCAACAATATTATTTATTCTTCGTTTTTTCTGCTTCTTTCTTCTTCTTCTTCTTCATCTTCTCGTGTGATTTAGTGGCCACCTCTGGTGCCAGAGTTTATAGGCTACCCAAAGACCACGGATATTAGCTTTACTTTGGAATACCTAGGACTGACCAGTTAAACGTGTCCTGAGAAGAACGAATGGAAGCGCCCAATTGAATATGCCACTAGCGTTCACCCATCTAGGTGTTTGCCGTAACGAGCGTTTCTGTTTTGGAAATGTGGTATCATACTAACTGTACAAGTCTATATGGAGTATAGGGCCAGACGCAAAAACAAGCAGCTGAAACTCTCATTTTTGTATAGCGCCGTTTTTCTCTGTATGAAATTATAAATTACTTTCTTCCTAAGCAAAGCGACTACAGATTTAGGTTGCAGTCTGATTTTAGAACTAGGTTGAAACCTCTAAAGATCCAACCTTAGAAAAGTATATTTTACTTGAATCTCGTCTTCCAGTTCGAAGGTTGTTGCAAAGCGTATTCCCGACTGGAGAACCTGAAGACCCATCTCCGAAGCCACACCGGTGAGAAACCGTACACCTGCGAGTATCCTGGCTGCGCCAAAGCGTTCTCCAACGCCAGTGATCGCGCTAAACATCAGAATAGGACTCATAGTAATGAGGTTAGTATCCATTACCTTTGGAAACAACGAGTTTTTAAAGAAGCTATAAAGGCTACAGTTTTTCTAACCCTCGTTTTCATTGTCGCAATTTTTGTAATAGTTTAGGCTTCCGGACAGTGCAGTGGAGAGGCTTACGCCCTGGCTATAGACAACATTAGGCTGATGATTAAGATTCCTAAGTCTCTCAGAGATAATCGTAAATCAAAGTAACTTGTTGATGATATTTGGTCACCCATCCAAATCCAAACCTCGGCCAATGTTGCTTGCCATCAGCTACTCTGGCCCTGCTATTAGATTGTAATGTAAAGGGATTATGTTACAGAAACCGTATGTATGCAAAGCGCCCGGTTGCACCAAGCGATACACGGACCCATCGTCGCTGAGGAAACACGTCAAGACTGTCCACGGCGCTGAGTTCTATGCCAGCAAGAAACACAAAGGTGGGTCACCATATCAATTTATACAACTCCTATATGACCACTATGCCAAAAACCAGGAGATAAATAAAGTTGATGTGACACAAGAGCTCTTGAAGTATTTTAATGTCCTGAATTGGAGTGGACTTAGCTGTCATCTCAGCAGGTTTATGAACTCACAATCGATGGGACATAAGCGTCGTTTGTTATCTACCCATTTTATGTGATAAGTATACGGATTTATTTTATTTTTGTAGAGAAGATGTATACTCGCATGAGAGTTCTTTTTAGAAGAATATTCATAAAGATGTTACCGCAACATTCGGTCGACTATCGATCGATGATCCATTAACCATCGAACGATGGATCCATATATGGTTTATCGACTGGGTAACTCCCTAAGGATTCCAAATGGTTGAGTTATTTTAATGAAGGCTTTCGAATATTTTTGTTAAGATACCAAAGGAGTTTCATCGTGCGCACTTGACTTCTAATGGCATTTTTACATCAGGTTGCAGTCGCGGAGACGACTCGGCGGAGTCTGGAGGCGGCGGGGCGGGATCTTCGCCGCGGTCAGAAGAGGGAGGGGTGCCCATGGGCGTCAGAGGACACACGTCATCCGCATCCGTCAAGAGCGAGAGTCCTGCTTCGCCTATACCACATGGACTACACACTTCTGCGCATCAGGTAAGGAGAACAGATATATCATTTTTTTTTCTTTTTGATGTGTGAGACCTCCAACCGAAGACCACTTGTTGAAGACTTTACTAAGTTTGAAATCTGCCAAACCAGTCCTTTCGTAAAGATGATAAAAGGGACTCCTTTTTAATATTCTGTCTTCGTATTCTTCCAGTTGTCAGCTCAATGCGGTGGAGAGTTGGACTTCGGAGGTTCAGGTCTTGGTGGGTTTGGCGATGAGAACGGCGGAGCTTACTTCAGATTAGACGGAGAGGTAAGTTCCGTTTACCCACAAGCAATATTGGCTTGGTATATGAAGTAAACTTTAACTGTATAAAAGGTAGCATCTTGTCATGGTATGGTTATTGGAATCTGTGTTTACCCGTCTTCATAATAGGATCTCATATCCTGTGTATTGTTACATTGAAAATGTGATTGTTCGCGAACCATGGCGTTATGTATTTCTCTCCATAATCACGCGACTATCCGAACACTCACTAAAGTAACAGAGCTACCTGTATCTCCTTTTTTCGTAGGGCTCGCGCGTCGACGGCGCGTTTAAAAAACGTGGTGTGCACAGGCCCTTAGTCAGACATATTAGGTAGACTTTTGAGGTTATTAGGTATTATAACATTATCATTGTATTCCAATGAAGGTGGAACAGGAGGTGGTAGGCGAAGTAGGGCAGCTGCCCCTGATGCTGCGAGCCATGGTTGCCATCGGGGAGCCTCGGGCCCACCACCACACGCCCCGCTTCGGCAACAAGATGGGCGTGGGGAGACTCATGCCGCCCGGTCACGCGGCTGACATCGGCGGAGGTAACTATCCTGGTAAATTAACGTTTATATATTCATTATTATTATACGCTATCTGAGATATCTGACTCCCAAGTTCATCGTTCCACTTATTTCCACATGGCAAGGCTTTTTATTGCCGTATTCACAAACAGTACTTGTCTAAGTAGGGGAACAACTCTAGCGAGCAAATTCTACATTTCTTTCTCATAGTAATGTTTATGTTAGTATATGAGCGTAAGACGTTTCGTATAATAATATTTTTATGAGAAATTTTAATTGTGCCATTTATTCGTCAGGTGGTGTCCCAGGTCGCACAGATCTGGGCGGCACGAACGTAGCGGTGGACCTGAAGACTGGCCTTCCTAATGCCAGACGAGACTCTGGCATCTCATCCGGCAGCAGTCTTTACAGCGCCAGGTAAGAACTGTCAAGTCATTTATAATTTAGAAAAAATAACTAGTCTGCCATCTTGTATGATCCACCATATTGGAATTAGAATGACGTCACATAGCTAAGCATGCATTTTCATCCAAAATAAGGGTGTATACCAAATTTCAGCTCAATCGGTTAAAGATAACTGATTTAAAAATTCCGTTGCAAGATTCCACCCGAACTAACATACATTGCAAGTTGAATAAAATCTTTAAAAAGCGTTGCCTTGCTCATGTTAAGGTATTTGTAATTGTCTCCAGGTCATCTGACATATCTCGCAAGAGCAGCCAGGCCTCTGTAGTGTCAGGAGCGGTGGGGGCAGGCGTAGCCGGGCCCCAGAGACTAGTTTCACAGCATACAGCAGTCTACGATCAGCTCTCACCTGACAGCAGTAGAAGGTACGTGCTTATTACTCCGAATGAACCCGTGACGCTTCGTATCACACAGGAATAACTTCCAAAGATGGGGGGAGGGAGATTTGTCTCGAAATAAAAATACATAATTTATTAATTACCTTATTAAATCGGTATAATTAACTAATTACACTAATAATACAATATAAAACAACAACAATTAAGTATAAACAAATTAAAAGTATATAAGGATCTTCAAGCATACCAATTGCGTCTGAAATCAGAAGGTCGTTAAGCGTAGTGGGGTACAGGTTCATAGACATAGGATTTTATTTTTTTAATTTATGGCTTAAATCGTTCATCGGTGATTTTGCCAACGACAATTGTTTAGAGAAGAATTGTGCGGTTTTTGGGACGATTGTACGGTGGATAGAGCTCTGGTTTCAGTTGGATGATATGCTATGAATTACGATGTTAAAAGTATACGTCATCAATGTTTCAGATCTAGTCAAGTGTCATGCGTGGGATACGCGCCGGCGCCGTCATCTGCGCTCGCTGCAGTACAAGCTGTCAGAACCTCACAAGGCAACCAGGTATGCAACTTACACATTGAGCACTTATTAAAAAAAAATTAAGATTAGCTGTGATAGCCGATTGGTTAAAGCACGCGTTTTGCGGGCACCAGGTCTTGGGTTCAAAACTGGCTCGCACCGCTGGATTTTTCGAAATCTATGTGCGAATCATAATTTCCATATGATTATCACTAGCTTGAACGGTGAAGGAAAACATCGTGAGGAACCTGCATGTCTTAGAAGATCTAACCAATTTTCGAAAGACATGTGAAATCCGCCAACCCGCACTGGGCCAGCGTGGTGGATTATGGCCTGAATCCCCCTCGTGTTGAGGGGAGGCCCGTGCCCAGGAGTGGGACGTCAAAAGGGCTAAATTATTATTATTTTAAGATTAGGTACTAGCAATGTGAGTTTATCACATTACTAGTAATCCTGTTAGTCCCTCCAGCTAAGCGAAAGCTTGTGTTAGAACCGGGCTCACGTTAATAGTTTTATGTCAGGGTGGGGATCGAACCCCGGAACCTTTCAGTTACGAAGATGGCCCCTCTAACCACCAGGCCATTTTGGTCAATAGATCTTAAACACTACGCCTTCTTAGTAGAGTACAATTTCAAATACCATTATTTTCCCAGGCTGTGCTTCTCCGTGGTGTGACCTGCTCGGAGGTGCGGGCTGAGGAGCTGGCTCTCGAGCTGGACCCCAATGTACAGGTGAAAGAAGAAGCCAGGCGCCTGTCGGAGCAGTCCAACCTGAGCGACCAGGCGCAGGGCTACCAACAGTACCCGTGCGGCACTGATGATGTGGTGAGTAGAGATGTATGAAGTACTTTTGACCCATTAGAAAGAAATAAATAAAAACTAAGTCTTTATTGCGGCTAGCAGAAAAATAAAATAAAAGAATATAAGATAATAATAAATGGAACTAAAATAGTACATTGTTACACGAGTGGTGAAAGTGACTTATTTAGTCCCGAGACGGGGTTTGGCGCCCGAGCGTAGCGAGGGCGCTAATAGTTCGAGGGACAAAATAAGTCTTTCACCCGAGGTAAACACTGTGCTTTTCATTACGAATACAAGGAAAGTAAAAATAAAAACAGGAATTGGCTAAAGAAATAATACAAGGAAGTATAAACAATACTCTACAACTCAAAAAAAAAAAAGATCGGATTGCCGCCTAATTTTTTTTCGTTGGCCGGCCATCTTCATTATTTAGCCATTATTTTTCATTTTCATCATTAAATATTTTGCCCAAATCTATGTTATTTTAAAGAAATTCTTGAAACTAAATTATAATTAAGTCATTTAAAAATATATATTCTTTAATTAATACTTAACTTTATGTTATTTCAATTTTACATCGTGCTGTAATTGAGGGACTGTAGAAAAAGTTTGAACATGGTTCCATAGAAATGTAAAAATTGAACTAGTTTTTTTTTTAATAATTTGACAGCTGTCAGTTGAAAGTGATTCTCCCGGGCCGGAAAAGTATTACTTTCAACCCGCTCCTCAGGGACTTCAGACCTACTTTCAGAGTATGAGTAATGAAAAAATAATTACAAATTCTGCTCGCCGCAAAAGGACCCAATTCAGCATGATCGCTGGTTGACAAGAACCAGCGCTGGTCTTCCATTGGGCACGTTTGGTGATTTCACGGCCGCAAAATAAAAAAAATATCTACATTAAGACCAAAAGGGCAAGAGTTAAGTGGTTAAGAGTGGTTTCAAATCAGTGAGATCCTATTAGCGCAAGGGATTTCTCCAACCCATAGGAAGCATTTCGGTAGAGGTGAGTTGTAGCCAACTGACTACAACTCATATTAATGGACTGGCTTGACCGGAGTAGTACCCCCCCTCGCAGAAAGTCGGCATAAAGTAGCAGTTATAGATGCGTGTGAGAGAGACGGAGGCCCACTTTTGATTATGCTTCTAAATTCAAACATTTATCTTTATTTTCCAATTATCCAGGGCGACGCTCCGTTCCCGTTCAAGACAGAGGAAGATCAGGACACGGTGACATACAAGGAGTCGCGCTCCAACTCCACCAACACAGTGGTCATCACCACCGCCCAGGTTCACCACCCCAACCAAGAGGTCAATCTGGAACAGGTGAGGAATATAAGAGAAACTGAGACCTATTTTATTTAGATATTGGATTATTTTTGCTTAAGCATTTAGTTAGATGGTACATGGTATAAAACGTGGTGATAATAATCGAATCTACCTGCCCACAGGTTGCCGAAGGTGAAATGGTGGAGAATAAGCTGGTAATACCAGATGAAATGATGCAATATCTTAACCAATCAATATTGGCAACCGAATCGGTAACCCCAGCTAAGACTGACTCCACCAATCAACCCGAGCCGGAACCCGCGAAAGAGAAGGATAGTGCTACCAAAGACACTGCCACCACTGATATGCAGAACACTAACAGTTCCAGTGACAAAATCAGTGATGTAGCGACCAGTGACGATTCTCTACTCAAAAACCTAGGTGCCATAGGTAGTGATCTCAATATAAGTGATATTCCAGTCGATTTAAGATCTTTAGACGTTAGTATGTCGGGCAACAGCGGCTCTTTACTGAATTCCAAGTCGCCTGATGAAAAGACGACACCATTACAAGAACAGGTAATACCAGAAGCAACAGAAAAGTGTGAGAAAGAATACTCTAAGCCAGCTACTAGTAATGTTTCGACAAATCCGCTGCAGTCTCTGCAAACGATGACGGCGAATCAGACGGAACAGTCTAACAGAATCAGAGTAAACTCGATGCCTAAACAAAACCCCAATCAGAAAACTGTGGTCATGAATCAAAATGTTTTGAGCCCCCAGAATCTGCACGGCATGCTAAGTCCTCAAAGCCTCCCTCACAGCGCTATGAGTCCTCAAAGCGTGATGAGTCCTCACAACATACCTCGTAGTGTGATGAGTCCTCCCAGTGTCTACAACGTCATGAGTCCACAAAGTGTCATGAGTGTCATGTCTCCGCAACACAACGCGATGAGTCCGCAAAGCATGCAGAGTTTGATGAGCCCTCAAATGCCAAACCAAATTATGATGAGTCCGAGACACAACAACATTGGGAGCCCATTGTCTCAAAACATGGCAAGTCCGATGATGAACATGGCTAGTCCCATGACACAAAATATAGCCAGCCCGCTAAGCCATGGTATGCCGAGTCCTATGCATCCAGGCCTCCAAAGTCCGATGGGGCAGGGAATGACAAGTCCGATGATGCAGAACATGCCAAATATGGCCCTAAACGGTTCCAATCAGAATCAGATGATCAATATGAACATGAACCAAGGACCGCAAATGGCAGGCGCTCCAAATTACATGAACAATCGGAATTGCAATGCTAAAATGACAAATCGGAATCAGAATCAGTATCACAACCAGAATTACAACCAACCTCCTACTTACCCAGTGCAAAATCAAAATCAAAACGTGATGCGAAGTCAGAACATACAACAGTACCAAATGATGCAACAGTACCCTCATAATCAGATGCCGATGCAGCCGATGACGAACCAGAATATGGTATATAACAACCAGATGAACTATCAACCGGTAAACTATCCAAACCAAGGCAATCAAATGCATCAGATGCAAATGTCGCGATCATCGATCATGAGCGTAGACAACAGTGGAAACATGAGCCGTGGAACGATGAACTACTGTGAACAACAGAACCAGTGCCCGCCGATACAGAATCCTCAGTACAATCAAAGCATGCAGTATCCTCAGCCACCTCCGTACAATTCCGTTGTAAACGCATCGAACGTGATGGGCCCACCGCCGCCCAAAAATAACCATCAATACAACCAGACAATGATGAACAACAACCAGTATTACAACCACCAGAGGCCTTACAACCAGTGGGATTATCCCGGCAACCAATTCAACAAACATAATATGCAGAAATCCGTCCAGAATTCCGTGAACATGTCGACTGGGAGTCAGAAACCGATCAACGGGACCAGAATATCCGTGAATCAGATGAAGAATGTTGGCGAACAGCAGACGGATTGCAGTATGAACAGTTTGAGGAGTCAGAACAACCCTAGTGATGTGCAAGTGTGGGATATATCCCAGTCGCAAATAGAAGCAACGAATGGGAGGAAGAAGAATCAGAACAGCACTATGCGCCAAGACACGTATCAGAGGACTTTGGAGTACGTGGAGAATTGTGAAAACTGGAAGAGTTCAGAGATGGTGTCGAGCAGTACGCACCCCTTGCAGGGCGGTGATAATATGGTTGTGAATGATCTACAAACATCACTGACTTCGTTTTATGAAGAGAATCAGTACCTCCAAATGATACAATAGTGATTTACAGACAATAATTCGCAATCTAATAATTCTAAGACACTTGATATGGTTGTATCGAAATTTTTACTTTAAATATACTTACAGTAGTATGGTGTACAATTTCAAATTAAAATCTTTCCAGGCCTTGGCCTGGGATTAATGTATAAAACTAGCCTTAGGGACTGTTAAATGGTGCACACGGAACTAAAGGTTGTAAAAGATATTTTCTCATGTGGAGACTGATTAATTTTATATTTATTTTAGGTCATTATCCCAGTGTTTAAGGGGATAACATTCAGGTAAAAATATTTTTTGGAATATGAATCCAAATGTTGAACTTAGCTAAATCAAGTTAGTTCAAACAAAATTTAAGTACACTAGTTTCGTTTAAAAAGACACCCTACTTATGTATGCAAAAATGTACATATCCCGTGGATATTGTCTTCCAATTAGTTAAGTATATACTAAAGTATGTAGTTATTATGCATTTACATATAACACATCTATATATAAGTTTTCAAGTGCCTCTAAAATGTACATAAACTATTTTGTACATAACATAACAAAGATAACAGTGCCTTAACAAGGATATTTCCTGGAAAATGTTAATATTTTAATCCGTAAAACATAATTTTTGAGATCATAGACAATACAGGTTGAAGCCTGGAGTGTGATAAAAGCACAGATTATATAGTAAATTAAATATAGTTTTTATTACTCATATTATTTAGTTCTGGTTCGGTAATAATGAAATAGAAAATGATACTCATCTCATCCATTACCTCTCCCGAACATCGCGTAATCCAAACTAGGCCATAAACTACCAAGGTCTAGTCCTGTCATTCTCCAGGCCAGACCTTAGAAAAGATCTCTGTTGAATAAGTGATCTTTGAGATTATTAGATAGAATATGAATTGTACAAAGTAGATACCTTTTTCTAGAATTTTTACAGTGTTGTTGAATTTTACATGTAATACGTAATTTTAATTATGAATTTAAGCTACCTACTTAAAGCAATATGGATCTTTGTTTTGATAACATGGAATCTCTTACTTTACTTTATGAGATTATTAGTTTAGATTTTGTTAATTTTTATTTAAATTTAAATGCACAAGACTATTGTAATTGATGGGGAACTGTATGTCGGATAAATTATTTGTTTTAAATGTTTTGTAAATGAATAACTGAACATCTGTGACGATATTTTAATGAAACCTGTGAAATAAAATTTTCTTATTTTGAAAGTATCCATTTATTTATTTGTTCACGTTTACTTGAGAGCGTATTAATAGCATAGACAGTTGCAATTTGTAAATGCAACTGTATGGCCATTCATTATATAACTATGTATTATAGTAGGTAGTAGTATTATTTATATGTAGTCTGGTACATATCTATACAAATAAATAAAATTGGAGTGTCTGTTTGTAATATCAAAATAACACCTTTTCACTAAATGCATATGAAAGTACATACGACACCTATAGCAAAAACGCGATTAAAAAAAAATTTGTCTGTCTGTGTGTTTGTTCCGGGTAATCTCCGAAACGGTTGGACCGATGTAACCGGGACTTTCACTGGCAGACAGCTGTTGTAATAGGGAGTAACTTTTATTTTAGAAAAACAAAATTAAAAAAAATTAAAAAATGTGTTCTGTCGTGCGGGCTCGGAACGCGGGAGCGGGCTTTTTTGTTAAGTTAAATTCCACGCGGACGAAGTCGCGGGCTCAGCTAGTTATGTACTAAAGTAAAGCAAAAGTAACCGTTAAATTGCCTTCTTTTCTTCACAATTGTAATTGTTGCTTTAACTTATTTTTTTCATAAGGAAACTGGCAGTTAATAGATTCAGACGACAGATTTCAATAATCTTATATAACTCCAGTATATTTATCCAGAAATATGAACACCAAGGGATTGGACCGGCCGCTCTCATGGACTAGTTTTATTGATCGCCGCTGGCAACATATTCCAAAATAATAACGTCTATTTTCGCTTGTAGCGCGGTGACGTAACTGTATGGAATGTAAACGACTCCGTGGCTATTTCTGTTATTCTATTCTGAACTTCAAGAGTCGCGGTCGTGTTCGTGAATCTCTCTCTTTGTTTTTATGAAAAATGTTTTAGGGATTGAGAGGGGCTTTTTTAATTAAACATTAACCATATTAAATTCAAATTTCAACTGCATAGCAGTAAAATGTTTTTATTTAATTGAAATAATGTCTTTGAAATGATATATGTTTTTTTTTGTGTAAATCATTGTATATTTATGGCATCTGGCAACTAGCTCATGTGACATCTGAAAATCAAGAGCTTTAGGCCAAAATGATATCTGGTAGCCCAGGTCCAGGGGGACCCTCCGGCCTGGGAGGGGCTGGGTTACAACTAGGTACGCCACTTGACTAAGGGACATAATATTAAGTCGTTCTGAACTTTGAGAGCTATCTTGGAAATGCGATCCTAACGTTGTACCAGTACAAAATGACATCTCAAAAGTGTACTCAAGATCGGTCTCATACTTGAGGTCAAAACCCAAACTCAAAATTGTTATTATTCATGTAAACTTACAAAGCTTTTTGAATAGTCAGAATCTACCACCGGTTCGGAATGGTGTTTCCACTGAGAAGATCCGGCAATAAACTCAATGGTTACTCTTTTAAATGAATAAAAGAGGGTGTACATTCTCAGGAACAGCAACAGAATGTGAGCAGGCAATACCATTGTCACTAAATAAGTAAATAGTAATCAAAGCCCACTCAGAATTAGGTATTTCAATTAGAAAGCTAGTTTAGTGAGGTGTGTATACTCACACTTTACATCAATTTAAATGTTTACAAACGAAAATAATAATAAATAAAACAGAGTTGGATAAGATAATAATTGCTTTGGTGTGATGCCTTCCATGCTACATAAATGAATAGAGTTTAACAACAATGTTGTTATGACGAAAGTGAGTGGATCGATTTATTAATACGTGCCTAGCTAGTATGACAAATTCTTAGTTGCTAAGGTGCTAACAAGGGTGCTGTATATGCTACACATATATTTTACGTGCACGACAACGACTAGCGAGTATAAAATACGCGTCGAACTTATGGTAGAGTCACGGAGTACCGCCGAACGCGCGAGCCGCACCTGTGCTAACCGCTGTTATATTTAGCCACAGTAACTCTACGTCAATTAATAGACGAACCAACGCTCTAACGCGGTATACTTGATGTTTTACAACATTCTTTGTACTTGGGTAATTGATGATTAGTATTATTTGGACATCGTTGAAGTATAATTCACATAGTACTTGACTACAAAGCACCGTTCTCAGTCTTTCTGTGATTGAAAAGGCGCCCAGTAGCCTAGGTACAAAGACCATTAATACGAATTGCGTGTTTGTAGAGCCGTCTCTACCATTTTTGCTGTTTACTGTTATAATCTGAGACCGAACTTTGGAATATAATTCCTGTTATCGTACTAAAACTAGACTCTATCTAACTGTTGACACTGTTTGATTGTATAATAATTTCGCTCAATTAACGTACCGGGCACGGGCCTCCACTCAAAGAGAGGGGTTCAGGCCATAATTATTGGCGGATTTAACATGTCTTTTGACAATTAGTTAGATTTTCTAAGACATGTGCAGGTCTCCTCACGATGTTTTCATTCACCGTAACAACCAAGTGATAATCATGTAGAAATAATTATTCGCACGCAGATTTGGATAAACCCAGAGCCGTGAGCCGGGGTTTGAACCCAGGAACTTGTGCCCGAAAGACGCGTGCTTAACCGATCGGCTATCACTGCTTATATCCATTTTCTATCTTTCGTATTAAATTAAAAGATGAGGCATGAATAACGAGACGCACAGTGTATACAGACCGGCCGGGCCTGTTGGCACTAGGCGCTAACTACATTGAAATATTAAACACTCTACATCGCATCTAACATTGTAGAGTCGTTGCGTAAGCGGTCTTCATAATTAGACGGAAATAATTATTATGATATAAAAAAATGTCAGTCTCAAGTTTTTTTTTTTATTAAAATATTAAAGAGGATGTGATTGCTCTCCTAATTGGACGTGTATAAAATTTATATTGCACTTCCTGCTGCGCGTGAGGTGACCTCGGGCCCGCGTGATTCTTATTTATTGTTATCTACAGTAGAAACTGCGAATATTCTTAGACACGATGTCACGTTGATAGAATTATTTATTTTACAAACCCGACTCGTGTTCCAGCCATGTATCAAACCGTTATATGACAAATTTATGTATTTTTTTTATATAAAAAAGTCGGCAAACAAGCGTGCGATCCGCCTGATGTTATGCAGTAACCGTAGCCTTTACATACTGTACGTACCTACCTGAAACGGAATGGGGTAAAGGGGAGGGGAAACGTGTTGAGCTCCCGGCTTTCTCACTCATCGTACGAAACGCAGCTATAAGCTACTTTTTCGTCGAGCTTCTGTGACAGGGTCGTACTACCCGGGTCGAGCCAGCCCGTATATGAGGCCCGTTAATTGGCTCTAACACCTTGATTTTTTGCTCACAGATTTAAAAGAAAAAAACTATATTGCATCTATTTTTTTATTGTGGGTAGGTACAGAGTTAGCAATATGCACATTCCGGTTACGTTCGTCAGTCAAAATATTGTAATATTGATAATATAATAAAACACTGGAGGATATATTTTCTCTCACATTACAATCTACGCATACACTTTGCAGACGACCTGAAAAGGAAACATTGCTGATATTATGTAAAATCTGTATCCGGTTCCTACAAGACTTTCACTTGATTATCTTGGTCACACTTTCAACCCACCAGCACGGCTATGGGGACCAATATTCCCACGACTATCGCAGCCAGCGACGCTATTTTGTACTTGTGCTTCCTCGCGTTCACATTCATGTAAGCTTCGAATCTATGCAACCCGTTGATGTCGTAGTTCAGGCGCTGGTATTCCTTCAGCTGGTTCACGAAGCCTGGGTTGGGGTTGATGAACCGCCTCCGCTGCCTGACGTACACGAACGCCTGTTCGAAGGTCAGCTTGTACTTCTCCATAATATACGCGATAACCAGCGTGGCTGATCGGGACACTCCGAAATGGCAGTGGACGAGGACGTTTCCTTTTTGGAGGCCTTCGTCGATGAAGGCGTTGGCCATTGGGAAGTAGGGCAGGATATGGGCCTGAGGACTGTCGTAGGCCCTAATGAAGAGCGTGCTAATGTTGGTATCAGTGAAAGTAGATTTCGGTAACCTATGGGCCTCAATCGTGAGTACATGGGTGATATTAAGACGTCGCAGCACATCTTTGTCGGCTGCGGCGCGCGCATTGCTCAGATAGAGGCCGGGGATGATCTGACTGTAACAGGCTTGTGTGCAGAGGTCGACCCGGTTGTAGAGAGTCTTCCTTGACCAGTTCTTGATGCCAGTGAAAGCGACCGTGGGGCTTGGAATGCTGAGAAAGGCGACGATGAAGGCGCTTCTCAACATCACCAATGCCAAACCTCTGACACTTATCATAGTACACCTCTGCAACTCACATGGTTCAATGTTTTTTGTTACGATTGTTTTTTTGGTATGTTTTGTTTAGTTACAAAAATGTTTGTTGTTCATTCGAAGAATTTTGTTTGACGGTTGCGGGTTGACGTGTGGTTTTCGTCTTTTCTGTCAGGGTTGAGGGTAGTTGTCAGTTGGCACCGCAAAACCGGCCAGTCACTGCGCACATGGTGGTTATATTCTTTTTGTTTGCGAAGCGGAGACGCAGCAAGCAGCTGTCTTGCCTGTAAGAAGTCTGTGCCTGTAAGTAATCATTTATTTAAATTATATTTTTTTTGTTTTTATTGTCTACGAATACGACACACTATTTTTGCGACGCGGACGATAGATGGCTCTCAATGCGACGCCTCAATAGCAATGCAATTTTTTATAGAAATATCTGACTGAAGATATCAGATTTTGCAAGCATCGTGATTACATACATATACGAGTCTCCAAAATAACAACAAATAGGCATATCATCCACATGGCTGGAAGATCTGCAAAAAAAGTTTATCTATATTGAAATAAAACCAAACTTTGCAAACTACATTATGTAGGTAGGGACCTATATTACCTACCTAGAATATCGTCGATCAAACTTTATCGTCGAACAATTTTATGTTGGAGGTAGATTTAATTAAAATCCACCCTACGTTTGATAACTATTTTGAACGGCCGATCTGTTCGTCGCCGCATTCCAGTGCAAGTTGACCGGTGGCCGGTATCGTACCTAAGTACGTCGTGGTGTATTGTTCTCGAGTAATTTTGGCTACTGCGCCCGCGCTTATTAGTGTCAATATTGAACGTTTCATGGGTTTTGATGCGCGTAGCTCGCGAGTGCATTGCGGGCAATCGTAATTGGCTCGAATAAGACATAGTAAAGGTTGTGTGGTGACACGTCACATGCGGTCTAGTACCTACTGGAGGCCGCCACGCGGTGGATGATGGAGGTTGGGGTCACTGGACCAGGATGCGGTAAAACTTGATTCCCAGTACTTTGCCCTTTGTATTAAGCGTATTTGAACACCTCTTTAGGGGCCCCTTCCCCCCATCTAGACTAGACTGACTGAAGGTGACCTGAAGACCTACACCACACTCGAACCAGGTCAGTATTTTTTAGTATAATTACACAGGGTTTGTGCCGTCTGGCCGCCGATCCCGGTGTGTTTAGATACAAGTAGAATTAAACTAGGTTCAATACATCCTATCCTACTACTAATAAATGCGAAAGTTTGTGAGTGTAGATGTATTTTTGTTACTCCTTCACGCAAAAACAACTGAATGGATTTGGATGAAATTTGGAACACAGATAGTTTATAACCTGGATTAACACATAGGACACTTTTTATCCCGATAATCCCGAAATTTTTGTTAAGTTCCATACTACGCGGACGAAGTCGGCGGGCAAAGCTAGTTGAATATAGGGCTGGTAATACTACAAAATATAATATAGTACCTATCCACAAGCTTATAAAGAGTTATGATCGATTTACATAGGCATTATGTGGCCCTTTGTTAGATAAAATGCATTGTAAAGTACAATGGTAAATTGGTAGGTAGGAAATCTCTCATCACACATTTTCTGAAGGACATTTTCAATTCCTCGATATCTTAACAATGATCAATCTTATTATACCTTCTTAATATAATTTTAAGTTAAAATATTCAAACATTTAACCGGTATAACTGTCGTTTACGGATTGAGCAACCAAAAATAAGATGGACGAGACACGTAACTGGAACATGTCTGTCCAAGTTAAATGAGCCAGTTAAAAATAAATCTTGTAAGATGGAAATTTAAACCCAGGCAGTCATAAATACATGTCACCAGGAATAGGGAGAAGATCTGAAGATTTTTTGTTGCATAATTATATAATTCCCTCGTAGTCAGGGAAGGCCCGTGCCCAGGAATGGGACGTGAAAAGTACTAAAATATTATTATTGATTTATAATGATATAATTACATAATTTATTTTATCATACTAGCTGACCGGTAGTAGTTATCTGCTCTACCTATAACCTGATTGCAGTGTCACCTACCAATTCTGAATCTAAACCATCAAGGGACCCACTCAAACACACCCAAAATAAAATATCAAAATGGATCTAGCCGTTTAGGAGCAATTCAGTGGAATAAACACGTAAACAGAGGAATTTATTGTTTTATCAGCTATATGAACCTAAGCTATTATTTCATCTAAGCTAACTTTTAAGACAGCCTTGACGACCGCTGGGCAAATTGGTCGTTACGGGTTCGAATTCCGCCTGGGGCAAATTATGGAAATTGCCTGGGATCGCCCCCAGTCCATTAAGCATACAGTTGGTGTCTTATTCTGGCGATATTTATTTATTTTACAACACTTTGCGATCCTTTTATGGCATTAATGTTTATTTATAATTATTCTGAAACTTATTAAATCCAACACCCCTATAAAATAATTCGAAAGTAACGTCTTGTCAATTATAATCTTGGTTATGTTCCAAAATGTTTAATGAACACTTAATGGTTGTATATACTGCAAACGATGGTGGTTAAAATAACTTCTTTATGTGGCTGTGTCGATGATTAATTCAATGGTGACCTGGTTATTTCGTTCTTAGTATGAAATTGGGTTATATAAACACGATATTGGGACGGGAAGAGTCAGGTGTATAGAGGACACAGCTGTGGACGTGCTGAGCACGACGGAGCACGACTGAGCACGAGCACAGTTTAGACACGAATGCGGCTGTGTTAGACCTTTAATCGGTTTTCAATCAGAGCTAGCTATAAAGCTGACTTTGGTAGTACTTTTTTATTTTATTTTACAATGTCGGCAAACAAGCGTGCGTGCGTTCTGCCTGATGTTAAGCCGTCATCGTATCCTATAGATGCTTTGTATATGTAGCATACGCTATATTCTGGGGTGCTACTCTTAGCAACGAAAAGCGATATATGGTGCCATTCGTATTGTCGAATCCTACTCTAAATTCAATATTTTTTGCCATCGTATCGATTACTGAACGACCAATACAAAATTATTGTTCGCATCCCAGCATACGCTATATGTATCGTACGAAACGCAGCAATAATAGCTACGTTACTCCGATCTTCTGTGAGTGGACGGTACTACCCGGGTCGAGCCATTGAGCTGTAATCTGTAGCTGTAATGGCTACAGCTTGGCTCTACCATCGAAAAAATATATTTTATCCATTTAAGTCTTGGTTATTTTTTAACAATACGTAAGTACTCATTCCCCACTTATTTAGATACTGTTTACTATTTTTTTTATGTATTGCGCTGCTTTTCCTTTAAATTAGGTACGTTGAACTATACTTTGAGGGAGATAAAAATAACCCTCCCCATCTATTTCCAATCCAAACACGTAGAAATTTGCCATACATATCGTCCGGTAGCATCATATTGCGCAAGAGTCGGGAACTGCCATCCGGTGCGTTCTAATTCCGTTGCTACGCGGAGCGATGCCATCTAGTGGCAAGCCGATAAATTACACTGAAACATACCACCCATCGTCGCTCCCTGAAGCGTTGTTGTTACTTGTATTATGAATTTTAATTGCCCTGCTATTTGGTACAAAATCGTTTGATAAAGTTTATCGTCACGATTGTAAAGCCAGATAAGGTAGACTCGATTTGGAACATACACCATTTAACCAAAATTATTTTGCCAAAAATGTCATTATTATATTATTGCCAGACTGACACACCAACTGTATGATCCCAAACTAAGCAACGCTTGAACTATGGGTACCGAACAATGGTCTGGGCCCGATCCTAGTAATACCCAGACCAGGGCGAAATACGAAAAGGCCATTTCCGAATTTTGCCCTGGCGGGAATCGAACCCGCAACCACCATGTGCAGTGGGCCCAGCGGCCTATGATCGAACCACTGCGCCAAGCGGTCGTCAAAACAATGACAGCATAGATTTTGTTAAATATGAGTATACTAACCTGATGATCCATGGTGTTAGTTTCTAGGCTATTACCACTCAAATCAAAAAGACTTAAGTAGGTATTTAATAAGTAGCAAGTAATGAACTCCTTATGCTTAAGGGCTTCTATGGGAGAGCCAAATAACTGTGACTATCTTGAAGTACGTAGACGTTATTTTTAGTAGAACTAGTAATAAAAGTAACCCTGTTTTAATGTAAATTAATCATTTGCTTCTTCACTCCTGGTTATTGCGTCAGTATTCCAAAAACAACGCAAGATATTCAGCTCCATCCTCTCGGGTGTTTATCTCAGATAGCGGCAAACAAGCGTATTACTCGCCTGATGTTAAGCAGTTACCGTACCCTACACATGCTTGCAACACCAAAGGCTTGTATGCAAACTTTGTTGTATAAAAAGATATCTAGGTATTGTCTTTTATGACGATCACGAGACACATTTTTAATAATAATAATAAATATCGCCAGACTGATACACCAACTGTATGGTCCCAAACTAAGCAACGCTTGTACTATGGGTATCATACAATGGACTGGGGGCGATCCTAGTGACAGCCAGACCAGGGCAAATTAAGAAAAGGCCATTTCCAAAATATGCAACGGCGGGAATCAAATTCGCAACCACCCGGTGCAGTAAGCCGAGCGGCCTAGGCTCAAACCACAGCGCCAAGCTTCGCCAAGCGGGCGGTATATTGAATACTTGTGAGAAGTGTCTCCTACTTTTTCGTTTTCATCATGCCATGAAACCCTTCGAAGGGCTAATTCAAGTCGTTTAAAAACCGCATATTTTCTAAACAAAGCGTCACGCTATAATGTTTCTTATTGTCATTACAAAATATTTACTAATGGCAATGTCTATCGATCTCTCTCTCTATCGAAGCAGCAACACGCAATTACAGTGCTCGTGTAATTTTTTATATTTTTAATTTAATATTAGAACTCAGTGTTGTGTAACAATTGAAATAAATACTATAAAGTGCTCACGTCCGTTTAAATTACAAAATCAGAAATACAGTCCACCTAAACAGCGGTAACAAGGGACAGCTAGGCAGCGTCTAACAGTCATGGTAATACCTTAGCAATTAATGATAGCACTATGTTTTCGACACCCGCTAACACACAATTCTTTCGCTGGGTCAGTTGCCAAAGGTACTGTTCCGTTCTTGTGTCAGCCGTTCCTGTCCTATAAATCTTTAGCGGTTGATACTTCGTGAATCTTTATGTGGGCCCAGAAATGTACGTTGGCAAGTTCTGGCTGAAATTTGGGACGATCTCGTGATTCAGTTTATTGTGGGTGTAACACGAATTAAGTGATCTTGCTTTTAAAATAATTGTTGGTTTTTCTTCGAGGTATACCCAGGTAGTTTTAGGCACTAGTTTATAGTTATGATTTTCGTGCTTTCTTATTTATTTGAAGGACAAGTTTAGGAGGGAATGCGTCTATTTTATATGCAGACTAGAGCCGTCTGTTAAAAAAAAACGGAAAAGTGCACGTCAGGATAGGCACAATGAAGGCTTCCGCACCCATTTAAATAGCCAAGATTTATCGTATCTATAACCAAAGTAGTGAAACACAAGAAACAAAGTTGTATTTGCGGTTGATCTTTGAATCCCAGTATTGAGTTTTTATAGAAACGACGGGAAATGAAATTAGCTTTGACTTGGTCGGCTGTAGCTCGTGATTTAGTGAAGCCATTTCTCCTGTTATAATTTTAATTGCCATGACGTGTCATGTGCTAGTGTCTTAGGCGTAGATTTTAGAGTATTATTTTCATTATATTCTCTGGTCACAGGATCACATGTGCTGTGTATTCAATTAAACTCCAAAATGTCGGTAAATAATGAACTTAGAAATAATCAGAATCTACCACCGGTTCGGAATACTACTTCTACTAAGGAGAGCTGGCAAGAAACTCAATGGTTACTCTTTTCAATAGAATACAAATTGTTGTACCTACGAGTATATTATCAGAAACAGTAACGAAATGTGAGTAGACAACATCATTGTCACTAATAAGTAATTGATAATAATACACTAGTGATTCAATATTATGGAACACTAGCTGTGCCCCGCGACTTCATCCGCGTAGTATTTTAACTTAGCAAAAATTTCGGGATTATCGGGTTAAAAAGTATACTTTGTGTTAATCCCGGTTATAATCTATCTGTGTTCCAAATTTCATCCAAATCCGTTCAGTATTTTTTGCATGAAGGAGTAACAAACATACATACATCCACACTCACAAACTTTCGCATTTATAATATTAGTAGGAAGTAGGATGGATCTAATCATTTCTCACTCAGATATATGTACTTAAATTAGAAAGCTAGAGGTGTGCATGCCTAAGTAGGTAGGGTAAGTACTCTACAGTAAAATAATTCGACGGTCCATACGTATAAAGAAAGCGACATGTCTAAAGAAATGTGTTTAGACAAGTCGCTTTATACGTAGGGGCCGTCGTAGTGTTTAAAAAGATGATATATATGGAAAAGAAGCCTACATAGTACGATTACCCACATTAGCTCCAAAGATTTTTTTTTATATATGTCGCAGCCAAATAGCTTAATCCGCCGTTCAATTAACAGCCTAGGCACTTTACTAAACAGCGCCGTTCAACTAACGGCCTAAATGATATTCAGCCATTTGATCAAACAGCTAGGCAAATGACTTGGATCGATGACGTTTAACTACTTGCCTAGCCGTTTAATTACCTGCCTAGACTGTTCATTTCTATTTAGTTTTACTTTCTGCCACCTAGCGCCGAAACTCACCAAACTGTCAATATCTCTATATTCTATATTCTCTATGGTCAATATGGCGTCGGAAAAAAACAACTTTGATGGAATCATTTTATTAGGTACTTAGGTTTTTTACGTTTTTTTTTAGATCCACCGAATCTATTTGCCGGGTGGGGTTTCTGTGGGGTCATAAAAAAAATAACCCTAACCTAAACCCATCCAGGTCGTTCTGCTTGGGTAGTATTTTGAAAAAGTTTTGTAGTACTTAAATTTCAACCAGTTGCCTAAGCATTAGCCAGCCAATTTATTAAATGTTGTAATAGACTATACGGCTGAATATCATTTAGGCCGTTAGTTGAACGGCGCTGTTTAGTAAAGTGCCTAGGCTGTTAATTGAACGGCGGATTAAGCCAGTTGGCGGCGACATATATACCATTAAGTCGATAAAAAAGCGTACGATCAGCCTGATGTTAAGCAGTTATTGTAGCCTACAGATGCTTGCAATACCAAAAGCATTGCTCGCGTTGCAGACTTGAAGGAGAGTAGGACAGAGGGAGGGGAAGGGAGCGCTCTCACTCATCGTACGAAAAGCAGCTATAATAGCTACTGTACACCGATCTTCTGTGAGAAAGCGGTACTATGTTGTTCAAGCCAGCTTGGCTCTACCTTGGTCTTAGTTTGGACCATTCAGTTAGTGTATTAGTCAAACTATGTTTATCATTTATTTCATCCAAACATCAGCCAGAAGAAGTTTACTGCTGGAACACTTATTTATTTATTATATTGACGTAATTAAAATCAATTTCATCACTCCGGTCCTGAAAAGAAACGAGACCAATATTCAGCTTCCGATGTCCAAGATATCAAGTATATAGGTTAACCCCAATGCATTCAAATTATCCCTTCTTAACCGTACTATTAATACCCCGTCGAGATTTATACCGAAAACCTAGGTATTATAGTGTTGTGTACACAATTCTGGGTATTTTTGGCCGTCGGGCGGTACCGGGGGACCGTCGGTACAGTCGAGCGTGGCGAGCGCTGGCGAGCGAGCGTACCAACCGTTCACGCACGCTATCGATCATAGTACCTACCAGTAGTGAGCAGTGATAGTGACAACCGTGTAAGTGTCGAGTGACGTAATTAATTAACGCTTCGGGTGTCGCTCAGTGCTTCTGTGCAGCGGAAGGGTTAAGTGATGCGGTTAACGCGGCTTGTGCTAACCCACTAACGCATGCGGGGGTTGATGTCGCCGGGGTGAGCGCGTGGGACGAGTGTGGGCAGGGAAATTTGATAAGGTGTTGGCCGAACGGCTGGCCACTTTTGTATGCAGCGGAGAAGCGCCCGCGCACGGTGCGGGACTATTTTTGAACGGGATATTTTCGCCACTGTCGGCGGGACGAGCCGAGCGGCGCACGCGCCGGCTGGCTCGCTAAATGTGTCAATGTAATGCTTTTCAGAAATGAAAATGTAGGGTTTGCATGCGGCTTTTGCTTATACGATGGTTGTGACATTCTAAAAATATTTTTTTAAAATTTAATTATAGTTGTTATTGCTCTTGCCATTGAGGCCAGATTCGGAATGGTAAAATTTCCACACTGAACCTTAGTGCGAGTAGTTAAAACGACAAAAAAAAACAAAACACAATAGGTACACCGAATAAAAAATGTAACATGACACATATCAAATAAACCCATTAAAACGATTTACGACAGCTAAAATATGGAACCCTGTATAAATTTGATATATTATTAATACACCACTATTACACCTGTTATCCCCACAGGGGTTGGCAGAGGTGTACTGCATTCACCGATGGGATTTCAAGCAGAATTAAAATCATATTGGTTACTAGGTTACGCCGAGTGACGTCATACCTCAACAATCACCATTTCTAAGTACACCATACAGATTTTCTCAGAACAACCATTAAAAGAAAAGAAAAAACCCGAAATCGCCCGTGACCCAAAGAGACCAGTTAATCTGGACCCCCATCCAATAATTAGCCTGAATCACCATCCGCCGTCATTCTCGATGACGTCATCACTGTCAATCATCATGCTGAAATAAAAATATGGACATCTCTATCAAACATAAGCTCTTTAGCCCGACCGATACCTGTTAAAGTAAACCAAACCTTAGTTTGGAGAATATTGAGTTGGTAATAACAAACGTATCTAAACCTCTAACTAGTTTAACTATGCCATACTTTTGAATTCTTAAATGGGGAAGACAGAAGTGGAAGGTTATCGTTGCTAATGGAATCTTGAATCGTAGAGTCACTACTGTGTACCAGTCGAAGTTCCTAACATAAATACTTTGCTCGAACCGGTTATAAGGGAGTCTTGTTTATCATTAAAATTTCAAAAAGTCGTGTCTATATTTAATATTTTTTTTAAGTGGAGAGATAAATGACGTCAGGACTCCTTTTCCATATTTTTTTCTGCTTCTGTATTCGGAATAAGAATTCGGATATTGATAATATAGTAGGGATAAAGTTTGGCAAATCATACTTTACTTAATTTGGAACAAAAAAATCGTTACATATTTACCTATGTTGATTGAAAAAAAAAGATCTAAACTAAGTAGGTTTTTTAACTAACATTTTCCATAGCACTACACAAAATGCTACGAATTTTCGTAGCACTTCGTAGTCATATACAATTTTTACAACGGAGCGCGTAGACTCCAAGTAAAATATGCAAAGTATAAAACTCACTAAACCAAAAGTATGGCTGTCCTTTTCGTGGTCGTAATACAAGAGAAGGACGGCAATATTTTAGTTATTTGTAGACAAAAAAATCCGAACGTGATAGTGTACAACAAAATACATTTTCAAGATAAAAGAAAAATTGAACTAGACGAACTTATTTTATTCACTGAAACAGGTGTCTCATGGAATATTTTTAACATGCGGTTAATTACCGCCGGCGACGATTCCCAAGATAAACAAGACAAGAATAATATCCCGTTTAAATGTCCAGTATTACTAAAGATAATAAAATGTCTTAATTTTAAAACCCAGCCCGTATCTTCGGGTGTTTTGGGTACGATTTAAGTATGTTCGCTAAATCTATGTAAACCTGTTCTCATTAATCATACTTCATACTAATATTATAAAGAGGAAAACTTTGTTTGTTTGATTGTAATGAATAGGCTCCGAAACTACTGAACCGATTTGAAATTATTTCACTGTTGGGAAGCTACACTATCCCCGGGTGACAGGCTATAATATATTAAAAAAAAAAATTGGGATCCTTACTAAAACTCGAATAATGTAACCGCAATGTATCCGTGCGAAGCCGGGGCGGGTCGCTAGTTGTTTTATATTGTCGTAAGACGCGTTCACACCGTCACAGGAAAAAATCGCCACAAAAATAATCATCTCTTTCAATGTAATCAACACAAACTCAAATCATTAATTGCGAATCAATAATTATAGACATACAGGTTGTAGAATATTGGCAGTGACACCGTAATATTCAGCCATAAATAACATGAGATTTGATGAACCAAAAATACATTCACAAACAAACCATAATAAATAAATAGTACCTATAGTTTGTACTTATATTTTCAAAACCCGCCAACTAAACTTTTTTAACCATCGCAGTTATATATTTGTTTGAACCTTTGAACAGAGTGATTTTATAGAAATGTGTTTTTTTTTTTTTATATGACTATATGTTGTTGGCCAGAGTGGCCATAACAATTTCACCCGGACAGAGGGCGAGCGCAAGTGCGCTCCAGCCAGAGGGGCAGGGGGGCAGCTAGCTCAAGGGCGCCATAAGGGACACGACCTCGGCTTGGGCCGCTGCCAGGAGAGGTGGCGAGGGTAAATCTACCACCGGATCGGAACGCTATAGAAATGTGTTCGGAATAGAAAACATACGGCTAACAATTTTATGTTGGAGGTAGATTTAATTAAAATCCACCCTACGTTTGGTAATTATTTTGAACGGCCGACCTGTTCGCCGCCGCTTTCCAGTGCAAGTTGACCGGTGGCCGGTATCGTACCTAAGTACATCGTGCATTGTTCTCGAGTAATTTTGGCTTCTGCGCCCGCGCTTATTAGTGTTAATATTGAACGTTTCATGGGTTTTGATGCGCGTAGCTCACGAGTGCATTGCGGATATTCGTTATTGGCTCGAATAAGAAATAGTTAAGATAGTGTGGTGACACGTCCTACGCGGTGGTAGTACCTACTGGAGGCCGCCACGCGGTGGATGATGGATTTTGGGATCACTGGACCAGGATACAGTAAATCTTGAACACCTCTTTAGGGGCCCCTTCCCCCCATCTAGACTAGACTGACTGTAAGTGACCCTATAACCTAAAGACCTACACCACACTTGAATCAGGTGAGTAGTTTTATGTATAATCGCACAGGGTTTGTGCTAGTGTTTCCTAAAAATCGATAGTTGATGTATCGATAGTTGACCTCGAAAAATAGTCACAATATCGATAGCCCTATCGATACTATTGAAATTTTACAATACTATCGATAGTATCTATCCAAGAAATTGAGCGATACTATTGATAAAGTGCAATACTATCGATAGTATCGATACTATTGGGTATAGATACTATCGATAGTATCGATACTATCACTATTATGGCTTATTTTACTGCAATCACTGTCGATACTATCGATAGTATCGATACTATCAATAGTTTTACTACAACGGTTTTACTACAATATACAATAACGGGAAGTTACTAGATAATACAACCAATTTTAATATACTAATGAACTAAAATTCCGGTGCAATACTATTGAACTTTGGGTAAATATCGATGTAGTAAAACTATTGATAGTATCGATACTATCGATATTATCGATACTATCGATAGTATCGACAGTGATTGCAGTAAAATAAGCCATAATAGTGATAGTATCGATACTATCGATAGTATCTATACCCAATAGTATCGATACTATCGATAGTATTGTATTGTAAATAGTATCGATAGGGCTATCGATATTCTGACTATTTTTCGAGGTCACGATAGTATTGCCAACCTATCGATAGGCAATCGATAGTAAGGCAACACTAGTTTGTGCCGTCGGGCCGCCGATCCCGGTGTGTTTACGATACAAAATGCATTAGACCTTTTGTGCCTGCTAGGGTATATTTCATAGGCTTATAATGATACAATATCAAGATATTGTAAGATAAGATACAATATCAAGATATTAAATAAATAAATATCGCCAGACTGACACACCAACTGTATGGTCCCAAACTAAGCAAAGCTTGTACTATGGGTACCGTACAATGGACTGGGGGTGATCCCAGTGACACCCAGACCAGGGCAAATTACGAAAAGGCCATTTCCGAAATTTACCCCAGCGGGAATCGAACCCGCAACCACCATGTGCAGTGAGCCGAGCGGCCTACGCTCGAACCACTGCGCTAAGCGGTCGTATTTTGTATCTGTCCCTTGGGTCAGTGGAGTCTAACAACATTAATCAGAGGTATCGTTAACTGAACGAGGTTATCTGTATACTAAGGCCCGTATTAATAAATCTATCTCAAGACAGAGCGATCTAGAGTACGCTTTGACATTTTATTTTGTACTGGTATGACATAAGAATTCCCAAACCACTTTCAGGCTTGAGATTGCCTAAGGCAGCATGGCAAGGCTGCTAGGCGAGTTTGTTCGCATCTATTTGCTTTGGTCAAAGATCAACTAACTATTTTATAATAGTAATAAAGTTACTATTATGACTAATCACTTTCAATCTCGAATGCACTGGTCTACTGCCAGATCTGGTAACGATCTCACATTTTGTCACCACTGAGAATTGTTCTGCAGTATTCTGCACAATGATTTCTTAGTAAGTCGCTCATGCCAAAATTCATTTAATGGTCAATTTATCAATTGATACAAGTAGGTCAACTTGTGTTTTTGTAACCTTGACCTTGCCGTAGTATTGTTTATTGAATATTGAACGCCAAAATAACACACCAACCGTGGTCTCTTACTAAGCAACGCTTGGACTATGGACGCCGTAAAATAGACTGGAGGCGATTGTGCAGAGCCGAGCCGCCCAAACCAAGCGGACGTCAAATTATCATCAGTATTATTTGTTTATGAATGTGTTGTATGAATTCTAAACACATAGTAATGTAATTACCCAGGGTCCCACCATTTACATAAAGTATAAACACGAAAATAAAATTACAGAGTTCACTGAATATTTTATTTACTGGTAACTGTCGCTCATTTTCTTCACAAGCCGGCCTTCCTCGCTGCTCCAAATATCTGACCATGAGTGAGTCAGACGCTCCACAGCTCTGGAAACTTCACAATAGATAAATACAGGGTGTAAGGGGCATCGTAACTAAAACTGATACCATGGATTAAACTCATGATTCTGGACCCCCCCAAAGTTGCAATTTTCCGTCGATATTTTATGATATATGCTAAAAAAAAATAATTGATTTTAGCGTAAAATCATTATACAAATCTATCTTAAGTGATTTTACATGAATAAATCAATAATTACTATTTGAGACATAAACTACAATGTAAATTAAGACTTAATACGCTCGACCATTTCAAATTTAGAGAACTTAACTTTAAAAAAAAAAACAATATACTATAGCCCATGTAAATTCAACATTTGTTTACTTTAAATATTGAAAAGTTATAAATTTTATATTCAAATGGAAACCTTCAAACTGGGAATAGCTGACACAGTTTTCGGGAGAGGTTACAGACTGTAAAACTAAAAGTCAACATAATTCAGCGGGCGAGCTAAACAAACACGAATATTATGTCAAATTATGAATAGATTTTATTGGCGAATATCATACACTACCTACATACCTATCTAGTTCGTACTAGTAAATATTGATCACTAGCTGTGCCCGCCGACTTCGTCCACGTAGTATTTACCTTAACAAAAATTTCGGGATTATCGGGATAAAAAGTATCCTATGTGTTAATCCCGGTTATAAACTATCAGTGTTCCAAATTTCATCGTTCAGTAGTTTTTGCCTGAAAGGGTAACAAACATCCACACTCACAAACTTTCGCATTTATAATATTAGTAGGATTAATGAAGATACGGTCGGATAGAATACTTCGATACTACTAGATAGAATAATAGTGTAACACTAAAATAAGACCTTTTATATGGAAGCTGTAGGTACCGGTATATAGGTACCTAAAACCTTATTTGTTTTGCTTGATAATATTTGGAAATATTTATAGGTCTGCAACAGCGCGCATTGGCGGTATAAAAAGGATCACCTCTCGCGGTTATAAGATCATTCTAAGAGGTTGATCGTGGCATTTATCATACTCGCAAGACTTCAGTGAGCCGTGACTGATCGAATTGTAGCGAGACGAGCCGACGAATGTGGCTGTCAACGAAGCATATCATTGCAGTCGATATAGATACATGCGATCCAGAGTTCGAAAGGTTGAATTCACAAACATTTACGCGTTTTTAAACTCCATCTTTCATTTCATTCATGATAGAGTACTGAAATACATGTGGAAGGTTAGTTCTTGCGTTATGCTATGTGCGCACACGGAGTTTCCTAAACAGAATTGTTCCTAGTAGTGAACACCTGCATGAGAAAATGCCTCGATATTTCCGTAGTCATTATTTTTTTTACATAATTTCATTTTCGTATTAGCCTATAGGTATTTTCCGGGCCTAAGCAAAGCCCACCCCATTTCTCATCCACTTTGCTCTGTCTAGGACAATATCCAGCCACGTCTTTCCCACATAGGCAGGTATCTGAGTCACTTCCCCACCGTCTCCAGGGTGCTGCTCTTAGCAACGATAATCGATATATCGTGACATTCGTATTTTCGAATCCTTCTCTAAATTTCATATTTTTTACCGTCGTATATCGTCTGAATTAACGATACTTTTGTATTGTTCGTTCAGTAATCCATACTACGTTGGCAAAAAAGTTGGAATTTAGAGTAGGATTCAATACTACAAATGTCACGATATATCGATTATCGTTGCTAAGAGTAGTAAACCTGGGTCGACTCAGACAATACGACATTATTATTTCATAAAATTTCTAAACACTAATATACGTGAGAGTAGAACTAGAAATCCAAGAACGTTATGTTCTATAAATACTGGAATGATATGGTAGATAAGTATCGTAGATAGATATTGGAGATGTTGGGAAATTCCTCGCCAAACTGTGACTCGTACAAAGTAACTGTAACCTTCACAAAGAGGGAGACAAGAATACCGCCGGTGAACCAAACGGACTATTCATAGACGAAATCATAGCAACAGAAGGCCTTAGCATAAATATTTTTCACACAGATTATCACCTGTCTTATTCGCACTCAAGCGGAAACGCATCGGCCGTCTCTTTCGCGATGGCCCCAAGCCAAATGCACGTCAAGCAGTTACGAAATATAAAATCTAATTATGAAAAATGTATAAATAATATTGCACTTTCAAATATGTGATTGAGATAGGGCCAATGTTCGATGAAAATGAAACTGAGGACCAGTCTTAAGCCATATTATTCTCGGAAACTATTATTTTAAAGGTGTGATGTACCATAGTATGAAGTTACCATATTACTTACATGTTACTGCGCTTGGCGCAGTTTTTCGAGCGTAGGCCGCTCGGCTCAATGCACATGCTGGTTGCAGGTTCGATTCCCGCTAGGATCAATTTCGGAAATGACCTTTACATAATTTTCCCTGGTCTGGGTGTCACTGGGATCGCCCACAGTCCATTGTGCGGTACGCATAGTACAAGCATTGCTTAGTTTGGGGCCATACAGTTGGTGTGTCAGTCTGGCGATATTTATTATTTACTTACTAGAAGTTCCATTAGAACTGCTAAGGTGGGTAGCCTAGGGCTCTTCTACGGTCCTCTCCTCAACAAAGTCGGCCAGCTTAGGCTTAGCCTATAGAAGTATAGATGCTTGCAATACCAAAGGCAATGCTCGCATGTTGCCGACCTAGAAAGGAGTGGGACAGAGGGAAGGGAAGGGGAGGGAAGGGGAGTTGGGCAGGTTTTCTCACTCATCTTACGAAATACCCACTTTACGCCGATCTTCTGTGAGAGTGAGGTACTATCCCGATCGTATTAGCCATTGGTAACAGCTTGGCTCTACCAACGCAAACAAGAGCATACCTATTTATCTATCATACGAGTATTGTTTTTAAAAGAACTAAGAGCTTTGTGAAACAGGTGGACGCAATGACCTCCAAGATCAACTATTCGTAGTGCAATCAATTCAGATTTCAAAACAATTGCAATAGTTTTGCGAGGTTTAGCACGGTCAACGAGGACGATACGAAGTGTTTATTTTTAATTTACATTGCGGTTTCCGCAGAATAACCACCAATTTATAAAATGGCCGCCGGAATGTTGGTGGTGGCCGACTTGAACTCTGACATCATGAACATTTCGAATCGCTTATCGTTGGCCGTAATACTTCAGAACTTACATGAATTTGTCATGTTCGTTTTTGGGCGGTGTTATTTAGAATAACAGACATTAAAATCGCTAAGATTCAAATCACGCAATTTGCAATAGGTATGCATCGTAATAATGACGTAGGTGTCTGTTTTTAAGGTTATATTTGTTTAAAAGCATTGACGAAATTTGAGTATCACAAATTTTAGTTTGTCTCAAAATGTTATTCTTTCACAATTTTTATTTGCGTGTTCTCTGCCATCTCTGTTTGTTCTACACTCATTGGCAGCCGACTTGAACGCACTCAAATTTGAGGGTTAGGTACTCAGAGTTCACGCGCCGTCCAAAAAAATACAGTTCGATGACGTTTCAGTCAGCCAAATGGGTCTGAAATCGATTTCAAGTCTGAAAAATGGAGTTATTCTATGATATTGTTTCAAATAGCTATGCACTGAGTAATATGCGATATTTAAAACAATAATTAGTTTGTCTTCTTCACAAATATTTGCAGCAACGGAAACTAGTGCCCGCGAGCTTGCAGTTCTCGTGTTTTCCATCAACAACGGCCATGTCCCCAGCGCCGCAATTACTCACAATGCCACTGTTTATTTTAAAATTCTAAACATTTTGGCACAAGTGCAACGGATTTGGGCCGTTAGAGAAATTAGCGTCGACAGACGCACGCGCAGGTAATACTTTAATTTGTTACACCATCCAAAATATTCTACTGTTTAATTAATTTGACAACGCCTTGTTGTACATCTGAACAATGTCTGTAATCCACATTTGCGTGTATTTAGAACACTGTGTTGACCTCTTTTTGATCGTTCTAGTTGTTTTTGTAATTGGTTCTCCTATTGTCTTGTACAACCCATCAGATTTTTATGATTTACATCTCATTGGTTTAAAATATATTTTTTTCTGATTATCCACATCGGCTATTGGCTAGATGTAAATCTTAAATAACTTATCCCCAACCATAAGTTTCAATGATAATTTAAAGATGTGCTTTAATAAACAGAAAAATAATGATCTTAGACCCAGCAACGCTTGTAACGAACAATAGTCTGAATACTGTAATTATGTATTTCGTAATTATCTTTTTGTAAACAAACGTTTATTTCCTGTGATTTTCCTTCAGTTAGTTTACACAGGAATTACTGTTTTAACGCAAACCCGTCACGATTCATTGGCGTTTCCTTCGCTAAGTAAACACTAGTTTTATAACTAACTTTATGTTCGCCCCGTGGCTGGTTTTATTAACTGCGGCTCAGATTTATAACCCACGTGGACTTGAAAATAATTAGAAAATTTATTACATTAAATGTTGGTGTTCATAAATTAATCATTTCAATGTAATTTAGAAGTTTTCGTCTGAAAATGAACATTAACTTTAATCTAGACGGACAAATTTAAATAAATAATAAGAAATAGTAGTTATAGCTGCGTATGAGTCTCGGATTTCTGTCCAATTTCAATATTATCTCGAATTTGACAATTTAGTTCTACCAAAGCTCACATATGGGATAGCTCAACCGGGTAGTACCTCGCTCTCACAGAAGATCAGCGTAAAGAGACGAGTGAGAGAGCCGAAAGACCAACCCCTTTTCCTCCTTCTATTCTTCTACCCTTCAAGTCAGGAACGTGCAAGCAATACCTTTAGTATTACAAGCATCTATAATATATGTTACCTGCTTAACATCAGGCGGGTCGTAACATTGTTAGCCGACTTTGTTACGTTTCAAAAAGTGGATAATTTTCTTCGAAATCATCCTATTGTCTCTTAATTAAACTCGCGCGGGCTCCAAGACAATTGAGCTTTCCCCGGGTATCCTCGAGGGTCAAACTTGGTTTGCCTGAGTGACAGTGGTAGGTATGTATCCCGGGCCAAGTCCCATATAATGACTTACCTTGTGGTCAATTCACAATTAGATATCGTTTTGCAGAAGGGAATCAAGCCACATGCACAGCTGTAGACCAAAAACAACCTTGTATTAGTGGTTCTAGGTTGGTTTCAGTTGGCAAAAGTGTTTGTGGATTGATTCCATTTTTCAAAACTACGTCCAATTTGATATCGTTTTGCAGAACGGAATCAAGCCACAAGCACTGCTGTAGACCAAAACCAACCTTGTAATAGTGGTTCAAGGTTGGTTTCGTTTTGCAAAAAAGTGTGTGGGTCGGTTCAATTTTGCAAACTTGCGTCCAATTTTCCTCTGCCCCACCTGACGCATAGTATTTACTGTGGGCGTGACGCACTGTTGATATATTAGTCTATTTCTGCTGCGAACTGCAGGCTAAATGATTTCTAGCTATTAATAACACCCTCTTGTACTGGCAATGCTTTTTATAGGAGTATTAATTGTACTTATTTTTAGTTTATCGCATTACCCCGTTTCTAAATCAGTTTGCTGATGCAATCGCTGTGGATCTATAGGTGCGTAATGAAAATGGTATTCTGATGTTATACGACGCATTACGTTGTCTGCAAAATGATTTAATTGAAATCTATATGTTAAGTTTGAGTATGAGACAGTATACCCAGCTAACATGATGAAAGATTAAAGTTTTTTAACTCGGCAACTCCTCCTGATAGCCGCTAAAGCTGTTTAGGAGTTAGCTCTCGTTAAGTAGTTTAGTAAGTAGTCACTCGCAGTTTATTTATTTTATTTATATAAACAACCGTTCAAATAAAATATCGCACAGACTGACACACTGACTGTATGGCCACATCTAAGCAACGCTTGTACTATGGGTAACGCACAATGGACTGGGGGCGATCCTAGTGGTTCGAGCGTAGGCGGCTCGGCTCACTACACCGGGTGGTTGCGGGTTCTATTCCCGTCAGGGTAAATTTCGGAAATGGCGTTTCGTAATTTGGCCTGGTCTGGGTGTCACTGGGATCGCCCCCAGTCCATTGTACGGTACCCATAGTACAAGCGTTGCTTAGTTTGAGACCATACAGTTGGTGTGTTCGTCTGGCGATATTTATTATTATTAGTATTTATATTAAAGGCTAATGCCCCGTTTTACAGTTATCTCTGTTAAAATAAACCTAGTATATTTTAAAGTGTCAGCATGTTACATCTAGACTGGACACGTCACACCCACAGCTATTAGGCGACTGTCCAGCAGACTAAAAGCTGTCTCTGAAAGCTAGCTAATAGATTTTTTTTATTTAAAACGGCATTTAGCAATGCCTATGTACTGGGCATTAGATACAGCAAAAGGAACCATAGCTAATTCAAATAAGGTTCAAAAATACATTTAAAAATACATCCTAGTTTTGCAAACCGTAGTTCAGTAGAACGGACGAGTGATTGCATGTCCGTTCAATCCATCGCAAAGTACACGTACGAAGTCGTTAATGAAGGTTTAAATTAATAATTCAGAGCCCAAAAAACAAAACTTATATTAACATCATTATTAATTTACAATAATTATCCTAACAATATTCAATCATGTCAAGAGACACAAAAACTGGTTTTCCCAAAAAGTGGCGCCCATCATGGGACTTTGGACACGTTAAATTTTCATACAATCCATTATTGTCATCGCTTCACAATGTGCGATTGTTTTTCTCGAATTATTTGCAGCAAACAGCTGAGCAGTTATTATTCAAGACAAGATATGACAGCGGACTCCAACGGATCCACCTACATTCGCACTTGAACGCTAATTATACACAGTCACCCACCATTTAGCTAATTGGACGACACGTTAGCTCATTAAAAATACTGTGAGAAACATCTAAACAATGATTATTATATTGTTTTCTTATATTTACGCGAATACTACACATTGAAATAAAACTATTTTTCGGATTTTATCGCGTTTATTAACTTTAAGTTCCCGACGTTTCAGTTGCTTTACAGCAGCCATGGTCACGGGGGGACTGAGGTGTTAGACGTCCTGATGTCATAGTTAGTAACTGGGTACCCTCATATTTAGTTGTTGTTTGCGGTCCGATCCACGCAGAGAGTGCTCACAGTGTCTCGAGGTCTTGCAATGGTACACTTGGTTTTGGATTTAATTATAACGTTGTATTAAACGTCGGGAACTTAAAGTTAATAAACGCGATAAAATCCGAAAAATTGTTTTATTTCACTGATTATTATTCAAGAATGTTGTTTTTCGAAGAGTGAATTATTTGTGTTACTTAGGGAAATAGAAAAAGGTTGGGTTCAAATGTTTATTGATGTCGTAGTTCTTGTTTATACTCTAGAATAAACTCAAACAACAAAAATAACAAACATTTAATCTATCACTATTATTGCTGTTAAGTTATAATCAAACTAGGTGTCGGTGAAGATGAATCAGATAACTCTTGTAAGTTTCACTTTTACCTAAGAATGTTATCTACCATTACGTATACAAATTAACAAAAGCATACAGTACAAAAAATATTATTTCTGTAAAAGATTTTTGTACGTTTTTATTAAAGTTACCAACATTTTGAGGATTTAAAAAATATGTATTTTTTTTGTTTACTAGCTGACCCGACAGACGTTGTCCTGTCTTAACTTCGAATATTGAATTCGAATTGTTCCGTTCAACTTTCTTATTTTTTTCTTTCATAAGAACCTTCTGACAATAATAAACACAACAAAAAAATAATTAGCGAAATCCGCCCATCCGTTCCATCCGTTCACGCGTGATGCGATGACCAAGGAAATAGAGATTATTTTTCTATAAATAGAAGATAGATAGATCACAGAATACGATCGCTTTGTAAAGTTTTGATGTCAATAAAATAGATATAAAGAAATTAACTGGACATTACCAGTTTTATCATAATCCTTAGGTAAAGCATCCGACAGTAACTCAGCCAGGTACTTTTGACTAAGTGAGTCATCGATCCCTATATAAATGAACGTCGATGCGCGTGCGCACCTCGCGCCAAATCGTGAGATGTAGTAATTGATCAGTTGTTTATCTATTGGTGTATTTGTACAAACATATGTGGACGGCGCACTGGTCTTATTCTAGTTAGAAAAATATCTAGATACAAATCGGGCCGGTAAACAGACTGACATTTTGATGATAGATGATCTAGATCTGTTAATTGTTTACATTTCCTCAAATCAAATAGCCACATAAAATAAACTTACAGCGTGATCTTAAATCTATAATGAAACTAGCAGTTACCCCCCGCACCCCGCCCGCTACGGTTAAGAAGTTAAGACATTAATAATTAAATCTACTTACTTTTCAACCCAAATTTTATATTACTTAATAATTTTTTTTGTCTTTGAGTGATGCTCGATCCAACTAACAAACCATTACTTTTATTTCAATTGCCACTTATAAACACGCATCCATATTATTATTAGTTGACTTGTTTAGAAAACTTTTAGAACTTTAGAAATCTTTATAACCGCTGGATTAAGTTGTAGTTGTTACTTATTGAGTACCCGCAATGGCTGGCTGGATGATTCAGAAGTAATTCTACAAAGCTTGGTGCATGAGGGAGCAGATTGCGACCACAGCTAAACCCTCATGACGATTTCAATAAGGAGGAGGTGCAGAGGTAGAGTCCCGTCATCCTCACAATCGTGTGGATCGAGGTTCTTCAGGGAGCATACCTTAGATTCCGTTAGCAGTATTTATTTCAGATATTAAGCCCTGCAACCTTTGGCTCAAACCCATGTCACCAAGTATTCGCTATTAAGGCTCACAAGTCATTAAAACCCGAGCCAACACTTAATACGAGCATAAATTACTGTTATTTGCAATCTACAGAGTTGCGAAATAGTCTTTAGAGCCGGTCAAATAAAAACCTCAACGCTAATCCGTCGCGATACTTCTAATTCCCTCTCTGTTCTATTCTGTCTGCACATTATCTTTGGATAAACTTGATCGTCTCAATATAATCATCAGGTACTAATTAACATGAAATAACAACCAAATTTTAATGTTTAAATTTATGGGCAATTCTAACAATCGCGAATTAACTGAAGCCCTGTATTTTATTTACGTTGATAAAAAAACTATCATTTTCATAAGTAGTCATGAGTAGGTATGCACACCCCACTAAACTAGTTTTCTCATTTTATTTAAATACCTAAATGTGAGTGAGATTTGATTTTTATTTACTATTAGTTATTTAGTCACAATGGTGTTGCCTGCTCATATTTTTTATGCTGTTCCTGAGTATGTACACCATCTTAAATTTATTGAAAAGAGTAACCATTGAGTTTCTTGCCGGATCTTCTCAGTGGAAGCAGCATTCCGAACCGGTGGTAGATTCTGCCTATTCATAAATGCTTTGTTGGCTTACGTGAATAAAAACAATTTTGAGTTTTGAGTCAAATTTTAAATAGAAACATATTCAATGATGTATGTCCTCATAATACCAGGATGTTTGGTCTCGCCACCCGAAATAATCTTATATTGTGGGAAGCTCGCGCGTTTACTTGTTTGCTCTGAAACAATTGTTTAAAATAGATTTCCTGTGAAACCATTCATGTTTTCTGATATCATGATAATTCAATAAAGTTTCTAGGAATGCAAATTTGATGTACAAACTGTAGGAGATGAAAACTTTTTTATATCTATATTCTGAACTATATTATGGAAATGACTTGTCTATAGATTCAAGTCTTCTCCCAAATTATATTGTAGTCGACCTCATGTTTACTCTTATTTGATAGATTTCCAATGCATAGTGATCTGCTTTTAAACATAACTAGTTGGTATACCTGCTATTCCATCAAAGTGAGAGAGTCGTAACCATAATGTTTACGGCTTTGGACTGCCTGTCAACCTTTAAATTAACAAAATATATGTTTTTATATATTATATACTAGCGGCACGCCCCGGCTTCGCACGGGTACATTGCGGTTACATTATTCGAGTTTTAGTAAGGATCCCTATTTTTTTTGAAAATATATTATAGACTATGTCACCCGGGGATAGTGTAGCTTCCCAACAGTGAAATATTTTTTCAAATCGGTTCAGTAGTTTCGGAGCCTATTAATTACAATCAAACAAACAAAGTTTTCCTCTTTATAATATTAGTATGATTACATTAATAAAGAAGACCGCTTGGCGCAGTGGTTCAAGCGTAGGCCGCTCGGCTCACTGCACATGGTGGTTGCGGGTTCGATTCCCGCCGGGGCAAATTTCGGAAATGGCCTTTTCGTAATTTGTCCAGGTCTGGGTGTCACTGGGATTGCCCCCGGTTCAATGTACAGTACTCATAGTACACCCATTGCTTGGTTTGGTCCATACAGTTGATTGTGTCTAGCGATATTTATATAAAAAAAAATTTATTAAATATCAATAGTCTATAAAAGTGTCAAAGATTCTAATCTCTAAGAACCCGTGCACTATTCAACAATCAATTCACCAATTCATGTTGCTAACAGTACGCGTTGACACAATTCACTTGCTGATTTATTAGTCACCTGACTTCTCCAGTTGCCAACGGGCGAATCCGCGGACGTTGAAGAAAAATTTACGGCGCAATCTGATTTACGAGCGACAATAAAGCTGGACCCACTTGTTTGTCGGATTCGCGAGCAAAGCAACACACAATTATAATCTTACATTATTCTTGGTGTTTGAATAAGTCCAAGATTCTGTTTTGGAACACAATTTATCTCGGGCTAAAATAGCTGTAGATTAACATTTCGTGCTCTCTGCGCCTGAGTTCGTTTGCTTTCGTCGTTATATTTTATCTGACGGCAGCTTTTTAATTTATCTGTACTAAAGTTAAATAATAATATGCCTGGTTTTTTGGGGTAGTTCGGTGAAGGAACAATTCATGAGGACACCTACATGTCTTGGAAAATCTATCAAATTTTCAAAATACATGTGAAATCTGCAAACCGGTACTGGGCCAGCGTTGTGGATTATGACCTTTATCCCTATTGTAATGAGGGCAGGCCCATGCCCAGGAGTGGGACACAAAAAAGAGTTACTTAATTATTAATTGGCGATGTGTAAAAAAATTGGTAGACTTTGACTGCAGCGATAATGATAAATTGAGTAACTCAAGAATTACTCTGACTCAAGAATGATCAAAAATTACTCTGAATGAGAGTCTCTTTTCCTTTCATTATGGACTAAACATAATTTATGAAGCTACATTAATCCTAAAACAATGTTATTAACACGCACTATATTATCTACAATACTAAATGCAATACCATCATTATCACGTTCTAAATGTTTGAACAGGACGCCTACATTTGTATTCACTTCAGTCACACTCAAGAAGTTTACAATGTAAGCTTCTGGGTCATACTAGAATTGGTGTCAGCCGATTCATTCTCAAAACATTCAAATGCATTAATACTACCACCTGGATTAACCTTTATCAGAATATTCGCAACAATACCATCAGCACCATTAGATCAGATTCTATGTTCAGCGGAAAACACCTCTGCATCGATAACGTCACCACATGACGAGTCCGTTATCCAACCGGCGGTTGCAACTGCCCACGCGCATTCCGGCCCGCCCGCCTCGGCCCGCCGCCAAAATTTTCATAGTTTAGTTACGATTTCGAAAACGACCCGACGCGTCCCGCCGCCGGCGATATTACCGCCCGAATTCTCTGACTAATTTCTTTTAACCTTCGTCAAGTTCTCGAACGTCGCTTAGCGATAGTACTTTACGTGAATTGTGTTTTGACTTAAGTGTGTCGTGACACTATTGGATTACTTGTTTTTTACTGTTGGGTATGTATACTTTTATTATTTTATAAATGCTATAGTTTTCTTGTTTTGAATTTGAATCTTGAAATGAAATCTAATATTTTTGGAGCCTGAAATGTATAGGACCAAGCATAGAGCCTTGGGGTAAGCCATAATGTTTCAAAATAATTTCATTACTTTCATGATGCAATAAAATATATTAATCATCAAATTTATTCAGGCCACCGAACTGCGTTACTAAAAATAAAAATGCATCATCAAATCTAAAAAATGTATCCAGAAAATTTGGTGTTAGGTAATCAAAAGGAAGTTACAGTTGTAAGTTATAAAATTTTCTTCATCGGAGTGCCGCGATTCGAGCTTCAGAGGCCTTCAGCGGTTACAGAAATAGACCGAGACGATCGTCGGTTTCGTTCACACTCGAGACACCCACTCAGTTACACTTCACCTTGCGATGGCGCTGACCGCTGTGACTCACTCCACTGGAGACCATTACAGTTACAGCCAATGATGCCGTCATGATGTATGGATTTCAGCTCGTGATTGATGGTCCTCAGCTGTTCATGGATGCACTTGGCTTTTGGGGTGTGTTAATATGATTGATGTAAAGATCACGATGTGGGTAAATTAATCATTATGATTTGGATGAAATATAGGATGGGAAGGCATGTCTTAGTCAATCTAACCAATATTCAAAAGACATGTGAAATCCACCAACTCGCTCTGGGCCAGCGCGGTGGATTATGGCCTGAATCCCCCTTGTATTAAGGGGAGGCCCGTGCTGAGAAGTAGGACGTTAAAAGGGGTACATTATTATATTATTATTATATGATGGTTAAAGTAAAACGTCTCATATCTTTTATGTAGGTTGATATTGATTTTAAAGATAATGGTGAAAACATACTGTTCTGAAAAATAATACAGTTAAAACTTAGGGTAGCAATAATATAATTTTATCGTAAAAGCAAATACGAGTTTGTTATTTCAATGTTGTATTTTTTAACATTATTATTAGATATATATAGTACAGTATTGCTAAATATTTTTACTGTGAAGATAGACTAAAAACTTATATTTTTATTTTGCCTCAGTATACCAAATTCTGAGTCAAAGTATGGATTGTATTCTCTAACGACTAACACAAGTAAAAGTCCTAAATTATTTTAACTAATACTAACTGTTTGACTTAACTAAACCAATGTTAATTTTTAACTGAGTTAACAAACCAGTGGTTAAGTTAGTACCAACGCCCGGCTTCTTTTAGGATGTTGCCAAACTTTACTTTAAATAATCCCATAAATACAATTTCCTACTTATATTATGGTGAAAAAATGTTTCCTTAACGTCTCTTGTCTCCGACTAACACATCGGCATATATATATTTTTTTTAATATCCTAAGTCTCGTTTTTTTTAATTATCGTAAGTTTTTTAGTTATTACTAGTCCCGCCACACACTCCCACCACTGTTACTCCTGTAATCCAGGATCAACAATGATGACGTCGAGGTTCGACCCTCGACGAGTCCCAGGGAAAATTAATTTGAATTAAACTCTTACCTCACCTTCGTTTCTTGTCGTCTTTCAATGTAATCTTTATACTCATATATCTTCTCTTCTTCACCAGGTTGAAGAGTGGTCTTCCCAGCGGCAGTGTTAACCCGGCCGCCTGCGTAATGACCCACAGCTAGCACAATGGGGGTGACCGACGACTTAGCCCCGAGCTTCACTCAGAAACCGCAGCTCAGGCAGGAGGATGACGGCAACAAACTTATATTCGAGTGCCAACTCGTGGCGGCTCCGAAACCCGAGATCTGCTGGTTCAGAAGCGATGAACTACTCAAGGAAGATACGAGGACTAAGTTTAAGTGAGTAGTTTTGACTTAATGGTGCGGTCACACTTACCAAGCAGTAGCACGAGGTAAATGCTTTGTCTTACTCCGAATGACCATGCATCTCAGGCCAGACGTAAAACTAACTAATCAGGTATACCCTGCTCTGTCCTCGTGATTTCTAGATTCAAGTCACGTTCACGTTCATGTCTTCGTGATTCGTAGGTCGTGATATCTAGACACAGCAATTGTATAGAAGAGACTGCGATGACTTGATACAAAGATATTTTTTGAGACTACCGTCTTCCTGGAAAATAATCTTAACATAGTATAAAATACGTAATCTTTGTTATCAAAAACACAACCTAATGGGTCATCTAAAGCGTTTTCGAAACGGTTGTGGTAATAATTGTGGTAAATATTGGCGATATTTAACTTTTACAAGAGTAACTGACAGACTCAAGGGCATGTATTCTGAAAACCATAAAACGTAGCTATAAATTACATAATACATATATTTAAATGTCATGTAAAGCTCTTGTTGAGGTCAACCGCTGCAGATGATGGGACATATTCAGCGACTTGACCCCAACAGGTGCAGGAACTATTGTTAATATGAAAATAATCAATGGATTATATTATCATAGTAGGTCAAATAAATGATTTAAAGATAGATTAGCACTTAATGTAGTCCTTAAAATATGCCTTATTTTTCGCATAGCTCTATCAAAGTGAGAGTGAGTGGATCTGTTCCAAATCAGATCCAGACCATATCACAAAAAAATCTAAGTGCTCCCTAGACAAAATAAAACAGTACAGACCATCCCTAAGACTAGCCAAACCTATTTATGACCATTAGGTCAACGTTCGATGTCGTTTGGTTTACGATTTGTTTGTCCTACCCTCCCTTTGATGTGATGGAGAGTCGGCTGACACACTTGGCACCAGATGTGGTCTAATAATAATATTATAATGAGTAAAAATTGGGATTTAACGTGGAAACAATTTGTTGCTAAGTACCTATCTATTGTATTAGATAAATATGTATTAAATAAACGACCGCTTGGCGCAGTGGTTAGAGCGTAGGCCACTTGGCTCTCTGCACATGGTGGTTGCGGGTTCGATTCCCGCCGGGGCAAATTTCGGAAATGGTCTGTTCGTAATTTGCCCAGGTCTGGGTATCACTGGGTTCGCCCCCAGTCCATTGTACAGTACCCATAGTTCAAGCGTTGTTTAGTTTGGGACCATGCAGTTGGTGTGTCAGTCTGGCGATATTATTATTATTGGTACGTATATGTACCTATGTTAGTATTACAGGGGTGTAAAAGTCGCGAGTTGCCGTCTACGTAAAATATGGGGTTAGGGGCGTAAAACACATGGTAGAGCAACAGCTCTACCATTGTACAAAGTATTTTTAATACCAAAGGCCTTGCTTGCACGTTACCGAATTGAAGGGGGATAGGACAGAAAGGATTAGAGGAGGCCTATGTCCAGCAGTGGACAAGCGTAGGCTGATGATGATGATGATGATGAGGACAGAAAGAGGGGAACATAGGGGGTTTGACTTCCGGCTGTCTCATTCATAGTATGAAACGCGGGTATAATAGCTACTTTACATTGGTCTCTTGTGAGAGGTTGATCATGAGTCGAGCCAACCCGTATATGAGCTGAAGTTTATCGGCTTAAGGTTGGCTCTACCATTGGGATCTCATGATCATTGGCAAGATGACCTCTTTTTTATCAATGCTCGTCATATATTGTCCAGTGACTCTACTATATTCCGCAACTGCAGTATCGAAAAGTTCTTAATCGATTATGGTTTTCGTTAGCTGTTTAGTCTTAATCCGTTTGGATTTAAACTGTTGATACTGAATATTTTTCTCGTCAACGAGGTTCAATGACCTCGGTAATATAAAATAATATAAAATTCTCACGTTATTGATCAATTATAGTGGCATTATAGTTGGAACTAATTGTCAAAGCTCGAAGTACAAAATATACTCCAATTGTATTATCATTCGAGCCAAACGACATAAGTGACATTTAAATTTACTAAAATAATAGTCTTAATTGTTTCCAAGTGTCTTACAAAACTATAATCGCTAGAGATGACCTCAAAATTACGCAAATAGAGCTGTGCCGCTTCAAAGCAGTGCCACATGAAACGCGTCTTATTTTCCATGTTTTATTGCTTTGAAAAATATTATCTTTTCCATTAATCTTCAGATTTTGAGATCTTTCCAACTGTGACAGACAGCAGTGGTATGTAGGATGATCGTTATCCTATTTAACATTATGAGAGAAGGAGAAAAGTAAAGAGAAAACATCTAGGTACCTAAAGAGGTACCTAGATGTTTTCTCTTTAATTTTCTCACAACAACTAAACATAGGTATTTTTTTTGCAACTGGTCCTGGCACACACTCCTACCACTGTTACTCCTGTAAACCAGGATCGACTATGGTAAGCAATAATGACGTCGAGGTTTGACCCTCGATGAGTCGCGGGGAAAAGATAAATTGTCTTGGAACCCGCGCGAATCTGATCCAAAGAAATAATAGGAGGACATGCAAGATAGCAAATCCTGTTACTTAAACATAGGTATACCTTGGTAATAGGGCTGATTATAATTATAGTTGCACGTACTAAACATGAATGAACTGTTTTTACGATGGGAGAGCCTTTTTTTTTTTTTGTTTTCGCTGGGAAATGCTGTTACGCATTCCACCTGAGCTCGGGGGAACTCATACGGATATGTGGGACTCCTGGACGACTGTCCAGCCTACCCACTAAAACCCAGCGGTCTGACCGGGTGAGACACCCCCGTCCGTCCAGGGACTTGGCTTGACCATGGGGCCCCCCGACCCCTTAGCCCAGGCCCCTCCCTCCACTACGGCGGCGGCAGGAGATGCGCATAGCGTCTCTGACGATGGGAGAGCCAAACTGAACCCAATTGACCACAGATCATAATATACGGACTGGCTTTACTGGGGTAATACCACCCTCTCACAGAAGATCGGCGTAAAGTAGGTAGCTATTATAGCTGTGTGTATAACGTTGAGTGGGAGAGCCGGAAGTCTAACTACCCCTTCCCTGCTCCTCCCCTATCCTAATTTCCACTCCTCTTTAGGTCGGCAACGTGCAAGCAATGCCATTGGTTTTGCAAGCATCTATAGGCTACGGTGACTGCTTAACATTAGGCGGATGCCGATTTTTTCATAAACAAAATTAATTGTAATGCTATCCCTCTTATCTTCGTATCGTATAAGTAAGACAGATATATTTTCACTCAAATTTAGTTAGGGGAGAATGGGGAGTATTGATGGTCGTGAGATCGCTTGAAACTTTGCAAATAATGTTTTTTTAGCGTTTGAATGATCAGAAAGACATACGTTTTTGTTTCATCCGATTTGAAGTCATTTTCAGTTACATCCATTACATGCGGCTAATTTAAAAAAATTAAAACATTATTGCAAAATTTCTAGTTAATTCACGACAATGGATACCTACTCTCCATTGTTTACATTAAACCACGCCTGGATCCCAGCCTATACTGGGTACCTACATAGCTTCAGTTGCATAGCTTCTTTTGCTTCATCCATATTAATACATTTTTCATGCTCTTGTGCTGGCTGAATGTATTACATACTTGATTGTGGGTTCAGATCGCTGTAGTGGATGGACTCTTCTCACGAATTATTTTGTGTGCATACCACTTTCCTAACTCCGGAGCGCCTGAGGCGGTAAAAACCGGGATGGGTGTTTACTGTACTCGGATATAGGTACTGCAGTAGTCTTATTTGGGTAGCGTCGTGTAAGGACCAGTTTTTTTTAACTACGCTACCCATATTCGGACGTTAAGTGACTCTATTTCCGACTTCATAGAGTAGCATATTAATTGACGACATATGCTAGCTAGTGACATTACAACAGAGCGCTTCTGGTCGTGTTTCCGAGGACACGTTAAGCAGTCAGTCCCGGCTATCGTTAAGCCATGTCGGAGGCGGTCATGAAAACTTTCACACTAGAGTGGGCTCATATGATAAGAAAGAAAATACCACATGACTTAACTATCTCAACATTGGATACATCGCCATATTAAAATTCGTGACAGCATCTGACAGCTTACATTATATTCCCCTTAAGGTGAAGGCGCCTGTCTAGCCCGCGGAATTCAAAATTTTCGAGTATTTTTATAGTTTATCCAAAATCTGAAAAAATTTAAGACAACATTTTGTGATTTGCGACAAACACAGTATGCAGTGCGTTTATTAATACATTTATTTTACTCTAAATATTATCACGGTGGATATGATACTAGTAAGTCACTAAATATACAAAAATTGCCAGATTATCTGGATAGCTGTCGTTCTTGAAATGTTTTAGAGTAAGTTGGATATATTAATAAATGCACTGCACACGGTCTTTTTCGCGAATTAAAAAAAGGTGCCTTTTATATTTGTCAGATTTTGAAAATTTTCTAAAAACCTCAAAAAATTTTAACTTCGCGGGCTAGATGGGCGCTTTGGCCTTAATAATAAACGTGGTATAGCGTGGTATATCTTTCTGTCATCAGTAGTTTGACATTTGATAGAAGAAGACAAAGCATGGTGTAACTATACAGCCCCTAAACGTTTATAAATAAGAGGGTAAGTCTCCGATCATTGCATTCATGATGATGAAAGAAGTTTAATCCTCAACTTACTTCCGCTTTCTAAGAAAATCTCTTCCTCAATGTAAATTAACACAATTAGTCTCAAAGAAAACACTGTTACAATTCAGAACAGTTTACAAATACCGCTAGCGCCCCACTTTTCCTGGAAGTGGTGTAGGTGCTCCGGTCTCGGAACTCTACATCACTGACTATTTTAATCACACACTGTAAACTCACAGCTACAAATTTAAGTGTTTCATCCATATTAATAAGTATCGTATCGCCATACTGACACACCAACTGGCTGGTCCCAAACTAAGCAACGCTTGTACTATGGGTACCGTACAATGGGTTGGGGGCGATCCCAGTGACACCCAGACCTGGGCAAAATACGAAAAAGCCATTTCCGAAATTTGCCCCGGCGGGAGTCGAACCCGCAAACATCACGTGCAGTGTCGAGCGGCCTACGCTCGAACCACTGCGCCAAGCGGTTGTCCAATAATAAAGACTAATCCTCTTTTATTTGTTTTATGATTATGGATGAGTTGTGTAGGAATAAAACGCCTTAAATATCCTAATGATTTATTGGATAAACATGCACTTTTAATAGAACACAAATACAAATAATTAATTTATATTCGTATCCCCTATTGTTGTATTTGTATCTATAGAAAATTTCACTATGGATATGCACACTTTCGCCACGCTGAACTGGCGACAAATATCCTGGATACCCTCATTCTGATGCATGATTCCCCCCCCCCCCAGGATCCAGAGCATCGCCAACAACAAGTTCTTGGTGGTGCTTGAGCTGGACGACGTGATCGAGACGGACGCGGGGCTGTACAAAGTTAAGGCTAAGAATAAGATGGGCGAGGTGGCCGCTTCCATCAACCTTAACTTCAGCCGTGAGTATCATTACCACAGATATAGATTTACATAGATAACGCAAATGCATGTACTTCGTGTGTACGAAACCCCGACCAAGCGTCAAGGTTGGTCGCGGCTAACTTACAGTCCGCGCGACTACAGATATAAAAAAATATGAGTATGAGCGAGATAATCACTCGAGAGAATCGTAGCGGGCGGAGGGGCATCGGCGGCATCGGTGTCTTTAAATGGGTTTGGATTTCTCGTCACTAATGACGTCACAGTAGGTGTTAAAAATTCGGCACGCTTAGCTTCAATACAAATTGTGATACTTGCGTTATCTATGTAAATCTATATCTGTGATCATTACAGTGTATCATTAATACAATTGACAGGGTTGTTCGGAATATAAAACATACGGCTAACAATTTTATGTTGGAGGTAGATTTAATTAAAATCCACCCTACGTTTTGCAATTATTTTGAACGGCCGACCTGTTCGTCGCCACATTCCAGTGCAAGTTGACTGGTGGCCGGTATCGTACCTAAGTCCATCTTGTATTGTTCTCGAGTAATTTTGGCTACTGCGCCCGCGCTTATTAGTGTTAATATTGAACGTTTCATGGGTTTTGATGCGCGTAGCTCGCGAGTGCATTGCGGACAATCGTTATTGACTCGAATAAGACATAGTTAAGGTGGTGTAGTGACACGTCATACGCGGTGGTAGTACCTACTGGAGGCCGCCACGCGGTGGATGGTGGACGTTGGGGTCACTGGACTTAAGCGTATTTGAACACCTCTTTAGGGGCCTCTTCCCCCTATTTAGACTAGACTGGTCTAAATACTGACTGATGACTGACGGACTGGTGGGACTGTTGGTAGGTCTTTACCTACACCCAAAGTATTCTTAATAATAATAAAAATTATTTGCCTACACCACACTCGACCCAGGTAAGTAGTTTTAAGTATAATGTGCCGCGGGCCGCCGATCCCGGTGTGTTTACGATGCAAAGGTTATAATTTTAATGCAACCCTGCACAGTATAGGTCTCAGTAGTTATTATATTGGTATTTTTTTGTTTTCTAGTGGTGGATTAATAAAGAGTTATCTATCTATATTTCTTAACCGAAAAGTTTTTACTGGCCCTGATACAATTTCCATAAAGACGTTCCCATTAGCACTGCTTATGATTGTAAAAAGTCAAAACCGGTACAACACTAACATGAGAAAGATGAAAATGTACCCTCATTTCACTTCACTTTTTAAAATAAACCGCTAGCTGAACATATCATGTTCGCCGATGATGAATACAAAACATTTCCCACGCAAACATTTCGTGTATGACACAAACATTTGTCAACAAATATCTGTCCGTAACTCAATACAGGGCCAATAAAAATACCTTCGCAAATAACGAGGCGTTAGTCATAGACAGAAATAAATCTATGAAAAAACGTGTAGTGAACGGTAACCCACGTTCGTTGTGAGCCAAACTGCGCGCGCGCATTGGCAACACAGATGTCAGAAAGCGAGCACAAACTGTATGACGACAATCCGTTAAGGCTAAAGCGCCCATCTAGCCCGCGAAGTTCAAATTTTTTGAGGGTTTTTAGATTTTTTTCAAAATCTGACAATATTAAAAGGCACATTTTCTAATTCGCGAAAAAGACCGTGTGCAGTGCATTTATTAATATATACAACTTACTCTAAAACATTTCAAGAACGACAGCTATCCAGATAATCTGGCAATTTTTGTATATTTAGTATCATATCCACCGTGATAATATTTAGAGTAAAATAAATGTATTAATAAACGCACTGCATACTGTGTTTTTCGCAAATCACAAAATGCTGTCTTAAATGTTTTCAGATTTTGGATAAACTATAAAAATACTCGAATTTTGAATTTCGCGGGCTAGACAGGCGCCTTCACCTTAACAGTAAGGATATTGTAAATATGATAGTGACTGGAATAATGAAGCTATAAGTTGATGTAGTTTGTGTTCATTGGCTGTGGAAATGCAATACCTAACAATTTAAAAGGCACAGTAAAAAGTGTCTCAAATTACCCATTAATTTTTAAATATAAAAATTGGCACTAAACAGCGCTTTGATAAATGTCTAACAAACATAGATTTAATCAATGTGCTGTCTGAATATTCGTCCCATAAAATTATTAAATCTGGAAATGATGAGGACGTGCACACAAGTGGTGTATGTGGCTATAAATAAAGATGATAACAATATTGTCGAAATAAAATGTGCTCCAGCAAAAGCACTTCCAAGAAGCTGCGATGCTAAAATAATTCTTGGTAAAGGCAACAGAAATGTTGCAGCTATAAAACTGAAACTAGGGGAATAATGCACCAATAACACTCCGCGGTTTATTTCAAGACTGACCCACTGATCATTCGCAATGTTTATGTCTGCTATGTTTTTACGAATTATAAACATCTGATCTAGATTCTAATAAAGTTTCTTTCATTTAGAATTTTGTAGTTCATAAATACTTCCAATATGGTAAAGAACTGAACAAGTTTGAAGCTGAAGTATCGCTTCTAGAACTATTTTCTTGGTTATTTACAAAATAAATACCAAACTAAACATATATTTTTACTTTTCAGCCGCCGACGAAGAAAAACAGAAGTGAGTATTTATTTTACGTTTCAAATTTTCTGGTGGCGTATTCGTATACATTTCTGACCTAAATGCTGGGATAGCCGACCTAGACAGCTGTGATAGCCGATTGTTTAAAGCACCTGGTCTTGGGTTCAAACCCCGGCTTGTACCTCTGGGTTTTTCGAAATCTATGTGCGAATCATAATTTCTATATGATTATCACTTGCTTACGGTGAAGGAAAACATCGTGAGGAAACCTGCATATCTTAGAAGATCTAACCAATTTTCGAAAGACATGGGAAATCCGCCAACCCGCACTGGGCAAGCGTGATGGATTAAGGCCTAAATCCCCCTCGTGTTGAAGGGAGGCCCGTGCCCAGGAGTGGGACGTCAAAAGCGTTCAATTATTATACTATAGACCTAAATCAGAGTTAACTATCTCATCGACCATTTGCTGTAGTCGACATTGGGGCATACAAAATAAATCCCTGTTCATTATCTCCAGACAAGTGGACGGTAAAGCGCCAACGTTCGCGCGCAAGCCGGCCATCAGGCAAGAAGATGACGGCAAACGGCTGATCTTCGAGTGCCGCATAGAGGCTGAACCCCTCCCCAGCGTCGCCTGGTTCCACAGCGGTGTGGAGGTCAAATCTGACTCCAGGCATAAGGTAATCCACCGACAAATCATTCCATTACTTTCCAATTCTATCTTCAGTCTATCGTCAGTCTGCTACCCCATATTAATAGAGGATTAAATTACTTTCATTTTGTCATACCCAAAACCTAAATTCATGACTTCAAGATAGCGTCAGCTTCATAGCATGAAATGAATCATCACATTGCAGCAGAAAAAGATTCAACTAATGACATACAGATTTAGACTGCAGGTGACATTGCGAAAGCAAAAATAAAAGTCATTACCACAGGTGGCCCACTTTTAGTAGTAATAAGAGATGGCCTTGACCCCGTTCTAGTTGGCTTCTGACGCTGCCAGGTGTGGGCAGCCTCGCACGATGACCTTTCGTCCTAAATGACTTTTTTTATAACTATATTTTTGACAAGTGTCTACATTAGTAATTGTGAAATAGGAATGTGGCTTAGTGTTTCAGTTATATTTTCTCCCTTAGTCCCTTAGTCATTTCAAATTTGTTTTTATGCCTCCTTCATTGATCGATGATTCTGCCAATAACAATAAAAGGCAAGAAGTATTTATTATGCTTTATTTCACGTCAGTCGTATTTTCTGAAATTCATCAACTTTTGACGGAGAATGCTCGATTTATTTTTAGATTTATCCCAAATAAACCTTCAGCTTTTACGTTTAATTTTAAAAACGATAACATTATTTTTAAAATTCCAGCTTACAGTAAGCAAAGAAGCAAAGTCCTACTATGCTTCCCTGGAGATCAGCAACGTAACAGTGGAGGACGCTGGCAAATACCGGGTGACAGCCAAGAACGAACTCGGCGAAAGTAACGCCACGATCAGTTTGAACTTCGACAGTGAGTACCATGCCTTTATCCGCCTTTATGTTAGTTTAAAGTTGGTATTAAACGTGAAATTGTATTCATTTGAATACAATTTCACGAATTATTGTAATTATTGTGTTGTAATTGTATTCAAATGAATGAATACATACATCTATTATCAAGATGATGATAAAAAGCTATTTATTGTCTAAACAATGTGCTTCCCGTACGTTAACATTAGCTGTTTTATTGTGTGTATCTAATCCTTATGTAATAGATATTATGTGTCTCATAGTAAACGTAGATATTGCAGCAAAGCTTGTATAATCATCAACTAATTCCTTCAGAATTTCAGTTACTCTACATAATACACTAGTTATGATTATAGTGAACGGTTAATTATGTACTTCAGTTTAAGATGTTTTCTTAATTACCTAATGTATTTTATTCATTACACACACACCAATACACACTCTACAAAATATACACAACACTCTCTAACATCACATTGTTTTCTTATACACTCTTCAGTTACCAAACTAATACACCAATAACAACATAATTAATGTTCTTCCTATTTATTTTATCTGTTATCTCATCAACGCAATTCATTAGTTCTATTGCAAATGTGCTTTTATTAACATTAATAATATCTTTAACTTTTTCTTTTCTTATTATTTTGTAGTTAGTTATAATATTGCAAATTCTTCGCTTTAGCAATTGCACAATAATGATTAATATAATAACACAGGCAACTGTCATGCGTACTGTTTGTTAGAATTTGATTTAGAGGAGATTATTTTACAAGTATAATCCAAAATTTATCTATGTATTCTATTCGATTATCATTATCTATCTTCTTATACATACATCGATTAACTCTGTACGAACATGGCTGAAATTTTAATACACTACAAAAGAAAACATCTTAAATTTGATTGCAAAGTGAGCTGCGAATCTTCGTTGAAAATTTTGAAATTCCAATGAATGATGGTTATAATAATGTGTGCATTGATGACGTAGGCGACGAAGCGCCCGTACCTGAGGACTATATCAAACCGACATTTACGGAGAGACCGGTCATCAGGCAATCGGATGATGGTACCAAAATCACATTCGAATGTAGATGCGTTGGCAAACCGAAACCAAGCATCGTATGGTAAGATGCAACAAAGAAAAATAATCACAATACACATAAAAATAAAACCTATATTAACACAAGCACTTAATGACAGGTACCATGGTAAAAAGATGATAAAAGAGAGTAGTAGATATAAAATCACGCTGGAAGAGGACCAAACGTTATACCACATGGCGCGACTCGAAATCACAGGCGTGGAGAACGCGGACAAGGGAGAATACAGGGCAGTAGCGAAAAACAAACACGGTGAAGGCGTAGCGAAAATTAATCTTAACTTCGAAAGCGGAGACAAACCTAAGTAAGGGGAACTAAACGTCATTTTTAATTAGTTACGTAAAATTATAGTTTCTATCTAAAAATTTTGTCTTTCGAACAGAATACCCGACGGTAAACCACCGAGGTTCCCTAAAAAGCCGACCATAAGACAGGAAGGCGAAGTGCTAATAATGGAATGTATACTGGAAGCGTACCCAGTCCCCGACATCACGTGGTTCCACGGTGATAAGGAAATTAGGGACGGCGCTAAAATGAAGATGTCCAGAAAAGTGACCGGCAAAGATACATTCAATTTGACGTTAGAAATTTTAGGCCCGACAAAGGAGGACGGTGGCAATTATAGGTGTAACGCCTTCAACCTGTTTGGTGAGAGCAATGCCAATATTGCTCTCAATTTCCAAGGTAAAGCAGGATCATGACTTCAAATTATGAAATGTTTATATAATGTACGCATACAGTAGCGTTAGCATGTGTGGCTTTGAGCTTTTGAGCTGCATGAGCTTATGTCGAAGCTCCTAAGTGTTGTAACAAAACTTATCTGTTCCGCAGGTGGGGATGACGAAAATGGTTTCGCCCCGTCGTTTATCGAGAAACCTCGAATCATTCCCAACGAAGATGGCACACTCATTACGATGCGGTGTGTCTGCAAAGCGAAGCCGGCGGCCGAAGTCACGTGGTACAGAGGCACGACCGTCATCAAGGCTAGCAGCAAAATCGAGATTAAATCATCAAATATGGAAGAGGACGTTTACGAGTTATTATTGCTTTTGTCCAATCCGACGGCAGCGGACGGTGGCGCTTACCGCTGTCACGTCAGAAATGAATTTGGCGAAAGCAATGCTAATCTCAACTTGAACATTGAGGCTGAGCCGGAACCGGAAGGTGAAGGCCCGACGTTTGTCGAGAAGCCAACGATTCAGTCCAAGGATAATGGCAAACTAGTAATTATGGGATGCAAAGTGAAGGCTAGCCCGAGACCGACGATCGTGTGGTACCACGAGGGTAGAGAAGTCAGGGACTCGTCGAAAATTAGGACCAGGGTCGAAGTGAGGGAGGACATTTACACGATCATATTAGAACTGATCGATCCTGGTATTGAAGACTCCGGATTGTATAAATGCAATATTAAAAATGAACTTGGAGAGCTCAATGCGAATCTTACGCTCAATATTGAAAGTAAGTTGTTGTATCATGTACATACAATTTACTATCTAGAGCCAAGATTGTAACTAAAGAAGCTTTAACTTAACTTAATAACAGCAAGATCAAGCGCGAAGATTTTCGTCTTATTATCACCTGGTGAAAAAGTTTTAGGTGACAGGTTTATGCTATCTATAAAATGTGCAATTTTACAAAGTGTTATTTTCCCTTACAGTCATTCCAGTTATCAAAGAGAAACCAAAGATCATTAAGATAATTAAGAAGAAGACTGTTATTGTTGAATGTAAAGTATTAAGTAAATTTGCACCGCAGTGCACTTGGTACAAGGAAGCGAGCGCCGTCAACGAGGACTCAAGGCATACTGTGCTTATCGAACCTCTTAGAGAAGTGAGTAATGTTATTGATTAGATTAATTATAACATTATAGGATTCAAAGCATAAAAAAAAAAATGCTATGCCTTCTAAGTAATAAAGTTCAGCTACTGATATTTTGTAAAATGATGGCTTAGTAAGCCAGTGTTTATTCCAATCACTGCCATTCATTTATTTTTGAAATTAACGACTTGTCTTGTTCTTAGGGCGAATTCACAGTCAAATTGGAAATCTCCAACATATCTCAACACGACAAAGGCTCATACAAACTGGTCGCCAAGAACGAGAAGGGTGAGGCGACATCCCAACAGGTGGAAATCACTGACATACCTGAAGAGAAGGGTGATAAGCCGCAAATCATCAAACACCTTAGAAGCTTGGTAAGAATATTAGAATATTTATAAATACAATATTTAGACATGAGTAGATTATCCTATCAAAACCCTTAAAGACATGGTTATTATAAGTTTGTTGCAAGGAAGATCAAAAAGAAGGTGTATGGATTGTGTTAGGGATGACGTCACAGATATAGATTTAAATAGATAATGCAAATGCATGTACTTCGCGTGTACGAAACCCCGACCAAGCGTCAATGTTGGTCGCCGCTAACTTACAGTCCGCCCGACTACAGATTTAAAAAATATGAGTATAGCGAGGTAATCACTCGAGAGAGTCATAGCGGGCGGAGGGGCATCGGCGGCATCGGTGTCTTTGAATCGGTTTGGATTTTCCGTCACTAATGACGTCACAGTAGGTGTTAAAAATTCGGCACGCTTGGTTTCAATACAAATCGTGATACTTGCGTTATCTATGTAAATCTATATCTGTGGATGACGTCAATGTGCCTGATGTCAGAAGAAATGACTGCTATGCAACTGAGTGGGCAAAGAAGACATGTTGCTCTGACTCCAAATAATAAGGGATAACGTCATTGGATGATGATGATAATGATGAATCAAATTTGAATAATCCTACCCACAGAATTAAAAAATCCTGCAAATGTTAGAGTTCCGGCGATCCTTATTGTAAAAATAATAATTTGACATTCCTATTAAGTCATTGGCTATGACAATTTAGCAAATTCGCTTAACACTAAACTTTATTAACTACTCCACAGGCCAAGAAGGAACACGAGGAGGCCGAGTTCGTGGCCGTCCTCAAGACATCAGACCAGTCGTGCAGATGCACATGGTACAAGAACTCAACGGTGATAAGAGAATCGTCAGAAGTGAACACCACCTTCGATGGCACCAACGCCAGGCTCATCATCAGGAAGGTGTCCTCTAAGTACGTCGCCAACTACAGGGTAGTGATCAAGAACGAGTTTGGCGAAGACGAGTCTAGTGCAGACTTGACACTCGTCGAGGAAAAGGTACGTTGTAGATTTTTGACAATATACCTACAATACTAATGAAAAATTATAATAATAATAATAATAAACTTTATTTACCCAAAAATATTTAAGCAAAGGCACATACAATGTAATTTACACTAAATTAAAAATACAAATATGTAGGCGCTTAAAAGTTGCAGTGTGCTGATGAACTCTGGTCCCCATGGTAAGATTTAACTTGTGTTATGGGAACCAGTGCTCTCACAATATCCTTGAAGCATCAATTTGGATTAGTAGCCACTGCAGGTGGTTAGCGGGTACATACATTTCAATCTTAAAAAAGCAGATAATTAGCAATCATTTATACAAATTGTGTGTAGGGCTAGAATCAATAGGCCTGAATAATGGGTTAATTCATGAAATTTCAGAAAAAGAAGAAGGAAGAAGAGGAAGAGGAAACAACGGTCATTGAAGAATCGGAGGAGGAGATGTCGATCGTGGAGGAGAAGTCCGTGATTGAGGAGAACCACGTCGATGAGAGAAAGAAAGTAAGTAACCAACAAAATCCTAATTAAAAAATGACGTGTGCGTCTCGGGACGCTTGACAGAAGTGATAACTTAAACTGACAGATTGGCGCCGTAACGCGTTACGTTACGAAGCGGCTAACCATCCCATAAAAACTTATCACTTCAATAAAATGTTACAGCAACGTTGCTTGTAAATTGTTTTTAATATTAGCTTATTTTCCCAATTATGATTCTTTAAATCCTTCTCAAGTAGGAACTAAAACATACAAATATCTAATCATTCTATAATAAAAGCAGGAACAGGTCAGCAAGATGGAAGAAGAACAGAAAACAGTCGAAGAGAAGAAATCGATGAGAAGGATGTCAAAGACAGAGAAAGTTAAAATCGAACAAATGAAACAAGAGGTCACAATCGAAGCCCAGAAAACCGAATCTAAGAAGGTTGACAAGAAGGCTGAAATCGAAGCAGAGGAAACCAAAAAGATCCTCGAAAAGAAAACCGCCAAAACAGAAGAAGAAAAGAAAGCTCTTCTTGAGAAACTTGAGAAGAAAAAGACTCCTGAAGCTGAACCTGAACAAAAGATTGAAGGCATTCCAAAACTGAAGTCCGTCAAACCTAAAGAGGAACCAGTACAGGAGAAGAAAGAAGACACCAAAAAGAAAACAGAGGAAAAGAAAAAGGTTGTCAGAAAGAAGGTCGTTGCTAAGAAGGAAGAGGTAAGTTGAGTGGGCTGATTACTCATTTTGCCGTGTAAAAAGCTTATTTATTCAAGTTTAATGTAAATAGGTATATAACTACATTGTTTTAAATTATAATTAGAAATTAGACAGTTAGATGGCAAATAACTGGCATAATGTATACCGAGAAAACGGTGTCTACATGTCACAGAAATAGCTCAATAATTTGAATGTACTTAACAGTGATATAGTTCCACGAAGACGCGTAAATTATTGCAAATTGACCCCTATGCCAGTGATATAAGAATCCAGTACGCGTTTTCGTGAAATGAACGACCTATACCAATTCTACTATCTGTTAAATTTGATACATCTAAGACTTGGTGCCTTTCTCTAACAACTCTACGACCCTGAGAAGGCTAGCAATACAGCAGAACAGAATCAGCACCAGTGCACGCGAGCTCTAAGTTACTTAGTATTAATTAACAAGTACCTTCATTTGTATGTTTTTGTTTCAAATCTCAATATCAAAGACATTGATATTTAAATAATTAATATTAAATCGTGATAACTGTATTTCTGTTGTGTGTGTCGTGTTAACTATTGTGCTAAAATTTATTTAAATGTAGGACGTGATCGAGTTCGTCGATGATTACGAGAGGCCTGTGTTGGAGAAATATGAAAGAATAACACCTACGCCGCTAGATAAAAAACCTAAAGAGGATCACACACCGAAGGTAAACACACTAGAACACGTAAAAACTTAAATTAAATAAAAAATATATTATAAAATAGTTCCAAACTAATGCATCACAATCTATCTAGGGTAAACGCGCGTCAATAGCTGATAGTGTTAAAAGTGAGCAAGACAGTGAAGAAGAACCTTCGGTAGCTACACCAGTACCAGAGAAAAAAACTAAAGTAGAACCTAAAAAGGTATACAACATTTTAGTTATCTCAAATTACCCAAAAAAATGTACCGTAATATTTTAAGTTCAAACACGATACTAACACGACAAAAATATTGCTTAAAACTACCACGTTAATACTAATAAAATTATTAAATTTTAAAAATCCCGTTGCAAGGTTGAAGAGGAAAAAGCTGAGCCTAGGAGGCTTAGCATTAAAAAAGGCATCCCTAAACCCGAGGAGCCTGTTGATGAGTTATCAAAAGTTAAACTATCAAAAGGCGCGACCAAACCTGAAGAAACTAACCTTGCGGAGCCACAGGTTGCTCAAATCAAAAAACCTGTCAAAAAGGTAACTTTGTTACAGTGTAATAATAAATATGTTAGCAATTTATTACAAATTTACATTCAAATTATTTAATGATATTATGTTAATTTCGAAGCCGGGAGAAAAGGACGAATTTGTGGATGATTACGAAAGACCCGACCTCGAGAAATACGATAAAATGACACCAACTCCTACGGACAGAACCAAAAAACAGAATGGAGTTGAAGAGGTATATCGATACAATATCTTTTTCTTTACACGTTTTCTTACTTTCAATAAATACACTTATAATAACATCTTTTGTCATAATAATAAAAAGCTATAAAATAAAATACACTTATAGGGTGCGCCGGAGTTTATTGATGATTATCAAAAACCAGAACTTGAAAAGTATGAAAAGGTTGCCCCTACACCTAAGGACAAACGTCGTCCTAGTGACACTCAGGTACAATTTATTTTACAAATCTTTATTTCTATAAAAAGCTCTTACCAAAATAAGCAACAAAGATATTATTAAACTGTAATATTTTCATCAGGATGATGTAGACATGATGAAGGGTAAAATTAAACCAAAAGACAAAGAAGCGGAACCGGAGATGCCTACTCTCCGGAAGCGTTCTGTCACTAAAGACAAGGTATTCACAGATATACATGATCATTTTCTTTATTTTATATGCAAAGGTATAGAAACTTAAAATGTACTTTCAATGTAGGAGGAAGACAAAAAACCGGACGAGAAACCCAAGGCAAAACCAAAGACAAAAGACGAACCCGCGGCTAAAAAGCGTCCTTCTCTTAAAGAGAAAGAGGTACACACACACTTTGCTCACTCTTCAAACACTTCTTACACTTAACAGTTTGGTAGTTCTGGATAACGAGTTTGAACACCGCAATCATTCTATCTAGATAACATTACACTAAGTTTCACACAGGCCGGTATTTCCGCTGGATCCTCACGCTATAATCCTCTATCGCGGCATTATTATTATTTTCAGCATTTTTAGCACTTGAAATGTATCAACAGTAAGTAAAGCTTAGGCTGAGCGCATGGCAAACGGGAATCGCTTCGCTTCTCTATGTATCTTTGTTAGAGTTATTTTACAGCTGATACGGTAAGAAGACGAAGGGGTATTATTTCTAAGTTAAATCGCCGACGTGTCGCAAAATCCACACCCAAAACTGCACTGTCCAACACAAACATTAAATTTAACTGTGTTTTTCTCTACTGTTTGCTGTATCTTTACCTAATAATAGATAATGTACACAACTCATACATGATCACAATTTTAAAGGTCACCGAGGAAGAATTCGTCGACGATTACGAGAGACCAGTTCTCGAGAAATATGAAAAAATCACTCCAACACCTACTGAGAAAAAGAAAAAGGTACAAATATATCTCCATAGCTCCACGCTTTTACACTACCTTAGCAATATTGATATTGATTTAATTAATAATAATAATAATAATGTTTAGGACGACAAAAAGCCTGAGCCTGAGGAAGAAGTACCCTCGGCTACAGCAACTGGTAGAAGACGTTCAGTTAAAGACAAAGATAAGCCTGAGGTAGGGATTAATCTGTTTACGAACAAATTAAATTTACATTATGAGAATTATAAAACTAAATCAGAAACGTTTGTTTAGCCCATGGACGTTGACGAAAGCGTCAGCTTGTCCAAACCGAAGACCCCGGCCAAGCCAGGCAAGGATCCTGAAGACGTTTCTCTCACACACAAAACTCCTGCTGAAATTCATCCTACGGTTCGTAGTATTTGAATTATACAAAATTTCAAATAATTTTAATCGTTGAAAATTTATCTGAGACTAAAAATACATAAATAACCTTTATAATAATTTATATAAAAACTGCACAGGAGGATGAAGCTGAAGCAAAACTTAAAATTAAAAAAACAGAAATCGTCGAAGAGAAAACTCTTAAGAGACCTTCGCCGAAAGACCAAGACAAGAAGGTACGTTTCCCAAAATGTACACAAGAAATTATCTATAGCCACTACAATAGTGGAAGTTAGAAGTAGTGATACAAACAATATTTTCATTTCAAATAATTCACAGACAGATTTGACGCCAATCAGCACTAACGTACCACAATTATCAGTGCAGGCAATTTTAAAGAAAATATTAATAATAATGAAGGTACCAACTCTCGAACAGTTAAACATAAAGCACTGTTACCACAGCAAGCCACGAATGTTGGTTGGAAATTAGATAGCACACAATTACACAGAACACGTTTCTATTAAGGGGCTGTGGCCAGAAAAATGAATCGCGATTTTGGGCCATCTGACACTCGCATTCGCTAGCCACGTCATGACGTCGGCACTACGGAAATCTATGGAGCAGCCTAAATAGTTTTTTTTTAACAGAATTAAAAATAGAAGGAGGAAGTTCTCAGTTCAGTTGTTTTTTTATGTATGTTACCTCAGATCTCCGTCATTTATAAACCAATTTGAAAGAATATTTATTTATTAGATATTTTATTGTTTATATTATTATTTATTGATACTTGTAGGACCCATAGAAATTTTACCAAAATCGGTTCAGTAGTTTGGGAGATGGACTATTTACAGTACCAGCAATTCAATAGATACGTTGTTTACCATTAAAAACATGACCAAAACTTTATTAAAAAAATATCGACTCCAAAAAAAACCCGGGTGCGCTAAATAAAACGCTAGAAATGTTGAGGTCCCTAATTTGGAGTCAGTGTCAATTCAAGTAAGTAGGAGTTTTTAGGTACCTAAGAAGCTATCCTAACGTAGAGTAAAGATTCCACCACTGCAGCGACTCCATATGAAATAAATTGTCATTTCTAGCTTTTTAGTGCAGGTTTTATTGAAGTCAGTTCTATTTTTTTTTTATTCCTTAGTCGCCCATTACCCCAAAAATTTGGGCGTCAAGTATACTGATTCCATGTGCCCGCGGCATAGTCGAAGTAAAGATGTTCCGTTTAAAAAAAAACCGGTAATAAGTCTTTTAACACAAAGGCAGTTACAAATTGATGTATGGCGAAAATTTGTATTTTTCTTAAATTCGGTAGTTAGCTAGATTATAAACGTCCGATAGTAAGGTCGGTCGTCTGTCATCTTGGAATCTAAAATTTACGTCATAATCGTAATCGGCACGCAAAAAACCTATGCCAGCTCTTCCCTAATATTTGAAGTCCGCAACTTGGGATTAAAAAAATCACATAATTATACTTCACTAGCTGTGCCCCGCGACTCCGTCCGCGTTCTGTTGAATTTTTTCCTGAATTTTCTTTGCTATAAACCTCACGGAGCCCGAAACCTTTCCAACGAATGCAAAACCGCGGAAATCGGTTCGTGCGTTCTGGAGTTATAGCGTCAGGAAGGAAAACCCGACCTATTTTTATATAGTAGATAAAATATAGCTTGATCTCTGCGACAACTGTCAGTAAAATCATGCCTATGAAGTCTTGAATTTCATAATAGTACAGACAGTACCTGTCAATGTCATACTTTATGGGCATGCCGATCTAATTAGTGATGGGCGATGAATCATCGTGACCACAGACGATATTTGAAATAAAACTTAATTTATCTTTTAATTTGATTGTATATTTTAATATCATAACATTATTTACATTTGTGCATACTGGATCAAAAATAATAGTGACAAAATAAAATCTAATTTTGGGAGCGGGACGACCGATTTGATAATATTTGCGAACAAGAGTTCATAATTAATTTACAAGATTGTTTTAGCGATTCAGAAACTGACCGAGATATGGATTTGGGTTGTACTCCTATAAGAGAATAAATGTCATTTTATATTAAAATATTAGTTTTTAGCATTGATGATAGAAAGAAACATCCATCATTTCTATCGACATTTTTTTATATCCTGACAACCCTATAAATATCACTTTGACTTAAGTCGCAGATATCAATATTAGTCATGGCATCTCTTTATGACTAATTATTGCAGAGCTCAGTGGGATGGAAATGATATCTATACAAATAAATAAAATTGGAGTGTCTGTTTGTAATATCAAAATAACACTTTTTCACTAAATGCATATGAAAGTACATACGACGCCTATAACAAAAACGCGATTTAATTTTTTTTTGTCTGTCTATCTGTCTGTCTGTCTGTGTGTTTGTTCCGGGTAATCTCCAAAACGGCTGGACCGATTTTGACGAGACTTTCACTGGCAGATAGCTGATGTTTCAAGGAGTAATTTAGGCTACTTTAATTTTAGAAAAACAAAATAAAAAAAATGACTCGTGTCTCGAGGACTCAGGATGCGGGACGGGCTTTTTTGATAAGTTAAATTCCATGCAGACGAAGTCGCGGGCTCAGCTAGTATATAATAAATTTAGTTAGTAGATTTATTTAACACATAAAGGAACGAAAAATTACAAGAGAGTGACAATTGATCTTTTTAAACAATTGACAGAGAATAAATCCAGAAAAAGAAATCAAATATGAAATTAAAATAAAACCTTATTTTATTTCTAACAATCAAGCTATGTTTGATGTCCTAGTTTTCGCTTCTTCCTATATCTATGGTTCGCCAGATAATTTGGTTATGTCACTCTGTCTGACCGCCCGACGTCACAGTCCTTTTATTCAGAGGCTAGAAGGCTGCAAACTGGCGCTAAAATTGATTTTTGGTACCGCTACAAAACTGTTTAAATATTGAAAGCAATATAATTATAGGGTAGGTTACCAGTTTTAAAAAATAAATCCCATTGATTCAATATTGCCGATTGGTTAAGCCCGCGTCTTGCGGGCTGCTACCAGGTCTCGGGTTCAAACCCCGGCTCGAACCTCTGGATTTTTCGAAATCTATGTGCGTATCATAATTTCTATATGATTATCACTTGCTTACGGTGAAGGAAAACATCGTGATGAAACCTGCATGTCTTAGAGGATTTAAATTTTCGAAAGACATGTGAAATCCGCCAACCCGCACTGGGCCAGCGTGGTGGATTATGGCCTGAATCCCTCTCGTGTTGAGGGGAGGCAAGTGCCCAGGAGTGGGACGTCAAAAGGGCTAAAACTATTATTTTACTAAATATTGAGCTCCGCAATGGCCTTTTTCACGTAATCACCTCTAACTGGTGGTATTTTAAATTATTCGAATTGATATCGGACACGGATAAGATCACTTACACGTCTGTGTTAATGCCAAATTAAAATTTATTTTGAATATTTTTTCACTGTTGTATGTTATGACATATTCGATTACGTCATACGAATATGTCATACGATTATTAACATACAAATAAATAAATATCGCCAAACGAACACACCAACTGTATGGTCCCAAACTAAGCAACGCTTGTACTATGGGTACCATACAATGGACTGGGGGTGATCCCAGTGTCACCCAGACTAGGGAAAATTACGAAGAGGCCATTTTCGAAATTTACCCTGTCGGGAATCGAACCCGCAACCACCCGATGCAGTGAACCCAGCGGCCTACGCTCGAACCACTGCGCCAAGCGGCGGCCAAATTATATTTTTTAGTACATTTTAAATAGTCAAAAATATAAGTTGACATTTAAAATACCCCTTCCCCCTGAACGACGTTATAAATAAACAATGATTATAATATAAAATATAATTAATAAATGATTAATAAAATAACCATTTCGTTAAGTAACATTCAAAAGCAATGTCTACTGAAATACATGCCTTTAAATAAACGTATGTTTTCTCATAATGTCTCCCTTCGCCGTTCAGCAAGTGAAAATTTACATTGGAAATTATATGGAAATAGAATAATGAACTTTAAAAAAAAGTCTGAAAATCTGTCAAATTACTACTATATACAAGTACATATAGTATCGTTCTCGCACTTGAAATATTTTTTATTTGACCAAAGGAGTTTCCACTCTCTTCGTTTACGTAATGGTTACGTCGAATTTATTTAAATTCGGATCTGAAAAAATTCGGCATAGGTCCGACCTCGATGACGTCCGCAGACGACTGAGCTAGTTAGAATATGACAGTGATGCAATGACTTCATGTATAGAAAATATGAGATGACACTAGTGACCGCGCGCTCGGAAGTTAAACCACATAAGCGCTAAACAATATTTCTTTGGTTTTTAACAAAACTAGGGAATTAATAAAATTGTTCGGTTATCCTGATCCTAGATATTATCATTTACTATGTTTTAGAAAAAAAATCGTGGTCTAATTCGTAATAATATCGTGGATGAAACGAAAATAAAAAGCAATAACAGCCAACATTGGATTTTTTTTCTATCGAGGAAATTTCACTTAATCGTGTTTTCCTATATATGTAATCCTAGTTAATGTTTTTGAATAACACATATCTGAATATAAGCTTCTTAATCTATAAAATGATAGAAATATTTCGAATTAAAAACCCAAAAATTGCGACTGCCTCCTCTTAATGAAATTAAATACATTATGGAAATGTATGATTCTCAATTTATTCGATATTTTCCTTGGGCCGGGTTTACTACATTCTGACAAAGATGTATCCAAAAAAGTTATTTCATTATGTAAAAATGTTAAAGTATAAGTATATATTTGTCTGATGTAGAAAATCCATTCCAAAATCTACTATTCTCTCTCTATATTGTGTATGTTGTGTATAATAAGTGTTTGTTTGGGGGCTAGGGAGAGGACACAGAGGAGTCTGTAAGTCTCACCAAGCCTCGCACTAAGACAAGCACAACTGCCCTAGAAGAGGCAGAACTCACACAAAAGACACCTGCTAAGAAAAAACTTACGGTACTGTCATTAATCAATATTTTTTTAAGTATCTCGGCTAAAAGAAGTATATGATATATATATTGACTACATATACATTGACTAAAAAGCACAACGTAATTTGATAATTGAAAGCCAAATGAATTCCATTATCCTAATTAATATTTTGATTTACGAACATTTTCCTTGGAGTTTTATGCAATATAATGAAAAATATTAAATTAAATTTGGACATTTTTATTAAATGAATTGGCATTCAGAATTTAAAATTGGTGAAAATAATATTATAGGAGGGTTCGGAAGCAGCACAACTGAAGGTCAAAAAGCCTGCTGTTGTTAAAAAGGATGACGACGATAAGGTAGATAACAAAACCGCTTAAGTGCTGCTACGTAGTTAGACTACTGAGGCTGTAGTTGTAGAAAGTATTCATAATTTAGATGGATTTGTAGATGACAGTGCTGAGATAGTTAAAAAATTTGAACTAATGGTTTTGTAGTTAGATCAAATACAATGGACATTCTTTTGATCTAGCAATATCATACCATAGGCGTTACTATGGTAAACCCACATACACTTGATTGAGTTGAAGGAAAGTCCATTGTAGCGTGTCAGTAATTTCACATTTATTTGAGTAAAAATGCACAAACTAATGCAGCAGTAGATCCACCCGCACCAAACAACGCTAATGTTGAACAACCATTTAAAGCTTTCATTGATTATTTAGGCTCCACTCCTAATAAAAGGTGGTAAATTCGAAAAGCCCCAGCTCAAGAAAACTGTTAAGAAGACAACAGAACAGCCTAAAAAAGCTGACGCTGGTGGCAAAGAGAATGACTATGGGGTAAAAACATGTTACATATTACACTCAGTGCCGTTCACTATCTACCTTCTTGTCTCTATTTCTCTATCTATGTTCTCACTTCTTTTGTACAGTTCCAAAGCACAATAACTGTAATTGTATGAGAGACTAATCACGACTCCATATTCATGATGGCACAACCCTTACTACACCCTTGGATTGGAGGTATTATCGTTCCTGCGTCGATGCACCAGTTGTTGGGTTGGAAGTCGCATGTTGCTTGTTATTATGCTTTACATGTTTTTATTTTCTAGATTTCCTATTTAATTTTATATTCACAGGTTTACAAGAAACTGTTCGCAAGAGATTGTATTTGCTTGCAGAAGTTGCGACAATTTTATTTCATATAAAATATTCCGCTCTCTTCTATGCTTTAAGTTATAAAGTCGACCTCTATTTATTTTATGCAACCTAAAAATATAATTTTAACTTCTACTGAATAAATTTAATGAACAATACAAAAATAACAATACATATATGTAATGCGTTCCTAAACATTTACAGATGGAACTGGACTTTGTGGATGATTACGAAAGGCCAGTGCTTGAGAAATATGAAAAGATCACACCGACTCCCACTGTGCGGGAGAAGAAAGAAAAGGAACAGTCTAAGGTAAGACACTTCAACTTGTTAAATCAAATCTAGTAACCACTCTACAAGATAACAAGAGTATGAAATTCAAACTTGAATATAAAACTACAAGACACCAAGGTACACTTAACAAAATAATAATCAATGCAAGATATAAAGAGTGTTTCAATGAAACAGGTGACTATGATGAAGGCTCAACAGATGCAACATCTTGATGTTAAGGTATCGCAATTGAATAAGCATGACCATCATTATTTTGTTACATAAAGATGTTACCACCGAATTAGTTTTGAGCGATTTCTCCTCCAGACAGCTACACTCAAAGAGCTTTCAGTAAACGTCCAAATTGGAAATTATAGTATTTATACTTGTTTATACAAAAAACTAGTTAACTAAATAATCTGATAGACATTACACAGGTCGTATTCGGTGGTAAATAATCTTTAGGCCGTCATGTACTTAAACCTTTTGCAACATATTTTACAAAACAAATTATGTTGAATCCGTGCGATGATTTTGACATCCTCTGTTATAATATATTTGATCTATAGGTGTACCATTTGTGATCCAATCTGTACCCTGTCTCCATTTTGTACCTTTTTATCAAAGTTTGGACCATTTGTACATTTTCACCTATTGTCAATAGCTACTCAAACTGTTTGTCTCTGTGCTAATTTCAAATCCTTTTTTGTTTCCTTGTAGACTGAAAGCCGACGAACATCTTTCCAAAGTGAGGTTAGTATCACTTATACCCTTTTGTAACTTTAGACACTCCGCATAAACTGATGTTTTGTTAAAATGTTCAAGCAATTTTGGTTCAAAAGTAACTTTATCAATGGTTTAATGTAATTATCTGATATAGGTCAAGGAAGAAGTTAAGACAGAGAGCCGTAGAAGCTCGATCATTGAAAACAAGGCCGTCAAGGTAAGAAACTAGCACAAAATGACATATTATTATTTCAAACTAGTCGCCAATTTTTTAGGGTTCCATAGTCCCCACGGAACCATTATAAAATAATCCAGTCCGTCCGTCCATCCGTCCGTCCGTCCCAGTCTGTCACAGTACCATAACTTCTACAGTTTTTGTCGGAAGTTGTCGAAATTTGGTACAGATATAACCTTAATCAAAGATGATTAATTCGTTAAAGATGTAATCAAAATTTGCGTAATGAATTCCGACACTTCTACCATTTTTGCGATAATTGACGAAACTAGTCAGCCAAAAATATAATTTCGTTATTGAAATGGCTACGGAACCCTACATTGTGAGTGGCACGACACGCACTTGGCCAGTTTTTCTAACTTGCAAGGTTGACTGTAGTGAAAGTTTTAGATCCATATAAATATGATATACTTTTACTACTTATATGTATAATGAAATCAGATAAATATAATCTGCTCACCTTTAGTTCTCTTTAATGAGACAGAAATAAGTAATAATAAATAAATATCGCCAGACTGACACACAATCTGTATGGTCCCAAACTAAGCAATGCTTGTACTATGGGTACCGTACAATGGACTGAGGGCGATCCCAGTGACACCCAGACCTGGGCAAATTACGATAAGGCAATTTTCGAAATTTGCCCCAGCGGGAATCGAACCCGCAACCACCATGAGCAGTGAGCCGAGCGGCCTACACTCGAACCACTGCGCCAAGCGGTCGTCAAATACAAATATATCGCAATACAATTCGTTTTATCTCCTAGCTCACAAAGGAAACGTCTGAAAGCAGAAAGTCTTCAATAGCCTCAGTGGCTGAACAACAGGAAGTTACAGCACTGAAAAAGACAGCTCAGAGGGTAAGTGCATCACATGGTCATAATAATTTAGGTACTGTATACACTGCAATATCTGTTATTTACGTTACGGTATAACGTTACGTTTACGTTATTCGTGAAGAACTACACAAATTACCGTAAATCATGAGGTTCCTTTATTTGAAAGCTATACTTTATTTGATACTTAACTTTTTCTATTTGACAAAAACACAATATAATGGTAGTAGTAACAGATAATGTAGGGTTTTACCGTTCATTATTGAAAGTCAGCCCCTTGCAATTAAAGCAGATCCTAATTTTGATGTAGACTAGACCCCGGATGACCATAGTGTCTTAGTTGCTGAAATTTCAATGCTTTTAGAAATATTGGCAAATCCTAAAAGCTTTACGTATTTAGATGTAGACCAGTCTATGCCTGGATTTAGAGATCTTGCTGAAGATGAAGTAAAAATTATACTACGATTGACGAATTCGACATTCAGTTCTGTTGAATCTGATTCATTGAATTCCTAATATCATGGCATCTGCAGCAGGGGTTAGCGTTGGCACAAAATAACAATGCCCTATATAATGAGATAGAAATAGTATTCCCTTTCTCGCTTACTCATGTCCCCATTAACTTATTTTAGAGTTCAATAAAGGAGGCACAATCTAGCGAAATTGGCCAAGTTAAACTAAAGGTATGTCCTATGTACTACTACATGCATGCCATTCAATATTTACACATTCAAACTAAAGAATATTTTTTAATAAATGTTATTGTCTTTTCTGTACATATGATTCTGTTAAAAACATCAAACAATACATAAGACGTTTGTTTGAAAACTGTGTGCTTAGTAAATAACTAAATGGTACATAACATATTTTATGCGTAAACATTATTGTTGTAACTTGTAATAGAAAGGAAGATAATTATGTAGCAACAAGTGCGGAAGATTGAACATTTTATTTTTGTGAATAGGATGAGAAAGAAAACGTAGAAGAGGTAACAACAGATAAGCCTTCAGATAAAACATTACCATGGCGACCTACGAAAACAGACACACAGGTATAAACACATGTACACAATCATACACATTACACACGCCATTTTCATTCGAGTTGTATATTCAATTTATGAAGATTTTCTATAATCCTAAATTATGCATCTATTAGGAACCTACACAAAACCTCGAACCAAAACGTAAAGACAGCTCAGATCTTCGCGAGTTTATTCAGAAACGTCATGAAAGCAAAACCGGGGTATATTAGTACGTTCTTGATAGGTTTTCATTTAGACATGGATTTTGTCGAACTATTGACATTAACATTGAGGTTTTAACACAGGATATTGAAGACGTAGAGGAATCAATAGACACCACGAAAATTAAACGAAAAGTGTCAATTGATAAACCAAAGGAACCAACAACTAGACGTCGCCCAAGCAAAGCTGATGAGGTAGACAATTATAAGTATATTAATATAAGCAGGATATTATTTTAAATAAAATTGATAGGTAGGCCATGTTGGATAAGATTCTTGTTTAACATAATATATGAATTGGTGACAGGACAAAGAAAATGTTGTGGAAGTTACGGAGAAAACGGAAATTAAAAAGAAAGTTTCTGCGGATAAACCCAAAGAACCACTGGCTAAACGTCGTCCTAGCAAAACTAATGAGGTAGATTATAATTTTCATTACTTTAGTAAATTGAAACATGTATTGTGTTTTTATATGTATATCGTAATATAAGTAGTTCGTTTTAAATATACATATAACATATGTATGACAGGATAACGAAAACATTGAAATTCAAGAAGAAGAAGAAACGAATATAAAGCGTAAAGTTTCAATCGACAAGCCTAAAGAACCACCAACTAGACGCCGTCCTAGCAAAACTGAGGTAGATAGAATAAAATTTATTTGTATAGTTACTTAGAAGTCAGTAATAGATTTGATTTTTTATAAATTTTGAGCTATTTACTGTCTTCTGACAACAAAATTATTTATAGCAGGATAAAGAAAATATTGGAACTGATGTCAAAGAAACAACTGAAACCAAACGCAAAGTTTCAATTGATAAGTCCAAAGAACCTAAAGAACCCGAGCCTAAGCGACGTCCTAGCAAAACCGTTGAGGTATTTTTATGTACATTTGCAGTGTTAACAAACTATGAGTCGCATCGTACTTACTTTTTCTTAGAATAAAATAATAAATATACTGGTTTTAATGTTAGTTCCATAGCGAGTATAGATATTAATGGTTCATAATTAAAACAGGACAAAGAAATTATCGAGGAAACCGAATTTACGGAAACTAAGGTCAAAAGGAAAGAATCTATTGATAAACCTACGGCACCTACACAGCCCTGGCGTCGACCAAGCAAAACTGACGAAGTATGTCCTTAATCATTCAAAACTATTGAATATAGAAATCTTTGCTAGTTGATGTTAGTTAACTTAACAAGGTCACGGATATACCAAATTTTGGATTGAAGATTAAAATTAAATTACTTAGCTACTTATTAGTTTACTTGGCCATAATACTTTAGCGTTAACTCATTTGAAACAGGATGAAAAAATGGAGGTGGATGTTCCTGAACCAGTATCTCCTAAGAGAAGGGTTTCAGTTGATAGGCCTACCGAACCTACATACCCGTGGCGTAAACCTAGCACTGACGAGGTAGATAATTATTATATTAAAATAATTGTTCTTTGAATATTTAGTTAAAAGTGTCATGGATGTCATTTCTCTAATATGCTAATGTTATTAGGGAATGGAGGATGCACCTAAACTGAGTAAACCCAATGATAAGCCAGCACAAACACCTGTCGATGATACCAAAAAAGTACCTAAAGAGGTGAGTTGTGATTTTAAACGGCTCCCTGTGAATTTCGTAATGGGTATCAGAACTTAACCCAAAATATTACATCAATATCATGTAAAAATTAGAACAATACATGCATAATTTCCCACATCGTCATTACTTCCATACATATATCCTAATTTTACAATTACTTTGCTAGGAAACCAATCATATCCAGAAAACAGAGAACACACAAAACAAAGACAAACAATTGAAACCTTCACAAGAACCGTTTTACATGAGGAGAAAGTCTAACACAGAGGTAGGTACACAGTACACAAAATTATACACACAATATATATACACTCACTCACACAACGATTTACTCAAACAAAACATAATTATTAAAAATAATATCGATTCCTAGGATACCAATGTATTCTTAAAGAAAACACCGGCACCCAAGAAGGAAACAAAAGAGGAAGATATAACCAAAACTAAGGTATCCTGAAATTTAAATAATAATAAATTTAACTGCTAACATTGTTTACAAAACAGTTTTCTAAAAAAATAAATTATAACATTTTAGGAACCTGAAATCCAAGAAATGAAATCCTCAGAACTTGCTCCTAAACTAATTGAGGATCATACAAAGGTAGGCATTATAACTATGTCTCAACAATGTAACAAAACTATGTTAAACTTGTATAAATATTTTAGTTAAATTAAACCAACTGTAATGATTTAAGAAACCTGCTTTGGTACCTATACAGAAGTTACACAGAAACAAGTAGTAATAATTACTTAATTATTTTTTCCATTTTATTCAGTATACTAAGATTTCGTTACAAGTATAATAATTACAAAAATATTCCTACGGTTTAGGTCCCTGATGAACCCAAAAAGATAGATTCGAGAATTCCCATGGAATCAGTGGATGATTTATCGCAAAAATCAAAGGTACTTTATCTTAGCAATTCAAGTTTCATTCATACATACTTATTTTCCCTTTTAGAAATGATTATAATTAATAAATTATTTCTTAGGAACTTGACATATCCGACAAAAAACCTTCAAAGCCTGTTGCAAAACCAACGGATGAGGTTACATATAAATCTAAGGTACCTAGATAATGGTATCTAAAACAAATTATAAGATATTTATAACTTTCAAATTACTACAGTTAACCATTTAATATTATATCGTAGGAACGTGATGCGACTAAAAAGGAACCATTGGAACATATTAAAGAACCTACTAAAGAGGTTTCTCAAAAGTCTAAGGTACAATTGAAGTTTTACAATTTGCACAAATATTAATAATATTTCTATTGAATAATCACTAAGCTCAGCCCTAATTTTATGTTAGGAAGCACAGGAAGACTCTAAAACAGATACGCTACTTGAGCAACCTACACAAACAAAGGCACAATACCCATGGAGAAAACAACACATTGAGGTACACTACATACACATCCCCGCTATTATTATACACTCACACAGACTCGCATACATACACAATACACAACTGCACAAACACTAAAATTATACCAGAAATTCTGTAGAAAATGTGTAATCTAATACACATTTTATAAATATTATCAGGTTCCAACAATCGCCACACCGGAACCGGAAACGAAATCCGAACCACCGGTAGTTCCGTTCTCGTGGCAAGTCATTCCTGAAATACCTCAGGTACACACAACATTATTTAAACGTTAATAGAGTATACCAAAATATAACTCTTTCAATTGTAATATAAAACAATGTTAATACTCAGGCCGAACAAACACCGGAATTAGAAGACAATTTCAAACCTACACTGCTTGACACACCAGAATCGACTGTCCCATGGAGAAGGGCTAAGTCTCCACAGGTACACGAAACACATTCATTATCACCCCTACGACCATCGCTTCAACACACACACGCACCCATAAAAGCACACACTCAATTGCACACTTTGGATTGGTCACGCAAAAATGTTCATTGGTGACGAATTTCTCAAAAATAAAACCTCTACAAAGTAAGATAGATGAAGCGAGCTTAAAACTCACAAATAGTTGTGAAATGCGTCATCAAATACTGTGATTTGATACCAAAATTGATGAACCTACACTTCGTACGGTCGCCAATAACAAAATTTACTCTATAGGCTGACACAGCTGAAGGCAATGATGATCCTAAACCAGCCACATTAGGGATACCACAGCCCGCTTATAGCAGCAGACCTCAATCGCCTGAAGAGGTATACGCACCCGGAGTGGTAACACAGGATATTGAGCACTATGCACTTAGAAATTGGTCACATTATGTTTTATAGCACCGGCACATTTGCACATGTCAAAATTGCACAGTCTATTATTGGGTCCAGTAGAAGTGTATTTGCACAAGCGTTCTTACAAGAATCGTTTAATCTAAATGTAGGGTACCGATACCGAAATTTAATAACTATGACCGTCTGGTCTTGTAAGGATCGCTTGTCAAAAGCAATTTTGTCTGGATCCCTTCTTTCAGTTGCGGAGTTCTTGGTAGCAGTAGATGCATCTGACGCACTGTCCTACGTAGACTCTATTATGTAGCGATATCTCCTTTTCTGTATACGAATACTTCTGTCTGTGTATATGCAAATATTTCCTCTGTATCGTAGTTATTAGTCTTCATAGTTTTTAAGGCGTTGTTAGCAAAAACTTATTTTATAACAATTTGCTCTTCACTATTTTATGTTTGTTCTCACGTTCCCGCTTTTGCTTATGCTTGCTAACAATTCACGTATTACGAATCGAATTAAGTATTTTTATGTCCGAAATATTGTAAAGCTTTCTTTACAGTTTCATGGTAAGTATTACAGTATGTATATAAACATGATATCTATTATTTATCATGGCAGTATTGTGTTATGTTGAAAGGTTTTAATTTTTAATTGCTCGTTGTTTATTATTTTCTCCCCTTGTGGTTATTACAGTGAAATGTAAACCAAATTAAAATAATTTGTTTACTCGGTCATATTCAGATCTATACCTATTTGTATAGAATACAACGTTCAACTATATTTTTTTGCAGGAAAAATGTATATGAATGCAAAGATGTTAAACAATCTTCTAAATTACAGAAAGTGGCAGTCAAGGAAGAGAAAATTGAAGAAGAAGCGAAGAAAGCAAAGATCAGCTCAGTCAAGAAGAAGGCTGAGGATCTTCCAGAGATCGCTGATTACGACAGACCTGATCTTGAGAAATATGAAAAGATTTCACCGACACCGACTACTAGGGATAAAGCAGAAAAAGACAAGGTGATTTCAGCAAGCGAAGTCATAAAGTATTGAATGTAACACACATTCAAAGTATTTTTGAATGATATCCAAATGTTTAATTTACTAAAATTTTTTTATTACAACTAGCCGGTGCCAAAGGTGCCAGAAATCAATGCGCCTGAAGAGAAGCCTGCCGCACCCAAGATCGAGGTCATTCGTGAGAAGTCTCCGAAACCAGAAATGCCAAGGAAACCCTCGCTTGTGCCTGGCGCACCAGTGGGCCGTCGAGGTTCCCTCATTCCTCCACCGGAGGAGATGGGAAGACGTCCTTCCCTAATTATCAGCGATGAGGTATGTATGATTGTGTTTGAAAAACACTATTTAATTTTTGAAGTTTTACTTTTCATTTTCAAATCGTCTTCAATTCCAGTAAAGGTATGACTTTTTGTAGATTTATTGTATAATCGTGGCATTTTAGAAACACGTAAAAATGTATGACAAGCGCTAGCATCAGAATCACTCTTTGAAAGGCAAGCTTTTGTGCTAGACTATTTGGCACTCGTGAATTTGATATAGGAGCAACCGTAGAGTTTGCATCTAAATGAAATGGTATTCTGGTTAATCTTATCGCTTAACGTCTTAAATTGATTACATAAAAGCAATTATGCAGATTCTAAAACATACATTTTAAAACTAGGTATAAAACCAGAATATCAAATTATGCAAAGGACTTGTGTGCAAAAAAATCTCACATTTTTCTTTTGTAATGATCACTATGTTATGGAAATGAAGCATGACGATTTTCTTGAAACTAATCGCGTTTTGCTAGTGAATCTCAACGAGTGATACACCGATGTTGGCGTCTTATCACGAATAATGTTAGCCCCTAAGTAGTATAGACCCTATTCTCTCAAGCCGAACCCATAACACTAGAATGCATAAACCCCGTAAATGGACTATATACTCATCTACATAAAGATGATGCTTACATTCAACCTCTACGACCGCTTTAGTAAAGGATTTGGTTGGTTTACAATGGCGTTGAGCTTAGACCCTGGTTCCCCGCTTGTAGACCGAATAAACTAGCACACAGCAGATACTATTGAAAAGACTTTATTGAGTCGTGTATGTAGAGATATTAAGACCGTGCAAAACGTAATCCACAGGATAATAGAAAACTAAGACCCGGTGAGGTGATCGAAGAGAAGAAGGTAAAAGATAAAACGCTAAAAATTCTAAATGAATGTTATTATTGCCGTGATAAATTCTTAACTGTATCTGTATACGAAATTATATTAATGCATTTGCATCTGACGCGGTTTTAAAACACTATTTTACACGTGCTCCTGGATAATCACATAAACCTTGGTCGCATATATTTCCAACCGTCGTGTTGTTCGGTGAATGTTATTATCCAGGGATTTTCTATCTAAGAAACGTTTTATCGTCGACAGCACAAGGCTAAATTGCACAAATTTGTGAAGTACGCGCACACAGATAAACTGCACAGCTTGTAAGCACGTTACGCACACCAAATAACGGTTACAGAGATTGGTCGTGTCGAATCTGAACAAAAAAATACAAGAATGGTGTGTCTAAGAGGGCTTTTCTTACACATCGCGGCGGTGAGACGGACACTAACAATGACAATTAACACGAAGATGGCGCAATATGTAACGTAATAACTTCTGCACATGCTCGCGACATTGCACCAAATAATGAACTAAAGATAGGCTCGGTAGGCGACCCAGGTTCGGCAGCGGAGATGTAGGTAGGGTTCCTTGTTCCGTATGGGATTATCAATATTTTTTAACAACACAGGTCACCAAATTACGTCCTGGAGAAGTTTTAGACGACAAAAAGGTGAGACCGATTGGATCTGGTCAGTTTTAGGTGGACGCTGCTCGCTTTTGCAAAGCATTTTTTTTGTCTTTAATATTTTATTATTCTGACTTGATTTCTTATATTTGTACACACATGACTACACGGACGACTTACTGTTATTTAATTAAATTTTTATTTACAGCGGTAAATTGTATGGTACAAACACACTTTCAACAGAGTCCCCTATTAAAATGACCCTTTCTTTCATAAACTACTTCATTATATTCCAACAGTACTGTGTGTTCTTCGGAAATCATACATATTACAAAAACACACATTTCTTTGATAATCTCTTTGACAGATTACATTGGTCCATTTTTGAACAGCTTCTAAACAAGCTAAGCTATTCGACCTTTCTTTAGCGCAAACTATACAGTCAAGCTACTTACACGTTTCTTTTTCTGTTAGATGTTCTTTTTGATTAGATTTAGTCACCGCTTTGCCGACCAGCGGGTTTATTATTGACAGAGCATCGCTGGCTTTTACCTTGTCTTGCCTATGAGGGAACTTTACATATTATTTGTTTATGATTAATAGCTAAGTACCTATATGACCCAAATATTCAATTATTTGTGGAATCCATATACTCGGTGGTTCCCTCATCGGCAATGCTTTTAGTTTTACTTTTAGAATGGCTTTATTCCGTTTCCGAATTAACATTTATTTTTTTATTCTTCCATTAACCTCTACTTTATAATGTACACTTCAGTTTGAATGAAATACTCTTACACAACGTTGAATAATTTTAATGAAATAATATTGTGCAATATTATAAATGCTTAAGATTATTTGTTTCGGTGATAAGTACATGAGACAAATGTTTTTAAGCTTTAGTAATAAATATATTTACTGACACACATACACACACCATACGCTACACAAATTTGACACACTCACACGCAGAACATATTAATTTTAGGTTTATCGATGCACAATATCTATTATGTACAGTATTTTATAATATATATTATATGCACAATTTTAACAGAGAATGATTTACTAAAACTTATACTTTCTTTCCAAAAAAGAAACGCGGCGCAAGGCCGGGTGAACTCTCCGACGAGGTATACAATGTGTGGAAAATTTTATGTTTAGATTATTTTATGTCATAGAGGAAAAAACATTAGTTATCGTGGCTAACATAGATTTTTTTCCAGTGATTAATGTTGGAAGTGAATAATTTCAGTGTTTTTTTTTTCCAAAACCAGAAATCTATGCGTGGTAAAAAAATTACGAGCATAGAGGAGAACCCTTTATACGTTTGTTTATTACATTTCGACGACCGAACTTTATAAATGTACCTACCTACCTATTCTTACTCAATAACTAGTGCCACTAACACCTTGTCACTCTAACATGTCAGTAATACGAATAACAGACATCAATAAAAAATCAACAATAAAATATGATGCATGTATCCTATTAAAATATGAAGATAAATCACCGATAAATATAATTATCGAGCTGATAAATAAAAAGTTAATAAATGCGATTTATTTATTCAACGATACTTGTTATTTATCAGCCAGATTTGTACTTTATGACAACAACTCTAAAATGTTGAATACACGCTCCGCACGCAAAATAACGCACAAAACAGAAATTTTATCATTCTCTATGTAATATGCACATACACAATTTGAGAAGGCTTATTATTGCAATAGAACTGATAGAATTATTGTTAATACAGTAAGCTTGCAGCTTCGGCACTGAATAATATAATCCAATTATTATTGCAAGGTAATGTCTATGATGACCTTTCGTTTGTACTTTATTGCAATAATAATATAAATAATTAGACAAATCCGAGTCTTAGTTTATAGACGTTACCAATTCGTATAAAGATGCCACAAAATATTCAAATATCATAAATTTCTTCAATATACTTGTTGCAATTACACTAATCATCGGTAAAATAATAATATAAATAAGATAATAGCAACGGAAGTTAAAATAAGTTTCTATTATTATAAGTGAATTCAAGTTCGAGCCAAAAAGTTTAGTATCAATAACGCAAGCAATGATATAATAATGTCACCGTGAGACAGAAGCACCGATAAGGAAAGAAACATAACCGATGCATCAGGGAATAAAATATACATTATTTTGGAAAAGCGGCAAAATAATTGTGATCCTACAAAAATAATATTTCAAGACCTGGCAAGATAATGACAAAAATAAAGTTCTACAGCTGTCCCTACATTTAACAATCAACAGTAATAAATAGGAAGATCGTATTAATTCATAATGTAACGATGTCAGAGGCGTAAATCATAAGATAAGATCAGTTCAATTAATTAATGTTTACAAAAAAACCACACCTGTTCGTTGCAACGTGAAAGCAGATGACGCGAGTGCGTTAAATGAAGCAAACCAACCACAATGAGTCGAGCCAGCAACGCAAGATACGTGTTATGATTGATCACTAGACGTATGACTGCGGCAAATGGGCCAAGAGCGGGCCAATGTTCTTGAAATGTTCTCACCCCTAACAGTTCTAAGTTGCCAGCTGATTGAATTTATGGGTATTGTATTTTTTAAGAAGACAATATTGATACCGTTGGTTAATAGACACAATAACAATTCAAGACATCAATAGCCAAGTGGTTAGAGGGGCTGCCCCCGTAGCTGAGAGGTTCCGGGTTCGATCCATATCCTGGCCATTAAACTGTTGGCGTGAGCCCACTCCTAACAAAAGCAATTAGCTTAGTTGGAGGGGCTTACGGAAATACTAGTAATGTGATACTCAAATTGCTAGTAGGTACCCTTAAAAAATGACTATACCAACTGGTACGATAATAATCTCTGACAGCCTCTTTTGAATTATGGAAAACTTATTAGAAAATAGGATCCTACTCATATCCTAACCGCTGGATAAAGCTATGAGACTTTTTCTGCTCCATCAGAAGAAAATTTTTATATATATAAATGTACTGATGATGTGATTGACAACGGCAGTAAACAAATATCAAAGATAGCAATCAAAGTAGGAACGTTGTTATTAAAGACAAGGACAGAACGGAAATAGAGAACATTGATTGACATATGGCCGTAAAAGAAGTTAGAAATGCCATTGGGGCGCGTGGGCAGACGCGCGGCAGGTGGGCGGCCGGTGGGCGGGACCGCCCTAACGACCAAGACAAAACTGGCGAACATTATAACTGCATATTTTTATTACTAATCAATTGGAGTACTTTACTTAAATAGATATATTTCCTGTAGACGACTTATTTAGCATCCTGTATTGACAGATTATCTAAAAATAATAAATCAATCACTTATTCTCACTTCCTAAAAATACGGTTGAAGTGCATTTGGACACGACGTAGCTACGCGAGAAATTTAAAAATAAATAACAAAGCGCGAACCTAACTAGCGCGAACGCGCAAGCCGTGAAATGTTCTCTCTAATGAAGACTTTCCTTTGCACTACAACATAGGGTTCCTCATAGGGTTTACAGAACCTTAAAAAACAAAAACTGATCAAGTTATAAAAACATTGTAGCGCCATGAATCTGTCAACATAATTTGGTGAAAATATTTCAACACATAAAATAAAATCATAGAATGATGCTGATCTAGATACAATCTTTCTAAATAGAATACCTTATAAGCAGGGACGTCCTTCTCATATTAAACAGAAATAAATAAACAGACTTACTGTTAGCAGGCGAAATGGCAGAAACGTCAGGCGATGATCGAAATGTATCGGCTCGTCACCAATGCTGGTATTCGAGATGCGGGCGCCAATGCCAGTATCGGCAGACATCTGAATATTGTACATTAATGCAAACGTGCCAATCAATCTTTCGGTCTTGTGCAACTATCAATTCAACACTAAATTAATTCAGACAAATGCACTTCGTCTTCATTCGTCTATCTTTTGGCCACGCTACCAGATCGATCGTTCAAATTATATTACTCGTCACAAGACCATTACAAACTATTGTAATCAAGGCACAAGTTCGAATCGATTGAATAGGCCAATCCAATACACATTGACCCCAATATTGTCGATACAAGAATGCGGCTGATTAATGTTGCAATTTGAACTGAGAGCTCCAAAGCCAGCGTATCGAGGGGAGTACGGCAAACTGCCGACGACAACTTTAGACATATATTAGTAACGACATCAAGATCAAGACATCTTGATCAAGTACATGCTGCACGGATGGCTCACCTTAATCTGATAATTAATTGTATTGGTCTGCTGCACAAATAGACACCCGCCTCCCCCCTCTCCACGTTGTGCGGCTACCGCGTCGTCGCGACCCCTTCTTCAGTCTTTTGACATTCGCCGCGCCCATTTTTAGATGGAACGACACTAACGAACTTCCCCAAATCTAAAATTCACAAAAAAAAACCAGGTGTAACACTTAATAAAAATAAAGATAATATTATAGCATTTAATTGTAAAGCTTTTTTATTTAATATGGATGAGCCTGATGAAATGGAATTCGTAAAACCATTTATAGTTTTAATTTTGAAGATTGTTTTATGTGCGAATGGATATGCGTGAGCGGAGCATACTGTGATATAGTGTAATGCAATTATACAAACTTTAATTTAAGATTAATTTGTTTGTTTCGTGGCATCATAGTGACTATATGTGATTTAACTATAACAATGGCAGCGGTTGCTAAAAAACCTGCCTCTTTACCTAAACCTAAACCCGATACGGTAAGTATACACGTTTATGTTTCTTTATATTATTCCCTCAAACAAATGTAATCAAAGGTCATTAAAATATTTCATGATTATTGTCAATAGCTTCAGTAAATGAGACATAAAGCAGTGAATGTTTGACGGGTATTTTTTTTATTTCATTTCATTAATAGCCCTGGCCCAGCGTGGTGGATTATAGTCTGAATTCCCAGTTATTATTATTAAATTAATAAACTTGAACTTATTTGGTATATGAAAGTTCCAAAAAGGTCAATATAATACGGAAGTAAAATTTGAGTTGATAACTTTCCAGGAATTAAACTCATCACGTAGCGTCTGTATTGTGAAAGCAGTAGGTATTCTTTACATTGCCGATTTCAAATCATCGGTAAATACATTCACATTAAGCTTTGTGTCGTTTTCTGAATTTCATAATTTTTACACCTACTTCAGCTAATTTCTGCACATGAAGTGTTGAGTAGGTACAGATTCCTTGATCTTGTAACGCATTGTAATCTTAATTAAAGTATAACGCAGGTCCCTACATATTATGGCAACGCGTTTTTGAGTTTGAAATTTTCATGTACTAATTGAATTTTATTTAGTTCCTTTATCAATTGCCATCATTGTTGTGTAACAATAAATTTGAACTAATCAGCTGATGTGTATAGTAAAAAGAACTATATATAGTACTAGCTGTGCCCCGCTACTTCATCCGCGTAGTATTGGATTATTGGGTTAAAAAGTATTCTATATGTTAATCCCGGTTATAATCTATCTGTGTTCCAAATTTCATCCAAATCCGTTCAGTAGTTTTTGCGTGAAGGAGTAACAAACATACATACATCCACACTCACAAACTTTCGCATTTATAATATTAGTAGGATAAAGAGAGCAAAATGTTCCTGTTTATTCTAAAACTAAACCATGTATACGTTGGTTACCACTTGCGTTACATACATCAGGAAATTATGTGCATTGTCAGGCCATTTGGCTAGCGTTCATAATGTACCTCATCTGTCATAACATACAAATGTATCGTGTATCCAGTTCCCGACAATATTTTAATCTATATTAAGGCTGTTATTAATTTCAGATCGTTTTGATGACCTTTGAATATGTTTAGTGATTTATAATACTTTGATTCAGTATTTATGTTCGATAATATTTTGTACGATAACTTCTTGTTCGTAACTGAATGTGAGAATTATATTTAAAAGTCTAAATATTGTCTTACGTTGTCTTTTTTAACTATATATACCATGTTAACCGACAGTAAATGGATCGGTAACTAAATAGAGTCGACTTTTTAGTTAAAAAAGGACTAATACATTTGTAAAATAATTTCGATGTGGATTTCCTCGTGATTAACGCAATCCAACGAATATCTTTAATAACTGAATAGCACTAATATTATTATTATGATATAGAGACGAAAATCGGGTGACATCAGAAGGCCGTCGATCCAAGATCTCGAGGACCTCATCAACAAACCGTCCGTTCCTCTCAAACCAACCGGAAATGAAGGACCCCCGGTTATTGTCGACGTGGCGGAGAGCTACTCTGCCGTTGAAGGTTAGATAGTAATCTCATTGCACCTACCTATATTATGATAACTAATATTGAATTTGTATATCAACTCATAAGTATGTACCCACCTACCAGTTCGATTTTGTCATATTATTGTCAAATACTTTTTCAAAAATATTCGATATCACAGTTTGCCATAACCACTAATTTACGCCGTCATTGGTAGTACGAGTACTGTTTGTACTGTTTTCGAAACTTACAACGTCTGTATTTTTTCCAATTTTAAATTTAGTAGTAATCGCAAGCTTTAATCGCAACTTACACATAATAAATAGTTAATTATATTATAAGTATACAATAAAAAAAATATATGACGTACTTACTCATTATTATTATAGTCTAAAAAGTTAAATAAGAATGGGTATTTTTTTTCATTAAATTAACTTATCTCAAAGTTCGGAGGTGTCCTCACCAACATCATTTTTTTACTTATAATTTCAAATTTCTGATGCAGATCAAACTGGCTACATCACTGTCCAAGTCGAGGGTACCCCAGCACCCACCTTCAAGTTCTACAAGGGTGTCGGAGAGATCATCGAGGGTGGCCGTTTCAAGTTCGTCACTGACGGCACAACTGGCCTCATCACCCTCTGCATGAGGAAGGTGAAGCCGAACGATGAGGGCAAATACAAAATTGTAGTCAGCAACATCCATGGAGAGGATTCCGCTGAAATGATGTTATATGTATCTGGTAAGTTCGAAGAAAAACCTGGATAGAATGCTAACCGGAATTAAAAATAACATAATCGTCTAAATAAAACAATGATACCTTCCACAATACAGATGCTAGTGGCATGGACTTCCGTGCTATGCTCAAGAAGAGGAAGTACAAGAATTGGGGGGAAAAGAAGGAGGACCCCGACTGGGGTGACCTCAAGGAAGTAGAGAAGCCAATACCAGCACTTAAGAAAGTGGAGAAGGTACGTTTATACGGGATTCCATAATTATACAAAATGTAAAATGGAGATGGTGATATAAATACTAACTTAATAAATAATGAATATAAAAATAATGACACAAGATAGTCTAAAGATCTTACAATTAAAGTTCAAAATGCCCCTGCATTCCTCTTAAGGGAATGCAGGTTAGTAGCCAATAAAACACACACACGTACTCAATGATCCTTACATTGTCTTGCGGTCTATTAAAAGACATAATATAAATATAGAGACAGCCCCATCGGCCTATTAATAGGCAAGGTTGAAGTTCAAGGAATCATCAGATGTATTATTTGTTTCATCTTCTTGTGAATAACAAAATTTTATAGATATTGTACACTCTGAGCTATAAAAGTAAGCTTATTCAAAATTAGAAAGCATGATAATACAATTTTAAAATATTAAATAGCTGGCTTTTAGATCTTTCCAAATTAACTTGAGCTTAAATTGGCTTGATGCAAAATTGTATGAACTGATGCTAATAAAACACTTTCAGAATTATTTAAACTTTCTGTTAAAGTAGTTCTCATTATACACAATAATGATAACTGTCTTAAGAAGTTACAACCAAAAAGTTAATTAAATTAATGATAACTGTCATCAGTTCAAATTTAGCGGTATTTGCGTCAAACTCTTTGAGTTAGTGTATTTAACTAAGCCGATTTTCTAATGGATAATTTATCATGTGCTAATATAATTTTATCACACTGCATGCTATTTGGTTCTTAGGGCTTAGAAACTGGATATTACGAGGAGGACGGGTTCCTAGTGGTCGTATCTGAAGGTGTCGAGATGGGTAGATTCCCAGCTGAAAGAAGGCACTCCCTAAATTGGTCCTGGGTCAAGGTCATCAGTATTTTAGAATACCTATAGCATCATCGTTCATTCCATCTTACATTTCCACAAACTATTTGTCTTTAGTTTTAAAAACACTAATTAAGTATAAAAAATTTAAAATTTAATTTCTTATATTGAATTAAATTACCTAGCGATCGTTAAACATTTTTAAATTAAGCATCACTGCATGAAAATTAATTTAGGATATAAAAACTTTTTGACTTCAATAATTTTAAAAATAAATCAGTTTGACATACATTTTCCATGTCAATGTCAAACATTGTTTACATAATAGATGTTGATGGCAAGGAAGTTATAAGGTTTATGGTTGATGGTGTTTTAGGACTTAATTATTAATCATGGCTGTCTGGTCATTCAGCAAGATATTTTACTTCTTCAATGTTAGTATCAATCACATTTATGTAAACAAAATAATGTTAATCACGAAGTATATAAAGCACCTAACACACTCACAAATGATTCTCCATCACCATTTCCGCCCGCTTTCAATTAATTTGGCTTCTCATCACAGTTTCTAGTTAAATCTGCTGCACTGGTGATAACATTACTATTAAATTCTAGGGTGTCTATGATATAAGGAGACGAATGTCTCTCCCTGAAATAATACCTGATTGGCCCGAATTGATGGAGGCTGTCAAAATAAAGGTTCGATAAAAAGGAACGATAAAACTGAAAGCTTAAAATTCAAGTGATTCTCTGCCCACTTCAAATGCTGGACCCAACGATCTGTTTATAAAAATAGTAATTTAATCAATACACTTTGGTATTAACTAACTACGTCACTTGCCTATGTTTTTCGACGTGATTATAATGACGTCATGTCATTAAGGCTAAAGCGCCCATCTAGCCCGCGAAGTTCAAATTTTTTGAGTTCTTTTAGAATTTTTTCAAAATCTGACAATAATAAAAGACAAATTTTGTAATTCGCGAAAAAGACCGTGTGCAGTGCATTTATTAATATATCCAACTTACTCTAAAACATTTCAAGAACGACAGCTATCCAGATAATCTGGCAATTTTTGTATATTTAGTCATTTACTAGTATCATATCCACCGTGATAATATTTAGAGTAAAATAAATGTATTAATACACGCACTGCATACTGTGTTTTTCGCAAATCACAAAATGTTGTGTTAAATGTTTTCAGATTTTGGATAAACTATATAAATACTCGAAAATTTTGAATTTCGCGGGCTAGACAGGCGCCTTCACCTTAATAAAGTTAATGTCTCATACATTTACTTAGCAACAAGTAGGTTTGTTTGAAATGGACGGAAATGATCTTCTAAATAATGAATGAGATTAAAAACATGAATGATAAATAACTAAACATAATCTTTTCTCTGAAATTGACGATTTCAAGTTATAATCATTACTTAACATTATGATCTTTATTAAAATAAGTCTAGTGAAACAAATTGGAAGTGGAAAAGATTGAAGTTGTTAATTTCATAGGAATTTAAATAAAGAAATGCATTAAATTGAATTTTTAAATTAACAATACCGTTTTTGTATCACCTCTTCATGTTTCTATTACTTGAACATGACTTTCAGGGAATGTAAGTGGAATGAATTGATGACTATTATATTTGGATTGGTGTCCGTTATGTTGAATTACAGGTTTATTGTTGACGTCGGATTGAAGAGCTTCTGTCACGTCATTATTATTAAAAAAGATTTTATATCTTTCATTATTTACTTCATCAATTTCAGCTGATGCATCGAGTGTATCGCAGATGTTGGAATTTTTGTTTTACATAGCTGGTTGCTTACAATTATTGATATTATGACAATATTGTAATCAAAGTGTATGCGTTAATGTATCTTGTTTTTAAATTAGTGTTTTTATCCCAAAAAGTCTGGACCCATTTTGATTTTAAGCCTGCTTTGTATTGAATTATTGATGTTGAAAAGAGTCCACTAAGAGTGAATGGATATTTTGTAGAGATCCCAAATTAGAAGACCGTCACTGGCTGAACTGATCCCGGATTGGCCGGTGCTACACTCGTTCAAAAAAGACGAGGTTTGACACCAACGTCCATAGGCACAATGCATCTTGAAGTGTAATATCACAAAATGCAAATTATTTGTCGCACAATAATGTGTTACCCGTGACACTTGTTGTCTAGTCGTCTGATAGAATAGAGAACATCTTGCATTAATATCAGCTAGGCTGGGTGTTACTGGTACTGTATCAGGGATGGTACTGAAAAATGAAGGCTACTTAGTAACATTTTCAGAATTTTAATTGCTAAACCATTGACCTCCCTATCTTAAACCAATATTATTTAATTGTACTTGGCGGATATTCACGCAAGGTTTCAATGATTTTATCAGATTATACGATCAAACAGCAACTTGGTCACCGACTTCTCAGTCCAGCACATCTTTGGTACTCTCTACACATCTGTTATCTTCCAAAGCAATTCTTCTGAGCACATCTTCGTCGATATTTCTAGCAGCACAACGCACAGGTTCAATATCTATGCACAGTCATATTCAATGTTTTAGGATACTTCAAAAATGATGAATGCTAATTCTAATTTTATCTTACACATTATCTTTAATAATATACTGTAAGTAATTTCATATTCATCTTTTTTGTTCAGCCAAATGTATAGTATTATAATTATAAATTGTATATTCAAATTACGTCCACTTGCAAAATCAAAGAGAAAATATGGAAATTCCAATTTCTGTACGATAGCATGGAGTTCAAAATGTGTTGGTGACGGTGATGAGAAAATGGCTGACGATCCTAACGCCTCGGTTACCTACTATATAGAGTTCAATTGTTTTCGTTTATTTTTTGCACTTTGATTTACTGTTCTTGTGACATTGACAGCGGAGAAGAGTAGGGAGGATTGTGATAGTAGCACTCTAGCTTTTGTATGAAGAGCACATGTTTTTGTTACTGCACTCAATAGAGTTATAGGTACCGGGACAGATATATTAATGCACAAGGACGTTGTTTTCAGAAACAAGATTCATTCTTGAAGCCCCTCGTAGATCAATTCGCAAAAGAAGGCAAGGATAAGAAGGTGACTTTTGAAGCCATCTTCACTAAACCGAATGCCAAACCGAAATGGTTCTTCCGTAAAGATGTGAGTATATCAAAATTATTACTTATATAGATACATTCTACGAATGCAATCCTCTATGAACTGGACTGACTTAATATTTCTTCTAGGAACTATTCCCCGGATCTAAATACAAGATGACGAACGAAGGGGACTCATACAAACTGATTATAACGGGCCCCAAAGTAGAAGATACGGGTAAAATTACAATTGAAATCGGCGGTACCACTTGTACTGCGTTCCTCCAAGTCGACGAACCAGATCCTACTTACACCTTCACGAAACCACTGAAGAAGACCACCAGCGGGTACACGAAACATGAGGTGGTTCTCGAGTGCGTGGTGTCTAACAGTCTGGCTATTGTCTCCTGGTGGAAGGGAGAACAGAAAATCGAGGACAACGACGATGTCCAGATCTCCAAGGACTTGTCCGGCGTGTGCAGGCTCGTCATCAAGAGCGGCAAGATGGAAGACGCTGGCAAATACACGTGCAAGATTGAAAAGCAAACTGACAAGACTGAGACTGAAGTTAAAATTGTTGGTGAGTGAGACTTTACCTATCTATAGCAAATCAAATCACACGCGAGCAATTTCTCCAGACACGATACAGGAGACAACTTTATATTTTGACTTCCTAGAGCGACAACATCATCATCACAGTTTATTAGTCCGTCAACGATGATCTCTTTAATTTTGCTTTGAAAAATTAAGCTAAGGTATTATGATTAGGGTTCAATATATAAGTAGTAATGTCTCTACGTCTTTATCCACAGAATACCCATACAAGTTCACTAAAGTGCTGAAATCGCAACAGGCGCTTGAAAAGGACACTATTACGCTTTTATGCGAGCTTGACGACGCCGGTGGTGATGTTAAATGGTAAATATTTGAATACCAACCTTTGTTTATAAAACAACCTGCAGGTTGGATGATGCCCAATTATTAAACCCAGAAACTCATAATTCACTGATGTATTTATCCTCAAGGTTCAAGAACAACGAGCCGTTAAAGGTAGACAAACGCATCTCAATAGTGAAGGAGGGACGCAAGCGCAAGGTGGTGATCAAGGACGCCAAGGTCACGGACGCTGGCAACTTCAAGTGTGTCAGCAACGCCGATGAGACGGCCTGCGAATTGATTGTCAATTGTAAGTGTTGATCGATAGAGTTTATAGTTTAAGGAACTGCTAAAATATTGTGGTCAGTTATTGTTATGTTGTTCGATTATTGTGTAAGTAATTAGTAATTTATTGTAACCACGTGACAAATTAAATTAATTTTGCTTGAGCACCATGCCAAAGGCTTTCCGGATAGGTCAGGGACAGTCAGTCGATCGCAACGCATCAAAACCCCATTCAACCAATAAATCCAATGAGACACTTATTATGACATACACTTCAGATCCTGGGCTTGTTATAATGGACTATTGTCTGAGCTTACTAGACCTAAACTACAATCTAAGATACATTCCGTAAATTGCAATTGCAGGCAACAGTTGTCTCAGTCGAGATGTAGTTAAAATATGAGTTTTATTTTGACCAAATTTAAATGGTGTTCTGTCTTCCAGACTCGAATCGCTTCAACAAGAAGTTGAAGGATACAGAAGCAATTGAGAGGGACAGGGTTGTTCTCGAAGTGGAACTGCAAGACCAGACCGCGGAGGCAGTTTGGTCTTTCAATGGACAGCCTATTGTACCAAACGACAGGTGAGGATTGCACCTTCATCTAATATGGTTCACATCTTTCCATGATGATCATACTAAGTATTTTGCGTCGACGAAATCCAGTTTTTCCATTTTACTTATTTATACTTGCATTTTACTTTGATCAATTTTAGTTTAATCATCAATTTTTTTGTCATCTTAGCTTTGTAACGTGCTAACATGAAATTTATAAATAAAGCTATTCGAGGAAAGCATAATTTATGATGAAATTTCTTCATGGCAGAATTGAAATCAAGAACTTGGGTGGTGGTAAACACCAGCTGATCTTCAACAAACTGGAGATGGAGGACGACGGCGAGATCCTCTGTGAGTCTGGCAAGCTCAGCTCGTCCTGCAAGCTTACCGTCAAGAAGGGCGAGTCCAAGCCCGCCATCGAGTGTCCGGACGAGTTCAACGGACCAGCCGGACAGCCTTTCGTCATTGAGGTGCCTTATAAAGGTAATAAGAATTTTTATCAGAGTATAAAACTATTCGAACAACGTAGAGTTGAATTAGTCCCCATCTAGAAATTAAATAATCTTATATTCGTTAATGACTGAATGTGTAAGAGGTCCGAATTCACAGACACTACTATGAGGTCTCACAGTGTGTGCGAACGCATAACCCATTGAGAAAAGACAAATTTTCTGTAGTGTTAGTCTCTTATCTACAAGTAAGTCTTGTGTGTGAATATAAAAAAAAAATATCGCCAGACGAACACACCAACTGTATGGTCCCAAACTAAGCAACGCTTGTACTATGGGTACCGTACAATGGACTGGGGGCGATCCCAGTGACACCTGGACCAGGGAAAATTACGAAAAGGCCATTTCCGAAATGCACCCTGACGGGAATCGAACCCGCATCCACCCGGTGTAGTGACCCGAGCGGCCTACGCTCGAACCACTGCGCCAAGAGTATTGAACTTTCACGTTTTATTCAGCTCAACGAAAGCAGTAAATTATTTCACGTTCATGTTTTGTGGTGTTAACTATCAAGGATGATCATTTCCAGTTTCTGGTACCCGCCAAACACCTATCGAAGCGAAGCTATGGAAAGACGGTAAAGCGCTGCCCGCGAAAGAAGTCGAGGTTGTTGTGGAACAGGAGAAAGTTCTCTTCAAATTCAAGAAACCAGTCAGAGAAGGATCTGGCAAATACCAGATCAAACTGGGCAACGCCCAGGGTGAGGACTCCAAGGATGTCAACATCACCATGCAGAGCGTGCCCACTGCACCTCAGGAAGTCACAGTTTCGGAGGTCTTCCAGACGTCGTGCGTGGTCTTATGGAAGGCACCACAGGACGACGGTGGTTCAAAGATCATCAAGTATATCATCGAAAGACAGGTGAGAATTTGCATTTAGTTTACTTTATAAGACCATTATTAAACTCTCTCTTCTCACTCTGTGTCTTACTGTTCTTATCTGACTGTCTCTCGTTTCCCAAGTTTATCTACGCTCTTTCCACAGAATTCGTGTTTTCTTACTTACAGAATTTTGGAGCACTTATTCATAATAATAATGGTTATTTCCAGGATATGTCCCTCAAGGCAGGTTGGGACAACGTGGCTGAAGTGCCACTAGGTGAACCATTAAAATACAAAGTCGAAGATCTTATTCCAAAGAAGACTTACAAGTTCAGGATCCGCGCTGTGAACAAGATCGGCTCCAGTGAACCTGGTCTCTTTGCCAAGCCCGTATTGGCCAAGGACCCATGGGGTAGGAAAAAATTCGAAATATCCTGATGCACATAGACTAGACTTATTCCATGCAGCATCTAACATTTATATTCCATGTTCTAGACGAACCATCGAAGCCCAAAGGACTCGAGCTCACAGACTGGGACAAGGACCACGCAGACCTCAAATGGCAGAAGCCAGACAACGATGGCGGTGCACCAATCACTGGTTACGTCATCGAGTACAAGGTTAGAATAGCTTAAAAAAATATGTCTTCTGATGTTTCTTACATTTGGTCGAACTTTTAGTCTACCGTCAATCGTACTGGTTGTGGCTTCTTCTATCACTCAAAAAAATAAGACTGGTTCAGTCCCACAAGATAGACGCTTCATATTATATCAGTGATTAGTTAGTCAAATCTGAATATCCTTGAAATTTTTTAATTGAAATAGAAAAATTGGGAACAAAAAGATTTAAATTATTTTTATGTTTAGGAGAAATTCGGCAAGGATTGGGTGCAAGGCAAGCAAGTGCCTGGAGACGCCCTGTCGGCCACTCAGGACGGTTTGAAGGAAGGCTGCACCTATGAGTTCAGGGTGCGCGCCATCAACAAGGCTGGCCCTGGAGAACCTAGTGACACCACTAAGCCTATTGTTGCTAAGTGCAGATTTGGTAAGTTCCTATTCACCCAAGAGTACCCTAAGCAGACTTTCCCTCTAGTTCGTCAACATTTGTTTCTTCAAATCACTACGCTTCATGTATGGAAATGACATAAGTCACGTGATCGATCTACTTATCGACTTGTAATGACACTTCCATACATTTAAGCGTAGCGTTTTGTAGAAACGCTTGTAGACGAAGCCACTTGGCTAGGGGGGCTGTGGCACTAGTTAACTGAAGATTCTGAGAAGAAAGTAGCACGTGGTCTAGTTACTATTGTATGTAGCCTGTTACTATTCGCTAATGGCTAGAAGATGAGCTTGTAGGGCGGGTTATGATGGCCTATTGCATTCTCCATCATCATCTACGTTATCTGCAACTAAGACTGATGCTTCAAAGATCAGATTTTAAAATAATCAATAGGTTAGGTGTTAGAGGGGTCGCCCTCGTAACAGAGGGGTTCCGGGTTTCATTATCGGCATCCTGACCATTAAACTTCATACTTGATTCAATCTACATACTTGGCATCATATTGTTCTTTATTTAACAGTGAAGCCATACATCATCGGCGAGGGTCTTCAGAACATGATCATTAAGAAGGGTCAGGTGATCACCTTCGACATTAAGTACGGTGGTGAGCCGGAGCCGGAAGTCAAATGGATGCACGGTGAAGAGGTAAGCGTTGTAAATTGATTTTTAATTCTGACTTCAGCAAGTCCATATAATTTCAATTCAAGCAGTTTTACAGAAACCTGTAGTTTATATCCGATATCGGGCCGGACAATATGAAAGACAGGTACATACTTATTTCATACATTTTACTTACCCCGATATCGGATCGGCGTCCGACACCGATATCCGGATCGGATAATGTGAAAACGCTCTTACGGCTACTAATAATGGTAATCGTTTTGGGTTTGAGGTGGTTTATTTTGCTCGTTCTAAGCACATAGTTACCATTAGCAGATTATAAATTTGCGAATGGATTTTAATTTGAGTTTTTATTTTTCCCTAATAAGAAACGCGGCAAGGCCTACACTGAGAAGGTTAGATGGTTGGATCTCGATGTTGTGTTACACTCTATGTTCTAAACACGCATACTATCACTATATTTTACATTATTTATTTTATTGTACAAAATGTGCTAACACGACTACACAATACAAAAGAATAGCGATGTTATTGAATTGACGAGGATCTAAGTCAAATCAATATCACGGCAACTAAACAGCAAAAACCTACCAAATAACAATGGTAGGTACGAGTGCCTACACGAAATACGCTTTAGATGTTGTATTGTAACACAATGATCACCTACTACACTACTTATTACACTTTTACAATACCTTTTTTATTTTTGGACACTTCAAAATTGTGTCTTAAGGTGAAGGCGCCTGTCTAGCCCGCGAAGTTCAAATTTTTTGAGTTTTAGAAATTTTTCAAAATCTGACAATAATAAAAGACAAATTTTGTAATTCGCGAAAAAGACCGTGTGCAGTGCATTTATTAATAGGTACATTTATTTTACTCTAAATATTATCACGGTGGATATGATACTAGTAAATCACTAAATATACAAAAATTGCCAGATTATCTGGATAGCTGTCGTTCTTGAAATGTTTTAGAGTAAGTTTGATATATTAATAAATGCACTGCACACGGTCTTTTTCGCGAATTACAAAATTTGTCTTTTATTATTGTCAGATTTTGAAAAATTTCTAAAAACACTCAAAAAATTTGAACTTCGCGGGCTACATGGGCGCTTTAGCCTTAAAATATGAAAATATTTACATCACTTTTATTGTTACTTGGCAACATTTCATTTTATTTATTGTGGTAACACCATTGACTTGGGGGTATGACGGCGTCCGCGTCGAATACCGCTAACACATAACATTTCTAACACTTATCAATTGTACCTACTAAACATGGTCGGTCATATACCTACTTTTATTAGGTATCTTTGTCTTATAATAGGATTGCGTCTGAATTCCGATATCATCACCAAACCTCTAATTCCCAACAGACATATCCAAACTCACCTAGGCCCATACTTAATGATAAATTGATCTCAAGTTGAGAGCGATCTTGGAAATGTCATTCTAGTACACAATTACACATCAAAAGCGTCCTCGAGATCGTTCTCAGACTTGAGATCGATTTATTAATACAGCCCCTAGACATCTTTCCTCACGTTTAGGTTCTCCTGACAAATATCTTAAAGAGTAGATAGGTACTTCACTAATTTGTAAGTACTCCCGTAGGCTTAAACAAATTCAATCTTAGAATTTTCAGTTTAGTAAATCAAGAGCCCTTTTGTAACTTGGCCGTAAATAGAAGCACATTCAGTTTTGTAGCTCCACAATTATTCATCCGTATTTTACATTCGTTAGACGTTAGCTTTCACGTATTGTTAAGAAAGTAACTGTGGCAAATTCTCGTATCTATCGGCCACGAGAGGACATAAGTACATAGTCTGCTGTACACATTTTGCCTCGACGTTTGCGATTCCTAGCAAAGTATAAAGTTATGGTACCTAAGTAATGCCACAGAATGTTCTAATGCCTGTATACACAAACATTACTATGAGGTCTCACAGTGCGCGTGAACGCACAGCCCATTGAGAAATATCAAACTTCTAAAGAGTTAGCCTCATCAGACAACCTTTGTGAATACGGTCATAAGTAAGTAACTTAAAATAACTGTTCAACAAAGGTCTCTTAAAAGAACTCAGTGGAGTCGGGTATTAGATTAATAGAAAAAAAAACTATACCAAAACGCTTTCACACTGAACACGCCCGGCCGCAAAAATGAACACTACGAAAAAAGATAACACCGCACAATCAGTCACAATCAGCATTCATCATCAGACGCAATCCCCCCTCCCCCATCATCATGGGCTCTTACTCACTTAATCGTCTCGCTATAGGAGATCCGTGATGACGGCGACCGCATCACCATAGACAAGTACGAGAGGAACACGGTGCTGACCGTGCGGAGGACCACCAGGCCTGACAGCGGGAAGTACAAGCTGGTCCTCACCAACTCTTCCGGTTCATGCGAGAGCATCGCCGATGTGGTCGTGCTTGGTAAGTGATCATTGTACATTTTTGATACCAAGAAGCATACCTAGTAACTATTATTGATAAAGTAATACGTTTGTGTCCGGTATAACAGACTTACTGCTACTACTACCTTGTAGGTCAAGTACAGGTCGAACCCGCTGTATTAAATAGAGCTTTAAACCGTTGTTTTATAACAAAAAATATAAAAAACATACACACGAATTGATAACCTCCTCCTTTTTGAAATCGGTTGAAAATAGTTTATACTCTCAATTTTTGTTACAGACAAACCAAACCGCCCGAACGGTCCTATCGAGGTTACGGATATCCGTGCCGAGAAGGCGACTGTCAAATGGCAGAAGCCCGACGATTTCAAGGGATCCGATATCACTGGATACACCCTCGAAAAGATGGACATGGTAAAAATATTAAATAAATTATAGCCATTCATTTATTGCTTTGTTTTCAGAAATAAACATTGTTATTGGCATAATGACATGATACCTTGGATTTTTTTTGTTTACCATACTATTTTTTTATTCAGGACACTGGCAACTGGGTGCCATGCGGCGAAACCGGGCCGGACCCTACGGAATTCACCGTGAAGGGTCTCACCCCGAACCACAAGTACAAGTTCAGAGTACGCGCTGTGAACAAGGAAGGCGAATCGGAGCCATTGGAGACTGATGGCTTCATTGTCGCCAAGAATCCTTACGGTATGTTTTATGCAGATAATAATTTACAACCTAAATCAATTTTATTTATCATTAGGTATTATTTTCAAAGTTATGTTCGTTGTGAAAAAATGAATTTTCAGACTTTTTCTGGAAAAATCCACGTCACACGAAACGTAATTCCGTCCGTCATAAATTACGAACTTTCTACCCGCCATTTTCAAAATTTGACGTTTCACATTAGATGCAAACTTACAATCAACAAGTTTCAATTTTGTAAATAAAAACACAGATCTCGTTTGCCTAAACTTGTTTTAAAAACAGTTAAAACCAACACACATACTTTTGTTCGAAAACTACGTTTTGTTATTCTAAACCTTTATGCACATCTCTCTCGACAAAAAAAACGCTTGTGACAAGATAATTATGAAAAACTTCGGTGTTTTATCATCCCAGACCCACCGAAGGCGCCTGGCAAGCCGACCATCGTGGATTACGACAACAAGTCGGTGACATTACAATGGGAGCCTCCCACCGACAACGGTGGCAGACCAGTCCTAGGATATGTTGTGGAGATGAAGGACAAGTTCTCCCCTGACTGGATTGAGGTCAGTATGCACAGGCGTTTAAATATTTTCTCATTAAATAAAAATAACTCGCTCACTCTTGAGGTTCTGGTCCACATTAATAATTGTAGGACTGTCTAATAAGCCAAGCATATACATTTTTTTATAGCTAGCACAAATATATTTCTTAGTAGTTTACTAAAAGTGTTTGCTCCGGTTACAGGTGACTAAGACAAATGACACAAAGACAGAATACAAGGTTGAGGGACTCAAGGAGAAGATGGTGTACCAGTTCCGTGTGAGAGCCCACAACAAGGCCGGAGTCGGTGATGCTTCAGAGCCCACTGAAAACCATCTCTGCAAGCATAGAAACTGTAATCAACTTGTATTTACTACTAGAATAAGCTAAGAGTCAATTTATAATGAATGGCATGTGCAATAAACCCTCCTCCATCCACCTCTCAACTAAAAGACATATTGAAATGTCTTTTGGATGGCTTTAGGGAAGGCATATGCATATGCTTAAAATTTCCACAAGACGCATTCTCTGCCTGTTTTCCCTTTATGTATTGCGTTCTGTCATTTAATCTCTTGCATACTCTACTTGCCCCCATACTTCATGTCATTATACAGACAAATAGTTTTTTAATTGATTTGATACATTTATATAAAGATGCAAGGAATTGGATGAAATATTCAAGCTTTTGACTACCACTTGGTGCATTGGTTCGAGGGTAGGCTGCTCGACTCAGGTCGAGTTCCACGGTTGTGGGTTCGAGTCCCATCATAGTAAATTTCAGAAAATGGCCTTTTCGTTATTTGCCCTATTCTGAGTGTCACGGGGATCGCCCCCAGTTCATTGTATGATACCCATAGCACAAGCGTTGCTTAGTTTGGGACCATACAGTTGGTGTGTTCGTCCGGCGATATTTATTAATTATTAATTAATATTTTTACTACAGTGAAGCCACGCATTGAGCGCAGCACGTTCAAGTCTGTGATCATCAAGGCTGGCCGCACACACAAGTGGTCTGTCGACGTCATTGGCGAACCAGCACCAGAGATGACCTGGTGAGTAACATAACTTTTTATTAGTATAATGATAAACTCAGTTAAAAAGGCAACAAAGGCTTCTGAAGGCAACAGACACTGACACAAAACGTCACTTGATTTTATTACCCCTGCTCGATAGATTACTTATTATTGTTTGTTATGTTGTTGGGCGCTCGAAGGCTTGATTAAAATATTAACAAAAATACGAGAAAGTGTTCACAATACCGCCCCTGAAGATATAAGAACACGAGGACAGCTTTATTTGTACTGGAATTTTCAATCATGCCACCTCTCAGACCGCATCTACGTTATTTTATAAACCTTTAGTAGAAAGATATTTACTACAATGTACCTGTGGACCAAGATACTTACAATAAGAATGACAAGCATTAGAAAACATTATTCATGGTTCACTATTCCGATCACAGATGTCCTCAAAGTAGACGCGAATAATAACTTTACGCACGTCACCGATAGATGTCGCTGTGTCGAAATAAAGAGCGGTATTAAAATTTTCCGCGGAATCATGACTACCCCAGGCCGCCGCAGAGAAGGCATACTTACCTGGCGTAGGGGACACCGTGATCATGAAGGCGGTTCCCCCAGGGCGAGGCCCTCCCATTGCACTGCGGTTGGGTTGACCCCTGCGATTATCCCTAATGTGGATAACTCGGACGCGTAATTTTTGGTAGTGGGGACTGCGTACGCGCCGTCCCCCTCTTAATACATGTAACTAAAATAGAATTCATATAACTGGAATGTACTTATTGTATTTTTAAAATGGACATTATCATTATTTGGTTTCGTGATATCGTGTAAATGGCGAAGTCAATTTATAATGTGTTTCCTGAATGGGATGTCCTTTACAAACAAATGCATACTTATATTTTAATTTTTTTCGGTTTAGTTAAGGCAGTAGTTAGCGATGCCGTCGTTTGATAATTAGGAGGTACCTTAAACTATAACACAAAGGTATATACAGAGCACTATAAATAACGGCTGTTTGACTGTTCCGTTAAGACAAAAGCTTTTTTTTTTAATGGGACTATCCCTGTCACACTCTCCCACCACTGTTACTCCTGTAAGCCATAATCGACAATGGTGTCCAAGATTACGACGATGTTTCGAAAAAAAGAGACACAGAAATACTGCACAGATATCCTATGTTAACCGTCCTGATTCATAAACCTTCCCCATTTTATCCCCTATAACATATATGTACTCTTCCCCAGGTCATGGCGCGACAACATAAAACTGGTGAACACTGAACGCATCAAGATTGAGAACAAGGAATACCACACGGACTTCACCATCGTGAACGCCGTCCGCCGCGACACCGGCAAATACACGCTGCGCGCTGAGAACTGCAATGGGTTCGACGAGGAGACCGTCGAACTTACCGTGCTGAGCAAGCCTAGTGCGCCTAAAGGTAAAATTAATTGAAAAATATCTAAGTATATAAACTCAAAGGTGACTGACTGACTGACATAGTGATCTATCAACGCACAGCTCTAACCACTGGACGGATCGGGCTGAAATTTGGCATGCAGGCAGATGTTATGACGTAGGCATCCGTTAACAAAGGATTTTGATTAATTCTACCCCCAAGGGGATAAAACAGGGAATGATTGTTAAATTAAATTCCACGCGGACGAAGTCGCGGGCACAGCTAGTATTGAATTATAAAGCTAGACTATGTAATGCTCTAAGAATTCCAAAAAGAAACTTAAAATTTGTAACAACAATGAGGCTCGCGCCGCGCTACCCACATCTCTGTGTCCCGAACAATACGGGCGATATTTGTGCGACAGGATGCCTCGCCACAAGATGTTATCAATACATCATCATACTCACGGTTTCAATATTAGTAATGATTAACACCAAATTATTTTAAGAACAACCTCTTCTTTCAAACTGCATGGTGACTTGTATTTTCCACCTGCAGGGCCTTTGGAGGTGACCGATGTGCACGCCGAAGGCTGCAAGGTTAGATGGGAGAAGCCAGAAGACGACGGTGGCTCGCCCGTCAAAGAGTACGAGCTGGAGAAGATGGATCTGGCCACTGGAAAGTGGGTCAGGGTCGGCAGGTCAGTACCTTTGAACTTTATTTTTATCAACAGGTCTTACAGTCTCATTCACAAACGATACTGGTCTAAGGCTCGTGTTTATAAATCGATCTCAAGTCTGAGATCGCTCTCGTGTACCCGTTTGACATTAAGAATGACATTTCCAAGATCACTCTCAAACTCAATAAATTTAGTAATACAGCCCTAAGTAAGGGTCCGTAGGGAATTGGATGTAGTTTTCTGGACGCAATTCTGCAAACTGAAACCAACCTAGAACCACTAACACAAGGTTGGTTTTGGTCTACAGCAGCGCATGTGGGTTGATTCCGTTTAGCAGAACAATCTATCCTTTGCCTTTGGTATTTCAAGCATCTATAGGCTACGGTAGCTGCTTAACAACAGGCGGGTCGTACGCTTGTTTGCCGATATTGTTACATACAAAAATCTACATATTTGTTTGGAATATAAAAGTAAATGATCAAGAGGTTACTTTTATTGCTCCATAGTCTTTAAATGTAATAAAATGTTTGCACGTAAGGGCATTATTAAGTTCATTCAATTTCTATTTTTTTTGTCAAAATTTTGTATGACTATTAAGTTACTAAATAAAATTGAAAATCGAGTTACCTATAAAGTAAATAATAAATATCGCCAGACTGACACACCAACTGTATGGTCCCAAACTAAGCAACGCTTGTACTATGGGTACCGTTAAATGGACTAGGGGCGATCCCAGTGACACCCAGACCAGGGCAAATTACGAAAATGCCATTTCCGAAATTTGCCCCAGCGGGAGTCGAACCTGCAACCACCATGTGCACTGCGCCAAGCGGCCGTCAAAATAGTATGTAATAGGTTTCGATAGTGGGTAATTAATAAATTTGTTTTGTTGATGTATTAATTGCAGAGTGGCCGGCGACAAGAAGCCCTTAGAAATGGAGGTGACCGGGCTGGAGCCAGGCCACCAGTACAAGTTCCGGGTGACGGCCGTCAACGACGAGGGCGACTCAGAGCCGCTGGAAGCCGAGCGGGCTATCCTCGCCAAGAATCCCTTCGGTAAATAACTCAAGTACCTATACTATCCGCAGAGTACTCAAACAAAAGTAAAAGCTACAAACAAAAGCAACTAAAGCAGTGAAAGCTGAATGGGCACCAGGTCCTGGGTTCAAACCCCGGCTCGCACCTCTGGGTATTTTTAAATCTATGTGCGAATCATAATGTCTCATGATGATCACTTGCTTACGGTGAAGGAAAACATCGTGAGGAAACCTGCATGTTTTAGAAAATCTAAACAATTTTCGAAAGAGACATGTGAAATCCGCCAACACGCACTGGGCCAGCGTGGTGGATTATGGCCTGATTCCCCCTCGTGTTGAGAGGAGGCCCGTGCCCAGGAGTGGGACGTCAAAAGGGCTAAATTATTATTATTACTAAAACAAAACTTTTTTTTTTAAATCGGCTCTTTACTTTGAGACTGCGTACAAAAACCGCCACGTACCAAACACCTTTTGGGCGCCGCACTCTAAGATAAAAGTTTCCGAAAGACATACGCTTGATAAGGCTTATAAGATTTTCGATCCACGATTCGAATGCGCTCACGTTAACAGTTTCATTGCCCGGATGGGGATCCAACTCGCAACCTCTCAGCTACGAGAGCGCCCCCTCTAACCACTAGGCTATTGACGCTTTAAAATAATCACAACTAACACACCTATTTATGTTACAGACGTGTCGGACAAGCCCGGCAACGTGGAAGTGGCTGATCATGACAACCAGAGCGCTGAGATCAAGTGGGACCCGCCGAAGAACGATGGTGGCGCCCCCGTGCTCAAGTACATCATACAGAAGCGGCCGAAGGGCGGCGACTGGGAGAATGCCGCTGAGGTTAGTGTCTGGTCAAAGCACAGATATATATTTACATAGATAACGCAAATGTATGTACTTCGCGTGTTCGAAACCCCGACCAAGCGTCAAGGTTGGTCGCCGCTAACTTGTGAGCGAGCGGGACCACAGATATAAAAAATATGAGTATGAGCGAGATAATCACTCGAGAGAATCGTAGCGGGCATCGGCGGCATCGGTGTCGATTTCCCGTCACTAATGACGTCACAGCAGTAGGTGTTAAAAATTCATTAAAAATTCGGCACGCTTGATTTCAATACAAATCGTGATATATCGTCATTATCTATATAAATCTATATCTGTGAACACAACACACCGCTTACGTCCAATATTGTATGAGAATGTAACCGTCAAAAGTTGGCGGGGTATCGGGGTGGACGGTGAATTTTGATTGGTCTGTTCATGGTTGATCCGTGAATGGACAAACATAAGCGATGGCAATGAATATGTTAGGCGAGCTATGGGTGCCCGGCTATGCGGTGTCTATCGCTTATTGGTCTGTGTGACAGGAGTTAATGGTAGATAGTCGTAAAGCCAAGCTGTATCTAATTGACTACAGCTCGTATACGGGCTGGCTCGACCGGGGTAGTACCATCCTCTCACAGAAGAATGGCGTAAAATAATTAGTATAGCTGCCTTTCGTAGGATGAGTGATGAGTGAGTCGGAAGCCCTAACCCCTTCTCATTTCTCCTCCCTTTGTCCACCCCTATTCTGGGTGTCGACCCTCTTCACAACGTGCGATCAATGCCTTTGGTCTAGCAAGCATCTATAGGCTGCTTAAGATCAGGCCGACGCTTTTTTGCGGACTTTGTTACATAAAAAAATGGCATCTAACTTCATACAAATTTCAAATGAAATGATCCACTATTTGATAGCCAAAGTTTATCGTGGTCACTTTAATCGGGATTTGTGGTCCCCCAGGTGCCCGGCAACCAGACCTCGGGCAAGGTGGAGGGCCTGCCGGAGGGCGGCGAGTACGAGTTCCGAGTGGTGGCCGTCAACAAGGCCGGGCCCTCCGACCCCTCCGAGCCCACCAAGATGACCACCATCAGACACAAAGCCCGTGAGTATTTACATACATAGATAGAGCATTATACTTGAACAGCAGCGTTAGCCGATTGGTTAAGCACGCGTCTGCACGAACACAAGGTCCTGGGTACAAACCCCGGCTCGCAATTTTGGGTTTTTCGAAATCTGTGTGCGAGTCATAATTGCAATATGATTATCAAAAAAACACCGTTAAGAAAATTGCATGTGTTAGAAAATTTAATCAATTTTCGAAATGACATGTGGAATCCCCCTCGTATAGAGGGGAGGCCCGTGCCCAGGAGTGGGATGTTAAAAGGGCGAAATATATCCTCTCATCTCCCTACACTTGTTTACAAATATTTATATTATTACTAGCTGTGCCCCACGACTCCGTCCGCGTGGAATGTGGACCACCTTTAACATTTTTCCTGAATTTTCATTGCTATAAACCTCACGGAGCCCGAGACCTTTCCAACGAATGCAAAACCGTGGAAATCGGTTCGTGCGTTCTGGAGTTATAGCGTCAGGAAGGAAAACTCGACTTATTTTTATATAGTAGATTATCATCAGTTATTTCATATTTTACCATCTCGTCATTTCATCTAGAGACTAACATCTAAGTTTCAGATTCAGTCTAATTGTTAGTGTTCAATATATTTTGTAACACAACATTTGTGTTATGATAACACTTCAACACATTTTTAAATCCATTTCTATGGAGAAGAATGCATAGTTATTAGTAAGACTGCGATTTTGTTGTACTTCTGAAACAAAATGTATGTACATTTTCCGCTTGGCGCAGTGGTTCGAGCGTAGGCCACTCGGCTCACTGCACATGGTGGTTGCGGGTTCGATTCCCGCCGGGGCAAATTTCGGAAATGGCCGTTTCGTCATTTGCCCAGGTCTGGGTGTTGTCCGGTACCCATAGTACAAGCGTTGCTTAGTTAGGGACCATACAGTTGGTGTGTTCGTCTGGCTATATTTATTATTGTTTGTGTGTGTGTGTGCAGTGAAGCCCCGCATCGACCGCACCAACCTGAAGTCGGTGGCGGTGCGCGCGGGCAAGCCGATCTTCTTCGACGTGAACGTCAAGGGCGAGCCCGCGCCCAAGGTGCAGTGGTTCCAGAAGTGGAAGAACGAGGAGAAGGAGGTCAGTTGTATCAGTATCATCGGCCATTTCCACAGTCCGACATACAGGTTGAAACAGAAAGGGTATACTTTTTTTCAAAACTTAACTTTGTAATTCTAAATCTATCAGCTTTGGAGGAAACTTGAAAAATAAAAGGTGCTATAGGAATACAGCTGTTGACAGATTCCACAAGTCTCCAAAACCTTTAGAACTTCAACTGTCCCACAAAGTCGATAGTTTTAGATTTACAAAGTGAAGTTGCAAATAAATAGTTATACCCTTTTTGTTTCACGTAGTATAGGTCTCAATCGCTCAAATCTCACTGGCATTCGCAGGTTTTTCAGGAGATCCAGGGTAGTCAGAAGGATGCTATAGTACTTATGTTACAGTCGATAGTTCTATCATATGCGACTATAACTTAGAAAATCTTTAGCTCTTTTTCACTCACTCTGTTTGGTTACAGATTGTATAGAACTTGTGTAAGAAGTATTTTTCTTATTCTACTATGTACAGTCTGTGAACTTTACATTTATAATATTTATTGACCGCACAGTGGACTGGGAATTATTTTCCAAGCATACCCGAGACTATAATTATGAAAATACTGTATCCGATATTTGGTCTGGCGGAAATCGAACTTGCAACCGCCCGGTGTACAGCGAGTGGTGTCACTTGTATGTGGAATTTACATACAAGTTTTATCCCCTATTTAACCTCCTTCAAGCCACCCATACCTCTGCGAACTGAAACCAATCCACACCCACTTACTTAAGGTTGCTTTTTGAGAAGTGTTTACGCTGAAACACTAGAGCGAGCGGTCGATATATATGTATATTACATGTCGCAGGTGACAGAAAACGTGATAAACGTGGACTACAACACGAAGCTGGACATCAAGGAGTCCGTCCGCAGCATGACCGGCACGTACCGCATCGTGGCCACCAACGAGCACGGCTCCGACTCCGCCGACGTGGAGATCACCGTGCTGTCGGCGCCGGGCAAGCCGGGCGGCCCGCTCAAGGTCACCGACGTCACCAAGCAGGGCTGCAAGCTGGCCTGGAAGAAGCCGGAGGACGATGGTGGTGAGTCCGCATTTGATACCGCTCAAATATTACACTTATTCCGTTCTTTAGTACGGGAACGACCATAATGTAAGAAATAAAAATTGCCCAAACTTATTAGGACCCATTCAACAACATATTAACGAACCGTTAACGATTGCGTCCGCTAGTGTGTTGGTAAACTCGGCCTAAAGATATAGATAACTTTCTTTTGAAATATTAAGTTTAAAAATAAACCTTTTAGGTCTATGGCAATAAAGTATAGTAGAAGTAGCTACTGTAATGTTTGCTTCAACTTCTTCTCTGACGAAAGACATTTGGGTCAGTATGAGCTGGAAAGGCGGAGTCTCCTCGAGCGCTGGCTTTCAGTCAAGGCCTCCTAATAAATTACACACTTTAGTTAGACAACCCAGGCCCAGAAAGTTACCCACCGAAATTACATCATAGGAACTATTGAGAGCCACCCAAAGTTTTCAACCGATTTCAAAAAGGAGGAGGTTCCCAATTCGTGTGTTTTCTTTATTGGTTGTTACCTCATAACTCCGTCATTTATAAACCGATTTGAAAAAATTTTTTTGCATTCGAAAGGATGTCCTTCCAGATTGGTCCCATTAAAATTTCATCAAAAATCGGTTTAGTAGTTTGGCATTTAAATCAAAATAACTGGTAAAACTAAATTCAAGTAAACAAAATTGCGTAATTTGCTATACGACGTCGGCCCTTCTGACTACTAGTCTATTGACGCCTTAAAGTAGCCTCAAAATGTGTCCCATGTACAGGCAAACCCGTGACCGGTTACGTGGTTGAGAAGCTGAACAAAGCCACCGGGAGATGGGTGCCGGTCGGCAAGACCGACGACACCGAAATGGAGATCAAGGGGCTGCAGGAGGGCGAGGAGTACGAGTTCAGAGTGCGCGCCGTCAACGACGAGGGAGAGTCGGAGCCGCTGAAGACGGACCACTCCATAATCGCCAAGAATCCTTACGGTGAGTCGGTTTAAGGGTGGGAAAATCGTTATAAGCTTTGTACTTATTATGATAAATTGAAGTCTAAAGGGTTCTTCACACGCCCAACCCTAAAAGCAACGATATAACGCTGCAAGCAATAGTTGGATTAAAAAAAAAAGTGTTTTTCACCAAGTAGTTTTCGACGTCACCCCTAAGAAGTCCCTTTGGAAACCATCCTGTAATGAAATTTAGACTTTATTGCTAGAAAGGTAAGGTTCAAATTGATTAACTCTCGACATGTGATTAGACATCCCCGGCAAGCCGTCGGTGCCGACGCTGGAGGACTGGGACGTGGACCGCGTGGACCTGAAGTGGGAGGCGCCCAAGGACACGGGCGGCGCGCCCATCACCGGGTACATCGTCGAGAAGAAGGAGAAGTACGGCCAGTGGACCGAGGCTCTCGTCACCACGGTAACAATATACAAATTACCTATTTAATGCCGTAACCTTGCCCATATCTTATGACCTTGACCAGGGAGTACGTAACCTTGCCCCATCTCATGACCTTGACTAGAAAGAGGGGTTTTTACCGTCGACGGAAAGTTTCCGTGTGAGAAACGACAGCTTCCATACTTCTAGTTAATTTGTAAAAGATTTCTTTTTTATATCATTCGTATCGATATCGGAATTTGATACTAAAACTGTAAACGTCTGTATTTTAGCCATCTTTGAAGTTATTTTTGTAAAATTAATACACTGTTAATAATCGAAAGACATATCGATGTTTAAACTTCCCGATTCCCTTTCCTATATCAATACGAATGGTTTATAATAACCCTCCTGGACTGGAGCACTCTGACCAATAGGTAAGCTACAAGTACAATGGCGGCTACACCTTGGTAGACCCATCCAATGAACGCCGCGCGAAAAGATAACAGTTACACGAAAAAAAATAATTGTTTTGGGCACACAGTACTGCGCGAGCCGAATTGCACTTTATTTTGTAGTAGCAAGAGTCGCTTGTTATTTAAATATCTATTTTCATATTTTCGAGCTTGTAATTATAATATTTGTATAAACGCTTGTGAACAGTCATCTTAGTTAAAAGGGCAGCTCCATAGCATTTTACTGATGTTAACTGTATAATTTGTAGACGCCAGAATGCAAGGCCCGCGTGCCAGACCTGAAGGAAGGCAACCAGTACCAGTTCAGGGTTCGCGCCGTCAACAAGGCCGGCCCCGGAGAACCGGGCGACGCCACGCAACCCCACACTGCCAAGGCCAGATTCCGTGAGTAGAAATCCTTTTACTTTATCGCCAAGTGTCTAGGTAAACATTAGCCATAGAAATGATTGCTACTTTTAATTCATTATCATTGCGTGAAATTATTTTTTCCTTCCATTGTTATTTCACCTGTGATTTTTCACGGTCAATGATTTTATACATAGTGAATTTTCACTATGGCACGTAATCCTATCATAAAAACGGTGAAAGAAAGAAACATTTATTCGACACACATTCAGCGCGAACTGTCAGTACTGACAGTACCGAACGCTTTGCGATTTAAGAACAATTTATTTTTAACAGTTTCTACCTAAGGTGGTAGCAAGTGCTACTTATGAAAACATGATATAATAATATGATCTTTCACACGCTACCTGAGAAATGTTCAATTACTAGTAAACACGAGGAAATATCATTACTTTTTGACAATGAAGATTAAAGATGGGTTCGAAAAATCGCTTCCAACTTTGCAACAATGCAGTTTAATATCTAAGAACACAAGTTCTTGTTGAAGTAAATGATTTTCTAAAATAAAAACATACTTTTTTGTGTCTCGTCACCTGAAGAGAGCACTCTCTTGATTACTATCGTCCTTTCCACGTCATTTGGTGAACGCCGGCGAACCAGCACAATAGGAAAAGAAATGCTCTCCACAGGAATTGCATCCCTAAATGCAGACAATATAATTGGGATACTAAACCTTATGTCGTTACAGTGAAGCCTTACATCAACCGCGAGAAGATGGTCGCGATCCGCGTGCGCGCCGGCACCACCATCAAGCTGGACGTGGACATCAGGGGCGAGCCGCCGCCGACCAAGACCTGGACCTTCGCCAAGAAGGTCCTTACCCATCACTTACCCATTCCCATCACTATGAGACAAATCAGTTCATCCAACGCGTAGATATGTAAACGGTAATGCTATTGTTGTCGGTAGAATGATTGAGATGCATTTAATTCTCGTTACTAATGAAGCGAAGCTTCTATGCGGACGTTCGGGACGCTCGCCGCGCGGCCACTCTATCCGTGCTAAGCGTCAGTAGCGTTACACGATATATATAGGTATACAGAGTGCAGTTTATCATCATAGCCTGATTAAAAATCTAATTTCTTTCTCCTAAATATCAAACCAAAGTACTTGGTTTGTAAGCACCTTACTAATAATTCCTCCCTCCCCCCCTCAGGTTCTGGAGACAGGTCCCGGCATCAAGATCGAAAATGAAGACTACAACACCAAGATCCAGATCTTCGAGTCCACCTGGAAGAATTCTGGTGTCTACACCCTGAAGGCAGAGAACGACTCTGGTGTTGACGAGGCCACTGTTGAGGTCACTGTACTGGGTAAGTAAAGTCCATACAGATATATTATGTACTAGAATAACAATGAAATCTTTTATACTGTGGTGAAACAGAAAGGGTATACTATTTTTTGTTGCAACTTTTCGTTGTTAATCTAAAACTATCGGCTTTGTGGGACAGTTGAAGTACTAAAAGTTTAATAGACTTGTGGAATCAGTCAACAGCTGTATTCCTATAACACCTTTTGTTTTCAAGTTTCCTCCAAAGCTGATAGTTTTAAAATTACAAAGTTAGGTTTTGAAAAAAAAGTATACCCTTTCTTTTTCAACCTGTGTAACACAGTGTCTTCTGACTGATTATTACGGGTATTATTTAGTATGTATACGCGGTTTTGAAATTATACTAACATTGAAATGCAAAGTCGTCTCATTTTTAATTTGAAATCATGTTGAGATTATGTACACTCACGCACCACAATAAAATTATCTGACGGTTTTCTTTCTAACAGCTAATCCTCCTAATGTTAAGCAGTTGTCTTAACCTATAGATTGCTCGCCCGTTGTCAACTGAAACTAGACTGAATTAGGGAAAAGGAGGAGTAGGTTGGGCTTTCAGCTCTCTTACTTAATGTATGAGACGCAGCTATACTAGCTACTTTACGCTGATTTACTGTGAGAAGGATACAACCCTGGTCGAGCTAGCTCGTATATGAGCTATAGCCAGTTGACTCCAGCTGGGTTCTGGCACCGTGTGATGTCCCTTCCTCTCTTGCAGACAAGCCCGGCAAGCCGGAGGGCCCGCTGGAGGTGTCGGACGTGCACGCCGAGCACGCCAAGCTCAAGTGGAACAAGCCCAAGCACACGGGCGGCCTGCCGCTCAGCGCGTACGTCGTGGAGAAGATGGACACGCTCACCGGCAAGTGGAGCCCGGCCGGCACCGTCCACCCCGACACCACAGAGGCCACTGTCACTGGTGAGGATTTGCCTCTTATATTGTCGTAGTTTTGTTAAGCCATTCCGATTTCCCACTCCTGGACAAACGTCTCCCCTTTTGTTTCCATAAGTCTTGGGTTTATTTTCGTTGTATTATTACGTTTTTTGAGGTACCCCATCATGTGGGTTATTGTTGAAAAGATCTTTTTTAATGAAATGGTGTTTCCATACAACATTTCATTATTAGAAATTCTGTTTGCGAGATTTTTAAGCGTTATACGAGTATACGTAATGAATTCCGACACTTCTTACATTTTTATAATAATCGACAAAATTTGTTAGCTAAAAATATAATTCCTTATCAAAATGGCTACCGAACTCCACACTCTGTGTGCACGATGAATTTCCATAATCATTGCCTCATTATTGTTATTGTTCAAAAACATAACAAAAATATCAGTTCTCCACCATCAATATCGACTAAAAACGGTTATGAAACCTACATTTCCCTTCCCTCCACAGGGTTGGAGCCCGGACACACGTACCAGTTCCGTGTGAAGGCCGTGAACGAGGAAGGCGAGTCGGAGCCCCTGGAGACGGACCACGGCACGCTGGCCAAGAACCCGTACGACGTGCCGGCGCCGCCCGGCCTGCCCGACATCGTGGACTGGGACGAGAAGTCCGCCAAGATCAAGTGGGAGCCCCCCATCAGGGACAACGGCGCGCCCATCACCGGGTACATCATCGAGGTTATGGACCGGGACAGAGGGGAGTTTGTCAAGGTGGGTAGGCTGTACTTTGTGTGTTCTGACATGGACCAACCGTCTGACCGACCTGACTGACGTCATCATTGGTCACCACTGTCGATCCTGGCTTACAGGAACGACATTGGTGGGAGTGTGTGGCGGACCAACCGACTGACCACCGCTCTGGGATTAATTTGCCTTCGATCACAATTATAGTCTCCGCCTTTAGCGGATACTATAATTGTGATCGGTCGAGAGCGGAAGCAACGCATTGTGATTGATCTGTCTAAAATAATACAGGATTTTGATTGGTTTAGCATAAATCTTTTGGGGTATTACGTCCAGAGTAGGGCAAATTATGAAATTATATTTTCCGAAATTTACCCGACGTAAATCAAATGAATCGCCGCCAGTCCTCTGTATGATACCCATAATACAAGCGTTGATTAGGCTAGTAAGTTGATCTCAAGCGTGAGAGTGACTTTAGCAATGTCATTCATATATCTCCCCTCACTACGAGGGGGATTCAGGCCGTAATCCACCACGCTGGCCCAGTGTCGGTTGGTGGTAGAAATTGATTAATCAATGCGAACTTTACGGACTACAGGTTTTTTTTATTAATAATCAACCTTATTTTGTTCCCCAGGCCGCCGAGATCCAAGGCAACATCTGCCAGGGCACCGTGCCCCGGCTGGAGGAGGGCAACCAGTACCAGTTCCGCGTGCGAGCCGTCAACAAGGCCGGCCAATCCGAGCCGTCCGAGAACACCAACTGGCATACGGCTAAACCACGGTTCTGTGAGTATCTCTACGAGCATATTTAAACAATACTGTGGATACTTTAAACTCGCGATGAACGAGTGTCTATTCAAATTTTGCAAGATTAATTTGACTGCGTTCGTACTTAGAGATACAAAAATAGCAGCCTATAAATGTAGATTTTCAAGCCTATTTTTTGGGACCTCTTCACTTTTTCAATGTTACACATTCATTTCAATACTACGAATGTACAGAGTTATCCTGTAAAAACTCATAGACTAGTTTGGCTCGTATTAATAAATCAATCTCAAGTCTGAGAGTGATCTTAAGTACGCTTTTGACATGTCATTTTGTACTGGTATGATATAAGAATGACATTTCCAAGATCGCACTCAGTCTTGAAATCGATTTATTAATAGGGTTTTTGTGAAATGAGTGTGTCATATCACCTTTACTAGTCTGCTTCTATTTAAGGCTAAAGCGCCCATCTAGCCCGCGAAGTTAAAATTTTTTGAGGTTTTTAAGAGATTTTTCAAAATCTGACAATAATAAAAGGCACATTTTGTTATTCGCGAAAAAGACCGTGTGCAGTGCATTTATTAATATACCGAACTTACTCTAAAACATTTCAAGAACGACAGCTATCCAGATAATCTGGCAATTTTTGTATATTTAGTGATTTACTAGTATCATATCCACCCTGATAATATTTAGAGTAAAATAAATGTATTAATAAACGCACTGCATACTGTGTTTTTCGCAAATCACAAAATGTTGTCTTAAATGTTTTCAGATTTTGGATAAACTATAAAAATACTCGAAAATTTTGAATTTCGCGGGCTAGACAGGCGCCTTCACCTTAAGAAGTAAATACAATGTACTATCAAAGTAATCGGACCCACATTTTTGAGGAGATATTCTCATAGACTTATTGTCTCTTGTAAACGGTTAATAGTATATGCGTTTTACTTCGTAATAGTAAAAGTATGTTTTATAATAATATGATGGGGTTATACATATTGCAATAAGCAGTAGAGATAATAAAATGTCCACCCCCAACAGTGAAGCCAAGGATCGACCGCACAAACCTCAACCCGCTGACCGTGAAAGCCGGTCTCCCAGTCTCCCTGGACATCAAAGTCTTCGGCGAGCCCCCGGCCACCGTCACGTGGCACTTTAAGGGCGAAGAGCTGAAGAACCGGGAGAACCTGGAGATCATCAACGTGGACTACAACACCAAGTTCCTGATGACCAAGAGCAAGAGGGCCAATACTGGCAAGTATGTGATCAAGGCGAAGAACGAAGTCGGCGAGGATGAGGCGGAGATTGAAATCACTATTCTTGGTAAGCATTTGAGATTATAGGAGCACATGTCCTCTATTCTGCATAGGTTTTTTTGGTGGTAGTTGGCCCCCACTCTCTAACTTTTTAGACGAAATCCACCGGTGTGTAACGTAAAGTGTGAGTCTAATGGTTCTAGCGAATCCGCGACAAAGATTAATATTTTACTGATTTCGTCTTGTTCGGTCTCGACACAAGAGAGAATGATTCAAAAAAGGTGCGATACCTTTAAATTTTTCGTCCATATTTGTAATTTTGATTTATGTTTTTATGTGTCGACGTGGCTACAGATCAGACATTATTCATCGCCAACCCGTTTGTAAGAGGACTTTGTTGCGTTGATCAGGGATTACAGTCCATATTGTTATGTACGGTTCCCATAGTACGCACTAGCAATAATATTAGTCAGATTGGTGTCCAAGCGAAACTAGTCTTTGTTGTGTTGTGCATGCAAATGAAATTCAACCTTAGCTACTAGCAAACTGCGACTTGTTCATCGTTTAAGGGCACGCATTACACACATATGTATTGTTTGGCAGGCAAGCCGTCCAAGCCGCAGGGCCCGCTGGACGTGTCGGACGTCACGAAGAACGGATGCACGCTGGCCTGGAAGAAGCCGGAGGACGACGGTGGCGCCCCCATCGAGTATTACGAGATTGAGAAGCTGGACCCTCTCACCGGTGAGTTTTACACACACATCCGTACATAAATCGGTTGAACAATGTGATAGGATCGACTAGGAGGAAGTGGAAGTAGGGGAAATGGCCGTAAGATCCTTCTAACGGCCATTTCCCCTACTTCCGCTTCCACCTCCAGGTGGAGACTCCGCTCCTGTCCAGCTCGTGTTGAGTCAAACGCCTTTCAGCACAAATGACACTGAGGAAAAATATTAGTTAGCCCATTTATCTTTCTTTTATTTATGTTGTCTTACTGTGTCGGAGTAATGGACAAGATTAGTGCGAATCAAATAAGTATGAGTTTTGAATGAAAAAGGAGGCGGCACCCCAAGTTCAAGACATCAGCTGCCCCCATGTGGGTACGCTCACGGCAGACATAACATGCTACAAGTAATACAATCTGTAATTGGACGTAGTTTTGTCGAATGGAACCAACCCACACATAGATACTTCTGTGAGCAGATATCAACCTACAACCGCTCACGTTAGGGTTGATTTTTAGTTTGCAGCAGTACCGTGTATAGCTTGGTTTGAATATGCAAAAGTTTTTCCAAATATTTCCTAATGTCCGACAATCAGGTCAATGGATTCCATGCGGCACCGCCAAGGACTGCAAGGCGAACGTGACGGGCCTGTCCGAGGGCAAGCCCTACAAGTTCAGAGTGAAGGCCGTCAACAAGGAGGGCGAGTCCGAAGAGCTCGAGACCGAGAAGCCGATCATCGCTAAGAATCCGTTCGGTGAGTTGGTCTTTACAAAACACTTTGAAGCTGTTCTTCAGCAATTCGTCTCTTGATAGACTCCGTTCCATTGAAGTGCTTGAAATTGCCCGAGTCGGAATAGATTCTCAAGTATTTCTAAGTTCTATACACCAATTCTAACTAAGATAAATGATCAAGGCCCGTATTATTAAATCGATCTCAAGTCTGAGAGCGATCTTGGAAATGTCATTCTTATGTAATACTGGTTCAAAATGACTTGTCAAGAGTGTACTCAAGATCATTCTACAGTCTCTTATATACAGGCCGTAGGTTTTCCACAAATGTTGTAATGATTATGATTATAAAATGTTCGTCCCACAGACGAGCCCGGCAAGCCCGGCCGCCCCGAACCCCGCAACTGGGACAAGGACTTCGTGGAATTGGAATGGACCGCGCCCAAGGACGACGGCGGAGCGCCCATCACTGGGTACATCGTGCAGAAGAGGGAGAAGGGCGGCAGGTGGGTGCACACTTCTGAAGCCCTTTTGGGGTCCATCATAAGCTTGACATACGAACTAGGATGTTTCAGATGTAGGGTGCGAAAAAGCTCTAAAGAAAAATGCATATTTCGAGGAGCCACGACGTCGTTGTAGCTCTTATACGTTTGCCATAAAGGCTTTGAGACAGTATTGTACTGATAAGCGATTTGAGTAAGGCTATAGATAATATAAGTTGCTTAAGTATTTTTTATAAGAGTCTATTTATAGTCATGTGTTATAGAGGGCGTTCTCAGATATTACTGTGAGGGTCCAGGTTCGATCGCCATCCTGTCCTTTAAGCTACTGATGCGAGATTGTTCCTACCAACTATTTAGCTAAGTTTAAAGGAGCTGCTTGAGTGCTAACGAGATTGATAGGAATTGGTAACCCTACATTGCTAGTGCTCTGTTAAATCAATATTTTTATTACTGACACAATTGGAGATTTATGCCTAGTTTGCGAAGTACTTCAATGGCAGTTTATCAATTCGTTACTGTCAAAATGTCACCCAAAAAAAACATCAACTATAGCTAAACCACCCATAATGTTCTTCAGAAACTGGGCTGTTCTTTAGCCTTCAGCAATATTTTTTCAATTTAAATTCCGTGTTCTGTGCACCGTGGTTTAAAGTTGAAAGTGTAATTCCCGCAGGTCCTGGCAGGACTGCCTGAAGACGTCCGGCGACCGGCCCGCGGGCCGCGTGACCGACGTGGAGGAGGGCCACGAGTACCAGTTCCGCGTCATCGCACTCAACAAGGCGGGCCCGGGAGAGCCCTCGGAGCCTAGCAAGGCTGTCACAGCTAAGCCCCGATTCTGTGAGTATACTGTTTTGCTACATATGATAGGCTAAAGGAGTGACATAAACCCACGCAAAAATATTTTTTTTTCGCGGTGACGGCTGTTTCATACGCTCCTATTTCATGGGTACATGTATAATTTGGGTTATGTGAAATTGCAGCCAAGGAATAAGGATAATTTACGTATCTAATTCAATCAGTCTTGTTAAAAAAAACAGACTGCAAGAGGGAGTTGAAAAGGGCAGATATATGTATCGTTTTATTTAATAAATAAATATTGCCAGACTGACCCACCAACTGTATGGTCCCAAACTAAGCAACGCTTGTACTATGGGTACCGTACAATGGACTGGGGCCGAGCCCAATTAAACCCACACAAGGGCAAATTACGAGAAAGGTAATTTCCGAAATTTGCCCCGGCGGGAATCGAACCCGCAACCACCATGTGCAATGAGCCGAGCAGCCTACGCTCGACCTACTGCGCTAAGTGGTTGTTCAATTATACTCAAATTAAGGTCTTCACTTATAGTCTGTGACCGAAATAATAAAAACGAATAAAATGCCAGATACCGATAACAATTTTGAATCACGACTGTAACTGTAATCTTCAGTGGCGCCGCACATCGACCGCAAGAACCTTCAGAAGAGGAAGATCAAGGTCGGCCAACCCCTCAAGATGGAGGCCGACGTCAAAGGCGAGCCGGAACCCACCATCACGTGGACCTTCAACGGCCAGGCCCTGAAGACCGAGGAGCGGCTGAAGGTCGAGAACAAGGACTACCACACGTCCTTCGCCCTCCTGAAGCTGACCAGAACTGACGCCGGCAAGTACACCGTCACCGCGAAGAACGACTCCGGAACCGATAGTGTGGAGATCGAAGTTGAGGTGGTCAGCAAGCCGTCGAAGCCGAAGGGACCCCTGAAGGTTGGTTACAAATATAATACGATTCAAATAAGAATAGGACTGGACTTGTGACTAACTTCATACTGAAATCCAAATAAAATAACCAAAAAAAAAATATGTTGGCAAGAAACTCAGCGGGTCTGTCGTTAAACATTTTCTTATATTTCTTGTTTTTTATCGCCAGTTGCTTATATAGTTAATAATTGCAAAGGGTAGTAGATAATAAATAAATAAATATAAATATCGCCAGACAGACACACCAACTGTACGGTCCCAAACTAAGCAAAGCTTGTACTATGGGTACCGTACAATGGACTGGGGGCGATCCCAGTGACACCCAGACCTGGGCAAATTACGAAAGGCCATTTCCGAAATTTGCCCTGGCGGGAATCGAACCCGCAACCACCATGTGCAGTGAGCCGAGCGGCCTACGCTCGAACCACTGCGCCAAGCGGTCGTCAATAATATAAAACTAATAGCTCCAGTGTGTTGCCTTTTGAGATTACCAAGAATTACATAAGTAATGTGTTCTTACCTACTATATGGTTAAGGTGAAGGCGCCTGTCTAGCCCGCGAAGTTCAAATTTTTTGAGTTCTTTTAGATTTTTTTCAAAATCTGACAATAATCAAAGACAAATTTTGTAATTCGCGAAAAAGACCGTGTGCAGTGCATTTATTTTACTCTAAATATTATCACGGTGGATATGATACTAGTAAATCACTAAATATACAAAAATTGCCAGATTATCTGGATAGCTGTCATTCTTGAAATGTTTTAGAGTAAGTTGGATATATTAATAAATGCACTGCACTCGGTCTTTTTCGCGAATAACAAAATTTGTCTTTTATTATTGTCAGATTTTGAAAAATTTCTAAAAGAACTCAAAAAATTTGAACTTCGCGGGCTAGATGGGCGCTTTAGCCTTAAATCAGATTCAGAATAAGTTGTGTTTTGACACGGGTTCGTCACGCATTTATCTGTTTTGTTTGTGTATACCTATTCTGTTTCATTTTATTATATTAGTCGATAGTGTTCCTATTGATAGGTTTACACCTATTGCTATTGTACCAGATGTATCCCCCTCAAGGCGGGGGAGGTCAGTGCCCAGAAGTGGGACGTCATAAGGGCTAAATTACAATTACATGTATGTAATGTCTCAATCCCGCAGGTGTCCGACGTGAAAGCGGACGGATGCAAGTTGAAATGGGAGCCGCCAGAAGACGACGGCGGCGAGCCCGTGGAGAGCTACGTGGTGGAGCGCATGGACACGGAGTCAGGCCGCTGGGTGCCCGTCTGCACCACCAAGGCCCCGGAGGCTGACGTCACAGGCCTCAACGAGGGCAAGGACTACCTGTTCCGGGTCAAGGCCGTCAACCCCGAGGGCGAGAGTGAGCCGCTCGTCACAGAGACCGCCACCACCGCTAAGAACCCTTACGGTCAGTATTGTATTTTATAGGATACTAGCTGACCCGACAGACGTTGTCCTGTCTTAACTTTGAATATTGAATTCGAAGAATTCGAATTGATCCACTCAACTTTCTGAATATTGTCTTTCATAAGAACCTTCACCTTTAACACAACAAAAAAAGAATTAGCGAAATCGTTCCATCTGTTTACGCGTAATGCGATGACCAAGGAAATAGAGTTTTTTTTTTTAAACTAGATGAAACAAAAAGGGTATACTATTTTTTTGCAACTTTACTTTGTAAATCTAAAGCTATGGTCTTTGTGGGACAGTTGAAGTACTAAAGGTTTTGTAGACTTCTGAAATCTGTCAACAGCTGTATCCCTGTAGCACCTTTTGTTTTTCAAGTTTTCTTTAAAGATAGTTTTAGAATTACAAAGTTAAGTTTTGATTGAAACCTCTCATATAGAACAATTGTATTGATAATAGTGAGCATGTTATGCTATGCTAACATATTGTGCTATGCAGGCGAGCCCGACGCGCCCGGCAAGCCCGAGGTGGCGGACTGGAGCGCGGCGCACGCCGACCTCAAGTGGGCCGCCCCCGCCAGCGACGGTGGCGCCCCCATCACCACGTACATCGTGGAGCGGAAGGACCGCGACACCGGCAAGTGGGTCAAGGCGGCCGAGGTGAGCCTCTACACAACGACATATACTACTAGTTTATGCCCGCGACTTCGTCCGCGTTAGACTTAAGTAAAGTATTCTATGTGTCAATCCAGGTTATAAACTATCTGTGTTCCAAATTTCATCCAAATCCGTTCAGTAGTTTTTGCGTGAAGGAGTAACAAACATCCACACTCACAAACTTTTGCATTTATTATAATGTATTAGTATTTATATCGTAATACTAGTTTCTGCCCGCCACTTTGTCCGCGTGAACTTTTGCAAAGTAACTCCTTCTCCAAGATCCATTCCAATCTAAACCGATATTCATCGAAATTAGTTGAGCTGTTTAGGCCTGAAAACGTAACAAACAGACAGGCATACAAAATTGCGTGTCGACATATTTTTTTTTTTTAAATAACAAAGTCGTCGTGCAAACGTTCGACTTACGTCATGTTAGGCAGTTAATGTAGCTTATAGAAGCTTGCAATGTGGACTTGAATGGGAATGGAACAGAGCCTGGGGAAGGGAAGGGTCGGTTAGGCTCTCCCGCTCATCATACGAAACGATATATTATCGCATACGTCACTACATAGTATAAAACGAAATCGCTTCCCGCTGTCTGTCTATGTATGCTTAGATCTTTAAAACTACGCAACGGATTTTGATGCGGTTTTTTTAAATAGATAGTGTGATTCAAGAGTAACATATGTATAATACATGCATAATATAGTAGAGAAACACTGATAAAAAATACCAGTGCGAAGCCAGGGCGCGTCGCTAGTATTTAATATAAACATGTGTGTTGTTTCAGGTGCCTGGTCACAAGACCGAAGCCCGTGTGCCCGACCTCATTGAAGGCAAGACGTACCAGTTCCGCGTGAAGGCCGTCAACAAGGCCGGCCCCAGCAAGCCCTCCGCCGCCACCGACAACCTGCTGGCCAAGGACAGGTTTGGTGAGTACTGTTTGAGAACATTTTCTTGAGAACTATACTAAAGATGGTATCGCTAGTTTGACGACCGCTTGGTGGTTTGAGGGTTGGCCGCTCGGCTCACTGCACCGGGTGGTTGCGGGATCGATTCCCGTAAGGGGAATTTCGAAGATGGCCTGTTCGTAATTGGCCCAGGTTTGGGTGTCACTGGGATCGCCCCCAGTCTATTGTACGATACATGTAGTAAAAGCGTTGCTTAGTTTGTGACCATACAGTTTGTGTGTCAGGCTGGCGATATTTATTTATGTGTTAGTATTCACACCTCACGAAACAAGCTCTCTAATTTAAATACCTAAATCTGAGTGTGATATCAGTAGCTTGGTAATACTCAATTACTAGTGTATTACTCTCTAGTACTTTTTAGTAACAATGGTGTTGCCTGATCACATTGTATTGCTGTTCCTGAGAATGTACACCATCTCTTATTCTATTGAAAAAAGTAACCATTGAGTTTCTTGCCGGATCTTCTCAGTGCAAGCAGCATTCCGAGCCGGTGGTAAACTCTGGCTATTCATAAGTGCTTTGTAGGCTTATAATTGAAAATAATTTGTTTTGATGTTGTGTGTGAACAGCTCCGCCGAAGATCGACCGCACGAACATGCGCGACCTGACGCTGAAGGCCGGCCAGCACATTCGGCTGGACATCAAGGTCAGCGGAGAGCCTCCGCCGACCAAGACGTGGTGCGTATATATTCCCTTTTATCAACATCCCCATGATTAACAGTGATAGTCGGTTGGTTAAGCACGCGTCTTATGGGCACAAGGTACTGGGTTCAAACCCCGGCTCGCACCACTGGGTTATTCGAAATCTATGTGCAAATCGTAATTTCTATATGATTATCACTTGCTTACGGTGAAGGAAAACATCGTGAGGAAACCTGTATGTCTGAGAAGACTAACCAATTTTCGAAAGTCATGTGAAATCCGCCAACCCGCACTGGGCCAGCGTGGTGGATTACGGCCTGAATCCCCCTCGTCGTGAAGGGAGGCCCGAGCCCAGGATTGGGACGTCAAAAGGGCTAAATTATTTATCATATTTTATTATTATATATCAACATCACAATGCTTGTGTTTCCCGAAGCGGTAGGCAGAAATGCACCGGAGTGACCCCAACTTTGCCGATGGTATTTTGTTCCTGTTGTAATAGGGGCGCGCCTGTTAAACATAAGGCAAAAAAACAGCTTACCAGACAACGTTTGATTGGACTGCTTAACTTCTGTCAGTTTCACTACAAAGAAATACTAATTATTACGAGGTCGGAGAGAGATAGAGTATATCAGAACTACCAAGCGTCAATGTCAGCCCACTCCAACGTAGTGCCGCTCTGGTGGCTCAAAAATCATTGCTGTTTATGTACAATTAGATCGGGTCACACCGAGCGGTTGGGGGTTCAATTCCCACAGGATTATATTCCGGGAATGGCGTTTTCGTAAGTTCCCCTGGCCTGGGTGTCACGGTACCCATAGTACAATACAAGTTTTGCTCAGTTTGGAACTATATACAGTTGGTGGGCTATTATAAAGTGAATGTGAATTTTGCCGGATCTTCTCAGTGGAAGCAGCATTCCGAACCGGTGGTAGATTCTGACTATTCATAAATGCTGTGTTGGCTTACGTGAATAGAAACAATTTGGAGTTGAGTTTGAGTTTGAATGGTCGTCCCCAGGTTCCACAACAAGGAGCGTCTGTCGAGCCGCGACGACCTCACCGTGGACGTGGAGGAGTACAGGACCAAGCTGTCCGTGGTGGTGGCGGCGCGCAAGCACAGCGGCGCCTACCTGCTGCGGGCCGAGAACAGCAGCGGCAAGGACGAGGCCTCCATCCAGGTGCTGGTGCTGGACGTGCCCGCCAAGCCCGAGGGGCCGCTCAAGGTACGGGGCTGAACTGATATTTACTGATGGACACAATCTGAGTGGAAGTCATTAAGGAATACTGAAGCTAATCTGCATTCGTTAGATTAATAAATGTATCTCAAGTCTGAGAGTGGTTTTGAGTACGCGTTTGACTTGTCAATTTGTACTGGGATGACGTTCAGATGTTATCTCCAAGGTCGCTTGCAGACTTGAGATCAGTTTATTAATACGGGCCTTAAACATTCATTCGCAAAGTGGACGATAACGCCCCCTTGTGGGTGTTGTGGGCGCTCGAGGCCTACAGGGAGACGGTAAAGCGCATAGAGAAAATTGGAGGTTGTTGAAGCGGTTTACAGAGACGATGATGATTTATGTTTTTTGTAGTATTTTATTGTATTATAAAAAATAACTAAAATAAATACCTATCTAACTACACACATTAATTATTACGTTCTTATTTTTAACTGGTCAAAATTGATTGTATGAACTAAAGTTCATAAAGTAATGATAGCAACTGCGACCTTTTACATGTGGAAAAATGTAATATATAAATTAGGCAGTGCTATTAAATAATTTATTCTTAAAGTGGGCGGTAGATGAAATAACTTTGAGAACCTCTGGCTGGCGTAAAGATTCATGCCAAGCAATATCTTTTACAATAATTAATATTAATTCTAAAATTTTAATTGCACCCTGGTTTAACCCTCACAACTTTGTCTTAATCCAAAACAGTAGCAGGAGCTTGATTGATCACTATCGCCCCCCCCCCCCCCAGATCTCGGACGTGCACAAGGAGGGCTGCACCCTGAAGTGGAGCCCGCCGCTGGACGACGGCGGCGCGCCCATCGACCACTACCTGGTGGAGAAGCTGGACGCCGACACCGGCCGCTGGCTGCCGGCGCTCAAGACGCGGGACCCCAAGGCCGAGATCGAGAACCTGGTGCCCGGCCACGAGTACAAGTTCCGCGTCTCCGCCGTCAACAACGAGGGCGTCTCCGAGCCCCTGGAGGCCGAACACTCCATCATTGCCAAGAATCCGTTCGGTGAGTGGCCTCTGTGGTAACTTTACTAGCAATATAACTAAAATTGAAAATTTACAAAACCCCCGATGCGACGACTACAAATTTTAAACTACAAATGAGCTGATAATTTTCAAACGGCTGAACCGATTTTCATGAAACATAGCTAAGAACACTCTCGATCAGAATACTTTCCTAAGAAAAAAACAAAATTGAAATCGGATCATCCGCTTGACCGCACCTGACATTTTGATTGACTGCCTTTTTGATATTCCCGCAATCAACACAACCCCGTCAAATTATTACAATCATATTTGAATGTCATTAATCGGATATTTCTTACGATTACTAAACAGTGCAATAATTAATTTAAGGCGTCAATAGCTTTGTAGGTAGAGGGGCCGCCTTCGTAGCCGTGAGGTTTCGGGTTCGATCCCCATCCTAGCCATTAAACTATGGCGTGAGCCCACTCCTAACACAAGCAATAGCTTAGCTGGAGAGACTAACATGAATAACTAGTAGTGTGATGAACTCACGTTGTTAGTAATTTTTTTTATAAAATTAATTTTCAAAAGAACTTTAAAGATGGCTAAAACACAGAAGTTTCCGATATCGATTTGAATGATTTAAAATCCCTACCTTCCCAGACGAGCCCGGCAAGCCCGGCACGCCCGAGGTGGTGGACTGGGACAAGGACCACGTGGACCTCAAGTGGGAGAAGCCGCTGAAGGACGGCGGCGCGCCCATCACCGGATACATCATCGAGAAGCGCGAGGTCGGCTCGCCCAAGTGGGTCAAGGCCTGTGAGGTGAGACCATGCAGATGAATTAGATGTTTATTCTTTTTGTATTGTTTGACGACCGCTTGGCGCAGTGGTTCGAGCGTAGGCCGCTCGGCTCACTGCATCGGGTAGTTGCGGGTTCGATTCCCGTCAGGGTAAATTTCGGAAATGGCCTTTTCGTAATTTTCCCTGGTCTGGGTGTCACTGGGATCGCCCCCAGTCCATTGTACGGTATCCATAGTACAAGCGTTGCTTAGTTTGGGACCATACAGTCGGTGTGTTCGTCTGGCGATATTTATTTATTATTTATTATATTTATTATTTGCCCCAAACACGGCGGTGTTCGACTAGAACTCGTACATAATTACCGTTTCGTATTGCATCTCGTTAGCCGTTGCAGGTACAGTTGGTACAGTAGTACATGTAACCTATTAGTCTGAATTAGAATTCAAAATCATAATTAGGTTCAATATCCAAGGTAAATGCATTGAGGTTATTGATACTTTTGATAAATGGGTTGAGAGACAGCCAATGTTGATGACGATGATGTACACCATGAAGGTTTGTTCTTTAAAATATTCTCTTTAATAAGACCTTATTTATACAGTAGAATGGTAAATTTTCATTTGATTATTCAGTAACCACGTTGTCGTTTAATACAAGTGGTGAAGCTTCTTGTCAGCATCAATTTGAACCTTAAAGTTCTCATAATTGAGTGTGGAATACATTCCATCCAGGTCGGCCCCAACGACAACGACAAGGCGACCGTGCCGCACCTCGACGAAGGCGTGGAGTACGAGTTCCGTGTGAAGGCCATCAACGAGGCCGGCCCCGGCGAGCCCAGCGACGCCAGCAAGTCGGTCGTCTGCAAGCCCAGGAGACGTAAGTCTTTGGACATTTTAAACCAGCACAATAACACTACATAGCTTATACTAGGTGAAACAGAAAGGGTATACTATTTTTTTGCAACTTTACTTTTGTAAATCTAAAACTATCGGCTTTGTGGGACAGTTGAAGTTCTAAAGGTTTTGTAGACTTGTGGAATCTGTCAAAAGCTGTATTCCTATAACACCTTTTGTTTTTCAAGTTTCCTCCAAAGCTGACAGTTTTAGAATTACAAAGTTAAGTTTCAAAATAAAAGTATACCCTTTTCTGTTTCAACCTGTAGAAGTTATAGATTACTCAGAATATTGTTGAAGATCTAATCTTGATAAGGGACATCTTGACAGTTGTAGAGCCAATTGACTACAGTTGGCTCGCCGGGGTAGTACCACCCTCTAACAGATGATCGGCGTTAAGTAGCTATTACTGCTGCGCTTCGAACGATGAGTGAGACAGTCGGGAGCTCAAGCAGTCCCCTTCAGGTCGGCAAGTGCAAGAAATGTCTTTGGTATTGCAAGCATCTATAGGTTAACATCAAGTGGGCAAAAGCGTATTCAAAATCGCTTAGAGACTTGAGATAGATCTACTAATACTGAGATAGGGCCATTTATTTTTTAATGAATAAAAATAAATCTATTTCAAAACAGTGGCTACATGTAAACCTATAAAAATTTGATACAAAAGGTATTTTGTTCAAGTTACAAAATCACATCATATGGAAGGGTTTACTGTGAATCAGTGTCATCATCATCATCATATAAAAATCATCATCGTCAATCATCAAAAAAATATGTGCTTGTCTGTTCGGACAGTGGCGCCCAAGATCGACCGGCGCAACCTGCGCAGCATCCGCGTGCACGAGGGCGAGCCCATCGCGCTGGACGTCAAGGTCTCCGGCGAGCCCGCGCCCGAAGTCTCCTGGTCGCTCAACGGCAAGTCCGTCACCAGCGGGAGCGGACTTAAGTGTAAGTCTACACTTACTTCACACACCGCAGATATAGATTTACATAGATAACGCAAGTATCACGATTTGTATTGAAACCAAGCGTGACGAATTGTTAACACCTACTGTGACATCATTAGTGACGGGAAATCCAAACCGATTCAAAGACACCGATGCCGCCGATGCCCCTCCGCCCGCTACGATTCTCTCGAGTGATTATCTCGCTCATACTCATATTTTTGATATCTGTAGTCGCGCGGACTGTAAGTTAGCGGCGACCAACCTTGACGCTTGGTCGGGGTTTCGTACACGCGAAGTACATGCTTTTGCGTTATCTATGTAAATCTATATCTGTGTCACACACCAATAAGCCCGCGTAACATTATGCATTGCCACTGCATATTCAATTTCAATTCAAGACGAACGCTTGGCGCAGTGGTTCGAGCGTAGGCCGCTCAGCTCACTGCACAGGGTAGTTGCGGGTTCGATTCCCGCTGGGGTAAATTTCGGAAATGGCCTTTTCTTAATTTGCCCTGTTCCGAATGTCACTGGGATCGCCCCCAGTCCATTGTACGGTACCCATAGTACAAGCGTTGCTTAGTTTGGGACCGTACAGTTGGTGTGTCAGTCTGGCGTTATTTATTTATTATTTATTTATTCAAGAAATTCATTAGATAACATAGATAATAGTTACGATGTTTAATATGTAAGATCGCACATGAAATTTTGATTTGTTGAAGAGAGAACTTCATATTGACTCATCAAAACAAAGCCGAAACTACTGAAGTTAGAATTACGATATTTGGATTGTAGATTGCTTTAGTACGCTTCTGGTTTTCTGTCCTCTTTAATAATACGATACAATTAGTTTTTTAAAATTCAACCTTTATGTCTGTTATGGGGGATGTAAGTTGTTTGGTTTCTGATTTTTTGTAATAAAAAGCATGATAAAAGTTTATTTTGTACTCGAGCCAGAATGCTAGTGAATTTTGCACAGCGACATATCAATCAAAACAGCTTTAAAGCGCCCATCTAGCCCGCGAAGTTCAATTTTTTTTGAGGTTTTTTTGGTTTTTTTTCAAAATCGGATAATAATAAAGGGCACATTTTGTAATTCGCGACAAAGACCGTGTGCAGTGCATTTATTAATATATCCAACTTACTCTAAAACTTTTCAAGAACGACAGCTATCCAGATAATCTGGCAATTTTTGTATATTTAGTGATTTACTAGTATCATATCCACCGTGATAATATTTAGAGTAAAATAAATGTATTAATAAACGCACTGCATACTGTGTTTGTCGCAAATCACAAAATGTTGTCTTAAATGTTTTCAGATTTTGGATAAACTATAAAAATACTCGAAAATTTTGTATTTCGAGGGCTAGACAGGCGCCTTCACCTTAATTCATCTCAAATCGTTACTTATTGAGCCATCGTTGTCACGTAAAAATATGGCGTATATTCAAAATAACAAGGTCGGCAATCTATTCCAGTGGTGGACGTGCCGTACTTGAGCAAGTTCCAGCACGCGAGCCCGCGCCGCAAGGACTCGGGCACGTACAAGATACAGGCCGTCAACAAGTATGGACAAGACACCGCCGAAGTGGAGATTATCGTCGTATGTGAGTATCCAGCCACCGTCCATCACCTGGAGTCTACTGGTGGACTTGAGCTTCTCCAGTAGACTTCCAGCTGGACTTGAGCATCTCCAGTAGACTTCCACTATATTTCGGTCCCACGCTACGTCCCAGTGATGTCATCGTTCCACCTTGTGGGGTTAATTCCGACGTCTTTTAAGTATTAGTCACCATTATCAAACTGTTTTCACTCCAATGGCTAACAAATTCTGCGTACAACTAACTACCTATTTACAAGTTGCCAATAATATGGGTCGTTAGTGTCAAGTATGTTTTGATCAAGTTATAACTTTTTTAACACCCTACTCAGGGTCACCCTAACAGGGCTCTGGCCTCATTCCGGTGCGGTTGGAATTTCAACCAGGGTTAGCGTTTACACAGGGTTAGCGTTTACACTGTTAGTCCTATAAGCCAAGATCGACAGTAGTCACCAATGATGAGTCAAGTGATTAAGAAATACCCCTTTCGTAAACTAATTAAACTTAATCGAATAAAGTTTCTCAGACATTTTTGATAGATATGTACCGTACTTTAAAATTTGATTATTGATAATAATAATTGTTGTTGTCTCCAGCGAAACCCGAGAAGCCGGAGGGTCCGCTGGAAGTGTCGGACATCCACAAGGATGGCTGCACGCTGAAGTGGAAGCGGCCCAAGGACGATGGTGGAGAGCCCATCGAGGGCTACCTCGTGGAGAAGTACGACCCCGAGACCGGCACCTGGCTGCCCGTCGGCAAGACGCACGGGAACGTGCCCGAGATGGAGGTGAGCAACCACAACACTGGGCCAACGAGAAGCGATGCGAAATGTGATCATGTCCGTCCCAATCAGAAATTGTTGGTGTTTTTGCGTTTGGTTTCGCTTTTCGTATGTAGTCATGTAAAATAATGTTTTTAAGTCTTATTAAGTGTCAAGCACAGGAAGGCCCTTCGCTGGCCCTATCAGTATCACAAACCCTATCGGTAAAGTGGCGGATACTTTACTGAAAAAAATGTAGAATTCATGCGGGAACTCGAACAATCATGTTTCACCACGTTTGTTCCAATTGCCCACACGCACACACATTTATGAACATAAACTTAATGGTTAATATTTCATCAATATTACACATTATAGTTCAAAGAAACACTAGTATAGGAAAATAAAACAAAAATGACAATATTTCTTATCCACTTTTCTTCAAAAACTCCAATTCTTGTATTCTATCAATACTAATCAGCTTCAGAGAGCCACAACAATGTTTATTACGGTCGTGTAAAGTTGTGCTTTCATACAATGTTTATTAACTGCCCACAGGTGGACGGGTTGACTCCCGGCCACGAGTACAAGTTCCGCGTGAAAGCGATCAACAAGGAGGGCGAGTCCGAGCCGCTGGAGACCTTCGGCACCATCGTCGCCAAGGATCCCTTCAGTGAGTATACAAACAACAATGTACGATACTCTTAAACAATCCCGAAAATATATATAAAAAAATTGCCCTTTTGAGATTCCACTCCTAGGCACGGGCCTCCCCTCAACACGAGGGGGGATGCAGGCCGTAATCACCACGCTGGCCCAGTGCGGGTTGGCGGATTTCACATGTTTTTCGAAAATTGGTTAGATCTTCTAAGACATGCAGGTTTCCAAACGATGCTTTCCTTCACCGTACTCAAGTGATAATTACATATATAGAAATTATGATTCGCACATAGATTTCGAAAAACCCAGAGGTGCGAGCCGGGGTTTGAACTCAGGACCTGGTGCCTGTAAGACGCGTGCTTGACCAATCGGCTATCACTTTTATCGACAAGATATAATAACCCTAAAGTTTTATTAGATCTCTCGGAGGTTAGATAGAAATAGCTCCATGAATATTCGTATTGAGTCAAATTGGCATTCATTACAGGAAGATTACGTAGAGGATAATAATACGTGGGACACTCAGAATATTTCTAGAAACTAAAAAAAAAGGTTCTATAGGGTACAATTTTTTTATTAAACCTTTAAAAAGTACTCTCCAACAGCGTCTATACAAAGTTTCATGCGTCTGAACCAATTCTGAAAGCATTTTTTCCAGTCATCTTCAGACACCTCTTCTACAGCTCGCTCGAACGCCGCTAGTGCATCTTCTGGCGATGAAAACTGTATTCCTTTCAGGTTTTTTTTTTTGAGGAACAAAAAGAAGTCACACGGGTCCAAGTCAGGACTGTAAGGCGGATGACATAACAGTTTAACCGGTGTGCTATCCAGGAAGTCCCTAGTTTTGAGCGCCGAGTGCGCGGGTGCGTTGTCATGATGGAGTAGTAGCCCGCAGAGCCCCGTCTTTGGCCGCTTGTTGCTCACTGCCTCGAACACTTCTGGCAAGCATTTTGTGGTATACCACTCAACATTGATGCCACTTTGATTCCGTAAAGGATCAATTCCTTACCAGACCAGATACCCACTTAAAGTGAAATAACTAGCAATCAAAATTTTGCCTGCGCTTCTAGATCGCTGCACTTTGGTAGGTGTTGGTTCATTTTGAAACAGCCACACTGTTGACTGGCGCTTTGTTTCTGGATCGTATTGGTAAATCCAAGACTCGTCACCTGTGACGATATCATAAATACGCCGAGATGAGCCTGCATCAAATTTAATCATCATATCACGGCACCATTCCACGCGGGCCTGCTTGAGCTTTAGTGAGTTTGTGCGGTACCCAACGCGAAACAATCCTCCTCACACGAAGGTGCACGTGGAGAATTTCGTGAACGCTTCCCGATCCGATCTGCAACGTTTTCTGAATCTCCTCGTATGTTATACGCCTATTCTCTTGAATAAAATTTTTCACTGCCAGCAAGTGTTCTTCTGTAACTGCCGTCACAGGGCGACCACTTCTTTTTTCGTCAGTCAATGATAGCCGACCACGCTTAAATTCACTATACCAGTGGTAAACGGTTGCTACTGAAGGGCCCTTACCCGAAAAAGCCATTTGAATTATATTGAAAGATTCCTCCGGTTTTAGGCAACATTTAAAAACGGAGAAAATCATGGCGCGAAAATGTTCTCTGTGAGGTTCCATTTTTCATAGAGACTCGATTTCGCAAATGAGCTCGTACAAAAAAATTGAGGGAAATTTGGAATTGGAACGCTCGAATTTATACTTATAAATAACTGTACTTTTATGATATATTAATATCTGGCCTGTGTTTCATACAAAAAAGATGAGATTCTAGAAACATTCTGAGTACACTACGTATCTTCTTTCTCTGTAACTTATAAGTGGTTTCTCCGACCCTTAAAGAATCCACATTTTAGTGCCCCGTTTCTTAATGATAAAGTAAAGTAAAAGCAATACATCATTTTTTGTTTTTGTTTACGTCTCTTTTAATTTTAATGTTTACATTTCTTTAGTTTTTACACATTTTACGACTTATATTTGTATAGAATTTCCATGTTTTTTTTTTATTATTATTATTACTTTGCACTGTACAACGCCTTAGATTTATATCTGTAAAGTTGTTCAGGTACTTATAAATAAATAAATAAAAACAGTGTTTTTGATCAGTTATACGATGAATATATATGTTAAAAATAACAGGTATTTATACTATATTTCTTCAGTTCTAAGGGGTTTTGTTAATGCTGTGAACATTAAGATGTATTTTTTAAATTTTAAAATTGAAACATTCTATTAAAACTACCATTCCGGGATCTCCGTATTATCCGTAGATAATCTTGAAATCCCGGGATCCCGGTATTATCTGGAAATAATCCTGGAATCCCGGGATCCCGATATTATCTGTAGTTAATCCTGAAATGCCGAGATCCCGGTATTATCTAGAGAATCCTTAAATCCCGGGATTATCCCGGGATCCCGGTATTATCCCGGGATCCCGGTATTATCCGTAGATATTAGAAAAAAGAGCCGCGATCGGATCCTCTAATAGCAATGTGTATGTGCAGCGGTGCCGGACGCGCCGGGCGCGCCGGCCCCGGAGGACTGGTCCGCCAGCCACGTGGACCTCAAGTGGGAGCCGCCGCTGTCGGACGGCGGCTCGCCTGTCGTCGGGTACATCGTCGAGAAGAAGGACAAGTACAGCCCGCTGTGGGAGAAGGCGCTCGAGACGCACACGCCCACGCCCACCGCCACCGTCAACGGGTACTGTATCACCTTCCTCCCTGTCACCTCCACAGACCCACGTCTCGTGCCACTTGCCGCATGTTAAGGATGGTCAGTGGACTGTTTCCGTTTCGCCAGCTGGTTATAATCTTTATGTTAAGGGTTCGGTAAACTGGCACCTCACTGTTGGAGATTCTGACTATTCATAAGTGAGTTAGTTTTGACTGATCAGAAAGTTTCGCTTCTGGCGTACGGTAGTGTAGTGTTAGCGAGGTGCCCTGCCTAATCTACAATAATAAAATTGCCTAACCGTCACTATCCATTGTGTCAGCTCCATAATAGGGGTAAAAAGATAGTTCTGAAACCAAGTAATTTAAAAATAGTGGCAAATTACTGTGGAACCACCACTCTTCAAGAAAAAAAAAATTTCAAAGTTATTCCACAATTGACGGAGACCACTGATTTGGTGAAGATTCATAAAAAATCACATACATGTGAACATAGAATCTCCTCCTTTTTTGAAGACAGTTAAAAATACCCGATAAGAGGTGACATGTTAAGAGACATGTGATGATAAGAGACGACCGCTTGGCGCAGCGGCTTGAGCGTAGGCCGCTCTAGTCACTGTACCTGGTAGTAGCGGGTTCGATTCCCGCCGGGGCAAATTTCGGAAATGGCCTTTTCGTAATTTGCCCAGGTCTGGGTGTCACTAGGATCGCCCCCAGGCCATTGTACGGTACCCATAGTACAAGCAATGCTTAGTTTGGGACCATACAGTTGGTGTGTCAGTCTGACGATATTTATTTATGTTGAACCTCCAGGCTGATCGAGGGCAACGAGTACCAGTTCCGCGTGATCGCCGTGAACAAGGCGGGGCAGAGCAAGCCTTCGGAGGGCAGCAAGAACTTCCTGGCCAAGCCGCGCTTCCTGGCGCCCAAGATCGACCGGCGCCACCTGCGTGACGTCACCATCTCCGCCGGCTCCACGCTCAAGCTGGAGGCCGCCGTCAGCGGCGAGCCCGCGCCTGCTGTGGAATGGAGGTACACATTAAACTGGACTTTATTCTCTTTGTAACAAAGTCGGTAAACAAGTGTACGATCTACCGATGCAAGGGTGCTACTCTTAGCAACGATAATCGATATATTGTGACATGTGTCGTGTCGAATCCTACTTTAAATTCTATCTTTTTTACCGTCGTATATCGTTTCAACGAATGATAATTTTGTATCGTTCGTTCAGTAATCGATTAATCATCCATATTGTCTCGACACAACTGTCTGTGGTCTGTGCCGGCGACAGCTTCCATCCTTGTTTTACAAATCAATTACATGCAGGTGTGTGTAGACTGTGAATCTGAATACCCCCTCTCCTCCCGGCCCTGTGTGATGTGTAAGGTGCTAAAGTCGCGTCTCCCGTGTCCAGATACCAGAACATGCCGCTGCGGCCGTCGAAGGCGGTGAGCATCGACAGCCCGGAGTACTTCACGAAGCTGGTGGTGCGGCCGGCGCGGCGCGACGACTCGGGCGAGTACACCGTCACCGCCGTCAACTCCAGCGGCAAGGACCAGGTCACCGTCAACGTGCTGGTCACCGACAAGCCCGCCAAGCCCGAGGGCCCGCTCCAGGTGATCATCTATATTAATCACACTTACGGCCGAATACTCAAAGCTCACTTAACTATTTGAGAGGCTCTTAACTATTTAAGACGCCCCTATCCGTCATTTTCGTATTCTCAAAGGTCAATCAAATCCCCTACTTAAATTTAATTGAACTTAGTTTAAGAGGCCGTCAAATCTCCACTTAAACAAAAATTGGTATACTGAACGGCCACTCAATGCATGACAGCTGTCGAATCAGCCTTCAAACATCATTGAGAGCCTCTCAACTTTAAGTGGAGTCTGGACCAATCTTATGTTTATCACGCAGTACCTACTTTTTCGGTAAATTCCTTGAAAAATGTCGCTAACTACCCTATACTCGCTCGAGGATGAACCTGAGGCACGAGCACAGGAAGGCAGAATCAAGTAAAATTTAATGCATTATCGTCTTACGATGAAATGTAGTGCAAAATGCGTTTCAGATTTAATAAAGCGAGTTTTATACTTGGAATCATTACTAGCTGAACGTATGGAGCCAAGAACCAACAGGAACCATGCTATCCGGGCGCGTGACTAAATTCTAATAGCTCTACGATTCTTTGCCACCCGAAGTTTTCAGCGGGTAATCGGAGATATATACCGAAAGCGCTTCTTTTCCTACAATGTACAAATGGTTTGCGATCTGTATCTAAGAATTCGAAACATTATAGCCAATGGCCTGGATCGGTACAAGACGGAAATCAGTACTATAGTAATATGGTGCTTCTGGATGACAATGGGTACCTATGTCGCCGATATGTGCTCACAACCATTTTAAATTGTTTATCTCCACCTGAGGAAGCCTATAATCATGCCCAAATTAGGATCAGGAACCCTGTAGAACGATTATTTGGAGTTTTGAAAAGGTTTCTTCAAACTGTTTGACAAGTTTGCCGTCAAGTGGTTCATCCGTTCCGTTCTTTCTGCGTTATGACCGCAGCAGCTGTAGCCGATATTATTTTTTATTTGATGTAATGAGTATTATAAATATTTGTGTTTTATTGCCGACAATGTCTTTTAACTTAAAATTGCTCTTAAATGATTAATTTAATATTTAAATAATATCTTATATTGTTTTTAATTTCATAGGTCTGCGTAGAACGAAACAAACAAATTACTAAATAGAATTTGAAAACGAGAACGAACCTATTTATTGAAGTATTGCCATATTAGAGACATTTGATGGCTACTTAGCTAATCACGGTCTTAAATCAGTTAATTGGCGTTTGAGAATACCACTTAGAATTGAGAAGCCGTCAAATTTAAGCGCCGCTTTAGCAAGTGGAGATTTAAGTGAGATACGAGTATTCGGCCGTTAAATACCTAAATCTGAGTGGGATTTGATTATTATTTACTATTGCTTATTTAGTGACAATGGTGTTGCCTGCTCATATTTTTTTATGCTGTTCCTGAGAATGTACAGCATCTTAAATTCATTGAAAAGAGTAACCATTGAGTTTCTTGCGGGATCTTCTCAGTGGAAGCAGCATTCCGAACCGGTGGTAGATTCTGACTATTCATAAATGCTGTGTTGGCTTACGTCTATAAAAACAATTTTGAATTTGAGTCGAGTTTGAGCTTATACAGGTTGGAACAGAAAGGGTATACTTTTTGTTTCAAAACTTAACTTTGTAATTCTGAAACTGTCAGCTTTGGAGGAAACTTGAAGAACAACAGGTGTTATAGGGATACAGCTGTTGGCAGATTTCATAAGTCTACAAAATCTTTAGTACTTCAACTATCTCACAAAGGCATAATAGTTTTAGATTGACAAAGTAAAGTTGCAAGAAAAATGGTATACCCTTTCTGTTTCACCTAGTATTATTGTTGTGAATGAGTGTATGTTTGTTACTCGTCCACGGGTAAACGACTGAATGGATGTGGATGAAATTCGGCACACTAATAGTTTATAACCTGGATTAACACATAGGAAACTAAATAAGTCCACGCGGACGAAGTCGCGAGCATTAGTTAGTATACCGATAGATTTTATTCACCATACAAATTTTGAGGACAGGTGCAGAAGAAGATTCTTATTCCAACCGAGTAATATCTTGCTTTTATTTTATAATAGGACAAAACAAAAGTTATGCGTGTTCCTTTTATTTCGACAAACACACTAATGTAAGCGTGTTGTTTCGCTTGCATGACAGATTTCATGAATAGGAATAACAGGGACAGCATGCTATCTCGGTGACGATACTATCAGTTTTGGAGTTCCCGCTGGGCAAATAATTATGAGAGCCGATCCCTTCACAAATTGATAAAAGTTTCTCCCTAATAAGAATATTGAAAGGAAGTGATGAGTATCCCCCCTCCCCCAGGTATCGGACGTGCACAAGGAGGGCGCCACGCTGAAGTGGAAGCGGCCGAAGGACGACGGCGGCGCCCCCATCGAGTACTACCAGGTGGACAAGCTGGACACCGACACCGGCTGCTGGGTGCCCTGCGCGCGCTCCGACGAGCCTAGTCAGTACCGCGCTCTCTACTACTCTCTACTCCTCTCTATTCCACTCTACTCCACTCTACTGCACTCTACTCCACTCCACTCCACTCTACTGTACTCTACTCCACTCTACTCCACCCTGCTGCCCTCAACTGCCGCGGCCGGTGCCGTCACACCGCTTACAGGAGTCGAAACCGAATGTCGCGACTCTATAGTGGCCTATGTCCACCAGACGCCTGTCGGTTGATAGGAAGCGCTATTTTGGTTGGATTACAATTTTTAATAAGGGCTACTATTTTTAAAGAGTGCAGTTTTTGTAATTAGAGTTTCGAGATAATTATGATATTTATAATAATATATATATGTAAAGATAAATATGAATATTAACCCAATATGGGTATCAAACTTACCGATGAACGTAAAAAAATGCCCTTCCCCGTTCTCGCCCAATAATCCTCTTGAATACTTTTACAGTATACTAGATTTTTTAAATTAATTTAAATAATACATGCCGATTGACTAGCGTAGGCTGCTCGGTTCACTGTACATTGTGGTTGCGGGTTCAATTCCCCCCGGGGTACATTCGGAAACGCCCTTTTCGTAATTTGCCCTAAACTGAGTGTCACTGGGATCGCCCCCAGTCCATTGTACGGTACCCATAGTACAAGCGTTGCTTGGTTTGTGACCATACAGTTGGTGTGTCAGTCCGCGATATTTATTATGAACCAGAGATTAATAAATGCGGTATTTTCAGAATGCGACGTCACCGGACTGACTCCGGGCAAGGAGTACAAGTTCCGCGTGTCGGCCGTCAACTCGGAGGGCGAGTCCGAGCCTCTGGTCACGGAGACCTCCATCGTCGCCAAGAATCCGTTCGACGAGCCCGGTGAGTACAGCGATCTGATTAAATAAGTATAAAAATTCAAAATATGAGTTTGCAACACTGTTGGTATTTTCTTTTTATATTTGCCAAAAAAAATAAGAAGCGTAACATGATGTTGTCACTGTAATTATAACAAAATATAGAGATAACAACAGGTTTTTATATTATGAATGTTTCGTCAGTACAAGCTAAGGGTAAATTAAACGTTCAAATTCAAATATGTTTATTTCAAATAGGCCACATTAACTGGCACTATTTTGACGGGCCTTTTCTGGCAGACAGCAGTTGGTATTAAAATTAATTTAGGTTACTTTTATTTTATCGAAGTAACACGCGTGTGGGGCCGCGGTTAACAACTAGACTTAAAAGTATTTTTCTAGTGTAGAAAGTTAATAGTATCATTGTTTGTCCCCAGGCGCGCCGGGCACGCCCACCGTGACGGACTGGGACAAGGACCACGTGGACCTCAAGTGGACCCCGCCCAAGGAGGACGGGGGGGCGCCCGTCGAGGGCTACATCGTGGAGAAGAAGGACAAGTTCGGCAACTGGGAGAAGGCGCTGGAGGTGCCGGCGGGCAAGACCAACTGCACCGTGCCCGACCTGGTCGAGGGACAGACCTACGAGTTCAGGTCAGCTCCACCACCATTGTACTCTACACTTATAGATCAACTAGCGACCCGCCCCGGCTTCGCACGGGTGCAATGCTGATACTAAAGTGTTTCTCTACTATATTATGCATTTATCCTACTTCCTACTAATATTATAAATGCGAAAGTTTGTGAGTGTGGATGTATGTTTGTTACTCTTTCATGCAAAAACTACTGAACGGATTTGGATGAAATTTGGAACACAGATAGTTTATAACCTGGATTAACACATAGAATACTTTACTAAAATCTACGCGGACGAAGTCGCGGGCAGAAACTAGTTATACATATAAACCTTCCTCTTGAATCACACTATCCATTCAAAAAAAACCGCATAAAATCCGTTGCGTAGTTGGGACAGACAGACAGCGGGAAGCGACTTTGTTTTATGCGATGTAGTGAAGTTGGAAAACAAGCGTATAACCTGCCTTATAGATGCTTGCAATACCAAAGGCATTAGTCGCACGTTGCCTAACTGAACGGCAACGAACGACGAACGACGAGGGCCAACGAAACGCAATTATAATAACTACATTATGTGGATTTTCTGTGAGAGCGAGCCAGCCCGTATACGAGCTGTAGTCAACTGGCTACAGCTTAGACTATGTACCAAAAAACACTTCATTTTAAATTTACACTACGACTATTGGAGGTCGAGATGCAGGACGATAACAAAAAATAATGTGCGGATTTCTTGAGGATCCAAAATCTGCGTTATCGAAACTGCGGTTAAAAGCTTAGTAGCTTTTAATATAAATGTAAAAGTTTTATTTGTAAGTTTGAGTGTCTTTATGGCCTAGATTGGGAGAGGCCTATGTAGCGCACTTGTCTTATTCTGGCTGATGATGATGATGAAGAAGAAAGCTTGTTTAGAATGAAATATAGGCTACTAGCTGTGCCCCGCGACTTCATCCGCGTAGTATTGGGTTAAAAAGTATCCTATATGTTAATCCCGGATATAATCTATCTGTGTTCCAAATTTCATCCAAATCCGTTCAGTAGTTTTTGCGTGAAGGAGTAACAAACATACATACATACATACATACATACATACATACATACATACATACATCCACACTCACAAACTTTCGCATTTATAATATTAGTAGGATTTTTTAACGCCGTAATCTACACTTGGTGCGGGTAAATGAAAGTTGTTGAATAAACTTGTGTGTCGTGCGGCGCAGGGTCCGCGCCGTGAACAAGGCCGGGCCGGGCGAGCCCAGCGACAGCACGCACCCCATTGTTGCCAAGCCCCGCAACCTGGCGCCCAAGATCGACCGCACCAACCTCATCGACATCAAGATCAAGGTTGGACAGAAGTTCGCCTTCGATGTCAAGGTCAGTACTTATTGCATACTCTATTAAATATGTATATCCAGCCTTTGTTTTTGGGACTAGTCCCGCCACACACACCCACCACTGTTACTCCTGTAAACCAGGATCGACAACTACCTGAACGTTAACCTTTTTGGGCTAGAAATAATCTATGTGGAAATATTCACTAATCAAAATTTGCTTGCTGCTTCATTTTCGATCATTCTTGTTAGGACATTACGGCTGCTTTATTGAACAACTTCATTGACATTTATCACATATTATCTTTTTCTTAAGTCTACAATCAGATCGGAACTCGACACTGAGATGATCCGAGACCCGAGAAACTAGGCGGGCTTGTCTTTTTAAATTTTTCAAAGCGGTCGACAGACCAGGGCTTCAAGCCTATACCAGTCAATCCTTCAGCAACCATAATCAGTGTCCCTATACCTCGCAGGTCACTGGTGAACCGATGCCGGAGACCAAGTGGTTCCTCGGCAAGAAGGAGGTGAAGTCCGGCGGTGATATGAAAGTGCAGCATTCAGAGTACAAGAGCAAGCTGCAGTGCAAGGCTGCGCGGCGCGCCGATAGCGGCCGCTACACCATCACCGCTGAGAACGTGAACGGCAAGGACGTGGCCGAGGTGGAGGTCGTCGTGCTGGACGTGCCGACCCCGCCCGGCGGACCCCTCAAGGTCTCTATATATATCTATTTTTTATATATATAATAACAGCAGTCGTAGCCGATTGGTTAAGCAACGCGTCTAGGGGGCACCAGGTCTTGGGATCAAACCCTCTGAGTTTTTCAAAATCTATGTGCGAATCATAATTTATATATAATTATAACTTGCCTGAACCTAACTTAGGCCTGTATGAGTAAATCAATCTTAAGTCTGAGAGTGATCTCGAGTATGCGTTTGACCTCCCCCCCTCGCCCCCCAGGTGTCGGACGTGCACGCGAACGGCGCCAAGCTGTCGTGGAACCCGCCGGCTGATGACGGCGGGCAGCCCGTGGAGAAGTACCTGGTGGAGCGCATGGACGAGGCCACCGGGCGCTGGCTGCCCGCCGGGGAGACCGCCGGCCCGGAGACCAGCCTCGCCGTGGACGGGCTCACCCCGGGACACAAGTACAAGTTCCGGGTCAGAGCCGTCAATAGGTGCGTACACCCTTTAACTAACGATCTTAATTTAACTTTTCCCCGGGACTCGTCGAGGGTCAAACCTCGACGTCATTATTGGTCACCATTGTCGGTCCTGGTTTACAGGAGTAACAGTGGTGGGAGTGTGTGGTGGCGGGAGGTGCGTACACCCTCTGAATCTATCCTTAACTCTTAGAGTGTCACTTCGGTGTATAAGATTTGAATGCTCCTATTGTGGAATTCTCCTACGGGTGGGTATAAGACGCGAGCGGCAATTGGTCGTTTATTTCTACGTTTAGTAATACGTCAATTATATTAGGGTTTAATAGATTGATTATGTCAAAGCCTATCTGTTTTTAGTGTCGATTCTTGTAAAAAACGTGAATACCTCCGAAATATTGCGACACTTGGGGCAGAGGGCGCTCGGAAGTGGGAATCATTGGACGGGTTAAGGCTAAGCGTATTGTTTTCGACCTTTTTAATCGCCAAGGTAGGCACTCATTGAAACTCACCGTCGCAGGATATCTGCAACTAAAAGAACACAGACCCAGTGTCGGTCGTTAAGGGACCAGTATACCTATATGCCTTTAGAAAACCCCCATTTTGTAGTGCAATGGAACATGTGCAATATGAGAAGTTGGAAGAAATTTATTCACAAGAATCTGAGATGCAAGTCACGCGACATAGCTTAGTATAAAATTTGACGGTGGTAAAGTCAAGCTGTAGCCATTTGGTTACAGTTGATGATACCACTTACAGAAAATCTTTTTGTAAGCTCTATACCCAAAAAAATATATCCGATTTTATGATGTTCTTTATGAATGGATCTTTTGATGTGACCTCTCCCAGGCAAGGCAAGTCCGAGCCGCTCACGACCCCGCACGCCACGGAGGCCAAGAATCCGTTCGACGTGGCCGGCAAGCCCGGCACGCCGCGCATCAAGGACTTCGACAGGGACTTCGTGGAGCTGGAGTGGACCCGCCCCGGGGCCGACGGCGGCGCGCCCATCACCGGGTACGTGGTCGAGAAGAAGGACCGCTTCGCGCCCGACTGGGAGGAGTGCGCACAGGTAACACTCGTCTGATTCATTATATTCTGCTTTATCTAGACGTATTGAGTTTCTGTCAGGTCCAACATGGCCACTATCCATGAATAAAAACATTCCCGAAATAACCACTTGCTACAGGCCCAATATTCTCCTAAAATGACTCATTCCCCACATTTGACACTTTCTCACAATGGCCACTATTTTTTTTTCAGTCTCCAAGTGCAGTAATCTTTAGCTTATAGAGGCACTCGTGCAATATGACGTTTAGCTTAAGAACGGAGTCTTCTTCAGGAAAGATTTTTAGCAAAACCTGTCTGTGTAATTATAGTCGATGTTTTTGGAAAGACAGTGAATAAACTCAAAGAACATTATTATGTACCCTACCCTATAATGTTGAATTATGACAGTAAAAATAATTTAGTTGTTCAAATAGAAATCATATCCAAGTTTTATTATTATTCCATTATGCCCTTCAGTTAACATGCTACTTTCTTTTAGATCGAGGGTGACGTCACCTTTGGCAAAGTGCCCGACCTGATCGAGGGCAACACGTACGAGTTCCGCGTCCGCGCCGTGAACAAGGCCGGCAAGGGCGAGCCCAGCGACGGCACCGCCCCGCACCTCGCCCGCCCCAAGAACCTGCCGCCCAAGATCGACAGGAACTTCATGTTCGACATCAAGATCAAGGTCGGACAGAACTTCGACCTCGACGTACCCGTCGCCGGCGAGCCCACGCCCACCAAGGAGTGGTTCCACGGGGACAACATGGTCATGAACGCCGACAGGGTCAAGGTCGTCAGCGACGCGCACAACACCAAGATCAGGGTCATCGATGCCAAGCGACAGGACTCCGGCACTTACACGCTCAAGGCCAGGAACATCAACGGCACTGACACCGCCACGGTCAAGATCCTGGTCATGGACGTGCCCTTGCCGCCCGAAGGTCCGCTCCGGGCTGAGGACATCACCAAGTCCGGATGCACCCTTCGCTGGAGACCGCCCAAAGATGACGGCGGCTGCGAGATCTCTCACTACGTCGTCGAGAAGATGGACCAGGAGAACATGCGCTGGGTCCCGGCCGGCGACGTCCAGGGCTGCAGCATCAGGATCGACCACCTTATCGAAGGTCACGACTACAACTTCAGGGTTCGCGCCGTCAACAAGCAAGGAGAATCTCAACCTCTCGTTGGGCACGAGCCCATCACCGCCAAGGACCCCTACGGAACACCAGACAAACCTGGCACCCCGGTCGTCAAGGACTGGGACAAGGATCACATGGACATCGAATGGGTCCCGCCCAAGAAGGACGGTGGGTCACCTATCACTGGCTACATCATCGAAGCCAAGAAGAAATACGGACCATGGGAGGTGGCCGCTACGGTGCCTGGAAACCAGACCACAGCCACCGTGCCGGGGCTGCAGGAGGGCGAGGAGTACGAGTTCAGAGTCATCGCTGTCAACAAAGCCGGCAACGGCGAGCCCAGCGACGGTTCCGCCTCCCAAGTGGCCAAAGCCAGATTCTGCGCCCCCACCTTCGACAAATTGCACCTGGCTGACAAGACTGTCAAAGCAGGACAGAGGATCCAATACGAGATACCGATGGAGGCGTCTCCGAAGCCAACAGTGGAGTGGCAGATCAACGGCAAGGTGGTGCAGCCGAACGACAGGATCGACATCCAACTTCTGCACAACAGGGTCATACTAGACATTCCATTCTCCGTCCGCGCCGACGGAGGCGTTTACAAGCTGACTCTGAAGAACGACCTTGGAGTCTGCTCCGCATCAGCTCAAGTGACCGTCCTAGACAAGCCCGCGAGGCCTGAGAAACCGCTCGTGGTGTCTGACGTCACTAAGGACTCATGCTCGCTGTCCTGGAAGGTCCCTCTGGACGATGGTGGATCCCCGATCCTGCACTACGTCATCGAGAAGATGGACCTGACCCGCGGCACCTGGTCCGACGCCGGCATGAGCACCTTCCTCTCCCACCAGGTCACAAGGCTCATACACATGAAGGAGTACCTGTTCAGGGTCAGCGCGGTTAACGCGATCGGCCAATCAGAGCCGCTGGAATTGGACCGCGCTATCGTCGCCAAGAACGAGTTCGACGAGCCGTCGGCTCCGGGCAAGCCCGAGGCCACCGACTGGAGCAAGGACCACGTGGACCTGCAGTGGACCCCGCCCAAATCTGACGGCGGCGCCCCCATCACGGGATACATCATCCAGAAGAAGGAGAAGGGCAGCCCCTACTGGGTCAACGCGGTCCACGTGCCGCCTGGCAAGAACAAAGCTACTGTGCCTGATCTTATTGAGGGTCAAGACTACGAGTTCCGCGTGATCGCGGTCAACCAGGCCGGCCAGTCCGAGCCCAGCGAGCCGTCTGACGTCATCACCGCCAAGGACAGGTTCGTGGCGCCCAAGATCATCACGCCGCTCAAGGAAGTCCGCATCAAGGCCGGTCTCATCTTCCACTTGGATGTCGACTTCATCGGCGAGCCTGCTCCCGAAGTCACATGGACTTGCGACGGCAAGCCTGTCGTTACCAACGAGAGGACCACAGTGACATCTGTCGGTCATCATACGATCATTCACACGGTGAACTGCAAGCGATCAGACGCTGGCAAGTACCACTTGAAGCTGAAGAACGATTCCGGTACCGACGAGGGCAGCTTCGAGCTGATAGTCCTCGACGTGCCTGGAGCACCACAGCCACCGTTTGACTACGAAGAAATCACCGCGCAATCCGTCACACTGTCCTGGAAACCACCCAAGGATAATGGTGGTAGTGAGCTGACTGCTTACGTCATCGAGAAACGCGACCTGACCCACGGCGGTGGATGGGTGCCCGCCGTCACCTACATCAATCCCAAATACAATCACGCGACCGTTCCACGCCTCACTGAAGGCACGAAGTACGAGTTCAGAGTCTTTGCTGAGAACCTCCAGGGCCGCTCCGAGCCTCTTGTCACCGACAGAGCCATCGTCGCCAAGAACCAGTACACCGTGCCTGGCAAACCAGGGAAACCGGAGCTGGTGTCCGCCGACAAAGACCACATCAAGATCAAATGGTCATCGCCCATTTCGAACGGAGGATCGAGCATTCTCGGCTACGATGTCGAGAGGAGGGACAAGGCCACGGGCCGCTGGATCAAGCTGAACAAGGAGCCCGTGAGGCTGAGCGAGTACAACGACGACAGAGTTCAGGAAGGCCACCAGTACGAATACAGAGTGTCCGCAGTGAACGCGGCGGGACCTGGCCAACCCTCGGACCCGTCCAACGTGTTCATCGCCAAACCGATGAAGGAGAAGCCCAAGTTGTGCTTGGACCACCTCATCGGCAGGAAGATCAAGGTCCGCGCTGGCGAGCCCATCAACATAAACATTCCAATCCACGGTGCTCCGACACCGACGATCTCCTGGACCAAGGGGGCCGTCCCGCTGCTGGCCTCCCACAGGCTGTCCGCTGAGACGAAGAACGACGAGACCAAGCTCAGCATCGAGAAATCCACTCGCGACGATGCCGGAAAATACACAATCACAGCGTCCAACGAACACGGGAAAGACTCCGCGGACATCGAGGTTATCGTTGTCGATAAGCCCGGAGTGCCTAAGGGACCTCTTATCGCTACTCCCGTCACCCACGACGCCATCAGCCTGTCCTGGCAGCCGCCGACAGACGACGGCGGCAGCGAGATCACTGGATACGTCGTCGAAGTCGCCGAATTCGGCATCAACGATTGGCGCACGGTCGCCGGATTCTGTCCTAAATGCTCCTTCACCGTCAAGAACCTCACTGAAGGCAAGAAGTACGTGTTCAGAGTACGCGCGGAGAACTTGTACGGTGTGTCTGATCCTCTTGAGAGCAAGCCCATCATCGCGAAGTCGCCATTCGACCCGCCAGACGCGCCGGAAACACCAAAGATCACCGGATACAGCTCCAACAGCTGCTCTCTGGAATGGCAGCCGCCAGCGAACTGCGGCGGCAAGCCCATCACCGGGTACTACGTGGAGAAGAGAGAACGTGGCGGTGATTGGGTGAAGGTGAACAACTACCCCACGCCCAACACCTGCTACACGGTTTCCGACCTTCGCGAGGGCAACAAGTACGAGTTCCGCGTGATCGCCGTCAACGAAGCCGGCCCTGGCAAGCCCAGCAAGCCGACCGAGCCGATCACAGCGCAGACCCAGCGCCTGAAGCCGAGCCCGCCAGAAGCCCCCAAGCCGGACAGGATCTCCAAAGATTCCGTCACATTGTCCTGGAGACCGCCAAAGAGCGATGGCGGTGCGAAGATCAAGGGCTACATCATTCAACAGAAGGGCAAGGGCGATAAGGAATGGAAGGACGTCAACACCGATCCGACTCCGAGCCTCGTCCATACGGTACCTAAGCTTAAGGAAGGCGAGGAGTACCAGTTCAGGGTCATCGCCGTCAACGACGTCGGCAGATCCGACCCGAGCAAACCAACCAGCGACATCACCATCGCTGAACAGCCAAACAAACCCTGCATGGACCTCGGAGGAGTCAGAGACATCACAGTACGCGCTGGAGAGGACTTCTCCATCCACGTACCATACACTGGCTTCCCGCAACCGACTGCGTCCTGGTTCGCGGACGACAACCTCCTCGACGTCGAAGGAGACTCGAGGATATTCCAGAAGATCACGCCAGACTCCGCGTCGCTGGTCGTCAAGAACGCCAAGCGTTCCGACGGTGGACAATACCGTCTCCAGCTCCGCAATCCTTCTGGATACGACACTGCCACAATCAACGTCAGAGTTCTGGACAGGCCCAGCAAGCCTGAGAACCTTCGGGCGGAGGAGTTCGAAGGCGAAGCCCTCACTCTGTACTGGAACCCGCCTAAAGACAACGGCGGCGGTGAGGTCACCAACTACGTGGTTGAGAAGCGCGAAGCTCGGTCGGGCAACTGGACCAAAGTGTCCGGCTACGTCACGACTCCGTTCTTGCGCGTCAAGAACTTGACAGTAGGCAAGGACTACGAATTCAGGGTCATGGCTGAGAACCAGTACGGGCAGTCCGACCCCGCACAGACAACGGAGCCTATCAAAGCCAGGCATCCGTTCGACCCGCCCGGCCCGCCCGGAGCCCCGCGCTCGGTGGAGACCACAGAATCTTCAATCACCATCACCTGGACAAAGCCACGCCACGATGGCGGATCACCGATCACCGGATACATCCTTGAAAAGAGATTGATCACCGAAGATAAGTGGACGAAGGCGTCGCATGCGCATATTCCTGACACTACCTTCAAGGTTATGGGTCTGATTGAGAACCACGAGTACGAGTTCAGGGTGGCTGCCATCAACGCGGCCGGCCAGGGCCCGTACTCCGCCAGCTCTGACGCGATCAGGGCGTGCGCGGCTCCCAACTCACCGAAGATCACCAGTGACCTCAGTCTTAGGGATATCACTGTTATTGCTGGCGAGGAGATCAAGATCACCGTGCCGTTCACTGGCAACCCTAGGCCGAAGGTGAGTGTACAATTAGCATATTTGATTGTAAAAACCGGCGACCGCTTGGCGTAGTGGTTCAAGCGTACGCCGCTGGGTTCACAGCATCGGGTGGTTGCGGGTTCGATTCCCGCCGGGCCAAATTTCGGAAATGGCCCGTTCGTAATTTGCCCAGGTCTGGGTGTCACTGGATCGCTTCCAGTCGATTGTACGGTACCCATAGTACAAGCGTTGCTTAGTTTAGGTCGGCACAGTTGGTGTCAGTCTGACGACATTATTATTAATTAATTTTAAAATGTATCCAAATGTAGTCTCCAATACTCACACGGCAATGATTTCGTTCAGGTATCATGGATCATAAACAACGAGGAGGTATTCCCGGACAGCCGCATCAGGTTCATCACGTCCGACATGGACACGGTGTTCATCAACTCGTCCGCCAAGCGGGCCGACTCCGGCTCCTACTCCATCCAGCTGGTGAACAGCGAGGGATCCGACAGCGCCACCTGCAGAGTGAGTTGACAAGCTATGACATTACTAAATATCGTATTAATGATAATATATCTATGCGTCATTCGGCCAAAACAAAACAAACCTACTTTCATGAGTGTTACAGGTTATTTTCATGTGTCACCATTAAGGTGGTAGTTTCTGTTATCAGGGTGTGAAAGATGTTCTGAATTGGCAAAAATGTGTTCTTCTAACAGTAAACTCTTAGGCACCGGGCCTTCCCTCAATGCGAGGGCGATTCAGGGCATACTCCACCACGCTGGTCCGGTGCGGGATGGTAGATTTCATTAGCCTTTAAACAATTGGTCGCACTTTCTAAGACATGCAGGTTTCCTCACGATGTTTTTCTTCACCGTAAGCAATTGATATATAAAATTATATCGGTGGACATTTTCATTTAAAGTGCAGCCGTTGTTTAGACAGTTTAATTCACTTGAATGCATAAAAATACGGTAGATTGTATATTTGTGTATATCCTGATTTGTAAGGTCACTATTAAAAGTGGCTTGGTATTTGAAGTACTCAGTGTTACATTGGGAAACACGTCACAATAGCGTCATACCAGAAAGTCTCCAAAGACGATAACACATGTGTTACATACGTACACTTGATTAGTTATTAGGTTCTGATCTCAATTGAGACAACTCTTATGGCATCTTGACGACCGCTTGGCGCAGTGGTTCGAGCGTAGGCCGCTCGGCTCACTACACCGGGTAGTTGCGTGTTCGATTCCCGTCAGGGTAAATTTCGAAAATGGCCATTTCGTAATTTGCCCTGGTCTGGGTGTCACTGGGATCGCCCCCAGTCCATTGTACGGTACCCATAGTATAAGCCTTGTTTAGTTTGGGACCATACAGTTGGTGTGTTCGTCTGGCGGTATTATTATTATATGAACCCTTAATGTTGGTTCTACAATAGACGCTAATATTCATATGAACCTAGTGTGTACTAATGCTGGGTATAATGGGTGCGGCAGGTGATGGTGGTGGACCGGCCCTCGCCGCCGCAGGGCCCGCTGGACGCGTCGGACGTGACGCCCGACACGTGCACGCTGGCCTGGAAGCCGCCGCTCGACGACGGCGGCTCGCCCGTCACCAACTACGTCGTCGAGAAGATGGACAACAGCGGGGTGAGTACCCCGTCATACTTTTGATCCACTCATAGACAAATTGAAATCGTGGGGACACCCACACATTGATATTCTTGGATCTCTTTCTCTTAAGTCTACGACTGAGAAGATCTGGCAACAAACTCAGAGGGCTTGTTCTTTTTTTAATCGCCATTTGATTATTTTTTAATAGTTACAAATTGCAGGTACTTCGTTAAATAGGATAGCTCCAGCCTTGCGAGATCCCCAATAATTTAATAATGAAATTGATAAAATTATCATAAAAAAATGACTAGCCCTTTTATAATGTCCCACTCCTGGGAACGAACCTATCTTTTTATTCTGGTGTGCTAGTCTTCCTAATTCCCCTCTACACCGATTATGTTGACTTTTTATATATACTTACGTAATCACCTGGACAGTTCTTAGCTATTGTTGGATTCGGCAATAGGCGTTGTTGTCGGTATCCAGAAAATACCCTAGGGAAGTCAGCAAAAGTTAGTTGAATTTCTGTTTGAACCAGGTGTGGACGAAGATATCGTCGTTCGTCCGCAACTGTCACTACAACGTGATGGGCCTGGAGCCGAGCCGCAAGTACACGTTCCGCGTGCGCGCCGAGAACCAGTACGGCGTCTCCGAGCCGCTCACCATGGACGACTCCATCACCGCCAAGGTACTCCATCATTTCGATCACCGCTTGACACAGTGGTTCAAACGTCCGCTCAGTTCACTGCACCGGGAGGCTGTGGATTTGATTCCCGTCGAGTAAATTTCGGAAATGTCCTTTTCGTAATTTCCTTTCGTCTGAACCCATAGTACAAGCGTTGCTCAGTTTGGAACCTTATAGTTGGTGTGTTCGTCTGGCGATATTTCATTTTTAATTTATTTTACCCGAGAACTGAGCTGTAGCCAATTGTCTACAGCTCATATACGGGCTAGGTCGAGGTAGTACCACCCTCTCACAGAAGATTGGCGTGATGTAGCTGTTATAGCTGTGTTTCCTACAATGAGTGAAAAGCTCAAACCCACCCGCTATCACACTCCCCATCAGGTTGGGAACATCTATGTACGTTTGTTTGCGGACTAAAAACACGTGATTTTCAGATAAAACTTTCCAGTGTGTAATTTTTTTAATTTGTACCATATTATCCCTCCCCCCCTACAGTTCCCGTTCACGATCCCGGACCCGCCGGGCGTGCCGCGCGTGTCGGAGTGGGACGGCTCCACCGCCACGGTGGTGTGGGACCGGCCGCGCTCGGACGGCGGCGCGCGCGTGCAGGGCTACAAGGTGGAGTTCAGGGACGTGCAGGACGGCGTCTGGAACAGCGCCGACTACCTCGTCAAGGACTGCAACTACCAGGTCAGGGTGCATTCCTGTCTGTCTTTTTGTTTCCTCCTCCAGGGTTTACGTGATATGCAAGAATTTGATCACGATCTCATCTGATGGTAAGTGACGATGCGATGTACGATGGAGCATACTTGCCTAGAAGGTATCTGTGGGGAGATATTCACACTTTCTTATTTTAAATATGAATTAGAAGAAGGATGGAGCTGTTGTTTCGTCGGCGGAAACTTTCTGTCCTCTTTGAATAACCCTTTAGCAACTTGAATATGAATTTTAGATAAGCCAGTCGCATCTGACATGGCGTTTAACGGAGTAGGTGGAAATGTCATTCTTATTTCAAATCAGTACAAAGTACGACCGCTTGGCGCACTGGTTCGAGCGTAGGCCGATCGGCTCATTGCACCGGGTGATTGCGGGTTCGATTCCCGTCGGGGTAATTTCCAGAAATGTCCTTTTCGTAATTTACCCTCGTTTGAGTGTCACTGGGATCGCCCCCAGTCCATTGTACGGTACCCATAGTACAAGCGTCGCTTAGTTTAGGACCGTACAGTTGGTGTGTCAGTCTGGCGATATTTAGTATTTATTAGTAAAATTACATTACTTTAAGGGTTCAAGAGCGTACTCAAGACTGCTCACAGACTTGAGATCGATTTATTGATAGACTTGCGTTGATATTGTGGTGATGTACCAGGCATACAACCTGGAGGCCGGGCGCGAGTACGAGTTCCGCGTGCGCGCCAAGAACGCGGCCGGGTTCAGCAAGTACTCGGGCGGGTCGCAGCGGTTCCGCGTGAAGCCGCGCTGCGGGCCGCCGCAGCCGCCGCGCGCGCCGCGCGCCGCGCGCGTCGGACGGAACTACGTCGACCTGGCCTGGGAGCCGCCCGCGCACGACGGAGGTCTGCCCGCAGGGATATCACCCTCTATACACTGTGGAACGGGGAAACCTAATGAGAACTGATACCATGGTTTCAACTTATGATTCTGGACACCCCAGAGTTGGAATTTATCTTTGATATTTTTATGGATTTTAGCATGAAATTATTATGCAAATCTGTCTCAACTAATTTTACATAAATAAATCAATGATTACAAATCTGGTCAAACTGCAATAGAAATTAACTCAATACGTTCGAACGCGCATTTCATGCTAAAATCAATTTAAAAATGCTGAAATTATTTTAGTATAATTCATTAAAATATCGACGGAAAATTCCAACTCCAGAATCATAATTTTAGTCCATAGTATCAGTTTTTGTTACGGTGTCCCTTCCACCTTGTATACCTCTGGATATTATGATCATACCGACTCATATTGTGTTGCTTATGTGTTAATGGACACCAACTTTTGTTATATAAGAGTAACCATTGATTTTCTTGCTGTATCTACTCAGTAGAAGCAGCATCCCGAACCGGTGGTATATTCTAACTATTCATTATTGGTTTATTGATTTACATGAAATAACTATCAAAGCCTGCACCTAGTATGGCCTCATTTTGCCTATTAATAGTGGCGGCCCTATTTGCCGTTATGCTAGATGCATCCCCCTTCTTTTAAAGAGATTCGGCCCGAAGTTCACCACACTGGCTCGTTGTGAGTTGGCGTACCTTACACTCCCAAACTTCAAGTTGAAACTTCCTTCTCCTACTCTTAAAAAAACATAAAAAGGTATATGCAGTGAGCTGAGAGAAACCGAGCTAGAAGATAAAATAAGATAGCAACTGTCTCTTTCTTAGAGTTTCGTGTCTCGCTGCCGGATGATTGATATTTATGATCGTATAAGAAGAATTAACCGTTTATGTTTTTAATTAGTAATGAACTCACCATTATTCTCTCATCATGGATCCTCTGTACACCAGTTTCACCTCCCCCCCTCTGCCCCCAGGGTCCCGCGTGACCGGGTACCTGATCGAGCGCCGCGACGCGGGCAGCTCGGTGTGGGTCAAGTGCAACGACTACAACGTACAGAACACCACCTTCACGGCCATGAACCTCAATGAGAAGGCGGACTACGAGTTCAGGGTCATCGCCGTCAACAGCGCTGGTCAGTGGATTAACCCATTTAGGATCTTATTGCCCACCAGAGGGGGTATTTGTAACCGACCTTCAAAGAAGGTGGTTCTATGTTCGACTGTACCTATTTATTTATTTATATTTTTTTCTTTATCTATGTTCACCGATTTACTTCGTCAATTGTGGAACGAACTTGAAAATGTTTTTTCCAAAATCCTCCTAGTGAAGGAAATTTTAATTATAAGGTCCCTAGTGATTTCTAGCTTTTAAATGAACCCAGGTTTTTTGAAATCGATTTAATATTTTTTATGCACTATTTTTTAACCATTCGAATCGATATCAATAATGGATACGAAAACTTAAAACGTCTGTATTTATGCAATTTTTCAATTAATTCAGACAAAATATTTGAATGTTAGTAATCTATAATTTCCTATGATTACTAACAGCGCAATAACTTTCATAAATACTGCGCTAAGCAATCCTTGAATAGGAATCTATGTCAATCAAAACTAATAATAAAAATTAAATGTGACTGAACTGAAAATTTGTCTGTTTGTAACGTTTCCACGCATAAACCACTCAACCAATGTCTATGCAATTTGGAATAGAGATAGATTGGACTTCGGAAAAGGACATAAGGCTTCCTATTGTCGCGAATGTAAAACTTGTCAGGGGATGAAATAGGGGATGGGAATATGTATGTAAATTCATTTTCAAGATCTACGTGGACAAAATCGCTGGTAAAAGCTAGTTCTCCATAAGAAAGAAAGAAATAAACATTTATTCCACACACATTCAGCGCGAACTGTGCCGAAAGGTAATGGCTCAGCATGTGCTGGAGAAGAACGAGACTCCCCCACCGCTGATTTTCAGCCAAACCCTTAATAATATAAGAGAAGCTTGGTAGTATGGGTGGTGAAGTCGTGGTTCTCCCACCAGGCAAGTCGGAGCCGTCGAGCTGCACCAGCCCGGTGCGCACCGGGCAGGAGCTGGGCGGCAGCAAGCCGGAGTGGGTGCGGCAGCTGCCGGCGCTGGCGGCGGCGCCGCTGGGCCGGCCCTGCACGCTGGAGTGCGTGGCCACCGGCAGCCCCGTGCCCACCGGCCGCTGGCTCAAGAATGGCAGGGAGCTCGTGCTCGGCACCAGGTAACAATACCTTCTTTAAGGGTTCCCACCACTGTAACCGTGTAAGACAGGATCGACAATGATGCCAATAATGACGTCAAGGTTTAAGGTCTTTAAGGGTTCCACAGTCAAACTGGCTTGGTAATTTGCCCTGGTCTGGTTGTTACTGGGATCGATTCTGCTCCATTGTATGGTGCCCATGGAACCATCCAGTTGGTGTGTCAGGCTGGCTATGTCTATTATTATTTATTTATGAAACTAACATCTCTTACAGTTTCGCCATGAGTCTGTCACGTCAACGTCATTTTATTGAGAGACTATTAGGGCTAAAATACTGCAAATTGGCACAAAAATAGATATTTGGTATCGCAACAAAACTTTTAATTTTATTATTGAAAGCAAGACCATTAATTACACGGTACCTCTCGTACTTGAAAAAAAAACTCGCCCCTCGAGTGGGATAGCGTTGAATAGGTATTTTGAATCATTTTATGATTGCTTTGAAAATTGTTGAGCTCCAAAGTGGCCTTTTTTACGTGATGTCTACGAAACCAGCAGTTACCGTAGACTATCGATGTTTGTAATACCAAAGGCATTGCTTGCACGTTGTCGCCCTAAAGGGGCGTGGGATAGAGGAAGGGGAAAAAGGTTAGGCTTCCGATTCTCACTCTCATCGTACGTATTGCAGCTAAAAAAAAAAACAAAAAATGACATAATTTGGTTGTGGTCCAGATTCATAGCGGAGTCCCGCGAGGGTGTGCTGAAGCTGAACATCCTGGAAGCCACCGACGCGGACGAGGGTGACTACACGTGCGAGGCTGTCAACAACATCGGCTTCATCTACTGCACCGTGCATCTCAAGATTGGAAGTGAGTACTCACTACCCTTTTACCGAAAAAAAAGAAGACAAAACATTTATTTAAGGTGGAGGCGCCTGTCTAGCCCGCGAAATTCAAAATATTCGAGTATTTTTATAGTTTATCCAAAATCTGAAAACATTTAAGACAACATTTTGTGATTTGCGACAAACACAGTATGCAGTGCGTTTATTAATACATTTATTTTACTCTAAATATTATCACGGTGGATATGATACTAGTAAATCACTAAATATACAAAAATTGCCAGACTATCTGGATAGCTGTCGTTCTTGAAATGTTTTAGAGTAAGTTGGATATATTAATAAATGCACTGCACACGGTCTTTTTCGCGAATTACAAAATGTGCCTTTTATTATTGTCAGATTTTGAAAAAATTCTAAAAAACCTCCAAAAATTTGAACTTCACGGGCTAGATGGGCGCTTTAGCCTTAAGGTGATGGGGGCGGTCGTGTTCTCCATACATATTTCATTCCGAATTTATACGAGACACACAAAGTTTTTCCTTAAAACAATGGATTTTATCACTTCTAAATAAATTATTGTATTCGCATCTAATGATTTCAGGCATTTAAAAATAGATTAACATAATCAAAATCGATCGTAAAATTTGTTAAATTTTACGCCTGTGTGTGTGAACTTGTCAGCGCCATCTGACTAAATTAGGCCATTATTAACATAAAATTTGTACTCTGAGTAAACTGCGTGCTAATAGTGTACTAGTTGAAATGACAGATGGTGGTGACCAAATTTTTATTGCAAATATGTATATCCCTATATTGCGCCATCTATATTAATAATTCCGTCAAAGGGTACGGTAGACTCGATTGAAACGTTACCAGAATAATAAAACTTGAAAAAATAATGATTTTGAGTCGACAACATATATCCGCAAAATTCGGATTGTCGTGATAAACAATGTTATAATTATAATATTCGGCACAGTACCGCCATATTTTCTATGGACGCATGTCAGTCAGTGTCAGTGATGACAGTGCCAGTGTTCTTAGTTGGTGGGCCATATTTTTAAAGAAAGAAGAAGAAGTGCATTTATTGATTGAGCTGTCAGAACAAACAAATTCAGTGTTCAATGTTCATGATGTTTCCGTACGAGTATTCATTTCATTTAGTTTTGCTTTGCATAGTGATTAACTTTCATCATCATCATCATCAGCCTATGCTTGTCCACTGCTGGACATAGGCCTCCCCTAATGAGCGCCATAGCGCCCTGTCTTCAGCTTGCCGCATCCAGCATCTGCCTGCAGTCTTTCGCAAATCGTCATCCCACCTGGTCGGAGGGCGTCCTACACTACGCTTGCCGAGTCGAGGTCTCCACTCAAAAACACGTTTAACCCAGCGGTTGTCGGTTCTTCGCGAGATATAGCCAGCCCACTGCCACTTCAGCTTGCTAATTATTTGAGCGATGTCGATAACTTTGGTTCTCTGTCGGATGTATTTGTATTTCTATTAACTTTGTTTGGATGTAAACACATCATGCCGAAAATTGTAATGAGTCACATTTCACCCGAGCGAAGCCGGGTTTTCATCTTTTATTATCATAATAATAACATTCAATAAAAAAATGAAGTAACGAGCTAAGTATTTTTAATATTTTCCGGACTTAATACAATACTAAGTTTCTAATAAATAAATTAATGTATCGCTGACATGATAGGTATCAGATAAATAAATAAATATCGCCAGACTTACTCATCAACTATATGGTGCCAAACTAAGCAACGCTTGTACTATGGCTACCATACATTAAACTGGTGGCGATCCCAGTGACACCCAGACCTGGGCAAATTACGAAAATACCGTTTCAGAAAATTTCCTTTGTCGGGAATCGAACCCGCAACCATCCGATGTTGTGAGCCGAGCGGCCAACGCTCGAAACTACAGCGCCAAGCGGTCGTCAATTCGCCACACGAGGTACTACGTTGGTGCAGACGCGACGTTGTCAATTGGTAGAGAGCGGTGACTTGACAACGTCGGATGTCTATTATAAAAGCGTTTGTTGTCGGAAATATTTTTTTCGTTTAGTGTATTATAGGTAGGATCACAGATATAGATTTACATAGATAACGCAAGTATCACGATTTGTATTGAAACCAAGCGTGCCAAATTTTTAACACTTACTGTGACGTCATAGATGGCGGGAAATCCAAACCGATTCAAAGACACCGATGCCGCTGATGCCCCTCCGCCCGCTACGATTCTCTCGAGTGATTATCTCGCTCATACTCATATTTTTATATCTGTAGTCGTGAAGGACTGTAAGTTATAGGCGACCAACCTTGACGCTTGGTCGGGGTTTTCCGACACGCTAAGTACATACATTTGCGTTATCTATGTAAATCCATATATGTGGGTAGGATAGTGTTGCCGCTGGCTTAGGATTACCGTATAGGTACATAAAAATGAAAATTTACTGTATTTGCCAAATAAATACCGAACCTGGTATATACAAACCATAGATACTACTGTACTATCTATACAAATAAATAAAATTGGAGTGTCTGTTTGTAATATCAAAATAACACCTTTTCACTAAGTGCATATCAAAGTACATACGACACCTATAGCAAAAACGCGATTAAAAATTTTTTTGTCTGTCTGTCTGTGTGTTTGTTCCGGGTAATCTCCGAAATGGCTGGACCGATTTTGACGGGACTTTCACTGGCAGATAGCTGATGATAAAAGGAGTAATTTAGGCTACTTTAATTTCGGAAAAACAATTAGGGTTCCGCGTAAAAAAATAAAAACACATGAAATCAAAGAGTATCTCCGAAACGGGTGGACCGATTTTGACGGGACTTTCACTGGTAGATAGCTGATGTTATAAGCAGTAACTTAGGCTACTTTTATTTTAGAAAAACGAAATTTAAAAAAATGAGTCTTGTCGCGCGGGCTCAGAACGCGGGAGCGGGCTTTAGTTAAATTCCACGCGGACGAAGTCGCGGGCTCAGCTAGTATTATATATGTACACATGTACTAGGTAAGTCCTACTAATATTATAAATGCGAAAGTTTGTGAGTGTGGATGTATGTATGTATGTATGTATGTATGTATGTATGTATGTATGTATGTATGTATGTATGTATGTTTGTTACTCTTTCACGCAAAAACTACTGAACGGATTTAGATGAAATTTGGAACACAGATAGATTATAACCAGGATTAACATATAGGATACTTTTTAACCCAATAATCCAATACTACGCGGATGAAGTCGCGGGGCACAGCTAGTATGTAATAAATATTGGAATGAAGTTCCTAATCGCGCGTTGCGAAAGGGGGCTAGACGGAAAAAATTAAGACCAAAAAATGTGTAACGACACTTTTTTCGCTATATGTGCGGCGTGCGCGTGTTTCTCTGTATGTCTCTCTCTCTCCCTTATAGAAAGCAAGCCAGTTATTATTTTTTTCGTATCGTCTTTCTATTTCGCATTGAACAGTGTGGTGTCGCGACTAACTTTTCCTTTTCCTGTTCCTTTTCCTTGTCCTTGTCCTTGTCCTTGTCCTTGTCCTTTTCCTTTTCCTTTTCATTTTCCTTTTACCTTTACCTTTACCTTTACTTTTACTTTTACTACCATCGACGATTGACGACCGATTGGCGCAGTGGTTTGAGCGTAGGCCGCTCGGCTCACTACACCGGGTGGTGGCGGGTTTGATTCCCTTCACGGTAAATTTCGGAATTGGCCTTTCCGTAATTTGCCCTGGTCTTGGTGTCACTGGCATCGCCCCCAGTCCATTGTACGGTATCCATTGTCCAAGCCTTGCTTAGTTTGGGACCATACAGTTGGTATGTTTGTCTGGCGATATTTGTTTATTTATTAGTATTATTTTGATTGAGCTGAAGCTGTGATAGCCGATTGCTTAAAGCACGCGTCTTGCGGGCACCAGGTATTGGGTTCAAACCCCGGCTCGCACATCTGGATTTTTCGAAATCTATGTGTGACTCATAATTTCTATATGATTATCACTAGCTTACGGTGAAGGAAAACATCGTGAGGAAACCTGTATGTCTTAGAAGATCTAACCAATTTTCGTAAGACATGTGAAATCCGCCAACCCACACTGGGCCAGCGTGGTGGATTATGGCCTGAATCCTCCTCATGTTGAGGGGAAGCCCGTGCCCAGGAGTGGGACGTCAAAAGGGCTAAATTAATATAGTTATTACTAGCTGTGCCCCGCGACTCCGTCCGCGTTCTGCTGAAATTTTTCCTGATATTTCTTTGCTATAAACCTCACGGAGCCCGAGACCTTTCCAACGAATGCAAAACCGTGGAAATCGGTTCGTGCGTTCTGGAGTTATAGCGTCAGGAAGGAAAACCCGACTTATTTTTATATAGTAGAAGACTAGCTGTGCCCCGCGACTCCGTCCGCGTTCTGTTGAAATTTTTCCTGAATTTTCTTTGCTATAAACCTCACGAAGCCCGAGACCTTTCCAACGAATGCAAAACCGTGGAAATCGGTTCGTGCGTTCTGGAGTTATAGCGTCAGGAAGGAAAACCCGACTTATTTTTATATAGTAGATTATCTTTGTTGCAACCTACGTAGTGGAAATCATCAAAGAACTGGCCTGTTAATAATTAGTTTTTAAATTCCGTGTAATTTATATTGACATTTGTTTTTACATAGAATGTATTCTCTTTGCATAGAATTCTATTCTGTCTGTCAAAATACGCTGTACATTAAATATCTTGTCTGGCCTCCGTATATGTTTTTATTTAATCTGCTACTCAGAACAGTCGTCGTCAAAGGTACAACCACAGCAAACTGTCTTTAGTAGCTCTTCAACAGCAGTGGGTGCCAACACAACGTTGAGCTTCGCAAAATTAAAGGGAAGCGTCAACTACGCGGCTTGGAGCTTCGCCATGAAGATGTACTTGATCGACAGCGAACTATGGGACTGCGTCATGAAGCCTGCGGAGGAAGTTGACGACTTTCAACGCAAAGATGCCAAAGATCCAAGATTTGCTTGAGTCTAAGCGAACATCTATATCTCATCGTCATGACAGCTGAAACTTCGAAGGAAACATGGAAGCGACTTCGGGAAGCCTACGCTGACAGCGGGCTTGCTCGACGCTTACAACTTATGAAGAAATAGCTTGGTACTAAACTTGTATTGTACTCGAACATAGAAGCCTATGTGAATGACATGCGTGCAACAACAACTGATTGCCAATCAAGCTGGTCTGGAAGATGAACTTGTTGGTGTGATTATGCTGGCAGGACTCAAGGACAGCTACAGCCAATGGTGATGGCAATAGAGCATTCCGGCACCTCGATATCTACAGACTCGGTTGCATCGATCCTGCTGAAGGAAGAACGCCGAGATGCCTCTGCTACATCTAGTGCCTTTTCGTCGTCTAGTGTAAATAGTGTGCCTAAGGTGTCGTGTACATATTGCAAAAAAGTAGGCCATGTAGTGTCTCAATGTAGGAAACACTACTAACGCTACTCTGTATAGGACTCTAGGTCCTTTAATTTTGATAGAGACACGATTATTATGTTGATTTCTTGTAATTATTGTTGTTGTTATAAATAAAAATATGTTCACATGGAAAACCACATCTATTTCTCAGTAATGTATCTCATATGTTAGAAAATACACCAACAAGTGTATTACAGTTATATTTTCACTATATTTAGTAACATCTAAATATATTACTCAAAGGTGACTGACTGACTGACTGACATACTGATCTATCAACGCACAGCCCAAACCTCTGGACGGATCGGGCTGAAATTTGGCATGCAGATGTTATGACGTAGGCATCCGCTAAGAAAGGATTTTGATTAATTTTACCCCAAAGGGATAAAAGAGGGGATGAATAATCCCGAAATTTTTGTTAAGTTAAATTACACGCGGACTAAGTCGCGGGCACAGCTAGTCAGACAATAAAATTATTCTATAACAGATGTATATTTTTTATCGTTTTTTTAGAATGATGAATACGCATACAATAATTTTACAATAGCAAAAATATAATATATTCGCTATTTATTATAAAATAAAAAGGCCGCAATAAATATAAAAGTACGCCCTCTAGTGGCTAGTGGCTAAAATACACCTTTTGTCAATGTGTGCGTGTATGTATTACAATAAAAAGTGACAGAAGTTTTTCATCGGAAAACGCTTAGATTATGAATTATTTTAGGTTGATATTATTGCGTATGTCAATGCAGTATAATAAGTCTTAATCGCAAACAATAGTATTATATCTTAGAAATGCTCAAATTTTGCGTAAAAAATAAATAAGTAGAATCTGTTGACTACAGCGTCATCTTGAGAGAAACTGCAATAAACCCGACCGACGCTTCAACCTTAAGACAACTCATTAAGACAACACAATTAGAAAAAAAAATCCACACATACTTCAATGCTTTTACTTCGGCAAAATTAATGGGTTGAATTTATGGTTCGCATATCTTTCACGTAACACCCAGACGTGCGAGCCGGGGTTCGAATCCAGGACCATAAGCACTCAAGACCCTACCACTGCTACTCAATATAACAATATCTTGCTATAGCCTGTGGTACAGTATTTATTAACCCCCGAGAAAAAAAGAGTGTGTCTGTCTGTGGCATCGTAGAGCCCAAGCGGATGAACCGATTTATATTTTGTTTTTTTCGTTAGATATCTAATCTAATCGAGAGTGTTGTTAGCTATGTTTCATGAAAATGGGTTCAGCCGTTTGAAATTTATCTCCCCTTTTGTAGTTTTAAATGTCGTCGCATCGGGGGTTTTCTAAATTTTAAATTTTACTTATATCATATCAAGTATACTTTACCCCTTTATTAAACTAATCCCCCCCCTACCCTTTCCCCCAGACCCGCCGCGCATCACGCGCATGCCCGGCGACCTGCACCTGCCCGAGCACGACAACACCAAGATCAAGATCCTGTACACCGGCGACCAGCCCGCTGACGTCACGCTCTCAAGGGACGGCCACAAGCTGGTCGAGTCGCCGCACCTCAAGTACACCGTGTTCGATGACTACGTGCTCATCTTCATCAAGGACATCACTAAAGATGATATGGGTGAGTGTTGAATGTGTGTCTTCTTATGTAAACCTCGGTAGCTTCACTGATATATAATAATAATAATTTAGCCCTTTTGACGTCCCACTCTTGGGCATGGGCCTCCCCTCAACACGAGGGGGATTTAGGCCACCATACACCACGCTGGCCCAGTGCGGGTTGGCGGATGTCACATGTCTTTCGAAAATTGGTTAGATTTTCTAAGATATGCAGATTTCCTCACGACGTTTTTCTTCACCGTAAGCAAGTGATAATCATGAAATTATGATTCGCACATAGATTTCGAAAAATCCAGATGTGCGAACCGGGGTTTGATCCCAAGACCTGGTGCCGGCAAGACGCGTGCTTTAACCAATCGGCTATCACAGCTTCACTACATACTAGTGATGTAACGAATATTCGCATTCGCATTCGCGAATATTCGCATGTTTTTTGACATTCGCATTCGCATTCGCAAGAATCTATGCGAATGTTTGGCGAATGTTTTTGAAAAACAAAAAAGAAATTATCTAAAGACGAATATGGAATGTTAACAACTAGTAAGAATGATATATTATTTCAACAAACTTCCTCATAGGGTGGCCCTTATTGCACTGCTTTTAGGTTCATAAAGCAGCTTATTACGCACTATTGTTAGTGCCTTTACATTTTTAAAATCTTAGTAAAGAGTTATCCTAAAAATAGTAGACACTAGGTGCTGCCCGCGACTTCGTCCGCATAGACTTAAGTAGAGTATTCTATGTGTTAATCCAGGTTATAAACTATCTGTGTTCCAAATTTCATCCAAATCCGTTCAGTAGTTTTTGCGTGAAGGAGTAACAAACATACATCCACACTCACAAACTTTCGCATTTATAATATTAGTAGGATTTAAAACAATAAATAAACGATGTTTATTAAAATATTGTACATAAATACATTAACTATTTATATATAAATTTCTTTCACATTCAACTTCATTGTAAACAAAACATATTATAAACATTCGATTTATTATATTTCAAATAATATAATAATTGTCACCGGCTTTGCCAGACCCATAGATAAATATAACCAGTCAAATGCATGTCGGACTACGCATACTCTAGAGTTCCGTAGACATCCCGCCACTTTTCGATACTACGGAACTCATAAAATAAAAGTGATGTTTTTTTATTGATATGAAACATCGAATACGGCGGCTCACGTAACCTATTAATTTCTGCAAAATTAATGAACTATTAGTCACCTTTTTAAATAAAATAGTAAGAAATTCTGTTACTAAATTTGTCATAGACATCTTCAGCAAAAGTGACATAAACTTTTGTTTTCTTTTTGGACTGATGAAAATTCTTATAGAGATTTTTAATTCAAATAATTAAGTTGTGATTAGACTGGGTGCACAAACAGTGGTGCGTGATTTGAGACTCAATTAAGGTTGTTTTTTAATTACTTATATTGATTTTGAATAGTAAATAACTATTTGTTTCCCATAATAAACCATTTATAATGTGGTTCTAATTTAAAGTGAAGGCGCCTGTCTAGCCCGCGAAGTTCAAATTTTTTGAGTTCTTTTAGAAATTTTTCAAAATCTGACAATAATAAAACAAATTTTGTAATTCGCGAAAAAGACCGTGTGCAGTGCATTTATTAATATATTTATTTTACTCTAAATATTATCACGGTGGATATGATACTAGTAAATCACTAAATATACAAAAATTGCCAGATTATCTGGATAGCTGTCGTTCTTAAAATGTTTTAGAGTAAGTTGGATATATTAATAAATGAACTGCACACGGTCTTTTTCGCGAATTACAAAATTTGTCTTTTATTATTGTCAGATTTTGAAAAAAATCTAAAAGAACTCAAAAAATTTGAACTTCGCTGGCTAAATGGGCGCTTTAGCCTTAAAGGATGAATCTTACTACTTAAGTAAAAAAGCCCACAATGAAGCTCAATATTTCGTAAACGGGAATTAATATTTAAAAACTGTCAAAGAAATCTTCAAATAATTTTAAAATACTACTGAACAATACCTCAATCGAGGGGGTGTGTAAAATTTTTTTTTTACTCCCCTTTCTTAAGTACAGCAGCTACAATGGAATAACTTTGCTTTCAAAATTTAACAACAGTTTTTAGCGGTACATAAATTCAATTTTTTGGCTAGTTTGCAGTATTTTAGCCCTAATAGTATCTGTATAAAATGACTGTGATTGCAGACGGACGTGCCGAAACTATAAGGGTCCCAGTAATTCTCTAGATCTTAAAAAAACTGTGAATTGTGTTTTTTTTCAATTAAGATTGTATTATTTTAATATTTTTTACTCGCAAGTAAGTTGTTAAATGTCGTTTAAAATGCGTGAACATTGTTAATTACACACCTTGGCTCCATCACAGCACAGCCCTCGTGTTAGTCTCTGGCTGCAAACCAGCCTCGATCGTAACTTAGCTCACTTGGACATAATGCACTTAATTACTTATATTTGAATTAAAAAAAAATTTAACTGTCTTGAGGTAGGCAACTAAATTATAAATAGGATGTTTCTCTATTGCTATTGTTAGTCTAAATAAAATATTAACTCAATAAAATTGGAATATAAAATAAACTTGATTAATGAAATAATACTAAACTACCCTCAAATCAAAACAAATTTCTTCGAATTAACTTTATATGACTCACTTCGTTCTTTCAACCTATGGATTCGGCTATGTTTGGCCGACACGAAATGTCAATCCAGTCTAACATTTTGCGCGCTCTTTATTAGCCTCCGAGAAATAGGCGTGTTATAAGTTTAACATGTGTATCTGTCTGTGGCATCGTAGCGCCTAAACAAATGATCCCATTTTAATTTTGTTTCTGTTTTAGAAAGCTGTTCTGATCGAGAGTGTTCTTAACTATGTTTCACGAAAATCGATTCAACCGTTTGAAAATTATCAGCTTCTTTGTAATTTAAAAAGTCGTAATTTTTTTATTTATTACTTTTTAAATTAAAAAGTTTTTTAATTTTCAATTTAGGGTTTCTTATTTGAAGGTCAACATTCGCATTCGCATTCGCATTCGCGAATGTTGAAGCCAAATATTCGCATTCGCATTCGCGAATGTCAAAAATCCAACATTCGTTACATCACTACTACATACTACAAAACAAAGTCACTTCCCGGTGTCTGTCCCTATGTATGCTTAGATCTTTAAAACTACGCAACGGATTTTAAAGCGGTGATTCGAGAGGAAGGTTTATATGTATAATACATGCATAATATAGTAGAGAAACACTGATAAGAAATACCCGTCCGAAGCCGGGGCGGGTCGCTAGAAGAGTATAGAACACAGAATTAATAAATTGATTCCCATTATTCGCATGCTAAATTGGCGTCGTCTCCAAATAATGATTCGATTGGTTCGTTTCATCGCTTATCTTTTCAGTATTTAAAACAAGTTTTTTTTTCATTATTTTTATGCAGTAATACCTTGAGTATAGATTACCCCAATGTATCATAAAAATCGAATGTGTAGTTTCCGGAAAAAAACCGGACAAAAACAACCTTTTTTATTTTAATTAACCTTCATAGTGCCACAGTGACTGCTGGGCAAAAAAAAAAATGGGGAGAAAATACATACTTTATTTCATTGTGAAGCTGCAAAAAGCCATTATAAAAATCACCCGAGCCATTTACATTTACACATTTCTCGTCCCCAGGCACGTACAAGATCACGATCAAGAACAACTCCGGCGAGACGTCGGACACGTTCTCCATCACGGTCACCGGCCTCCCGGGCCCTCCGCAAGGGCCCCTGGAGACTACGGACATCACCAGGCACTCCTGCTCCCTCGCCTGGAAGCCGCCCTCCTACGACGGCGGCCTGCCCGTCACGCACTACGTCGTGGAGCGGAACGACACCTCGGGCACCGCGTGGATCACCATCGCGTCCTCTGTCCGGGACACCAAGTTCACTGTGCAAGGGCTCACGGAGGGCCAGGAGTACAACTTCAGGATACATGCGGCTAATGAGAACGGCATCGGGCCGGCGTTGGAAGGCGCTAACCCGATTAAGGTGAATGTTTATGGATTCTATTTCGTATTATTTGAATGGGACTAGTCCTGCCACACACTCCCACCACAGTTTCGCCTGTAATCCAGGATCGGTAAGGGGATGATTTGCATTCAACTCACCCTATTATTTCGTGTCATTGTTTTTGATTCTAGCTTCCGTTTGGTGTGTTGTATAAAGTTACGCAAATTTAATTAAGAAAAATATATATAAACTAGCTGTGCCCCGCGACTCCGTGCGCGTTCTGTTGAAATTTTTCCTGAATTTTCTTTGCTATAAACCTCACGGAGCCCGAGATCTTTCCAACGAATGCACAACCGTGGAAATCGGTTCGTGCGTTCTGGAGTTATAGCGTCAGGAAGGAAAACCCGACTTATTTTTATATATATAAATTTGCCCCGTGCCCGGTCGTCAATCATCTACATATCTGCTGTGTGTCGCTTTTGTTAACGATATTGTTTTTCCTGTAGGCCAAAGCGCCGTACGACCCGCCATCAGCGCCTGGCATTCCCAAGATCCTGGAGGTCGGAGGCGACTTCGTTCACCTGGAATGGGACAAGCCGGAGAGTGACGGAGGGGCCAGGATACAAGGTAGTAACAGGATACGATACATAGGATATAGTTTAACAATATAATATTAACATCAAAAAGTTGAATAAATACTTCCAAAAGATTTTCAAGAAGTTTTGCGCAAAACGCTTTTATCAAAAATATGTTATAATAAATATTGAAATAAAACTAGTTTACGGATTTTATCGCGTTTAATCGCGTAAAATAGTTTTATTTCAATGTGTAGTATTCGCGTAAATACAAGAAAACATTAAAATAAATATGTTAAGGATATTTTTCTTCTAATAGCGCAGAATGTTACACTTGTTTACGCAAATAATTTTATTAAATTATTTGACTGTATTGTACCAATGTCGCGTAATTTTGGATTCACGGGAATATCTTACTTTAGATTTTTTTATTCAGTTTTATTGAGTTTATACATTATCAGTATCATTATAAGCGGCTTGTTCGCCAGGATACTGGATCGACAAGCGCGAAGTGGGCGCGTCCACATGGCAGCGCGTGAACCCGACGCTGTGCCTGCCCACCCAGTGGAACTGCTCCAACCTGATCGAGGGCCGCCAGTACGAGTTCCGCGTGACCGCGCAGAACGAGGCCGGCCTCTCGCCGCCCAGCACGGCCAGCCAGCAGGTCAAGGTCGTCGACCCTAAGGGTGAGTGGATACTTGATTTATAGTCGGCAAACAAGCTTACGGCCTGCCTGATGTTAAGCCGTTACCGTAGTCTACAGATCCTTGCAATATTAATACATATGGCAATGCTCGCACGTTGCCGACCTAAAGGGGAGTGGCATAGAGGAAGGGGCAAGGACTTGGGCTTCCAGCCCTCTAATAAACGCAGAAGATTTTCTGTGAGAGGTTGTTACTAGCGCGGTCAAGACGGTCCATATATGAGCCGTAGTCGGTTGGCTTAGTTTGGCTCTACCATTGTAAAGTATCCAACTACCAAACTTATAGAGAAGACCGACATGAACTACGAGTATATCAGCGATTATTCAAACGTTTTACTGGACTTTCAGATGTTTTTTCAAAGAAAACTCCTTGCTCAACTCAAGTAGATAAGGTATAATTAGGGGAGCCCACTCATCTTGACGACCGCTTGGCGCAGTGGTTCGACCGTAGGCCGCTCGGCTCACTGCATCAGGTGGGTGCGGGTTCGATTCCCGTCAGGGTGAATTTCGGTAATGGCCTTTTCGTAATTTTCCCTGGTCTGGGTGTCAGTGAGATCGCCCCCAGTCCATTGTACGGTACCCATAGCACAAGCGTTTCTTACTTTGGGACCATACAGTTGGTGTGTTCGTCTGGCGATATTTATTTATTTATCTATCTATCTCTTTCAGCCGCGACCCCGCCGGAGATCGTGAAGCCTCTGAAGAACGCGAACTGCATCCAGTACCACAATGCCAAGTTCCAGTGCACCATCACTGGATCACCTAAACCAACCATCACGTGGTACAAGGGTGAGTGAGCTGCAATCGAGTATATGCCTTATAAGAATATCACTAGCTGAACGATGAAGCTGAACATCGTGAGGAAACATGACCGTTTTTGATGTGAAACATCTACAGGTTGAACCAGAAAGGGTATACTTTTTTTTCAAAACTTAACTTTGTAATTCTAAAACTATCAGCTTTGGAGGAAACTTGATAAACAAAATGTGTTATAGGAATACAGCTGTTGAAAGATTTCACAAGTCTACAAAACCTTTAGTACTTCAACTGTCCCACAAAGCCGATAGTTTTAGATTTACAAAGTAAAGTTTTTTGTTTTTTGTTTCACCTAGTATAATATCGACCAGTTTGCCGTCACGGCAAATAGCATGACGCTCTCTCATGCCGTCATGGCCTCTCCGCCACCGCTCTCGACTCCCTTGTGTGTGCGCGCATAATATACTCTACAAAACTTTAAAATTTGATTGACTCAGGCGTTACTTTGCGGAAATCCATTGTAAGTCGTAGCGCAACTTTCCTGTGGATGTCTCGTTCAGAGGCGAAACACGTGTCGAATTTTACTTTTAATTCGCTTTGTTCCGCGGAAAATTGCACATTATAAGGGTCCCTGACACTCATGACTGACAGACTCGACCGACGGAGTTAGGTTTTGTTGACCTCTTCCATTATCGATCAACCTATTTGATTTATAATTTTGGAGGCTAACAAGCCAAGGCTGAGTGGTGGGTCCTTCTACTAAATAGTTTTAAAACTTTATAAGTTCAGTAAGAGAGCTTCAATTGCAATATCTACTCCCCAGGCGCCCGCGAGATCACCAACGGGCCGCGCCACCGCATCTGGAGCGAGGCAGACAACCACTTCCTGACGGTGCACGACGTGTTCGGCGAGGACGCCGACGAGTACGTGTGCCGCGCCGTCAACCGCGCCGGCGTCAAGAGCACCCGGGCCGAGCTGCTCATCATGAGTGAGTTCTTCTTTTTTTATTAAGTTATAGGCAAGTATTTGACCACATTCTCACCTGATGGTAAAGACGATGTGGTCTACGGTAGAGCATACTTGCCTAGAAGATACCTGTTCACTCTCGACTTGAAAACATCCAGGTTGTAGTCAACCGGGAACAAAGACGCCGGAACAAGGTGTTCCATTCCTTGACAGTTCGCACAGTAAAAGTAGAAGCGAAACGCTTGGTACGAACCGAAGGAATGTCCACGGTGTATGGTTGCGTTGTAACCGTGCGCCTTGTTGTCCGATGGTCGAATGGAGATGGGGCAATTAACTCGTATAATTCCCCCATCTCATATTCATCTAAGTTCTGTTAAAAAACAAAAACGCCGCTCTGAGACACCAACTGTATGGTCTCAAACTAAGCTTGTACTATGGGTACCGTTCAATGGACTGGGGGTGATCCCAGTGACACCCAGACCTGGAAAAATTATGACCGGAATCGCACCGGCAACCACCCGGTGCAGTGTGTCGAGCGGCCGACGATCAAACCACCGCGCCAAGCGGTCGTCATGACTTGTTAAAAGTTATTTTATTTCCTTATCAGTAACCCTACAAAGTGACTTCAAAATAGTTGGAAATCAATTTAATAATTAATTTACTTAATCATCACTTCTGATTCAGATTATTAATTTTTTTTTTATGTGTGGGTGGTCTCGTTTTTTAAGAAAAAAGCATGAATATTACGCACATTTAACAATAATATAATTAGCGATATGAAATGCAATTAATTCAAAAAAATATATTTTTGATTTATTAGGTCTATTTTAAATCAACCGATTCGGATTTACACGACAATATTTAATGGTGCCGACACCTTTAACCAATTCATAGGATATGCGACTTTAAATGTATTATCTAAAACTCTTAAATTCGAATCTCAACAGCTGCACCAAAACTGAACGTGCCGCCGCGGTTCCGCGTGACGGCGTACTTCGACAAGGGCGAGAACGTGGTCGTGAAGATCCCCTTCACCGGACACCCCGTGCCCAAGATCACGTGGGTCAGGGAGGGGGAGACCATCGAGTCCGGACTCCACTACCATGTCGAGAGGAAAGGTGAGCCTTTTTGAGCCTTAAAACCATGATAAAAAGGGTACAAATTGAATTTATCTTTTTTATTGTTTGTAAATCAAAATCGATAACTGAACATTGCTTTGCAAATTAAACGATCCCACACATGCTTCTGTAAACTAAAACCAACCTTTAACCACTAACACAGGGTTGGTTTTGGTCTACAGCAGTGTATGTCGTTTGATTCCGTTCTGCGAAACAATATCCAAATAAGCTTAGGATCCATCTGGTGTTAAGCAGTTGACGTAGCCTATACTAGGTGAAACAAAAAGGGTATACTATTGTTTTTTGCAACTTAACTTTGTAAATCTAAAACTATCGGCTTTGTGGGACAGTTGAAGTACTAAAGGTTGGACTGGGGGCGATCCCAGTGACACCCAGACCAGGGAAAATTATGAAAAGGCCATTTCTGAAATTTACCCTGACCGGAATCGAACCCTCGTAGACTTGTGAAATCTGTCTACAGCTATAGTCCTATAACACCATTTGTTTTTCAAGATTCCTCCAAAGCCGATAGTTTTAGAAATACAAACTTAAGTTTTGAAAAAAAAGTATACCCTTTATGTTTCAACCTCTAGATGCTTGCATGTTGCTGGCCTGGGTCAGAGTAGGGGGCTAGGTAGGGGGGGGGGCGGTCTTCTGGCTTACTCACTCATCATAAGAGATGCAGCTAAAATAGCTTGGATACGGCGATCGAGTCAGTCCGTATATGAGTTGTAGTCAAATGACTACAGAGCTTCGATCTTCTCAGTCGAGGTCGCGTTCCGGTCCGGTGGTAGATTTACCCTCGCCACCTCTCCTGGCAGCGGCCCAAGCCGAGGTCGTGTCCCTTGTGGCGCCCTTGAGCTAGCTGCCCCCCTGCCCCTCTGGCTGGGCCCTCTGTCCGGGTGAAGTTGTTATGGCTACTCTGGCCAACAACATATAGTCAATTAAAAAAAAAAAAAACTACAGGGCTTAGAGCAAGAGTAGATACTTATGAAAAAAAAAAATCGCCACACTGACACACCAACCGTATGGTCCCTAACTAAGCAACGCGTGTACTATGGGTACCAAACAATGGACTGGAGGCGATCTCAGTGACGCCCAGACCAGGGCCAATTACGAAAAGGCTATTTCCGAAATTTACCCCAGGGAGAATCGGACCCGCAACTATCATGTATTGTGAGCCTTTATCAAAAGCCTTATAAAATGATATTTCGGCGTGGCTGTGCGTGCGACTAACCTGGGGTAATGTTTCAGAGCGCCACGCCATATTGACGATCCGCGACGCCAGCAAGCTGGACTCGGGCCCGTACAGGATCACCGCCGAGAACGAGCTCGGACAGGACTCCGCCATCGTCAACATCGAGATCAGCGGTCAGTATTCACTTGGACATTCCTGGGCCCTGAAAAAGTCAATAGAAAAGCAAACGCGAGCATTTGAAAGCTAGTTCGCGTTTGGATGCAAATTAGCTTTCAATCGCCTTTCTATTACGTTTTAAGTAGCTAACGTGGCCCTGATTCTTTTTTACCTCCTTATGAAATACATGTGTAAGCCCTGGGGTTATTGGTAAAACACCAACAACCTCTCAGGACTTTATTATCTCGGGATTGTATTTTATTTTTAATAAATTGACTAAATGTTACGAGCTCTACGCCCACGTCGCCACGTGTTCCGTTTCCTTGTGTTGATATTCGCTAGGGCAGACGTAATTAATTGAATTGCGTTAGAACGATCATATCTTGAAAGTTTGTTTCTGGTAACTTATGTTCTGTAAAACGTCATAGAACAAAAGTCGTTGATCAAGTATGTTGTTACCTTGAGTTCGCACTGGACGAAACATGTACATGAAGCATGTTGTTGTCTCTATTTTTTATTGTCATAAAATATATATATATAATACAGTCTTGGGAGGTTGTTATTGTGTCACCATTGATCCTCTACTTGTTGGACAGACCGTCCGGACCCGCCGCGGTTCCCGGCCGCGGACAGCATCGGCGTGGAGTCGCTGGCGCTGAGCTGGAAGGCGCCGGTGTGGGACGGCGGCTCCGACATCACCAACTACCTGGTGGAGAAGAGGGAGCACCCCATGACCAGCTGGATCCGCGTCGGGAACACCAGGTAACATATCATTCGAATCCCGCGGGTTAGTATTAGTTTTGTATCCCCCTCGTATTGAGGGGAGGCCCGGGCCTAGGAGTGGGACGTTAAATGCTTTTAATTATTTATTTATGATTCGCACTTCGATTTCGATTTCGAAAAACTCTGAGGTGCGAGCCGAAACGTATGGAACGATTTCGTTAATTATTTTTTGTTGTTTATTATTGTCCGGAGAAGGTAGCTTAGGTAAGCTTATGAAAGAAAAACATAAGAAAGTTGAGCGGAACAATTCGAATTCAATATTCAAAAAAGACAGGACGTCTGTCGGGTCAGCTAGTCCTACTAATATTATAAATGCGAAAGTTTGTGAGTGTGGATGTATGTATGTATGTTTGTTACTCCTTCACGCAAAAACTACTGAACGGATTTGTATGAAATTTGGAACACAGATAGATTATAACCGGGATTAACATATAGGATACTTTTTAACCCAATAATCCAATACTACGCGGATGAAGTCGCGGGGCACAGCTAGTTATAAATAAAAATGTATCCTCCTCATCTCTGGCAGGTTCACGACCATGGCGATCACGGGCCTGGTGTCAGGCAAGCAGTACGAGTTCCGCGTGTACGCCGAGAACATCTACGGACGCTCCGAGCCCAGCGAGCCCACCTCGCTGGTGCAGACCAAGGCTATCGTCAAAAAAGAGTTCAAGAAGAAGGAATACCCAGGTAATTTGCACCTATTTCTTGGCACTGTTGCGAAAATACAGCTTCATAGGTTCAAACTAAACTCAAAAGTCTAAATTGTTGTTATTCATGTAAGCCAAAAAAGCATTTATGAACAGTCAGAATCTACCACCAGTTCGGAATGCTGCTTCCACTGAGAAGTATTCCGGATCGGTGGTAGATTCTGACTATTCATAAGTGCTTTGTTGGCTTAGGTATACAAATTAAATAAATAATTATCGCCAGACTGATACCAACTGTATGGTCCCAAACTAAGCAACGCTTGTTCTATGGGTACAGTACAATGGACTGGGGGAGATCCCAGTGACACCCAGACCAGGGCAAATTACGAAAGGGTCATTTTAGAAATTTTCCCCTGTGGGAATCGATCCCGCAACCACCAAATGTACCACTGCGCCAAACGGTCGAAAATATGAATAAAAATAATTTGATTGATTCGAAATACAGGTTTCATTTTTTATAGCCTATTTTATGTCCTTCCTCTGGGCAAAGGCCTCCTTTTTTGTCTCCACTGGTCCCTATCTTCGACTTGTTATGGTCACATTTTTATTTTTTTTAGTAGCCTATTTTATAAACCACAGCTGGGCAAAGGCCTCCCCTTTTTGTCCCCACAAGCCCTATCTTGGGCTTATTGTGGTCACTTTTTACCCGCAAAGGTGTTCAAATCGTCGCACCATCTACGCCTATGCTTCATTATTATAATTATTATCTTATATATAAAATTCTCGTATCACAATGTTAGTTACCATACTCCTCCGAAACGGCTTGGCCGATTTTTATGTAATTTTATATGCATATTCAGTAGGTCTGAGAATCGGTTACTATCTATTTTTCATACCCCTAAAAGACAGGACTACGTCTGTTGGGTCAGCTAGTCCTACTTCCTACCAATATTATAAATGCGAAAGTTTGTGAGTGTGCATGTATGTTTGTTACTCTTTCACGCAAAAACTACTGTACGGATTTGGATGAAATTGGAAACACAGATAGTTTATAACCTGGATTAACACTTTCTTCCAACTAATATTCCACTTTCTTCCAATTAATATTTTCTTCCAACTCCTCCTATTATTTCTTTCGATTAAATTCGTGCGGGTTCCAAGACAATTTAACTTTTCCCCGGGACTCGTCGAGGGTCAAACCTCGACGTCATTATTGGTCACCATTGTTAATCCTGGCTTACAGGAGTTACAGTGGTGGGAGTGTGTGGCGGGATTAGTCCCATAAAAAAAAACCTGGATTAACACATAGCATACTTTACTTAAGTCTACGCGGACGAAGTCGCGGGGAGAAACTATAATTAATAATTTTCTCGCCCCACCAGTGGACGAGTCCGGCAAGCGCATCCGCACGAACGCGGACCACGGGCCGGTGAAGGACTACGACAGCTACGTGTTCGACATCTACAGCAAGTACGTGCCGCAGCCCGTCGACATCAACACGTGCGCCGTGTACGACAAATACGACATACTCGAGGAGATTGGTAAGTTGCAGTGTTGTAAAGACGGACGGACTCTACAGAGTCTACTACAGTAGATTAGATAGTATTGGCCGCAGACTAATAAGACATAGACGCTGCATAGGCTGGGAATCCTGACATTTTGATTGGTCCATTTGCCGTCTTCTCCCGATACCCTGTCAACTGTTGACGATTGTTATCTCAGACAATGTTGGATGTAAGCGGTGTCTCGTCTTATTAGTCTGTGTTTAGCACAGTATACGGGCTGTATCGGACGTTCGAAATAATATATTATGTATATCATGTAAGGTAGCTAACACATTGCTCCTCTGCAACAAATTTTTGTAATGCAAGACCTTCGCATCGAGCGGACCGCAGCACAGGTTTTTTTTTTTTTTTTCGAAATAGGCAAGTATTTGACCACAATCTCACCGTAATTTGCAATGCGGCAAAAACAATTGAAGTGTAATGACAGTAGGTTAAAGTTCATATTTCCACGAAGATACGCGCGGAAAGATTGCGTCGCCGTCGGAATCCGTTACCGTCGTCGGAAATATGAACTTTAAATGACTATTAAGACACTTCGATTTACTTTAATACTACTCGAAACAAACCGTGCTTAGCCATTCATAATTTATCGATTTAGAAACTGTAGGTAACCTTAGATTTTGAGTAACGCAACTTTGAATATATTTTTTTTATATTTCTCTATTTATTTTCCTATGTTCATGTTGAAATATTATTACGGATTTCTGAAACACCCTGTATATAAGTCAAGTGCTAAGTTTTTTTTTATAGTAAAAAAACAACCTCCACAACGTAACTGTGCGTCCTTAGTTTAGAGTTGTTTTCCATTAAGACATTTACTGACATTCACATTATGTGACATGACACACTGTAGTAAGTTTGTAGTAGAGCAATTCCATGCGTGTGTACACAGGCTTATGATTAAGCTATCAATAGACGAGTTTGTGTAGACGCTACCTTAGTGCATAAGTGTACATCCCTCCAATCTTATGCATTAGTTAGAATAGTTTTGGACCGATTGATTGTGCATGGTGATTTGAAAACTATTCTAGCACGCTTAAAATATAAATTTGTTTGCTTCGAAACTAGTAGACTAAATCAAATAGATAGTTTACACTTTACGATTGCGTTTACACAGTTTATGCACAATACCTAATAATAATTTAAATTATGTCTAGTTCTAAAGCGACGCATGAAATTAAAAAATAGTTGAACTAAACACTCACGAAGTTGCTTGTGGGATTACAACGATTTTCCTAGAGATTTTTATTAACATAGCGGTACTAACAACGCGTTGCGCGATTACCAACCTTATGCCCATATACAGAGAGTGGTGAATTCACAGGTGACTTCGTGAGGGCCCCGTCTAGGAAGTCGCGAGCCGGAGGTCTGTGTGTGAAAGGATCGATGTAGTTTTTATATCTATCTATCTGCATCTCTCTCTCACACGCATACTATATTAAAAACTATATTATTATTATTTAGGAGAAAACGCATGAACACAAAAGTAGGGTGATTGGAAAAGCTAAATTATTATTAGACATGTTTCTCGACAATTTCCATTGACCCTAGAATATTGAGTCACACATTATATTATTATATTTTACAGATGCACGGTTTGAGCTTAGTATTTAATTATATTTATTACAAACACCAGTTTGATAATAATAATACAAATATATATTATCTTAAACATATAAATAAGCGAGCACTGAAGTAGATGTAGCTAGGCGATAATTTATAGCACACTAATAAACATATTTAAAATAATTCGTATAAAATCTTTATATTTAGATCATATGCTAGCCTTAGTATAAAACACGTTTTAAATGCCTCATAACATACCGATTGAGTAATTTGACTTGAAGCCCGAATCTGTTCATCGCTCGCATTTCGCTCGACTCGTCAATTGTGACACTTTTCTTATAGAATAACTGTCAAAATCAAGGCTTCAATAGCCTGCCTAATGGTTAGAAGGGCCGCCATCGTAACTTAGAGGTTCTGGGTTCGATTCCCGCCCTGGCCATTAAAATATTGACGTGAGCCCACTCCTAACACAATCATTAACATAGCTAGAGGGGCTATCGGGAATACTAGTAATGTGATAAACTCACATTGCTAGTAATCTTTTTCTTTATAAAAAACGGATGTATTCAGATACACGATACGTCAGTTTTGACACTTTTCTTATAGAGTTACTGTCAAAACTGACGTTTTACGGCAAGTGCAGTGCGAGTCGAGCGAGAAGCGAGCGGTCAGCGAAGCAATGCTTGCTTAATTTGACACCATACAGTTGGTGCGTTAGTCTGTCGATATTTATTGATCATTTATAATAATTGTACAATATTGTACAAGTGTTTATTGTAATAAATGGCAGCAAAAAGCCAGCCAACCGGCAGAGGCATGAGGTGAACGGTACTGTTGTAGGCACAGGCGCGTTCGGCGTGGTTCACCGATGCCGCGAGCGGGCCACCGGCAACATCTTCGCCGCCAAGTTCATCCCCGTCGCCGGCGCCATGGAGAAGGAGCTGATCAAGAAGGAGATCGACATCATGAACCAGCTGCACCACAGGAAGCTGATCAACCTGCACGACGCCTTCGAGGACGACGACGAGATGGTGCTCATATTCGAGTTGTGAGTACACTTTGATTGTCTCAGGCCCCAGGCCCTTATTAATGAATCTATCTTATGTCTGAGAGTGATCTCGTAAATGTCATTCTTATGATGACATAATATTCTTATGGTGTAATTTTATACTGGTATGAACCAATACAAAATGACAAGCCTGCTGAGTTTCTTGCCGGAACTTCTCAATCGAGATCGCGGTCCAATCCGGTGTAGATATAGGAAAAATACCTATGTAAAAAATACAATTGGTGAGTGCCCCCGTAGGCCTAAACAAAATAAACGCTTTGACTTTGTCATAAGCGTACAAAAGATCTCTCTCAGACTTGAGATCGATTTATTAATACGTGCTTAAATCTCCTATGTATCTGTCTTTCCTGGCTTTGTTTCCTATGTAATGGTGCCTGCCTACTTTAACCAGGCGGGCGCGCTCGCTTCGAACTATAATACCGCTTCATATTAATGAGCTGAGAAAATGAAACGATTCTATTGGTGGAAGCGAGCCCGCCTCCAGGCTCAAGTGGACGGACACCTGACACTGCTGTCACAATCTGTCTGTACAGATTGTTATCTTGTAACTGCTTGAGGTGAAGGCGCCTGTCTAGCCCGCGAAATTCAAAATTTTCGAGTATTTTTATAGTTTATCCAAAATCTGAAAACATTTAAGACAACATTTTGTGATTTGCGACAAACACAGTATGCAGTGCGTTTATTAATACATTTATTTTACTCTAAATATTATCAGGGTGGATATGATACTAGTAAATCACTAAATATACATAAATTGCCAGATTATCTGGATAGCTGTCGTTCTTGAAATGTTTTAGAGTAAGTTGGATATATTAATAAATGCACTGCACACGGTCTTTTTCGCGAATTACAAAATGTGCCTTTTATTATCGTCAGATTTTGAAAAAAATCTAAAAAACCTCAAGAAATTTGAACTTCGCGGGCTAGATGGGCGCTTTAGCCTTAAGATTAAAAGTCCTCCAGCTTCCAACTGTTTGAGATGAAAATGAGTTGATTGTAATCTCCATTTGTCAGCCTGTCCGGCGGCGAGCTGTTCGAGCGCATCACGGAGCCGGGGTACAACATGAGCGAGGCGGAGGCGGCGCACTACATGCGCCAGGTGTGCGAGGGCGTGCGACACATGCACGAGCAGAACATCATCCACCTGGACCTCAAGCCGGAGAACGTCATGTGCCAGACCAGGACGGGAACCGATGTCAAGGTGACGTGTTGCCATGCCATGTCTGAACATCTGAAAATCAGGAAGAATGTTTGTTGTTACTGCCATGATAAAAGGCCACAAACTCCATTTATGAAGTAAAAAAAAGAAGTTGATACCTATATAGTCGATGAGAAAGCAGTGATAGCGATTGGTTAAGCGCGCGTCTTGTAGGTCGCACCTCTGGGTTTTTCAAAATCGATGTGCGAGTCATAATTTCTATATTATCATTATCACTTGCTTAAGGTAAAGGAAAACATCGTGAGCAAACCTGCATGTCTTAGGAAATATAAACATTTTCGAAAGACAATGTGAAATCCGCCGACCCGCACTGGGCCAGCGTGGTGGATTACGGGCTGGATCCCCCTCGTAGTGAAGGGAGGCCCGTGCCCAGGAGTGGGACGTCAAAAGGGCTGTTTATTTTTATTTACTTCTAGTACACAATGTATTACATACCTAAATCCAATACCGCTAACGTTCAATATGTGTGCGCAGATCATCGACTTCGGCCTGGCCACCAAGTTGGACCCCAACGAGGTGGTGAAGATCTCTACAGGCACGGCGGAGTTCGCGGCGCCCGAGATAGTGGAGCGCGAGCCGGTCGGGTTCTACACCGACATGTGGGCCGTCGGCGTGCTCTCCTACGTGCTGTGAGTACACTACAAGGACTCATACATTATAAGATCGTCCAGTCCGTCCGTCCGTCCGTCCAAGTCTGTCACAGGGCCATAACTTCTACAGTTTTTGTCGGAGGTTGCTGTAATTTCGTACAGCTTAAGAGTAGATCTCACTTTCAAAAATAAAATGTAGCAGATATTACTTATTTTGAGATATACCTACCCACCTTCCCGAACATGGAAATTGGGGATATTTTTTATTATTATTATTTATGTTCACTATACATTTTAACACTAAACTTAACTATGGGTGGTGACGGCGGCAATCTCTCCCGAAAGCGCCTTAACACAACACCCTTCGGCCATTAGTCTTCCTGCATAAAAATTGACAGCTTGTCGGTGGGGTAATGAGATGAGACGCCGCTTACCTCCGCTTGGTCCCTTTCGAGGTTTGACTTTGAATGGACCAGAGGGGCTGCCCTTAACCTTCATTGAGGGGCTGTTCTCATATCTGAAAGGCTACGTTCGATCCCTATCCTGGCCATTAAACTTTTAACGTGAGTCCACTCCTAACACAATTAGCTTAGATGGAGGAGCTAACGGAAATACTGTCCGGACATTACATAGTAGATTCCGTCCGTGATGTTTTCGAATTTCTTCGCCTTTTACGATTTCCAAATTCAAGTATAATTGATTATGACATTGTATTTTATCATATTATATTTTTCATAGACTCTCCGGTCTGTCGCCGTTCGCGGGCAACAACGACATCGAGACTCTGAAGAATGTCAAGGCTTGCGACTGGGAGTTCGACGAGGAGGCCTTCCAGCACGTGTCGGACGACGCCAAGGACTTCATCAGGCGGCTGCTCGTCAAGAACAAGGAGTAAGTGATCTTTTTAGGGTCCCCTAGTCACACTAGCAAGTTCAGTTTCGCCATGGCCGTCTGTCCGACCGTACAACATAGTAATTTTGTTCAAAGACTATTAGGGAAAGAAGGCAGTGATAGCCGATTGGTTAAGCGCGCGTCTTGTAGGCACCAGGTCCTGGGTTCAAACCCCGGCTCGCACCTCAGTCACCAATTCGTAATTTGACCAGGGCTGGGTGTCACTGGGATCACCCCCCAATCCATAGTACAAGCGTTGCTTAGTTTGGGACCAACTAAGCAAGGTGGTATAAGGTGGTGTGTCAGTCGGGCGATATTTATTTATCAACTCGGTAACCAGCTAATCTGAAGTTGGTACTAATTCAAGTAAGTAGGGGTAAAGGTGCCTAAGAAGTCCTAACAGTGTAAATATAGTGGCACCGATTCTAAATGAAATAAATTATAAGGTGACTAGTTATTTCTACATGTTGAAGTAAAGCTTCTATACGGACGTTCGATGCGCTCGCCGCGCGGCCACTCTATCCGTGCTAAGCGTCAGCAGCGTTACACGATATATGTATAGGTATACAGAGTGACAGCTGCTGCGCGTTACGCTTTACACTATAAAGCTACTTCGCTTCTTTCGGGCGTCCCTAGACGGCACTGTTTTTTTTTAGTTCACCCAGGTTTTTCGAAGTCAGTTCAAATATTTTTTAATGCATTTTCAAATATAATTGACGACCGCTTGGCGCAGTGGTTCGAGCGTAGGCCCCTCGGCTCACTGCACATGGTGGTTGCGGGTTCGATTCCCGCCGGGGCAAATTTATGAAATGGCCTCTTCGTAGTTTGCCCAGGTCTGGGTGTCACTGGTATCGCCCCCAGTGCATTGTACGGTACCCTTAGTACAAGCTTTGCTTAGTTTGGGACCGTACAGTTGGTGTGTCTGTCTGGCGATATTTATTTATTTATAATTGTTGTTGTAACCCACGTGTGGTGCACAGGAAGCGCCTGACCGCGCACGAGTGCCTGGCGCACGCGTGGCTGGCGGGCGACGCGGCGGCGGCGCGCACGGCCACTATAGAGGCGCGGCGCTACGAGCGGCTGCGCGACCGCCTGCGGGAGAGATACGAGGTGCGTACAAGCAACACGTCACACCATTCAAAATCTATGCTAATTCATAAAATTTAAGACCCGTTCATACAATTCATAAATCGATCTCAGGTCTGAGAGCGATTTTTGAAAATACATTTTTATGTCATACCAGTACAAAATGACTTAAGGTGAAGGCGCCTGTCTAGCCCGCGAAATTCAAAATTTTCGAGTATTTTTATAGTTTATCCAAAAACTGAAAACATTTAAGACAACATTTTGTGATTTGCGACAAACACAGTATGCAGTGCGTTTATTAATACATTTATTTTACTCTAAATATTATCACGGTGGATATGATACTAGTAAATCACTAAATATACAAAAATTGCCAGTTTCTCTGGATAGCTGTCGTTCTTGAAATGTTTTAGAGTAAGTTGGATATATTAATAAATGCACTGCACACGGTCTTTTTCGCGAATTACAAAATGTGCCTTTTATTATAGTCAGTTTTGAAAAAAATCTAAAACACCTCAAAAAATTTGATCTTCGCGGGCTAGATGGGCGCTTTAGCCTTAAGCGCTCTTAAGAACGCACTCGGACTCGGGACCGATTTTCAATACGGGCGTCAGTATCCGTTCGTAGTGCAAAAATAACAGTTTTTTACTAAATGCATAAAGTAAAAAACTACCAAAAAACTATATTTTTCTGTTTGTCCGCTTGTTCCGGCTAATACTGCAGCAATAGCTAGTACTAAAAAAAGACAGATTTTCGAAAGAGAACAAGATTGCATACTAGGGTTAATACGAGACGCATAGAAGCAACCTTTAGTTGTCACGACATCCGTTGTCTGTCAACGCCATTAATTGATTATCTCTGTCTGTACTCGCTTTAAACATTTGCGAGACTTTTCCCCCAAATTTATGGTTTGCAATATCGGTTCATATGCTTTAAATGTATGAATAGAAAGGATGATGGTAAAATCTTCGGGTGTTCATATTTTATCTGTGCCCACAGAACTGGTCGTCGTTCAGACTGCCGATCGGCAGGCTAAGCGAGTACAGTTCGCTGCGCAAACTGCTCATCGAGAAATGGAAGATATACGACGGACAGTTCGGTAAGTGATCCTTACATAAAAATACAGTGCGATTACTATTCAGTTCACTGACATCTTAGATATCTAAAACTAATGTATTACTGTCCAACGACCGCTTGGTGGTTGCGGGTTCGATTCCCGCCGGGGCAAATTTCAGAATTGGCCTTTTCGTAATTTGCCCAGGTCTGGGTGTCACTGGGATCGCCCCCAGTCCATTGTACGGTACCCATAGTGCTAGCGTAGCTTAGTTTGGGACCATACACTTGGTGTGTCAGTCTGACGATATTACCTATATTACCAAAATTTGATCCTTTTTAGCGACACTAGCGAATGGTGTAATAATACATTTCATGTTTTCCAAAATCAACGCGTTCGATTCCTGGCTAGGCATATTAATTTTTCAAAATTCCCATGATGCGGTTCTATGTTTCATCAAAATCGGGCCCGAGACTACTTTGAGTATTTTTCACAAGTCTTCATAGTTCCGGATTCAGCCATCCACGTCCACTTGAAAGATTCACCCTGTATATTTATTACACTGTTCGTTTTAGTGCAGTAATTTTAACCCCCGACGAAACAAGATGGGTGTTATAAGTTTAACATGTGTATCTGTGTGTCTGTCTGTGGCATCTTAGCGCCTAAGCGGATGAACCGATTTTCATTTAGTTTTTTTTTGTGTTAGAAATGTATCCTGATCGAGTGTGTTCTATAAAATGTTAATAATGCAATGTCTCATGGAAATCGGTTCAGCTGTTTGAAAACTAGCAGCCCTTTTGTAGTTTGAAAAATCGTCGCATTAGGGGTTTAATTTTATTTCTTAGTAGGGTAGTTTAATTTTATTTCTTTTTTATTACATTTTCACTCTTCTCTTTTTGTTGTTAATTGCGCTTGTTGCGGCTATTATTGTGTGTGTACCTACCTGTAACATTGACCGAGCCCCCGTCCTGGCACAGACCGGCGGCAGGCGGCGCCGCGGTTCGTGATAAAGCCACAGTCGGCGTTCTGCTACGAGGGCCAGTCGGTGAAGCTCTACTGCCGCGTGATCGCGTGCGCCGCGCCCACCGTCACCTGGTCCCGCAACAACCACGAGCTGCGCCAGTCCGTCAAGTTCATGAAGAGGTCAGTGTTCAGGTCTAGGCAATGAAACACCATCATCATCTGCCTTACCTTTTCCCATTATCTGGGGTCGGCGCAGTATGTCTTTTCCTTCCATACATCACGCTTTCCTGTCATACTCACATCCACTCCAACCTCGTTCATATCACTCTTAATACAATCCATCCATCTTTTCCTTGGCCTTCCTCTCGCACTGTATCCATCCACATTCATATTCATCACTCGTTTAGTCACATGCTTCTCATCCCTTCTCATCACGTGTCCAAACCATTCCAGCCTCCTACCTCTCACTTTATCTGTTATTGGCGCTACCCTGACTCTACCTCTTATATACACATTCTTCACCTTATCCATTCGCGTCACTCTACACATCCATCTCAACATTCGCATCTCGGCAGAGTGGAGACGTTTCTCTTCCCGCACTTTAGCCGCATTCCGAGCCGTAAATGATTACCGGTCTTATAATCGATTTATAGATACCAAACACAATAATTACTCAGTGGACTGTATTAAATAGCAAAATTAAATAAGGAACAACGTCGTTGTAACAGAATGAATGTTTAGCTATGAATAATATGAAAAATGGCGCCCTGTCTTACTGACATTTTTATTTGTCATCTGTCAGCTGTCATCATGATGGTTGTTGTATGTATGTTCAGAATCGTACAGTCAGCACCGTCTCCCACTCGCATCGTTTTATTTCGCCCACAAACCTGGGGTGCTACTCTTAGAAACGATAATCGATATCGTTACATTCGTCTTGTCGAATCCTGCTCTAAATTCTATCTTTTTTGCCGTCGTATACGTCGTATACGTCGTATACGATATACGTATCGTCTGAACTATCATTTTGTATTGGTCGTTTAATAAATCGTTGGTAGAGCCAATATTGACTAAGTTCATATACGGGCTCGCGCGACCAGGATAGTACCACTCGCTCACAGAAGCTCTGCGTAAAATACTTATTATAGCTGCGTTTCGTACGATTAGAGAGAGAGCCGAAATTACAACCCTTTCCCTCCCAGTATATCTTGCTATCTTTATATACATACAGGTTGAAACATAAAGGTTATACTTTTTTTTTCAAAACTTAACTTCGTAATTGTAAAACAATCAGCTTTGGAAGAAACTTGAAAAACTAAAGGTGTTATAGGAATACAGCTGTTGACAGATCTCACAAGTCTACAAAACCTTTAGTACTTGAACTGTCCCACAAAGCCGATAGTTTTAGATTTACAAAGTTAAGTTGCAAAAAAATAGTATACCCTTTCTGTTTCACCTAGTATAGAGTGGCATCTGTATTTGGTATACAGAGTGGTAGCTACGGCGCCCTACGCTTTATACTATAAATAACTTCGCTTCTTTCGGGCGTGATATACTATAAATAACTTCGCTTCTTTCGGGCGTGAGACGGCACTGTTTTTTTCAATGGTGGCCACCATTTCAACTTTCTAAATGTGTGTGTCCAGATACGTCGGCGACGACTACTACTTCATAATAAACCGCGCGAAGCTGGAGGACCGCGGAGAGTACATCATCAGGGCTGAGAACCACTACGGGTTCAGGGAGGAGGTCGTCTTCCTGAACGTACAACGTGAGTATACAATAATAGACATTATTTACCAGCAAAACAGAGCAGGCCAACTTTTACTGAAGTTCTGTGACCTTTATAAACTGATTTGGACTCTTTTTTCCAATGTTTAAAGTCTAGTTTCGTTCGCGCACGTGCTCGATCTGCTCCGGTAATGTGCTCTAACCTCTAACGCTAATTTAACATTCAAAAACTGTCTAATATATTTGAGATTGCCATTAGGTCTCGATAGTCGATTTATTAGGAACTTATATATACCACGGCCAACGAGAAGTGATATGAAAATTAATAGATCATTTTGATTTCATTAGTTTATTTTTAAAGATTCGCTTACATTTCTCTTTAACGATAATTATGTTGGTGCCGCGTTACGATTCGGGTGTCTTACATAAAACATTATACTAAGATATTATTTAACCTCATTAACAATACAAAACATAATAATTCAATCCGATACGAATATCTTGGCACAATATATGTAGTTAATTAAAACAGTTTTTAATTGACAACGACGAGCAGTTAACAACCGGGTCAGTTCTATTAATACACCTGAGTACCTGAGTCTGAACGCGACGGAATTAACCATTGTCATACTCTACGGCGGCTGCAATGCACATACCTTAGTTTAGTGCGAGATTCAGGTTCTTTATCTGTGAAGTGTTTATAAAGAGTTGCCGTAAAGTAACTTATTGAAGGTTTGAGATAACTGAAGTGACTTGAAAAAAAGTGTGTTTGATTAGATCAAGAGTTTGGCAAATTCTCGGGTTGCTTTCGTAAGTTGTTTTGTCTCAGTAAAATATCAATTTTGAGTGTTAATAACTAGGATTTATTCACACCATTCATTCCATTCACGGCTCTACCTTAAACGGTCAGGAACGGGAACGCTGACTTTTGTCGATTGCATTCTCATACAATAGTGGACTTAAGCGGTGTTAACCGTCAATAGTCTAGGGCGCCCTCGTAGCTGAGAGGTTCCGGGTTCGATCCCCATCCGGGCCATTAAACTATTGACATGAGGGCATTCCTAACAAGGATTAGCTTAGCTGGAGGGGCTAACAAGATTACTATTAACCAAATTGCAAACAATCTAAAAAAATAATTAGGTCGAGCATAGGTACGCATGTTTGCAGACTTTATCTATATATATAAAAATGAATGTTTGTCTGTATGTCCTTTATAGAATCGTGAACTATGCATTTGATCTTCAGAAAAGTGTTGTGCATGAGCTCACAAAGGTTTCCGAGTTGGTACGACCAATCTATGACAGATGCGTAGCAACGCGCGCAGGGTACAGCTAGTTATATAAATAAAATAATTTGTAGACAAAGTTATAATGTGGATTATTCGTAAGGTCATCTAATTCTCTCTCCCCCCTCCCCCCGCAGCGGTGCCCCGAGTGCAGCGGCAGCACGTGCCGGAAGCCCCGCGGCGGCGCGAAGCCCTGCCCTACACGTTCTGGCAGGAGTCCAGCGAGACGGCGCCCGCCTTCACGTTCCAGCTGCGGCCGCGCGTCATGCAGGCGCGCGACACCTGCAAGCTGCTCTGCTGCCTCAGCGGCAAGCCCACGCCCACCGTCAAATGGTTTGTGACCCTGAGTATTATAGTGGGCTACTAACCCTCTCCTACAGGTTGTGACAGAGAATAGTCATGTGTTCACCCGCGAATTCGTACAACAAAAGTAGCTCCCTAGTTGATCCTGCCAGTAGTTATGTGCTTGTCTCAAAGATTAAGCCATGCATGTCTCAGTGCAAGCCGTATTAAGGCGATACCGCGAATGGCTCAATATATCAGTTTTGGTTCCTTAGATCTTGCTCAGTTACTTGGATAACTGTGGTAATTCTAGAGCTAATACATGCAATCAGACCGCAAGCTTTCGCCCGCCGTCGGATTGTTAGCGGGCGAGTTAATATATTGGGGGACTGTATATTTGTACTCTATACAAATGCTGTTCTTGTCTGTGTAATTATTCTATTTAAGTTTGAAAGCGATCGTGTTATTTTGTTGATAAATGGCATGTCAAAAGCGTACCCAAGATCGCTCTGTGTTAAGATCGATTTATCAATAATCGCCTCAGTAGCTGACAGTCTTGATTTAACCATTAGCTACTGCTCCATCATTGACATTTGGTGATACAACTCAAAACAATATATTTTGTTCCCACCCCACCAGGTACAAGGATAAACGCGAGTTGTCCAAGTATGACTACGCGATGACTCACTCTGACGGCGTGGTGACCATGGAGATCATCGACTGCCGGCCCGAGGACAGCGGCAAGTACAGCTGCGTCGCCACCAACGTGCACGGCACCGACGAGACCTCCTGCGTCGTCATCGTTGAAGGTGAGAACACACGCACACACAAACCTTCACACACACGCACACTCACAAACTCGCTCACGCACACACTCGCTACACCCACCCCCACACATACGGGTGTATGTGTGGGGGTAACACACGCACCCTACACCCACCCCCGCACATACGGGTGTATGTGTGGGGGTAACACACGCACCCTACACCCACCCCCGCACATACTTGTGTATGTGTGGGGGTAACACACGCACCCTACACCCACCCCCGCACATACGGGTGTATGTGCGGGGGTAACACACGCACCCTACACCCACCCCCGCACATACGGGTGTATGTGCGGGGGTAACACACGCACCCTACACCCACCCCCGCACATACGGGTGTATGTGCGGGGGTAACACACGCACCCTACACCCACCCCCGCACATACGGGTGTATGTGGGGGGGTTACACACGCACCCCACACCCACCCCCGCACATACGGGTGTATGTGAGGGGTTACACACGCACCCCACACCCACCCCCGCACATACGGGTGTATGTGAGGGGTTACACACGCACCCCACACCCACCCCCGCACATACGGGTGTATGTGGGGGGGTTACACACGCACCCCACACCCACCCCCGCACATACGGGTGTATGTGCGGGGTTACACACGCACCCTACACCCACCCCCGCACATACACACCACGCTCTCCGCTTTGGGGAAAGATGAAGAACAATAGCTGCACCAAGATTGAATTCACAACCTATTGATACCCCTTATTAATAAGCGTGGATTAGCGGTTGGGTATTCAATGTCAATTTACTGATGACAGTAAGAGATAGTTCGGTGTGAAACTATTCGCCCGTTATCCACATTTATTAATACGGGGGACAAAGTATACTGATAAATTTGTCAAGATCTTAGAAATGCTATTATGTTATGATGTCATACTGGTACAAAATGACATGTCAATCTCGATCTTGAGTACGATCTATCTCAGACTGATACGTACCTAAGTAACCCCCCCTCCTCCCCCTCGTGTACGCAGGCGAGGTGACGTCCCCGGAGCAGGCGCAGATGATCCACAACTTCCTGCACTCCGGAGACAGGAGGTACATCGAGAAGCCCATCAAGCCCGCGCCGCCGCCCATCATCACCAAGACTAAGGTATACACAATAACATATAAACAACACTTATAACTCCCCTCAATACAGGGGGAAAAAAAAATATCGCCAGACGAACACACCAACTGTATGGTCCCAAACTAAGCAACGCTTCTATTAGGGGCCATCCATAAATTACGTCACACGAATTTCATGATTTTTTTCACCCCTCCTCCGTCCTTGTCACAGCTTGTCACATTTGTGAGACCCCCCCCTTACCTAGTGTGACGTCCCATATTTTTTCAATTTTACATTTAGAAATTAAAACAGTTCAATAAAATGAACGTCAAAAAATGTGATGTCCCAGAATTTGGGACCCCTCCCCACCCCTTAACGTGTGACGTAATTTATGGATGGCCCCTTATTGGTACCGTACAATGGACTGGGGGCGATCCCAGTGACACCCAGACCGGGGAAAATTACAAAGCGATGATTTCTGAAATTTGCCTCGGCGGGAATCGAACCCGCAACCACCATGTGCGGTGAGCCGAGCGGTCTACACTCGGACCACTGGGCCAAGCGGTCATCAAAGTCTCCCACTCCACAGTAAATTTTAACTTATAATGAATGTGTAATTTTACCTTGCAGGTGACGATCGACCCGCCATCCAAGTCGGCGCCGCGGCCGAAGTACTCCCCGCAGAGCTCGGTGGAGGCCGGCCGCAAGAAGTACGGCGCCCGCCTCGACTCCGACACCTCCTCCCGCTCCAGGAGCGCCACCAAGGAGCTAGTCCGTGAGTACCGCCACACACAGACCTTTTTAGAGTTCCGGACCTTAAAAGGAAAAAACGGAACCCTTATAGGATCACTTTGTTGCCTGTCTGTTCTTTCTGTCAAGACCCTTTCTCAGAAACGGATAGAGATATCAAGTTGAAATTAATATCAAATATCAAACGCTATGGTCCCTTGGAGGTGTAAAAAAAATAGGCTTCTAAGACAACGCATATGGGGTCACCTTTTATGTTTGGATGTAGCTGGGATCGCCCTCAGTCCATTGTACGGGTACCCATAGTAGAGAGCGATCTTGGAAATGTCATTCTTATACAAAATGACACGTCAAAAGCGTACTTAAGACCGCTCTCAGACTTGAGATCGATTTATTTATAGGCAAGTATTTGTACTGGCATGATAAGAGTGACATCAATATAGTTATACGGACCTTAGTCTGCCGATATGTAGGTACTTTATGCCTGCCCTCCCCCCGCAGTGCCTGCGTCGGACTCGTCGATGTGCAAGCCGTCGTTCGCGCGGTCGCTGCCGGACGCGCTGGCCGCGCGGGACGGCGCGCCGCTGCTGCTGTCGGCTGCCGTGCGCGGCGACCCCGACCCGCGCGTGCAGTGGTACAAGGACGGGAAGCCGCTGCACTCCTCAGAGGTATGACCCCCGCTCTTAATCCATCATACAGCTCCTAGTATAAGACATTTATTTAAATCATCATATATGAATATAAAAAAAATGTATCAATTTTCAATAATACACCGCGTTCTTAACATTATTATTTTTCCGAAATTCATTCTAAATTTGCAAAAACAAGGATTGAAGTTTTGTTGAGTTTCTCCAAGCCCAAAGTTGCTATAGCAATACAGATATGTTGGCAAGAAATGGTCACAACTTTTTGTGATGTGTGTATGTACTTACATGCTCTTAAGCACGCCCACAAAACCCAACTTTAAATCGATATAATTTCCAATGCAAATATATTGGTATAAAAACCAGCCACACAAAAATCAACTCTAATCGAGATATAATACAAGACATTTTCCAACGCAGGTAGTGGACCTGAAGTACAAGAACGGCGTGGCGTCGCTGGCCATCAACGAGGTGTTCCCCGAGGACGAGGGCGTGTACTCCCTGAAGGCCATCAACAGCCAGGGAGAGGTTGAAACCAAGTGCAACGTCACCGTCAAACGTGAGTCACCCACTACACAATATGTCAGCACAGACCAATAAGGCATAGACCCCCGCTCGCCTACACATATGCATGACTGCACCTGACTTTTGATTGGTGCATTCACGGCTCAATCTTCCCCTGACCAACTTTTGACGATTTCATTCACATATAATGGTGGACCTACGCGGTGTCTTATCTTATCTCCGTGTATGTTTATGTTATAGTGAATGATATTCTTACAGCGAAGGTGTATTTAAAAAGTAACATACGTCTTTAAAAAAAATAAGTAGCAGTGCCGTCCAACGGTACATTATATAAGCGCCCAATATAGAGTAGTTCTCGAACGGTGTGACGTCATAATTGCCAAATAGTAACCGGTGCCTTACCAGTGTGCGGTGTGTTGACAGCCATGGAGTCTGGTGCGGCGAGCGCGGCCGCCAAGACCGGCGACAAGCCGCCCAGGATAGTGGACCACGCGCAGTCGCAGCTCGTCAACGACGGCGACGCCGTCACGCTGTCGTGCAGGTACGTGCCGACCCCACTTGTGGACATGACGAAGCCCACCACTGGGCTAAATTAAGCCCACTCATGGTCGAACCTTTACGACTTATAACACCTAACAGAGTAAAAAAATGTCCGCTTTTAGTTGATGAATGTTGTAAATTTCATGACGGAAATATCTTTTCAACACTTTTATATTAAGACATATTTTCACTGATGCTGATATACTCGACTTGAATGTTGATTGATTAATCCATATTTACAGTTAGTTAGTTAGTACAGTCCATAGTTACAGTGATCCAGTCAGAAATTTCATGTTTCAAAACCATAGATACTAAATACTATTAAATGAAGTTTAAATAATTAACCTATTTCTCATCATCACTCCACAGAATCGTCGGCGCGGAGCGTTTCGACGTGGTCTGGCTGCACAACAACAAGGAGATTAAGCCCTCCAAGGACTTCCAGTACTCGAGCGAGGCCAACATTCACAAGCTGAACATCGCCGAGATCTTCCCCGAGGACGCCGGTGAGTTAGTGCCGCCGCTGACGCATAGATGGCCGTAGTAACTGAAATAGTTTACAAGTTCACGGTTAGGTGGCGTTGTTTTAAATTACCACTGGCGGAATTTACAACTGAGTCGGATCGCTCTTGCTTCGCTTCGGATGGCATGTTAAGAAGTCGTTATGCCATGTGGAAGGCCTTCGGATGGCCTAACAATTCTGGCCAGAGTTGATCACTAGTTCATACGATAAAAATAAGTCACTCGCTAATGAAGGAAAACATTGAGGAAATCTGCAAGTCTTTCGAAAATATGTGTGAAGTTCGCCAACGTGCGCTAAACCAGCATCAATAATGCCCGATATAATAATAATTATTATATTGTCGCCCCCTATTGAGAGCAAAATAACATATGGATACTTACTGGGCACCCCAATACTTCTTGTTAGTAACTTGTCGTGTTAGTACGCGATGTATATCATAGATGGCGCTACAACACAGTGCAGGTCACACGTTCGATATTCGCGCTAGTGTCGCGTCGCCGCGAGGAAGCTGCAATAATAAATGATGAATAAGTATCCGACAAAGAGCCCGTTTAACCAATCTAAACTCTATTTTCGGGAGATGAAATGATTGTGTTAGTGGGATGAATGGGGCATTCAAATCGCCCAGTGCAAAGTCTAATGTGCTTTATATTCATGAGTTTTCCGCTTATAAAAATAATTGGGATGATTATTATTTTTTGTATACAAACTTAGGTAAATTAAATTGTTGTAATCCTTCTCGTGGTCTTAACGTATGAGTATTAGAGTTTTAGATGAGTCAATTATTTCATTGGTATGACATAATTAAGCGTGTTACTTCAATTAAATAAAAGTACCGCTATATCAGCTGTCTACGAATGAAAGTCCTGTCAAAATTGGTCCAGCCGTTTCAGAGACTAGCCGGAAGAAACAGACAGACAGACTATATTTAAACTCGTTACAGAATATTTGTCAACAAACGGTTGCGGGTTTGATTCCCGCTGGGGTAAATTTCCGGAATGGCCTTTTCGTAATTTGCCCCGGTCTGGGTGTCACCGGGATCGCCCCCAGTCCATTGTACAGAACCCATAGTATAAGCGTTGCTTAGTTTGGGACCGTATGTACATATTTATTTATATAGCTAGATAGGTATGTGATACGAACGGTTGATTGTTGGCCAGGTGTGTACACATGCGAGGCGTTCAACGACGCCGGCGAGTCGTTCTCGTCGTGCAGCCTGGTGGTGCGCGTGCCGGGCGAGGCGGCCGCGGCGCCGCTCTACAGCGCCTTCCCCGCGTCCGCCACGCTGGCCGCCGCCGAGCCCGCGCACTTCAGCGCAGAGCTGGACAAGGTGAGCCACTATACATCCACCGGCCAGGGGGCCAGGGGGCCAGGGGACCACCCGCCAGGGGACCATAGACCTTACCACATTAGCTACTTAAAACACAATAGAAAAGCTTTCACACGCTTAGCTTTCATTCTAGCATGAAACGCTGTCTATTAAGTATAAGATACAGTGATAGCGCTTTATACTAGAATAATGTAATAATAGAATAATCCCCGTGTAAAAGTTTGTTGAACATGTTTTCATACTTTATTGAGTACATCTCGCGTCCAGAGATTAAATGGTCCTAGGGAAACAGAGATGGCGTATCAGATTTGTCGTCCAAAATACGTCACAGCGAGCTGGTTAGTTTTACCATATTGAAAAATGTATGTTTGTTTTAATAACGGGATCTCATAATAAGTCATCTACGAAAAAGAAAAAATACAAATCTTATTGCATTAGATACCAACGAAATTATAAATAAATGTCTCACCCCCACAGCCACCGCTCCAGCTCCAGTGGCTGAAAGACGGCAAACCGATCGACGAGACCTCGGCCAGGTACAAGTTCACGATGGAGGGATCCTCCCGGTACCGGCTCGAGATCGTCAAGTGCTCGGCGGACGACGCCGGCCAGTACCAGGCCCGCGCCGTCGGCTCCAAGGGAGACTCCCTCGCCGCCTTCTACCTTAACGTCGTTGACAACTGAACTATGGACTGACAAACAGGTGGGGCCCAGCGCGCACCCTTGCGGCACCCCACCACTAACTCACACGAACTGGATGCTTAACCAATATTGAGCATATGAAATAACGATTTTTATACAATTCGGAGTCGTAAGTGTGTAAAGTTTTTTTTATAATTTAAACAATTATTTATTAATTTAATCTTAAAAAGTGTTACACCCTGTCGGATGCCTATGAGAAGTCGGAGTCATCGTCCGCTCACTAGTCACTGTTAATGTTAATTTATTTATTCGTCGACTATTATCCAATTGTTATTTATTATTTTTGTTTATTTATCGTCCTAACAGATATTGCAGCTTCTATTTTAAAAGCTTGAGTTTAATATGATGTTGGCATAGATTCAGGTTGCGTGGGCCACCCGCGGCCGCGCGGCCGCCGCCACCCCGGCCGCGCGGGGCGGGTCGCGAACCAGAAATCTGTAATTATTTTTATATAAATTTAACTGTATTATTTAATTGTACATAAATTTAATTTATATCATGTGACCGCGTAATTTATAAATAAATAAATATGTATACTTAAAAATAATAGCCCGTGTTTTATTGTACTGGTTTCTATTCCTATTTCTAGTAGTCTCAGGAAATTCTACTGGGGACAGCCACTCTGGTAGCATTTGAAATTTTAGCAAAAGAACGGGAGTTTAGTTGTGTGGTAATTTGCCTGTCAGTATTGTCATATTATAGTCAAAATAAGCTAGTTTGAGCTACTGCACGATAGATAGCGCTAGTATCCTACATACTGGTGGCCAACTTAGTCTCTTGGTAATTTACCTTCAGAATCACCTTTATACTCAACGTAAGTTCGTTTCAAAGTAATTAATATAATGGTCTTACATCAAATAAAACCAACATTATGTGCCGAAGAAGAAACACACAGCGTTTCTGTTACCCACACATAGAACAGCTTATAGGAATCGTAAAAATTTCCGAAAGCTTCAGATACTTTCTTAAATAACACCAACCTAAGATAATTTGAAATCCTGTTTTTATTAACTCTCGTTGTAATAATAGGGCATTACTCATTGCCGCCATCACTTGCTCCGTAGGGGCTAAAAATGTTTACCCTTATGGTCAGAGTACCCTTAGGGGCGCTATGAAAAATAGGACTTAAAAAATCACCCAAAAACAACACTTACACCTTCGGAATCCGGTGGTATGTGGGAGTATGATCTTTGACCGAACAAAACAACAGCAATGGCATTTACACCCAAAAGCAAATCTATTAAAATAACTATGGATAACATCCAGATCCCCCTGAAATAAAATTACTCTATGTAATTATTGATGAGAATTCCATTTCATAAAACACTGCAAGTATGTAAAACCCAAAGCCAATAAATTATAACAAAAACTCGCTCTCTTTATAAAACCAACATCAGCACACCCCCAAAACGCCGAAACGATTTACAAACAGGTCATACAACCTATGTTTACATATGCCGCAGGGATATGCGGGAAAGCTACCAAATATATCAATGTGTGAGGAAGATAATGGTAAAGACAATTCGCCATAAGAAGCATACGCATCTTCAATAATGCTTGCTCAATTTACACCACTACACCTCCTCATTGAAGAAGCCAAAGAAATCACGATACCAAAATTACTGGCACGTACTGGAGAATATTTAGGTGCGTTGGTTACTAGATTTATGTTGGGCCCTGGGAGGTTAAATTATAATCCGTAATATGTGAGATAAAAATCACTAAGTATAAAACAAAGTCGCTTCCCGCTGTCCGTCCCTATGTATGCTTTGATTTTTAAAACTAGGCAACGGATTTTGATGCGGTTTTTTTTAATAGATAGAGTGATTAAAGAGGAAGGTTTATATGTATAACTAGCTGAGCCCGCGACTTCGTCCGAGTGGAATTTAACTTAACAAAGAAACCCGCTCCCGCGTTCTGAGCCCGCGCGACAGGACCCATTTTTTTTAAATTTTGTTTTTCTAAAATAAAAGTAGCCTTAGTAACGGATTATAACATCAGCTATCTACCAGTGAAAGTCCCGTCAAAATCGGTCCAGCCGTTTCGGAAATATTCTTTGATTTCATGTGTTTTTATTGTTTTACGCGGAACCCTAATTGTTTTTCTAAAATTAAAGTAGCCTAAGTTACTCATTATACCATCAGCTATCTGCCAGTGAAAGTCCCGTCAAAATCGGTCCAGCCGTTTCGGAGATTACCCGGAACAAACACACAGACAGACAGACAAAAAAAAATTAAATCGCGTTTTTGCTATAGGTGTCGGTATGTACTTTCATATGCATTTAGTGAAAAGGTGTTATTTTGATATTACAAACAGACACTCCAATTTTATTTATTTGTATAGAGTATAGATACACGCATAATATAGCAGAGAAACACTGATAAAAACACCCGTTCGAAGCCGGGCGGGTCGCTAGTATATACTAGCGACCCGCCGCGTGAATATTCATAAAATATAAAACGGAGCGAACATGCTATTACAAAGTTGGCCAAAGAGAAAAAGTCATAAAACAGATTTGACAAGTAAAATAAAACAGCGACATCTATTGTAGCAAGGCAAAACCAAACAATACACACTATTAGATTCTAATTAAATCCCAATAGATGGCGCTACGGGCAACAAAAGTACAACACTGTCCACGTACAAAAAACTATCTGATGACATCCCGTTGAGAAAGAAAACTGAAACAAAAGACAAACTCCACCCAGCACATTGACAGTCTATAACATACCAAGAAGGGAACATCATAGAAGAAGTCGATGCCTGCACAAGCAACACACCCATTAGAATATATACGGATGGAAGTAAACAAGAAAACGGAGACACCGGATCTGGCATAGTAATCTATCTACCTAACGGAAACATAATAACCAAAAAAGTTAAACTCAACAGCACAATCACAGTATTTATATCAGAATTAAATGCAAAAGAATCCGGACTACAATAGTTAATGCAATAATGCTTCAGACAGCCTATCAGCATTGAAAGCCCTTCAAGACAAAAATAATCCAGATCCTACAATAAACTCAATACATAAAATACTGTATAAATTAAAGTCACAACAACCAATCATATCTATTCATTTCCTCTGGGTCAAATCACATATAGGCATTCCCGATAATGAGCATGCAGACTTAGTAGCAAAAGAAGCAGAACGAAGTAAAATAGCCACAGCCTCCAACTTGGAGAATAATTAGGGTGTGCTGGTTACTTGACTTATAAACTTCCCTATATTTAATTCCCTGGGGTTAAATTATAGTCCTTAATGCGTTATCTTACTAATATTATATCTTACTTTTTACTAATATTATAAATTCGAAAGTTTGTGAGTGTGGATGTATGTTTGTTACTCTTTCACGCAAAAACTACTGTACGGATTTGGATGCAATTTGGAACACATATAGTTTAGAACCTGGATTAACACATAGAATACTTTATTTAAGTCGACGCGGACGAAATCGCGGGTAGAAATTAGTAAACAATATATTTAGCAAGTACAAAATGAGTGGACGTGCTACACAAACCATAGATGGACGAAGAGAGCGGAAGTAATAAAACAGACCCATAATGAAAAGTACAATAAACTGGCGATATCTATGGTAGCAAAACAACATAACTAAATATTATCTATAATATTATAATTAAAAACCAATAGATGGCGCTATAATATTGACCACAACTGTTTGCCGATATCCTACAGGTTCCTTTGACTTTCGAACTCACGCAGATCCTACCCACAAAGAATACCTCCACTTCTTCAAAATAACATACAGAAACACCTGTCCTTGGAACGGAAACGCAGAGCAATCCATGGAGCACCTATTAAAACAGTGCCGGATCTTTGCCATAGCTAGATTGGAGGACGAAATAGTATGCCAATGTCACAACATGGGACCGTATAACCTACCAAGACTAGCTAGAAAATAATTAAGTACCCTCAACTCATTTCTAAAATACCTACTCTAAGAATATAATAAGGAAATTAAAACATATGTACACACTTAAAACAAAAATACTCCTATATCAACTTGCAGGATTAAAATCAAAAAGAGAACACATTTGACCTTGACCTCGAGTAACCTTTGGCTGGAGCAATTAAGAGAACTAAAACTGTATAAGCGATGAAGTCAGGTTTGTTAAATAAAAAAATATTCACTTGGGGGTATGTTTCGCAAGGCCGATTGAATATTTTTGTTAGTGATATTTGCGATCAGTCTCTCTCGTCAACTTCTAAACACTCAAACTGTTTACCGCAAACAATTTGCACGGATCGTTCTGACAGCTTATAGGAATCTGTTTTTTTTCGAAAGCTTCAGAGTCTTTCTTAAATAGATTATCAGGATTTAATTCTGACACCCTAAGGGTTTGTAGAAAATCTTTGTTATTTTGGGCACTCGAATTTATTTCGCTAGCAAGCGGTCGTTCCACTTTGTACACAAAAAGCATTTGAGGTAGCATCATAAGATTTTATAGGAAACATACCTGGTTCATCAAAGCATCTATCCTTGAGTCTGCTCTTCGTCATGTCTAGCTGGCGAAGACTGCCGCGGCGGAGGCGACTCCAAGCTAGTAGTTTCCTGGGTAGCCGCCGAACCACGTGGCGGACCTACCGGTACACCTTCCCGTTCGATTACACGCTGATCTTCTTCGACACTGGCACTTGCACTTTATTGAGCACATCAGTATTCATATTTAATTCTAAATAATGTAACACTGTATATCACAAGCATAGAATACACACGAGCAAAACCATACAAATTTTTTGAGACCGTCAATATAAATTAATATGCGATTTTTCCGTTGCATTACTTTAAAATAATTTTAAAACAATGTATTATTGAATTAATTAAATTCAGAATCAATATATATTACGCGAGCGCAGCGATCTGTTATCGCCGGCGAGGTTAACAATGCTATGAAGAAACATGGCGCATCGAATACGATATCGCCTAGCTGTTGGTAAATTCAAATACCGGAAGACGCCGCTAACGCCATCTATGTGCAGGAAGTTGACAACTTCAAGCGAGTATATCAACGACTAGCGAGGTATAAACACAATTGCTTCTTCAACAACAATGCTGCATGTTTTCGGAAGGCGCACCAATTACTGGGGCGCTACTCTTAGCAACTATAATCGATATATCGTTACATTTTTAGTGTCGAATTCTACTCTGAATGCCATATGTTTTGCCGTTGTATCGATTATTAGACGAACAATACAAAATTATCGTTCGTTCAGACGATATACGACGGTAAAAAAGATGGAATTTAGGGTATGATTCGGCAATACAAATGTAACGATATATGGATTATCGTTGCTAAGAGTAGTGCCCCTGACTTCCCACTACCTACTGCAGTCGTATGCTGCCCTGGGTCTTTGTTTCGGCTACTGTGCAATAGATGGAGCTACACAAATACAAATAGATTTCGTAATCATACGGTTTCCTTGTTTGGCTATCACATGGTAGATGGCGGTGAATACAATTCTACCAATTGTTTGACTACCCTCTTCAGTTTCTTTCGTTTCAGCTATTGTCGGATTGATGGCTACATACATACATGAAACGTTACCTTAAAAACCTATCTACTAGTCCTAAACCCCCGGTGGTAGGAACTGAAAAATATTATCTCTTGTACTAACTACCATTGAAATGACTTAAATATAGAGATACTAATTACTGATAACAAAACATTGACGACCGCTTGGCGCAGTGGTTCGAGCGTAGGCCGCTCGGCTCACTGCACATGGTGGTTACGGGTTCGATTCCCGCTGGGGTAAACTACGGAAATGGCCTTTTCGTAATTTGCCCAGGTCTGGGTGTCACTGGAATCGCCCACAGTCCATTGTAAAGTAGCTATAGTACAGGCGTTGCTTAGTTTGGGACTATACAGTTGGTGTGTCTGTCTGGCTATACTTATTATTATGTTTTATTGATTTCTCTATCACTTTCTTTGTTAAAGGAAAGGTAAATCTAAAGGCACGGGCTGGACCCAAGAGACTAAGGAAACAAATGATCATGTTCTGATATTATTTTGAAGCACCTAGTGTTTCCACCAATTGTATTAGATTCAAATGCCCCAACAGAATAGGGAAATAAAATCGCACAACAAATACGATCTGTTGCCAGCCATCCCGAGGCGGATAAGAATTATGATCTTCACATTGATCATCTCAAATCTTCGATTCGAAAACCAGGCAAAACCAAAAAGGCACAATGCTGGGCTTTTAAAAATAGTTGTTCCAATCGTGTTGGACGTGACTTAGCACAAACGCGCATATTCAAACAAAATCTTATTTTAAAATATGAAATCCTCAAGAACGAGTTATAAGTTGATGTTTTTTGATTTTATTTGGTATCGCGGCGTCGGGGTGACGCTGCATTTGTGGTACCCACTCTTTATTATGTAAAACGAGTGATGGTAGGCTCTCGCATTGTTTTTGTATCTTTATATATGTCGCCGCCAACTAGCTTAATTCGCCGTTCAATTAACAGCCTAGCCACTTAACTAAACGGCGCCGTTCAACTAGTGGCCTGAATGATATTCAGCCATTTGATCAAACAGCTAGGCAAATGACTTGGATCGATGACGTTTAACTACTTGCCTAGCCGTTTAATTACCTGCCTAGCCTGTTCATTTCAATTTAGTTCTACTTTCTGCCACCTAGCGCCGAAACTCACCAAACTGTCAATATCTCTATATTCTATATTCTCTTTGGTCAATATGGCGTCGGAAAAAAACAACTTTGATGGAATCATTTTATTAGGTACTTAGGTTTTTTACGATTTTTTTTAGATCCACCGAATCTATTTGCCGGGTGGGGATTCTGTGGGGTCATAAAAAAAATAACCCTAACCTAAACCCATCCAGGTCGTTCTGCTTGGGTAGTATTTTGAAAAAGTTTTGTAGTACTTAAATGTCAACCAGTTGCCTAAGCATTAGCCAGCCAATTTATTAAATGTTGTAATAGACGATACGGCTGAATATCATTCAGGCCGTTAGTTGAACGGCGCTGTTTAGTAAAGTGCCTAGGCTGTTAATTAAACGGCGAATTAAGCTATTTGGCTGCGACATATACACGAAAAGCTTGCGGTCTGGTCTTTGGTCTTTCAATCATGCAAGGGTTAAAAATAAACTCGAAAACTGAATGCGGCGTTTGAATACCTAATACTGCTCAATTACCTATCTCATCTTTTAGTGTATATGATCACATCCAATGTGGCGCTGGTGGTCAGTATCTATAAGCTATAAATAAGACTGCTCTAAGGAAAACATAAAAAATAATAAAATTACATTTTTACTCCATCATAAAACTAATGATGATATTACAATATTCAAAGGAAATAAAAGCGGTATTTAAACATTCGTTACGACGGACAGTCAACAGCCAGTTAAATGGTATCACACGTACACACGCCGGGCCGTAATAGTTAAATTAATAGACGATAAAACAGTAGCGCTCACTGCAGGGACCCCTGTTCGACGCCATTACTTAAATTTGTAAACCTTGATCTTGGAACTGAATTTACTTACCAATTTTTATCCTGTTTTTCACGCCCTCAGGTTGTATTTTCGTGACAATATACCTATTGTACTTTGCAGGGCGGTAGCCCGTATACTTCTGCAAAGTCCAATCTGTCTCTATACCAAAATTAATTGAATTCGGTCCAGCGGTTTAGACGTGAAAACGTAACAAAAAGACAGACAGAATTACTTTACCATTAATGATAATAATTGGTTTGGATAGAGACGGGAGACGGAGAACGACTCTAAACTTGACAGAATGGGACGCATGCTAGATAAAGTGAAAAAATCTTCAAATATTTCGGTTTTTTTTTATATTTGTCACCCCCTATCTCGTTTGTAGAATTAGAATCTGTTAGTAAGAACCAATACGCTGACCATCTGGGGAGGTACCACCCTTTTACAGATGATCTGCGTAATGTAGCTATTATACTTAGCTGCGTTTCGTATGACGAGTGAAGAGCCGGAAGAATAAAAGGTACACAGATACCTACGGTACTTTCCTTTGCAATACCTATTAGTCATTTAGGCTGGCTATATACCTACTCGTATTTATAGAAGGGAACCTTTTATACGGACGTTCGGGGCGCTACGCTTTTATAAAGCTTCGATTCTTTCGGGCATCCCTAGACGGCACTGTTTTTTCTAAAGGTATTATCTTCGGACATACTTAGGTACCCACCAAACTCTACCCTTTCTTTAGTCTAATACAATAATAAGTAGCCCTATTAAAGGCCCAATCCTGGGCACAGGCCCAATGCGAGGAGGATTCATATCATTAATCCACCACGGTGGCCCATTCTGATTCTTCTTCCTAGTCTTAGTTTAGGTAGGATCCGGCTTCAGTCTACCCAATTTTTTCTGATAACCGATATTAACACAACTACTTAATCGAACTATTGGCAACTTCAGTCTCATATAAATAAATCGATCTCAAGTCTGAAAGCCTTGAGTATGCTTTTGACCCCCCTCTATATTATAATACTCTTTGCTTTTGACGTGTAATTTTGTACTGTTATAACATAAGAATGACATTACCGAGATCGCTGTCAGACTTGACAATTATTTATTTCCGTCTTTTTAAGCTTCTGATGGCCCGAAAGATGTTTGAGTGACGCCCGAGACCGCTAGCTTAACGTGGCGAAACACGGAAGAGGTCAGATACCTATTTATAATCCGGTCACCCATCCAAGTTCCAACCGAGCCAAAGGGTAAACCAGGCTACGACCTCCTTCAAATCAGATTCTTAAATAAGAATAAAAGGTAAAATATCCACTCCATATTTCAATATTTATCGCGAGATCGTTCGTTTCCGAACAAAATTCGAGAAGGATACGCTTGGTGTGTGGTTTTTTTACTCGCACGTCTGCTCTGGACTTATTATAAATGAACGCGGTCGGGTCGATGCGGTATTTACGAGGAATCATTCCGATTTTGTACTCCATAACGTGGTTTTGTTAATTTATAGGTTGAAGCTGATAGTTCTGGTATTATTTTAACTCAATCTAGTTAGCTTAAAAATTAGGATCAGCCTGAATTCCATTTAAACTAGGTAGGCGATAGAATGATCCGACTAGAATACAATAATAATTATTAATTAAAATCAAAAGTGAGTAATAATTTTCAATTCGGAAGAAATGGTCCTCTCTTTCTAATCCTATCATCATGGATCATTTTAATCTTAGAACACTATGACGTCATTGCACCGGCCTCAATTCACACAAGCGCACCCGCGCGTGGATGCTAGTTCAGTATAAAATTGGCTCCTCTTTCATACTAAATAACGCTAACATTATTTATGCAGCTAAAAGTAATTAATGTAATCACATCGGCGGTATATTTATTACTTTTTACGTGTCGGTAATCGAACCCAGAAAAAGCGGGGCGCGCGCGCAGCAAAAAGTCGCAATCCGCGAGCCGAGGAATCCGCTTTGTGAGTTTTAACTCATTTTTGTAAGTTCAAATCATTTCTTGGTTTTAGGGTTCGTTGGCGTTTTTGGAATAGTTTTAAATAAATACTTATTTCTAGTTAAACTTGCATGAGCGACTGAATAAATTGATAGTTTATATTTCCTTTTGACTATTGGTTCTAACCGAAGACACAAAAGCCGCTTAGGTAATGTAGCAATACAAATATATAATATTATATTTTTATGCTTCCCACACACATTAAAAAGAAGCCATGCCCAGGATGTTAAAAGGACTGATCATTAGGTACTATTTTATTACTACATTTTACTTTAAAAACATAATAAAGAAATAGAGAACCATAAACCGAACTCTACTTTTATTTCCCTTGGTCAAATTAGAATCACATGATAACTTAAAACTCTACTCTATCAAGCACAGTAGCCACATTTGAACTTGTAACACCTTTTCTAACACGGCCGGGAGCCTCTATAGATATTTAGTGCGACACTAATAGGCCATAACAGATATAAAAATCAATTATGTCCGGAACCCGCTGCGGCGGGCGCGGTGCGCGCCGCGCTACGGTTTCCCATATCTTATTTGATTCTTGGAGTCTGCACAGAGTTTTCGTGGAGACGCAATTCGATGCAACTATTTTAAATAATATTTATTTTAAGTATATTATTAATTTCTTAACAAACAATTATGAAATTAAATAATAAAACATTATTTTTGTTTAAAACATAAAAATGTGGACTAAAAGGCGGGCGTCAAACTCAAAATCAAAATCGTGTTTATCCATGTAAGCCAACAAAGCATTTATGAATAGTCAGAATCTACCACCGGTTCGGAGTGCTGCTTCCACTGAGGAGATCCGCCAAGAAACTCAATGGTTACTCTTTTCAATGAATAAAAGATGGTGAACATTCTCAGGAACAGCAACAGAATGTGAGCAAGCAACACCATTGTCACTAAATAAATAAATATTAATCAAATCTCACTCCGATTTAGGTATTTAAATAATATGAGAATCAAGTTTGGATTTTATACCAACGTAGGCAATTAGCAAAAATATAAGGTTACTAGCTGTGTCCCGCGACTTCATCCACGTAGTATTGGATTATTGGGTTAAAAAGTATCCTATATGTTAATCCCGGTTATAATCTATCTGTGTTCCAAATTTCATCCAAATCCGTTCAGTAGTTTTTGCGTGAAGGAGTAACAAACATACATACATACATACATACATCCACACTCACAAACTTTCGCATTTATAATATTAGTAGGATTCTGACTTTTGTTAACTGAAATTGTAATTGTGTGTGGTTTTAAATTGAGTTCTTGTGGGATTTGTGAATTTTAATTTTTGTAGCGCCAACATCGTCTCCACGGTGTTCGCTGTGGTTGCACTTACAATACTTTATTACGTCGTCGGCGCGTCGTTTATTTGCGCGATCGGCTCGTACTGATTTAAAACGCATGTGTCTTCGGTTCGATCCCCCCTCGCTTATTGCGCAAATGACAATTGCGATCATCGCACAACTATACTAGGTGAAACAGAAAGGGTGTACTATTTTTTTGCAACGTTACTTTGTAAATCTAAAACTATCGGCTTTGTGGGACAGTGGAAGTACTAAAGGTTTTGTAGACTTATGAAATCTGTCAACAGTTGTATCCCTGTAACACCTTTTGTTTTTCAAGTTTCCTCCAAAGCCGATAGTTTTACATTTACAAAGTAAAGTTGCAAAAAAATAGTATACCCTTTCTGTTTCACCTAGTATAGTATCTTATAATTAGTGCAGTATGTAATTGCTGCTTATTTTAATCACTGGCGCAACGGAAATTTAAAGTATTATGAGTTTAAGACCTTTGTGCTAATACCTTGTCCAGTTTGATATGGACAAGAAGGTTGTTAGCTTTTTTGGTGAAATAGTTTCAACATTTGTAGATAGATTAGTATCTATCCCAAGTATTATTTTCAGGTATAGGGGGCTTTTTATTTAATTTCAAATTTTGCTTGTCGCAGTTTCCTACATCGGCTACATACATATTTTTTGTAACTGCCTGCGTGATTAGTAATTACTATTATATATTATATAAGCAGTGGTAGCCGATTGGTTAAGCACGCGTCTTGCGGGCACCAGGTCTTGGGTTCAAACCCCGGCTCGCACCTCTGGATTTTTCGAAATATATGTGCGAATCATAATTTCTATATGATTATCATTTGCTTACGGTGAAGGAAAACATCGTGAGGAAACCTGTGTGTCTCTAGATCTACCCATTTTCGAAAGACATGTGAAATCCGCCATCCCGCACTGGGCCAGCGTGGTGGATTGTGGCCTGATTATATAGGCCCGTGCCCAGCTAAATTATTTATTTATTTATATATTCTATAGGATTGGATGCTATTTGAACTAGGTAGGTGTAGTAGATGGGTATTATTACAGGAATAGTATTAGTTATATAACACCTACACATTGATTGCAATTTTCTTCCCGCGTTTTGCAACTGATTGCAAATCGCAATATTTACACGATAAGGACGAAATCGGATTCATTTTAAGATTCTTATACACTATCTACCTTTACAATTTTACTATATCTTTCCAAACACTCTCTAATTGTAAAGCGATAAGGTTTAATTTTGCACCCAATAACTAACACCATAATGTTGTATTCATTGCAACAATTTAAATTTTACAAAGTTAACGTTGCGGTTAACAACGATTAAAATGACACGAATTTCAAGGACCTTTCTGTTCGTGAGATGTAAATATTAATTTTGTTTTATAGCAACATCGGAAGATAAAGGTTATTGATATATTTGGAATTTAAATTACAGCAAATCATTTCTGGAAATCTAGAAATAGACCTTTTGGTCTTATTTGGTGATCAATTCTAAAAATAACGTATGTAAAACATAATTAGTAGGTAATTAAGTATTATAAAATCTGAATAATCATGATAGGTACTTACTGGTTAAAAAAATGTTAACAAAAAAATCTTGATCGCTAGTTATGGCATTTAGCATTTAGCTGACAAGACTAAAGCTAAATACCTACATCTGCATAATTTTAAGTTTTAAATTTACATAATTAAGTAGGTACCTACCTTATGAAAATGAAAACATCTAACATGGTTCTTGTTCCATAATATAAGCTTAATGATATCATTTAAAATGATTAGGTAAGTATCTACGTAACCTATGACACCACGGCCAACGAGCAGCGATACGAAAATGAATGGATAATTTTATTAAGTAAGTAATGTATATTTAATTAACATTACGATTTCTGGCATAGGCCGCCCGAATATTGGCGAGCCCAGCGATAACCGACTTGAACTCGAAGACTATTAAAATGATAGTTAACTTGATCGTCGTATTTTAGTTAGCAAAGTGAGTGGGTTACCTTCTGTTGGGAATCACAATCAAACATGTTAACCCATTCTGCTCCTTCAAGACAAAAACAAAATGGTGGTAAAAGGAATCGTTAATCGCATTTCGCATCCTGTCCAGCGTTTAATCGATCCCGTGCCTCTAGCCTTAGGTGTGCTTAGAGTCTTATATCATCCACACAGCGGGCGGGAAAAGGCACAAAAAATCATCTGGGACGCAAATCGCAGAAAATCTGAGTTATCGCCGAAATTCTCAAAATCCAAATAGGGACTAAGTCCTACTTAACTTTCATCTTGCGTTAGTGCGTTAAAACAAAGCGACCCTCAAATTTGAGTGTCGATTCCCGAATCAGAAAATTGTAAATATTAGCTATCCATAAATAGGTAGGTATTGCTAGAGAAACACTTATTTCATGGTCCTAAACTGTATTATACACTCATATTAATTTAACCATGGTATATAGCTCAATTAACTACAAAGGCGAGATTATTAATATTATTATATTATTACTAGCTGTGCCCGCGACTTCGTCCGCGTGGAATTTAATTGACAAAGTTTCATACAAACTTCCATCCCCTATTTTATCCCCTTGGGGGTAGAATTAATCAAATCCTTTCTTAGCGGATGCCTACGTCATAACATCTACCTGCATGCCAAATTTCAGCCCGATCCGTCCAGTGGTTTGGGCTGTGCGTTGATAGATCACTATGTCTGTCAGTCAGTCAGTCAGTCAGTCAGTCACCTTTGAGTTATATATGTATAGATACGCCTTGGGTCAGTGGTTTGGCTTGGCTCACTGCACCGCGTAGTTGCTGCTTCAATCCCCGCCGCGCCTGGGCAAATTTGGGAAATGGCGTTTTCGTACTTTGCCCAGGTCTGGGTGTCACTGGGATCGCCCCCAGTCCATTGTACGGTACACATAGTACAAGGGTTGCTTAGTTTGGGACCATACAGTTGATATATCTGTCTGGCGATATTTATAATAATACCGGGCACATTTATTATTGTTACTTAGATACTTAATATATTGTTCACTAGACACCCGGGTGTATATACGAATTACGGGTTAAAATTGATGAAGTTATCAACCCAAATGTTCCAAGCGTGGGCCCAGCGGCTCAACAAGTCACAGGATACCTTGAGGGTCCTCCTTCAAATTTAATCCGCGGCCGATGACCCCCGGCCTATTGTCTCTGCCAGGGAGGGGCGTTTTCAAAAATGGGTCGGGCGTGATTCACATCTTCGGTTTGTGTCCCGTACAAAAACTACACGACCCATTTTCATTTGATACATTAAATCACAACCTAATTATTTATCTGTGAAATACTTTATATGTAGATGAGGCAGTTTTTTTTTAGGTAGCGGAAAGTCTCAGGCCAGTGATAATAAATGGATCTCAAGTCTGAAACAGAACTTGAGTTGGATTTTGACAAGTGATAATCATATTGAAATTATGATTCCCACATAGACTTTGAAAAACCCTGAGGTGCGAGCCGGGGTTTGAACGAAGGACCTTGTGCCCGCAAGACGCGTGCTTAACCAACCAGATCACTGCTTTCTTTAATCACCTTAATAAAGAAAGATAGGAGTGCTGATTTTTTGTCTCCCTCTTCGCACCGGAGGGAAGTGGATTTTTTTCTTCCAACTCCTATTATTTCGTTTGATTAAATACGCGCGGGTTCCAAGACAATTTAACTTTTCCCCGGGACTCGTCGAGGGTCTATCGACGTCATCATTGGTCACCATTGCCGATCCTGGTTTACAGGAGTAACAGTGGTAGGAGTGTGTGGCGGGACCAGTCACATACAAAAAAGGAGTGCTGTACTAATCATACTCACCACCGAGTGCAACTTGGTAAATATTTCGTTTTAATAATTTCATTACGGATCCCTAAAACAGCCGCCGTATAAAAAAACTTCCAATATTCCATCTTTGTGGAGCTGTCATTGATCATTTCTCACAAAACACCACAATTTCGAGCTCAAATTCTAAAGGGGTATAAAATTGAGGTGGTTTTTTGTTTTTTGTGTTCCTTTAAGAAAGTGTCCGCCGCGGCGGAGGAAACGTGAGATGAGACGTTTTGACGTAGATAAGGCGGGTTTTTATATATTTCGTGGGCTTCTAATTTACAAGGAGTCACTAATTTAATTATTTAGAAGGCCTCGTATTGCATCTGATTTTATTCATTTAATTCATAGACCAAACGATAGATGTTTAGTAGCGGACCAATGTGACGTAATGAATCAATAATAAGTACTTACCTACCTATGTATTTTTATTGAATAATGAAACAGACACTAATTTCAATAGTAGCAGGTAGGTAAGCTAGCCCTATTAGCAGGTCAGTTAGCCGTCTCTACCACAGCCAACGAGAAGCGATACGAAATGGTTAAGTCTAAGATAAGTTTAAATCTCTCATAGCCGGGCTCGCCAACTTTCTGGCGGTCATTTGATAAATTTGTGCTTCTTCAAACTCTCTCACTCATTACGAGGAGTGATGCTGAGTGAAACACAGCTAGAATATCTACTTTACGCCAATCTTCCGTGAGAGAGTAGTACTACCCTGGAGGAGCTAGCTCGTGTGGGTATATTATCTGTCGCCAATTGGTCACAGCTCGGCTCTATCACTGTTAAAATAAATCAGTTCAAGACTGTACTATTAAGATGTCTACGACTCTACCTATTAAGGTGATGGGGGCGGTCGTGTTCTCCATACATATTTCATTCCGAATTTATACGAGACACACAAAGTTTTTCCTTAAAACAATGGATTTTATCACTTCTAAATAAATTATTGTATTCGCATCTAATGATTTCAGGCATTTAAAAATAGATTAACATAATCAAAATCGATCGTAAAATTTGTTAAATTTTACGCCTGTGTGTGTGAATTTGTCAGCGCCATCTGACTAAATTAGGCCATTATTAACATAAAATTTGTACTTTGAGTAAACTGCGTGCTAATAGTGTACTAGTTGAAATGACAGATGGTGGTGACCAATTTTTTATTGCAAATATGTATATCCCTATATTGCGCCATCTATATTAATAATTCCGTCAAAGGGTATGGTAGACTCGATTGAAACGTTACCAGAATAATAAAACTTAAAAAAATAATGATTTTGAGTCGACAACATATATCCGGAAAATTCGGATTGTCGTGATAAACAATGTTATAATTATAATATTCGGCACAGTACCGCCATATTTTCTATGGACGCATGTCAGTCAGTGTCAGTGATGACAGTGCCAGTTAGTTGGTGGGCCATATTTTTAAAGAAAGAAGAAGAAGTGCATTTATTGATTGAGCTGTCAGAACAAACAAATTCAGTGTACAATGTTCATGATGTTTCCGTACGAGTATTAATTTCATTTAGTTTTGCTTTGCATAGTGATTAACTTTCATCATCATCATCATCAGCCTATGCTTGTCCACTGCTGGACATAGGCCTCCCCTAATGATCGCCATAGCGCCCTGTCTTCAGCTTGCCGCATCCAGCATCTGCCTGCAGTCTTTCGCAAATCGTCATCCCACCTGGTCGGAGGGCGTCCTATACTACGCTTGCCGAGTCGAGGTCTCCACTCAAGAGCACGTTTAACCCAGCGGTTGTCGGTTCTTCGCGAGATATAGCCAGCCCACTGCCACTTCAGCTTGCTAATTCTTTGAGCTATGTCGATAACTTTGGGTCTCTGTCGGATGTATTTGTATTTCTATTAACTTTGTTTGGATGTAAACACATCATGCCGAAAATTGTAATGAGTCACATTTCACCCGAGCGAAGCCGGGTTTTCATCTTTTATTATCATAATAATAACATTCAATAAAAAAATGAAGTAACGAGCTAAGTATTTTTAATATTTTCCGGACATAATACAATACTAAGTTTCTAATAAATAAATTAATGTATCGCTGACATGATAGGTATCAGATAAATAAATAAATATCGCCAGACTTACTCATCAACTATATGGTGCCAAACTAAGCAACGCTTGGCTACCATACATTAAACTGGTGGCGATCCCAGTGACACCCAGACCTGGGCAAATTACGAAAAGGCCGTTTCAGAAAATTTCCTTTGTCGGGAATCGAACCCGCAACCATCCGATGTTGTGAGCCGAGCGGCCAACGCTCAAACTACAGCGCCAAGCGGTCGTCAATTCGCCACACGAGGTACTACGTTGTTGCAGACGCGACGTTGTCAATTGGTATAGAGCGGCGACTTGACAACGTCGGATGTCTATTATAAAAGCGTTTGTTGTCGGAAATATTTTTTTCGTTTAGTGTATTATAGGTAGGATCACAGATATAGATTTACATAGATAACGCAAGTATCACTTTTTGTATTGAAACCAAGCGTGCCAAATTTTTAACACTTACTGTGACGTCATAGATGGCGGGAAATCCAAACCGATTCAAAGACACCGATGCCGCTGATGCCCCTCCGCCCGCTACGATTCTCTCGAGTGATTATCTCGCTCATACTCATATTTTTATATCTGTAGTCGTGAAGGACTGTAAGTTATAGGCGACCAACCTTGACGCTTGGTCGGGGTTTTCCGACACGCTAAGTACCTACATTTGCGTTATCTATGTAAATCCATATATGTGGGTAGGATAGTGTTGCCGCTGGCTTAGGATTACCGTATCCTACTAATATTATAAATGCGAAAGTTTGTGAGTGTGGATGTATGTATGAATGTATGTATGTATGTATGTATGTATGTATGTATGTATGTTTGTTACTCCTTCACGCAAAAACTACTGAACGGATTTGGATGAAATTTGGAACACAGATAGATTATAACCGGGATTAACATATAGGATACTTTTTAACCCAATAATCCAATACTACGCGGATGAAGTCGCGGGGCACAGCTAGTAGGTACATAAAAATGAAAATTTACTGTATTTGCCAAATAAATACCGAACCTGGTATATACAAACCATAGATACTACTGTACTATCTATACAAATAAATAAAATTGGAGTGTCTGTTTGTAATATCAAAATAACACCTTTTCACTAAGTGCATATCAAAGTACATACGACACCTATAGCAAAAACGCGATTAAAAATTTTTTTGTCTGTCTGTTTGTGTGTTTGTTCCGGGTAATCTCCGAAATGGCTGGACCGATTTTGACGGGACTTTCACTGGCAGATAGCTGATGATAAAAGGAGTAATTTAGGCTACTTTAATATCGGAAAAACAATTAGGGTTCCGCGTAAAAAAATAAAAACACATGAAATCAAAGAGTATCTCCGAAACGGGTCCGAACTACTGAACGGATTTACATGAAATTTGGAACACAGATAGATTATAACCGGGATTAACATATAGGATACTTTTTAACCCAATAATCCAATACTACGCGGATGAAGTCGCGGGGCACAGCTAGTATGTAATAAATATTGGAATGAAGTTCCTTATCGCGCGTTGCGAAAGGGGGCTAGACGGAAAAAATTAAGACCAAAAAATGTGTAACGACACTTTTTTCGCTATATGTGCGGCGTGCGCGTGTTTCTCTGTATGTCTCTCTCTCTCCCTTATAGAAAGCAAGCCAGTTATTATTTTTTTCGTATCGTCTTTCTATTTCGCATTGAACAGTGTGGTGTCGCGACTAACTTTTCCTTTTCCTTTTCATTTTCCTTTTACTTTTACCTTTACCTTTACTTTTACTTTTACTTTTACTTTTACTTTTACTTTTACTTTTACTACCATCGACGATTGACGACCGCTTGGCGCAGTGGTTTGAGCGTAGGCCGCTCGGCTCACTACACCGGGTGGTGGCGGGTTTGATTCCCTTCACGGTAAATTTCGGAATTGGCCTTTCCGTAATTTGCCCTGGTTTTGGTGTCACTGGCATCGCCCCCAGTCCATTGTACGGTATCCATTGTCCAAGCCTTGCTTAGTTTGGGACCATACAGTTGGTATGTTTGTCTGGCGATATTTGTTTATTTATTAGTATTATTTTGATTGAGCTGAAGCTGTGATAGCCGATTGCTTAAAGCACGCGTCTTGCGGGCACCAGGTATTGGGTTCAAACCCCGGCTCGCACATCTGGATTTTTCGAAATCTATGTGTGACTCATAATTTCTATATGATTATCACTAGCTTACGGTGAAGGAAAACATCGTGAGGAAACCTGTATGTCTTAGAAGATCTAACCAATTTTCGTAAGACATGTGAAATCCGCCAACCCACACTGGGCCAGCGTGGTGGATTATGGTCTGAATCCTCCTCATGTTGAGGGGAGGCCCGTGCCCAGGAGTGGGACGTCAAAAGGGCTAAATTAATATAGTTATTACTAGCTGTGCCCCGCGACTCCGTCCGCGTTCTGCTGAAAATTTTCCTGAATTTTCTTTGCTATAAACCTCACGGAGCCCGAGATCTTTCCAACGAATGCAAAACCGTGGAAATCGGTTCGTGCGTTCTGGAGTTATAGCGTCAGGAAGGAAAACCCGACTTATTTTTATATAGTAGACTAGCTGTGCCCCGCGACTCCGTCCGCGTTCTGTTGAAATTTTTCCTGAATTTTCTTTGCTATAAACCTCACGGAGCCCGAGATCTTTCCAACGAATGCAAAACCGTGGAAATCGGTTCGCGCGTTCTGGAGTTATAGCGTCAGGAAGGAAAACCCGACTTATTTTTATATAGTAGATTATCTTTGTTGCAACCTACGTAGTGGAAATCATCAAAGAACTGGCCTGTTAATAATTAGTTTTTAAATTCCGTGTAATTTATATTGACATTTGTTTTTACATAGAATGTATTCTCTTTGCATAGAATTCTATTCTGTCTGTCAAAATACGCTGTACATTAAATATCTTGTCTGGCCTCCGTATATGTTTTTAGTTAATCTGCTACTCAGAACAGTCGTCGTCAAAGGTACAACCACAGCAAACTGTCTTTAGTAGCTCTTCAACAGCAGTGGGTGCCAACACAACGTTGAGCTTCGCAAAATTAAAGGGAAGCGTCAACTACGCGGCTTGGAGCTTCGCCATGAAGATGTACTTGATCGACAGCGAACTATGGGACTGCGTCATGAAGCCTGCGGAGGAAGTTGACGACTTTCAACGCAAAGATGCCAAAGATCCAAGATTTGCTTGAGTCTAAGCGAACATCTATATCTCATCGTCATGACAGCTGAAACTTCGAAGGAAACATGGAAGCGACTTCGGGAAGCCTACGCTGACAGCGGGCTTGCTCGACGCTTACAACTTATGAAGAAATAGCTTGGTACTAAACTTGTATTGTACTCGAACATAGAAGCCTATGTGAATGACATGCGTGCAACAACAACTGATTGCCAATCAAGCTGGTCTGGAAGATGAACTTGTTGGTGTGATTATGCTGGCAGGACTCAACGACAGCTACAGCCCAATGGTGATGGCAATAGAGCATTCCGGCACCTCGATATCTACAGACTCGGTTGCATCGATCCTGCTGAAGGAAGAACGCCGAGATGCCTCTGCTACATCTAGTGCCTTTTCGTCGTCTAGTGTAAATAGTGTGCCTAAGGTGTCGTGTACATATTGCAAAAAAGTAGGCCATGTAGTGTCTCAATGTAGGAAACACTACTATCGCTACTCTGTATAGGACTCTAGGTCCTTTAATTTTGATAGAGACACGATTTTTATGTTGATTTCTTGTAATTATTGTTGTTGTTATAAATAAAAATATGTTCACATGGAAAACCACATCTATTTCTCAGTAATGTATCTCATATGTTAGAAAATACACCAACAAGTGTATTACAGTTATATTTTCACTATATTTAGTAACATCTAAATATATTACTCAAAGGTGACTGACTGACTGACTGACATACTGATCTATCAACGCACAGCCCAAACCTCTGGACGGATCGGGATGAAATTTGGCATGCAGATGTTATGACGTAGGCATCCGCTAAGAAAGGATTTTGATTAATTTTACCCCAAAGGGATAAAAGAGGGGATGAATAATCCCGAAATTTTTGTTAAGTTAAATTACACGCGGACTAAGTCGCGGGCACAGCTAGTCAGACAATAAAATTATTCTATAACAGATGTATATTTTTTATCGTTTTTTTAGAATGATGAATACGCATACAATAATGAATTTTACAATAGCAAAAATATAATATATTCGCTATTTATTATAAAATAAAAAGGCCGCAATAAATATAAAAGTACGCCCTCTAGTGGCTAGTTGCTAAAATACACCTTTTGTCAATGTGTGCGTGTATGTATTACAATAAAAAGTGACAGAAGTTTTTCATCGGAAAACGCTTAGATTATGAATTATTTTAGGTTGATATTATTGCGTATGTCAATGCAGTATAATAAGTCTTAATCGCAAACAATAGTATTATATCTTAGAAATGCTCAAATTTTGCGTAAAAAATAAATAAGTAGAATCTGTTGACTACAGCGTCATCTTGAGAGAAACTGCAATAAACCCGACCGACGCTTCAACCTTAAAGGTGTATTTTAGTCATATTAAGGGTGGCCTTCCACTTGACTGTGCTATAAAGTAGACCCGCCTGCTTAAACCAATAACATGAAATGAAGCAATAGTAATGAAGTCGAGGCAGGTCCGGGCTCGCTACCAAGTGTACGGCCACCCTAATGGGCAGGTTCTTCGCAGACGGCATTTCCCGACACTTCCACAATTAAACCACCAACAAAACTAATTAAACCTACGTTATCCAATGTTTATTAGCGTACAGAATTAGAACTAAGCCGATACAGATCTATAAATAATGTGGATGCAGCGACAAAGGCCCGCGTACGAACAGACACACAACAATGTACTCTTATTTATAAGTAAAATATATGTTACATCCGCGCATTGCGCGCTCCTTCACCCATACATATGAATTTTATGAAACCCGAACACAGAACCCGTGGAGTCGATGTTGAAAGGAGAAAAGAACGTGCGAAAAGATATAGGTACGAAAATAAAAACACAGCTAAGTATCTTTTTATGGATTTATGTATTTTTTAATAAAGACACTTGGTGAACGGCGAAGATAAACATCGTGAGGCTCGCCAATCCGCACTTTGCCAGGGTGGTGGGTGGTTTAATCACGAATAAACCTCGCATTGTGGAACATGGGGAATCCGGAATTTATACAAATATTAGCATTATTCTGCCAAATCAAGATAACCCTTAACATACCTACCCACCTACAATGAAGGTCCGCAAACTATAATAATAATAATATAATAATACTCGTACTACTTCCTACTTACATTATAAGTGCGAAAGTTTGTGAGTGTGGATGTATGTTTTTTACTCTTTCACGCAAAAACTACTGAACGGATTTGGATTAAATTTGGAACACAGATAGTTTATAACCTGGATTAACACATAGGATACTTTACTTAAGTCTGCGCGGACGAAGTCGCGGGCAGACACTAGTATTTGTATAAATCCGTTATGTCAAGTACCGTTACAAGTTTTTTTTTTGTTTTTTTGAATTGACTATATGTTGTTGGCCAGAGTGGCCATAACAACTTCACCCGGACAGAGGGCGAGCGCAAGTGCGCTCCAGCCAGAGGGGCAGAGGGGCAGCTAGCTCAAGGGCGCCACTAGGGACACGACCTCGGCTTGGGCCGCTGCCAGGAGAGCCGTTACAAGTATAGGTACTAAAATGTAATCTAGAGAGGACTCTACATTTTGGCGTTCGGTTAAACGATTCCATGTCTGAGGTCGACTCCTCACATGCGCGTGCGCCGCTCGGCGGCGGGCCCGCGGCGACGTGCATCGATTTATGCCGATACTCGATAATTAAAAACAATCCGCCATATTGCTTTTTGTCTCTCCTTTTATTCCCGTTTTCGTGCGTCCCGCATTTGATTGTGTTCTCCTCTTTTTGTTCCTCCTTCAAGGCATCGCCATTTTTGCATTAACTCCGCTATCAGCCCCGTCTCGGTCCATTGAGATGTTTTAATTTATATTTTTACAGGATCTCCCTGTGTGGGGCTGGGTTCATCGTTTATTCCTTTTTCCGGTGTTTAATTAAATCAATTTGTTATTTAGTTTTGCGTGATTTATATGAATTTGAAATTGCTTACATCGTAAAGATAACATTAATTTCTTAAAACATGTGCTTGTTTAGTCTATGACAATTATTGTTATCATTAAGTTGGCAACAATGTCTCAGTTTGCAAAAAAACTTATATGATTTGCTAATTATGTGGAATTGTGCTAATTAAATTCATAATTATTAAGTAGGTAGCTACTTCAGTGAAACGTTGTGTTTTCATTAAACAAGAGGTATTGCTCTTAATATGTTATAAGGTATTAGCAATATTCTCTAATGTACCTACTCTACTGTATTTTTACTAATAACACCGCAGAATTCAACCGCAGCATTAAAATCTTTAAAATATTAAAACACAAAAATGATTTAACCCCGAACCAGATTCCCAACTTAGAACTCTAACAAAAGACCACGAAACACAATATCCTCATTATATCGAAAAAATATAATGAGAAAATACGAGATTTGACCCAAAAAAACTCACCCTCCATCAAAGGGTTATAGAGCGGGACGGGCAACATTTGTACAGAGTTAGAAGGAGATAGAGACGCAATCCAACCCTTTCGCCGCACCTGGATCGCTTTTTATCGTCATGTTTTTGTGTTGAAATTTAAAAACGTGCAAAATTTCTTATTGTTTGGGGTCAATATTGATTTTTCGGGCTCAAATAGTAGTCAGAGCACAATGGGAGTTCGTTATCTGCCATAGTTTAAATGAGGCCATTAGTTTCTGACCTCATAATAGGTGACAGTTACATTGTCAGTGTCAGGTTTATGTATACAGATAAAATAGTCCTTTTATAGCACAGATATTTTTTTACCTTTAAACAGAGCTAAAGTCATAGTTATGACAGCAATGTGTACATGAAACACGCATTTGCGTTAGTGTAAACTTATTAGAAATATTTGAGTGTTCATTTGTCATTACGCAAGAACGGCTGAACAGATTTTAATGATATGTTATACTCTAAACTAACAAATGCTGTATGGGCTACTTTTTATCCTCGAAGTTCGCAAGTAGATGATGAGTTATATAAAAAATAGGTACCTACTACCTATGTGGTATGTTATTGTTTTACTTACCTATTAATGATCGCACCCATTTTTATGTTCTTATCTGAAACCAAACAAAAAATATTTAGAATTATGTATTCCATTTTTTTACTTAGGTACCTACATATTATAATATACCTACTGAACAACATCAATTTAGATATCGGTTCAATGATACCAACACGTGCCAACTTGAGCTAAAAAAAAACAGTTACGGATTGTCTAATACCAACCTAATAATCATTTACTAGGCTTGTTACTCATAAAGTATTTCATCAGTCATTGCTCCACCGCAATCCCAATTAAAGCACAATGACGTGCGCACACGCATACGACTTTCTCACCAAAAGTTTAACAAATAAAAACCACCTACAAATTGAAATTAACAAGTCAAATAATATTTCGGCAACTAACGGATCGCCGCCATGACATTTCGAAAAACTAGCGATTGTTCTACGAGTCGGCTGAGTAACGACGCCCACGCACCACAAATGTACGGAGCGGAAAAAAATATAATTAAATAGAATTGTAATTGTGTAATATGCTCGCCCCGCCATCTGTACATCTGTTATTGTCAACACACCTGAGAACGACGAGCGACATCTGTCTCTGTCCCGCGCCACTCGGATAGAGGTGTTGGATAGAGATGGAAACATTGAATCGGTTCAGACGAGATGTGGAAGTGACAAAAAACTCATGCTTCCTGTGTCTTTGGAATCATTTGAAAAAGGAATAACGCGGGTGTAGTATAAGCAATAGCAACAGATCAACAAATATTTTGTTCATTTTATTACATTTTGTGAGTGAGGAACATTCTGCGGAAGTTCAAACTAGATTAAACAAAGTAATTGCATGTACTTAATGTATCTTTTGTGAGTATATGCTGAAAGCATAGCTAAGTACACCCTGAATTTAACTATTTTCAGGAACCGGTTTCACTTCTACTCAACAAGAAGTAAAGTCAAATTTTCAAGTAACTGGAGCAGACTAACAGTTTTAATTGTCAGTTTTGATAGATATAAAAGAAACCACGATTCAGAGTTTCGTTAAAGTACCTGGCACTTAGTTGCCACTTTGCACTAACTACTTAATAAAAAATTACTCTACATTTTGCAACTTTAGCTACGGATTTAAGTTATTAATATAGTCCAAAGGTTGAACAAATCAGAAAATAAATAATATATCTCCCTGCTTCGCATATACTACACACACGGTGTATGAAGTTTTGACGTATTCCATACAATGTGGACTTTTTAACAATTCGAAAATAGAATGTTTTTAACTTAACCCTTCCATATTTGACAAAAAACTACTTTTTTATATTTAGAACGCGACGCGCACCGAACGGGGATTTGGTTCTTTAGAAACGTTTCAAATATGGAACTCGTTCGAAATATGGATTAGAATAACGGGCTGTTGTAAAGTATGGAAAAAAGATTAAGTCCTTTTAAAGGTTCTTGTTTAGTTCGTCTTATTTTAAGGACATAAAGATTTCATTTACATAGCATTATATTACATCAATAACGAAACGAGAAGAACGGTTATTAGTAAGATGGAGTAATAATTAGAATTCCATTTCCGAAAAAAAAATGGTAGTTTTCCCAAGCTAGTTTTCAACGAATAGAAACCAAACCAAATTGATAAAAAAGCGATAATATAGTTAAACGTGTCATTATTACGACAGCTATCTAAGATCTCGAAAAAAATATCAGATGTCGCGACAAATGACAACCCTTCCGAACGTAAGGAAACATTCCGAAAAGGGGTAATTTTGACACAAAAAAATTTATACAGTGTAATATTTTGACAAAACTGCGGAGTCACGTTACAGCCCGGTGCACGGAAAAAAAACGCAACAATCGTGTTAAAAAGACAGATTTCTCGCGAAACAGGATGTCATAGGTATTCTATTGGCTCTATTGATCGATATTGCGTAATCCATGTTGGCACTTCTGAAATTTCTTTCTGGGTTTCAGAAAAAGAACGATATTCAGAAACAAAAATAAACAATAATTAGTAAAAATAGTGTCGCCTGGGTCCGAGAACAAATAATAAAAAAGCACAAAAAAATATCAAAATAAAATTAAAAATTTTGTTTAAATAATTAAAATTCTGAAATGAAAGCGCCGCCCAACTTTGTTACGTTCACTAAGTCAAAAAAGCAAAATATTTCCACAGACAGCTTTCGCACAAAAAATGAAATGCTAAATCGTAAAATATTTTTCTAATTAAATGTCCAAAGGGCGGAAAAAAATTGCGTCCACCGACGTTCGTTATTAATTTTCGAAATTTAAACAAATCCGGCATATCTCAGTTCGACAACTATGCCAGACATTTTGCGCGGCAAACAATTTTGCGTTCCATATTTGAAATAGCTTCGGCTGAGAGCGAGACAGTTGACGAAGTTCTTTCAAGTGAGCGAGACATGTGTATTATGACAATAGTGATGTAATATTTTTAGAAATTATTACGAACAAAAAATCTAATATTTTTATGAAACTTCATTGCTCTAGCAATTTCATATGAGAGAGCTCTACGTAAGATTAAAAAAATATACATATAATTATTTTTTTATGACGGTTCAGTCTAACAATTTACGTGTGAAACAATTTTACCATAAACTGCTATATAGTTCTATGAAATTGGGGATTCCGGAAGTCTGCTTTTTTAGTATATTTTCATTATTCTCTATTATAAGCGATTCGGTTTCTGCTCTGTGTAAATTAAGCCACTATAGATCCGATCAAAATAATAATATATCAATAGCAAATAAGATATCAAAACAATACAACCTGATATAGGTACTTACCAAAATAGATTATCATGATATTCAAACAAATATTCGTCCAATCCCGGTCCGCGTCCGGACGCCGCGAATTTCCGAAAATGCCCGCTTTTTGTGGGCCGCCGGTAATTTTCGGAAAATTCGCCCGCGCGCCGCCCGCTAAGCCGAAACTGTAATTATACCTATTTCGATTTCGGACTTTTTCCGCGCGCAACAACGCGATCAGTAATCGTCGTGTTATTGCCGACGCGACTCGATATAAAATATCGCCCGCCATTCCGTTCGAAATTCGAATTCATATTTTTTAAAATTACGTTCTCGAATGTGTTCGGACTTTCGGCCGAGTAGGTGGATAGAGGTGAGTACTTATATTCTACGACCTGTGTTTTGGAATTCCGAAAATTATAAAATTGCCTCGCCTCCCAGTTTCCGTTAATGGAGGCGATTTGTTTTTTTCGGTTTGTCTCGTGTATTCAATGCAAATGTAATGTTATTACAAGCTGGCAATTAATGGTAATTGTGCTAACAACTCGAGGCATATGGCAATAACTGGAATAAAAGGCGGTCTAGTTATGTACCCACCTATACGAAGACGATAATCATTATTTTTTACTGCCACCCTAATTAATAAAAATAATTACTAAATACCCATTCATTATTTTTTAGTCATTGAATTCGGTAATAAACATTATTAGTTATCTATTCATGTCTTTTTAGCTTTAATATCAAGGAAATAATAATTTGGTAAGTATAATAATATATAAGAAGTATGCACTGCACTATTTAAAAATTAAAAACTTAATCCTACTAATATTATAAATGCGAAAGTTTGTGAGTGTGGATGTTTGTTACTCTTTCAGGCAAAAACTACTGAACGGATTTGGATGAAATTTGGAACACCGATAGTTTATAACCAGGATTAACACATAGGACTTTTTAGCCTGATAATCCCTAAATTTTTGTTAAGTTAAATACTACGCGGACGAAGTCGGTGGGCACAGCTAGTTTAATATATAATCTTTATTTCTAAACCCTAAAATAGCATCGTGGTACAATTTGACCCACCTGCGATATCTTAACGCGGACACAATGGAGGGGCCGCGAGGGGCCGACCCCTCGCCCTTACGCATCGAAAACAACCAGAATTATCGCAAAAAAATCGGAAAGATGGCAAAGGTGTCTCAATTCTTGACAAAAAACTATTCGCCAAGGTTAAGACCCATGGGAAAGAGTTAGATACGCTTTTTAATCTCGTCTTTTTTTACAAGAAAGACGATATCTTCCGCGTTTTTTTTTTATAACTGTTTAGCGAGGGTACCGCTATTGTGGAGATTTTAAAAAATCACCAAATTCAACCCCTTTAGCGACAGATGATGTTAGAACGCGTGAGATAGTTTTTTTTCACAAATTTATCCAACTTTGATTTATAACTGTTTGCAGTAATTTGAGATTTTTATAGACATTTTGCCGTTGTAGGAGATTGTTGTGTGGGTTTCATAACGGTTTTTGGGCATAAAGGATGAAACGTCCATTACCTTTTTTATGACAAATACAAAATGTAACATTTATCTGAGATTATTATTGCATTTTCTTTGAAATTAATGCGTGGAGGTATTTAATTAAATATATTAATGTATACTTAAGTATATACTATTACATAATTACTTATAGACATTAAGATCGTCTAAATAAACTTTTGGTACCTACCAATACATGAAACGTAATTATTATGTTCTATAAAAAATCTACGCATTGCGTTTTTACAAACTTGTCGTATTTTTTTACAGCACAAGCCAGTCAAATACAATCAGGAGCCATTGTCCACGCGACACAATCGTGGCCAAGATGGCCCCTTTTTTGACCAAACACAAAAAAAAATAGAAAAAGGTCGCCCGGGGTCACAAGTCATTCGGATTAAGAATTCTTAAGGTCATTGTTGGTCTATTTTACCGAAAAGAGGTCAGTTATACAATTCGATACGCTTGCGAAATTCCAAGGGTTGAATTCCGGGATTCGGTTTTCTTAAAGTAACATGATATCTGTGTGACCTCGGGTCAGACCAGTGGTTATTGGACGAAAAGAATTTAATGTCATTGTTAATCAATTGCTACGATAGTCGTTATAGGGTCATGGTGGCCCAGTGAGAATGGCCCAGGCTTGTGTTCCTAAAGTCTTGGGTTTAAACCCCGGTAGTGGACGTGGACGAATGGAGCATGAAAAAATACACTAGGTGAAACAAAAAGGGTATACAATTTTTTTTGCAACTTTACTTTGTAAATCTAAAACTATCGGCTTTGTGGTACTAAAGTTGAAGTACTAAAGGTTTTGTAAGCTTCTGAAACCTGTCAACAGCTGTATCCCTGTAACACCTTTTGTTTTTCAAGTTTCCTGCAAAGCTGATAGTTTTAGAATTACAAAGTTAAGTTTTGAAAAAAAATAGTATACCCTTGCAGTTTCAACCTGTATAAAAGCATACCATGTTCCCAAAACAGAAGCCCTCGAAGCGGTTAACACCTGGATGGGTGCCCGCTAGTGGCATTTACAACGGAGCGCTTCCGTTTGTACTTCGGAGGGCACGTTAAGCTGTCGGTCCCGGCTATCACAGTCATTAAGCCATGTCGGATATCTTCGGGCGACCTGATAACTTTGACACTAGAGTTAGCCACTAGCTTATACGACAAGAAAGAAATGATTGCTACGAAACTACCTTCACGTAAAATATAAATTGAATTTTTCGCAAACACTTGTTGTGTTTTTTGAAGACATTATTAAACTTTGAAAAAGTAATAAAAAGTGAACCAAACGTCCGATGATCGCCGCTCTAATTAAATACCTACACAATTAAGAATCCGTTTCATAGTGGCGGTATGTTATCAATGTTGCACCTTATCACCTCATAAATTACACTTGTTACGTGCACCCGACATGCGCTTGTTAATTATCAAGACATTCTACATACATGAAAACAGCTGTTACAAAATATCTACGCTCCTGCAAGTGTGGAAAATTGAATTGCTCTTTAACTCTTAATGATGGCATTTTTTTTTATAAATTGAAGTCTTTATATAACTTAGCAATCTTTTATATAATTATGCGCATAAATTAACAACTCAGAGAATTGTAACTTGAATGATAAATGCGCAAAAAACTGAAGTTTAATGCAGATTAACCTTGGATCCGCTCCTTTGCGACCTCAGCCACCCTTCGGTTTAAAAATATCCGATCATTTCCCACGTTCCACCCCAATTTTAGGGTTATCTCTTAACGCGGAGTGAGCATCAAAAAGTAGATCACTTTAGAATTGCTATCATTATTTTTTAAAGATTTTTTGCAAAAAAAAATTTTTTTTTTTTGCCAAAAAAAAAAGTGACCCCATTCTCTGATGAGGTCTCGACCCTGTGAACTGGGTTTAACCCTGTGTGTTTGTGAAATTCGATCTGGTTATTTAGATTTTTTTTCACATTTTATTGATAGATATTTCGAGCAGGTAAACTTTGGAATTTCTTGTGAGAAGATGACATTAGACTTTATAAATATCGTTGCTTTCTTAAATATTAAAGAATTAAAGATTTTTATTTTTATAATTTTGCCGTTTTTGTACGTCAAAAGTTTAAAAATTATTTAAATATTATTTTAAAGCAATGCTAAATATAATTTTTTGCAGTAATGTAAGTAAATACCTACGATCACTTGTTAAAATAGCAGCTTAACTATACTTTTCGTACAGAACATAGACAGCCACAAAAATACATAATCATTTTTTATATATCAAACACAACTTATACATTGAGTGAATAAACAGCATATTGATCATTACAGGCGGACAAACAAAACGACGGTCTATCATACTAATATTATAAAGAGGAAAACTTTGTTTGTTTGATTGTAATGAATAGGCTTCGAAACTACTGAACCGATTTGAAAAATTCTTTCACTGTTGGGAAGCTACGCTATCCCCGGGTGACATAGGCTATAATATATTTTCAAAAAAATTAGGGATCTTACTAAAACTCGAATAATGTAACCGCAATGTACCCGTGCGAAGCCGGGGAGGGCCGCTAGTCATTAATAATACAATATTGTTGCAAAAACAAGTTCGAATGCTGTTTCTCGGTAAAAAAGTCCATACTCGACTCGCATCTGCGGCATTAAAAATAATTTCCAACGTTTAATACAAAAATCGTAATAATTAACATGGTTACATACCAATAAATTTCAATGCGAGAAAGAAATTCAACACGACACTCACACACGCGTAGAACGCGTGATCATAACGCACACAGAGACGACTAGTGCGGGGCGGCGCAGATAGGAATGCGTTCTACAATTGAACTTAGTTTTGCAGAATGGAACCAAGCCTCGCATACTTTTGCAGACGAAAACCAACCCTAGCACAATAGGTAGTCGGTTGGATTCAGTTTGCAGAACTATGTGTACCTCGGTTCCATTCTGCAAAGCTACATCCAATTTCAAAATCATGAATTGTAAATCAATTTTGTGAAATATAATTTATTCCTCGCCATTATTCTTTTGTCTTTGTAACTATTTTGTTTTTTGCGTGGCAATTATTTATGAAATCAATTATTTATCATAGGTAGAGGTATAGAAAAAAAACTTAATTTCTTTCGTACTGTTTCGTTACATCAATGTAAAATATGAGAATATTAATCGTTCTAGGAACAGATTACGCTCTCCGACAATACAGTTAAATAAATAACTACTCTTGCTACGACGGAATAAACTGCATTTCCGAACAACTGTAAAAATCTGCCTCTCATGAAATTCAGCGTTATTGAGCCAAACTTACACTAACTGTTATTAAACAACTAGATTAAAAACCGCCGCCTCTAAATTTATTAGTGAAGGTATATAGATGTTGGATGTGTATCGATATCGACACAAATCGATACCGTCTCCCCGCCCTACAGCATCACAAATACAGCGGTATGATTTACAACCAACATGCGCCACAACTCATGCGAGTATCATTCGCCCGCATGCGCCCCGAGAGCTCTCTGACGCTGCGACACTTAAGTTACCATGTATCTTCAGAGGCCCGAGTCTGTTAACCACTGTACGATTCTGAACGTACACAAACTGTCATGATGACAGTTGACAGATGACAATTAATAATGTCAGTAAGACAGGGCGCCATTTTTTTATTATTTTTCATCTAGACTCATTTTGTTACAACGATGTTGTTCTTTATTTAATACAGTCCACTAAGTAATTAACTACTTAATATGTTTGGTGTTTCATTGCCTAGACCTAAATAACCACTGGCATATCGAGTTTTGACAGTTGTCCTGAAAACTGTCAAATCTGACGTATTCAGATTCGTGCTACGTCAGTTTTGACGTTCCGCGAGTCGATTGAGATGCCAGTGGTTAAAAAAGTTGGGCCCCAGGTTTGTGGGTTGGATGATCAGCAAGGACTTTTAGTAGAGACTTAGGAGTTACTAACTCAGGTCGATAGAGTTTGTAAATTTTGAAGTACCACCAACTCAGTACTGATATATTTTAAGTGGTCCAATGAGCGACCATGAGTGTTATTTAAAAAATCTATAAGTAATCTACTTTCCGCAAAAAATAATGTCAGAGAAGCGTGCCTAAAGGTACCTACATAGAAATATCTGTGGGCGCCAATCTCCTCAGACGTTTCATCTTTAATCGGTAGTTTTAATTAATAATTGAGGAAGGTATTTTGAAAAATGAATTAAATATTTTTATTTATTTTGTCAAGTATATTGAAACGACGCTTCTATACGAGCATTAGGGGCACTCGCCACGCGGCCACTCTATCCGAGCTAAGCGTCAGTAGCGTTACACGATGACGTCAGAGCTGCGGCGCCCTACGATTTATACTATAAGCTTCGTTTATTTCGGGCGTCCCTACACGGCACTGTTTTTTAGAGTAAATAAATTTTTATAGGTTAATAATTTCCATGATATTTTTTTCCGATTGAAAATCATTCAGCATTATTAAATTATTAGGGTTGTTGAAATGTTAATCAGTAACTCTGCATTTTAGAAGAGTAGACGTGCCTATATTTTTTTTTAAATCCACAATCAATTATTCCTCATCCAATCACAATGGCGCCCGCGCGTGGACAGAGGCGCGGGCGCACCGCGCACGCGCAAAAATAACCGGTGACATTTGCACGCATCAGGAATCGAACTATTTAGTTGTGCGATATGCAATGCAATTACATCGCGTAACGGGCCAACTATTGTGTTTTTCTTATAATTATATTGTTAGAATTATCTAGCAACATTTAATGTAGCCTAAAGGTAAATGATTTTTGATACAAAGTCGGCACAAAAGTGTATTACCTGCCTGATGTTAAGCAGTCACCGACGCTTGGGATACTAAAGGTATTGCTCGCACGTTACCGACCTGACGGGTTGTGGTGTGGAGGTAGAGGAATGGAGGGGTGATTAGGCTTCCGGCACTCCCACTAATTTTACGAAACGATGCTATAATATCTAGTTTACGCCAATCTTCTGTGAGAGGGGTGTTCTACCCCGGTCGATCCAGCTCATATGAGCTGTAGTCAGCTTGGCTCTACAGCCGTAATATCCAATGGGATATATGTTTCTAAGTTGATGAACTACCTCGAGCATCACAGGAAGCCGGCCTGCGAGCGCTAGGGGACTAGGCTATCTGGAAATCATTGGGGGAGGCCTGAATATATCCCCCCCCTGGCTCATGATGATATACCATCATAGAACATAATGTTGATCAGTGTAGAGATCATAATTTCAAAATGATTATCACTTGCTTACGGTGAAGGAAAACATTGTGAGGAAACTTGAATGTCTTAGACAATCTAAACAATTTTCGAAAGATATGTGAAATCCGTCAACAGGGTTAGAATGCTGGTTTATGGCTAGATTCCCCCTCGCATTGAGGGGAGGCCGTTGCCTTGGAGTGGACTTAGGGGGCTATTATTATTACTTAATTGTATTGTATGTAAGTGAAATAGTCTAGACAGCCTTCTCTAGTACGATTTCAGTTTGCTTAGTCGATGCTCACACCTCTTTTGAGGTAGTCTTGAGGTTAAAGTATGTTCCTGCGTAACCGCCAGAACATATACCTATTACAGCACTGAAATTACCTGGGTATTTGAAAGAATCGATCAAATGTTTCAAACTTTTAATATACTAATATAATTTTTATTAGGAAATCAAAACTGCTTACCAACTTAAAGTCGGAGTTTTTTTTTTGGTACTAGTCCCGCTACGCTCTCCCACCAATGTTACTCCTGTAAACCAGGATCGACAATGGTGACCAATGACGTCGAGGTTTGACCCTCGACGAGTCCCGGGAAAAGATAAATTGTCTTGGAACCCGCACGAATTTAATCGAAAGAAATAATAGGAGGAGTTGGAAGAAAAAATGTCCACTTCCCTCCGGTGCAAAGCGGGAGGACAAAAATTCGGAAATTATTCGGAGTAACATAATATTGGTAATTATTGTATGTATTCTTTATTGCGGCAGAGAAACGTACGACCCGCCATGTTAAGCAGTTACCGTAGCTAAAAGATGCTTGCAATGCCAAAAGCATTGCTCGCACGTTGCTGACCTTAACGTGACAGAGTATAAATCGAAATTAATTCTCCTTATTTGTATCTGAAAATATATGTATTCAGTCTAGACGAGATATTTTGCTAACATTAGAAATAGTTTTTTGCAATTTCGTGTTACATTAAATAAAGTTGTATACTTTTGTTTTGGGGCCCCGAAGCCAGCGATATGTGAACTAACATAATTATATTTTGTACTACAACCAAATACATTCAGGTAGAAAATTTATAAGTTCGAACTGATAGGCAAGTAGAGAAGACGCTTGAAAAACAATTTCAATTAAATATATTTATTCTGCAGTATTTGTAACGAATACTTACCTTTTAGTAAAACTATTGTTATTGACATCTCAATACTGTTGTTCTTGAAATATTTTCCTTTTATTACAACATAAAGAACGATCAGTTTGCTTCATCAAATGCTGTTAAATAACATGCCCCCTCTTATAACACACCACAAAAAAAATTACAAAAACTATGAGCTACTAATTGTGAGGTCCACCACAATTACGAAACGCCGAGCTTTGTTCAATCCATTGCGTTATTACACCCAATATCGATTGCGGATTGTTATCTGTGTGAAAACAAAAACGCGATGTAAAACAATGCCCGGCCAGCGCGTTACGTGGTAGACCCCCGACACGACCGGTCGAAGGTCAGTCCGCGTTACAAATACGCTCCAGTTTCGAAAGACATTAAAAAAAAACCATCTCCGCATTGTCGAACTTACAGTTAACCCCAAACTAAAGACCCTTTCTTAGTTTTTTGGCAGAAAAAAACTGTCGGCGGAGATCGCGCTCGCGGCGCGCGCCGCCGTATTCGTGGCCGGGCGGCTGCAGCGCGCGGTCGCACCTCTAGCTACACGTAACTCGAAAGCTCGAAACACCCGAGTTTCCAGGAGCGCGGGAAACCTCGTCGCCGAAAATCGAAATCCGAATTCGAAAATAATCCGAAACCCGTCCGACCCGCCGATAATTTTCGCGGCGGTGTTTATTATTATGATTGGTACAAATTAAACGGTGTATTGTTTTAAATATTTCGACATTGTCGGAATTCTATTGTGTGATTCTTAATTGTTTAATGTTTTGTTTAATCTAGGGCTTTGTCGAGATGAGTCCGTTCGCGTTTACATTTTTGTTCGTGATATAAACAATTGATAATTTCGCGGAGGAGTCGAGCGTGTTTTTTATGAATGTTTTTGCGTGTCGGCCGGTGGAGGGGGAAGGGTGGGGCCTCGGTTGACTCGTCCCTCTCCTAGCGAGTATTTTGATTTAGTTTCCAAGTCTTACGCAGATGTGGCAATTTTTTTCAGTCGCGAGCGTAAGGCGCGCGCGGCTGCTGCATTTTCCGCGTTTCGGACTATTTCTATTTGAATTTCGTTTCGATTTTTTCCCGCGCGACACTGGGAAGTTTCCGCGAGCTTTGCACTGAACGATTGGTTTTTCAGGAGACTGTATATACGATTTAGTACAAACGACTTGTATTTCAGTTAAGAACTGTGTTTTTTTCAAACTGTTTGTGACTGCTGTGTGTGCTTGTGACTCTATGGATTTATGGTGACATTGTGAATGGCCACCGCATTGTTAAATCAACTTATTTTCGAGTTTGGATGTCTTAGATTAAGGTAAGATTTGAACTTTTATAATTCATCAACAAAAATTGGTAGGTATAATGTACCTAAATGCAAAATTTAATACGTAATTAATACTTATGCACTCATTATTTTCTGCACATTAAAATTGCTTTGATTTAATTATTTTATTTATTATTGCGGCGATTAATTTAATTCTCAACTCATTAACGCCATTAACGAGGTATCTATAGCCACATTTTAAAATAAGTTTATAACAAGTATTCTCAACATTATCATATATTGATATTGAAATATTAAAATTAAAAACATTACTACATTATCAATAATATATAAAATAAATTTATACCGTAGCGTTAACGCTTTGCTTTTTCCGATAATATAACAAAATACTACATTACAATAATATTTTAATACGTTACAAACCTTTGTACACTTAAATGAATATTTTCTTTACGGTCCTAATTCTGTTGAGTACGTTAACTTGACTAAACTAAATGTATTGCCATCCCGCTCATTGACGCAATTTATGAGCAAGAGAACATAAAACATAAAAAACTAGTTGTGTCGAATTTATTAATACTTATTGATTACATATTAATACTAATAACCACATTAGTATTAATATGTAATCAATAAGTATACAATTATTACTACATTTTGTATATGACAACTAGCCTATACACGCGGCCACCATCGAAGAAGTGTTATTGCCGCTGCCTACACTTTCAGGGTATAGAGTCGTGATTATATTTATTTATTTCTCGAGTTAAGTTAAATAGTTTTATTTTTTTCATAGCTAGAATAGAAATCGTGTTTTTTCATGTTATCAGAGATGATCAGCATCTGATAAGGATGCAGCATCTTTAGTATCCGTGGGTCAGGGGTCGTGGTTAGGAGATCAACCTCGCTATGCCCCGGTACCGTATTCAGTTCCCGTTTTGTCTATAATATTTCATAGACAATTGATTTTCTGTAATTTAAAATTGTCATTGTTTTATGTAGAAAAAAAAATAATTTAGTGTATAGCTAAAACTAGTTAGTTTGAGTTTAGCAAAGTAATAAGTGGGCACTGGTGCTAATTCTACTAAGCAAATTAATCTTAATTATGTATTGCCAGTGTAATTATCATACTAATATTATAAAGAGGAAAACTTTGTTTGTTTGATTGTAATGAATAGGCTCCGAAACTACTGAACCGATTTGAAAAATTCTTTCACTGTTGGGAAGCTACACTATCCCCGGGTGACATAGGCTATTATATATTTTCAAAAAAATTTGGGATCCTTACTAAAACTCGAATAATGTACCCGTGCGAAGCCGGGGCGGGCCGCTAGTCATTAATAAATTAAGTGCAAGAGAGCACCGTCGCGTCTCATTTACTTTAGTCGTATTTGTACCCGACAATATTAGCACCACTGCCGAACTAAAATACTTTTTACAACAATAACTATCGATTGGACATTATAGGTATTACTTACAGGAGATCAAAATTAAACAAATTATTAACGATTTATGTATCGTGTCACGAATCAGAGACTAATTATGGTAAATCATCGTCAAATCGTACTAATATTATAAATGCGAAAGTGTGTGAGTGTGGATGTATGTATGTATGTATGTTTGTTACTCCTTCACGCAAACACTACTGAACGGATTTGGATGAAATTTGGAACACAGATAGATTATAACCGGGATTAACATATAGGATACTTTTTAACCCGATAATCGCGAAATTTTTGCTAAGTTAAAATACTACGCGGATGAAGTCGCGGGGCACAGCTAGTATGATATATACTCATACAGAATTATGTACAAAACCTAATTAAATAGTTGTCTAGTAACTTTCAAATTAATTAAGTATAATATTATCTCAAAATTTGAACTAACCGAACTAACGATATATAAATTAATATTAAAAGGTCAATAGGTATAGGCATATCATAATATATAATCAGCAGTAGATCTGTATCAATTGCGGCTAACCGAGAAAATACTAGACAAGGTTATACACATTTCAAAAAGCCAGAGTATACAGGATGAATCCGAAAACGTTGCCAATATTTGAAACTGTGACTACACATGTGATTCAGGATTTTAAGAACACTAATCGAAATTATACTAACCGTTTTATTATAAACCTGAAAATACCATGTGGTTTTAAATACCGAAACATTATTTTCATAGTGAATAGGTAATGGGTTTCATAGTTATTCTTGTTCTGATTATTTGCTTTTGAACAATCAATGAAGTCTTGTGTTATTTTGAGTTTACTTTATTATTATTAATCGATTCGTTAATTCATGATCTTTAAGAAAAGTAGTTTAAAATATTGCCCGCAATATCGAAATCAGCCTGTGTATTTAAACAAGGACATAACCTACGCAAATTAGTAAATAAATATTGCATGTGTAAATAATTAAGTAAACGGAACTGATAGTATAAAAATAATATCTATTATATTATTATATGAATTTGAATTAATTAATATAACGCAATTAAAATGGTCCATTTTACATTAATGGTGCTAATACAAATGGTAATTAGTTGAAAAAACTAAACTAAAGGTTGTCCTGCTCATGATCGTACTGTATGAGCGAGGTAACAATAATTTAGTTCCGTCGTAATTTATAGACAACAAAATAAGTACTTAGCAATGTTGTATGTAATTTAGTATTTGTGTATCTATTACATATTGTAAATATATCTAGATCTAATTATGTCTAGTAGCTACTTATCAAAACAAATGGGTAATAGCAATAATTAAAATAGCCAATACTTTCTGGATTAATGTCAGTAGTTTAGTTTACGGAAATTATTTTGCAATTGGTAAAATGGAAAATGAATATTTGGTAATTATACTTAACAATTATTAAATTAATCTCGAACATCATTTCCATGAATGTTATTATAGTTAATAATTCTTTTATTATCATCCAAAGCTGTGGCACGGTATCAATTTAAGATTTGTTATCTATGTTTGCGTTAATCAAATTAGTTATCTGCCATTAAAACCGCTATACCTATTAAAATACTTAGAATTAGACTTATTTTGTAACAAGACATCATAAATAGGTACTCAGTTGCTAAATAAACCTACTTATATGATTTGACAGTATATTATATTAAAAAATGGATATCACGATGGAAGACTTTTCCAACATCTTATATAGATAGTAATTGAATGTGCAAAACAACATTTAAGTTAACATATAAATAAATATAAAAGAAACAACAATTATGTAATGCGCAAGTGTTGAGATTTTAGTAATATAGGGTTCCGTTTGATTATTTAGAATACATAAACCTTTTGAGACTCGGGAATCATAAACATTTTTATTTTCAATGCGCCTGTGCAATTTATTCTTTTTTGTTTAGGTTCTTATCTATATTATTGCAGATAAGTTATTAGTTATTTATATGCTATAGATATTCACACATAGGTACAGTTTAATTGCACGCTATTGTTAGTTTTTGAACACTGTTAAGAATGGGTAAGTGTACGGTAAACTGAACTGTCACTAAATTGTCATTAAAATACAGAAATAAGTCGGACAACGCAACTTTGCCGTTTATTTAGCAACATACCAAGTTAACTTACATGGCATCTTAGTACATAAATGGTATCGATGACTACCTATCTACTACAAGAAAAAAAACTAGATAAATATTTTCTTCAGTTTGGTACAGCTGCTTGATATAGAGTTATTGGACCAAAGGTCACAATCAAAGCTTTTCTTCATTTCCATTTATCTCTTTATTTACAGGACTTTCAACTGGGTACACTATATTACATTCAAAAACTTTATAATACAAACAAAGAAAATAATTTTTCTCAAAGTTACCATCACAACAATCTTTAGCATTTACTAAGGCACCATACAAAATATCGTGCAATATAAAAAATAACATTATTTGCTATTTTAATACGTAACTAAAATAATTAGCATATTGTTGGATTGACAGGCACTTCCGTGATACGGAACCTTCACATTCAGTCTCCAACGCAATCCTGACCAGTTTCTTGTTAAAATACATATTGTTTTTGTGTATATTCTCGGAAATTTGTGTGTTTTAGAACGAGGAAAATTCAAAAGTCACGTGTTTTTATTACATCGCGCATACATTTATAGTTATTTAAAAAAAACGTGCAAATTGATTGCCGTTTGTATTTACTAGGAATTTGCCGAGATACTTAATGATTTCTTTATACATCACTATTTATAGGTGGTAACGGTGGTAGAGCCAATTGACTACATCTCTAACACCGATTGCGTCGACCGCGGTAGTACCACCCTCTAACAGAAGATTAGCGTAATGGAGGTGACTAATCATACTAATATTATAAAGAGGAAAACTTTGTTTGTTTGATTGTAATGAATAGGCTCCGAAACTACTGAACCGATTTGAAAAATCCTTTCACTGTTGGGAAGCTACACTATCCCCGGGTGACATGACAGGCTATATTATATTAAAAAAAAAATAGGGATCCTTACTAAAACTCCAATAATGTAACCGTAATGTACCCGTGCGAAGCCGGGGCGGGCCGCTAGTGATAAATAAAATAATAAATATCGCCCGACTGACACACCAAATGTATGGTCCCAACCTAAGCAAAGCTTGTACTATGAGTACCGTACAATGGACTGGGGGCGATCCCAGTGACACCCATACCTGGGCAAATTACGAAAAGCCATTTCCGAAATTTGCCCCGGCGGGAATCGAACCCGCAACCACGATGTGCAGTGAGCCGAGCGGCCTACGCTCGAACCACTGCGCCAAACGGTCGTCAATGTAATGTAATAATGTGTGGGAACAATAGAACTGTATTAGTAAAAAAATACATGAACTAGTATGAATAAAACTGATAATTGGTTATAACAGTGAAATTATATCAAAAATAATAGTTGATATCAAATTAATAAACCTGTGCACAAAATATCGCTATTGTTTGACATTAGTCATAATCATTTCATCCCTATACTTCGATATGAATTTATTATCGTGCACACCCGTGATATATGGCCAGCAAAATCATTAATTAATAATTATTATTTCATGCAACATCCCTAAATGGAGAACGCATTAAAAACGAAAACCGACCACGAAAATGCGTTGCGAGAAAAATTCGTCCTCAAAACGTCGGATAAGGTCGCTCGTTCCGTTCATTCGGTCACTCATTCATTCATTCATCGGTCAGGATTTCGACCGGAAGCGGCCCTTATCAGGCGGCGGAGGTGACGTCACAGCACCTCGAGCACAATCAATGTGAGTCGGACGTGATTGTTATATAAATAGAAGGTTTTTTTTCTTCAACTTGAGTAAAACAATGCGAAACGGGAAATGTTTCAGTTCACGTTATAATAAACAAGACTGTAATTTGCTGGAGGAAGTTATAATTCTGTTAATTCTTGTTAATAAACACATTTAACTTACAAAACAATGTAACTTATTATACTAAAAACATACATTTGGAATAACAGGATTCCAAATATAAACAAATATATAAAATAACTGGGTAGGTAGTTTTCCGTTTTCTTTTTCCAAAGTTTCGCCTCTCAAATAATCTATATTCAATACCAATAATATCTATTATCGTTTGGACAATACATTATATTGCCCATATAAAAATTCTTATAAAAAGATTACACGGGCCGCCATAGAAACAGTACAACATGGATAATATTTAAATATACTCACGACGCTAACTGGAAACTCGTACGTGTGTCATATATAACCCTCCAATTGTAATTCCAAAAGCCTTTCCAATAAAAAACACATTTCCTAATTTACTCGGCCTGTACGTAAGTGCCGAGTATTGTGTACCTACGAACAATGGAATTGACTCATATGACGTGATTCATTCAAATATCGAACGCTTAAACGATTTCGATTGAACAATTTTTCGATTTTCAAAAATGTTATAACATTTCCATTTTGAATTAGGTTTTCATTTTTAAATTGGGATTTTTCTTTAATATTTAAATTTCAATTTTTTAAAGTTCTACCTTTAAATAGCGTCAATTAGAAACTTATTAGTCTTATAAGTCATTGCTAAAACAGTTTAAAATGCAATTTTATTTTGTACTAGCGGCCCGGCTTCGCACGGGTGCATTACGGTTACATTATTGGAGTTTTAGTAAGGATCCCTAATTTTTTTTAAATATAATACAGCCTATGTCACCCGGCGATAGTGTAGCTTCCCAACAGTGAAAGAACTTTTCAAATCGGTTCAGTAGTTTCGGAGCCTATTCATTACAATCAAACAAACAAAGTTTTCCTCTTTATAATATTAGTATGATTCATCAAATTTTGAAAATAATAAAAATAATTATATTATAATGCGATCTCCTGTGTTCAATTATGTTGTCTTCTTCAAACTAAACTATAGGACACACCTAAAAACGTCGACATCTTACTGATTTAATGCGGTCGTCAGAAGGACAGATATATAGTTAAGTTTGTGTACCAACAGTATTAGCACCATTATCTATCTAATTAATCTTCTTTCTCTTACCAGATATATGATAGCACATTTATGATATATTTTGCAAAAAAAACCTACTCCAACGACCGTTATTCGACTTGTCCATATGAGGAGCTTCGTCAGTCTGTCTGTCTGTCATGTCGCCGTATAAGGGTTATATTAGCCATTTACAATTGTAAATAAGCAATTTATTTATTGGCTAGCTTTTAATTTGTGGTATAAAATGGTAATAATTATATTTGATGTTGATACTTCTAGACGGCTCGGTGGAAATGTTGTGGTCATTTGGTTGTTTGAGTTTGATTGATTAAGAAGTTTATTTAGACTTTTTAGCTGTATAAAGGTTGATTATAACTCTTTACTGTCAATTATAGATTTGTTTTACAGTCATCATGAATACTTTTAATTAATATTTTTGAACTTTATAACACTTATCATATACCTAGTTTAAAATGTTTTTATAAACCCTATCAGGTGTACGTCTCTCCCTACTTATGTAGAGTGAAAAACATTTAGTTTCAATAGGTAGGTAGGTACCTATCTATTTATAAAATTAACATAGGTAAGTACAATTAATTATGACAAATCATTTAGGTTCGCGATAAAACATAATTTTAAATTAATTCGTTATCCAAATAGACTCTTAACAACTTTATGTAACATGGCCAATAAAAATGCAAATGTATTTTTGTAGACTTTACATAAATAAAGCCGTAAACCTAGTTCAATACCGGTTTTTAGATCTATTTCTTTTTACTTTTTAAATTTTACTATGTGTGACTTGTTATAACAAATTACCTAACTATATAAAAGTAGAACAATTGATTTTCAGAAGCATTTATGTATTCTCTTATACAGAAATATGTCGTCGCATAATTATCATAATAAACGGACACATTGCAAAATCGTGCATTACTCCCATCCCTCTCTTAAGACACCCCGTCCCTCTCATCACACATGCAGTTGCCGTGAACCAATTAGCGAACAATTTTCACTCTTTTTACCGAAAGATAAGATCCAATTTGCGTTAAGCAAACAAAGTTCAGAACAACAGCTGCGCTTATGTCCTACAAAGTAATCGGAACCTTGTCCACATATTGTAGAGCTTATTTTCGCTTGCACGGCCGGAATCAATGAGGCACTCGCGATGAAATGCGAAATGGATTATTTTTTCAAAAATGGAATTAAGAAGAGACAATAACGTTCATTGTTTTTAAAGATGGCGGACGGGACGGGTTCAAATATGAGATTATTACTTGTTTGTATCGCTTATGATAATTTTATATCCCACAAAGGGACAATAGCGACTTTATATTAATGCGAAATTGTAGTTACGAAAACGGAAATCCATCTTGTTATTCCGGTTGCTAACACAAAAAGAGTAATAAAATTGTCTTTCAAAAGCCGGAAACGCGGTGTAGAGCTTCTTTCTCCGCTCTAACTCAATTTAACGCGGCAAAGTTCTTTACAAAATAACAAGATTATTTTTCGCGGGTTAACTACGCGAGCAAACGTCAAATATTTTTTACGATATCGGAATTTTTATTACAATTTTAGATACTTCACTTTGATTGGGCGATCCTATTATAAAAAAATAATCAAATTTCACTCGTGCGCCTACCGAATTTTATTAGAATCAAACATTTTGTTTTTATGTGGTTATAAAAAACATGAACTTGGATACACGCGATTGCGGAAACGATCAAACGGTTTCACGGATACCTACTGTATAATAAGCGTTTTCATTAATTTACTGTTTTTCAATTATTTTAATACATAAAATATTTTATTATAGCTACGATAAACAGAGACATATTGATTTATTGCATGGGAATATCTACTGCTGTTTTAAAAGCTGTAGAATCGTTGTAGGCTTTCAAATGTAATTTAAAAAAAAACTTTCTCTTTTTATCATTCAGCATCCTCATCAGCCAATAACAAAACAATTCGAATTTAAAAATCGAACAATCATTCCATAGAGCGGAGGAGCGGCCAGCTGCGATATAGATTAGTGACGTGTCACACGCTTCCAGAAAGCTGAATAGTGCGTTACGAGTCATTTAAATAGAGCAGTCCCTCAATTGGGGTTAATTCTCGTATTTAAGGAATATGTGGAGTTTAATTATGAGAACGAGCGGCTGGCGGCGTGGCGCAACATATTTTAAATATCTCGAAGATTGATTAGTTCACTCAAGATGTAGGTATAAGGAAAATAACCACCGTATCTAGAATACAACCGAAATGTCAGATTTAAGTGAAATCTCATTTGATAAGGAGCACAATAAATTCAATTTGCGAGCGCCAAATACCTACCTAGTTTCGGCCCGTTAAAACTTTCAAATCGATCCGGAAACTTCAAATTCTAATAACATAAAGAGCACGTTTGCTATCTACTTACATCACAAGACTCGTTTCGACTTTTTACCGAATCGTGATCCGACTTTTTGTGGAGAACACATATTCAGATGTGTAATGACCAATCTCCGGGCGTCGAACAAAAAAAGAGAGATCATTCGAGGCATTAATGCATCAGTTACTAAACCGTCAGACGCATGCTCTTGCGCATCCTTAACGCATTCATAATAAGAACAAGAAGTTCCATTTTCAAACGGACGAATTACAAACACGGGGAGCATTCCATCTTCAAATGTTACATTCGGTTCATATTCAAATTTCTGTTTTGAAAATAGAACGAGAATGATTCTTTATGATGCGTTCGAAAGTAGGGATGACCAATTTAAAGTTCAAAATAATCTTTTAATAGAAAATTATGACGTTTATTAGTTTTAGTGGTACTTTATCTTATTAGGAAAGTATTAAACATGTTAGCCAATCTCATTGACTGGTATAGTTATTGACTGATTATAATTAGAATTAATTTATGTCTCATTGGCGGTTATTAGTTAATCATAAAGTCGGATAGTAGCTCTTACGTAGGTGTTATATAGCGGTATGCAAACATGTGTTTAAAGAAGTCATAAATACGATATAAGATGCCAATACTTGTTTGTATTGATTACGTAATTCAATGATTGATCGGTATTTTTAGTTCCATTTACATTATTTCCGTTTCAATTTAACAACACGTCATTTAAAAATGTTTATAGAAAATGGATTGCGCTCTACTTAAAATACATATTGTGTTCAATATTTTTTATTGACATTTTTTTTTCTGAAATTTAAAGTGAGTGACCAGTGTTATTTCATTATTATTATGAAAAGAGTTCCCCATCACTAAGCCAATCTCCAAAATGTGAGTCATTGTTTTTTTTTTCAAGCCATCATTCGACACTAACAGGAAATTAGATAAATACCGAGAAAACATTCTCAATTCAAAACTTCAAATGTAGAGTGACAACAAAATTGTCCAACGACGCGTCCAATCCTACTAATATTATAAATGCGAAAGTTTGTGAGTGTGGATGTATGTATGTATGTATGTATGTATGTATGAATGTATGTATGTATGTATGTTTGTTACTCCTTCACGCAAAAACTACTGAACGGATTTGGATGAAATTTGGAACACAGATAGATTATAACCGGGATTAACATATAGGATACTTTTTAACCCAATAATCCAATACTACGCGGATGAAGTCGCGGGGCACAGCTAGTTGATTATAATTAAAAAAATATTCAGTTCGACAAACACGGGGGCGTTCTTGACACGCAATAAATTCTTTATACATTTTTAATTAAGTTCAAAACATTGTGGAGACTAGTCCATACCGCGGCCGGGGTCAACACACTTGGAAAATATAACTGCCGAGTTAAATTGACCTCTCGGCGCGTACTGGTAGTTAAGAGTTACGGTTCAACATAGACCGGACGGTCCGTATCCACACACAGCGTGGTCACCCATCAATCAATAGGATCATATCGCCGCCGAAACGAGCCAACCACGTCTAACATTATGATTTTATAAGTTTGAGTAATATTTTATTTAAATTTTCGGTTGATTGAATGTTTCGCTTTGGAACGCTGCGGTTTTACGAGTTTAGAAAAGAACTAAATAGCTAATGATTAATAATAGGTAGGTACAATTTGCAATTCAAATACTTGTGTGAAATAAAACAACTGACATTCGGATTTGATAGTTCACCACACAGCAAGCTCGCCGTTACCCAGGCAAATACTCCTTCGTTTTTAATGATTCCCTAGTAACTGTACATATAATTTAAATTGTTAAAGTACAGTGGTATCTATTATCTTCTCGCGTCTATCTTGACTATGTTTAAAGAATCACGGACACCATGAGAATACTGGTTGTGTGATGAACCTCAAAAAAAAGAAAAAAAAAATGATTTGTGGTATATCGAGATGTATTCCAGCGCTCGCCCGCCATAATCCATCTCGAGCTGTTCGATATTTGAATACGTTCGAATTTGGAACGCGCAGTAACACGAACTCGGTTTGGCTCGTTTTTCAATTGCTTCACTTATATTTTAGAAACGGATTCGAGATAAGAATTCCGTTTCATTTTAAAAATGTTTACGACGTTTTCTAAGATGATTCTTTTACATTGCAACTGGAAAATGTTACAATATTATGTACTTACCTATAACATTTCGTTTTACAAACTTTTAATAATGGAGAAGTTAGACTAGGCTTCTGAAAGTGGATGGTAGTAGGTAGGCGACACATTTTAGTTTATTTGGACTGAATGTAAAACATTTCCAATATGTTGGTAATGAGGCAAGTAAAGTACCAACTCATCCAACTCTACATCACGAATTTCATCAGAAATATAGAATTGTAATCTCATGTAATAAAATGGTACCTTCACGCTACGAAATAAAGGAAAAATCATAAATCGGTAATCCATAAAAATTTACCCAAAATTAAATTTAAAAATTTCACACGCATATCTTTCCACGTCTAGACGTTTTTTAGTGTCCAATAAATCGTCTAGCCATTGTATTGTCATTATACGATTGGCGTATGAAAGGTGTGATAGAGAAATCGGCCGTTCTTGTCATTCAACACGCGTGGCGTGTTACGTAACCGGCGTATTGTGTACGCTGCGGCCCGGCACGCGCCACGCAGCGTATTATCAATGGCCCGCGCGGGGTGGCCGCCGGATTCCTTCACTTTGTAATACGCAAATGAAAAATAATAGATTATAATGCTAATGCACGGTTCTGGAATACATTGAACGGTCGGTTGGCGGGCGATTTGAAAATGGAATGTGTTAGTTGTAATTTTTTGAATTGGTGTTCCATTTTTGAAAGCATTCCACTGTTTACAGGGTACGAAGGAATTTTCTGATGTTTTTTTAGATCAACTAAGGACAGCTTTCTTGCTCAACCTAGTCGTATACAATTACTAACAATGTTACTAAGTAACAGTCTAGTTTTAACTATCACATCTGCATTTCAAAGCGTGTGCTCAAATTAGTACCAATTTCCTTACTATGTGCCTTCGTGAGGTCACATCTTAAGACAATGCTCAATGAAGTCGCGGAGGGGGGAGGTGCTAGACCCTCGGAGGGTAATTATTCGCTGCTAGCTCGAGGACCACGCCCGCCATTGTGGCGATAAACACGGGCTTTAACAGTGACTCTGAGGTCTGGTGACGTGCTATATTGGGCACAAATGCAGTCAACATGACAACAAAGTTCTACAACGTTTATGTAAAAACGAAATGAAATTTATATCTCAACAAATTACACACTACTTCTTGCTTACTATACTACCTAACATAAATATTTAAAAGTTATATTTTAGTTTTTTTTAAATTAGAATGCATTCTGGCTGGTCTGATTAATCACATTCTTACACACAAACCAATTCCAATTTTAAATTTCAAATTCAAAAACTATTTCGTTTTTTAAATTCAGAACATCGCAACTCTTATCTTTAGTAGACTAATTACACATTTTTACTTTCATTCATCCAACTCTGAAACCACTCCACAAATAAATCTAAAACATAACATAAAGAACGGTCGCGTCTTAAAATACATTCCGGGATTATAACACAATTACCTACACCACGAAATATGAAGGGTAGCCGTAAAAGTATTAACCATTCGTCCGTCTGCTTGAAACACATCAATATAACTTATCTCGATTGAAACCACTCAAAACGTCTATTTTTAAGCTAAAACCGACGGTTGGACGGCGCGGGGGCAAATGTAAAAATCCCCTCGTATCTCCGTACATCGTTAGATCTGGAATGATTGATTTTATTACGCCGCACCGGATCGACGTTTTAAAATTATTATGTAGGTACGGGAATATTGGTTTTTAGAATTCAGAATGAAAGAAAAATAGGTTGGGCGGGTGTCGGCAGTAGATAGTTAGCTAAGATGGATTTACTATACGTCGGCTCGGGTGCTGAATGTGTTGCTATAGCTGACGAAGCGTATGCGATAATGGGATAGTAGGACTTGGACAAAAAATATGGATATTTTTTCAAGAATCCTTACTAGTTGACTCTACATTTTTTTGGAACGTGGGGAATGCCGGACTAAGACGGGCCAACAGAACACTTTCGCAACCACATCAGTAGTTGACTCAATCTATTGTTAAGAACTTTGAACATTATATTTTGACATAGATTCCATTGGTAGGTAGTACACAAACTAAATATGGGAACTAAACTTAATGTAGCCGTTCTTCTCCCGGTCATGATATATGAGCAATACAACAATATTTATTTATTATGAATGTCAAATTGAGGTTTCACTTTTGTCGTAAATATCCACCGAGCACGTTTGTCAATGTTTCTTGGGTTTTTTAAATCCTTCTCAGAATCCGGCATTTAGTGATGACGTAGGTAGGTACTTTGGGAATCAAATAACACACTCTATTGTCATCTCCCATCACGTTCGAGTTCCGTAGGTATTCGCCGCGCCGCGCACGAATTAGGGAAACAATGGCAGGCAAATTACAAAGAATTAGGCGAAATTATTGGCTTTGTGTGTTATTTGTGATTATGATATGATACTTTTACTCACGACGACAGACCTCGGAATGAATATCGTAGCATATTATTCGAATAATTATTTGAATATGTAAGTACCTACAGGGAATATGAACGCATTCATGACAGATCAAAAAAAAATCACTAGTAGAGACATTCCAAACACAAAATTCGTTTCCTACCTAAAAATTAAAACTCTTTATAAAAAAAAAAATTCACAAACAACATTCTTAGTTTAAAATTTGCAGTTATTCATAACAAATGTAACTTGTATTTTTTTATTTAAGTCAGTAGGAATGGAGCCGCTTTGCTACCTAATAAAAAAGGTGTTACACGTTATGCAATGACGCATCACGCAAAAATTTCCCCACTTTTCATATCAACTCGCGGGCAATCTTCAGCGAACAGTAAAAAACACGATAAAACAATATTATCCACATAACCGTAAAGCTTTTCGTCTGACAACGTTTACTCATAAACGTTGGAACAAATAAACAGTCGTGAGTTAGTCATCGCATCGACGTCTGTTCTTCTCAATATCGGGAAGACATCTGGTGTAGATGTGATGCACGCTGTGTGAATTATTATCTTGTATGTTTTAAATAAAAAATATTGAAGTTAAATGTTTTTGAAAAGTAAATCGAAAATAAAAGTATATGTTGCTCAATCAAATCGTACTTGAAGTCTTTATAATTTAATAAACTAAGTAATAACCATGTATGTAGTAGTCAGTATTCACAAAACGCGATTCAAATGTTTAAAAACTTGTGATTCTGCAAATGCAGTGGGTTTCGTTCGCTGATAATAACTGCATTTAAAAGACTAAATAATTACAAGATATTTGATGTTAACCAAGTTAATTTATTATATTAACCTGTCCGTAATGGTCACTAATTCCGTTCTGGAGCTTTATAATGTTTTTGACACCGAACATAATTAAATAACCTCGGAGGCTAAGCTACATGCTCGGGAGGTGAGAAACTCAATAATTCATTTAAAATCGGGAAAAGTAATTAATAATTTATATAAAAAATATCTCGCTCGCTCTGTGGAATCGATTTTCAATAAAATGAATATTCGTGTTTGGGCGGCGACACCGAGCGCACTCAATCACCATCCGCCGGTTCGTTTATGAATCTGGAATTTGACCGTTTTTAGCCCCATTCCACGGCACCAAATTAAAAATGTAAGAATTCTCGCTTGCAAAAGGAATTTATATTTTATTTCATTTCATTAAATCCGCCATCTTTTGTTTCCACGGCCCGTTCCGATCGGAATTCATATTTTTCTGTGTTTTGTTTCGGTTTGCGAGACGGCGTATTGTTTTATTGTTATGTCCGTTCTAAATGTTTCGTTTCTCGTTTCGGCCCGAGTATTAATTATTTTCTTATTTTTGATGAATGCGTCCGGAGAATTTTGGGACGACTTTTACGGACGATTAAGGGTCCACGATAATAATTCGCCATTTGGAAGCTCAATCACGATTTTCATTATAATTCCGCTGGTTATTATTATTTTTTTGGATCGGACGATCTCCGAGTGAAATCACGGTTGCCAGTCAAGATTAGACCGCGGCCGACCGAATACTTACTATGCTTAAACTATTAAACGCAACGTCGAATCCGAACAGACAGAGATACGTATCGTTTACCGAAAATAATACCAGCCGTAATCTGACATTCTCATACGAGTGTTGGAAGCGTTACGCAAGTGACTTTCCGCCTTCCGACAACAACCAGGGATTATTTGTTACTCATCAATCTTAAATAGACACGGCGACTCCATTGTTCTCGTGACATTTAGACGAATTTATAAATATCACCGGCGAACAAATTCTGACACTCGCACGTTATTTATAATTTAATTAATACGCGCGCCGAGCATTATTTGAAACAATTTAAAATTGGAACGCAATATGCTACCGGTGATGCGAGTGTCAATTTACAAAAAAGGATTCCGTTTTTTAAATATTATTACCGTTATTGAAAGTTGGTACAATCGGATGTTCCGTGTCTATTTTGGAATGAAATACAATGTATAATAATAATTTATTCCAAATTCAATTTGAAACATGCGTGCATAAAATCAGTATAGTGCGCATTTCTAATTGTTCGCCGCTCGTTGGCATTTTGGCATACGCTAGCTTGGCCGATACATTTTCGTATTTCGCTTTGTATGCGAATTTAGAAAAGCGGTTTATTTTGCTTTCTTTCTTGACGGCCCGCCGTTATTGTGTGTAAATGTAATTGTTGCGCCGTCTGGTTATTGCTGTAAATATGACCGGCGATGGATAGTTTCGTTTCGCGATATCAGTAAAGCTGAATGTCCACGGGTTGGGTGATAAATAAATCTGTACTTTAACTTTATAACTAATATTACGGTTTTATCTATTCCCATAAAGTACTTGTTTGTATAGCTATAGCAAGCGCAACCTACACTAGATAACGTGTCTACATAAAATGTGAAAACTGTAATCTATCTCCATTTCGTTACTACAACAATTGAATTAAAAAATGATAACTTTTAACACCAACTGACCACATCGTTGGAGACCACATTTTATTCAAATTTATTCGAGAATTATCAGGTGATCTTAAACCTTTGTTGATGTAAATCACTCCTTGATTGTTTAGAAATTTAGGATCTTTAAATTAATAAAACAGTGCAAATTAATGTATTTAATGGTATCCCAGTAGCTTCTAGAGTAGAGTTCTTATTATATTATAAGTTTAAGTAGGTAGGTACTTCGTTCAGTCAGCCTATTAGATTATAGTCAGCCAAATATTAGATTTATATTTGGGTTGCGTAAATATGATCATGTGTCTCACTTTCGGACTAAGCTTAAATGGCTTCCTATTCGTCTTCGCCGTAACGCTCACATCCTATCCTTTCTGTACACCATACTGTTTAATCCTTCTTCCCCACGCTATCTCAAGGAACGCTTTCAATTCCTTCACACCTCAAATCTGTATTCCTTAAGGTCAAGCGATAACCTCTCTCTTGTTATGCCTTCCCACACCAGTTCCTTCTATGATGGTTCCTTCACTGTCGAAGCAGTCCGCCTCTGGAATTCTTTACCGGTCTCTATCAGAAACGCTCCTTCCTTACACATTTTCAAAGACCAGGTAAAGAAATTATTTCTTTCTCCATAATTACTGCTTCATAATGATTTGTTTATTATTTATTTTGTCTGTGTCTAAACTGTTGCGTGCTAGTATCTTCATTTAGCCATTATGTAGTAGGTATAAGTATATGTCATATTATTTTCTTGTTTATTTAATGTAATGTATATGTTTATAAGTTAATTTTATGTAAGTACACCCCCGTATTATTGTTCTTTAGATCCTCTCCATCCTAAGGTTGCCTGGTAGAGATCACTTTTAGTGATAAGGCCGCCCATTTTCCACTTTCTGTGTAAATTATTTAATAATTTGTAAAAATTCTGTCTTCTAGTGGTGGACTAATAAAGAGTTATCTCTAATCCTATCTCATGTTCCTAATATCTTCACCACTAGTGGGCAATCAGCTTTAACGTTACGACTCCAACCGCGACTCGTCGATGTCATAAATTGCCCGTGAACTGTTTATTAATGGCCCCACTTGACATTTCCACCATTTTATAGCAGAAATTTCGTGCCTTTTGATTATGTATGTGCATTAACTTTAACAATGCTGTTTTTAAAACTGTGAGATCTGTAACCGAAGTATATTTAACGGTTTTATATGGGTGAACGTTTTTGTTCAAACGTTGTTTACTTTTGTTTAGACAGTAGCTTGATGAAGTAGATAATAAATATATCTAATTAAGCATATTAATTTTTGCGAAAAAAATGCAATGAATGGTCAATAAAAATAATTTATGACTAAGGACTCGCATAAATTACACAACACAACTCTTTCCGATTTTAATTTTTTTTGTTCCATTTTCAAACTCTACATTTAAATATTCAAATATACCAACCTAAATAACTTAAAAAAACGCTGTTTGTTTACAAAGATTAAATATTCAAGTAAATATGAATTATTGCAGTCTATTTTAGAAACTTGGAATGACTAAATGAAAAATGTCGCGCTCAACTCAATTGACGCATAGCGGGCTGCTACACAGAAATGCAAGTAAACAGAAATTGCATTGCTCGCATCGTATTGCAACTGTGCCAATGTTACATATTGCCAAAATTTTTGCGACGTCCCCGCGGATTTATGGGCTTAGCTGAGACTACATAAATTTAATATAGAAAACAAAATTACCTATACCTACACATTTTACAACTATGATTCCTTATTATGTTAAAGTTGTATGTACCAAGTTACCTGAAGTACTTACCTATACATATTCTGTTATTTCATTTTGTGTTAAGTGCGTTTTGATGGGTCAGCCAGACGGTAGACGGGTTATAATGAGAGTCGTTAGGAAGTGTTTCAGCCGAAGCGCTATTATATTATCTGAGGTGTCGTCTGTGCCGTGAAACAGACAGAATGTCCATTAAAATTATCTGCGTGTAAATAATCATGTGATTCCAGGTAGCCTCGTAACAGCACCCGTTCGCGGTAATCAGATCAATGTTGTGTCACGTCTGATTTTTATTCATTGTTATTAAAGTTCGATATTTAAATTCAAAATAAACAAAATATAATGAAGTTCGAATTTCAAAATTTAATTTAATATTTTATGATGTTGAATCATAAGTTTGTTATTGAATAAAAGAAAATGGATATTCTAATTTCGAAGGCTTTACGTTCCGTTCCAGCCAATAACACTGGTCGGGATGAACAAGCATTCAGATAATAATGTACAGTACTAGAATTAATTCTAACTAAACTGCAGCGTGCAGGCTCGAAATAGGGCGCGTTTGCAGCAATTATTTTAGCTCTGTCTTTCTGAAAATTGGCAGCCGTGTGAGATCTTTTGCGGCCGGTATTCGGTTGGGAAACTGTTGTACCAGCGACCAGCTCAGCGAGAACCACGATGCGCCCTCGGTTCGCCCGCTTTTGTTAGAAAACCACTCAAAGGCGATATGTCAGTAGAATCTGGACGTGCTTTATAAATAAAGTGCCATGATATGCGAATAATAGGTAAGTCTGTCCGTCAGAGTGCGTTCGACATGCGTAGTGTAACCGCTATTTTATTTTGGTCTAACTTGCGTTGGCTCCGCTTCGTATTGCTGTCGATTTTCATTTGTTATTTTAATTAATGATGGTAGATTAAAATTCAATAAATTATTGATGGTTATGTCCTGACTGGTACGTGTCCACTGCTGGGCGCGGGCCTCCCCTTGATGCGAAAGGGATTCAGCTTAACTAGCCCCACACTGGTTCTGATGTGCGGGTTGGCCGTTTGCAAGTCTTTCGAAGATTAGTTAGATTTTCTAAGGCTTTCCTTAATTTTAAGCAAGTGATAATCATTATTGATATTATGTATCATATTTAAATTTTGACTGAACCTTGAGTATGTAAGACGCTATCACTGTTTCATTAAAAAGGGAGTTCAGAAATAATAAATGATTATAAATCCTCTGTACCCATGTATGTATGCAATTCAGAAGAAACCTAATAATAAAATACTTAATGATAAAAATATAAATATAGGTACCTACTAGTTTCATAAAATAATGTGCGCTATTAATTTCTGCTACAATTTAATACCATAGAGAGAAATCGTACAAAAAAAGCCAGCCAACGCCGTCGCGCGCTGAAAATTTACATTTGTAATCAAAGCCATTAACGTCGACAATAAAATGCATTGACATGCGCGGGAAAAGAACGGAGCTATCGCAGCAGAGCGAGGCGGAAGCTCCTCGCGGAGTCTCGCCAGACACAATAGCGGCGCGTGCACCGAGCGAATGAGACTGATGTATTTAAACAGAGAGAGATGGGCGTATTTTCGTAGGCGCCGCTTCGATTCAATAATAGGTGCGTTCGGATTTTATGCGTTTGCGAAAAATGCACTCAGATTTATCGTTTCGCTTTCCGCGTACTCTGTTATAGTGTATCACAGACACTGTATTTTTATTGTTTCGAACGTATTATTTTATGTGGATAGCTTTTATTGCGACTTACTTACTCCGCTTAGACATAGGTGCATTCAATCACACTGAATTACCTTAGAATATAAAATAAAGAAATAATTTACCTACCTACAGATTAAATATTTAAATTATTACTTACCTTTCAGCGTTGATGCGTTCTTAATTTAGAAATGAATTTATGCTAAATCACTCTAGCCATAATTTACATTTTTGTTACTAATAAGTAGATTTAGAACTAGGTAAATGAAAGCAGACTTGGGATTTATCTAACCCAAAAAATAAGTCGGCAATAAGATATTAAGCAATTACTTACCCACTAAGTTATTGTAATGAGCTAATAAATATTCAAATAATATGAAAACAAAACCGCAATGAAGATGGACGGCATTCCGTCATTCTAATAAATTTGATGCGCGTTTTAAAAAACAATACAATAACTCCAAACGCACCGAGCATACAAAGTGCGCGCGCAACATAACAGAGTGGGGGACAGGTGCCCGCGCGCGCATTCCCGCGCGTTGTGCGAAAACGAGAAACGCCGATTAAAATGAAATACGCGACGTAGACGCAGGTTAATTAATATTATGCACTATTTCAGGTCGACCGACGAAATATTGGTGTAATTTATGCGTCTGAATGCACAGACTTAATTTCTGATTGACGTAGACCCTTGTTGTTTTAACTATCTAATTCAAATGAAAATTATTTGTAAAACCACTTTGCCTTGTATCTTTTGAGTCGAATGAACAAATCAGACAGCTATAATTTCTTATAGCCCGATTCCTTTCTTCAAAATAAGTTCTGAAACAAAAACCAACAAATACTTATTTGAAGTTTGGTTGATATATTTTTTTCTATAATGGCGGAATACTTCATACGGGGTGGAAACATAAGGAAATTCCATTCCAAGCAGAAAGCAAATACGCCATTACCTATAAGTAGACAATTTGATCGTACACCGCAATAAAATATTGACACAAACATCATTAGCCGACCACTGGTACACGTAACATTTGTGAATTGTTACATTCGGAATAACAAAACGTATCTCCGCAAATAGCCGGACGTCTGCGCCGCGTTCGATTGCAGTCCAGTCCAACACAATCCACATCATGTAATACGAGTTTGCACAAAATTGGAATAATGGCAGTCGAATAAGAATAAGAGCACCTAATTGAATTTCACAATTTGAAATTTTAAATTTTAAATTCGGAATCAATTGTAATGTTATGAAATATTTCGTTCGTACAATTAAATTTTGAAATTCGAATAGTGTTTTTGAAAAAGAGCAACATTTTAGTTAATTCGAAATTTGAAATTTGTTTCTAATAATTATTTGCAAATACACAATTTAATGGTTAACTAACCACATGCTCCAGCGAAAACCTAGGAAAAATATTAGCAAGCTAATCGATGCTTTATTCCCTTTAAATAGAGCGTAAAACAGATTGTGGAAAGTGTACTAACAAATCAGCAAATCACGAGTTGTAGAGACGTAACAAAGTGGGAATTGTAGTGTTTATTGTTGGCGCGATAATAAAGCCGAGTTTACAACTGTTTTATTAACACTTATCTCGTAAACTATGAGGATTATCTGAGTGTAACCGAGTATTACCCACTCATGTATGTGCAATTTTGTAAAATGTATGCTTTATATATTTTGAAGTTCAAAACTCCAATGCTAGCATAAAATGGAATCTTTCTGAAATATCATAATGTGCCCCCAGACATTAATATTCCTTCTCCCGTCTGAGGTATGTTAGAAAAATTAAACATCTGTACCATACTTTTTTTTGTAAAGTTTTAACAAAGGCAACCAATGTATTATGAAACCTAAGAAACGTGTGTTCATCTGAACTGCCTCTGGAAAGAACGACCATCATTCGAGTTCGTTAACCATTGCTTTGGGACAACATTCCTCTAAGATGTTTCTCAGTACGAAAACTTCAATGTATCTGGAACATATCAATGTGGCCATATGTGCCGTATATCCCCTTCACAAGGACATTCACCCTACTTACTTTTTTTCAAAAATCGATTCTCTTTTTAACAATTGGGTTTTTATTCGATTTTAATTGTGAAAGGGTTTCGTTTTTTGAATAATGTTGACAAGTCATTTAGATTAATTGTTTTTATTATAAGAAGTTATATTTCAATGTTCGAATTTTAAATGTTTAAAATTTATTGTGTACATCTTTGACGAACTATTCTATTAATCAATAGGTTTTTTATTTAAAGTTGCCGAGAGTAGTGTTTGCCTGAATTATGTTAAATGCTTAGGTTTAACTAAACTTACTTACTTACAATCACACCGATACCCCTCTACTTTCCAGAGGTGCACAGTTGTACGCCCACATTTCACCTTTGGTGCCGATATAATAATAAACCCGGGGGCACGCCATTGGTACAACGTAACGCAGAAAACAATCCTACAGATTTCAACATATTCCCAATTCTTTTCAATTCATCCCACAACACCATAAAAGTCCATACAAAGAAGGTTTAAAATCTAAAACCGAACTCAGAATCCTTTCATTCATTGTCTGAAATTCAATTCGAAATATTAGTTCTAACGCCCGCCGCCCGCATGATGTAAACTTCACAACTAAAAATAAAATAACCCCTTTTTATATCAGAAAACACCCACATCACCCTCGCCCCAAGTTAAAAATGTTCCAGAAATATTAAAATAGTCAAAAGAGTTAAATATAAAATGGAGGGTAGACAAAAAATACACGTAATCCCAAAGCTAACACAGCTGAGCGGATCGCACAATAACTGGTTTCCGATTGATGGAGCTGAGGATTAAAAAATGAATGATAATTTTATTTTTTCACTAATTAAGAAGTGAGAAATTGCCTTTTTAAATTAATTAGGTCGCCTACTTACTATTTATATCATTCGCAAAAAAAATTAGGTATGTTGTAATTCGGCAACAGCATAAAATTGTTGAAAAAATAATAATAACTAGCTGTGCCCCGCGACTTCATCCGCGTAGTATTGGATTATTGGGTTAAAAAGTATCCTATATGTTAATCCCGGTTATAATCTATCTGTGTTCCAAATTTCATCCAAATCCGTTCAGTAGTTTTTGCGTGAAGGAGTAACAAACATACATACATACATACATACATACATACATACATCCACACTCACAAACTTTCGCATTTATAATATTAGTAGGATATTTTATCCACTCGCTTATTTCTACTATAAATTTATAACCAGTAGCTTTTCATAATGCAAAATGCAATGGACAATAGCCGGGACCCAAAAAAAACTTTACATTTCGAAATTCAAATTTCTTGACAAATGACACTAAAACTTTTTAAAAAGCTCCACACGTATTGTCGTCGTATCGAATAATAGCGGCAAAGGGAGCGCCATGACGAAACCAATTTAAAAATGGAAGGGTTTCACTTTTCGTTCCAATTTTAAAAAATGAACCCGCCACGAGTGATTTGACGATTCGGACGGAATTGTAAAATGGACTTTATGATGCGAGAGGGAACTAGTGTTTTTATCGCTTTTATTTTTTTGATAATTTTTATCTATACATTTATTTATCGTTTTTACAAACATACAAACCATACGAAGATTTATACGTAATCTCAATTGAGATATAAGTGATTCAAACTAGCTATCTCAGTAGGTTTACATTTTATCTACACACCGATTTTAATGAAACGAAACACGTGATACTAAAATTAAAACATTAAAAGAATGAGTTCTGAAAACGTTCCCATCCACTTGAGCTGGGATACTTTTAAGTAATTTCACTTGTGTATGAACCCTCGGCGCTCGGAATAATACCGCGCACACATCGCCGCCGCCGCAGATGTTGATTCCATAAAATAATATTTCATGTAAAGCACTAACCGGCCGAGGGCGGAAGGATTGAGTTCTATTTATACATTTTTATATTTCAAAGCAATTTGAAACGTGGAACCGAACGCTTTTGACTCGATTCCCCGCACGAAATGTATTTCTAAACGTTTCGTAAGCTCCGGTAAAAGTAATTACTAATACTACTCATTAAATGTCAAGCCGAAATTGACCTCTAAAACAGCACATTTTGCGCGTGACCATTCGTCAATTACGGACGCGGGGACTCGTTGTTAAAGGCGTATAAAAAGAAATAAATCTCTTGGCAAGGTTTTAAAAAGCTCCGTTTCGAAGTAAAGAATGTTGTGTACAATCTCGGTTCGGACAAAAAAGTGACAACAAATAAAAAAAGCGCCCGCAACACGGCCGAGGAACAGATTATCAGCGCTAAAAGGGTTGCTCCCGCGCTCTCCTCGCTCTCCTTTTGTTCCTCCAAATCCAAACTTCAGATCCGTACAAGGAGCGTCCGAATGCGAATTCTATTTTTGAATATTCTACCGAGAATTTTTAATTAATGCCGTTGGGCCGCGCTCGTATTTTTAAAATTCGTATTCTGTTTTAAATCGACTTCTCGATATTCAATTTTTGCATTCGATTTCAACGTTTTTTATTTATGTTGTGCGATAATGACGTTTCGTTTTAAGTGCTTTATTTCGATTGCCGATTTTATTCCGATGTTTCTCCTTGAAGGTCGGTAGTTTTAGTGATTAATGGCCCAGATATGTGGAGTGCTTTTTAAACGAAATATTGAATTTAATGATGTTTTGTGGAACTCCCGGCGATCTGTTTTTGTTTCGACACGCGTAGGCGGATTTCTATAGGCGGTTTCAATGACACAGTAACGTTACCACATCGTAGATGCATTATCGATCACTCGTGCATCGGTCTTGTAATATTTATAACATTAATGGGAATCTCTTTTGGCCTTTTCATTATAAATGTTAGATCCAATAAGAAGATTCGATAATGAATCTTTTGTCTCTTATTCGACAGTATCGCAATCTACTAAGCCACAATGAACGCTACCGGTTTCAATAATGTTAGTTTTATTCCCATAATGCATTTTAATGTATCAATAAAAGTTAAAACTTATTATTACGAATATTTACGTTTCAAATCTATGATTCTGGTAGCTGACTATCCATTCACGGCAACTAATCGAGCATAAAACGATAACAAATTAATTTGAAACAAAACAGTCACACACTGTTCTAACTTTGAATCAAAATCATAGCGTCCAATTATTAATATAATATAAGATATTAGTCGAGAATGTGCGAGTGCGTGCACTTTATATGAGTAACCAATAAGTCACATTAAGGGGTCAGTTGACGCATAGCATCACACGCGGGCTGCATACGCAAGTCGTTGACCCCAATACGCAAATGGGGACTTCTTATTATGATATTATAATCGATACTTTTGTCGGATATCGGTGTCAAGATATTACTGAAGCATAGTTGCATCCGCCAACACATTATAGACGACTTATAAACAATAATTAATGTACCCACTGGTACCTATATCACTACTTAGTATAAAACAAAGTCGCTTCCCGCTGTCTGTCCCTATGTATGCTTAGATCTTTAAAACTTCTCTGATCTTTAAAGATTCTGATTGCAGGTTTTTTTTAATAGATAGAGTGATTCAAGAGGAAGGTTTATATGTATAATACATGCATAATATAGTAGAGAAACACTGATCATTTTTGCACCGTGCGAAGCCGGGGCGGGTCTTTAGTAATTTATGTAAAATGAAAATGTTTAACTATTGTTGTCTGTCAACGAATAAGATTAAATTAAAAATCTGTATTATATTACATAATTATTACTTACTGTCTCATGCTTGCATAACGCCGTCCTAGAATCCTTAGTAATTGTTTTTATAAATACTTACTTACTTTCCTACATTTTCATATTTCACTGCCACATTAGAATCATAATTTCATGAAGAAAGTAATAACTGTGCAGCTATAAAAGAAAATAGATACCTACGTAATAAGTATACCTATTCGAAATTTATTTTTTAATAATACGTTTCCGACCAATAGTAATCACTCTTTCGTATAATGGCTTCACTTAATATTCCATTTTCGAAAATATTTGAATCGTCATGCTCGTTCCATTCCATTGTGTCGGCGTTCGGCGGCTATCAGATTTTAAATTTGGAAGGCGATCGATCTCTTATTGGGTCTCAAATTTGAATTCGAACTTAATTGTGGTTACATGTGTGTTAATTAAATTATATTGAATTTGGATTAATTGGAATTGGAGAATTTGCAAGTGGCAATTCTGGAAATAATGAAATGGAATCATTTATTTTTGCAGTTCAAATTAAAAAGCTTTTTAATCGACCTGACCATTGTGCGTCTTTACTGCTTGTTTTTTTTTATTTGAGTTGTTACTCTGGCGTGTCTGCATTTTGTTCCTCGTTTATTATTAAAATAGAGAGTCCTTCAGTACATTAAGTTGAATCTACAATGTGTCGTTTTTGTTTCCAGGTATTTTGCCGAACGCCATGTTTAGAACATCGGCGCGCGATGAGACCGACAGAAATGCGATGACTTGTCACGATCTATTCCAAGAAACAGTGAGTTGTAACTAGATTCAATTGGAAAAAAATCTTACTCGTATTTTGATATCGACGATTATCGATTTAAAATATACCTTTGGACAGTTCACGTAAATGCAATTGCTTCCGAATTGCCATAAAATTGTTTAGTCAATTTCAAAATTCATATTTCTTAATTCGTGTATGGCCGCCTGCATCTCGCAGGGAATATGTCCAGCGTAAATTGAGCTATTTATATTATTGAAACTCGCAGTAAAGGGAGCTCAGCTTATGCTGGAATGTCCCTTGAGAGATGAAGGCGAGACCTACAGTCAGCGTTCATAAATGCAGTAAGTAGGTACCTAGACTCTAAATTAGAGCACATACGGCACAGTATTGATTGAGATTGCCACTTGACTCATATGAACGCCACTATACGTATACTTACAGATAACTTAACTGAACTTGAAACTCTACAACACAAAAACATTCATATAAGAACATTTTTTATCTCCCCAACGTAATTTTATTACGGTCCCCCATCCATGGAGGATGAGTTTATTTTAAAAACGGAGAGCTAAGCTTTCAAAATAATAATTGATGCGACTGGCCGGTCCCCTCGTAATCTCATTGCCACAGGATAAACAGAGCCAAAAAGACCCTTTGTAGGCTAGGGAACTTAATTTATCGTACCTAGGTAATCAAGGGGTGTTCCTAGGTAACCGAAGTCATATACGTATGAACCAGACATGAGTTCTGCGCTCGCTGATCGTCAGTCAATTTGTGCAGTAAGTTATACGCCCCTACCAGACGGCAGAGGAACTCATAATATGCCATATCTACACATTATTTTTACATAGGTGCTATCGATTAGCAACTCTAACGAACGTAAAGTCTCATGGTAGAGTCACTGAAAGTCTGAGCGTTGATCGCGGGATTGGACTATATAAACAAGTGTTTCTTTAATAGAACTAAGTCGGAAAATAAGCGTACCTGTAACCACTTAAGGCTAAAGCGCCCATCTAGCCCGCGAAGTTCAAATTTTTTGAGTTCTTTTAGAAATGTTTCAAAATCTGACAATAATAAAAGACAAATTTTGTAATTCGCGAAAAATACCGTGTGCAGTGCATTTATTAATATATCCAACTTACTCTAAAACATTTCAAGAACGACAGCTATCCAGATAATCTGGCAATTTTTGTATATTTAGTGATTTACTAGTATCATATCTACCGTGATAATATTTAGAGTAAAATAAATGTATTAATAAATGCAATGCACACGGTCTTTTTCGCGAATTACAAAATTTGTCTTTTATTATTGTCAGATTTTGAAAAATTTCTAAAAGAACTCAAAAAATTTGAACATCGCGGGCTAGACAGGCGCCTTCACCTTAAGTCACAAATTGTATTCTATACTTAGTTGGGATAATGTCAAAAGTATAATAACTGTCAAAATTTAGAACTCTTACCCATGTTAATATTCGTCCTTGTTGTTCCTTGAACAATACATCTTGTCTCTCGTTTTGATAGTTGCATTTTACTTGTCTGTTGACTACGGTTTATTTATAAAGAATTTTAAACTGTTTTACGACTTAACTAAGAAATTATAAAGGAATGATTATGGAGGGGTTGTTATACCTAGGAAGTTCGTATGTAAGATTTTTTTCAGAATTCAGGGTTACTATTAGGTTGTCTCTTAATGTTGATTTGGATCCCTGATTTACCTGAGTGGCATAACTAGCGTAGAATCGTTGTCTTTTCTCTACCAGGGTTGTTAATGTTATAATATAAGACACGAGCTAAGTGATAAATACGTTGATTTTTTGCAAACAATAGCCAATAGAACTCCCGTGTTCCTTTGTAAGTACGATTATGTAGATGTAGAATTAAATAAATGTCAACTTAATTTATTGCATTGAGCGCGGCACATCACGTCCCATTGCCTAATACGTCAGCCGCATTCCTAGGGATGATGACGTGGTTTAAATTCCAAATTTGAATTTTCAACCGTCTGCTCGCTAAATGTCTCTGAAAATAACAATTGATTGCTACTCAATCGCGATCGCAAGTTATGTGGTAGTGAGGTGTAGTGAAAAGTTGTAAGGTAGGGTCCACACGCTTTGTAATAAAATAACTTTTAATTTATTAGTTATTAACTTCAGTTCGTATTAATTTAAAGCAAACTGTGCGGAGACACCTACCGGTCATTGACTCGATAACAAAGTGATTAATCTTCCGAATAAAAAGTCTTCACACTCGGAATAAACGCGCTAAAAACGCTCTTCCATTTTCAAATTCGGAACTTTTCGAACGTCCGAGTTTTTTACCGCAACGAAGCATCGACACTTTAATTAGAACGTTGCTTTATTCGATCGATAATTATAATCGAATGTGTATAATTACATTCGAGTATCGAATCGAAACCGACCGTATTGATATTAAAAATGATGTTTTTGTCTGTCGAAGCCTGAAACAAAGCGGCGGTAATTCGTATGAAGTGACTTGCGTTTAGCCGGCTCTTTGTCTGTGCGTCTGTATTCACAAAACGAAATGTTTAATTTTTTTCTATACCTACCTACTCACTTTCAAACATAATTGTCGTTTAATAATCGTCCGAGATTAGATATCGATTGTGGCTCCAACAATGTGCTGCGGGAATTTTAATTTGAAAAAATTATTTCGTGATTGAGTAACACAGATGAACACTCACCTAATGACTGCCTTATAAGGAGAGCCGATGAGATGAGATATTAAAAAATATAACGTGCCGCATTCCGTGACGATTCGGGAACGCGTATATATTTTATCTGGACTGCAACAGTGACTAAGTCCCAAAAGTGTTCTGTCATGAATAATTTATGAACAACTTTATACTTCCCGGGCCGGGTTTCGCCACAAAAGCGGACGTTTTTGGGAATAAATTCATCGAAAACGCCTTTTATACTGCATTAACATTATTTATGTTCCGGCCGAATACCGGACACTGCGAGACTTGAAATGTTATTGTGGAAAGTTGCCCCGTCTCCTTGCGGATTCCACACCAAAAAATAACTGAATGCATTCCTCTCTAAATTGATAAATAAATATATTTATCGACAAAAATAATAATATGAAAATAAGTGTATGCTTCCAATATTATTCCATTCTGATAAATTTATCAGAATGGAATAATATTCAAAATAATACAATTAATAATATTGAAAATAATACAATTCCAATAAATGGTAAACCAAATACTAAAACATTATCATAAAATTAAAATTGCATTCTATTTTTAAAAGTGTTATTCAAATTTGGAACTATAAAGCGTGTTCTACACAAAACTGACAGGTGTAATACAACATGGGGTTAGAGACAAAGGTAAGTTTACGAACAGAATCAAAATCCGTTGATTGCGCCGCGCCGTGGGACCGCGGAACAATGCGATTGTCTTACATTGTGATACAAAGTTTTGGATAATATTTTTATTAATGAAAAAAGTAATAACGTATTGTTCATTTCGCATCTGTGTTTTTTGTTAGCATTACATACATAAGTTTGAGGAGCCTTAAAAACCCTACTAGTAGTCTAACCCTTACATACTTACTAGCTGGTTGGATGACACTAAGTTGAAATAACGAACCCTAAAATAAAAAGGTGAATAGTTCGGGCGGGCCTAAATAAAATTTGAATTTAGAAACGAAAACAAAAACATTTTTTTAAATATTTCCTTCTAGCCAAGAACACTTACCAACTTTGGATATCAGTTTTATTATCCATAAACAAACTCTATTACTCACTGTATTGCTTTCGCAATGGTTTTTATTGTGCCGCCAGGATGCGCTTGCCTATTTACATGTGGAGAATTATTTAACTTTGGCCATCTACCGTTAGCTTATGAAATTATCGTTAAAGCGGATATCGTCATACGTGCGTGTAAATAATGTATACACAATGGCAGCTATCGTCGCCAACGTGAGGTTTAGTAGAAGTTATTGAAGGACAGTTCTAGTTCCGCACAATTGTTGCTACGTTGAAGTATTAGTATATAAAAAAAACTGATTGAAGTTTATGAAAAACAAATGCCTTAGCAGCCGTTCTCCGCTATCCTTAGCTACAGAATGAAGATTCACTTCAATAGATCGCAGCTAGTCATTCTTCTGACTAAACTGCCCATAGATACCTAATATTTTCCCGAATTTGGCAGACCGGAAAAGCGTTCGTTAAAAAAAACTATGCCACTGGCCGCATACGTCGCAGTAAAAGCTAGTTATATTCATAAAAAGAATAACAATCGGAAAACGCCGACACGTCGCGGCGATAACGCAAACGGATTCAAAATTTTAAATAGTTCCATATTCAAACGGCCGATTTCAAATATGGAACGCCGATTGTTTCCCGTTTTCGCTCGTAGTTGCGTTAAGGGGCCGGACAGACAATTAGCCACCGGTGGTCGACTAGAATCGATAAATCATTTTTTTTCCCTGTAATTACCTACTGTCACACAATTTACTGAATTTGACTAGACCATTGGGCGGCTTGAATACTTAGACACTCAAGTTGGCTACTAGCTCGTACGATAAGAGGAAGTAGGTTACTAAATATACTCCTAGAGGAGCCAAAAGTTGAGACTTCGCCGCTGCAGCTAAAAAGGCCTATCTACGATCTGAAGAAGGTATTCTTATTTAAAACCAAGAAAACTCGTTACATTATTTAAATATCACTAAAATAAGTACTTCGCTGAATACTAGTAGCGTCCACCGCGCCGCGCCTCCATCAGTGAACGTATCTACCCAAGTTTGTTTTTACGTCCACTGGAAAAACCGCCACCGAAACCGCCACCGGTGGCGCCCACCGTCCGTCTACCCGGGCCCTTATTGCTGCGATTTAATATGCGGGTTACGCATGCGCTTATTGGAGTTTCACAATGGATGAAGCAGTATGGCCACTACAATCGTTTCTATTTTTTATTTATTGATATCTGTATACATATATAATATATGTAGGCGCAGTATATTTCTTATTTATATACATGTAGGCGCAGTATATTTCTTAATTACGAATCCTTGGTTTGAAAATTATTGCCCACACAGACTGCCTACGTCCGCCATTTTTGATGTTTAATGTTTTTTAAAGACTGACCTTGGCTAACGCACTGCCATGCGACTTATCTGGTTACCATAGAATTTTCGTTGGGAAATATTTAGATTTTCTGTTATTAACTAGCTATGAACCTACTTTTATAAGTACAGAAGTAACAAGATAGGTAACAGAGAACAATAATTTTGGTGCGCATTCTATATTTTCTATGTACCTACCTAATCTTCAACTATTTTAAGGTCTAACTACTACTATTTTTTAAACTATTTTTATACTATATTTTAGAATCTATATTCCCGATAAATAAAAATAAGCTCAACGATCTAGGAGTTAACATTCAAAATTAAACAACATACCTAATGTTACGTCATACGTGTCATCGTCTCAACCCTGCGAGTGCGCGCGGGCCGCATCCCAACCGGCCGCTGCAGGCCGTCACGGCCGCGCTCAAAATCAACCAATTCCGCGGAAAACGCACATACGCGCAAATCACGCAATAAAGCGCAATCAGTATGCAGGTCCCGGGCTCCCTTCCCGCTCACGTACCAGTGAAAATACTCGTCCGTGATACGTCACATATATTATTATTTCTACTTTCTACGACCGTTTTCGGAGTATCAAACGGCCGTTATTGAAAAAAAATAATGATTTTGATGGCCAGCGGCAGTCAGGTTGGCTGCGTTATTGCGTCAAGTAACGGTCTCGGCATACAAAGTGACCGATCGAATTAAAAGGATTACAGTTCGCATATGAAATAACAATTAGATGTGTTAGTGTTTTTGTACATCCTATTTTGTAATTAAGTGGGCAATCAATGGTATCAGATACGTAATTGATGCCTTATTCAATGCCATTCACGTTGAGTTTTACTTGTGTGGATTTATGGCAATCTTTAGATCTTTGTCTATAGCCTTCGAGGAAGGAAAGCGTGGGCATGTATTGCTTCAGATGTGCGCGGGCGATTTCAGTTACTTAGATACGTAAGGCATTAAATAAATACTGTTTAGTATTCATCTCTGGGTTTTCTGAAATCTATGTACGAATCTAAATTCTAATTATGACTTGCTTTCCTTGCATATCTCAGAAAATCTAGCCAATTTTAACCTAACCTAACCCAACCGCACTGGGCAAGAGTGGTAGATTATGGCCTGAATCCCCCTAGCATTGGGGGGAGGCCCGTGGCAGGAGAGGGACATTTAAAAGTCACTTCTTATGTATTCTCGAAGATGAACAGATACTACAATTTAGTACTATAATTTAGTATCTACACCTATGTTTTTACGGAGCCCCAATACAATATACTTACAAAACGGTAATCCCAAAATCTTATTTCAGATTTCTTATTTCAAACAATGGGGTTGTTATTTACAATTGAAAAAAAAAACAAAACACGATTTAATAATTTTCTACGATACTTTCATCAGAAAATACAGACAGTGCTTTTCAAGGAAAAATCACTATTGTTTGTTAAAATAAATCATCTAACCATTCAAGCTGAACCCAGCATCCAGTAACAACAAAGTTATCAACACGTAATTTAACAAAATAGAAAACATGACTCTTAACTTTTATTGCTATAAGTAGACAGACAGATAAAAACATAACTTGGTATTAAATAAAAACGGGCAACGAGCTACTACACCAATAAACAGCGCCCATCAATAAAGTACTAATTTAATTGATTTCACAATCTATCAAAAGATGAAATTGTCGATTTTAAACTTTATCACCGGCTGTATAGGGTTAATTTTAGAATACGCGACCGTTCTCATCGTCAAACGCCCGAACAAATTGGTGACTTCCTCGAAGATTTTTATTTTTATTGATAAAAGCGTCTCCGCGACAATTGGTACGGATTTGGTCTTGAATTGGTCGAATCACGGAGCGGCCTCAATCTTTTCTTGTTGGTTATTTGTTACCAAGCGTTCGCTGGGTTCAACCGTGTGCATTGACGGGTTAAAGCGATCAATGGACCTAATTGTCTCCCTCATTTATTTGCTTTTTAATTTTTATAAATGTATGCTCGAGAATGTTCGTCCGTTTAGGTATATTTATCAGGAGAATAGCTAGCCTACCTACGTCAATTAATGTTGTTTATCCTAAGCCTAATAAGATGTAGTTTTGCAAACTGAAATCTACAATCGCTCACACTAGGGTTGATTTTTGTCTGCAACAGTACGTGCGGGTTGGTTCCATTCTTAAAAACTACGTCCAATTAGTACAATCAGGTCCGCATTGAAAAAGTTTCAGACGTTCTATTATCAAAATTCAAAATTAAATTTCGAACACGAAAATGGTCCCTACCTACCTTCCTGTGTGAAATATCACAGAAAAAAATAGCGACGAAACTCAAAATTCCAAATTAAGGTGAAGGCGCCTGTCTAGCCCGCGAAGTTCAAATTTTTTGAGTTCTGTTAGAATTTTTTCAAAATCTGACAATAATAAAAGACAAATTTTGTAATTCGCGAAAAAGACCGTGTGCAGTGCATTTATTAATACATTTATTTTACTCTAAATATTATCACGGTGGATATGATACTAGTAAATCACTAAATATACAAAAATTGCCCAATTATCTGGATAGCTGTCGTTCTTGAAATGTTTTAGAGTAAGTTGGATATATTAATAAATGCACTGCCCACGGTCTTTTTCGCGAATTACAAAATTTGTCTTTTATTATTGTCAGATTTTGAAAAATTTCTAAAAGAACTCAAAAAATTTGAACTTCGCGGGCTAGATGGGCGCTTTAGCCTTAAATATCGAACGCGAAAAATTTTAAAACATAATCTGACGACACATTCAAAACTATCCGGCACACATTGGAAACTTTCACCCTATTTTTGGAACAGTGTTAGTGTCAAATTTTCCATCCCCGCGTCCACTCAGCCAACCCTTCCCTACGGAAAAAAACTAAAAATAAAAAAGGGGAACTTTAAAAATCGTTATTATAATCTCGGACGCCATTGGTATGGGGACGCGCCCTTCAATTTTAAATCTTTTTTTTAACAAAAACCCCTTTGATGTTTATGCACTTCGGCAATATCTCCCGCTCGGCTAGCTGCGACATTTGGCCGATTCGGGGATTTCGCTGATGCATATTTTAGATTAAAAACGACGCCATTTTATACGACAATTCATCATAAATGTTTCAGTAGTGTTCAATAGCCGGCACAAGTTGAGACTTACGGTAGAACAGCTTAACATTACAGCCCCGGATGTTGTGCAAAGTGTTTTTCTTTTATTCACCAAACCCACTTCCCCGTTTTTGTCCTTTTACAGTTCGGTGACTGAGACGACTTTGATAAAAATTTTTGCAATTGTACAGACTTGTTAATAGTTCAGGTTATTGCGATGGCTAGACGAGGAAGCAAAAGCTTTTTACCGACAATGAAACAAAAGGTTTAAGATAAATCTGAGACAAATGGGTTTCTATCGTGTCTCTATGTAATTTACAACTTTTTGTGCACCGCGCTCCACAAGTTGTTATAACAAATAATTTCTTGCGGTTTCAACAAACTTTCTATTACCGCATAGAATTCGTGAAGAAAAGCGTAAGCACACAGACACCGCCAAACTAAACATCCAATTAATCAAGTCTTTTAACTTTTAAAAAAAAGTCGTGTGGGAAAACGTACCTATGTACCTACGCACTCCAAATTCCAATGAATCTGAAAGGCGAGCGGCTCCAAAGAGAATAAGATTTGAAAATAGAACACGCCATTAGGAGCGAACACAATAGTCTCATTGGTCGATTTGAAAAAGGAACAATTTGTTAAACGTCAAATATGAACTTTTTTATTTGAGATGTAATGAAACACAGTGTGATGTCTAGTACTCGCATCTTTCGGGCTTTTTTGTCTCGGATCGGGCGGGTCGTTTTTCATTTGTTTTGTTACACGTACCGCCGCGCGCGCACTTATTACTGTCAAATTCGAAATAAGAATCCGAGCAAAAGCTAGGAACGCCAGCGGCGACAAGATTACTGTTATTGAGGATACTCGAGTACGACTGTTCTAATTAATAGCCAGCGATGCGAAAATTGACGTCCATACTTACGTATACACGTGAGCAGACACACATAGCGCAGTAAAACAATAAAAATATACACGCTAGCATAGATTTGTACAACAGAATCGACGCCGCTCGAATTTTTTGCGTTCGCTGCCTACACGGACGTTCTCTCGTGCGTTCAATTTAGTTCTGTCATACTTTCTATCAACCAAACGTTTATCGGGTGATCACAAACACGAGCAATGACATGGAACTATCAATATTTCTAATAACGTTCAAAAACAAAGTTATATTAGTTTCTTATACGAACGAGGCGGCCATATTAATCATTGGAACGAATTTCCGTGCGCCATGTCATACAGAGTTCGTTTATTAAAAATGTGACGTATCAAGATCAACATCTCGTCGCGCGAGTGGGATAGAAGCATGTGGAGCTCACACGAGAGAGTGGGATAGACACGTGCTGACATTTCAACAGGTCATCAACCCTACGGGCGTCCTGCTCTAACGAGAATTCGAAGATTTGATTTGAATTGTTCTTAATTTGAAATATTGGTCCGGACAACGAATTTTTACATCTGAACTTTTTTTATTTCTACCATGGTTTATTAAAATTTATTTTATGGATACGATGTGGAGCTTCCGTTTGATGTTTTAATGGGTCGGTTAATCGGTAGAAGAATGAATAAATGTTAGAACGCAGTATTTATTACTCCAAGATTGATAAAAGCGGCTGCCTTTGCGTAAACACGGATCAAGAAAAAAATGTTTTTTTTTTATCGCCATTGCCAATGTTACGGATATAGACTGTTGTATCGTTATGAATGATAAGTTTTACGACTAAAGAACATTAATATTATTTCGTGTCTATTATTTTTTACTGATTCCGATTGGAGATAATGTTTTTCGACACTTTGATGTAATAGATCCAAATCTGATATTACGCTAATATTCTGCACGCGGAGCTTAAGTTTGTTATTTGTATAAAAATCTTGAAAGAAAACCTACCTACCTATATTGTTAAGTACAGACGAATTAAAGTTAGGCAACTTCGCAGACTCAAACAATTTGAAGAAGGAATTTGTCTTGTTTCTGACAATTTATCATGTAAACATCTCTACGGTTTTCAGTATATAATAGGTGTGTCTAGTTACTAGTGACGGAACATTTCACAGGTAGCGTGTGAAAAATCATATTATATAGATTTTCATAAGTAGCGTCTGCTACCGACATAGGCAGACACTGTTAAAAAAAATTGAAATAATATCGCAATGCTTTCAGTATGGTCCCGGCTTTCATGATAAATCATCGACCAGCGACGTCATAGGATTAAGTGACATAGTAAAAATTCACTATGAATAAAATCATTGGGTGTGAAAAATCACAGGTGAAATAATAGTGAAAGATAGATATAATTTCACACAATGAAAATGAATTTAACGTAGCAATCATTTCCATTCCTGCTAGTTACTGACGTCAAACGCGAACGCCATCTGACCCCAGGAACCCAACTAGTGGGACTTTCAATAACCTAAGTGTATTAAACATTTGAATAGTGAGTATCTTTGAAATTATCAAGTGCATACGACCTTAACAAAGGCAGCTCGCATGGCTAAAGCCGAATTAAAATGCGCCAACACAGTTCCATCCGCAACAAAAGCAAGACAAATGTTAAACAGCACACTGTAGGATCATAAGCGGTCATAACTGGTTGGTGCGCGTCCATTTACGGCGATGTAATCCTATTGTAGCGTCCTGCTGGAGCATTGCCGTCGGTGTGTGCGCTCAAATGAATATACACACACGTTAAAAATGTGTTCAATCATTAATTTCGTCGGTAATTGAACGAGTTGCGATCTGTACGGACAAAAAGCTGATGTTTCTCCGAATCCGGGGAGTATAAGGGCGGGGGTGCATTGGAGACTGTCGCATAGTTGCACCACATTATAAGAGCAAAGCTGTAGCAATTGACTACAATTGACATACTGGCTGACCGGAGTAGTATGAGCCTCTCACCGAAGACCGGCGTAAAGTAGAGATGAGTGAGAGAATCGGAAGACCCCACCTCTCTCTTTCCATCCCTTTGTCTCACTTCCCTTCAGGTCGGCGACGGGCGAGCAATGCCTTTGGTATTCCACGGTAACTGCTTAAAGTCAGAATTGGATTTTTTTTAAGCAGATGACGTTCTTTCTCCTTAATGTCTTGTCGAGGTTCAGACCTTGGTGTCTTCGTTGGACCCCACTGATGACCGGCCTGATCACAAGTAATTAAGCATTGGTACAGCATAACAACGACAGAAGACACCGAGTAAAAGCGTTGTTAGCTACCAATGATGGGCATCTAAGCAAATCTGCTTACATTCTACGAACGAATAAAGATGTACAAAAATATAACTTAAAATTGTAAATTTTAAAAAACCCCGATACGACGGTTTTTTAAAATACAAAAGAGCTGATAATTTTCAGACGGCTGAACCGATTTTAATGAAACATAGCTAAGAACACTCTCGATCAGAAAACCTTTCTAACAAAAAAAAAACTAAATTAAAATCGGTTCATCCGCTTGAGGGTTACGATGCCACAGGCAGACACACAGATATACAAGTTAAACTGATATCACCTCTCTTTGTTCGTCGAGGGTTAATAATACCATATTTTAATTTCGTGTATTCCATTTAAAAAAAAACAGCAGTCGCATAAAACAACGATTTTGTAAACAATCTTCATCAAAAAACCCGATCAATCGCACACGCCACAAACGTCGGTGTGTCTGCGCCGGCCCTTACGTATCGGATCGGGTCCAGACATCGAGAATTTATACGTTCATAAAATTCCTTTGTCAAATTTACGTCGAATTACCAAACGCACGGCGGCCAGCGCCCGGCGGATTCTTTACCGAAATCACCGGACCATTGGTTTTTGCCAATGGTTATTACAACCAAATACAACTGCGGTTTTCACTTGACCGCCGAAAAACGTGTTCTCACGAGGTTTCGAGGAAACACATGTCGGTGTTCTAATTGTTTAGACCCCCCTGTGTGATTTATAGGCTCGATATACAGGGTGTAAGGGGTATCGTTACGAAAACTGGCACCATGCATTCAACTCATGATTCTGGACACTCCAGAATTTGAATTTTCCGTCGATTCGTCATGAATAATACTATTTTTTTACAGCATTGTTAAATTTACTTTAGCATGAAACCTAATGGTTACAAATCTATCTTAACTGATTTTACATAAATAAATCAATTATTACTTTTTTAGACACAAACTGAAATGTTAATTAAACCTCAATAAGCTCGAGCGCGCATTACATGTTAAAATCAATTTTGAATTGCTGAAATTTTTTATCATAATTCATGAAAATATCGACGGATAATCACATCCTGTATATTCTAAAGGATGTATTTAGTTTTGGGATCGTACTATCGGGAAATTGGAAATTGGAACAAATAACGTGGCTATTAATCTGTGAAAGCCGGCAGAAACTGAAAGATGAGGTGGTAGAGCCAATTGTAGGCAATTGACTACATCTCATATATGGCCTGGCTTGATCGGGGTAGTACCACCCTCTTACAGAAAATCTGCGTAAATTAGCCATAATAGCTACGTTTCGCACGATGAGTGACTTTCAATAGTCATAAAATCAGTAAAGACACATTGGACATGGATCCTGTCTTGCTTACACATCAGACCATGAGAGTAGTACCAATACAGTAAGTTTATTTTGCGTAGCCTATACTAGGTGAAACAAAAAGGGTATACAATTTTTTTTGCAACTTAACTTTGTAAATCTCAAACTATCGGCTTTGTGGGACAGTTGAAGTACTAAAGGTTTTGTAGACTTGTGAAATCGGTCAACAGCTGTATTCCTATAACACCTTTTGTTTTTCAAGTTCCCTCCAAAGCTGATAGTTTTAAGAGAAAAAAAAAGTATACCCTTTCTGTTTCACCTTGTATAATCCTAAATAACAATCAATTAATTTATCAAAAATTTGTAAGTGCCACTTACATTCTTCTAACTAAAAAAAGTCGTGTCCACCAAAGGCAACCGATCCAATACGTAGTAAGCGCCAACATTCCTCATGATAATTACTTAAAAAAAATACATAGGTACTTATACTAATACACTCGCAACGAAAACGCATTCATCATTTATCTCGCCCCGATATCAGCTACCTGGACAGTCCAGTTTTCTATTATTCATTATCCCATTGTTGCGCAGTACTGCAACCGAAATTCGGTGACCACTAATAATTACTTCTCAAAATAATGCTAAGACCGATGCACGACTGTGATAGCGGGCGGCTACCAGCCAACCACAGTGTAATGTTAACAGTATGACAACCCCGCCCACGTGCGATCGACGCTTCCGAATTGATGGGCGTTGTGTAACTACTGAACTTAGAAAGTAAAATAACGTGATTATTTCGCCGTTTCCAAGGTTTTGTTTTGCTTCAGTGAGTTTTTGATGGAGAGCGATCTACTTATACGGTAATAACATAACTAGTTTAAGCATGTACTTGATAAAGAAATAACGGAAAGTACATTTTGTTTGAAGTAAGACGAGCCTGTCTTGCGGACTGCATAATTCCATACGCTGGAAAATCTTGATAATACACTTTTTTTTTAAAAGATGTCTTCTATAATTCTTAGTCAATTGGTTGACCTAAGTACAAGTGCCATTAATACATTTCCAATTGACGGCGTCGCTACCATTATTTCAAAACTGTCAGAAACAGTGAATATTTCCTAATACCCAACACTAGTGCTATTTTTGATCTGTACATCATAGACCTATTAAAACGAAAATGTTTAATGGAGTACTTTACAACCAGTTGACATCGAAATTCTTTAACAAATTGGCGTAAGCGCCATGAGTCTACTGATCTCCCTACTCTACACACAAATATTGCATCAGTTAATTAATTTCATGCGGTGTCAGGACCAATCACAGAGGATTTAGATAGCGGCCATAGATCAAAAAGATTTTTCTGTCCGTTGACATGACACGGACGTCTGTACCTACGGCTGTGATGTGACGTAAGTTGTCTATGGTTCATGCGATTCGATGTTTGAATTGCGATAAAAGGAAATAATGGTACAGGTTTGTATAATCTGTTTGATGTGTAATTGTTATGTAAAGGGGACAATAATAGTGAGGGTTACAAATCAAGCATTAGAGTTACGTATGCAGGCAGGCTAATGTTACTGAACTCAAATATTATAAGTTTTTTCTTAATTCCACCAATTAATGTTTTGTTTGTCCAAAAGATCATATCAACTGGTGGGGTCATGGGTCATAGCCGAACCTGTAAGTCAGTACAAAAATGTTCTCCATAACCGCCGTGTCGAAACTTAAAAGAACTCAGCCTTATTATTGGATGATGATTTGATTTCTACTTACGTAGAGTCAATCTTGGTGGTTGGCGGTTTATACAAACTATTTCCTCAAATTTATTTTGCGTTTCATCCATCGGTATACTTAAATTAATAGATACATACATTAACCACAGATTGTTATGTATAATAAAAACTAATAGTTGTCGGTTCTGATACATTTAATTAACTGACGGAAATTGGACCATCATTTGGTATGTCAATAATTAACTGTACTTACTACTGTGCTATTAAACTTGTCTTTAAAGTTTTTGTTTAAAAATAAAAGTTTATCATTTTAATTATAGTCCCGTTACCACCGCCATACTCGACATTTAAAATATTCAATTAAAGTACAACAAAACCGTACAAATTCGTATCCATAAATAATAATTGATTGACGCAGGCGTTACTTTGCGGAAATCCATTGTAAAACAATTTAGAAGAAGGACCCACCACTCACCCTTGGCTTGTTAACCTCCAAAATTATAAATCATATAGGTAGATCGATAATGGAAGAGGTCAACAAAACCTAACTCCGTCGGTCGAGTCTGTCAGTCATGAGTGTCAGGGACCCTAATAATGTGCAATTTTCCGCGGAACAAAGCGTATTAAAAGTAAAATTCGACACGTGTTTCGCCTCTGAACGAGACATCCTCAGGAAAGTTGGGCTACGACTGAGCCTCAGGCTCATATTTTTAAGTCCCAGTTAGCTGTTTGAACTGGTATTAATAAATCAATCTCAAGTCTGAGAGCGATATTGGAAATATCAATCTCGTGCTCAAAAAACTCTCAGATTTGAGATCGATTTATGAATACTAGTCGAATATACGACGGTAAAGACTGCCAGTACACGAAATCAAGGAGCATAAACAAAATATTTCAATCTCTAGTCCGGGCCAATTATCACGACAATCGAAGTGTTTTTGCCAAAACAACCCAGCCTAGGCAGACAATAGTTATCAGATCCAATTATATAAATACAGATATCTGTGGATTTGCATAACTACGACCGGTTTTTGAACAAATATTGATAGAGACAGTGGGGACAGCCTTGATTGCAAGGGTGAACGAAACACTAATATATTTTATAGGTGTCTGAATCGACTCCGTGCGGCCTTACTCTAATATTTATAAATTTACTTAAGAATGTCTAAATAATAGTGACAACCGCATCGAAATCCGTTGCGTAGTTTAGGAGAACGCACCGAACAAACAGGGTAAGAATAAGGAATGGAAGTTTTTGTATGAAAATACATCTTTTTTGGAGATGAAAAACATGATAATCAGTAGGTATAGTCGCAGTTATACATATAAAAAATAATGTATTTCAGCATTTTGTAATATTCGGCCCTTAAATACGTTAAAGTTTGTGCCTATTTAATAAAAAGTGCCATCATGATAAAATCCGAGTGATCTCCATATAAGTTTCATGACAAGAACGCAGAAATATACTGTTTTTTTTAACATTGATTTGCTATTTATTTGAGTACGTATTTTGCCGAAGAGAATTCTCAAATCTATAATTGCAATTTCTTTGCTCAAATCTCTCTCAATGAAAGAGTTTTCTTAATACGCCCTATATTTATTACAATTAAAAATTACAAGCTCTGCTACAGTGGTACCAACCTAAGTGCAGTCAACACCCAAATTGTGTGCTAATAATATATTAGCATAGAAAAATTGATTAATCACGTTTTTTGTTTGTAACCACGAATAACGAAACGGATCTCTGTTACAATAAAACCGCGAAAAAAAACCACTTGTTGCTCTCAATACCAACGTATGAACTTTAAGTTTTGATTATTTTTATGCAAATAAATGTGCTATTATAATGTAATTTGTATTATTCTTCTTATTTGTTACTTATCGACGTGTTTTAAATGATGAATTGGTTTATCGCAGGTGTTCAGACCTTGGCTTACTGAATTAATACATTTGTGCACAAATTCTTGGAAATATTTGATAAAAATCACGTTCGTTAATTTGTTTTAGTAAGTATTTCAAGAAGAATCAAATAAAAACATTGTCATTAATGTGTTATTTATACAAATAAAATACTTTGTTTTATAACCAAATTTGAATAACTTATGTTTTATTTGCGTGTTGCAGTTTATTTGTTAAAAGAACTCCTTTCAAATTGTGCGAAGTGTTCTGAAAAAGTTAATATTATATCATTTCTTATACTTTTGACTTTAAGGCCCATGATTATAAATCAGACTCAAATCTGAGAGCAATCTTGGAAATTGACGTGTCAAGTTTGCTCTCAGATTTGAGATAGATTTGTTAATACGGCAGTAAAACTTCTCCTCACAGAGGCATCACTCTTGTATCCGATAAACAAACATTGATCGAAATGCTTTTCTCTTACTTACCTACTCATTGTATAATCACTCATACGTAAACTTCATACACTTACAAGCGTTCTATAGCCGTAGGGTCTTACGGTACAGCAGTGCTCCAAATATCCACACTCCTCAGATTTCGATTAGAAACTCTATGTTTGATGGAAAACAGTGTTATTACACCAATAATGGCGGCGATTTTTTATCGAAAGTTGTTATTCATCAAATTGTTTGTGGGATTTTTAATGTCGTTTCGCGTGTATGTAACCTGTTATTAACTTATGTATAAGTAATTTGGTGATGTAAGTATCTAATAACATTTTTTTCCAAGATTGTATCTCTAGGGTGTAAAGGGGTGCAACAGACGTTTGCAATTTTTTGTAGTTCTTTACAATCAAAGTTTAATTATTTAAAAATAAATTAAGGTACATTAACATGACGCAAATCGGCATCTGAATTTTAAATATATAACTTGAACTTTAACTACGTATTAGTATACGTATAAAAAGAAAAAAAAACAGGCGTAGGCTTCAATTTTTTTCTCGAGCGAGGCATCGGGTGACACTTATATTAAGCCAAGATTATTCAAATCACCAAATCTTTGTGTCAATATACTTTACACGGGTAAATGTACATTTTGGTCCGCCATCTTGTGCGAGTGTTTGCTGCGATCCTACACTTGGTGCTGAGAAATAAATATACTTTGTAGAACAGCGTTGTAAGTGTACTTGAATGGAGGTATTTGTTTTTACGGCTTTCATTCATGAATAGAGGCTGGTTAATATCAAAAAGTGTAGTTATGTGAAGGTATCTCAGTAATCAAACCTCACTTTATGGTTTCTTTTTCTCTTTATGTTCGTATTCTACAAATCGACGGGTACCTATATTAAGAGTCACTATACCTCCTAAAGCTAGTCGATACTACAAGGATCAGAGGTATGTAATTCACAACCAACTAACGATTACAAACGATATACCAATGAGTTGATTAAGTGAAAAAGTCTAGTTGACTTCCGTTACGTTCCATGATTGATATATCGACCATAAACCATAATGATTGAAGCCATGATTGATAAAATGTACTACAAAACTACAATCAACTATCTTACATTGTCATTTTTTCATGCCTACTAGTGATTTATTCATGCGATTCCCATATCGTAAGGTAATCACAATAAACATTAGAAATCGTGAACAGGATTCGTTATAAAAAATAACAATGTAACATCAGATAGGGACAACTAGCCCCGACGGCCTCTCTCCGCCAACTGATCAAATCGAACGTGTGTCGTGGAATTTCAAAAATCATAATGATTGATTGTCAACCAATGACAATCGCGTACCTATTCAAATTCTATTCCAATTTGAATTTGGAACGAGTTCTTTTTCCTGTTGCGACGCGTGACGCGTGCCGTGTGTTGTAAGAATTCCATAGGAATATAATACAATGAGCAATTATTTTTATTACTTACTTTTTATATATTTTATTGTTTTATTGTCCGTACAAATAATGATAAAATTGTAATTGACATTGTTATAAGTGATTGCGTAACGAAACTGCTATTCTATGAGCTCAGAATTAACACGTAGGTAGGTAGGTAGGTACACTCCATAGATCATTATTTACATAAAAACTGAAAGCTAGATTACGTAGAAATAGCATTAAGTAAAAGTAAAAATAAAACCGTCACGTAATCAAAAAACGAATTTGATCAACATTACACACTACATTCTTGAGAAGCTTATATTAAAAAGTAATGAATTTGATTCAACTTCGCCACACATTACTTTTTAAAAGTTTTTTTTTTACAGACACACAGGAAAGTAACCCAATATTGCTTGCGTACAAAAAGGCCATATGTTTATCTTATAATTACGTATGTGTGCGTGTCCATGTGGGTGTAAGTGCGTAATTAAAGTTTGGAAATAGTGCCTAATATAAGTTTTGAAGTGTTTTCACTATAAAACACTCGAGTGTCTGGGAACACTCGTGTCGACGAACTTGGATTTTTTTCTCCCCACTGGTTTATAATAACAATTCTGTTTACTGTGGCGGGTCTGTTACAACGTTTTTGAGTTGTGTGCATTAATATTTCTGGGAATTAGTCTCGATTGGTTGAACATATTTATTAATCTGTCTCTAATGATCTTGCATGGACTGGGAAAAGATTGGCGCGTTTGATTTAGTTTTCAGTAAGTCCTGATGGTTTCTTTTTCAATGTATTCATTATTTTGACCATCTTGACACACAAGTTTGACAAGCAATTTGGTTTAAATAAAAATAAATAAGTATCGCCAGACTGACACACCAACTGTATGGTCCCAAACTAAGCAACGCTCGTACTATGGGTACCGTACAATGGACTGGGGGCGATCCCAGTGACACCCAGACCAGTGCCAATTACGAAAAGGCCTATTCCGAAATTTACCCTGCCGGGAATCTAACCCGCAACCACCAGCTGTAGTGCGCACCACTGCGCCAAGCGGTCGTCAACGGTTTTACGATCAAGTATAGATAAGTAGCGTCTGAAATGATCAGGCAAGAGAGCCAAGGCTGGTTTATCGTGCCCTCCCAAGCACAGGATTAAACGGATACAATGAAACAACTTCGTAGTAAGTATAAGGTTATTTTAATAGCCTCGCTCATACTCAGCACGGATTAAGACTTAAAAGATTAATTACATAGCTTAAAACAATAATGTCGCCCAGGTGTTTATATCCGAATTGCGAAATCGGACCCCTAATACATTACACGAACTGTGCCCGCGACGGTATAGTGATGTAATCGTATTTTTCGAACTAGATAATCGACTTTTTTCCTAATCGAGTAGACGGACTGTTTATTGCCAAAGCGGTTTGTGGGTACCGGTAATTTTGTGCGTTGCGATATTTGACTCGGTCTGTTAGTGAGATCATTAATCTTGCGGTGATCCGAAACTGTCTGTTTGTTTGAAAAATGTGCGCTCGCGCCGCAACTGGACTGGTGACGTCACACGCCTCCAGGTGATAATTAAGTCGATTAGAATACAAAATATTAGTAAGTTTTTTTACTATTATAAATAATGCAGGAGGTATCCGACAAATGGCAGACCGATACCTATTTATAAATACCAAACAAATTAATATGAACGTGCATGTTTGCTCGCATTGCTACCTAAATTGAACGAATTAATGAAGTTTTTATTAAAAGAATACAAATTATCAGATAAACTCCCACTCCTATCTCATAAGCGTATGTAAATCCTACGAAGAAATTTCACTACACAACCAATGCTTGCCAACATGAAAAAATATCTAGGACAATAGCACGAGACCCGCGCAGCCCGCAGCCCGCAACACCGGTAATTGAAAATAATAATTGAATTCGCATTAAGAATACAAAATTTGAATAATGCGGCCATATTTGTTTCGTATGCCGACTTACTTTAGTGACGTGACTAGAAAATGTACTTTTCTTGTTCCATTTTCAAAATTACTCGACTCATGGGTTGTTCTATATTCAAAACTAGCGGCCCGCCCCGGCTTCGCACGGGTTACATTATTGGAGTTTTAGTAAGGATCCCTATTTTTTTTGAAAATATAATTTAGCCTATGCCACCCGGGGATAGTGTAGCTTCCCAACAGTGAAAGAATTGTTCAAATCGGTTCAGTAGTTTCGGAGCCTATTCATTACAATCAAACAAACAAAGTTTTCCTCTTTATAATATTAGTATGATCAAACAAATTGCTCTATGTTGAATCTCTCAATTAAATACCTAATCCAAGTAATTTTATCAATATAAAATAAACGAACTTAAGTTAATTGGATTAGTTTTATTTATCTAGTGACTTCTCACAACTTTCTTTTTTGGAGCAATAATAAATATTTGATCGATTTGTGAATTACACAGCAGTGCTACTTTGTTTGTGTAATTTAATAACTTCTACCTCGAAAGAATTCGAGGTATCCGGTAGATGAGACGACAATCATCGGAATTTAATGAAATACTCGATTCTTATTTAAATACTCGACGAGCAACACAATTACTCGATTGGAACTTCACTCGCCACAACTCTACTACACGTCGTCTTTTTATAAAGTAAAATTTGAATTTGGAATCTCGTGTGTGCTCTATTGTGTAGCAAATGGAATTCATTGTTACTATACATTGCGTATGGGCCAACATAGCTTGACCTCCAATAGCCGCTACATTTACGGCACATGGGATCTACATAAGCTGGATAAGTACATTCGAAAACGTTTTGCAAAATATTGAATAGATCTCCGCTGATATATTTTTTTTATTAGACAGGAATTACAAAACGTTGCATGTATATCGATATAGCAGTTACACAATGACCTACTTGCGATTTTTATAATACTAGTTGCGGATATGTAATAAAATTGTCAATTGCCAGTAAAACATTTATTTTGACAGGTATGTTTCGTTATTTGGCGCAATAGTGAGATTTTTTAGAAATTGTCACACATTTTTGCGTAAAAACAAGTTTGATATTAGCGTGTCTTAAGTCATTACATCACTAGTCTAATTTTAACGTAAAACTAGTATTTTGAGCATGACCAATAATATGTCTACTTGTTATTTTAATTAAATTAACGTTATTATTGCAAATAAGCGTTGCTTATACAAAGCAACAAAATCATAGCCCAACAAAACAAATAGCGAGTTTATGTAACAGGCATGGCAGCTGTCATTTTAATCAAACGTCATTGAAGTTAGTTTATGAAATACGATTTTTAAATTCAGAATTCCATAGAACGACCGCGTTCATAGACATATGAATCTATAAGAAAGTGCTTTCGAGATAGCTTCAATGACTTACAATATGAAGTGTGCGAGTACGCACATACGAAATGTGTGTCTGTAGGTATGTGTGAGTGCGCAATCGGTCGGACGTGACGCGCGTAGTAATAACAATACACTTACACCGGATATTTATGAATTTAAATGAGAAAGTGTTAGGAATTTAATGATACCAGTTCGGAGTAGCGGCCGCCTTCCTGGTGATCGCTTCTATTATAATATACGTCTATATTCTACAATTTTATTGTCTGTGGACGCGCGTTGACAGTGCCACTATTTTAATTGCCCCGCGTTTCCTTTAGTTTTATTGGATTGCGTTTTACGACGTTTTTGAACATTTTTATTAAGGAATATCCATAGAAATGGATTGTGATCAATAGAGAATTCTTGTATAAATTATTAATTAATGCTTAAATATGTTAATAGTTATGAAAACTATAGAGAATTTGTAATCTGTTACCTAGACTCACGCGCGTTGCAATCAGCACGTTAATAGCCCTAGACTAGGCATTATAAATAACATTAACAGCTGTTAACATTTCATATGCGAACCTATTTGTAAATTATTATTCAAAATAATGCACTATATTAGGTATTTTAAATTATAAAGACCCGTGCATACAAGTCGTTTCTTAAACCACGTATCTTTCTCAAATATACTAGGTGAAACAAAAAGGGTATACTATTTTTTTTGCAACTTAACTTTGTAAATCTCAAACTATCGGCTTTGTGGGACAGTTGAAGTACTAAAGGTTTTGTAGACTTGTGAAATCGGTCAACAGCTGTATTCCTATAACACCTTTTGTTTTTCAAGTTCCCTCCACAGCTGATGGTTTTAGATTTACAAAGTTAAGTTTTGAAAAAAAAAGTATACCCATTATGTTTCGACTTGTATAGTTTTAGTAAACCGATACAGCACGTAATTTCATAATAAAATCTAACAGTTGCCTAACAACTCATGCCTAATTAGGCTACATATGACAGCTACAAGGCGTGGCCTCTTATATATAAACTGTGTGACACACGGACGCACAGCGCGACGGTAATTCTCCTTTGTATGCTAAATAGTGAATTATCTAGCCACTCGAAATTGTAATCTTAAAACTTGCTTGGAATTTCTTCATCTGTTGTTTAAATTGTGGCTCCACGTAATGCTTTGACGGGGGTTTGTCTAATGTGTCCACGCCTTATTAAGGTCGCAAGGTAATAAATAGCATTAAGGCTAAAGCGCCCATCTAGCCCGCGAAGTTCAAATTTTTTGAGGTTTTTTAGAAATTTTTCAAAATCTGACAATAATAAAAGGCACATTTTGTAATTCGCGAAAAAGACCGTGTGTAGTGCATTTATTAATATATCCAACTTACTCTACAACATTTCAAGATCGACAGCTATCCAGATAATCTGGCAATATTTGTACATTTAGTGATTTACTAGTATCATATCCACCGTGATTAAATTTAGAGTAAAGTAAATGTATTGATAACCGCACTGCATACTGTGTTTTTCGCAAATCACAAAATGTTGTCTAAAATGTTTTCAGATTTTGGATAAACTATAAAAATACTCGAAAATTTTGAATTTCGCGGTCTAGACAGGCGCCTCCAAAAAACCTTATATTCAAATTTCGAATAAAAAAATGCAAAAGCTCTTATTTTGAAAATAATACCTATTCGAATAGTTTTGATGCATATTGATCAGTTAGTCGCTAAGGTTGGTACGGTAAAGTGATACATCGATTATAGATTATTCACAAGTAGGCTTGTAAAAACAAATTACATCAATTAAAAATTTAAATTAATGTTCCAACAGTGCAGCACTCGATTAGACTCAACATGGATACTATCACCGTTATAGACATACCTCGCGTGACCTAGAAATAAGACAAAGCGTTTAAATTCACTACTCAATTCTTTTCGCAATGAAAACATTGGCAATTAGTAATTACAACCTTTTTATTTAACATCATTTGTTAGTTCTTGCCGTGTTATCTGTGATTGACCTCAATTTAAACTTAGTTTTTTTAAGTCTTTATAAAATTATTCTCATTATGCGACTAGTTACCATCTTCAATCGCTAAGTTCTATTTAAATTAAAAATGTTATCCCCATTTTTGTAATTACCTACCAGATTTAATCAGAATGTTAGCTAACACATTAACGAATTATTTGTACAAAACCATGTTTTAAATACAAATTAAAACAGAAATATACTTATATAAAAGTAGCATTTCGTACGTCACCATTATTCGAAATTTATCATTTTATTTTATTTTTCGAATAAAAAAGTTTGACCAAGGAATAACCCAAACTGTGACAAAAACAACAGATATTCAAGCTTTATTCGTGATTGTCAGCTCAATTCGCTGGTTTTCTTGCAATTTTTCTCAAGTCTGACATCGCCATGACAGGGGTTTCCTGTATCGTTAGAAAATACAGGAAAGGTTGCATCATGTAGTTAATTCTATTATATCTATATCATCACTACATAGTATAAAACAAAGTCGCTTCCCGCTGCCTGTTCCTATGTATGCTTAGATCTTTAAAACTACGCAACGGAATTTGATGCGGTTTTTTAATAGATAGAGTGATTCAAGAGGAAGGTTTATATGTATAATAGAGAAACACTGATCATTTTAGAGCCGTGCGTAACCGGGGCGGGTCGCTAGTTTATATCTTAGTGTTATTTATATTATTGATTGTTTTATTATACCTCAGTTCATCTCGGGGGTCCAAGAACCAGTTGTCAATATGTTCATTACACAATGCCGATGTCTTATTATAAGTAGATTACAATGCATCTACGTGTGTGGCGAAATTTTGGAAACCGGTGCGACCGTGGTCCTGGGTTTGATGCAGTAAGCTGATTGGTGTATGACAGTGCGTGCACTTAAGATTATATTAGCCTAACCAATCAAAATACCGAAATGATTAAGTACTTACCTAATACAACAATAAAATAAATAAATATGGCCAGACTGATACACCAACTGTATGGTCCCAAACTAAGCGACGCTTGCACTATGGGTACCGTACAATGGCCCGGGGGCGATCCCAGTGACTCCCAGATTAGGGCAAATTACTAAAAGACCATTTCCGAAATTACCCCGGCGGGAATCGAACCCGCAACCACCATGTGCAGTGAGCCGAACGGCCTACGCTCGAACCACTACAAGCGGTCGTCACTACGACAATAATTTTCATGATTTTTCGCCGCAGATTCGGGCGAAATAAAGCGATTGGAGCCTGAAAATGGGCTCTAAACACTCTAGTATGTACCTTAGAATGGTGCTACCTAGTTTGAGGATACCGCAGGCAGAGCAGGCGCGCGTAAGGAGGGTTTCAGAGGAGTTTCACCTCATTGAGTACCTAAGGTAACACAGAACCCAGCAGCTTACAAGACCGGTCACATCTCAAGCCACCTAAATTCAAATTCAAATATTTTTATTTCAAATAGGTCAGATTAACTGGCACTTTTAAAAAGTCAAGAGCTAGGTGCATGTTCCAAAAAAATATCCTATGGAGAAGAACACGCAAGAAACTCCATGGATACATCTTTACTTTTCTCTTTTTTAAATTAGGTATGTTTACAATAGGTATAATTAACACCTAGTCACTTACAGACAGTTCAAGAAGTTCTTAAAATATTCAGACGATGTTGTGATGACTGAGCCATACTTTTAATCTCACGAAGAAGTATGTCGTTTGTTTTGAAGTGCAATCGAAACTCGGCAGCATCTCGGGTTTGTTTAATTTCGTACAAATAACCATTGACATGTTAAATAAATATTTACGATGGAACTATGTCGGGCGGTTATTGTTATAAACAATGACGGATCAGGTCACCGACGCGGGTAGGCTGTGATAAAATTGTTTACTTACCTACTATACATACATAAAAATATAAAATAATTTAGCCCTTTTGACGTCCCACTCCTGGGCACGGGCCTCCCCTCAACATAAGGGGGATTCAGGCCATAATCCACCACGCTGGCCCAGTGCGGGTTGGCGGATTTCACATGTCTTTCGAAAACTGGTTTGATCTTCTGAGACATGCAGGTTTCCTCACGATGTTTTCCTTCACCGTAAGCAAGTGATAATCATATAGAAATTATGATTCGCACATAGATTTCGAAAAATCCAGAGGTGCGAGCCGGGGTTTGAACCCAAGACCAACCAATCTGCTATCACTGCTTACTATACATACATATTGTATCGAAATTAAAATGTCCAAGCGATTGGCTCACTACCGCATTGGTTCCAATGTTGGTATGTCTCAAGTCTGAGACCGATCTTGAGTACGCTTTTGTCATAACATTTAGTAGGGATGACGACGTGAAGAATGACATTTCCAAGTTCGCTCTCGGACTTGAGATCGATTTATTAATACGGGGCCTCAGTCTGTCGATTCTGAGGTTTTGAGGTTCGTAGTAAAAAAAGTAGGAGTTGTAGGTACTGGGTAAATGGAAGGTAATATTATTAGGTAGGTACCTTGACCCTTTGTATGTAGGGACAAAAACCACCAAGTATATATAAATAATACTAGCGGCCCGCCCCGGCTTCGCACGGGTACATTGCGGTTACATTATTCGAGTTTTAGTAAGGATCGCAAATTTTTTAAAAAATATATTATAGCCTATGTCACTCGGGGATAGTGTAGCTTCCCAACAGTGAAAGAATTTTTCAAATCGGTTCAGTAGTTTCGGAGCCCATTCATTACAATCAAACAAACAAAGTTTTCCTCTTTATAATATTAGTATGAAAATGGTATGTAATACATGATCACTTATTTATATAGGTACCTTAAATGGATTGCACTCACCACACCATACATAGTGCGTCCGTTTCATTACATACAATAAATTAGGTAAGTAGGTGTTATTCCGTCCAATATAGGTACTATTGAATACAAAACACCTCCGTAGTGATATCGACATAATAATATAAACTTGTTAATTCTATGCACATTTCGCGAACGCAACGCATTTCGATGTGTCTGCCTGTCACCACGTCCTTCGCTGGCAGGAAAATGCCTCGCTGAGGTGGAAAACTAAGGCCTTTAATATTAAATACATGTGCCATATGTCTGCTGCAGTAAGTTCTAACTAATCGACACTTAAGTACTTATAATTCTGAGTTATAATTAATATTAAAATGTTGGCGACGTATGCAGAGAACTAATGGATCGGTTTATGCAAGTCTTTGTATAATATTACGGTATTTTAGTAGTACCCGATTCCCGGTTCATGCTAAATGCATAATGCCGTCCATCCACCCATTTAAAATATTTATTTAATTCCAAGGAGATAATTATTTATGAATTTGGAATATGTAAGTAATAAAAATTCGTCAATAAAATGATTTATCTTGAAAGTTATTCCAAAAATTTAAAGCTTATCTTTCGAATCGCAGTTCCTATTTCAAAATTGGACACCAAAAAATATCGCAATCATTAATGCTTATAAGTATTTGACGCGAAATTAAACTTTACGCGACTCGTAATACAATCGATAATTCCGAGAAATTATTTTTAATATCTCAAGATAAAAATTGGATGTTGTTTGATTTGATACGTTGTTTCCGAGAAGTAACGAGTAACTTAAGGTCTGTTACTGTTATGTTAACAATAACAGTTTTTGTTGTTTACACGAACTGTTATAGTGTTATGTTACGCGGTCGATTCGCAGATTTGTGCGTAGGATTTTGTTATTTAATGTGGTGGGTCTTTGCTGCGGTGGTCCTTATCTCGGATTCAATTTAGTATCTCCTTACACTAGTAGGTAAGTACTTAATATATTTTAAGAATTAAACACTAAGTGGCATGTTTGCAAATTATATTATTATAATGATTGTCAATCGCGAAAGTTACGATAATGCACACGGTAGTGGTTTAGCCCAAGGCTTTAAAAACAATACCGACCTTTTCTGGCGTAAATTGAATTCTTGTACACAGCATTTTACCGATTCCATACCAGGAGGCGAGCCATACATGTTTGAGATAGAGGCCCACACTGTGCACGGCTCGAGTATCGAACTGAGGACCAAATCAAACCAGATAAAAACACTTACCAGAGAACTTCTTTCCTTTACGGTAGGTACCTACATCATCTTTAGCGTTTACTAAGGCGCCTTACAAAATGTAAATAAATAAAATAAATAAATATCGCCAGACTGAAACACCAACTGTATGGTCCCAAACTAAGCAACCCTCGTATTATGGGTACCGTACAATGGACTGGGGGCGATCCCAGTGACACCCAGACTTGGGCAAATTTCCGTTGCCCCGGCGGGAATCGAACCCGCAACTACCATGTGCAGTGAGCCGAGCGGCCTACGCTCGAACCACTGCGCCATGCGGTCGTCAACTTCGTTAATTATCTATACAAATAAATAAAATTGGAGTGTCTGTTTGTAATATCAAAATAACACCTTTTCACTAAATGCATATGAAAGTACATACGACACCTATAGCAAAAACGCGATTTAATTTTTTTTTGTCTGTCTGTCTGTCTGTGTGTTTGTTCCGGGTAATCTCCGAAACGGCTGGACCGATTTTGACGGGACTTTCACTGGCAGATAGCTGATGTTATAGGAAGTAACTTAGGCTACTTTAATTTTAGAAAAACAATTAGGGTTCCGCGTAAAAAAATAAAAACACATGAAATCAAAGAGTATCTCCGAAACGGCTGGACCGATTTTGACGGGACTTTCACTGGTAGATGTTATAAGCAGTAATTTAGGCTATTTATATTTTAGAAAAAACAAAATTTAAAAAAATGGGTCCTTTCGCGCGGGCTCAGAACGCGGGAGCGGGCTTTTTTGTTAAGTTAAATTCCACGCGGACGAAGTCGCGGGCTCAGCTAGTTATTTAATATAATACTTTATATACTCAAAGTAATAAGATATAACACATGGGCAGGCAGACGCGAGCTTGCAGAGAAAAATGCAGACTTGCAGACTGCAGAGTAATGTTACAATAAACAGACGCAACGGATTCCTTGCGGATTCCTGACGGATTCAAATTAGTGTCTCATTACATAAACACAATGGAGGAGCAATTAATTGCGTTTATAGACAATTAAAAAGTCTAGACCACGAACTAAGCATAGATGTCGATCGCTTGGCGCAGTGGTTCGAGCGTAGGCCGCTCGGCTCACTGCACATGGTGGTTGCGGGTTCGATTCCCGCCGGGGTAAATTTCGGCAATGGCCTTTTCGTAATTTGCCCTGGTCTGGGTGTCACTGGGATCGCCCCCAGTCCATTGAACGGTACCCATAGTACAAGCGTTGCTTAGTTTGGGACCATACAGTTGGTGTGTTCGTCTAGCGATATTATGTACGGTCAGCAACACGAGTAGCGAAACAAATTCAGTTCACCCTAAGACTCGCCAGACTAATCTGTAAGATTGTGTTGGCGAAACATTTACACCATGACCAAATTGATGTTGTCTTTATTTTTTGATAGCACAAAATAGAGAAGGCAATACACATCGGTGTGAATGCTCCGTCAATGCAAACGAGGGGTAATTCGTAAGCTGCTTACAAGTTAGTTGCTATGGTGTCATGACGTCATTGCCAAAATGTATTCAGAATTCCCATTGTTCCTTCTTGAAGCTACAATATCGCCTATAAATAGGTATCAATGTTAAATAGTTAACTATCCAAATAAATAAGTAGGTACCAACTTTGAGAAACTTGGTTTTTACTGCCGATTATATTTTTCTGTTTTATATAGGTAGGTACCTAAAAAAGTCAGCATGTAATCGTACGACCCGCCTGATGTTAAGCAGTTACCGTAGCCTATACATGCTAGCAATGCCAAAGGTATCCACGGCACACCCGTGCTTCCAGAAGCAAAATAAAAATTCGCTGTCTATGGCCGGTTTCTTCATTATAAGTAGCAAAGTAAGTAATGTCTTAAGGCTAAAGCGCCCATCTAGCCCGCGAAGTTCCAATTTTTTGAGTTCTTTTAGATTTTTTTCAAAATCTGACAATAATAAAATACAAATTTTGTAATTCGCGAAAAAGACCATGTGCAGTGCATTTATTAATATATCTAACTTAGTCTAAAACATTTCAAGAACGACAGCTATCCAGATAATCTGGCAATTTTTGTATATTTAGTGATTTACTAGTATCATATCCACCGTGATAATATTTAGAGTAAAATAAATGTATTAATAAATGCACTGCACACGGTCTTTTTCACGAATTACAAAATTTGTCTTTTATTATTGTCAGATTTTGAAAAATTTCTAAAAGAACTCAAAAAATTTGAACTTCGCGGGCTAGACAGGCGCCTTCACCTTAAAGTAAAAGTAGGTGAGCATGTAGGTTTTAAATTGGTTTCCTTTCTTAAACATTTTAGCAGCTTTTACTTTAGTTTAGATAATAATTTAAATAAGGTTTTATTCAAAAATATATCCTCGTACAGTTCAATAACATCTTAAATCGGTAACAAAACGAGACTATTAAAAATAACAAAAAACAATAATACCTATAATTATGGGAACAAGAAACATTTCCCGCGATCTCAAAGATCCAACACATTTGGTAACAAAAAAAACTTAACATACACCCGAACAAATTTACATCTCCTAATAAATCTTGAAGGCACAAAAATTTGTATTTTAATAAAATAAAACCAGCCCATAGCCGGTAGTCGGGGTAAAAAAGAAATTAAAATAAAATGAACGTATTCCATAAGATAATAATGCTTATTCATCCAACATTTAAAATCAATTCTATGGTATAAATATCTAACAGAGATGTGTATGTTCGTTGAAGAAATTTAAAAGAGGAAACATGTCGGGCGTTCTTAAAAAGAAAAAGAAAATGGGAATAAAGTTACAATGAAATAATTTTTTGATAATTTATAACTGATTTTAATAGGCTTTCCACTGTTTTATATCATTATCTTAGGTACCTGAGGTTATATTCTCATCATGTTATGATTATTGGTGTTTGCGATATATAAAATCAATGCTTACACGGGCGGAGTCGCGGGCAAAAACTAGATACTTTTCAAATAAACTCGCGGCGGTCGATCGGGCGCGTATGCATGAATGAAACAGCGTATTACCGATATACCCGCGCTAGACAGGGACGGATAGCTTATTATGATTGACAGCTGAGAACGGTTAGCCTTGAAATATTTGAAACATTATATTATTATAAAGTACACTATCTTCGTTGGACACGTGAGCGGAGCGGACATTGGAGCTTTGAATAAATTAGTTGAGCTTTATTGTTGGAGTTTGAAGAAATATATTTTATTCATTGATGACATTCAAATTTCAATTACTCACATATACTGTAACCAAGGTGTTAATAAGTGGTATACGTTAAGCAAGCTCCTTTTTCATTGTGGCCGTAAACCTCTAAAAGTTCTTAGTTCAACCTATTGATACAAGAAATAATGTAACTTAATAAATGAAATTGTTAAAATTTAATGAATACCTTTATTGATTTCTCTAAACAATGTCTACGACTGATAGATAATACATTCCCCAACATTGAAACGAGCGAGCGCTTGCCAACATCACTTTGAACAGTCATAATTCCGAAATATTCCTAAGCATCTAACGTCCACATCGCTCCCGTGTCCACACTCATTACCCGCATGTTATACGCTAGATACCGACGCGACGGCCAGTTTCACCGGAACACGTTTCAAATCATAATTCGAACGCTGTTTTTTAAATTTAGAACGTTGGCCTTTTTTGTTTCTTTACATTGTAAGGGACTACTAATGTTACGTTGGTAGCACTGAGTTCTGATGTCGGAGGCTAGTCAATCAACGTACTAATTTGTTATAATTAATCGAGGAGGCACCATATTTCATTAAATGAAGCTGTTGTTAGAATATTAATTATGTTCATTTGTATTTATTAGCCTTTCCCCAATTGAGGTCGTCTTTCAGTCTACACTTACATATTTGGCAGATTCCAAATTACACTTAGTGAGTGACTGCAGTTATGTTGGTAAGATTGGTAGAATTGAACCAAGTTTTCATGATTATACGAAAACGTATTGCAATGCCAGTCATAGACAACATCAGGGACAACCAGCTTAACATGCCCTCCAAAGCACGTAGGAACTATCTTTATTTATTTATAATAATATGTTAACAAAGCCCGCAATAAACCACTTGTTCTGAATTCAAGTTGACAGCGTAAATGATTAACTCCGTTCAAAAACAGTTAGCCAATTACAGGCGGCGAGCTTAATTGCTATTGCTATCTTTAATTAATGACTTGAGTGTTACCATTTCCAAAAAAGCGAATAAAATATTACATTTACAGGTAGCAATTTGGTATGTTTTTGTCGTAAATTAACAAAAATAACGGATAAATATTATCTAAGGTTAATTAATTACGAAATTTGGATGTGGTTTTGGCAAAACAACTTTTAGGAGTTAATGTTAACTAAATAATATATAATATATATCAAATATTTATGTAATAAGAAAAGCCGTATTAATACTTATTTTATTAAATTCATGTCATTATCGTTTAGATGACAATTAGGCGAGAAAGCTTGCGTGCGCGCAGCTCTGCTCCGGGCGCGCGTAGAGCTACGAATCTCGTAGACGCTACGAAATTTTGTAGATAGACGATTCTTTTTACATTTACCTAACTGTAAGGAATATTTTTATTTTAAATATATATTTGCTTGGGGCTATATTTAGACACTATAATAATGTAATTTTCCTTATTGAGTTGCCTGAATCAAAACCTCAAATTATCATTTAAAAAATAACAACATTCATGTAAATCTATTAACTACATTGCTCTTCAACCATGGAAACCAATTTCATTCCCATTTTGGAAGCAGTGTGTTCGATATTTGAATATTCAAATCCGGACCTAATCGTTTTTATTGGTGACTTTACGGCCTATAATGATCGCTTGTAGAATACGCGGCTTTGAGTTATCTTTGGCTTCCGAACCGTGGCCCGAGACAGTTAAATTTCGAACGTTTTGTGTGTTAGTGTATTTTTTTTTTGTGATTTAATAACATAGAAACGTCATTTCGAAACTTAAAATTTGAAATTCCAATTTCAAAGTATTGTATTTTTTTAATTAAATTGTTGCTTGATCGTTCAGAGTATCTACTGTTTAAAAAATACGAAATACCTACTTCTCTCTTATGACTTACATAAGCCATAACACGATTATGACTTCTTACTTGTAATTAACTACAAAAACGTAGTCGTCTAAGCTTGTAAAAGATCCGGATTGAAAACTCAATATTCTTATCAAAAGAGCGATCGACTTCATCGATTTTAAATCGATATTATAATTTAATTAGATCGAGTTAGGTGTGTAGGCGTAACTAGTATGTCGGATCTCTCCATATACAAAGTTTAACTAACGATACACCATGCCTCTGCTTGTTATTTTATTTTAATCTGTATTTATGTAATTCGTCGCGTGATGTCATTTTCTATAACTACAATCCATAAACCCGTGGGCTGATAATACTCGCTAGCTCCGAGAAGCTAGCATAAAATGAGTACCTAAAGCAACAAGCAATTAGACGTCTAACGATTACACTGATAATAAATTAGTGAAATTGTAAAAAATACCCGACCATTTTTCACAGACAGATTGACATGCAGACAATAAGTAACATTTCGGTTGTTATATTAAAAATCGGCGAGTTTTATGTGATAATTTATATAACTTAGCCTCGGGCCACGTTTTTGTTTCACTCCGTGTGTAATTAACTGCTTTTTTTACTTAAAATAGTGTGGGCCGGTGTATTTGGGTATAAATATTGTTGTTTTTATTGATTAAAAATTGTATGCTTGTTGCTGAGGTTTCGAGATTTTACGATAGATAATTTGTGTAGTATTTTTGTAGTTTTATGTCCATCCTATAAATTTTAAATTAGTTCGCGAATAATTTTAAAAAGTTCATCTGACATGCGAGCTTCTTTTGCTAGTGTATTTTGTAGTGTGTTTTGCTAGTGTATGGTATATTTAGAAACTTAACTGCATTATGTATTTATATAATTAAAGACATAATTACATGCCTCGGTATTATAACGGCGAGCTGTCGGCTTAACATTTGCCAAATTAAAACTCTTAATATCTCAGTTAGGAATTTTTATATCCTATTATATTGGTACTGATAGCATAAAAAGCCTTCGCAAACAGTAAAACGTCCAAAATACAATTAGACGCAAAATCTTTAAAAAGTCTACGGCTTAAAAAATATATGTTTAAAATTAAATACAGTTTTTTTTTTAATAATTCGAGAAACAAACAATTCCAAGGAATGTATACTATTCTTTAAATAAATATACATATTTCGCATGAATATTTTTACGTATTTGAGATGAAATCAACCCGCATATTCGAAATACATAATAACTCAAGCTCGGCGGCGAGATAAGCCAAGATGAATACATCGTCGTACATTTTAGTAACAAATGCAAAATGATTAATGACATACCGAATAGCTTTTTTGTATTGTGCTTCACAATCCGGCCGTTTACTTCAGTAAATATGGTTATTTTTATTATTTTAGTTTATCCGCCTCTCTCTCTAACACACTGTGAGGTCATCTTGTCTCCCGTCAATATTTTATTTAAGTTTGTAAAGTTTTTTTTTTCATATTATTATACCTGTCAAAACATTCTAGTCAAAGTTTTGAGCTATAAGTTCAAATAGACGTGTTTCGTTCATTAATTTTACTTGAAAATTATTTTGTAAAGCTCCTATCTATACAGCTTTATTCTAAAACATATAACTACTATTATTAGAAGGTGATATAGTGGGAACAGTAATAAGGAGAGAAATGCTTAGATATATAAACTCTATTAATATTTGATGTAAATTAGATACAAATGAAAGTCAGCCTCAATCGCAGTACAATCCGACTGTCCAGAAGATATTTCGTTTAGACGCGAAAAAAGTGTAGAATTATAGTTTCACTTCTTATTTATAATTTTTGAGATTGAATAGCCGAGGTTGAGTGGTGAGGTCCTTCTTCCAAATCATTGTATATGGATTTCCGCAAAGTACCTAACGCCTGAGCCAATCAATGATTACAAATGAAATTAAATGAATTCAAATAAAGGCATTTAAATACATACTTCATTTGCTGACGGTACCAAAGTTGTGCAACAAAAACATACATGCGTTGGGTGCCGGCCCGTTGGAACCTTGTGCCGTAGTTCTAATAACCAAAGAATGCGGTTCAATGATAGCTATTGTAATTCTACTGGTACCAAATTGTTCGGAGTAGTACACACACACACAGATTATATTAAACACGTGTGGGTATACTGTACTCTATTTTTATTTGCCAGGTCTAACTTTAGTTAACTCTAAGGAATTCTCTATTTAAATTTTGAAATTGCATACTCTAAAAAAATACAATTCAAAATTATGAAATATTTCTTGTTTTTTAAATATTAAAACCGATAAATTAAAAGCTTTGGTCTTTTTTTAAAATGAAATGTGGAACATGAAATTATCGATTATTTTTTATTAGAAAGAATAAATATTAATTAATTTGACGATTATATTCAAAATGTCGTTATTACAATTACCGAATTTAGTTTTATAAGATTTATTACGTATTGGCGTAACAGCAGCAGTGTGCACTGACCATAAAACCGGGCTATTGTCTATGAAACAGCACATGAACAATCAAAAACATTATTTATTTCACAAAACCGGTGGCAAAGGTCAATTCGCGTTATAATTAACTTAAACCTTTTGAATTATGTTGCACAATTATCCTTTTATAATATAATATAATAATATGTAATTATGATATAACGATAAGATTGAGATTACTGTCACGTAATCAGCTGATCCGGTAATACTAAGAAAACAAATGGTTCGAAATTGATTTATTTATTGTTACTTTATAATGTACTAGCTGTGCCCCGCGACTTCATCCGCGTAGTATTGGATTATTGGGGATTATTATCCTATATGTTAATCCCGGTTATAATCTATCTGTGTTCCAAATTTCATCCAAATCCGTTCAGTAGTTTTTGCGTGAAGGAGTAACAAACATACATACATACATACATACATACATACATACATACATCCACACTCACAAACTTTCGCATTTATAATATTAGTAGGATTAATTGTTAACTATTTGGTTTAGGTATGATCAGATTTAAGGGTTCTCTTTTCACCAATATTAATACCCCTAATACATGGATTTCTTTTAGGGCTAACCTATAGCTAATTGGCTACAGCTCGTATACGGGCTAGCTCGATCAGAGTAGTACCACCCTCTCACAGAAGATCGACGTAAAGTAGCTATACTAGGTGAAACAGAAAGTGTATACTATTTTTTTTGCAACTTTACTTTGTAAATCTAAAACTATCAGCTTTGTGGGACAGTTGAAGTAGGTAAAGGTTTTGTAGACTTGTGAAATCTGTCAACAGCTGTATCCTTGTAACACCTTTCGTTTTTCAAGTTGTCTCCAAAGCTGATAGTTTTAGAATTACAAAGTTAAGTTTTGAAATAAAAAAGTATAATATATTTTTTGTTTCAACCTGTAATATCTGAGGTTTATTTGATGAAAGACAGAGTTGGAAGCCCGAAACTAATAGTTTAGTCATAAAATCTAGATCAGATCCAAAACTGTACATCTATTTAATCCACTTCCGTTAGCGCCGCCGCCATATTGTCCGCCATCATGAATCCCGATCAATATTAATAATGCGCGCGCGCCGCGTTCGTTTTATTGTTATTATTGGATATTGTTCCGACCAAGGCTGGGTCGAAAATGGTGAGGTTCTGCCTTTAAAGTGGATGTTAATATTGCGTTTGTCGTTTGGAGGATAATGTGGCCCTTTGAATGGTTTGTTTGTTGAATAGTGACGCCATTTTGTGGCTGATTTCCAACTAAGATATATTTCTGAAAGGGGAAGGAAACGGGAAGAAACCTGCACGTCTTTGGAAGGATGTGTGAAGTTAGCCAACCATTACTGGGCCTGCGTGGTGAACTATGGCCGTGTTGGTTTGGTAAAATAATAATTTGTGCTAGAGCCAAGTTTGACAATGACACATCAAAAAATATATAAGTTTTTGTGGCAACATAATCGGCACCATTACCTTATTTCACAGGTTTTCAGAGCATAATACTTAGTTACCATCGATAAGATAGACTGAATTTCCATTCTTTATTTTTTATGTTCTGCATACACTTTATGAATTATTTATAGGTAGATTGGACTCTACTTTGACAGTCACATACATGTCTCATAATATGTTACATAATCGTTCTGAGAAATGCAACCCTCAATATAGGCGAAACGACTGAGGGAATCGATTGGAATATCGATAATATCCCATCACTAGTTGTCATAGCGGTCACGAGTGCACGCGACATGGACAATGTGGTACTGTCAACAGTAGCACAAGCCTAGGAGGGTGAGATCACCAAATATGGTCCGTATGGTTAATTATTCTCATTTATTTATAATTCATAAATTATGTAATGGTATATTTTAAATAAACATTAAAATATTCGTGATTAAATTGCAAAACAAAATAGCTTGTTACGTAGAATCACCAATTTACTTTTTCTAGTACAGTTGCTGAGGCAAGTTTTGATTAATAATTTTGTTAAGTGGAGCAGCTAAAATTTGACCCAGAATAACAACGCAACTTCTTTTTAATTCAAAAATATGTAATGGATTGCCGATGACCAACAGTGGAAGTGAACTAGTTAACTAGAAACGAATGACAATGTATTAAAACTTCAATGCATTCAAAGGTCATCGACATATTTTTGCTGGACAATTTTTTTTGGGCTATATCCCACTGTAACTCCTGAAAGCCAGGATAGACCATGATGTCCAATGATGACGCCAAGGTTGGACCTTCGACGAGTCCCGTGGAACAGTTAAATTGTCTTAAAACCCGCAGGAATTTAATCGAAAGAAAGAATAGGAGAAGTTGGAAGAAAATTGATCCGCTCCATTGCAAAGCGGTATCGGTCTGTATAAATAAACGTGTTTAAAAAAACCGACCCTTAATCCGCAAATTGTTATAGCTTTTACAGACGCACGCGCAAAAAGTTGCCACTGCAAAGTGTATCGGTAACTTTTCGATAAAAATAAGCTATCCAATTTAATAATATACTACAAAACTCGTATAAGGGTATAAAACATAATTTTATCGAACAAAACATTTTGTTAAGAATGTTGAATGTTGAATTTAATTCATTAAAAAATATGTCCAAGCAACCAGCTGTCGTTACAATCAAATTATAACATTTTCAGAATACGTGCTCAGTAAAGCTAATGATTCGAGCAGACGTTAACGAAATCATAATTTTTTGTGTTACTTTACGTACTGAACATGTGCTGTTATTAGATCATTCACATATTGTAATGTAGGACCCGGAGGTACAGGCGGATGATGAAAACTTATATATATTCTGTCTTATAATACCTACAGCTTCAGAATTTTAAAGAAATATGATGTTCAATACTGCTTTAAGAAATTTTTTATTACAGTTTCAAGTTATTCGAACCACACTTTCATGAATGGCAATTATTAACTGTTTCGATAATGGTAGTTACTTAAAAGTTAATCTATTTTGTTAAAAGTTAATAATGATAGTCATTTTGGCCATAGCAGTATAACAAACAGCTGACACTAATAAACGTTATATTTTAAAAAGACAACGTTCGAAATTCAAAAGTAGGGTAAACACACCAATTCCGAGACGTTCCACTTGACGATAAGGAGAGATCGATAGTTATTGTGACCCGCGAGCGGCGAAGGCCGTATCTTTGTATTAGTTTTTAATAAGTAATTGTACACCCAAACCACGTTACCAATTTCGACATGAATACACGTTTTTTTCCCGCCTCGCTCGGAGCAATCTCGTTTTCTCGAAAATAGATCTAATATGTTGAATATAATTAATTTCATACAGACTCACTTGATCGATGCGTGTTACTTGGCGTGGTTTTTTTTTCGTATATATAATTATTTTTAAATTACAGTGTATTACGTCAATTCGGTCAGAAAACGGAATGTTTTTTTTTGTTATCAAACTATAAATTGGTTTACGCGAAATTCTCATGTTTGAAGAATTTTTTGTTGCAATACGTTCCGTGTCTGCGCTGATTTTTAGCTTCTATTTCATTATAAAAGTAATTTTATAGTAATAACATGGAATTAATGACTAGACTACATTATCTAGCGCGTATTTTTGTTCGTAATATATAATTTTACGCAATTCCCAAACCAACTCGTTTGGCAATTAAGCTTTCGAGGTATGTTTACTTACATACATGTTTTTTTTTGTTCCAGATGATACCCAGTTATTGGCTGATCTCGAAGACTGATTAAAGTATTCATTAAGTCAACTAGGAAATGTTAGATCCATGAAGTTTCTCCCGAGGTAATAAAACTGTACATCGTGATTACTTCAACCATTTCTGTAACAAACTTGTACTAATCAACATTATTATTTCCAAACAATGAAGAGAAAATTTAAATTCAAAACATTCGACAGTATTCAGCTAATCTTATTGTCAACAAAAGACTATTGTTTCTTCTCAACACATTGTTTCGATTTAAATTGAACGAAAATGAATCACTGTTATGATTGAGCGTTAAAATGTATTGAATCAAATTTGATTGTTTATATAAAACTGAACGTGAACGTTTTGGTTCGCAGCGCGGACTCGTTTCAGGTTGTGGTCCTCGAAAGAGTCCAAATACTGCAATGACTACTGCGATGGCCGCTCACCAAGAATCTATACATGAGAGACTTCAGCCCGCGCCCGAGGAACCGCTATACCTCCACCATGAGGTGGCATCGTGGCCAGAGCCGTCCGACCATCAGGAGGAGCTCAGCGCGGACATGTCTCCATACTACAACATGCCAAAAAGAAATAAGAGAAAGAACTTCAAGCCGAGATGTGCCCCCAACGCTAGCGCCTTCTCGGACGACTCGAACGGTGGCAACTGCGACGACACCGGCAGTCCCATCAACGGGAACGACAGAACGACACCTGAACAGGCACAGGAAGACGATTGCGATAAGGAAGATGCCACTTATTCAAAAATTGGGGTCAAAAACTTCAGTCTCCTGAAAGGAGGCGCCGTCGACTTAAGCAGGAGACTAAGCACGGACTCCAATGAAAACATAGACTCAAATTACCAAAATAGGTTACCCGATGATAAGAAAGTAGACTCGTTTCAACACTCGTATATACATAGCTTACAAATAAATCAGGCCGCCGAGAGGGATCGGACCGTGCTGAACTTTAGTAGTTTACAAAATAAAACTTTCTGTGCCAAAAATCCTTTCGCTATATCTCAACTAATTAAGACTAACTCGCCTCCGAGGAGAAGGGACTCGGAGTCCGACGAGGACAAGGGTCAAGATATAAATGCTAATGAGAGACTGGAGGAGAACCAGGAACAGATGGAGACGACTGAGGCCCAACAGAACGGGGACGCGTCAAACGCGACGAATAGAATATTGAGGGATTATGCTATGAACACCATGAAGGAATTACTTGGAATATACGGATTGTCATCCAACGAGGTAGCAGATGCTATAAATGGACAGATCAGAGCTTTAGAGGCACTACAAGGTAAATAAATAAATAAATATCGTCAGACTGACACATCAACTGTATGATCCCAAACTAAGCATCGCTTGTACTAAGGTCACCCAGACCTGGGCAAATTACGAAAAGGCCATTTACGAAATTTGCCCCGGCGGGAATCGAACCAGCAACCACCATGTGCAGTGAGCCGAGCGGCCTACGCTCGAACCACTGCACCAAGCGGTCGTCAACAATTCATATGAATAACTTCACACTGTTATAAACATATTAATAATCTTCATTTTAAGTCTCTAATACTACCTTAATTGCAGGGCTATTTGTTGCTTTAACATCCCTTTTCAATTCTAGGGAAACCTTTCACACAGCTGCCTTTAAGTTTGAAACGACGTCACGACTCAGGAATGGAGGATGGGACTGACAGAAGCATGAGAAGATCGTCATCAGCTACAGAAGATGAGGGCTCAACTAATATTACACCACCGAAGACTCCAGATAATGACATAGAAGCCCAAAGGTAGCAATAATCTTCCTATCCTTAAATAACAGAATCCCAGAGGAAAAGCTTTATTGTAAATTTTGATTTTCAGACAAAGAGCGTTACAAATAATAAACCATCAGTCGATGAGGCTGTTCAACAGATCTCAGGGGCAAGAGGAAGATGGCAGTGGATCTGATGATGGAGACCAAACCCTGGACCTTAGTGTATCCAGGGACACTGATGGACAAGTGAGCATATTGACTTTTTCATTGCAGATACTGATATCGCCTGATTTAATCATAGAGTTCATTAAAACGTTCCATCAAAAACCTTTTATAGTATCGAAAACACCATTAAGTATCCATTCAGTAGTTTGCGTCATTGGCATACAAAACGCAGGCGGCGGTACTGGAGTTTTGTTATTAGAATTGATTAAAAAAACGAAAGAAATACCGAATAACTTACCGAGTTTGCCTTTTAATTTGAACGACAGATAAATTACAATCGTCCAAGTAGGTGCGCAGTTCTTTGAAATTGACAATAATCCAAGCATTTGCACATGTATCGCTGGCATGCGGTTATAATAGAATGTAAAATTAGATTTTACGAATGATAAGCATCTACATTTTTTTGTTGACAAGGAACAATCGGCGACCTCGAGCGCCGCCAACAGTGTCTCGGAGTTCGAACAACAAAACCTTCTGATGAGGAAAAATTTAGAGGATTTAGCTAATTTACAAATGCAGGTGGGTTTTGTATGAATACCTACACAAATACATAAATTATACAAAACTGACGGGATTGTTAAAACGTTACGAATTAGCAATTATTTCGATTGATGCAGCTTCACTAAAAGTTTTTTTTTAATTTTGAAATCATTTGGATTGCTTATAAAAAAAAATTACAACGTGAATATATATAAGTAGAATGGTAGAATTTTAGTAAAATGTCTCAGCCGATTGGCATACAAAATTGCGCTATTCAGTATATTTCTTAATAATAAATAAAGTACACAACATTTGAGGACATATATAGCTTTTTCATTTATTCATTAGGTAACTGAATCATCAAAATTTCACATCAAACTCAAATTATGAATCATGTCACAATACTAAATGATAACTTTTCTATTATTAAGGGTTTCTTCCAAAAACAATCGTCGATGGACGCGGACGACTCACAGGAGAGAAAACTTCAAGCTAGTGGTAAGTCTCTAAATAGTTCCACCTTATATGATCCGCGATTCAAAATGTGCCTAGTGTTAAATACAAACGATTTTGTGAAACAGGTTAAATGTTTTACGTTATCGTGAAAACAGGTCAGTTTAGCACACACCCATTTAGTGTGGGCACATCGCTAAATACCGCCCGTTGACGCAAAACAATTAGTACATTGGTTTCAGAATCCAATAACACCTTTAATCCTGACTAATATTATAAAGGCAGTGTTTGTTTGTCTGTCTCATAGAGACAAAATTATGAGTTTGTCTCTTTCATGTCCCTACTGCAAAAAAGTTGAGATAACAATAGAATGATAGAGATAGATGACATGAGTCTTTGTCTTGTAATTAAATGCCTAACCTCTATCCATAGCGGATATAAGCTCAAAACTGTTGTCTAATCTGTTCTTTAATTCTGGAGCTATACGCTATAGACAAACAAACAGAATAGGATACCATGATGAAAAGGCTTCTTAAATATAGTATTTAACTCTCCGCGTTGTGTCGTTATTTAAACAGACATAGTTCGTGCTTTATAAGATAATTCAATACGTATACATCTTCTACATAACAGCTTTATAATAAAACAAAAGATACCTCTGTATCTGTACAGCCTTTCGAAAACATTTCCATTAACTTCACACGAGCCGCCAACCATCGATATTCAAAATTATTCAAAAACACCTCATTATGGAAACTGTTAAGTTTAAGTTAACTGTCGGCTGATCACCGCGCGTCTGTCAACTAACCACTCGTGGCCGGGGGTCACCACAAAATGGTGCATTCTTGCGTAGTAGCGTGAAATGTGACAGGTGACTAATGTATTCAATGATCGGTTATTTTGTAAGTTAATTAACGATTCCGACAAATGTTTGTTCGGTAGGTTTGTGGACAACGCACTTGTGAAGATATACTTACTTACCATTGTATTTCTTCACATGAGAAAGCTGAGGCCCAACTTTTTCAACCGCTGACATCTTTATCGACTCGCAATAGTCAAAACTGACGTTTCACGTATCTGAATACGTCAGTTTTGACAGGTGTCAAAACTGATTTATTTCTGGCCGTCGTCAACACCGCCACTTACCGGGTTCAACTATAGCTAAGAATCATCCAGTTGACTCTTGAGCACTCGGGTATTTTATATAGAAATTTTGTTCCCATTTATATCTACTACTAGCGACCCACCCCAGCTTCGCACGGGTGCAATAAATAATCAGTGTTTCTCTACTATATTATACATGTATTATACATATAAACCTTCCCCTTAAAACACTATCTATTAAAAAAACCGCATAAAAATCCGTTGCGTACTTTTAAAGATCTAAGCATACATAGGGACAGACAGACAGCGGGAAGCAACTTTGTTTTATACTATGTAGTGATAACAAAGTACAATCGTATGCCATTGCGCAGTTTTAGGTAACAATCAGAGTTAACATCCTGGCTTCCCCTACCAGTAATTGGTAGAAACCTCGGCGGTAATCTACTCAATAGGAGGGAATTCAGTCAATTGACGACGGCTGGGAGCCCGGGTGACGGTAATGGTCGGACTCGACGATAGGGCTGTCGACTAAATGGGACATACAATGGGGCAATTTAATTATCACAAATTTAAACTGCCCCTTTAGAAAAACAAGCATAAAATTGTCCGTCTACAAACGAGTTGACTTGTTTTTAAGTAATTTATTTATCATTTCTTAGGTATGCCGTGAAAAAATATTTTATTTATAAAGAATTAGTACTCATGAGTTAATGTAAAAATACACTAAATACAAGGTTAATCATGACGCCCATGGGATGAGAACTAGTTCTAAAACGGGTCCCCTTGCAGAGGGGGCCCTCGGAATAGACGAACTGGGCCCATTCGCAGTATAATGGTTGTGTTTTCAGTTCGTCCGGTGTATCGGACAGATTGCCGTGCGAACGCGAGACCCAATTGCCGCAAGCGGGTCACACCACTAGTCGGAGGAAATACATTGTAAATGACTATTTTTGACTTTTTGGTGGGCAGTTCAAAAGTGATCTTGCAATTTTATTTTTTACTAGCGGCCCGCCCCGGCTTCGCAGGGGTACATTGCGGTTACATTATTCGAGTTTTAGTAAGGATCCCTATTTTTTTTGAAAATATATTATAGCCTATGTCACCCGGGGATAGGGTAGCTTCCCAACAGTGAAATAATTTTTCAAATCGGTTCAGTAGTTTCGGAGCCTATTCATTACAATCAAACAAACAAAGTTTTCTTCTTTATAATATAAGTATGATTAATAAACAAGTACTTTTTAAATAAATACTTGTGTAACTTATTGTTGGTGGAATATGAAAGTATCCGCTACTATACTGATAGAGTTCAGGGGAGTAGACATAGAGACGACTATTTATTTTTTTGGCTTCACTTTTCGCATTTAGCCATTGCCAAGCAAAATAATATTAGTTTTTATTTATAAATCGAGAACATGAACGCCTTGGATCAGCCTATAATATACCCCCCCCCCCCCAAACCTATCAGTACTGACTCATTATTGCCAGACATCTGAGGGGAGTCTTTAACAAAGTCGGCAAGAGAGCGCACAATCCGCCTCATATTAAGCAGTTATAGTAGCCTGTAGATGCTTGCAATACCAAAGACATAGCTCGCATGTTGCCGACCTCAAGGGGAATGGGATAGCGAGATTAATAAATAAATATCGCCAGACTGACATACCCAACTGTATGGTCCCAAAAAACTAAGAAATTATTGTACTACTAGCTGTGCCCCGCGACTCTGTCCGCGTAGTAAAGTATTCTATGTGTTAATCCCGGTTATAAACTATCTGTGTTTCAAATTTCATCCAAATCCGTTCAGTAGTTTTTGCGTGAAAGAGTAACAAACATACATCCACACTCACAAACTTTCGCATTTATAATATTAGTAGGATGGGTACTGTACAATGGACTGGGGCGATCCCCGTGACACACAGACCTGGATAAATTACAAAACGGCCATTTCCGAAATTCACCCCGGTGGGAATTGAACCCACTACCACCATGTGCAGTGAGCCGAGCGGCCTACGCTCGAACCACTGCGCCAAGCGGTCGTCAAATGATGACGCAGATGGGTTGGGTTTCGGGCTCTCTTAATGATCGTATGAATTGCAGGTATAATAGCTACATTACGCTGATCTTCTGTGTGGGGGTGGTACTACTCCGGTAGAGCCAGCCCGTATATGAGCTGTAGTCAGCTGGCTACAGCTTGGCTCCACTTCTAGTTCAGCGTTAAGCCAGAATCACATTAGTCAAGTTATAATGCAGTTATTACACGACTCACTCATTACCATCACGCGGTCCCGACAGCTCAGCGAATAAATTTAATGACAATTTGTGGCACATTAATGCCGAGACACAGCTATGACCGTTTCTTATCATATATTAACACAATGTGTCCGAAATTATGAGGAACTAGCTGTGTCCCGCGACTTCATCCGCGTAGTATTTGATTATTGGGTTAAAAAGTATCCTATATGTTAATCCCGGTTATAATCTATCTGTGTTCCAAATTTCATCCAAATCCGTTCAGTAGTTTTTGCGTGAAGGAGTAACAAACATACATTCATACATACATACATACTTACATACATACATACATACATACATACATACATCCACACTCACAAACTTTCGCATTTATAATATTATAGTAGGATAGCGAAAAATACTCAAAGGAGTTTTGGGCCCGATTTTTATGAACACTAAAAGTGTATCAGTGTATTTGAAAAATCAATATTCCTAGCTACCAATAATAATTGAAACCACTGATTTAAAAAAAAAAAAACTTACATGCTGTATTGTTACACCATTAAATATTGACGCTAACATGTATTAAATTCTGGGGAGTAATATACAAGTATATAACGTTTTATTTTCCACCGAAATCATCAATCAATGTCGAAACCGATCGTTTCCGCTATTCCTCATAATTAGTAGGAGTTAGTAGGAGTTTGTCGACTAATTAAATAGCACATGAGTACATAATGGAATCAAAGAAATGGGTACTTAACATAGTTTTGGGAATCCCTTAACCATGGCCATAATTAAGAACAAAATCAAGACCAATCTGTTAGCAGACCGTCTGACCTGGCGGTGGCCTTATGTTAAGCAGTTACCGTAGCCTAATAGCCTTCCTATAGGTACCTATATGTAGGTCCTACCAATGTGTGCACACTTCAGAACACCTCTGCAACTCCTTTGAGTATAACAGGCGAGACGAAATCCGATAGAGTTTTTGCATGAATAAAGTGCTATACTAAAATTTGGTACTCTTATTTATATCAAAAACCATTAAATAAATTATCAAGAAGTGACATTCGATGGTCCGATCATAATCATTGATTATTTCATTTTCTAACACTGCCCATCTCTTTCTAGAGCATAGTGTTATTATGCTGTGTCCTTCTCTATATAAATTGTGTTAGTCCGTGTGCTCCTCGGGCGATAGAGTTATAATTTATATAAAATTCTTTAATTACAGTAATTAAAGTGTTTCTGTTCCGATGTTTCTGTTGTTGGCGGCATGAATGTGGATATTTATTGATGTTTTATCGGATTACGTGGTGAGCGGAGAGATTTTAGGGTTCCTTGGATGTTGAGAAACTAAATATGCCCAAGTGTCTAACTGTGGCGACCGACAAAACCCAAACTATGAGCAGAATAATGCATATTCATTGAATAAAATCTTGAATATTGGTCCAAGAAACCATCCGAATACTAGCCGGCATAACTTAAAGCTATTGACTTAAGTTAAAAAAATATAAATTCCATATATAGATTTGTATCATAAACCATACATATCTTAAATCTCTCTTTAAGCACCATTGCCAACTTCATTAATACGAATAACATATTTATTATATTCATATAATTTTAAATTAGTTTACTAACAAACTTAAACTGCGATAAAATATACAAAGCCACTGTCAAATGATTGAGAAATAAAATTTACATCAAAACGACTTCGACGGAACCATAACAAACACGACTCGCGCTTAACCGGTTTTATTTAAAAAAAATGTATGTGATTACGTTTATGTATGTTCTAATTTGGTAGACAGACGAGATTGCCTCGAATCGATTCTAATCGATTAATTACTCGATTAGGTTGTTGTACTTTTAATTAGATTTCTATTGGAACGATTTCTTTACATTTACAACACTGTTCTTTTAAGGAATTATTGTAGTAACTGTATAATTGAACTAACAAGTTAGGTATATTCTGTTATGGTTTAATATGATTTAATATGTAGTTGGCGACCGGAACACGGTGTTCTTGTTTGTAATTATAATCGATAAAATGAATCGATTAGAAATTGATTCGGAAATTTGCGGGGAATCAAAATAAATTGTAATTACATTACTTCCACGCTTTGCTTTTTTAAACATCCGATTTATTTAATCGGATATCCTGGATGAAATAATACCCTATCTAGGTTAAAAAATAAATATTAAGTTAAGTATTACAATCACAAGTGCATCAAACACTAATTTAATAACAAAGCACAGAATATAGTTTGGTATTTAAAAAGTAGAAGTCATAAATAGGTAGGTACGGTCATCGCCATCTAGTGGTCACATGAAGAAGTTTTAACTTTTCAGTGGCTGCTTTTTCCCTGTTGTTGGCTTCTTCTAACAACATTTACGAACAGACAAGTAGAGTATAAATTAACACTAAAAAGCCTGCATTCCTATCACGTCTTAGACAGAAGGGTACTCTAGTGCATCCACATTTCACCACCAGATCCCGATGTAATATGGGACGAGACACTACAAATTATGGGACATTCATAAGCACAATTTAAACATGACTATAGTATCTACATGTTGTCTTACTGTATAGGGAACTAATCCCTTCCTTCGTGACGGAACAGGAACTCCATTGAGCGGCAACAGTCCGCCATGTGCGGTGCATCAGCGTACTCTTTTGTTAATTAACCTAAACGCTGACTCGCAAATCCTTCTTATTGGAACATAGAATGGGGTTGAGTCGAAATTGTTGCAATTTTTTTTATGACTTGTCTGAGGATTTCGGTAAGAGATCTGAGTAGGATCCTCAAATTACACCCGTATTATGTAGGTACTACAGTGGAGTAGAGTCGTTCGCTGATATTATTTTGTTCCCAATGTGTTAGGGGGCGAGCCTGCCATTATACTGAGCGCATTTCCCCACAATTACTGAAGAGACAGAGATTGAATGTAACAGAATAACATTTAAACTCGATTCAACATGGCCATAATAAATAACCAAGTGGTATTAAGTACCCGTTAAAAAATAGGTTTAAATTAACTAGAACCTCCAACATACGTCGGAAAACTGAGTGACACTGACATGACATGGAATACAAAAACAATACAAAATGAGATACAAAAATCATCTGAATTGGTTGCCATGATTTTAATGCCTTCCACCATACGTAAAGAAACCATATCAATGCCATTATTCGCTTCGACTTTATAAATAAAACGCCTATCTAAAAACTTAAAAGGTGATTCCCGAGAGAAAATAAAGAAAATCACACCTCCACGGATTTAACGCGCGTATAATTTCTTTGTGGCACCGCGCTGAATATGAGCAGACGTCATAAAATATGCATTTCTTCGGTGCGTGTGTGCACCGTGCACACATACGCGCCGCACGCACACAGGAGCCGTTCCCGCGCACACATGCACGAACCCTACGACGTCTGGATGTAAGGCAGCGCGCACACCCGCGCGGTATCACAATAACTCAATCGGTCTACAAGCGAGACCTCTTGCATATTCATTTGAGTCTCGCAGTTTGTATCTTTGTATTAAATTATAATGCATTATATGACCCGGACGCGCCTTAGTGGTCGTTTTTACGTTATAAAAGGTAAAAGCTACGTACCTTTTCCCTTTACGCGGTGCACTGCGTTCGTCAGTCAGCTTTTATTATTTTATTTTATAACCTACTCCGGTGAGGCCCCGAACTTTTAAATTAAACGTTCTGTTTTTAAAACAACAACGATCGGCGAACAAAATTAAAAGCTATAACATTTTGGAGTTCTTATTTTGAATCGGTGGTCTTTGTCCAGCTAATGACTAATAATATTTAAAAAAAAACGTACCTACCTACCTACCTAATTTTAGCAATTCGATTTAGAAAGGACAACCGATAACCTTACGGAAAGTTCATTTACGCGCAATGACAGCGGGAATTGGGCCCAGAACCGGTAATAGCCGAGAAATGAAAGCAACTGTTTATCGATATTTTACAAAACATTTATTGAGGTCTAAGGCTAATATATATTCTAAGGACGATGTCGAGTGGCGTGTCGTTCGACCCTCGGCCGACATGTTTGCAGTCACCTGTCAGTATGCAACGGAATAGAACATTGAAAAGGAGTAGTTCAATGTATGTTTTCCTTGTTACAAGTTATGTGCTAAATATGGGACATTTTGTTAAAACAACCAATTACCTATTGACACAGGCCTCCCCTCAATGCGAGGGGGATTCAGGCATGTCTTTCAACAGTTGGCAACGTTTTTTAAGACATTCTGGTTAGGTCACGATGTTTTTCCTTCATCCTAAGCAAGTGATAATCATGTCACATTTTATATGGCTTAAAATTTTGTGGAAACAACAGAAATAAACGAAGCAAAAACATTTCTTGTTGCCTTTGAAAGTAATCAGACAATCCAAGCCGGATTTCAATACTGAAGTCTGTTTAAAATACGAAAGATAACATCAGTTGCATACCGCAATATTACAATTATATTCATTTTTTGTTCGAAACGCAGCAAAATTTCTGAAAGATTTATTACAATCTTGATATTTTGAGTCGATAATGAGATCCATAAACTGCATTTACGATAAACGGAGTACTAACTTTACATGGTAGAGTCGATATCACCTGCTCGGTAACAAAAATAATCGATTCAACGAGCAAAAAGTCTCGATTATCGGGGCATGAATCCACATAATCGATCAGGGACGTCGATGCGAGATCGCCGCTCGTCTATCCATCATTGTGCTGCCCCCTTTATGTTCTTAGTTTAAACTTTTGTTTTTTTTTTCAATTAGTGTCCACAGATATCCTGCGCACGGCCACCGTGTTGCGCTTCGCTTTAGTTCTAATAAATACCGCTGACAATGGCGCTACTGTCTTAGAAGGTTTACGGACGTAAAAAGAACACATTTAAATGGCGCAAATGTTATATATATGTCTCATAGTTTCGATATTAATAAATTTTCGTTTAGAACAGTGTCTAGAATTTAAATACCATAATTCCTGTATTTACCGCAAGGCTAGGCGGAGATGCACAGTAGTGCACCCACTTCAGCTATGCTATTTTGGTTCTAATGTAATGGGAACCGAGCTCCTAAAACACCTTCTATGGTGGTAGAGCCAAGCTGCAGCGGGGTAGTACCACCCTCTCACAGAAGATCGGTGTAAAGTGACAGAACCAGAAGCTCAACCCCCACCCTCTCCCTTTATCCCAATTTCCACTCCCCTTGAGGTTGGTAACGTGCGAGCAGTGCCATTGGTATTGCCAGTATCTATATTACAAAAAAACCAGGCGGGCCGAACACTTAGTTGCCAACTTTCTTATATCTTCTATATATTAATTTCGTGAAGCAAAAACTTTTAGCCGCTTAATACGAAAATTGCGCGGATGGAGGAGTATGAAATTTGGCACACTTATAGTTTATATAGAGAAGTAGTGCAGAATGCTAATATTTTTATATTACAACACTTAGAAATACGTTAAAATCAATAAATAAAACATTACACATACTACCATGAATTGACACACACACATGTACCTATTGTAACCTCCACACCGACTGACTGTCTGACCGACAAACGGTGACAGTTTTTGGAGGGCGGGACTTCTATAGTGCATTCTGCGTGCCAGTATCAAAAAGTATTTGACAATAAAACCTTAATGATATTTAAAATTTAAATTTAAATGAATTATGGTCGAATTTCGACCATTATAACGAGAATACTAGTAAGACAAAAATACCTCTAAAACCAGATACTTCTTACTCTGGTTACCCTCGCATCAATGCTAGCTTAAGCCTACAGAAAATACCAACATACCTTAAACGAATCGATCTCATAACCTTATGAATGGATAGAGGCACTAAGATATTTATCATGCATCACACGGACGTATCGCTCATGACGTATCGCACAAAAATATTCGTTTCGCGAGTCGACGCACTACTTTGTTATGTAAACCACGCCCCATAGTTTAGCCTAGACTCTTGTTTAGCAAACTAGACATGCACTAGCACGGTCACGGTTGGCCTAGAGAGGTGTAGCAGAGAACGCTTTTTAGGGTCCCGTAGACCCTTCGAGGAACCCATCAAGTTCCAGTCCGTCGGTCCGTCGGCCCATCCGTCCCAGTACTACCTATAACTTCTAATAAAACAATATTTCACATTCAAACCCAAACTCAAAAATTGTTTTATTTATGTAAGCCAACAAAGCATTTATGAATAGTCAAAATCTACCACCGGCTCGGAATGCCGCTTCCACTGAGAAGATCCGGCAAGAAACTCAATGGTTCTCTTTTCAATGAATAAAAGATGGTGTACATTAGAAACCACGTTATCATCTTCTAATTAACTAAACAAGGATAAGCGTACAAAATAGATCATCTACCGTTAGTTTACACTCGGGTGTATAAACGACACGCCCATTGGCTTGTGCTAAATGTACCAGTATACCGTTTTTACTAAAGCTGTTCAAGCAAGCGCAACAGCTAAAAAATCTGCCAATAACATGGCTTCGTTTTCTAATCGCATAGGGGCTAGCTATCCTATTGGTGGATGTTTCGCTTCGCTTCGCTTAATCGATCGGTTTCACTGACCTTAGCGAAGTAGGTTTAGTGGAAGCAAACAAAAACTAAGCTATATCTAAGTTTTAATTCCCACCTAGGTTTATTAAAAAGCTGGGAAGCCCGGCCCTCTTTCTCCTCCGTCTGACCCACTACCCTTCAGTTCGGAAACGTGCAAGCAATTGCTTCGATATTACAAGCATCTATAGGCTACGGTAACAGCTTAAGACCAGTCGAACCGTACGCTTGTTTGCCTATAAAAAGAAAACCACAAGTCTTTTGATTAAAGGCAATGATTTAGATAATAAAGAACTAATGAATAAGTGTAATAAGTGCTTGCATTGAAAACATGTTCTAAAAGAACTAATTCCTCAGTCATTACAAACTAAACGCGACCGCCTCCAACAAACGAGAAACAAAAACCCTACACCCTAATTGACTACCATCGGAGCACAAACAAAACGCACACAACCATCAAATGAGACAGAGTAAACAGAATAAAAACCAAACAAGCTCATGCGGAATCATTTACTGCAATCAGCGCGTGCGCATCGTACCACGGCGACGGTTAAACAAAGATGGAGGGACCACGTGGGATGGCTTTTGATACTATACCACAGCCAACGAGAAGCGATACGAAAATGAGTTGCAATTGAACTTTGACTCAACCAACAATATTGCTATCTACGGTCGTTCACACATTTTACTGTATCAAGATGTGAAATGCGGCCATTATCTGCAAAAAAATTATGGACTATGGACAGAACCGTGTCATCTTCTTCTTGTAAATTACTGCTCTGGCTCACGTATTAATATTAAAAGCAAGGCTAATTTAGTTTGTGTATCAACACAATTAGCAGCAAAATCGAGGCATTAATTTGCAAAAAGAATAATCTTGAGAAATAGGAATTCATTATGAACAATAAATATCACTAGAAATGATTTCTAGCCCAATCATGGCCCTATAATTCACGCATACAACCAAGCAAGCAGACAGAACATCCGACAATAAAACCCATACGTCATCCCGGGTTACATTGCACATAAAATTGCCATCAACAAACGTAATACGAACAAGTGATCGCCGGCGCAACGTATCTAGATCCCTTATCGATCGATGGATCCCGATTTGATCTACGCATGCGTTCGCTCATAATTATCTCGGCTCTTTCATCCGCCGACTAAGCTTTACGACCTCCTGCTCCGTGTAAACGTCTGAAATCATATTGGCGAGTAATTAATGGTCATTACAAACTTTAATATGGACAATTAACTGCACAGTACACAATGCCAAGTAATTATAACTTAACTGATGCTCTCAGTAACGCGTTCCGATCAAGTTACCGACGTTACCGTTACCAACTAGTTTCTGATTGACATGTCGACTTTTGGACGGAATAGAAAAAAGATGCGGTCCGAATATGTTACCTTGGGGTACACCGGCGTTTTATTTTATCTATCGGCGTGATCATGAGGAAAATAACACTTCAGAAATGAGTAATGTTAAAATTAGCGACGACAATGTGTTCGTAACAAAAAGATTAGATGATACGGATGCAAATAACAATGTAAAAGAGAAAAATGTTTTATCTGTACAGGAAAAGGTACATATTCCCAATCTTGCAGGCACAATACATAATCGAACCATGGAAAATATAGCTAGACACGTTCGCTCCTTATCCGTACATCTCGGAACGAAATATTGTAATAAAAAGTACTTAGAATATGGAGAGCCCAGTGCACGCGCTCGAATTACTTGGCATACCATTCGCAATCATAATTCCCGGACATAAAGGTCGAAGTGGCTCGTAAATGATCACTTTACCAGCAACTGTAAAGTGGTCATCAGTTGACGTAACGCTACAAGGAATAGTATGAATCATCTCGTTTCTGTTCAAATTGGGATGTGATATTCATATTTTTATTCAATTATATACTCGGGAGATTCCATACACGGCGCGTATTCAATAACATTTTTATTGAAGACGCATTAGTCTTATGTTTTTGTGACCATCTTTATTTTAAGTCACAAAACGAGTCTTCGACATCATAACTTGTTAATAAGCTTAAGAATTCTAAGTAGATACTTATACATAGATGATCGCGTGTGTGTCAATAGTCAGATCTTTGTCCGTACGTACACCCATCGCCCCGCCTCATTACCTCCTATACGATATAGCCTCACTATAATGTACTATCACATTGAACGAACCGTCCAACCGAAATTGGTCCCCGCGTTCAATAAAAACATTAATAAAGCAATCAACATCACATATCAGGATATGTTGGACGCGTATTCCCAAAGATGCTTAGAATTTGCGGTTCGACGGATCGAGCTTTTTCTTGTTTCCGTGGTACAAAGTTGAAATTGGTGCGGCAGAGTGTTAAGCAAACGCATATAGTTGTAAAGATACGTGAATTGGTGTGTGTAGTAACCGCATTTACATTTTAGACATACTTGCAGAGAGTAAATGTCAATTTAGATGGAAGACGGGTACTGATGCAAGAAATTGATGCAGTTATTGAACTCTCGCGATGATCTGATTGCCGATGTGAAGACAATGGAATAATTAATGAGAGATATCGAATACATTTTGAAAGTATCGGTTTTTAATTTGATAGATGTAAAATGATTGGTGATTGGTGATGAGGAAAAAGTTGTATTGAGACTAGATTGATTGCAGTAGGTATTAGGGTTTAGATAAAGATTTCGAAATCAAAACTCTGATAGCGGTCATTCACACGGTTAACCTATGGTAATTATCTGTCAAAAATGTATAGGCAAAGCGGTGTCAGCTTCTTCGTGTGAAAGTCCACATACGTGGTAAAATTTAAATTGAAGTCAATTTAAATGTCGAATTAAATTGAATTTAATTGAAGTCAGTAATTAAGTTTACTGTAAGCAACTTATTGGTATCATCAAGAAGGAATTAGTAATGGAGTTGGACACCCGATCAATCTGAACATTGTTCTCTGCCATTTTCGGCACAGGTAAACATATTGTGGACCTAGTACACATACAAATTAACTCTTATACACTACAATCTTCTTTCTTTTCGAATACGTTATAGACCACTATCTTTTTTTTTTAAGATTACAATCTATGTGTGTTTGTCACATTACTAGTATTCCCGTTAGCCCCCCCAGATAAGCGAATGCTTGTGTTGGGCGTGGGCTCACATCAATAGTTTAATGGCCAGGATGGGATCGAACCCGGAATCTCTCAGTTACGAGAGCAGCCCCTCTAACCACTAGGCTAGCGACGCCTCAAAACTGGTGAAACCAATACTGGTGTCGGAGTTTTCAGGCAGACCGAAGGCCGACATGGCTTAACAACTGTGATAGCCGGGATCGCCAGCTTTACTTTAGTAGTAAGTGCTACTAGCGGTCACCCATCCAAGTGTTTACCGCCTTCTGTTTATGGAACGTGTTATCCGCACATATATTTCTTGAGAAAAGTTGGTGCACGCCTGCCACCAGGATTGGAACCCATGACTTTTCCAAACAACAAACACGAAAACATATATTATACTGTAATGGTATTACCACGTCTACATGGCCGTATTTTGCAGAGGGATGGCCGATGGTAGCCAACTCAGGGAATCGAAGATATTTTTGAAATGTACTTATTGTTATCTAATTTGAATTCGTTGAGTCACATCAAAACGTCAAGCACCGATCACCCATCCGACAGTTGACCGAGATATTAACTTTTCCGATTTACTGCTTAGCAGCCACTCACAGCAAACAAAGAACTAACGTTTCTTTGCTACTTCAAACAACAAAAAACAAACATCGGTCTGTCATAGAAATATTTTAAGTGCATTTGTTCTCGGAAACACCGTAAATCCCATACTTGATTGATCCACACGATCTACATTTCAAAAAACAATGAGTAACCTCAAAAGTCGGTCACACGAAAGCCGTTTATCTAAATCTTAAGTGACATTTTAATTTCAATTAGTCATAGAAGTAAACGGGTACCGAAAACCGATACGGACACGCTGACATTCGTTTTTCACTTAACAAAATGCCAGTGAAGGATTATGTGGATTCCCAGGCAATGCTCAGTGTTAATGGTCACAGCTGTCTCAGAGAATGCAATATTTATGAAGTGTGAACCAAACTCGAGCGTTGAAAGGTTCAGTACGGTGATCATTTAAATTATCTATTGCCATTTACTGAATATTTTGGAATAGATTGCCTGAGGTTTCGTCTTTAAGTAGGAAAAGTTATTTTAGAATTAGAACCAACTAATCATACTAATATTATAAAGAGGAAAACTTTGATGTTTGATTGTAATGAATAGGCTCCGAAACTACTGAACCGATTTGAAAAATTATTTCACTGTTGGGAAGCTACACTATCCCCGGGTGACATAGGCTATATTATATTTTTTTTTTAATTAGGGATCCTTACTAAATCTCCAATAATGTAACCGTAATGTACCCGTGCGAAGCCGGAGCGGGCCGCTAGTCTTTAATAAGTTAAATGTGTTGCCGTTCTGCTTATGATAATTATTTATGAGCAAGACAACAACAAATTTTGTAGTCATGTCAAATAAAGTATTAAAAGTGTTCTATAGAGGATACTTCAACATCATTGTTATTATTAATATTTACGTACGCTTACTCACATTTATCCTTAGCTTGCGCCCGAGATAAATTGTAATTATCATTTAGTTTATTTCGCACAGGTGTTGCACAATTGTAAGCACAATGCACAATGTAACATGGTTCCATAGATGCACCTTTTCAACCTTTACCCCTTTACGCACAAAAACGGAATTATCAATGCGAGACACGTGAAATACCAACACACAAGCACATCGTTATTCATAAAGGTCGCAACGAAAAATGATGGTTAATGAAACATGTGGACTTACAACCTTTTTGTTGGTGTAACGAGCTTTGCCACATTTCTGTCGGATCTCTAGAAACGTGTGAATTATATCGATTGCGTTGTTGCTTTTTTGCCCACAATCTGTTGCGGTTTTTTTGCAACATTTTTTACAAGTGAACTCGTGATTATTTCTAGAGTTGTATGTTATTGATCAGTTCAGTCGTTGTCTACATTATTTGTATTTACTTTGACTGGTTAGTCACACTTATTTTTAGACCTTGTAATATTTTTTGACGTTAAATGAATTACGGATAGTCCATTGTGTTTATTGGAAGCAAAAACTATTGTAATATCGTGTGATCGAGGATCTATACATATTTCAGATATATCCTGGGCCTTAACCACGCTAGCTACTTAAATCGTAATAGAAAAGCAAACGCTCGCGATAAAGTTTCAAACGCTCCGCTTTTGACGTTTTGCTGACATGAGCTTCACGATTTCTACTGACATTGATATGGTATGGTGTCAGAAAACGTCAAAAGCGTAGCGTTTGAAACGTAATCGCGAGCGTTTGCTTTTCTATTACGATTTGAGTAGCTAGCGTGGTTAGGGCCCTGGTTACTTGTACGTCTATTATCTACAGATTCATACTCACTTTATTTATTTTCTAAACCCTATGTACCGTCACATATCTACAAACATACATGTGATCAATCACAATCAATGCTCGATTGTAGTTTTGATTATGCAATCAAACAGGAAGTCCCACCCAATTTCCTTCGAATCATAAATCCCGATACTCAGAACTTTCGTCGATCACTCGTGGTTCCGCCGAGCGAGTTCAAAAACCCATTATGTAGAATATTATGAGGAGCCCATTGTTTCGGCTGAATGAGCCGGCACAATATCTTACGAAATTTCCTAAAAAACCACCTCTGTATTATGAATGTTTATTATGTCGGTGTTTATCTGATTCGGTCTGCGTCCATTGTCCTTTTCACTCTGCTTTTTATTAGTCATTATAATGTTTTTTTATTTATTTTACATGTACTTAATTAATACGGGCCACATTTTCAGTTGTAGACACAGAATCAATATCTGGACGACTTTCTCTTAATTCGTTATAAGCAATTTTCTTATCATTTTCTTTTTAAAATTTGTTAGTTTGAAATAAATTATTAGAAATAATAAACTTTGCTTTACTATCGTCATTTTTATGGAATCATCAATCCTAATGCCATCAGTCATCATCTTATATTTTCGTAGAAGTAACCAATTTACATTGAGAACGTCCGAATCTTCTCAAATAACTCCAATAACCGTATGTTCTACTTTTCACACGATAATAAAACATCCGCAATATAATTCCCCATTTGTGCTAAGTACCTCTCGTTTTGACGCCCAGATTTCTTATCGTCTCACAAATTAGAGGCAATAATCACGATTTGTGATTGGTGTACAATTGTTTTTCTATATTCGTACTATCGCTAACAAATCGTGAGCTATTAATGCTAACATCCGATCAGGGCTGTGGTGATGGAAAAGTAGGTTTTGTAGCTTGTAATTATTGGAAAGTATATTCTTTATCTTACGTATGTTCAATTATTTGCAACATATCTACACTTATCAGAACAGTATCTGCTTCTAAAATAACAATGACTGCTTGTATGCTGGCTGCGTTAATATTAATTCGGTCTACTGTATGTTTAATAACTATTTCTCTTACTCTTTTACTAGACTGTGCCATATGATCTGTGAATCAACATACAACTACTATAAAAACATATCGCATTATTCTGGCTATGTGTTTGTCTATTATAATTGGTCACTGTCTCAACTACTTCTCTTCTTAGATGCAGCTATTTCAGATATTGCAATTTTTATTAAAACTTAAAGTATATACTGAAAGCTCCTGCAATTGTGTAATTATGGACGAATCCACAAAAGGACTTGTGCGTTAAGCCTCGTGTGGATTTCTCTGAGTGCCTTAGTAACAGTGAACATCTTGATGACAATACGAAAGAAATGTTACCAGCCCTGCTAGCGGTGTTCTCTCATTCATTAATAATAACCTGCTCTCCAAACCCCATCCGTTATTACATTCTCGAGTACGTAGTCATGCACGACTTATGTAACACAAATTATACATCCGTATGTTAACAGCCATTGTTGGTCTCTAATCTACATAAGTATAGGTATTAATTCGTCTTTCAAAAACGATTTTGTAAAAAAAATCCCGACGTGGTGGTATTTCGACATCATGTCTCGAGTTTAATTCTCTTTAGAACTTTACACGCGAGTTTTCAATACATTGTGCTCTGTGCCTGTTTTAGATGTAGAGGTGTGTAGAAAAGTGTTTGAGGTGGTCTAGATGCGGTGGTCTAAATATTTTTAGTTTTGCACATATGGTTTTGTTGCTTTTGGTAAAACTAACTGTAGCGATATAATTAATATTGAAGAAAAAACGTTTGATTTCAATATAAGAGATTTGTTGAGTGGTTTTGATTTAAAATATACAGTAACAAAATACACTCACCAAATAACTTGTGCTACGGACAATCTTTAACGGTTAAGTCCAATATCTAATCCTGATTGAATATTTCAAGTCTCGACTATCTACGGACCGTGTGAACCGATAAATTCAGCTGTTTTCAAATCTATGTTTAGCACGATCTTTAATTATTACAATCGGCAAATACCAAATGTATAGTTTATGCACATTTAAACTTAATCTCAACTGTAACATCGATAGGAAACGCTCCAACATCTAAAATACAATTCCAATTTTTGAACATCATTCGATTCTCGATCCACACATTCGTTCCTATTTAAATGATAAGATCTCGCGTCGTGTACAAAAACGAGTCGATACACAAAAACACTTTCGTGCAGCAGTGTACACGTAGACCGAGAGTCAGCGATCACTCACAATGCCCCGCTCCGGAGTGACTAGGAGAAAACATTGATTAATTACCATAATAATTTATTTGATACTCCAAAACTTGATATGGGGAGGGGTCGCTTACACAACCCGCGAGACGTTTAAGTTCTTTTTGAACTAAAAACTCTCGACGATAGAGCTGGTAACGCGAACGCGGGCGGCGAAACGAGTAAAAGACTCGGTAGTTTTAAAATATTTCCGACACGATGAAAACAGTACATTGTCCGATGGAATATGATGCATGGAGGTGATTTGGCTGTTCCAAACAAAAGAATAAGTTTGACGGAAAAGGAATGGATGAATGTATCGTTAGTTATTATTGTTTCGAAGTGTATTAGCATAATATAGTTTCTTTTTTGTTGTTTGTATCAACGTATTACTGTTTTTTCACTCATCTACCGAGAAGTTGAGGCGGCGATGATGTTTTTTCTACGATTCTACCTATTACTAAAGTCTGAATCATCTGGAATAGTGAAGATTTATTGAACGACTAGCTGAGCCCGCGACTTCGTCCGCGTGGAATTTAACTTAACAAAAAGCCCGCTCACGCGTTATGAGCCCGCGCGACAGGATTTAAAAAAATGTTAAATTTTGTTTTTCTAAAATAAAAGTAGCCTAAGTTACTGCTTATAACATCAGCTATCTACCAGTGAAAGTCCCGTCAAAATCGGTCCAGCCGTTTCGGAGATACTCTTTGATTTCATGTGTTTTTATTTTTTTACGCGGATCCCTAATTGTTTTTCTAAAATTAAAGTAGCCTAAGTTACTTCTTAAAACATCAGCTATCTGCCTGTGAAAGCCCCGTCAAAATCGGTCCAGCCGTTTCGGAGATTACCCGGAACAAACACACAGACAGACAGACAGACAGACAGACAGACAGACAGACAGACGGACAGACAGACAAACAGACAGACAGACAGACAAAAAAAATTTAAATCGCGTTTTTGTTATCGGTGTCGTATGTACTTTCATATGAATTTAGTGAAAATGTGTTATTTTTATATTACAAACAGACACTCCAATTTTATTTATTTGTATAGATTATTATGTTGTTGGCTAGATAAATAATGCTCATTATTAATGTCGTTTCTATTGTTACCAAAACTGGTTCACAATTCATTTGAAAAATAATGCCAAAGTGTCACACATCTAGACAATAATATGTTAAATTGGTATCCACCAAAAAACCCAGAATTAAAATTACAAGATTACCTGTCAAGGATATAATTACAATTCTGAGAAATAACGAAAAATAATAACCTACGAAACTATCACTGTATATTATATTCAAAGCGGATCTTAATACTGATTCAATGAACTCTGATCTTGTTAGTAATATAAATTTATAATTCAATTTTTTCCCAGGTCTGCTCTCAGCGTTGAACCATTTGGACCAGACTAGAAAGAATTCGCTTCAGACTACGGTTGACTACTCCAGATACGTCAAGAGGTATCGCTACTGACATTATTATTTATATGCTATATGAATATGGTTCAACTTTTATTGTAATCGTTTTTTAAATCTGTGACGTGTTTTGGGTTGATGTATCTGCTAATTTGAACATCGTTTTTGAAGCTACTATGCTGCACTGTGCTACTATAATTAGTATGCATCATATTATATCAAAGCATCAAAGGGTTTGGTCAAAATCATTCCAAAAGTTGAACTTTTGCTTTTTTTTTTTTTTTGCTTTCATTACTCTGAAATAATTATCTTAATCAAGTTTGTGTACCAGGAGAATTTGCATCAAGACTAACGGCTGTACTATTTTAAAGATTCAAACACACACAGAGAGAAGAAATAAAGAATCTACTTCAAGAATTAAATAAATATACCTAAATAAAATATATTTACTTACCCACAACATCGTCCTTAACTAACCCCGTTCTTTTCTGTACAGATACGGCTCAACATTGGAATGCGGTTCCTCATACTGCAAGGACCTGGGCTACCGGGAACACTTCCACTGCATGGACTGCACAGCCAGGGTGTTCTGCAAGAAGGAAGAAATGATCAGGCACTTCAAGGTACATTGCTATAACAATAACTTTAACAGCTTTATTAATTGAAGAATGGTTAATTTTGTGAATTAAATTATTGTGTAGTTCTTCTCTGTTTCTTTTATATGAATATTTTTTTAAATAAAATACCTACTGTCGTATTATTTGTTTACATATTTTTGTTTCACTAAATGAGTGTTAGAACTAAAATCATTCTTCTAAATGATCATTTATGAATACCTGACAACTCAATGATATCTGAACCATTTTAGTCCTTAATAGCTTTTTGGGACGTCATTACATCATGAGTATGAGGCTCTCAAATTTGAGTAGCATTCATGTTCTGTTATTCGAAATTATGATGTCTTATTGAATCGATCAAGAAATATAATTGCTGCTTCTTTAAATATAATTGCAGACGTAACTTTGAAAGCAGATTGTAAAGATGATCGCTGATGCTTAACACTATCTCCTACTTCCAGTGGCACAAGAAACGCGACGAGTCCTTAGCCCATGGCTTCATGCGATACTCGCCACTAGATGACTGCTCAGAACGCTTCAGCGATTGTCCCCACAACAGGAGTCAAACCCACTACCATTGTATACAGGACGGTTGCGATAAGGTACATTTTACCATTCTCCAAATATTTCGATGCACAAAGCTAAATAAATTTTAAATACTAATAATTATTTTAATAGTCTTTCGAAACTTGCTAAATTGAAATTCCAATTCATTGTTGGTAGCGCGTTTAGCTAGATTTGAAACACTCCCAGACGCTTGATCTACTTTCTAGATAGTTTATACAATACCTGCCTATACGTTAAACCAATTTATCTGATCTACACTGACAAAAAATACTTTTACAATAATCAATCTTATAGTTACCGATGGCGTATGAACTTTTGACGTATTATTGCTTGAATCTATTGTATTTTTTTCTGATTACTATTTGTTTTGATGTTTGGGTCTTATTGATCTTATCAATTACTTATAGTAGGTACTTATTGGCTTCGTATTTAATTTTTTTGGTTATGTTTCATTATTTTACCATAGCGACAAAGGTATTTTTATCGTCACCTAATTAATGTATTTCAATGTCATTTTGCAAGCATTTCTTAAGTACTTATAAATTCTAGTGTAGTGTGTCGTCATACAATGTATCCCGTAGAATAAAACTTATTCTACATTTTATAATAATACACGTTCACATTTGAATCATTATCGACACCACATCACAAAATATTATTATGAGAGATGTTTCTCTATTGATGATCGGTAAAGAAATGCCTCCGGCAGCGCCGTTCGATCCACACTTCCGCCGCTATCCCGGTGGGAGGTCGGTATAGTAGTACTTGTGTACCACCAGTCGGTAAAACAGCATACACTACATCTAGCTTATCATTATTTGCACCGGTTCTATCCCCTGCACAACTTCTGTATCTATCTAAACACACATTCATCACACAATTGTTTCACTTCCATTTCCAGGTCTACATATCAACTTCAGACGTGCAAATGCACGCAAACTACCACAGGAAGGACTCTGCTATCCTCCAGGAGGGTTTCCAAAGGTTCAGAGCCACAGAGAGCTGTGCGGCCCCTCACTGCGTGTTTGCTGGCCAGAGGACCACGCACTTCCATTGCAGGAGGCCTGGGTGTACTTATACTTTCAAGAATAAGGCTGATATGGGTAATTGATTCATTTAGTATGTCATCAGAACAGTCATAGTCGTCATCTTCCTCATACATACAAGGATCTTCCCAAATTTAACTTATTCTGATGGCTTGCAACCAGATGCGCTATGATGTTATTTGTCACCTTCAGACTACGAGAAAAAATCTTCTAGTTAACATAACCTCTATCTGCATCTTAATGTAATCAGAGTCTAGACCTTAGTTCACTAATCTCTATTAATTCCAGAGAAACACAAAACCTACCACATAAAAGACGAAGCTCTCTCCAAGGATGGCTTTAAGAAGTACATGAAGAACGAAGCCTGCCCGTACCGTGACTGCCGGTTCAGCAAGACCTGCAACCACATCCACTGCATCAGACCTCACTGCAACTACGTGCTGCATTCCAGCAGCCAGATCTTCACGCACAAGAGGAAGCATGAGAGGAAGGAACAAGAGATGAGCTTTGGGTAAAGAATATTATAAGCTTTTCATCTGTAGGATCTGTTAAAACAAAGTCCTGAAGAATAATTTTTCAATGTATTTTTAAATCTACTATAGTAATGTTTCATCATTTGAATGAAGTGCACTTCATACCAGAGTAGCATTATCATGCACACAGTGAGTCGCATAATTTATTTTAGTATCGTAACATAGTCTAGACGCTAGTTTCGCCTCACTCTCGTGGTTTGAACCAGATGGCGTAGAAGCAAATAAATAGCTCTTGTAACGCTAGGTAATTTAAAACTGCCTTCATAGCACCCAGAAATATTATATTTCCCCAGGGATTTTCGTCAAAATTCTATAACTATAAGATTATCTTTAACAGCATCTGCACCCACAGGCTCCCAACATCTGTGATCCAAAGCGCCCTGCTCCAGCAAGGTGCGGACCTCAGCATGTACTCTCCTGGAAGCAATCTCCACGGCGATGACGACATGTCAAACCAAATGCTGGACTCCGAGTACCCGTATCCATTCGTGAGTGAACCATTTGGCATACTTATCAAAATTAATTGAACTGATTACGAGAATGACGGAACTAATTCATATTTTGTATGCCACTTGAGTGTTTCAGTTAATTGAGATGTAACTAGAGATGTAAGGACGTTGAACTAAAAATATAGTTTTTAGTGTGGCAGCCAAGTTCCGGTCCAAAAAAAACCTAAATTGCTTTTTAATAAGCCTTTGCCTAAGCCTAGCACTTTGTTTGATTTCTTCCTTTGAAGGGCTTCAAAATTTTGTCAAGATTTCTAAAGAAGGAATTTTACTATTCTTATAGAACCCAGCCCTGGTTGAAGAAGTAACAAGGAAGTACATAGAGACATTCAACGGAGGCAAGGAGGCTGAAGACAAGTGCAGCAAATGCAGCGCTTTCAACAAGCACTATCATTGCTTAGCCGACAGCTGCAAGATGGCACATAGGTATGATTGACAAAGAATATCAAATTCTAGAAGTAAATAGGTAATCATCACACCCACTGTTATTACCGTGAGCCGTAAACGAAGATATCAAGGTTTAATCTTCAACGAATCCTGGTCAGAAAATAAATTGCATGGAAACTCTCTTAAAATCTAAGGTAGCATAGGCTCTTAATAGTATAGTTGGATATAATATTATTAAACCTAAATTATTTAAATCTTTACAGCTGCCACACCACAATGGTGAAACACGTGATGGAACACGAACAACAGAACCAGGTGACTGAGGCCTACTTCGTGACATACACACGCAACAACCCGTGCTCGAGCTCCGCCTGCCAGCACATCAGAGACATCACACATTATCACTGCACTTGGGTGAGTTTTCAGAACCTGTTGAGGTCTTGCATCCACATAATCTCTTGTCTTCACTCTTTTTCCGCCATGGTCACACTCACAATAACCTCTTTCATAATTATCAGTATAGTTTACATAATCACGTTCGCCGTAACTGTAGGCAGAGACCAATGGTATTTGACCCCAATGTCAAATAGGGCTAATAGGAAGGGTTATAAGGGTTATAAGGAATGGGGGCTGAGTCTATTGCCATACCGGAAAAATTCCCTCTTAATGCGAGGAGAATACCACTTAACTCACTATTTATATCTTCTCATCACATACCCGGCTCATTTCAACTGTATACTCCTTACTTTAACTCTACTACATATGAATAAGTCATGTTAAAAAGAGAGAAAGAACGTTTATTGAGTACAAGAAGAACATAAGACACGGTAGTACAAGTACATACTTAGGCTATAAAACAGCATAGCTACTAGTGCTACTTTACGTATACACAGCCCGTTATTTTATTATATTAGGTGTCTCACGCTTGCACCAAAAGGTGTCCAATTCAGCTTGTGCCATTAGACTAACACCTGGACTAACACGTCCAATAACAAAATTGTATCACTTATTTACAGGAAAACTGCGGTGCGGTGATACTATCATCCGAAGAACATCCGTTCAGACGGCTGGAGCACCACCGTCAGCACGCGATCATCAGCCCTATGTCCCCGAACCTAGCATCTAGATTCGTACCGAACTTCACGCCTCAGCTTTCCGCCCAGTTACACCCCAACATGGCCGCACAGCTTGGCCAAGTGCCAAGTCTTCCGAATCTGCCGCCGAACTTGGCACAGTTGGCTCAAATGGCCCCAAGTCTATCCTCACAGTTGACACCCAACTTGCAAGCCCAACTGAATTTAGGGCCAAATCCAGGTGTGGTCCCACAGCAGGTTAACCCTTCGAGTTCTTTGGACGAGATGTTCAGTAGGAAGAGAGGAAGACCGCCTAAGAATAGGGTCGTTGAAGTTTGGACCGATAATGTAAGTGTGAAAACTAAGAGACCGTTCTCTCACGGAGTTACTCACAAGCTGCGCAAATCAGATAATGAGATGCGATCCATAGGTTGCCAATTGATATGCTACTCTATGCAGTCTGCTATAGAGTCACATCTCGGTTGCGTAGCTTGTGAATATCTCCATGATAAACCACCTTCTACTACCTTGGTCTTTCGATTCTTAATGTCTTTCATTCTTCACAGGTGACGCCTCAAGCTATATTCACGTCGTTCAAGTTACCCAAGAGTAACCAATTACCGCTAGTCATACCATCTCCGGTTATACCTACTATTGAGGAGTTCCCAGTGAGTATCCTATCGTCACCACATTACTCTAACATGTCTATAAAATCACCACCTTTGACTGTATCTATTTCTAACCATATTTTTAATCTCAACAGCGCATCAAATTCCAACATTTCGAAGTGTTCACCAGCTCGGACACCTGCTCATCATCCTACCCGAACTGTCAGTTCCGTATCACGAGGCTCCATCTCCACTGCTACAACTGCGGATTTGCGTGTGAGACCCACTCCGTCATGGAGACTCACACCAGAGAAGCTCACTCCATAAGCCCTCTTCTCGAAGGCTTTGACTATTTTGCGTCCTTCGAACACTGCGGCGGAAAAAGTTGCTTCAAAAACCAACTAAGGTCCCACTTCCATTGCGCTCAAGGGAACAACTGCCCGGCAATTTTGACACAATACTCAGCATTGGCTACACATAAGCACGGTAGAGGCACTCCAGTGATTAAGAGCGAGACAGAACCAGAGAAGCAGTTTGAGGAAGCGAAAGACTATTCTTTGAAGGAGAGAGCCTCCGTCGATAGTGTGAGCTCTATGAAAGAGCCGAATGAGTCTTACACTCCAACTAACTTCTCTATTAAGAGTGAGTTCGAGAGAGAACAAGACAACGTGTCTGGTGAGTCCCATTCCTTGGATGAATCTATTAAAATCATCAGATCCTATGCGACTAAATTTATAAGTTGTTCGAAGCTGCTAGTCAGGCAAAATCACATTACTAGTATTCACGTTATGATAGGCTAAGCGAATGGTTGTGTTAGAAGTGGACTCACGTCAATAGTTTAATAGCCAGGATATGGATCGAACCCGGAATCTCTCATCTACGAGAACGGCCCCTGTAACCATTACGTTAGAGACGCCTTAAAAGTACCAATACCTTAAATAAAAAAGTACCAATGGATGATTAGTTCTTCATTTTGGGGTATAGTACTTTTTATATCTTCTTTATTAATTCATTATTTGAATAATTTCAGTAGTAAAAGCGACAGGAACCTTCTATCCGTCGTCTCATCTCCGAAGCAATACATCATCACCAAGAAGTATCTACGACGCCTCTCCATCGAAAGACATGAAACCACGCATAGAATACGATCAGAAAAAGATGTTCGAACCACCGAAGATGACAGGACCAACGATCCCACCGTCGTGTCATGACCAACAGTGTCCCTTAAACAAGAATACCACGGGAATGAACCTGCACTACCACTGTCCTCATTGCAGCCAGGCGTATGTGGACTTGAAACTTCTGTTCAGTCATATGGTCAAGAAGCATAGTAATGCCATGGAGCCTGGTCCCGTAGGACTTGCTGCTACGAAGGTAAGGCAAATTTCCCATGATTCAAGCAGTTTATTAGTATGGTATTGTGTGTTTGAGTTTTTCTAAGGTCTGTGTTGGCTTTCAGGAGACGTTGGAAAGGGAATATCCAGAGATATCGATACTGCCGTCCACTGCATCATCTGCATCGACAAGCCAAGCGCCTTCGCCTAGTCATAGACCACCGAATCCTGCTGATCAGGTAGCATTTTATTTTTTTCTAACCAGCCTCTCCCCATTTCTTCTTTGAGTTCTTAAGAGGTTATGTCTACATGGTCAGATATCAAAACTGATTGCTCGGGCGCACTGATCTCAGACTATTGATGTCAGCCTAAAAGTAAATAGTAGATAGTAGTAGAAGTATACTGATTTCTAAATCTTTGTCTTATGCTGGCTTGTTATCTAAGTGATAATTTTCTTTTTCATCAAGTCTTTCAATTCTGAATTTACTTAAGTCATAATATTCTCCAGGTCCAAGCGGTGCAGTCTCTTCTTCTGCAGCAGTACTTGGCAGGAGGTCGTAAGGGCAGTCTGCAGGAACAGTTGAAAATGCAGCAGCAGTACACTGCTTCTTTAGCTGGACTTCCGGGGTTGGCACAAGTCGCTCTGTTTTCTCAGGGGTGAGTTTTTTATTCCATCACATCATATATATCATAGTATTTCCTTCAGATCCATCATGCTCTTGGCCGTATCACCATACTCTCGGTGCTTAGTTCAGTTCTCCTAAGAACTCTTTTCCAAGGCTCATTCTCTAATAGTCTCTATTTCTTTCCAGTGGCTCGCCATTCCCACTATACCCAACTATGTTATACCCACCTGACCTGCTGCTGGAACAAAGCCTTCTCCAGGGGCACGGACTACCACCAGGACTTGACAAGGAAGCTGAAATGATAGCCAAGTCGTGAGTATAAATGTTTTACTAAAAAGTCTTTTGCTGATTTGAATTTGTGTTAGCCTTCAGTAACCAGTGGCTGTATTTTATATTCACACGAATTCATCCCATCGAAACCCAGTTAGTAGGGTTTTTCAAGCTTTTTCAAGCTGGTACCCTAGCTTGCGCACTCCGAAGCACAGGAAAACATTCAAATTTCAACGTTATCATTTGAGAGAATAGTTGATAATCGAGCATATAGAAAAGTCCATTTTAAATACCTTCAACCCAGTATCCTAATAGTAATTTTATCGCCAGCAGACGCACTCATACCACGCGGGGTCCTCACATGCGGGTGATGAAAGACGAGCCCATCCCTGAGGGCTACCTCCGGTTCAGGTTCAACGAGGACTGCGCTTATCAACACTGTGGATACAGGTGAGTTAGACCTGCCAGAATTTCCTGATGAATGGGCAGATGTGAACTTAACAAATCCTGATGTTACTGTAGCCTATAGATGCTTGCAATACCAAAGGCACAGCTCGCACGTTGCTGAACTGAAGGGGAGTGGGACAGAGGGAGTGGAAGGGATGAGGAGTGGGGGTTCCGTCTCTCTTACTTATAGTACTTATCGTGCGCCAAGCGTTCGTCAAATTTAATCTAAAATATGGTTCAATTAAGTCAAGTCAAGTCCAAGAGTTTATTTTGTTTAGGCCTACGGGGGCACTTACAAATTGTTAATGTTCGTTTTTTTAGTCTATAGTTTAATTTTAATAATATCTGCAATATGGTATTAAAGTGTATTTTCATTCGCAGGGAACATCAAACACACTTCCATTGCACCAGAAAAGACTGCGGATATTCTTTCTGTGATAAGACGAGATTTGTTCAACATACGGCCAGACATGAAAGGTACCTACATCACACAAATGTATCCATGTTACAGCAGAAATCAACAATGAAACATAGTGTATTCGTTTCATAAGATTTTGATTTAGTAAACAATTATTGCTATGATTGTTTTATATGAATTACATTAAATGTATGTAATTCGTCTTTCAAAATTATTAAAGGACATACCAATAATAATTTAACATAAGTATTAACATTTAAAAACTAGTAATTCTATACTATAAACAGATATTTATAAATAAAATTAAACATTAAAAAGGTCTCCAAGATTGTTTACTAAACCCGCATCCCAAGGAAAAATACAATACACATTTGTTGCTTCCTAGTATTTAAACAATTTAATCGTGAGTTTTATTTATATCACTAAGTCTGTAAACAAACGTACGATCTGCTTAATGTTGAGCAGTTACCGTAGGCTAGATGCTTGCAATACCAATGACATTGCCTGAAGGGGAGTGGGTTATGTGATAAAGGGGAAGGAAGGGTTGGGTTTCCGAGTCTCCCACTCGTTGTACAAAGCTATAAAGATTATTAATTTTCTATTTGATAATTATTTGTCATACAAATATTTATAAAATGTATGTTTTGTTTCAGACTGGACACGCTGATGGGCGGCGACTTCCAGCAGTACCGAGCCAACGTGTACTGCAAGAGGCCTGAGTGCCCTCATGCCTCCACCTTCGGTAAGTTAGGTACTACCCCCCTTTTTATATTATGATACCTGCTATTTTAATTATTTTAAATAATATTTAACAAGGCCAACGAGTAGCTGTACAATTATAATTTATTTAACATTATGGTTTCCGAGACAGAATGTACCACAAATATCACGAACCAAGCTGTAACCGACTTGAACTTTAAAATTACCATTTCGTATCCCTTCTCCTTGGCCGTGGTACCTATAGTTATATACTAATACTAGCTGTGCTCGCGACTTCGTCCGCGTGGAATTTAATTGACAAAGTTTCATACAAACTTTCATCCCCTTGGGGGTAGAATTAATCAAAATCCTTTCTTAGCGGATGCCTACGTCATAACATCTACCTGCATGCCAAATTTCAGCCCGATCCGTCCAGTGGTTTGGGCTGTGCGTTGATAGATCACTATGTCAGCCAGTCAGTCAGTCACCTTTGAGTTATATATATTTAGATGAATAGTGCAGTAGACACAAGTACCTACTTAAATATATTCGTGGCCTCTTGCTTGAAACTTTTTTGAGAAATAAATTAATTCATGATTTATTCGTCGTAATATTGGCATTGGCGTTCGTCGAGCAGTCATAAATTTTTTGTGACAAAATAACTAAAGTCCCCGTGAAATTAATGAATATAAATTGTGTTTCTCGTGACAATGTAACTAAATGTGATGTTGGATGTTCAACAAGGTACAGGGCAGAACAAGGCCTCGCACTTCCACTGCCTCAAGTGCGAGTTCGTGTGCACCGACACGAACAAGGTGGTCGCGCACCGCCGCCAGCACCAGAAGCTGGACTCCATCCAGGCCGCCGGCTTCGACAAGTTCCCGCCGAGCAAAGGTAAGTTATAAAAACATCATAGGTACTCTTAGACTATAACGTCTCTCCGTATGTACCACTTATGTACCATAGGTACCGAAAACGAACAACAGAATTAGCACCTTCTAATCAAACTTTTGAATATAGAACCAATATTTTCTACGTTACTTGAGTTTTGACACATAATTTTTTTTACGCGATTATTTGAACATAATGCGTTGTTTTTTAATATTTTTTTGGAACGCAATTCTACAGCATGTTGTGACACTTTTCGAGATATTTATCATTTTTTTATTGAAATCCTTTTATCGATGTCGTCATAATAATCATAAATAACGACCACTACCCTTATGGTGATACTAAATGATGTCCAGTGGGAAATAAAAAGTGGATACATTTTTGTCCTCATTGTCAAAGTCATCTTTTCACGAATAGTGACGCCAAAATGCTATGCGGTCTATGCATTATGTCTGTTTATGTCTAATTTAATCGGAGATTCTTATCGAGTGAAATATAATCCATAGATTTTGCTAAGAACATGGGTTAATTCCATAAAAAATACTAGAATTTACAGAACTTCTTTTTATTTAAGATATGACAGCATGGTTTTTTTTTGTCCAGGTTGCGGCTACGAACCTCAATGCATTCACAGCAAGAAACAAACCCACTACCATTGCCTACAATGCGGCTTCGCGGTACTGGGCCTCTCGCAAATGACCTCGCACAAGTACAAACACCAGGAAGCGAACCTGGGCCCCTCCACCAGCGGCACCAACTGACCGCAAATTTGTATATAATGTAGAGATTTTTAAGTGTGTTTTGTGTCATGAAAATAGCGTGTGAAAATGAACTCTTGGTACCGAAATAAGACTAATTATGAGATTTTCAGAGTGATCAACAACTAGGCCAGTTGGAATATTCTGAGTCTAGCGAACCTGTGCCTAGTAATGGACATGACAATATCACATGAAATTATTAATTAGGTAATAAAGTGCCTGCAAAGGACATGAAAACTGAAGGGTTGAACAACACCTAAATGTTTGGCTGGAACGATAACCGTGGATTTACCACAAACAGCTATGTTAGTTGTAGCATTTTGGATTCGACAAAATATTTGTGCCTTAGTCACAGTCCACGACCGGGTCGATACATAGTGGCAAACGCATGTGCCAAACTGTAGTTATTAATTGTTAAATTTTATTGAAACGACTATATTGTGAATGTATGACGTGTAACTAGAGTATTTTCCTAAAAGTGTATGAACAAAATTAATTTAAAATAAAATTGTGAATAACATTTGCAGATGCAGGTGTATTGCATGCGTGATTATTTTTTATCGACAGTTTTTGTACACTATAAAGGACGTCCGATATTTTTCGTTCAGACAACACCCTGTAGACGCGAGAGTAGTGTTGAAGTGTTCTGTTTTACCCTTTAGAGATAAGAATGTCAAAATTGTCGGTAAATTAAAATCATATTGTTATATTTAAAAGTGTGTATTTCCTAAATCCTGACCAATCTTAGTTGTTAGTTTATATAAAAAATATTTATATTTATAACTTCCCCATGAAAAAAGACATTTTTACGAATAGTATTATTAAATATAGAACTTCGTGAAATTATGAAAAAAAATGTATAAGGCAATAATATTTGGGTTAAAAACACCATTTTGTGCCTGAAGGGTTAAAGTCATGACAATATTGTATTTTTGGGATAAATTCTGATAGGTATTTTCACAAATATGTAATAACAACATCGAAAGCTATCAGAGAATATCGCAAAGAGTACCTAACTAGTTTTACAATTGATAAAAAATATATTTAAACATAAAAAAAACATATTTAATAAAAAATCGTCAATTCTATAACAAAAAATCAACTTGTAAATAAGATTAGATATATTAAAAAAAACATTATGTTAATAAAAAAGTGTAATTGTTACAAAAATATTGGTATAAAATTATTAAATGTATAAAATTTCATTGGACATTAGTGTACAGAGATTTTAAAAAGAGTGCTAATGTTTCGTGATTCATGAGGTAGCCATAATATGCCATAAATATCATATTTAAGTAATTATTTTAATTAACACTTATATTATTTCAGTATTACAATTGATAGTGTCCTTCTAAAAGCACCTCTTGCATTCCTGTCGTTTGATTCCTGGCATCCGTTTGAGCCATTTAGTTTTTAGGAGGTCGATGGATATCAACCGTTTTTGTGACCAAAACTGTTTACACCCTATTCCTAGCATGTATCAGTATTTTATTAGCATAAGCTCTGTCCAGTTGTTCCTAATACGTCATTTTCCACGTGCATTATAGCTACTATTTTTTTCTTTAATTTTAATTATTTTATTCTGCACATGAAATAGCTTTACAATTATAAACCAGGGCAACAATCTCCAGTATTGATATTAAAATAAAATAAAACTGGCACGACGCAAGGTATAATTTATATTATTAAAAAAATATATTTTCATTCGTCAATTTTAAATACTAACAAAAAATATTTGTCTTCATCAGCGACCTTCATAATTTCTCGCCTATTTTTATTTTCCAATGATTTATTTTAAAAACTGTGCCATATCAGTCGCATTTTGAATTAAGGCAGATTTTTCGGAATACATTTCATACTCAATTCTAATTTATTCGGACAACATTTTGAATCAGATTAATTTAATTATTGGTTTAGAATACCGCAATAATCTCATTATTTTTTGTTGTTCTCTCTTGTTGTTATCTAATTTTACGTTTTCTGTTTTTATTTTCTTCATTCTTAAGTTTTCCTTGACGAACATTTTAATATAAAAGTAAAAAAAAACTAATTTAATCGCGTATTTATGTATTTTAGAATACGTAGCTTTAATTTTAGTATTCGTTTAATTAAATTGAATACGAATGCAGTATTCGTCTACGCAAGTATTACGAAATGGAGTGTTTATAAAACCTTTTTTTTACAAAAAAAAACGTGTGTCGTACAAAAATATTAAGTAATTATTTTTCACATTGTATTTTGTGTCAGATACGATAAATTGTTTGGAAATTTCGTATGATATAGTTTAGTATTGTTTACCTCATGAGTTCTAGGAATTAAACAAGAATATCCTTATTAACTGTCATTTTATTTAACACCCTAAATATCGCCAGGTATAAACACTAATCTGTATAGGTCTAAACTGAGCAAGCAAAGCTTTTATTATTACATTAGCTGTGCCCGCGACTTCGTCCGCGTGGAATTTAACTTAACAATCATCCCCTATTTTATCCCCTTGGGGGTAGAATTATTCAAAATCCTTTCTTAGCGGATGCCTACGTCATAACATCTACCTGTATGCCAAATTTCAGCCCGATCCGTCCAGTGGTTTGGGCTGTGCGTTGATAGATCACTATGTCAGTCAGTCAGTCAGTCAGTCAGTCAGTCATCTTTGAGTTATATATATTTAGATTTAGATTAGGTACCTACATAATGGACCCAGTGATTTAATTAAATTAATTTGTAATTAATAAATTATACCTGAGAAAATGTATACTATCGACAAGACTTGAAGCAAATATTAATGAGGTACCTATACATAGTATTTGAAAACCGCGACCGCTTGGCGCAGTGGTATAAGCGTAGGCCGCTCGGCTTACTGCACATGGTGGTTGCGGGTTCGATTCCCGCTGGGGTAATTTTCGTAATTTGCCCTGGTCTGGGTGTCACTGGGATCGCCCCCAGTCCATTGTACGGTACCCATAGTACAAGTGTTGCTCAGTTTGGGACCATACAGTTGGTATGTCAGTCTGGCGATATTATTATAAAAGAAACCTATAGACTCGTAGATACATTACTATACCTTTGTTATAACCTAGCTCTCGTGCGTAAAAACATAAATAGTTTGTTATAATCACACCACTGCTCCGATCCAATTATTTCCCGGAATCATAATTGATCTACTAGGTGAAACAGAAAGGGTATACAATTTTTTTTGCAACTTTGTAAATCTAAAACTATCGGCATTGTGGAACAGTTGAAGTACTGAAGGTTTTGTAGACTTATGTAATCTGTCAACAGCTGTATGTATCGCAAGAAGCTTATGTATAAAGTTCTTGATGTATCTCTAAAAAAACCTTTTGTTTTTGAAGTTTTCTTCCTTTAGAATGACAAAGTAAAGTTCTGAAAAAAAAGTATACCCTTTGTGTTTCAACCTGTGTAGGCAGACACAATAGTTGTTTGACATCCACTCTGGGCCCTGACCACGCTAGCTACTCAAATCGTAATAGAAAAGCAAACGCTCGCGATTATGTTTCAAACGCTCCGCTTTTGACGTTTTGCTGACACCATACCATATTAATGTCAGTAGAAATCGTGAAGCTCGTGTCAGCAAAACGTCAAACGCGTTTGAAACGTAAACGGAGCCCTAGGTGATAAGTACTTACATGCCTACCAAAAATAAAACAGACTATCTATAGGAACGCCATATCATATTTTGTGAGATACGAGACATGGAATATTTACCGCAACTTTCGTATTGCGGTTTTCTAAAACACCCAATGACCTAGGAAACAGAGGCAACTGCATTTAAGAGTAGCAGCCGCTAATATTCAAGGAAAATGTGGGAAATTTGTAACAGATGACCCTTAATTATATCACTCCCTGGCGACCAGTTATCGCTACCAACAGAAAACATTTATACCTACTATTACACTATTTTTTGTTGTTGGTAAATTATCTTTAACTAACTAATGCGCCATATAAAATTAGAATACACGCCTGTATCCAAAAGGGGTAAGTAGAAATGAACCCAAGTTACCACACATTTTTCACCGACTTCCAAAAAAGGAGGAGATTTTATGCATTTTTGTTTGAAACAGTATACTCTCCTTATAGTCCCATAGAAATTTTATCAAAATCGGTCCACTAGTTTGAGAGATATGGACGGTGCCACTATCTTTATATTTATTTAGTTAGGACTACTTCTTAGGTCGGTACCTACCTACCATACTTGAATTGGCACCGACTCCAAATGAAATAAATTACAAGGTCCCTAGTTATTTCTAGCTTTTAGTGCACCCAGGTTTTTTTGAATTCGGTTCTATTATTTTATTAAAATATTTTTTTTCTAATGGGATTTTGATCCCAAATAGGGGCAAGCTCTCGCGATTATACCAAGCACATTCAGCAGTAAAGCGAGAAGAATTCGGGCCACCACCATAACCACCACCATAACCACCACCATTACAAGTGATCACATAACCTACCCCAATAAGATTTTCAATGCGTAACATTAATTAATGATCTTGAGCATTATAAAATCTATGAATAGATGGATATATGTATACATTATATGTCAAGTATTGAATGTGTATGTAGCTCACAGATATGTATACACTGTTTGGAGAGATCGTAACATTACGGGCGGAGGGAGGATTCCCACATCACGCGGGTATGTCGATAGATAAAATAAGTACGTAACTTTAAAAAGTTGTGTAAAATGAATAGACTACACACCAACTGGGTCCCAAACTTACAACGCTGGGAATATACAATGGACTGGAGACGATCCCAGTGACACCCAGACCAGGACCAATTACGAGCCTTGTCTCATAGGTGTCGGGTTTCAGGGTACCCTGGTTTTGGTCCAGTTCTACAGTGGTAGAGCCAAGCTGTAGCCACTTGCCGGTGAACGATGGGTGAGAGAGCCGGTAGAGCCACCCCTCTTCCCTTCCCCTACCTCTTCCCCTTCAGGTCAGCAACGTGGGAGCAATGCCTTTAGTACCATAACATCAGGCGGGTCATAGGTACACTTGTTTTCCAACTTTGTTATATAATAGAATAAAAAAAAACCTTGATTGGGATGATCGCTGTCTAGATTGACGACCGCTTGGCGCAGTGGTTCGAGCTTAGGCCCCTCTGCTCACTGCACATGGTGGTTGCGGGTTCGATGCCCGCCGGGGTAAATTTCGGAAATGGCCTTTTCATAATTTAGCCTGGTCTGGGTGTCACTGGGATCGCCCCCAGACCATTGAACGGTACCCATAGTACAAGCGTTGCTTAGTTTGGAACCTTACAGTTGGTGTGTCAGTCTGGCGATATTATTTATTATTTCAAAGCAGATTTTTGCGTACACGCTAGCAACCACGTTAATATTTGTATAGTAGGAAATTTACCCCTATCGTTGACTAGGGTCTCTACCTATCATAAACTCTGGGTAGAGCTGATTGACACATGTGATTGAGAGAGCATTATTTTTGCTTTACAATTTACATGAAAAACTTTTTCATGTCGACATCCGACGTTGGCTACCGAAGTGGTGAACACCCCAATCCCTCCCCGCGCGCCGCGTCGCCGGATCGATCGGACGCATGCGCAGAGCCCGCCGCAGTATTGAATGAGCCCATTCATAGCGCAACTAGTGCCTTCAGAATGAACCCAGTACTACGTATATTAGTATATGTGTGTACAGACACGCACGTACATAATAGGCTACGCGCCGGCCGGATCGCTTCAAATATCAAATTGCTTTTCTGATTTGTGGACTGTAGGTACTTTGAAAATTTGATTGATACGTTCCAATAAATTGCCTTTATTGGACTTTTTGATAAAATCGTATTGTATATTTATTTTGATGTTAGAAAAGCGGGCGTTTTGTTCGTTTGTTTTTAATTAAGCACCTAGACTCTGGTTGCTAACGCGGCTTTTTAGGTATTTAGTTTGAATAGCTTTGTTCTCAACATCCATCCCGAAGTCATTAGTTTTTTGACTATCTTCACTACTAATCTTGGGATAAAAACTATCCTTTTAGTTGACCTGGGCTGAAAATTATCACTATGTAGAGTTTTAATTCAATTAATTAATTAATTAGATACCGCTTGAAGCGCGCGCACAGACAATACAAAATCAAAAAATCTTGAGACTTCTGTATTAGGTTAACTTTCAATGGTAATTTAATAAAATCAGCTCCACTGCGCTCCAGAACCAAAATCACCTAATCTTGTTGTAGATATTATATTGATATACTTCATCATCACAACATACACACAATAATAATAAAAGAAAAAATCTTTATAACATAAAGACACAACTAAAAATTAAAAACCCTTTTATAATCAAGTTTCCTAATTGATTTTCAAGATGGCATTTCTCATTTACCCGAGTCCAGTCCGCTGTGGCATGGCCTGGAATTAAAACTAAATAAACGAGGCCATTTATCACGCGGGCCGGCGGCGGTGACGCCGTGTGAACTACGCTTTATAAAATTGGATTAAAGTTGCGACAGTGTGGAATTAGGTTTACGAGATATTGAGGGAGGACATGCAAGATTGAATTATCGGTTAATGTCTAGAAACTTCGCTCATGGAGCCTTACTTAATGCCAAAGGTAAAATGTACCTACCACAAAAAAAAGTCCGATGATAGTTTTTTTTTCTAATAGCTGACCTTTGAATACAACACTCGTTACCAACCAGCAGAGAAGATTTATACAATAAGGTTTTCTTATGGTAAGTACTTACCTACAACCTTTAGTATTTAATTTAATTTAATAAATAATAAATAATAAATACGGTACCGTCCCAAACAAAGCAACGATTTTTTACAATTAATTATTATACTTTTAAAATTAAACACACTTTCCATATTTATTACTAGGTAGTATGGATTATATTATGAAAGGTCAAAGATGAAACATTTTCAATTCCATTGGATGGCAGCAAGGCTGCCGCGGTCTGGCCGTAGCCGCTGAGCAAATAACCTCGATGCACCGCGTAATAGCCATCCAGCTCGAGTGGGAAGTAGAGCTGTTGTAGCACTACAAGATGTAGAGATAATATTTTTAAAATGATTGCTAGTGTAACCAATAAGACCTTCATGAACAAAGCATAGATACATAACAATTAATGTCAATATATGTTTTTATACAAGACAAAAGTCAGTCAAATAAAACAAAGCAACGAATTTTCACGAATTTCATTGCTAAACTCAAATAATACAAATATAACTCTAAATTGAAAATTTAAAAACCCCCATTGCGACGACCTTTTCATCAAATGTACCTATACTTTACCTAGTTCGTCCAAATAACGCTAAAATTATATTAAATTAGTTTTTTTCTGTATTTTTTCTCAATGGCGGAGCAGCGCCCTCTAGAATTATTATTGCGTAATATTCCATGACCATTAACAAAATTTACCGCGTGCGTATCTATCATTTGACACGTGACTTATGGAACGTCTTTAGTTCATACACAAATCTCATATAAAATTGATAAAATATCATTTTTTTCCAGAATCCGGGAAACTTTTCAAATTTATAATATTGTAAAAAGCCAGTTCAGACTATTACGATCATTTAAAAATATAATAAAGCGAAATCGTTTCAGCCGTTCTCAAGTGATGCAAAGATATTATTCCAATGAGCCCAAATTTCGATCGGATTCGAGCCGTGGAAGTTGGTTTTGGCCGTGAATGTGGCTTTTTCAACCTACAAAAGAGCTGATGATGAACACTCTCGATCAGAATACCTATCTAACAAAAGAAACAAAATTGAAATCGGTTCATCAGCATGGGCGCTACGTTGCCACAGACAGACACACAGATACACAGATACACAGATACACAGATACACATGTTAAACTTATAACACCCGTCGTTTTTCGTCGGGGGTTAAAAACAACTACACACGCTCAAACCAACTATCGAATGAACAGCTATGTAGATATGACATAAACATTCCCTCTAACTTTCTTTGGACACCGTTGTCGATTCTGGCATACAGAAGTAACAGCGGTTGGGAGTGTGTGGCGGGCCTACATTATAGTAAAAAGTTCTAATTATAATTAGCTTTTAATTGTCCAGTACTGGGCACAGGCTTCCCCTCCCCTTTGAAGAGGATTTAGGCCATAATCCACCACGCAGGCCCAGGGAGCGTTGGCTGGTTACACGTCCATCGAAAATTGATTAGATTTTTTAATTTCTCTCATAGTCTTGAAAATAATAATGCTTTTAGGATTAAAAACATTCGGTTTTATTTTAAATAGATTGATCGATGAGTTGAAGAATAAAATTAATGGTTGAAAAATCACCTTGTAGATAAGACCCAATATTCTGCTCTTTATGAAGCCTTCTGCATAGCATCCTACTCATATTATAAATGCGAAAGTTTGTGAGTGTGAATGTATGTATGTATGTATGTATGTATGTTTGTTACTCCTTCACGCAAAAACTATTGAACGGATTTGGATGAAATTTGGAACACAGATAGATTATAACCGGGATTAACATATAGGATACTTTTTAACCCAATAATCCAATACTACGCGGATGAAGTCGCGGGGCACAGCTAGTAAATAAAATAGCATGGCAATCATTGGAACGTGAGTTTTACCTTTATTGAATTCACTTCGTTGTTGATAGGTTGCACTCAGGCCCTGACGTCATGCTCGATTGAGTCCGTAAAAGCATGCGATGTACAATGTACAGGTCTCGACGAAGAGTACGTCAATACTGACGTATCGCGTCACTATTACGTCATGTTTTTACAGTTTATTTTTATAGGAATACTGTCGAAACTGACGTATTTAGATACGCGATACGTCAGTTTGACCTCAGTGCGATAAAATAACACAGCCAATATACTAAATATTTCGTAGGTATATTGTAAGTGGTCTCCGTTTTGGTTTTGCAAAGTGGACAGTCACATTTTTGTATTGTATCGTTATTAAATGTATTATTTGTATTGCTATTTGTTACTTGACACTGGCGAAATACCTATTAACTTGGGTGGGCCATATTTTTAAAGAAAGAAGAAGTATATTGTAGGTATATTGTAAGCTCACAATACATGAATCGAATCCATTTTGTTTAAATTTTTATAGTGACATCTATCGAGGATAATGTATAACTAAACACAAAATAAACTTCTACTAATAATAAATATGCTATGAAATACCATGAACATTCTGAATTATTTTTACTTCAGCGCCATTTATTATTATTTATCTAACATTTATCCGGATTGGACCGTGACTCCTCGCCAAAAGGGCTGAATTAACTCTATTCAGATAAACTGAAAGAATGTTAGAGCCGTGAAATTATTCGAATCCTTGTCGTCATTCTCCCCTGGCAAGCGTTTACGCTGTCATCAAAGGTAGACACGGAATTATCGACTTTGGAAAATATTTACATTGGAATAATTTTAATATCCCCAAGTTTTGCGAAGTGGGTCGCGGAGTAGGGGTGATAGGGGGGAGCCGCTGTCCATTGATATTCAGAGTGGAAGGGGGGGTACGTTTGAGTGAATTCGGGGGTGGAAGCGCGTAGGTGGAGCCACGAATTATGATTTTTTTTCATACTGTGGTCCTTTTTAAAAGGAAAATGGATGCAACTTTGGGATCTTAGCCAATCTTATGCGAACCTCATTTTCAAAATATGTAGAGATGATATTCTTTGTTGGAAATGAGATCGCTTATCTATACAAATAAATAAAATTGGAGTGTCTGTTTGTAATATCAAAATAACACCTTTTCACTAAATGCATATGAAAGTACATACGACACCTATAACAAAAACGCGATTTAAAAAAAAATTGTCTGTCTGTCTGTGTGTTTGTTCCGGGTAATCTCCGAAACGGCTGGACCGATTTTGACGGGACTTTCACTCGCAGATAGCTGATGTTTTAAGGAGTAACTTAGGCTACTTAAATTTTAGAAAAACAATTAGGGTTCCGCGTAAAAAAATAAAAACACTTGAAATCAAAGAGTATCTCCGAAACGGCTGGACCGATTTTGACGGGGCTTTCACTGGTAGATAGCTGATGTTATAAGCAGTAACTTAGGCTAATTTTATTTAAGAAAAACAAAATTTAAAAAATGGGTCCTGTCGCGCGGGCTCAGAACGCGGGAGCGGGCTTTTTTGTTAAGTTAAATTCCACGCGGACGAAGTCGCGGGCTCAGCTAGTTTTTATTATATAAACAAAGTCGCCAAACTAGCATCTAGGTAACCTTACCATACAACGGTGACAATACCAAATGCATTACTCGCACTCAGACAGAGAGTCAGGAAGGGCTGGGTTTCGAGCTCCCTCATATCCACTCATCGTACGATACTTAAAATAGGTACTATACGCCGAGCTTCTGTAAGCGGGTGGTTCTACCGACTATACCCGATGTAGTAGACTACATATAACATTGTAACGGCGTATCTAATACGTGTTTGTTAGCGCTAAAATCAACTGTACCGAATTCCCGTGCAAGCCGAATGCCGATGTCGGCGCGCGGAGAACAAGGCTCGAATTATGGTGGAATTTATTACCACCATACCTTCAACAATACAGGCTCTGTGTTATATCGAAATAATTAAGTTATTCAAACAATTTGGGAACGATTATTAGAGACCGACCGAAGATTCGGTTTCGGCTGGTTTCACCCAAAAAATCTAGTTGTGTGGCAGTTTCGGTTTCGGCCAAAAATCGGGCGAACCTTTCGGCCACGCCGAAACCTACTATACGTGTATTATCGCACGTTGTCCGGGTGAGTTAGGCTTCATTTTGTTGTTTTTGTGATTTCAGTACACAATAATTGTTATACAATTCGAAATAAATTTCGGTTCGGTTTCGGCCGAAACTGAGACCCAGGCCGAAGGTTCGTTTTCGGTTTCGGCTGAAAATCCTGTTTCGGTCAGTCTCTAACGATTATCACTTGCTACACGGTGAAGCGATAACCTGGGTTTTAAGGTCCGTACTAATAAATACATCTCAAGACCGAGAGCGATCTTGGAAATGTCATTCCAACGTCATACCAGTACAAAATGGCATGTCAAAAGCGTACTCAAGACCGCTCTCAGACTTAAGATCTATTTATAAATACGGACCTAAGTGTGTTAATTTGACAACCAATTGCAAACGAATGATCATTAATTTGTCTTCGTGAATTCTCCGCGTTTAACGTATTGTTCGCCAGAGGTCTGCTATCAGATTCCCGGCAACATGTCGAACGCCAAGAATTTACAGTCAGACTTAAGATCGATTTGTTATTAATAAAATCAACCTAAGAGATCGTTCAGACAATGAAGAACCGTATTTCTATATTTTTTTGACTTTTTGATTGTATCCATATGCTCAGCATAGTGGATGTGGATGTGGTGCATCACTGCACATAGTGGATGCGGATTCGATCCCCGCTGGGGTTAATTTCGGAAATGGCCTTTTCGTAATTTTCCCTGGTCTAGGTGTCACTGGGATGGCCCCAGTCCATTGTACGGTACCTATAGTAAAAGCGTTGGTTAGTTTGGGACCCATACAGTTGGTGTGTTCGTCTAGCGATATTTATTATTATTTATACAGTTGATGTGTCAGTCTGGCGATATTTATTTATTTATTGAGAAATAAAACATCGTTTTTCGAATAGGTAGCATAAAACGCAAATTTTATGACACTTTCTAACTCAGATCTATAAACTTTACTTTAATATAAACTTAAGCAGCGGTGAACAGTAATTCTAAAGCGACCTCCAAACTTGTCATGAGCGCCCTTGAGTAGGGGATGACGTCGGTTCCAGCCTCACGAATCCCCAGAGCAAACCCTAACACATTGTGGTCATGAATAAATTTATAAACCTAGGCAGGAGTACGTACGACTGTAGGAAATGTCAGCGATATCTATGTAGATTGAATACCTAGCGTGTCAATCATTTTATATAAGTCGGCAAACGAGCGACGACCCGACTGATGTTAAGCTGTTAAAGTAGCGTATAGATGCTTGTGATACCAAAGCTAGTTTTTAGTGCACCCAGGTCATTGAAGTCGATTGAAATTTTTTTACATGATTTAAGTGGTAAACAGGTACATATTGAATTCCCGGTACCCTAAATAATATCAGTAAACTACTTGACCGAATCGATTCTGACCGAAATTTTCTACGGGACTACCTGGCGAGTATACACTAAAAAACAAGAATTAAAAAATCGCTATCCATAGTAAAAGCGTTGCTTAGTTTGGGACCATACAATTGGTGTGTCAGTCTGGCGATATTTATTAATTTAATAATACTAGTATTCCCGTTGTAATGGTCGAAATTCGACCATAATTCATTCACTTAAATTTTAATTTTAAACGTCAATAGTGTATTATTGTCTAACACTATTTGATACTGGCACGCAGAATGCACTATGGAAGTCCCGCCCTCCAAAAACTGTCACCGTTTGTCAGTCAGACAGTCGGTGAGGAGGTTACAAATGTGTGTGTGTCAATTCATGGTAGTGTGTGTAATGTTTTATTTATTGATTTTAATGTATTTCTAAGGATTATAATATAATAATATTAGCATTCTGCACTCCTCTATATAAACTATAAGAGTGCCAAAAGTATTTTCATACTCCGCCGTCCGCGCAATTTTGGTATTAAGCCTTAGAAAGTTTTTCCTTCACGTATTAATATCTATATAGATTACAAACAGCAAAAATCATTTCGATGTCGCATCTTTTGTTCTCAGTGAATCTCGTAGGTACATGTTCGGGACATAATCTAGCCAGTTATTTCACGTGTCACGTGGCCTCGATTGCTGGGCAGAGATGCCCACACTTTTACCAAGGGCTATGTCGGTGTCTCCCACTTGGCTACTGACGTCATTACACCAAAAATAACTAAAACCTCAGCTTATGTTCTCTAGTAACTTTTATTCAAAGCTCAATATTCTTAAATCTACCCTATGCATAACCAATTAATTACGCAAATAGCGAAGGTAAATTAATTTCACAGAATCTATCTTATTAGTATTATCGCCGCCCACATTACTATCGCCCACATTCTTTCGATCTTTAGATAAATATACCAAAGGACTGTAAACAAGATTTGAGATTGGCATGCCTATTCTGGTTCTTTTGCCCTTCCTTCAAGCTAGGGCCAGCTAAATGTCAGACTGGAAAGAAGATGGGAACAGATTCGATTCGTTCATTGCTTTTAGTTCGCTGATATTTTCCTATATGGTTTAGTGATTGCAAGAGCGGTTATTCATGGTATATGGTTGCTAACCAGGTAATAGAACATGTGTTACAACTGAGGCATCCCCACTGGAACTACTCTTTTACCTATCCCAAGGCACGTATTAATAAATCGATCTCAAATCTGAGAGCGATCTCGGAAATGTCAACATGTCAAAAGCGTACTCAAGATCACTCTCAGACTTGTGTACAATTTTCTAATACAGGCCTTAAATACCTCAGAAATAAACTTTTCATTACTCATACTCTGAAAGTAGGTCTGAAGTCCCTGAGGAGCGGGTTGAAAGTAATACTTTTCCGGCCCGGGAGAATCGCTTTCAACTGACAGCTGTCAAATTATTTTAAAAAAAACTAGTTCCATTTTCACATTTCTATGGAACCATGTTCAAACTTTTTCTACAGTCACTCAATTACAGCACGATGTAAAATTGAAATAACATAAAGTTAAGTATTAATTAAAGAATATATATTTTTAAATGACTTAATTATAATTTAGTTTCAAGAATTTCTTTAAAATAACATAGATTTGGGCAAAATATTTAAAGATGAAAATGAAAAATAATGGCTAAATAATGAAGTTGGCCGGCCAACGAAAAAAAAAAATAGGCGGCAATCCGATCTTTTTTTTTTTTGAGTTGTAGAGTATTGTTTATACTTCCTTGTATTATTTCTTTAGCCAATTCCTGTTATTATTTTTACTTTCCTTCTATTCGTAATGAAAAGCACAGTGTTTACCTCGGGTGAAAGACTTATTTTGTCCCTCGAACTATTAGCGCCCTCGCTACGCTCGGGCGCCAAACCCCGTCTCGGGACTAAATAAGTCACTTTCACCACTCGTGTAACAATGTACTATTCCGCGAAGTAAATATTATATTTTCCTATATAAATAAAATAAATATCGCCAGACTGACACACCAACTGCACTGTACCAAACTAAGCAAAGCTTGTACTATGGGTTGCCGTCCAATGGACTGGGGGCGATCGCAGTGACACCCAGGCCCGGGCAAATTACGAAAAGGCCATTTCCGAAATTTGCCCCGGCGGGAATCGAACCCGCAACCACCATGTGCAGTGAGCCGAGCGGCCTACGCTCGAACCACTGCGCCAAGCGGTCGTCATGCAGTGAGGTACATGCAGTGAGGAAGTGAGGGACCGACTGAAATAAGGTTATAGGACCTGAAAGGCCCTTTGATCGCGATAGATTAAATAGGTATTTAATGGCGAGTGGGTAATTCATGGGTTTAATAAGGGCGCAAAGGTTTTAGGGAATCGAGTGATGCTAGAATCTGCATGGTTCTTTGGTGCCCCGATTGCTATCTCGACCAGTAGCGGACTGAAATCTTATTATTTATTCGATCATTGTACATTAATACAGTCCAAATTAATTGAAAAAATAAGTACATTAAAATATAATAATAATAATAATAAATAATAATTTAGCCCTTTTTGACGTCCCACTGCTGGGCACGGGCCTCCCCTCAACATGAGGGGATTCAGGCCATAATCCACCACGCTGGCCCAGTGCGGGTTGGCGGATTTCACATGTCTTTCGAAAATTGGTTAGACCTTCTAAGACATGCAGGTTTCCTCACGATGTTTTCCTTCACCGTAAGCAAGTGATAATCATATAGAAATTATGAATCGCACATAGATTTCGAAAAATCCAGAGGTGCGAGCCGGGATTTGAACCCAAGACCTGGTGCCCGCAAGACGCGTGCTTATATTATACTCAACATAAATCGCCGTTCAGTTGTTATCTGAACTGGATCCGCGAATTGATTGATTGTAAGATTTTATTTTAATTACTAGCTGTGCCCCGCGACTTCATCCGCGTAGTATTGGATTATTGGGTTAAAAAGTATCCTATATGTTAATCCCGGTTATAATCTATCTGTATTCCAAATTTCATCCAAATCCGTTCAGTAGTTTTTGCGTGAAGGAGTAACAAACATACATACATTCATACATTCATACATTCATACATACATACATACATACATCCACACTCACAAACTTTCGCATTTATAATATTAGTAGGATGTCACTTAAAAGCTAAAGATAACGTCCCACCACAAAATATATCTGAGACATAATGCAAGATATATAAAAATGACAGAGAGAATAGATAGATTCATCACCTTGCTCCAGTCAATCCAAATGGCAAAACGTCACGAAGACGACTTATTAAATTCGGAAAACCTCAATCAAAAGGTACAATTATGAACGCCAACAAATTCTTCCTGACATCGAGAACGGAGTACGTGAGAGGCGCTCTCCCTACGACTTTATTCCCATCCCTTTCTGACTAATATAGCGTGTATGCGTCTTTCTATCGCTATCTTTCTCTGATAACACCCACTCGCAGGCCCGCGCCGCTACAGCCCCCGTTTTCAGCCGACATTTCAGTATATCCCTCGGCAGCTTGAAAAGTACTCGTCTGCTCATTCTCCTTCAATAACTGACAATAATTTAAAATTCGAAATCACATTTCCATTTTCGAATCGGGCCCTATGAACTTTTGATAAAAAAAAGAACTACAAGTAAAGACAATAATTTATACAGCCCGATTATTTTAGGGATCAATCGTAACGGAATTGATCACGCGAATATTTTTTTTTATCGGAGAGAGGAGTGTTGTGGCGTCAGGTGGGCAAGGGGCAGCGCGGACAACAGGTGAGCGTTCGTTTTAAGGTTTTAATTTTTGAATTCGATAATTCACTTTACAGGTATTTTTTTATAAATTGAACAGTCGTGTAAACTGCGTATGAAATTATTTTTGCGACGGACTTGTATTTCCTTCCAATTTTCATTTTATTATTTAACTAAATTAATGACACAATTATATTTAAATTGTCCATAGTACCCTCTGATTGCAGCATAGTTTATTTTAAATAATTATAACTGCGTATTTAGTCATTTTTGCGTGTTACGCATCATCGACAAACTGTGTTTTTTTTTAATCTAATAATAATTTACATAATGGCATGTGGGATTAAATAATTAAAAAAAAGATTGAATTTATTCGATCTTATACGAAGCTATTGTGTTGAGTACCAATTTGGTCCATCGGCGGCGGAATACAAATAATTCGGTCAGGGGAGGCTTTGTTTTCGTTCAGACAATTCCATTTGATTTGATAAGCGCCCACGCGCCCGCCCGTAAATTGCTTTTAATACACAATTTTTTGTGGGATTTTCTCCGAAACAAAATGAGATCAAACTTAAATGCGACATTTGGTATTTACTAAAACAAGCAGGTATTTCTAAAAAGTATCGAAATACTCTCCCATTTATTACTTAAACTAGCTTTTGTCCGCTGCCTCGATAGCGTTCATTTTATTATCTAGATATCTACAATAGTACTATCTACCGAGTCCAACTATAGCTAAGAAACAACCAGGTGACCTCATGACTACAAAAGAAAAATCATCGAAATCGCTCAAGCCGTTTAGAAGCACACCGGAATTTTATATAATACTATATATATAATACTAGCGGCCCGCCCCGGCTTCGCACGGGTACATTACGGTTACATTATTGGAGTTTTAGTAAGGATTCCTAATTTTTTTTAAATATAATATTGCCTATGTCACCCGGGGAGTAGCTTCCCAACAATGAAATAATTTTTCAAATCGTTTCAGTAGTTTCGGAACCTATTCAATGCAAACAAACAAACAATCAAATCTTTCCTCTTTATAATATTACTATAGATAAAGATACGTGTTCGTCCTAGACATGACTGGGAAAATTGTTTCCTTTTAAATTGCGCCTAAACTAACGCAAGCGAGCGAAAAGACATATTTATATTGAGGAGAAATATTTAAAATATGAACCCTTAAAAAAAACGTTTATAAATAACAAAGTCGGCAAATAAGCATACGATCCACCTGATGTTAAGCAGTTATCGGAGCCAATAGATGCTTGCAATACCAAAGGCATTGCTCGCACGTTGCCGACCTGAAGGGGGGTGGTACAGAGGGAGGGAAAGGGCGGTTGAGCTTCCGGTTCTCTCATTCGTCGTACGAAACGCTACGTACGTCGTACGAAATAATAGCTACTTTATGCCGATCTTTTGTGAGATGGTGGTGCCCCGGTCAAGCCAGCCCGTATATCAGCTGTTGTCAATTAGATACAGCAACTGACTACAGCTCATATACTTGGCTCCACTACAGTTAAACAATAGAGAGATAATATATTGTACTAGATATTGTAGGGTAACTGATATCAACCAAATCAAGAAAGACAAGAAGCCGACTCCCTACTAAAAATAAATCTAAATATATATAACTCAAAGGTGACTGACTGACTGACTGACTGTCATAGTGATCTATCAACGCACAGCCCAAACCACTGGACGGATCGGGCTGAAATTGGGCATGTAGATGTTATGACGTAGGCATCCGTTAAGAAAGGATTTTGATTAATTCTACCCCCAAGGGGATAAAATAGGGGATGAAAGTTTGTATGAAACTTTGTAAATTAAATTCCACGCGGACGAAGTCGCGGGCACAGCTAGTTATTCACATATCAACCAAATCAAGAAAGAGAAGAAGCCGACTCCCTACTTAAAATAATGGGATGTAGATCAACCCACATTATCAATTAAAGCAGCATTGGGAGGAGCATTTACATCAACAGCTGTCGCCTAGCACATGGGTTGGAAATAAATTTTACGCACACTTTACGGCGCATTACTTGGGACAGATGAATGAGTCGTTTTATTTTATAGCTACAAGCTACTATATGCTGTATAGTAGCCGCTCCCCGCGCTTTGCGCCGCGTAAGTTACGCTAATTTCACCGGTCACTTACGACCCATTTTGCGCCAAAATATGGCGTAAGCCGATGTTAAACCGAAAGTAAAATACGGCCTCACGATTAGCGTATAAAATTACGCGCTACTGGCCGTACTAATCCTACTAGATACATATTAAGTAAACCAATTTTTTACATACATAGGTACTAAATTAGCTACAGTTTAATTAATCTAGATTATACTGCCTAAACTCATCTTGTTTAAATATATTTAAACAGTTTCAATTTATTTAGTTTCGTGAACACATGTAACTCGCATATTTTATTTAACTTGTTACACAAGCCCTCAGTAATGAGTTTAAAAAACGAAGCAAATTAACAAATACGAAGCTTTTCCATGTATATTTTAATACATAGTGTACTCAAATAGATCTCTACATAAGAGCTTATAAGCTAAGTTTTTAATTCGACGGCAAAGCCAAAATAAATGTATATTATGTTCGAACCATTTTAATATTCGTAGCGCCTAAACTACTCATCCGATTTTGAAGAATGAGGTGTCAATCGATTCGTAATTATGATCCGGCTAACATTTTTTTTCCTATATTTTCGACCTGCGATCAGTCGCCTAGACTATTATCAGGTGTGTTGCAAGAGGTTGGAGTTTGAAGAGATAGAGCCACTGCTCCATCTCCCCTTAGTAAGGCTGCTGCCATCAGCTCTCTTGAGTCTTCTGATAGGGTTTGGCTCCAGGAGCATACTGGATAACGGGTTTGGGTGAGTTGTCAAGCGGTCCTTGTAGTTGGCTGAGTATCGTTAACATAGGCTATATTTTATACGAACAAAATAAATATGACGGATGTTACATCCAAAAAAGTGATATTTATTTTTCTATCGTTTCGAATGGGTTTTTAAATGAGAGAGGAGAAAATTCTGAGTTGACAAAATTAAATAAAATATACCAAGCAACAAAATACTATTTTTTTACAGTACTTTTAACTTTTTACTTTGATGAATTCTAAGAATTATCAAGATCTCTGGTTTACCATAGCCGTGAGATGCTCGCAATACGTCAAACTGAAAGGAAAGGGAGAGGATTTCTTTCAGGGAAGGATTATCTTATACCTATATAAAATTCTCGTGTCACAATGTTAGTAACCATACTCCTCCGAAACGGCTCGACCGATTTTCATGAAATTTTGTGTGCATATCGGGTAGGCCTGAGAATCGGCTACTATCTATTTTTCATACCCCTAAATGTTAAGGGTGGTCCACTTTCCACGCGGACGGACTCGCGGGGCACAGCTAGTAATGTATAAAATGTAGGTACATTCTAATTAAATCTATAAATCAGTAGATAAAGGCGTGCAAAGTCGGGGCGGTTCGGTAGTGTAATTATAATTAAAAGTAAATAATCTTCCGTATCCTAAGGCCACACGGAGGGTCATTCATTAACACAATACCATTGTTCCCAGCGTTCGTGAATGGCTCGCTGACAAATTAAACCTGTCTTCTTTCGCCTTTGTCTAGGCTAAATGGAGTTTCCTAATTCACAATTTGGAATGAGATTGAATCTTCCTGTAGGTGTGAGTGGTAGAAAATAATAGGTTTGATAGGAATTCATGAGCACTTTTTGCAAAAATGCAATTTCGCGTAGGTCCTAATTTGCAATAAAAAATTTCAGCCATGTAACTGAATAGGTACTACGTACTTTTTTTCTTCACAGCGCAATTACAGGAGAGCTTACTTACCTATACATACACACCCAAAATATGATTTTTATATTTTATTTAAACTCTACATAAAACACTAGCGGCCCGCCCCGGCTTCGCACGGGTACGTTGCGGTTACATTATTCGAGTTTTAGTAAGGATCCCTAATTTTTTTGAAAATAATGTCACCCGGGGATAGTGTAGCTTCTCAACAGTGAAATAATTTTTCAAATCGGTTTAGTAGTTTCGGAGCCTATTCATTACAATCAAACAAACAAAGTTTTCCTCTTTATAATATTAGTATGATATTTATAGTTACCTATAAATACTGGTGAAGGTTAGGATTTAAACCCACGCTACATCTGAAACGAAACGGACTGACCGAGAATTCCTTCAATCATTCATAGATTCTTATAAAAATATATGGAGCGATCTGTGGGAGTCTCAAGTTATGAAAATACATAAGAAAAAAAAAAGTTGACTTAACAGAAAATTCTTCACCTATGTTACAACTATGTAAAAAACAGACGATAACATAATTTTACCACCACGCTTGTAGTCTACGGAGGGGTATTCAGATAAGGAGGATAGTAAAATATGTAATATATAATAATAATTTAGCCACTGCTGGGCACGGGCCTCCCCTCAACATGAGGGGGATTCAAGCCATAATCCACCACGCTGGCCCAGTGCGGGTTGGCGGATTTCACATGTCTTTCTTCTAAAACATGCAGGTTTCCTCACGATGTTTTCCTTCACTCTAAGCAAGTGATAATCATATAGAAATTATGATTCGCACATAGATTTCGAAAAATCCAGAGGTGCGAGCCGGGGTTTGAACCCAAGGCCTGGTGCTCGCAAGACGCTTGCTTTAACCAATCGATCACTTCCACATTAAATAAAATCTAAATATATATAACTCAAAGGTGACTGACTGACTGACTGACTGACATAGTGATCTATCAACGCACAGCCCAAACCACTGGACGGATGGGCTGAAATTTGGCATGCAGGTCGATGTTATGACGTAGGCATCCGCTAAGAAAGGATTTTGATTAATTCTACCCCCAAGGGGATAAAATAGGGGATGAAAGTTTGTATGAAACTTTGTCAATTAAATTCCACGCGGACGAAGTCGCGGGCACAGCTAGTCTTAAATAAAATTGTATTGTGAAATTACGAATTAACTCGCGCATTCCTTGCTCGCTTCGATTGCGGTCGGTGGAAAGGTGGATTATATAAACGCTCGTTTGCTTACCTAGCTCGCTCTAACAAGTTTTTTCAGAACGTAGATTTTTTATCGATTATATTGCTCTTATATTATAGCTCCCACCACTGTTACCCCTGTAAGCCAGGTTTGGAAGTGGTGTCCAACCTGTGCCCAACGCAGCCGTAGAAATGTAACCCTCAACGAACCCCCGGGAAAAACATTTGTCTTGAAACCCGCACGAATTTAATCGAAGGTTAGAATAAAATTACAGGAGTTGGATTAAAATTATATTATATAATCATTACCGAATGGATATTATGAGAAAAAGTGACGGTTAGCTGAAGGAAGCCTTATGGCATTACATTGTAACTTTTATTTGTCTGTACAAATCCCAAGGCATACAATCTGAATGAGTTCATTTCATTCACTGTAAAACTTCGGTGAGCGACTTAACACAATGTTTTACAAGCCCTTTGAAAAGTAGCGGTAGGTGTGAATGGTTTATTTTTAAAATTACGTTGACTTGGATCGTTTAGGTACTGTACTCGGCTAACTCTGCCATCACGTGCTGCGCTCTCGTGATGGGACACACGCGAGGGTGTATTGTGTAGCGGCTCGTTCGAAAACTAACCTTCAAATTTATAGAAATGTTAATCTATTTATTATGGAGTAGATTGTAAATGCATTGTAATATGCTTTTAGGTAAGTACCTAACTTCCTAAGAAATTAGGGGTAAATATACATTTGAGAATAGAGTCCAATAAGACTACTACTAATCCTTAATTATTTGATTTAAAATAGATGAAGCTACGTAATGTTCAACTTTTCTCTGAAAAGTTATCTAGTATGAGATGATAAGAATGTCACTAATAATGCATTTCTAACATTTTAAGAAATGTAATAAATATTTTGGGCACCAACTTTGCAACATACTACCTATTATAGGGGTACCTTAGAAGAAACGGGGGGGGGGGGGGTCCCAAATTTTGATACCTACTTATTTAGAAACATTTCAATTACATTGGGACAAAAATATGATCAATAAAATGCGAGTGAACTGAGCGCACTTCTGTTTTCCCAGTAGTGGTATACATTTTCTAATTTAAAAGTCAATCCTAATTTCATGCATGTGAAAAAAATACCGCGATGGTCTACCACCGTCGCGTGCGCACTCCTACAATCTCCCCGTGTGTTTCGAAGGTTTATGACGACGACTGCGCTCAGTTTAATCCGTTTAAGCTGCAGCCATCGTTAACAACAGAGCTCTTATCTACTGTACGACTACGAAGTAAACTGTTCATTATGAACTAGGTACTAAGTGTAGAATGCTCCATGCTCTAAACCACACGACTAGTTCAGCGAAGACTGAAACTGACCAATCAAATCGCTTTATTATGACGAGAGATGACAATGACGCGACAATACAGCCATCCTATTGGTTAATAGGTACACCTATTATAAGTCTGGGCTGTCTTTTATAATGTATATAGAAACTCAGGACTTTATTACATTCCTCTCATATAATAATCATACATATTATAAGTAATATTCATTTTTGTACCTAAACGAAATTCTTCACATATTTACATCGAACTTATGTTGACAATAAATTCTATTTTGATCCAGGAGTACCCAATATGGGTTATAGGGTTGTCACGCTGTATTAGAGGTAGAATAAAACATTGCTGAACGTTTAAAGCTGTTTAGTAAAACAGTAATTTTGCAATCCAGCTGTGACAGGTATACCTACGCTTATCAAGTAGGTAAGTAATTATTTATTTCACTATTCAATAATACCTATGGATCTTATTAGCGACATCACATTGTCAGCATTTCCAGATTTTTTCTAAGTTCCACAAGGTTATTACTGATATTTCATGACAACCTGGTCTCAAGTGAAATTAAAGAGTGCATTTGTCTGGACAAATGCACTCTTTTTTCTTTTCTTTTTCTTTAAGGACTGGTCCTTATTGAGGTGGGGATACTTTGGGTACGTGCACCACCTGGCATTTACTAGCAAATAGTTGCGGTTACGATTCTCAAATGTTACGCGGTAACCCTAAGCTGGGTCCCGAATCTTTCAACCGACATATCCTTAGTGGGTTTCTTACAAATTCCTCTTGGATTACATTTTTATACCTCACAAATGGGTCCCATAAAAATATATTGGGGTTAGAATATACTTGGACATAGTTATATATTTTTGCCAATAGTTATCAAGGTAGGCATGTATCTTACTACTGAATGGTCAGTAACACACCAACTGTATGGTCCCAAACTAAGCATCGCTTGTAATAGTACACGCTACCCATAGTGGGTAGCGTCAATGGGCCGGGGGCGATCCCAGTGACACCCAGACCAGGGCTAATTTACCCTTACGGGAATCGAACCCGCAACCACACGGTGCTGTGAGACGAGCGGCCTACGCTCGAACCACTGCGCCAAACGGACTTCAATTATTAAAACCATTGTTGGTGTTTGAGTCTTCATAGGGCTTATTGTCGATTAATGACAGTAAGCCGTCAATAGCCTAGTGGTTAGAGGGGCCGCTCTCGTAGCTGAGAGGTTCCGGGTTCGAACCCATCCCGACCATTAAACTATTGACGTGAGCCCACTCCTAACACAAGCTTTATCTTAGCTGGAGGGGCTAACGGGAATACTATTAATGTGTGTGTAATATTAACTAATAAAAAAAATTTATTAATCTCTTGTATGTTATTTATATCGGTTTAATTCATTTTATTTGAAGAATTAGATAAGAGATGCGTTCCGCGTGCGTTCAAGTAGAAGACAGGGAGAAAAAATGGCGCCGACGTTACTCTCTACACCCTCTAGGTTTCGGAAGGTATGGTTTCTCAACAGTCACATAAATTAATTTAAAACACTACTAGATAACTTTGTAAAGGCGAAGGCATTGTATTGCATTTCTTTTCAATGCGTTGCCAACACAACTAAAACAGGTGGTATTACCAAAAATATATCTGTCCTCATCATCTAAAGGCGATTCGGTATTATATTAACTAACCTAAAAATCCATTACTTATTATATGTAGTTAGTTATGTAGAGTTGGAGACGGTCGGTGTAGTCTTAAGTAAATTTTCCGATAGAGTCATAACACCTTATCTCTACCGTGTCGTGTGACGACGAAAGAGTCTATTTTTAGTGTATATCGCTACTGTTGCTCTCTTGTTTTATATTTCAGTATTTATCTTTATATTCTGTATCTTAGGTTGAATCGTTTTTATTGAACTTATTCGGTGAGAAAGTCGATTCTACTAGTCGTAAAAATAATATTCGACAAATTCAATAATATTCGATTGGAAAGTATTTTAATATTTAGATTTATCCTAGGGATGTCGTCTGTAACGACAAACACATACTAGGTGATACAAAATGGGTATACTATTTTTTTTGCAACTTATCTTTGTAAGTCTCAAACTATTGGCTTTGTGGGACAGTTGAAGTACTAAAGGTTTTGTAGACTTGTGAAATCGGTCAACAGCTGTATTCCTATAACACCTTTTGTTTTTCAAGTTCCCTCCAAAGCTGATGGATTTAGAATTACCAAGTTAAGTTTAGAAAAAAAAAGTATACCCATTATGTGTCACCTTGTATATCACGCGCCAATTTTGTATTGCAATTTGACATTTCACTCGCGGATTCACGCGTGAGCTTGTAGATAACAGAATAGTACAGTAATAGTAGTAGTAGCTTACAGAATATACATAATAGAGCCGCAGGAAATATAAGGTCCCCATAAAACAGCTGTCTATCGCTCAGTTGCAGTTAAATCATTGTCATATCTGTGAGATGAGATGACAGAAAAGCGTTTAATGTCGACATAGACGTCTCTCCCAACTGGATGTAACTGCATCATTTTCACAGATTATATTTCCATATTACTTGCTTGTCACTAGAAGTGATATTTCGAACGGGTGGTGGTAGATTATGAATATTCCTAAGTCCTTCGTTGTCTTACCTGAAACTTGAAATTTGACGTGAATTATAATAAATAATAATTAAGCCCTTTTGACGTCCCACTCCTGGGCACGGGCCTCCCCTCAACACGAGGGGGATTCAGGCTATAATCCACCACGCTGGCCCAGTGCGGATTTCACATGTCTTTCGAAAATTGGTTAGATCTTCTAAGACATGCAGGTTTCCTCGCGATGTTTTCCTTCACCGTAAGTGATAAGCATATAGAAATTATGATTCGCACATAGATTTTGAAATATCCAGAGGTGCGAGCCGGGGTTTGAACCCTAGACCTGGTGCCCGCAAGACGCGTGCTTTAACCAATCGGCTATCACAGCTTTTTAGACGTGAATTAAAAAACAAAATAGTTTCGACCTTCAAAATATAGCGTTGGATATGAAAAAGACGACCTTTACAGGCTAGAAGATTATTTCTTGGCCGAATATTCTACTAAATGAACGAATTGCCGCCCGTTTTGCGGCGAAATGTCTCAATTCGCATTGAGATGACTACGCTCTTTGAGGATTAAAAATAATGCCACCGTTGTTAACGGTTTTCTTCGCCGTTACACCAAATGTCAATGAGAATTTTAGGTTAAAAATAAAAGCGCTGAGCTGGAAGTATTCTATATTTAGTTTTTTTTTTTATATGGTGAAGTCTCCAAACAATCTTACGACCCACCTAATGTTAAGCAGTTACCGCAGCCTAGCCAGCCGCTACCCAGTATATATGCTTGTAATTCCAATGGTATTTGTACAGGTTGCCGACCTGACGTTAGTGGCAATTAAGAAGAAGGGGGCGCTGGACTTCCATCTCTCTAACTCATTGTACGAAACGCAGCTATCATAGCTACATTACGACGATCTGTGAGAGGGTGGTACTACCCCAGTCGAGCCGGCTTGGCTGATTTATAACTACGTATCACAAGTTACCAACGTATCTGTTCAGATCGCCAAAACAGGTATGGATAAAATACCTTTTTCATTAGGTACTCATACTCTGAAAGTAGGTCTGAAGTCCCTGAGGAGCGGGTTGAAAGTAATACTTTTCCGGCCCGGGAGAATCGCTTTCAACTGACAGCTGTCAAATTATTAAAAAAAACTGGTTCCATTTTCACATTTCTATGGAACCATGTTCAAACTTTTTCTACAGTCACTCAATTACAGCACGATGTAAAATTGAAATAACATAACGTTAAGTATTAATTAAAGAATATATATATTTTAAATGACTTAATTATAATTGAGTTTCAAGAATTTCTTTAAAATAACATAGATTTGGGCAAAATATTTAAAGACGAAAATGAAACATAATGGCTAAATAATGAAGTTGGCCGGCCAAAGAAAAAAAAAAAATAGGCGGCTTCCGATCTTTTTTTTTTTATTTGTAGAGTATTGTTTATACTTCCTTGTATTATTTATTTAGCCAATTCCTGTTTTTATTTTTACTTTCCTTGTATTCGTAATGAAAAGCACAGTGTTTACCTCGGGTGAAAGACTTATTTTGTCCCTCGAACTATTAGCGCCCTCGCTAAATAAGTCACTTTCACCATTCGTGTAACAATTACCTGCCCTCAATTATTGATGAGATTTTCGAAATGGAGTTTAAAATAAAAGAAAATAGTAAGCTAAATTAAATACCTCCTATAATATCAACAACAACAAAAAATAAAAATAATTTTAAATACAGTATTTTATTTAGATTCCTTTTTTAGCTTCATCTCGAAACTCTGACGTCAGTACATAGGGCTTCTTATTGACGTATTAATCTGGTAATCTTTAACATGCGTTTGCCTCCCCACTCGAGGGCTTAGGCCTAAGATAGGGGGGTGCTATTTTTAGATCATTATTTGGCATCGATCAACGTATTGGAGTTATCTTACCGTGTGTGATGTGTAAAAGTAAAATACTGTGAGGAAACCAGCCACGTCTTTTGAAAGACGTGTGAAGTCCGCCAGCTCGCACTGGGCCATTGTGGTGGATTATATCCCGAATCCCCCTCGCATTGAGGAGTAATATGCCCGGTATAACTGCCTCATCCCTTCCCTTCCAACATTGGGATCGAAAACACCATTGGCAAATGTACGTAAACGTGGTACTCTGCAGAGAGTGCCGCTGCTTACCTCTTTGGTGAATAAAGAGTTATACCCTTGAGTTGAGTCTCAGGATTACTAACAGGTAGGTACATCTATACAAATGAATAAAATTCGAGTGTCTGTTTGTAATATCAAAATAACACCTTTTCACTAAATGCATATGAAAGTACATACGGCACCTATAGCAAAAACGCGATTTAAACATTTTCTGTCTGTCTGTCTGTCTGTCTGTGTGATTGTTCCGGGTAATCTCCGAAAAGGCTGGACCGATTTTGACGGGACTTTCACTGGTAGATACCTGTTGTTATAAGCAGTAACTTAGGATACTTCTATTTATGAAAAACAAAATTAAAAAAATGGGTCCTGTCGCGCGGGCTCAGAACGCGGGAGCGGGCTTTTTTGTTAAGTTAAATTCCACGCGGACGAAGTCGCGGGCTCAGCTAGTCATTTATAAAATAACTTTACAAAATTCCATAAGCATAGAACCTAGTACACAGCACTGAGTTACTGAGGTATGTTGTCATAGCAATTTTGGCAGACTTCAATAGCAAATATGATTGCAGTACCAATTTAATTCAATATTTCAGAAAAATATTATCCAATTTATCAATAAAGAATTGGTAAGTTTGATTTGATAACAAACGTGTACCAAATTAGATATGAGTCAAACCTCTAATTATTAAACTAAGAAAATAAACCGATAACCCATTGAAATTAATAAACCAAGTATTTTACCGATATTTATCATAATAAACTAGTTGATACATTGTGAAACGTAGAGGCGTACCTATACGTAAGTATGTATGTGGCAGCACATCCATAAAACTCCAAGATTTACAGCCGCGTTTTACCGCCGCCCCTGGAGCCCCGCCCTCCGGATCAATTCTACTTTATTTACGACATATTTTAACTTTCGTTATTTTCTTCCCGCGGGCTTGTATAACTCTTCAGTAAGGATTTGATAGGAAACATGTCTCAACTTTTGTTGTGTCTTTCATGGGGGGGGGGGGGGGGGGTTTGCCATAATCACCGCGCTTGGCAGGTCTTCAATCAGTGTGTGTTGCCAGTGATGACCTCCGGAACCGAAACTTGGTCCTTTACAGTTGGCCTACTGCATAAGCTCCAAGTCACGCAGCGAACTATGGAGAGGGCTATGCTCGGAGTTTCTTTGCGTGATAAGATCCGGAACCAGGATATCCGCAAAAGAACGAAAGTCACCGACATAGCTCACAGAATCAGCAAGCTGTAGTGGCAATGGGCAGGCCACATCGCTCGTAGAACCGACAATCGTTGGGGAAGAAAGGTTCTCGAGTGGCGACCTCGAACCGGAAGACGCAGAGTTGGACGGCCCCCCACTAGTTGGACCGACGATCTGGTGAGAGTCGCGGGGAGCCGTTGGATGCAGATAGCGGTCGCCGGGCAACCGTCCATTGTGGCGTTCTATGGGGGAGGCCTATGTTCAGCAGTGGACGTCTTCCGGCTGATGATGATGATGTCTCAACTTAAACCCCTCGAATGTCAAGCAAAGCGGAAACAAGTTAAATTTCGAAAAAAATGTTTCACCGTGCATGTCGTTTCGGGTTTGTATTTAATTATAACTAGCTGTGCCCGCGACACCGTCCGCGTGGAATATAACTTAACAAAATGTTCCTTCAGTTCGCAGAGCTTACGAAAAGTTAATAAAGAAGTACCTATGCTAATTTTAATCTCACTTTTCTTTATTGCGAGTCGATGTTTCGTGTTTTATACCTACCCGAGCCGGGCAAAAGCCCGCTCGCGCGTCCTGAGCCCGCGCGACCTGCAGCATTTGTGATCTTTTTTTTTTTTTTCTCAAAATAAAATTAGCCTAAGTTATTGCTTATAACATCAGCTATCTGTCTGTGAACATTGCGTCAAAATCGGTTCAGCCGTTTCGGAGATTACCCGGGACAAATATACATACTGACAGACAGAGAGACAAAAAAATTTAAATCGCGTTTTTGTTATGAGTGCCGTATGTACTTTCATATGCATTTGGTGAAAAGGTGGTATTTTGATATTACAAACAGACACGCCAATATCGCCGGATTGACACACCAACTGAGCAACGCTTGTACTATGGGTACCGTACATGGACTGAACAATCCCAGAGACACGGGCCTTTGCCGGTGTCACTGGGATTGTTCAGTTGTTCAGATTGTTGTGAAGAGGGCGAATTACAAAAAGGCCATTTCCGAAATCGGCCCCGGTCGGAATCGAACCCGCAACCATCATGTGCAGTGAGCCGAGCGGCCACGCTCGAACCACTGCGCCAAGCGGTCATCTATGATATGATGCGTCAGGACAATGTACAGAGTAATTGTATATTATGGTCTATGACAAAAGATTTAATAGTACATGTATTACTCACAGGTGAGGATACAGAATGATGAAATAACATCCGCAAACGGAAAAGTTACATTTTTATTGGAACACAGGAACATTCCGCAAAGCGTGGGCGGAAAGGTCCAGCCGTTAATCCTGAATTTCACAGAATTCTCATGAAAAAAAACAACTGCATGGAGGGTCGTCTCACTGACACAATGTCGTATTAGTTTTAATTATTTGAAGGCACGTTATTGCTTTAGTACCAGGAGTTTAACGGTGGTAGAGCCAAGCTGTGACCAACTGAGTACAGCTAGTAGTACCACGCCCTCACAGAAGTTCAAACTCAACTCAAACTCAAAATTGCTTTTATACATGTAAGCCAACAAAATTTTATGAATAGTCAGAATCTACCACCGGTTCGGATTGCTGCTTCCACTGATAAGATCCGGCAAGAAACTCAATGGTTACTCTTTTCAATGAACAAAAGATGGTGTACATTCTCAGGAACAGCAACAGAATATGAGCAGGCAACACCATTGTAAATTTGTAACTAAATCCTACTAATATTATAAATGCAAAAGTTTGTGAGTGTGGATGTTTGTTACTCCTTCACGCAAAAACTACTGAACGGATTTGGATGAAATTTGGAACACAGATAGATTATAACCGGGATTAACATATAGGATACTTTTTAACCCGATAATCCCGAATTTTTTGCTAAGTTAAAATACTACGCGGATGAAGTCGCGGGGCACAGCTAGTATTATAAATGCGAAAGTTTGTGAGTGTGGATGTTTGTTACTCTTTCAGGCAAAAACTACTGAACGGATTTGGATGAAATTTGGAACACAGATAGTTTATAACCGGGATTAACACATAGGATACTTTTCGTCCCGATATTTTTGTTAAGTTAAATACTACGCGGACGAAGTCGTGGGCATAAACTAGTAAGTAAATAAAGTTGCTTTTAGATAAAGCTGCGTTACGTAAGATGAGTGAGATAGTCGGAAGCTCAATTAGCCTTTTCAGCTAAACTAAATGTGCCTTATAGGAATAGGGATTGAACGCGATATGTTTCGGTCACGAGAGCGGTCCCTCTGACCACATAACTTGAAGGTTCTTGGTTTAAAAAGGTTTTGTAAGTATCTGAAACACACGATACTATCAAAATTCTCCTGGTGACAGGCCTACAAATCAATATTAGATGTATCGTCCCACGCCCACGCTTAGGTACTTTTGTCGCGACCATATAATATGTAACATTGAATATGAAAATATAATATACATTTATTGAACAAAGATTCGGTTAGTGAATGGACTGGCTTTGTATTTTCAATAAAGGTTTTATCATTTGAATAAACGCTATAATATTTGAGTTACTTCTCCGACCGATTTTGATCTTTTTTATTTATTTGTACTTGTGTACAAGCTGTGATAGCCGATTGGTAAAAGCACGCGTCTTGCGGGCACCAGGTCTTGAGGTCAAACCCCGGCTCGCGCCTCTGTATTTTTCGAAATCTATGTGCCAATCATAATTTCTATATGATTATCACTTGCTTAGAGTGAAGGAAAACATCGTGAGGAAACCTGCATGTCTTAGAAGATCTAACCAATTTTCGAAAGACATGTGAAATCCGCCAACCTGCACTGGGCCAGCGTGGTGGATTATGGCCTGAATTCCCCTCGTGTTGAGGGGAGGCCCGTGCCCAGGAGTGGGACGTCAATAGGGCTAAATTATTATTATTATACTTGTGGGGATTTTAGCTGTAATTGGAACCAGTAGGTCGCGCTTTTTTCGCACATTCTAAACATAAAATCTAAGTTACCAAACCCGCGGGCAAATGCTAGTCCATGTATATATGTAATTCCAGCCTCCTCCTACGTCCACTAATCGCAGAGCAAACACCACTAATGAGTCTCGACATCACTAAGACCGCCAACTAATCTTAAGTACGAATCAAAGTGAAAAGCCCTTGGCTTGTTAATTAAAGCCAGTGACCGTTGTACACAAATAGCGCGGTTTAATCAACCACAGCGTGCCTTTTGAACCGTAGGCTAGCCACGTTGATGAATTAACAAGTAAATAAATTACACTTTCTGTGCGTTATTCCCCAGTTTTCTGAAGTTTCAAAATCCAAAATCTTTTCATAAATGTCGACTAATGAAGTACATATTAGGCATGGAACTTGATAAACATTGATTACTACTTTCAATTAATTTTCATTATGTGAAATTATATTTTTCTTTCACTGTTATTTCATCTGTAATTTTTCAGAGTCAATGATTTTGTTCATAGTGAATTTTCAGTATGACACGTGATTTTATTAGTAGTGAATTTTTACTACGACATATAATCCTATAAAGTCACTGGTCGATGATTTATCATAAAAACCGTACCCGCGCCGAACGCTTTACGATTTAATTGCAATGTATTTCAACCGTTTCTACCTATGTCGGTAGCAGATGCTTCTTATAAAAACCTATAGAATATGATTATTTACACACTACCTGTGAAATTTTTAATCACTAGTACTTATTAATAGTCAGAATCGACCACCGGTGTGGTATGCTGTTTCCGCTGAGGAAATACGGAAAGAAAGTCAACAGTTACTTTTATGTATAAACTAAATGTGGTATTTTATCTCAAAAATGGCAATACTATGTGAGCAGGCAACACCGATGTCACTAGACAGTACTAGTAATTATTAAATATTACCAAACTAATTAAGCCTCACTAAGATTTGGGCCTTGGTCGGTACATTATCTTATTATCTTATTATGATTGGATATTAACTAACTAGGGTACGATAACCTGGCCCGATAATTTTGTATCGTTCGGTCAGTAAACGATACAACGGAAAAAATATGGTATATAGAGTAGGATTCGACCGGGGTAGTACCAGCCTCACACAGAAGATCGGCATAAAGTAGCTATCATAGTTGCATTTCGTATGATGAGTGAGAGAACCGAAAGCCTAACCCGCCCCTTCCCCTGCCTCTATCCCACTACCCTTCAGGTGGACAACGTACGGCTACGATAACTGCTTAACATCTCGCGGATCGTACGCTTATTTGCCGACTTAAGTATGGTAGGTATAAAAAAATAAGTTATTCCAAAAATAGAAATGTTTGAATAAAAAAATATCACGAAATAAAATATACCGCGAGTTATAATGAGATCAAATGGATCGCGCGCTCTTTTTATTTTGTTCAGACATTGGGAAGTCAAAAGCGTTTCAAGATTCGGATAAATTTATATGTATTATTCAAATAAATTTAAATATGTATACCTAAAACTGGAACAATTTATAGGAATAATAAATCAAAATAGTCGATACAGGTTTGAGCGTTTGCATAATTGGAATTATAGTAATTCGGGGAAGACACCCGCCTATTATAGTAAATTTTTACCCGAATGCGCGACGCAAAGGAGGGATATGTGTTTATTTTATTAATTTCTATTGGGTTTGTTGCTAAGAGAACCTATACTAGGTGAAACAAAAAGGGTATACTATTTTTTTGCAACTTAACTTTGTAAATCTCAAACTATTGGCTTTGTGGGACAGTTGAAGTACTAAAGGTTTTGTAGACTTTTGAAGTCTGTCAACAGCTGTATTCCTATAACACCTTTTGTTTTTCAAGTTTCCTCCAAAGCTGATAGATTTAGAATTACAAAGTTAAGTTTTGAAAAAAAAGTATACCCTTTATGTTTCACCTTGTATATTTACAATGTGCCGAAACTTACTAATCTCTTTTGATAAAAAAATACTCGTAACTTAAAGGTAGCTACTCATTTTAGGTGCGTTTCGTACGATGACACTCCCTCTCCTTTTGTTCCACTCCCCTTCAAATTAGCGACGTGCGAGCAATGCCTTTGGTATTGCAAACATCTATAGGTTACAAATAATTGCTTAGCTTCAGGCGGATTGTACGCTTTTGGGGCGACTTTGTTATAGTACAATAATAAAAAAATTAACATCGCCAGACTGACACACAAACTGTATGGTCCCAAACTAAGCAACGCTTGTACTAATGGTACCGTACAATGGACTGGGGGCGATCCCAGTGACAACCAGACCAGGGAAAATTACTAAAAGGCCATTTCCGAAATATACCCTGTCGGGAATCGAACCCGCAACCAGCCGGTGTAAACCAACAACCAACCAAGAGGTCGTTAAACAATTATGACAAGAAATTAATATTCCTAGAATATGGTCGGAGTTCGCCTTGATAACACCATTTCAACGTATATTTAGCGCTCCAATATAACGTCTTTTGTGTTGTATGAGTGGAATTCCTAGATTCCGAGGCGTATGGTTACTAAAATATTCGAGATACTGAGAAAAACTGACTTGAAAAGACTTTCAAAAACTCAAACAAATTAGATTGGTCTTGGCTTCCATAAGCGTACGTCTCTGATAAAGCGTGGCGATTCTGTCCAGGTGTTTCTTTAGTATGCGTCCATAAAAAATATTTTTTTATTTGTGAATAGCCAGATTTTTTAAAATACTGAAACTAGCTCTAAAGAACATAAAGCTAACACTTTTCTACGATTTCTTGGAATAAGCGATGCTTCTTCTCACTTATCAAGTTTAGTGGAAAATGCTGTTGAAATTTTATCATGGCATTTTTTAACAGTGCAATATATTTTGCATAATGATTTAGTTAGTAGTAAAGATGACGTACTTACCACATAAATAAATGCGATGGAATGTTTTCTCTGTAGGTTGGCACAGCTGGTTGATAAGCGAGTGAGTTAAAAGGTTAGCTGCTACAAAGAATCTCCTCAGATTTTTAATTTTTTGATTCTGGTACACCATTTTCAACATTTACAAAGGCGCCATGCAAAACTCAATACAATTTTTATTCATGTAAGTCAACAAAGCATTTATGAATGGTCAGTATCTACCACCGGTCCGGAATGCCGCTTCCACAGAGAAGATCCGGCATGAAACTCAATAGTTACGCTTTTCAATGAATTTAAATTAAGGTGTACATTGAACAGCAAGGATGGAACAGCACCAGAGCAATAGTAATCAAATCTAAGACCTTATATGTATACAATTGAAATGACATAGTGACACACCTACAGTGTTAACAAATTCCCGTGCCCACAGCTGTAAGTTTGACACAATGATAGTGGTCAGACCGCCCGACTAATGAAACTTGACAGCCTAATACGTAGACATTAAAACAAACACGTTACTATTCAAATACCTACATATACATTAGTTATAAATAAACTAATTGTAATCGAATATTGACATATTTAGTTCGAGCGAGTTCAAAGTTCAAACGTCCATTTATACTCTTAGTGGGCAATGACATCATTCAAATTACAATTATAGCATTATAAAGATGTGTAATGCGAAACATTTAGGTATAAAATCGGTTAATAGATATTTATTCTGTTCTGATATTTATTCTGTTAATAGAGTGAATACGCTCAGCTCCCCCCCGCCCCCGAACATCCAAATGGAAATTAAAAAAAAAAAAATCGCCAGACGAACACACCAACAGTATGGTCCCAAACTAAGCAACGCTAGTACTATGGGTACCGTACAATGGACTGGGGGCGATCCCAGTGACCTAATTTGCCATTGCCTAAATTTGCCCCTGCGGGAATCGAACCCTCAAACACCATGTGCAGTGAGCCGAGCGGCCTATACGCTCGAACCACTGCGCCAAGCTGTCGTCAACCCTAATGCCTATACCGATAACCTAAAAGTTACAACAGTATACAACTTAGAATTCGTGCTCAAAAAGGCGCAATCATAATCACAAACATAACAGGACTATATCAACTTCAAGAAACCCAAAATAACCGCTGTAAGCATGAAATTCGCAAGTCATTACTTCCGCTATTCGCACACAAGCGCTTAACCCTCCGCTAAAAGGTTATAAAGTGCCCTTTTATATAACTAAAGAGTATTTTCAGTTACAAAAAGTCGAAATAATGGAGCCCCAGGTTGGGCGCCAATATTATAATTCACTCGCTTGAAAAGCGTTTTAAAAATAAAACTAACCTGCAACACTTGATATACCAATATTTGTAACCGATGAGAAACTACAAAATTCCTTGACTTATATTGTTATAATAAAGGTCTATAATAAAGTAATTAAGCCACATGCGGGTACTTTACTATATTGCTTCATTAAGATACGGCAGTTCCCACGTTGGGCGCCATTACCGCGAGTATATAGTGCCACACATTCCGGCCTAAAATTACAAAGATCCATAAAAGATCTGACGTTCAATAAAGAATCCATCATTATTGGGGACAGGCCAAATATATTTTAGGACAATGGCCCTTTTCTGTGGTTTAATATTAATACCGTTATTGAGTAGAGGCATTTGGCAAAAAACCCAAGTCAAATATTCATACTTAGATCTTTTCACGGTAAAATATTTATAGCCCAGGGCATTCAACTTTGTAAACAGAATATATTCATAATACTAACAATGAATTGTAACACTCTGCTTAATTAAGATCTTAATTTTTATAATCAACTTATTGTGATCTCATTCTTAAATTTAACGTAGTCTCTAGTTTAAATTTAGCTGTAAGTTTATCCTTCAATTTTGTATGCCAACAGGCAGAATGTACTGGGATTGAATACATTTTATACTAAGACCATACTTGTACCTGCATTCTATACAAATGAAGAAATTATTATTATTATTACGATGAGAACTTGAAACTAAGTAAAACATGCGAAACTTATCTTAACACCCCCTCATAAGTCAATACTTTTGTGAAGCAAACTTAATCAATAGTCCTCATTAGTCAATTCGTACTCTTGTGTTGCAAAAGAAATCAAATTATAGTTTTTATTACAAGTTAGGACTTTTTCATTCAAATAAATACGCTTTAGTACACATTTTTATTATTGAATTATGTGAAACAAGTCGGCAATCAAGTTTAGGCCCGCCTAATGACAAGCAGTTACCGTTGCCCATCGATGCTTACAATGAAAAATGAAAAAAATGAAATGAAATGAAATGAAATGAAAAATATGAAAAAATGAAATGAAATGAAAAATATGAAAAAATGAAATGAAATGAAAAATATGAAAAAATGAAATTAAATGAAAAATATTTATTCAGCACAGGGAACACATAAGGAAATATCAGCACATAATTATAAACTAAGTGAAATATATAAACCTAAGGTCAGTAAGCTGCATTTCCTACAGTGTGAGCTGTACCGAAAGGCATTTGGCTCAGCATGTGCTGGAGGGGAACGAAATCTCCTCCAACGCTGATTTTCAGCCAAAGCCTCCTCATACCTTGTCTTGCATACCTACACAATACCAAAGACATTGCTCGAACGTTGCCGACTTGAACGCGAGTGGAACAGAGGAAGGGGCAAGGAAAGTGTTGGTGTTCTCTCTCTCGTCGTACTTTACACCCATCATCTGTGACAGAGAGGTATTACCCCGGTCAAGCCAGCCCGTATATGAGCCTTAATCAATATACTAAGCTTGGCACTACCCCTGCAAAAGTACTTCTCAGGGAAAATTAATACAGTGCTTTCGATATAATTATATTGTGCAATTCATTCAGGGCTACAACTCCTAGCAACGATAATCGATATATCGTGACATATGTAGTATCGAAACCTGCTCTAAATTCCATCTTCTTTTGCCGTCATATATCGTTTTAACGAACGATAATTTTGTATCGTTCGTTCAGTAATCGATACGTCGGCAAATAAGATGGAATTTAGATTAGGATTCGATACTACAAATGTCGCTATATACCTATGTCGATTATCGTTGCTAAGAGTAGCACCCAAGGAACAGTCACGTGAAACCGTTACGTAATAATCGCCAGAGCTAACGGAATCGAACCTATTGCGAAAGCCACTCTCGGTGTCCGGTGTCCGGTCTTCGTTTCGGGGCCTGAATCCTTTGAAACGACTCGTTTGACCGCAAAACTTCCCGCAGAGAACTTTCCATCTAATACCCAACTTTGACAAATGCTAATTGCGTTTAAACTCAAGTAATCAGACAGCACTCAAAACTCGGATTGCATGCTCACTAACTAACTGTTAACTGAACAAGTTTATGCACCTTTTGCAGTAGTCAGTGTTCTGTGAAATTAAACTTTGCTATGCAATTTTAATCTCCACTTATTGCTCTCTAAATGGCGGCAGGTATAACCTAGCAAATGCAGTCTTTGTCCAAGCATATTTATTAAGATAGATATGTGTTATCTATAGATATGAAAATAAATATCTATTTCCTTGGTCATCGCATCACGTGTGAGCGGATGGAACGATTTTAATAATTATTTTTTTTCTTATATGAACTTATGTAAATTGAGCCTTAGTCTCATTATATATCAAACTAGCTGTGCCCGCGACTTCGTCCGCGTGGAATTTAAGTAATTGACAAAGTTTCATACAAACTTTCATCCCCTATTTTATCCCCTTGGGGGTAGAATTAATCAAAAACCTTTCTTAGCGGATGCCTACGTCATAACATCTACCTGCATGCCAAATTTCAGCCCGATCCGTACAGTGGTTTGGGCTGTGCGTTGATAGATCACTATGTCAGTCAGTCAGTCAGTCACCTTTGAGTTATATATAATATATAGATTACACAGCAATTAGAAAAAAAACATTCTGAATATGTACTCAGAGTACCTATGTAGCGTTTGTTTGAAAGGGTGTGTAAGTATTCTGACCACACGTGGGTTGCGGGCGAGTTGCCAGGTACTGCATTCCTCTTTTAATTATTTTACACTACACGGTAAAGTTTGAAAATGAAGTGTTGGGAATAAAACACAATCGCTTCAGTAAATACACAACATTCTCTTTGTTCTATGGTTGTACTTCAGTTATATTTAGGAACAATTGGGGAGATTTTGATCGGAACATAATTAATTATAATCTCGTTAGTTAGGGGGAAATGCGGAGATGTTAGTTAGGTACGAATTTGTATGGGTTTTATATTGAGTTAACATTGATTTGTGTGTGTTTTTCAACAAAATTGAGCAGTGTAAATAAATCAAGAGCATAGCCATTTTGAAAGTCTACGATAATCGTTACTTATTCGCGTGAAATTGAGTGAAATACTAAATAACAGGACAAAATTCACAAAGCTATTTTCGTCGGCATATATTCAAAATATCGGATCATTAAACATAAATAATATCGGTTAACCATCGCTCCGCTCTTTCGTATCGCTGTAAAACGAAACGTATATAATTTTCCATACTTTTCCTTCAGGGAAAACAGTCTTGGCACACCAAAATATTCGCATAAAGAGCTAAAAGAGGGCCGACAGTGCGGTGTTGCCATATAATATGCAATCTTAGTACTGTTCAGGAAAAAAGGGGTGGGAGATAGTGTAAAGAAATGTTATAAAGTGCATGAGTGGTAGGTAAAGGATTTTGTATGTATGTGTCAGAAGGTAATGTTTTTTGTACAAATACCTATATAGAGGATGAATTTTACACTAAAAGTAAAGTAAAGCAAAAATACGCCCACTTCAAAAAATCACGATATTTTGCATAGCACCTTAGTAAGTAAATGCTTCGGACACAAAAAAACAATCTGTTGGTAAACATATTTTTTGTGAATTGGTAATTTAATCAAACATCAGCTGTAAGAAAGAACCCCAATTGTATTTTTTTAACTAAAGGACTTAAGGTAAATGTAATGGTCGTAGTTTGAGTACAGCTTAAATACGAGCTACCTTGACCGGCGTAGTACACACCTTCTCACAGAAGATCCGCGTAAAGTAGTTATTATAGATGCATTTCATATGATAAGTGAGAAAGCTGGAAGCCCAACCCTTCCCCCATTTCTCTTTATCTGTTCCACTCCATTTTAGGTCGGCATCGTACGAGCAATGCCTTCGGTATGTGTACTGCTTAGCATCAGGAAGGTATTACCCCTGTTTTCAGACTTAGATATATATACATATAAAAAATCTTAAGTAATAATAAGACCTAAACCTACATACAAGGAGATTAAACGCCCACTCGATTGTGGCATACAATAGCCCATTCACCACTTGTTCCGTCCTGTATCGCAGCCACCTCGCCTACCCGACCGCTCTTGACGTTTTTATTGCTTATTGGTGCGGCAAGTTGCGGGTAATTTGCTTTTTCTTCTCAGAAAATAACGTGTCAGGACTAGCGAGCGGGTCCGCGTGATTGACGTATGGCACGGAATGTGATCACGCGAACGCCGAAGGGAAGAGATGTTGGATATATTGAGGGTAGTTGCTATATCTTTTTGGTTTTTGGTGGGTACATATTACCTAGTACTTAAAGAATATCAGACTTAGGAACAATTGATTGGCATGTCTCTAGCCAGCTGAAAATTAAGACTGGCTTTAGTGATAACTAAGGATTTTATACCTATGCATCTGGATTGATTACGAAATGCATTTCTAGCTTGGACAAACATTGTCCATTCCAATGGCACACAGACACACACTAAACGTCATAGCGGTATATAATAATAATATATGTGTAAGTGTTTTCAAATGGAAGCGACGTAGGTACCTTTATTAATAAATATTGAACTAGGAACTTTATTTAAACTTTATTCATTACGGAGGGCTGCGCGCAGCGGTGTTTGTGGGAATAAACTAAATATAGATACTGAATTAGTCCGCTGTTGAGTCCCCCGACGGGCGCCAATAAAACAGTGGGCACCCATCGTGGGACCAAAACTAAAACATGAACAAGTTTTTAATTCTGCTTCGCACTTTTATTAATTTATTTTTAGTCTCGATTGCTATGAAATGCGAGTTTATCAAATTACTAGCAGTCCTGTTAGCCCTTCTGACTAAGATAAATGGTTGTGCTAGGAGTGGGCTCACGTCAATAGTTTGATAGCCGAGGTAGGGATCCAGTTCGACTTGGTTGTCCAAGCTTAATCTTTATCGCCATTACATACATAAGTATACAAACTTCTATAAATTATAAACACAGTCCCCAAAATCTGTTACCAAATTCAAACTCAGTGTTACAAAATCTTGTTACAAATTATTTATTAATGAGTCCATCAGTTAACGTTTAACGAGAATTCATAAATCTATACGGGCGCTATAATTCACCCGATTTAATATCCGGATATCGCCAGCTTAACCGGCTTGATAAAATCACCTAGTCCCCTCCCGCTTATGGGCGAAAACATTAAACTCTGAAGACATTATCTTGCAAAGTTGCGCTCTGATTTTTTTTATTTAAGGAGAAATATAGTACCTGCATTTCAATAATAATCTCTAGTCAAGTATATTTTTAGACTGAAGTTGCAAAGTTGAACGGACTTAGGCAATGGGTCAGGCGATTCAAGTCTAAGACTTTCTTGGAAATTGATAACTCCGGTTCATTTGTACGGGTTTAATCCGACTTGTCAGAAATGAAACAATTAATAAAGACTACACTCTCAGGGTTTCTAGGTATTAACCGATTACGAGGGACGTCCATTGTTAAATCATTATGGCAGAATTTGCGTTAAAGGTATTACGGGCTGGCTCGACTACCACCCTTCCACAGAAGATCGGCGCACAGTAGCGAGTAAAGCTGCTATTTGTACTATGAGTGCTAGAGCCGCAAGCCCAACCTCCTTTTTCTTCCCCCCCCCCCCCCCCCCCCCCCTCTGTCCCACTCCCTTTCAGGTCGGCAACGAGCGAGCAATGCCTTTGATCTTATAAGCATCTATAGGCGGTAACTGCTTAAGAACAGGCTGGTCGTAAGCTTGTTTACCGACTTTGTTACGTAAATAATAATACATAATAGTTTAGCCCTTTTGATGTCCCACTCCTGGGCATGGGCCTCCCCTTACTACGAGGAGCATTCAGGCCGTAATGCACCATGCTGGCCCATGCTGACTGCGGGTGGTGGATTTCACATGTCTTTCGAAAATTTGTTAGATTTTCAAGACATGCAGGTTTCCTCACGATGTTTTCCTTCACCGTAAGCAAGTGATAATCATATATAAATTATTATAAGCACATATATTTCGTAAAACCCAAAGGTGCGAGTTCAAACCAGGACCTGATGCCCAGCAAGACGCGTGCTTTACCCACCGGCTATCACTGTTATATAAAAGAATGATATCCGAAATGACGTGCCCTAAAAGCTAACCCTGTCAGGTGGTCATCTACCCTAAGAGGGCGATGTGGAGGTCACGTCACAAATACATGCCCCTTTTAACTACCTACTAGTGGGACCTTAATTACGTTTACGGATTAGTGCAAGTCATTACGAAAGATCGTAGTGGGTAGCTTGTTTAATTTTGACGACCGCTTCCCGCAGTGGTTAGAGCGTAGGTCGATCGGCTTACTGCACCGGGCGGTTGCGGGTTAGATTCCCGTAGGGGTAAATTTCAGAAATGACATTTGCTTAATTTGCCCACGTGTGGGTGTCACTGGGATCGCCCCCAGGTACCCGTAGTACAAGCGTTGCTTAGTTTGGGACCATGCAGTTGGTGCGTCAGTCTGGCAATATTTATATATTTTACTACTTATTGATTCAGTTTCTCTTTACGGGCTACGGTACGGCATCGCTGTGGACGGTCTATCATCTACGATATGTCGCGACGTGGAATTATTTTACAATTTATTTATCATAATCGTCAACGGTATTTCCGTTTATGGGGTTGTGAGCGTAAAAGCGGCGCGGAGGGAACTCACGAAAAAAATTTTTTTTTCCAACTCCTGTTCTTTCCAAGACATTTTAGCTTTTCGGGACTGGTAGAGGGTCAAAACTGGGCGTCATCGTTAGACACCATTGTCGACCCTAGCTATACAGGGGGTACCTACAGTATTGGTAGTGTGGCAGCCTATTTCAATTCCGTTCAGACTCAATCCCTTATAATGTGCAAAGAATCGAATCGCTTTTGCAAATAAAAACACAAAAGGATCGCCGCTATATAAAGCTATTGTTTGCCGGGTTTGAGTATTCAGTCACCCAGGAAATGGAGCCGTGCCGTTTGATCGCTTTCAATCTTTATAAATAACAGATGCCGATTGACGAACTTTAGATACCGAGTTGGGCTTATACAGGCTGTAATTGAATTCATTGGACAAACATAGATAAGTGATCCTTTGTATAGAAGATTGAAACTCGGGTACAAGATTTAGAACACATCACTAAATAATTTAACTTTTCCCCCGCACTGGTCGAGGGTCAAACCTCGGCGTCATCATTGGACATTATTAATTACTAGCTGTGCCCCGCGACTTCATCCGCGTAGTATTGGATTATTGGGTTAAAAAGTATCCTATATGTTAATCCCGGTTATAATCTATCTGTGTTCCAAATTTCATCCAAATCCGTTCAGTAGTTTTTGCGTGAAGGAGTAACAAACATACATACATACATACATACATACATACATCCACACTCACAAACTTTCGCATTTATAATATTAGTAGGATTTACATTTCCGTCACAAACTACGTATTTTCACACCATCTTAGTTCTTATTCTAATGTCAATCTAACTGACAGCTGTCATAGAGTTGTTAAGTTACGTTCCGTTCATACAATAATATTTTCGTATAAGTACTGTGTAAACACTATAAACGAACGATATGGCATGGTTTTAAGACAAGACGCAGTGGTTTGAGCGTAGGCTGCTCGGCTCACTGGACAGGGTGGTTGCGGGTTCTATTTCCGCCGGTGCAAAATTTTGGAAATGGAGTTCTAATAATTTGCCCAAATCTGGATGTCACTTGGATCGCCCTCAGTTAATTGTAGGGTGCCCATAGTACAAGCGTTGCTTAGTTTGGGACCATACCGTTGGTGTGTCAATCTGGCGATATTTATTATGTCTAATACCTGGTTTTATTTAAATTGAAGGTTCACACCTTGTGTTCCAAAGCTTGCATGCGACCACTGAGCTTTAAAAGCCTTCCATAATGTTTTCCTTCGTTCAATAATTGCTTTATACCCGCCTACGTCATTCGTGGCCGGTTGTATATAAATGCGTATCCGGCCGCGGCCGGCGGGTCCGTTTACGAGGGCAGTTAGCTTTATTGTGCTCCGGATAGAGATATTTTCTGTTCAGAAATGCTAAGAAACGTACGCTTAGCCGTCATTTAAAAACCCTATTAAATCTAAATAAATTTAGAAATAGATATAACTCGAATAATAGCTTCATTTCGTACAATCTGTAAGAGTGCCGTAATCTCAATCTCCCCTCCGTTCTTTTCCCTCTGACACACTACCCTTCAGATCAGCCACTAGCGAGCAATGCCTTTGGTATTGCAAGCCTCCATAGGGTACCGTAACTGCTTAACTTCGAGCGACTCGTACGCTTGCTTGCCGACTTCGTCATATAAAGAAGCCTCCATTTATTTATCATGCGTGGTTTGCCGGACGCGGTGTCTGGTTCACCTATTGCTGACGTCACGAACGTGTCCGGAAGCGGTAATCGCATTATTTCCGGCGCTGCAGTGTCCCTCGGCCACGAGTGACATCACCACCGCTGTCACGAATATAATTTGTCAGGTGAGTTATGACGTAATTGAATTATATGGTAGCGTATGTCTATAGTATAAATAGGTGCGAGCGTTTTCGCGCGACTTCATTTGCGTGAGTTCGAATTAAAAAACAAAGCTTTATACTTAAGTAGTCAAACCATAAATTATATCTACTATTGTATTCCCATTTTTTCTAGGTTCTAGGCAAGCTTGTCTGTCTGTCTGTGTTCAATCCATATTACCTATAAAAAAACTAAAAGCTATTTTTAACATGAATTCGTCTGTTCGTATATTATGCAAAAAATACTGAACGTATATCCATGAAATTTGTCATGGTGATAGTTTGCAAGTGGGGTCGCGATCTAGTATAATAACCCACGTCTTATCGCAGGAATGGAATAATTTCCTGGGAAAGAAAAAAAAACTAGACTCGTGTAAACGGGGTCGCTGGCATAGCGACCTTATACCCTAATAAATAAGGAACATAATGGTATCCCCAATAGGTTCCAAGCTGAACATGTATGTTGTCATTATATAAAAAAGTATTTAAGGTCGCTTCTGCCCACGCAGATCGAGGGATGAAAAATTTGGCATCCTCTTTACACCCTTGTAATGTAATGTATTGACGCAGTGACAGGCGAAGTCACTGTACATCAATTATGTACTACCTATATGCAAAGTTATTGGTAAAACACTAACAACCTTACAGAACTCTATTACTAACCGTGAGTTCGCACTAGACGAAACATGTTCACGAAACATATTGTTGTCTCTATTTTATGACCAGAAAAAATAGAGACAACAACATGTTTCGTGAACATGTTACGTACAGTGCGAACTCACGGTTAGTAATAGAGTTCTGTAAGGTTGTTAGTGTTTTACCAATAACCCTGCATATAGGTACATGCAACAGTAACATTATAAACAACAATATTTGTTCTATGACTTTTTACAAAACAACATTGACCGTAAAAATGCTTTCAAGATTTCATTGTTGTATCTAACTCATTATAAATCTATACGACCGCCCGATATACCGAATATCTCTAAAAGAACACGTATTACGCGATACGGGTGTAGTGTTCATAACATTGTCCCCCTTATTAATATACTCGTAATAATATGTGGATTCGCGGTTGTGTAGTTACACCATACTTTGTCTTCTTTCTAATGTCAAATAGATAATTCGATGTGTATTTTAATAAGCGGGTTAGTGTTGGATTTAAATATATTTACTTCTGTATGAAAGTCTGATGAATTATTAACAATCACAGAATAAAATTTATTGTTTATGGTGTTAGTAATATAGTCCTGAGAGGTTGTTAGTATTTTACCAATAACCCTGTTTACACACGTTCGCCATACACATAGTCAAATTCATAAGAGGAGTTTAGAAACTGCAACAAAAAAATAAAATGACAAATAAAAAAATATAAAATAATACTTATGTTTATACTGTAGCAGTTTCAGTGTAAGCTAACTGCATCGGGTGATCGTCTCAATATTAAAATAATGTATTTATACGATGCAATACATACATATTTGCTGTAAGTAATTAAGAAAGTGTTTGAGTTAGTAAGAAGGTTTTAATATGTTTTAAGTAAGTATACAACCTGGCTGGAAAAAAAAGTTAGTTTTTTCTGTCAGTTTTTCGTTTCAATTGTTCTGTCACTCATGTTGTTTCACTATTATTGTTAACTAGCTGTGCCCCGCGACTTCATCCGCGTGGTATTGGATTATTGGGTTAAAAAGTATCCTATATGTTAATCCCGGTTATAATATATCTGTGTTCCAAATTTCATCCAAATCCGTTCAGTAGTTTTTGCGTGAAGGAGTAACAAACATACATACATCCACACTCACAAACACTCGCATTTATAATATTAGTAGGATTTTCCTTTGCTAAATTCACGCTACCGGTGCCTAATTTCTCGCAAACACATCCCTCAGTTGGACAGAAAGGAAAAAAATATATGCAGTCGTTTTTGCAGTATACATATATTATTTCAAACTCAGCGCTTACACCGCCAGTCTGTCGGGATCGGAAGTGGGTAGGCGTGATTAAGCTATTCAGAGATACTCCGCCCGCCCACTCCACGGACAAACTCATTATGCAAATGTGGCGTTTCGAACGACGCGTGTGCGCTCGCCCTTAGCGTGCCGGACGCCCGGTGTGTGTCAGCCTAATATTGGGACGCCCACCGAGCGTTAAATTACATTTTGTATTGAAACATATTTATCCCAAATAAGTATTATTTCTAATAGCTTTGTTTCGTTATTACAATAATAGGGGCGATCCGTGAATTACCCAAAATTCCACACAAATTGATTTATAGTGTAAATATTACTTTCGGTGACCTACAATATTTTGAGGACCGAAAAAGTTTAAAGACCATGAAATCAATTTTATTTGTGAAAACAATTCGTAGTTTATGGTTTATTTTTTTGTACAGTAGCCACCGAAATTAGCGATGATAATCATTTTGTATTGTTACATACCTTTCATTCTAACAGCTGAAATACATTTAATTGGTGGACTTTGTAGTTCACCGGATGAATTAAAACAGTCTGCGAAAAATTTCAGCTCGTGCACGGGCTACTGAAATTTCACTAAAACTTTTAGACAGATCCATTTCGTCGAGCAAACATTTCACATTATCTCCAGGGTCCGTTATCCACAACTAGCTACGAACATCCAGGGCGGATCCCTCAAAATCCCCAGCTCCCATTCGGATCCCGCCGCTAATCCGTGTGGGAGTCGCTGTATAGCTGGAAATCCTACGCGATCCACGCATTCAGAGTTTGTTGAATGTTTTTGTGAATTGAGTTGGAATGAGGCAACTTAACTAACATTTTGTTAAATTTTAGGCAGTAGATTATTATTTTTAGTGGTAGAGCTAAGCTGTAGCTAATTGACCGGGGTAGTACCACCCTCTCACAGAATATTGGCTTAACGTAGCTATAAGAGCTGCGTATCGTAAAATAAGTAAAAGAGGCGAAAGCCCAACGCTCCGACTTCCCCTCTCTTTATCCCAATTCCCAGTCCCCTTCAGATTGGCAACGTGCTAGCCATGTCATTGGAATTGCAAGTATCTATAGGCCACGGTAACTGCTTAACACCTAGCGGGTCGTATGCTTGTTTGCATATTTTTATAGTCAAAAATGAAATAGTTGTCACAACTTTCGCGTTCCATCCTAAGAACATATCCTTTGGCCTAGTATATAGGTAGTGGTATTAAGGAGAAGTAGCCACCGAAATTAAAAAAAAAGTTTTGTTAACATTTTTCTTACCTACTACACGAGATAATATGACAATTTATAACAATTTATGGGGAAAAGGTTATATGAAAAGATTTTTATTTTATCCAAACTCCTAAGTAATTATTACAGACTTTAGCTACACTTGTATAATCCCTCATGTACTTACTATATGTGCAACAGTATGTCGGATTTGTCTGCCCGCAATATGCACTCAATGGAATCTGAGGATTATGGCCCAGACGTGTAGTAAAAGCTTTTCGCTCTCGTATATTGCAGAATACGCTACAGATAACATGGATTTGTGTAGCTTATGGGACGGTGTCAAGTGATATTGATCCAGAGACCAATAAACGATAGACGCCGCATAGCCGGACACCCTTGCTCGCTTAACATGTGCATTTCCACTGAATATATACGACCGCATCTGACATTTTGATTGGTCCATTCAATGCTCCTTCTCAACAAACCAATCAAAATTCTCCGTCTTCATCGATACCCCGCAAACTTTTGTCGATTGAATTCTCATACAACAGTGGACGTAAGCGAGGTGTTGTCTTATTGGTCTTAGGTCAGATCATAGGCTCACTGCCGCACATAAAACTAGCCGAGTGAGAGACTCCTGATCTGTCTAATATTAGGACGGGTCTTTCTACTAGGGTGGTAGGAAGGTAGGGGTATTTAGACACAGCAACTAGGAGTGAAAGGGACACAGCTCCACCAAGAGCCTCTCACTCGGCTCGTCTTTTCTGTCTACAGGGCCCCAACTCTGTTAACCTCGCTATCTGTCAGAACTGATGTATTCCGATATGCGACACTTCAGTTCGTACGTACTTTGGCACCGATTCTTTCGATTTTTGGTTTTCCAAAATGGACGGTCTCATTTTTGTATTGTATTGTTATTAATTGTGTTTGTTATTGCTATTTGTTACTCGACATTGGCAGAAACAAGTTGGGCCTGACCCAATGGAAGGAGGCCATTAATATAAAAATATACTTTGGCCCCAGACATGTTAAAGTAAAATATGCATTTAACTTAAGATAATATAGAACAAAAACCTCTAATCACGTGCGCGATTGAGTTTCGTATAGAAATCCATGTTCAGGGCCCTAACCACGCTAGCTACTCAAATCGTAATAGAAAAGCAAACGCTCCGCTTTTGACGTTTTGCTGACACCATACCATATCAATGTCAGTAGAAATCGTGTACTCATGTCAGCAAAACGTCAAAAGCGGAGCGTTTGAAACGTAATCGCGAGCGTTTGCTCTTCTATTACGATTTGAGTAGCTAGCGTGGTTAGGGCCCTGGTCACATAAACTGGCCGGGCCAGAATGACGTACACGCTCGCCAAATCATTATTCGCCAACCCAGGACAGTAACGACCTACTGTATATTTTAATTACTAAAACTTCATTAGCAGACCACCCTGCAGTTATTTAAAGCTGTTACCTCAGCGCTATGTACAGACCGAGATGACTACAAATGAAATACACTAAAAGGTAATAATATAAGACTTAACTGAAAAACAGACGATAGGGTTTCTTGGCCCTAATAAATACAAATAAATACAATTGAAGTATCTATTTGTAATGTAATATTTCTGTGTGTTTGTGCCGGCTTATCTCCGAAATGGCTGGACCAATTTTAACGGGAATTTCACTGGCAGATAGCTAATGTTATAAGGAGTAAATTACGCTACTTATATTTTATCGAGTAACCATGCAGGCGAACAGTAAATACTTAATCTTCGCCATTAATTATATAAGAAAACAAGAAAGTGACATTATAATAATACAATTTCTTACAAATTGTCTCATGTACACAAATGCACAAATTAGATGTTTGATTAAAAGTTCTAGGTAAATTTACTGTTTACATAATTCACCTAATCCAATCTTATTATATTACAAATTGCTTCAAGCAGAAGCTAATTTAACTCTCGAACTTTCAAGACATTCGTTTTCAAACATTTAATTCAAATTGTGGGCGTTGAAAAATTAGTTCTTACTTAGATATCTACGTAAAACTCAATATCAACTAATTTCAGAGTTTGAGGACAGATGAAAGACGGACTGACTCATTGTGTTGGCAACATTGAATAGGGATGAGCATAGACAAATTTATAAGGTCGACTTGATGCTGTGTCCTTTTTTGACACAAAGTCCTTTTTTGTACCTTTGTTAAATAAATTAATAATCTATGCAAATAAATAAAAAAATGAAGTTTCTGTTTTTAATGTCAAAATAACAATTTTATAAAAACTCATGTAAATTAAGATTTTTTTTTAATTTGTCTGCCTGTCTGTTTTCCGGCTAATCTCTAAAATGGCTGGACCGATTTTGTCGGGACTTTCACTGGCAGATAGCTGATGCTATAACTTAGGCTACATTTATTTAATCGAAGTACCGCGCGGGTGGAACCACAGGCAAAAACCACTTAATTAATAATTTAATTACTATTTTAATGGTTATTTTATAACTAACTAGCTGTGCCCCGCGACTTCATCCGCATAGTATTGGATTATTGGGTTAAAAAGTTTATAATCTATCGGTGTGCTAAATTTCATCGAAATCCCTTCAGCTAAGCTCAGCGTGATTGTGTAACAAACATCGAAACAAACGAACTTTAACATTTATATTATTAAGTAGTAGGATAGTTAGTGTTTAATTTAATTCGTATAATTAATAGATACCGTTATATTTAACGTAAAATAAAGAAATAAATAAATAACTCCACAGTTTTAGTAGCGATTTCATGCAATTCCATTTTTCCATAAAATGTTATTTAGGTCTAATGAATATTCTGTAAGCGTTTTACAGGCTTCGCTAATTAGGAAAGCTATTAAAATTCCGACCGTTCCTGAAACATTTTCTTCAGTGACACGAACTGAAATTAGAGGCGTTGCAATATAAGATCCGTTACCAAAACTAATGGGTTCCTTTTTAAACGGTGTGCGGTCATTCACACGGTTAACCCGACACTGATATTGTCGATAAATTGTATGGTATCAGGATGTCAAATACGGCAATTATCGGTCAAAAATGTATACATAACTAGCTGTGCCCCGCGACTTCATCCGCGTAGTATTGGATTATTGGGTTAAAAAGTATCCTATATGTTAATCCCGGTTATAATCTATCTGTGTTCCAAATTTCATCCAAATCCGTTCAGCAGTTTTTGCGTGAAGGAGTAACAAACATACATACATACATACATCCACACTCACAAACTTTCGCATTTATAATATTAGTAGGATATATAAAACAATGACGGTTTCTTCGTGTGAATTACCGCTTCGTTGTCTATATAATATATTTACCTACTAATGAAAATAAAACACATATCTAACCCTCATTTACATTCATAAATAAGCAAACGTGCTAATTAATTATGGCTCCCTCACAACCGTTCAACCGAGACCTCATGTCATTAAGGCCGCACCTTTTGCGGGCCACATAGAGTAGGATTTCCAAGGGTGGCCAGGTCAGGATAGCCTGGTCGGGATTAAGTGTTCCATTATGTTAATGAATCCAGCAAGTGGCCTATGTACACGGTCTCTTAAAAGGTAATGCTATAAAAAGAAAAATGTGAGCCTTGGACATCCCCTAGTATCAAATGGTTTGTTTAGTTCGCAGGCGTAGGTACTGGGGCACTTAGAAATTGTCATCAATACATTTCTCCTTAAGTCTACAACGAGATCGGAACGCGACCTCGTCTGAGAAGATGCGGCAAAAAAACTTATCGGGCTTGTCTTTCTTTACTTATTAAATACATTTGTTTAATGGCCAGTTGCTTATATTGAATAGGTACATTATCCTATTTTTAACCGACTTCCAACAAAGGGGAGGTACCACTTATGTTCGTCTGTATTTATGTTATATTACTATTATTATTATTTATGTTTGTTCACCGATAACTCCGTCAATTGTGAAAATATCTTCAGATACATTGTGAAAATATATTTTTTTTAAAGGGTAGATATACTTCCCAGGTGGTGCGACTCCAAATGAAAGAAAATACAAGGTCCCTAGTAATTTCTAGCTTTTTAGGGCACACAGGTTTTTTTAAGTCGGTTTATTTTTTTTTTAATTTTTGATATTTCTTATTTGTCATTTAAAATAGCTCCATTCTGATTTCGTAGCGGTTATGTGTGAAAATACTAAATTAGAATTGTGGAGACAAAAAAAAGAAAGTATTTCAACGACTATGGTCAAAAGAAAGTGGTTAAAGAATCGCCATTTTCATATACAACCCATACCTATATAAATTCGCTATGTATTAAATAACTGTCATCTTGAGTTTATTATCCAGTCAGAACGAGCGCTACCGCGGCGTTCATTTATCATGGCGATGAATAAAAGTATTTGTCTTGAAACAGAGACTGGACATTTATCAGGACCGACCCGCCTACAGAATATTCATGGAAGATGGTTCCACAATTATTTGTGTGGGTTGTAAAGATCGTAGGTACGTACGGCTACATAATATCATATAAGCTATCCATCTATATATCTATATATATATATAACTCAAAGGTGACTGACTGACTGACTGACTGACTGACATAGTGATCTATCAACGCACAGCCCATACTACTGGACGGATCGGGCTGAAATTTGGCATGCAGGTAGATGTTATGACGTAGGCATCCGCTAAGAAAGGATTTTGATAAATTCTACCCCCAAGGGGATGAATTAGGGGACGAAAGTTTTGAATGAAACTTTGTCAATTAAATTCCACGCGGACGAAGTCGCGGGCACAGCTAGTATATATCGACGGGAGAAAGCAGAAATGTCGTACTTGCATTTTGGGCTAATTCACTTTTTACCATAATTATATATAACTCAAAGGTGACTGACTGACTGACTGACTGACTGACTGACTGACTGACTGACATAGTGATCTATTAACGCACAGCCCATACTACTGGACGGATCGGGCTGAAATTTGGCATGCAGGTAGATGTTATGACGTAGGCATCCGCTAAGAAAGGATTTTGATTAATTCTACCCCCAAGTCGATAAAATAGGGGATGAAAGTTTGTATGAAACATTGTCAATTAAATTCCACGCGGAAGTCGCGGGCACAGCTAGTTTCCAGTATAAGCTGACCTCTCGTTGCCTGTGAAATCGCCAAACGGGCCCAATGGAAGACCAGCGCTGGTTCTTGCCAACCAGCACATGCTGAATTGGGTCCGTTTGTGGCGAGCAGAATGTTTAATTATCATTCATTTATTTTTTGTAATCTTTTATCCTATTTGCTGCTAGCCACAATAACGTTTTTTCTTTCTTTCATTGTATGAAAATCCTATACAATGCGAGATCAGCTTATACTGGAAAATGAAATCTTGATATGTTGACGTGTGTACTTATTACCATTATAATAAAACAAAAAAAATCCAGCTAGCGTAGATGTTATTTTCAGAGTGTCGATAACAGCGCCATATACCGGGTCAACTATCTAAGAACCAACCAGGATTCACCATAAGGAAGTACTTACCTACTTACTTACAAAAAATTACATCAAAATCGGTAACGCCGTTTAGGAGAAGAAACTACGAACACACCGGTATTTTTTGTATAACAATTATTATTATTATTTTTAATAGTTTGCCTTTATTTATATTAAATTAACTACATGTTGTTTTAAAAATCGACTGAACTACGAATCCATGTAATGGCTGCCCAAATGTAATCGAGCACAGCGGTGACAGACTTGACTTCGTACATTATTACCATTTCGTTTCGCTTCTCGGTGGCCGTAAAACGTGATATTATAGATTTATAATTACTTAATTACGATTATTTGGGAGTGTGATGAACCTAACTATAGTACATTGTTACACAAGGGGTGAATGTAAATTATTTTGGCCCGAGACGTGGTTTGGCGCCTGAGCGCAGCGAGGGCTCCAATACTTCGATGGACAAAATAAGTCTTTCACCCGAGGTAAACACTGTGCTTTTCATTACGAATACAAGGAAAGTAAAAATAAAAACAGGAATTGGCTAAAGAGATAATACAAGGGAGCATGAACAATACTCTACAATAACTCTAAATTGAAAATTTAAAAACCCCCGATGTGACGACCTTTTCATCAAATGTATACTTTACCTAGTACGTCCAAATAACGCTAAAATTATATTAAATTAGTTTCTTTTCTGTATTTTTTCTCAATGGCGGAGCAGCGCCCTCTAGAATTATTGTTGCGTAATATTGCATGACAATTAGCAAAATTTAACGCGTGCGCGTATCCATCATTTGACACGTGACTTATGGAACGTCTTTAGTTCATACACAAATCTCATATAAAAATTGATAAAATATCATTTATTTCCAGAATCCGGGAAGCTTTTCAAATTTATAATATTGTAAAAAGCCAGTTCAGACTATTACGATCATTTAAAAATATAATAAAGCGAAATCGTTTCAGCCGTTCTCAAGTGATGCAAAGATATTATTCCAATGAGCCCAAATTTCGATCGGATTCGAGCCGTGGAAGCTGGTTTTGGCCGTGAATGTGGCTTTTTCAACCTACAAAAGAGCTGATGATCTTCAAACGGCTGAACCGATTTTCATGAAACATAGCTAAGAACACTCTCGATCAGAATACCTATCTAACAAAAGAAACAAAATTGAAATCGGTTCATCAGCCTGGGCGCTACGTTGCCACAGACAGACACACAGATACACAGATACACAGATACACAGATACACAGATACACAGATACACATGTTAAACTTATAACACCCGTCGTTTTTCGTCGGGGGTTAAAAAAACAAATGAAGATCGGATTGCCGTCAATTCGATTTTTTTTTTCGTTGGCCGGCCAACTTCATTATTTTCATTTTCATCTTTAGATATTTTGCCCAAATCTAAGTCATAATTAAATTATAATTAAGTCATTTAAAAATATATATTCTTTAATGAATACTTAATTTTATGTTATTTCAATTTTACATCGCGCATTTCAATTGAGTGACTGTAGACAAAGTTGGAACATGGTTCCATAGAAATGTGAAAATGGAAATAGTTTTTTTGTTTAATTTGACAACTGTCAGTTGAAAGCGATTCTCCCTAGGGCGGAAAAGTATTACTTTCAACCCGCTCCTCAGGCAACTTCAGATCTACTTTCCGAGTATGAGTAATGAAAAATATTTTTCACCATTACTACCTACATATTTATTTATAATTGGTATCAGATTAAGTCGTATCTATGTTATTATTGGCACTATTATTACCGTATCCTTCTCTACATCTATTAAGAGATGAAGCTGTTGATATCAAAAGCCATCATCATTAACCTTTCAGCTGAAAAACGCCCCACTGCCGCCAACCGTGTGCCCCACCTACTGCCACTTCAGCCCACTAATCTGTAGGGCTATGTCAGTGAAATTTGTTCGTCAACCAATCTCCTCATTTCTCTTATGAGGACCATAGTAAACAACTAAGTGTTAGTGCCAGCCCTAGATATCAGAAGTGGGATAACCTAAGTCTGAACTAGGCTAAGTGGCTTTAAACGTTTCCAACCATCTATTGAGATGTTAAACTATTCTCGCCCACAATGGGTGTGGTTATATTTATAGGCATCAATACACAATACAGAGTATAATTTCGTATTGAGCTATATTTAGACGGAGGTCGCCGGGAGCCAGTTACGTTTGAACTATAGTCTAAAAATAAACTAGGTATGAACTTTGTGCCCAAAACGTGTAATTAAAATAAGTATAGACTATTATTTATGCAGACTTTACAGAGTCCATAGTTTTTAATTTGGAGCACGAATAACGAGGCATTTCGGAAGTCTGAAAAAATATTTATGCAAACAAATGAGTATAGAGCTAATCTAACTCAATTATACAACGTTTTTAGGGTTCGGTAGTAGAACTAGGAACCCTTATAGTATCACCATGCCTGTCTGTCTGATTTTTAAATAACAAATTCGGCAGACAAGCGTTCACATCCAGTCAGATGTTGCTGTTACTTAAATAAATTAAATATACTTATCTACCGTATGTGGTTACTTCTTATTTGCCCATGGCGCTTCTTCTACAAGCTGTATGTCACACGACAGTTAAAAATAAATCCTTCAATGTGAAATATGGATTGTTTCAGAGCAGACGAACGTCCCTGACTTACAAAAGCCACAATTGTTTTGCGGCTAATTCCATTTATAACAAAACAATATAGGTTCACATTGTTACGATATACAAATACGTAAGGTTGAGGTTGTTAATCAACAATAAAAGCAATGACGTATCGGCTACCATTGTCCGAACAAAACTATTTCTTTGGATAACTACTTTGTGCCTGTTTACATCGTAGCTTTTAACTTTTCCTTTGTACGGTAGTTATGGTTTGACGACCGGCGTATTGGTATCAGGGTAGACCGCTCGGCTCATCGCTGGATGGTTACGGGTTTAACTCCAGCCTAAGCAAATAATGAAAATGGCTTTTGTGTAATTTGCCCTCGTCTGGGTTTCACTGCGATTTCCCCCAGTCCAATAATATCATAGTACACGCGTGGCTTAGTTTGGAACCATACAGTTGGTTTGTTAGTCTAGCGATATTTATTGTAATTTGTACGAACTTTAGCAACAAAGAAGAAGAAATAAACCCAATGTCGACTCAAATCACTCATTCCTAAACCTCCACGTACTACCCCATACGATTATCATACTTATGACTGTGTTCAGTAAGGCCTATATCTGTTTGCAAGGGCACGCGTAATGGATTTACCACAAGTTTCCTAGTTTCGAAGCAATAAGTACAGTAACTTGGCCAACACTATTAAGTATTACCTAAAATAACAGGGTATGATTGAGAGGAGGTACAATGGAGAATATCGATAGGTCGAAAAATATTTATTTGTTTCATCCAATTTGATCAAGTAGTTTTTAAGTTATAATAATATAAATTACGGTTACAACCGCTGGGGTAAACGTGTTCTTGAGTGGAGTGGAAGCGTAGTGTAGGACGCCCTTCGACCAGGTGGGATGACGATCTGCGAAAGACTGCAGACAGATGCTGGATGCGGCAAGCTGAAGACAGGACACTGTGGCGCTCATTAGGGGAGGCCTATGTCCAGCAGTGGACAAGTATAGGCTGATGAAGATGATGATGATGATGAAATTACGGTCAAATTTTAAAATAGCTAAACTTTTTTTTTACTTTGCTTTAACGTTCGTTTTCACACACGACACGTTATTTTCTATTTTGTTTGTTTATGTTTGTCACTCTCTGCCGTCGGAGTCGTCGGTATCCTTTCATTTTAAGTGCCTTAGAGCGTCAAAGGTAGGTAGGTACCTAATTAATTTCGTTCGAGTACTTACTTGTCGGTAAGCGGCGTAGCTCTTTGATTAAATGGCGCTTAGCTATATTCAGACAACTAGTCCATTAGCTACAAGCAATGAAAACTTATAAAAGGAGGTATTCTCAAGAATGAGGACAATATTTTAAAAAATCCTACGGAAATTCTGTAGATAAAATCCTCCTGATATGTTCTATAGCTCAACGGAAACCGCTATAAATTCGCGACAATATGGCGCGGCGGCTCCTCGAGCTTCCGGTTGACTCAATATCTGCCAGCGGATTGGCCCTCGACAACATCCGACTTTTCACGATAAAATATGAACGCATTTGAATATGGAATGATTTTGAATAGGTACAAACAAATTTAAGAGTGATTTCATAGTTTAAACTTTATTCACAGGGTGAGGTGGTAGTTTTTACTGTGTGGACGGTATTTTTTTTTATTAATATCGAAGCCTATCTTAAAGTTCACACACTGCCACCACTGTTACTCTTGTAAGGCATGATCTTCAATTATGTCGCCGAGATTATGGGTGCTACTCTTAGCAAAGATTATCGATACCTATACATATCGTGAGATTTGTATTGTCGAATCCTACTCTAAATTCAGTTCAGAAGATATACGACGGCAAAACGATGGAATTTAGAGTAGGATTCGACCATATATCGATAATCGTTACTAAGAGTAGCACTCTGACCCCTCGACGAGTCCCGAGGAAAAGCTAAATTGTCTTTGAACCCGCACGAATATACTCGAAAGAAAAAACAGGACGACTTGAAAGAAAATCATCCAAAAAGTTTAGCCAGACTTGTACTTATCTATTTGAACTATGTGTATCTTCAAGTGTTTAATACAAAGAATTTGTAGTCTTATTATTACAAATTCTTTGGTTTAATACAAATAAGGTTTCGTTAGCAATACTTACCTACACTAGAAAATCGACATAAAAGTCAATAGTAAAGGAACGGGGTACGTACTTCTGCAGTAGAAAGAGGTCCTTTCAATAGGTCTTGCGATCGATTGTGATTCAGTACCGGAGCTGATTTGTTTATTTTGTTAGGTAGTCAATATATCCTAATATAATCACGACCCGACCCTCGCACGCTCGTATACACTTCGAATTTAATTCACAGCGATACTTAATTGGGTTTCAGTAAGCACTTAGCTGTAAGTAGGTAATGTGAACAGTTTTCGAGGGTCTAAACGTGTCTAAATTTACGCCGAAATATATTTCGCCGAATTATGTTTCGTCGAATCAATCTAGATTGATTAAGTACTTTTTAAAAGCTTTTATTTAACTTGCAATGTATGTTTTTTCCAGGTGAAATGTTGCAACTGAATTTTAAATCAGTTATCATATAACATATAACAGATTGAGCCAAAATTTGGTATACTCGCTTATTTCGGATGCCAATGCATGCTTAGCTATGTGACGTCATTCTAACTCTAATATGGCGGATCATGCAAGATGGCGGACTAGTTATTTTTTCTGCACTAACAGTATGGGTATCAAATGAAAGGGCTTGCTGAGAAGAACACGAAAACTAAAAAATAATAAAATAAATTAATTGGAAAAATAAACTTTTTAAAAGCTTGTTTATAAAAAGTTGTTTAAACCATTAATTGTATAATGAACTCATTGATCGGTATAGATAACGCGACGATCGTGTTTTAAGCATAAATACTGTCACGCCTTCATCCTCTGGGCTGTCACTACCGTCACAGGAGACATAAGCTGCCTGGCAAAACGGGGAATGGAAAACTAAATGGGAATAATGGTACAATTTCCAGCATAAATTCTTAATTGCTGAAAAAAATGCTGAATTTGAGAACTATTGTTACCAAAATTTATTTTCAACCTTGCACAAAAAGTACTCCTCACAAGTAGGGTGAGTGCATCACAACCAGGCACTAGCACTCTCTAAAGCAAACACACTGAGGTAGCGACACCGGTTGTCGGGACTCTGCAAATACGCCTCGATCTTTTCAGGAACCAGACCGCGGGGCGAATGCTGCAATTTGCAAGCACAAATGTTTGATCTGTACGGGAAAATACGTACTGTGTTTCTACTTCTTCCTCTGAAATGTAGAGGTTACGTTGTAGTATGCAGGTAGCTGTTGTTTTGAACAAGTGAAAAATCTATTTTAATCATAATACATAATTCTTGAAAGTATAATTATGAATTGTTAACACGAATAAATGTATATTGCAAGGAATAGTGTTATTAAAACAACCATTATAACAGCTTCAATGACACAATCACCTGCTTCACCACTCTCCTATACAGCTATTTTATCCGGCTTATCTCTATCCGGGTAAAGTTGGCGCCAATAACAAGCGGAAACTTTCGGAACTTCACACAATAACTGATGTTCTCGAGTGGACGTGGCCGTCGGTGGCAACTTTGAACATGTTGTGGTGTGGTAACATGTTTGAACTATCCAGATTAACCGTTTAAACACTATGCACTTTGATAAGAAAAGCAACATCAATTAAAAACAGGTCAATAAAATTTTTAGCATAAAACAAATTAAAACTAACTCAAAAAAATGGGTGTACTAAAATCTAGAAATAACTAGGGACCTGGTAATTTCTTTCATTTGGAGTCGGTGCCAATTCAAGTAGGGGTTGGTAGTTTTACCTACCTAAGTAGTAGTCCTAACGTAGTAGGTATAAAGATAGTGGCACCAACTCCGATTTTTATGGAACCAACTGGAGAGTATACCGTTTGAAACAAAAAAAATAATATTTCAAAATCGGTGTACAATTGACGGAGTGCTCGTAATCAATGAACCACCTACATAAAATTATAATCATACAGAACTTCCTACTTTTTAGGAAGTCGGTTAAAAATTCATTAAATTGGAAGACTTACTGAAATCGTTGCGAATTATTATCCAAATTTTAGAAACACTTTCTTAACATAAACTTTTTGTTTTCTCACAAAGAAACCCTTTGTCTGTTTCCAAAATAGTACCAATAATACAATACAAAGTATTTATAGAAATACCTACCTACATACCGAATTTTCTGAAACTGCGTACGCCGTAGATAAATAGTAGCGTTTGACATTTACCAAGAATAAACAAATTGTGGGCACCCTAACTCGTGGCAACTTGAAACATGTTGAGACGGATCCTTTAGTTTCAACTTGTTCAAGGCTGTTCGTACTTAATATCAATTGAGGATTACCTACCGCCTTAGCCTGAGTGTACTTGAGAATTATAAAGATTAAAACTGCTAGCATGCTATAGGTAGCCACTGCGTATGAGGCATATCTAAAGATACTGTAAATCACACGATTAAGAGCAGTGATAGCCGATTGGTTAAGCACGCGTCTTGCGGGCACCAGGTCCTGGGTTCAAACACTGGCTTGCGCCCCTGGGTTTTACGAAATCTATGTGCGAATCATAATTTCTACATGATTATCACTCGCTTACGGTGAAGGAAAACATCGTGAGGAAACCAGCATGTCTTAGAAAAACTAACCAATTTTCGGAAGACATGTAAAATCCGCCAACCCGCACTGGGCCAGGGTGGTAGATTAGATTACGGCCTAAATCCCCCTCGTAGCGAGGCGAGGCCCGTGCCCAGGATTGGGACGTCAAAAAGGGCTAAATTATGATTGATTTATGTCAATTACACTAATCTCTCAATTTACTCTCCTATTGTCTGTAGAATGTGGTCGCTGTGGCGCGTTTGGAGCGTGGTCGCGTGCGTGAGCGCAGTGGTTGCGGAGCGCGTTGATCAAGAGGCGATGCTAGCGCCGCGGCCTGCGCGCGTCCGCGACCGAGAGCTCGCCAAGACGGATGAACCAACCTGCGACCAACTCAAAGCTATGTGGAGGTATGTGTGATAAGTTTAACATAGTTTCACGAAGGTTTGCTGGCCTCGCAGAACGAGAATTTTGGCAATGAACATCGCCTAAGATACTTCAGAAACCATTACCAGCATCGCTCGCACGAACAGCTGGTACAAACTCCAACTTAGATTACTAACGCCAAGTACCACACCAACCGCAAACGGGAAAATAAACAGGGGAAAATCTAAAGAGACTTTCGCCTGAAATGTGAAGACGGAAGTTTTCTTTCAAACTCATTTTACTAAAATACGAAGAGTCCAAGTGAAAATATACATTCTGCTGCGGCATCCTACTAATATTATAAATGTGAAAGTTTGTGAGTGTGGATGTATGTTTGTTAGTCTTTGATTGGAACGGATTTGGATGACATTTGGAACACAGATAGTTTATAACCTTTTTTTTTTGTTTGCGCTGGGATATGCATTTACGCATACCGTCCGAGACCCCCCCGCCGTGCTCTCCGGATCGGGTCAGCAGAGGCATCTTCCTCTCTGACCCTCTCCGCGGCCTCCTTCTGCGACATTATATACTGTCTCGCAGAAGGAGACAATTGCCTCCCAGCACCTCTTGTTGCCGAGCATGGCCTCGACCACGCTCGGCAACGAGAGGTCCCCTCCAACGACACTCATGAGGTCGTGCCTCTGCCGCCCCCAAGCCGGGCAGTCCTCCAGCGTGTGACGCACTGTGTCCACGGGTGCGTCACACGCGTGACAGATGGGAGTCGCCTCCCGCCTGGCTATCCTGTGCAGATACTCACCGAAGCACCCGTGTCCGGAGAGCACCGGCACCAGCCTGTAAGTAAGCGGCCCACGCTTTTTAAGCCAGGCCGCAAGATGGGGACGGACTGCCTCCACTGTCGGCCGACCGTACTGTGAGGACGCCAACTGTTCCCCCCACCTCCGCTCAACCTCTTGCTGAGCCCGACTCCTTATGCGCCGTACCGCATCTCAGTCCGGTACGGCGCCCCTCTCCCGTTCAGTATCTCGGAAGGCGTAGACTGCTGCTAGCACCTCAGCCTGGAGCTCCCAGGGAGGATCACCCGCCAGGAGCGTGGCCGCCGCCCAAGAGACTGTTCGGTAGCCCCTTATTGCTCTCACCGCTATGATCCTTTGCGGTCTCCGCAAGAGGATCTTATTTTAGGCGGTGAGAGCCTCCGCCCAGATGGGGGCCCCGTACAGTGCCATACTTCGGATTATACCGGAGTATAGACGCCTGCACGTGGACTAGGGCCCCCCCACATTGGGCAACAGTCTTCCCAGCGCAGCAGCGTTGGATACAAGCTTCGGGGCAAGCCGGGCAAAGTGGGCCCCGAACCCCTAGCGTCCATCCAATGTAAGGCCCAAATATTTCATTTGGGACCCCACTTTTATGGCGGTCCCGCGGATAATAATTTGAGCGCCCCGAGGGGGCTCTCGCCGCAGCCCATGAAAAAGGAGAACCTCCGTCTTCTCCAGAGCGATTTCGAGACCCTTCGGGTTTCCGATAGTCCAGGCTCAACTACTTCGAGGTGCCGGACAAGGCGGGAAACGAGAATTATCTCAGAGTTTCCCCACCTCATCCAGGAGCACAATAGGCCTATAGTCCGACGACTGATCCGGAGGACGCCCCTCCTTCGGGAGAAGGCAAATCCTCCCTTCGTCCCACAACTTTGGGAACTGTCCAGCTCGGAGACACTCGTCGAACAGTTCCCGGAGCCGACTTCCTAGGAACTCGGAGGAGATAGTTTATAACCTGGATTAACACATAGAATACTATACATAAGTCTACGCGGACGAAGTCGCGGGCAGCAACTAGTAGTTCATATAAATTCGAAATTCCCACCTTTTCTACACAGAATTCCGAACTTATCAAGGTGGAAGCGCCAACAATGGGCCGATGTGCCGATAGAACATCATCCGACGTGCCCGACCGTGCCATTTCCATAATTGGCATCGCTCCCCGCCGCGGCCGGAATCGGTTCGAATCGGACCGATACTGTCCCATTCCCGGCATATAATCGAGCCATCAATTGCCACTTGATAATAATTGTTTTGCTATAGAGTTCAGTAAAGTTTTGATTCGTAGATATTGAAATTTCGAGTTGGTAGAGCAAATCTGAATTGATTTCAATTTTAATCAAAATTATTGATTATGTTATAAAACAGACTGTAGTTCCAGCTATTGTCTGTACTTGCCTGGTTGTTTTCGTTAATTTATATGAAGTATGTGATATTTCTTGATGAATATACTTCTATTAACGAATATTGAAGAATACCGGGGTATTTTATCTCATGTTTACTCAGATATTTGCACAATTCCATCGCTGAACAGGCGTTGAATGTACAGCATGTGAAACACAGAATCCCCTTCAAACGAGATTGCCTTACTTCCATGAACAAAGCGTAATGTCAACGCAGCGAGCGCTAATAAAAATCTTATTACCGTGCGCTCTGACATCATTATTTCTTTGAGATACGCAAATTCATTTACCTCTCCCTTCGTAAGACGTTTCTCTCTCTCAGAACTGAAAATGGTATCTTCATTAATCTCTAATTATGTTAATTACATTTTTTTACTTATGACGAAGAGAAATGTAAAACGATCTAAGAAAATCGTGATCATCGAAAATTGTCTTTTCACATCCTAAGCACACAACTGAATTATCTGTAACCTAATAAGTTTTAATTATTAAGGTGAAGGCGCCTGTCTAGCCCGCGAAGTTGAAATTTCTTGAGTTCTATTAGAAATTTTTCAAAATCTGACAATAATAAAAGACAAATTTTGTAGTTCGCGAAAAAGACCGTGTGCAGTGCATTTATTAATACATTTATTTTACTGTTTTACTGTTTAATACATGTTATTTTGTACTGGAATGACATAAGAATGACATTCCCATGATCGCTGTCAGTCTTGCGATCAGTTTATTAATACTTAAGTATGGAGTTCTTGTTAGAATATAAAAATACAGCCTATATCGTTTAACTCTCAACTGAAACTGGCAGACCCCATTCACCTTTCATTCTAATAAAAATTTCAATTAAATTAACCCCACATACGGTACATTATCACTAGGGTTGTTAACCTATTTTTTTTAAATCTCTTTGTCACCAGATTCTCTAAAAGACAAGCCCGCGCCCCGGAAATAATGAACGAGGTGAGCTCGTATCGCGACCCGCTCATGTACAACGAGTGGCCGGTGTACACAGCGATGCCGAGAGCGGCGCCCAGGTGAGACCATAACTGGACCTTACACCCTACTATTCTAAATGTCAAAAGATATTTTTTTTATTTAGTTCTGAAAAAAAGATTACATTTTTGAAATTTTGTATTCCGTGTCAAACGATTTTTGGTTTTCCAAAGTGGACGGTCACATTTTTATATTGTATTGTTATTAATTGTTTGTTATTGCTATTTGTTACTTCACACTGGCGAAATACCTATTAACTTGGGTGGGCCATATTTTTAAAGGAAGAAGATGAAGGTGATAAAAGGTGTCACTGACGATTCTGTGCGCTAACTTTGACTAAACTAATTGTATTACTTATGGTCGTAACGACAAAAAACAATTTAGATGAGTCAAAAGTTGCGATTACCAAATCATTATAATTACAAAATTGTATATATTTTTTAATATGTAAAATAAAATTAATAAATCATGTCCACGGTTTTTTTCAAGTTCTTTAAGAAAACTTTCTCCCTCTCCAACAATACTTGTACCACGGCCAACGAGAAACGATACCAAATGGTACCTAATAGTGATCACGTTCACCGACACCGCCGCCGCCAACATTCGACAGTGTCAGGAACAATAATTGAACGTTAAAATCAACATTTTTTTCGTATCGCTTCTACAACATTACAAAGGCTTTTGTTGAAGTGTAGTCTTTGGTTGTCAGGTTCCGGTACCCATACCCCTCGGCTCCCCGCGAGACATACGGCCGCGTGGTCACCAAGGCACCCCCCAATGTGGTTCGCACCCCTGACTACGACGAGGTATGTACCAGATTGACATTTAATAAAAAAAGAAATTAAATTAAAATAATCTAAAAACCCGACTACTTAAAAAGTGTTGACGACCGCTTGGCGCAGTGGTTCGAGCGTAAGCCACTCGACTCACTACATATGGTCGTTGCGGGTTCGATTCCCGCCGGGGCAAATTTCGGAAATGGCCTTTTGCAATTTGCACAGGTCTGGGTGACACTGGGATCGCCGCCAGTCCATTGTACGGTCCCTTAGTACAAGCGTTGCTTAGTTTGGTACCATACAGTTGGTGTGTCAGTCTGGCGATATTTATTTATTTAACTTTAAATAAAAAAAATAAAGAAATAACAAGTCCAGTAGTTTAGAATGGGACCCATTATTGAGAAGATTTGAGCCGGTATTTTCATACATGCATAGGCTGATTAACGCATTACCCTCCTTTGCGTCGCGCAGTCGGGTAAAAAGTAGTAAAATTGAAAGAGTGAGTGAGTATTTTTCCGATGCGGATTTACTAAACAATCTTGGCATGCCTTTTTAATGTTTCATTTTTAAATATCTGACTAGCTGTGCCCCGCGACTCCGTCCGCGTTCTGTTGAAATTTTTCCTGAATTTTCTTTGCTATAAACCTCACGGAGCCCGAGACCTTTCCAACGAATGCAAAACCGTGGAAATCGGTTCGTGCGTTCTGGAGTTATAGCGTCAGGAAGGAAAACCCGACTTATTTTTATATAGTAGATTATAATATAATACAGAACTACTTTTGTCCCAAATGGTATTATGTTAAAAAATGTTACTTATTATGTTAAACTATTATTAGAATCTTCTTAATAATGTTGAAAGACGAATTGCATTAAAAAGACATGCTAAGATCGTTTACTAAATCCGAATCTTAGTGAAAAATACACAGTAGGTATGCTGTGCTGCGTCGCTTGCGTCTCAGCATACGCTTAGCATAACGAACGAATCGACTGATTAAAAATATTTTTACACACAGATATACACCAGAAAAGATATAAGATTTGAAAGTCTACAAACATAGATCTAGTCTTCCAAGAATCACACACATCAGTGGTAGAGCCAAGTTCAAAACAAACACCCAGATTATTTCTGAATCAAAAAGAAAATAGCTCTCTTTTTGTATTGCGATGGAACTTTGGATGGAACACTACCTACACTCAGACCTACATCTCCGAGGAATACAGTCGTACATAAATGGTCCAATATTCTTTGTAAATTTATTCGTTAATTACGCTTATCGTGCTTCGACCCGAAATCCTTGAAACTTGCGAAATATCCTTGCAAGTAAAAACGTTTAGGAACAAATGTCGCAATAGGAAAAAAATACATTAATATAGATGAAGCCAACCCGGGTAATGTTGCCATTTGCCAGTCGACTTTAATAAATAAGTACCTACCGAATATAATTGGCAACTTATAACAATTCAAACTTCCAAAGTCCTTGGAGTAAAAGCAAATCTATGGAAAAACGTTGCTTAGTTTCGCAAGTAAGTTGTTTATTTCAAAATCCGTCGTCTTGCGCCACCAGCGCCAGTGGCGGCAGCATGAACTAATACGAATATTGCGTCAGAGAAAGGGGTAAGAATTAATAAATTTTAATGTTTATCGGAATGTACCTACATACCTACATATGAATGTATTAGTTTATATTTACATTGACTTTCTAAAAGGGCCCCAAGCTCGGTGTCGCGCCGGATCCCATGCATGCCCTAAGACGGCCCTGCCAGCCACTGATCAGTTTCTAATCTCTACATACCTACTATACCAAACAAAGTCGATATCTAGGTCTGCTAAACTGTTCTTCAAAACTATGCAATGGTTTTTGAGCGGTTTTCACTGTCGTTTAGAGAACTTATTCCGTAAGTTTTATTAAAGTATAAGACATTCTTCATTATACTTGTAAATAGTAGAGAAAAGCTTTGCGATACCATGGAGGGTCTCTAGTGACATCAAAAACTTTAAAAATAGGTACCTAGTTATTGTTAATCGATTGAGTATAATGCAGCATCACCTCGATACATTTATTTCATTGAATGCCCTTAGTTACTTACTTAAAATCATATAATAATAATAAATTATATTACACTAGCTGTGCCCCGCGACTTCATCCGCGTAGTATTGGATTATTAGGTTAAAAAGTATCCTATATGTTAATCCCGGTTATAATCTATCTGTGTTCCAAATTTCATCCAAATCCGTTCAGTAGTTTTTGCGTGAAGGAGTAACAAACATACATACATACATCCACACTCACAAACTTTCGCATTTATAATATTAGTAGGATACAATACTCGTTCACTGTATAGCTGCAGGCCCAAATTAAAACTTCACCAACAAAGTAGGTATTTCAAAACAATAAATTACGCTCAGAATAAGCGACATTTAAGAACTGGAATTCTTAAATGACTAATATTGAGTTCTGAAGTGTAATCGGTCCGCGGGCGCCCTGTTACAGTTTGTGAATTCGACAAACTTTAGAAATCATTTTCGTTATAATGTTTCGCACCAGCGGCGGTTATTAGGGCTGTAAGGGAAGTGGGGGAAGCACGAACACCTTAGGGAAAATGGAAATAATACGTAAGACTAAAGATATCCGTGAGCTTATATTATTAACTAATTGTACCCTTATCCCCCTCATGTTGAGGATTATGGCCTGAATCCCCCTCATGTTGAGGGGAGGCCCGTGCCCAGCAGTGGGACGTCAAAAGGGCTAAATTATTATTATTTTATAATTGTACCCTGCGCGTGTTGCTACGCTGTCAAAGATTGGTCGTACCAACTCAGAAACCTTTGTGGGCTCATGCACAACACTTTGCTGTACACCATGACATGATCAAATGCATAGTTTACGATTCTATAAAGGACATACAGACAAACATTCATTTTTATATATTATTATATAGATAGATAAAAAATTGATAGATTGTGGTTGTCTTGTACTACGTACTTTTACAAAATTATGGAAACGAAAGACTTAAAAACAATAAAATTGGCATGATTGCAAGATAGGCGATAGGAAAATTTCTTTAATATCTTTCTTATATAGTACAATCGCAGAGTGCGGGATTGCCTACTGTTCGTGTTTCCCCACCTTCCCCTACGCACTGACAGTAAGGCGACGCGACGGCTATTTCTATATATATTTTCGCTTGTATATGATGCGGTGCAAACATACAAACAAACCATACAGACTTCGCGGGCACAGTGGAGTAAGAAACGAACACACAATGCAGCCAACTATATCAAGTAAATAAATCATAAGTTTTGCGGTCACTAGTAGTCTAGGTAAAAATATTTGTAAGTTTGTCAAATTGTACAGCGCCCCTATCGGCCACCAGAGGAACATCTTGCGACCTTAGCGAACGTAGATACTAACTCTAACCCGTTTTGTTTGAATTGCGTAATATGTGATTAGCTAGTAAGTCCTTTTTAGATCGGCTCGTAATTTTTTTTATCCGTATCCAAATACGGTTACAAAATGTTTGTCTAAATCAGAGACAAGAGAGAAAAGAGTTCTCGCTTTGCTCGTCTAAAAAAATAAATGAACTGAGTTATAATATATTAGAAGGTTGTTCTGGTTGTCCTGATATCGTTGCTACGCCGATTCTGTTGAAAGTTAAAAATAAATACATACCTAAGTGCTTTCTTGAATTTTATTTTTTTCATATAGGCATACTTTGTAAGTATCTTCGGAGATCCTAATTAGTTAAATTAGAAAACGCTTTTTTTCGTAAAATAATTCAAAACGGTCACGGGGGGATCAGACAAGTAATATTTTAATAATTTGATCTTCCAATAAAAGACGTTTAATTAAACAATTTGCTTTTATAATAAAGTTAGATCTCTTTATTTTAATAAGTGACGCTTATTATTAAGCCATAGTCATTTAAAAGGTGCTTTATAAAATGATATTATATACCTAATTAAAAAATATTTTTCGCGACCCTGCCAGGATTCGAACCTGGAATCTTCTGATCCGTAGTCAGACGCGTTATCCGTTGCGCCACAGGGCCAGTTAGTGAACGAGATGAAAATAGCGTTCATATCCAACTACAACGGGAACTAATAATGTAACATCAATAACTTTTTTCTCATTTTTGTTGTTTTCCTTAGTATCTACTAAATAATAATTATTTTAAGCGGGCTATATAACCTACCTAAATAAAAGTGTTCCGAGCTAAATTCACCTCAGACTATGGCCCGTATTAATAAATCTATCTTGAGCACGCATTAGACATGCCATTTAGTACCGGGATGACGTAAGAATGACAGTTCCAAGAACGCTCTCAGACTTGAGATCGATTTATTAATACGGGCTCAATACAAATAACAAGTAGCTACATTTATAAAAATATTGGCCACGACAACAGTTCCGTTTCATACAGATTCACTCAACCTTTTTACCTATAGCAAAGAGAATACAATACTACGTAAGATTATATAGTTACATCGTTAGCGCCTAAAAAAGAAATCATCATCGTAAGCACGTAACGTAATAAAGAAAAAATAAGTCTGCTCTCTGAACGAGTAAAAGGCCCTTTGATGGCGGCGACGAGCTTTTGTTTCTTTCACACTCTTTTGTCAAGGTTATGCGAGTATTTCTTTTTCTTTTGCCCAGTTTTAGCGGGAAACGGAATTGTTGCGTTCTGTTGGTAACGCTTTTTGTAAAACGTCGCGTCGTCACGTCATACCTACAAAAACAATGTTTTCTTGATAACGACTACGTTCGACACGAGTGTACAATCAAGCAACAAAAATTGGTCCCTATTTTATTTATAGATGCTGATATTGTACCATACCGATACGGTAGTGTAGCCTGTGTTGCAGAAGTTTTGTGGCAATTTTTCTATAGAATGGTAGTTGAGTTTTTGTTGGTGAATTTTTCGGTAAACGCGACTATTCACCAATAGATGGCGCTATACTAAATAGTTAATTAATTGTTTTATTTCACGACCACTTAGATCATATTTCGCAATTCGGCAATGGCATTTTCGGAATTAGCTAGTCGGGGTGTCACTGGAGTAGCCTCTAGTAGGTATAAAGTACCCATTGTAAAAGCGTGGCTTAGTTTGGGACCATACAATTGGTGTGATTATGCACCTTGACGACTAATTAATTGGTATGTTAGTCAGAGGCCCAGCTCTGTTTACCGCTGGCATCTCGATCGACTCGCAATACGTCAATTAGTCTATAGAAAATCTGTCAAAACTGACCGTATCGCATATCTGGATAAGTCAGTTTTGACACCTCTTGTTTTAAGTATTAATTTATTTTGTTTGGTCGTAGATGTTCGGCATGCTGAACCCACCCCACGCCTCCGGCAAGGTCCTCCGGTTCCCTGGGCCGTCTCGCGCCCGCGTCCCCGCCTACATGGTGCCCCCACAACGAGACAGGTGAGCCAACAAAGCACTTATGAATAGTCAGAATCTACCACCAGTTCGGAATACTACTTCCACTGAGACGATCTGACAAGCGACTCAATGGTTAGGTACTCTAAGTTCGAATTCCCTGTGTCAGGTTCGAGGCACTGAAGAAGCTGATCAGGCAGGAGCATGTCCGCGAGCTGCAGAGGAAGTACGAGGCTGAGCAGAAGCAGGAATTGAAGGATCTAGCAGCGGGACATGGGTAAATAGCATTAAATATAAAGCATCTACGATTCTCGAGGGCCCAAGTCTGTAACCGCTCGAATCGCGCTAGACTCGCACTCGACTCGTAAAACGTCAGTTTTGACAGTTTTCCGTAGTCCTCTTACCACTCTACCGACTCTACTTTCTAGTAGGTATCGGTCGGCATGTGGGCCACAGTTGCCAAGTCCTGTATATTGCATAAGCTGTCCCGCATGTCCCTGTGCCGGAAAATACACAAATTGTCGCTCACAATATTATTCAATTGACAGTAAACATGGCGTGGAGTTAGTTAAAAAAATAAATTTTAACCACCAACGATGGAACGGAAAAAACAATAGCCACGGCCCGGATTATGAATAAATCGGCCCGCGTGTCCCTGTCCTGGAATTTGCATAAATTGTCCCTCACAGTGTTATTACTTAAGATTACACTTGCCGCGGTGACAGATAGGTTATTTAGAATTTCTATTTATAAAAAAAATATTTCCTAGTCAAGTAAAAAAATCCAATTTATCACAAAAATCATTTGGATTCTGCTTTCTACAAGAGGAGAATTTATTTTGAAATGGCAGGGCGTGCCTGTTATACTTCATGCTAAGCCAAGCGCCAAAAAAACGTTATTGCGACTTTTTTTACGAAAATTAGAAGTGCCCTACCTGTGGGGTTGCCATACGAATGGTAATTTTTCCCCAGGACTTTTTTAAAAATGTTAATAAAAATTATTTTATTTACATGTAAATTTTCTTCAAGGCATGATTTTTAAAGTGATGTGCAGGTTAGTAGTGGATACCTACCGTGAGCAAATATCTTATAAATCCGAACAATTCGACTTGTAAAAGCACTTATGAATAGGCGAACGGCCAAAGGTTGCCCTCTGAACTATGATTCGTAGGGACAGTTAGGTAGTCAAAAATGTTGAGTGATTGCACAGATGTTTGCTATTAAAGTTTACTACTAATTTATGAAGCAGACGGCATTTTTTAGCTAGTACTATTTTCGAATCTTTCAACGTTTGATTTTGTGCAAATTTTGAATATAGGTACTTCACTGTTGGTAAACGACATAATTTATGTATATTAAAACAATATTTGACAAATACCGTATTACTAAGACAAAATGTTGTTTAGGTACAAAAACTTCTGAACAAAGGATAAATCTGTACTTAGTCTCAGGAAGCAAGACAACGCCTAAGCCTTCAATAACTTTTGCTTGAGAAACGTGATTTCCGCGTTTTTATCCACAATTTACGAACATCCATGATGGATGTTGTAAGACACGCAGGCAGGGGGCGTGATACGCCGCCTCTTTTAAAGCCTCGTCTGGGGATTTGCGCTCATCTCTCGTCTCGTCTCCATGTTTCATTGATTATTAAATCTCTCGAGATCCTGTTGCTTTTCTTTTGAACGATATACCTATATCATTATTTCGTCGGAACGAATTGCTTTTGACTTGAAAAGATGTCTGGTTTCTTTTATAAGTAGAATGTTCTTTTTACTAATATAATTTACAAGAAATATTTGTAAGAAATTATTTTAAGAAGAAATAAGCCCTTGCCAGGTAAGTACTTTGATAGGGTTTCCATACGAAATGATTATTTTCCTTTACCTACGATATTATTGAGCGAATCCAAAGCTCTCTTAGTTGAGGTTCAGAGCTTTGAGATTTAGAGACAGATTGATTATATCTTCCTCTGTAACTTTTTAATTTAGATATTTGGTTTAAATTAATAACATTCGATATTCAACTTGTAAATTTTATGCTGCCTAATAATCTTGAATGTGAAGGGAAACATCGTGAGGAAACCTGCATGTCCCACTCTCCTTCAGGTCGGCAACGTGCGAGTAATGCCTTTGGTATTGCAAGAATCTATAGGCTACTGTGACTGTTTGTGACATCGGATAGGTCGTACACCTATTTTCTGAATTAGTTATACTTATAACAAATAAAAGTGATTTGTAGGCAAACTTCGAATTGCGTTTATATTGTTGATTCTACATTATTTCAAATGCTGAAACAGAAAAGTTTTCTTTGCGCTTTGGGACCTAATACCCATGGCGAAATAGAAACATACCTACAACAATGACCCACGAAAATTCCTAAATACAGGTGATGTATTATAATATTTGTTTTTCACAGCGGAGATGACTATGTGTATGGAAGCTACAGTGAGCAGGAGCCCCGTGGACTCCAGCCCTTGCAGATGGAGTACGCAGGCGACGAGACCACTTCCAGGCACATGAAGTGAGTCCACCACTTTATTTTAATCTATCAAATCACCCATTCCTACCAAGTTTCATTAACTTTTTACGGTTTCGTTGCGGAAAAACGGAACCCGTATAAAATTGTTTAACCCTCATAAAACTTATGTTGTTTCTGTGTGGAGTTGCGTATGTTTTAGGTAGGTAAGTACATATTTTTTACCGCTGACGAAATACAATTAGGCTTATAGTTTCATAAGTAGGTACTGTAGCTTCGATTTAGATGAGACAGTATCAAAAGACAGACCTGGATATCCAACCCCCCTTACGTGACAAAGGAAGGGGAAGGCCCCTTCCTTTGTCACCTCCCCTCCAGATCGATAAAGTGCTTACGCCTGTTAGCGGACTTTGTTGCGAAAGTTATATATAATATATCTTCTTCTCAGGAAACCACCATCCGGCAGCCGCCAGGTGTCGCAGTTCAACCGCTACTCCGACATGATGCTGCCCCCGGCTCGTCGCACTATCTACCACCCTTACCTCGAGTACGCGATCCCTGAGCTCATGCCCTACTACTACTGAGTCCCCTCGGCCGCCAGCGCCGAGAGGACGACCCCACGAACCACTCTCCACCCCCGGGACAATCTCCCTTGACGTACAAACCCTTCGTGGGCTTTCATTCCAAATATCATTATTAAGAGAGCATATCGGAAGCATATCTTTACGCTTTCGCTTGGACGACCCTCGTCACTTGAGACGCGAGCTTTCTCCGCATGACCTTCCAATATTTTTATATAGGTATATAAAATACCTACAAACGAGGTTTTATCGACGTGGATTATGCGATCTGTGAATTTTTAATATACCCCCTTTTGAATAATCGCATTGTATTTTTCGATAGGTTTAAGGTTTTATGGGGATTACCTCGAATATCGTACTTAATTAATAATATACGGTACTTCCGAATGAGACAATAATGCGCATATTCGTATTTTACAATTCGAGCAATTAACTTGTTGCCGTCAATTCCCGATAATTTGTAATGACAATAAAATATAAATTTAAATGAATCTGACAATAAATCTGTACGGATGTTTACAACTTGGTGTTTTGTAGAATTTTAAGAAAATATACCTACTTAACCATTTGTAATATTAGGAATTTAATATTTAAAGTTAATTGGTTTCGATTGAGGTGCCCAGCCAGCTGGAAGCCATATTTTCGCTTGGACTTTGTATGTTTCGAAACTGAAATACCGACTCGCAACAAAAAATGCAGATACATATTATTTTGTGAAGGAAACTTTTTTTATTAACGAGGTACGGTCCGAGCCCGACGGCCTCAGAGAGTCGAAATGGAAAAGTATTTACTCCACTTTGATGTACTTTTCGTTCAAAAGAATAGTTCTATAGTACTTGGTAATTTATGGATGTTCCAATTTAATTAAATATTAATTATGTAAACAACAGTATTATTTAATTACTAGTCATTATATCAACTTATTGTAACATTTATATTTTAAGCAGTGGACTGTCAAAAGGGTATTATTTATTAATATATTATATTGATTGCACTTAATATCAAATCATTATGATTTTTCTTTTATTATTAGTTACCTATCATATAAATAATGACTTGTGCATTAGTAATATGACAATAAATAACATTTTTGGTCTCCGTATTTCTTTGATCTCACCTTTAGTGGATAATTGTTGTGATTAGTCGCTAAGTAATATCGTTATTTACATATTATAATTGTATCAAAAGCCTTCAAGACGGCTAAGTCGGCTTCGGCATGCGGGTGGGCAATCGTGAGTGGCAAATGATGTGATTTATTTGAGTGATACGACGGCATCGCAACCGAATCTCGGCAGATAAAATGCTTTAACTACATTTAAATGTTTCATGTTCATTGTAATTCATAGTTAAATGTAAATTAGTGATGCGCCGCACGCGGCTTATTCCATATTTGTGTACTAATCGATATTCTAGCGTAGGGGCGGAGGCAGCCTAGCGGGGGAAGAGATGAATTAACATTCCTTGACGGTACCAGGAATAACAATAAATACCTATACTGTATAATATCCGTGAGTCCGATATAATGATCCTGTGTTTTCAGTAACTAGAAAATAATCCACAAATTTATGGAAATGTTATTCAGTGTACAATTCAATAAAATTCAATTTATTCAAGCAATCCATAAGACAACATAACTATAATAAATAGTTACAATGTTTTTCTTAGATATTATTTAATAAGCACGTGCACATGATTTTAACAAAGCATTTTTCAAAGCAAAAGTTATGTGTAAAGGCATTATAAATCGATTGTATCATTCTGTAAATTTGGTGGTTAACAATGTAGTTACTAGTACCATGGATACCCCACACATATACCTGCTATCCTCATACCTACTGTTGTAAACTAAGTCGGTGACGACGCACTGAAGTGAAGGCTGTAATTCTAAGGAAGTTGTTACCTATTTGTGTACTATATTTATTATGTATATCTAATCAACTATCGACTTATAAGTATCGTCGCGATAAGTCGACATAAACTCACAGACTATAAAATTTGGCTTTAAAAAATATATTACACGTCATATATTTAATGAATTTAAGCAAGTCAATGAATTCATTAATCTTCTATTTATTAACGTGGGCTGTCTTACGACGGCACCTATCCTACATGTTACGATTTAGCGAGATATCTATACATATTTTGATTTATATATAATTTTCTAACAATATTCTGTAGAATTTTACAAATTATTTTATTGTCTTTTAAAAATCATTAATAGTTAGGTAGTTAGTGGGTAAATACATTTAGTAGTGTTTACTTGATGCGTATTGCAATTAATAATAGGTGTTTTAATCGGAATACCTAAAACATTTCAAAAAGTAGTAGTTAATAGTGACATATCCTCGGGCTTAGATCGCATGAATAATGAATATCAATATCAGTATTATGCAACTAAAATGTCTACAAAATATATCAACATTTTATTTAAAATATCTACAAAACAATAAGGTATACATTACCCGGAAATTAAGGAAAAGTTACAGACTGGCAACTCTAACGTGTCACGCGTTGGGATACACACACAGCAGAAATAGACCGATTAGAAATGTACCTTCACCTAAAATATCCTAATGAAAGTTGACGCGTTCGATATTATCATATAACTTAAGTAGATATTTCTGTAACAATACAGCGCGGTCTAGTGTGTTGACAATACTTACATAATACTTAATTAATAATATATTTTGACAATAATAATTACCTACGCATCGCATTGCATTGGAATGATACCTATTATAATCGTAATAAGAAAAGAATGTCAGGCCGCGTCTGTCCGTTAAATTAAGTAAGTATACAGTAATTTAACCTACTTATCAATGGATAAATTCATGTTTTAAAATGTACTTGTATTAAATTGGTGTTTTTTTTTGAAAAATAAAGATAGTTACGTACTCCTGAGCATATTTGTCTTATTTATTATTGGTGTGTTTTACGCCAATCAACCCCCATCATAATTATCATACACCTACCAGAATTTACTTAGATTATCTAGGTAATAGCTATGCGATTATTATTAGGTGTAAAGTATAGACTAGCTGAACTAAAGTATAAGTTAACTTTTGTTAACTTTGAATTTTGAATTCGAATTGTTCCGCTCAACTTTCTTATGTTTTTCTTTCATGAGAACCTTCTCCTGACAGTAATAAACACAACAAAAATGAATGACCGTGATGCGATGACCAAGGAAATAGAGATTCATTTTTACACATTTAGATTTGTAGAAAAAAAATTACACACATTTGAGGATGGACTCAGAGGCGGACTAGCAGTATTGACCGTCCTAGGCCGTATATTACCAGACAACCCCTTCTCAGCTCATCGTTTTCTGACACGTATAAGTAATTATGAAGGTACTTTACTGCCAACTTTTATCAAAATCGGTTCAGGACTAATGGAGTCGCGAACACTGGCGGAATTATGGCAAATGAACTGCAAACGCCACTAACAAAGAAGTAGTAGACGAGTCTTAATAGGTACTTATTTTATATGCTTTAGTGTAGTATTGTTACTCACATGTTTGCATTCAATCTTATACTCGCATATAAAATTCTCGTGTGACAATGTTAGTTACCATACTCCTCCGAAACGGCTCGATCGATTTTCATGAAATTTTGTGTGCATATCGGGTAGGTCTGAGAATCGGTCAACGTAATTTTTTTAGTTTTTTTTTATATGGCAAAACAAAGTTTGCCGGGTCAGCAACCTACCTTCCTACCTACCTAAACGTATAAACTTTGGACTCATTGCATGGATTAGTGAAATGAATGATTATACAAATATAAGTCTATGGAATCATTCTTCTGAGCATGGCAGGTAATTCTACAGTTAACCAATCATAGATAAAAATTACTAGTAAAATGTATGAAAAAGATCCTACCGAATTCGTTGCCAGTAGTGAATAAATAAGTAAATGCCTACTAAACTTTGTAAGTAAATAGGTTTTCTTAAACACAAGTCAAAAGTAAAAACACCTCTTCAAAGGTTAATTAAACCAGTCCTCCACAGAGCCTATAACTTTGCCGGCCACAAGCGTACTTCCGAAGCGGTTAGCGAAATAAAGCTCTTTGGAAAACTTTGATTGGTTTACGTCCGAAATAACTCCATGTTATAAAAGGCTTAGATTGATGCGATAGAAAGTTTTTCACGCGATTTTGTACCTTATATTAAATACCAAAATAAATAAATATCGCCAGATGAACACACCACCTATATAGTCCCAAACGAAGCAACGCTTTTACTATGGGTACCGTACAATGAACTGGGGGCGATCCCAGTGACACCCAGACCTGGGCAAATTACGAAGAGGCAATTTCCGAAATTTACCCTGACGAACCACCCGGTGTAGTGAGCCGAGCGGCCTACGCTCGAACCACTGCGCCAAGCGGTCGTCAAACCTTCTGCATACTTCGCAACGAATGTTACTGAATCCCTTTTTTATACATATATATAACAAAGTAGGCTAACAAGCGTACGACTCGCATGTTACGTGTTACATGTTAAGCATTTGCCGTAGCCTATAGATGCTTGCCATACCAATGGCGTCTCTGACTTGAAGGGGGGTGGACCGAGGAATGGTAGGCGAGTGGGCCAGGCAAAGGGAAAAGGAGGGGGGCTAGGCTACCGGTTCTCTCACCTCACTCATCGTCTACTTTACGCCAATCTTCTGTTAGGGGATGGTTACACCCTGATCGAGCCAACCCCTCTATGAGCTGTCGTCAATTGTCTACAGCTAGGCTCTTCCCCCCTTAAAATACGCAAACAGTAAGAACCTACCTACCTTAACTGGATATCGTTTTGCAAAACGGAATCAACCCACATGCACTGCTGTAGACCAAAACCAACCTTATGTTGGTGGTTCTAGGTTGGTTTCAGTTTGTAGTAGTGTGTGTGGGTTGTTTCCATTTTGCAAAGCTACGTCCAATTATTGTAGTCTGACGCGAAAAAGTTCATTATAATTATATTATTTTTATGCCTATTTACGGCGAAGTTAAATCACAATAATATAACATAGAATATAATAAAAAATAGGCATAAGTTTTATTGTGTATGGGACTGTGCCTCTCCAGCTCAAGGGCCTCCCCTTTTCTCTTCGACACCACTCAGTGTGTCCAGGGATTCGGCCAGTCTTTCCCTAAAAGTTGACCTTGACGGCGGGCGGTGGCTAGGCCCATCATCTATATCTTAATATATATATACATAACTCAAAGGTGACTGACTGACTGACTAACTGACATAGTGATCTATCAACGCACAGCCCAAACCACTGGACGGATCGGGCTGAAATTTGGCATGCAGGTAGAGGTAATGACGTAGGCATCCGCTAAGAAAGGATTTTTATTAATTCTACCCCCAAGGGGATAAAATAGGGGATGTAAGTTTATATGAAACTTTGTCAATTAAATTCCACGCGGACGAAGTCGCGGGCACAGCTAGTTGGATAATAAATTGTAGGTACTTTAGCGGCACCGAGCGCCATACATCGGGTTTGACTCAACATCGATCATTAGTTTGATTGGACTGGTACTAGATGTCGCTGTTCGTTCCAGCTAGGCAATACAAGTTGCAAATATGCTGTTTTTATAATTGTTCCAATATTATAATTTAATAAGCTATACCTGTACCTATATAATAGCTCCCAGGGCCCAGGCTCCCAGGATATAGGTACAAAACATTACTTCTCACTGCGTACATAAATATTGCCTAACAATTTAGATATTTGTGAGTTGAATGAAACATAAAAATTCAGTAGGTAGGTATCACTTACCTTTGTCTTCATGCCCAGCTACTGCCAAGGCTCCACATTTCAGGCATTTCTAGGAAAAGTAAAAGTATCTTTAGCTAGATGGAGACCAACCAGGGACTCAATTGCTCATAAAAAAGCTGTTTGCCAATTTTGCAGATGCCATGACGTAATTTTGAAAGTTTTGATTTGATTTTTTCTAGTAGGTACTCACCTGCACGGTATAGGTACCTACCTAGCAAATAGAAAATGTTTCGATTTATTTTTACTTTCATCAAAACGAACAGACCAACATCAAACTAGGTAAGTATTTTATTATAAAAGAGCTTGTCAGTGGAAGTTTTTTTATTAGGTACTATCATTTTCACAGATAAAATTATCTAGGTAAATAAGTACCTACCTACCTACCCAATGTATGTTTGAACTTACCTTGAAATTCCATCAGTAATTGTTAAAGGGCCGACGCACTTTTACACTCAATCACTAATCCACTCTCCGCAAATCAAACTACCCGCCAAATAGCAATGCTACCCACATCTAAAAATAATAATACCTACATACTCAGTGTCACGTTCACGTTTACAACTCGCAAAATAGAAAGTACTAATTGTGGTAATAATCCACTTCGTTAAAAACAAAATACGACCACAACGCAAGTATTGTTATAAACTTCTCATTTTTTTTAAATGAACCAAAAAATGAACACATGCGCGTAGGGAGTTCAAAATTGACAACTGACAGACATCACTGACATTATTTTTAGTGTTGCCACACATGTATATTCTGGCAAGAAAGTCGTGAAAAGAATGTTAGAGGAAATAATTTTTATATTGCTTGGCAACTATGAAAAAAAAAACTGAACAAATAAGTCAAATACGGCTTGTTTAACGTATTTGTTTAATTGTCTGTTCAATTTTATTGTGATAAAGGGATAAAAAAACATACACAAATAAATGAGACTATTAAAATGGTGCAAGAGAAGGGATTCTTGCATTTTTACTCATTAAAAGTATAAAAATGTTACTAATTTTAATCTCGAATCCTTCCTTCGAAGGGGTTACCCTATAATACGTTTGTAGCGCCCTCACTAATTTTCACAACTTTCTTGACATAATGTACGTTTATTATATTTTTTTGTAATTTTGGGCAAATGCAGCGTAGACATCTATACAAATAAATAAAATTGGAGTGACTGTTTCTAATATCAAAATAACACCTTTTCACTAAATGCATATGAAAGTACATACATACGACACCTATAGCAAAAACGCGATTTAAAAAAAATTGTGTCTGTGTGTTTGTTCCGGGTAATCTCCGAAACGGCTGGACCGATTTTGACGGGAATTTCACTGGCAGATAGCTGATGTTATAAGGAGTAACTTAGGCTACTTTTATTTTAGACAAACAAAAAAAAAACATATGGGTCATGTCGCGCGGGCTCAGAACGCGGAAGCGGGAGCGGTTAAGTTCAATTCCACGCGAACGAAGTCGCGGGCTCAGCTAGTACTAAATATAATACGTTTATACGTTACAATTATCGATATAAATGGCATAGTTATAGAAATAAGTGTCCTTATTTTCAACAAGATTTAAATCCCGCTGCTTACCACTTCGGAGAATATTGACATTGGAAATGGAAAATGAAACAGGTATTTAGATAATTTCTTATATATTTTACAATAGAAATAATACAGGCGGTTACATACAAAATAAATAAGTCTTCGAAAGATTTACATTACAGTGTGTGATGTCTTAAACGAAACTATGATTACAAAACCATACGTTCCCGATATCTGTACAGAAGTCATTCCCAAAAAAAAAACAATATAAAAATTATAACAGTCTCAAATCAAAAGACAACAAAAAGAATAAACATTTACACAATTTGTCTCATTCTTTTGTTGACTGTAAACAGTCAACAGCGATCCAGCGCGTGGGATACTAATATAAATTGTTATATAAAACAGAAACAATGTTTTAAAACTGATAAATAATATTTGTGCTAATTCGTGTGTAAGAAATACTAGAGGCGATTTGTTCAGGTGATTAAAATTACATCTCTAATGACCGAACAACGAAGTTTATAACGTTGCAGGCATTTGTACAAACAAAATGAACCAAACAGCGCCATAAACTTTCAACAACTGATTGTTCAAATCACCTCTTACAGTCAACTCGTGTCAGAAATGTATACCTAGTCAGTGTTCTGGCTTACAAACTAAAATATGTCATAGTATGATTAGAAAGATAACGATAGGTACTTAAACAAAACGTTTCCAATCGTCAAAATGTACGAGAATATACCGTACATTTTACTAATTATCTCATATTAAAAACATCTATAAACACTCTCAGAATATTGAAAAAAAATAGTCATGCTCAAAAGCAAATAAATTGGGGGACAATACAAGTTGAAACAAAATAAGGCTATGTTCACACACACGTTATCCGATACCTGAAACTGGTGTATGTGCGCGAACCAATTTCATGACGTCTCTGATGTCAGACTAACCCCTCGTTTACATAAACGCAATACATACTTGTATTAATTTATGCTGTTGTCTCTTATCTATCTTCTATAATATATATAAAAATGAATGTTTGTCTGTATGCCCTTTATAGAATCGTAAACTATGCATTTGATCATGTCATGATCTTCAGCAAAGTGTCGTGCATGAGCCCACAAAGGTTTCTGAGGTGGTACGACCAATCTTTGACAGCGTAGCAACGCGCGCAGGGTACAGCTAGTCTATACAAATAAATAAAATTGGAGTGTCTGTTTGTAATATCAAAATAACACCTTTTCACTAAATGCATATGAAAGTACCTACGACACCTATAGCAAAAACGCGATTTAAAAAAAAATTGTCTGTCTGTCTGTATGTTTGTTCCGGGTAATCTCCGAAACGGCTGAACCGATTTTGACGGGATTTTCACTGGTAGATAGCTGTTGTTATAAGCAGTAACTTAGGGTACATTTATTTTAGAAAAACAAGATTTAAAAAAATGGGTCCTGTCGCGCGGGCTCAGAACGCGGGAGCGGGCTTTTTTGTTAAGATAAATTCCACGCGGACGAAGTCGCGGGCTCAGCTAGTACTACATAAATTAATACAAACATCGATTCAGTGTAAACGATGGATAAAAGGCAGACATGGTTATACAAAGAAACACTTCTGATAGCTTTTTTTTCGTACCTTCCGTCTCTCACTCTCTCTCAATGTCAGGTATCAGATCTTGACGGATATCTCCGTGCACAATATGAACCAGCCTTAACAAAATATAAAGAAAATGGAATGCCTGAAATGCATGGGGGAATATGAAAAATTGGCACAATATATTAAGAAGGCGGTATTACGGATAATTATAATTAAATTACGTTAGTTTTTAATATCATCATCATCATCATCATCATCATTTAAAAACCTGGCAACATTTTTACACCTTACAAGCTACAGCAACACTCTCGGGCGTACATACAACATGGAACATTTAGTTTTTTACTCTAGCATTCTCATGAGAGTTTATCATAAATTATGTAGATATGTACCGACTACCATTTAAATACTTTATCGGTCGTAAAATACATACATATCGCCTATCAACTAACACATTAATAAAAATATAAATTAGCTCTTTTAATGTCCCAATCCTGGGCACAAGCCTCCACGGCACAGAAATGTCATTTTTTCGTCACACCAGTACAAAATTACATGTCAAGAGCATACTTATGATCGCTCTCAGACTTGAGATAGATTTATTAATACGAGCAGTGGTGTAAAATTAGTTAGTGTATACAAAGACAAAATAAAAAAACTGTAGTCGGTACATTTTTACGTGGGGGTATAGGGCTTAGTCTACACAATATGAGTGACAAAAAATGTACATACTAAACTCACACAGATAAGAATAAGGCCGTGCACTCACTGACCGACACCAACATAAATACAGCACAAATATCATATTCATGCAGGGACGTATGTAATATATAGCTCGACGTGAAACGCCTAAGGCTGTGTTCACAAATGCGTTGCACAGTCATCAGCAAATATACAGGGTGTAAGTAGTAGTTAAATTATCGCCCCATTCACTCATCAAATATTTCTGTATAACTTTTAGACAATCGTGTGGTTTACTTAAGTACCATAAAATATAATTTAATTTGTATTGACATATTTGATATTGTAAATGCAATATAATGTATTTGAATGTAAATGTAATGTATTTGACATTGTAATTGTAATGTAATAATTGAATTAAACGTTATTAACAACTACACCATTATTTATTAATGTGTGTTCATGGTAACCTTGAATGTGTTAATTATTTGGACACCCGAGATTCTCATCTACTTCTGCTGCTGACTGTACACGTGCGTGCGCATTCATAGACTCGATTCGAATAAAATCGAAGACTTGCCGGAGCAGGCACGTCGTATGAACGTATGATGATCATTCCATGATTGTATGACATTACCCTGATACAATATGTAGTATTATTTTTACATTAAATTGCATTTGTGCCAGTGTGGTCGAAACAAAACGTTGCTCTAAAAGATTATGAAATTGAGCCGAATAGTTTCTAAACGATATTATGACGAAATTTCACATGAACATGTTATATTGAAAAGGATATAGGAAACAATGTTATTTATTTTATAATGTTGTTATAATACAAATAATTCAATTTCGGCGGGGTATTTACTGGGTACTCATTCTATTGTTGCTAAATCATTTGACACATCTCAAAATATTTCTGTCTCGCTTATAAATATGGGCCGTGAAAAGGATGACAAATACGGAGAGATTAAACCAATTTGTGGACCAACAGGGGTAGCACCTTCAATATTAACAAGTACTTATTTTTGTGAGTATTACTTCTCGGTATTTCTTTCCTATATTCTGTTCAACATTTCCACAGTATACAATAAGTATTAATTTAACATATAATTACATTACATAGATCTTACGCTATGTTTGCATAACCTAAATAGCTGCGACACCCATTTGCCTTTGTTATATTGATCTTTATACATTACACTATACATTCGCGTATCTTTGGTTAACCCTTGCCAGGCTGGGATGTTTGCGCGAGTTACAACTAGACACAAGTAATAAATGCTTCTTAATAGATCATTCAAGTGTTGTATATAACAATGGGAGACTCCACCATGTTTACTACACATTCATTGGATGAAATATGGCATACCGCAATTTATTTACACAAATTTAATTAGCTTTCTATTCGTATTGCGCGTTTCTCCCCAAGTTTACACTGACGCAGTACTTGTACTGTTATTTTATCCTGAGCTGTGTAAAAATAGAGATGGCCGCATAAATCAATACAAGTATTTCGTGTGTGTAAACAAGGGGTACGAAGGATTGTAAATATCGCGAGATAAATGTAAAATAAACATTAGAGATACCTGTCTCAACAAGTTTCACACTTACCTGTCTTTTACAAAATTGTATATGCTTGCAATGTATCAAAAACGCCATCGATTCATATCACTAGTATAACATAATATAAAAATAATAATATTATACACTTCAAATTACATATTTATGATTAAATAAAATAATAAATGCATTACTGTGCCATAAATAAGGCTCGCGTGTCAATGTGGACTTATAAAACACTCGAGTTTCTGGTATTACCCCGTTTTATAAGAGTACTTAATAAGAAAATAATCCTTCCATCTAGGTATGTCATCAGAATAAAATATTGCCATACTTGTTACAATTTCCGTCGAAATAATAGGTGCTGAGTTTTTAACTTGGCAATAATGTTATCGAACCACTTTCTTTGATAGACAACTCATAAAATGTTGAACCCATCTTTGTAAGTGGTTCAATATTTTGAAATAAATGGTGTACAATTAAAGCTTTTTAAAAAGCGTTGTTCAACATATGTTTAGTGCCTACGCGCAATATGCCAATACGATAAAAAAACTACTTAATGCTCAGAAACAGCAATTCAAAATATATATATCTAATACAACTTTACTGTTCGTACACAAAAAATATATTCAAATAGTTTCTTAAATGTTTCCTATAGGCGAACTAAATGAAATTGGACACCTAACACTAGTTATGTCCTGCTCATGCGTTACTACCATAATAAGGACAACAATAACCGTGTGTTTAATCAAGTTTAGTTTGTCTACCATCTGAATCCACACCTATGTTTATTTTATTTTTATTTTATTAATTGGATGATACAGTCTTACGAGAAGTACCGAAAATTAAAAAGAAATAAATCACATTACATGTTTTGTTAATATAAGCCCGTCTTAATAAAACGATCTCAAGTTTGAGAGCGATCTTAGAAATGTCATTATCATGTCATACCGGCACAAAATGATCTATCAAAAGCTTACTCAAGATCGCTGTCAGGCTTGAGATTAATTTATTAATATGGTCGCTCATTTTTGAGTGGTAGACTGTGCTCTGCATCTTGTGTCTTATGATAATGTGTACAAAGAATATAGTTGTATATCAAAACGATACTCGCATACCTACCTAGTGCCTACGGTGACGGTATAATTGAAACTATCTATGCGTATATATTTAGCTAAGCCTAATATAATGGCACGCACGGGAACAAACGCACAAACAACCCGCCTCTACACATTCTAAACACATTTAATGTTCGATAGCTCATTAGACCTACATTATTAGTATTATGAAACTATTGGAAATTATAATTGAATTTACATTTCATCTGCATCATTACACGACTACAAAGTCACTTTATACAAAAAAATAAATAAAAAACATAGGAATTTGAATTCTTTATACCAGCGGATCTCAAACTTTTCTGGCGGTGGAACTCTTTTGGAATACGAAATATTTAAAATATTTTGATAACTGGTTTTATGTGTATACTTACTTGATTAATGATCATATGAATTTACCTACAGTTTTTTTTTTTCATTAAAACTAGTAGGGCTCCGCGAAAAAATTTAATTGATATATAAAATGACTTTGTTTAATCCGCTAACATGTACCAAATCTGTTTATTTATTCATATTAAATAATTCCAATATTCATACCGGTATCTTAAATCAATTGTGTATAATTTTTATTATATACATATATTCTTTTCAACTGTTTCATAATTATTAAGTGGTATTATATTATCCATAATGGTGCTTACGTACACAAATTTATTATTATGTTGGACGTTGTACGAACGCACTAAGGGTTGACACGCTTAGAGAATAACTAACGTGTACCAGAATTATTATCATGATGGAACCCTATTTTGTCACCCTCTAATGTGTCACCCTCAACTTTTACAACCACTGAACCCAAACGGAACCCGCTTCATCTTAATTGACGAACCACAAATAAGCAGTCTTCACAATATATCGACGTAATTACTAGATTACAATTATTACAATAAAAAATACTGGACCATAACTTGATTTAATAGGAATTACAAATGGTGTCCGATTGACGAGTGATCTATCAAATATGTACTTTATTGCGGTGTGATAAGAGTTATTTTAGATTAAAGTAAAGGTAAATTACTATACTTTATACCTATTTATATTTAATATAGGCAATCGGATAATAATTATAATATTTACATTACCTAACAGAATAATAATGGACTTAAGTTAAATAAAATGTGAACCCAATATACACACAATAAAGTACATTTTGCAATAAATATAATATCATTACACTCGCCAAAATGACTACAAATACGTCTATACAATTAGTTTCGTTAATATATTTCAATTAAAAATAAAACACTGACATAGACTATCTCTGCACATACCATAGACGGGTAATACTAAGTGGAGGGGGTGAAATATTTTTTTAAAATTATTTTTTAAATGCGTGACACACATCTATTGCACTGACTTTTTCTCATAAAAAAATGCTATTCATGGCTATTGAAAGTCCTATCGATAGGCCTGTCCTGTCCATACCACGTCCTTTTAATACAATTATATGAAAAAAGATATGAAATATTAACCCAAGGACAATACGAAAATCATATAAAAAATAAATAATATAATCATGCATATTTTTATACAAAATAAACTCAATTTCTTAATGTATTAATAAGACATTACCACTTGGACAGGATTTAGACTTAATAGATCTGTCTCATGTCTGAGAGCGATCTTGGAAATGTCACTCTTACGACCGCTTGGCGCAGTGGTTCGAGCGTAGGCCGTTCGGCTCACTGCACATGGTGGTTGCGGGTTCGATTCCCGCCGGGGTAAATTTCGGAAATAGCCTTTTCGTAATTTGCCCTAGTCTGGGTGTCACTGGGATCGCCCCCAGTCCATTGTACGGTACCCATAGTACAAGCGTTGCTTAGTTTGGGACCATACAGTTGGTGTGTTCGTCTGGCGATATTTATTATTATTATTGCAGTACAAAATGACACGTCAAAAGCACACTCAAGACCGCTCTCAGACTTGAGATCGATTTATTAATACGGGCCTTAGAATATTCCGTTTGTATTAAGCTGTAGCCGGCTTATTTAAAATGGCTAAAAAACCCACGGTCCATCCCATAAACATCCCTAAACACAACCACATTCTTATTTCATAAGACAATCATGCACAGTATTACAAAATTAATTATACGAAACGACAAGTACGACAACGATGATAGTTCTGTTATTTCCTTCTATTTAAAGATTCCCCCTTAACCCGAGGGGGGTTTCAACCACAATAGACCATGGCCCACTACGATTAGCAGATTACACATGGCATTTGGAAATTTACTGAGACATTTGGGGTATCCTCGCGATGTTTTTCTTTAAAAAATATCGCTGTCTCGCTCTCGTATTAAAACCTTGAGAAGGACAGCAATAAATTTCGTGTAATTTTGTTAATAATTTGTAATACATGAACCAATGTGACGCACAATTAATCATGTAATAATGTATTCGCTAAATTATTGTTGGCTTACAGATTGAGCATCGCCGGCTATTAGTCCGTTCATCTCACGGAGACGCGTGCTGTGACTTGTACGACACTGGCATATGGGTCAATTTGCAATAATACACGCGTCTTTGTCAAATGAACCGACTATACAATGATCCCAGTCTATAGACACTAGTTCAAAAATACACCAACTTTGATTGGTTATAGTTATGGAGAATCAATCCAACCGCCTATACTAAACGTCCATAGTCTAGTGGTTAGAGGGGCTGCCCTTGTAGTTGAGAGGTTCTGGGTTCGATCCACATCCCGGCCATCAAACTACTGACCTGAGCCCAGTTAGTATTGGCTAACGGGAATACTATTAATGTGATACGAACTAACATAGCTACTAGTATTATTTAAAAATAAATCTGCAAACTGAAACTAACCTACGACACCTTGCAATAGGGTTGGTTTCGGTCTGCCGAAGAGTGTTTGGGTTGGTTCCATTCTGCATAACTCTAACCAATCTTCATTCTATACTAAAGCCAGGTTCGATATAAAATGAAAAAGGTTTGGATTGATTTTCTATTCAGTACATTATCCACCCAAAGAGTATATTTATTAAGAAACACAGACCAATAACACAAGACACCTTGTACGTCCACTATTGAATGTGAATGCAATAGTCAAATGTTGGCAGGGTATCGGTTAAGACGGCGAATTTTGATTTGTCCGTTCAAGGTAGAACCATCAATGGACCAATCCATATGTCAGGCGAGCGGAGGGAGTCCGGCTATGCGGCGTCTATATTATATATATGCGGCTCATTGTTCTGTGCTAAGAATTAACTAACAACAAGAAAAACCATAATCGTGACGTGTTAATAAAAAAGATATTATTATTTATTTATAACTACCATTTCGGGTTTGGCTTTAGTATAGATAGATACTCGTACATTTCTAGCTGCCAAAACTAGCTCATTCTATATTTTGACTAAACATTTTGAGCATAAATTACTACAAAATTTACACACAATCCATAATCATTGATTTCAAATATATGTGTCTAAACCTTACCAAGGGCTTCGAGCTTGAATCATAGCCAATCTAATACATATTTTGACACTGTCTAATCAGTACAAGATTATTATTATACTACGGAACCATCAACAAATAATCCCCACTGAACTCCAAACATATTACTTACAGAAACACATTTATCCATAGATACTGAACTTGTCTAGAGTGGGATGTCTGTATGCCGCCGCGGGGTGGGGCGGGGGCCGGGAACAGGGGGGGTCACACAACGCACTGAGTATTCGTTACAGATATTACCGAGACTCACGTTCAGGTGCAGAGGAAAACCTGAGGAGAGATGGAGAAAGGAGTATTGCAATTATTGACAGCGGCTGGCGTAATTTTACCTCCGAAATAATAACGGCAAGATTTGTAAAAAAAAAAAAATATTGAGAAGTAGGAATGGACCTTACAATTCATTTTACGTGAATAAAGAATAACATTTGTTTGGCATTTTAATTAATTTTTGGAACCCCGGTATGGTACAAATATTTAATGTCATGAATAAATACTATTTTTTTGGCTCAGGCTAATTTCTATGCGGTCGAAACCGCGGGGCGTAAGTACTAATCGTCGCTTTACAACTCAACTTTTATCTCAAACTCGTACCACAGATTACTCAAATTATTCAGCATTTTTAAATTGATTTTGGCATGATATCATTATACAAATTACACAAGTGAGTTTACACAAATAAATCATAATTACTACTTTGGACATAAATTGGAATGTAAATTAAAACTCAATAAGCTGAAGCATTTTATGCTAAAATCTGAAAAATTTGAGCATAATTCATGAAATTATCGACGGAAAATTCCAACTCTGGGGGAACGAGAATCGTGAGTTGAATCCATGGTATCAGTTTTCGTTACGATACCCCTTACACCCTGTACTAGTTTCCGAAAGTAATTTTGAGTGATGTATATGGTATCTGACCTGGTTCACCTGGTGACGCTCGCGTGCAGCAGCGGCCCGTAGGCGGCGAGCGCGCAGTAGCCGGCCAGCAGCGCGGCGTGCGAGTGCGCCTGCGCGGTGGCGGACGCGTCGGCGGCCCGCGCGTGCGCGCCCAGCGCCGCCCAGCTGTAGAGGGCGGCGCGGGACTCCGCCCCGCCCTCCGCGCCGCCCGCCCCGTCCGCGCCGCCCTCCCGCGCCCCGCCGCACGCAGCCGACAGCGTGCAGAAGTTCATCGCTTTCCAACCGCCGTATCTAAAAATATTGTTTTTATTACTTATATGGTTTACTTACAATTGCTTGAGTTTGAGGTCGGCCTTTAAACAAATTTTGAGAGTTTAATAAAATAATGAACGGTTGTGAGTTTGTGAATGTGAGACCAATAGGCACTGTAATAGTTTATATAAAATACGAAGAATCTAATAACTTCTAATCATAGATGTCATCGACCATCATACCTAGCTCCGCCCGCGTGGTACTTCGATAAAATAAAAGTTACTCCTTATAACATCAGCTATCCGCCCAAGAAAGTCCATCAAAATCGGTCCACCGGTACAATCAAACAGACAGAGAAAAATTGAAAATACCATACGCATTTACATTGGCACAACGCTACTATTTTGACAAAACAAACAGACAATTCAATGTTATTTATTTATATAGATGTATAGGGCCCATATTTATAAATCGATCTCAAGACTGAGTGCGATCTGGAAAAAAATCATTCTTATGTCATACCAGTACCAAATGACACGTCACAAGCATACTCAAGACCACCCACAAACTTGAATACGATTTATTAATATGGGTATAGACCACTTACTTGTCAACAACAACGACAGGTCCGTTCTTGTACTCCATCTGGCACCCAGCGACGTACTCGACCAACGCGAACGAGTCCTTATACGGCTCCACCAGCCTGTCTATCGCTTGCTCCCTCTCCGCGTCGCTCGCCGCCTGCCTCACAGCTCGCACAAACTGGTTATCATCAGGTTTACCGGCGGCATACTGGGTAGTGTCGCCGTCCAACCAGCCGTTACACTTAATCAACTTAACACTTAACTGATAATCGTCTTGCAATGAGTGAACACTCACGTTGGTAACTTCAATCACGCGATCGGAGGGAATATTGTCCGGGATGGTGTCCACCTTTTCGAAGGCGTAGCAAGGGCGGCGGAGTGCCGACTCCTCTTCCACGGTCAGGGCGGGAGGCACCGGGGGAGGGGGCGGGGCGGTGTCGGGGGGAGACCCGGCGGTTCTCGTCCCCCATTCGGGGAACTTGAATTTCGTTGGGGAGCTGAGCTTGAAGTTTTTCAGCGACATTTTTGACGGGCTCCTGGGCGATTTTGGACCGTTTTTCCTTTCGGACAGAGATGAGAATAGATCACCGTTCGCTATGGACTTTCTGGCTGACAAGTCTCTGTTGCCGGTGCTCAGTCTTTCTAGTCTCAGTTCGGTTCTGTCGAAGCGGTACGCGGGTTCAGGTTCGGTTTTCGGGGAGTTTTCTGGTATGAGTCGTTCGTCGTCGGCGCAGTCGCTCTCTTGCCTCCTGTACCCGTTTGTCTCGGGTTCGATAGGGGAGGCAACAGGGGAGGCAACAGGGTTCTTCCTATCGCATTTCCTGTACGCCACGTATGTGTCTTTCGATACGAAACTAGCTCTGAAGTTAGCTACGAATAGTTCTTTCTCTTCTTCCGTCGGCCAGAATATTTCACATTCCTGAAAAAGAATCGTGATGTAATAACAAATTTATAGAAAACTAGTATTTGCCCGCGGCTTCGATAGCGCATTTTCTGGGCGGCGACAACAGCGCAACTTACCATGTCCAACTGTAGCTACGAAACATCCAGGTTACAAAAAAATATCTATAAATTGTGTATGACCGTATAATACTCAAAAGCCACAGCTCGGCGAAGGCGTGCTATAGTAGGCACGTACCGGGTCGGCGGTGTCGGCCAGCAGCAGCACGAGCTGCGCGGTGTGGTCCCACAGCAGGCGCCACAGCTCGGCGTGCTATAGTAGGCACGTACCGGGTCGGCGGTGTCGGCCAGCAGCAGCACGAGCTGCGCGGTGTGGTCCCACAGCAGGCGCCACAGCTCGGCGTGCTATAGTAGGCACGTACCGGGTCGGCGGTGTCGGCCAGCAGCAGCACGAGCTGCGCGGTGTGGTCCCACAGCAGGCGCCACAGCTCGGCGTGCTATAGTAGGCACGTACCGGGTCGGCGGTGTCGGCCAGCAGCAGCACGAGCTGCGCGGTGTGGTCCCACAGCAGGCGCCACAGCTCGGCGGCGTGCTATAGTAGGCACGTACCGGGTCGGCGGTGTCGGCCAGCAGCAGCACGAGCTGCGCGGTGTGGTCCCACAGCAGGCGCCACAGCTCGGCGGCGTGCTATAGTAGGCACGTACCGGGTCGGCGGTGTCGGCCAGCAGCAGCACGAGCTGCGCGGTGTGGTCCCACAGCAGGCGCCACAGCTCGGCGTGCTATAGTAGGCACGTACCGGGTCGGCGGTGTCGGCCAGCAGCAGCACGAGCTGCGCGGTGTGGTCCCACAGCAGGCGCCACAGCTCGGCGTGCTATAGTAGGCACGTACCGGGTCGGCGGTGTCGGCCAGCAGCAGCACGAGCTGCGCGGTGTGGTCCCACAGCAGGCGCCACAGCTCGGCGTGCTATAGTAGGCACGTACCGGGTCGGCGGTGTCGGCCAGCAGCAGCACGAGCTGCGCGGTGTGGTCCCACAGCAGGCGCCACAGCTCGGCGGCGTGCTATAGTAGGCACGTACCGGGTCGGCGGTGTCGGCCAGCAGCAGCACGAGCTGCGCGGTGTGGTCCCACAGCAGGCGCCACAGCTCGGCGGCGTGCTATAGTAGGCACGTACCGGGTCGGCGGTGTCGGCCAGCAGCAGCACGAGCTGCGCGGTGTGGTCCCACAGCAGGCGCCACAGCTCGGCGTGCTATAGTAGGCACGTACCGGGTCGGCGGTGTCGGCCAGCAGCAGCACGAGCTGCGCGGTGTGGTCCCACAGCAGGCGCCACAGCTCGGCGTGCTATAGTAGGCACGTACCGGGTCGGCGGTGTCGGCCAGCAGCAGCACGAGCTGCGCGGTGTGGTCCCACAGCAGGCGCCACAGCTCGGCGTGCTATAGTAGGCACGTACCGGGTCGGCGGTGTCGGCCAGCAGCAGCACGAGCTGCGCGGTGTGGTCCCACAGCAGGCGCCACAGCTCGGCGTGCTATAGTAGGCACGTACCGGGTCGGCGGTGTCGGCCAGCAGCAGCACGAGCTGCGCGGTGTGGTCCCACAGCAGGCGCCACAGCTCGGCGGCGGCGCGCGCGGGCGGGTGCTGCGCCACGGCGTACTCCCGCACGCGCCTCCGCCCGCACACCCATGACGCGTTCACGTACTCGCTGCCTGTACACGACACAACCATACCATTACTGGTACAACTTCAAAAACCACCAGCCTTTCACAAAAGATCAGCGTAATGCAGCTATTATAGCTGCGTTTCGTTCTATGAGTAGAGAGCCGGAAGCCCAAACCACTCGTCCTTCCCCTCCCTCTAACACACACCCCTTTAGGTCGGCAACGTGCGAGCATTTCCATTGGTATTACAAGCATCTATAAACTACGGAAACTGCTTTACATCAGGCGTGACGTATATAAGCTTGTTTGCTGACTTTGTTACATAAAATAAAATGGAAAATCCTAGAGCGCTATTTGACTATTCGATTATTTTGAGACGGTGCCAAGTAATTTTAACATGGTTTTAACCCTTCGGATGTCGAAAGCACACACGTAGGTGCAAAAGACAATGGATGTTTTTTTTTCTTAAATTCGAGTGTTTAAAGAAGTCTTTTGTCGCTGTAAACAAGTCAACTATACGAATTAGATTTGTAGTGTGTAGTGTGTACTAACTTGTCTTGCTTGACATGCATATTATAAGTAATTCTATGAAAGAATTTTTTTTCCATAAAATATGCAAATCTCGCGACAAGCTTTTTTATATAATTTCATAAATTTTATTGTGTAATACATGTACTTAATTGATTGGGTTGATTTAATTTAAATTTATTTTCTTCTTTTTAGGGCATTCAAATAAAAGCTTGTTTTTTTTACTATTAATTATTTTTTTGTGATGATTGTTGGATTTAATGTGACGGTTTATTAGTTTCTGTGTTCACCTCAGCAAACCCTTTCATTTGATACCCATACTGTGGTAATCCAGAAAAAATAACTAGCCATCTTGGATGATCCGCCATATTGGAATTAGAATGACGTCACATAGCTAAGCATGCATTTTCATCCAAAATAAGCGTGTATACCAAATTTCAACTCAATCGGTTAAAGATAACTGACTTAAAATTCAGTTGCAAGATTCCGCCCGGACAAACATACATTGCAAGTTAGATAAATGCTTGTAAAATGAACCCAACTCACCTTCGACCCCAGGTTTGGGGACGAGCATGACCCTCGCGGAGTCGGAGGGCAGTATCCCTCCCACGCGGTTCTTTTCGGCGTTGTGCTGTGCGCGCGCGCACACGCTCGCCTCCACGCACGACCGCGTTATGAGCTGTACAACACACCATCAGCTGTTTAGGGCCAAACGGGTGTCGGCACTCCAATTGAAGTCCCGCAGACAAACCAGGTATAACACTCGGTACAGGTCGAGGATAATTTAATATGGGCGGTAAACGTAGTAATAAAATACAAAACACATTTCGATACCGCGAACAATTACGTGACAGCTACAACTATTACGACATATACAGGTTGAAACAGGAAGGGTATACATTTTTTCAAAACTTAACTTTGTAATTCTAAAACTATCAGCTTTGGAGGAAACTTGAAAAACAAAAGGTGTTACAGGGATACAGCTGTTGACAGATTTCACAAGTCAACAACCGTAGTACTTCAATTTTCTCACAAAGCCGATAGTTGTAGATTTCTCTAGTACTATTTGGTGACAATGGTGTTGCCTGCTCACATTTTATTGCTGTTCCTGAGAATGTACACCATCATTTATTCATTGAAAAGAGTAACCATTGAGTTTCCTGCCCGATCTTTTCAGTGGGAGCAGCATTTCGAGCCGGTGGTAGATTCTGACTATTCATAATTGCTTTGTTTATATTAATAAAAACAATGTTGAATTTGAAAGCATGTGAGACATATTCAACTAGCTTTTGTCCATGACTTCTTCCACGTCATGGTTCTTGCCCAACGGCCATCAGGTCTGCGAGCTAAGTGATATAGTCTAGTCTAGTACTCACCAGAAACTGTTTCTCGAGCAGATTGACCGGCGGTGGACCTTGGTATGTGTGGTGGCGGTTCGCCAACGACCTCATACGTTCCAGAAGCGCGTAATTGTCCGCACGATTCGCTCTGTATGAACAATATTTCAATTTATTTGACGAGCGTTTAGCGCAGTGGTTCGAGCAATCTCGAGTACGCTTTTGACACGTATTTTGGTACTGGTATGACATTAGTATGACATATACAATATCGATCTTAGGCTTGAGATATATTTATTAATACAGGCTCTAGTTTTCGCGGGAAGTCACGGTACATTTCAAAAAATGTATTTTTACCCTGGTCTGGGTGTCACTGGAATCGGCCCCAGTCCATTGTACGGTACCCATAGTACAAGCGTTACTTTAGTATGAGACCAAAAAGGTGATGTGACCGTTTGGAAATTAAATTTAAAAAATATGCGGTCGTTTAGTTACTCCATGCTTTGTCCTCCTCTTTCAAATGTCAAATTACTGATGACAGAAAAAGAGAATTAAGTCTATAACTACCCGCAATGCAACGTTTTATAAGTGAGGCGGTAAGATTTTAGTAATCAACTAGCTGAGCCCGCGACTTCGTCCGCGTGGAATTTAACTTAACAAAAAAGCCCGCTCCCGCGTTCTGAGCCCGCGCGACAGGACCCATTTTTTTAAATTTTGTTTTTCTAAAATAAAAGTAGCCTAAGTTACTGCTTCTAACATCAGCTATCTACCAGTGAAAGTCCCGTCAAAATCGGTCCAGCCGTTTCGTAGATACTGTTTGATTTCATGTGTTTTTATTTTTTACGCGGAACCCTAATTGTTTTTCTAGAATTAAAGTAGCCTAAGTTACTCCTTAAAACACCAGCTATCTGCCAGTGAAAGTCTCGTCAAAATCGGTCCAGCCGTTTCGGAGATTACCCGGAACAAACACACAGACAGACAGACAGACAGACAGACAAAAATTTTATAAATCGTGGATTTGTTATAGGTGTCGTATGTACTTTCATATGCATTTAGTGAAATGGTGTTATTTTGATATTACAAACAGACACTCCAATTTTATTTATTTGTATAGAAGATGTATAGAAGATAAGTACTACTAGTAACATTCAAAACTCACCTCCTAATTTCCTCCTTCTCCTGATCAGTCAGATTATTATACGCCTGCATCTTCTTACTGTACGTGTCGGTAGATCTCGGAGCCAGGTCATAGACACCTTCCGTCTCCTCCCCGTTCACCAGCTCCTTCTGGTCTTCCTGGCACTCCGAATCCTTCACAGACTTGCTCTGTTCACTATTCAGATCATCAGTCTTTATCGACACCTGACTACCGTTCTCCAATCCCTCCTTTTCACTCAACGACTTCATACTCGATGTTTCACCGTTCTCTATGCCGTTTGTTAAATCATTAGCGATCTTATGTTTCGTGGGATTAAGGTCGAGAACGGCGAGCTCGTCTTCGGATATAGGTTCTAGTAGTTTGGCCAGGTATTGCCTAGCGTCTCGGAACTCGACCTCTGTGTCTCCAGATCGGACGTGTTCCAGCAAGGCGTCGTGTACGAATACGTACTGTTCTTCGGTTTGGACGAGGTGGTTGCGTTGGGTGCGGGCGCGGCAGAGGAAGCCGAGGGGGGAGAGGGTGCCAGTCAGCTTAAGCTGGTTCAATTGTGCGTCCAGGACTATGTAGGTGCCTGTGCGACCGACGCCGGCGCTAAAATTAAGGTCCAAACGTATTAATTAGATAATATTTCTTAAAAAAATATCCAGAGTGATTTTTTGAAATGGGCGTGTGGCCAACTCCGAAACTATGAGGAATAGCGAAAAATACTCAAAGGAGTCTCGGGCCCGATTTTGATGAAAACTAAATTTGCATCATTGGATTTTACAATTTTATAATTTTTCTTTAAAATACCCAATAATGTAGTTTTAATTTCAATAAAATCGCACCCGAGACTCTATTGAGTATTATTTCGTTTTACGAATTTAGGTTTTTCATTTTGTATTATAACTTTTTAATTCAATTCTCTTCTCTTATCACAAAACAATCTAGATTGAAAAATAATTAAAATGCTCTAGATTGATTGACACTTCACTACACCTGTATAATTTTTTCCAGTACAATTTATATAGAAGGATTTTCTTAAGGTGAAGGCGCCTGTCTAGCCCGCGAAATTCAAAATTTTCGAGTATTTTTATAGTTTATCCAAAATCTGAAAACATTTAAGACAACATTTTGTGATTTGCGACAAACATAGTATGCAGTGCGTTTATTAATACATTTATTTTACTCTAAATATTATCACGGTGGATTTGATATTAGTAAATCACTAAATATACAAAAACTGCCAGATTATCTGGATAGCTGTCGTTCTTGAAATGTTTTAGAGTAAGATGTGCCTTTTATTATTGTCAGATTTTGAAAAAATTCTAAAAAACCTAAAATAATTTGAACTTCGCGGGCTAGATGGGCGCTTTAGCCTTAAGTATAAATTATACAGGGTGAAATTTTCAAGTGTCGAGCGTGCGGTACCTGCAGTGCACGAGCACGGTGGCGGGGTTGGCGGCGGCCGCCTTGACGAAGGGCAGCACGGCCAGCGGGTGGCGCGGCGTGCCGTGGTCCGGCCACACCGTGTAGTGGTACTGCACCACCGTGCGCGCCGCGCCCGCCCCGTCCGCGCCGCCCGCGCCGGCCGCGCCGCCCGGGCTGGTCGGCTCGCTACCCTGTATACGAACACGACATTAGTTATATACCAAACGGGCAAACATTTCCGAAACCCATGGGTTTAGTAGATAATAGTCGAGATCGACCGGTCGATCGCGACTATTACTCCAGTCGATCGTGGCAAGGCATAAAATATAAATACATAGGACAGACTGTGCAACGTAATTACTAACTGCAGCACGCACCGTCTTGTATCATTTTTCAATGGCCGGTCCGTCACGTTATTTGACCTCGCTTATGTAATTGGTAGATCGCACAGGGATTCCTTAGTAAATAGTAGATCTGGGGTCTAATTAAGTAGGCCAGCCCTGCTGTATTGTATTGTGACCTGTGCGTCGTCGGCTCCGGCGCGGCAGGTGACGCGCAGATGGCGCACGGTGTAGGCGGCGCGCACGTCCTCGCGCAGCAGCTGCACGCGCCGCCCGTCGGCCAGTACATGTCGCACTTGCCTGTACGTGACAGTACTATACCTGTGCGTCGTCGGCTCCGGCGCGGCAGGTGACGCGCAGATGGCGCACGGTGTAGGCGGCGCGCACGTCCTCCCGCAGCAGCTGCACGCGCCGCCCGTCGGCCAGTACATGTCGCACTTGACTGTACGTGACAGTACTATACCTGTGCGTCGTCGGCTCCGGCGCGGCAGGTGACGCGCAGATGGCGCACGGTGTAGGCGGCGCGCACGTCCTCGCGCAGCAGCTGCACGCGCCGCCCGTCGGCCAGTACATGTCGCACTTGACTGTACGTGACAGTACTATACCTGTGCGTCGTCGGCTCCGGCGCGGCAGGTGACGCGCAGATGGCGCACGGTGTAGGCGGCGCGCACGTCCTCGCGCAGCAGCTGCACGCGCCGCCCGTCGGCCAGTACATGTCGCACTTGACTGTACGTGACAGTACTATACCTGTGCGTCGTCGGCTCCGGCGCGGCAGGTGACGCGCAGATGGCGCACGGTGTAGGCGGCGCGCACGTCCTCGCGCAGCAGCTGCACGCGCCGCCCGTCGGCCAGTACATGTCGCACTTGACTGTACGTGACAGTACTATACCTGTGCGTCGTCGGCTCCGGCGCGGCAGGTGACGCGCAGATGGCGCACGGTGTAGGCGGCGCGCACGTCCTCGCGCAGCAGCTGCACGCGCCGCCCGTCGGCCAGTACATGTCGCACTTGCCTGTACGTGACAGTACTATACCTGTGCGTCGTCGGCTCCGGCGCGGCAGGTGACGCGCAGATGGCGCACGGTGTAGGCGGCGCGCACGTCCTCGCGCAGCAGCTGCACGCGCCGCCCGTCGGCCAGTACATGTCGCACTTGACTGTACGTGACAGTACTATACCTGTGCGTCGTCGGCTCCGGCGCGGCAGGTGACGCGCAGATGGCGCACGGTGTAGGCGGCGCGCACGTCCTCGCGCAGCAGCTGCACGCGCACGCGCCCGAACTGCGCCGCGCTGCCCGCGCCGCCCGTCGGCCAGTACATGTCGCACTTGCGCTAGCGGAACACAACGGTACTTTATTCACTACTAGCTGAGCCCGCGACTTCATCCGCGTGGAATTTAACTTAACAAAAAAACCTGCTCCCGCGTTCTGAGACCGCGCGACACGACCCATTTTTTTCATTTTGTTTTTCTAAAATAAAAGTAGCATAAGTTACTGCTTATAACAACAGCTATCTACCAGTGAAAGTCCCGTCAAAATCGGTCCAGCCGTTTCGGAGATTACCCGGAACAAACACACACACAGACAGACAGACAAAAAAAATTAATCGCGGTTTTGTTATAAGTACCGTATGTACTTTCATATGCGTTTAGTGAATAGGTGTTATTTGGATATTACAATAAACACTCCAATTTTATTTATTTGTATAGACTAAGGCTAGTACTAAGGCCCGTATAAAAAAACGATCTCAAGTCTAAGAGCGAGATTGCAAATTACATCTTTATACCATACCAGTACAAAATGACATGTCAAAAGGGTACTCAAGAGCACTCTCAAACTTGAGATTAATATATTAATCCGGACATTCGTTTCAGGACAATGCAAGTATACCCATCACCTCTCGACGAGATAGGGCTTTAGTTTTTAGTAAATTACCACATACCCGTCCTCTCTCCACGAGGTTGGTGATCATGACGATAGTGAGCACCCTGTGTTGCCAGATCATCCGCCAGAAGGCGTCCACCGTGGCGGGCGTGGGGCCCTGCGTGGCGATGTACCGCCGCCGCCAGACCAGCCACTCCAGCTTCACGCGGGTTGGCACGCCGTCTGTGGCCCAGATTTTAAAATTATATCGCCAGACTGACACACCAACTGTATGGTCCCAAACTAAGCAACGCTTGTACTATGGGTACCGACTGGGGGCAATCCCAGTGACGCCCAGACCAGGGGAAATTACGAAAAGGCCATTCCGAAATTTGCCCCGGCGGGAATCGAACCCTCAACCACTATGTACAGTGAGCCGAGCGGCCTACGCTCGAACCACTGCGCCAAGCGGTCGTCAAAGATAAGACGCTATTTTCATAGTCTGCACTGGGGGAACACTAAAACAACCCAACAAGAAGTTTTCACAACAAAGATGATCATCATATCTCCATATCTCGGCCGACGAGAAGCGATACGAAATGGTAATAATTTTCGAGTTCGATACACCACCAAATTTTGACAAGTGTGTTCTCTCTCATACAATAGTGGACGCAAGAGGTGTCTGGTTTTGTTGGTCTGTGGCGATCGTATACTCCTTATTTAAATGGATAAATTCCACACTCACCGATGTCAACATAAACGTCGTCCAGCTCGGAATCGTCGTCGCTTCTATCGCTGTCGGAGTCCTGAAAGTCCAAAATCATTTTATTAATGTATTTAGGCCAACAAAGCACTTATGAGTAGTCAAAATCTACCACCGGCTCGGAATGCTGCTTCCACCCGGAAGATCCGGCAAGTAATTCAACGGTTACTAAAGAGTAAACAGAAAACCAGCTTTTATTTTCAATGTAAAGTAAATTTAAAATAAAAGTTGGTTTTCTATTTCAGAAACAGCAACGCAATGTGAGCAGGAAACGCCATTGCCTCTAAAAAAAAATATTATACAAGTGATTCAATATTGCCAAGCTTTTTAAGTCTCACTCAGATTTAGGTATTTATATTATTAAACTTTGTAAGGTGTGCATATTAAGTTGAAGCCAATTAACTACGGATTGATCGACGAGGGTAGTACCATCATCTCACAGAAGAGCAGCGCAAAGTATACTAGGTGATACAAAATGGGTATACTATTTTTTTTGCAACTTAACTTTGTAAATCTCAAACTATCGGCTTTGTGGGACAGTTGAAGTACTAAAGGTTTTGTAGACTTGTGAAATCGGTCAACAGCTGTTTTCCTATAACACCTTTTGTTTTTCAAGTTCCCTCCAAAGCTGATGGTTTTAGAATTACAAAGTTAAGTTTTGAAAAAAATAGTATACCCATTATGTGTCACCTTGTAGATGATGTCTGTGTTTCGTACGATGAGTGAGAGAGCCGAAAAGCCAACTGCCTCTCCCTTCCCCAACCCTCTGTCCCACTACCCTCCAGGTCGGCAACAGAGCAATACCTTTGGTATTGCAAGCATCTATAGGCTATGGTAACTGCTTAATACCAGGCAGGTCATTCGCTTTTTTGCCGGTTTTCATACTAATATTATAAAGAGGAAAACTTTGTTTGTTTGATTGTATTTAATTTGATTGAAATAGGCTCCGAAACTACTGAACCGATTTGAAAAATTATTTCACTCTTGGAAAGCTACACTATCCCCGGGGGACATAGGCTATAATATATTTTCAAAAAAATGGGGATCCTTACTAAAACTCGAATAATGTAACCGCAATGTACCCGTGCGAAGCCGGGGCGGGCCGCTAGTGTTGTATAAAAAAATAAGAGAGCGTCAATAGCCTAGTGGTTAGAGGGGCCGTCCTTGTAGCTGAGAGGTTCCGGATTCGATCCCCAACCTGGCCATTAAACTATTGACGTGAGCCCACTCCTAACACAAGCATTAGCTTCGCTGGAGGGGCTAAAGGGAACACTAGTAATGTGATAAACACATATTGCTAAAGTCCGGTCGCGGAGCAGGAAGAATTTCGTACATTAACCTGTTATTACCTGTCTCTGTCACTCCCGCGTAAATCTTACACGTCTCGCTTACACAGTTGCCGTGACCGCCGTCCTCGGGGATTGTAAACCTTTAACCGCACCTGAGTGCTAGCCATAAACTAGTAGTATATTTTTTTCCACTTGAAATATTTCAAATAAACCGCACTTGATGCAAAAATGTTTGTGACCACTGTCAGTAGGCAAAGAGGTCATTGTACGAAATTCTTCCTGCTCCGCGACCGGACTTTAGTAATATTTTTTATAAAAAATAAGATATTTAATAAAAACCTCGTTCATCTCGTCCGACTCCACGATGCCGGAGAACTCAATGTTCAGGAATGCGGACTCTATACCCTCCGCCAGGTTTGGAGGCGGCTTCGTGGGCTTTACTGATGGTTGCCTGTCATCATAATTGTTAAGGGTATACAAATCTCAATAATTTATTATATTATGAGTACACTATGTTAAATAGTGGTTTTTTAACCGACTTCCAAAAAGGAGGAGGTTACTAAGTTCGTCTGTATGTTTTTTTTTATTGTTATCAATATACTTACCTACATTTCGTTGACTGCTTGGCGCAGTGGTTCGAGCGTAGGCCGCTCGGCTCACTACACCGGGAGGTTGCGGGTTCGATTCCCGTCAGGGTTAATTTCGGAAATGACAGATTCGTGATTTTCTCTAGTCTGGGTGTCACTGGGATCGCCCCCAGTCCATTGTACGCTACCCATAATACAAGTGTTGCTTAGTTTGGGACCGTACACAGTTGGTGTGTTCGTCTGGCGATATTTATTTTTACTTATAAGAAACGTGTCATAACTCACGTATTGCGAGTCAAGCGAGATGCGAGTCATTAACAGGCCCCTGGCTCAGGCCCCTGGTTTACTGACCTCTGCGGCCTGTTCCTGCGCTCCAGCTTCCTGCGGATCCTGGCGATGTGGTGCGGCTGCAGCGCGGGCAGCATCCCGTCGATGAAGTTGGCGTTGACGTAGTCGCAGGGGGCGCCGCGCCCCGCCCCCGCCCCCGCGCCCGCGCACCCCGCCGCCCCGCACCGCGCCCCCGCCGACACGCACACGCGCGAGTGGTCGTCTATAAAGGTACAGCCAAACTATAGTTAATTGACCACCACCACCGCCACCGATGACACAAACTCCAAAGAGATAATGGACCACAAACACGGCATCATACGCCGTCATCCAACGACCCGCCCACAGATGTGGGCTGCGTGAAGACACTATTGAAAAAGGGGATAGCACTGATGCAATATCCCCGCTTCCCCCCAAAAACACTGGACGGGGTGCGCGAAGAACCATGTGATGAGTCAATTCACTGCTGCTCATACGGGCTGGCATGACCACGCTATACCAACCTCTCACAGAAAACATCAGCGTAAAGTAATATTATAGCTGCGTTTCGTACGATCAGTGAGATAGCCGTCAGTTATTAGTTTAGTTTTTTTATTTTTATTTTTTATAAAAAATCACAATATACCTACCAATCAACTCATGATTCAGGACCCTTCACATGAATTATGCTCAATTTTTTCAGCCTTTTTAAATTGATTTCAGCATGAAATAATTATAGAAATTGCCCACTTGAAAAATTCGCCCACTATATAAAATATCTCGAAAACTACTAAGTTTCCCGGAACACACAAGGGTCGGATACTCACATGCAGTGATATTAAGGTATCTGTTTTTCAGTCTGTTTTCAGGTCGGTGGCTGTGGTGGCTTGTGTGGCCAAGCGCTGCGGACTTGGCTACTACGATTTCGTACTCTTTGCTGCAACAAATAAGGTTAATTACCACATGAACACACTCCACGACGAATATATTTTGAAAGTTTTTAGAGTAGTTGAACTCAAACTTCATAATGCACAGGGCAGCGCTCACGCAATTGCGTACTTCAACTTACCAGCGCGTCAGTAACTAATGAATGAAGTATGATTTCTTTATGGCACAAGCCAATATTTTATATTCATTTAGCCATTATGTAGTAGGTATAAGTATAAGTCATATTATTTTCTTGTTTATTTAACGTAATGTATATGTTTAAGTAAATTTATGTAAGTACACCCCCATATTATTTTTCTTTAGATCCTCTCCATCCTAAGGTTGCCTGGTAGAGATCACTTTTAGTGATAAGGCCGCCCATTTTCCACTTTCTGTGTAAATTATGTAATAATTTGTAATGTGTTTTCTAGTGGTGGATTAATAAAGAGTTATCTATCTATCTAATATTTTTTATTGCTGTCTAAGATCACGGAATATAATTTTATTTATTTATTCGTATGGCATTCTTACAATTGTTCACAATAAATTAAAATTAAAAACAAAATTATAAAGTTATTCTATCTTTTAATTGCTGAATCCATGGGATAGCGTCGTTTTCTAGACAGAACAAGTCTGTTATACGGAATATAATACGGAATATAATGAAGAATCAGAATAACATTGCTTCAAGCAAAAATATACCATAGCTTATTCATAAAACGGTTTCAATTAATAAGGACCGCCCTTTACGGTTTGAGGTCGTAATGTTTCATCTAGTACTCACCTAAATCCTATATCGCCGTCGGCGTGCAAGGCGGCGACGTGTTTGGGGAAGTCCCGGGCGGGCACGGCGGGGTGGGCGGGGCCGGCCATGCGCGGGGGGCGGGCGGCGGGCGACCCCGCGCCCTCCACGCCCACACGCAGCGGCGAACTCTCTACTGCGGACAATACTAGTTGGATATATATCTTCAACCGGTTTTTCTTATATCTTCAACCGGATCGGAAAGCGACCTCGATTCAGTCCTTTTTTTTAAGATACCTTATTTTTTTTGTTTAAGATAGGCACCCTCCATTGTTTTAATTTAATACGTCTATGCAAATAACTAACCTGGTTTCTTGTCAAAGTTGGGGGGGCCCCTGGCCGCTCTCTCGCCGCCCTCCTCCAAACAACTGACCACAGCGCCGATGCATTTACCCAGCCGTGACCTGCACCTATATAACAAAAAGTATGAGCTCACATAACAATTCTCGAATAACACAGAGCAAAATATCAGCCTAACGTTTTTTTTGGAGGATACGAAACGTATAAAATATCAAAACCGCATTTTTTGAGTGTACCAGAAGACCGACAGTGCATATGGAACAACTTTATTAAAAACATAAGTTGTTTATTCAATTGTGTTGCTCAAGGCGTCATCAGTCTAATGGTTAGAGGGGCCGCCCTCGTAGCTGAGAGGTTCCCGGTTCGATCCCCATCCTGGCTATTAAACTATTAATGTGAGCCCACTCCTAACACAACCATTAGCTTAGCTGGAGGGGCTAAGAGGAATACTAGTAATGTATAATATATAATACTAGTTTGTCATCACAATAGTTTTAAAATAATTTTAAGATAATTTCAGTAGTTGTTTTTTGGTAAGAGTAGTATTAGGCTATTATAACATTTACATACACTTTAGATGCTTATATTGTCTAACTCGTACCAAGCTTTTGAATTATCTATACATCTATACAAATAAATAAAATTGGAGTGTCTGTTTGTAATATCAAAATAACACCTTTTCACTAAATGCATATGAAAGTACATACGACACATATAACAAAAACGCGATTTAAAGAATTTTTGTCTGTCTGTCTGTCTGTCTGTCTGTCTGTCTGTGTGTTTGTTCCGGGTAATCTCCGAAACGGCTGGACCGATTTTGACGGGACTTTCACTGGTAGATAGCTGATGTTTTAAGGAGTAACTTGGGCTACTTTTATTTTAGAAAAACAAAATAACAAAATGGGTCCTGTCGCGCGGGCTCTAAACGGGGGAGCGGGCTTTTTTGTTAAGTTAAATTCCACGCGGACGAAGTCGCGGGCTCAGCTAGTAGTTATATATAACTTCTAAAATTGTATAAATTGACTTCATGCTAACACGATTGTAACCTGATTTGTGTTCAATGAATAAATAAAAAAACTTAAAAAAAATGTACTAAAGTTCTAAGGCTTTGTTAATGTTTTAGCAATCACTTTGTACACAACGCGTCATAGGGTTGACTGACCTCCAGTAAAGCACGGCCACGCCCACGCCGACCAGCAGGGCCAGCGGGCAGACGGCCAGCAGCGCGGCCGTGCTGACCCCCGCCGGCATTGGCATGTCGGCGGGCGACATCGCCTCTGAATGCACCGTGCAACCTTCGCTCGAAATCTCCTAAACATTAACACAGAGCCAAGCTAAAGCCGATTGCCTACAGCTTACATACGGTTGTACTCACAGATTTAGATTTACATAGATAACGCAAGTATCACGATTTGTATTGAAACCAAGCGCGCCGAATTTTTAACACCTCCTGTGACGTCATTAGTGACGGGAAATCCAAACCGATTCAAAGACACGGATGCCGCCGATGCCCCTCTGCCCGCTACGATTCTCTCGAGTGATTATCTCGCTCATACTCATATTTTTTATATCTGTAGTCGCGCGGACTGTAAGTTAGCGGCGACCAACCTTGACGCTTGGTCGGGGTTTCGTACACGCGAAGTACATGCATTTGCGTTATCTATGTAAATCTATATCTGTGGGTGTTACGCATTACTTGTTTCAATTCAACTTTTGTTTAACATTGTTCATGGTCATTCAGATGTACCCATTGTGGTAAACAAAGGTTTTTATTTTATTTTTTTTCTCTTTTTTTAGGAGTTCATTCGCTTAGCGAATATGTCACTCCGTAACTTACTCCACTTATTCGTCTTTATTACATATTTAGGCACACACGCACATACAATAGGTTACACAGTTATAGGTGGGTACCACTTATCTTTTCTTGGCAGCTTTGACCATATTGAGGATTGGTATCATCCCATCAGACAGAGGGTCTGACAGAACGATATCGGTCCCAATGCATTTTCTAAGCGCTGCGTTCCGTACACATCGCATCCATGTGTGGTACACATCCTCTTCGTCATTGCATGCGGTGCATAGGGCTGTTTCCGACTTTCGCATTAGATACGCAAATTTATTTAATGGCATGTGTCCGGAACGCAGCCTTAGGGTGAGAGTTAAGTCTGCTCTGCTTAATTTGCTTTTATCGATCCATGGTTTATTTGATGGTTCTGATTGGATTGGACCCTAAAAAGCTCATATACGGTTTAACCTGACCGGGGCAGTACCAGCCCCTCTCATAGAACAACGGCGTTAAGTAGCTATAATAGCTGTGTTTCGTATTATGAGTGAGAGAGCTAGAAGCCTAAGGGGGTCTACCCCTCCTTCTATCCCAATTCCCACTCATCTTCAGGTCAGAAATGTGCAAGCAATGACATTGGTTTTGCAAATATCTAGGTATAGGCTACGGTAACTCATTAAATAAATAATAGTTTAATATCGCCAGACTGACACACCAACTGTATGGTCCCAAACTAATCATAGCTTGTGCTATGGGTATCGTATCGACTGGGGGCGATCCCAGTGACACCCAGACTAGGGCAAATTATTAAACGGCCATTCCCGAAATTTACCCCTGCGGGAATCGAACCCGCAACCACCATGTGCCACTGCACACTGCCGATCGGCCTACGCTCGAACCACTGCGCCAAGCGGTCGTCAAATATAAACATATACCCTCTTATTAATAAAAGTGGATTAGCGGTTGTCTAGTTAAACCATGCTTAGTCTTCGTCCATCGAGTGTCAAATTACTGATGACAGAAAGAGATAATAAATAAAATATCGCCAGACGAACATACCAACTGTATGGTCCCAAACTAAGCAACGTTTGTACTATGGGTACCGTACAATGGACTGGGGGCGAACCCAGTGACACCCAGACCAGGGAAAATTACGAAAAGGCCATTTCCGAAATTTACCCTGACGGGAATCGAACCCGCAGCCACCCGATACAGTGAGCCGAGCGGCCTACGCTTGAACCACTGCGCCAAGCGGTCGTATGTGTTACTATAGCATAGTTATAGTATAGTATAGTTCAATGTGTTACTATTCGCCCGCTAATGCCTTTTATTAATAAGGTGTATAGGGCTAAGTCTACTTACCTTGGGCGGCGACTCTACTCCGTTGATACGTCCGTGTTCCTTCGCCACTGACTTAGTGACGGCGTAAATTTTGACTTCGTATCTTGTTTCGTTGAATAACTCTACATCCTGAAGAAAGTGGTTCAATTAATATCTTTGCGTTTCTGGCTAAAAAAATAGCCTATATAACCCCGTTCTTACCACACTCATAGTAGTCTCAATGTCAGTCTTGTTTGTTGGCAACGTGAGCCTCTTCCGTGGCTGCTGCTCTGGTAACTTCCTCAGGGTCACCACATATTGGTCCAGGGAGTTGTTGTAGTCAAGCGGTTGACGCCAGTGCAGGTACAGAGTACCTGAGGACGTGCACGCAAGAGTCAACCCTGAAGGTTATTTTTCTGGATATTGAACTAATATACTATAAATGGCAACAACGACACGCGCGTAAAATACTCGAATATACGAGCAACACTGAACCTAATTCACTTCTGCAGTGAGCACATTTTCTATAAAACAAAGAAGTATTTGTTTCATATTTTTTAGCCAATTCAAATTAGTATTTATTTACCGATATGAAAACACTGCGTTTATTTTTTAATAAAAACCACACAAAATATGACACTGTTGATTTTTTGCGAAAATGAGCCCAATGCACATACTAGACAAGTTTGTTTTTACTTTACACGAATATCCGTTGAAGCGTTTACACCATTAGTGAATACTAACGTTGCGCCTGATCGCAGGTAAGGTTCAGAATGATCGGCGCGGACGGTGGTCTCACATCTGTGAGCACGTACAGCGGATCAGACTTGGGTCCCAGCCGGTCCAGCAGGTCCGAGGACCTCACACCCTCCAGCGAGAAGTTATAGAACGCGCGGACCCAGATCTTATACGGTGTGAAGGGTTCTGAAACAATTGGTTCAAATATTACCGGTTTCCATTGACGCGGACGTCGGCGGAGTGACGCCTACGTCAGCGGCAGGCACCAAGGTAAGAAAAAACATAGCGACGACATACACTAATAACAAACACTAAAAGACTCTTAAAAATGTTCGGGAGTCAGCAGAAAAGAACGGACGCTATATTTTAAGGCGTTAATTAACAGATATTACAATGGAGCGCTTGTACCTTATGTGTTTACAAGCTCAATAAACACATACAAATGACGATATTCCGATACCTACTGAGGAAGGAAAATTGGTATATATTGGGACGTAGTTATGCAAAATAGATCCAACCCACACACAATTCTGCAAACTGAAACCAACCTAGAACCACTAACACAAGGTTGGTTTTGGTCTACAGCAGTGCATGTGGGTTGATTCCGTTTTGCAATACGATATCTAATTATTATATTATAGATGACACTATAATTATTTATAGTGTTATCTAGAATTTAATAATTATTCATAAGGAAAATTGCAAATGCGAATAAATGTGATCCTAGTTACGTCATAACAGGTAGGCAGGCTGGTCGGTTGGTTGACATTTTCAATACTAATAAGGTTCATTATGCACAATAGCCGACGACGACGTAGTCTTGGGCCAATCACGTGACCTAACTGTCACGGGATGAAAATACCTGGCGTAGCATTATTATCGTACCATGCCCCGTTCATAATAAGCTTGGAGTTATATTTAAGTTGATTAAAATATCTTTTATAGCACTCAGAGGATGGGAGTAAATTAAATTAGTAATGTCTGAATACCACTAATCAGGCTTAATTACGCACATCACCTACTATAGTCGTTATTATTCGTTCGGTTGTTTTTATGCTCTCGTCTGGCAGCTCCGGTATCGGAGTTCTGAGGCCTCGAACATGGTTTACCGACTACAATAGCCGGGACGAACAGCTTAACGTGCCCTCTGAAGCTCGATCGAAGCGCTCAGTTGTAAACGCCACTAGCAGGTATTCACCCATCCAGGTATTCACCGCCCCGAGCGCTTCTGTTTTAGAAACGTGGTAAGCACACAGTTGATGAAAATCCCACTGGTGCAAGTCCACTAACGGGATTTGAACTCACAACTTTCGCATCGCAAGCCGGAGAGGCTAATGGCACTGACAATATGTAAATAAATAGGTGGAATACAGCTGGCCTCTATAATTCTCAGCTCACTGGCAAAATATTGGTCAAATACGACTCGCGGAAGTGGGTTCAATCCACAAACTTTTCTCATATCGACAGTGATATTAAGTTTGTTGGTAGTAATGTCAATTGCAAAACTGCACGCCTAGAATAAGGTCATATACCGTAACGGTAATTCACTGCTGTATTCGTTGCTGATATAAGAGTAAAAATTTACTCTTGAAAGTACATTACGGTAATAGCATTGATTTCTATTAAAAACAAACTGACATCGCATTATTAGTAGTCACGTTAGCTTCGCCGACTAAACTAAACGGTAGGAGTAGGCGTGAGTTAGTAAATAATAATTAAATACTGGGCAGGTTTCAACTTAGTCGCCTAAAGATCATATTTCCGGCAATTTCGCTGGTAATATCCTAGCTGGAAGTAAAAAGGTGGACATAAAAAAGCAAATGGTCCATTCTTTATCGTGTTAAAATATGCGGGTTGTGATGAGTCAAACTTTTTTTACCTACCAAACAAGTTTTGAGTTCTCAGAAAGACGTCGTCGTCCGTGATAGACGGACAAAAAGTTCCGATTTACCATTTTGAAAACGGAACCAACAGATTAAACTCTCCAACCATTTAGACTTAAGGCTAAAGCGCCCATCTAGCCCGCGAAGTTCAAATTTTTTGAGTTCTTTTCGAATTTTTTCAAAATCTGACAATAATAAAAGACAAATTTTGTAATTCGCGAAAAAGACCGTGTGCAGTGCATTTATTAATATATCCAACTTACTCTAAAACATTTCAAGAACGACAGCTATCCAGATAATCTGGCATTTTTTGTATATTTAGTGATTTACTAGTATCATATCCACCGTGATAATATTTAGAGTAAAATAAATGTATTAATAAATGCACTGCACACGGTCTTTTTCGCGAATTACAAAATTTGTCTTTTATTATTGTCAGATTTTGAAAAATTTCTAAAAGAACTCAAAAAATTTTAACTTCGCGGGCTAGACAGGCGCCTTCACCTTAAATAGAAAACCAATGGTCACTTACTTAGATTCTTCAACCGGAAACCAACCACGGTTGTCACTTTCCCGGATGTGTTCAACAGCGTCAGATTCTTGGTGGCCCTGGAATACTCCTCCATGCCCAAGTCACTTGGGAAAACATTCTTCTCCTTGACCTTAGGAGATTTCTGAACACCATCCACTATATTGACGTCATATCTCGGCACACCCTGTTCGTAATACAGCACATAAGCGACCTGAGTGGCGTGGGTTTGAGAATACGATTTCTTTTTAACTTCTTTTGCCAAATCAAACGCGTGATGCGTCTCGAACTCTTCTAACGTTTTCTCCACATGCGATTTCGGCTCCGTCCCGTCGTCCTCTCTTCTCTTTCTATGTCTAGTGTGTACGTCTCTTTTACTCTTATAGTCACCCAAGAGTGCGTGAGACGAGTATTCATCATTGTACTTCTGTTTGTCGTTCTTATACCAATTGTATGATGTGAATCCCTTTTGAGTCTCAGGACTTATTAGGTCTTCTGCTGGGTCTGGGTTGGCTTTCTTTAAAGGTTGATCGCCTTGTGGTTCGGTCCTGATTGGTGGGTTAATTTTCGTAGTTTGACCTTCGTCGTCTATGGGGAGAGCGCGTAATGTGAAGGTCAATGGCGGGGCCCATGATAAATGGATCTCTTCGGCTGTGATGTTGTTGACTGTCAGATTTCGCGGAGCGGACGGAACTGGAAAGAGATTGAGGTGATTAATATGTGAATTAATGATTGTTTTGTGTTAATTGATAAAATAATTAAGTCTTATTCGTTTGTAATAGACACTAGGATGGTAGGGTAAGTTACTGACTGCGTATGCTTCGTGCTATAGATCGATATTTTCGAGATGTTCATGATTAAGTGAGATTGAAGTAGTGAGGATTGAATGCTCTAGTGACTACAGTCTTTGTTATTACCCAACAGGATGTAGGTGAGTATTTTGATTGAATATTTACAAAGTACTGAATTACCATTTTATCTAATTTATGGAAGTGTCAGACCGTCACATGAGACAATTTATCAACCTCTAACTTGCCTAGGACAATGTGCTGATTGTGACTCAATGATAACTATTAATAAATTTCAAACTGACGTTATCAGAAATTGAATTATTTACACCTTATCAAGAGGATATTGTTAGGAACGGAACAATTCTAAATCAAAATAAATAAGCAATATGTAGATTCTTAGATAATCGTTTTAACGCTTTGTCTATGGCATTGAAGGTCTGAAACTAATTAAACGTTTTCAACGCGGATTTCTTTGTTTGATATTTGTTATCAGCGAGTTTGATGTCAGACATGATATAAGATACACGCATTGATTTGGAAAAGTTTAATTTTCAACTTACACTCAATACTGTAATCATACATTACAAACGCAACAACCATTTAGTATTACGCGAACCGTGTTAATCGTTCCAGAAGCCGACCAAACAATCCATTCTATTATGTACTCTATTTTTTAACAACAATATCTATTGTCGCATGATAGGGAAGAGCGCAGTAGCAATGAATGAAAACACTGCGATTAGGTGTGACAATTATTTGTTACGTGACCGGCACTTAAACAATAGATGTAAAGAGGTCACTGTCCCATTGTGTCAAACAATAATAATTGCATTTTTAATGCGTCGATGCGATACAGTGAGCTGAAGTTTTGAAAGACGTTTTTAAACGAACTTCGTCGAACTATTATTTTAATTTTTATAAAAAATCGATATAACTCAAAGGTGACTGACATAGTGATCTATCAACGCACAGCCCAAACCACTGGACGGATCGGCCTGAAATTTGACATGCAGGTAGATGTTATGACGTAGGCATCCGCTAAGAAAGGATTTTGATTAATTCTACCCCCAAGGAAATAAAATAGGAGATGGAAGTTTGTATGAAACTTTGTCAATTTTAAACCGAGCGGGCTGAGACTTTGCATGCATAAAGCTACTATGACGTAGACATCCCCTAAGAAAGGATCAAAATTCCACGCGGACGAAGTCGCGGGCTCAGCTAGTAATATATATATTTCAACTTTCTCAAATTTGCTTGGATTTGGCTTCCACAGGCGTATTCCACTGCAAACCTATTTGGGCATGAGGGTGACTGTCCTTTGGCTGTCTGTGTTAAGATGCGGGCCCGCACGCATCGTCCAATAAGGTTGCTTCATTCTCTTACCTTAACTCAGTTGACAGGAAATTAAGTGATCCTGTTGATCAAAGCGGGCGGACCCGCTTCATAGCATAGCCAAGTAGACGGTCACTCTTAGCCATAGGCCATATAGTGGCGATTAGATACATTAGAATAGAGATAGAATTCAGTACATTAACTAACCTATAATATAGTGGGTGGTTGTCTCTATATATTAAGGTTGGCTAGCAAACCCTAATAAATTCAAATATCTAGAAGTAACATTAATTTAATTGTATCATCCTCCAAAAAAATTAAGAAATTAAATCATCATAATTAATTCATCTGAAAATATAGTTTTTTTTATTCAGACTTCAGAGCAGTAAGCTTCTTCAAGTCTGCATTCGTACCGCACTTGACTTACATATAACGTATCAAAGTATTGCATTACCTGAAATGAGTCACTTAATAAAATCATTCTGAACCACTTAATAAAGCTGGTTCATAATAGTTATGAATAATTCAATATGATAATACTGCACTACTGGCAGAATGTCGATACTACTATAAACAGGAAAACATTGCTATGTATGGGTTTAGTTAGACCCAAACCAACGAATGCAGCTAATTCTATCCCCTATGTAATTCCTTTTGTGGAAAAAGTGACAGGAAAATCATCCGTATATAGTTCTATCTTATTTTATTGTTTTTTGTGGTTTGCGCCCGTGAAATCGCCAATCGGGCCCAATGGAAGACCAGCGCTGGTTCTTGTCAACCAGCACATGCTGAATTGGGTCCGTTTGTGGCGAGCAGAATTTTTAATTATTGTTATTTCCTTTTTTATATATATTATTTTATTCTATCTGCTAGTCACAATAAAGTTTTCTTTTTTTCTTTCTATCTTTGTTTGCGGCGATATAAATAAAAGAGAAGAAAATAACGCTCTTGTTCCAGCTATAGCCCTTTTTTTTCGTTTCCTACCTTGACATAGAACTGTTAGAAGTATGCCTCCATGTTTCCGTGGTTCACGGAAATGCAGAGTGATGGCACATCGTCAGTTTTTTTGTGAGTAGGAGTCTCAAATACCCAGTCTGCCTCCCCGTGGTAGACTGAGACCCATGATGGGATTTCCTGACATAAAAGAAGGTGTTGCCTCGATGTTGCCGCGTGTTCTGTGCATAATAAACTCCATACACCTTCCTACAATCTTTAGCCCATTTTCACATCATAGGAGGGCGAATTTCATAAATTCTTTCACCCCTAAAGCCAAGAGTAAAATCAGTTTATAAACTTAATTCATAGTACTCGAGATGGTGTGATGATTAAATCAGTAAGGCTGTAACGTGTAGGCTGTAATGCAACCGTCATTCCTGCTCTGCAGCCCGATTCTCAGTGGTCAATCATAGTGGTCATATTTTAAGTCCAGAGAATACTCATAAGGCTATCTATCAGTCGAAACCCCGTTGAAAACGGTCTAGTAGTTTTTACGTGATAATCAAAGAAACACAAATCTCTAAACAAAATAACCCCGTGCATATCTAAATCCTATCAAGAGCCCGTAAGACTGAAAATTACGGAGAATTTATGAGTTAGTAAATTAGTCAGTCAGTGGTATTTCGATTGATATTTGATGTAGAAAATGAATATCACAGTCAGATAGGGCATACGAAAAATATATCCAATTAATGTTAGATCTTATTGTGTTAGTGAAAGGTAGCGGGCGGCGGCCCGCGCAACTGTAGTAGGTAACTATCCTACTAATATTATACTAGGTGATACAAAATGGGTATACTATTTTTTTTGCAACTTAACTTTGTAAATCTCAAACTATCGGCTTTGTGGGACAGTTGAAGTACTAAAGGTTTTGTAGACTTGTGAAATCGGTCAACAGCTGTATTCCTATAACACCTTTTGTTTTTCAAGTTCCCTCCAAAGCTGATGGTTTTAGAATTACAAAGTTAAGTTTTGAAAAAAAAAGTATACCCATTATGTGTCACCTTGTAAATCCTACTAATATTATAAATGCGAAAGTTTGTGAGTGTGGATGTATGTATGTATGTATGTTTGTTACTCCTTCACGCAAAAACTACTGAACGGATTTGGATGAAATTTGGAACACAGATAGATTATAACCGGTATTAACATATAGGATACTTTTTAACCCAATAATCCAATACTACGCGGATGAAGTCGCGGGGCACAGCTAGTTACAAATAAATGACAACGAATATTAATTTTAGGAATGGGTATTAATTATTACAGGAATATATAACTTTTCCTGTTTGTCTCGTATTTAATTCCTATACCTATACTAATTCAAAATAGTAAAGAGTGATTCGAGCAGAAACTTTTCTCCCTATGAATAACAACAAAATACGAGTATATTATCACCCGGCAAACGTTGTTCTGCCATATAAATGATTTCTAGGTATGAAAAATAGATGTTACCGATTCTCAGACCTACCCAATATGCACACAAAATTTCATGAAAATCGGTCGAGCCATTTCGGAGGAGTTTGGCAACAAACACCGCAACACGAGAATTTTATACATATACTAGCGGCCCGCCCCGGCTTCGCACGGGTACATTACGGTTACATTATTGGAGTTTTAGTAAGGATCCCTAAATTTTTAAAAATATAATATAGCCTATGTCACCCGGTGATAGTGTAGCTTCCCAACAGTGAAAGAATTTTTCAAATCGGTTCAGTAGTTTCGGAGCCTATTCATTACAATCAAACAGACAAAGTTTTCCTCTTTATAATATTAGTATGATTAGAAGATTTTAAAACATACACATTTTATAAATATTGTAGTAATTTTATAAATATTGTAGTAACGCAAGGTTTTTAACAAATTATTTAAATTCACACCGCTTCCTCGTTCACGATTTATCGTACCAAAGTTGTTAATTTATGCAACAAAATAGATAGGTTTACAAACAATTATTTTTTTTACACCATAAAAAACACAAAATTACCTTTTATTTAGCAACACGACAAGGTTGAATTTGCGAAACTGAACGGCAATATTGCAAAAAGATTTTGTGTACGAAAAAGTAGTAGGCGGGAGACAGTCCTGCACAGTAAATCAAGGCATCATTTACGAGGTAAATGCTTGTAGAAAAAAAGTTTTTGATATACATATCTACCGTTTAAGAGTGCACTATTTCCTTTGGTAAACTGCCATGGACGACATTGTTAAGTTGTTCTATATCTAATCTAGAATATCAATCGCGTTTACCTGGAATATCAAAAAGAAAACCTACCAAGTGGAATAACCTGATCCTTATTAAAACTAGACTCTAAAACTACGACTATAGTATTGAATTTGCGGTAATGGTCATCACAGCTTATCGCTATCTACTAACTACTATTGGATTACCACCATTCGGTCAACCAACTCTCTTATGGTAATCTCATCTAGATTTTATCAGCGGTTCTTTTCATATCGTCGACCGCTCTGTAGAAGCTGTACTGTCTATGTCCACCCCAGTAGCATACCTATGTATGTAACCAAGGGGCCTGGAACACTGTCCCACCTAGCTCTCTGGTAGCTAAGCCACTTCCCCCCCCTGCACCCTTTATCAGCTGTTAATAACAACCCCCATTATTTGTATCCGCTTCTCAGCGTCCGCCTCTATACATCAATGAAGCCTCCTTCATTGCGTTTCGGGTCATGTACGAATATTTTATGGATGTCTCAGTTCATGGGATTTGGGTTAATTCGATTGGCACATGAACTTTGCGAGGGTGACATCAATTCTGCAGACGACCAATTATATAACTTTCCTACTATTTTTGTCGCACTCTTCTTTTAAATCAGAAAGAGATATAGTCTTATCACGCCGACTTCTTAGGGCCACTATTATTATACAATCGATGTTATTGTACACGTCCACTTGGCCGTAGACGCACTTCCTAAATGATAAAAGTGCGTGTTCCATCCCGCTCATGTGATAGATTTTATAAATAAGATTGACAGTGACAGCATGCGTTCTCGAAGACCATACGAAAACGTAAAATGTGCCGTATAGATAGTTATCAAGATATACCTTTGTTTGGGATAATCTATGTATTGGCTATTATAATTATACCCAACTAGCTGTGCCCCGCGACTCCGTCCGCGTTCTGTTGAAATTTTTCCAGAATTTTCTTTACTATAAACCTCACGGAGCCCGAGACCTTTCCAACGAATGCAAAACCGTGGAAATCGGTTCGTGCGTTCTGGAGTTATAGCGTCAGGAAGGAAAACCCGACTTATTTTTATATAGTAGAATATACCTTTGTTTGGGATAATCTATGTATTGGCTGTTATAATTATACCCAACTAGCTGTGCCCCGCGACTCCGTCCGCGTTCTGTTGAAATTTTTCCAGAATTTTCTTTGCTATAAACCTCACGGAGCCCGAGACCTTTCCAACGAATGCAAAACCGTGGAAATCGGTTCGTGCGTTCTGGAGTTATAGCGTCAGGAAGAAAAACCCGACTTATTTTAATATAGTAGATTTAATGTTAAGTAAGCGTGATATTAATGAATTATACTGTCGATAGTTTCCCGGCATCGGCACCGGCCCCTTGTCTCAGATAGGAAGGAGGAAGGTCACATCCATTACCCGATGAGTCACTCCACTCCGAGCGCGCGGGGATATGCATGTGCATATTATGTTGAACAAAAGAATCGTATACTATTAGCTTTTGCCCACAACCTCGATAGTGTCGACAAGAGCGCCTACCTGGTCCAGCTATGGCTAAAATTCCATCCAAATGACACCTTAAGTACAAAAAATGTTTCTTCAAAATCAGTTAAGCCGTTTAGAAGGAGAAGCTATGCTATAATAGCTTTATTAATAAACTAGCGACCCGCCCCGGCTTCGCACGGATGCAATGCTGATATACTAAAGTGTTTCTCTACTATATTGTGCATGTATCTATACAAATAAATCATATTCGAGTATCTGTTTGTAATATTAAAATAACACATTTTGACTAAATGCATATGAAAGTACATACGCTACATATAACAAAAACGCGCTTTAAAACTTTTTTGTCTGTATGTTTGTTCCGGGTAATCTCCGAAACGGCTGGACCGATTTTGACGGGATTTTCACTGGTAGATAGCTAATTATATAAGGAGTAAATTACGCTAATTTTATTTAGAAAAACAAAAACCAAAAAGAATTATCACAAATGGTGCCTGTCGCGCGGGCTCAGAACGCGTGAGCTGGCTTTTGCGATAGGTATAATAAAACACGAAACATCGACTCGCAAAAAAGAAAAATGGCGAACATTTATTAGTTATATTAATTTTTTGTTAAGTGAAATTCCACGCGGACGAAGTCGCGGGCTTAGCTAGTTATACATATAAACCTTCCTCTTGAATCACTACCTATTATAAAAAACCGCATCAAAATCCGTTGCGTAGTTTTAAAGATCTAAGCATACATAGGGACAGAAAGCGGGAAGCGACTTTGTTTTATATTATGTAGTAATGAGGTAACTTTAATCTATGGGATATGTGTCTATAGGCAAAAGGCATCCCCCTAGCCTGCTCTATTCGCTCCCACATGCAGCCTCTCTTAACCAGGTTCTGCCAATTAAGCAGTAACCAATTGTTTAATATACTGGAAGCAATAGTTTAGTTGTCTAACAGTCTGTTAGGGGCGTCCATTAATTACGTGAGGCATTTTTGTTTAGTTGTCTAACAGTCTGTTAGGGGCGTCCAGTAATTACGTGAGGCATTTTTGAGAATATTCGACCCCCTCACCCCTTAGTGAGATATCGTAAGATTTTCTTCAACTCCCTCCCCCCTCTCCTAATCTCACGCGAGACTTTTAAAAATTTATGTTTTGTCTGTACACGTGTTGCATTATTGAGAAAAAAAAATAGGGAAACGGTTGACCCTAAGAGCGTTTTCACATTATCCGATCCGATATCGGTGTCGGATTTTACTTACCCCGATATCGGATCGGCGTCCGACACCGATATCGGATCGGATAATGTGAAAACGCTCTAAAGGCCATCCTTGCAACTTCCCGGTAATTCCATACTTAAGCGCTCAAAATTGCACTTGACCAAATTTTATTCTAGAAATAATTTTGCACGCAATTTTACACCGTTTTATGCTAGAACAATAATTACGTGCTATTTGCCAAGACCCCCCCTCCCCCCTAAGTGAGATTTGGAAAGATTTAGCATGATCCCCTCCGCCCCTAGAACACCTTACGCAATTAATAGACATCCCCTTAATGTGATGATGAACTTGTGATGGTGAACTGTGTTTGACTGCATATAAAAATACCAGGCTAAGAAACCAGGTTACTGATCTTATCACAAACCTCCCATACAGTTAATGTATTTTAACATTAGTTGACTCATGTGGGTAAAAGCTTGGCATGTTTTACTGGACTTAGAATATATGGGTTTTAAGATAGAAGACAGTTGTTTTTAACCATCCTAGTGACTTTCTTTCCTGCTTTTCAAGTTGATTGAAAATGTTTGGGTGATAAAAATGGTACTTGATTAACTTTTTTTAGGCCAGGTGCCTAACTTAATTAACCGCTGGCATCTCGATCGAGTCGCAATACGTGAAAACTGACGTATCGCGTATCTGGGTACTTCAGTTTTGTAAGATTATCTATAGGAAAACAGGCGTATCGCGTACGTCAAATTTGACACTTTCTATTGAAATCTGACAAAACGGTCGTATTCAAATACGCGATACGTCTGTTTTGTCGTATTTCCAGTCGATCGAGATGCCAGTGGTTAACACAGATGGGCCCCTGGTCTATTAAAAACAGGCTTGCATGACCACATTTTGTGTAATACAAATATAAATTTTTAGAGGCTATTCAAATAAAAAAAATACATTTTAGACACTGGTACTGATTCTGTGGATGCACAATCTAAACTTAGGTAAGGAGTATATTGCCCTTTTCCCCATGTTTTTTTATAATATAACAAAGTCGCCAAACAATCATAGGACCCACTAGATGTTAAGCAGTTACTAGGACCTATAGACAGATGCATGTGACACTAAAGGCATTGACAGATAGAGGGTAGGGGAGAGATATGGGGCACACGTCTCTCACACTCATTGCACAAAATTCGGCTATAATAACTACTTTACTGATCTTCTGTGACGGTGGTGTTACGTCAGTCCCGGTCGCCCTTACATGAGCTGTAGGCAACTGGCTACAGGCACAGGGCAAACTTGTGTCAAATTTTATTTATTCTTAATTATAAATAATTAAAATGAAATATAGGAAGTATGTCTATCAATAAATCATCTGAATCTTGTTTATCTGCTAGTCTTTCCCCCTATCCTGCTGCAATTTAAAGTATTGATAACATTTTCTTATCAGAATTAGTCTATACTGTAAGAAATCTAAATAAATAAAACTATAACAACAACATCATAACCTTAAGGCATACTATATAAGGCTGTTAGTTGATTATCACCTGCACTAATATTATTATAAAGAGGTATAGTAATATGTATGTAGAAGGAAAGTAATCTGCGGAACTACTGATCCGATTCAGAAAATTCTTTCACAGATAGAAAGCTACACCATGTCCGAGTGGCTTAGGCTATTCATAAACAATGCGCGTAAAAGCGCAGGGTGCTCATGTGTAAATAAAAGCGAAACAATGAGATCTACTTATGTACCTATCTCTACTTATCTATCTCTGAATCTATCATGGGCATGGACTTCATTTCAGCATGCTTGGTCTTTTTGGCTTTCTGCGCGTACGGATTCATGGGGATCAGCTAGTCGTTTATGCATAAGTATAACAAATACACAGGATAAAGAACACAGTTAACTTGGATGTTATTTACATCACCAACATTAAATCCGTCATAAGACTACTTAGATTCTGTGGCGAACAGATCAGACTCTGAAAAATATCAAATACGATAGGACATACATCATCAAAAGTCCTATAATTCAACGACCCAAGATAAAGCCGTGGGCGCCCTGTGGTAGATATATAATTGTGATGCCGTTAATCCTCCAGTGCTCTTCAATTGTAATTTTTTTTAACTTAAGATCAATGAATATACTATAAAACTTACCGTAAATCTCCTTGATTTCGTTGTCGTTAGCAATATTATCACAATGAACGCACAAAATAAATACAACAAAAATGGCTCCTAGCGTGCAATGAATATACATCTTAACGAACACAATACGCACGTAATTAACGTGCGTAAATAACTTAAACTGTATTTAGAAAACACATTTTCTCTTCGCTATCGGATAACAGCGGAAATAATCTCAGTAACGAGCCATTTAATTCTTCTCAAATTGTCCCAATCAAGCTAGCTGCCATCGAGCAAGGCCCCGCCGTCTGTCATTGTCGTTGTAGCTGTCATTATGGTATACAAAATTCTCTGTGGTCATCAGTCAATAAACAAAAAATGTTACCATATATTTATTACAATAACTACTGATCAATCTATTATTCCCAAATACCATGTAATATTTTAATAAAAATACCTTAGCGTGGTGAGCCTCAGCGACACCAATTGGTGTCTTAACGCCCGTACCGTTGAGCCTCGCCGACACCAATTGGTGTCGGCTGGACAAGCATTCAATTGCATTCAATATTCAATTTTCTAGTTAGATATTATGATGTATTTTGGCTTGAAACAAATTGGTTCTGATGTGGCATGATTTTCCACAACCGTAATTAGCTATAAAATAAATATCGTGGCTTGTGATCGGCCAGAAATCAAGTTTCATTTTTCAGTCATTTCGCGCGCGTAACATTTTCACGGCCTCCAGCTAGTGACTCTCTTTTAGTGTGAATTTGTGTTTTTTTACCGGTAAGTGGCTTTATTTTCATTATAAGTGTTTATTTCAAGTACTCAGATATTAGTTTTGATAAAACAATGCCAGAAAACGTGTTTTTTGAACTAACAATTCTAATGTTGTAGGAGTTCGGCAGAAATTCTGCCACACTGAATGTTTTTTTATTGTGTTGCTACAAATTAGTGGCCTTATGATGTACATAATAGCGTAATAAATAGTTATTATTCATATTTCCAATAATATTTGGTAGATTTCAACAGTTTTGTGTACAAATATCCAATTCCAATTTAAAGTTTATGTTTATAATTATAAGGTTATCAAAAGTAAGTAATGGACTTTTTGTTATCTATTTGACAGTTCCTAAAGTCAATAGTGACATTTCCGCGTATGTCAGCCATTGTATTGAGCTAACCCAGTAGTGCGTGGTCATGTCGATAAAATTATCGATAAACGATTATTTTGATTTTCGGATTTATTTGAATAGTAACGTAATCTATACAAATAAATAAAATTGGAGTGTGTGTTTGTAATATCAAAATAAGACCTTTTCACTAAATGTATATGTACATACGACACCTATAGCAAAAACGCAATTAAAAAAACAAAAACTGGTGTTTGTACCGGGTAATCTCCGAAACGGCTGGACCGATTTTGACGGGACTTTCACTGGCAGATAGCTGACGTTATAAGCAGTAACTTAGGCTACTTTTATGTTAGAAAAACAAAATTTAAAAAAATGGGTCCTGTTGCGCGGGCTCATAACGCGCGAGCGGGCTTTTTTGTTAAGTTAAATTCCACGCGGACGAAGTCGCAGGCTCAGCTAGTGATTCAATAATATGTGGAAAAAAAACAATGACACCTACTACTATTTATATTTTCATTACTGTCTTTTATGTATTTTAGGAAATGGCCAATTGGAATGTGGGAGAACGCGTGGTGCCGGAGCACATTCTAAGCCTTCTAGCGGACTCGCGACTCGGAGGGCAGTGACGTCGAGGAACCCTAGTACCTCGACGTCGAGGCGGTATATTTTGAATACCTGGAGGAGGCGGAGGAGTACGAGTTGGCTCCACCAGGTCAAAATGTAAGTATATTTGAATAGTTTAGTATTTTTGTGCTTTTATTTATTACTTTTGAATTATTGTGTAAACTAATTGCTAATTGTGTTTATTATTTCAGATCGCCCTACATTTACTTTTTTATTTTACAGATCCGCCTCCACCTCCTTGGCGCGAGGTTCGCCAGGTCCTTCCAGCTCTGCCCCCCGCGAGTCAACACTAGGGCTTGCAAATAATCGATGATCTTAGATATTCGAATATTAGACATTTTTAAGGTGGTATTCGAATTATTCAAATAGTAGCAAAAATGAATATATATGTAATTTTTTGTGAATATTGTTGTTTATTTATTATAATAATAACTTTAACATGATAAGTGAATAATACCTTGTATATTTTTTAACTTTATACGAAAAAAGCACGGAAATAAATGAAATTATGTTTATTTTATTGAATTTAAGTAAAAATTTCAAGTCACAGACAACTTTGTTAGGCACTAGCTTCTGCCCGCGACCGAATACCCCGAATATTCGGCCATTCTCAGTATTCGAATAATAAGGGAGGCTTTATTCGAATACTGAATGTGTAAAATGTATAGGTACATTTGTGCAAATATGTGAGCATATAAACTTTTACACACTTACAAACATTTTTAGCGGTTCAAAATTCGAAATACATTAGATTTTTAAATAAACTGCCATATTGCCCCTAAGTGCAAAAATCGTTTCTTATTGCCTAGGTACCTAAGTTATAAAATATACCTATAGTCCAAATTTTGTGTTCGATGAGTCAGTCAATCAGGATAATTCAATATGAAGAGGGCTTATATATTAGTAAATACAGTCGCGGACTGAAAATGTTTAGCAGATTTCAACTTCGATTCCATCTCAAATCAAACTGTGAGCAATAGGATCTAAGATGTTATATCAACAAACATATTACAGTTTATGAACTGGTCTACTCATGCACGTCATTTAGAAAGGTAGGTCAAGCCGTTTCGGAGGAGAACAATTACGAACTCACGCACACCGAAGTTTCATATAAGAATTAAAAAAAAGTTTAATCGTCATTTACACCTAAGCCGTTCGTTGGAGAAAATAGGTAACCTGAAAGAAAACCTTATATTTTTGTTCATATTATACAAATTAACAAAAAATATAATATTATCACGAAAAAATACACAGAAAATCGTCTAATTCTTAACTACATAGCGTCTTCAATCGCCTTTAGCATTTAGATTGACATTTTAAACTACTCCATGGTCGATATATTAGTAGTAGATGCAGGAATAACTAATGACATTGTACCATCAATGATAAACTATTATATTTGTCAATAAATATTAGCTAAAATATGATCATCAAAAATGTATAATATTATAAATCGAATTGTCGAATATTCGAATAAAGCCTCCCTTTTATTATTGGAATACTGAAAATGCAAGCCCTAGTACGCAAAACAAATACTTTTATAAATGTACAAAATAATGTATTCATTAGTAGGTTCAGAAACGCTCTTTCGTACAGTCAGCTTATCGACAAGTATCGTAGCGGCGCGCCCCCCATCACTACGGAGTGTATGAGTGTGTGCGTGATCGACATCAAAACATCAAAACCATAACAAAAAAAGGGTCACCTTAGAAGGGCCATATCATTGTTTATTTCTATAAAACGTCAGCAAGAGTGTATTACATTAGAAGAGCTATATTGTTTTGATTTATGTTTTACATTTTGCAAGTTCCAATAACGTGTGATAATGGAAAATAACAGCTGGCAAAAATATGATTTGATTTGTTCTCTTGTGCCAGAAATCAAGGAAGTTCGTGAATAAAAGTGGTATATTTTTACAAATCATGCATGGAAATTAGATAATAAATGTTTGCAGAGTATTCTAATAATATTTTCTCTTATACACAAAACGTCAAGACTTTGATTACGATATAAACATTCATGCGTTGAACTACGCAATTGCATATGCGCGGCTGCGCGCACTGTGTACTATGAGTTCGATTATTATAAATCTCTTCAATAAGATATGTAAAAAAATGCTGTTGTTTGATTACTTGTATGTACATTCATTATAATAAATCCAAAATTTCGTGTCAATTAGTACAGTGATTATTTCAGAAACCTACATAATACAACAAAAATGCAATTTTATCCCGTACACTGACTTCAACCGATGATTTATAATTCATGAGTTGTAATCAAATGATTGGTTATTCTGTAACATAAAGCCTATTTGTTCAAGAAACTAAAACAGTCATCAGAAAGACGATAGTGGCAATAGAATTTGAATAAGAGGGTATTTTACGAGTCATGACATTTACCACCGCGGGCAGGCAAAGTGACAGCGAGGCTTGACAGATTGAGCGTATTATGACGTTGGAGCGGGAGTGGTTAGTAATAAAATAAATATCGTCAGACTAAACACAACAACTGTATGGCTCGAAACTAGGCAACGCTAAGACACAGAGTTATAATTACTTATCATCAAGTACACAACGACAAGAACAAGACCATAGATATAGAATGTCTCTGATTTCAAGAACATAATTGCCAATAAGAAATAAAGACAAAGAATAAGAAGAAACAGAAACAAACACTGGCAACACAGCTTTAGGAAAATTGTTTGTTCGGTTCGGCGTTGGGTGTCAGCCGCTTTGTAATTTTATGTGATAATTATAGAAATAATCAGTGCTATCATTGTACATTGTGACTACAAAATGGTTTAATAATCGTGCGATGACTTTGATATCGCATTATTGCGTGTATTGTGTGTAAAAACAGGGTGCTTCCGCCATGACAATGGCTCGCGCTGTTGGAAAGTATCAAGCGGCGCTGGCTCTGTTTCTGTGTATGGGATTGTGGTATCCAATTTTAGGTGAGTTTAAAACGATTATTTATTATAGTCATCTTGAAACCCTGCCCTCTCAGAGGTAAGGTTGCTAGTTGTTGTAAAAAACATGGTATGTATAGGTTTCGCCGCTATACGCGCAATTTTTATTTCAATTGAAGTGTTTCCTTCAAATTTGCGGTCAACGGATATGATTATGCATAGCAATGAGACTATTCCTGTTTATCATGTCCACACAATTATTGATAAAAATTGTCCTGTTACAAGTTGAAACATTGGTAAAATGCTGGTCATATTGGCTTATAAATGATTTATGCATCTGTGTCTATCTGTTTTACCAAGGCTAGATAGCCACTATTTCCACAAATAATTTAACAGGAATCTGTGTGAGTAAGTAATATAAAAATATTATACAGATAACAATTGGATGGACAAGCAGACACCTTACAAACACTTTGTTTATAAGTTATGGATATGATAGTTCAGACACAAGTTGCACACTTTGCTCAGTTCAAGCCTCTGAACAAATGTATATGAAAATGTTTGTTTTGGTAATTACAGACAACAAAATTAAATGTGTGATAACATATCAACAAAATTGTCTCCTGTGTAATAAGGAACAGATTGAGTGGATGCAGTAATTTATTGACTTGCATGCTAGCTTTTTAGGAGTTGCAGGACATGACAAAGCTATTTTGTTTTATTCTTATTAGTTAAAATTAAGAGATACACACAATTTCCAGAGGTTTTCATTGAAATTACAGTTAAAATTAAAGATAATCTGCCATGAAGTGTCTAAATGGATTTGATATTGATTTGATGACACTAGTGTTTAATGTTGAACTTAAATTTAATGATTGTCACTGCAACTGGTTGATCCAACTCTTGTGACAAAATCAAAGAAACATACCTATAATTAATTTCCTGAACTTGTTATCATATATGTTTTGATTTCTTCATACCTTGTTCCACTAAAATATTTTGTAGATCATATTTTATCATACCTTCAAATTTTAATCCCTTAGAAAATAATCTTATGGCAAAATAAATAAACATTGCCTGATATACAAACAAGGTACACTCTAGTAGATAGTGCTGGTGAACTGAACCAGCCAGGGGGGTATTCACAGTCGATGGAAATGACAGAAACCTGTTGTTTCCAACATCAGAAACCTTCCATCAGCTCTGTATAAGGGGACTAAGCTTAGTGTAGGAGCATACACAGCTGGTGTGTTTGTCTGACAAGGTTTAAATCAAACTATAGTCATACTCAATGCGGAATGTAATTTTAATAGAAAGGGTTTTAAATTATTTATCTAAATATATATAACTCAAAGGTGACTGACTGACTGACTGACTGACATAGTGATCTATCAACGCACAGCCCAAATCACTGGACGGATCGGGCTGAAATTTGGCATGCAGGTTATGACATAGGCATCCGCTAATAATTAGTTATAATTCATAATAATACTTCTTAACGTGAGCGAAGCCACGGGCAAAAGCTAGTTTATAAATAAGTTAACATATGTTTACACTAGCTGTGCCCCGCGACTTCATCCGCGTAGTATTGGATTATTGGGTTAAAAAGTATCCTATATGTTAATCCCGGTTATAATCTATCTGTGTTCCAAATTTCATCCAAATCCATTCAGTAGTTTTTGCGTGAAGGAGTAACAAACATACATACATACATACATTCATACATACATACATACATACATACATCCACACTCACAAACTTTCGCATTTATAATATTAGTAGGATTTTATATGTTATCTCTTACTTCTGCATCTGTAATAATATTATCAAGTCTCAAACACCAAAACAACTTTTATGACTACATTTTATAGAAAAAATCTAATTTAAATGATTTGCTGCTATATTTATCTATCAATATCTAAATGTTGTCATATAGGTATTGTCAGGGTAGCGCCAATAACAGATAAAGTGAGAAGTAGGAGGCTGGAATGGTTTGGACACGTGATGAGAAGGGATGAGAAGCATGTGACTAAACAAGTGATGAATATGAATGTGGATGGATACAGTGCGAGAGGAAGGCCCAAGAAAAGATGGATGGATTGTATTAAGAGTGATATGAACGAGGTTGGAGTGGATGTGAGTATGACGGTAAAGCACGATGTAAAGGTGGTGGGAAGGAAAAGACATACTGCGCCGACCCCAGATAATGGGAAAAGGTAAGGCAGATGATGATGATCTAAATCCTACTAATATTATAAATGCGAAAGTTTGTGAGTGTGGATGTATGTATGTATGTATGTATGAATGTATGTATGTATGTATGTTTGTTACTCCTTCACGCAAAAACTACTGAACGGATTTGGATGAAAATTGGAACACAGATAGATTATAACCTGGATTAACATATAGGATACTTTTTAACCCAATAATCCAATACTACGCGGATGAAGTCGCGGGGCACAGCTAGTGTTGTCATATAAGGTAAATGGGCGATAGTTGCGTCTTACCATCTGTGTGGTCTGTCTGTCAGTGTGCTTACCTAGGCAATAAAAAAGAAAAAGATTTTTATTAAAATCTAATCCAGATGCCTGCACAGAGAATAGGCAGTCTTTATTTTTAATAGCTGACAGTTGGCTGCTATACCCCTTTAATGTAGCTTCATGAATGAGGCATTAAGAGCTTGAAGAGCCAGCCTTTGCTTCTACGTTTGATGAAGAAAGCATGGATTACATATTAGTACCATGCAGCATATTGTACTTCTAGTTCTGTTTTTAACCCCCGACGAAAAAAGTGGGGTGTTATAAGTTTAACATGTGTATCTGTGTGTCTGTCTGTGGCATCGTAGCGTCCAAGCAGATGAACCGATATACTTTTTTTTAGATAGCTATTCAGACGAGAGTATTCTTAGCTATGTTTCATGAAAATCGGTTCAGCTGTTTGAAAATTATCAGCTCTTTTGTTGTTTAAAAACCTGCTGCATCGGGGTTTTCAGTTATTGACATAAACGATTCAAGCTAATGTCACATCTGTATTTTTTTGGTTTGTGCAGCTCAAGAAGTCCTAGAGTTCGTACCCACAAAGCCGGTCGGTGATTTGGGGGGCACAGCCAACATCAGTTGCGTTGCCGTCGGTGAAAATGTGAGCTTTGAATGGAAATTCTTAGACGCCACTCTTAACAACACTGATCGGTGAGTTTATTTATAACAACAATAATTATAATTATTTGCATATTAAGGTATATTCAATGAATTAAGTCAACTACATACATTGTATGTACACCTAAGAGAAACATAAATGTATGTAATTGTTATTGGCTGGCTCAAACATTGCGATACTGAGACAATATTACAGTAAACTGTAAACTAAATGAGCACCCAACAATAAATATTTTTGCTGTAAAAATATTTTATATAGGAACACAGACCAATAAGGCAAGATACCGCTTATGTCCACTGTTGTATGAGAATGCAAATTCAAAAGTTTGCGGAGTATTGGAATAAACAACAATGTTTCATTGATCATGCCTAAAATGGACTAATCAAAATGTCAGCTGCATTCATACATGTGCAGTGGCAATACATAATATTTTAGTCTAGCAGAGGTGCCCGGCTTGTAGCGTCTGTTGCTTATTGGTCTGTGTATAAAAATAAAATAACCTATACTATACTAGGTGATACAAAATGGGTATACTATTTTTTTTGCAACTTAACTTTGTAAATCTCAAACTATCGGCTTTGTGGGACAGTTGAAGTACTAAAGGTTTTGTAGACTTGTGAAATCGGTCAACAGCTGTATTCCTCCACACATAACACACATAGCACACATTGAGGCGTTTGTTTAAGTTATATTATTTTACGTATTTGGTTAAAAGGCTAATAATTTAACTACCTACCCCTGTTTCTCCTATATTGTTGTTTACTTGCTCCTTATATCAAAAAGTGCTAATATCTCAGTATAATTCAAATACAACTGATCTTGTTCCATCCGTGGGTGGGGACCTGGTAATCTGTAATACAGGTATTTTCATGCCTACCTCAGACACCAGCTCCTCACATATTCTAGACTATGCACATACCTGTATTTAAATAGATATAAGTAAGATTCTAATAATGTAAGGTCTATTTTTGTGAGGAGAAATAAATAAATATTATTATTATTATTCCTATAACACCTTTTGTTTTTCAAGTTCCCTCCAAAGCTGATGGTTTTAGAATTACAAAGTTAAGTTTTGAAAAAAAAAGTATACCCATTATGTGTCACCTTGTATATTTATATAAACGAACACCTACCAGGGACTTATGTCTGAGAGCGAACTTGGAAATGTCATCCTAATGTCATCACAGTACATACAATAACAAAAACAATTAAATTCCATGTTAAGAGCATACTCAAGATTACTCTCAGACTTGAGATGGATTTATTTATATGGGCGTTGTCTAAACATAAGTGTTAATGTAAAATAGAGTTTGACGTAGGTTAATAAAGTACAATATCCAGATTCATATAGAAATCCATGATCAGAACAAACCTGAATAGATATTGGTTTCTAGGATAAACATAATAAGGAGCGAAGGTCAACTAGCGAAAGAGGACCTAGACGGTGGATTTAAAAAAACTAGCATATCCACAGTAAAGATATCCAATGTAACTAGAGGAGACGCTGGGAACTACACGTGTGTTGCCAGCTCAGAAAATAAAACCAACACTACCGTTCTGGCCCTCGACCTTAGTTTCCCCACCACCTTGGTGGGTAACAATACTGTGGCATACTCTGCGAGACTTGAAGATGGACACAACATTACTATGGAATGTATATTTCAAGGTATGTCTTTTCTCAACTCAACCTACTTTTCAGTATGGCATTTCAGCATTGCCACTATGCACTTGACAAGTTTCCGAAACACATACGCTTGATAAGGTGTATAAGATTTACGATCGACCAATCCCAATCCGTTATTATTTTCGATAGATCAATCACAATGTTAGGCTTCGGCTCCCGTTATGTAAGCGGTAATATGTCATGCGAGCGGGGTGCCCGGCTATGCAGCGTTTACGGCTTATTGGTTTATGACTTATTCATTATTCTTTCAGTCTATGAAAACACTTCAGTAAAATGGTGGAAAAAAGACATTGAAAATACAATACTCTACGAAGATAAGAATCCAAGACGGATAAATGAGAAAGAAGTTATGAGTACATACACCCTTCGCATCCACAGAACCGAAGACAACGGCACGTACTACTGCGAGACACGAAACTATACCGCCTACCGCACTATATACGTTACAGTGTTTGCGCCCGCGCAAGTCATAATCGATCGTGTTATACCCGTGAACACCACGCAACTATACCTAAATTGGACGATAAACGCATTCAATTCAGCGATAAATTCTTACTCGCTCATGTTTCAAAACACAACCAATGGCCCGTTACTACTTTACCTGACTAGAATCGAGGTTAATGCGACGTCATTCCTCATTAATGATCTGCAGAAGTCAACGGAATACTCAGTAAGATTGACAGTGAACACTACGTATGGCGAGAGTAACTCCGCACTGGTTGGACCCGTGAAGACGTTGGACGAGGAACCCATATTTGTACCGAACATATCTATAAATGGTTTCTCTGCTACGTCGGTGACGATCGGCTGGGCGGCGCCGCCTGAGGAGATCGCGAACCTGACCCACTATTATATATTGAAAGCAACATTGAAAGGATCCAATAACGAGTCGAGGACCGCATATCACTCGAGGGACGGCAGGGACCTACCGTACATGTTTGACAATTTGGAACCACACAGTACCTACATTTTTCAGGTTAGTTCAACGACCGCTCGGCTCAGTGCACCGGCTGGTTGCGGGTTTGATACCCATTGGGGGCAAATTTCGGAAATGACTTTTGCGTAATCTGCCCTCGAATCTAAGGCGTTATTAGCCTAGTGGTTAGGGGCTAACCTCGTTGCTGAGAGGTTCCGGGTTCGATTACCATCCCGGCCAGTAAGCTATTGACGTGAGCCCACTCCTAACACAAGCAATTAGCTTAGCTAGAGGGACTAACAGGAATACTAGTCATGTGATAAATTAACATTCCTAGTAATCTTTAAAAATAAATAAAGAATTTCCGTAGTCCACTAACAGCTCGCCCACCCGTGCCCACCGATTTCTAGTAGAGCCCACCCGTGTCCGACCGAGTTTTTAGTTGTACAAACAGATGGTGTGTTAATCAAGTGATATTTATTTTAGTTTTTTTTCTATTTTAATAGAGTCTATTACATTCATGCCTTCTATTACATTGGGACTAAAATACCATCGCCCAGATATGGGTCCATTGTGCAGCACTGGCCACCCTCTATGGATAATATACTTAACCATGGTCATTTATAAAATTCTTGCCATGTCAGGTTCAAGCCTGTTCCGAATACACGAAGACCTGCGGCCCCTGGTCCAAGGAGATGGAGGCGGCGACCCTGGACGGCACTCCAGGGATGCCAACCAACTTGCTAGCCTCCTGCAGCACCAGCTACTTGAATGTCACATGGGGGCCGCCGGCAAAGGCCAATGCTGAAATAAAGGGATACACTGTAAGTAACCTAATCTATAGTCCAATTTTGACGACCGCTTGGCGCAGTGGTTTGAACGTAGGCCGCTCGGCTCACTCCACCGGGTAATTGAGGGTTCAATTCCCGCCAGGGCAAATTTCGGAAATGGCCTTTCGTAATTTGCTCAGGTCTGGGTGTCACTGGGATCGCCCCCAATCCATTGTAAGGTACCCATTGTACAAGCGTTGCTTAGCTTGGGACTATATAGTTGGTGTGTCAGTCTGGCGATATATATTTCACATACGAAATCCCGTAGACGCAGCGTTGTATTCGCATGTCGTTGATAGAATTTACGGTGTGTCCAATATAGTATAGATTTTTTCCATGGCACTAATAATCATACTAATATTATAAAGAGGAAAACTTTGTTTGTTTGATTGTAATGAATAGGCTCCGAAACTACTGAACCGATTTGAAAAATTATTTCACTGTTGGGAAGCTACATATCCCCGGGTGACATAGGCTATAATATATTTTAAAAAAAATTGGGATCCTTACTAAAACTCGAATAATGTAACCGCAATGTACCCGTGCGAAGGCGGGGCGGGCCGCTAGTGTTGAATATACTGTATGTCTACTCTGATTGTTCTTATCGAATGAACTGTGGCCGACTCTAGTGTTGGCGGTTTTCAGGCCGCCCGAACGCCTCCGACACGGCTTAACGACCGTGTTAGCCGGAACCGAGCTTAATGTGCCCTGGGTATATGGGATGTCAATTAATGAAAGACAGCTACAGGCAGTTGGCTTGTTTGCAAATGATTGCGTCTATGTATTAAGCACACGTCTATCTATTTCGTATCAAGCACACAAATGCTCAAGTTTAAAAAAAATCTGTGTTTGATGTTAACACCTTGCTACCTATTGTGTGTTTTTTATTCCCATCACTCCTACTCGTGAATATTTATTCTTCCTCTTCCTTTAAAAATACGGCCCACCCAGCTTAATAGGTATTTCGCCAGTGTCAAGTAACAAATACATTTAATCCTACTAATTTTATAAATGCGAAAGTTTGTGAGTGTGGATGTATGTATGTTTGTTACTCCTTCACGCAAAAACTACTGAACGGATTTGGATGAAATTTGGAACACAGATAGATTATAACCGGGATTAACATATAGGATACTTTTTAACCCAATAATCCAATACTATGCGGATGAAGTCGCGGGGCACAGCTAGTAACAATATAAAAAAATCTGACCGTCGACTTTGGAAAACCACAATGGATATTCCTATAAAAGTCTGAATCATAAATGTGACTATGACTCTTACACGGTTAAATATTGCCACCGATTACGAATCCGCACTGCAGTAACATGATAATGAGTAACCACACATTGCTTGCCATTTCATTTTGTAAACTAAAATTTATCCTTGTCTTCTTCCCTGAACATAGCTATTATTTAGTAAATATATAACTAATTAACCACTTCATGACTCAGATTTACATTTACGGACACGATTTCGGTTTGGACTTTAAACGTTTGTTTCAAATGTTATTGGTATTAGGGCCTCATATTGAAACACTAGTATTAAATGTTTAAGCGCACTTAGGTTTTCGAGACGTCGGTATCCGTGATGTTTCTGTATGACACGTCATAATTAAACAGTTCTCAAATTCGAACTCGCGCTCAAATGTCACGTAACTACGGCCCGTATTAATAAATCGATCTCAAGTCTGAGAGCGATCTTGGAGATGTCATTCTTATGTCATACCAGTACACAATGAAACGTCATAAGCGCACTTAAGACTGCTCTCAAACTTGAGATCGATTTATTAATACGAGCCTACGTTTTGGCATGGGATTCGTTTTCTGATTATGCCGGGGAATATTTCAATTTCCCGAGATAAACATTATTGTAAATATCGAACCGAGCTATCACTGTGCCGAATTCCATTAATATTCAGTTTAGTAATGTCAGCGTGATGCGCGTTCAGACATAAGTAGGTATGTACTTGTAAAACCTTCGTTTGTTGTATTCATTATGATATCTATATATATATAACTCAAAGGTGACTGACTGACTGATCTATCAACGCACAGCCCAAACCACTGGACGGAACGGGCTGAAATTTGGCATGCAGGTAGATGTTATGACGTAGGCATCCGCTAAGAAAGGAATTTGATTAATTCCACCCCCAAGGGGATAAAATAGGGGATGAAAGTTTGTATGAAACTTTGTCAATTTTAAACCGAGCGGGCTGAGATTTTGCATGCATAAAGCTACTATGACGTAGACATCCCCTAAGAGAGTATTTTGCTTAATTCCACCCCCAAGGGGATAAAATAGGGGATGAAAGTTTGTATGAAAGTTTGTCAATTTTAAACCGAGCGAGCTGAGACTTTGTATGCATAAAGCTACTATGACGTAGACTACCCTAAGAAAGGAATTTGATTAATTCCACCCCCTAGGGGATAAAATAGGGGATGAAAGTTTGTATGAAACTTTGTCAATTTTAAACCGATCGGACTGAGACTTTTCATGCATAAAGCTACTATGACGTAGACATCCTCTAAGAAAGGATCTAAATTCCACGCGGACGAAGTCGCGGGCTCAGCTAGTTATAATATATATAGTGTGTGTATATTTCATAAATATATTTATTATAATGCCTTCCATTTGGCAATGGCCCCTATTGTAATATTATATCCTCCTAACACTTTTCCTCCAATGTTAATTCTCTCACAAAGAATAACTTTTTTAGACCAATGAAAATGATGAATAATAATAAATGGAGTCAAATGTATGTATATTACCATATATATCCGATCCGAAGCGCGTTGTAGTCCTATAAATATACTGGTATCTATACAATTTTTAAGAAATTCTACCCCAGAAGAATAACTGAGGTGGTTTAGGTTAGAGCTATGTTATTATGACCATCCAGTAATCCTACCCAGGCCGAATACCCTCGGTTAGTGTAGGCGGCATCTGGTGATATTTATATCATACTAATATTATAAAGAGGAAAACTTTGTTTGTTTGATTGTATTGAATAGGCTCTGAAACTACTGAACCGATTTGAAAAAATCTTGCACTGTTGGGAAGCTACACTATCCCCGAGTGACATAGGCTATATTATATTTTGAAAAAAAATTGGGATCCTTACTAAAACTCCAATAATGTAACCGTAATGTACCCGTGCGAAGCCGGGGCGGGCTGCTAGTTGTTATATAAATAGGTTAATAGAATTTAAAATGTAATCACTTAAGTACATTTGAAATGGTTTTATAGTAAAGTAGGTAGTTTACGAGGATTACCAATACCAATTATAATATAAAATACTTTCGAATATTATATTAATTATCAGGTAGGTATGACATGTACATTTGTATATATATTGTGAGCTCAGAAGAAAAGAATATGATAGACGGAGCGCGTAAAACTAGTGTGTGAAGCCGTCAAAAGAATTTACAAATAACATTAATCCAGATTCGACGTCCATCTATTCAGTATCCTTTTCGTCTGAGATTGTGAGATAATCGAACAATTTTTGTTTGCAGATGGAGATCGTCGGAACAGCTACGTACAGAAACCGCACCGGCAGCAACAAGACAGCCACGTGGGGGCCTTTCTCCAAATTTATGACCAACGACTCCAATAGCGTCAGGTAATAATACTTTATATTAATTATATTAATAAAATAGAAGTGTCTGTTTGTAATATTAAAATGATTGCTTTTTAGTAAATGCATATGAAGGTATATACATGTTGAAACAGAAAGGGTATACTTTTTTTTAGGAAAATTTAACTTTGATATTCTAAAACTATCAGCTTTGGAGGAAACTTGAAAACAAAAGGTATTAGAGGGATACAGCTGTTGACAAGGTTTTGTAGACTCGTGAAATCTGTAGTACTTCAACTGTCCGACTCGTGAAATCTGTCAACAGCTGGACTCCTATAACATCTTTTGTTTTTCAAGATTCCTCCAAAGCTGCTAGTTTTAGAATTTTTGAAAAAAATGAAAGTTTTGAAAAAAAGTGTCCCCTTTCTGTTTCAACCTGTATAAGCTGAGCCGAATGGTTAAGCGCACGCTGTGGAACACAATACGTGGGTTGAAATCCGGCACCTCAGAGATTCTCGGATTAAACGTGCGAGTCTTGTTACTAATTGGATATAGTTTTGCAAAATGGAATCAAGCCACATGCACTGCTGTAGACCAAAACCAACCTTGTATTAGTGGTTCTAGGTTGGTTTTAGTTTGCGGAAGTTTGTGTGGGTTGGTTCCATTTTCCATAACTACGGCCAATTAAGATCATCGCTTGCTGAACGGTGCGGGAAGACGTTGTGAGGACACCTTTATGTCTTTTAGTATACGTGTCAAGTTAGCCTACCTGCGTCGATTGAACTGAATCGCTACCCATTTAACACGGTATTCCGTTTGAATCTGCCTTAAGTTTGTTAGGCTGGCGCTGGACGACATTAAAATTAGTCTAGAGTCTAGACGGAGGGATTCAGGCCGTAATCCACCACGCTGGTCCAGTGCGGGTTGGCGGAATTCACGTGTCGTTCGAAATTTGGTTAGGTTTTCTAAGACATGCAGGTTTCCTCACAATGTTTTCCTTCACCGTAAGCAAGAGATAATCATATAGAAATTATGATTCGCACAACGATTTTGAAAAATCCAGGGTTTGAACCCAAGACGCGTGCTTAACGAATCGGCTATCACTGCTTCCTCCGGTATATGGTATGTTTGTCGCGTTGCACGCGCAGCACGGCGGTGCAGCCGCGCACGCAGTACACGGTGCGGCTGAGCGCGATGACGCGCACGCGGCGGCGCGGCGACGAGGCCAGGGCCACCTGCGAGACGCTGCCCGCGCCGCCCGACACGCCGCCCCGCCCCAGGTGGAGGAAGGTATGCCCATGCCTTATTAAACTTCTCTATATATTAATACGTGAAGGAAAAACTTCGTACCACTGCCTAATATCAACTGGGATGGGGTTGCCTTTTAGACAAAAAGTGTTATATGTTGCTCTTTATTCGCCAGTATAAGCCATATTTAATAGGTAGGTACAGTGAGCACGTATTTTGGTAATTCAAATAGCTCCAAGGTGTTAATTTTCCAAATAATCAACTGCAATATGCCGAAGAAGCTAAGGAACACAGTACACAGTCATACTTATCTTTGCGTCGCGACGCAAGCACTATAAAGAAGAAGAAAATAATAAACATACTATCAATTGTGTCATACCCGTCTCCACGACGCATGTGTCTCATGCTGCAGTCACACGTTACATTTTCCAGATCATGGTGGGAGATAAATATGTGTTCAAGCTGAATCTGCCGTGGATATCAGAGAGAAATGGACCCATCTGTTGCTACAGGTACGTGTTATAGTAAATTCACTCTAATCGCGGCGGCCGGCGTGGCATTTTGAACGTTATTTACTACTAGCTGTGCCCGCGACTTCGTCCGCGTGGAATTTAATTGACAAAGTTTCATACAAACTTTCAGCCCCTATTTTTCCCCTTGGGGGTAGAATTAATCAAAATCCTTTCTTAGCGGATGCCTACGTCATAACATCTACCTGCATGCCAAATTTCAGCCCGATCCGTCCAGTGGTTTGGGCTGTGCGTTGAAAGATCACTATGTCAGTCAGTCAGTCACCTTTGAGTTATATATATTTAGATTAAATAAGCTATTATCTACAATCTAACCTAACGAGCGCCTCTTTAGGTGTTTGTCGAGGCTCTTGCCCATTAGGCCCTGGGCGGAAACGACTATTGGTACAATGATAGCCGTGTCAAATATTGACAATTGTATTATGATTATGAATAATAGTGGGAAGCAAGTCAGTTGATTATAAGCATGGAAAGGCATCACACCAAATAAACTATCTTGTTATCTATCTGTTTTATTAATTATTATTTTGGTTTGTAAACAGTTTAATTGATTTAAAGTGTGAGTAGGCATGCACACGTCACTAAACTAGCGTTCTCATTTTATTTACATACCTGAGTGAGATTTGATTACTATTTACTTATTTAGTGACAATGGTGTTGCCTGGTCACATTATGTTGCTGTTCGTGAGAATGTACACCATCTTTTTAAAATCTTTTATTTAACTTGCAATGTATGTTTGTCCGGGTTGAACTGAATTTTAAATCAGTTATCTTTAACCGATTGAGCTGAAATTTGGTATACTCGCTTATTTTGGATGACAATACATGCTTAGCTATGCGACGTCATTCTTATTCCAATATGGCGGACTAGTTATTTTTTCTGCACTCACAGTATGTGTACAAAGAACAAAGAAATAAAAAAACTATTAAAAATTTTAAAGCTTATTTTTAAAAAGTTTTCTTTAACCAGTAATTTATATTCATTGAAAAGAGTAACGGTTGAGTTTTTTGCCGGATCTTCTCAGTGGAAGCAAGTAAAAACAAGTTTGAGTATGTTTGCATGTAGAGTGTACGTGGTCCGGCTGCCGGCGCACGCGAGCCTGCAGTCGCTGCGGCTGCCGAACAACATCCCCGTGTCGGACTACGCGCACGTGCACCAGCCCGGCGGCGCGCCCGCCGTCGGCGCGTACGTCACCGATGTCTTCTCTAAGTGAGTGCTATTTTTAACCCCCGACGAAAACAGAGGGGTGTGTTATAAGTTAAACGTGTGTATTTGTGTGTCTGTCTGATGCATCGTAGCGCCCAAACGGATGAACCCATTTTAATATTGTTTTATTTGTAGAAAGGTTTTCTCATCGAGAGTGTTCTTAGCTATGTTTCATGAAAATCGTTTCATTAGCATCTGTTGGCTACGGTAACTGTTTAAGGTGAAGGCGCCTTTCTAGCTCGCGAAATTCAAATATATTGAGTTCTTTTAGAAATTTTTCATAATCGGACAAAAATAAAAGACAAATTTTGTAATTCGCGAAAAAGACCGTGTGCAGTGCATTTATTAATACATTTATTTTACTCTAAATATTATCACGGTGGATATGATACTAGTAAATCACTAAATATACAAAAAAATCCAGATTATCTGGATAGCTGTCGTTCTTGAAATGTTTTAGAGTAAGTTGGATATATTAATAAATGCACTGCACACGGTCTTTTTCGCGAATTACAAAATGTGCCTTTTATTATTGTCAGATTTTGAAACATTTCTAAAAAACCTCAAAAAATTTGAACTTCGCGGGCTAGATGGGCGCTTTAGCCTTAACATTAAGCGACTCGTACGCTTGTTCGCCGGATTATGATCATGGTGTTATACAAAATAAAATGAGCTATAGTTAAATGGCAACACCTTGGCTCTATTACAGTTAAACATGACACTTGACAGTTCCCACAGAATCTCTATAATTTATATTTGTAATAATATAATAATTTAGCCCATTGGTCGTCTCACTCCGGGGGACGGGCCTTCACTCACTACGAGGGGGATTCAGGCCGTTACCACCCTGGCCCAGTGCGGGTAGGCGGATTTCATATGTCTTTCGAAAATTGTTTTTTTTTTTAAGACATGCCGGTTTTATCACGATGTTTTCCTTCACCGTAAACGAGCGATAATCATATTGTAATTATGATTCGCACATAGTATTCGAATAATCCAGAAGTGCGAGGCAGGTTTTGAATCCAGGGCGAAGATATTTGTAATGACGTCAGCCCAGTCAAGCCACATCTGGCGAATTGAAAATTGTTTTTTTCTAATTGCAGCGAGAATTTCCCACCGAACTCAGAACTGCTAATCGGCGACGGTGAGTCCAGGTTCAACTTAAGTGATCGCATGTTGAACATGAAGAGTTGCCAGCCGTGTCTCCTGAAGCCGAGCCACCGCGAGCCGCCGCCACCCCCCACCACCACCACCACCACCACCACGGAGGCGGATAGCTTGATGTTAGATGATATGAGCACCGATGACCCTGTCGATGAACAAAGGAGGGATAAGAGGAATGTGGATGATGTGTATGTATTTCGTTAGCATAGGTAATTTATGGATGTCGAAGGCCGCTTGGCGCAGTGGTTCGAGCGTAGGCCGCTCTGCTCACTGCACATGGTGGTTGCGGGTTCGATTCCCGCTGGAGTAAGTTGCGGAAATGGCCTTTTCGTAATTTGCCCTGGTCTGGGTGTCACAAACTTTCATCCCCTATTTTATCCCCTTGGGGGTAGAATTAATCAAAATCCTTTCTTAGCGGATGCCTACGTCATAACATCTACCTGCATGCGAAATTTCAGCCCGATCCGTCCAGTGGTTTGGGCTGTGCGTTGATAAATCACTATGTCAGTCAGCCAGTCAGTCAGTTAGTCAGTCAGTCAGTCAGTCACCTTTGAGTTATATATATATATATAGATTTATTATTAGCGGGTCGAACTATAGCTAAGAACCATCCTGGTGACAGCATAATGTTCAAAAACCACATCAAAATCGGTCAAGCTGTTTAGGAGGAGATGAAAAACATTATGGTTTTCGACACAGAATGAACTAGAAATTTGTACACTGGCCGCCCGAATGTTGGCAAGCCCTTCGGTGACACACTTGAACTCGAATATTATAACTGTTTTGTATCTCTTCTCTTGTTGGCCGTGGTATAATGTAATCGATTCTAATGTCGAGTCTAAAACAACATTTGATTTTTTCGTTATTTCAACGCGCAGACCAATGAGACAAGACACCGCCTGCCTTCATTATTGTATGCGAATGCAATCGTCAAACGTTGGTGCGGTATTGGAGAAGACAGAAATCTATCTTTGTTGTGTCAGTTCAAGGTCTAGCCGTGGATGGACCAATAAAAATGTCGGGTGCTAGTCAAATATGCGGGGGTGCCCGGCTATGCGGTGTCTATGGCTTATTGGTCTGTGTTTCAGCGGCACGTTTAAGAGGTTTTTGTTTATGTACAGTGACTACAGCAAGTATGCGACGATGATGAACAAGCAGGTCGAGGACCAGGCCAAAATAGTCGTGGAAGACGGATTTTTAGACTCCAACTCTAACTACACCTTATTCGTGGAACTTATCAGTAAGTTAACACCTGCAGTCTTACATTATATCCAAGGTGTAAGGGGCACCGTAATGTAAACTGATACCCATGGATTGAACTCATGATTCTGGACCCACCAGAGTTGGAGTTTTCCGTCGATATTGTCATAAATTATGCTCAATATATCAGCATTTTTAAATTGATTTAACAATCATGATCAATGAAATCATTATACAAATCAATCAATAAAATTAGTATTTTAGAAATAAAAGTAGCACGTAAATTAAAACTCAATGCGCACTCGAGCGTATGAAGCTTTAATTTACATTGCAGTAAAATATCTACGGAAAATTCCAACGTCGAGGGGTCCGGAATCATGAGTTGAATCCATGGTATAAGTTTTCGTTACGATGCCCCTTACACCATGTATACTATAATTACTATACCAGGTGAAACAAAAAGAATATACTATTTTTTGCATCTTTACTTTGTAAATCTAAAACTATCGGCTTTGTGGGACAGTTGAAGCACAATAGGTTTTGTAGACTTGTGAAACCTGTCAACAGCTGTATTCCTATAACACCTTTTGATTTTCAAGTTTCCTCCAAAGCTGATTGTTTTAGAATTACATAGTTAAGTTTTGAAAAAGAAAGTATACCCTTTCTGTTTCAATCAGTAGATGCCGTCGTTTACTGTAGCCAATTGACTACAGCTCTGGCTGGCTCTACCGGGGTAGTACCACCCTCTCACAGAAGGTCGGCGTAAAGTAGCTATTAAAGCTGCGTTTCGTACGATGGGTGACCAACCTCCCCGTTCATTTCACTCCCTGTCCCACTAAGCTTCAGGTCGATAACGTGCGAGCAATGCCTTGGGTATTGCAAGCATCTATAGGCTTCGATAGCTGCTTCACTTCAACCTTGGTGCTGCTGCCTTGGTTATTTAAAACAAAACCTGTCCAACCAAATTATGTGTTTATACTATTAGTTAAGACAACTGCCACTACATGGCGGTCTATTAAAATTATTTTGAGGACATTATTTTGTAAGGTTATTCAATATAATTTGATTTATATGCATCTATACTACTTATTTCGCTTGCTAAATTAAACCTTCAGTTGTAGACTTAAACATAGTTATCTTGTGAGTCCTGAGACCCTAGTGTGAGTTAATTTTCGCAATTGATACCTGAACGCGTTCGGCGTAAACTCTTAAAACCAATCGAAACGCCAAACAGTTATAACGCGGCTAAGCGCGTTTCGATTGTAAATGGTTACTCGGAATAGGCCCTCTAGACCCTTTATTGTACACAAACGCATTTGTAATTGTATTAATCTAATATACAAAATTCTCGCGTCGCGGTGTTTGTTGTCAAACTTCTTCATGAAAATTTGTGTGCATATCGGGTAGGTCTGAGAACAACTATTTTTCATAAATAAATAAATAAATATCGCCAGACAGACACACCAACTGTACGGTCCCAAACTAAGCAAAGCTTGTACTATGGGTACCGTACAATGGACTGGGGGCGATCCCAGTGACACCCACACCTGGGCAAATTACGAAAAGGCCATTTCCGAAATTTGCCCTGGCGGGAATCGAACCCGCAACCACCATGTGCAGTGAGCCGAGCGGCCTACGCTCGAACCACTGCGCCAAGCGGTCGTCAAACCCCTAGAAGACGGGACCACTTCTGTCGGGTCAGCTAGTATTTTATAATATTAATGTTTGCAGCCGGCCTAGAGAACGAAGACGTGATATACAGCGACTACACATCGGTGCTCAGGCCGGCGCCAAGTCCCACGGCGCCAGTTCCCTCGTCCATGATGGAGATCGCACTGCAGGTAACCAGCATTTTTTTATATTGCCAGACTGACACACCGACTGTATGGTTCCAAACTAAGCAATGATTGTACTATGGGTACCGTACAAAGGACTGGAGGCGATCCCAGTGACACCCAGACCAGGGCAAATTACGAAAAGGCCATTTCCGAAATTTGCCCCGGCGGGAATCGAACCCGCAACCACCATGTGCAGCAGTGAGCCGAGTCGAATATAATAATAATTTAGCCCTTTTGACGTCCCACTACTGGGCTCTGGCCTCCCCTCGACATGAGGAGGATTCAGGCTATAATCCACCACGCTGGTCCAGTGCGGGTTGGCAGATTGCACATGTCTTTCGAAAACTGGTTAGATCTTCTAAGACAATGCAGGTTTCCTCACGATTTTTTCCTTCACCGGCAAGTGATAATCATAATAGAAATTATGATTGGCACATAGATTTCGAAAAATCCAGAGGTGCGAGCCGGGGTTTGAACCCAAGACCCGGTGCCCGCAAGACGCGTTCATAACCAATCGGCTATCACTGCTCTATATTCATTCTATGTTATAATTATTATGATTTCCATTAGATTACATGCGCCGTTGCGGCTGTGATACTCCTACTAATGATAATATACTGCATCATGCAAACGCGGCGGTCGCGCAAGATGCCGCCGCACGCGCATCTCGAGATGGGCCCCTTACCGACGTTCCTAAGGTGAATTCGACTTTATATTGTTGCGACCTTGAAACTTTTTTGTCCAATATCTCGGAAGAATATTTCACAAACCAGTTTGAAACAATAGTACATTGTTATCCTAGGGATGAAAGTAACTTAAGACTTATTTTGTCCCTCGAACTATTGGCACCCGTCTCGGGACTAAAATAAGTCTTTCACCCGAGGTAAACACTGCTTTTCATTACGAATATAAGGAAAGTAAAAATAAAAACAGGAATTAGCTAAATAAATAATACAAGGAAGTATGAACAATACTCTACAACTCGAAAAAATAAATGAAGATCGGATTGCCGTCTAGTTTATTTTTTTCCGTTGGCCGGCCTGGTTCAATAGAAATGTGAAAATGGAACTAGGTTATTTTTAATAATCTGACAGCTGTCAGTTGAAAGTGATTATCCCTAAGCCTGAAAAGTATTACTTTCAACCCGCTCCTCAGGCAACTTCAGACCTACTTTCCGAGTTTGAGTAATGGAAAAATGCATTGTTATTCTAGATATACTCCATTGATTCATAAAGAAAAGTATAGAAAATTCGACAGAGGTTCAATGATTTTAAAGTGTAGGTATGTAGGATTATATTGGAATACTGTGCGACTGCTAAGTGATTTGGAACTCTACTTGTTGTGTGTAACTAGTGATACTAGTGTGCATTTGACAAGTTTGTGGAGAGCCTAAATAAACACTTTTTACACTTCAACGGCATTTAATTGTACATACCTCGTTTACGTAACAATATTTTTTACTGGACTGGACATTCCTTCGGTTCGTACCAAGCGTTTCGCTTCCACTTCTATTGTGCGAACGGCCAAGGAATGGAACACCTTGCCGGCGTCTTTGATCCCGGTTGACTATAACCTGGATGTTTTCGAGTCGAGAGGGAACAGGTAGCTTCTAGGCACTTGCCACAGAGACTATTAGGGCTAAAATACTGCAAACTAGTCAAAAAATTTAGTTTATGTACACCTAAAAAACTGTTTTTAAATTTTGAAAGCAAAGTTATTCCATTATACCTCCCGTACTTAAGAAAGGGGAGTAACGAAAAATGTTTACACACTTCCTCGATTGAGGTATTGTTTAGTAAGTATTTTAAAACTATTTAATGGTTTCTTTGACAGTTTTTCAATATTAATTTCCGTTTACGAAAAATTTAACTTCATTGTGGCCTTTTTTACTTAAGTAGCTAGATTCTTCCTTTAAATTAGAAGCACATTATAAATGGTTTACATTATAAATCAATGTCAGTAATTAAAAAAAAAAAAAGGTCTTAAATGAATGACATACTTATGCACCACCGTAGACCACATCGTCACTTACCATCAGGTGAGATTGTGGTCAAATACTTGCCTATAACGAAAAAAAAAAACTATTATCATCTATGGGACATAATATGATGACGTCTACCTAGCTATTACTAATTAAAAAATACCCTGATTCCACTGATCAGTAATGAGCTAAATTATATTTACATGGAGGTATAGCAGTCGGATTCTGTCGGAAAATAATCGATGTTTCATTGGATGTTCAGTCTTAACTATGATCTTTTAAAGTACATTCTCCGTCACCAGAACACTCGTAGGCGGGTTTTGCGGCAGGCAGCAGTTGACGTCAATGACGCCTCCCGTGAAGCCACCCATCGCTAAAGAGGACTTGCCCGAAGCGTACGCGGAGAGGCAGGCCGATTCAGACTACGAATTCCAGAAGGAATTTGAAGTAAGTCCTAAATCCATCATCTAGATATGAACATAAATATCGCCAGACTGCCACACCTACTGTATGGTCCCAATCTAAGCAACGTTTGTACTATGGGTACTGTACAATGGACGGGGGCGATCCCAGTGACACCCGGATCTGGGCAAATAACGAAAAGGTCATTTTCGAAATTTGCCCCGGTGGGAATCGAACCCGCAACCACCCGGTGCAGTGAACCGAGCGGCCTATGCTCGAACTACTGCGCCAAGCGGTCGTCCAGACGTCAGATGACGACAACGTCTGAACGTAGGCTTCTATGGACTTCCACACATCGCGGTACTTGGACTCCAGCATTCACCGCTACACTGGGATGCCTGTGACGTCACGATCCAGTTTCAAATGATTAATTACCAACCTTTTCCTAGACTTTTAAACGTTGTGATGTTCAGCCACTGGCTCTGGGCCAGCATGGTAGAGTATAGACCGAATTCTGCCCTAACCCTCCAGGAAGAGCCTTGAAGGTGCCAAAAGTCAGTTGAGTTTTCTGCTGGATTTTGATTGCCGGTTGTAGATTTAAGAAAAATAATAATGTAAAAATTTCAATTTGTAAGTGCCCCCCGTAGGGCTATATAACTTTGGTGTATTGTTATAGTTTTCTTGTTTTTATTTTAATGTTACTGTTACTGTTACTAACATATAACATAGTCAAGTAGGTGCATATGTGTGTTTAATCCACCCTGTACAAGTTTTCAACGTGGTACCGAGACTGCTTCACCGCAACGTCGCGCAATGCGTCTAGTTGTTGCAGATGCTACCCGAGTACTACACGGACCGCACCACTCACGCGTCCGAAGCTCGCGAGAACCAGCCCAAGAACAGGTACCCCGACATCAAGGCGTACGATCAGACCAGGGTCAAGCTGGCCCAGATCGACGGCATCACCGGCTCGGACTACATCAACGCCAATTACGTAATGGGATACCAGGTCAGTGGGGACCAGGATAGGACGATTTAACCCACAGGTAAAGATTTACATAGATAACGCAAGTATGACGATTTGTATTGAAACCCAGCGTGTCGAATTTTTAACACCTTCTGTGACGTCATTACTGACGGGAAATCCAAACCGATTCAAAGACACCGATGCCGCCGATACCCCTCCGCCCGCTACGATTCTCTCGAGTGATTATCTCGCTCATACTCATATTTTTTATATCTGGTCTCGCGCGGACTGTTAGTTAGCAGCGACCAACCTTGACGCTTGGTCGGGTTTTCGTACACGCGAAGTACATGCATTTACGTTATCTATGTAAATCTATATCTGTGATTTAACCCTTGGACGCTCCATCTTGCCTTCCTCTCGAATACTCCGCTAGTCACGCACCGAGAAACATTTCCAACTTAAACTCAAAATTGTTTTTATTCACGTAAGCCAACAAAGCATTTATGAATAGTCAGAATCTACTACCGGTTCGGAATGCTGCTTCCACTGAGAAGATCCGGCAAGAAACTCAATGGTTACTATTTTCAATTAATAAAAGATTGTGTACATTCTCGGGAACAGCAACAGAATATGAGCAGTCAACACCATTGTCACTAAATAAGTGAATAATTTAACCTTAGTGAGGCTGCCTGCTCTATCATCAAGCGCCGTCTAGCTAATTAGTTTTAGACAGTAACAGCGCTTTATGCTAGAATAGTGTAACAATATATACACCTCTCCCCGCAAAAGTTGGTTGAATGTTTTCATACTTTATGAAGTACGTCTCGCGTCCAGTGGTTAAATAGTCTCAAGTCGAGGTAATTTAAGAAATGATTGTCGTTTGTTTCTTGATTGCAGTTACATGCTTTGAGGTTTTTGAAAAGAGTGAATTGGAGTTGGTAGCTTGATAGTGATTTGTTAAGATTCACGGTCAAATACTGTAAAGTTTCTGCAATTTTAAGCAGATTTCAAATTTGAGTGGTCTACAGTAAAGTTAAAAGTTTGAAAAATGTTAAGCATATCTGCATTGCAAGATATACCTAATGTTTGTAGGTAGCTTCAAGGTCAAAGGTCATTGGAGATTTGAAATTCGAGGATTTGTAATCACATGATACAGCTCATATTTGCATGGTTAGTTTGAAGAAATACGTCAATTTGATACTTTGGTTAAAAGCAAAGGTAAATAGTAAATAGTTTAGGGCTCAAGGTCGTCTAGCAAAACATGACCTTGAATGTTAAAGATGTTTATTATTAGGTGAGTGGATTGCGACTATAACTGTTTTAAAGATCAGAGACGTTGTTTTAATAGCTCAAGATCAAAGTCGCATGGCAAACTTAAGTTCGACTTTTAGTTTTATTCAGCAACTTGGCAGTTCAAAGCGGAATAATGTTACCATACAAAATAGTGTTGGGATAGGAACGATTTTGCGTAAAGAACGAAAGAAAATAATTGTTTCATTTTAATAAAACTTTAACAAGTTCGTTTGGAATATAAAGAGAAAGGAGCGTGAGGATATTAATGTTCAAAATAATGAATTCCTCAGTTACAAAATGAAATAAAGAGTTTACATTTAAGTACATTATTAAGTTTTAGTCAATCTTGGCCTATGTCCAGCAGTGGACAAATATAGGCTGATGATTGATTGATTGATGTGAAATCCGCCAACCCGCACTGGGCCAGCGTGGTTGATTACGGCCTGAATCCCCCTCGTAATGAGGGGAGGCCCGTGCCTAGGGGTGGGACGTCAAAAAGGGATCAACTATTATTATATTAAGTTTAAAGTGTTGTTTTATTAAACACTTGTATCCCTCCACCTGTCAAGTTACAGAATAAAATGAAAGGTCGAAGTATAATGCTCACAGTAGTTCTCCTTAAACTTATATTTATAAACGGCTTTCTTCCTCTTGTGTGTTTCGAGGAATTCCTAAAGTTTGTTTGTCTGCCCCTATGCTTCCTAAGGACCCTTCGGAACCTAACCAGGTACTTGCTTGCTTGCATGTTTGCAGATTTAAGTGGACTCACAAATTGTACAGTAAATGTCCTCACAAATTGTATATTGATCGCCGCGAAAGCCGGATAAAAACCGTTTGTCACGGAGATAAGGTCTTAAATTACTTGAGCCGTTTTGCCGGCGATTAAGCTGCGTATGCTGAGATCTAGGCAATGCGGCACACTATAGTTAATAATTGTCAGCGGCCAAGTTGACGCAGATGTCACTAGCGTAAGCGGCAGCGCAGCTAAATGGTACAGATGTAGGCAGATTTTCTCAACTAGACTAATAAATAAATTTATTTATTTACACATAGTTATCGGTTAATAGCTTCCGCCAAAACACCAAAACGTCAAAAAATACAAATTAATTATTAACATACTAGCTGTGTCCCGCGACTTCATCCGCGTAGTATTTTAACTTAGCAAAAATTTCGGGATTATCGGGTTAAAAAGTATCCTATATGTTAATCCAGGTTATAAACTATCTGTGTTCCAAATCCGTTCAGTAGTTTTTGCGTGAAGGAGTAACAAACATACATACATCCACACTCACAAACTTTCGCATTTATAATATTAGTAGGATGCATTCAAAAACAAATACAATAGTCTAATAAATGACCCTAATTTGTCAGCAAATATATCAATGTCGTAGCACGTCTCCGAGCAAAATGCGCACGCACGGTAGGGACATTGCGGGCGCGGCGCGTACGCGCAAATTTAATGTCAGTGACATTTGTCATATAAGCATGTCTTCGCGCGAGCACGCTTCGCGCAGAATCTGTGCCGTCGTTACAATAAGCCGCAGAGCATGAGCATATGTCTGCGTTTCACGTACCCGAGTCGCAGCGTACGCGGCTCTGTACTTTTATATACCTGCGTTACAAAGTCTGCTCTGCCCTGCGCTGCGTGGAACTGCGTCGCCTAAGTCCCAGCATACGCTTACACTTAATGTTCCCAAACTCATGCAAGCTACTAGCGACTCTTAACGATGAACGTACTCCATCCAAAGGTTGTCTGGAAGAGATCTTAGCCTACGATAAGACCGACCAATGTGCACTTCTGTATATTAAGTTTATTGTTTGGTCAAATTCAAATTCTGGTGTACAATAATAAAGAGTTTTCTATTATATTCTACGAACTCTTAGAAGGTCTGCTCAACTGCTGCATGTCATAAGGTCTAATATTGTATGTGCGGTATAAAGTCCACTTATTTTCTGTGCTTTTCTTGTTTTCAATTCTGTCTGCGTTTGTGTTTTTTGTCGTCTAAACCGGCAGGGATATTCTCAGTAAATTTTAGTGATAGGAATATGTTACAAATATGTTTAAAATAATGAGTATATCGCCGTACAAATACATCAACTGGTACCGTTCAATACCGTTTGGTGGATACTATAGCACGGTCTACGAAAAACGATACGAAATGGTACTGGTCTTCGCGGTGTCGCCGTCATAAATTTGTGATGCATTCTGTGTCGGAAACTGTTATGCAAATTAAAAATAAATAAGGTGAAACTTTAAAAACTAGCTTGGTAACTAATTTAGTAAAGTTATCTATTAATTTTCGTATCGCATCTCGTTGGCTGTGGCCAAACATGCGTATCCCTAGAGTTTGGCTCATAACATCCCAATCACAATGTATGTATATCAGTTATTATTTTAATAATGTGCTATATTATGCAAGACGTCGTATTTAATGCTAAAGATGATGTCTTCACTACAAACAATAATAATTTTATTGTAAAAATCTTTTCTCTTCGTCTGAACAGCTGGTTGGGTGTTAATGTGAGCTGTTCAAAAGAGACCTATATTTAGCATTTACTATAGCGTCATATAAAGTATCGTGCATCATTGAAATAGGACTTGATGTGTGCGTGTGATCCCGACAGGAGCGCAAGCAGTTCATCTGCGCGCAAGGCCCCACAGACACGACCGTGAACGACTTCTGGCGCATGATATGGGAGCACGGGCTCGAGCTGATCGTGATGCTCACCAACCTGGAGGAGTACTCCAAGGTCAAGTGCTCGAAGTACTGGCCCGAGGAGCGCGCCAGCCGCGCCTTCGGCGGCATCACCGTCCACCACGTCGGGGAGAAACGGTACTAGAGTCAATATAAATATAAACGAACATAATTGGGGCTGAACTATTCTAAATGACAGTTAAATAAAAATCGACCCTTGCAGCGACGCAATAAAGTGCGATTCAGCTCGCACAGCGCTGCATGCCCAATTTATATTTACCAACAAAGGTATCTTTCTATTGCATAACTCTTTTACCTGTTCCAACGCGCGGCTACTTGTTGAGTAGATACGCAGATGCACTTGTAGCTTTATCTAAAGGTTCGGAGCGCGCCAGTTCTGTCGCCGAGTAGAAAAAATGAGACGCATGGCAGCTGCACCTATCCATCTTATAGCAGTATCCCTTGGTAAACTCCAAATAACTCACAACGTCAAGATCAATACTACTATCGATCGATAATACTCCAGTTCTATCACGCATGACGGGTTCCTTTGTTCTTATCGGCAACGGCATTCCCAGGTATTCGGATTACATTGTGAGGGAGCTGAGGATAACCAAACAAACCACAAACTCCGAGGGACAGCCCATTGTTGAGAACAATGGCATCGCAAAGAGGAATGGAGGTATGCAATTAAAGTATTTATCTTAATTATGTTAATAGAATAACCATGCAATCAATCTAAAAGTATCATCATCATCTGCCTTACCTTTTCCCATTATCTGGGGTCGGCGCAGTATGTATTTTCCTTCCATACATCGCGCTTTCCTGTCATACTCACATCCACTCCAACCTCGTTTATATCACTCTTAAACAATCTAAAAGTATGATATAAAATAATTATTATAATTAGTATTTCTAATGACTCTTTCTGGGCCCGGGCTTCTCCTCAATGCGAGGGGCATTCAAGCTATAACAGCTGGCCCAAGGTTGGCAGATTTCACTATTTTTAATAGTGTTCAAGATACACGTTTGTGGGAGATTATGGGGAAGTATATATTGCAAAACACGAATCATTTTATTAAAAAGAAATAGTAAATTGAAAATATATGTGCGAATCATATTTTTTATATAATGGGGAAACCTGCATGTATTAGATAAATCTAACCAATTTTCGCAAGACATGTGAAATCCGCCAACCCGCACTGGGCCAACGTGGTGGATTATGGCTTGAATCCCTCTCGTAGTGAGGCCCGTGCCCAAGAGTGGGACGTGGAAAGGGCAAAATTATTATATGTACTAGCTGTGCCCCGCGACTTCATCCGCGTAGTATTGGATTATTGGGTTAAAAAGTATCCTATATGTTAATCCCGGTTATAATCTATCTGTGTTCCAAATTTCATCCAAATCCGTTCAGTAGTTTTTGCGTGAAGGAGTAACAAACATACATACATACATACATACATACATACATACATCCACACTCACAAATTTTCGCATTTATAATATTAGTAGGATGTGTAAAAATAGTAAGAATAAACAACTATAGTTGTTATTATAAGTGTAATTTGACTTCGAAAATCCGGACCTATGTTTTGAATCTCGATATTGCCCCTTGGCGACGTTAAATGTTGAATTTAGTTACCATTGGCAAACTTTTCCTTGTCGATACTTGATTGATTTTGTCCATATATTTTTAACCATCTCCTTTGAACTGTGTGTCTAGATATAAAAGACGCTGAGTCGAGCGCGCCGACGTCGCCGCGCGAGTCGCTGCAGGGCGCGTCGCGGCTCGTGCGACAGTACCACTTCCTCATGTGGAAGGACTTCGCCGCGCCCGAGCAGCCGCACTCCATACTCAAGTTTATCAAGGTCCGTCGACGACACTCAACATTATTATATTACATAAAAGAAAAAAACATACGAACACACAAACTGTATGGTCCAAAACTAAGCAACGCTTGTACTATGGGTACCGTACAGTGGACTGGGGGCGATCCCAGTTACATCAAGACTTGGGCTAATTACGAAAAGGTAATTTCCGAAGTTGGCCCTGTCGGGAATGGAAGCCGCAACTACCCGGTGCAATGAGCCGAGCTGCCTACGCTCAAACCACTGCGCCAAGCGGTTATCAATGAAAGTTGATACTGTGAGGCTCAATTTCTGACTGGGCATGGCAACTTTAGGAGCAAAGTATTCTACTTCACATTGGTTCCTTCTCATTTATGTCAATGTTCGACACCGCAAAAGATCAGGAACAATCTGCACGTCACATCCTGTGGGAGTGCAGTCTCTGGCAAAGCGAACGGACTACTATGTTCAATAGCCTGCAAGTGAAATCTGGAGCACTTTATTACACAGACCTTGTGGAAACCAGGGACAGTATCCATGCGTTCAAGCGCTTTTGCCATACCTAGTATTGCAATCAGCCCATACCAGCTATTTTTGTCTCCCGCTTTGCACCGGAGGGAAGTGATTTTTTTCTTCCAACTCCTATTATTTCTTTTGATTAAATTCGTGCGGGTTCTAAGACAATTTAACTTTTCCCCGGGACTTGACGAGGGTCAAAGCTCGACGTCATTATTGGTCACCATTGTCGATCCTGGTCTACAGGAGTAACAGTGGTGGGAGCGTGTGGCGGGAACAGTCCCAATGTAAAAAAGCCTTTCAGTGGGGACCCTAATAGATATACCTAATTATTTTCTATTAACAATAATTTGAGGTGTCTGAGGTTTTGCGCTATAAGTAAGTATAAATAAGTAGATGCATATAGTGTTGTGATGTGACGTGGTCGTTACCCGCTACCAGCGCGTGAACTCGGCGTGGTCGGGCGTGGTGGGGCGCGCGGCGGCGGTGCACTGCTCGGCGGGCGTGGGGCGCACGGGCACGCTGGTGGCGCTGGACTGCCTGCTGGACGAGCTGCGCGCCACGGGACACGTGTCCGTCTTCAACACCGTCGCCGAGCTGCGCCGCCAGCGGAACTTCCTCGTGCAGTCCCTGGTCAGTCACAACACTAGTCACCGCACCGCTATTTAACGCATATTCTTGTTTTATACCGGTTGAAACAGAAGGGGTATACTTTATTTTTTCATTTTTTATCTTTGTTCACTGCTAATTAATTAGCAGTGATAGCCGATTGGTTAAAGCACGCGTCTTGCGGGCACCAGGTTCAAATCCCGGCTCGCACCTCTGGATTTTTCGAAATCTATGTGCGAATCATAATTTCTATATGATTATCACTTGCTTACGGTGAAGGAAAACATCGTGAGGAAACCTGCATGTCTTAGAAGATCTAACTAATTTTCGAAAGACATGTGAAACCCGCCAACCCGCACTGGGCCAGCGTGGTGGATTATGGCCTGAATCCCCCTCATGTTGAGGGGAGGCCCGTGCCCAGCAGTGGGACGTCTAAAGGGCTAAATTATTATTATTATTATCTTTGTTATTCTAAAACTATCGGCTTTGGACAAAGCTTGAAAAACAAAAGGTGTTACAGGGATACAGCTGTTGATAACTTTCGTAAGTCAAAACCTTTAGTACTTCAACTGTCCCACAAAGCCGATGGTTTTAGATTTACAAAGTAAAGTTGAAAAAAATATAGTATACCCTTTCTGTTTTACCTAGTATATACACTAGTTTCTGCCCGTGACTTCGTCCGCGTAGACTGAAATAAGGTATTCTATGTGTTAATCCAGGTTATAAACTATCTGTGTTCCAAATTTCGTCTAAATCCCTTCAGTAGTTTTTGCGTGAAAGATTAACAAACATACATCCATACTCACAAACTTTCGCATTTATAATATTAGTAGGATATGCTGTTGATTCTATTTGATTGTAAACAAAAATGATATGCTTTTTTCGCTAACTAGTTTTGTGGATTATCATAAAAATGTAAAAAGCGTCGGAATTAATTACGTAAATTATAAAATCTCGCAAACAGAATTTCTCATGATAAAATGTTGTTTTGAAACACCATTTCATTTGATAAGACCGTATCAAAGATACCACACATGATGGGGTAACTAAAAAAAAAATATCCCCTCTTTCCATGCTCGGGGAGGTACCTTAAAAAAAAAAAAAAAAATGTTTTTCGTACATTTTACATTTTTGAAAGTGACGAATCTACTCTTAAAGTATTTCTGTTCCAAATTACATCAACTTCTGTCTGAAACTGTAGAAGTTATGACACTGTGACAAGCCGGGACGGACGGACGGACGGACTGGATGATCTTATAAAGGTTTCTCGTAGGGACTACGGAGCCCTAAAAATGACATTAACATGTTTCGCGAGTTCAAAGGGTTTCTTCTTTTCAACCGCCATTATTCGTCTCCCCAGAAACAATACGTGTTCGTATACCGCGCGCTCGTGGAGTACGCTCATTACGGCGACACGGAAATCCCAGCGAGCCGCCTTAAGACGGCGGTGGACCAGCTGCGCAACACGCCCGAGGACGCCGACAAGTGTCTCATGGAGATCGAGTTTGAGGTATGTACACATGTTCATATAGATATTATAGGATTCGCAATGAATACATCCGATAGAGAACCAAAGTTATCGACATAGCTCAAAGAATTAGCAAGCTGAAGTGGCAGTGGGCTGGCCATATCTCGCGAAGAACCGACAACCGCAGGGTTAAACGTGTTCTTGAGTGTAGACCTCGACTCGGCAAGCGTAGTGTAGGACGCCCTCCGACCAGGTGGGATGACGATCTGCGAAAGACTGCAGGCTTCCACGCGGACGAAGTCGCGGGCTCAGCTAGTTATAAATATAACGTGTGTTCGTTTAGAAAATAATGAACAGTCCGGTGGTGGAGCCGCTGAAGTCGTGCGCGGCGGGGGCGGGGGAGGAGCTGCGCTCGCGCAACCGCAGCGACGAGTTCCTGCCCTACGACCGGAACCGCGTCATACTCACGCCCATGCCCACCAGGGACTACTCCACGTACATCAACGCGAGCTTCATAGAAGGTGAGGCTTTCCGATCCGGTGGTAGATTTAGCCTCGCCACCTCTCCTGGCAGCGGCCCAAGCCGAGGTCGTGTCCCTTGTGGCGCCCTTGAGCTAGCTGCCCCCCTGCCCCTCTGGCTGGGCCCTCTGTCCGGGTGAAGTTGTTATGGCCACTCTGGCCAACAACATATAGTCAATTAAAAAAAAAAAAGGTGAGGCTGCATCTATATGTACCAGGAATTAGACCATATGATACTACTGCCTACGGATTTTTCAAAAAAAAAATTTATCCCCCAATTTTAGCCCCTTATGGGTGAAATTGTCCGCATATCCTTCCTTAGTGGAGAGTGGAGTGAAACGTTTTGAAATTTTAAAAATTTGCCGAATTTTCCCTATTCATCTAACTTCAAAAACGTATGTCTAAATAGTAATTAAATCCTCATTACTGCAAAATTTCCAGCAATTGTTCGCCTCGCATTCTTATGTATGGTATATCTTGGTACCTATGACTACCCCTTTAGTGAGGTAAGGCATGATAGTTTATAATTGATATTGTTGCAGCCTACGACAACACAGAAGCGTTCATTATAACTCAGGACCCACTCCCGAACACGATCATGGACTTTTGGCGGATGGTCTCCGAACACAATGTCACCACTATAGTCATGCTCAGCGAGGTTAGTGTTACGGGGTTTACGTAGTCTCCACACGGCACTATAATATGTACTTCGACTTTGAATCGTATTCACCAACTTGATAGTTCAAAGAAAAATACTGTTACCATCCTAAAACTACTAGTGAATGATTTTGCGCAAGGAACGAATGATAAAAAATGTTGAAATTCAATAGAACTTAAAACATCGTGTGGGATAAGGGCAAGGTGATGATGAGAACTTTAAAACATCGTATGTAAGATGTGGATATAAAAATTATTATTAACTTTACCTTTCTTGTTTTTAAACAAGTTATTAAATTAAAAATAAAAAGTTTGTATGTAAATACATGATTTATTCAATTTAGTTCATTCTTACACCACATCACTATCTTTTTTTTGTCAAAAACTGGTCAAGTTAGTGAATACAATTAAAAGTCGAACTATAGATAGCTCACAAGCGGCAGGGCCCATCAGTAGGGTCGATCTGGGGATGTGTGAGTCGGGCGACCCAACTTGCCTATTGAAATGCCGATTAGTAAGGATCGTAAGCCGAATCGTGCTGTCTGGAGACTACTTAAGATATAACACGACGATAATACTCGCCGAAAAGGTGGTTGGATACATCACACACAACAGGTGAAAATTTTCACTGGCAGATCGCTCATGTTATAAGGAGTAACTTAGGCTACTTTAATTTTAGAAAAAAAAACTCTAATGGTTCCTGTCGCGCGTGCTCAGAACGCGGAGCGGGCTTTTGCGATAGGTATATAAAGAAAAACTTGATTAAACTTAGCATAGGTGTTTCTTTATCAACTTCATTATTTTAGTAAACTCTGCGAACTGAACAAACATTTTTTGTTTAATTAATTTTTTGTTAAGTTAAATTTCACGCGGACGAAGTCGCGGGCTCAGCTAGTTATATACTAGGTGATACAAAATGGGTATACTATTTTTTTTTGCAACTTAACTTTGTAAATCTCAAACTATCGGCTTTGTGGGACAGTTGAAGTACTAAAGGTTTTGTAGACTTGTGAAATCGGTCAACAGCTGTATTCCTATAACACCTTTTGTTCTTGAAGTTCCCTCCAAAGCTGATGGTTTTAGAATTACAAAGTTAAGTTTTGAAAAAAAAAGTATACCATTATGTGTCACCTTATATATAAATTGGACCGTTATTTGAAAAGGTTGTTTCTCGTTGGTTTAGCTCGGCGAGGGCAAGTGCCCGCGGTACTGGGACGACGGCACCGCCAGCTACGAGCACATCTCCGTGCAGTACCAGGAGAGCGAGTCCTGCCCCTACTACACGCGCCGCCAGTTCACCGTCACCAACGAGAAGGTAACATCAAGTCGGCGACATCTTTTGTATAGTCAATTAAATGCTAAAACATCATGTAAGTAGGTACTTACCTACCACAAAAAAAAAACTGTACTGGCTCTGGACACCTGGCAGATGTGGCACGTTGGAATTGTTTTTCTATTAAAATATGCACGTAAGGATGGTTTATTAAGGGAAATGGCATAATAAATATATTATGACATAATAATAAAAAATACAATATTTTTTTATATTCATATTAGTATTTTGATATTTAATATATCCTTTAAGGTGATGGGGGCGGTCGTGTTCTCCATACATATTTCATTCCGAATTTATACGAGACACACAAAGTTTTTCCTTAAAACAATGGATTTTATCACTTCTAAATAAATTATTGTATTCGCATCTAATGATTTCAGGCATTTAAAAATAGATTAACATAATCAAAATCGATCGTAAAATTTGTTAAATTTTACGCCTGTGTGTGTGAATTTGTCAACGCCATCTGACTAAATTAGGCCATTGTTAACATAAAATTTGTACTTTGAGTAAACTGCGTGCTCATAGTGTACTAGTTGAAATGACAGATGGTGGTGACCAAATTATTATTGCAAATATGTATATCCCTATATTGCGCCATCTATATTAATAATTCCGTCAAGGGGTACGGTAGACTCGATTGAAACGTTACCAGAATAATAAAACTTAAAAAAATAATGATTTTGAGTCGACAACATATATCCGCAAAATTCGGATTGTCGTGATAAACAATGTTATAATTATAATATTCGGCACAGTACCGCCATATTTTCTATGGACGCATGTCAGTCAGTGTCAGTGATGACAGTGCCAGTGTTCTTAGTTGGTGGGCCATATTTTTAAAGAAAGAAGAAGAAGTGCATTTATTTATTGAGCTGTCAGAACAAACAAATTCAGTGTTCTATGTTCATGATGTTTCCGTACGAGTATTCATTTCATTTAGTTTTGCTTTGCATAGTGATTAACTTTCATCATCATCATCATCAGCCTATGCTTGTCCACTGCTGGACATAGGCCTCCCCTAATGAGCGCCATAGCGCCCTGTCTTCAGCTTGCCGCATCCAGCATCTGCCTGCAGTCTTTCGCAAATCGTCATCCCACCTGATCGGAGGGCGTCCTACACTACGCTTGCTGAGTCGAGGTCTCCACTCAAGAACACGTTTAACCCAGCGGTTGTCGGTTCTTCGCGAGATATAGCCAGCCCACTGCCACTTCAGCTTGCTAATTCTTTGAGCTATGTCGATAACTTTGGTTCTCTGTCGGATGTATTTGTATTTCTATTAACTTTGTTTGGATGTAAACACATCATGCCGAAAATTGTAATGAGTCACATTTCACCCGAGCGAAGCCGGGTTTTCATCTTTTATTATCATAATAATAACATTCAATAAAAAAATGAAGTAACGAGCTAAGTATTTTTAATATTTTCCGGACATAATACAATACTAAGTTTCTAATAAATAAATTAATGTATCGCTGACATGATAGGTATCAGATAAATAAATAAATATCGCCAGACTTACTCATCAACTATATGGTGCCAAACTAAGCAACGCTTGTACTATGGCTACCATACATTAAACTGGTGGCGATCCCAGTGACACCCAGACCTGGGCAAATTACGAAAAGGCCGTTTCAGAAAATTTCCTTTGTCGGGAATCGAACCCGCAACCATCCGATGTTGTGAGCCGAGCGGCCAACGCTCAAACTACAGCGCCAAGCGGTCGTCAATTCGCCACACGAGGTACTACGTTGTTGCAGACGCGACGTTGTCAATTGGTAGAGAGCGGCGACTTGACAACGTCGGATGTCTATTATAAAAGCGTTTGTTGTCGGAAATATTTTTTTCGTTTAGTGTATTATAGGTAGGATCACAGATATAGATTTACATAGATAACGCAAGTATCACGATTTGTATTGAAACCAAGCGTGCCAAATTTTTAACACTTACTGTGACGTCATAGATGGTGGGAAATCCAAACCGATTCAAAGACACCGATGCCGCTGATGCCCCTCCGCCCGCTACGATTCTCTCGAGTGATTATCTCGCTCATACTCATATTTTTATATCTGTAGTCGTGAAGGACTGTAAGTTATAGGCGACCAACCTTGACGCTTGGTCGGGGTTTTCCGACACGCTAAGTACATACATTTGCGTTATCTATGTAAATCCATATATGTGGGTAGGATAGTGTTGCCGCTGGCTTAGGATTACCGTATAGGTACATAAAAATGAAAATTTACTGTATTTGCCAAATAAATACCGAACCTGGTATATACAAACCATAGATACTACTGTACTATCTATACAAATAAATAAAATTGGAGTGTCTGTTTGTAATATCAAAATAACACCTTTTCACTAAGTGCATATCAAAGTACATACGACACCTATAGCAAAAACGCGATTAAAATTTTTTTGTCTGTCTGTCTGTGTTTTTGTTCCGGGTAATCTCCGAAATGGCTGGACCGATTTTGACGGGACTTTCACTGGCAGATAGCTGATGATAAAAGGAGTAATTTAGGCTACTTTAATTTCGGAAAAACAATTAGGGTTCCGCGTAAAAAAAAAAAACACATGAAATCAAAGAGTATCTCCGAAACGGGTGGACCGATTTTGACGGGACTTTCACTGGTAGATAGCTGATGTTATAAGCAGTAACTTAGGCTACTTTTATTTTAGAAAAACGAAATTTAAAAAAATGCGTCTTGTCGCGCGGGCTCAGAACGCGGGAGCGGGCTTTAGTTAAATTCCACGCGGACGAAGTCGCGGGCTCAGCTAGTATTATATATGTACACATGTACTAGGTAAGTCCTACTAATATTATAAATGCGAAAGTTTGTGAGTGTGGATGTATGTATGTATGTATGTATGTATGTATGTATGTTTGTTACTCTTTCACGCAAAAACTACTGAACGGATTTAGATGAAATTTGGAACACAGATAGATTATAACCGGGATTAACATATAGGATTTTTAACCCAATAATCCAATACTACGCGGATGAAGTCGCGGGGCACAGCTAGTATGTAATAAATATTGGAATGAAGTTCCTTATCGCGCGTTGCGGAAGGGGGCTAGACGGAAAAAATTAAGACCAAAAAATGTGTAACGACACTTTTTTCGCTATATGTGCGGCGTGCGCGTGTTTCTCTGTATGTCTCTCTCTCTCTCCCTTATAGAAAGCAAGCCAGTTATTATTTTTTTCGTATCGTCTTTCTATTTCGCATTGAACAGTGTGGTGTCGCGACTAACTTTTCCTTTTCCTTTTACCTTTACCTTTACCTTTACCTTTACCTTTACCTTTACCTTTACCTTTACCTTTACTTTTACTTTACTTTTACTTTTACTTTTACTTTTACTTTTACTACCATCGATGATTGACGACCGCTTGGCGCAGTGGTTTGAGCGTAGGCCGCTCGGCTCACTACACCGGGTGGTGGCGGGTTTGATTCCCTTCACGGTAAATTTCGGAATTGGCCTTTCCGTAATTTGCCCTGGTCTTGGTGTCACTGGCATCGCCCCCAGTCCATTGTACGGTATCCATTGTCCAAGCCTTGCTTAGTTTGGGACCATACAGTTGGTATGTTTGTCTGGCGATATTTGTTTATTTATTAGTATTATTTTGATTGAGCTGAAGCTGTGATAGCCGATTGCTTAAAGCACGCGTCTTGCGGGCACCAGGTATTGGGTTCAAACCCCGGCTCGCACATCTGGATTTTTCGAAATCTATGTGTGACTCATAATTTCTATATGATTATCACTAGCTTACGGTGAAGGAAAACATCGTGAGGAAACCTGTATGTCGTAGAAGATCTAACCAATTTTCGTAAGACATGTGAAATCCGCCAACCCACACTGGGCCAGCGTGGTGGATTATGGCCTGAATCCTCCTCATGTTGAGGGGAGGCCCGTGCCCAGGAGTGGGACGTCAAAAGGGCTAAATTAATATAGTTATTACTAGCTGTGCCCCGCGACTCCGTCCGCGTTCTGTTGATTTTTTTTTGCTATAAACCTCACGGAGCCCGAGACCTTTCTAACGAATGCAAAACCGTGGAAATCTGTTCGTGCGTTCTGGAGTTATAGCGTCAGGAAGGAAAACCCGACTTATTTTTATATAGTAGATTATCTTTGTTGCAACCTACGTAGTGGAAATCATCAAAGAACTGGCCTGTTAATAATTAGTTTTTAAATTCCGTGTAATTTATATTGACATTTGTTTTTACATAGAATGTATTCTCTTTGCATAGAGTTCTATTCTGTCTGTCAAAATACGCTGTACATTAAATATCTTGTCTGGCCTCCGTATATGTTTTTATTTAATCTGCTACTCAGAACAGTCGTCGTCAAAGGTACAACCACAGCAAACTGTCTTTAGTAGCTCTTCAACAGCAGTGGGTGCCAACACAACGTTGAGCTTCGCAAAATTAAAGGGAAGCGTCAACTACGCGGCTTGGAGCTTCGCCATGAAGATGTACTTGATCGACAGCGAACTATGGGACTGCGTCATGAAGCCTGCGGAGGAAGTTGACGACTTTCAACGCAAAGATGCCAAAGATCCAAGATTTGCTTGAGTCTAAGCGAACATCTATATCTCATCGTCATGACAGCTGAAACTTCGAAGGAAACATGGAAGCGACTTCGGGAAGCCTACGCTGACAGCGGGCTTGCTCGACGCTTACAACTTATGAAGAAATAGCTTGGTACTAAACTTGTATTGTACTCGAACATAGAAGCCTATGTGAATGACATGCGTGCAACAACAACTGATTGCCAATCAAGCTGGTCTGGAAGATGAACTTGTTGGTGTGATTATGCTGGCAGGACTCAAGGACAGCTACAGCCAATGGTGATGGCAATAGAGCATTCCGGCACCTCGATATCTACAGACTCGGTTGCATCGATCCTGCTGAAGGAAGAACGCCGAGATGCCTCTGCTACATCTAGTGCCTTTTCGTCGTCTAGTGTAAATAGTGTGCCTAAGGTGTCGTGTACATATTGCAAAAAAGTAGGCCATGTAGTGTCTCAATGTAGGAAACACTACTAACGCTACTCTGTATAGGACTCTAGGTCCTTTAATTTTGATAGAGACACGATTTTTATGTTGATTTCTTGTAATTATTGTTGTTGTTATAAATAAAAATATGTTCACATGGAAAACCACATCTATTTCTCAGTAATGTATCTCATATGTTAGAAAAGTGGACTACACAAACAAGTGTATTACAGTTATATTTTCACTATAATTAGTAACATCTAAATATATTACTCAAAGGTGACTGACTGACTGACTGACATACTGATCTATCAACGCACAGCCCAAACCTCTGGACGGATCGGGCTGAAATTTGGCATGCAGATGTTATGACGTAGGCATCCGCTAAGAAAGGATTTTGATTAATTCTACCCCAAGGGGATAAAAGAGGGGATGAATAATCCCGAAATTTTTGTTAAGTTAAATTACACGCGGACTAAGTCGCGGGCACAGCTAGTCAGACAATAAAATTATTCTATAACAGATGTATATTTTTATCGGTTTTTTAGAATGATGAATACACATACAATAATGAATTTTACAATAGCAAAAATATAATATATTCGCTATTTATTATAAAATAAAAAGGCCGCAATAAATATAAAAGTACGCCCTCTAGTGGCTAGTGGCTAAAATACACCTTTTGTCAATGTGTGCGTGTATGTATTACAATAAAAAGTGACAGAAGTTTTTCATCGGAAAACGCTTTGATTATGAATTATTTTAGGTTGATATTATTGCGTATGTCAATGCAGTATAATAAGCCTTATTCGCAAACAATAGTATTATATCTTAGAAATGCTCAAATTTTGCGTAAAAAATAAATAAGTAGAATCTGTTGACTACAGCGTCATCTTGAGAGAAACTGCAATAAACCCGACCGACGCTTCAACCTTAAAAGTACATATTTCATATCAAAATTAAAAATGAACCACTGGATATTCACGCGGTCTATTTAAAACTGGGACCATTCACAATTTGATAATCATTGGCAAATTATCAACTATACCCTTTCCAATCGTTTATTTAACTTTTGACAGCTCTAATAATTAATCAAATAGTGATACCCTGACCCGTTACCGATTTGATTTCTTTTATCGATCGATTTTATTCATGAAGAAGTTCTAATTGATTAACACAACACAATCATTATTTTATCGATAATTTCGAAATTTTATCGATTATTAAACGGCAACACTGGACGAGGCTGCGACGCGCAACGCCATTTTGTTGCCAGTGTTAATCCACATTTTCATACGTCGAGTTGAGTATTTATATTCCTCCGTATTGATTTATTTGTGAATTCTCACGTTTGGTTGAGTTTAGCGTAGCGTTCCTCCCTTCGTTACTGTCAAAATGATTTGATATAAAATATAATCACAATAATTGTATTGTGTGTTTTATTAATATAATCGATAATCGATTTATTTCAAAACCGTTTTTATAGTCTGTGGTCATTAATTACGAATGACACATCTCTAAGTGGGCGGAGCCCGTCCATGAAGTACAGTATTCCCTGTAGTACATTGAATCACAAATTATTACAAAACTTTATGTGCGTGATCTGTCAAAAGTTAAATAAACCTTTGGATACACTATAAGTATGCATTTGTTAGAGTTAAAAGCATCCGCGTCTTGACCCGTCCCGCATTACATGTTTCTAATAAAATAATAGATAGTAGAGATATTTTCTGTTGGCATTGCTCGCGCGTTGCCGACCGGAAGGGGGGGGATTCCAGCTCTCACTCATAGTACGAAACAAACTATAGTAGCTCCTTTTCGCCGATCTAAAATATGGTGCATAATTAAAACAAGAGTGTATATAATGTAGTGTTGTGTTGTGGCAGAGCGGCGAGCAGAGCTCGGTGCGGCAGCTGCAGTACCAGGGCTGGCCCACGGCGCCGGGCCACGTGCCGGAGGTGACGCGCGGCCTGGCCGAGCTGGTGGACGCCGCCGCGCCGCAGCACGCGCCGCCCGGCGCCATGCTGGTGCACTGCATGTCAGTCGCGATAGTGTACACACTACTACTACTAAGAAATAAAGAAACAAACATTTATTCCGGCACACATCGCAAGACACATAAACATAGGAAACATCAAATATAAGGGTCAGCGCGAACTGTGCTGAAAGTTAATTGGCTCAGCATGTGCTGGAGAAGAACGGGACTCCCCCAGCGCAGATTTTCAGCCAAACCCTCCTCAGTGGGTCATACGTGTCACTGACTACCCAGTAGAAACTAAATAACAAAAAATATATATAATTAATACATTTAAATAGTAAAATACATACGTGCGATCTACTGTTATCTGTTGAAAAAAAACAGTGCCGTCTAGGGACGCCTGGAAGCTGCGATGCTTTATAGTATAAGAATAGGAACTAAGCGTTAAAAACAGCTGCGGCGCGCGACATATACCTATATGCATATGCAAAATGCAAATGCAGTTGCCAAATGCATAATTATTATATAGTGTAGTAGTGGAGGGGTTGTAGTACCCTGGTGGATCCAGCTGCAAGCAAACTAGCTTTCTAATTTAAATACCCAAATCTGAGTGAGATTTGGTTTCTATTTACTTATTTAGTGACAATGGTGCCGCCTGCTCACATTCTGTACCCATAGTGCAAGCGTTGCTTAGGTTTGGACCATACAGTTGGTGTGTTCGTCTGGCGATCATGGCTATGTGGGTTTGCATGAGTAAAAACAATGTTCATGTTTGTGTTTAGTGGTTAGTGTTGAGTTTAAGTAGAGGTTGTGTCGCGACAGGTACGGCACGGAGCGCGCGCCGCTGTTCGTCGCGCTGTGCACGCTGGTGCGCGCGCTGCGCGTGGAGCGGCGCGTGGACGTCAGCGGCGTGGCGCGGGCTGTGCGGCACCAGCGCGCCACCACCATCGACACCTTCGTGCGTACACCCTATCTCACTTTGGACCACAGATATAGATTTACACTAGCTGAACCCGCGACTTTGTCCGCGTGGAGTTTAAGTTAAACAAACTTACATCCCCTATTTTATCCCCTTGGGAGTAGAATTAATCTAAATCCTTTCTTAGCGCATGCCAAATTTCAGCCCGATCCGTCCAGTGGTTTGGGCTGTGCGTTGATAGATCACTATGTCAGGCAGTCAGTCAGACCTTTGAGTTATATATATTTAGATAGATAACGTAAATGCATGTACTTCGCGTGTACGAAACCCCGACCAAGCGTCGAGGTTGGTTGCCGCTAACTTACAGTCCGCGCGACTACAGATATAAAAAATATGAGTATGAGTGAGATAATCACTCGTAAGAATCGTAGCGGGCGAAGGGGCATCGGCTGCATCGGTGTCTTTGAATAGGTTTGGATTTCCCGTCACTAATGACGTCACAGTAGGTGTTAAAAATTCGGCACGCTTGGTTTTAATACAAATCTTGATACTTGCGTTATCTATGTACATCTATATCTGTGCTTTGGACATACATCCATCGGCACCTTCGTACGTACAGTCCACAAACTCAACGCTTGATCACCTTAAGGTTGCATTTTGTATGCAGTTAACAACATCCACCTGCGACTAGCATGGTCATAAAAACGATTAAAACAAATGGCTCCAACAAGGGATTTTTTCTCATTGGACGCTTTTCGTCTCATTGGACAACAACATAATGGGCGAGGCATCCTATGATTACTGCCTGCAAGGGGAAAGTGTTAAAAATAGATCAAGCGTCAACCTTGTTGATGGTACACCCTATCTCACCATATTCTTTGGACATATTGCCATCGACACCTTCGTACGTACACCATATCCACCATATTCTTTAGACATTATTTTTCCTCCAACTCCTATTGTTTCTTTCGAGTTAATTCGTGCGGGTTCCAAGACAATTTAACTTTTCCCCGGGACCCGTCGAGGGTCGAACTTCGACGTCATCATTGGTCACCATTGTCGATCCTGGCCGCCGCCGCTGTCATTTGACGACCGCTTGGCGCAGTGGTTTGAACGTAGGCCCGGCTCGCTGCACCGTGTGGTTGTGGGTTCGATTCCCGCCGGGGAAAATTTCGGAAATTATCTTTTCGTGATTTGCCCAGGTCTGGGTGTCACTGGGATCGCCCCCAGTCCATTGTACGGTACCCATAGTACAAGCGTTGCTTATGTTTGGGACCATAGAGATAGTGTGTCAGTGTTATTTATTATTAAATCTTTTTGTTGCAGTTACAATACGAATTCCTATACCGCGCCATCCTGAACTATGCGGAACTACATAACCTGCTCGAGGACAGTTAAACGGACGTTCAACCAGGTGCCAGGTAACTAGGCGCCTTCTGATATTATCACTCGAAATAATATGGACTCTAAATCCGACATTTACGGTTCAATATTCATTGGAGAGAGACAACTAAACTATGTTTGGTTTTTTGAGGACTGTTGATTATTTTTTATTCCTTATCATATTTTATTAATCTGGCTACATTCGAAAATATACGCTCAAGTCTCATTATGAAGGTTCTAATTTTATTAGTTAGTAAATATTTGTAACCTAACAGGCGAACGAGATATTCTCGAATATTAATTATATTGGTATTTTTAATCTGGAAATATGATCAATACAGCTTTTTTTGTGAAACCGATATCAAAATGAAATAAATATTACGACTTTTTGCACAAATAAAATCGGCTCTTCAAGATTTTTGTTTTCATTTCAACTTGGGTTCCATAGATAAATTGTTTTGACATATCTCATTGGTAAACAAAACTTGTGAATACGCTATTTGAATCTAGCTCTTAAAGCGAGCTCTTAAAGTGTATTATTTTATGATGTTATTCAATCAGTTCAGTGGAATATTAAATAAGGAATGTCCAAATATTAACAGCCGTGTACCGACTGACTGAGCAGCCGCGCGACTTCGCCACGCCCGAGGCGGACACCCGTGTTGCTTCGACCAACCCCCACCGCCAGTATAAATGTCAACTTCGCTTGGAACTGATTGCTCCGATCTCACAAGGCGTTCGCTCGAGGCTGCTCACTCAGTAAATACACGGCTAATAACAAATGATATTGTAACTATTCTCAACGCCGATAACGACCCTCTGCCGTAATATTAAATATTAATTCTAAGGTCTATTACCAAGAATTAATAATGAAATGAAACTTATCGAACAAACCATTATATTTAAGCGTATGTTAAGTATGTATACATTTTGTATATTTTGTCTGTTAATTACGTTCATAGGCTCGGTAACAACTGTTATGATTAATCAAATTGAACCCTGCCACTTTGGATTAAAGTTCAAAATTAATATAATTCGTATACAATATTAATTGAACTAATCAAACTAGTTTCCATTAATATGTCGTCCTAATTAATATGGACTGATTCTCAGACTGTCTAGATCGAAATAGTTTGATTCCTAGAAACTACTCATTATTAGGTGCTTTTTTATAAAATCAATTTTGGACATATTTTATACCCTACGAGTTTTGATATTTTTAATTATTGTACTATTTACTAGCATGGTAATTATTAATATAATTCGGTGTTAACGGCAAAAGAACAGCTCAGATAACATTATGATCCCAATTTTGTTGTCGTCAAATAACGACTAAACTTGACATATCTAAATTTATTTTTAAGAAACGAAAGAACGTTATAGTGTTTAGCACGGCTAGTGATCATAAGACATATTCAAATACATTTCCGAATAAATTGAATAATGGCAAAAATACAGAGGTTTATAGTTTCCGATATCGATTCAAATGGTAAAAAATAGCTCCCCCCCTGACTCCTCTATTACCGAATTTATATGTAGAGACAAGGAATATAGGTAGGAATAAATTCAATTCAACACGACCGCTTGGCGCAGCGTTATGAGGGTTCCATTCCCGTCGACGCAAATTTCGGAAATTGCCTTTTCGTAATTTGCCCAGGTATAGGTGTCACTGGGATCCCCCCCCAGTCCATTGTACGGTACCCATAGTACAAGCGTTGCTTAGTTTGAGACCATACAGTTGGCGTGTCAGTCTGGCGATATTTATTTTTTAATTTTAAATAGAAAATCGCTCTTACAATTAATAATTACTATACTAGTAAATCTGTTTTAGTTCAACGATATTGTAATATTTACGTTATTATTATTTAAATAATGTACAAACATACAAGCACTATACATTTGGTATTTTCAGTATAAGTTATTAATATAATTATTTGTAGATATAATTATCCGGATAAATCGCTTTCGCTTTTAATAATTTTAAATACACAACAGTAACAGTAATGTTTCCAATTTACATGTGTAAATGTAAGATTTCTGAATCACAGTAATAGTAAGAGGACAAAGCATGGTGTAACTATACAACCGGTTAACCATGTTTATTAATAAGGGGGCATTTTGTTTAGTTAGTTGTTAATCGATCAATTAATTAATACTAGCTGTGCCCCGCGACTTCATCTGCGTAGTATTGGATTATTGGGTTAAAAAGTATCCTATATGTTAATCCCGGTTATAATCTATCTGTGTTCCAAATTTCATCCAAATCCGTTCAGTAGTTTTTGCTTGAAGGAGTAACAAACATACATACATCCACACTCACAAACTTTCGCATTTATAATATTAGTAGGATATATGAGTGTAAGTTAAAGTAATTCAGAAATCTTATATTTTATTTTATTTTACTATAGTTTCTTACATATAGTGATAGATCTGCCGTTAAAATTGTATTTTTTATTTAGTTTAATTGTAATTAACATGTAATGTAATTATTTTTAATTATGTTTGGTATTAAAACATACCAAATTGAAATCGTGTCCAAAGAGAGATGTTAAGAGTTATAAAAATATGATGATGTTTACAAAAAATTACGTATTTATTTTGACAACGGAAGAGGCCATATATTAACGCATTTTAAACAATTTTAAGTTATGATATTATAGGACAGCAGGCACAAATACTATTTCGGTTGAGAGAAAATAAGGTTTTTTTTTAAATAAAAAAATGTATACTAATTTAGGCCAAAATTATATGAAATACCCCAAGTTAGCACAATTTTTTGTAACTTCTTAAGGTCCGTGCATAAGTACTGTATGACGTCGGAATTATGATTGTGTAAATACTCCACTTTATATAATGTTTATATTACGGTGAATAATAATATATTGTGACGCGTTTTCACACGATAAAATATCTCTTGGAACGTAGATCCACGCGATAATAATGTCTATTGATTTACTATCGTGCTTGGAATTGCGGCATCATAAAGTTCGTTCATGTCCCGAAGACGCGTGCTCTGACTCTTATCACACTGGCATATGGGTCAATTTGCAATAACTCACGTGTCTTCGTGTAATGAACTAACTATACCAGCGGTTAAACCAACATGCTGTTGTTTACTGTAGAGGTAGGTGAAGCATATTGAGCCTATAGCCCTTGCAATTACGTTACAAATTTATTTGAAGGAAGGTTTTTGTAGTGTTTTTACAAGAAAAGTATACAAGTGTTGTAAATTTTATAATACACGATTGATTCTTAAAAATGCGTTGCAATATTGAAGTAGACAGTTTAGTTTCACGACGACGCGTGAATTATTGCAAATTGATCCATATGTCAGTGGCATAAGAGTCACAGCGCGCGTCCCCGTGAAAGATACGAACTATAAATGTGTGCATAGCCACTTTACGGAAAGTTTTTGATGTATTTACTGTATTTTATGTGAATTTATTTAAATGTCGCGGCCGGGTGTGCTTGCCAGTAGTGAACACTGATTGGAAAATATAAAACAAATATTATATATACTCCTTTTTGAAGTCGATTGAAAAGGGTGGGTATCAGCGCCTATTAAATTTCTATTAAGTTCTATGAAAATATGTACGGGACAAAATAGGAGTGAACCTTCAATAAAAACCCCGGACAAGTGCGTGTCGGACCACGCATACTACTCCGGGTTCCGTAGACATCACGTAAAGAGGTTACATTGAGTAAACGGAAAATTATTTAAAAAAAAACTCAAAGAAACTCCAAAATGATTTTAAAAAAGCTATCCAACGATACCCCACTCGAGGGAGGTTCTGTGACGGACAACTTTTTCTTTTATTGATTACCAATTTAAACGAAATATAAATGTTTAATCCCCAAATTAGTGTCGCCATTCCTTGGCCGCACCCGGCCTCATGCCGCAAGACGTTAGCGTGGTAACACATCAATCGATCGACCCTCGACTGATGGTAATATGGAATCAGTCGCCGTGGACCCACAGTTCCTACATACTAGACATGGATCATTTCACAGGTAGCACGTGAAAAATCATATTACATAGGTTTTCATAAGTAGCACCTGCTACCGACTTAAATATAAACTGTTAAAAATAATTGCAATTAAATCGCGAAGCGTTCGGTATCGTTCCGGTTTTCATGATTAATCATCAACCAGTGACTTCATAGAATTAAGTGTCATAGTGAAAATTCACTGCGAAAAAAATCATTGACTGTGAAAAATCGCAGGTGAAATAACAGTGAAAGAAAGTATAATTTCACGGAATGAAAATGAATTGAAAATAGCAATCATTTCCATGCCCACTACATACGAGTCATGTGCGATCCATCATCGATCGACAGTCGTGTGATTGATGTGGTAACACCCTTATACTCTTGCACCGTGCGACTGTCTGAACCTAATCGTAACATAGGATTAGCTGTATAATTAATTAGATTTTGTATGTGCTAAACGAAATATACATGGTGTTGTTGTTGAGAGTGTGTGGCTGATATTATACATTCAGAATATGACTGCGATGTTCATTTTTTATGTATCCACCTGTCGTTTACGTTCTTCTTAGTATTAAATAAAAACAAAAATTGAATAAGTCTATAAGAATTATTATAGACCTTTGCGTCCGTTATCGTTGAGTCAACGCATTAAAACACAGGTCTGACCACAAGAGAGATACAGGCTGTCAAGAAAGTCGTGTACAGGATATTACAGGAGCTGATTTTCATGTTGCCTGGCAACTCTGAAAAATACTTTGGCTTATTTAAATTGTGTGTTTTTTTAATGTTCCATTAAATTTTGTTGCGTTAAAAGGATAACTGAAACATAAAATAATTGAAAGTTCAAGCGAAGGTATTCTCGTATTGTTACTTATTAAAAGTATAAAAACATTATAGTAATTAGTACAGGGCTGTTGCATCCTTCCTTCAAAAGGGTTACGATTGTTGACTTTCTTGACAGACTGTACGTATGTCCCGGGGTGGCCATAACAACTAATTTGGCCGGCTCAAGACAGATCTGAAAGCTATTAAACAGGCTGAAAAGAACGCGAAACGTAGTTGTAACGCGAATTGTCGTGAATATTCTAAATGGTCTTTTCGGAAGTTCTGTACTGTGCTCAATACTAGGACGAATGATTTATTATGGCCTACAAATCAATGGTGAATATCGCAGACGCATATGTCGTCCACTAATATCAATACCGTGCGGAAGAGAGACAGGCTCGAGTGAAGGACAAGGATAGCTCAATATGTAGAACACAGATTAGATGTAAGATGTAAACAGACCTAATAGCCGTATTGATGTGGCTTTAACTTATTAAAGTGCCACGTGAGTATAGACCGAAATTATTAACAAATAAAGTATGATTTTGTCTGTCAGTTTTCCACGTACATGGTGAGCTATCCTTTAAGTCTTAGAATATACAGGGTTATTATAAAATTGGACGTTTTCTATCCAGGGTGTGATAGACAAGCAAGCATTCAACGAATCTGATCCCTTGTATGTTCTGCGAAATTATATAATTTTTGTGATACTACCAAATTCATGATTTTTTGTGTTTTTTTTATAATTTAACGTCCCACTCCTGGGCACTCCTGGGCATTCAGGCCATAATCCACCATGCTGGCCCAGGGCTGGTTGACGGATTTCTCATGTCTTTCGAAATTGGTTAGGTTTTCAAGACATGCAGGTTTCCTCACGATGTTTTCCATCAATGTAAGCATCTTACATTTAACATCTAACAATTTGTGGACATTATGGTGTCAAAAATCAATTTCAATTGTACTAAAACTCTTTCAATAAGTTAGATACTTCTTTTCTCTAAGCCATGAAAATTTGTATTTTGGGGTTTTTTTTAAATCACTATATTGGAAATATCTCGACAACTACATCATTTCGTGGTGTAGGTATACATGGGGTCAGTTTAATTGCATATTAGCTCCTCTATCACATCCCTCAAGGAGTATGCCGTATTACCGTTAACCCAGTTTACATGTCTAAGTGAAGCTTTCTGGGTCTTGCAGTGATCTACGATGCTTCGTTTACGCATATATTCTAAGACAAGTGAAGTGTTATAGGGACTTGCCAGTGTTATATCAATCCTAGTTATATCATTAACCGCTCCTTTTTAACAACTAAACTTGTTTTACTCCTAGGCTTTCATAACCCTAGAAAGATACTGCAATTTTTTAAAAAATATATTAATTAATGTGATATTGCTAATATATTTGCATGTAGTTTTGCAGAATGGAATAACCTAACACCAACCTACAATAACTAGAATTAGGGTTGGTTTTTGTCTGCAGCAGTACGTGCGGGCCGATTCCATTCTGCAATGAATTATCGCATGTTTGATCTTCAATAACGGCTATGATTTTTCATTATGAATTGTGTATGACAAAGCATCTACACGGGTTTCAAAACTTGTACATATTCGTTATCCGTCTAGGGTCCTAGGTCGGCCGTTTTGTGACCACATACCAGATGGTATACGAAGCATATCAGTAATTTCGACTCGAATAGGGCTAATGCTGCCGTAGATATTGTCATTCACACGTAAAAGAGCTCACCGCCAATTGATCTCTCAAAAATTGTGTTCAATGTTTTAATTTAAGTTCGAACGCTGACATTGTGTAAGTACACCGTATTGTATACAACAATTACATACAATGTACATTATTGTAGCGCCCTTTTGAAGCAATCGGCATTGAAACTAGAAGTTTAATGCGCACTTTTTAATTGAACAATGATAACGTAATTTTGTTGGTACACAAACTGAACAAAGTGAATTGCCGTGCTTCTCACGTTCACAATAATGCATGCATTGTACATGCGAGAACGAGACAGCAATATTTTAGTTGTTGAAAAATTTCGCGCCAGTATTGTTAAATAGAATGTTTAACAAGTCTGAAATAATACTTGAGTTTGAGTATACTTGAGGTTGAGGCGTCAATAGCCTAGTGGTTAGAGGAGCCGCCCTCGTAGCTGAGAGGTTCCGGGTTCGATCCTCGTCCTGGTCAACTATTGACGTGAGCCGACTCCTAACAAAAGCATAAAAAAAGAATAATAATATCAATTATTATTTCTGACTGTTGAGACAGTGTTTAAGAGTCCCGAGCGTTCTACTCTTTCTCATATTCTCCTACCCTAGACAGCATATCTTTTTGCCGGAACTCATTCAGGGTCATACCCCGGCATCATCATTTTTACCATTGTTGAACCTGGCTTACAGGAGTAACTGTGGTGGGTGTGTGTGGCGGTCCTGGTCCAAATTAATAACCCTTGAGCCTTGTAGTTACAATTTTGATATTCAAATTAACTTAATGGCGTCCAATGTTTCGTTATTCTCTCCTTGCAAGTCCCGCGAGCGACTGAAACCACATGGTTTTTAGCTTTTATATAATAAATAACAATAAAACAATACGGGGGTACCGTAGGTAATGTTACTACACTTTTTTACGTGAACAAAAACTAGGATATTATTGTAGGCTAGGGATAAATCTGAAGTGGGGCGCGACGATTGATATACGTGTGGTGTATTGTATACATATTAAAATGAATATTGTATCAAATACACATTTGTCACCTTACCGTGTTGTTTATGGTAATGTAGTTTTTGAAGCGAAGCTTCTTTACGGACGTTCGGGGCGCTCGCTGCCCGGGCACTAAAACGGTGAAAAGCGTTACGCGTTACGCGTTAATATATCTAATATCTACTGCAAAGCTTCGCTTCTTTCGGGCGTCCCTAGACGGCACTGTTTTTTTTTAGTTCACAATTGTAACCTTATATACCGTACAAATTAGGTTTTCGAATAGGTTAGATATTTTTTTTATTTAATCTTTTATTTTTAAAAAAACCCTTTATATTATTATTATTTTTATTTCTTAGGTAGTCAACATAGTTAATCTAAGTTGCTGATAAATAATCTAAACTTTGAACCCCTTTTGTAAGTCTCACAAGTGTGTACTAGATACATTCATATCAATCGTCGCATTACAACAAACTCCATTTTGGAGTGCGAATTTTATATTAATATATAATATATTATAATATATCAACAAGCTCACACCGCTTCTATATAGTGTAATGCGCTTTTTATGTAATAAATGGGGCTATATGTATTTAAAACAACAGACACTATTCTGAGAAAGACCTATTAATAATACAAATACAAATGCAATAGAAACTATTGTAATCAAATGGTTGAAAAATTACGTAGGTTTCAAAACAATATTAAAATAGTGTCTCTTGTTTTGTTAAAATGTATATTTTTTTCTTTTACAAAATGTATTTGATTAAAAATGCAAAAGTTGGATGCTTTTTTTTGTAAATATAATTCTTAAGTGCTACAAGAAGACCCGTTATACCATGTCTTATTATATAGGGTTTTATTATATTATTTAATTAATTGATTATATTAGCGACATAAGAATTGGCGGGTTGTACAACTGAGAATATTGATTTTAATTATGTTTTTATTATTTTTTTGTAAATAAATAAGGCAAGTCATGTAATACGATATTTTTGAAAATATACCAATATTTAGAAAGTGTGCGTATTATTTTATTGCCCTGAGCATTCTTGTACGTGTGCTTGAAATTAATACCTACACAGTATTATGAATTCAACAAAAAATATAACAATTCTTATTATCAATAAAGATTCATCACGTGCTGGGCGGTGAAGGAAATTATTGTAAGCTAAACTGCAGGAAAATTTTCAAGTTCAATATACCTCTGTCTGTCCCATAGGGAAAGGCGCTAAGGTGTATTTTAGAAACGGAACTAGTCATAAATTTATTTAGACCAAAATAAAAATCTCATTCCTTCCTACGGAGAATGTTCCAGTGAGCAGTGATTACCTATCGGGCGTTGGAAAGTTCAAGAATTTACTGGACAATTTTTCCGGATCTTTCAAGAAATTTCGATACATGTATGTCAAGCCAGCTGCATTTACAACGAAGAAGTACTACGATCTGCTACTCACCGCTAGATGTCACTGTAATAAAGTATTACAAGATAAGTTTTTATAGTAGGTTACTAAAGCTATTTTGGGAATATGTATTGAAAAACAAAATCTTTATTTTATTACATACTTTAATTGGGCCCATAATATGTATACTATCTTAGATTGATAATATAATAGATTTGAAAAATAAACTAAAATATATTATGGTGTTCATTGTTGACATTAGGCAAGCCTGTATCATGGACTTCAATAGGCATGTTTTTTAGATATGTTGATTAAACGGCTAGGTATCCAACGATTCAATCCAACCAAAATGAATCCATCCATAATAACATACCTACTTTATAAATTACATACGAAAATTCAACTTGAAAAATGTAGCAATACTAGGCAGCATTGCAAAATACTCTTCAAAGTATATCAATTAATTATTATTGGTCAATAATAATTGTTTCGATAACACCACAATTACAGGTGTTATCACTTTCCTACAATCACTTTTTATTACAATAAAGATAACACACATGTACGTGGTTGAATGTAATGCACGCACGTCAATGTACTCGGGAACCTTCCAGAAACGTCCACCCGCCGCTAGATGGCGTGCCGAGGCGCTATATAAACACGACGCGCTTTCGTCGCGACAGTGAATTTTAACACATCATAACGCGACTCAAGACTGAAGAGACAAATCGCAGAAAAATCAACCAAATAAATTCGTAAAAATGAAGAATTACATCGGATCGTCGCACTGCCTAACACTGGCACTCATTTTCCTCGGCATCGTGTCAAGAAAATCCGTTTTGGGCGAGGAAGAATGCCCTGGAAAGCAACAGAACAGACTGCTCGACCAAGCATTCGGTATGGCGTTAACACCAGACGATTTCCTGACATCCATGATGTCGCCCTGGATAGTCCACGACTACTTCCGCCCTTGGAGACACCTGGCGGCGATGTCCAAAGACTTGGGATCGACCATCAAGACTGATGCAGACAAGTTTCAAGTTAATTTGGATGTTCAGCATTTTTCACCGGATGAGATCAGTGTGAAGACAGCAGATGGGTACGTTGTTGTTGAAGCTAAACATGAAGAAAAGAAGGATGACCATGGCTTCGTCTCCAGGCAGTTTGTGCGGAAGTATTCTCTTCCTGAAGGCACTGAGTCCGAGGATGTAGTGTCGCAGCTATCCAGTGACGGCGTTCTTACAATCACAGCTCCCAGGAAGATGGTCGATGGGAAAGGTGAAAGGGTTGTGCCTATCACTCAGACTGGACCAGTTCGGAAGGAAACCAAGGAGGAAGTCGACCAAGGTTCCTGTGGTGCTAGCGACAAAACTTGCGAAAAAGCTTAATCTCATTAGTCTTGTAAGGATTTAAAATGTAAGCTTGCATATAGAGCTAGACTGATTTTGTTAGTAGTATATTGCCTATGAAATAAATTGGTTGTTTTATTTATTTTAAAACTGCAGCTAGCGTTGGCTCTCAATAAGTTTTAAAGTTAAAGTCTAAATTTTTATAGACATTTTTAACTTCAATTTTGTTTTACATACGCTGTTGAGTAGTTAGACCCTAGTCATAAAATTGGACGGACCAGTAATTTCTGCGTAGGCAATGCTCAAACAAATCGACAATAAAATATTTACGAATTTTTTTCTTCAATTGACTTACGACGATTTGACTTTACTAGATATACTAGGTACTTATATTACACTACCTACAGGCAGAACTTTGTTGATGCAGGAAAACGAGTAGGTACAATATTTACACAGTTAAAACTAGCCGTTTACCCCAGCTCCGCCTGCGTGGTACTTAGATAATATAAAAGTAATTTACTTTTTATAACATCAGCTAATATGCCAGTGTTTCGGAGATTAGCCGGAAGTGGAACAAACACACAGACGAATTTTGTTTGTACCGTATATGCCTTCATATTATGCATTTAGTAATAAACTGTTATATTGGCATTACAAACAGACACATCCATTTTATTTATTTTATTTGTATAGACTTCAGCTGCACACCTAACTAGCAAAAATATAGAAGTAGGTACCTATCTAACGGTACCATTCCTACATTCCTAAAGGCACACATAAAAAAATAACAAAATAGGTTAGGAAGAAAATACATTTATTACATAAATATCAATTGATATTACCTACAGGGTTATAAACTTAAAGCATTAGGTGAGAGAGGAGATAACTAAGTACATACCACAATATAAATATTAACCCTTCTTATTACTTATGACTATCGTGTTAGAATTTATCAAAATAAAGGGGCTTGAATGTGCGTAGACTTTCTTCCTCTATATTTTCAATTCTTTTCCGGCCCATTCGCATCAGTGTGGGTCTCGGGCTGGGTCACGGTTTCCTTGATCACCTTCCTGACGGGCCCAGTCTGGGCTATGGGCACCGTTCTCTCGTCCTTCGAAGATGGAGCTACTTTTGGTGCAACAACTATCAGTACACCATCTGAAGAAAGCGTAGATTCCACGGTGGCTGGATCGCAGTTCTTTGGCAGCTTGTACCGTCGAGAGAACTGTCTCGACACGAAGCCATGCTCGTCTTGTTTCTCCTCATGTTTACCTTCGATGACGACGTATCCATCGGCGGTTTTCACGGTCACTTCTTCGGGAGTAAAGTGCTGGACGTCCAGGTTGACTTGGAACTTGTCTTTATCCGATTTGATTGTTGATCCGATGAGGTTTCTTTGGACTAAGCTTGGACGCCAGGGTCTGTAGTACTCCTTGGGCATCATTGGTTGGATTGCGTGGAGCAGGTCTTCAGGAGTCAGGGCTAGGGCGAAGTCCTGGTCCAGAAGGCGGTGTGGGTTGTGTCCCATGATGAATGGTAGCATCGACATTGTTGTGGAGTGGCGACTTTGGTTGTTTGACTGGAAATAACTTGCAGTCTCGCCGGCCGGCGAGTTTATATACCGGGCGTTCATCGAAGTACGCAGCAGACGCGCATTGCATCTGTCACCCAATAAGGTTCCAACTATTCGGGCTCTAACTGTGATTATAAACTGTAATGCTATAGCATTAAGGTGTAAAGTTGAATATCGACACAATCGGAACCAGCACATGAGAGAGTGTGCATTTACTGTAGGGATGTGAAATTACATGAGTGCAATTGCATTTTTGTGTATGTAGTCGTGGACTGTATTGATCGGATGTCCCAGACAGCCGCCACCAAGTCAAGAGACAGAAAATCCACTCTGAAGTTTTTTAAGACCTACCTTTAAGTATGTTAAAGCCAAACAGGTTAGGTACTTATATAACGTTTTTCATCAAACCATGTTTAGGGTTTTGATTCCTTTTATATTTAATGTTGTACCTGTAATGATACCTTATGATTAGACCATCCTTGGTCAGGTCTGACGATCCTGTCATACTGAACTGTCAATGAGTAAAACCATAACTACATGTGGGTCAAGATTCAGTGGGTGCCGAAGACCAGACGAAAGCGCCGCGGTAGAGAGATGTGATCTTCTCAGTCGAGGTCGCGTTCCGATCCGGTGGTAGATTTACCCTCGCCACCTCTCCTGGCAGCGGCCCAAGCCGAGGTCGTGTCCCTTGTGGCGCCCTTGAGCTAGCTGCCCCCCTCTGTCCGGGTGAAGTTGTTATGGCCACTCTGGCCAACAACATATAGTCCATAAAAAAAAAGGTAGAGAGATGCCTCTTTTTGATTTGTTGATATTTTGACTAACTATCTCAACACGTTCAGTTATAAACACAGTGGACCGTGGAGAGTTAAGAAGGCTTATTTTGGGCCTTTAACTGAGACTGATTAAATAAGATTACAAAAATTGAACTGACTTCTATAATCACCTGGGTGCACTATAAATAAATAGGGACTTACTTCTTTCATCTTCTTATCTTTGAATGATATAAATTTTAAGGTAGATATTTCTACTTAAGTTATAGGTGCACCCAGTACCCATTTTTTGAAGTCGATAAATGTTTTATAAAATATTTTTTTTAATTATTTTTGTAGTAAACTGCGTATTGAATAGGTACGCATAGCGCAAATATAGTTGTTTTATAATGAATTCGGTTAAGAAGTCTGTCAGTGAGCTAATTATTATCTTTCTGGTAACTGAGAAGCCTACGTAGACTCTCAAAAGTGAATATTATGCATGTTTAACAATATAACATACCTACATATATACCTACATACACGTCCACTTGAGAACCTTCTTCATTTTTGAAGTCTGTTAGAAATATTCCAGTAACTGTGTACCTACAATTACGAAAGATAGGTACGTGCGGTTGGTAGCTTATTCTGTATAATAATAAATAAATATCTCCAGACAAACACACCAACTGTATGGTCACAAACTAAGCCACGTGCAGTGAGCCGAGCGGCCTACGCTCGAACCACTGCGCCAAGCGGTCGTCAAATAATGTGGACTTTCTGCAATTATTTATATAGTGACAGTATTATTCCCTGTGCGTTGTAGACTGCGGCGGCGGCTACCTAAGTACCTACGTTGTTTACCAGCCAGTTTCGACCTTGAAATGCGCAGCGGTGACTGAAATATAAATAAAACTGGATATAGGATCTGTCTGGAGGTTGGCTGCTATCGATTTTATCCTGACGCGGCGTTGCGACTTGCGTTGTTTGCGGTGAAATTATGTACAAATTTACCTACCTTTTACTTGGATAGTGTTCGCTTTCATTTATACTTAAATAGGGATCTAACAAAGTCGGCAATTAAGTGTATGACCCACCTGGTGTTAAATAGCTACCGGAGTCTATAGATGCTTGCAATACCAATGGGATTGCTCGCACTTTTCCGACCTAAAGGGGAGTAGGAATTGGGATAGAGAGACGGCAACAGGGGAGGCTTTTTGTTATCTTTTTCATGTAAATCTTTTTCATCCAAGCTTTAGTAATGTTAATAGGTATCTCATTCGTATCCATCGATATCGGTCCTGGAATCTCCTTAGGCTACACCATAAATTAGCATTATATTTTTTTTCACTTCTACCATTCTAGATTTTAGAATGGAAGCACGTAGGAAAGTACCTACCTATATGTAACCTTCGCAATTCTTCTCCTCCTAAACGGCTTGACCGAATTTGATGTTTTTTGTTGTACTTACCAGATCACCTGAGTGGTTCTAAGTAGGATCCGGTACGTGACAATGTTGTCGGCATTCACAAAATAAAATGTACACTAGCAAAAGTTGCCGGCGAATACTAGTCCACTATAAAAATCCAGAAAATTACACCCATGTCCATACCAAAACCATAAAACTGTTTTTTTTTACATTTGGAATTGGATAACATGTCCAAAAACCCTGAAATCGATAACGATATTAAAATGAAACTTTCTTAGCTCTAATGCTCGATCAATTAATCAATGTTTCTATTTAAAACCGCTGTAAAAATTTAACTTTAAATCTAATGAAGCTTCGCTCTATACATTTCCGATGAGTCATCGTCGAACAATAGTACATTGTTACACGAGTGGTGAAAGTGACTTATTTTTCCCGAGACGGGGTTTGGCGCCCGAGCGTAGCGAGGGCGCTAATAGTTCGAGGGACAAAATAAGTCTTTCACCCGAGGTAAACACTGTGCTTTTCATTACGAATACAAGGAAAATAAAAATAAAAACAGGAATTGGCTAAAGAAATAATACAAGGAAGCATGAACAATACTCTATAACTCGAAAAAAAAAAAGATCGGATTGCCGCCTATTTTGTTTTTTTTCGTTGGCCGGCCAACTTCATTATTTAGCCAGTATTTTTAATTTGCATTTTTAAATATTTTGACCAAATCTATGTTATTTTAAAGAAATTGTTGAAACTAAATTATAATTAAGTCATTTAAAAGTATATATTCTTTATTTAATACTCAACTTTATGTTATTTCAATTTTACATCGTGCTGTAATTGAGTGACTGTAGAAAAAGTTTGAACATGGTTCCATAGAAATAGAACTAGTTTTTTTTTTATAATTTGACAGCTGTCAGTTGAAAGTGATTCTCCCGGGCCAGAAAAGTATTACTTTCAACCCGCTCCTCAGGCAACTTCAGACCTACTTTCAGTGTATGAGTAATGAAAATAAATTTAAATCTACTGATGGGTAGCTTTGACTAAAGACTAAGGTTGATAGGCATTCGGTATTTCGTAAGGCAACCTACCTAGTTCTAAAATATATTTTATATAATAGTAATTTAGCCCTTTTGACGTCCCACTCCTGGGCACGGGCCTCCCCTCAACACGAGGGGGATTCAGGCCATATTTTTTTTATTTTTTTATATAATACTTTTTCAAATAAAAATTGGAACGGCTGCTACCGCGACCGCTGGCGTCAGATCGCGTTACAAGCGGTTGCATTGATTGCCGTATGCAATAGCCGGTTCATTGACTGATATATGAGATAAATAAAATACCAAGGTCATGCAGACGATAGTATGATGCCCGCATAGTCCGACTAGGACTTTAGGACCCTCAATTTCATAAAAACAGCTTATATACTTGACGACCGCTTGGCGCAGTGGTTTGAGCGTAGGCCGCTCGGCTCACTACACCGGGTGGTTGCGGGTTCGATTCCCGTCAGGGTAAATTTCGTAAATGGCCTTTTCGTAATTTACCCTGGTCTGGGTGTCACTGGGATCGCCCCCAGTCCATTGTACGGTACCCATAGTACAAGCGTTGCTTAGTTTGGGACCATACAGTTGGTGTGTTCGTCTGGCGATATTTATTTATACTTACTTACGGGCCTACTCGACTGGAGTGGTACCACCCTCTGACAAGAAGATCGACTTAAACCACCTATCATAGCTGCATTCCAACCCCCCTCTCTACCCCTCCCTCGTACCCACTCCTGTTCAGGGTAGGCAACGTGCGAGCAATGCCTTTGGTATTGCAAGCATCTATAGGCTACGGTAACTGCGTAACTCGTACGCTTGATGGCCGACTTTGTTATATCAATACAGTACATATACCTATACTATGCATACTGAGAGATTAAGATGTAATATTATACAAAATATTTGGTTCATAGAATGTACACGCACTATTAGTCCAGTAAGTAATACCTAGAAGGGATAGGTAAGTATTCAAGCAGATATGTAGCTAACTTTGAAAGCTGTAGGTACCTAGGTAGCTACATAATCAAGGATAAGTTGTATGATATTGATAATTACAGGGCTGTCTGGCAGTCGCGTCATAAATTCCAACCTTTCTCTACATAACATTCTGCTATACAATGGTTACATTCGATAAGCTGTGGATGTTTGCAACTAGTAGGTACTTATAGGGTAACTTTCATCGTAATGTATGAAAAGTTTATCTTATTTGCCCTTGGAATGAGTCAGAGCCGTCAACGGACATTATACTGTGCAGTGTGGATGGTCATGGTCACGTTCATTGAGGAAAGTGTGCGAGTGGTGTGCGATGAGGTATTTCGTAGTTGAGTTATATGCCTACATATAAAAAGTGTTATATCCTGCCTATCAACTAATGCTATTGGACACTAGATGGCGCTACTATTTTTACAAAATAATAGGACTACGCTGGTACCAGTCGCATTTTATAGGATAACTTAAGGAAGTTACATATACAAGTGTATATGTAGATTTTATTTCTCTTTATCACTATTTAAATTCATATTATAATTATGATACCGACATTCATATCATTCATACTTCGGTACGTTCTGATTCGCGAGCATATCTCTCGATGTATCTGACATTGACCTGACAGACGTTTGACATTTGTTTGTTTATTTATTTGTTTATTTTGGTGTGCTGGAGTATCGTTTAATGGTTTTTGAGGAATTTGAGTTGAATTCTCATAAATTCAGCACATAATGGTTAACTATTGTTGCGTGTATGGATGTGGACGAAATAATAAAATAAGTAAACATATACATTACTACGGCTTTCCTAAAGAAAGACACCGGTAAGTTTTCGTCCAATTCATGGCCTCCTTAAACTAATTAAAATAATAAGAGCAAATAAATTGTCTTTGTTGTGACTTTCATTTGGACAAAATGCCAACTTTATCATCTCTGGAGTCTGAAAAAGGGAGGTAGTATGGCATATCTTTTGCATTGAAAATAATAATCGTCATTACAGTCAAATAGAATGGCTCCGAGCGATTGGCAGAGAAGACTTGTTGGAAAAGAACGTGAGGCTGTCCCACCGCGTCTGTTCCCGCCATTTCTCACCGAACAGCATCAAGAACAAACACCTGTGTGCCGACGCTGTTCCCACGTTATGTCTGCCAAATAATTCAGATGTTGATGGTGAGAAATTCCATATAAATAACTATCGCCAGCCAGACACCAACTGTATGGTCCCAAATTAAGCAACGCTTGTACTATGGGTAACTTACAATGGATTGGGGCGATCCCAGTGACATAAACTATGATACTTTTGGTCTAACGGCTTGACTTCCTCCCAATAGTGATGATGAGTTATTATTTTCATTGCATTATAATTTAAATTATGTCTTTAAATTACTACCAGTGAAATCAATTAAAAAATAACTTTGAACATTGGCAATAACACCAATGTTAAAAGTTTTGAAAACATAACTAGCTAGTATAGTACCTATCACATCATATCTGAGAATTTTTAGAAAAATATTTTTGCTATGTTGTTATTTGAAATTTTTGGACAATGATTTCACAATTTGTCAAAGAAGAACAGGCTTTCATTGGCAAAGCCACATTGTTGCCAATTGATACGGATGCCTCAACTGGAGCAGTACTATCTTTTCACTAAAGATTGGCGTAATGTAGCTGTTACAGCTGCATTTCGTATGATGAGTGAAAGAGCACAAAGCCCACCTCTGTCTCACTCCTCTTCAGGCCGCAAACTTGCGAACAATCCTTAAGTAGGTATTTCAAACATCTATATAGGCTACTAGCGGCCCGCCCCGGCTTCGCACGGGTACATTGCGATTACATTATTCGAGTTTTAGTAAGGACCCCTAATTTTTTATAAAATATATTATAGCCTATGTCACCCGGGGATAGTGTAGCTTCCCAACAGTGAAAGAATTTTTCAAATCGGTTCAGTAGTTTCGGAGCCTATTCATTACAATCAAACAAACAAAGTTTTCCTCTTTATAATATTAGTATGATGATATGGTAACTGAAGTCTTTCTTCTTGGTCTATATAGAAACTGACAGGCACAATCTTTCATTTGATGACAGCATTAGGTTCAGATGATGCAGAGGAGTTTAAACACCACAAGAGCATTATCTGCAATGGCTGCAACGAACAGATCCAGGGTTTCCGCTACAAGTGCATCAGCTGCCCCGACTACGACCTTTGCTCAAAATGTGAGAAGTATGAGGTGCATCCTGATCATTGTATGCTGAGAATACCTAAGCCTATGAAATTCGTAAGTATATACAGGTGTCAGCTACCATTGAGAAGTTTTTTTTGTCATATAAGTCTGGAAACATGCATTCAACCCCTTTGTTGTTAAGCAGGTGCTGTAGCCTATAGATGCTGGCGATACCATAGGTATTCAACGCATGTTACCGACGTGAAGGAGAATTGACTACAGTGTCTTGTAATGTTACTTAACGTGTGTTCCTCGAATGGTGTCATAGAGGACTTAAAATACAACAGCTGGGGTGGTACTCTTAGCAACGATTAACGCTATATTGTGGCATTCGTATTGTCGAATCCTACTCTAAATTCCATATTTTATGCCGTCGTATCGATTACTGAACGAACAGTACAAAATTATAGTTCGTTCGGACGATATACGACGGAAAGAGATGGAATTTAGGCCCATATTAATAAATTGATCTCATGTCTGAGAGCGACCTTGGAAATGTCATTCCAGTACTCAAGACCGCTCTCAGACTTGAGATTGATTTATTAATACGGGCCTTAGAGTAGGATTCGACGATACGAATGTCACGATATAGCGATTATCGTTGCTAAGAGCTAAGAGTAGCACCCCTAAGCCCCCTATGTTCGTTATAGTGTTACAAACGTTATTTGGCTGGTGGCCAAAAGAGGAAATAATTATATTCTTTAGAAAAATAACTAATTTGACAGTCTTGTATCGACAGCGACACTAGCGACGCTCTCCAGTGCCAACTTATACTTGACAGTCTATAAGCGAAATTTAATGAACATTAATCGTAATTCCAGAAAATTGCCAAAAATTTAACAACAAAACTTCAACAATTCGTGAACTCACAGAGCAAAACAAGGAGAAACTACGAAACTAGCACAGTAGTTGACAGCGACCTAAGTAGCGACGATGACATACCCATAACTAAGTACATGAAACAGAATGACAGGATAGTGGACCTGCCTGAAGACATCAAAGCCAAGATCCGGGATGAAGTCACCAGGGTACTGAGCATCAGTCACAGTAAACCAGAGAAAAAAGTTAAAAAGGCGTTGAAACGAAAACAGGAAACGAAGATGACGGAGGAGAGAGTTTCGAATCAGAGTGTAGAAACTAAATTGGAAGCGGTTTCTATTGGTACTATGGTCCAGGAGGTGGATAGTGGAACCCCAGAGATGGCTTTCGCTGATGTGAATGATATCAAAAGTTCTCAGATTCTGGATATAAAAGATGAAATGCCTAATATACTGGCACCTTTAGTAGGTGTGTATAATCTTAATTTTAAAAATTGTATATAGGGTCCTGTAGGAACAGAAGAGGAGGCCTTAGCCCGGCAGTAGAAATATGAATAGGCTGTTAAAAATATCTATACATATAAAAATGAATTGCTGTTCGTTAGTCTCGCTAAAACTCGAGAACGGCTGGACCGATTTGGCTAATTTTGATCTTGAATTATTTGTGGAAGTCCAGAGAACGTTTAAAAGGTGAATAAATATAAAAGTCCACGCGGACGAAGTTGCGGGCACAGCTAGTAAACCATAAAGTGCAGTTTAGCCACAGTTTAGGTATTTTTTTTTTTTTTCTAGCAACAGATCCTGAACAACCACTGATGCATATGAAATTAAGTGACGATCTCTCTGAGATCATGATTGAAGTGAAGTATTCATGAATGGTGCAATAAAATAAAAACAACGTTTTTCGAAAACCGCATCGGAGCGACGACGAAATGGGATTTTATAAAAATATATTTAGTTCGTGAAACAGACTTTTTTTGGGTTCCCTAAGAATTTCGACAATTTGTCAGTGAAGCATCCGCGACTGAACTGGTAGAGTTTGGGGAAATATACTAACCCTCACCAAAGGCTTTTATGCGCTTGATGGCTTGGCGCGTAAATAAAATTTTAAATTATTGTACTTGACATTGGCTAAATGCGAGAAGCGGGCTAAACGGAAAATGTTGCCCGAATGTTAAAATATCATCTATGGTCACGCGAGTATTGTCAAAATTGACATTGACGGTATTTAAAAACGAGCGAGATTGCATTTATGTTTGTTCTGAAAAATTGTTTACATTGTGGCCGCAAATTATTTATGATATTATAAAACAAACTAAATAACACCTAAACTGATAGCGGTCAATTAATAATTAACAAAAATGTTGGAATATTATCGCAAACACCACCCTTGATCACCTTGGTTTGGTTATCCCAGTATGGACAGCCCGAGCATTCTGAAACTGGGGTCGGAGTCCCAGGACTCCGACGAGCCTGCGCCCCCGGGAACAACGAAAGAAGACTATCTAAAGGTACATATTATAATTTTTAAACACCCCTAAATATCCCACAATTTTTTGGTTATATTTTCAGCAGTCTGAAATTAGTTAGGAATTGCATTTGTGCATAGTCTCATTACTGTCGGTAATATGTCGGTACTTACATTGTTATTAGTCTATCGATATTGATTTATATGCGAAAATAGCATGTAGGTTTTTAATTATTCAGAACATCAATGGTATTGGTGTTAAGTGGTTACAATAAGTTGTTGTGTTGTAGGGTTTGAAATTCAATCAGTTTGTAATAGCTATCTTAAACTTTTGAACTAAATTCTGTTTAATAAGTGCCGAATAATTGACGAATTGGTGTTAAAACAATACCTGACATCAATTTAAACGTAGTGCTTGTACTGGAATCATTTTGTTTATTATGAAATAAATGTTAAAATAGATAGTGAGACCAATTTGTTAAGTGTTGACTCTGTAATTACTCTGCTTACCCAGCTCAGGAACATGTCTAAAGGTACAATTTCTTGTCTTGTTTAGAGGATAAGCATGTAAGTAGTTCCTAACTTCAATTATATGTTTGTGGATTCTTGAAACTGTGGGGCTTATGGCCTTGAAACTTGGCTGGCATGATCCTCTTATGAATAGATAAAAAAATAAATATCGCCAGACTGACACACCAACTGTATGGTCCCAAACTAAGCTACCCTTTTACTATGGGTATACCGTACAATGGACTGGAAGCGATCCCAGTGACACCTGGGCAAATTATGAAAATGCCCCTTCAGAAATTTGTTATTATTATTGAAATCATTATGCAATTGTCATACCCACAGGTAACAGCACCCAATCTAATACCAAGCTCTCCCGCAATTATCACACCAACTCGCTTCAAGTTGAAACCTTCAACGAAAGGCGTTGAGAATGCCAAGAAGCGGCTGCGAGCCTTCTCCATACAAAAGAAGACGCCAATCACACCTGTTGCTGTACCGAAGACAACTGGAGGAGGAAGTATGTGTAACACAAACTGACTATTGATATACAGGTTGAAACAGAAAGGGTATACTATTTCTCAAAACTTAGCGTTGTAATTCTAAAACTATCAGCTTTGGAGGAAACTTGAAAAACAAAAGGTGTTGACAGCTGTTGACAAATTTCATAAGTCTGTTCTTTACTTTATTTAGTCTTACCTTTAGTACTGCAACTGTCCCACAAAGCCGATAATTTTAGATAAAAATTGTATATTCTTTCTGTTTCGCACGGCTGTTTCTGGCTTCGCACGGGTATCAGTGTTTTTCTACTATATTATGGATGTATTATACATATAAACCTTCCTCTTGAATCACTCTATGTATTAAAAAAAACGCATCAAAATCCGTTGCGTTGTTTTAAAGATCTAAGCATACATAGGGACAGACAAACAGCAGGAAGCCACTCTGTTTTATACTATGTAGTGATTTGTGTCTGTTGCAGATGCCACGGTGCTGATAGGGAAGCTGAGCGCGGTGAAGGTGACCCCGAAGGTCGAAGATCCAGAACAGAAGAAGCCGCCGAAGCCCCCCAAGCCTGGCGCTAGTAGGAAACTGCTGCAAGGTGGGTTACAGCTAGCCCCTAGCTATAACTCACCTTAATGTGGCGACTTGCCTGTAACATTAGGGGTGTTACCACAGATATAGATTTACATAGATAACGCAAGTATCACGATTTGTATTGAAACCAAGCGTGCCGAATTTTTAACACCTACTGTGACGTCATTAGTGACGAGTAATCCAAACCGATTCAAAGACACCGATGCCGCCGATGCCCCTCCGCCCGCTACGATTCTCTCGAGTGATTATCTCGCTCATACTCATATTTTTTATATCTGTAGTTGCGCGGACTGTATATTAACGGCGACCAACCTTGACGCTTGGTCGGGGTTTCGTACACGCGAAGTACATGCATTTGCGTTATCTATGTAAATCTATATCTGTTGGTGTTACGCTGTCAGTATTATCACAAGTACCGCGACATCACAGAAACATTGATATTGTTAATGTAATGCGCCCCATTTGTAATGTTACAATTGGCTGTTGCAGGCCAGTCGCTACCTTTAAAGTGTTATGTTCTTTTATGTGATTAGAAAAAGATTTACAAAACTATTTATATATACACATATATCAATGTCGGTGAACAAGCGTGCGACCCGCCTGATGTTAAGCAGTTACCGTAGCCTATAGATGCTTACAATACTAATGGCATTGCTCGCACATAGCCTACCTGAATGGGAGTGGAAATTGGAATAGAGGGATGGGAAGGGGGTTTTTGGTCTTCTGGCTCTCTCACTCATAGTACGAAACACGGCTATTACTTTACGCCGATCTTCTGTGAGATGGTGGTACTACCCCGGTGGAGCCACACAGTTTGGCTCTACCACCATGGAAATCATGGAATCATCAACAAAAGTAACTTCTTATCTGTAACTAGCTGTGCCCGCGACTTCGTCCGCGTGGAATTTAATTGACAAAGTTTCGTACAAACTTTCATCCCCTATTTTATCCCCTTGGGGGTAGAATTAATCAAATTCCTTTCTTAGCGGATGCCTACGTCATAACATCTACCTGCATGCCAAATTTCAGCCCGATCCGTCCAGTGGTTTGGGTTGTGCGTTGATAGATCACTATGTCAGTCAGTCAGTCAGTCACCTTTGAGTTATATACATTTAGATGTCCAAAAGAATCGCATTTGTTAGAATCATATTGTCATAATAGTATGACACATATTGATGTCTCGACTCCCCCCCGTCTCCTCGTTCCCCCCTCCCTCATGGTACCGTCCGACGACGGGATGAATCCATCGGTAATGTTGGTTCTGCCCCCCCCACAGACTCGTACACGGAGATGCGCAAGCGCACGCTGACGGAGATCGAGGACATGAAGCGCAAGATGGAGCTGGTGGAGCTGGGCATCCCGCTCGGCCTCATCTGCCCCACCTCCGCCAGCGACAAGGCCATGCCCACTAAAGCCATGCCCCCCATCAAAACGTTCTTGGGTAAGCTGAAATATTGATTTACTAGCCAATAAAAATAATACACTAAGTTACTCCTTATAACATCAGCTATGTGCCAGTGAAAGTCCCGTCAATATCGGTCTGTCTGTTTCGGAGATCAGCCACTTACCGGGTCCAATTGTAAATATAAACCATCGAGAGACCCACTCAAACACTCAATATTTTAAATCGAAATCGGTCTAGCCGTTTAGGAGGAGTTCAGTGACAAACACACATACAGAAGAATTGTATATAATACATATTTGGTACATAACAACTTTACCTACCTATACCACAGCGAACAAGGTACTATACTAGGTGAAACATAAAGGGTATACAATTTTTTTTGCAACTTGACTTTGTAAATCTCAAACTATCGGCTTTGTGGGACATTTGAAGTACTAAAGGTTTTGTAGACTTGTGAAATCGGTCAACAGCTGTATTCCTATAACACCTTTTGATTTTCAAGTTCCCTCCAAAGCTGATAGTTTTAGAATTACAAAGTTAAGTTTTGAAAAAAAAGTATACCCTTTCTGTTTCACCTTGTATAATGTACATTATCTTTAGCATTTATTAAGGCGCCTTTCATAATATCGTTCATTATTGAAATAATACTTTAATGTGGGTTCCTTTTCTGTCTTCGCATGTTTTTGTTATTCATAATAATAATTATATTGAAGAATGCAAGTGTGAAGTGAATGACCGCAAGTATGAAGCCGTCTGACTAGAAGTATAATAAGATTTGAAGATCCGCAAACATTTAAAATGATAATATTTTCATACCTACCTACATACTAATGTTATACTTATAATCGGACATTCATTTATTATATGTATAATTAATGTACTACATCTCGATTTAAGCATGTATCATGCATGCGTCGACCGTTCATAGATAATCCTGAGTTAAAAATAAACGATCGTTTTGGATCGGTCGATCGATTGTGATGATGTCTTAAATCTTGCGATTTAAAAAACAATTTTCTCTGTTAGTGTTTTGCATGCACAACAAGTTTTTCGATTTCGCACGATCTATTCACCTGAAAAAGTCACTTGCGCCATCTAGTTAATTTTGATAGAACTTTTTCACAGTGGTCGTTACAATGTTACGTATAACGCTTTTCAAGCGTATCAATTTCGGATATTTAACTCTACTGATTGCGGCCATTTAACTCCTACCGCAATCAGCACAAAGGGAGTTCGTTGTAAAAACACCTGTCACCTAGCTAACTCTGTCTCTGTCATGTCATTAACACTATGCACTTTAACATACCACGCACGCAACCGCTTGCCACCCGCTTGTGTTATGCATGTGCGTATGAAGCGTGCGATCCGTGCGATCCGCACGATCCGTGCGAGCAGCGCGCGCGCGTGCATGACGCCGCGCCGCCGCCGCGCGAGCGCTGCACTGCTAACGGCGATGACGTCAAGACATATAAGAACAAGCGTTTGTATTTTGTTTGGTTATGACTTTGGATCTTGTATATTGGATCAAACATTCGTTAGTGGCGTTTTTACACGAATACTTTTGTCAAATCAAAAACCTAGTTTCACGCTTATTGAAATTGCATTTAAAATTGACAAAGTCCTAGAACGGTTTAAGTAATTAGGTGAGTTCTTGCGTTTCCTTTAAAATTCCTTTAATGGATTAATTAAAATTTAAAACTAAACTTGACCAGAAACCAATGCTTTGACGAATATTTTCCGAGTTGAATATACATATTTGATCCAATATAAATCCAATACGTATATTGCAGTAACTATCGCTTGTAACAACAATAATTACGCAATAGCTTTAATGTCAGTATGTCGTGCATCGTAGAACTCCCGGTAAGCATGTACCCTCAATATCATCCTAATCCTAAGTAATATAAGTAGTACTTAAGTAGCAATAAGTAGTATGTAGACTGAAATTTTACTGTTTATTAGAAATCTTCAAAAAATGTATAATATTTGCAGACCCGGCTAAACTAGATGAGATAATAAGGGAAGCTAAAAAAGCGAAAGCTGAGGGCAAAGAGTTCAAATTCGATTATAGCAAAGTGTTGCCAGAATACGATAATCCGTTCCAACGCAAAAAGGAGGATACATCTGAACAACCTAAAACGCCGGAACAGCGATTCCCCGAATTCAGAAAGAAACTAGATAAGGATAGACGAAAGAGCGATAGGTACGAGACTGACAGGCGACATTCCAGTTATAGGAAAGAAGAGAGGCATACAGATGAGAGAGAAAAGAGAGACAAGTCCAGGGATAAAGATAAATATGAAGATGAACCCAAAAGAGTTAAACCAAAGCGTGCTAAAGAGACTGATGTCGATTTGAACGAATATTTAGTGTGTGATAGTTGGTCTCTGGACAATGAAGACAAAACTAACAGTTCCAGTCCAAAAGTGGATGGGAAGACGAAAAAGCGTAAAGGAGGCGAGAGGAAGGACAAGGAATTGAAAACCGCAGACAATGCCGCCGACAGTCCTGCAAGCAAACCGGTTAAAATGCAGAAGCTACATCCAGTGATAGATTCCTTCAAATTCGAAATCGACGAAGATGAAATCTTGGATATGTTCGACGAAAACTCAGACTTGGAGAAATTCAACAAAGCGAAAGCCAAGAAGGATGAATTATATGACTCCCCGGACTTGAAACTGTTCGATTTCGATTCAACTAAAGACTCGAACGAAATGTCAATGACCGACGACACGTTCCTAGAGTCGGTGATAAATGAAATAAAGCAGGAAGATATTAGCGACGATGGTAGTCAGGACAAAGGACTGGTGGAATACGACTCTCCGATCAAGGAAGATGAAATGCAACAGCAGATAAGGGAGCGACTGTCCGAGACTCCCGAATTGGACGACAGGATGAGGGACATACAGTCCAGTAGAAGTGACTACTCCGATGGCTACAGGTCTACAGAGAGTGGCTATAAGTCCACAGAGAGTGGCTACAAGTCTAATGCAAGCTACAACTCTGCGGGCAGCAGATCCGATAGCTTCAGGCTGTCCATTGAGAAGGAGGTGGTGGGGGGTGTGGCCAAGTCCACCGTGGACTCGCTGGAGACGTGGAGTTTCGTTTTGAAGATCTGTCAACCACTGTTGTTTAGACACGACAGGAATAAGTGTTACAAGTAAGTAGAAAATACTGGTAATGTTTTTGTTTATCACTACTTTCCTTGCTGTCATAATGTGTTTATAAATGTATGATACTTTAAACATATATATTTTATAAGTCTTTAAAGTATTTCGAATATTTTAAAATTCAGGTGTTTAAAGTTCCAATAAATAAATAAACATCGCCAGACAAACACACCAACTGTATGGTAACCAAACTAAGCAATGCTTGTACTATGGGTACCATACAATAGACTGGGGGCGATCCCAGTGACACCCACTCAGGGGCAAATTACAAAAATTATCGCCGACGGGAATCGAACCCGCAACCACCCGCTGCGGTGAGCCGAGCGGCCTACGCTCAAACCATTGCGCCAAGCGCTCGTCTCGAATATATTAATATGGTTTAAAATCACCTCTCAGGTGCGCGATGTGGTTGTTAATGTCTGCTTGTTGTCAGGGAGACGCACGTGGCTCCGAAGCTGTGGTACACGGAGAACCCGAAGGTTTGCAAATGCGTGAAAGACCGCTCCGTGGTCTACGAGGAGTTGGAGATGTGCAAGATGAACCTCGTCGATAGGGTCTACGGCTGCGACCAGTGAGTTCCTCCAGAGTTTGGTATTTAGTTTCTACTGGGTAGTTTTTTTTTATGACCTAATGTTGTTGGCCAGAGTGGCCATAACAACTTCACCCGGACAGAGGGCCCAGCCAGAGGGGCAGGGGGGCAGCTAGCTCAAGGGCGCCACAAGGGACACGACCTCGGCTTGGGCCGCTGCCAGGAGAGGTGGCGAGGGTAAATCTACCACCGGATCGGAACGCAAGCCCATTGGTTATTCTCGGGTTCTTGTATATATAGTCACGATGCTTGCGAGTCTTAATATCGTGATTCAGTTTTTCTTTGAAGAATCCGTACATTGTATTGAGGCGCCGCAGTTAGCGCCATCTGACCGTTTCTATCGGCGACGTGAATGTGAGGTCGCCACACGTATGCCCCACTGAGGAGGGTTTGGCTGAAAATCAGCGCTGGGGGAGTCCCGTTCTTCTCCAGCACATGCTGAGCCAATTACCTTTCGGCACAGTTCGCGCTGACCCTTATATTTTATGATTCCTATGTTTATGCTTTGTGTCTTGCGATGTGTGTGGAATAAATGTTTCTTTCTTTCTTTCTTTCATTCAGGGTTAGGGCATATCGGCGATAGTTTTTAGTACATGAATTTTGAGATGGACATTTAATTTCAATATGATTATCATATGCTTACGGTGAAGGTAAACATCGTGAGGAAACCATGTCTTAGAAAATGTAACCAATTTTCGAGAGATATGTGAAATCTGCCAACGTGGATTATGGCCTGAACCCCCCTCCTGTTGAGGGTAGGCCCGTGCCTGTGCGTGGGACGTTAAAATGGTTAAATTACATATAAATATATACATTTACTGGAAATAAATAAAAACTCAGCATTTTTTTTGTTATATAACCAAGTCTTCAAACAAGCGTAGAGCCCGCCTGATGTTAAGCAGTTTCCGTGGCCTTGCATTGGTCGCGTGTTGCTGACCTAAAGGGGAGTGGGACACAGGAATGGGAAGGGAGGTTGGGTTCCCGCTCTCTCACTCATCATACGAAGCAAAACGATAGTATTCATTTCATTATCGTGTGTATTCCAGAATTCCGGACACGGAGCTCCCCAGGGCTCGCTGCTGGTACCCGCGCTTTAGCCAGTGCTTGGCCGAGAGCGGCGTGGCGCCACTGCCGCTGTCCACCGACTGGGAGGCCGGCGACAGCCAGGCCGGCAGCCTGCCCGACACTGTGGCCGACAGTCGGGCCGACAGCCGCGCCGACAGCCGCGTCGACAGCCGCGCCGACAGCCGCGCCGACAGCCGCGCCGACAGCCGCGCCGACAGTCGGGCCGACACGCCCGCGCGCGACCAGCGCCGCGGGAGCACGCCGCAGCGCAGCGAGGAGATATACCTCGACAGGGAGTACCAGAGGTAAAATAAATAAAAAATAAATTATTAATTAACAAACAAATAGCCTTCTTAACATAATAGACAGAGTTTAGGGCCAGTGTTAATAAATCGATCTCAAGCCTAAGAGCGATCTTGGAAATGTCATTATTATGTTATACCAGTACAAATGATATATTATCTCAAAAGCGTACTCAAGACCGCTCTCAGACTTGAGATAGATTTATAAATACGGGCCTGTGATCTCTATAGTCTAATTTGTCGAGCAGGATTTGACGTGAAGTCTGTCCTGGATTTGCCTAATTCTAATAACTGACATTTTCAGTACTTTGCAAGCACAGTTTGCAAGTCAAATTAAGCCACCATCCCAGACCAATATGCCATACACGCCGCGCAGCTGTCTCCACCGATACAATAAATAATAAATAAATATCGCCAGACAAGACACACCAACTGTACGGTCCCAAACTAAGCAAAGCTTGTACTATGGGTACCGTACAATGGACTGGGGGCGAACCCAGTAACCCCGGCAACTTTTGACGATTGTATTCTTATACAATAGTGGACGTAACAGGTTCATGCAAGCCGTGTGGCCGGAGGTGGCCGACGGCAGGTCGCCGACCCCGCGCAGCACGACGCCCGTCAGGCAGGAGACCCGGAAGAAGAAGAAGTCGGGCGAGGAGAAGGAGACTGAAGACAAAAAGAGAGTCAAGAAGATTAAACTGAGCAGCGAGGGCTGGAGCCAAGAGTCGGATGTAGAGGAGGATGTCGAAAAGAGGTAATAATAAATAAAATATAATTTAGCCCTTTTGACGTCCCACTCCTGAGCACGGGCCTCCCCTCACCACGAGGGGGATTCAGGCCATAATCCACCACGCTGGGCCAGTGCGGGTTGGCGGATTTCACATGTCTTTCGAAAATTGGTTAGATCTTCTAAGACATGCAAGTTTCCTTCACCGTAAGCAAGTGATAATCATATAGAAATTATGATTCGCACATAGATTTTGAAAAATCCAGAGGTGCTTATCGGGGCTGGAACCCAAGACCTGGTGCCCGCAAGACGCGTGCTTTAACCAATCGGCTATCACAGCTTGAAGAGAAGAGGTAGATAAATGATACTGATTAGTTAAAATTTCGTCATCTTCCGTCCAAAACTGTAGAAGTTATGGCACTGTGACAGTAACTTTATTATGTTATTGCAGTAAAAAAGTGAAAATGGAAAAGGCGCGAAAGAGGAAACACTCGACGTCTCTCTCTAACAGCGAAGATGACGCGAAGAAGCGGAAGAAAGAATTAAAAAAGAAGGTATGTCTTATTGGAGTAATTCCTAGAATAAATGTTTAATATCCAGAATCTGTTGGTCCGTGGTGGTTGGCGGATTTCACATGTGTTTCGAAAATTGGTTAGATTTTATAAGACATCCAGGTTTCCTCACGATGTTTTCCTTCACCGTAAGCAAGTTCCCATACAGATATCGAATAACCCAGAGGTGCGAGCCGGGGTTTGAACCCAGGGCCTTGTACCGGCTAAACGCGAGCTTCACAGCTATCACAAAAAAAAAGTTAATATAAGTTGAAGTATTCGGCGATGAGTGATCACTATTATCTCAAATTCATGTGATTTTTAACCCCCGACAAAAAAGATGGGTGTTATAAGTTTAACATGTGTATCTGTGTGTCTGTCTGTGGCATCGTAGCGCCGAAGCGGATGAACCGATTTCAATTTTGTTTTTTTTGTTAGATAGGTATTCTGATCGAGAGTGTTCTTAGCTATGTTTCATGAAAATCGATTCAGCTGTTTGAAAATTATCAGATCTTTTGTTGTTTAAAAAGTCGTCGCATCGGTGGTTTTCAAAATTTACACTTGAAGTTATTAATAACGTATTTATGTAACAGACCGGCAAGAAGGTGACGTCGAAAGCTGCCAGGATCGAGGCGAAACGTCGCCGGCTGAGCAAGAAGTACATCAAGAAGTTGAAGGAGAAACAGAAGAAGAAGAAGAAGCTCATGAAGGCAGAAGTCGATTCGGATGAAGACGATAGCGCAGGTTTATATATATTTTTTATATTTTTTTTATATTTTAGCATCATTCATGAAAATATCGACGGAAAATTCCAACTCTGGTGGGTCCAGAATCATGAGTTGAATCCATGGTATCAGTTTTCGTTACGATGCCCCTTACACCTTGTATATTTATAAATTCTAATTGTATCTTCTGATTAAATAAAATGAGCAATGGACTGGGGGCGATCCCAGTAGCACCCAGACTGGGGCAAACTAATAAATAATCATCAGCGAACTGTGGATGCACTGCTATTAACCTCAGCCTATCCCTTCGGTAATGCGGTTAAAGTATCATATGAAAGATGCATTTACAGACAAACGTAAAAAAGACAAGAAGCTAAAAAAGAAGAAACTTCAGAAGAAGAAGCGGGCGCAGAAGAAGAAAGCTAAAGCAAAATCATCGTCGAGCAGCTCATCATCATCATCCAGTTCCACCACCGAGACCGACTCGGAAGCGGAGAAGCGAAAAAAGAAGAAGAAGAAGAAGACGAAAAACAAGAAGAGAAGGCAATCCACTTCTGAATCCCAAAGCGACGAGCTGTTCGACGTTAATGTACTAAATAATATCAAAACAGAACGATTGACAGACGACGAGAAGAACCAGAAGTTGGAGTTCTCTCCCAGAAGACATAAGCCGAGAGAAATAATCAACGTCAAGGAATTGCAGAATGATTTCGTTGGCAATAATAATTTACACATAAAGAAGGAGACAGAAGATGTGTGCGTGGGAAGAGAGAGTGAGACAGTACAAGAGCATGAAAGAGAGGTAGTGGAGAAGGTTTGTGGTGTGGTCGATAAAGAAGAGGACCAAAATGCAGAAGTTATTGCAGAAGTTGTACAGAAAGAAGATCATATATTGTTTAAGGTAAGTTGTTGTTTTCTGTTCACCCGATGCGGTGATGTTCAAACCAAAACGACAACCGCTTGGCGCAGTGGTTCGAGCGTAGGCCGCTAGGCTCACTGCACGTGGTGATGCGGGTTCGATTCCCGCTGGGGAAAATTTCTGAAATGGCCTTTTCCGTAATTTGCCCTGGTCTGGGTGTCACTGGTATCGCCCGCAGTCCATTGTACAGTACCCATAGTACAAGCATTGCTTAGTTAGGGACCATACAGTTGGTGTGTGGCGATATTTATTTTATTTATTAAAAATTTATTTAAAACACTATTTGGTCATCAAATATTGATGTATGTTTAAAACGCATATTATTCGTTGACGTATGTGGTAAACAATCTTGGCATGTTTTTTTAATGTAATTCGTCATTCATACGTTATTTTAACAATTTTACGTAATAACTAACTTAAAATTTTAACCATTAAGAAGATTGTTTGTCAAGATTGTTTACTATTATACAACAGGTAAGGAAAATACTACACTTTATAGATTATATTATCTCTAATCTAAAAAACAAAGACGTCATCCGCGTTTGTATGTCCGCTTAGTTATTCTAAACTACGCAACCTTTTTTGATGCGATTTTCATTAACAATTAGATAATATCTTTCGGAAGATTTATATGTAAAATATATTGTAAATAAATTTATAAATATCAGAGAAAAACTGTGCAGCTAGTAAATTATAATGACTTATACTCAGGAACCCTTGGAGCACTTGGAACCCCAAGAACCTCAAGAACCTCAAGAGTTCCAAGAGCCCCCAGAGCTCAACATCCCCATGCCCCTACTCCGTCCGGACGAGAATCTCTCCCAGTGTTCGTCGCAAGAGTCTGCCGAGAAGGACAGTTACGAAAAGGACGACAGCCACCTGCGGCCCTCGTCGCAGAACTCCAACTACTCCTTCCACGACGTGATCAGCGCCAGCCACGGCTACCAGAAGGGCGAGGACCTGCAGAACTATGAGGAGGGGAACTACGAGATGTACGAACAGCTCGCGATGGCCTACCAGAGCGATGTCGCTAAGCAGGTGACACTGACATCTCCATAGATTAAGTCCCGTATTATTAAATTGATCTCAAGTCTGAGAGCGGTCTTGAGTATGCTTTTGACATGTCATTTGGTACTGGAATGACGTAAGAATGACATTTTCAAGATCGATCTATTATTACGGTCATTTACGGTTTATTACTGTTGTTTATGCGTATCGGTTTCATTTTTATTGACCAGTTTGCCGTCACGGCAAACGGCATGACGCTCTCTCATGCCGTCACGCCCCCTATACGCCACCGCTCTCGTGTCCCTTGTGTGTGTGCGCGCGCATACTATATACTACACATGTTTCACATCTGCAGGGCGTCACGTGACGGACAAGTTTTTTTTATGATCGCTTCGCTTTTCGCATTTAGCCAGTGTTGAGTAAAATAATATTTTCATATTTTATTTATGTTTTGAGCACATTTTTTGGGCCTTAACTTTCGAAATGGCTTCGCTATGACCAATTAAAACTACAGTGTTTCTTGTTATCTTGATTTACTTCTTGCATTACAATAAATTGTGGAACAAAGCAGCTGAATCCTCTTAATTTTTTATACCATAGATAACTGAGAGTAAAATAAATAGACGCAAAAAGGTGGAACATAGATTAGTAGAAAGTCATAGATATATAAAAAGATCCCAATAAAAACTGGCGGGCCGGAACACACATGACAGCCTTTAGCTAGGCCTAATAAACTGCCCAGTTACAAGATTTCTCGGGGAACTCCGAATTTTATGGTATTTACATGTTGCTATAGCCTATTTCACGTACGAAGTGAAGCGGCGCTAGAGTCGCGTGTTGGCAATACAATTTACTTTCGTATTTTGTCGCGGGATTTCCTATGTGTAATAGACTGTAATTGATATTTCAGCCTCCGACGTGTGACAAGGAGTCGTGGCGCGTGTCGCAGCGCATCGAGACGGTGGTGCGCGTGCGCGCGCGCGGAGAGATCAAGTGCGACTGGCGCGCCGGCGACGCGCCCGCCGCCGCGCCCCGCCCCGCCCCCGCCGCGCCGCGCGTCTCGCGCTGGGGTCAGTGCACGAGAATTATACCCTATTTTGAAGGGCCTTATAAAAAGCAGTGATAGCCGATTGGTTGAGCAAGCGTCTTGCGGGGCACCAGGTCCTGAGTTCAAACCCCGGTTCGCACCTCTGGGTGTTTAGCAATCTATGTGCGAATTATCCTACTAATATTATAAATGCGGAAGTTTGTGAGTGTGGATGTATGTATGTTTGTTACTCCTTCACGCAAAAACTACTGAACGGATTTGGATGAAATTTGGAACACAGATAGATTATAACCGGGATTAACATATAGGATACTGCTTAACCCGATAATCCCGAAATTTTTGCTAAGTTTAAATACTACGCGGATGAAGTCGCGGGGCACAGCTAGTAATTTATATTATCATTTACTTGCAAACAGTGAAGGACATGAAATTAAATGAAAATGTGTAAAATTTTCGAAATAATGGAATCCGCAAACTAGCACTGGGCCATCGTGGTGGATTAAGACCTATAGCCCCGCGTATTTTAGGGGTGGTCCGTGTCCAGGAAGTTAAAAAGGACTTACAATATTTAAATAAAAAAAATATTAGTATCTTAGCCCATTTAACGTCCCACTCCTGGGCACGGGATACCCTTAAACACGAGGGGGATTCTTGCCATAATCCACCACGCTGGCCCAGTGCGGGTTGGCGGATTTCACATGCCTTTGGAAAATTGGTTACATCTTCTAAGACATGCAGGTTTCCTCACGATGTTTTCCTCCACCGTAAGCAAGTGATAGTCATATAGAAACTAGCTGTGCCCCACGACTCCGTCCGCGTGGAATGTGGACCCCCTTAACATTTGGGAGTATGAAAAATAGAAAGTAGTCGATTCTCAGACCTACTCGATATGCACACAAAATTTCATGAAAATAGGTCGAGCCGTTTCGGAGGAGTATGGTAACTAACATTGTGATACGAGAATTTAATATATAAGATTACACAACATTACGACAATAATTATTATTTAATAATAATATATTATTATTATTGATAGTAATAACGACGACCGCTTGGCGCAGTGGTTCAAGCGTAGGCCGCTCGGCTCACTGCACATGGTGGTTGCGGGTTCGATTCCCGCCGGGGCAAATTTCGGAAATGGCCTTTTCGTAATTTGCCCAGGTCTGGGTGTCACTGGGATCGCCCCCAGTCCATTGTACGGTACCCATAGTACAAGCGTTGCTTAGTTTGGGACCATACAGTTGGTGTGTTCGTCTGGCGATATTTATTATTATTATTATTATAGTGATTTACTTGCAGGCCTAAAGCCCGGCGAAGTGAACATAGTGCTCACCGGCGGCAGTAACGAACAGTCTCCGACGCAGAACGCGGCGGAGCCCGTCTACCAGATACAGAGCCTCGCCAACAGGAGCGAGAACAATAGCACGGGGTGGGTAAAGGCGCCTACAGGCATGAGCCCAGGGTGTCTAATGGCACGGACAGGGACGAATCAGGAGCAAAATAACGAATTGGTATCGATTTATGATAGACAGTTCTGACAGTCTCTCGTTTTTTTTTTATATCAATGCCCTCTTACAATTGGGTCAAGCCCAATATGATTCTGCCAGTGTCGAGTATTAGCAATAACAAACACGATTAATAACAATACAATACAAACATGTTACCGTCCATTTTGGAAAACCTAAATGGAGATCCCAGTCTTCTTCTTTCTTCTTTTTTTAAAATATGGCTTTCATCATTAGGTAGTCGATGATTTGCCAACAACAGAGTTTTATGTGACTGATGGTCGGTAGGTCTAGGTGAGGCTTTTTTTTAAAAAAAAAAACAATCTAAAAATTTTGAAGTTGGATTGTACGGTTGAATATTAGAGATCCCAGTCTCTCTTTGATCAAGATAATAATATAATTTGTCATTGTTGTGACACTGACAGAAGTGAAGTGACAGAGAACGTCAGCGCATTCAGATCGAATTAGAACTAAATTTTTGTTGGCCTCAAACTCAAAATTTTTTTTATTCATGTAAGCCAACAAAAAAATTATGAATAGTCAGAATCTACCACCGGTTCGGAATGCTGCTTCCACTGAGAAGAGCCGGCAAGAAACTCAATGGTTACTCTTTTCGATGAATAAAAGATGGTGTACATTCTCAGGAACAGCAACATAATGTCAGCAGGCAACACCATTTCCACTAAATAAGTAAATAGTAATCAAATTTCACTCAGATTTAGGACACTCATTATCATTATCATTTTATTTAGTTATTCGAATAATGCTGTGATTGATTGTTTAAACTCCCGAGGGCGACAATAGAGATGCATTCTAGTATCTCTGGCATATCACAAACGTGTGCAGATTATAGGAAGGAAGAGAGACCGGGCACGTTAAGATTATTTAGTCAAAATATACAAGGATTTTGTTCAAAAATGTTAGAAATTGAATTATATTTAGAAAAATCTCAATATGATATTGTTTGTATTTCCGAGCATTGGCTTAAAGAGCATGAAATGTTAATAAATTATGAGAATTACACAGTTGTAAGTTGTTATAACCGCAAATCCAGGCTTCATGGTGGTACATTAATATTACTTAGGAAAATTATTAAGTCTAAAGAAAGAAAAGATATAGTTGGACTTTCGGTGGAACAGATTATTGAGATTTCCTGTGTTGAGCTGGATAAGCACATTGTTGTATGTGTATACAGACCCCCAAATATTCAGCATTTTGGTATGTTTGAATCAGTAATGGAAGATGTGTTAAAAAAAATATTTGTAAGCAACAAGTCAATTATAGTTTGTGGTGATTTTAATATCAATATTTTGGAAGAAACCAGCTATACTGCTAGACTATTGGGCCTATTCAAAGCGTTTAACTTAACGCACGTCTTTTGTGAACCAACGCGAGTAACTTCTACTTCTGCGACTTGTATAGATAATGTCTTCTGTAGTTGTGAATATTTAGATAAAGCAGTAGTAAATCACTTGCCGTCAGATCATAGTGGTCAAAACGTCACCTTTAATTCTGCCATAAATTTAACAAATATAAAAATAAAAAGTAGAAATGTAACATCTCGGAACTTACAGAAATATAATGACAGTCTATGCAACAAATTAAGTGTTCCCAAGTTTAACTTAGATGATCCTGATAGACTTTACGCCGACTTTTTTTCAGTAGTACATACAGAATTTAATACTTTTTTTCCGATTAAATCTAAAACCTTAAAACCAAAGTTCACTTTTAGTGACTGGGCCACCATAGGTATACGTAGGAGTAGAGTAAGGCTATTTGAGCTTTATGAATTAAAAGCCCAGTTTAACAATGCAGTTCTTACTCAGTATGTTACCAAATATTCAAAATTGTTTAGGAAAATATGTCAGGTGGCTAAATCGATGTACATTAGGCAAAAAATTAAGGCCTCTGATAATAAAATAAAGACCACTTGGAATATAGTTAATAGTGAAACTGGTAAAACCAAAAAACTAAATACAGATTTCACGCTAGAGACTTCGCGTGGTCTTGTTAATTCAGACTCTGATGTAGCACAGGAATTTGAAACGTTCTTTACAAACGTCCCTGTGAAAACAACAGAGTCTTTAAACTGCTCACCTTCACTTTCAATTACACTTCTTAAAAGTAACATAGCGGCGTGTCCTATGGAATTTAAATTCGTCTACATTAACGTTCGGTCTATCATGAAAGCCTTTAGTGAAATAAAAATTAAACCCACCGAAGATCTTTGGGGAATGTCTGTAAAATCATGTAGAATTATTATTAATACCGTGGCGCCCTATTTGGCCATGATATTTAATAAGTGTGTTGATCAGGGAGTCTTCCCGGATTTAATGAAATACAGTAAAGTAATCCCCCTTTTTAAATCCGGTAATAGTAGAGACCCTAATAACTATAGACCAGTATCCGTCTTGCCAGTTTTTAGTAAAATTTTTGAAAAGATAATGCTTACCCAAATGTTACATCATTTTAACGCAAACAACATCCTGCATGATCAACAATATGGTTTCACCAAAGGCCGTTGTACTACCGATGCCGGTGTAACCTTGATTAAGCATATCTTTGACGCATGGGAAAACTCACAGGATGCAATTGGTATCTTTTGTGACCTCTCAAAGGCATTCGATTGCGTCAATTATGAAATACTTTTGCTGAAATTGGAACATTACGGTGTTAGAAATGGAGCACTCCAACTTGTAAAATCATATTTAGAGGACAGAAGGCAAAATGTTCAAATAAATGGTGTTAAATCATTAGGCTCTATAGTAAAAATGGGTGTTCCTCAAGGATCAATTCTAGGCCCTTTATTATTTTTAGTATATATTAATGACCTACCGCAGATAATACAGAGAAGGGCAGAAATAGTGTTATTTGCTGATGATACCTCTTTGATTTTTAAAGTAGGTAGACATGTAAATAACTTGGACGACGTGAATAATGCTATTGTTCAAGTCCATAACTGGTTCACTACTAATAATTTGGTATTAAACAGTAAAAAAACTAAATGTGTAAGATTCTCATTACCTAATGTAAGAAGTAGTGAATGCGATGTAGTATTAAATACAGAAAAACTTGAATTTATTAATGACACTGTTTTCTTAGGTATAACGCTTGACTCTAAATTACAGTGGGGCCCACATATAACAGCTTTAGTTAAGCGGCTCAGCTCCGCCGCCTACGCTGTCAGAAAAATCAGACAGCTATCCGATGTCGAAACTGCAAGAATAGTTTATTTCAGTTATTTTCATAGTGTCATGTCGTATGGTATACTATTGTGGGGCAGAGCAGCTGACATCGAATCGGTTTTTATTTTACAAAAGAGGGCCGTTAGGGCCATCTATAATTTAGGAAGTCGCGATTCGCTGAGGGAACTGTTTAAGGAAATAAATGTTATGACTGTTCCATGTCAATATATCTATGAGAACATAATGTATACCAGAAAAAACTTACATCTATTTAAAAAGCTGGGTAATAGTCATCGTTATAATACTAGAAATAAGGACAAATTGGATCAACCACACTTTCGGCTAGCAAAAATTCACACATCTTTCATGGGATACTGTGTTAAGTTCTATAATAAAATACCGTTAAGCATTATCAGTCTTAGTGAATCCAAATTCAAAACGTGTGTAAAACGTACGCTATGCAGGAAGGCTTACTACACACTAGACGATTATTTGAAAGATAAAGATGCTTGGCTAGGTGCTGGTCCAGCTCCACCGGAACGGGAATAACTAGAATCTTTTGTTATGGTTCATTCCTATATTTTCCCTCTTCCTTCTCTTAATCTAGCACTATTGACATATTTGACACAAATGTTTCCTTTTAAAATATGGGCATCATGTAGCCACTTTAAATATAATTTTAACAAAGTAATATTTATGTCTAATTGTAGCGGGTCTTGCCTCATGCTTATTATCCTTTCTGAACTGTTGTCTCTGAGGTGAGGTGTTGGTCATGCTCACTTCAATGTCCTTGTTTGCGGTGGCTTTGTGGAGCGGGTCACCCTCTTCCCTCTATTATGGTTGAGGAGAGTGATGCCGCTTTTCAAGTCATGCTCGTGCGCGGGCGCTGCTTGCGGGGATTGGTCCACTCACTTTCCTCTTAACAACATTGTCGTTAAATACTATTTATTTACTTAGCATGGAAGGCATCACACCAAAGCAATTATTATAATATCCACCCCTGTTTTATCAATTATTATTTGGTTCGTAAACGTTTCATTTGATGTAAGTATGAGTAGGTATGCACATCACACTAAACTAGCATTCTCATTTGATTTACATTATTACATATATGATTATTATTTACTATTAGCTATTTAGTGGCAATGGTGTTGCCTGCTCATATTATTTTTTTTATGCTGTTCCTGAGAATGTACACTATCTTTCATTCATTGAAAAGAGTAACCATTGAGTTTCTTGCCGGCTCTTCTCAGTGGAAGCAGCATTCCGAACCGGTGGTAGATTCTGACTATTCATAAATGCTTTGTTGGCTTACATGAATAAAAACAATTTTGAATTTTGAATTTTTTTGAATTACATCTTTATTCATTACATTGATACACGCGGTCTTCGTACAACGTAAGACAGTATAAGATCTATTTATACTTCAATCTTCCTTGCACTTAACTTCTTCGAATTATCACCCTACCGCCCCCCATGGACTACCACAAGAAAGGGATAAAGGGGATAATATTTAAATTTATATTTTTAGTCCTATCCGTGCTTTGCCGTGAGGCTGCAAGCCTCAATTAAGGCGGCAATAGACTAGTGGTTAGAGGGGCCGCCCTCGTAGCCGAAAGGTTCCAGGTTCGATCCCCATCATGGCCCTTAAACTTTTGACGTCGGCCCACTCCTAACACAAGCATTAGCTTAGCTGGAGGGGCTAACGGGAATACTAGTAACGTGATAAACTCACATTGATAGTAATCTTTTTTATATATACGTATGTATAGTGTGAAGTAAATCAATAAATAAATCTCTACAATATTAATAGGTATGATGAAGCGTATGAAGTAATGTACGGCGCGTCGGACCGGCTGCAGTACGGCGACTGCTTCGCGGCGGCCGACCCGCGCCTGCACCGCGCCCCGCCCCCGCCTGCCCCCGCACCTGCCGCCCCCGCCGCCGCCGCCCCCGCCCCCGCCGCCACCGTCCGCCCCCCCGCCGGCTCGCTCGACGACCGGATCAACCATGCCCTTAGAAACAATGGTAAGCCATGTTTATAACACGGTTTTTAGGATTATAGAAATAATAATAATATCACCAGACGAACACACCAAGTGTATGGTCCAAAACTAAGCAACGCTCGTACTATGAGTACCGAAAAGAAGACTGGGGGTGATCCCGCTGACACCCAGACCAGGGAAAATTACGAAAAGGCAATTTCCGATATCAACCCTGATGGGAATCGAACCCGCAACCACCCGGTGCAGTGAGCCGAGCGGCCTACACCCGAACGACTGCGCAAAGCGGTCGTCAAAAGGATCGGTGCTGGAATGGTCGGCATAAACGGGTGCGAGTTCAAACCCCGACTCGGTTTTTTCTGGTTTCATGTGAGAATCTCATTATCAATCAATATTATCATTTTCTAAACGGTGACCTATAAACCCCCCAACCCCTCCTCGCATTAAGGGGAAATATGCTCCGGTATAATCATGTTATATTATGACAATGTTCTGTAATTTTTTTTCCTCAAATAATATAGGTACTAATCTCAATCAAATCAAAAGATGATTGTCTTCTAGAGAAATTGTAACATTCATACGTCTAGGGTTGCTCAATTTATATTTGTAAACTAGCTGAGCCCGCGACTTCGGCCTCGTGGAATTAAACTTACAAAAATTTAATTTAACAAAATAGGCCGCTCCCGCGTTCTCAGCCTGCGCGACAGGATCCATTTGTTTTTTTTTTCTGAAATAAAAGTAGCCTAAGTTATTGCTTATAACATCAGCTATCTACCAGTAAAAGTCCTGTCAAAATCGGTCCAGCCGTTTCGGAGATTACCCGGGACAAACATACAGACAGACAAAAAACATTTTTAAATCGCGTTTTTGCTATAGACGTCGTATGTACTTTCATATGCATTTAGTGAAAAGGTGTTATTTTGATATTACAAACAGACACTCCAATTTTATTTATTTGTATAGATGACTTGGGAGTATGTAGGTAGATGGATAGTTATTGTATGTGTTGGTAAATTGTTTCAGCTCTCGGCAATGTGGGCCAAGCCGTCGATGATACCGATCCTGATGGGGATGGCGGCCGCGACAAAGGAATTTTAGTCACGTATGTATTTTTTATTGTATGTGACTGAACTGCTGTTTCATTTCATATAAGTTATTAGCGACCCGCATCTGTATCGCACTGGTGCTATGCTGATACTTAAGTTTTTATCTACTATATTATGCATGTATATCACTCTATTAAAAAAAATCCGCATCAAAATCCGTTGCGTAGTTTTAAAGATCTAAGCATACATAGGGACAGACAGACAGCGGGAAGCGACTTTGTTTTATACTATGTAGTGATAGCCAACTGATAACAGTTCATATACGGATTGACTCGGCCAGTGTAGTACCGCTGTTGTAGCTGTTTCGTACGATTTTTGAGAGAGCCGGAAGCCGACTCCCTCCTTCTGTCTATCCCAATGCCCACTCTCCTTCAGGTCGGTAACGTGCGAGCAAAGCCATTGGTATTGCAAGCATCTATAGGCTATGGTAACTGGTCGCACGCTTGTTTGCAAACTTTGTAATATAAAAATGGCGCCTAATAAATGCTAAAGATGTAGTACTGACCACAAAAATATAATCTGATTGTGTACAGTTTTCTCTTGTTGGCACAGCTGTTTAGTAGCGATTGAATTAATCACGGCTTGTGGTAAATATGTTTTTGTTAGCATATAGTTAGGCTCCATGCAAAATACCGCGTATTATCAAAAACTCCAATTGTTTTTATTCATGTAAGCCAAGAAAGCATTTCTGAATAGTCAGAATGTACCACCGGTTCGGAATACTGCTTGCACTGAGAAGATCCAGCAAGAAACTCAATGGTTACTCTTTTCAATGAATAAAAGATGGTGTACATTCTCAGGAACAGCAACAGTGTGTGAGCAGGCAACACCATTGTCTCATTGTCAATTAAAGTAAATAGTAATGAAATCTCGCTCAGATTTAGGTATTTAAATTAGAAAGCTAGTTTAGTGAGGTGAATGCAAGTCCTTATATTTTGATTGTTAATCACATTTACAGTAAGTCGCTGGTGTCGAACGACGGCCGCGGCGCGAAACGAGTCAGCTTCGCCGATGGCTACAAGCCTGGACAAGATTCGGACGTTGAAGAGCCGCCCGTTAGAAAGGCAAGTGAACATGACTTTGTTCAACAATTGCTATTTGCGTTTCTATGCAATCACTTAAGAATAGACATAATCTACCACCGGTTCAGAATGCTGGTTCCCCTGAGAAGATCCGGCAAGAAACTCAATGGGTACTCTTTTGAATAGAATGAATGATGTTGTACATTCTCAAGAACAGCAACACAACGTGAGCAGGCAACACCATTGTCATTAAAAAGTACTAGAGTATCATAGTATTCACTTAAGTATTACCAAACTAAGGCCCGTATTAATAAATCGATCTCAAGTCTGAGAGCGATCTTGGAAATGTCATTCCAGTACAAAATGATATGTCAAAAGCGTACTCAAGACCGCTCTCAGACTTGAGATTGATTTATTTATACGGGCCTAACTAAATCCCACCCAGATTTAGGTATTTAAATTAGAAGGCTTATGTTTTACATGGTGTGGGATCGATTGCTTCTTGATTTTCACAAATGCGTATAAGGGATAGCTTCCTGACTATCCTGATTTGTATAATTACCAATATTTAATCGGAGCGAATGTCGACAGTCTTCAGAGCTTAGCACAATCTATTTTACACCAGCGCCCCTAGCGGAATCGTGCAGCTTTTTTGGCGGATTTATGGAGACATTCGATAACTTGATCGGTATTTGAATACATTCAAAACACGCTAATCCCTCCCTGACTTGTAGAACGACATTTTAGACCAGTTTTCAGCATATTCCGGACTTCCCGTCCACAACGAATGTGTTGTTAGACTATAAATATCGCCAGACTGACACACCAACTGTATGGTCCCAAACTTAGCAACGCTTGAACTATGGGTACCATAAGATGGGCTCGGGGCGATCCCAGTGACACTTAGAACTGGGCCAATTACGAAATGGCAATTTCCCAAATTTGCCCCGGGGGGAGTCGAACCCGCAACCACCAAGCGATCGTCAAATAATATTAATATTTTATAGAAGAAGAAGTCCCGGCGCATGGGGTGCGCGTGGCCGTGCCCGGCGTCGCACCCGGACCACGTGCCGCTGTGGGACGCGCTGCCGCCGCCCCCGCCCCCGCCCGGCTCGCCGCCGCCCGCCCCCGCCCCCGCCCTAGCCCCCGCCCCACACCTGCTGCGCCAGCACATGCTCAACCCGTCCATGATGCCGCTGCCGCCCTACCCGATGCCGCAGAAGATGGGTGAGTCACATACGCCCATATTAATAAATCCATCACAAATTTAAGAGCGGTCTTTGTAATGTCATTGTTCTGTCATACTAGTACAAAATGACATGTCAAAGGTGTACTCAAGACCGCTCGCAGACTTGAGATCGATTTTAATAAATTATTAATATGCGGGCCCTAGTTTGAATAAATATATGTCGCAGCCAACTAACTTAAGTCGCCGAATATCATTCAGACCACTAGTTGAACGGCGCTGTTTAGTAAAGCGGCTAGGCTGTTGATTGAACGGCTAACTAAGCTAGTTGGCTGCGACATATACATTATGAGAAGACGAATAAGTGTTGTGTGTGTGTATCAAAAGATGGCACTGCTACACAGTCACCACTGTTTTCTCCTTAAGTCTCCAAATATGATAAATAACTTGTTTGTTTGTTCCCAGATCCCAGCGTTTCATTAGCCAACTTTATGCCGCCGGAACCACCGCCTGGTCTCATAAACTTCTCATAAAACATTATGTATTATTTTAAGTGACATACGAATAGTGAATTATTATTATGTAATGAAGGAGAAGACCGTTGTAAATAAATACAATTTTGTATGATTATGGTTTTTGTTGTTGACAACACTGGATAGGAAATCAGAGGGCAATATTATATTAGCTAGGGGGGTTGTTTTAAACTGATACGAAATAAACTGTATTTAGAGCTCAAGCTATTCATTTTAAATCAATTGCTAAATAAAGTACACCTCACATTTGGATTCGGAGGTAGTCGTGAAAAATAGGATTGTACTGTTTGTTGCTAGCGACATCTATCGTGCATTAGTGAATGTTAGTTGTGTTTTGTATTTAACAATAAATATTGGTAAAGTACCAGGAGCGCATGCTACACAAGGAGGTAGTCGTGAACATTAGGATTGAATTGTATTTAGCGACATCTATCGTGCATTAGTTTAGAAATATAACTAACATTCGGCTAATGCACGATAGATGTCGCTAAATACAGTTTGATCCTATGTTACACGACAACCTCCTTGTGTAGCATGCACTCCTGGTACTTTTGCTATATTTATTGTTAAATACAAAACACAACTAACATTCAGCTAATGCACGATAGATGTCGCTAAATACAGTTCAACCCTATTTTACACAACAACCTCCTTGTGTAGCATGTGCTCCTGTTACTTCAGCAATAATTATTGGTAAATTCAAAACATAACTACCATTCAGCCAGTACACGATAGATGTCTCTAAATCACCAGGAGCGCATGCTACACAAGGAGGTTGTCGTGTAAAATAGAATAACACTGTATTTAGCGACATCTATCGTGCATTAGCTGAATGTTAGTTATGTTTTATTTGGAACATAAATTTCGCTAAAGTACCAGGAGCGCATGCTACACAAGGAGGTTGTCTTGTAACATAGGATTGAACTGCAATTAGCGACATCTATCGTGCAATAGCTGAATGTCAGTTTTGTTTTGATTTTATAATAAATATTGCTCAAGTACCAGGAGCGCCTGCTATACAAAGAGGTTGTCATTAAAAATAGTGGCGTAACTACCGGCACTAATCATTATGAATTAATAATTAATTTAGTTATTGCATAACAGTTCGTTAAATATTTGTTTTATTTATACGTCTACCCTCGATGTTAAAATTACATTTATTTGTAAATTAATTGAAGTCTACCTACCCTCCTTTTGTAGGAGGTGTGTCTTCACAGAGTATTGTCAATTAATTATGATGTACTGATTGCGAATACATTCTAATTTTGTATCGTATAGGTAGGGAATAGGAACATAATATAATAAATGAAACTACAGTGTTTAAAAACAATAAAATAGATTTTCATTTATTGTGAGACGAAAAATACAACAATGGGACTTATGACCTAAAATGGTTAGTGGCAGACTGTCGTGTCAAACAATTTTACTGTTAGGTAAGGATGGCCTCGCCTTGCCTCTACGTTACAGTATAGACTCCTAATTATTTATGTCTTTCATTGGGGAACTCGGTAACGAATATCAACGAAACAATAGTATATAATACACAAAACGATACCTCTCTATTCACTGAAATCATAACTATTTATTTTAATTAAACATTGTCAAGTTTCGGTAGTTTCCATTTTTTTTAACTATTTTTTTAAAAAGGCTTTATTGAATCGAAGCTAATACTTAATTACTTACAAGATTGTTTAATAGTTTTAATAGTTGTCGCGCCACTCGTCCGTCCGTCGCTCGGACGCGGAGCGGAGTCGTGTCGGCGACGCGACGTGCCACGGAGCGCGCTACGAGCGAACCTCACAAATAAAACGTAACAACTCTCAAATACTGCTACTATGAAACGTTCTATACAAAATTGAACATTTGCCGATTCACTAGATCGATTTTGATTTGTCATTCATTATTTATACTCGTATTTATACTAAAACAAGTGGGCGGCGAGCGCGGGCCGCTCCGTGCGGCTCGACCAACTCCTCACTAAGTCGATTAAGTACATGTCTTACTTTATAACTTGAAAATGCCACTGCTGCGATCCTACCTCGCCTATGGTGGCGGCGCGCGCGCGGCGTCGCGTCCGCGTCACGTCCGCGTCACGTCGACGCCGCGACGTGGTCGCCGCGTCGCCGCGCGCGCGCCGCTATTGCTCGTAGAGAAAAAATTCCGAAATCAATTCGTTACACCGTAGACTATATCTTGTTTAATAAACTTGAAGTATTTATCAATAATCAATAAGTACATTATAATAATTGAATAATTAGTATTTTATTTCATAAGAGACTAGCATTACAAATAAATATCTTCAGCTATACAATTTTAATGTTTATTTTCTATTTTAAACATTTTGAAGATGTTCAAACTGGACTACGTCGGTTTATACACAAGAATGGTGCGCCGGTTCTTGTATAGAAACTTTTCACTTGATGCGTCTACGCTTCGAGATATGACTTAAATGTATACTTAGATTTAGGGGAAAAGGTTGTAAAAACAAAAAGTTATTGAAATTTATAACAAACACCTTAACTAATACTTCAATAATTTAGTTCAAGTATATAATGTTCGCGCGGGAGGGTGCGCGCGCGCAGCCGCTAATATCACTCGGCGTACGTACAAACATGATGCTGCGCTACAAATGAAACAACTTTATACAAAAGGATGAGTCGACGCGGCCGCGCGCCGCCCCCTCCCGGCCTACCCACACAACATGTCTTTGACAAAAGCAATAGAAAACATTTCATTCCGTGTAAGAGATGACACGATGGTATGCGAAAATCTTATTTTTTTTTCAAAAAACACACTCCCATTCGCTCATCCTTGCGCTTAAATCTAAAATTAATAATTAGACAATATTTTTTTTATTTGTTCAACAGACGCGCGCGTCGCGTCGCGCGCGTATAATAATAAAATATTTTCAAAACAATCGAATAATTAAACACACTAGTTAACAATATAACTTATGCTCGTGTACCAACGCCGGCGGCCGCGGGCGGAGCGGGGCGGCGGCGCGGCGGGGCGCCGGCGGGGAGCTGCACTCTCGCGCACTCAACCATACGTGTTCAAAACCAAATACGAAACTTGATCATCCTCGTTTTAAAAATATGATTTTTATACACAATCGTTTCAGCGCTATCATTACAATATACGTATAGTTAATATAATTAGAGCGATGGCAGCGTAACGGTTCGAGTATGTGTCGTCCGTGCGGCGCGGGCGGCACGGGCGGCGGCGTCCATAATACTGATATTAATCGCTAAATTATTATTGCATCGATGAGCTGGCGCGCGGGCACACTATACTATCGCTAGAGCGGTGTAGGGGGTGGGGGGTGGTGGTGGTGGGAGGGGGGTTACACCGCCGTCTCCGTGTGGCTGTGGCTGGAGAGCCGCTCCACGTCGATGTCGTGCGGCGCGAGCGATTCGCGCGCCGCGTCGCCGTAGTCGATGCTGGACGAGTGTGAGAAGCGCTTGGAGAGCGCCGTCTGCTTGCGCAGCGCCTCGGCCAGCGCCGCGTCCGCCAGCGAGCCGCGCGAGTCCAGCCCCTGCCGGAAGGCGTTCACCACGCGGATCTACGCCCGGGCACACGCGTTAGTACCCCGACATGTTACACTACAGAACGACTGACGTCGCTCGGCCGCCTTCAACATACATAGGCTCTCAAAGCCTCTGTACACAATAAGCCCACCGCACCGGTAAGGCGCTTGCGATGTTACAGCGATTTGTAAACAAAATTCGTTTATAAATCGCCATCGCATCGCAATCGCTTTACCGGTGCGGGTCCGGCATCGTATGAGTTTTAATCTAACAACATTAATATAGCTGCTGGCTTCCACTAAGAAAAGTACTGTAAATTATTGGAACATTTGATCGATATTTGAAACTCACACTATTGGTACAAGATAAGGAGGCCTTACGTGGCTATGTTCAGGGCGGCCAAGACACATCAACCATACTGTATATATTACACCGAACGCCACGCGACAAAAACGACTCCCGACTCCAGAACGACATATTTTCAGCGCGTTACTATGAAAATGACGTCGCGGTACTGCGGCGACGCTCTTCATAGTAAAATTCGCGTTTAGAATATGCCATTTATTTCTAAAGCCGTTTTCGTTGCATGGCCACAGAGGGTCACGCCAAATTGATTGACGAGACACCGGCTCAAGCTTTATAAGAAAAAAAAAACAGTATGTTTAGGATATAATGGTGGGTTCCCAGCGGCGGGTCTTGCGCAGCGGATTCCACCAGCTCGCGCACAACGGACCCTGGGAATCGCTTTACGGATTTTTGAAGCTCTTGTCTCCTTAACATACGGTTCTTTTTGTAACTTACTAAAGTTGAGCCGTTTACGCGTCAATCAATTTGACAATAAGACCGCATTTGTGCTTCCCTGACACACCAGTATTTATAAACTCCCAAAGCAGTGTTACTTTGTCATTTGTCACATGCTTTGTTAGTATGGGTGATGTGTTAGCAAAGGAGGATCATGTCTTGCACAAGATGTACAGTGTGATAGGTATAGGTTAATATATTGAGCTCGTAAATACCAGCGCGGAGATCCCCACTGACAAAATTCAATCGTATACAGGGTGATACTTTTGAAACTTTTTTCGTTTATCTGTGTATACGTGGTGATATTTTTCAAACTTTTAATATATCAAAAAATTGTCAGTGGAAATAATAAGTGCCAAGTAGTACTTAATAGTCAGGGCAACACAAATGCCCACGCCCGGCGATGTCTCCCGCCAATCCGAGCGGTGCCATCGAACTGGGAGCACATCCACAAGGAATGTTCATGAACATATAAGCACACCGAACCATATATGAAATAGGCAAGAAAGCGTTAGGTATATAAAAAAAAATCCAGTCACAGAGTCGGTAGGTGCGCGCGCGCCGTCCGCGGCATGCAGTGCGCGTCCGACGCAAGGAGGACACAGCATCCATTCGCCTCTGAATACAGACTTGTCGCCGAGCACAGGCCCGCCGTGCCGTGTGTAAACTACCCACCGTGTTACATGCATACCGAAACCTAAATAATCTGTGACTGTACTTCTATGTGAGCTACGCGCGAAAGCTCTATTGTCAATGCTGTTGCCCTAAAACACATTACTATGCACATGATACGAAGCAACACATCGCTTTACGCAACGTCCTATATCCGAAATTTTAAGCAAGCTGACAAAAACTTGGATCGACCTGAATTCCTCAAGCTTTATAACTACCCTATGAGATAGAGGAAAATTGTATAACTAAAAGCTATGTAGATAAAAATGACGTTGGAAGCTTCTAGATATACCTTTTTTTATTAATTTAAAAGCGGTAATGACGAACCCCTGGCGTTTTATGGTGCTACGTTTGTAGACCCCACGAACTGAACGATTCTGCCTGAGTCACACATCGGTCGGATTTGCCAATCACAGGTTTATAAATAGAATACAGATGTCGCTATATGAAACGCGTACAATGTGTGGACTCGGCGTCTCAGTGCAAAATGTTAGGCAAAATAATAAAAAACAACTACAATGCCGTGGTGTATGGAATGCCAGAGAAATTAAAAAATAAGCTATTTCAGCTATACCTAAACCGCCTAATATGTATATTTTTCTTAACCCTCTATTATTATTTCATAGCTCCTAATAAACTCATGTAAGTAATTAATTTTATGAAAACATTTATTTATTTACAAGATTAACAACAAGTTTGGAACATATAAACACCAATAACATCAATACATTAATTAAAATAAACCCCATATTTACAATAACCCAAAGGAATCGACTTCAACTTTCCATAAAATGGGACTATTATGCAAAATTCAATAATATACTGAAAATATATATTTATCGTAATTTGAAGCCGATTAGGAACTTCGACAACATTAAATACCAATCAATTATTGGCGAGAAAGGGACGTGGATATCCATCTCTTTCCAACACACCGAACATACAGCACAACCCAAGGGTGGTAGGAATCTAAAAATATGATAAAATCAGCGCATGCGTTTGGAACCATGCAATTGTGAGTGATATAGTTGTGACCATGCGTCTTACGCCGACTGTTGTATTTCACACATTTGCGGATAATATGCAGCGTGTTAAACTAAAATAGGCTGTAAAAAGTGCATTTCAAAACGAGGAAAACACATTTCTGGAACTGTTATTAATTAAGCGTTAGGAAAACACATAAAAGTCAGTTAGTTTTTTTTTCACCCTGTATGGATACAGGATATAAACAAAAGTATGAAATCAAAACAGTCAACGTTACAACAACACACAAGAGCAAGTGGGAATACACAGACAGAACGGATAAAGTTGTAGGTATAGAGACAGAGTACAGTAAGTATAAAAACAAAGACATTTCTGGAACATATACAATAAACAAATATTAAACGGAAAAAAAACAAAACTGTTAACAAAAACAATACATAGTCAAATAAACGAATAATGTGAGTGAAACAGGCTCTCCTTTCTCAAATTCGAATCTTACAGCTTGGTCGGTGGACGTCTTGCTGTACGGGACGGGTATCAACCGTTCTTGTAACTCGCCACCTATCACCTTCCGTGTGCAATTGGGTTTTCATGGAAAAGAAAATAAAAACGAGAACATGAAGTAAAAGGTTGACGACACGAAGACGAAAGAAGTCCGCGCCGCTGCTGGTGAGCGGCCCTCGGGAGAAGGTCTCTTTGTACATATATATTTATATATATGCGGTGCTTTAAGCCTAACGCGATTCTAATATCTTCAAGAATTAATAAACAAAAACATTTTACAGTAACATACAGTACAGTAAGAAAAAAAACAATACAGTGGTCTAGTAGAATCGCGTTTGACGCTAGCAGTGATATTTTTTCCAAAAGAGTGTAATAAATAGTATAGAAAATATTCAGGGGGGACTATACGAAGCGGTGTGCCTCGCGAAGCGATGAGCGGATTGTAAGAAGAAGTATAATAATATAGAAAAATAAATATACAGTAAACAGTAACTAAAGTATTATACGCAGGATACATCCTATTAGGTACCTTAAGAAGCACATTCATGGGGTGTGCACTTATATACTAAACTCCTTTTTTATTTCCATCCAGGGCTCCGTTACATCCATTTTAAAAAATTATAATAAAATAAATAAATCATATAAAAAAGTAAAAATATTAATTCGGACACTGAAACATCGAACATTTAGATTCCTATTAAGTCCACCTCGTTAGTGAGTTTCGTGACACTATTGTTTATAAAATAATAAACGTGTTTTTTGTGCGTGTGTTTGTGTGTGTGCATGTTCTGTCGAGTTGTCAAACAATCGGCACTAGTGTTTGTGTTCAGTTATTGACCATGCGAGCTACATGTAGTGAAGCACACACATAATATGTCGTATCCACGTCGTCGCTCACATACCAGATATCAAATGTATCGATTTATACTAAACTATATTTACAACTAAGTATATTACAGAAGCATACATTTATTATGGTAGCAGTGAATTTGCAAAAAATAAGTGATTGATCCTTTTTTAGTTTGATTTTTACATTTATTCTTTAACCGTGATGGTGCTATTAACATTGATTTTGTTCAGCGTGGCGTTACTATTTAAGCTGAGCACTTCATCTATGTTTATTTTCATTTACAATCATTGCATGCATGGTACTGGCTATATTATAAAAAATATTTCATAAAAAAATACAGTGTTGATTTTTTACAGTGTCATTATTAAATTTAAAAATCACCCTGTATACCATGTATGCAACGATGCGAATCTATTGTGTATCCATGCTTGGAACGGTGTGTAGCTACGCCATCTACTGTACATATCGAACAGCGGGTAAGCGCCAAGCGGTCTAACATCGATCTATACCGTACGACATACACCGGCAAGATGTTGGCCACAGGCGGCCAACAACAAACATTTGGACCAACATCGACACACCAACATGTCTGTTCAACTGCAGGTTTACCTTATATTGCAGGTCTCCACAACGTGGCAGGTGGAATGAAAGTTACTTTGGAGTACAGATACTTTATTACTAAGGTTTAAGAAGACAAGAAGCGTAAAAGTAGGGAATTAACAGCAGTACCAGTTTATTATGCCGCATTAGAGAGTATTTATAGCGAGAAATCATGCTCGTCTATGGATTGTCAATCTATTTTTTAAAGTGTTTTTCCATTATTCGGCGTGTACGAACCTACTATAAGCGTAATTGTTAAACTTTGAAAAAATGTATTTAATTTTTTTATATATCTAGTTGTTTGGTGTGCACCAAGACACGAGTAATTATACATAAGTTAAGTATAATAGTTATTATTTTATGTATACTATATTTTTTTCTAAGTCTTAACATTGATGTAGCAGGCAATTTAAGTCTCTACAAGTGGTGCATAATTATTTTTTACGAATTAAATACATAATTTTATTAGTTAAATATTTTAGAAATATTATATAATATATTAACATATTAAACATCACTATTTACCACAAAGAAATGTACGAGTGATAGTTAAATTTGCTTGAGATACTTTGGAAATAGTAAACTTAACATAATGAAGGGAAAAACAGTAGAATTAGGGTTGGAAGACTGTAGAACAATAGACAAATGTGTATAGTGTAAGAGATAGATAGTGTCGTATCCAGGCAATAATTATTTAGAATAACCATCACCATAATACGTAAGAATGGAAACAAAACATAAAACGACTAATAAAAGATGTCATCAATCATAATTCAGTTTCATGCAATATTATAGCATCTATTTTAAAATTGTGCCATATTACAATTAGGTAGATATATAATGCATACAGCGCTACGGTTCTTCTAAATCCATGTATATCTATGAAACAGCAATAGTGGTTTGTATTTGTGGTCGACACAGCCATGGACCAATCCCATCAACTACAGGGACAAAGACACAACGAGCTTCTAACAATAATAATAATATATAAAAAATACATAGTATATCTAACACTAAAAACACCTTTTCAAATCTAAATCACATTCTCTCCCAAAACAAACAAACAATAACAAGCAAATTTAAATATCATCTTATCATTAAGAACGTTTATAAAAGCACTTGAATAGCACAAATTGTGTGTATTTTGTAATTTTTCTTTTATAAAAAATGGCACATGGATTTATCCGTATTATATACCTTTTTTAAATTTAACACTCAACATTATAATTTTATAAGGAAAAATTGAGATTACCAAAGACTTGTATTTACAGAAAATTGTATGTAAGTATAAACCGATAAAAAAATATTTTAGAAAAAATCTCAAGTCGTTAATATACCGGTCGTAAAATAATTTTAGTCGGAATGTTGTATACTCCATCTATACGGTGCACCATAGTTACTTATAAATCTATTAAACTGGGTAGACTAACATTCCAATTATTGGGTAAGTAATTAATATTTTTACGAAACAATAAACAACTCTTAAACTATCTACTGCATTTACAAGAGATTCCAAATGATTATTATTATTTTATTTTTTGTCCAAAACCACTATGGTCAATTTATGATTCATAATATATATTTCAGATTTATATAAGGTACCAAATTTCGTATATTGTTTAAATGGCAGTATTTTTCGAGATTTGAGTCGGGAGCGTCAACTTTGGTTTTTAATCACTTTTAAGTTTTGGTTTTTAATTGTTCAGGTATATTATATATTGTAGTTTAATCATCGCTCTGATGCGACACGGGGCTGAGCGCCGGCAGGGAGCTGCCGCCAGATTGCACGCTGATCCTTCGGTGCTCCGCCAAATAATTATTGACAAATATCCTGCGGCCGGCCAATATGTCCGCCTTTTGCTGTAAAACAACATCAACGGACGCGTCAATCAGCCGCCCGGCGCGCACCTACGGCAGCCGCATAACCAAACTGCTTTGTCGCCGATGCAACTACACCGCTGTGAGAAACTCGCCTGGCGTTCCAAACTCCAAATAATATGTTGAACCAAAATTAAATACACAGGGTGCGCCGTTAAGTTCAGTGCGGAGAAGTCTGCAACTGTTATGTGAAGCTAGTATTTTTGTTATAAGGACAAGTGTTTTGATCTCTTCGGCATTTCGATCGACACGAAATTCACAATTTTTCTATAGAAAATCTGACATAACTGACGTATGCACATACGCGATACGTCTGTTTTGACGAATTGCAAGTCGATTGAGATACCAGCGGTTAATAGAGTTGGGACCCAGGTTTCTAAATTGTTAATTACGGTAATTGGTAGTGTAAATAACACAAACCTTTCTATGGTAACCCTGTGCACAGTCAATCAATTATTCGAACTTTCGAAAACTAAGGCCCTGTTTCAGAATGTTTTCGGCGTGTTTTCGACACCTACATGGGGTTAAAGGAATATTTATTCCGCACATATTTTCTTGGTAATAATTGATTGCAGTTTTCTTCAATCTATAGTTGCAGACTTCTCCATGCCGCCCCATATCGATGGCTCACCATGTATATAGTGTAAATTAATCACCATTTGGCTTTAGAACACCGAGACTACTAATAGTGAAGAGTTAGCTATATAGAAAAAATACTATAAAAATACATTTTAAGAAAGCAGTTTCGTTAGTAAAGTGCTTAACTTTAACTAGGACAAGGGGGCATTCACACTAGCTGGGTCGGGGTCGAGGGCATCCAATAGCAAATACTAAATATATAAACAAAATAAAGAATAAAAAAATAATTAAAATACCGTGTCGGAACTACTGCTACTCAGAAATGTTAAAAATCCGGTATGTGAGCTACATCGCGACGCATAAATTGCCATTTTATTATTATCGTGACTACTGTGTTTTTGGGTAAAATAAAATATCAAAAATCGTCAAATAAATACTTTTATTATAATGAGTTTTTTATTATTATTAGGTATATTTTATAGTGCCGGTTAAGTATGTAATAGTATGTATTAATTAACATTAAAAGGTAATCGTTACAATAAAACTCAAATATAAATAAGGATTACGAAAATCAACTTATTACATAAGTACATACACAACCGAGGTAATAAAAAAAACAAGTTAAGTGAATAATGTTAAAGCCGTTTTGTATTTTTTATTTAATTTAAATTAATATGAAAGGTAATCATATTACTTATTTTGTTTAATTTTGGCGTAAAAGTGGAGATATTTAAGCGTTTTTTTTATTTTTTTATATCTATATATTTTATCAACTTATATAACTACTGTGTTAAAAGTTTTGTAAGGTTACTGTGGTTGTAGATATTGAAAAAAAAAACATTTTTTTTTAATTTCTAAACTGATCTGTTACAAAATGAAAAAATCGGATATAAAACTTATTGCGAGAATCTGATAACACAATTATATATAATAATACGTTAATATATAAGTGTATATTATCAGAAACTCTTACAACTACCTATAACAATTAAAAAGAAAAGAAAATACAAATTGTGCAATACTCACACAGACATCAGTATACATGCATAAAACTGTAACATAAGCATGATCACACGCTGTAAATGCGAAGCGAAAATAATTAAAAAATAAACAAAGAAACAACATTTTGTACCACAAAAAATATACGTTACTCCATTATATGCTCAGTACTTACATCTACCCGGAGCGGCCATTTTGTAGACAGTGTTGGCATGACAAAATGGCCGCTCGCGTTCTCACCTTAAACTGAGGTGTACGTGATCTATGGCTCGTTGAATGATATGCAATTGTTTTCAATTATTCATAAGCTGGAAGGACGACGCGACCACTAGTTTTCTTTTGAACTTTGACTACTTAAATTGAAACTCATTTTATAAATCCAACTACATTTAAAACTACGTTGCCATATATTCTTACTGGAAAGCGTTTTTTTATTTCCATATTAATCATCTCAATCGATTTGATTAATATAAAGAGTTAATATTTTATTATTTTGCTGTAGATAATAGTGAAATCAGGTTATCAGTTGTATTAAGAATTCTCTTTGCAGGTATAGAACCCTCTCGCAATGGGGTTATATAAAGGGGCTGTAGAAGGTAGGGTGGTCGCGCCGCCCGTGGGTCAATTGCTATGATTCAACGGCGCCAGTACCGGCGACGTAGGGCAGCCAGGGTGCAGACACCACGCTATTCCATGCTCTAGTCAAGTTTTCTTAACGTGTACCTACATTTCGTTAACCTTCCTCTATCATACTTACAAATTAACTCTCCCTACGCGAGTCAGACCTACACTTACCGTCAACATCTGAAATAGATTGATTCTGCTAAAGAACGGCGGACCCCACCATAACGTAACTAGCAGCGAAAAAAAATGCTAAGGAATTTGCTTGAAAATTTATTCTTTCAATGTAAATATTATCTCGTAACATTCCGCAGAACCAAGTTTATTAGTTTTAAATTAAATATACACTTATGTTAGAGCTCTTTTTGTTGTTTTTTTTTAGTGCTGCGTCAGTGTCTCATTCATACTAAACTTCAGGCGTATACGTATTTATATAAGATATAATAATATAGATTCTTAGACAGATCCGTACCAGTGAGTGACCGGCATAATATATTCAGATTCAATATTCTCAGTTCGATAAGACCAAGACGGGGTTAATAGTGGTCCCAAAATTTACTATGAAAAATAACACACAAGCTGCCAATTACCCTCGAGATCTCACATAATTTATATAATATAATATTTTTCGTAACAAACTACTTACACAAAAAGCTAAGTGAGAAAGTTGAAAAATTTAAAAAGTTTTTTTTTTATACTTAATTATTCTTTATAGTAAAACTTCGAAGTCTAAGGATTTAAAAGTTACATTTGAAATTGGAGTTCCATCATTTTGCTTCATATAGCTATGCCTATACAAAATATCACTGCTCCGATATACATACATAAAAAAGACGTTTCAAAGATCTCTAACATTATGTACAAATACGTTCGTCTCTAAAATAGCAGTGTTCATTCATTATAAAGGATCGGTAGAAAGAGTCGTATCACCTACGTATATGAAAAGGGGTCCCGACACTAAGATATGCTCAATCGTCAACTATTAATATATCCAAAACCTCCTCTATTGTATCTTTAACATTATGAACATCAACAGGTTACTACTAATAATGAATTGAAAACGCACGAGTGCGCGCGCGCAGTCGCGGCGCTGTACCAGGCACAATACGGTCTAGGAGCCTAAAATCGGGGCGCTAACATCGTCTAGTAGTATGTTATTGCTATCGACTACCTAGCACTAAATAAATTTCAACACTTAATAAAAATTCTTAACGCACTAAAAATTAAGAGTCGATCGATCGGATCGCGACCGAGGCCGAGGCCGGAGGCGCTCGCGCGGCGAGGGAGCGACGAGGCAGCGCGGGGGAGCGTTAAGTACGACGCGAGCGGACGCGGCTGGGGAGACTGCGGGGAGCGGACCGGCGGGCGCGCTCGAGCGGGCGGGGGAGGCGGGGGAGGCGGGGAGGCGGAGGCGGGCGCTCAGAATATGGTGGTCTCAGTGCGCGCGGCGGCGGGGACGTCCTCGTCGATGTACGCGAAGTCCTGCGGCGCGACGCGCAGGCGCGAGCGCAGCCCCGCCGCCGAGTGCGCGGACAGCCGCTCCTCCAGGTCCTCCAGCGTCGACTTGAACGCGCGCACGACGCGCAGCTGCAACCAACACAACCCTCCAGTCCCCGCCGGCGCCGCTACTCCGCGCCCGAACACCCTCGCTGCCGCGAGCCCCAGCCCGGAGCCCTACCGCGAGCCACCGATTGCGTTTTACAGAGTGTGGTGTGGATGTTCTTCGCTACGCGACTACGGTCTGTATTCAGAGTGGTCGGACGTGACGTCGTCGTCCGTGGACAGCACGCGGGACCGGCTACGACATGCAGCTATCGACGGACCTCTACGCGCTACCGGAGTGACCATGGAGACAAAGATGGTGTGAGTCCTGTGCGGGGGACGATGGGACATGCTCGCGCAGCTAAACAAACAAAAACAAAACTAGTGGTGCTGGCTGAGTACTGCTACGACTAACACGTGGACTAGTCTGCTTCAGGTTCCGGAGTCGAAAGACACGATACAAAGCGGGACGAGACGGGACGAAACAGGACGAGACGGGACGATGGTGGTGGGCGACGGCCCCGTGGTGGACGGAGCCGGGTGCGCAGACAGGTCGGCGGACGAAACGGTGTCAGATAGGAGCGAACACACAAAACAAACAAAGCCAAGTTTGTTTGCCTTCTTGGGAATTGGGCGAGATCTAAGGCCGGAACACACGTGGGTAGATGCATGACAGACGAGAAAACAGAACTATTGAAATGGTGCGGGTTGGTCGACGACACTCCGACGGCGATGATAAAAATATACCGACGACGAACGGTTTCACAAAATTATGCAACGTAACGAAAACAAATCGAGGCCGAAATAATAAAAATACAACACAACAACGGAAATACTAGTAACATTTTTAAACAAAAAAAAAACAATGTTGAGCTACCCTCAAATAATCGTTTAGAAGTTTGTGTGTCGAAGTCGTCGGGCCCTAGCCCCGAGTGTCGGCGACCGGCCCGGGGCGGAGCGGGTGGAGCGGATGGAGCTGGTGGAGCACAGATATAGATTTACATAGATAACGCAAGTATCACGTATTGAAACCAAGCGTGGCGAATTTTTAAAACCGACTGTGACGTCATGAGTGACGGGACATCCAAACCGATTCAAAGACACCGATGCCGCCGATGCCCCTCCGTCCGCTACGATTCTCTCGAGTGATTATCTCGCTCATACTCATATTTTTTATATCTGTAGTCCGCGGACTGTAAGTTAGCGGCGACCAACCTTGACGCTTGGTCGGGGTTTCGTACAGGCGAAGTACATGCATTTGCGTTATCTATGTAGATCTATATGTGTGGGGTGGAGACTACGCGCTAGGGGTGCGTGTACCGTCAGCGTCCGTCGCACCGGGCGCGCAGCGAGCCGCCGCGCCCGCCACTACACCTCGGTCTCGAGCACGGGCCGCGGCTGCCAACAACATCTCTCAACGACGCGCGGCTCCACGCCCCATTCGACACCGTCCTACGTGCGGACCAGCCCTAGCTTTACAACTGCCGCCGGACAGATATGGTATAGTGTAACAAACATTATTTGGCCGGTGGCCAAAAGAGGAACTAAAAATATTCTTTACAAAGATAACTAATTTTGATAGTCTTGTATCGACACTAGCGACGCTCTCCAGTGCCAACTTATATTTGACAGTCTATACGCCCGCGCGAGCTCTGACCTCATCATCTTCGATACCCTACTTAATATTGTTGCTGTGTTATTTTTGAGAATATAAATGGAAGTTATTTTCATAAAATATAATCCTGTGTAGTCAACCAAACAATGTTGTATTACAAAATATTGTGGAAAGCACATTCAAATTCAATATCTTTTTTTAATCTACCATAATAAATGAATGATTTTTAAAGTAACCTAAATTATTTATAAAACAAATTCATACCGAAGCATAATTTATGTATCAAAATTAAAACTTCAAAAGTGTGCCTCCAACCAACCAAGATAAAAAAAATAGATTGGAAATATATATATTTTTAATGTATCTTTAAGAACATTAAACATTTTAATAAGATGATGGAGTCAACGAAATCGTATATTGTTATTAGAAAATTATATATTAATTGTTCCATATCTGTCCTAGCCGCAAGCAGGCCAACACGGAAATAACAAACCCTCTTTATTACAACAAAAAAAAACATCGAAAAAAGTCAGGAATCAAAAAACTAATTGGAATGTGTATTGTGTATTCAGATGCGTGTGGGCCAATGGCGGCCGGTGTTCCGTGATACGAATATGACCCAACTGATTGCTAAACGAGAGAAACACAACAACAAATAAAAAAAAAAGGAAATGAAGTAAAATAAGTGAACCGACGAGGCCTTAGCTACCCTGGAGAGTGACTGCCAAGCCTACACAACGCTGGGACGATCACCTAGGAATGCTTGGATGAGGACCATGGGTGCACTATAACGAACAGGTAACACCTATTTACGTGCCTATACAGGCTTTATATGACTTATTTATATATATGAAATAATATACAAATTCATTTGTAACTGGTTCGCTATTTATGTTTTTGTATATCAAATTCCATATGCCTCTATGGTGGTGGCTCGCAAGACCGCATAGCTACACTCGTGAGGTACTCCTTACACTATATAACACTACCATGCCTTTTTATTATCATTATTGTATATTATTATTTGGTTAATTTTATCTTTTTCAGGAGCCAAGGAGGAACACATCGACACATTTTATTTTGTTGTTACGACGGCTAGCAAATTGTGAAAATATCTATAAGCCATTAAATCGATGATTAAAATAGATACAAACAATTAGATATTTTCACAATTTTCAACGTCTAAATAAAAAGAGTTAGAAAGCCAAACAAAATCACTGGTTATTGATTATTTTTGTTGAACAAAAAAACAACTAAAACTGGTTATTTTCTCTAACATACATTGTATACTTACCAAATATCACCACCAGAGGGCATCGCTATTTACATTAACAATCATAATGGACACTACATCAAGCCTAACAAGACTTACGCAAAATAACACAAAGAAGGCAACTGTCCAACCGCAAGGCAAATACTAACTACAGATGACTATCGCTGCCCAGTTTGACGCTTACACCTCGTCTGACAAAACCCCGGCCATAACACGCCACTAAGGGAACCACATTCATAAACAAAACATAACAAAAAACAACAAAAAAAAACAACAACAAAAAACAAACATAAACACACTGACAACACAACGGCAAAGGAAAGAGGTAGGTTCGACCGGTGACGGTTAAACACGGGTTAGTATTGCGAGCACACTCGGCATGCTCACGCTACGTGTGTATTCATAACTAATCTCTCTCTGATATAAATGTATCTCAAGAAAAATCCACGCCACACTCAAATAAATTAACGTTCATTTCAACAGCAGTAACTGAACACAATTTGGTACAACAAAATAATATTAAAAATAATAATTATGAAAGTGGAATTAAAAAAAATATTAATTATATTGTTACTGCTCCTTTTTTGATAACGATAACGCATGTTAGTCGGTGCGCCGTGCGGGCCTGTCAATATCAGGTTTCTGAACGGCTTCGTGAACAGAGCTGGGTTGCTTTGGATAGTAGCGAGGATGTATCGGGTTGGCGTTTCACAAGCAAAAAAAATACTATTCTTAAAAACAAAAAATTAAAACACAAAAATTAAAAAAAAATATAATAAAAATAGTGAAAAAAATCAAACAGTCAGTATGACTAGAGGTAAAAAAAAGATAGAGAGAGATAGATAAAGATAGTCATATTCATACCGCAATGTGGTTATATGTTGAGTATATTATTATTATTATATAATTTTGATATCTATTTGGGTAGTCATAATAACTGTTTGAAGGTTCACGAGGGATAAGTAACATTGTCACAGCCTACAAAGAGCATGCCAATGGGGGTAAGGGGCGTACAGTCAACTCAGATACAGTAAAAACAAAATCAAAATAGTAAAGCGTCAATCTGATCTTTCAACTGCGATGCATGCAGGTTACTCGCGAAGATACTAGTGTCACTATGGGGGCAGGCCCGGTTTCATGACAAAAGGTTTTATAGAAGAGGCATAATAGATAGGTTGATTGAGATATTAGATAGATAAATAATCAAGTTCAGTTCGACAGCATGAATAAGTGGATGTCATGAAACCAGGTGAGAAGTAAAAACGAAATAGTCATTTGTATTGGATAAATTAATAACTCTAATTCAGGTATTGCTCGGTTGCAAACTTTTGTGGAATATAGTTTTACGTGTTTTAACTTTTAAAAAATAATAATTTTGCTGTAATATAAGATTTGTGACCGAACAATAGATGCAATCTACGTTGATCATGGGCCAAAATAATGATAGCGCAACTACTTTTTATTACTTTGTAAAGTGTTTCTCTGTGTAGGTATAAAAATAAATGTCTCGTAAAAGAACAGAAGTACAGGAGAATGAAACGAAAACACACCGAGACGTAAAAAGAGTGAAATAAAATTAGAGAACAAAAATAGGAAAAAACAAAATAAACAATCGTATGTTGTTATTTTTGAAATACGAATTTATTACGCAGAACATTTATTTGTGTATTTTTTTTGACTTCATTTTTATTATAATTATTACGACTCGTACTATGAAAAATCCGGTTTATTGAATCGACAAATTAATAAAAATGTGTAATATAAAAATGAATTTGCGTATCTCTATTGTTTCTATGACGACTCTATATGGATGCAATAATATATTGGAAAAAAATGGTGGTTATATATTCGTTTTGTATGCAAAAATAGTAAAAGTATATATAATAGGACAAATATCGTTGACTTAGCGTTAGGATGCCCAAGGTATCCGCAGTGTTGACCTGTTGACTTTGCTGTACATATATTTTTATACATAATATATGATAGCTGTAAACTCAAGACTTATCCCTCTTTCGTAAGTACGAACATGTTAATATTGCAAATCCTACATTTTCATTAGTTATTTTTTATTTTATTTGTCAGTTATAAAGTTGTTACTGTAATATTTACTGGTTTTTTTAAAAGTAAATACATACAGTATCAAGCATTTTGATGGACATGGTATATCATCATGATTACAATTTATCAGTGTCAATGGTCACAGCCTATTGTTTCATGATGTCACCCATGGGTTTACTGACGGCTTCGTCTCTATAGCATACGACTCTTTCTTTGTTGTTTATTATTATTATTGTAATGAGAACTAAATTCCAATTTAGATTTCCATGGGAAGGCCGTCAGCAAAATAAACTGCTAATAATAGTCTACGAATATTTTTGTATTATTATTATTATTGCAATTTTTTTATTCTATTATTTGCAGTTTTTTACGAGTTTTCCACATTTCAACCGGAGAGCTGAAAACATCACTGGATAAACCAAACATTATGATGTATGCCCCAACATTAACCCACGATGTAATGTTTCGATAATTTTATACGAACATAATTAATAATTATAATTGTTGTATAAAATTATTGATATCGCAACATAACCCAGCAACGTTTGCCACATCATTTCACGGATGAAATGTACTTTCTTATCTTCGCAAAAATAACAAATATAAAAACATAATGTCGAAAAACAACAATAATTCGTCGTTTTATTATAAAGCTCTTTATAATTTGTTTTCTAAATATATCTGCCTTACTTTTATCATTACTTATATATTACATTTCAATTGCAGTAAATAAAGTTACGCAAAAAATTACGCGAATATCTCCCAATGTTTACAAGTGAAGAAATCGCGCACATCGTCCTTATACTAGCAACACAGAACCAACAACCCTTAGGACTCCGCACTCCATTACAAAAGTTTCCGAAACACATACGCTCAATAAGATGCATGAGATTTGCTATAGACCAATCACAATGCGTTGCCTCCGCTCCCGACCAATCACAATGGCGTTCGCCCTCTTCCGCCCCGCAACTTTGGCTGGTTACCAAAGGTGGTTGGTCCGTGACTAGTATGAACTATATTGAAATAATATGCGATAAAAGTACATTAAATCCGTGCCCCCCCCATCCCGCCCCCCGCGCGTGGCCGGTGCGTACATACCTGCGTCTGAAGGCGCGTGAGTCCCCGGATCCAGAGGATCTGTCCGGCGCGCGGCTTCTTGTCCAAGTCTGCGTCGTAGTCCGGCCCCGGCTGGATAGATTCAGGGTCGGGCTGGCCTCGGCCCCAGCTGTGGATGAAATAATTATTAGAAAATGTACATAAGTCTAAGCCAGGCCTTCTCACTGGGTCTTGGTGTAGACTAAATTAAAATTACTAGAAATTTGGGACTCTGTTCTGGCTGTGAAACTGCCTTAACATTACTTACCCAACTGCTTAGAAAAACAGAAATCCTTTTAACAATTTTGAAGGGGCCGTTTTGGCAACAGTTATTTACAAGTAGCATTGTTATGAGGCGCCGAGAATATATGATTTACTACAAGTATCACGGATACTGTTACAACTATAATCAACTTTTTAAATAACAATCAATAGCTACTCTATACATTTGTTAAATAACAAATATTTTACAATCCGCAGGCTACTAACCCATATCAATATTTAGTCTACTCGTAGGTACACTCTTATATACGTTTTGATCAACTTCTACAAGACCTATATACCCGAACTGCGGACAATTAGTCAACTACTTACATCACTATACAGTGATACTCACAGTTGACATCGACCCATCCTTATTATTTTGCCTCTAAACGTGTCGACATTTGAATAATCACACAAGCATGTGATCGCGTGTATGTTCCTAAAATATTATCATTTTTAATATACCATCAGATATTTTTCTATAAAATACTAGCTGTGCCCCGCGACTCCGTCCGCGTTGAATTTGGACCACCCTTAACATTTAGGGGTATGAAAAATAGATAGTATCCGATTCTCAGACCTACCCGATATGCACACAAAATTTCATGAAAATCGGTCGAGCCGTTTCGGAGGAGTATGGTAACTAACATTGTGATACGATAATTTTATATATAAGATATATAGATTTAGAATCGGTCATGGGTGGTACTCACGAGAGCCTCTTGGGGATCTTACTGGTGGGCAGCGTGGTGACGAGCTGCCCCCACACCAGCGTGCCGGCGCCGAAGAACAGGCACCACAGCCACTGCTCCAGCGTCAGCCCCGCCGTGCTGAACGCCATGCCGCCGTACTGGATTATCACTACCTGGAATACCGCACGTCCAAACAGGTTTTAATACTAAACGATCCTAATAGACCTGGGCATGGGGCGGGCCGACGGCGAAACGACTCACAAAGTCATGACAAACACGTAAAATTGCATCGATTACTTCACTACAGTAAAATTATATAAATAATTTAGCCCTTTATCGTCCCACTCCTGGGCACGGGCCTCCCCTCACCACGAGGGGGATTCAGGTGATAATCCACCAAGCTGTCAACTCAACTCAAACTCAACTTTGAACATTTTGGGACTCTGAAAGCGATACGAGCGACGATAACTTCGAGATAGTCGACGTTTATGTTGAAATCGGTGAGTGTGGAATTTATCCGTTGACATGAGACTTGGAATTTAGTCTTTACAATTTAACCGTTTTGATGTCCCACTTCTGGGCACTGGTCTCCCCTCACTACGAGGGGATTCAGGCCATAATCCACCACGCTGGCCCAACGCGTGTTGGCGGATTTCACATGTCTTTCGAAAATTGGTTAGATCTTCTAAGACATGCAGGTTTCCTCACGATATTTTCCTTCACCGTAAGCGAGTGATAATCATAATATAGAAATTATGATTCGCACATAGATTTCGAAAAAGCCAGAGGTGCGGCCCGGTGTTTGAACCCCGGACCAAGGCAAGGCGCGTGCTTAACCAATCGGCTATCACTGCTTATAATTTTGTATTTGATGTCTTTACATTGTCCTGCATTGTCCTCACACCTCTAATTATACCTATTGTAAACATACCTAATTTAAAAAAGACAAAAGAAAAGATGTATCCATGGAGTTTCTTGCATGTTCTTCTCCATTGGATATTTTTGGAACATGCACCTAGCTCTTGACTTTTTGAAAGTGCCAGTTAATCTGGCCTATTTGAAATAACAATGTTGGAATGGTTACCTGCGAGAGCGCAGTTCCGATCCATATGGAGTAGAAAATCGGGTTGGTGAACAGTCCCTGGAACACGTTCCTCTGGCCGTGGATCTTGCGCGCGTTCATCTCGTTGAAGAGCGTCATCATCACGAACGTGTTGAAGATGATGGTGAAGTGCTGCGAGGGCTCCGCGCCGATGGGCAGGTAGCGGCCGGACGGAATGTTCAGCAGCTTGTCGCCTGCCGAGGGATTGTGGTTCTTATGTTATGTGTGCGAAGGTGTATTATCCGAAGGACGCTCGTGGACAGTCGTAATCACGGATTGGTCATCGAATTGAGGTTGGCAAGGATAGCACAGACATAATAAATAAATATCGCCAGACGAGTGTTCGTCTGGGATCATCTGTATGGTCCCAGACTAAGCAAGGCTGTACTATGGGTACCGTACAATGGACTGGGGGCGATCCCAGTGACACCCAGACCAGGGAAAATTACAAAAATTTCGAAATTTACCCTGACGGGAATCGAACCCGCAACCACCCGGTGTAGTGACCCGAGCGGCCTACGCTCGAACCACACTATTCAGTGGCAATTTGATTAAAAAGTCTCCATGCCTTGTTCATCATATTGTAATTCGTTGTTTAATGTTCTTTAAGCGATTCGAATCTTAGAGCCGTATTCATAAATTAATCTCAAGTTTGAGACGGATCTTAAGAACGCTTTTGACGTGTATGTTTGAACTAGTATGACATTTCCAAGATTGCTCTCAGACTTGTGACGCCCCCTTCTCAGCTCTCCGTTCACTGAGAACTACATATAAGATAAAATTACTTTCCTGCCAATTTTATCAAAATCGGTTCATTAGTTCGCGGTGGTGAAGAAGAAAGACACATCGAACAATAAAAATGTTTTTCGCACGATTAGCTGCCCGTAATATCTGCCTGCCCTAAAGTGAAGTCTGCTCGACCTAAAGTGAAATTAGGCTAGAAAAGTGAATATTTTTTTGTAAAATGTGGTTTGAGGGTCGCACCGACAAAGAGGAGGGTGAATATGACGACGAGCTGGTAGACGGCCTGGCCGAGGATGTTCTTCATCATGGTGCGGCTGATGAGCGGCTTGGTGCGGCCGTAGGGCTTGCGCAGCAGCAGGTCCGGCGTCGGCATCTCCGTGGCCAGCGCCAGCGAGGCCAGCGTGTCCATGATCAGGTTCACCCACAGCATTTGCACCGCCTGGAGCGAACGCGGATGGGCCGGGTTAATTAATCGATCGATTTATTAATCCGGGCTATATATACTGTGGTGCTATTATTAATTCACTACAGCTAACCAGTGTTGCCAGACCGTACGATAATTAGGCCATCGGTACGATGTACGATAGCGGATAGCTAAATTATGTAAAAGGTACGATAATTTTGAGCAAAGCTTAATAACTTGACTTACGATGATTACAACTTTTGGATCTGGCAACACTGTAGCTGACAGACGTTTACTGTAATACCAGTTTCTGGTGAAAAAAAGGAATAGTGTTGTGACAAATTGTTTCCACAAGAATCACACACACATTGTGAATCGAAACTAAAAACATTTTTTTTTACATTTTATTTACCTACTAAGAAACCAGGAGGTCAACCGCTGCAAATGATGGGACATATAGAGCGACTTGACCCCAACAGGTGCAGGAAATATTGCAAATATCGAAAGTGGAAAAGGTTTTATTGATGGTGTTGGGATGGGCTGGCCATTGGGCTATTATATAGAAATCGGATATTATTACTATTAAAAAAAAAATATTGGCCTGTAATGCTGTTCCACTCCTGGGCAGAGGCCTCCCCTTATACTTTCCACGCTGCTCTGTCCAGGGCAATTTCCGGCCACGTCTTCCCCACAAAGATGTCTAAGTCATCCCGCCACCGTCATCTTGGTCTACCCGGACGGCGGCGGTTATTGGCAGGTATCCAGCTAGTGCTGATATTGGCCACACCGCGGGTCCATGCGCGCGACGTGACCGGCCCACCCCCATTATTGAATTATTGAATTTAATAGTACATGTTACCCTAGGGGTGAAGGTAACTTATTTAGTCCCGAGACGGGACAAAATAAGTCTTTCACCCGAGGTAAACACTGTGCTTTTCATTACGAATACAAGGAAAGTAAAAATAAAACCTGGAATTAGCTAAAGAAATAATACAAGAAAGTATGAACAATACTCTCCAACTCGAAAAAACAAGTGAAGATCGGATTGCCGCCTATTTTGGTTTTTCCGTTGGCTGGCCTGGTTCAATAGAAATGTGAAAATAGACTTGTTTCTTTTTAACAATTTGACAGCTGTCAGTTGAAAGCGATTCTCCCCAGGGCTGAAAAGTATTACTTTCAACCCGCTCCTCAGGCAACTTCAGACCTACTTTCCGAGTATGAGAAATGAAAATTGAATTTGGTGTCGATCATCACCTTGAGGGGGCTGTCCTGTATGGCGCAGGCGCCGATGAAGGCGACGATAACGGCGACCACGTTCACCGTGAGCTGGAACTGCAGGAACTTGGCGATGGAGTCGTACACGTTGCGGCCCCACATCACCGCCTTCACGATCGACGAGAAGTTGTCGTCTGTGAGGATGATGTCCGACGCTTCCTTGGCCACGTCCGTGCCAGCAATACCCTGGGGGACATTGTAATGCCAAATAAAAAAATATATATATATAATCATAATAATTTAGCCCTTTTGACGTCCCACTCCTGGGCACGGGCCTCCCCTCACTACGAGGGGGATTCGGGCCGTAATCCACCACGCTGGCCCAGTGCGGGTTGGCGGATTTAAAATGTCATTCGAAAATTTGTTAGATTTTCTAAGACATACAGGTTCCCTCACGATGTTTTCTAAGTGATAACCATATAGAAATTATGAAATATGAATATATATTGTTTTAAACAACGTTCGTTATCGCTGCTTGCTGCAGGAGCAAAGACCTGTTATAACTTTTCGTCCTATATCCTATGGGTAGGAATTAATTAGCAGTAATCGTTACGTAAAGATAAAGGCGTAATGCTTCCTATAGGCATTTGTTAGTAATTATGTAAGCTACTTTGTCAAGTTAAATCAAGTAAAAGCGTTTATTTTGTTTAGGCCTACGGGGGGGCACTTACAAATTGACAATTTTACATTTTTTTCTTGTCTCTACAACCGGATCGGAACGATTCGACTGCGAAGATGCGGCAAGAAAGTCAGCGGGCTTGTTTTTTTATATTTTGTTATACGAGTATTTCTATTTTTTTTGTAACGTCCCCTGCGAAAAATTGCCTCAGTAATGAACTAGATGGCGCGAGTGTTCAGGTTACCATAGCGAAGCCGACGTCGGCCTTCTTGAGCGCGGGCCCGTCGTTGGTCCCGTCGCCGGTGACGGCCACCACCTCGCGCGCCTCCGACACCTTGGACTCGATCATGCCCTTCACCAGCGTGTACTTGTCCGTGGGCGACGAGCGCGCCAGCACGCGCAGCATCGGCCACACCTTGTCTATTAGGTGCTGTTGAACCTGTGCCACGGAATAATACGTGAAGGAAAAACTTGGTACCACTTTGCAAAATTGCATGGACTCAGGAGTATGAAATTTGGCACACTCATAGTTTAATATAGAGACGGAGTGCAGAATGCCAATATTTTTTTAAAATTATGCATAAAAAGTACATTTAATCAATAAAGAAAACATTACACACACTCATTTGTAACTTCTACTTGGTAACTGACTGACTGTCTGACTGACAAACGGTGACAGTTTTATTTTCTTTATTTCTGAGGGCGACTTCCATAGTGCTTTCTGCGTGCCAGTATCAAATAGTCTATCACAATATAACCTTTAGGACGTTTAAAATTTTAATGAATTATATTATATTCTAATCTAAATTTAATATTAAAGGACCCTGACCCCCATGTCAGAGGTGTTCGCAAACAGGGTTGTTTGTAATTACAAAATAATAGCTTTTTACTAAATACATAATATGAAAGTATATACGGTACTTATGTATAGACACAAAATACATTTTTTGATCTTTTTGTCTGTATATCTGTCTTTTTGTTGATTTTGACGGGACTTTCATTGGCAGACAGCTGATGTATATAAGGAGTAACTTAGGTTACTTTTATTTTATCGAAGTACCTCGCGGGCGTAGACGCACGCAACAGCTAATGATGGAATATTTTTAAGGAGAATTTTTATGAATATTTTTTTATTAACAAACGTCTTTCAAACATACATAGGTATTATTCGATTTCTCTAATAAGACCTCCTCCATTATTATGTTGGAAAAGGAAACCCCGGTCGGGTGGAACATAGAGTGTACCTCTCCGTTGGCGTCCCTGATGCGGGTGTTGAACTCCTTGCCCTCGAGGATGAGGAAGTCGTCGCTGGGCTTGAGGATGCCGCACTTGACCGCGATGGAGCGCGCCGTGTTCACGTTGTCGCCCGTCACCATCCGCACCGTGATACCCGCCTTCTGGCACTTGCGGATCGCCTCCGGAACCTGTGAGTTCATATCAGAATTTATTATGCATATTTCTGAAGACCCAAACCAAACTCTAAAGCAGGGAGTTGTAGTTTGGTTTCAGTTTGCCGAAGTATTCGAGGTGGGATCTATCCTGCAAAACTACATCCACTTATCAAAGGATCTACTTGATAATTTACGTTCTGTTCCTCAATAAGTAAGAATAAGAATAGTAATCATTTAGCTCTTTTAACGGTACATTCCTAGTCAACTGGCCTCCCCTCAAAACGAGCGGGATTCAGGCAATATTTTACCACCCTGGCGCAGTGCGGGTTGGCGGATTTCTCATGTCTTTCAAATATTGGCTAGATTTTCTATGACTTAAGGAAGTGATAATCATATTAAAACTATGATTCGCACACAGATTTCGAAAAACCAGAGGAGTCTACAGTCTATTTAACATACATACATTATTTCGGTCATACAATATACACTGTGTAAAATGTAGTTCCGTATATTTCCGCGGGACTTCCTACGTGAAATATACTGTAGACTTTCACAGAGGGCAGTGAAGATGATAGTGTAAACTGATAAAGGTCTATTATAAATAAATATAAATATCGCCAGACTGACGCACCAACTGTATGGTCCAAAACTAAGCAACGCTTGTACTATCCGTACCGTACAATGGACTGGGGGCGATCCCAGTGATACTCAGACCAAGGCAAATTACGAAAAGGCCATTTCCGAAATTTGCCCCGGCAGGATTCGAACCCCCAACCACAATATGCAGTGAGCCGAGCGGCCTACGCTCAAACTACTGCGCCAAGCAGTTGTCAACTGTCGATTGTAATGAACAAGTGGTTGATATGTTACCTCCGGGCGCACGGGGTCTTCGATACCGACGACGCCCAGGCAGGTGAGGTTGTTTACGATATTGTCCTCGTCTTCCCAGTTTGGTTCCTGATCTATGTGCACCTGTGCCGACCGAAAAAGAACTTTATTAAAATTTACTAAGATTCGATGTCAAGGCTACTGCCTGGATATAAAAAAACAACTTTTATAATCATAACTAGTCGTTTTAATTTAAATTATTACAATATTTTTTGTTCAATCAAAATGGTGGGAGCTAGTGTTGTTTGTAACTAAATCTGAAACTAGAAAAAATTGTGTCCACCAAAATTTTTTTTTTAAATCATCGCTGGTAAGTTAACATTTGATATGAGTAGGTACGTAAAAATTAGGTCACCAGCTTATTTCTTTCGTATTTTATTCGTAAAGGGCATTCCGAAACCTGAATAATTGTTACAAATGACTTATACAGGATGAATATTTCAAGTGGGTGTGGATAGCCAAACCGAAACTATGCGTAAAAGCGAAAAATACTCAATGGAGTCTCGGGCTCGATTTTGATTAAAACTAAAACCGCATCACTGTATTCAAAATAAATATTACGAGACAAGAATCAAACCCGTTGATTTTGAAAAAAAAAACTCACACTGCGTTTTTATACCATTCGATAGTGCCGCTAATAAGGATCATATTCTGGTATGTAATGACATAATATAGTAAACTAAGGGAAAGAGCAAATTTTTAACAACAAAACTTTAGATTTTTTTTAAATTACCTTCCTATTAAACCGTAACTGATTAATTGTTCAAAATCCTCGATAATTACCTGGTTAATTTCAGCCTTGCCGGGCACGAAGTCCCTGTACGCAACCGAGATGGTCCTAAGTCCGTCGCAAGCCATGGGCTCGATGACCTGCCTCACCAGCCTCTCCTGCATGTCTCGTGTGAACTTCTCGAGACGACCCTCGTGACCGTAGATGAACGCACATCTGTATTAAAAACAATAAATATTGTTAACGAGAACAATTGTTTGTATGTAACACAGACCAATAAGCTATATAGATGGTGCATAGCCAGGTACCCGTAGTCGCCTAACATAATTGGTTTACTCACGACTTGACCTTGAAAGGACCAATTAAAATTCGTCGTTTTCCTTGATACCCCGCAAACTTCTGACGTTTGCATTCTCATACAATAGTGGACGTGAGCGGTGTCTTTTCTTATTGGTCTGTGGTAAGTACGTATATAACGACCAACGAGTATATACCAACGATTTGACGTTCAGCCCTCATTTATTTTTTATAAACATTAATGCGAAATTAACAGCGAATTTATAAAATGGCCGCCCGATTAGAACATTATTACCATTTCGTATCGGTTGTCGTTGGCCGTGGTTTAGTATGTTTGCTTGTACAAACTGTTCTCATAATAGTAATTGGAAAGAATGATCATATCAGAATTGTAATGTTTTTGGTTTCACGGATAGGCAACCGTTGTGACACATTGCGCCTGCGTGGCTATCGCACTTCTTCGGTTTAATTGGCTTCTCCTTTTCACAATTGGATCTCTTCTGAGTTGTTACTTCTACTTTAAGTTGTTCACTAATAATAATAAAATAATAATTTAGGCCTTTTGACGTCCCACTCCTGGGCACGGGCCTCCCCTCAACACGAGGGGGATTCAGGCCACAATCCATCACGTTGGCCTAGTGCGGGTTGGCGGATTTCATATGTCTTTCTAAAAGTGGTTAGATCTTCTAAGACATGCAGGTTTCCTCACGATGTTTTCCTTCACCGTAAGCAAGTGATAATCATATAGAAATTATGATTCTCACATAGATTTCGAAAAATCCAGAGTTGCGAGCCGGGGATTGAACCCAAGACCTGGTACACGCAAGACGCATGCTTTAACCAAACGGCTATCACAGCTTACTACTTCACTAAGAAACTGAAAGATAGGGTAGTAAATGAAGGTTGAAAAAAATAGTGGAGAGCGACTGACTTTTTCAAAACGATTTCGGAAGCGCCCTTGGTGTAGAGCCGGTAGCCGCCCTTGTGCGGGATGACGGTGGACATGCTCTTGCGCACGGAGTTGAACGTGTAGACGCGCGTGAAGGACTCCTCCGTGTGGCGCTCGCGCACCGCCTCGTAGCTCTGGCCCAGCGCCGCCACGAAGCCCAGCAGCGCGCACTCCGTCTTGTTGCCCACCTGCATGGGCGGGCCCGTCGGGTCCTGCGACGGCTGCAACCCCACACACCCCTCAACATCCACACTCATAGCGCCCTAGTAATATACAGGTTCAAACAGAAAGGGTGTACTTAACTTTGTAATTCTAAAACTATCAGCTTTGGAGGGAACTTGAAAAACAAAAGGTGTTTGTTACAGGGATACAGCTGTTGACAGATTTCATAAGTCTACAAAACCTTTAGTGTCCCCCAAAGCCGATAGTTTTACATTTACAAAGTAAAGTTACAAAAAAAACCTTCTGTTTCACCTATTATTCATCCCAAGTCTGAGCGCGATCTCGGAAATTACATTTTTATGTCATACCAGTACACAATTACACGTCAAAGGCGTACCTACTCAAGATCGATCTCAGATTTGAGATCCATTTATTAATACGACGCTTACTAGTTAGGTAATCAACCGCCGCGCGACTCAAAGGGAACGCAACCGATCAGTAATCAATAGTACAAACCAATTGGTAGCGTTTGTCGCGCGTCAGTCGTCTACGACGCTGTCCAAAGTGATGAACACAAGCTTCACAGTCACCAGAAAAATATACAGTCACTCACTCGAGCATAGATAGTTCAATCCACAACGTCACATTCCACAATGTGTCGCAGTGCATGTGCGGAAGATACTACTAATGTGTTAGTAGTATCACTAGGCACTTGTTTAAATTAAAATTCAAATATTTTTATTTCAAATAGCCCAGATTAACTGGCACTTTTAAAAAGTCAAGAACTAGGTGCATGTTCCAAAACAAAGTCCTATGGAGAAGAACATGCAAGAAACTCCATGGATACATTTTTTCTTTTCTCTTTTTTAAAATTATGTTTGTTTATTTACAGTAGGTATTAAGAGATGTGAGGACAATGTAGGTTAACGCATAAGGCATCACAAATAAAGAAGTAATAGGCCCAGAATATTGCCATGTCAAAAACTTATTTCTACTAGGAAGTTATGCTATACGAGGCATGCCTTTTAAGTTCTGTCGTTTCCATAATTCCCGGCAATTTTGAATTTGGAACTGTTCTATATTCGAATGTGTTTAAATTTCGAATCTCAAAACAGTTGAATGTATTAGGATTAATGTTATTGTTTAGTCACAGCGTCGATTAGAATCTGTCAGGTTACGTACGAAAATGAATCTTTCTAAGGAAAATGTTCGTGCAATAATTTTCTACAACTTTAGAAGAGGCCTGACACGGCTTCAGTGTTTTGAAGAGCTAATATCTGTGTTCAGGGATGAAGCCCCATGTCTGCGGACTGTCGAACGCTGGTATTTAGAATTCCAGCGTGGACATACTAGTGTTAGTGACAAATCTCGCGAAGGTCGCCCAAAATCTGCATTCACTGAAGATAACATCATTGGAGTGAGACAACTAATTCTCGAAGATCGTCATGTGACGTATCGAGAGATAGAGGCTCTATTAGGCATCTCAGGGACAACCATTCAGAAGATCTTGCATGAAGCGCTTGGTGTAAGAAAGCTAGTTTGCCGTTGGATACCGCATCTGCTTTCCGACGATCACAAGGCGGCCCGCGTCAGATGGTGTAAGAAAACTCTGCAAAGGTTCAACCGAGGAGAGTCAAATCACGTCTACGACATCATCAATGGTGACGAATCTTGGATCTATGCCTACGATCCTGATTCCAACCAACAATCTACAATCTGGGTCTTTCAAGACGAGCCAAAGCCGACTAAAGTTGTTCGTTCTCGAAGCACTTCAAAGAAGATGGTGGCCACGTTCGTTAGAAAAACCGGCCATGTTGCGACTATTGCACTTGATGATCGTAGAACGGTTAACGCAGAGTGGTATACCACAGTTTGTTTACCACAAGTCATCGCCGAACTTCGAAAATCTAACTCAAAGCGACGCATCATCCTGCACCACGACAATGCAAGTTCACACAGCGCTCGTCAAACGATTGAGTATTTGAAGCAGGAAAAAGTAGAAATTCTTGACCATCCTCCATACAGTCCTGACCTAAGCCCTAACGATTTTTTTACATTTCCTAAAATTAAGAAAAGTCTTCGTGGTCAAAGGTTCCAGTCCAGTGAAGAAGCAGTCGACGCTTTCAAGTCAGCCATTTTGAACACCCCCACTTTAGAGTGGAATAAATGTTATAATAACTGGTTTGAGCGAATGGAAAAGTGTATTAAGCTACGTGGTGAATACTTTGAAAAACAATAAAAGGTACTATAAGGTTCTAGTTGTGTTTTTTTCTTCAAACGACAAAACTTAAAAGGCATCCCTCGTATTAATGCATCAGTGCTTACATGGTGCTCACATTTTAACATTTTGTCATTATTGTTACAATATTATTTTGCTGTCTATCATTTGATTAGGTCGTTTGTCTCAGGCACAATTAATAATAACAATAAATATCGCCAGACTGACACACCAATTGTATGGTCCCAAACTAAGAAACGCTTGTACTATGGGTACCATACAATGGACTGGCCCCGATCCCAGTGACACCCAGACCTGGGAAAATTTCGAAAAGGCCATTTCGAATCGAAACGCGACCACCATGTGCAGTTAGCCGAGTGCGGATTCAGTAAATAATCTCGGCATGCCTTTTGAATGTTTCATTTAAATATCCTACTAATATTATAAATGCGAAAGTTTGTGAGTGTGGATGTATGTATGTATGTATGTATGTATGTATGTATGTTTGTTACTCCTTCACGCAAAAACTACTGAACAGATTTGGATGAAATTTGGAACACAGATAGATTATAACCGGGATTAACATATAGGATACTTTTTACCCCAATAATCCAATACTACGCGGATGAAGTCGCGGGGCACAGCTAGTCTGTTTATAATTTAGAAGTAAGAGTTTCCCAAATGGTATTAAGTAAAAAAAAAACTTAATACTTATGTTGAATTATTATGAGAACGTCTTTTAATAATTATGATATACGAATTACATTAAAAATACATGAAGACTGATTGTTTGCCAAATGCGAATCTAAAGGAGAAATACAGTTTATTGCTGACCATGATCCTGGAGGTGAACGCGCTGTTGACGGCGATGCCCTCGACCATGGTCTCGGCGACCTCCGGCGGGATGTCCCGGAAGTTGGGCGTGACTTTGCACAGCTTCTCGCAGATGTAGGACTGCACCACGGTCATGCGGTTGGTGGTGAGCGTGCCCGTCTTGTCCGAGCAGATGGCGGTCGCGTTGCCCATCGTTTCGCACGCATCCAAATGCCGCACCAGATTGTTGTCTTTCATCATTTTCTGCAAGATAAAAAGGTCGCTTTTATTTTATTTTTGTATAAAAACTAGCGACCCGCCCCGGCTTCGCGCGTCTCTAAAATTATCAGTGTTTCTCTACTATATTATGCATGTATTATACTAGGTGAAACAAAAAGGGTATACTATTTTTTTTGCAACTTAACTTTGTAAATCTCAAACTATCGGCTTTGTGGGACAGTTGAAGAACTAAAGGTTTTGTAGACTTGTGAAATATGTCAACAGCTGTATTCCTATAACACCTTTTGTTTTTCAAGTTTCCTCCAAAGCTGATAGTTTTAGAATTACAAAGTTAAGTTTTGAAAAAAAAAGTATACTCATTCTGTTTCAACCTGTACATATAAACCTTCCTCTTGAATCACTCTATCTATTAAAAAAACCGCATCAAAAACCTGTTGCGTAGTTTTAAAGATCTAAGCATACATAGGGACAGACAGCGGGAAGCGACTTTGTTTTATACTATGTAGTGATGACTAGCAATGTGAGTTTATCACATTGCTAGTATTGCCATTAGCCCCTCCAGCTAAGCTAATGCTTGTGTTAGGAGTGGGCTCACGTCAATAGTTTCATAGCCAGGATGGGGATCGAACCCGGAACCTTTCAGCTACGAGGGCGACCCCTATAACCACTAGGCTATTGACGCCTTGACTGTTCCACTATGGTATTAACGTCTACGATATACAGGGTTAACGGTTAAACACAATCAACCGTTACCGTGGACAGATATTAGGTCACGTGACGCCCAGAAGATGTGAAACATGTGTAGTATATAGTATGCGCGCGCACACACAAGGGAGTCGAGAGCGGTGGCGTAGAGAGGCATGACGGCATGTGAGAGCGTCATTCCATTTGCTGTGACGGCAAATTGGTCGATTTTACTGCAAAGCGCGCTAATATATGTTTCATATAAAAAAGTCTTCACATAATTTCATGCTCTTTGCTTTCCATTTGAACCGTGACGATTGACCAGGGTCTTTCTTTTCAAACGCTTGGCCAAATATTTGGTACTCCACTCTCGTCTGATTTGCGATTGGCTCATATGCCATCGAACACTTGGTAGTTTTTTAAATTATGTTTTATATCCGCTATCGTACATCGTATACCTATACCAACCACAAGCAAAATTAAAAAAAAACTGAAAACAAAATGACTCTAATGGCATTATGCACAGGGCCTCAAAATTTCAAAAAAAAATTCGATATCAGTCGCAAGCTCGATGTCAAACGCTAACAATCGCTTACGTGGTACCAAATCAATGTCAGTTGACATCTTGAAGCTCGTGTCAGCCGGTGGTTAGTAGGTTACGGAAAAACGTCAACAGCGGAGCGTTTGCTTTTCTATTGCGTTTTAAGTAGCTAACGTGGTTGGCGCCCTGGTCGTTGAGGAAGCACACATAAAAATATCTATCTCTTTCTCACCTTGACGGAATAAGCGAGCGAGAGCGTGACGGCGAGCGGCAGGCCCTCGGGTACGGCCACCACGAGCACGGTGACACCGATGATGAGATGCTTCACCAGGTTGTTGATGTAAGTGGCGTGCCACGGCTTCCCGTCCATGGCGAACGTCTTCACGCAGAACTGGATCACCAGGATGATGACGGTCAGCACAGCAATCGTGGAACCCGCGTAACCGATCTGGAAATTGCACCTTACATTAGTGTACGGAAGATAAATAAATATCGCCAGACTGTATGGTCCCAAACTAAGCAATGCTTGTACTATGGGTACCGTACAATGGACTGGGGGCGATCCCAGTGACACCCAGAACAGGGAAAATTACGAAAAGGCCATTTCCGAAACTTGCCCCGGCGGGAATCGAGCCCGCAACCACCATGTGCAGTGAGCCGAGCTGCCTACGCTCGAACCACTGCGCCAAGCGGTCGTCGAAGATATAGTATCTATTGGGACGAAGCTTGATAGGCTTGTTGCTTGAAAAAGTTACTAAGGCCGGAGCGGCACTGGAAGGCGATTGCTATGAGGCGGCGATTTATTTATATATTTTCGTTTATGCGATGCGACTACCCCAATTCGTTTCAGAGGTTTACTACTTAAAGATATACTTATTTCTTACCGAAATGGACGAAAATCCTTGAAAAAAAACTGACAAAAAATGTTTCTCTCTTGTGGTTGTGTTTGACGGAAAATGCAAAACAACGTCATCACCTCAAATAAGTGAGTAGAATTTGAATGTTGCTGGTAGATTTATAGATGCGTTTGATGTTTGATATTTGAGGTCATTTTTTATAGAAATAAAATTGATTATTGGCATCGATATGAAACACTGGATCGATCACAGAATCCTAAAAATCGTATCAATACACGTGATCACACAAATTGAGTGGAATTGAAAAATTATCACTTATAAAAACAATACATTTTGGTTACTACACCCATGACTTTATATCATACCGTAGTAATTTACCAACTCGATTCAAGATGGCGGATTTCCACGCCTATTCTTATTTGAAACGCATAGAACAAAACCACATTCCGGCGCTGTTATAATCTCACCTGTATAGCGAGCTTGGTGAGCTTGGCCTGTAGAACGGACTTCTCCTTCTTGTGCGAGGTCTCCGCGGGCGGCTTGTCGGCGGGGGGCGCGGCCACGTGGTTGTCGTCAGGGCGCGCGTGGTTGGCTCCGTGGCTGTTGCCGGACGCCGGCAGCGTCGCGTCATCGTCGCCTGCGTAACCCATCCTCACACTACTCAGTCAAATATTCTTTTTTCAATATTACCAACAATGTAAGGTCATCATATTACAGGTAGTCAAATACGTCAATAGTTTAATGGCCAGAATGGGGTTCGAACCCGAAACCTTTCGATAACACGTGTGGCCCTTGAAGCCACTGCGCTATTGACGTTTCAAACGTTTTAGCGCTTCGGTACGTGGGTTAACTTTTGGTATCGAATCGCTTGGTGGTGCATGAAAGAAATAAACTTACCGTGTTATTACAAACAAGTCAAGAACTAGTTATGTTATCTAATTTATTTGTGAAGTTTGACATTAGTCGTGTTTATCACGTTTTAACTTTTTTTATACTTAATAGCTAAGAATTTAAGTTAAAAATATTTTACGTAGACGATAGTAACTCTGGGAAACGTATGGATTCATAGCAGAGTTCAATATTGATTTATAAGGTGTTTAAAAGCTACTTTGTGGTTGTCAGATACATAAAAATAGATAAAGTCACAGAAGTAGCATATCGTGTGGTAGGTAGTAGGTACCTATACATAAATAACCTACTTACAGGAATTTGAATACATCATGCAAATGAAGAATAATTCGAAGTAAAATCTATATAAGTAATATGGATATAAAAATATTCAAGTAACAGTTTGTTATTACAATATGGCAATTTTGAAGGGATCATTTTTAGCGATTCGAAACCAAGGAGTTAAACCATATATGTGTGTCTACTTTACTTATACTGGAAATTCTGAATTATAATCTAATAAAAAAGTAGTAAGAAAACTAATTTCACTATTACACTTCAGGACAAAATCTGCGGTAAACTTTAAAATTTTACTTTCCGAAGTGCTAAAATATAAAATATAAAAACAATATATTATGTTTTCCATTTCATCTGGCGATCGAAAATTGTTACTCACCAAAATATTTACATCACTGATTTAGTAAAGTTAGAGTAAAATTACAAGATGCTTCCAATATAAATTAAATGTTAATGCTAGGTGTTACTACAGAAGAATACAATACTAATATATTACCTATATCTAGTTTAATGGTGTATTGTTATTGTATTTATTGTTTTAAATTTTAACCTATGTTTCAGTTCTCGCATGAAAATTAGTAAATTGTATTTAACTCTACAAAAAAACTACTGTTATTGTCATCTAAAAATAATTAACTACATGTTTAATATCATCTAAGTATAGTGCCTAAAACTCTAGTATTATTAGTGAAGAGTACACTAAAGGACAGATTTTATAACCCACAATTAAGCTAAGCCACAAAACTAAGCACCAACACCATTTATATAAATAGGCGTATAAATAATTCTGGCCCCGAGTGTACTAAGGGTGTGTTCGTATGAAGCGGGGTGTAGCGAAGGGGTTACTTACCGGACACGCTCTTGCGTTGGGTTCCTTTTCGTTGCTGCTTTTTAGCTTCTATTCGCGTCAATATTCCATATCCATTGGATTTTTATATTCCAATAATATACAAGCATACACATTTATGACAACGAGTTGAATAATTTGTTTTATACATCATGCGGTCAAGACGACAGATACACGATGCAGTATGTGTATGTTTTTTTATTATTTAGTTTGTTTTTTATTATGATATTTTTCGTCGGCGACATGGAGGTGGGCGTGCAGCGGGCCGGGGTACGGGGTGGAGAAAAAAAAAGTTGGATGTCATTGTACGGATCACACTATGTTTGGTCGTGGCACTAAATCTAAAGGGTTTTCATGTCATAACTCGTTTAAACATTCGAGACCAATACTGTAATTTAATATAGACTTCGTATTTGTTTTTTAATAAATTGTGATAATAAAAAATATATATAGTTGTACTTATAGTTTTGTATGGTCTCCAGTGTTTGCATATAGCGACTAAATTGCATTTACAAATGTATGCTTTAAGGATACTTTTTTATTATCTTTTTTTTATGGTTCTTGGGAGATTATTTATTTTATTGCGACTGAAAAATTAACACCGATTAACACATATAGAAAAATATATATTGTGTATACCATGCTCCAACATAACAGGCGATTAGTCAAACATATAGGACATATACGGACAACGGATAACAACATTGGATAGATATTCATACGGCATTAACCCAAGACAATCATTTGCTCCGAACCATTCACGTCCACAATAAATAAAATAATCTCGCATTATGAAATTGGTAAAAAACATTTTGTCGTGCCAAATTTCTTTGGCTTGAAGTGTACGAGTAAAACAAGGCCGGTTGATATTTATGACAATATTGACACTATAGCACACAAAATAAGGTTTATTTTTCATTTTTTTACCAACTTCAGTAATTTCGTCATCCCGTTAGGGTGGGAGAGTGCTGATGGCTCAATGGCAAGGGGGAGGGTATTCATATATCACTGGTTACACTAATGGAAAAGCATTGGGTTGTACTGTGCTCATTCAGCAAGCCGCTACGAACTCTATTGCGATATCTTATGGCATATAATTGCATGTACGAAGTGTATAAGCATAAATTTCTTCAGTCTAAATGAGCATAGTATGACAACGCTAACTATTTGCAGGGTTTTTGCTAAAGGGCATCCTTTCTGATGGCATGTTCAAACTAAATATGTTTAGGAGAAAAATTATATCACAAACAATTTGCTAATTGTCTGATATAATGCCTTACTCTGGTCACACCCAGACCAGGGCCAATTAATTACATACTGGGATTGCATTAAATGCATTTTATAGCACACCCGTAACAGACTAATGTGTTCAATTGCCGCAATTCTTCCATCAATTCCCCAACAAAAATAGAAGACACACACACACAAAAATACCTCTGTTTCCCTCTAACTATCCCACCACCGTTACCATCAGAAAGGGAGCGCCGACAATCTAATAGGGGACAATATCGCTACGCTACCGCAATCAGGTACAAGCGTAATGAGCGGCACTGACCTTTCTTCATCTGCTTGATCTCCTTCTCCTGCTTGTCCACCGCAGCGCCGAGGAGCGTGAAGATGATACCGGCCTGAGAGTTCACACCCACGGCTGTTACTAGCATCTTGCCCGAGCCTGGAATGTGTTAGAACAATGATTACGATTACCGCTTAGCGCAGTGGTTCGAGCGTAGACCGCTCGGCTCACTGCACATGGTGGTTGCGGGTTCGATTCCCGCCGGGGCAAATTTCGGAAATGGCCTTTTCGTAATTTTCCAGGACTGGGTGTCACTGGGATCGCCCCCAGTCCATTGTACGGTATCCATAGTACAAGCGTTGCTTAGTTTGGGACCATACAGTTGGTGTGTCAGTCTGGCGATATTTATTTATTATAATAAACAAAAAAAATGCTTTTTTAAAGTACCACTCCTGAGTACGGGCCTCCCTACAACACGAGGAGGACTCGGGGCATGATCAACCATGATTTCACATGTCTTTCTAAAATTGGTAAGATTTTCTAAGACATGCAGGTTTCCTCACGATGTTTACTTTCACCTTAAGCAATATAACACTTATAATGCAAGGAAATCATAAAAGATACTTAATTTTTAATAACAAAAATTTGTGTTGTATAAAAAATCGTCTAGGAATGTGTAGAATGAAATATACAACTGTTTGTTAAATTAATGAGAGAGTGGTTTACCTTCCATAACGTGAGTGCCGGAGAGTACCATGGGATCAAAGGATTCACCCTTCTTGACATGGTCAGACTCGCCCGTCAGCGATGACTCGTCGATCTAAAACACAGCATACAACAATTATTAACTTACAAGTATACACTTTTAGATACAGGTAGTCAATTTGACATACTTATTATGGTGAGCGGGATAGTACCACCCTCCCACAGAAGATCGGTGTAAAGTAGCTATCATAGCTTCGTCCTCCGACCTCTCCCTACTTCTGTGCCACTTCCATTTAGGTGGGCAACGTTCGGACAATATCTTTGGTATTGCAAACATCTATAGGCTACGGGAACTGCTTAACATTAGGCGGGAAACACGCTAGTTTGCAGACATACTTAAATAAAAACAAATTTGCAATCTTAGTTCGGAACGTCGTCTCTATGGAGCGAGGCAATAAAGCCTATAATTAGTTAAACAATCATGCCCGTATAATTATTCTTAAGAAATCGTTACTAATTTGTGATCAATCCAATGGCATTAGTATAATTTAATCATTCCAGTACCGCAAAAGGGCTATTCCTCGTTAAAGAACAGGATCAATCCAAAGATATAAATCTTGGACAAACTTTCCTAGCCAATTGTGAGCAAACAAGCATAGTGCAGATAAAAATACTGCAATCTCATTATCGCTATCAATTTGCTTCATTGCTATCTGGTGTGTGTTCAGATATCAGTGAAATCAAGACTTGATGACGCAAATTGTACAATTAGGCTTATCTTGAGGCGTTTACAGGTGTGAAATTCGACAGTAACGACTTGATAAGACGGCTTAGAATGCAGGGAGAATTTGGTGCAGTGCAGATATACTAATAATAGATATGGCACGCAGGCTTACGCAGCCTATGCGCAACTTAACTGTTCCGTACAAATGTGGGTATCGCTTTTGTGTTTGTTTGCTTGTACCATTTTCGATTACTTAGTTTTTATATAACAAAGTAGGAAACAAGGGTAGGATTCGCCTGTTGTTAAGGTGAAGGCGCCTGTCTAGCCCGCGAAATTCTAAATTTTCGAGTTTTTTTATAGTTTATCCAAAATCTGAAAACATTTAAGACAACATTTTGTGATTTGCGAAAAACACAGTATGCAGTGCGTGTATTAATACATTTATTTTACTCTAAATATTATCACGGTGGATATGATACTAGTAAATCACTAAATATACAAAAATTGCCAGATTATCTGGATAGCTGTCGTTCTTGAAATGTTTTCGAGTAAGTTGGATATATTAATAAATGCACTGCACACGGTCTTTCTCGCGAATTACAAAATGTGCCTTTTATTATTGTCAAATTTTGAAAAAAATTTGGAGCAACAAACAATTACACTTTCTTATTAATAGTTGGATTATATTAGGTACTAGCTGTGCCCGCGACTTCGTCCGCGTCGAATTTAATTGACAAAGTTTCATACTAACTTTCATCCCCTATTTTATCCCCTTGGGGGTAGAATTAATCAAAATCCTTTCTTAGCGGATGCCTACGTCATAACATCAACCTGCATGCCAAATTTCAGCCCGAACCGTCCAGTGGTTTGGGCTGTGCGTTGATAGATCACTATGTCAGTCACCTTTGAGTTATATATATATAGATGTACATCTTACTTTAAGTGTAATCAGCCCCGTTGCCCACAGGTTAAACATTCGATTACGCAATTCGATCTTACATTTGCAGAGAGCGCTGTGATTATGTGACCAAAGCTTGCAGATCGATATACCTTGTTAGACCCGGATTAGATATTTGGTTGCTAAATCTACACAGCTGTGCTTAAACCGACACGTCATTTTAACAGCAAAAAAACGTCGATATTCTGACCACTGGGTCCAAGCCTAAAGTTACCGATGCACTCACTAATTAGATCTATATCAGTGCCTGAAAACCGACGCCAACACCTTGTTTTATAGTTAATAAGGTTGGAAGTTGAGTGCACTAATCAATATTGCAACATGTGATACACAAGGTTTATATAACAAACAGGTTACCAGATAACCCAATAATTTATCAATACCGGTCGGCGCGGTGCGATGCGCCCATTATCAATTGACGTACGGTGTACCAACGATCTGATAAGCCGGCAAATACATATGAAATATCGCCACCTGACGACTATTGGCAATGCTACCTGATATGATGGTAACGAAATCATAATCTAACACGTGCTTTGATTTTTATTTTCGTTTCAAAGTTATCTGTGTTATTTTAAGGTTTTGTAAACCTACCTTACCTACCTACTTGAATTATTCATGTAATAAGAGTTAAGGTAGTAAATGGTCGCTCGTTTTGCAAACAAAGTTTCAACCTTGCGTACGCCTCATGGATTCTTCGAATTTAACTTAACCACTCCTACGGGCCGCCCCTCACTACGAGGGGGATACAGGCCGTAATCCACTACGCTGCCCCAGTGCAGGTTGGCTGATTTCACATTCCTTTCTAAAATTGGTTAAATTATCTAAGTCATGGAGGTTTCCTCACGATGTTTTCCTTGACCGTAAGCGAATGATAATCATACAGAAGTTATGATTCGCATATAGATTTCAAACAACTCAGAAGTGCATGCCGGGGTTTGAACCCAGGACCTGGTGTCCGCAAGACGCGTGCTTAACCAATCGGCTATCACTGCTAGAATACAAGCGTGTGTTTAAAAAGAAACCCCTGGTACCTTCAAGTCGTTGCTCTGCAGCAGTAGCCCGTCAGCCGGCAGCAGGTCTCCATACTTGATCTGACAGATGTCACCTACGACTATATCGCTGATCGGTATCTGCTTCACCTCCGAACTCCGGATCACGGCAAACTTGTGCTCGCCTTCTATCCGAGACTGGAGCCCTCTGCAACGGGAAATGTTGCATAAATATGAAGTTGCAAATCAAGACGCCCCTTTTGGCGCAGTCGTAAGGTTCGATTCACGATTTCGGAAATGGCCTTTTCGTAATTTGCCCTGGTCTGGTCTGGGTCTTCGGCATCGCCTCAAGTCCATTGTACGGTACCCCTAGTACAAGCGTTGCTTAGTTTGGGACCATACAGTTAGTGTGTTCGTCTGGCGATATTTATTTAAGACATTAAAGCCAAGACCCTGCGGCCGTGTGCGCCACACACCCAGCACTAAAAATAAAGCCAGCCCTAGTGTTGTGATGCTAGAACCGCGGGTTCGTACCCGCAGCCATCCGGTGCAGTGAGTGTGTGCATTTTTAATGCGTGGTTAATGCTAATTACCTGAATTGTCTCTCTTTCGTGTAATCGTTGAAGGCTGTGACTATAACGACGACTATGACTGATATTAAAATCGCGAGACCCTCGATCCATTGGTAGTGGCCCTCCTCTTCGTCAATATGTGCTGGAAAAATCATTATAACAGTTACTTGTCATACAAAAAAGGAATAAAATAGCAACCGTCTGCAGCGTTCATATTGTACACAATATTACTTCGTCTCCTGGAATTTATAATTTCTTTTATATATTCGTCTATTTATTGATCATCGAATGATATATTAACTAACCACTCAAATTTCTCTCATCTTGAAAGATATGTGTCTAGACATTTAAAGCTCTAGATTTAGGAGGCCCAGGGATCCCGTTCCGAGCTTACTTGTGCGTTTGCACACAATCTATGGATCGATGGTAGAATGAGATAAGTTGAGGTCGTCCGGTTCTACACAGAGCAACGTGCGATCGATTTGTGTGGAAACACCTCGTGTGCGTGCTGATCAGCGCAAATTGGTTTGCAGACAGGATACATCAGTGAGTGATAAGCATCAAGTTAACAACTCACAAATGCATTTTAATAATTTTAAATTGACCAGATATTGTGGACGGTCCTTGGTAATATCTCTGAGAGGCATTCCAATTGATACTTTTAAGCGTCGTTTAAGGATCAATCTGAGACGTCGTTGCATGATCCTTAAGCTCAACTCAAAATCTCAATTCGGACGTCAAGCTGTGTATTAGACTATGTCTTATAAAGTAATTAATTCTTCCTTTTCTACAAGGTAAATAATACCTTCCAATTGGTTGTTCACATTCAGATTATACTGGTTACGACTACCGCGGACGGAAGCACTATACCGTCTAGATAAGGACTGCTTAATTCATTAGCGTTACGCGCGTCGATACCGACGTTCAACGAATTACAAATGAATGGAGCAGCGGCGATAGCGCTCATATCCGGCGGGCTATCGGCCATGTTTATATTTTTAATTAAATTATCCAGAGAACATTTCAGATACTCTTAAATGGTAAAAGATAGTAATTAATTGTATGCAGATGATTTTGTTTCATGAGAAAAGAACAAATGAAATACGCGTTTTTCGGAAACATGAAGTTGAGTCAGAAATCATTTTCGCGTATCCTTCACAAAAACACTTTTTGCCCACAGGTCCGCACATGAGTTTCCTTTTTATCACAGCTAAGGGGCTCATTGATTGTGATAACCTGAACTACTTTTGGTGCGGACATATCAGACAAGCCGGGAAGTATAGAGGAGGCGATTCGTGCTCTAGTGCGATACCGACACTAGACTCCTTATTAATAAACATGGATTAGCCGTTGTGTAGTTACACCATGCTTTGTCTTCTTCTTTTTAATGTCAAATTACTGATGACTGAAAGAGATAGGTCGGTGTGTAACTATTCGACCGCCAATCATACTAATATTATAAAGAGGAAAACTTTGTTTGTTTGATTGTAATGAATAGGCTCCGAAACTACTGAACCGATTGAAAAATTATTTCACTGTTGGGAAGCTACACTATCCCCGGGTGACATAGGCTATAATATATTTTCAAAAAAATTAGGGATCCTTACTAAAACTCGAATAATGTAACCGCAATGTACCCGTGCGAAGCCGGGGCGGGCCGCTAGTCCAATAATAAAGGGGTAAGAGAGTAGCAATGGCCTAAACTCGAACCTATTTACGTAACGCTATGTTAATGTAAACTGCAGTCCGCTCACGGCATAGACTTAAAGACAGTGACATAATGCTTTCTCTATGACGATACTATTACATTTAAAAAAAATCTAGGGCACTGTTCTCAAGAAGAGAACTCTTGACAAGGCTGTAGTGGGGCTCGTCACTACTATAAACCTCTATGTAATGTATATATGTATATCTCAAAGACGTTTATTCCAATGTCGGTGACATCACGAATTATATCTATCTTGACTTATACAACGTGTGAGAGTGAGGAAGAAGATGAGACATAACAACTTAAACAGCCGTATCAAGTGGAGCACACGCTGTATAATGGAGACGCAATTAATTTAATAGAGGCTGTAGTGAATTACATTGAGGGGATTAACTGTTGGGATGTTAAGACAAATCTGGGAGATTTCGCATCAAAGCGTTAAAAAGATAATATTTTATTTGGATATAAAGGGTGGTACACCCTTCTCTACTAGTGGGGATTAATGCACAATAGGTCTAGAATATTATGTTATCAAGTGCAAGGACCAAGGGAATTCAATGCTGGGAAGCTTACAAGTGCACATATCATTTCTTCAGCAGACCTAAATTCTGGATCCGGTCCAGGGGAATCTCACTCAATTATTCGGTGGAATGTTTGTTCAAATTTCAATTTATTACCGAGCTATCGCCTCGTTGAAGCACGTACGATCATGTAGATGTTAGATGTTAATTTCAGTTCAGTGAATCCTGATATACTCAAAGTGGCGGTCGCAAACAATATCGTTTGTCTATCTATTCCACTGTTATAATCAACGAAGCTGCCGTCTTTTATATTTAAACATCCAGTATTAAGACCTTGTTTGAAACGTTAAAAAAATATTTATTTTCCTTTAACCATTAAGTTATAATTATTTATTGGTACACATACTAGCACACAAGACACACAGACAGATACCTACGGGAGACAGACAGAGGGTTATCAGGTCAAGGTGCATTCACTACTACGTGACACTCAAGAGTTAACACGAAGGAAGGTTGAGGTAACTAAATCGAAGACATGCCCTAAGCCCATGGTCTATCTTTAAATATAATATTTGTTGGATATTTTCACGTCAAACGACAGTCAACCTTTACCAATCATCTGATGTCAATTATCACAAATAATTAACGGATTCAGCCCTGTAACCCTTCAATTCGTAGACGTTTTGTGAAGCATATCGAAAGAAAGTTTATCCATCATCAGGAATATCGATACGTCACCACATATTTAAAGATAGCAAAACCATGGCACTTACAATACAGATAGACATTAAAACATCGTGACAAACATACACCTTATCAAACCACAGTTTCATATCGATTTAGCTGCAGGTCTGGTTATTGATACTTTTATTAGTGTACACAGTAGTGATTTTTGAAGCCAATCGTTTAGCTTGAGTACCTACGTAGCGCTAATGCAACGAGCAATCACATATTCTTACCAGGATCGTCTAAAGTTTCCACATCGTTATTGAAAAGAAAAAATACATTGATTAATATAATTTACGTTTTTCCTATCAACAAGAACATACATTGGACATGATAGGGTGAAGCTACCCAGTCCTTCTAGTACTAAGTCATCTAGATATTATCCAGGAAGAAAAAGTGCATGACTTAGTTGTTTAAACCTAATGCAGTGTCTAGACATAATAGTAGATATAAAAGTTACTGAAATTAAAAAGAATAGATATGACTTTAGAGCATGAAGGTAAAAATAGTCACAGATAGACTTCGACACTAGAGGCATCTAGAAGAAATATGTTTTACAATAGCATTCCGTCTGTCATTTACATTTTACTATAGTTTTCAAAATAAACTTTAGAAATAAAGCAATAAGTCCCCGTCACATTCGGCTTATGAATAATAATGTTTTAAGTGATCTTGGTAATCTGGAACCGCTCTCAGATTAGATTTCTCAATTACCAATTACGATAACTCATTCTCAATTTTGCAAGATGTATAATTTTACAAAACCTATCCAAAGCAATTCCATTGCTTTAAAAATCGTAATAATAAAAATTTTAATGTAATCAACCTTCGATAATAAATTCTCCACGAACATAATAATATATAATATAACTACCTACTGTCTTACTAGTCTGACGCGTACAATGCTAGCATAAGTTAGATCTTACACAATAATGTAAACGAGACTTCGCATGTAAAAGAAAGGTTACGTTTCTTTTTGAATAATTCAGAATGAGAGGCACATGACATATTTCGTTATCAATCGTCGTAATGTTTACAGGGCTGTACGGTAACCCACTGTGACAGTTACGGGGTTAATCCTTTCCCTATAGAGGAAACTTGTCATCTTTCTGGTAATAACACAGAGATCTGATGAAATAGTGCAGTAAGAAAAGTCAGTTTTATTGTTGCAAAGCGCAATGGAAATATGCTATGGCTGAATTTGCTTAAAGTAATTTAAGATAAGAATCAATCACTTCAATCGTCAATTATATTAATGAGCAGATTCAACCGAAGCCGTTAGAAATCCAGCCCCTCGAAAGCTTTTTGAGTCTTTATCGATAATATCGTTTAGTAGCATTTCCGCCCGTATTCATAAATCTATCTCAAGTCTGAAAACGATCTTGAGTATGCTTTTGACATATCATTTTGTACTGGTATGACGCTAGAATGACATTTTCAAGACCGTTCACAGACTTGAGGTAGATTTATTCATACAGGCATAAGAACTTCGAAGCTGTCTTCTGAACATTCAAATCAATTGGAGGGAAATGCAATTCAAATCAGATTTGCACCGGTTATGTAATTCAAAATTTCTGGAACTGTAATTACTAAAGGTCTACAAAATGGAAATATGAACTCACCGGTATCTTTGGGGTCATCTGGTGGTTTGTAGAAACTCAATCCTAACGAGACGACAGCAGCCACCTCGAGGATGATAAGCGTGATATCCTGCAACGCCTCCCACACTAACGTGAGGAACGTCTTCGGGGGCTTGGGCGGGATGAGGTTCGAGCCGAACACTTCGCGTCTGTGCTGAAGGTCCGCTTTCGAACCGCTAAGACCTGGTGGCAAAGAGAAAACCAAGATTAAGTTTCGATAATCCTGTTACACAATGATTAGATTTGTATTTTTGCCTGCTAATCCTAGCTCAACGCGTAAATTTCTCAACAATTTCAACTTTAGCTAGTGACGTTAAACTCTTACAAAAACGTGAGATGTAATGCAGCTGATAAATTCAATTTTTCTTTTGCTATGCATTGGTGTAGAACTTTCTGATGTTATTTTTACTATAGTTTATGCAAACACAGTATCGAATGTAGATACGAAAGCTACGTATTCCCTTTCATTCACAATAGATGTGCATGAACGGACCGACGATAAAACATCACGCACACCCGCCGCCCACGGAACGGAACGGAGCGTAAGTATAGTCAAATTTACGATTGAAAATCATGATCAGATCGATGGTTCTTAGAATTCTAATTTCTTTCGGAGTCACCGGATTACAAACAAGATAAGCGTAAACGGAGAGAGAAGCAGGAGAGATCCTTCTCGAACTTGATGTAACTTCATTTACGTTGACGAATAAGTTATGTATAGCATATTTTTGTTGTATACCATAAAGCCTATGAAGTAATATATAAAGCATTAATTGTAGAGCATCATTGAACACAGTATGTAAGAGCAGGGACAAGAGGATATAATAATATTTTTTGGATTGATTTTGGGCACTTGTAGACAAATATTTTAACTACGGATGGAAGTTATAACCTCTTAGTGGAAACTATAAACGTAAAACGGAGATGTAAAACGGTTGATTGGACGTCCGCAGTTCACCATTAACTCGGGCGCGATTGGATGCTTTCAAATGCAATGGAACTTGGAACGATGGGAAGGCAATTTAGTTCAGTTGTAATTTTAAGCACCACAATGGGCTAATTCTGATGGAACACAAATTAAACTTTAGTAAACAGAAAGTATAACCGCAGACACTACATTAAAGTATAAGGCAACACATCAATACTTTTAGATCTACCAAATTTAATTTAGTCGCTATCGATTTGACACCAACATTAGCAGCAGTGTTTGATTAGACTCACTAATTTATTCTATAGACTTCAATCGGTGAAAACTGTACGGCTAATAATTAAACAAAGAAGGTTATTAATGAGCTTCCGTAGAATCTGAGGCTTAGAGGTGAAAAGGGGATTAGTGTTGTGCCTCTGCAAAACAGTGTTCAAGGAGCCAGATTATCGTGTTACGCGGGGAACAAAACAAAAAGTACAACGGCATTAACATTAATTAGCACAAGATGTTTCAACAGCGCTCGTAAATATAAAAACAGTTGCACGTATTTGTTTTCTTTAAATCATTAAATAAGTTTAGACAGCGTTTGGAAAACGTTGCTACTATTTTAACTTGACATTTATGATAATTACTGCTGGGCTTAATATTTTTTAAGCAAATTTAAAATATCCTCTATCGTGATAAATAATTTCATGATAGTTTTCAAAAATATATACACAACTGGAAAGCTTTCATAAATATACAAAAACTAAGCTTCAAAGGTGAGGACACTAATAGCAGCTTTATTTTATTTCAGTCAATATGTAAGCTAAGTAAGTAAGCTACATCATTATTCGTCTTTAGACATTTGCACATTTTAAAATTAATTAATTTTCAATACACGATATTACTTTAAGTATCCTTCAGTTCTTCAGTCTACTCGTATCTCTGGTTTCTAATATATTTTATTGCGGTTACAAAATCATAATTTCAATGGTCTACGAAAGAGGTGTCATAAAAAGAAAAAAACTAATATCAACATCGTCATGGCAGACGAGGTGTCTGCACCATCCTTCGTTTCCTCGATTCAATTTCCTTGGCTTCGCTATCTGTCAATCAGATCAATCGTGAACAAGTGTGAGTCACTCTGATTGATCTCATATCAGTTTCCGATCGTTGGGGAGCATCGACCTGAGTGTATAAACATACACGAAGTACTTATGTTATTACATTGTTGATATTTTCTATGGTTGCAGTCTCGTAACTGCCTATAAATATAGAGGTTTGCAATATTTTACAAACATTCAGTCGAAATGAGAAATAGCAAGCATGCTATGCCAACACAACCATTATTTAAAGTGATGGTAGAGTTACCACAAATCCTGCCACATTTTCCATGAATTAAAGGTGAAACGGGAAACTCGAATGCGGCACTGCCTTATCCGTTAAACTCGCAAATTTATTAGGTTCAGGTCCCGGCTGACGCCGCCGATTCCGGCCTAACCATGAATATTTATCATCCAGGGTGACTCGGGCCGCATCATCCAACGGATTGAGGAATGCAAATTTTTAATTCGGTTACGAGACAAGGGTGGATGATGGACAAGTGTAAGGTTTGAGTGTTCCGGCCGCACTTGTTGAAATATTAAGTGTTTCTACACTTATCGATGCTGGATTGGCTTGAGGTATTTACAAGGAGATCCTGATAAAATTCCAAGGCATAATATACGACGATTGATGAATGGAAATAGAGCTTTTTCAGCACGTGTCTTTTATATCAAATATACAAACATATGAAGTAAACATATAGTTCTTGTCATCTTTTTAATCTAAATTACAAGTCATAATACCAAAGCTATAAATCATTTATCGCGTCTAAATAATCGTTACGAACATTTAAACACCGCCTGCAGCCCAACCCAAGTGACAGTCCTTCAGACATGGAACTCAATAATCCGTATTACGTCGGCAGACAAAAAGCATTGTTATTATATTCAGAAGACGAGCCACCCTCCTCTGACTCACTGAATTGGATCATGTAATTTGCCAAATAAATACAGCGTTATGGACGGCGGGCGGTGCGAAAGGGGATGCTTGTTGGTTTGTATTTTTATTTTGGAACAGAAAGATGGATGTTGGGATCTGGCAATGACATCCAATTTAGCAGCGATTGACCTTAATTATTTTAAAATAAACGGTTCCCTAAGCACTGGCCTTGGTTTCATAAAAGTTACATGAAGAATTATAGCGGTAGAGAAAACCAGTTACTATAATAAAATTAATTATACTTTCATACTACAATTATCGCGTGAAAAATTAATCAGAGTAAATCAATGATATCAATGCTATAAAACCGACACCCATGGGTTAGAGAATTTCACAATTAATTTAATAGCCATTCCATCAGTTCGTGCACCAGGTGCTAACTTGTATGTTTCGTGCTGTTTTTTTTCATTGAATATTCTCAGTCGCGGTTGCACACCGACGGCCACGCCACGCTTGTTAAAGCACAAACAGAAATTCTTACACCACTGTGAAAATGTTTTATTCATGAATTCGAGTCTTAATTATTTAAAATTTATTTGTTACCACTCCACGAACAGTCGATGGAGTAAATGGGATAAATAAACTGTTATGTGAACGGCAATTTAATACTATTGAGTTACAGGTGCAGCTATTTCTGGGTTATCTTGTGAGGGAGGGTTGTTATAAAGGATGGTCAAGTAATTCAACTTTTTGTAACGAATTTATGCCTTCTCTATCTAGTTCCTCATGTTGGAGTAGGGCGCACGATTCGATACTACACAATAAATAAAAATGTTGACAGTTGACATCTAATGACGTATGGAAACCAGTGGATTCGTCCAATAGTTTCACGAATTTTATGACCTATTTATACAAACAGCGTGATGATGTAATTATTTGACTAAGAAAAGCCTCCAAATGCTATTCGCACATTCATACAGAAAATATTTCTTCCAACACCTAGTTTTCTTCTGCTTAACTTACTTGGAGACCACTGTAGATCCTGACCTCGAGCAGTAACTGCGGTAGTAATAGAGTTACCCACGTCTTCTAAAGATTGGAGGACGGATCAGATGAAGAATTCTGCGGCAAGGATATTGAAATACCCGGATCTAGATATCAAATTCACAGAATTTCCATAGCAATATGTAATAAAATTGATTGAACACGAGAAACAACGCACAAACACGAAGATCAGAGCATACCGCGACGGAAGCGGGCGGGTGTCGAACCTCGTAAAATATTGGTGTCAATGAACCGTGCTGGCGATTCAAGCATTACGCATGGGGATGGTAGGTACGGTTTGTGGTATATATAATATATTATAGGAGATTTGAAAAATAGTGTTAGTAGTAGATGGGTCGGTACTATCTAGTAAAATACTCTAATGGCTATAAGCCATTTGGGCTCACATGTGTTATAAGAGTTATTTTGTCATCATTGAAAGTACACGCATATTTCGTCCGCTCGTACGATTAATTCAAACCACAATTGGATGTAGTTTTACAAAATGGATCCAACCCACACACACTGCAGCAAACTGAAATCTACCTAGAACCACTAACACAAGGTTGGTTTTGGTCTACATCTGTGCATGTGGGTTGATTCCGTTCTGCATAACGATATCCAATTATACTTGTACGTGAACAGGAATTGTTTGCCATTCGTCATTAATTAAAATAATAACAAATTACGCATGAAATGTTGAATTTCTGATAGTAAAACTGCGTTAATGACCGTTCTGTATAAACTTTACTAACATTAATTGTCCAATATACGCTTGTATTACCACAATATGATATACTCGCTCGTCATATAAAACCGCATTGTTTAACTATCGGTCTGTTGTTATTGTTAGGTATCGATAAACATGCTGTCTTTGACTTACTAATACCAACTTACATTCGGATTTTACCCCCGATCAAAGGTTCATTCGGTCCCTACCTTGCAACTATTGTCGTTATAGCACAAGTCTCGTGTGCTACTCGACAGTACCCAGCGAGGAATAAGAGCTGACTGCCAACCATTGATAGTCGCAAAATAACCATGGCCAAGCATCTAAGTTTAGTTTGCTTATCGAGCAGTTAACTATGGTTCTACACGATTATCAAAACTCGTTATTTAAAAATAATTCATACGTCATGATAAGATTTTTGACAATGTTTGGCTATCTGGGAAGCCAATTTGCCGTTACCTAACCACATCGTCCATGCAAATTATTAAATACATTAGTAAGTAGGCAGTTCCTTATAGCAAAACAAATATAATATTCTCTCTATAATGGATAAAATATCGTAAAAAATATATATACTTTACTGTAAGAATAAAAGTTTAGTGTCGATAAATCGGCGCTGGTTTAGTCACGAGTAAACGAGGCTTGTACATACCTGTGATAAAATAACTCGCGTATGTAATAAAATCAGAATATATAGCGGAGCGTTTGAGACGCGAGCTGGGTTCGGCGCCAGCGGAGCGGCACATAGCGCCAATATTTGGCTGTGTAAATAATTAATTAAGTGCCGTAGATACGCTAGTAGACGCTTCTACTATGAGATGATCTGTGAAGACACGTGTATTGACGTAAACGGACTTTATGTAGACAAAGTCTATAGAATATTTGTTTAGGATAAAACTAGAACAGTACTTTTACTTCATCTAGACTATTTCATTGAATCAGGTTTAACTGTGCTCTGGTTTGGCGGAACATTTTCATTATATACGACGATCTTTTACATTTGTTGTTATACAAAGTACTTACAAGTATGTCAATTGATGGGGAAGGAAACCAGAGGGAAAAGGGGCTGTTTGCAGTTATCAGTGGACCAGAGGGAGGGGAAGAGTAGAGGGTTAGAGTTTCGGATCTTTCACTCATCGTACGAAATGCAGCTATAATAGCTACTTTACGCCGATCTTCTCTGAGAGGGTGGTACTACCCAGGTTGACCCAGCCCGTATAAGATGAGCTGTATTCAACTGGCTACAGCTTGGCGCTTCCACTTTTATTATTTCTAGCCAATGTTTGACTGCTTTTGCAATAGAAATGTTACCTAGCAATATACTTATATACTGTGTTGGTCTAGGCAGGACTAATAATTGCAGGAAACTATAGCGTAATTCTACGATTAATATTTTGATAACCAGGATAGGGATATTTCATACCAACATCAACTCATTTTATTAAAGAATTAATTACATAACATCAAGCAATTATTTCAGTCCATGGGACTGTGCGATGCGAGCGCAAGTATCCAAGGTCTCTTCCGTCACGTGGTGGACTACAATGGGCGATATCTGAATAACTGATGGAGCGTCACATCGGCACAGCTGTCTGGCCGTGTGCCGACGGAAATAGAACGTCGATACCGAACGACCGGCGCCCAAGGAGACCCGGCTAATACACAGATTTTCACTATTACATCAAATTATCCCTTTAGATTTGACTTTTCTCGTGTTTGGAGAGGTGAAGAGTGGCTTTGAAATAATGATCTCTTTTTTGGTTTTGGTGCATTTTACTGGATGCCCTAAGTTCTTTGGATTTTGCTTGAATGTGGTTATGAATCATTTCATTTTTTCGGCTTACAAGAAATTACCGAAATAATAGGCAGTAATATGGTTGGAAACTACTGATTCTTGAACGCCCAAATCCTAATTCACGAAAGAAATACACTAGAGAAAAAGCGTGTTCATTTCATAAATCAAAATACATACAGCGGGAGTATCTGAAATATATCTTATATTTTACCCTCAGTGCGTGGGGATGAATGGTGGAATGCTCCACTTCACACGAGGTTCGCGTCCCATGGGTGGAAAAGTTACCGACCGAAATGATAAATTGTAAAAATAAAACACGAATCCGAGTATAAATTTCCCGTGTTCACGTACGAAGTCAGATGATGTTTGTTGTTCCGTAAGTTCAAGCAGAATTTCGTCTGTTTTGGTTACCAACAAAAGGTGGAATAGGGAATTCGAAAAGCGATAAATTAGTAAGTACTTATTGAATGACGAACCTTTTCGTTGGTCGAAAGTTGTTTGTTTAAAACTCCGTTGTATTATCAACCTTTATAATATCGCGCGGTGTTGTCAAGTTATACAATTAGACTATTTCAGCACACAGGACACAAGCAATTACCGTTACATACGTCAACGGAAGGTGATATTCATTAAACCGAATGACTATGTTACGTCCAGCTTAATAGTTGTAACCGCATTTAGTAATTGTCTACTAACGATTTAAACATTACGCTCTTAGTTAGGCACCTGGTAATGCATAAGTTTTAACAATTTCGGATCCGAAATTACTTTAAACATCGATTCTAAAAAACTTACAGCTATTACTGTTGTCAAGTTCATTTAAATTGTCAAACAGACTTATAGTTGTGTCTGCAAACCTGTTACAATACAACCTAAATGAACGTGATCGTGACACCATTCGCAATGGGAATAATAACACGGATAGGCGCTTTTCCAATCTGTGCAGGACCATGGCCATAACCCTACCGTACACGACGTAAAGTAATAAATAGAGGTATAATGCATTTAGCTATCTTCAGAGGGTATCTGGCAAAAGGGTCCTGGTGTCCGGTCCCCAGGCGTCCTTACAATTGCCGTGAAAAACGATCCAGTTAGGCCAACACGCGAAATAATGGTCAGTGGGACTGACCCTCTCTGGGTAGATTACTGCTTTGCAGATAGGGTCAGCGTCGAAATAGTAGATTAGGAATAGTGTACCCGAATCATTGGAATAATGGTTGTAGAATTTCCGAATTTTGTAAGCTTGGTATAGTAGTAGTAAGAAATAAATATTACGATTTGAAATGATACTGTTTTCTTCCTTCTAGGAATGTCGAAGTTAAAGTAAAATTGGAGCCGTTTTAGTTTTATGGTTCTCGAGATTCAGTGATTCGTAACGAATTAAGCCTGATGTCGCCTTGAGTTTCTGGCGGACCTGTTTTACGGCTATGATAAAACATGCGTGAGTGTGAGAGAGATCCAGCGAGATGTACGTTTACACAAAGAAGGAAAGAGTCACTAAGATAGAGTGATAAATTAACGAAAGCAATGTAAATTTGTCAGGACACATCTATGAATCAGATGAGATTAATCAGAGAGAATAGAAAATAGATGCTAAAGAAAGATACAAGGCAATGGAAGATTCTTATTCAATCTTCGGAAACCAAGAAAAGAAAACATGTCATGTAACAAAAGTAAAGAATATTTTTTCATAGAACGCCGCTGACTACCTGTCATTAACAGAAACATTTTTAGACCACACTAACACGTGGACGTGTATGTGTTTCGGTGAAAAAAATTTCCATGTGCAACTAAAAAAAAAAGGAATTAGTTTCTTCTTATTAAAAGATCTTTGTCAGTGCAGTTGATGAAAACTTTTCCTGCCTCATTCACACTTTCATTAACTGGTGCATAACTTATTCCTCTCTTCTTCTTTCTACATCTCTCTCCAATATGTTCTTTACCGATTATGAGATATGTATGATGGCTTATTAACGTCCCTTTTCTAATAAAGCTTACACGACCAATTTGCAGAGTTAGTTTAATGTGGCAGGATTAGCAGAGTGCTGAACTAAACGGGTCGAGCGTAGCCAATAACCGTAAGTTTCACGGGATGACTGTTGCTAAATGCAGAATTTGCCTTCATGTTTATGCGGAGTTCAGGCCATATGAAATCAACCTTTTTATTGCCGATCGGTAGCTAATTTACATAACAATTCTTGTTTTATACACTCTATGTGTAACAGAATTTTCGTTCATTATTAAGTTTATGAATTTGGTTGTACAAAGATCGATGTAAGTTACATTTATGTTTACTTATGCGTACAATAACTCCATCATTTTCTTATTATGGCTGATAGAATATTGACTTTTATTATTTAAATAATATATTTGCTATATATTTGCTCATGAGAAGAAATAACTAGAGTTATTCTAGCTTATAAGAAAAAAACAATTGATATGATTTCTTTACATGTAGAAACAAAAAGCCAGCGACTTACTGGGGCAAATAACTATACTGTGCATAAAAAGACTGTCCCAATTCATAATAAAGAAGTGAGACGAGAAGAAAGCGCAAATAATATACATGAAGCACTCACAGCGAATGTACTTACGTACTTCTATTACACAAGAGATGTGAGATACTCGAACGAAAATACTTATTATATTTAGACAACGGCTAAGCTTCCGCGATCCTTAAGCAACGGACAATGTAATATAAACTCTCATACATAATGGTAAGGTTCGATTTTGTGTGGTATGCAACAGCATGGGATTAAATTCCGAACAATTTAGACTGGCACAAATAAAATACACATGTGGGTTCTTTAATTAGCTGTCAACTTGGTCGTGGTGCTAGAAAATAATGTTCAAGTATAATGCGATTCAATATGCGTTAAACGTAAGACAATGCCGCCGCTGTTTTTCATTCAAGCAATCATTGCTTTTTTTAAAGAGTAACCATATCTGGTAGATTAAAGCAGTATAAATACAGGTGAAATACTAGATGGCAATATAGAAGATGAAGATATCGATAGAAGTCCCTGATGATGAAAAGCTACCTGATTACGGACATCCAGGTAGAGTAAATAATATAAAGAAACACTATATAATTCACTTTGATCGTGCATCGATGTTACATCAACGGATTATTAAAGACGAAAGGCACGGTGCGCGTGAGCCCGTAAGCACAATATCATGCGAAGGGTTACGAAATGAAATTGCTTCCGGAATGTTAGCTTTGATGAAACATCCACCTTTCATACATAAGCTAAAATAATAAAATCTGAACAGCGTGGAAGACTGTAATATTGAGATTGTTTTTGGAAAAGTTTTATTTTGTTGAAACATGCATAGATGGCAGACAGTGCAATACAATATTTATTGAATACTTATTCCTTCAATTGATGTTTAATTTTAGTACGAAATACTGTCGGTTGGACGGTAAGCAGTTTATTTATTTGACAACATTTAAATTATATGCCATAATGAGATATCTATTTGGATGATTTTATGACGAGTAATAAATTTACCGCTATGAGTTCAAATAGCTTAAAAGCTTCCACCGTATCATGTTGGCGTTCATTCAATTCTATCACAATCGGACTAATGCAGTCGCAATCACATACACACTAGAATCTACCAAGAGAACATTTAGTCTGAGGTTAATCTCGACGGTTGAGTCAGCCGCTATCCAATTCTAGGTTTGCCATTTCAGAAATGAATCTAGGACAGTCGTCTTCCGTGTGCACCACTTTTAAGCATTCTGTAGATTTCGATTAAAGCAATGAACCAGGAATCATCTAATAAGGACTGCATGTTTACGGTCACATTACGACAAGTCAATAAAAAAACTATTCACTAACCACAAAAAAACATCATTAAACTCTTTGACCAAAAGTGGATGATTCAAGTCTTGAACTTAACACATTCCATTTGGTACTTACGAAAGATTATAAGGAAATACGATGCCACAAAGCAACTTTACTGTACTAGTCTAAAATAAATACACATTTTTAATAGACTCCAAAATAATTTCAAAACCCTAAAGTCTCCGAAGTGTTCCCTTCAGTCTAGGACGATAACCGAGAAAACCAGACGTGTGGCATGTCTATCCAATTCCATCAGAACGTCAGCTCCAATCCCGGGGAGCGCAAAGGGGCCAGATAACGTGCCCGACAGATGAAACAGGCGAATAGTTTTCAGATAAGGAAATGTTAGTGACGAACATTTTGGTGCTCTATTTAGGGGGAACGAGCTTAGAGGGCGGTGAGAGTATTTTCATTAAAAGCAGTCCACCTGTTTTGAAGCCTAATGTTTGTTTAATATTGTTGTTGTTAGTTTCTTTGGCTATTAATATTAAAACAATTACATCTCTTAAATTTTAAATGTAGATCATACATATAACGGGTTCTACAGTGATAACATTGTCAGAATATGAAGAACATAAACAGTGCGTTGACTTCAAGACTTATCCTGTTTAAAAATAAATCGCGTGCGAGACGATTATCTGATAAATTCTATTTTTTTTTTAACAATTACACATACTCTCATGACATAACACATCCGAATTGACGAGAGATTACAACGGTAATGAAATATCGTTTGTATCACCGCACAGATGTGAGGACGGCGATGACGTGCGAGTCCCGCTGCCCAAGAGACCAGCCATTGTACCAATCGGGCGTTCGTCCAAATACAAACAATTTAGGATACGATTTTACCTATTTTCTTCTGTAACAAGACTAATAAGTATGATCGAAATACATGTCGAGGTGAAGGACGTTCAAAGCGCACTTGAAATTGCGCATTTTAATTGAAGCTTTGGTTTAACTGAGTAATTATTATATTACACAGACATAAAGAAAAATGTATTTACTTAAGTAGACACAGAGAGAAGAGTCAAAGAAGTCTAGTATTAAATTTTAAAGACCATACGTTCACGAAGTATAATCCTTTCGTGCAAAATTTGACATTCAAGGTGCATTCTATATTTTTTAAACAAGACTATTAATATAATGATGAAGACTGACCAAGTCAGCAATCGTCACAAATATGACAACTCTTATCTTATTATTTCGTTCTAAACGTTATCAATTTAACGTCACAACAGCCGCATTGACGTTTGCTAAACCTCGTCGCTACCGGTTACGTCACTCGGCATGTTCTCAAAATTTCGTATTGCTGAATAAATCAGCTAAGGGCGAATTTTTATTTTTAAATCGCACGTGCCCGAGTCAATTTTAGTTGTTTACGAGTGTTCCTATGGTGCGTATGAATACTTTAACGACAGGGGCCATCATTTTTGATGGTGCGGAATATTACCCTGTTATCTTGTTAGCTTATTTTTTTATAGAATTTAAACGAGATGAATAGCGGAGTCTAAAGGATGCAGTCTTAACAACCATCCCTAAAAACCGTCACGGAGGCTACATATTCTTAAATATTTTAGATGCAAATTGAATATCGAATTATGCAGGAATATAAACAAACGTGTGTTATAAAAAACCAGCACAGTAACTTAAATTAAAACCTACATGTCTTCGTTATATGTTCAGTGTAATCCCTTGTCAAAATCAAAGAAGCGTAGCGTAGGTAACTAAACGAACAACCGCGGGATGCTGGCAATATTTATAGGCTGTTTTCATGATTTTAAAATTTCCACCAATTGTACACCTTATAGCTAACGTTATAAGGTCGACGATGTAGACGTGAGAGTAGGCGGATATAATGATTATTTGCTCATACATCTATTGTACAGGTGTTCAGTTAGCAACAGCAGCTTGGAGAAACAAAACATCCATCGAATCTAGGTGTATGGTTAAGTAGGGTTGGCACTCGGGTAAATAATGCATCGGCCGAGCAGATTTTATTGGATTCATAGAATGCTTAATGGAAGCCTTTCTGATTTAGTATCCACTGTTTCTATTACTGTTGTGGTACAATGAAATACTTTAACACACATTTGTATAAGTAACTATAGCAACAGGCAATACAAAATCAATATTGTACAAAAAAAATACAGTTATCCCAACTACGGGATCTGAATCCCGCAAATTCATACCAGCATCCCTATTGCCAAAACAAACAAAACTCCCTTCCCTCCTTGAAACAAAACTGGTTGTATAATCTAGAGGAAGAAGAACGTGACGTCAGAGATCTAGATAAAATGGTCGTTGAGCTGCTGGCAGTGGAGCTTGCCAAAGGGCAGGCGAAGTTATCAACGCACAGGCAGATAAAAAAATGTATGACGCTTGAAAGATCTGAGGTATGCCAGCCAGGTGCCGCGTTGAACTTGATTTCAGGAGATGTACGGTTTTAATTGTGAATGGGTGGATGTCAGTAGTGATAAAACATGTAAAACACAATGTACTAACTACTATGCGATAGTTTTAACCAAGAAACTTAGAAACGTGTGTTCTTTAGGTAGCACTAGTAAACGGATTGGGAAAAAATCACTTACAGTACTTACGGCTCAACTAGGAGCTGAGAAAGGATTATTTCTAACATTGTCGTCGTACGGATACCAAACTATTTGGGAGTGACGCTTAAACAAGCTCAACTGTATAACTACAAGTGCTCTGAATGCATCTGATAAATACATGTTATTACATAACTACATCAAGTTAATTACTATTCTGAAACAAAACGTGATCGGCACACACTAAACGATAAATCAAAAGTTAAAGAAAACAGCGCACGCTTTCCATAAATATGTTTTACTGAATATATACCATTATAATTTTATGGGGGCGATAGCCGACGTGAAATTATAACACATTGACATATTGTCGGTGGACACCATCAGGGTGCGCGACATTCCTGAGTGACTGCGTGTCAACACTCATCAAAATTCATAGAAACAGGCAATGTGTATGAATGTTAAAATTTCATCAAAGGGCAAATTTTTGGTAGATTGTGGATTATGAGTCATGGGCAGATTCCATTGGGCGAATAAAATAATAATAAATTCAATTCTTCGAGGTTACAATGGTAGTAATTCGTTTGCATATTAAACAAATGTGACGTACTTATTAAAGTTATATGCTGTACAAATAAACAACGATAAGTAACGACGAGTTCAAGACGTATTAACAAAGTTTATCAACAAGAATACTCCACATGTTAATATATTTATAATATTCCACGTCGACCTTCACCGGTCAATGACCAGAAAATTGTGTCATATTACAGTAATTACAAAGTAATAATGTGTGTTTGTAATTTTTAAATAAACAATTAAAAATGCTCAGTAAAAACCGTAAAAATCCGCGTGTAGAACATCATCCATGTAATAAACCAGTATTTCTTAATAAATTTAATGTAAGTTCGAAACGCACGTAAAATGGTCACTAGAGATTAAAGTTACAAGCAACTTGTAAGTTTTTAGCCAGGTATGTTTTAATCACTCTCCGGACGGACACGCATGAAGAATTGCTTATCAAGGAGATGAAAGATCAAACACACAAAGACATACACTATAACTTTTTTCTTTCAACCTTAAAAGAAACAACACCCAATGCAACGTTTAAAGAAAATGTAAATTAATGCGAGAATAGTTCTCACGGACATGAATTACGGTCATGATTTGAACACAGCAAAGGGGATAAAAGATTTAGTTCAACATTAAACAAAGCCATTTGTCCGGCGTCAATGAGTTTACTCGGAGGATCACAAAGGCACCGCAATCACCTCGGTAAAAAAGTCTTAAGTCTGAACCTCATGCTCCGTAACGTAATGTATAATACAATTTGTTACGTAACACGAGCAACAGTTATGGAAACAATCCACTGATTGCTTACTGCAGCTCGTTACGATGCGAGTGTTATTGCTCTATTTTCGGTATGTAATATTGTACTATAATTAGGTCCGGTCCGAGGCAACCTTTGATGTTGTTTTATAAATAAACTGTTGCGTAACCGACGACAGTGATATGATTGCCCACGGTGACGCTGAGAAAAAACACCGTTTACATAGGAATCAGTCGACGTGCTCGTGTCCGGCAGTGACCTAGCGATGGCTTTCGATAGCATGAACAGTCTGTTTCAGACGCTCCCGGCCTATTTCAGTCCACCGACCAACGGAGCTACACTCTGAAACAATGAACCGAGTGCGCACGAGCGGGCAAGGTATACGTACAGGTTGAGAGAAAGAGCAAGATGCGAACACCGGCCGGCGTCACACAGGGAGCGCGCTTAGTACCCGCTGCGTTCTATTTCTGTTCGTCGCAAAACATGTCTCGGAATTCGTTTCTGTGTCTGGGACCATCAGAAATCATGTGACTAATGATCCCAGAGCTAAAACTGTGTAGATTAAGGTGGAATGTAAAACAACGCGGTGTTAATTGCAGTCGGGGGTCACATCCGTGCTATTTGTAGCTCAAGCGCTTTCACAATTACGGCTTCATTTCAACTATGAATGACGTGTTCGAGCTCCATAAAAAAGTACTTGTTTGGTATTTCTATTAAACGTTTATGAAATGGCACAAGATAATGAATTCAGGGTTACTTATTTCAGTGGCATCATACTGTTATGCATCTGTAAGTAAATTACAGCCGAATGGGATGTAAACAACATCGATCGTCGACTGGCTGGACACACATCCTACTAATATTATAAATGCGAAAGTTTGTGAGTGTGGATGTATGTATGTTTGTTACTCCTTCACGCAAAAACTACAGAACGGATTTGGATGAAATTTGGAACACAGATAGATTATAACCGGGATTAAAATATAGGATACTTTTCAACCCGATAATCCCGAAATTTTTGCTAAGTTAAAATACTACGCGGATGAAGTCGCGGGGCACAGCTAGTAATAGATACAACTGAAACATTTTCATTGAGAATGTTGAAATTACTGTTATACTGTGTTGCTTTGCGAATCAGCTTTACTGCTTTTATATGACAACTAGCTGAGCCCGCGTAGAATTTAACTTAACAAAAAAGCCCGCTCCCGCTTTCTGAGCCCGCGCGACAGGACCATTTTTTTATTTTTTTCTAAAATAACAGTAGCCTAAGTTACTGCATATAACATCAGCTATCTACCAGTGAAAGTCCCGTCAAAATCGGTCCAGCCGTTTCGGAGATACTCTTTGATTGCATGTGTTTTTATTTTTTTACGCGGAACCCTAATTGTTTTTCTAAAATTAAAGTAGTAGTGGTATTAAAGTATCTTATCCAATTGAGTGTATTGAGTCAAAAATAGGCATATCGATTATTTCGCTCGGCTTACAGTATGATCCGCATTAACCTGCAACAGCTGTAAATAAAATGATGTAGCACCTCAATAACGGCTTGTGTAACGTGTGTTGAGGAACATTTTGGTTATTTGTTTTAAAAAGTTTCGGAGTTGGCCGATCATCCGTCTTTCGTTAATCTAAGGTTTATTTTAATCTCAGCATTAATATTATGTACGAAAATACCTGCTAGCGTTCAATCATAAGCGGTTTGTACCTGGTTTGTTTCTGTTGCGCACGAGTTTAGTGTTGCGTTTTAGGTATACAGTTTACGCTTTATGTTTCCGTTAGCTCAGTTGTTGCCTAATGGATGTGTGAGTGTTCCATCGCGAAGACTTCATCATCGTCGCGAGCGTGCTGCATTCCATCGTTTACGTAAATAAATGGTAAGAATTTAGCCCTTTCAACATCCCCCTCCTGGGCACGGGCGTTCCCACAAAACGATGGGGATTCAGGCCATAATCCACCACTGACTTTTAGGGGGTTGGTGGATTTCACATTTCTTTCTAAAATTGGTTAGATTTTCCAAGGCATGCAGGTTTACTCACGATATTTACCTTCACCGCAAGCAAGTAATAATCATTATTGAAAATATGATTCGCATATAGATTTCAAAAAACCCAGAGGTGCGATCCGGGTTTTGAACCCAGAAAAACTTGTGTCCGCAAGACGCGTGCTTAACTATGAGTGTTCAAACGCAGGATACGTAAAGAATTACATGAAAAACTGCATATACCCTGTACCTTTCGCTGCAAATATGGAACAATGAAAAACTAATTTGTGCTATCGTAATGGAATTATCCATTGAAAGTTACCAAACGTTAGTCATAAAGCAATAAGTTCTGATAAGATAACATAGGAAAAGTCCAAAATAGTAACATACCGTTGTTGCAGGAAAAAATAGCAACATTGTGTGTATGCCGAGCCGACGATGGAAAGACATCGCTACATAAGGAAAGGAAGTAGTCAGGTTCCTGTTCCTAGGAGCGGGCGGCGGGGTGCGGTTAGGGGAGGGTCGGGATCGAGGGGCGGTGTATGTGACGTCATCATGGAAATTGATTCGGAGGCGAAAAAGGAGGCCGCAACAAAGCCGGCGGGCGCCGCGTCCGCCGGCTAGACATAAATTACTAGTTTATTTGTTAAGCCAAATGGGAACCGTCTTTTATTCTACGTAATGGCTCTGGGTGTACACGAGGACCGCTTATCATGTTACTATTCCAGTTAATATCTTAAAGAAGATATTAATGTAGCAATGACCTTGGGTTTGATGCGAACGGTATGTTATTCAGATGGAATTGGAATGAGTAACCGTGAACTTGAACATCGTCATGTTAATAAAAGCGGTGTCGTATATCCAGGGAATAAAAGCCAGAATGAGGCTTTTAAGTATAGTAAAAATAGTTTAACATAACTTATTCCACCTCATGAGAATTTAGATCTAGTTTAACACGTTACAGCGGACGTGATGATAAAGCCAATTAACTCTCATTGCGTAAAATAATGCAAACCGTGTGGGTCAACGCACAACCTGTCTCTATCACGTTAGGTTATGAAACTTAGTGGCACTAAAATATCGAGAAGAATTCACGATTTAAATAGGCTACTTCTCTATAAACATGTGTCTTACCACAATAATGATACAAGTATATTATATATAATATTCAATGGGATGTGTGACATCACAGGATGCATGAGGTACAACCTCTTCAATTGCGTCACAAGTGTTTCAATTTGACTAGAAACCATCAGTATTAGGTTGATCATTTTCTTGCGTAGGCACCAATACTGGATTGGTGCCTACGCAAGAAAATGAGCATTGATTTAAAAAAATGACATTTTGAATTGCATGTACTCAGCACACACGTTATCAAATAGCTTAAAAATCATGTTTACAGTAAATTTATTACTGTAGGTTATCGGAAAATGTGTTACCAACATTACGGTCTCGACTATTGCAATACCATTGTCTCTCAATGTACCTACAGTCTGCTAATGAGTCACATTTGAATATAATACCCGATCGTTATGCACAAACTGCTGTGCACACAATGCACAATTTTAATGATAATAACAAATTATTAAGCATATCAGCTAAGAATGAAATTTGAAGACGAAAACACATAGCTACCATTCTACAGATACTATAAGAAATATGTCGGAGTAGCAGCAATACAAAAGTTAAAGGTAAAACAATACAGTAAGTTACACAGAAAGAGATAAAGGTACTAAATATAACCAAGTCAAAAGCCAATTGAATCCAGACAACATTCAAGGTTAAAGACGAGAAAGTTCTTATACACAACAATCCATACAAGAACAGTAAACAAGGGTATATGCAAATAATAGACGTGCCTCGAAAAAATAAGAAAATTAAATAATAATACATGTATTTTTAAGTTATCCTTACATGAATATCTTACACATACCAATAAGAGAAGACATTATGAGAATGCAATTGATTGTTCCCTTCAAGGTCGAGCCGTGAATGGACCAATCAAAATGTCAGGTTCGGTCATGCATCATCTGCCTTACCCCTTCCCATTATCTGGGGTCGACGCAGTATGTCTTTTCCTTCCATACATCGCGCTTTCCCGTCATACTCACATCCACTCCAACCTCGTTCATATCATTCTTAATACAATCCATCCATCTTTTCTCGGGCCTTCCTCTCGCACTGTATCCATTCACATTCATATTCATCACTCGTTTAGTCACATGCTTCTCATCCCATCTCATCACGTGTCCAAACCATTCCAGCCTCCTACCTCTCACTTTATCTGTTATTGGCGCTACCCTGAGGTTCGGTCATACATGTGCAGTGGCAATGCATTTGTTAGGCGAGCAGAAGTGCCCAGCTATGCGGCGTCTATGGCTTAGTCTGTGATATCTTAGGCCCGGATTAATAAATCGATGTCAAGTTTAAGAGCGATCTTGTATCATTCTTAAGTCATGCCAGTCCTAAAAACACGTGAAAAGCGTACCTAAGCCCGATCTCAGACTTGAGTTTGATTTATTAATACCGGCCTTAAAAGCAATAATGATATACCAGACACACGGCACCTTAAAACCGGTCGGTGCCGAACATATTCGCTGACATTACCAGACCTCCGTGTAAGGAATTATTCGCAAAATTGATGTCATTGGTATTTTAATATCGTGCGCGACCTCAATGGTCCGAATACAATGGCGAGTTAATTTAATCAGCAGTCCTAACTACTGAGATCATTGTCATTAACGTGTTCATGACAGTAATAGTATTCGAGTATCTTATAGCCACTACTAACAGCTTAAAGGTTAATTGAGCATTGCTACCTGTTGAAAATCTTGATAAAAATATGTTTTTATTAATAAAATCATGGCGTAGGTCTACCTTATTTAGATATATTGCAGGCAATCAATGATTGCTTTTTTTTCTGTGACAAACTTTAATGTATCAGGACCCCACTCTGTTAATCGTTGGAAACTCGATCGACTCGCAGCACGTCCAAACTGACGTATCGTGTATGTCAACACGTCAGTTTCGACAGATTTTCCATAGATAAACTGACGTATGTATCGCGTACCTGAATACGTCAGATTGGCCAGATTTTATATAGAAAAACTTGTTGTGTGTGGTGATTTTTCAACATCAATTCGTTATTTTAGTTTTTATTTTACTTCACACTGGCCAAACTCCAGTGCATACCGTGTATTGACCTCACTTGACATTGGCAGAATTGTCCAAAAGGACAGAGCCATATAAAAAAAAAAAAATAATAATATAGAAAAACTGTAAAAACTGACTTTTTCACATAAGCGATACGTCAGTTTTGACGTATTACGAGTTGATCGAGGGGCCAGCGGTTAACAGTTGGGCCCCAGTTTGATTTGTTTTCTATCAGGATAGCAATTCGAATGATCAGAAAGTATGATTAGAACTGCATATGAGTTTCATTTACATGAGACGTACTGTTTCAGAATCTATATTTGGTAACATTATAATATCAAGTTGTTTAGCCTCCTAACCTTATTGGCATTTGATCAAGCGTTCGTCTATGTGATCACGGTCACCTCTTATGATCTCATCACCACGTCATCAACATATTCTGGTCACATCACTTTTGTTGCCCCATGGTTATCGGTGACGTCAGCTGAATCACTAATGATGTGTTCATATACCTATTATGTTTATTGAAATTAGTTTATGTATTTCATTTCATGCGTTAGAGCTATACATAGAATGTCAATAGGATAAAGATAATAATATGCACTAATTGAGGATTGAAACAAATTTATTTAATTGTAAACAATTTGTAGTCTCAATGTTTACAAATTAAATTATTTAAATGTAGAATCATAAAGGCAGAGGCAAAGAGATGACTGACGAAGTTTAAAATGACTAAAATAATTATTTTCGAAAAATTAATATCTCGATATAATACAATCGATACGTTTAGTTGGTGACGTTTTTGTCTTTAAATAATATTGTTACAAAATGTTAAATTAACGCAGATGAAATAGGTACTATAAATAAGGATACACGCAAGGATTTATATCAAAATATGTGACGTCATTGATGACGCGCTATGTCTCAATTTTGTAACCATTTCCGTCATCTGGTGTCACTGCGTCAATTGACAGCGATATATTGAGATGGAGTATCACGCCCCATGTCATAAACATTACCATTGAAAAAACTGAATGCGGTGTCTATGAGATCCATAAAAAATTGTTTGGAACAGATGATGCATTTGCAGCATCGTGAAGGCAATGTTGCGGAATCACCCGATCTTTTAGCCAGGCTCCGTCCAGAACACATAAACGCAATTAATTTCACCGACGAATGTATCAAATAGCAACGAATAAAGTTTACATTTGTAGAGAGACAATGCACTCTTCCGCGGATCCTTGTGTCCTAACGACTTCATTATGTTTGAGCGCCGCGCTGCTTTCAGGAATCGTACCACAAATTAGATAAATTAGTTCACTTGAGCTTCGGTGGGAGTTAACGTAAACACCTAGCGGGCACGATATAGTCGAGTGCAATAACCACCGCCCGCTTTGCATTAGTAAAGTATGTTGTTCACTGAACATTGCATTCGAACTATGTGAAACGTGGAATATTTGTTGCATAACACTTACACACCGAACTATCTCTTTCTGTCATCAGTAATATGACATTCGCAAGAAGAAGACAAAGTATGGTGTAACTATACAACCGCTAATCCAGGTTTATTAATAAGGGGGTTAGGGTTGGTAATGCTGGCGCTTAGATTTGGCGGACTGACCCTTTAGTAAAAAAAAACAAAATAAAACTGGATTACTTGATGATGCAAGCACATCGAATTAAAATAATTTAACATTCATGACCTGAACATCAAAGTTTTACGTATTTGTTACCTATGATATTAAGACCCATATTTTATCTGTAATAGCCATTAAACGGTTTTGATTTTCTTTTTATCTTGATAGTATAAGTAATACGGCCACTAGTCTCGCCGAGCGACACGTTTTAGCATTGCTAAATAAGGTATCAAGATACCTTTGCAGTGAATGAGATCATCTTTAATTTTACCTTCATTATACAATGGTGCTGACAGGATCTGTTGCCCGATGTTTCTTGTTACTTAAGTGTCTTATCATTGATGCAGTTTTGTGATTTACAGCACTTACGACTACCTATCCTGATTGTTTTAAAACAATGTGTTTGTTTTTGATACTTGGACCTCATGAGCTTGATATTTTTGGAAACATTACCTGTAAAACTGTATTCTTAAACGTGAATAAACTACCGACTTTGCTACTTATCTAGCGTAACAATATCACCATCATCCGTACTGATCAAGTAAGTTTTTTTGTAAGTTTGACATAGCATCATCCAAAAATGGCTAAACAGAATTTAATAAAATTTGGTACAGAGGTAATTTATGCTCTCGGATATCATATAGGTGACTTTTTAACACGAGCGTGACCGCGGGTGAATGCTAGTGGAACATGAAACAAAATTTGTTGTATACCCTTGAAAAGTAAAGCATATGAAATTAAACCTTTAAATTAACATCTAACGACAATAAATCACGTGGGTAACCTTGAATACAATTACTATTTGAATAGGTTTGGTACCTATATATATATATATATATATATATTATATATATACCTATATATATATATATATATATATATATATATATATATATATATATATATATATATAGCCTATGGTACAGGCGTGGTATTATTTTATAAGTTGACCCTAGAATAATGTAAGTCAAACCGTCACTGTCGAGCACCGCCTTGCTTTGATATCTGATATATGTATACCTGCATTGTACATATCAACTAGGTCTGTCTAGACTCAAATGGGCTATTGAATACATAACGATTACGTTAAGAATATGAACGTTAATTTGACGACACAGAATATCTCTCAGAAATATTCTGATATTAAGTGTAAGTAGGTATTAGTTACTTAGATTATTGGTAGAACTAGATAGGTTCGCGGTAGACGGCAGTCAAGTAAAAGTGAATCATATTTGATATACATGAGGTGGGTAAGAGGATTCACGAACAATAATGGCGTAAGTTCCAATAATCCTATAGGTATCCAGCAAAACATTCATTAATAATGTGGGTATCAAATATGGGAAGCCATCAGTGTAAAACAAAGGGTGTACGAGTACAGGGCTCGAGATCGACATGACCGAGCATCATTTGTATGAGCTGTCAAGCGCAGACATATGAGGGTAGAATGGAGAATGTTCTCGATGACGTCATCGCTGCGAGCGTTCGACGCGCCCCGCCCTCATTACTTGATCGGCTATCGATCGCAACACACGTTTGATTATGCTGCAGCTTGAAGATTATAAAATTCATTAATTTATAATATTTATATCTTTGCCAGATTCTAATGACAGAAAGATAAATATGGATTTTTTAAATAAGTTTAAGTAAGGTTTAAGTACATTTAAACGGAATACAATATAGCAGTTTTTTTAGCAACATACTACATTTTATCCTCAATGACCCCTCTGAAATACAGATTGATTAATAAATGTATTATTCACAAGGGCCCGACCTCACTTATCGGTAAATCTACATTTCGACCTTCAAGTCGGTTCTGTAACCTTCATTTATAGAGGAATGGAAAAACGCTCAGAGCAGGCCTAAGCTGTGGTTTCATTACAGCGTAGCCGCTTTAGTTAAGGTGATGGCGCCAGTCTAGCCCGCGAAATTCAAAATTTTCGAGTATTTTTATGGTTTATCCAAAATCTGAAAACATTGAAGACAACATTTTGTGATTTGCGACAAAAACAGTATGCAGTGCGTTTATTAATACATTTATTTTACTCTAAATATTATCACGGTGGATATGATACTAGTAAATCACTAAATATGCAAACATTGCCAGTTTTTCTGGATAACTGTCGTTCTTGAAATGTTTTAGAGTAGTTTGGATATATTAATAAATGCATTGCATACGGTCTTTGTCGCCAACTACAAAATATGCCCTTTAATATGTTCAGATTTTGAAAAAAATCTAAAAAACCTCAAAAATTTGAATTTCGCGGGATCGATGGGCGCTTTAGCCTTAAGCGTTCACAGCGTTAAGATAGCGTGCAGCATATCTATGACCTGCAGGTATAATCTAAGTTTAGGCAAAAAAGTTGCATGACATGTTTGATGACATGTTGTTTGAACTTGATTTGAACTTGTAAAGCCTTAACATTAACATTTATGCGGCTGAATACTGAAATTTTATTCAAATATTGAAGTCCAGAGTAGCTTGGTTTGAAATGTCATAATTAAGGAGTTTTAATTTTGGTTGCGTGGTAGGTCCAAGCTGTGGCCAATTGACTGCATCTCATATACTTTCTGGGGTAGTACCACCTTCTCACAGAAGATCGGCGTAAAGTAGCTATTATATTTGTGTTTCGTACGATGAGTAGAGTCGGAAGCCCAACCGTCCCGTCCAGTCCCCTCTCTCTGTCCCAGTCCTCAGCAGGTGCAACGTGCGAGAAATGCGTTTGGTACAGGAATCATCTAGGAATTTGCTTAACATCAGACGGATCGTACGCTGTTGCCGACTTAGTAATATAAAAAAAAATGTTGTACCCGAGTATTAGGTGGATAAAGTTCTAACGAATGTAAGTTTCGCTGCACCTAGATAAAACGCTACGCTTATGTAGCGTCTAGGAAATGTTCAAGTAACGCCTCGCTCCCCGCTAGGCTTCTAAAACGCCGTAGCTTTAATGCACCGGCCCTCGATTATGGTTAATGCGATTTGAGTTACCTTGCTATCTTTATCCGTTCCAGTTTAGTCAAGTTGTAGGCCGAACTAAGTGGCTTGTCAGGAAACTAATGTTAAACTGAATTATTACATAGAAAGTTATATGATGAATTGTGATGGGACATTTTCTTGGGGCAACTTTTTTGAAGAGTCTAAGTTAGTGTTTAAAGCTGTTTTACTAAGAATACTGTGAGTTTATATAATAATTTTCGTTTCAGCAACTGTGCGACCAAAGAAAATACAAGCTCAAATGTGACAGTAAAGGTCTCAAACAGCTGAGTGGGACTTAACATTTGAGTAGCGTTTCAGAATGAAGCTGTTATTAAAATCACCTCGGAACAGGAACTGAACATAGTCCTGGAGCTTCGGTGACATCGTTTTAATGGCTCATTGTAAATCATACTACACAGATTAAATTCCATTGATCCGGACACCGATTGTAATTCCAATTGTAGAACAAGGTTCGCATAATTCGTGACTTTACAGCATCCATTTGAATTGATTAATGCGAAAGATATCGCTTACATCGCAGACGTCAATGTTTGGACGAGATGTGGGAAATGTTTGGAAACTGAAGACAAACGTCTTTTAGTACGCAGTTATTTTTTTATAGATTTTATTTTCAGTTGTGTGAGTCATTAAGGATTATATTGAGAAAGGATTACATGCAGCATGTTTTTTTATACTAATCTGGATATAGGATGTTGGCTCCATCAAGATATTAGTTTGGGTAATGTTCAAGAAAAAGTCGTTACTAGCTTGCAATAGTCACTGCCATTTCACGTTTTCTTATGATAAATTGAGTAGATATTTGACCTGAAGGATCTATTAATTCCTGGTGACTATCCTGAATATATTGATGCTCGATTGTTTTACACAGCCGTACTCGAAGGTAAACAGTATATAGGTATAGTTTATTGAATGTGGGTCAATACATCGAAGACATCTCCGAGGCTACGTACATATCCTTCGGAGTAACTAATTACGAGTAGTGCCGCGCGAGGTCGTATCGGGATAATGGTTCTGCTTAATGTATGCGCTCGAAACAATTTGGGTAACCCCAAATTCGTGAGGGTAATGAATTATTCAAGTGTTTACGTGTATTGGTCACCGGTTTGGGAAAATGGAGCTTGAATATACGGGTGGGTGCAAAAGTCGATACGTTGTAGCACAAATTTATTGTGCACATGAGAATTGAAAAAAAAAAACTCAAGCATCCTTTGTTTCGGATCCGTTCGTAGTAATCACAAACAGAACAAATGCAGTATCTTTAAAACTATGTACTTTTGCTGTCCCTTTACGGGTGTTACGGGTTTACGAGGTACTTATGATTGCGTGTAACAGATATACTTAATTCAAAAAAACAAAAATTTAATAAAAAAATTAAACCGACTTCAAAAAACCTGGGTGCACTAAAAAGCTAGAAATAACTAGGGGCCTTATAATTTCTTTCATATGGAGTCAGTGCCACTATTTTTACACAACGATATAGGACAACTTTTTGAAGTCGGTTGACAAGAGCATACTACATGATACTCCCCAATTCCTTACGGGTGTGAAGATAAGATTGAAACATACAGGTGTCTATATTTCAATTTCAGCCAACCGATACAACCAAATTATAATGTTTGGCATTGATCCATGTAACCGCGTGATAGTTTAATTTATTTCAACTTAAACCAATGCAGTGTATATGATGAGTAATACCTCGCCTCAGCCTGGATAAAGATGTTATTCCACCGGGGAAAGCGAGGAGGATAATTTTTCGCAAACGCTTGTTGGCGAAACAGTTGACAGGGGCCATCTATCAGACGCGAAGAATTCTACACGAGATTCCAAGCGAAAAACATCTCTACATTTCACACAGTAGGAGCGGATATTGCTCGACATGAATACAGTGCCCGAATTTCATGGAATATTTTTGGTCTAAGGTTGTGTGGCTGTACGCTTCGGCCTGTTTGATATTATAATAAAAGCTTTGTTCAAAGGTAAATTCATACGGTCGTGAGGAGGGACGCAAATTTTTACATTACTACCTTGTTTTGTATAAAAACGGAAAATGTTGTTTCGCACCGAATGTCAAAATCTCAATTTCTTCGTTGGTCGCTTGTGACAGCATTTTCATGGCAAAGAGTTAATTTGAGCTGTTCAAAAGTGTTTTATGGGAGTTCAATGAAAAAATATTGCAACTCTGTCTTTGTACAGACTATCTTTACACTACGTTAGGTAGGACTAGTTCCTAGTTACCTCCCCTACTTACCTGAATTGGCACCGACTCCAAATGAAAGGAATACAAGGTCCCTGGTTATTTCTAGCTTTTAAGTGTAACCAAGTTTTTTAGTGTTAACTCTATAGATTGTTATCCTGAAACTGTATGTCCAATTTCACAACGATTTCCGATTAATTCAACTGATACGAGGGATGCCTTTTAAGTTTTGTCGTTTGAAGAAAAAAACACAACTAGAACCTTATAGTACTTTTTATTGTTTTTCAAAGTATTCACCACGTAGCTTAATACACTTTTCCATTCGCTCAAACCAGTTATTATAACATTTATTCCACTCTAAAGTGGGGGTGTTCAAAATGGCTGACTTGAAAGCGTCGACTGCTTCTTCACTGGACTGGAACCTTTGACCACGAAGACTTTTCTTAATTTTAGGAAATGTAAAAAAATCGTTAGGGCTTAGGTCAGGACTGTATGGAGGATGGTCAAGAATTTCTACTTTTTCCTGCTTCAAATACGCAATCGTTTGACGAGCGCTGTGTGAACTTGCATTGTCGTGGTGCAGGATGATGCGTCGCTTTGAGTTAGATTTTCGAAGTTCGGCGATGACTTGTGGTAAACAAACTGTGGTATACCACTCTGCGTTAACCGTTCTACGATCATCAAGTGCAATAGTCGCAACATGGCCGGTTTTTCTAACGAACGTGGCCACCATCTTCTTTGAAGTGCTTCGAGAACGAACAACTTTAGTCGGCTTTGGCTCGTCTTGAAAGACCCAGATTGTAGATTGTTGTTTGGAATCAGGATCGTAGGCATAGATCCAAGATTCGTCACCACTGATGATGTCGTAGACGTGATTTGACTCTCCTCGGTTGAACCTTTGCAGAGTTTTCTTACACCATCTGACGCGGGCCGCCTTGTGATCGTCGGAAAGCAGATGCGGTATCCAACGGCAAACTAGATTTCTTACACCAAGCGCTTCATGCAAGATTTTCTGAATGGTTGTCCCTGAGATGCCTAATAGAGCCTCTATCTCTCGATACGTCACATGACGATCTTCGAGAATTAGTTGTCTCACTCCAATGATGTTATCTTCAGTGAATGCAGATTTTGGGCGACCTTCGCGAGATTTGTCACTAACACTAGTATGTCCACGCTGGAATTCTAAATACCAGCGTTCGACAGTCCGCAGACATGGGGCTTCATCCCTGAACACAGATATTAGCTCTTCAAAACACTGAAGCCGTGTCAGGCCTCTTCTAAAGTTGTAGAAAATTATTGCACGAACATTTTCCTTAGAAAGATTCATTTTCGTACGTAACCTGACAGATTCTAATCGACGCTGTGACTAAACAATAACATTAATCCTAATACATTCAACTGTTTTGAGATTCGAAATTTAAACACATTCGAATATAGAACAGTTCCAAATTCAAAATTGCCGGGAATTATGGAAACGACAGAACTTAAAAGGCATGCCTCGTATGTGGTCCATGGAAATCCCAACGGATTGGTAACCACAAAAGCTTATAAAATGTCCCACGATACTGCAGCAGCGAAGTTCAAAGTGGGACCTTACCCGTATCGATCCGAAGTCAACGTACGAATGGCTGAATTACTGGTACCTTTCGCGGGGTGGGGTGGTAAAATGGTGCTTTGACATGCCTATATTGGGCCGTCGAGGGAACCGCAGTACGTCCGCAGTGAGGCCCATGTACTGAGCTCACAGATTTGGGAAATTGGATGTCTTAGAATAGTGGAAGATGTTGCGCTAAAATGTACAAGTGTGTGTGGTTCTATTCTACTAAAGGAACTTGCTGAGGCTTCAGCGAACTTCCTTTATACGAAATTGTTTAAGTATCAATTTGGATCGATGGAAATGTATCAAAATGTTTGAAACTTGAGTGCACTCTGAGTTGCTATTTTAGAAGAAAATTGCTCAGTACTAAGGATCCATTGAGTCCATAGATAGCGGCAGTTCGATAAAGTATAACTTTCGCCGTATAATATCTGGCTTTCCGGGCGTTAGCTCCAGAAACAGGTTTAGAGAGAGTCAATTGTGTTTGTTGAAAAATCTAGATTATCGCAAGCTTTCATCTTTGCAGCATAGGCACTTCACAGGTCAGATGAAAGTCGTGGCGTAATGAGGTCAAATACGTCTGCAGCAGAAATCCTCATCCTCGCCGATATCGATGTTTTCTATTTCTACTCTCATAAGGCTTATTAGAGTTCGCTAAGGTCAAACTGTTCCTCTTGTCGATACAGTGTCCTCCGCTTCACCTCCTTCAGCCAATTTTGCTGAACAAAACGGCCAGACTTCGATATCTATATAAATGAGTTTGTTTTGAACTCATCATAGAACATAGTACCAAGCCTAGGGTCGTAAAATTCGAGGACCCTTTCATGATAGAATGTAATAAAGGATTTCTGGAAGATTCGATGTCTAAGAACGTCAATGTATATGTTATCGCGGCTTATGTCCAACATTTTTCCGACGAAAAGGTGAGGCTTCCATGTAAGATAAACCCACGCCTCGGTTTTGCAACTGAAAGTGAGTCATAAATAATGAAGCACAAATTACCGCTGAAAAAAATATTTTTATATTGAAGGCAAATAAATTAAGAGTTACTGCTGGCCAAATTGCTACACAATTGAAATTCAACCTACATATAAAGCACATAAAATTCGTAACATTTCAGTTCCAAGCCAAGGGTCGAAGTGCTGGGTAACGCGCGACCTCATTAACAGGCGCAACGGCACGGGAACCATAAAGTTCCTACTAAATTCCCATATTAGTCTCTCCATCGAGAGTGGGCGCAGACATTTATTAATTAGCTGAGACGCCATCACACCCTGCGAGAGGTTTACTGAAGGTGACTGAAGTGACGTTTGATGTGTTGTAGTGGATGTGATATCCATTTTCTGCTATAGCTAGCAAGTAACATTTATTTGGTGTCAATATTGTTGAATAAAATTATTCTTTTGTCAGCTTCTTTTAGGCTCCAAATTTGTTTAATATTAAAAAATGCAAGTAGATACATATACTTGTAAGTAGCTAATTAAACATCTCAAAAAATGATTCATCATTACATATATGTACATTATTATTTTGTAAATTTTAATTGTTTGAGCTGTCTCATTAATTTATTTCTCATAACCTATACACGCGGCTAAAAGAGATAATATAAGATTCCCGGAATTTGATTATTAATTGCTTGTTGTCTCTCTGTCCGCATGACGTCGGCGCGGTTGAAACGTGGTATACATGAACGCCATGCTTTAGTCATAGTGTATTTTAGTGGGCGCTAATTACTTTTTGATGAGCGAAGAGTGAGTAAAGATTACGAGATGCATTAAAAGGACACGGCACATTCCACGCCTTTCATAAAATATTCTATATTAAGGTGAAGGCGCCTGTCTAGCCCGCGAAATTCAAAATTTTCGAGTATTTTTATAGTTTATCCAAAATCTGAAAACATTTAAGACAACATTTTGTGATTTGCGACAAACACAGTATGCAGTGCGTTTATTAATAAATTTATTTTACTCTAAATATTATCACGGTGGATACGATATTAGTAAATCACTAAATATACAAATATTGCCAGATTATCTGGATAGCTGTCGTTCTTGAAATGTTTTAGAGTAATTTGGATATATAAATAAATGCACTGCACACGGTCTTTTTCGCGAATTACAAAATATGCCTTATATTATTGTCAGATTTTTAAAAATTTCTAAAAAACCTCAAAAAATTTGAACTTCGCGGGCTAGATGGGCGCTTTAGCCTTAAGCCGAGTTATTTTACATAATGCATCTCCTGTTGACGTGGCTTCGAACAAAGGCTACCGACAGTATTGTTTGTGAACCTTTCTTTGATCAAAATTGGATTTAGAAGCTCAATGTTTCATAATTATTAATATGATATAATTACTCTAAAATATAATGAAATAACTAAAGGCGAGCATTCGAGCTTTTCAAACATGTTTTATTCTGACCCTATAGACGAAAAAATATGAGAAAGTTATTGATTTTACAGTATTTTACCTAAAGAGTACCATTACATTGTTGTTCACACGACTTGATTCACTTTGTTGTATAAAAAAAATCAAACATCCTATGATGGATTTTTTTATAAATCGCCTTTTCAAACCAGTTTTTATGATACATGGGATTAATAAATCGTAATAAAGAGAAAAGTATATCAAAACAATTTTAAATAAAAGAGCTAAATCAATTATCCGTTCTAATAAGGATTTTTATAAATGCATTACCAGCGTTTCAAAAAAAAACTTTGAATATACGAGTATATAAGCCACAATGACACTCGCGCCGCGTCCGCACGGCTGAGATATTTGCGCGGTCAAAATTCCTCGCCTTAAGATCTGAATAAACGAATTCAATTAATATGCTAATAATGTTAATCTAAGTTTAAATTTCCATCAAGATTGCCAGTTGCAACACTATGATGGATTTTATTAAACTAAACAAAGATCAGAGAGCGTTACCTACCGCCCCAGAGACACAGAGTTCACAAAATGCTAATCTCGCCTAGCGCCGGGGGATATTGCGGAATTGTCCCCCACCGTTCCCACTGAGAAAACTTTAATTTCGAATGTTTACATTGGCAGCTTTTCGGTGGCGCGGTCGGTTTTAACATAGCTTTTGAACGCTAATTCAACACCAGCATCGATTGTTACGACGTCTCAATTAAGGCTATTTGTATTTCGTGTTTGAATGTTCAGCTCGCTCGTGACTTCACTCCATTGAACGGTTCAACGTGAATGACTAATTGCTTTCCGAAAAATATCAATAGTCTGCCTTAGCGGAGTGATTAATTTCGTCTTTTGCTATCGACTTTTACGGCAATAGATTAAATGACCTTCCACAAGGCAATTCTCAAAATCAAAGAATTTGAAGTCTTCGGAGGTCACGTCTGCCATTTGACGACATTTAACGCGTATAAGTAATAACGTGTCTGACCTTTTTCACTCCAGGGGGCGTTGTTTGTTTTGCCTATAACTACGGCATAGGCACTAAAGGTTTTGTCAACTTTGACATTGAAACGTCTTCGGGTTTCTTTTTCAATCCAATCTAATGTTATGATGATATGTGTAGTCGGTATTGGTCGTTCGTTTAAAGGAGACACGTGCTGGAACTCTCATGATACTGGGGTATGGTTCAAATTGCAATAATTCATGTGTCTTCAAGAAATGAACCAACTTTAGTAAGACATATTACGATAGTAACCGCTGCAAATACCGCTGTTAAGAACGCGGCAGGCGTGCCTTTGAAATCGGATACCTATTTAGCTATCAAGTCACCAAATAGCTGGCCACAGGTCAGAAATAACAAATACAGCAGGTGGTATAAAAGTGCAAATGTTTTAACGATTTTCTTTAATGTGAATTTTAAATAGTAAAGAGGTGAAATTTAGGAAAGATATCATGCGTTATGTTGCGATGCGGCTCAATTTATTTACGGGCGCATATGATGGAACGTTGAAATAATTGAAGGAGGACATATAGGAGCATAGATAAGAGATGAAATAGTGCAGCACGTATTCGCCCGCTTCTGCAGAGATAACATATCTCGGAGCACGTAGTGGGGTCCATCTCCGGGGGATTTACCCGCGTCAACCCCCAACCGATTGCGGTTCACTTAAATAGCAACGTAAGTCAACGTGAGATTGCTGGTAAACTTCTCTGTTATGGTGAAATTTATAGCTTCCGGTTCCCTTTATGCCATTAAAGTAGTGGAAAAGCTTTGAAATTGGGCGAGTCAAATACTTGAAGGTATTGTGTTTTAGAAAATATAAACGACATAGCTAAAATAGATTGTGTATATTACATGAAACAGCTGCTGTATAAATAAACTATATCAAAAGTGATTCGTTCGTGTGTATATTTTTATCAAAGCGCACATAACGGAAGGCCGATAGAAGCGTGAAAACCCTTTTTAGATTTAAAAGCCGCTATAAATATCCCAGATGTAAACGGCACTCGTAAAATCATATCTGCAGAGGTTGATGCACCGGACCAAAAAATCGTTATGTACTTACAACGATATTCTATAACGAGACGTGACAAATGTTATAAATGTTAATGATAAAGAAACGGACTAAAATGTTGATAAACATCAAGCAAACCCAGAAAATATTATTATATAAAAAATTGCTTACTGAAATAAACTTAGTAAATATGTTGATAGAACAACAGATATTAACAATAGCTTTATAGCTAACATTAAAATACAGTCTAAAGCTGAGGTCAGTGAACGAAGATTAAATGTTTTCAGGTCGAAAGAAACATTACAGAAGAGATTAATTTTAGCTAGACACACTATAAAAGGACATTGGACTGTTATCGTTACGAAGGCATTGTCTCGTTTAAGGACATCGGCACTATACGAATAGTTAATGAAGTAACGGTAATTATTATACAAGGTGTAAGGGACATCATAATGAAAACTGGTACCATGGATTCAACTCATGATTCTGGATCCCCCAGAGTTTGAATTTTCGTCTATATTTTCATGTATTATGCTATAAAATATCAGCTTTTTTAAATTGATTTTACATATATCAAACAAAAAACACTATTTTAGACATAAACTGCAATATGAATTAAGAGAGCTCGAGCGCGTATTTCATGCTAAAAACAATTTTAAAATGCAGATTTTTTTTAAGCATAATTCATGGAAATATCGACAGAAAGTATTAGTTTTAGTTACGACAGCCTTACAGCCTGTATAATACCTGAAGGAAGACCAACTTAAACAAGTTATTATCAGCGGTTCGTGAATAAGCGACGAAGCTATTAAGGAAACTGTTATCGACAACATTATCAGGGGGGAAAGGATAAGGAGCCACTGACCGCTCCCACCTGTTCAGGAAGTTATTCGATAACTATCAATCTGATACCACCTTCGACAACAGCCGAACATGGTTAAACTTGACAAAAAGAAATTACTGTCGTTTATATTTCATTCAGTTCACATTCTTTAAGCTTTTGTCCGGTTTGTTGCATAGAACTTATTTCTTCTTCTTCTTCTTTTTTTAAAATATGGCTTTCATCGTTAGGTAGTCGATGATTTTATTTCAGTATTGGTTGAAAATGTTAATAGAAATGGGTCACATGTTTGACATTTATGTCAGTTATGTAGCATTTTCTTGACAGAAACAAAGCATGGCCGTCACGCGAAGGTCACATCGTGTAAACACGTCAAAGAGATTTCGGTGATATCAAAAGGCTTCATGTGGAAAATCATAACAATGTACGGGCTACTACTGGAATCTTTGTTTCTGGCTGTGCTGGTTACCAATATACTTAATTTCGGTTGTCTGATTGACATGGCTGGTACAATGTGTAAGTCAGGAGAATACAAAATTAATCATTAAGAATATATTTTTATCTTCATCAGAACTTTGGAAACATAGCGTATTATTTCGTGACTCATATTTTTTACAACCGCTGAATTCTTCTCCGGACATTGAAATATGGCTTAATATATTTTTTAAGAATTTGATTTTATTTTACAGCTATAAACCAAGTTGACTAATCATCAAAGGGGAATAATTTCTTTTCTAACTAAGCTGACTGGATTTTATAGCTGGAATTTCTTAATGAAAACGATGAAAATCTGTGGTAGCATGTGTGTTCATATACGTTAATTTTATCTCTGATATGGTTTTAACTGGTATGATTAATGAAAGCTCTGATTTCAGCATCGTATGAAACTAGAAAACCAAGTAAATTAATCTTCCTAATACACAGCTCAGATTTCAAGTGAGACGACGTGAACACTGCTAGAAAATAAAATTACAGTTTATACCTAAAAGGAGGGAATGTCATTAGATCTAAATGCTAGGGGTACGGACCATCTGTGGGCGATGTGTAGAGCTTCTTGCATATATCCTGCGGACCGCCGAGCGCGTTGATCTTGGCCAGCCCCTCGGCGCCGCGAGACTCCATCAGCTCCCGCAGCTGCCGTAGGCTGACGCCATATTGCGCCGGCCGCCCCTCCACCGTAGCCATGGTGCCGGGCTCGCGGCCGCCGCCCGCACCACGCCCGACAACCCTCTAGCTCTGGAACAAACGAAACAACACATTAATGAAGTGAAATCCAGAATATTGGATGGCAGTGCAAGTTTCGTTCTGATGTTTGGTATCTGAGAAACTACGAATCACACACAAGATCTAATTATAGATAACTAGTTTGTGCCCGCGACTTCGTCTGCGTAGACTTAGGTAAAGTATTATATGTGTTAATCCAAATTATAAACAATCTCTGTTCCAAATTTCATCCGAATCCGTTCAGTAGTTTTTGCGTGAAAGAGTAACAAACATACATCGTCCACACTCACAAACTTTCGCATTTATAATATTAGTAGGATAATTTTTTCCTTGGAGTAGTGTGACAAAGGTAAATAAAATCTGAAATTTAAATTCAGTAGTAGAGATGACGTAAGCTGAATATCTGCGTAATGACAATGATGCTACTGTATATTAAGAGATCATATGTCTCAAAATCATTTTCTATGAACTCACGCATTTGTGGAATTAAGCATAAAAATGTCTGACTACTTTACGACCATATAACTATAACGATTTTTGGAAGAAACTGACGAATCCAACAAACATCTGTCCAAATGTTTGTCGATTGTATTTACCATCCAGATTTAAATATAAGTTGAAAACTAATCATCAAAGAGACCTCCAACATCCAAATAGCGAAGATTAATAATAATATACCTAACTATTAGTATACTGAAAGATAATAGTGCATCTCTCAGTATCGGAAATGGGAACTACTACTTAACATCAGCATATTTCTAAACCTATTTACACAAGGACCGTAACTAAACTAGTGAGAGAATGAAAGCAAATCATCATTTTTGCAATCTCATTGTACAGCAGAAACACGGATTCTATTTACAGCACCATAAAACCTCCCGTCGGGTGCACTTTAACGTTGAACGGTGCATAATTAAACAAGGGAGGTTATTTCGCACCTATTGTACTGGGGCGCTGGTGTCGTCCTGCATAATTGCCGGTAAAGGACAGGATATGAGCATTGTTGTGTGGGTTGTTTGCTGGCACAGGTAGAGATAAAGAAGAGATTTAACAGTTATTCAAAAATATATAATATCAAATTCAATGACACATTTGAAAGCTTTTAGAGAATCGATGAAATAGTTCTATAATAAATAATAATAATAAATTAGCCCTTTTTGACGTCCCACTCCTGGGCACGGGCCTCCCCTCAACACGAGGGGGATTCAGGCCATAATCAATAGTGATAATCATATCGAAATTATGATTCGCACATAGATTTCGAAAAATCCAGAGGTGCGAGCCGGGGTTTGAACCCAAGACCTGGTGCCCGCAAGATGCGTGCTTTAACCAATCGGCTATCACAGCTTCTACAAATATAACAGCTTGAAATAGTTCTACAAAATAAAAACTAATCCTATCAATTTGATATAAGAGAAAGACAATAACGTTCTAATCCCAATTCTATAATTGCTAGCGATTCATTAGAGACAGTGAGACCCGATCGATCATCCCGAAGCGGGTCAATTGCGACGTACACCTGCAAAGCTGTTACACTTTTTATGGAGCCATAAACCCATCTGATGGTTTATTTCAGTGTCATACATAATATAGGAGTGTCGCCGAAGTGAGATGCAATAAAAAGATAATGATCGCAGTGTTACTTTATTTAATAATGCAAAGCAAATGCCAACATCTTTAAGTAAACGTTTGAACAACAATGGAACTGCATGAAAACATTGTATAGAACTGTTCTCTTCAATTAATGAATTAATTAAGTTTAATTTGTTTGCAAACATTAAAAACGTTAATGAATAACCAAACGGGAAATAAAAGTCATACAACAAGTATAAATGGTGCTGCCTTTCATTCAAACTGGAATTCAATTAGCACAGAATGATTAGTTCCACACAATCATTGACACGGAAAGATATTCTACAATCGTAATACCTTATTGAAAGTAACTGCCATATAATTAAAAGTGCTAAAGGACTATCACTGAAGATTAATTTTTGAGTGACTATAGGTATTTTACAATGAAATATGTCTGATTCTGTTTCTAAAGACGAGTTTCAATCAACAACAAGGTGATTTGATTATAAAGATCTGACTAACTATGTATGCTAGAGCTTTCGTGTCTTTTTTTTCGTTCGCTTGTTTCCTAAAAGCCATAACGGCAATTTGTGCGCAATGCATTGCGACATGAAGACCTAGTTCTATGTTTTGGCATAGCAACACTAGCCAGCAGGGGCTTGCCAAAAAGAGAGGGTTATAAACCCCATTAACTGTACTGAATACACAATCGAGGGGGGGGGGGGCAGGGGGCGGCGTCGAAAGGGCGGTGCGAATTGTTTTATTTTATGTACGCAACAACCGCTCGAGTGGAAGTTATTACTGACGTGTTAAGTTAAGATGATTGCAAATCGTATCGTTACTTCGGCTCAGGCGCTTGCTTAAAGGGGTGCATTCAAACGTTTTGTTTTACTTAGAGCATGCCTTAAGAATAATCGAAGAAGACACAACGAACAAAGGTAGCGAAATTTATCCTTCAGCTAGTAGGCGATAGCTAACCATGCCTTGGATCCCCGAAACGATAGGTGTCAGAGCTTTAGTAAAATTTAATAACTTTTGTACATTTTACGGTATGTTATACTTTGGTAGACTTAATAATGCCTGTCCCTAGAGTTCATAGGTCAACACGATAACATGACACATCGGTAGTAACTAATGACTCATAATAATTAGTTAATTGTACACTACAAATATATATCATTTAAATGTTTTCCCTAATTAACTATTTCAAGAAACATTTGTTCATTTGGAATTCAATTTAAATATTGATTGTGTATACTGTTGACTAAAGGACGAAGACCTTGTTATTGAAGTTTAATTTACTAATTACAGGAATTTTAAACTGATTATAATCCAGTTACTAGACTCATTAAAAACCTTTTCAAACTTCGGACTACAAAAAATGTTAGTTTGTATCAACACTTCAAGTAGATGCCCGCTATTAACTCTCAGCGGAGAGCGGGGGATGAGTCCAAGAGCCTCCCCCCGAGGGTTGCCAACGGCATCGGGGTTGAGTGTCGTCGAACGGCCAGCAATTAGGTCGGCCGAGAGCGTCGGATTCTGCGCCGACGAGACGCCGGAAGAATCTCTGAGATGTTCCGACTGTATCGGCTTTTATTGATCTATAAAATATCTTGGGTTTTTTATATATGTATATTATATCTTATTAATACTTATTTGCGAAAGAAATATTTATAAACTGTTTATACTAATACTTTCTTTCTATTACCAAAGTGATGTCTATTGGTTGAAATAAAACTATTTTTCGGATTTTATCGCGTTTATTAACTTTATGTTCCCGACGTTTCGGTTGCTTTACAGCAGCCATGGTCACGGGGGGACTGAGGTGTTAGACGTCCTGATGTTATAGTTAGTAACTGGGTACCCTCATATTTAGTTGTTGTTTGCGGTCCGGTCCACGCAGAAAGTGCTCACAGTGTCTCGAGGTCTTGCAATGGTACACTTGGTCTTGCAAACAACAACTAAATATGAGGGTACCCAGTTACTAACTATAACATCAGGACGTCTAACACCTCAGTCCCCCCGTGACCATGGCTGCTGTAAAGCAACCGAAACGTCGGGAACATAAAGTTAATAAACGCGATAAAATCCGAAAAATAGTTTTATTTCAATGTGTAGTATTCGCGTAAATTTAAGAAAACAATATGATGTCTATTGGTTTCAAATTAATAATTTTATCGTAGAATAAAACGTTAACTACTGGAACCGATGAAGACTACAACTGGCCCAAAAAATCGTTACATGTCTTGGTTTCAGAACATTGAAAAATTCAGGATTCGGTTGTATTTTTATAAAATTAACGATTAGCATAGAATCACAGTGAAATGCTATGTCTACACAAAATAAACTGAGATCGTGTAACCCCAAGACACATTCGAACACATCATTCGCCAAAGTAGTGGACTGGATGTGTCTGTAAATACCGCTCTGACATAAATAGACCCATGTTTAGAAAGCAATTAAAGGATAGCCTCACGTTCTGATACAATATACCAAGTACTAAGTGGGTCAATCATGGCAAACTTGGCACAAGCGAGCAAACAATCTTGATTGAAAGTGGCCCTAATCGGTAACGTTTAGGGGTGGGACAACAGCATCGATATTCGGTGATATTTTTTTGGCAAATGAATATAATATTATACCAAATGTGAATTTATTTATTTATTTACCAAATGTGAATTACACCCTTGGCATTCAAAAGGGGTGTTCATTACACTTAAAACATAAAACTGCTTCGTGTAAAGCCGGTCTACGTTGCATGTGCAGTAGCGTTAGTTCCTTTCGCTAGCTGATGATGAAAAACGAATCAATTAAACAATTAATTAAGTACTTAACGAAGATTAATCTCGAAGTTTTTTTCGCAAAATGGGGTGTAACGATATTTTGTAAAAAATACGGCCTAACACTGAAGCACTACTCGAATTTTGCAGTCCTCATTTGTATAAGACGTCGAATTTTGTATTTTTTGAATGTCGTGTCAAAGTTAAGCAGCTCTTGAGTTGTGTTAGAGTATTAAATCACACAGATTCGATGCCAAACGAGTTTCCAATATCGATACCCAATTATCCGTACCCTAGTCACATTGAAAGGGATTAATTGACGCGCACGCCCGCCAACTGACGTTCATCCTATGATTAATGAGTAATGACTGAAGACCCATGTGATATATTATGTGTTGGCGTTAAAATTCGCATACGTTTTAACACTCAAGGATACCTCAACGAAAGTTCGAACTCACGATAAATTTGTCCCGCTATTGTGTGAAATAGATTCTCGGGAGCGCTGACGCTTAAAATTTCCAGTCGAACACGTGAAAAATTTGCGGGTGAATGACTTGTCTTGCTTGAAGCGAGAACGTTTAGATATTTTCTCTTGAAGTTGACAAGCATTTACAGGCCCTTGACATCGATGGCCTCGAATCTTCCTTCTCAAGGAGTAGTCGTCAAAAGCCTATGTCAATGGACTGATATGGGCTGCTGATGATTTCTCTGTCCCATCGACTTTGGTGGTACGCAGTCTAAATATTCGCACATCTATAAATAGACGGGATGAAGCCAACGTTATAATAAGTGTGGGAAGTTGGTGAAATTGTCTCGGAATTGGGACAGACGCATCGTAAACGTAACGCATGAGAATACATTATAATTTGTTGGGAGACATTTTGTTGAATGATGGAGGACGTGTTTAATGTGGAATGGGGAGATAATTGGGTTATAATGGAGAGAGTCGACATCACAGTGAGTTGTGGGGTATTGTGGGATATTTTTATTACTTATAGGAGCTGATTTTTCCCATGCTTTTTCTGAACATTTAGCGACATTTTACGAAGGATGAACTAAATTGAATGGTACCTAAGCCATCGTCTTAATTGGCAGAGCTTGTGTGAGAACTCCATACAAATCGGATCGTACGACCTATTATCAAGTGCCAAGTGTGCGAGGGTGACGTCACACAACCGGAGGCAGCACAGCCCACACGGCCATCGCACTTCCTTCACATTGTAAACCTCTAAACCGACACGAAACACAAACGCGAGCATCAAAGAACTCCAGGTTCATATTACTAAATCGCAAACAATTCCACCAGCTCGAACCAATAAATCTGAATACATCGATAAATCCGAAAACCACAAATCATTCGGTGCGCAATGCTTTTTGTGTACGAAGGAAAAAATACCAAAAGCTTTTACTATCCGAAGGTCGGGCAATGTTTAACACCTATGTAAAGTCGTATACACGGCTTACTCGACATCATGTTGTTAGGAATCATGGATATTGCCTTGGGGAAACTATGATTATACCACGGCCAACGAGAAGCAATTATTTTATTAGATTAGTTGTTTTTAACGCTTCGTCTTCATGTTTATGTTCGCAATCGCATTTTGACTTGCCTTTATGTATAGATAGCCTGTGAACTCAGCAATAATGACGGTAGCCTTCATTATGGCTGTGATCTAGGGTAGAATCGCGTGCTTCAGAGAGTTTTATCAGTACCACACCTGGAATTATTAAAGGCAACCCAGGTCGATACTGTAAGGCGATTTTCGCAATAATAACTTTAAAATGAACTTGAGTAGACGACAATTTGGGTAATTTTGCTGGAATTATTTTCGTCTTAAGCATTATTATGATGTGAAAAATTGAAAATTCTGCCGTTGAAAAGATGCTTCACATAAATTGTACATTTTAATTATAGAAGCAGTTTAAATAGTTTTAGACTCGAGCGCAGAAAATAAATTCAGTAGAAAGAATCAGTTCCTTTTAAAAGGTTGCTTGTATTTCCTGCAACTTTCTATTTCCTTACTTTTTCAATCCAATCTTCATTCGTTCAAGTTACTGGCACTTGCCATTCTATTTAGAATTCTCTCCTCGAGAACCAGTGGGAAAACTGTGTAAATTGCAAGTAATTTTATTTGGTATATGTGTTCATTCTCATGCCTTCTAACAAAGTAAATAGAACACAAAAAGTTCCCTTGCATTTCTTGAGAATAAAGACAGATATAAATAATGATTGTTGGCAATTTTTAGCACTGGTCATTAATAATTAAAACTTTTATAGTACTTTGTGCTGACCAATTTCCTACTTTCCTGCGAGGATCAGCGTTCTTGAACCCTGATCTGATTTTCAAAACTACTGAAGCGAACACAATTGATGAAGTTCGCGCGATCCTTACAGCCGTTTCAAGACGTTCAATGTGAGAAACGAACCGTTTTAAAAGTACTTTTAGATTTAGACTACCTAAGTATAAAGATTGATTGAAATTGATCGACTACTTTAATTACAGGGGCAGACGCGCTGATCACGTTAAAACTTTACTCTCAATTTATTGAGTCGGAGTTAAGGTTGCGTATGAACCAAAAGAAGTCATGACTGAACTAGGAAGAAGATTTGCAACAGTAGTAACATTAATGTCGCAGCCGCACAGTACGAAATAAACAACTTTCTAAATTAACGGTACCCACAATTCTTGTAGACATTCTACGTGCACGAAACCTAAAAGGCGGGCATCGCTTGGCGCAGTATCGGTGTGATCGATGACGTCACGTCCGGGAAGCGGACGCCGCTGAATAGGAAGCATGGGAAGGTGGGAAAATAATGTTCAACGTGTTCGAGCTTCAAAGAGTTATACTTTCTGATAGCTATGGGATAGGAAATTGGTCTGAAGTAAAAGTTGCAAGAAAAGATGAGAAATATGACAATGTATTTATGTAACTAATTCTCTGAAATCCTTGCGACTTGCTTGAAGCACGCTCTAGGCAACTTCGAGGCGGAAACCCAGTCATTTAAAACGTATCCGAAGCAGATTACATAAACACCCACACATTTATCAATTATTACAGACTTCATAGTCTATATTTGCACTTGAAATGAAGCACAACCCCAAAATAAGGTCAGACGATAAGCAACTGCCATCTTGAAAGCGATATCGATTCAATTTCAAAACAGACTTGATAATCGAATTCCCATATCCGTAATTGAATTATAATATTTCAGCCAAGTATCCATATGCCAAAGACGCTGTATTGAAAGCCAACAGTATAACAAATCGAATTTCAGGGGCATTGATTTGTCTATATTCACTTTGCCATGAACAAATCATGCGGCATCCAGGACCACACGTGATAGGAAAAGCCGTGGGTTTACTTGTGATTCTAACCACGCACACGCTGCGACACTTTTATCATAAGAAAATATCGTGTCGAACGTATGAATATACGCATGTATCTTTATAGGGTACGCGTACGTCACTTTGAATTAGGGAGTAGGGCTTTGTTTCAATTTTGCTGCCAACGTTATGAATGTTATGAACTTAAGCTCATGAGATGGAACGGATGATAATGAACCAAATAGTGATGTTAGGTAAGGTGCATAATAAAAGAAGGTTACTCAAGAACTAAATCATTAAGACAAACAATGACCTAACAGTCGCTTTGCCAAGTCGCAATCACCTTTAAATTCAACCGGTGAATTCACAACAAAACACACAAATGCACTTGCGAAACACTACATCGACATAGATATTTAGATGGAAATCGTGTTTACTGACGAACTAAAAAGGGCAACAGACCGCGTACCGACAGAAGCACATTTTGGAGTAATGAATCGGCCGTTCCTCTTGAAGCCTCTGCAAAATTTTAATTGTAGCTGAATGCTATGACGGAAAATGATTTATTGGTAAAAAATAATGAATAAAGGATATTGCTTTTTAATGTAACGTTTTTTTCTGGGTTATGTGCACGTTTTTGCGTTTTAAATTCGCACCGGAAATGATTAATCGTGGAGGGCAAAAGCCTCAAAAACCAAGTAATCAGATTAGGCTAAAGGTGAACGATTGTAATTAGCTTTCCTATCGCTAAGTTATTTTTATTTATATTTAGTTTACTTAGCTGTAAGTTTTCCATGTACCAAATTAAATAAATAAATAAATAAATAGATTGTAAGGAAAGAGGTAATAGAGTGAACAATTTAATTTAATTTAGTGATATTCAAGAAAATATTCGGATCACTACATTTAAAAATCTTATCACGAACCTAATACCGTGAAAGCCAACCACGATGCCATCGAACTTCGTCAATATGTACCAGGCTATGAGCAACTAAGCATGTTGATCGTGTATTCAACGTGCGACCTCCGTTGCCGGATGGTATCACCCACCGCTAATCAACCTATCTCTGACCTGCGGTGGGAATGTGTTCACACGTAATGGGAGAATCAGGGGATATGAACCAGTCGCCGATATAAGCATACAAAAGTGCATACAAAAGCCCTGATCTACTTTCTGACGTCGCCTAGCATTTGTAGCAGAACTCGTTCAAGGTAAATTCAATGAATAAAACAATTCAGGAGAATTATTTTATGGCCTTCTGTATCACAAATGGCTCGTGGAAAATCAAACGTCTTTTGGTATCTGGTTCCGTTATTGTTTTATTTATAGGGACGTTACGTACAAGCACTAACGGCATTATTTCCCTGCAATATACCTTTTCAGAATAACAAAAAAAGTGACCATTTTCCAAATACTTGTGAGAGCCCATATTTCATGAGTGTCACGAAATTCGACAAGTGAGTACCAAGCATTCGAGGCACGTAAGACTTTACTTAATCTGAGTCGAACTAATCAGGACGTGGGCCGGAGCGCTTGACCAGACCGATGTTTTTGATTACATTACCTTGTCGCTTTCTGGGGAAAGTTTAGTCTGGGCTTAATGTGCAGTTAGGACTGCGCAGTTAAGCGAACGTGTTAGAATTGTGACAATGGAGATTAAGTGATTAAAATGTTCTGGCATCGTAATTCACTTTTGTAAGAGAGCTGGCATTAATGATCGCGGTTTAAAACGAGACGAATTACGTAACCGCATGAACATGTCACCGCCATCTATGGGTGTGGTGCCTTTCATTAATGCAATTACACGTAACACGGTGTGGCCAAGGATTACAGACTCCTCAATTTATTAAAAAGGACGGATCAATTGAGATAATCAGCTAGATATTATTGAATTACTAGTGTATATTTTTTGTATTTTCTATTGACAACGGTTTGCCTGATTCCATTGAGTTTTTTGCCGGATCTTTTCAGTGGAAGCAGCATTAAGAACCGCTGGTAGATTTGACTATTCGTAAGTGCTTTGTTGGCGTATAATGCCTATAAGAATAAAAATCTTTTGTATTTTTTGACGACCCATGCTCTTACGACGATTTTTAAATGGAGTAGTTTTATACACTGCACTAAACTGATTTTAAACTAGCTCCTTGCTTTCGATTTCATAAAAAGACGGCAAGCCTCATTAAAAGTTGACCGATCGACATTTTGTTTGCAGTACGAACAATATGAAAATGTTTAATCCGCAGAGGGCAAGCTGGTTCGATAAAATTAACCAACGTTCGTCAAAAAAGCGTATGCGTTTTAATTCTACTAAATCTGGGATATGAAGCGCTAAGTGGTTCAGTCGGGGTCAGTTAGCAAGAGGTAATTGTGTTGGTGTTTAGTATTTTGATAATTAAACCACTTGCAAAGGAAGCGAAGGAAATTATTGATGGTATGACACAGATCACAAATAAGTAAATGCTAGTTATCCGGGTATCCTTTCTGTTGGGGCAGTTATTTGCCAATTCAATTAATAATAATCACAGTATAATTGGCTAAGTATTTCTTTTACTCAGAAGCAAATTACAGCCGTCAAGAATTGCCTTGATTGGCAATTAGATGGATTTGTTTCCCTTTAATAGTGCAACTCCAATCACTGTCTGAGCTGTTGATGTAAAGCAAATTAGCGACCCATTGAAATTAAATAAATAAATTAACAATCACAAATTTCAGGTGGAATACCAATATCACCAATTTACACCTTTGAATAGACGTGTGGATAATAAATTATAACATCAGACGTCGCACATTGGCAGTAATGATTGTTCTAATTTATAGTTTACCATAAGTTAAGATGCAAGTTCTAATTGTAAGGCTCCAATCAGCACCTAAACTCATCATCGTATTTTCTTACTGATTTCCATTGAAAAAATTTACAGGCAAAGTTACATGCTCGACTTTTTGAGTGGAGTAAAAATAAAGTTCATTCGTAACCTTTGCCAAACACTTAGGACACACAAAAGGATTCTATAAAAATAGGTCTTTCCACATCTTGAATACAAGTTGTCATGGTCAAGTTAATGTTACCCTAAATAAATGAGTTCAAAGACCTTTCCAGAATACTCAGTGTACCGTGACGCGTAACACTAGACCGCAACTTTTGGTACGTCTTTTTAAAAGCCATTGTAGTGTTTTTATTGAAGATGATTTCCCAAGAAAGCTCGCTCTGTCGTCTTCAAGTACGTCGACATTAAAGGAGTCTACACACCCAAGTCGCTGACCGCCGACACTGCCGTTTTTGACGTACAAAAAAATAGATTACGGCACTGAGAAGCCAAAAGAAATTGCTGATTCCGTGACGCCGACAATGTTTTCCAACTTGCACGAGATGTGATGACAAAATCGACGGGTGTGCCGGCGACTTTGGTGTGTAGACTCCTTAAGAATAACGTCTGCCATGACAATACGTATTAAAATAAAAAAACGCAGTTTAGAAACGGTCGTAACCATTTCTATGATGGCTTTTACTTTCATATCTACTTCTATTAACTTTATTCAAAAAATCCTATGGATTTTGTATGACATACAATACTGATGGATGCTGAGCTGTGAATGGTGAGCTACATCTTTACTTATTATAATTGCGAAAGTGTGTTTATTTGTTTGTAAGTTTGACTGAGAGTCATTGTTTCACTTAACGGATTTTAAAGAAATTTGATAACGTGGTTAGTTATGCCCTGGAATAACGTATATGCTGCTATTTTATACTCGAATTACAAGCAGGCAAACCTGCAGATGAATAAAGATTTCCTTAGACATGGAGCGTTTGATTACATACAGTTACGTTCGTGAGCAGTTGAAATTAAATTGAAAGCTTACTTTGAGCTTGCATCGGCATATTCCTTTTGTCTCTGCAGAGTTATTCAATCTGCCACGAGTGTTCTCATTTTAAAGCGTCCCATTCACGCCGACGTCCATAGCGTCCGTGGCATTGTTCGTTCAATAATTTACAAACTTCCAACTAAGTCAAACTAATGTTCAGTCGCACTGAACTATCACATCAATATCCACTAGCTACTTTACGCCGATTTTCTGTGAGATAGTGGTACTACCACAGCCCTTAAAAAGCAAAGAACAAGAGTAGCTTAGTATGACTATCTATTCAAAATCTTAAAGGATTTATGTGTAGCAGGGCTGGGCGCAGAAATAACAATAGGCTGAAAATAAACTCTTAAACTTAGTTAAAAGTTCGACCATTGTTTTAATGAAATGCCTTTGATAACATTGAACGAGAGAACAACAGGACAATGCGATACCGTCATGATTCATTTGAACTATGGGAATATCTGTAAATTGCGCTAAAGTAGATTCACCGATTACTCAAGTACAGAATTCAAACTGCTTTCTGCAAGGTATAGAGATTGCATTCCTGTGTTTTCATTAATATACCGAATATTTTTCAAGAACCTTTTTAAAGCTCTCAATCCTAGTTTCAGTACTGGTTTGATTTCACTAATGGAATTCATATTCGCCAGGAGCGTATCGGGTGATGATAAAATCGGACATGTTTTGAGTTCACCGAAAGGTTCTTGTAATTGAATTTACGATTTTGAGTCTATTTTGATCAATGTTGTAGTGACGGGCAGTCGGCCACTGAAGATTGATTGCAATGAGATTTGATTGAATGTTATGGCAGAAACAAATCAACATCTGGCCTAAGAAACAGCTGATGTCTGTGTACCTTAGATTAGTAGGGACTTGTTTATTTGACAAATGTATCAATCATGTATTAAATACTTCTGCAGAATAGTTATTTAGTGAAAAATGCGAAAACAATCGAACTCCTGGCTGTAACACAAAGGTAAACGAGTGATAAACTACATCTCAATGCCATCTAAGCCGTTTTAGATCTGAATGGCCGCAAAAACATCTCAATCACAGTAAAATGCGATTGTTTGCAAATTACACAGTCGATACAATCATTACTTGTTGATAAAAACTTGTAGATATAACACTTGTACTGAAATTGTAAGTGTTTTGCAATGTTAAAAGAGGTACAGTGTAGGTGAGCGTCTCTAAGCCTGAGAGAGATAGAAGATTACACAGCGCCGTATCGACATAGTGCAATCGATATTCGTTTAATCGAACCAACCCGTGCATTGTCAGTGTAACCTAAATGGAAGCTCAGCTACATTTGCCGAGCACAGTACAGACATCGGTTAATTCGATTTGCGGGAACCTCGGCACGGCTGACCGTGGACGTGATGTGCATCAAAAGGTCTCGCTTTATACTTGAATCTATTTCAAAGGGCTCACAATAATGCTATTATTAATTTCCATTATTAAGATAATATAGGTTCGTATGCTTAACCCCCTCATCAATAAACGTGGGCAGATAGTTACACACCGGATTATCTCTTTCTTCCATCAGTAATTTGATATTCCAAAGAAGAAGACAAAGCTGGGTGTAACTATACAACTGCTAAACCACGTGTATTAATAACGGGTTTTGAGTTCAATGAATGTATCGCACACGAAGTTGGGCAAAATACACAACGGTGCGTAAATAATTGAGACGAAAAAAAATGATGTCCCAGAAAAAAACTTGGTTTTGAAATTGGAATAACGGGGGATGCAAAAGACGGATTCTAATTAAAAGTTAATTTGAAGACGTTGGTTACAAACGAGTGACCTCGAACGTACAAATCGATATAAAAGAGAAATTGAATTCCGATTGGAATCGCCGAGTCTGACGGGACGGGAGACACAAAAAACGAATTGACGTATCGACAGCTGAAATAGGGGTGGCGAGCATATAACGTTAAGTGGGCGAATGTAGCGCTCGCTGTGACGTCGGCGACGTGCATGGCGGACATGTTGGAAATTGCACTGGTAACCCGTGACAGGGAAGAGACAGTTTTTATTATAAACAGTGAAAATAAATCCGAACAAGATCATACCATTGTAGTCGGTGGTGATAAAAAGTAATAGGAAAATGCCACAACTGCGGAATCTTCACATTCTAGACATGAAACACGTTGTTTAGAAATCAAATACATGCAATTAAGTTGAAAGTATCAGACTTTGTTACATGCAGTAGACATATTTCCAGTGGATCTTCTTGCTAAAAAAGTTTAACACCCGCCTTTATACACAATTCATTACTTATTTATACAACACGATATATTTATTAAGAATCCTTAACTAACTTTTTATATGCTGTTAACTGTCTCAATGCTAAGCAAAAGCCTCCCCTTCTCTGCTCCGAGACTGTATATTCTCAGCCATTTGCGGCAACTTTCTGCCCGCGAAGATTTCAAAATCGTCTCCCTATGTTTAGCGAATAAATTATAAAAAAATACTTATGAAAAAGCAACAACTTGTCTATAGATACGGCTGTAGGAAGTACGAATGTTATTGGATACATACCACGAGTGCGTGTCGCACCCGTCTTTCCGCCGCGGCGTATGGCTGTCTATTATGCTGCAGGTTGCGAACTGTAACAAGACAAAACTATAATTAATAACGGGAAAATATATATTTGTAATCTGTAGGTAAATATTGGTGACAGCCGTTGTGAAATATTTATTTTAAAGTAATTAGAATTTAGTTTAATTGTTTCCTTATTTATATACCGGAGATAAAAATAATTCGTTATAAACATGACGCCTTGAGTATTTATATAACATTCCGGACAATTCCGGTCATGGTGTTATATTTCATGGATGAATTGAAATATTCATTCGCACTACTTTGAGACAAATTGTATCTCTGCCCTCAAATTTCGAATATTTGCACTAATTTCACAATTTAAGCAACTTCAAACATTAGCACATTCATTATCATAGTATGTGAGGAGTAACAGTTCCATTTCCGGAACATGCAAATGTTCAAAAAGTACTAGGTACTTTGCATCAATTAGTTGGGAAAGTCTTCTTAAACTTACATTCTTCATGTGAAGCGGTTAAACCAAATGACTGAGAATATAATAGGAAGTAATGACGTAGGAAGTGGAAGCCTTTTGGAAATAATCATCAAGTCCTCACATCAAATGAAGCTGCTAGCTGCAGGAAAAGGCAACGTAACGGTATGATTAATTAAACCGATAAGAGTTTCAAAGATACATAGAGCAATCTAAATACCACAATACAAGAAACTCCTTCTTTGAAAAATGTTCAAGAAATTTCAATAGAAATCCAAGTTGGAAAAGGAAAAACCATTTACAAAGAGGCAACCATTACTTCGTACTGCAACCAGACCAACTTATATTTAGTGCCGGCTGGAATTCCGCCTCGCTTCCGCGTCCCAAACGGTGCGGGCATTAACCAAAGCCATATGACTAATTGCTAGGGTCAACAGAATGTCAAAGTTTATATTGCGTACCGATTTGATTTGCACTATTCGTTATCGGTATGTCTTGCAATGCAAATACAACACCTGTCAGCCTAAGTCTTTTGAAATTCAATTCGTTTTTTTACGTACAGACCTAAGTGTATTAGTTAGTCTGTTGGGATCACCTGTTTGTTACATGATTCTTCGACAATCGAATTTCACAATAATCTTTTTTTCTTCGAGTTGGAACACAAAATGACAACGTGCTTTGTTTCAAGATCATAGTTATTTGTTTATGTAACCAAGGCGACAAATAAGAGTACGCCCGCCTGATTGTTAGCAGTTATTGTAGCCTATCGATGGTTGCAATATCAATAGCATTTCTCGCACGTTGGTTGCCGACCTGAGGGTGACGAAAAGAGAGGGTGTGGCCGTCCGGCTTCCACATTCATCATACATAACGCAGCTGTAATAGCTACTCTATGATGATTTTTTGTGAGAAGGATGGTACTACCCCGGTAGAAGTTTAGGGAACGCATAATGGTTGGCAACCCTGATTTTTGATTCTCAAATTGCACCCGAATGCCGTACGGTATTACGCCGGATGCTGTTCCCGGTACGCAATCAGGATTACGCGAGGCGCATTTGATGTTTCTTGCTGCAGTCATTAGGCGCCCGAATATTAATGCATTTCGCGAAATCGCAACAAACACGCTCTAATTTCAGTTTAAGAGAAAGATACAGTAAATAGCGTCTTGGAAAGCGTTTTGATGGTTTACAAGTAATTAAAATACTACTTTGTTTACAGTTCGAACACCGGAACAGTATTGCGGTACTGTACATTGTAAAATACTTATGTGTCAATCAAGCTCAATGATACACATGAGGCAATGAAAGACTAGAACATTATGATCAAGACAATTTCACGAGAGTATTAACAAAACATACCTAGTACGATCAAACATTATAATTCAGTCCATATGCAAGCGAAGCTCAGAGAAGCTTTAGCCGCTTCTATTTAGGGCAACCGAGCTCGCTTACAGGCAGCCGCACACTGGGGATTAGTTTATTGTATTGCCCAGTTACCTCTGGGTATTATAATATTTGTTCTAGGATTAAAGGTTTATCGGATTATCGGTTAAACGACGTTGCGTAGCTACAATAAGGGTATTGACTGCAAAACTATTTCCGACCACAAGCAATGGTACCTGTAGTGTAAAAAGCGAACGTCATTTGTTTGATTAGGAATATAAATTAAAGTGGGTTAATAAAAAATGACAAACTATAATAATATGGGCTTAAAACCGAGCCCTGGGGCATGCCTACATCTAGTTGAGTACATCAAAGCTGTTTACAGTAACGTGTCACTTGTGTATAATTAATATAATTATACTGGCATTCAGGTCCACTTAAACTATTTAAGTCAATTCTAAATTTAACTAATATTTGACAGAAATTGATATGACTTTAGAATATTAACAACTTTAATTGCGCCACAAATGTGGCATAACACGCAATCTGTGGTCACTTAGTATCGATTTCTTAATATATTCATATCGAAGGTCTAATGCTAGACTTTATGTACTTAGTTTATTTATAAAGCAATCAAAAATCTATAAATTGTCCAATTCTAGAATCGGCTAAGTAACATATCCGTTGCAACCAATGTCGGTTTTAGTTATGTTTGATTTAAAACGTTAACTCTATGGTACAAACGGGTACAAAGCCAATATAGTTAACATTCTGACAATTCAAACATTAGAAATGAGATCAGCAGACACATAAGATAATGGTGGATGAATTGAAATTGGATGTAATAACGGCATTAATGAACCAATATTGGAAGAAGAGACGAGCTCGACAGACAAATGCACCAACGATACAATACCGGTACAAAAACTTTGATAAAATAAAAAAGGACGAAGTACTGACTATATTAAGTCCAGTAACTAAAACTGGGGGGTATAAAGGAGAGGGTGAGTGGAAGTTCAAACAGTCAATAAGGTCTTGGGGCAGGGTGGGCAAATGTGCAAACATCGGTCCAATGTCTGGTAGTGACGCATGACGTCTGGTTAAACAAATCGGAGTTACCTACAGACCTACGTTTACGGTAGACCTGAACATTGAAAAGTTGAAGCAGAGGAAAATAAATTTATAGACACTGGTAATAAGAATACAGTTAAATTGGGATTGTAAGCGCTTATGTTCATTAAATCATTTAAATGTTATGTAGTTTCAGTAGCACTATAAATGTTGTTTAGCCTTGAATATCTGACGTCTGTTGCATACTATACGCTGAACGTAAACTTGTTAAGTATTAAATAAACATAGACATGCCGCACTTTCTCGAGATTTCAGGGGCAACCTTAACAAGGTGTTAGTAGGGGATAATAGTAGAAAGATTTAATTTATTCCAATAATGTTGTAATGTTAATATTTCCAACTCTCCAGATAGATCACAGACAGGCATTAGCCGTTCCTTTTCTATCACGCTCATCCTTACATGTTTACTTACTATAACAACTGTGTGATAGAATATAACCAAAATTTCTTGCACAAAGTAAGTGTACACGGCATTTTTTAAAATTTTGATCCCTTTCCGTTTTCTTATCAATGTACATAATTTACTTCTCTCATCCTCGTATCAAAGTCGAGACGGTACGTGACTATCTCCAGCATTAACAACTAATACACTTAATAAACAACACCGTATTAAAAACAGAACATAATTAGAGTTGGTTATTAAAATGTATTATGTAGCTCAAGGAAAATTTACATAGTCTAGATAAAAATTGTGTGGTGATAACGTCATTGACTTAGCCTTAACATTATTGCTAGAAGCTAGACTTAAAATGCTTTTCAACGTGATGGATTATAACCCCATCTGCAGGTGTACACAGAAAAAATCGAGATAGTTTAGTTGCATTGACGTCCTTAATAAAGTACAAGTATGCTCAATCTATTTCTACCCTAATTGCAAGTTTGTGAAGCTTAAACTACTCGTCGAAGTTTTTGCATTTCCAACTACCAGAATAACATGAAATATGAAAGTAGAGGGAGTATAATAAGGTCCAACAACATTTTATCACGGATTCTGATTGTGGCTAAGTAGCGACCATTAAATAAGTTTCAGACACCGTGCTCTTGGCTCTTCAGATAAAACTGTCAACTTTGTACAAATAACGCGATGCGGTTGTTTGTACACTTCTATCAATGTAAATTGTAATAGCCTTGGTGGAGGATAAAATAAGTGTGCTATAAAAATAGTAGTGGATTTAGCCCTTAAGTATAGCAAATGTTTCCTGGAAAATACTATACACACGACTTGTTTTATTGTTGTCTCAAGGATAGCGTTATTTTAGGGATTTTTATATTATTATTTGTCTCAAATAGAAAAACAACTGTAATCAGCGAGTATTCATGAGGATCTTAATGATGAGGAAGTTATAGCAATGACGTTCGTATATGTGGAAACTAAGACATTTATTTTAGAAAATGTTGATTAATAATAAAGACAGCAGTTGTCATCGGTTAGTTGACTACACCCGACGTGACTTCCGATGTTGACTGTACAAGTGATTCATCTCGGCGATAATTTAGTTCTGGTTGCCTATGGCTATGACTTCATTCGCGGCGTGCGTCCTTTGATATAAAAATACGTACGATGACGTCTTCGCTATTGTCACACTATGTAGAGAGGAGCATGCAATAGATAAACGGGATTACAGGACCATGATGGTCTTGTAAAAGAGAATCAGTAATTGCGATTGTAGAAAATTTATATTATAGAAGGCATGAAGATGAATGATGAGTTTGAGACGAGCTGAGATACGAAGCATAGGATCGGGAAACCTAGAGATATCAAAAGAACACACAACTGCCATGCGAAACATGTCATTAATTAAATCTAGATTTCTGATCTCGAACGACGGCCAACAAAGAAAATTATTATTCAGCATTTTCTACGAGCAGTTCTTTGCAATAGCTATGATTGATGATAAAGGAAAGCTCATTAATATACACTATGACATAAAAATCTCAAATATGTTGATACAGTTTAATAGGTACTTAGGTACTTAGGTTGACTCATACCTTCTTCAGTCTATATAAGTCAGTGACGCTTATAATAACTACTTAAACCATATGTACGATCTGGCCCCAATGATGTATTAGAACTCCGTTATGTTAATTAACAATGTTAGTTATTTCAATAAAAATCTGAAATAGGTAGTATAAGAGCAATAGAATTTCAGTTAAGTCAACATAACGTAACAGATTGCAGAACAAGAGGAAAATATAAAATTAGAAATGGTACCTCCTAAGTGGAAATATGAGATGTCTCAAACAATACTAGTCAGATTTCGTTATTGCTACCAACACATGGCGCATTTCTCTCAACTCACAAAATGAACAGTATGTGCAGCTGGATGGCAATGGATTCACAGTCTAGTCATAATTCGAAAAGACTATGACTCTCTTAATAAAACATTGTGCTTATATAGATAAAGCAAGCAAACCACATAACCGTTTAAATGATGTATGAGTGGCTTTCGAAATCTAATTGGAATGTAGGTAAAACGTAAATAGTAGCTCCGGCCATTCACCCACAAAGCTAGGTCATAGTTTTAGACATTGGAATGGGAAATATCCAGGATTTTGATTGTAATCGAGAACACAACGACGATAGCGTTTTAGGTCAATCACATCGATTTCAAGAATTAGTAGTACTTTTGACTGGGTGGAAAATTCGGGACAGATTAATAAAAGACAAGGCAAGCCATACGAAAAAATGAGATAGCTGTTGAGTCGATTCGCAAAATATTTTTCAAAATAAAATAAGTACTCAACCTAATATTTTTTTTAAACAACATTAACAATATACTCACTCACTGATCGTAAAGCCTCAAATTATTTGCAAATTAACGCAATTTATTCGCACATGGAATCCAAATAGCCGCAAACTGTGGGCGTTTATCTCGGCTCTTATGTCGGTTGCGCAAATGACGGCCCTGGTTCCGATTACATCGCATCAATGCTAACAACTGTCGTACGAGCTGCCATGTGCAAACGCGAAGCAGCCCGGCCTGCAGGTCGGGGCAGGGTCGGTGATGTCACTGCCGTGACGTCATCGGACCGGTTCCACACTCGCCCCTTGCTGGCATTCCCATTACATTTCCCAAGAAATCAATGAATAATTCAACGAACCAAGCACTTTTTCCACAACTCGCAAAAAACGTTATACAAGTTTATGTCTCGGATACCAAATGACAATTGCTGTATGACCTTTTCGGAAAAAATATGAGATGCGATCGATGCTGGAGACGAATTCGGGTGAGTCACATCTCCTATATACCCACCCTTGTTGGCTCGGGGTATAATTATTATGTGTCTAGACTCCCCGCAACGGGTAGGCGACGTCTATGGGAATATAACAACGATAGGACTACATTCGGACCCGAAGATCCGTGTACGGGAATGAGGTTATCCGAGATACGCCGCATCGATATGCTAATCGGGAATCTCACCAAATAATCAAATTCACCACGTACCTGAAAATATCACGAGTGCAGAATCAAGGCAAGAAAGTGCACAGGACGGAAAACACGAAGAAGTGATCCCTGGACAGCTTCTCATCTCCATATCACTTGACGGGAGCACCCAATAGTCCTCGAAATCTTAGTTCCTCGCACATCGCTAAAAGCGACACCGGAATTCCTTTCAGGCATCAAATTTGTTACCTAATTTATCAGGCACTTGACTCATAATTGGTTGTGAATTTTCGCGCGGTACCAGGGGGGCACACATTATATTATGAAATAGTAACGGGGACACGTGCTCTCGCGGCAGAGAGGGACGGATTCACTGAACGTCCTTGGCGCGGGGGCGCGCGGGGCGCCTGCGGCATCAGACGTTTCAATCATCCCCTGCGGGAAAGAGACGGAGGTATGTGCGCGAACGGCGCGTGAGTGAGAGGGACGCTATCGTGCTATTGACCGGCTCGCAGACCACGCCCACCCGGGCGAGACACGGGCGCGCTGATGTTCCAAGTGAAAATCGAACGTCAGCCCGGGCAGACGCGGCGGGAGGCCCGCTCGGCTGAACCAAGGTTACCACGTACTTACAAATCTTGCATTTCCTGTAGGACAACCGGTGGCATTGCCAAGCACAAAACCACCCCATCCATAACCGACTTTAATCGCAGGAACCCTATACAAAATCTATAAAGCTGGCTAGGTTGTATGGTTCGATATGGAGACTTGGCACGAGAACAATATAGGCTGCCAGAAAAGGACGTATCAGAATGCGAGAGAGCAAGCGAAAGAATAATCGACGTAGAGTTGCGAATCCTAACATAGAACCTTTCATATTTAATTAAATCCCAAAGGAATGGGTTTGTGATCATTAAAAATACGGCCAAGTGCGACGCGAGCGGTACGAATTGTACCTATAAACGCAGGTATTGTTTCAGCTAGGAAACCGTCAGCGACCTTATTACGTATTACGTAACTCGTAAAATTGTAAGCCTAAATAGTGCCATTTATTTACCAATTTTCATTATCTTTACAGCCGTGTCATACAATATGGAAACATTGTAATAGGTTTATGGGGGATAGTCGGAAGGTGGCGGGGGAGGTCACATAAGGCGATAACATCCTGTGTAGTAAAGCGCAACAATCGTACGTTTCTTGTTACTATGCATTCAAATACGAACGTCAACGAGTAGTAGAAACATAAATCCGTCAAAAGTTTGACGGAAGGAGACTCGAATCTAATTGGGAGGTATTAAGGAGCATAGTTGCTTGTTAGCTTCACGTGCCGCTCACTTAATAATAACCTATACATACACTATGCGGTTAAGGAGCCTATCAGATGTGCCTATTGACGCAAAAATAACAATAGCGTAGGTAAGAAACCCTGTTGTACATTTTCCTACTATAACATTAGGCTAACATACTGTTTTTTATATTAAACAAAGTCGGCAAACAAGCGTACGACCCGCCCTTATGTTAAGCAGTTACCGTAGCCATTAGATACTTGCAATACATACCTGAAGGGGAGTGGGACAGAGGGAGGACGAGGGAACAATCGACGTATTGCAGAAAACATCGTGGAAAAAGAATATAGGCATGTGTTTACAGGAAGATTTGATAACATGGAATAAAAAGGTAAAGTGGAATTATGATAAAAAAACATTACAACAGTTCGAAGACTACAACCTACTAGATGAACGAATAAAATCATTACTTAAAGAAGATACTGCATCTGGGCAAACGTGGCTCGAGACTAGGGTTCGTCTCGGGCCTAAACCTAAATAAAATGAGGAAATGACGCAAACGAAAAGCAGTAGCCATAATAACACGCCAAAATAAATTCTACGTATAATAACCTCTTCAAAAGTATTGAATAAATTTATATATTTTCTTATCACCATTCAGAATATGCAATATCAGATGCCCTGGCCTAATACCATCGTTTACTGCCGGAACTGTATCGGAAACCTCTACCGAGTATGCAGGTTGGGCCGTGGGGCGTTGGTACACCTTGACCCGGGTTTCCGATCGTCTCGCGTGTAAGCCGCCGTAAAATATTTACGGTAGTGCATTTTATGTAAAGGAAAAAAATAAAGAAGTAGTAAAATGAAATGACTGAAAGAAAATACTTGTTTTGTGGGTAAAAATATAATCTAGTATACCTTACTAGGAAATCGATAAGTCATAACGCAGTCAAACCAGCGTCAATATTACTATGGTCATTAAAATAACGGAATTTTACGACGGATCGGAAACTATAGTAAACAAATAGTCGGTATCGTAAATACCGTTATGTAACCAGCTATGGATGTGGTTCTGGGATTAAGAGACAAGGGTTGCGAAATAAGAAACCAGACCTCCAACAAGAAGAATGCTAATAAGAAATTTTCGGTGTGCCTAATAAGGAACAAAGTCTTCTAAATTATTTTCATTACTCATAAAAAATTAGGTCACATGGAGCAACGAGTCTTATGACGAAAATGCTCTTTATGTCACGTCTTTATGTATCACGAGATTTACGGATCAAAGTTTTGAAATCCTCTATGTCTACTGTAAAATTAAGTCCTTAAAGTAGGTAATTTGAAACTATAGCAGTATATTTAATACCATAGTCCAGATTAATCATATATGCCAAATTTAAAAAGAGTTGTTTTCGGAAAACATTCTACTGAACGTAGGAAGCGTATGGAGTTGGATGCTAACGTTTTCCGTTATTGTGGTCATCATTACATTTATTGAAACTCAACACGCATCAAATATTACTTATTGATAAAATGTTACTTATAAAAACGCCATATACCGCTAAACTTATATGCATTAGGAAAAGGATTTTATAAAGAACAATTTGCCAAGATCAAGAGACATGAAAAAATGAGCAACCCTATGTTTGGCATACACATTTCATGGCTAAAACGGAACAATCTTATGGGTGCATGGGATGAGAATCAAGAGCCAATAACTATTCGTTTCGGCAAACAGTCGTTTTAGTGATTGGGAACTTGGCAACGTGTGTGGATTCGATTGTTTAACTGTGTAATAGATTGTTTATTAGTGGTGTTTCGACCCCTTTGTTTTATTATATGCGGGCCGTTTCTCGATCGAAGTGGGTCACAGTACGAGAACTAAACGACTCGTACGACGATACTTATACTGCTATCTCAGGTTTTATATTGCTTCGCGGATGCCATTTGAGCGTCCCTGTCATTTTTTTGTGTATTTACAGAGTATAGATTGAAGGTTGTCAAGCGTTTGCATATACCGGTCCAAGCGGAATGTTCTTCTATTCAGAAGGTTTATTATATTTGGTTAATTAATTGACACATCAAATGGATTCCTAAAATAAAGTTACCTCATCATAAACAGCGAGGTGTGAATCTGTATTGAGATCGATAGGTTACATTAAAGTAATTGGTAATAGGTTTTTCAAGCGCTGTTGCCTGCGTTCAAGCAAAGAACAGCAACAACAGTTTAAAATATAATCACAGTCTTTATATATCAACATGATTGTGATAAACAGACAGAAATCAACCCATATAGATATTAGATAAAGATGTTATCGATACTTTAACATACTCGTACATAATAATATCAGTTGAGATTATGAACTGGTCAGTGATTTATTTTTAATTATTTAACGGCCCTGAGATACTATCAATGGGGGCATCTGATTGATCGATATACAAATTAATTATTATAATATTTAAACTTATTTGAGAAATAGACGAAATTGCCAAAGAAAAACAACTTTAAGCTTACATACATAAAGTTTTCATTCTGCATGTCTACTTCACTCACATACTGAAAATTACTTTTAATAACAACAGTGATAACTTTTCTACCGCAAACAAATCGTAATAAAATACAAATCACCACCTGGATTCAAGTAATCAAATAATTAAACGCGTCTGGAACAAATAATGAATTCCAACCCCCGGTAATATTGCGTTAAAAGTTTGAAGCACAACGCCGGGGGATGGACAGCCGAGTCTTACTTAAACAACCCCGGAACAACACTTTAGAGGAATAAGTTCTTGTTGTTAAGAGCGAATAATTGAAGAGAAAACTGTGCGGTGCTTTGGGCTGTAGAGTTTTAGCCCAAAATCTGTCAAAATGAACTTTAAGAGATTACTTCCTAATATCACAGAAATATATTTTAAAATCATAATATTAAACCGTCATGTAATTTTACAAAACATTAAAAACAAATGTTATTAAAGTTACTTTAGCTAGATCACTAAACACCAATCGATGGATTTGAATCGTTGCCTCTGCATCCCCAATCCCATTTGCGTGTCAACAATTCAATGAGCCGAGACGCGAGGCGATCCTCCATTCATGAGTTAACAACCACAACAGCGACACGACACCACAATAGGAAGATTGAACTGACATTTGAGATAATAAATCAGTTCTGATAAGCCCGAGATGAAGAGCAACAGAAAAGTGGTCCAAGCAAGTAAAGTTAAGTTAGCACGATCTTAAGCAATATATTAGTCTGGTGTAAAAGGATCCATAAGTTTATTTCAATAAAAGTTAGCTTTAAGTTTTCTTACAATTCAATTAATTTGGATTTGTGTAAATGCAGCTGCAGTTAGGAAAGCGTGTCAAACGTTCGTGGCTAACCCGTTACTTCCGTTTCCACGATAAACCTGTCTACTATTTTCTTACAGAAATTTGTGTTATAAATACCTCTTAGCATTGCTTTTTCACCACTAATTGGTCCCCAGAGCGTTAGTTATTCCACAGAATCCACTATAAGGGTAGAAATATTGACATTTAGAAAGTGGTTGTCTCCATTTCCCGCAAACGCTAATTTTGTTAACACAGAACCATAATCAATGCAAGAACGGTTCAGTACGTGTTCAAACGAGTGCTTTTAAATCGTAGTGCTAGACCAGAATCAGAAATGACGTCATTGCGGATTTCAGAGGTCATAAATGATCATTGTTTGTCATAAAAATGTGACCGATTGTTGGTAAGAGTACATGTATGCATTGATGACGATCATAATATTTTGCAATAACATTGTTTGGTTGTAATTGTCTTAAGAAATTTGAAATAGTAGCTGTATATAGAGGTACAAACCAGGAATTAGCTTAGTTACCGAAGTAGCTAAGAACATTTTCTTAAAACTAGGACAGACTACAACTGTTGTCACTTCTTTATTAGTTTTAAAATGCAGTGGTGGTGTCCAAATTTTGTATTGTTCTTGCAAGACTTGAGTAAGAACAGTAATGATTTTGAAAGACAAAGAGTCTCGCTGAATCAGTCCTGTTGAAGCGAAGCTTCTTTACGGACGTTCGGGGCGCTCGCTACCCGGGCACTCAAACGGTGAAAAGCGTAACGCGTAACGCGTTACGCGTTAATATAATATATATAATATCTACTGCAAAGCTTCGCTTCTTTCGGGCGTCCCTAGACGGCACTGATTTTTTTTTATTTATCACGGTCTTGTGAAAATACAAGAATAAAAACCGATTTTAAGCAATACAGTAATACACACGGTACAGTTTTGAGTCCAACTAACAGAAGTAAAGTGATATGCATTATTTTTACTCACTTTACAGTACAGGAGGAATTGATTGAGGTGTTGCCACAATGTAGGGACATTGGACGACAGAATTAGGTGCAGTTTGTGAAAGACCGTTTTATGAGGACTTCAGTAGCACGTTAATTGTGTAGAGGACGGCTTTATGACGGTTTTACATTGTAACCATAAAATATTTATTCATTTTCATCTTGTGTACTGTGTACCTAACTACAATAAAAAATCCACAGAGATCGTATCAAAATTGATGATTTTTTGTTATCAACAATACAATGGAGGAACTACAATTTATACGACTACCGTACCTATGGTAGGTTACGTGACATGACAGCAATACACCACGCAACGTGACATTTCCTTTGTAAAGATTATGTCATATTCATATCACTGCTGTTAATCGGGTGGGACAAGAAGCTAAGAGGTATCTTAAAGACCAATCAATTCAGTCATTTGGAACAAGGGCGAATACGTAGTTAACACAACTTTGTAGATTAAACTATGAAGGCAACTATGAAGTTGAACTTGGTAAGAAATTACCTACATGGTATTTCCCTGAGGTCTGATAAATGGTTTCATCCATGTGTCGGGTATGAGCAGCTAATAGGTTACACAAATCATTTGACGACATACTCATTACATCTATACAGGTTGAAACAGAAAGAGTATACTTTTTTTTCTAAACTTAACTTTGTAATTCTAAAACTATCAGCTTTGGAGGAAACTTGAAAAGCAAAAGGTGTTATAGGGATACAGCTTTTGACAGATTTCATAAATCTACAAAACCTTCAGTACTTCAACTGTCCCACAAAGCCGATAGTTGTAGAGTTACAAAGTAAAGTTGCAAAAAAAAATGGTATACCGTTTCTGTTTCACCTAGTATACATAGTATTTGTATAAACTAATCCAGAGTTTGACAAGACTAGAATTACGAGTCAACGACAACCGCGCCAGACGTAGATCAGCTCAAAATAACTGGACTAAGCCAGACTGCGGAGTTTTTTATAAAACGTCATCCAACGCTGCCCCGACACTGGAACACACTCTTGTAGTTTCAATGAGCTCTAAATGGATCGCAGACATTTTTTTAAACTCCGCCCTGACTGCTCTTAGACAAAATTTAATGATGACATTTGTCTTTAGAGCATTTGGACGTAGCGAGAGAGATTTCCGTTTGAACGTGAAGTTGACGTCAGATACAATACGAGAAACTTCGAGGCAGAGATATAATTTTGTTTGAATATACAAGAGAGATTCGGAATGTTAAAGGCGCAACTATGATTGCACGCACTAATCAAAGAGATTACCCGCAGTGTTTCCCACAAGAGTGAGCCCTCCGAGCGGTGTTTTAATCGACCCTCCCATTACGGCCCACGTACAAGATTACGACATTGTATAACTGATGATCTCGCTGAAAATTTGTGTTGGCTCGGGACTAACTTGTTTTAGCTAACGATAGTGTTTGGACAGGCGAACTGATGTACAACGCGAATGCTTGTGAAATGTTTACGCTTTTTGCACTGAAATATATGGAGGTGAGTCTATCGATTTGTTCTGCCCGTCAAAAAGTATCAACAGATTGTTATATGGCAATCGAATTTACTTTAGATTTAAAATACACGGATATATTTGATTTATATTTTATTATTTTTATATTCGGAGTTGCATTTGGAGGTATAATTAAATAGGCTATCTTTGCAGAAAAACCACATTCAGCTGAAAATTCTATAAACATCGACAAGGCCGTCATCTAAAATGAGAAGAAAGAGAAAGAAATACATACATGCAAATATGATGAAATGGGTCAAATATTATACCTATTCGAAGAAGCAGTCAATAGCCATATATAAGGAAACATGTGTGAGATGGAAAAATGGACCGGCTCTAACGTACGTATGTATGTTTATACCAAGGTGTTATGGGGCATATTCTATTCCTAAAAACAGATAAACGCGTATTATACTCGATATTTCACTTGAAGCACAACTTTCTCCTCACTGTGGCCGTGATCGTTAATAATAAAAGCGCGTAGAATGAACAGATTCCGACTGCAGGTAGCCCGGTCGTTAACACACTTAGTGTGTTTAAAAATGTATCGGAGATCAGGAGATCAGGGAAGCGTTGTCTCCTTTTTATCATTCTCAGTACTATCGATTTGTAACACCTTTGGTTAGGAGGTTTTGAAGCATGGCTTAATTTTGCAAGATATACTATTTGCATCTTTGAGTGAACTACTGTTTTGGAAAGGACGCATTGAGGTTGTCAAACCGTTTATTTCTTCAATCAATAAATATTAATAAAATCAATGGCCGTCACTGACTCAAACGGTCGCAACAAATGTAATGATAATTTTCTAAACTCAGTTCCAAGTATTTTCATTTGGTATTTTTGTAGCCCCGTTATTTAATTTTACTACACTGTGTAATGAGAGATTGTCTTGTTATTTAGTATCGTTGGAATAAGCATCGTTAAAAATAAGACAATCTTATAAAATCCTCTTTATTTTCTTTTAAGGTTCATCTTTCAGCAAGACGAGTCACCATCCCTATAGACGCCATTTTCATTTATATCATGGGTTTATATTTCTGTGTTACTCTGTATACTTTGTTCGTTATTCCTTGCTTTTCTTCGTTGGCTTGCCTAATTCTTCCTCCTCATTTTTAGGAATGACGGAAAATAGGGTCAAACTTGCAATGTTAACAGATGAGGAAAAATTACAGAGTAGAAAATAAACATAATATCGCAGTATGTTGAGGATAAATAAATATAGATAGAAGACGCATAAGGGTACGCATAGACGACACGATTCCTAAAATATATTGCCATATTAAAGGATTTTAAATAGCAAAATCAGAAATGTCGTCTGTACAAACCAATTTTCAATAACAAGTTTAAAATTGCAACACTGAACACAAGACACTATATGTAAAGCTTTCTAAGTACTTCTGCAACTTAAGACAAATCCAACATCATTTCAAATTAATAAATCCACCAAAACATCAGCTACACAGACTTCGCTTCGTCCTGAAACTGGCAAATTGGTAAACCCGACCACTCACGCTGGCCTGTCACAGAAAAACATTTAATGCCGCTAATCCTCTGCGCAAATGGGCAGTAACAGGGCCGTTACCCGAGATGAGTGTTTGGACGTAGCACAAGACATTTACGATGAGATGAGATGACGACAGTCGGGTAGAAAATCCTAGACGTGCGATGGCCGTGTGTCATTGAAGTTAGAAAGGCGCTAAACGAAGTATTTCATACCGCCCGCAGACGGGTAAGTTTACAACCAAGGTGATGTTTTTTTAGCATCAGTTACATTCACTTTTTAGCAACTATATAGCGATAATTTGGAGATGTCGGTTCGATTCTATCTATTAAGAGGACTGTCTGTTAGAAGAAACACATGCGAAAATGCCTTAAAACCATCTAGTATAGAAGCTCAACAACATATATATAAAATAAAATTAACATAACTCACAGACAAATTACAGGGTATATTATTTTAGAACCTCTCAGAGTACGCCGTAGGCAAAGTCCACTTTGGCTAAAAATAATTTCGATCGATAAAGCAGAGAATCAAACATACAAAACACGTGTCGTACAGTTCAATCACCCAAGGACAGGTAATTCAAAACATCATATTGATATTAATTCTCACGTTCAAGCACGCTTGCCGCCTCAAAATCATGACACGTTTGTATGATAAGCGTGCAAGTTGGTTGTGTGTGACACTTGTTTGATATAATATCACTGAAGCCAAAGTTATAGTACAGGAATACATAATGAAATAATTACTGTGTGATTAATTGAAAGGAAGTGCAAATGAAATTGTACTGAAAGTTAATCCTTGTATAGCAGTCAGAAGACACCATCAATTAAACTCATCAGCGAATATAATCTAATTCCTATTATGTATGGTTACATAATAGGAATTTACATTTAATTACATTTACAATCAAAAGGCTGGAATAAATAATCAAATTCATGTAATCATTTGAAATTGAAAATAAATGATCACATACGATCTACTATGAAGCATTTACAGTATTCTTTAACAAAAATCGCTTTAAGTTTAGACATCATAAGAATAGCAATTTCGTTGAGCATGGCCCGAACTAAAATAGCACTCATAGTAAGTTTTCTAATACTCAAAATCCAAATGAAAACCGCGGAACATTTCTGGAGCGACTTGAACATAAAACGGAGTCAACACTTGGAAACAATCGAGCAGGCAAAGCGGGGTTTATTTGTTTAGAGTGCGAACAAAATGGAACAATGCGAAATCGAACAAACTGTGGGGGACGTTAGCGTCAGAACGCTGACACACATTCGTCGGAGCCGATCCTAAAAGCCGAAGTGGGTTTGCAGCTAAAATGTATCTTTTTGTGACATATCCGAAGCGGAATGTGTATGACGACTTTAGATCAGTGTTCAAACTGAACTAACGAATATGGTTCCAGGAATTTTGGAACAGTAGGTAACATCCTTTCCTTTGGTGCATGATTATGTTTCTTTTTTTCTGTCACGACGTAATCAGCAAGGACGTCAATGTTATAGACTCATTTCTTATCTTCGAGGTCTTTTGCTGTTACTATCGACAAGATCTGGAACCGACCTATTTCCTTAATTAGCTATCTGAAGATCGGATAAGAACATATAAATCATGATTTCAGTAGTATATGATAATAATTTACCGCCTTCATTTAGATTTTTTAGAGGCATGTGCGTAGTTCCTAAATGAGTTACTAAGGACACTAAGCAATAAGTCTTAAAATGTATTCTCCAAAAATTCATTTTTATCTCGACCGTAGTAATAAATTCAGCTATAATAAAAAATATAATTGCAATGATGTAATGCTACGACCTCGCCGGAGGTGCCGGGCCTCATACAACCGTGACGCGTGGGACGTTAAGACATAAAATCATCGGATAAGTATGCCATTCACGTGTAGCCATATGCTCGAATAGACCATGTTGGCTTCATTTCGGACTTTTGATCGCTAGCTCAAGTTAAAGAAAACTAAAAAAATGTGGCTATTGTGGCAGGTATACATGTAAGTCTTTCGATGGTAGATACAAAGGAAAATAGATTGTTGATTCTTTGACTAAGTAAGCTTTTTCTTATCAAAGAAAACTAAAGACTGATTCATCACTGTCAGTCGCATTTCGACCTTACGCATCTCATCCGGTATAAAAATATTATGTGTGACTTTCCTGCAAAATACTTACAGGAAAAAGCAAAGAACGAAATTGGCAAGACGGACTCCCAAGACCTAATGGAAGATGTTGCCTTGGTATCACAACATTTTATTGCTGTATTCAAATCACATCAATACAAAGTAGGTACCGAATGTACCTGTCCCATAATTTACTACATAAGTTGTATCATTAGAAGCTCAGTACGCAGAGCGTGAAGGCCTTTTGCAAAACTTAAGATTTAATGAGCCGCAATCGTTCATAGCAACTGGGATTTATGCCATTACTGTCTGAGATAAGGTTATATTAGCAGACTCGCAAGAGCAGATGCAACCATGCCACAGAGATCAATCATTGCAACTTGTGGAATTTATTTCAGAGACCGAATTAAGATCGATCAATTAAGTATTGAAGGATGAAGCTGAATTTTCACAACACAAAGCCCACATAATCGGAAGTAGTTTACGATTTTTATTTATGAAAACAGATAGCGAGCGTGTTCGGGTGCGCAACATAAATGCGCGGTCTGCTGCAGATAATTACGAATTGTTGGGCGGCCATGTTCGCGCATGCGCGTGACTCATCGCGCGATCCAGCACTCCTACGCATGCCAGAGCCGCCAGACACCGGCCGGTTTAAACAGTACATCAAATTTTATACACACAAATACAAACTGACGCCGCTCCGCGATTTAGCTGGGTAATGCTAATAAACAAGGTGCCAGGCGATTCGCCTCCCTCTCGCACTCACCCTTTTTGTCTATTGTTATCCTTTATTCCCATTAATATTAATGTACTGTGCGTAGGTGTATCTCTGAATACGAAATTAGGTGTTTCTAGCGAGATGTACAGTGGATGCTCGTTTTAGCGTACTTAATGGTGGTACGACAATAATAGTTACATTAAATTGTGTTAATAAATGTGATTTGATTAACGAAATTGTCCTGGTCATTCATAAATATTCCTTTATCGAAGATTTTCCAAGAGTTCAGCCAAATGTATTTCATTATAATAACAAATTGACAAATGTGACAATTATTAGGTTACAGTGAAATATCGACAAATATAAACAAAATATATAACAAGTAAAATAAATTAATACTCCGTAAATAAAACATTTCACTTCAATACAAACAATATAATACAAGAAATGAATCAATGTTATGTAACGGTGTTTTCTCAAACTAATAGGTATCTACAATGTATGAAGCCCGAACATCATTAAATCGCATAATGCATAGTATCTTTGTACGAAGGTATCTTTTAAACGTTTCTAATTATTATATGTTACTTTGAAATTTAATTAAACTACCCTTGTGACGCAAACGCAAGGGGTGGAAAACAATGAGAATGTCCCCCTCCCTCCCATTCCCACGGAATAGGCAAGCATATAGCGGACTTGGCGATGCAGTAAGGGTAAAGTTTAGACCTCAAACAAAATGAAGAAAGGCGTTGTACATGTTCAAACAATAGCCTTTTATGGTATTTGAACTCTTGTTTGGTAATGTAAATTCAAAGTTAGAAGATTAAATTAAAGTGTTTACTGTACTAATACTCTTCATTTGTGCGATAGTCCGACTGATTAAACAGATGATTAATACGGTCTAAGTTGACAAACCATTACTTATCGCTTTATGATTATTTATAATTCTGGAATAACCTACATTCCTGTTCGTAGCTTTTGCGGATCAGGAATTAGTATTTATAGTATTTTTCACATTTAAATTAAATAGTTACAGAGGTGACAACCATTTATGTTGCATCTGTCTATTTTGGTCACAACTAGGATAACCGCTGATAACACTGCATTGAGGGCAATTTGTCTAACGCCTCCGCATTCATTTCTCAATTAAAGTTAGAGTAATTAAATAATCTTATCAATTAGCAGTACTTCAACACTGCTTATCTATACAGTTAAGTATGATACGTAATCAATGAGCACTTTGGATGGTAGGAAAATACGATTTAAATAAAAGTAAAAAGAGTAGGTACAATTGAATAGACCTATTTGATACTTTTAAGCGTTTAATATTACCTACTTTGTTACGACGACGACAAAAAGAAAATTGCTTTAACAAACCTCGCGCCGACCTGCCCTCCTTTTACGAGGCGTATAATATTCCGTATCTACGAGTATCAGTCCTTTTTCGCAGTTCATTAGTTTCGTGCCATTGATACATTTTCGCGAATTGCGAGCACTAGTCCAAAACTAATGTGGAATAACATCCATAAAATAAGAATACGTCTGCAAAAATATGTGCCAATATCATGAATTGTAAAGGAATCCTAAATTATCAAAGGGGTAACTACCAGTGTAGATAAACTTAAAGCAAACTTTTACCCCTCAGGGATTAATAAAACTACTACAAAATTATTCTACAAATTGCCTTTCATGCAAATCAAATTCACGATTTATGCCCTCGCAAGACCGCCACGCCAATCAGTCGTCATACATCGTAAATTCTCAAGTCACCTTTGAGATATTCTGAAGGTTCCGAGGGTCAGATTACATGTAGTAGTGGTCATTTACCCTTTAATTGTGAAGGCAACACCCACAGTTACCTCTGTGATGATGTCATTATGACTTTGGCCCCTGACCTCACAATAGTGATTCACTACGATAAGAATGATACAGCGCTCGAAATAAGTCTGTTATTTAACCTAATGGTGATAATTAGGTCACGTGGGAACACTGTTAGCGTAGACTGGTCCTGATCGATGCGCTAAGCGCTAAAAGGATTGATCAGATCAGACCGACGAATGAGTTATGTAAATAGAGTCATATTGATAATATTGGAAATAAAAGTAGGAGTAATGATGATGTTATGAGAGTAAATATTGGTTAAGCTCTAGGACCTATCAGCATGATGAGAGCACAAACTTACGACAAAAAAATAAATAATAAGTCATCGAGATAAATGTTAAGTAAATATTAATAATTTAACCATTGCAAGATAAATGCAAGTCAAATTTAAATCTTTTAATCAAGGATCTCAATTGTTATATAGAAACGTGAGGTCTAAATAGAATTTAAGATATTGACTGACAAGAATAAAAACACCAAGCCCGGGTATCCCGTCTTAATAATAGTAAGTGACGAGATGTTGCCGCATCACATCATTTCTAACTTTTTCCATAGATTTCAATGAACCAATAGTAGAGAAGCTTACTTATTTTGTTTCAGGCGATTGATGATATATATCAGTTTATGATAGTTTCACTGGAATAACAAGGTACGCGTATCGTTAGTTGCATTTTTCTTCATTCATAGAAGCAGCCGAGTAAGCAGCACAGTCACGCAAATTCCAGTTTACACGCTCGCGGCTCAGTGTTATGGATTTTGATATGTACCAGCAGACTTTCTAATTTTTAAAGACAACTTTGTTATTTTTATTGTGCTCTAAGGAAGCTGCTTCCATGAGTATTGAGGTCCCTTTTAAATGAGACGACACCTTATAATAAAGTTGATTAATAACAACGTTATTTGGGAGCTGAAAATTGGATTAAATGGCCATATTTCTTGTCTCATACGTCTGAAACTAACAACAAAAACTTCGTGATAACGTGATAAATGATTTTGGAGGGTAGTTCAGTTTTTTTGTGTTTCTCGAACGGAAGCAGTCGGTTATCATTTGTCATAGCCCTGTTTTGATACGCTTATCGCAGTTGGAACCGTACTTTCCAATAAGGGTTTTTGGCAATCAAGTTGCAGTATTGTGCTTTATAAGTATGTTTGTAGATATGTGAAATTTTTGTTTAAAAAAAAAATACTTCTGTTTATCCACTACACCGACATCTCATGGCAGACAACCCACCGAAAATAACGGGAATGATAACGTTTGTATACGAAGTCCGACCTTCAAACTCCCGCACACCATCGGGGATATCGCACGCCACTTTCACTACGATCTAGTAACGTGAGCCCGTCCGTCACGGATAGCGAGGTGGCGTCACCTGTGCCGAGGGTCACCAGTTTTCTATTCGCGTTTTACAGTGACGCACGCGCCGGTGACGCGGCCGACGCTGAGTGGCCCGCGCGCGCTTTAAATACACTTCACCCCCCCGACTGTTGGGCGCGTAATTAAAGGCATCTGGAGCGTCGTCACGACGGGGTAACGGCCGTCTAGTCGCCATATTTCAGCCCAAATCACCGTCGCATAGTCCCCCCTGCCTCCACCGCTGTCGTCTCCCCCTACGTTTGCAGCACTGCAGCGGTGCACTGCCAAATTGCTCGAGAGGCATATTATTACAAAGGGGATTGAATTCTTCTGGTTTGTAGGGTTGCCAAACGATTTTTAACGGGAAGGTGATTTTCAGTTGGTCACGTCACGTACGGACGTTTATTTACCTAAAATATCGAGGTGCGAATTCGAACTATATACCTACCTACTTAATTGTTATCTGTTAGTGTCCTTGGACATCATTCAATGTTATTATTTTGTACCAAATCATAAGGAAAATAGTTGTACCATGTTTAGGTAATTGGTTCGCAATTCAAAACCAATTCTAACATAATAGTGAATACTAGTCTTGGCCAACAACAAAATCAAAAAAAAAAAATTGATGTGCCCGGCGGCGGCGGCGGTGCGGTCGTTCCAAATAAACTAAACTACTAACAAATAATGAAGTGAACGTCCACTTAATTATTATCTAGTTTGTGAGAAAACTAAAAGACTTCTAATCAAATAATTCGTTTTTCTTAGATAAAGTTCAAGCAAGCGTCGTTCTTCTCGCGCCCCCTCCAAGTGTTGGGGGGGAAGCGGGGATATTGTGTCAGGACTTTGCCCATTACTAATGGTGTCTTCCAACGTATTGTGGTCTTCTTCTCCTCTCTAGAGTTTGTGTGATGGATGGTGTTTGCTCAACCGATCAGGCTTCTAGATAAAGTTCGTAGCCCAGTTGTCAAACTTCATAAAACTCGTCCAACCCTGTAAATATTGCGTGCTAGTTGGAACGTGATAGTGGCAACCCTAACGAGAGGCGAGTAGTGTGGTTTATGTTCCAAGAGAAATGAGGACACACTGTAGCTACCCAACTCCAGTTGCCGTTTATGAATAAGATAGAATAGATTTATAGCAATGAATGAATACTTAATTCCGACTACAAATTCAGCTCCCATATTACATATTGGCAGATGGCCAAGCAAAATATCAATACAAATTACATATAGGAATAAGCATGTAGCCTCGGAACGCGAGCTATTGAATCTCGCGCTCGTAATATTAAATGTCATTTGTTATTCCTTACATAAGCACTACAGCCTATTGCCAGTTTTTTAATAACCTACTTGCGAACAATAATATAAGACCTTGGTTTAATAAGTAGAAGCTCCACTGAGTATATTGTTTTCTACTAATTAGGTATGTTAGTTTTTATAAGTTTTCACTTTAGATTTATTACACAGTTGCTATTCGGGCTAATTGTGCTGTATTCATTCATATTTTCACTTTTAAATTAGAAGATAGGTAGGTACCTACTTTCCTAGCTACTTATTTATGCTACTACAAATAGGTTATTTCAAGGAATAAAAGCAGAAAGAATCGTCGCTCATGTTAATTTTTTTTTATAACAGGTTTAGGTTAAATTTAAAACATCAACTTAGCACTCATATGTCATTATGAGTAAAATAGTTTCTATGAAAAGTCAAAATTACTTGTCACACAGAGATTCACGAGCTTGACTAGTTGGAATGTTCGACGAATTGGTTCAATGTTGCAAAAACTACACATCTTGCCGGTGGCTTGTCAGAGGACAGGGTAAAGTTGCAAATATTTTAAAACATTCCAGAAATAAAGGCTCTGTTTAACAATTTACCCACAAAGATCATGATAAATTCTAAAACATAACAGAATAAGCCGGTCGGCTAGCTATAAATGTCAGTACAATATGCTGATACTCAGCATTAGCAACTGATGACCCAGGTTGTCTTCATCAAATATTTTATCTTCATATAAAACGGATTGGAGTTACATTCCAGGATGGTTTATTGGGCATATGGTGAGAGATGTAAATGTCAATCTTGATGGAATGGTACTTATTTGACTTGTTTATTAGTCAAATTTACGAATTGGAAAATGCAGCCTCGACGAAGGAGTTGTAAACCACATCTTCTCCTGCCGTAATCTACATCACCCCCTTTATAACATCCTCCCTCCCAAAATTCCTCGTCCTACTTCCCTTAAAAGTCTTCCTTCTTATATTTCCCCCCCTCTTTTGTACTGTATTCCTTGTAAATTTATAAAAATGAATAATATTAAATTGTATTAATGCACTTATAATCTCAGTTTTGTCTGTCTAACATAAAAATATTATAGTCCTATATGTTGTCTTGTCTTTTGTAATAGATATCAATCACACGGGTCAACGGATTCTCAATTGATCAACTGGACATATTTTTACTTCACCGTTATCTGCATCCAAGTTTATGATACTAGCATCAAATACACTGGCAGAATTGTGGCTAATGGCTTCAAATGCCAGTAACCAATAATAAGAAGTATGATTTTCTGACATAGAACATGACAGTATGGGCTGTTACCTGCTATACGTGGAAATTATTGTTTCTTTCAAATCATTTAAACTGTGTGAAATTATTTTTTTACTCACTTTATCACCTGCAAATGTTATAATTACATCAACACTGAATTTTCACTACATATTATAACTTTTAATCCTATGAAGTTGCTGGTTGATGATTTGTGATAAAACTTGACAGTAAACTAAACGTTTTGTGACTTAATTGCAATTATTTTTAACAGTGATGTAACATGTTACATGTCATTTACAAGCTACCCAATTCTAATTATATGTAATATTCCATCAGTTCAGAAATTCTTTGGAATGCATTACGATTGCTAATAGGTATATGAGGATGGTTATTTATTGTCTACAAATGATGACTAATCTAAATACATAATTAAAAATATTGCTGTCTCGCTCACCCATTATCACAGGGACAGCAATATGCTTGGTATGTTGCAATTAATGAGTCAATACTTAGTAACAAGAGCTTAGGTTTTCAGAACGAGTAATTAATTAAAGAATGCAACTTACCTTATTTATATCACTTTTATTTTAAAAATTAAAAATCAGAAAGAAAGTTACTCCTTAGCCTCATTGACTGGTGTTATGAGAACTTTAGTATCAATAAGCTACATACCTATATGGTTTAAATATACCAAATACTACTTTACAATACCTACTATAACTACTACTATACATTTAATGTTAATACTATACAAACCAATAAGATACGACACCGCACACATCCACCATTGTATAAAATGCTAATTTTGCAGGGCATCAGGGAAGGTGGTGAATTTTGATTGGTCTGTTCAAATTCAACCCGTGAATAGACCAATCAAAATGTCAGGAGCGGTCTTATGCAGCGGCAATGCATATGCTAGGCAAGCGGAGGTGCACACTATGCAGCATCTCTGGTTTATTGGTCTGTGATTGCTATTTATTCTGTTGTATATTGCAAATTAACCAAATTTGACAATTCTAAAAAGATTGCTGCTTCTCTTAAACATTTATTTCTACCATCAGAAGAATAGTACTAAATACAATTAGTCTAGTCTTAGTTAGTGTAAAAACTGAATAAAAAAATAGTTTTTATATTGGTATTGTTTGAAATGGAACGCAACCCTTAGTGACATTTGACTTTAGTAATTGTGGCAACCCTTTGTACTAGTTTTTTTATTATTCTCTCTCCTGCCAAAATTGTACCGGTTGTGTCAACTATTTTCTTACATTATACTTAATTATTCACATCGTAAATACATATTTTATTCAACGAGATATTTCCTTCAGGTATAACTGGTAAATTGTAGCTGTAAGAAAATAAAAATTGTAAATATGTAGGTAGGAAGGTACCTACCATCATATACATCATAATTTACATACATAGGTATTTGAATGCACTTAATTACCTACTATCTCTCTTTGATAGCATATTATTTATGCACTTGCTCTCATTTGATGACATCAATGAGAATTGTTATTCTGCGAACAATATTTCAATAACCATAACCTCAAAACTGAGTGTTTCATTTGCAAAATCAAATATTCCAAATAGTTTGTGTATCATGGAATTATGACAGTTATTATATATTATAGGGTGCCGAAAGGGCCAATGGGACATAATGTGATATTAAACCGATATTGGCCCAAAAACAAATCAAGCAAAGTCAAGATTAAAAAAATATAGTCCTTGAACCTTGTGAATGTAACATAACCTTATACTTATTTACTGTGAAAATAAGCACTAATAATACCGCGATGTCCTCAACCAAAGCCGGTTTGTCTACACCCGATAATGCCAGTGTATTTATTTTTACCCGTTACGCACACGCAGCTGTCTGGATCGGCTCAGCCCGGCCACCAAGGAAAAATCACTAATTCCAACAACCTATAAACATGTTACAATCTATTCACAACGTTTATGGACAGAGAATAGACCCGGTTCGCTATATTTGGAACCCGTCTCGTGGGTCGAAGAGAAATTGACTGCCCCCGATCGCTATAGCTGGAAACAAGCCGAGCCGAACTAAAACCAGCTCGTATCTGGGCACTAATGCTGATAAAACATAATAAACTCACCTCTGTCGCTCTAGGGAGTGTACACGACGAGAATTCAGCAGTCTGCACACAACGGCGAGTGCTACTCAGGGCGTGCAATACAACCACTCAATTCACAGCCGGTTTGGAATATTCACAAATCAACAGTCGTGCACTTGTAATGAACAGAAAATACACAGATTACACTAACTTAAATCTATGATTTCCACGATAAAATGATTCGGTTGAACTAAAACGAAAAACGCGCCAACTGTCAAACTAAAAAACTACAAGCACCGACACGCCGCGCGTCCGCGCGATCCGAGCCCGCTCTACTGACTGGAAGAGAGCAGCAGCATACACGATCGGACTTCACTTCACGATATCCATGCGCCCCATACACTACGCGACAGACGGCTAAATGCTACATGCGTCTGGTGCAAATTAATTTATACTTATATGAATAGAGTAGCTGTGCGCTATCACATAATTGATAAAATATTACACTAACGTCAACGTTATCTATAATACGATGCGACAAAATGAGATAACCATTCGAACGTGAATTCTGGGGATAAAGTAATGCGGCCACGGTGAAAAGATCTCAGCTCACTACGAAAATATGTACAAGCTAACACTCATCTATATCCGTACGGGATAGACGTTGGCCAGACGCGCATGCGTCAGTCGTGCTATGGTGGGTTCGAAACTTCGAACTTCGACGTCAGTGAATGACAAGCCTTCCTTTTGTATTGGTTACCCAAGTGCTAAGCGGTACCATACACTTTTACATTTATCAGGTTGCTTATTATACATTACCGTAAAGTATCAGGCATGTAGGTACCTACATAAGTATCATCATGTCGTGCGTGGCATGACTTACAACTTGGTTACTACGTAAACGTAGCATGCCTAACAAATGCTCGAAGCCAATATAACATAATCAATATTTTAATTTTTACTTTTTTACAGGTTCTTACTCACTTAGCTTTTTTAATTGGTAGCTTGAACACGATCAACGATTCATGTCTGAACAAACCTTTATAATTAACCGTTAAACTAAGGCTCGCCATACATGAGGTAAGTACCGATTTTGTTTTCAATAAATTAGTTTGTGATCGTTTTGTGAAGTTGTGAAAAGCTGTTGGAAAATAGTAAAAATAAGAAACATTTCTTTATTAATATTACGAGCATTTAAAAAAAAGCAAAATCGGTCCAGCCATTCTCGAGCAATCGGGGCACAGCTAGTTATTTATATATATAGACGGAGAGATAGAAGATAATTATGTGTTATACCCTTGTGCATTTTATCAAGAGCTAGAAATAACAATTTAAGTTTTTATAGTATATAACAAGTTACAAACAAAGATAAGTAATTATTACCTTCAAATTACCAGATATCTAACAAATGATTAATTTAAAAATATACAATTTAGGTAAAATCTAAGGGAACCGCAATTTTCAGATGCATGAATAAAACTATTTTCCAATGTAAAGATTTAGATATTGTGTATAATAAATCTGTCCATGTGTTTGTAATGTTCAAACATGTTAATCTAGACTCTCGTTCGTGCCTGGATAATTAAAACATTACCTACTTACTTACATTCGCGATAAAATATTATAGATAAAAAAGTTTATAAAGAAATTTGCCCAAGGGCATAAAATGTTTCATGAAAACAAAATAACTATTTTACTCTTATGTACTTTTGAACATATAAAAAATGATGCTATTTATTCCGTGGCTAATGAGGCTAATATGGCGATTTTTTCACTCTACATTCAGATTTTCGTAAATCGAGTAAGACTACTTTCCTAGATATTATGAAGTACACAACTACTACTATCAATATATTATCTGGGTTTTAGTAGGATATCAAGAAAACAACATTATCCTTGATATAAAAAATTTAATTGAATAGTATTTTAAAATAAAACAGTTAGAAAAGTAAATAAAATAAACATTCAGACCACAATATATTAAAGAAAAATGATGGATACGCTGTACTGAAGAAATGAACTTCGGCCCTGTGCAAAATTGCGCAAAAGTTTTTCGTATTCCTCTATTTATTTTATAAAGGAGATAAAACGTTTATTCTAAAAATCATCCCTTATTTGTGCAGCGTTTGTGTAGTTGCGAATCGATATTCCCTTTATATCTTTTCATTATGTAATTACATAGACATATTAATATGTAACAGGTACATGTTTTTAGACGAATAATAGTAATTTTCATTAAGGTCAAGATTAAATAATGATACCTAGTACAAGTGTAGAGATCGTTGTGGTAGGTTTTTTAATTAGATCCTAAGGCGGATTCTAGGTATGGCGCGTTTTTAAGTGGGACTAGGTAAAAAGCGTGAGCGCTCTCGGGTGAAAAGTCAGATTTTATTACTTTTTTCTTTTTTCACAGTTTCCTACCAACTATTATGCTTATTTCCTTAAATAAAATAACATCACATAGTTTGTATGTGTTCATCCTAAGTCCTAACGTTTCCACTCCTTAAATGTGAAGTCCTTGAGATGAGATAATTAACACACTTATCTTACTCTTTATGTGCATGATGCTTAGGCTTACGTGCCATATGATGCGTCAAATTTATCTTGTCCAAATAAAGTATCTACATAAATTGTGTTAATTTAAGGCGCTCTTTAAATAGCATATTACATATTTCTTACGTTTCAAATGAAGGTATAATGTATAATAATACAAGTACTTATCTGCCGACATGAAAATTAAAGTGGATATCGAGAAGAAATAATTGGATAATATATTTTATTGTTTTATTTTAATGTTTTACTTATAGCAAGGTCTGCTATACTTTACTTCGTATATTTTTAAAGGATCTATAATGAAATTCTCTTTGTTAAACCAATGAAGGTTAATTTTATTACTATTTTGACAATAAACGTCTGCGCATTTGTGGGTGAAAACAACAAAGGTATCATGTTTTATGAGCAATGGACGATGGAAGACAATTGAACATTTCAAGGTTCCGTTGGATAGAAAACAGCAAGGCCTATAATGTTGATGTATCCGAAAATACTCGTTAAAACGACGGGTGATTATTTTAGTGTCTGAAACGGCGCACCAGTTCACAAGGAAGTTTCTTTTTCTTAATTTAAATTTTTTGTTGTCGGTAAGTATACAAAATTTAGTTTGAATGTTGATCACCAATAACATAAGGTTTTTAAAGAAGAAGATTCGAGTGCACATATTTCCAGCACACGAAAGGTAACTGAAATTTAATCGCCACGCGCTGTGTATTGTAAACTTTATCCAACGAAATGGGCGCACAACTAAAATAGCAATGTTCAAACAATACAAAGACTAAACAAAGCAGAGTCAATCTGTCTATCCAATGGTTTTATATGCCTCACTATATTTAGTTACTGATCAATGGCACCAGTTCACCTTACAGGTGTACAATTTCAGTTTGTGATTGAAATGTTCTTGAACTTTTTCCAATTTTTTTGAATGAATTGATTTTATTTCGGAAATAACAGAAGACAATAAATAAAAAAATAATCGTTATGCGAAGCTACGAATAGATTGAAAAATATCTGTTACAAATATCAAAATATGTTTCAAATATATTCCTATGTACTAAATCCGCTAGTCCAGGATATAGAAAAATACTTCTATGATAAAAATAAGGACGTGTGTTGTATCTTCTGACGCACGCTGGGTTTTGACGCACATTTTTGAATTGATACCCAGATAAAGATAAGTGTTGCCGCATTATTTTATCACAATTTGGTATGGTGCGATAATTATTATCTGTAGTGAACAAACTTGTTTTATATTTGTAGATAATCACTTATTTGCTTAATTATAACGAACTGCCGTATTTAAAAACCAAATCTTTGTAGGTACCTGATAGTATAGTACCTATACATACTATACTATACCAAACTTAGGTATACATAATATGGGTATTTATGTACTGCGATTATTTTGTTAGAGCTGTTTTGTATGTAGATACTGCCTGGAAATGTGGTTAGTAAAACGTTTTATATTTACTTGGTGAAATTGAACAATCAAAAATGTTTCTCTAAGTAGGTACCTACTGCAATCGTATATTGATATTGATTTTGTTGGTATAATCAAGCACTAAGATGTAGCTTTCAACATTATTTCACTGGCCCGCCCGGCGACGATGACGTCATAGCCGGCGCGCGCAGCCCACCCGATCGATCCACCAACCATTTTGCAGCGCTGCAGCGATATTCTCCATTAGACCGACGACTTCCATACCATTTTCTTTTAAGCCGCTTCAAGTGCTAAGCTCTCACGTTTTACAACAAAATCAGACCGTGGCAAAACGCTACAGGCACCCACAATGTACAATGAATATTCTTCTTTATTGTTACGATGTTTCGGTATTATTAGTACCTACTGTAGTACTGAACATTGAAAAAAATTGCAGCGCTTTTCAAGATTATTCAGTGTGTTTTTGCGGGTATATTCGTTTGTTTCTCGTTCTAATTAGCCCAAAATAGGATAAGTGAAAAAGTTATGAAATAATATATAATTAAGTTATTTGGTAAATTAGAAGCCGTAATTTTTTATATTTTTATTATTCGCATTTATTTTAAGCAGATACAGTATAAATAAAAAATATTAATTAACTTCAGGTCAAATTAAAGATATTATGTATACAGATACTTAGCAGTTGCTTTGGTGCTTATACTTACTGAGAATAAATTAGCGCATCTATCGTACTGAAAAATAATCCCACGTAAGTCTCCCAAATACTAACAACAAAAGGAATACTCGGGTCTTGTATATTAAATTTTCTATGTAATTTTAACTTGGGCATGTTAATTTATTAGTGGTAGGTTTATCCGATTTTCGCCTATACTCATGACATGTAAATTGTGTATGGTTTGTTTATTTCTATAGAAATAAGAAATAAATTTTATTATTTTAACTGTATTTCTGGTACTGTATATAAATAAATATTCAGAAAAAACACACAATATGTTGTGTATCGCGTAATTCATGTCGCTCACCTTGGCCAGATCTTTATTCCGCGTTGCAACGTGAATAGGCCAAATAAAGCTCCGGTTGAAAACTTGAAAGTTGCCATATTGTAGACAACTAGTATGGAATACTGTGGTAGACAACACACTAATTTTTGAGTCATTTCATATAATAATGGATAAGAACAAGAACTTTATACATAACACCAAGCTTCTTGGATAAGAATTATGATATGAGTAAGTCAAGAACTTTATACATCTAAGCTTCTTGGTTTAAGTACTTGAGGTGAAGGCGCCTGTCTAGCCCGCGAAATTCAAAATTTTCGAGTATTTTTATAGTTTATCCAAAATCTGAAAACATTTAAGACAACATTTTGTGATTTGCGACAAACACAGTATGCAGTGCGTTTATTAAAACATTTATTTTACTCTAAATATTATCACGGTGGATATGATACTAGTAAATCACTAAATATACAAAAATTGCCAGATTATCTGGATAGCTGTCGTTCTTGAAATGTTTTAGAGTAAGTTGGATATATTAATAAATGCACTGCACACGGTCTTTGTCGCGAATTACAAAATGTGCTTTTTATTATTGTCAGATTTTGAAAAAAATCTAAAAAACCTCAAAAAATTTGTACTTCGCGGGCTAGATGGGCGCTTTAGCCTTAAATTAAATTTAAATGCATATAGTTTAATTTTATATATTATTTTACGAAACATGAGAAACAAAATGATTTCGTTTCACGCGTTGTCAATCCAATATGGCTTTCTTCCGTTCTAACTTCTAAGTTTCAACGTTTTTGGATCATTCAGCATTGATCTTCCGGAACAACATCCACAGAAAACACAGTAAAACGGTCCTTTGAATGCTGAAAACAACTTGGGGGCTGGAAAGTGGTACGGAGCGGAGCTGATCGTTTACTGGTTCTAAAACATAGGTGCTTACTTACCTATCTAAAAGTTAGATAGGTACCTAGGTAGAAATCACACACGTTCTATGTACCTAAACATTAATATGCTCGAATAAATAAATATAAATAATATCTATCAAATATTTTATGTTAACGATTTATATGCAATAAAGAGTTATTAATTAAGTAAGTATCTATTTATCTTTTAATTAACCCGCGGCCGGAAACGACTTCTCTCAAAAAAATAATGGCTTCCATCATCTAATAGTCGATGATTTTGCAAACAAGCAAGAATAATAATTAGGGAGACACTTAGACGGTATTAGGTAGGTACACTACGAAATATACTCACACAAATCATACCTATTGTTGTTTCTATTTTATAACAGCAAAAAGTTGGGAAATCATCATTTTTTTGTTAATGTTTCATGCAGCGCAAATATGCTTAGTTGCCTATAATAGTTGCGACATCACACAAACATTTAAAAGGACTTTTTTGAAACTAGATTGAGTACGGTATTCTCAAACTGTCAATACTCGTAGACAGATCACTTGGAGAATTAATATCTTGCGCGCAAGATTAATCTAAATATATTTAACTCAAAGGTGACTGACTGACATAGTGATCTATCAACGCACAGCCCAAACCACTGGACAGATCGGGCTGAAATTTGGCATGCAAGTAGATGTTATAACGTAGGCATCCGCTAAAAAAGGATTTTGATTAATTCTACCCTCAAGGGGTTAAACTAGGAGATGAAAGTTTGTATGAAACTTTGTCACTTCAATTCCACGCGGACGAAGTCGCGGGCACAGCTAGTGTAAGATAAAAGTCTATACGCCACGGGAATGTCTGCCAAGTCCATCCCAGCCCAGACTATAATAGCTGTTGACCTTAATTGTACAGCTTCCAGTGTCTACAGCGCACGCTTTACTATTACGGACCGGACACCGAAGCTGCCATTTATAATGCTATCAAAATTTTCCAAGATGATCCTAAAAACAAAAAGTCCGTCCCCTCCACGCTCCCACTTCGCCGTTATTGTTTGACGTTGTATTGATTTACAACTCAAACGCTCGCCTATATTTCGGTTCTCCGTAAGTCATCATTCGGTTTTTACGACCAGCCACGATTTGTTTATGTCGTGCGTACACTTGGGTTAATTTGGATGGAATATTTTCCGTTGCGCTACGTTGCTATGCGGTGGGTGTGAGGCGCGTTTAGTGCACGGCGTAAAAACCTATATCCGGTAGTGATTGTACCGCGGGTTGTGTGTTTAGGTCTGTTTAGATATCAGAAGTATCAACTCTGTTATCTACGCCGTCAGCGGTATGGTAAATATCGTTATTTATCTAGCCTGCCTCTCTTTATTTATATATTACTTACCTACTTAACTTGGGTTAAAATCAAAAGATCACAGAGGTTTTGTCTTTTTGGACATGGTCATGGGATGTCTTATTTTATCGTTACAATGTCATCTCATTGAGAGATGCAAACAATTTCGCAAATAATAGGATTGGAGACAATATAAATGATTGAGAGTGATTTAATTTAATTTTCAAACTGTAACAGCGTTTCAATGTTTGAATGATTCTTATAATACTTTTTAAGAAATGGGAGATTGTGGAATTTGTGGACCTTATGAAATTACTCGGACATTAAAGTGTATTAACAATATTTAAAAAAAAATATATTTACTGCGTACGGGCCTTGGCGGATTTCACATCTTTCCAAAAATTGCATACTACAACTTTCTTCACAATATTTTCCTTCACCGTAAGTAAATGATAATCATAATTGAAACTGTGATAAATATAATCAAATAAAAACACTGTTAGATTACGCAGAAACTCATTTGAATCACTTACCAAAAGACGCAAGGTTCACAGATTGGTGGGATATCACACATTTGACGGAACACGATTGATAGTGGCCGCTCCGACCTCGGGCTAAACAAACCGGCGTATATTTGTCACTTTTTGTCAAGTAATGGTAGGTCGGGAGTGACAGAGATGGATCTACGTCTATTTTTAGGGGTTTAACTTGGAAAAGAAACAACTGGAATTAGAAAATGTTTTTAATACTTAGTCCTATTATTCATCAGATTAGGTAAGTATCATCAGATTAGGGAATCAAAGTATAATCAGCTCCCGAGTTTAGGTCCAATTAGTCATATTACGATCCGTGGTGCCTTACAACTGGTCTTCAATCAGCTGTAACAGTCTTGTTTCTATGGCAATTAGCCCATACCAGCTACATATATTTTTTCTCCCGCTTTGCACCGGAGGGAAGTGGAAATATTTTCTTCCAACTCCTCCTATTATTTCTTTCGATTAAATTCGTGCGGGTTCCAAGACAATTTAACTTTTCCCCGGGACTCGTCGAGGGTCAAACCTCGACGTCATTATTGGTCACCATTGTCGATCCTGGCTTACAGGAGATACAGTGGTGGGAGCGTGTGGCGGGAATAGTCCCATAAAAAAAAAAAGATTAGGTAACCTGCCTACTTTTGATTAAGATTCCGTTACTTAATTAATCAAAAATGTTATTCTCAAGTGAATGTTAGGTAAAAATTAAACTCAGGAGATAAGGTTCAGTGTGGCGAGGCCATGACAATACTACGTCACCGATGACGTCACAGTACATGTGGGACGGTCATAAAATTGACGAAAGTATAATTGCAATATTAATAACAGTCGTTAATTTATGAGCCGTATAACCTCTAAAACTATTCTGGACCGAATTAATAAGATCAAAAATTAATGGTTTAAAAACAAGCTTTTAAAAAGTTTCGTTTACCAATACATATTTTTTAGTTTTCGTGTTGATCCGCCATATTGAAATTATAATGACGTTACATAGCGAAGCATGCATTGTCATCCAAAATAAGTGTGTATCTGTATACTAAATTTCAGCTCAATCAGTTAAAGATAAGATAACTACTTTAAAATTCAGTTGCAAAATTCCACCCGGACAAACATACCTACATTGCAATTTGCAAGTTAAATATAATCTTTTTAAAATAGTACTTAGTACTTTTAACGCAATGGCCACTAACCATCTGGTAGTTAGTGGTACCACAGATATCTGAACAAGCCGGTATAAAGGCCCATCTTAATAAATCGATCTCAAGTTTGGAAGCGATCTTGAGTACGCTTTTGACATGCAATTTTGTACTGGTATGGGTATGACATCGAAATGTCATCGAAATGTCATTTTTGGTTTGGAAGACATTTTGTAAAGGAAAGTAGGTAAGTACTCGCTACACAATAATTTTATTAGTTTAGGGTAAGCTTTATAACAATAATAAACATATGGATATGACATTAATACTTTCGACACAGTACCTATCAACACTGAATAGACCCAACGAGAGTTTATCAAACGTACGTAACATTAACGACGTATTTTAATCATACGAAGCGAATTCGTGAAGGTCTTTCCACACCAATAGACAAATACCTACCTTCAGCTGTCTGCACAAGGTATAAAATGTCGTCACAAACGATCTATTAATCCAGGATCGTCACAACTATGCCGACATTAAATTGTTTTGGAAAAAGCAATTTTAAAGGAATTTTAATAAGGTCGCAAGTAGGCCTGGCACTTAGCTACTTTGACAGCAAACACGATTCGTTACTCAGGGAACAGTCTCAGGGCCGCGGATTAAGTTGGTATAATAATGTAGATGTAATGAATAAAAATTCCGGCTTAGTGGAAATGAAGTTTACTTTTTATCACTGGATTAGGCGACTTGAAAATAAAGTTTGAGTTTTATTGGAGACCTCTTCACTGGTAACCGTCTAGGTTTTTTTCCCCTTAAATATTGAGATCTAAAGAATTCATATACCTCTAGCTATACTAGGTGAAACAAAAAGGGTATACTTACAATTTTTTTGCAATTTTACTTTGTAAATCCAAAACTATCGGCTTTGTAGGACAGTTGAAGTACTAAAGGTTTTGTAGACTTATGACATCTGTCAACAGCTGTATCCCTGTAACACCTTTTGTTTTTCAAGTTTCCTCCAAAGCTGATAGTTTTAGAATTACAAAGTTAAGTTTTATAAAAAAAGTATACCCTTTCTGTTTCAACCAGCACTTACAGAAACGATGTGGCGGACTAAACGGATTATATTGGGTTCCGTAGGTAGTTTAAACAAGCGATCAAACTTTTAGGTACTTTAAATACCTTTTGATTTCATTAAATCATGAAATGTTTTACAGCCAGTAAAAAACACACTCTGGGACATTTCAAAAACCAAGCTACTTTTGATGTTGATTGTACATACCTACCTGCTCCAAAAACATTTTCACCTAGATCCAGGACATGAGCTCCATGCTAAATTGGTTGCATAATAGAACACTCACAACTAAATAAATATCGCCAGACGAACACACCAACTGTATGGTCCCAAATTAAGAAATGTTTGGAGTATGGGTACCGTACAATGGATTGGGGCGATCCCAGTGACACATTGACCAGGGCAAATTACGAAAAGGCCATTTCCGAAATTTACCCTGGCGGGAATCGAACCCGCAACCACCCGGTGCAGTGAGCTGAGCGGCCTACGCTCGAACCACTGCGCCAAGCGGTCGTCTAGTAAGTAAATAAAAGTATTTACCTCAACAGCTTCGTCAGACAAGTGTGCAGAGCTGCTTCACCGGGAACCGCTTGTCGCTCCGCTGTCTCCGCATCCCACAGGTCGCACCCCCACACAGCGTCCCCACCAGCAACCTGACCTTCACCCTGCCCCCTTCTATTACGAGCACAGCCCCACGCCCTTAGCTTACAACCCGACACATTATGACAAAAAACTAAGGCAAGTCCTTATAAGCACCCAAAAGTCCTATTGGTTAGGCGATAAAGTCTGACCGAATTTAGGCGTTCGTTCAAAATTTGGCTTTATTTATTTTTTAATAATTAAAAGCTGTTCAGCTCCCGTGCTATTATCTACACCCGTGGTTTATGTGTGTTTTAATTCGCGGCGAAGCACGCGTTGTGTACCCGTCTCGCTCCATATAAGGCGGTTTATTGGGAGGGGTGCAGTCGGTCTCTTTCACTCTGCTCGCACATTAACCTGGAACAAGCGAGAGTCTGATTAGTCCGCGGGCTCGCAGAGAGGACTCGGTGGTTTGATCACTGTCAAATGACCTAAATAGCTGCGTTGTTTGTGGCGAGTGTTTTCAGTTCGAGATGAAAAGTAAAAGCGGTGTTTTTATACAAAATATCCCTTCTGTAAATCGTAAAGTTGCATATGCAATAGCAGGGCAGATCCAGGCATAACTGGACGATGTATATATAATACTATGCTAAAAAATACTAGTATTTTTATACAATACATATATTATTATACAAACTTAATAACTTATTAGTTACTTTTGTTTTTTTTCCTATAATTTTTGCTTTAATATTAGTTGGTAGATTTTTATAAAATTAGTTAAAACCTGTTCTACATTCTCAGAATATAATTTACGCATTTTGAAAAGCGTGTAAATCCTGGCGTAGCTGCTACGCGGCCTGCGCGTAGACACGTAGTCCCGTAGTCGTACTTGCGTAGCACATTTTCATGCCAGGCATCCATCAGCTTTTTAGGTCAAATTGACGATGAAATTGGGGTACTTTGTCTGTCTTAAAATATACCTTAAAAAAGTGAGCCAAAACGTAGGAATACCTATTACAGTATTTTTCTAGCTTATTTAAGATCTTATAAGTTAAATGAAGCGTTTTTTTCATAATGATTATAAAAATACTATCATATTTTTTTCTGCCCTCAGTTGTAAATTTAGTATTTTGTAAATTCCCGTTATTTTATTTTATTGATGAGTTATTCATAGCCATTTTAAATGCCTTCCGTGAACTCACTATCTATATATAAGTATATAACTCAAAGGTGACTGTCTGACTGACTGACATAGTCATCTATCAACGCACAGCCCAAACCACTGGACGGATCGGGCTGAAATTTGGCATGCAGGTAGATGTTATGACGTAGGCATCCGCTAAGAAAGGATTTTGATTAATTCCACCCCCAAGGGGATGAAAGTTTGTATGAAACTTTGTCAATTAAATTCCACGCGGACGAAGTCGCGGGCACAGCTAGTTTTATATAATCCCCTAGTGTACAAGTGTCTCTAAATTTGAGAGTAATCAGATCAACACGCATATTAATTTCTTCCCTTAATCTTCACTATATTCGTGTTGATAATGTTCATCAAACACATGCTTTACCGTATAAAATAATGAGGCCACAGTTTTTATTCAAGAACATTAAAAAAGTATTAAAAAATACTTTAAAAAAGTGGTCGAAGCATCTACATCAGTGGTGTTGAGAACTTCTCTAAACGGTCAAGTGCCAGATTTTTTTTTTATTGTTTGAGGATGTTTTTCGAACACATACAGAAAGACATAGTGTTGTACAGATACATTAGGCGTTGGAGATTTATCACCAGCCCTCCAAATACTGGCTTACTGTGTAGACAATGACCACCGATGTATCAACCAAAAATATTATATTTAACTACACTTTTATAATAAACTTAAATACCGCGATTTAGGGTGACGAACCATTGACGACGTCACATTTTAAAAACGAACTTTATTTTACATAAGGTGTCTATGAAAAGCTATATTTTAATTTATTTAATGTACCATGGTCTATGAGGCAATACGGACGATAGAATGTATCATTCGTTTTGATTTTTTGTAAGTTATTGTCGCCACATGAATGCCATCTATTATGATCTATAAGAACTAATCTTCTATTATAAAAATTAATGATTGTCTGTAAGTCATTTATAGAATCGTAAACTATGCATTTGATCATGTCATGATCTTCAGCAAAGTGTTGTGCATGAGCCCACTAAGGTTTCTGAGTTGGTACGACCGATATTTGACAGATGCGTAGCAACGCGCGCAGGGTACAGCTAGTAAGTCATAAAATTCTTGATCAAATCTTTGTTTTTTCATGTAAAGTTATGCCAACAATTTCGAAAAAGCAGAAAATGAATCACATTTCTTGAAATAACAATTATGCCATGATGCCATGAACTCTATTTTCAGATTACTCTTTATTTCATCGTTTATTTTACATTTTATTAGTTGAAATCTATTAGTAGTAGTTGTTATTTTATTTTATATTTTTTTGTCACCAGCCTGTCATAAATATTGGTAATTGAAATTGAGACAACGTAATAATTAAGACAGTACTACTTATCAGAGTACATTAAGTGCGATAAACAGCGGCATCTGGCGTATAGTTAGTGAGTCACAATTAAACAAAAATAATGTAGGTAGTTTTACATTTCATCTTCCCGTATATACATGATCATATTTATCGTACTTTATCAATAAAGTATACTTATTTTGAACGTATGAAATAAAATATATTTGATTTACTTTTGATCTATAATAATATATCAAAAGTAAATCAAATATTAATAATTTTGATCTATCTATTTCAAACATCGTGTCAAAATCACGGCACGTATTTCAATAAGAATCGAATAAATATATTATAATAATAATATCAAAACATAAAACATAATCGGCACCATTCCTCATTTTATTGTATTCGGTTTTTGTGTAAATTCGGTTAGTTCGAGCTGGCTACAATGCCGAAGGTTCCGTACCTGATTTAGTATTAAATATATGAACCTACTGATTATATTCTTTGAATTTATTTGTTACTAGTGTGTACGGTTGGTATAGACTTCGCGTATGTGGACTTTTGAGCATCTACTTATGTGACTTTTAATAACCTTGACTCGGTAAAAGCGCCTTCGTATATCTGAGTGGTTCCGGATTCTATCACCATCCTGGCTATTAAATTATTGACGCGAGTTCACTCCTAATACTTAGAGGGGCTGAAAAGACTAGGTACTAGTGAAGTGAAAATTATCATAATCTTAAAAAGAAATACAGAAAATGAATGGCCACCTCTGCCTAAATTATAGGTCTCCAAAATGTTTGTACCCCGGTAAGTGAAAGTCTACAAGAGCACCACGCCTACCGCTACCTATATGGTCCATGTAAACAAGTCCAAGGATCCCTAAAAGCAAACTTTCAGAATTGATAGAACCTTTCTTTCCAACAAAGCGACATATTATATTGAGCAAAGGATTTCTCCATGGGAATCTTAGGTCATTGGTTAAGCCCAGGGGGTGGGTGGTGGGGAGGTAGGGGGGTGGGTCAAGGCCGAGCCGCCGCCTCGGTGCCGCCTGTAATGTCACACGATACGTCGAGTGCCGAGTGCCGAGTGCCGAGTGCCGAGTCTGTTTTCGTCAACACTGGGATTGCCAATTGTTTGGGGGAAGTAGGATAAAATGTGGGAGGAAAAATCGTTATTCTTTTCCTATTTACATTGAATATTTTAACAATAACATTTGCAATGTAAAAGACATCGACTCAAAGTGGTATAATCTTGTCAATGAATTTGGCCTCATGCACACGGCAAAGTGCAACACGTTTTTAGAGAAAAACTTGATTTTAATAAAAATGGCGTTCTTCCCCAACCCCAACATATAATATAGGTACAAATGAATCAAATTGAAGTGTCTGTTTGTTATGTTAAAATAACTGCTATTTACTAAATGCATTTAAAAGTATATATTGAGGTACTTGAAAAAAAAACAATTTTTAATATTTTTTGTCTGTTAGTTCCCGCTAATCTCCGAAACGGCTGGACCGATTTTGATGGGACTTCTACTGGCAGATAGCTGATGTTATAAGGAGTTACGAAGGCCACTTTTATTTAACAAGTACCTTGCGGGCGGAACAACGGCGAAAATCTAGTACTTATTAAATAATTATCATAAAAATTAAACACAAACTTTCTATACCTAAATGACAACAGAATTAAATGTGACACGTTTAAAAGTATTTTAACCCCCGACGTAAAAAGAGGGGAGTTATAAGTTTAACATGTGTATCTGTGTCTGTGGCATCGTAGCGCCCAAGCGGTTGAACCGATTTTAATTTTGTTTGTTTTTTATAGACAGGTATTCTGATCGAGAGTGTTCTTAGCTATGTTCCATGAAAATCGTTTCAGCCGTTTGAAAATTATCAGCTCTTTTGTAGTTTAAAAAGGAGTTGCATCGGGGGATTTTTAGAATTTTCAATTTAGAGTTATTCTGTGTTGCATTACATTACATTACCACCATTAAAATATAATGGCAAAACAGTTTAGTCAGGTTCAGTTTGTACAAGAGTTAAACCGCACCATTAGTTACCGAAAATATCCACGTATACACCAAGTTCATGGTAATGTCCGGGTCCTGTTTGTCAATACTGGCAATGTTTCATAAGTTTTGGGGCAAATTGTTATTGTTCTGCATGGTATCGGATTCCGTGATGATATATTACGCAAGTATGTAAGACACAGATGTTGCTGTACCGGCTAGATAGGATATTGAAGTTAGCATTTTTTATGTATCTAACAATATCGGCAAACCAGCGTGTAAGTCGGCCTATAGATGCCTATAGACCTGAAAAAGAGTGGGATAGAGGGATGGAGGGGGTTCGGCTTCCGGTTCTCTCACTCATCTTCCAAAACAAAACTGTAGGTAATGGAAACTTTACGCCAATCTTCTTTTAGAGGATGTTACTACTCCGGCTGACCCACCCCGATTAGAACTGTAGACATTGACTACAGCTTGTTTACATAGACCTTGTATTGCGCCAATTAGTGGGGCTACTGGTACTGGTACCAAACAGTAGACTTAGATCGTAATTATTGGATAAGTCATCCTAGTCCAGATCGAGATATGCCCAACTTATCCATGTTTCAGACTGTGACCCCTCCTACTTAAAAATATATAATTTAGCCCCTTTGACGTCCCACTCCTGGGCACGGGCCTCCCCTCAACACGAGGGGGGTTCAGGCCATAATCCACCACGTTGGCCCAGTACGGGTTGGCGGATTTCACATGTCTTTCGAAAATTGGTTAGATCTTCTAAGACATGCAGGTTTCCTCACGACGTTTTCCTTCGCCGTAAGCAAGTATAATTGGGAAAATATAAAATTATGCTTTTAAAGGTATATAGTAACTTCCATAACATCAGCCTCTAACCTGTTAGGTAGTCAAGTCAATAGTCCAATAAATTAAGGGGGGATCCCAAACTCTAGTTAACATTGTTTGTCTTTGCCTGTTCCCACCCACCCCCTAATAGTAGGTATTATTCAAGGTAACATTTCAAGACCTATATAGGAGAGTGTATTATTTAATTACTAAAATAGAAAATTTAGAAAACCCCCGATGCGACTTTTAATCGATTTTAAACTACAAAAGAGCTGATAATTTTCAAACGGCTGAACCGATTTTCATGAAACATAGCTCAGAACACTCTAGATCAGAATACTATCTAACAAAAATAAAACAATCGGTTTATCCGCTTGGACGCTACGATGCCACAGACAGGCACACAAATACACATGATAAACTTATAACACCTCTCTTTTTTGTCGGGGGTTAAAAATACACTCGCGACCACAAGTGCTGTTCCAATTTCGAGTTATAATTCGAATTATTTTACGCGGAACCCTAATTGTTTTTCTAAAATTAAAATAGCCTAAGTTACTCCTTATAACATCAGCTATCTGCCAGTGAAAGTCCCGTCAAAATCGGTCCAGCCGTTTCGGAGATTACCCGGAACAAACACACAGACAGACAGACAGACAGACAGACAAAAAAAAATTAAATCGCGTTTTTGCTATAGGTGTCGTATGTACTTTCATATGCACTTAGTGAAAAGTTGTTATTTTGATATTACAAACAGACACTCCAATTTTATTTATTTGTATAGATTGTAAGGCAGTTAGCTCACTCCAATGGGAACAGTGACGCACAAAATATACAACCTTTTGCATTTTTTTTTGTTTTGTACAAAGTTTTGAGCCCTTGTCTGTCAAGTATTGGGTTAAACGGTTAAACCGACTTATTATTCGGTACATACGTAGGATGAATTTAGTACGCAAAATGATATCTAGAAACCTGCCTATGTTAAAACTTTATTTTCACAGAACTCAGTAAAATAATGACATAAGGAAAATGAGGGAGAAACGGAGTGAAAAACTTTGCGAGAGTGAGGAAGACGAGTTACCAAGGTCATATATATACTCTAACGGTACAGAAATATTTAAGGTGAAGGCGCCTGTCTAGCCCGCGAAGTTCAAATTTTTTGAGTTCTTTTAGAAAATTTTCAAAATCTGACAATAATAAAAGACAAATTTTGTAATTCGCGAAAAAGACCGTGTGCAGTGCATTTATTAATACATTTATTTTACTCAAAATATTATCACGGTGGATATGATACTAGTAAATCACTAAATATACAAAAATTGCCAGATTATCTGGATAGCTGTCGTCCTTGAAATATTTTAGAGTAAGTTGGATATATTAATAAATGCACTGCACACGGTCTTTTTCGCGAATTACAACATTTGTCTTTTATTATTGTCATATTTTGAAAAATTTCTAAAAGAACTCAAAAAATTTGAACTTCGCGGGCTAGATGGGCGCTTTAGCCTTAACTATAAACCATTATGACCTCACTTTTCAATAGCTACTTGAAGTCACTTTTTACGAAATCTACAGAAGTTTGACCGACCCCTACGGATAATTTGTACCAACCTATCGCTGTCTAGATCTAAAAATAAACATTGTGCGCCCAGCGGGCCATTTGTCGCGTCTTTCTTCACGTCTCCACTTGTAACCCAGTTACCAGCCTCGTTACACAGAGTAGCTTTTAGCAGTAAATGCATCTCGACAGGACGCCGCGACATCTAGCGGCGGGATGACGTAATGCGGTGCAGGTTCCTTGAGCTCCGAGCATTCACCAAAGGAGATGGCAACACAAAAATCCACTACCATGTTTTTATTCCGCTTTTCGCGAGGGGGGCGGTAAATCACACACGCGTATTACTGATGACAATCCTGAGCCGAAACAGGACGAAACAACGAATTTTTTTCCGGTTTTTATGATATTCTTCTGTGATTATTTCTTGTTTCGTGTTTCGGCTCAAGTCTGATACCGACGCTATAAGAGGAAACTTGCCCCCATAACATAATTCTTATAAAATTACTAGCTAACCCGGCAAACGTTGTTCTGCCATATAAAAACGATTTATAGGTATAAAATACTCAGACCTATCGAATATACCTACACAAAAAAAAACATAAAAATCGGTCAAGCCGTTTTGGTGGAGTTTCGTTACCAACACTGTGACACGATAACTTTATATATACAAACCTGTTATCCTAGAGGTCCACTGAAATAATTTTCGCGACCCCGTTTAAATCCCGATTTAAATACTTATAATATGAATACTTATATCTACCTCCGAACGTGGTATCCGCCGGGAAAGAGGGCTGCTATCACTTTATTTGACCCAGGACTGAGCCTTGAAGGTCAATAAGTAAGCCACAGTTACCGTTACCGATAGATGCTTGCAATACCAAAGGCTTTGCTCGCACGCATTGTGCAGACACGAAGGGGAGTGATACATAGGGCGGAGAAGGGAAAGTGGAGTGAGCTTCCGGCTCTCCCACCTATAGTACGAAACGCAACTATAATAGGCGATCTTCTGTGAGAGGTTCCACTCCACCATAATAGTTTATTTCATTAGAAACCACAACTTTCTAGATTAATAATCGATAGAATTTCAAATTGCATCGGAACGTTTCCTTAATTGTTTATTTACGATGTGTATCATATCACCATCGCATTAGCACAATTCTGCACCATTAAACATGGCTATTAGTGGCTAGTGCCCGCCGATGTGGCGCCTACCACGTATCTAATAAAATATATAATGAACTAATAGATAATCGCTACGAAACTGGTCATAAGTAATTTGCAAAAGAAGTCTGCGTGACCCACAGACTTCTAAATACTAGCAGTTAGCAGACGACGCATATTTGCTGAATATTTCGAAGCAATTTTGCACATTAGGTAATGGTATTTTAACAGGGCCGGACTGAACCACCGTACTTCATTAAGCCGCCTAGCTGAAGCCCACGACTTGCCTGATGTTCAGCAGTTATCGCAGCCTATAGATGCTTGAAAAAGGTCTTTGGCGTGACCGTCCGTGCCCACCAATAGGATCGCTTCATTACCTGAAAATTTGAGCTGAGGTGAGGAAATGAAGCGATCTGTTGGTCGAAGCGGGCGGGCCCACTTCATAGCACAGACGGTCATTCTCAGAACGAATCACGAACAGAACTAAGATTACTAACATTTTTGCTCTGATTTTGAGGTGTTATTCAGTGAATAGGTATTCGTTGTTTTGGTAGACTAGGTCATGAATTTAATAGCTAACTGTTACGGTTGGTCTAAATACACCAAAAAGTGTATTTATCCAGGGTCAAGCAGGGTAAAGGGTACAACACCGTCTCATACGCATCCCTCGTAAAACGTAAAACTATTTATAGGCGAGGACAGACTGTCATTAAATATTACTACTTATACAATATCATGATGTAGATCTATATCCCTATTTTCCTATCGGCAATGGTGAGGATCCCAAAAATATAGATTTTTTCGCAGTATAATGGATTCTGCGTTAACACATCAATTATTTACTATTAGCTATTTAGTGGCAATGGTGTTGCCTGCTCATATTATTTTTTTATGCTGTTCCTGAGAATGTACACCATCTTTCATTCATTGAAAAGAGTAACCATTGAGTTTCTTGCCGGCTCTTCTCAGTGGAAGCAGCATTCCGAACCGGTGGTAGATTCTGACTATTCATAAATGCTTTGTTGGCTTACATGAATATTTTTTTTTAATTTTTTGAATTTTGAATTAGGTATTGCCGGAAGCATGAATATCTATCTATCTTTACCGTGTAATTCTTGCCGTAGTATTATATTTTGTAGGTTACATTCCGTGATGTCACCATACAACGGTCTACGCCAAAGAATAATAGTTTTTGAATTTCGTATACGGATGGTTTAAAAGTCCGAAATTATACTAGCGGGTTTGGGAGAGTATCGGTCATACTATACCTAAGTAATTAAATATTTTTTACAATTATTCTTTCCCGATAGCAGTGATAGCCGATTGGTTAAAGCACGCGTCTTGCGGGCACCAGGTCTTGGGTTCAAACCCCGGCTCGAACCTCTGGATTTTTCGTAATCTATGAGCGAATCATAATTTCTATATGATTATCACTTGCTTACGGTGAAGGAAAACATCGTGAGCAAACCTGCATGTCTGAGAAGATCTAACCAATTTTCGAAAGACATGTGAAATCCGCCAACCCGCACTGGGCCAGCGTGGTGGATTATGGCCTGAATCCCCCTCGTGTTGAGGGGAGGCCCGTGCCCAGGAGTGGGACGTCTTAAAGGGCTAAATTATTATTAATTATATTATTTCCCGCCTATTCTAGAAAAAGTGTCACACGTGAAGTAGGTATTTTCAATGCAAAATTTTAACAACGTTTTAACAAACTTGTGCCCGCAGGATGCGTGCTTAACCAATCGGTTTTGCCTGATTGTTTTGAACTTCGATATCAAGTAAAAATTACAGCCTAGTCTAATAAAGAGGGTGTGTCTATTAAAAGGTATTACCGCATCAGAAGGGTATTAAGGGCTTATTATCACGTGCGTGCCACGTGTCACAATGCTGAATATTAAACGGACAGGGAGAGGGGAGTGTCATGGCCACCGGAAGTTGGTAGCGACGTAACGAGACCGCTTTCCGGTGCGGTTCAAACAACTGGTATATTCACCCCCCTGTATGATTAACAACCACTTTTGTTATATGGCTTTATACAAACTATACAAGCCCATTTAAATATTAAAAATATATTTACCAGAAAAAATCAAGATTTCGTTGTGCTATCTACGTAACACATTTCAATTAATTACGTCCGCAATACTGAATATCGCTACAAGGACACCAATTTTGCATTTTAATTAAATTGGCGGTATAAAAAGAAAGGAATGGAATTTCAATAAAAAAATTATAAGTAAGTAGGTACTATTTAATTTGGTTTTATACTCCTTCAACTCCAAGTAGTATTTCGGACTTTTGAAACACTAGTAGATACGTCATTACAGTAGTGTCGGTTATCACGAATCGGTGGACGATCGCCAGTGGGATGACGACGGAACCCGACGCACGGGTGACGTCACTGGGCACAGCATTTTTAATGTTATGACGCCATAAACTTATTATTACCTTGATCGTAAAGTATTTTTGTACGTTTACTTACAGTTCCTTAGAGAATACTAGTCTTTAGTCTAAAAGAGCGTGATTTGGGAGGACTTTGAAATACATATTTGGGATTTCCATTCAAAGGCTTTCTCCACAGACGATGTATGTATTTGGGATCGCGCTAAAGTAACATAGAATATTTTAAGGTACTTGGTTCGTGGTAGCTCAGTGGGAATGGCATCCGGCTCGTGTTCTGAAAGTCGTGGGTTCAAATCCCGGTAGCGGCCGTGCGCCAATGGACTTATCTCAGGAAAAATCCTATGTTCGCATACCACTTTTCTTAAAGTTTACCCGACTCACTTGACTCGAAAAGCAGTCGTTAGAGGACTTCGAAATGTTTTGGCTCGATCGTAAATGCAGAAGCATTTCTTCAACCTCGGATGTTATTTGATAAAATTCTGGAAGCTTTCTTGGAAAAATGTTTGCGCATCAAAACGAGCAGTTTTCACAATAAACGTCCGATAAAACATTCAGTAGATTCCCCGCTCCGTGATTAGGGTGGCCAAATCACCGTTGTGAAAAACATATACTGTTTTCATTGAACGGGGAATTCGGTAAGAATGTAGATAATAATTATTCCTCTTCATGTTATTCATCGTTGCCAATCGTAATTTATTATAAACTAGCTGAGCCCGCGACTTCGTCCGCGTGGAATTTAATTTAACAAAAAAGCCCGCTCCCGCGTTCTGAGCCCGCGCGACAGAACCCATTTTTTAAATTTTGTTTTTCTAATATAAAAGTAGCCTAAGTTACTGCCTATAACATCAGCTATCTACCAGTGAAAGTCCCGTCAAAATCGGACCAGCCGTTTCGGAGATACTCTTTGATTTCATGAGTTTTTATTTTTTTACGCGGAACCCTATTTGTTTTTCTAAAATTAAAGTAGCCTAAGTTACTCCTTAAAACATCAGCTATCTGCCAGTGAAAGTCCCGTCAAAATCGGTCCAGCCGTTTCGGAGATTACCCGGAACAAACACACAGACAGACAGACAGACAGACAAAAAATTTTTAAATCGCGTTTTTGTTATAGGTGTCGTATGTACTTTCATATGCATTTAGTGAAAAGGTGTTATTTTGATATTACAAACAGACACTCCAATTTTATTTATTTGTATAGATAGTACTTATATATCTTTCTTTTTTCCAATTTCCACATGCTAAAATCTTTCCAGAAAACATGTATAAATCAAAGAAAATTAGTTTGAATGTAACAGTAGTAGATACTAGTACTTAAAGTATCTTACCAATTCTGTAGCGAAATTTACGAAATGTACCGACGAAACATGACGAAAACTTTTCGACCTAAAACAAGTGTGCTATCCTCATGCTTAATACGTCTAGATGCTCCATTTTGTGTCCCATTTACGATCACTCGAAGTGGCAACCCTATACATAATTGACGAGCAAAGGGATTTGTGTCTGTACGGATTATTTGAGCGACGAATAGGGCTGCCGCGCCGCCGTTTGATGCTGGGATGAAATTAAAAACGTTGAATTTGTTTTTAATTAGTTAGTTAAAAATTAAGAAAATGATATAAAGCTTGTTGTTATCCACTTGAAACTCGATGGTCCTTTTTTTGCTAAAACTTTGTTGTTGGATGGAGTCAGATGTTTTTAGAAAAACTCATATTTTAACGCTTTTTCTGAGCATACTTAGAATAAACGCAAAATTAGTAGTTTATCAGAATAAACAATAAATTCAGATCCAATAAAAACAATAAAATAATAATAATTTAGCCCTTTTGACGTCCCACTGCTGGGCACGGGCCTCCCCTCAACATGAGGAGGATTCAGGCCATAATCCACCACGCTGGCCCGGTGCGGGTTGGCGGATTTCACATGTCTTTCGAAAATTGGTTAGATCTTCTAAGACATGCAGGTTTCCTCACGATGTTTTCCTTCACCGTAAGCAAGTGATAATCATATAGAAATTATGATTCGCACATAGATTTCGAAAAATCCAGAGATGCGAGCCGGGATTTGAACCCAAGACCTGGTGCCCGCAAGACGCGTGCTTTAACCAATCTGCTAGCACTGCTAAAAACAATACTCATGAAAAAAAATAGCAATAAATAATAAGTTTAACGTCAGAAATCATTATAATAAGTAATATGAAATCAACGCAATTTTTCTTTAATTTAAAGGAATGTATCGAGTCAGTTATATTTTTCGCGCGACTCTATTGTAGTGTAAAAATAGTATGCCTAGTTTTCAGTACAGCGACTGTCTCGGCGGCAATAAAACAAACGGAGATTGTCCAGACGACTTTTGTTACGGAAATACCCGGCCAATGCTGCTGTCATTGATTCACTAGTGCCTTACTCCCGCCTTCTTTTTTGCCTTTCCACTAATTTTTGTTTAGAGTTTTCCATCTACTTTGGTTTGGCTGTCACACAAACTGTAGGTACACCCTTTTGTGGGTCTTAACTGTGTAAAGAATATTATCTATACAAATAAATAAAATTGGAGTGTCTGTTTGTAATATCAAAATAACACCTTTTCACTAAATTTACATGAAAGTACATACGACACCTATAGCAAAAACGCGATTTAAAAATTTTTTGTCTGTCTGTCTGTCTTTCTGTCTGTCTGTCTGTCTGTCTGTCTGTCTGTCTGTCTGTCTGTCTGTGTGTTTGTTCCGGGTAATCTCCGAAACGGCTGCTGTAAAGCAACCGAAACGTCGGGAACATAAAGTTAATAAACGCGATAAAACCGAAAAATAGTTTTATTTCAATGTGTTTGTGTAGTATTCGCGTAAATATAAGAAAACAATATATTTTTTTTAGTTTTGGATCTGGCAACACTGGTTTTTTTTTTTTTTTTTTTTAAGCGTTCGATGGCTTGAACCAGACGCTAGTAGAGCAAGAACATTTTGGCTCAAGCGATCGACAAGAAACTCTCGTGTTTGCGTTTCTATTGCGTTTACAGTAGCTAACAGAGTTGGGGCTCTGGTGGTGTGATGTGGTAAAAAAAAATCTGTTCTTGATCATACCTTACTACATTGATAAAGACCGCAGTAGGTAGGTACGAATTTCTTTATCATAACGAAGTTCTAATTTCGTCCCCCGGAATTAGAGAGAGAACTTTGTATAAGTAGAATCTAAAATTACAAAACAGGTACAAAACATCTGAAATATATTTGGCTCTGAATTCCCGGACATAGAAACACAACATCTCTTATTACGTGTGTATTGAATAATGGCGATGAAGCCGCTTGCGATGTCGCGCGATGACGATATTTACATCATTAGAGAAACGTAACTTTTCAGCTACTGAAGGGTTGATTGTAGATCGATATCGAAGTAAATATCGATGATGGATTGATCGTATTACATACTATGAGAACTACGGGTTGACTCAAACTCTGCCTTAAGGTGAAGGCGCCTGTCTAGCCCGCGAAGTTCAAATTTTTTGAGTTCTTTTAGAAATTTTTCAAAATCTGACAATAATAAAAGACAAATTTTGTAATTCGCGAAAAAGACCGTGTGCAGTGCATTTATTAATTCATTTATTTTACTCTAAATATTATCACGGTGGATATGATACTAGGATAATCACTAAGGGCCACTTGCACCAAATTCTATTTAAATATTTTTAAAATTCACATAGCTAAATGTGTTTAACTGCCTAAAACTATTTACCCTAAACGCATTTAGGCTTATCTTGCATCAAGCGTTTGAAATGTCAATTTAGTTAAACGAAATTAACACGTCGGCAAAACAGTCTTTTACGTTCCGTTTTTAACTTGTACCATAGCAAACCAATTTTTTGTATAAAACAAAGACAGTATTCCATAACTATGCGTGTAACGAAATGAAAGTCTGCCGTTTGGACAAGTTTGGCAATTTAATATTTGAGTGCAAGATGTGATCGTGGTGTTTGTTGTTGTTTGTGAGCTAAACGATTTGTTGTGATGAAATGAATTCAAAGAGCCAAAGCCAGAAGAGCTTCGCATCGCATAAGAGGATGTCGTAGCAGAGCACCAAACTTTACCAGGGAGAATAATGGGGATTTCATGCCGACAATTGAATAAAAATAACGAACTGTTACATAGTGATAAACCAATTAAATATTCTACTATTTCTTCGTCTTCATTACTAAATAAATTCGAGAAATCCATGCTATTGTACTACAACCTTTTTTTTTAAACAACCTAAATCGTACGCAAACATCTGGTGAATAAAACAATAAACCCGCCATGACAGCTCACTAAACGTATTTAGCGCACTAAATATTTTGGTGCAAGAAACATGTTTGATTTAAATCAGAAATGTTGTTTAATTGAAACTTAAATATATTTAAGTTGGATGGTGCAAGCGGCCCTAAATATACAAAAATTGCCAGATTATCTGGATAGCTGTCGTTCTTGAAATGTTTTAGAGTAAGTTGGATATATATTAATAAATGCACTGCACACGGTCTTTTTCGCGAATTACAAAATGTGTATTTTATTATAGTCAGATTTTGAAAAATTTATAAAAGAACTCAAAAAATTTGAACTTCGCGGGCTAGGTGGGCGCTTTAGCCTTAACACGCGATTTGACTTTAGCGATAACGTTGTTCCCTAATTATGATAGAGGTGATAACTTACATGCGTTAGTATCTCTGAGTTGGAAATCAAGTTTTAGATTGATTGACGTTTGATTAGTTTCAGTGGCGGATTTACAAATATCCAAGGTGTAAGCTGTAAAGTTTTTGCCACCCTTGCCTCTACAATTGTCATTTCCTGAATTATTTTTAGGATCCAAAAATTTCCTTGAAATTGCACGTTAAATAGCCATCAGTCAATTTGTTCCAGAGTTATATCTGTAAAACATCAGAAAGCCGTCATGCAGAAATCTTTTTGATTTCTGTGGTAGGTAAAAAAAAATCGGCCCCTAAAATTGCCGCCCCAAAATGCCATTGCCACCCTAGGCTCCAGCCTACTCAGCCTGCTGGTAAATCCGCCACTGATTAGTTTCGTTAATCTGTTAGATAGTCGATGCTAAAAACATCAACGGATACATCCCTAGTTCTGATCACGCGCAGATCTTGGCAGAGGCACACAGGTAGTCAAATCCCTATGTTTTTCAATAAATACACGCGACAAACAACCTTAAAGTAAACGTTAATGAAGGAATTTAAAGTGACATCTGATTGTTTCCGCTAATTGTTGTTACGTAAACATTTAATTAGTTATTTGAGATTGATTTCATTATTAATCTGTTGTGATCAGTTTGATTTGTTGATCGATTTATGATGTCAGTTAATTCGAGACCATAGAGCAAGATTATACAGTAGAACCATAGTCAATTGAGGGCTATAATATTATAGAAATACTTTATATATTATAATAAATAATAATAAATATCGCCAGACGAACACACCAACTGTATGGTCCCAAACTAAGCAACGCTTGTACTATGGGTACCGTACAATGGGGGCGATCCCAGTGACATCCAGACTAGGGCAAATAACGAAAAGGCCATTTCCGAAATTTGCCCCGGCGGGAATCGAACCCGCGACCACCACGTGCAATGAGCCGAGCGGCCTACGCTCGAACCACTGTGCTAAGCGGTCGCCTAATTATCATTTTATTATTAATTTTAATATACTTATTATCCGCATATTTAATATAAAACTGATAAATCCACACAAAAAGGAAGCCCATTATTATATCAATCTAAATTTCGTAAAAAAATATCTAAAATTTCAAAGAACTACGAACCAATGTGGCTATGTTTCAAATGTCAATTAAGTCGGTTTCATTTTATCTCTCTTATGTAGGTAAACGTGTACCGCTCACGTTATAGACTTAATAAAAGAATGACAGCGACAGCATGCTTACTCGATGACGATACGATTACGTTAAATGTTTGTGTGCGTTCTATTTCCTCACCAACAAGCGGTCACCACCTACAGACGGCTACAGACGTCCAGTCATCCGTGGTCCGTACATTTCGGGTTTATTGTCGTTTCTGCGATATTATTCTGTGCCGGCTCGGCCTGGCCGGCTTCCAACGGTAGGCAAACAGAAATAGCCGCCGCGACACTATCTGTCTGTTTTAATTGCCTATACAAGCGAATTTTATCAACTATTTTTGTAAATTATTGTAATTACTTTTATCTTTTCCGGTTTATATACGCTTTAAATGTTTGCTTACTGCTCTACACGGTCGAATCTGTCGCGGTGAGGAAACAAAATTATAGAAAACAAGAGACAGTTGCCGTGTGTCTCATTTTGACTCATAGCTCTGTTCCTCTCCGTCCCACGGTTAATATGACACAGGAGTGAAATTATCAATGAAGATCGGCAGTGATTTAGGATCTCAAAGAACAACCTGGGCTTCTCATAACATCTTGATATCACTGGATTGATTAATTAAAACATGATCACACTGGCTGACTTACAGTTCTCTTTGTGATTTACCTTTCATAAAAATACCTGTACGGTCTAGAGGTGAAGTATGTCACTTACCTGAAATACAAAAAAAAACAGTGAGTACATTTAATTTACAGTAGTAATACAATGTGTTAAATTCATTGCTATTTTTTTTTGCGTGTCATGGAAAATGGAAAATGTACCATCCGTTCCTGATGAAGTATAGTTGGTTACCGATTGCGCCTTGTCACCGTCCTTGTATCCGTATCGCCGACACCATGTAGATAAATTAGAATTTGTTGTCGAAATACGCTTTTACAAGTCTCGATATGTTGCTCAATTGGCTTCTACGCTTGTTCAGGAGATACGAATCAAAACGAGTAGCGTTTACAATGTACGCAAAAAACATGCATAGTGTATTGAAAGAGAGAGAGAGAGAGAGAGAGAGAGAGAGAGAGGTACTGACACCTTACTACGTCATCTTTCTAAGAGCAAGTGATGTATGAAGTGTAAGCAAGAGAGATAATGAGGGTAGTCCAAGAAGATTGTGGGTAGTCGTAAGATATTGTAATTGAAGTCGGATTGGAGCTCGCAAGACTAAGGCCCGTGTTAATAGATTGATCTTAAGTCTGAGAGCGAGCTTGAAAATGTCATTTTTATGTCATATCAGAACATAACTAAAATTGAAAATTTAGAAAACCCCGATGAGCCGACTTTTTAAACTAAAATGTAGCTGAAAATTTTCGAACGGCTGAACCGATTTTCATGAAACATAGCTAAGAACACTCTCGATCAGAATACCTATCTAACAAAAAAAACATCCGCTTGGGCGCTACGATGCCACAGACAGACACACAGATACACATGTTAAACTTATAACACCCCTCTTTTTCGTCGGGGTTTAAAAATGATGTAACGCATACTCAAGATCGGTCTCAGACTTGAGATCGATTTATTAATGCGGGCCTAAACGTAGTATTACATTATTTTTGCGCAAGACGAACAGTCGGGTAGGTACTTATGGAAAGCTAACACAAGGACATAAACTAAAAACTTAATACACTTGAGTATCATTCTACATATTCACGCCCACATTCGAGTATCGATACAACCGTGGTACAATATAGCTACGGTAATTGCAATCCTAATTTTGTTATTAATTTGATTCATGCCTAATCTTGAAACTTTCATTTTGTATTATTGACTTATCCAAATACCTTTTAGAAATTTTCGGTGTTAAACATCCTTCTAATATTATAAATGCGAAAGTTTGTGAGTGTGGATGTATATATGTATGTATGTATGTTTGTTACTCCTTCACGCAAAAACTACTGAACGGATTTGGATGAAATTTGGAACACAGATAGATAGATTATAACCGGGATTAACATATAGGATACTTTATAACCCGATAATCCCGAAATTTTGCTAAGTTAAAATACTACGCGGATGAAGTCGCGGGGCACAGCTAGTAATGATACAAGTGTTAGTTATCTGTTGTGTTGTACAAATAAAAAAAAAGATCCAACCTGGATAATGATTAAGTTTTATCAGTAAATATGTACGCAACCCTTAAACGAGAAATGTCCAAATTGGATAAAGTCACGCCCACAGTAACAGTCATTACTAGAAGTGATTAAACCTAATTTATGACCGCAGGAACCAGGAACCGACGACGGTATACACTAATTACGAATGCCCATATCTGTAATGAATTTGAAAGAGTACTGTGTATTGTACAGGGACTTTGAGGATTACGTGTGGGAAATGGTAGATAATTACTAACTTTTTAACCAACTTCAAAACAGGAGGAAGTTCTATGTTTATTAGTTATTATTTACTATTACTTATTTAGTGGCAATGGTGTTGCCTGCTCATATTCTGTTGCTGTTCCTGAAAATATATACCATCTTGTATTCATTGAAAAGAGTAACCATTGAGTTTCTTGCCGGATCTTCTCAGTGGAAGCAGCATTCCGAACCGGCGGTAGCTGACTATTCATAAATGCTTTGTTGGCTTACATGAATAAAAACAATGTTGAGTTTGAGTTTTGCCTGGAAATGTATGTTTTTTTTTTAATTAATGTATGTTCACCGATTTCTCCATCAATTGTGAACCGATTTAGAATTTTAAGAAGCTTGATATGGTGATAGCTTACACGACCAACATTCAATAAGTATCTTAGGCCTCCATTAATAAATCGATCTCAAGTCTGAGCGTGATCTTGGCTATGTTATTCTTATGTCATACCAGTACAACATTACACGTCAAAAGCGTACTCAAAATCGGTCTCCGACTTGAGATTGATTTATTAATACGGACCATATACTTTTTATCTCGAAAAATGAAAGTATTGCCAGGGGAGAATAAAAAATGCGTAGGAAAATCATAAATAGGTACCTAAGTACGGAAGTAGAGCTTTCATTATAACAAATAACGCTACTAGGTAGCTAATGGGGCTATCTCGACAGCTCGGGGAGTTCGAACGTTAACTTATCTCATACATTTATGTATGAAATCAATCATAACGCCTATATCTACCTATCTGCTAGCTTCGTGTCGGAAGAGGTGAACGAACCTTTGTGGAAAATATTTTCAAGAGTATACAAGAACTTCGTTCACTGAATGTTGTATTCAAATAATCTTTATTGTCCATTTTACAAATTAAGTTTGTAATCATTTGTCAAAAATTAAATGTCAATAAACTTGTATGTTACTTTATATCTCACGGATGAATAAACAGATCTCAACCATTAGTGATAAGAAGACTTTATTCACACGGTAAAAACAAACAATTTTCTATCACATATTTGTTATATTCGACACACGAATATTGTGACTTTATTTACATTCTAGCGGCGAAATAGGGATATACTTCTGAAGTGATTGGGTCGTAATGGTGTTTCATTTTGTCTTTTAATTAAGGAAACAGAACAGAAAATACGTTATGCAGATAAATATAATGATTATAGGGAAAACATCGATAAGTAGGTATAGTTTTGACGTTAAGATAAGATCTTGATTCACCACGAGGCAATAAAATATCGCCAGACCAACAGACCAATTGCATGGTTCTAAACTTAGCAAAGCTTGTACTGTCGGGTACTGTGCAATGGACTGGGGGACCCAGTGATACCTAGGGCAAATTACGAAGAGTTACCGAGATTGCTCCGACGGGAATCAAACCTAATCCAGAGAGCCGGACACCAACGCACTACGCTTAAACTACAATACTTAAGTCCTCAATAATAATGTTAGTTTTACACATAACTTTCGTAACCCCCTAAAATGTATTTATAACATGAAACTTTCTTATTTCCGCGCCCTAAGGTTTACGACCTCTGACCTCCGCAAATGTCAGGGGTCATCAAGTACTATTCGTGTTGCCAAGCTGAAAATTCATTTGAATTGTGCGATAAGGATGTAGGAGAAATTGAAAAGGCGAGACGTTATAAAAAGAAGTACCTACATAAAAATATATCTTAAAATGATACCATTAGATTTAAGCGTCTATACCCTAGGGGTTAGAGGGGCGCTCTCGTAAACGAGATGTTCCAGGTTTGATCCCGGCCCTGGCTGTTAAACTATTGACGTAAGCCACCTTTTAGCTCAAGTGTTTTAGCTCCTAGAGGGACTATCTAGTAATGCGATAATTTCACATTGCAATGCTTAAGGTGCAGAGGTCTGCCACAGAGCCAAGCTCTAGGCATAGCCAATTGGCTAGAGTTTATATACGGGCTAACACATCCAGTATAGTACCACCTTGTTACAGAAGATTAAGAAGTCTGTAAATAAATAAATCAATATCGCCAGACTGACACACCAACTGTATAGTCCCAAACTGAACAATCCTTGTTCTATAGCTACCGATCAATGGACTGGGGGCGATCTCAGTGACACCCAGACCAGGGGAAATTACGAAATACGTCAGTTTTGACAACGCGAGTCGAGCGGGATGCGAGCGGTTACCAGACTTGGGCCCTTCAGGCTATAATCCACCACACTGGCCCGGGAGGATTGCTGAACCTCACTCGTCATTTGAACGACTTGCTTTCCTAGGTTTCTTTTGTAAGTAATTAAGATGATAGCGCTTGTCTAGCCCGCGAAATTCAAAATATTCGAGTTTTTTTTAGTTTATCCAAAATCTGAAAACATTTAAGACAACATTTTGTGATTGGCGACAAACACAGTATGCAGTGCGTTTATTAATACATTTGTTTTACTCTAAATAAATGCCAGTTTTTCTGGTTATCTGTCGTTCTTGAAATGTTTTCGAGTAAGTTGGATATATTAATAAATGCATTGCATACGGTCTTTGTCGCCCATTACAAAATGTGCCCTTTATTATGTTCAGATTTTGAAAAATATCTAAAAAACTTCAATAAATTTGAATTTCGCGGGCTAGATGGGAGCTTTAGCCTTTATAAAAAGGTTGTCGTTTTGGTCACAGCCGTCTATGACGTCCGGGTAAGGATGTCACCACGCCAATCGACGGTCGATCGATGTCGAATGGTCGATCGATCATCGACCGTAAGGTAACTGTAGGATAAAGGTAGTTAATTAGTCAATTAGCTGGGTTTCAAAGGCTGTCACTTTATGTGAATAGGTATAAGTAATCAGCCTGATCAGGAAGAAGTACAAAGCGTGTTCACAAATATATATATAAAAATATTGTTTTATACTCAATAGCGCTTATATACAGGTTCGAATCGAACAGAAAGGGTATACTATTTTTTTTGCAACTTAACTTTGTAATTCTAAAACTATCAGCTTTGGAGGAAACTTGAAAAGAAAAAAGGTGTTACAGGAATACAGCTGTTGACGGATTTTATAAGTCTACAAAACCTTCAGTACTTAAACTGTCCCACAAAACCGATAGTTTTAGATTTACAACGTTAAGTTGCATCAAAAATAGTTCACCCTTTCTGTTTCACCTAGTATAGCTAATAGCTTATATTAAATGGCATTCGCTATTGTCGCATTATAATAATGTAGGGCGTGTCGGATCTCAATGGCGCCGGGAAGACTTGGAGACTGAGGTATGACGTCAGAGACAATGATACACTAACCCTATAGTAAATTCTAGAGAGCCGAGTTTATACGAGATTTAAGAATGTATTTATTATAGACAATTGTAACCACATGAAAATACATAATAAGAAACGGGACAGTTAATAATAAAATACTTTTCTATATAAGCTAGTAATATAGGTATCTACGATTGTAAAATGGTTATATGCTCATCATATATAACATAGGGTCCAAAAAACCTTTCGTAAAATGGCAGCAGTGCAGCTCTGCCTACATATCGGAGAATGTTTCAAGATTTACAAACTAAGTAAAGCATAACAGCCAAAAACTCCTCTGCCATACCTAAAGAACAGACGTAAGGAATTTTGGCAGCCATTTTCCGTTAATAGTTTCGATAAACTTTCCTACAAGGCTAATTAGTAAAATGTCACGCACGATCAGAAGTAGGCGAGTACATTTTATTCACATTTTGAGGAAAAGTCAATAAGCGCTAACTAGCGACATCTATCGGTGGCGGTAGCGCAACCGCGGAGCTATTTTTCTAGGTTAGTACTAAAATTACCACGACGTTTATTTACTATAGGATTTTTTGTATAAATTTACATTCTACGGAAATGAGTTTAATATGTAAAGAGACGTTTGGGAAAGGCAATAGAAGAAATTCGGCAAAATTATGTTCCACTATGACATTTATTAAAAAGTGGTGTACGATAATTTGGAATGTCTATGCCTACCCTTTGATGAATTATTGTCGTAATGTTGTGTTTGTTTGAATTATGAGAGCTATGGGAAATTTAATTACGTTCCGTTTAGCAACTAAATAGATTTGGACATGTGGACAAACGCTGAAGATATCAAACGGAGTGGAAATTTTCTTAGCTACATTAATGGACTTTCATAAAAGAAAGGCACTGAAAATGTTCTACAGGGTAACGGAGAACACGTAACGAGTTTCACGGAATATTTCCTGCTTGTAGCGGTTTCAGCGCTTGTCAGAGCCAGCTCGGTTTATATTTATCGCGCACGTACGTACTGACACTCAGTTTTCACACAGGTACTTACTGACCATCCAGTGACACTCCCAAAACGTGATAACTATCTACGAGAAACTAACCCGTTCCGACGATATCAACACCGACACTCGCGATAACATCGATACGCAATTATCGATTCAACACCCTCATTCGTGATAGGACCTCAACCTACACGTAACTACGCGTAAGAATTTAATATATTATATTTTATTTTATAAAATAACAACGTACGATTCTTACATAATTCTGGTCGGCCATTACCACGTCGGGCGCACGGGATAATCGCCCTTAAACACCGCGTGCGTCGAGTACATATTTCCCATTTTCCATGCACGCTAGCTCTATTTCGGAGCTGCGCCGGCGGTTACAACCTTGAATTCGGAACGCACCTTTAATTTTAGCCGGTTAACCTAGATACGGGGTCCATTCCGAGACACGGATCGATATTCGCATGCGCAAAGTCTCGAACGAATTTAAAATAGTACGGGTGTGGTAGATACCTTTATGCGGCGGTTTTTTTGGGCTATGTATGTCGGGGCCCGCCCGGTGCTCGCGACCGACTGACGGGCTCAGGGCGGGCGGCGCGGCGCACGCGCGCTGCCCGCCCGCCTAACGATCGCCATGGCTCCCGACGCGATCACCACATGTGCACCAACAATTTATTAAACCACCACGCTTCAATACAAAAATAATCAATCGATAAGCTATCTCTATGAGACCATAAAACATTTTTTTGTTAAATTTACAAGTAGGTAGTTGTCTTCAAAGGATAATGACATTGAATGCTCGTTCGTGTTTTAAACGGGTTTTTTATATTACAAAATCGCGGAATTTTATTTGATGCTTCCAGTTATGATTCAGTATGTTTTTTTTTACAACTAATATTTGGCGTGAATACATTCTAATAAATATGTTTTAGTGGTCCGGACGTGTGGCTATTTATCATTTTCTTGTATTTTTATTGCGGCTACGGTGGCGCCCCTGGTGGTGGAAGTCGGAGTTGTCCGTGAAAGCTCGTTCCGCGTTGATCTTTTGTTTGCCTTTCAGTTCGCTATGACGTTTGACATTATGAATAGTACCTAGTTTACATCCGTCTTGCTCTAACAACGAAAATAAAATGAGATACAAATAGTTGGAGTGAGTACACAGTACTGGGATGTAATAAATAGTAAGATACATGAAGCCCATTTATTTGTGCAATAACTTGGTCCAGCTATTCAAAGTTATTTTTTTCTGTAACTTTTTCAAATAAGAATGACTGTCGAATACAAGACATCAAATATGTTATCGAAATCTTTGAGAACATCTTAATTTGATACATAAATATTATACAGATAGATACCTACTTGCATTTAGATTTAACAAACTTACATCTAAATCAAAGGGTAAGTAATTTGATTTTTATCTTTAATTCAAGATTAGATACATATTTCAATAAAAATACCGTTCTTAAGTACATACAACCAAGTACTATCTTTATATATTTTCATAGATACAGAATGTTATTGTGACGTAATCCTGAAGGTTTCAGTATCAATATTCAGTACTACTAGTGACATCTTGTGAGGTTTTCCAGAACTGAAACTAAATTGGTATAGATGGCACTGTTAGTTTTTTCTAAATTTCAACAGAAAGAAAGCAATCAATGTTGGTTTTATGAACGGTAAAATAGTTTTTGAGGGCACAGGTCCCATGTGTCCCACTCGGAGACCATGGACTTACTTTACTATGTACATGGGTGAATCCGTGACATGTCATGTCAAGGTAATTTGAAAAAGGTGAAAATCATACTTATGCCATTTTCCGGGTAGGTGGACTTAATAAAAAAAATATGAACGCTTTGTAATGTATTGAATGGTCGTGGCTCACTGCATCAGAATATTGCAGGTTCGATTTTCGTATGGAATTATACCTGTTCAAACCTATCTAGCAGGCCAGGAACGTGAGAGCAAGGCCTTTGGTATTACTTGTACCTATATACTAGGTAAAACAAAAAGGGTATACTAAGCGTTATGATGGTTCTGGTAGATTACTGCCATTTAAACCATCATTTATTTATGTAGTATCCATTTTATTTTCAAATAAAAATTACATTACACAATTCGGACATCACAATAGGAATACATTGATGGTAGAAAAACTTAAAATTATGATTGAACCACGATTATGTCTTTATAAAAGTCCGCCTACACATGGAATGTTTTATGACAACTTACAGCTGTTTTATATTTATAATAAGTAATTGATGTTTCAGAATAAAGGTTCCGTTTTTGCCATTCGGTATTGAACCGCAATAATGGTGCTAATTCTGGTGTCAACACTACTACCAAACGACTAACTAAATTTGTTATGACCATGAACAGAACAACATATAGTTTAGTTAAGTTTAGTTTAGTGTGACCCATATTTTCATAGAGAAGGTGATTTTTTTATTTGTAGCTTTTGTAAACAAAATATTTCATTTGCGCAAGTGAAATGAAACAGGTACCTACCTATGTAAAATATCGTCATGTCATTGCAATGGAAAAGTAGTTAAATAGAGGTAAAAACACCTTTTTCATAATTGATATTCATACATCACAAAAACCTGATAGTGTGTAGGCATCGTAATTTTTTTTTGTTCCAATTTTTGCAGGTTTTTATTCAGAAAAATGAGCATATTAAAGATAACACATTTAATTACAATGGCACATTAGGACCAATACAGATTTAATTATTAACTTACGAGTGGAATTTACACTGCTATACTTTATTATCATAATAACTCAATTTCTATAAAAATAAATGAGATGTTGGTTACAAAAGCATTTTGGGGTTTCGCCGTAAGTAAATTTAAGTATATAAAAATAACACTTTTTAGTTTAAAATGTTACCAGAGTAAAAACATGATATATGATTATTATTAAAAAGTATTTTTTTCAAAAAAGGAACCTTTTGAATATATTACCTCTAAGAAAGGCAAGCGTCACTAACATACGATCAACAGCTTTTTAGTGATTTACGTACTACATAACAATTCACTATATATATACGTTAAAGTCTCATTTATCACATCATTCATTCAAAAATATACCTTACTATTACTAATGTATGGTCACTTCTCATCGGTAGGCATACAATATACATTCATGTACACATGAAATCAAAGATAAGATGGCGCTAATTCTGTTAGAATGATAACTAAACTTGAATAAACCAATCACATCGATGTCCTCCTTTTGATCGTATTGAATAAACGAGAAGTTACTATTTTTAGACGTTAAAAAACTAAGTTTAGTCATAACTTTAAGACAACAAGATTGATTGTCTTTAGTTTCAAATCAGGAAATGTTATCTTCCGATTTGTATTGTTCAACAAAAAAAAAATAGCAGGCTTCAAAAATACATATAAAACTAAATTTTAAAATACCAATCTATGTGTATTGTATGCCTCTTGTATGTTAACTTTGATTCTAAAAACAAATTAAAACAATAAATCATCATTTCAATTTTTATTCTTACAGTTATGGGCGAATGTATTTCATTTTAATTTATATACACTTTTACACGTATTAAGTTCAAGTTAAATTTTCAGTTTAACTATTAAGTAGAAATGGAAACGCTCTACGTTTCTTAAAATTTAATTATAATGAAGTCAGAACTTAATACGCGTAAATAGACCTGAGCATTTGATCTTTTATCATTTTTTTATTATAAAAAAATAGTTTTTGTTGTTTTTTTTTCAAAGAGATCGCAAATGAACAGGTTGTATTACATTTTTCGTATATTTTCACATAATTCTAGATACTTTCAGGCGCATTGAGAATTTTAATGTCTACATTAATTCCTATATCCAGTTCAAATGCTTTACTAATACCGATCGAATAGCATTAATCGACAGAAACGACTAATCTTAATTTTCAATAAATTAGTTTAGGCCTCATAACTTAAACACTACGTAATTGCTTTATTGTACTCATTTTCCTAAACTATTTAACTAGTTTTCTTTACCTACAATAACTTTGATTCTGAATAAATAAACAAAAAAAACTAATTCATCTATGGAAGTACCTTTCAGATTGTTATTTTTTCTTCAAAAAGCTATTTCTGTTTTTTTTTTAATACTCTTGTTAAGATCTCAGTTTGTTCATCGCAAGGCAACATTTATGAGAAAGTTTAGTTTGTTTTATTCAGAAACAGAGTAGGAAATTAAAATAGTGGTGCATATATCACAAATAAGTACTTATAACGAAACATTTCTTCACAGCATTACAGATGCGGTGTACACTTAATAACTATAGTTAAATACATTTTATCTTACAAATTCATCTATCGTAATTGCCAATTTGGATATGACGACTAAATACTAACAGGAATAGATTGCAACAGTTGATTGTTTTATAAACTTTCTGTGTTATTTTTTATTTATCAATGGTAACACAGACAATTATATAAGCCTCCTTCATATTGCCAGTTCATTATGTAAATTTTATGAAAAAATATGGCAATAAAACCGTTAAAATACTATAAAAAAAATTATACCTGTTGGCGTTTACATGGCATTTAAAATAACATTAAAAATAAGTGAAACATGATTTCATAAAATTTGCAGATCAGGGATAAATCGTCTCGTTATAAAAAAACGGCTAACTCTGTTGCATAGAAACCAGGACTAAACTAAGATATGATAGAAAGTATTGCTGTCTTGCTCATGCAATAGTTTAGTTACGTTCACTATGTACCAACAGAATTAGCACCGTTGCGTTGTCCAAATTATTTGAAAATGTCAAAATTGAACCACCTTGTGTTTTTTTGCTTTTATTTTTTTATTTCAATTATATCACAGTTTGGTACCTCGTAGTACCCCTACAGAAGGAGAGAGCGATATATCTGCATTACTAGACCCTTCAACACTATACAATAAATTATATTATACAAAAAAAATAACTTTAAAATTGAATACTGCCGCCGTTACAAGTCAATATAGATTGGCACAACAATTTTATTCATATTATTGGTTTCAAATACTGCAGTTCGTAATTAGCTCGTACCAAAGAGGTATGAATAGTATAGAGCACGGTTTTGAAGTGTCAAAAGTGCTGTGTGAGCTAGTTTGCGGTACAATTGCAATATATAACTGCAGAGATGTATAGCATCACTCAACTTCATTGTCATTTAAGACTGGATATAATGTGTAATACTATCCCCCTCTTTTGTGTCTTGTGTAAACCAGAAGGGCACTATCGGACAAATTGTATATTTTCAATTCAATACTTGACATATCTCTTTGGCGCGTACAGTTAAAAATGTTTATAAAGATCCGAATCAAAAATCTAAAAAAATAAAATACTTTAAGTCAAAAAGCATTTATAATGACGGGACTTGTATGAATTTAGACGGCATCGAAAACCGATTAAGTTCTCGAATATATTTTAGCGGAATTTGCAGCTTTACCGGTGATTGTATGGAGTAGCGATGTAACGTTACTTACATAATTCTATCGATAAGATACCGAAATCGATTATGCATTTTTTTTTTCATGAAGAATTAGGTAACAAAAAAAAATAGGTATATAAATGAAGTAGGTACTTACACTTTTAACAGCTTTTTTTTAAAGCATTTAAATTTAATAATTTAAAGCATAATTTATTCAAACTATTTGCAATCTGGTAATGCGGCCGGCCGATGCGAGATCATTTAATCGGCAATCGAAAACGTTCAAAACTCATATCCAAGCCCACAGTAGTTGGTAGCACCCGGTGTGTCACAAGCTTTGGTATCATACATCAATGCTTACACAGCTAAAAAGGAACTTTGAAATCTCTTACTAACCCCCCAGACACTTTAACCCGTCAGATGTCTATCAAACAAAAGGTTGTCTATTCTCTGAGTAATAGGTTTTAACAGGCGGGGGCGAAGTGGGCATACAAGGCAATCGTAACTGAATATGAAACGAATCTTTCTCTTTCTGTTTCAAAACTCATTTCTACTGCTGTCACGTTCATTGGACATTGTTACCGTACTCCATGCCGAAGATGGATAGGATGACGAAGGCCAGCCCGAGGAAGACCGACCCGAGAAGGTCCCCCAAGGCTGTCAGATAGGGGATGGCTGCGTTGTCAGGGTCCTTCTTCTTCGTCCACATGAAGTGGATCAGCACGTAAGCTAGGTACAGCAGTACCATAACCTGGGTGAAAGAAACGGAATTACAGTCTATTTCACATAGGAAGTCCAGTGGAAAAATACGGAAATAAAATGTACACAGTTATAATTATACTAGTATTCCCTTAATAATGGTCGAAATTCGACGTTAATCGAATAAGACGAACACACCAACTATATGGTTCCAACCTAAGCAACGCTTGTACTACGGGTACCGTACAATGGACTGGGGTTGATCCCAGTGACACGCAGACCAGGGAAAATTACGAAAAGGCGATTACCCCAAATTTACCGTGGTGACGGGAATCTAACCCACAACCACCCGGTGCAGTGAGCCGAGCGGCTTACGCTCGAACCGCTGCGCCAAGCGGTCGTCAATACTCATTGTAGGCTTATATTACGCACCTGTAGCAACGAGCACAGCAAATAGGTGAGTCCGAACGCGAATTGGATGGTGACCACACCCTGATATACGAAGTCAGCTACCACCATGAAGATGATCTGCCCGAAGACCGCGAGGACCAGCAGCATCCGAGCCACTTTAGCCGCCGCAGCTGGAGAAGAACAATTTCATTACAATTCAAATGTGCGGTGATACTAGAAAATTAGGACATCACTTTCAACAAAATGTTAAGTAAGTTAAAATACATTTTGTAAATCTTCTTCGAAAGACTTTCAGGTTTCCTCGCGATGTCTTCCTTCGCCGTTCCCCAAGTCATCTTTGTAAGCAAATGAGATTCGAACATGAATTGAAGTTCTGGAATAATATCCCTCCTGAAGTCTTTCCATTGCAACACATTATGAGTCAACAAGTCCAGTATATAAGTCGATAAGTCCCTAAAAGACCGACACCGCGTCTACTCCTCTGTTCTAAATGTCCGGTGCAACGGTTACCATTTTACCATCATATGGAGCGTCTGCCAGTGTGCTTAGGCAACAAAAGAAGAAGCCTTCCAACCTGGACTTTTAACCCTAGACTTGTCCTGGACCTGGGGCTCAACTCCGTCAACCGCCGGCATCTCGATAAACACGCAATACGTCAAAACTGAGGTCGCGTCTCCGAAAAGAATTTCAGTTTTGACAGCTTTCCTATAGAAAATCTGTAATAAACTGACGTATTCAGGTACGCGATACGTCCGTTTTGACGTATTGTAAGTCGATCGAGATGCCAGCGGGTAACAGAGTAGAGCCCTAGTTCCTGGTATTGGACTTTCCAAGCCTGGAATTTTTGGACTTACAACATTGGTGATGAACTAGTCTACTACTACTTACTGCCAAAGAACAGCGTCCTCCACGGCCACTCGATCAGCCTGGTGTTCTCGGGCAGCTCCCCGGGGATAGCCGTGCGGTGGAGGTTCGTGGCGAGCCTGGAAGACTGCACGCACACCAGGTTGCCTCCGATGCCGTTGACGATGGGCTGGAACACCTCGTATCCGCGGTAGTGGTCCACAGCCTGGTCGAGCACGATGCCTCCGATGCTGGAAAGAAAATTAAGGAGATGTTTATGCAAAGTTTTATAAGTGGCTTAGAGCCGGCCAAGTGCGTGTCGGGCCACGCAAAATTTCGTGTTCATATGAAGAAAATTTAGTTTTGGCCAGCTATATCTTAAATTACATGAATAGCCTACTTTCATGGGTTGTGGGTCCACTTAGCCTTATTTTATCCGTGGTCCCTCAACCAGAAATGAACCGTCTTGCTCCTGGGGGCAATCAGCCTATACATTTATATTTGTCTCCCACTTTGCAAAGGAGGGAAGTGGATAATTATGTCCAATCTCCTCCGATTCTTTCTTCCAATTAAATTCGAGCGGGTTCCATGACAATTAAGCTTTTCTCCAGGACTCGTCGAGGGTCAAACATCAGCGTCATCCTTGGACACCATCGCCGATCCTGGCTTACAGATTAACAGTGGCGGGAGTGTGTGATGGGACTAGTCCAAAAGACATACCCGCTTATAAAGAGCGCGGAGATGACTGGGGTCCAGCCATTGGTGAGCACCTCCTTGGTGTACCTGTTCCGCCAGACAATGAAGACCCACAGCGGGAGCAGACTGTAGTATACGCACATCAGCGCTATGGGCTGCCATAACGATATTTCTGTTGAAGAAAATAGTTCTGAATGATTTGGGGATATTTTTATTTTGCAATAACAAAGTCGACAGTGACCCGTCTGATGTTAAGCAGTTACCGAAGCCTAGAGATGCTTGTGTTATAGATATTGAAGACTTTTTAGTAAATATATATATGCGATATTAAATAGAATTTGTATTGACTATAATAATTGTTGCTGTTTTGATAATATGTCACTTAGATATCAGTCCGTCAATTGACTCTAATACGTGTGATATAAAAAGGCCGCCATTACATTTTTGCGAGTCAGTCTTGTCCAGAACAGACAATTGTAAAGTGAAGAATAAAGATACTGTGTGCCGTAAATAAATGTCTAAGCGAAGAGAACTCTGTGTTTCTTTTACTTATAATCTCAAAGGCGAAAATTGCTGACTTAAAGGGGAGTGGAACAGTGGGAAGGAAAAAGAGGTTAGGTTAGCTTCCGGCTTCTTACTTATCGTACGGAACGCAGCTACAATAGCTACTTTACGCAGATCTTTTGTGAGTGGGTGGTCCAACCCCGTGCGAGCCAGCCCGTATACCTACGAGCTGTTCATTCCTTCGCGTTGGTAGCAGGTTATATCTATACAATGTTTTATGGGTAAGATGATAGGTAAATAGATATTAATAAAGCCAATAGTTTTATCGGCCCCTCAGAAATCAGTATTATCATTATTTTTAATAGATTATTTACTTTGAAAAGTATGTAATTACTTATTTCCGTTCATGAAAATGCGTCGTACAGATAAATATACCTACAAGCAATCTTCATAGATAATAAAAAGATCATTGTCAATTATATGATAGCAAGTGTGTATTATAAAAATCACAGTCGGACGAGATAGATAAATACATAGATAAGTAGATAGCAAATGTATATCTATACATATCTACCAAGTTATTTACGCAATAGAAGGCACCAACCTATAAGATTGTCAGGGTATCATACGAAGTTTTCGTACGCATGAATTGATGGCGTGATTAATTCATTAGTAATACGATATTATTATTATTATTAAATTTATTTAATTTATAACATTTTATATGTTTAAATATACTTACCTAAATGAAAAATATCTAATCAAAATAAATTTTAAAATATAAGAAATTGTTCCCCACCGGCATCGGGAACAGGGTCCTAGTTACCGGCGGTTAAGGCTCCAGGGAGAGGAACTTCCTCACGTATTATTATTATTAATATGACTAGCTGAGCCCGCGACTTCGTCCGCGTGGAATTTAACTTAACAAAAAAGCCCGCTCCCGCGTACTGAGCCCGCGCGACAGGACCCATTTTTAAAAATTTTGTTTTTCTAAAATAAAAGTAGCCTAAGTTACTGCTTATAACATCAGCTATCTACCAGTAAAAGTCCCGTCAAAATCGTTCAGCCGTTTCGGAGATTACCCGGAACAAACACACAGACAGACAGACAAAACAATTTTAAATCGCGTTTTTGTTATAGGTGTCGTATGTACCTACTTTCATATGCATTTAGTGAAAAGGCGTTATTTTGATATTACAAACAGACACTCCAATTTTATTTATTTGTATAGATATTTAGACTTGCGTATTTACTCGATGTCGACAACAGCGCCATCTAATGGATCTAACTTTAAAATTTTCACTTTAGCTAAGATCCATCCAACAAAACTCATGAAAATAGGTCACGCCATTTAGGAGGAAAATAAAAAATAATATGACTAATTAGTTGGTACATACATTTTACTAAACTAATTGTATTGCCATCTTTGTCATCGTCGTCAAGTATGAGCAAGACAAACAGGTAAGTTAATTTACACATTTTTTTTTACCTACATGGTTTACTTAATGTTATCCTACTAATATTATAAATGCGAAAGTTTGTGAGTGTGGATGTATGTATGTTTGTTGCTCCTTCACGCAGAAACTACTGAACGGATTTGGATGAAATTTGGAACACAGATAGATTATAACCGGGATTAACATATAGGATACTTTTTAACCCAATAATCCAATACTACGCGGATGAAGTCGCGGGGCACAGCTAGTATAATTATAATCACTACGAACAAAATCAAAACAAAATTAATAATTAAGTATTTAAAAAATGTTCAAAATTTGGCCCAATTAATTAAGTTAATTTTAGTTTAAATGTACTTAAGTGTCAAATTTAGTTTAGTCGAGATTGGGCGGCATTAGAATTGTCGTCAATATATTAAAGTACATAGTTAATTATTTCACAGACAAATAATGTTATGATTAAGTCCTTAGTAAGTCACCGCGTTGATGAGGAGAAACCTTCCACGGACACGGTAAAAAAATGAGGCAGCTATCGTGCCTCTTAGTTCAACATATAGTTCTGTCCCCCTCTATCTGATGGTCGGCCCGTATAAAGTTCTTGGTCGGCCCCGATAAGTGCGAGCGTCTGCCATGTAGGTATGGCCAGAAGAAAAATCTAGCAAAATCTTTTATGGAATCTGGTATAGGTATAGCCTTGTTAATCTATCTATATATATATAAAAACTAGCTGACCCGACAGACGCTGTCCTGTCTTTTAGGGTATGAAAAATAGATAGTAGCCGATTTTCAGACCTACTGAATATGCATACAAAATTTTATAAAAATCGGTCAAGCCCTTTGGGAGGAGTATGGTAATGTAAGGTCCATGTCGGCGCACTGGCCACTAGCGATAGACGTTCCTGGCCGACGATAAAAATAATAAATTTAAGAAAAGATAATTGTTTTGAAATTGAAAGAACTGCGGTGCGCTGGCAGTGACAACCGGGATACCGATGTAATAAGTAGTGTTTTTAAAATATAAATAATATAATCCTACTAATATTATAAATGCGAAAGTTTGTGAGTGTGGATGTATGTATGTATGTATGTATGTATGTATGTATGTATGTATGTTTGTTACTCCTTCACGCAAAAACTACTGAACGGATTTGGATGATATTTGGAACACAGATAGATTATAACCGGGATTAACATATAGGATACTTTTTAACCCGATAATCCCGAAATTTTTGCTAAGTTAAAATACTACGCGGATGAAGTCGCGGGGCACAGCTAGTAAATAAATAACAGTAATAATTGTTTTAATTAATACCTTACGGCACGATTTCGCTAATTCTTTTTTTGTTGTGTTTATTATTGTCAGGAGAAGGTTCTTATGAAAGAAAAAAATTAACAAAGTTGAGCGGAACAATTCGAATTCAATATTCAGAGTTAAGACAGGACAACGTCTGTCGGGTCAGCTAGTATCTATACATCTATAAAAATAAATAAAATTGGAGTGTCTGTTTGTAATATCAAAATAACACATTTTCAGTAACTGCATATGAAATTACATACGACACCTATAACAAAAACGCGATTTAAAAATGTTTTGTCTGTCTGTCTGTGTGTTTTTTCCGGGTAATCTCCGAAACGGCTGGACCGATTTTGACGGGACTTTCACTGGCAGATAGCTGATGTTTTAAGGAGTAACTTAGGCTACTTTAATTTTAGAACAACAATTAGGGTTCCGCGTAAAAAAATAAAAACACATGAAATCAAAGAGTATCTCCGAAACGGCTGGACCGATTTTGACGGGACTTTCACTGGTAGATAGCTGATGTTATAAGCAGTAACTTAGGCTACTTTTATTTAAGAAAAATAAAATAAAAAATGGGTCCTGTCGCGCGGGCTCAGAACGCGGGAGCGGGCTTTTTTGTTAAGTTAAATTACACGCGGACGAAGTCGCAGGCTCAGCTAGTAGGTAATATAATTTAGACTTCAACGTAGTGTGTTAATTGGGTGATTACAATTAATGCATATCGGTGATTACTTAATTAGTATCACTTATCATAATTTGCGTATCTGACTTTAAAGACAATGTCGTTGTGTTTTTGGCAGAGTGTTTGTTGACTTTAGTATTAATTAGGTACTATTTGGTGTTAATTATACCTACTTACACAACGTAAACTTGACTCAGCCAACTCGTCGTAATGTATGATAGCAGTTTAGTTTAATTTTTAGTTTAGTCTTTATTTGTAGCCAACAGTATTAGCGTAGATTTGTATGCGGTAAAGATACTATACTATTAGAATTCAGCTCTTCCGGAAGAGGCGCTGAAAATGTGGCAGAATATTACCAGGTTTGTTTATTCAGTGGCAACAAAGCAATATAAAGTAAGGAATATCGCTGGAACGTCATCCGAAAATTGGGAAAATATTTTAATATTCGTAGGTACGTTCCCGTCCCCGTCTCGTCCCCGTCTCGCCCCCGTCTCGCCCCCGTCCCGTCCCCGTCCCGTTCCGCACAGTGCAAATTACTTACGTATCTGTTCGTACATGTACTGCGCGGTGACGGCGAGTACTGTGTTGCTGACGATGTCCCCGATGGAGGCCGCCAGCGGAGTCGCCACGTTATCCGGATTCACTTTAAACTTGTGCGAACCGTAAATGACCAGCACCATCACGAAGTCTGAAACGTAGAGCACAACATGTGTTTCAGACGGACGTCTTCAGTGGACTTGATTGGATGAATAGACGGATAATTATTACGTGCGTAAGTTAAGCCTCCCGGCTGGCGGATGTCAACTTACCCAAAACGAAGCATGTGGTCGTGGCAGTGAAAACAGCTGACGCGATGATAAGCAGTATGTACGAGCCGTTCAGGGCGCGGTCAGTGATCGTGTTCACCACTATCGCGAATATGGCGACCACTGTGGCAGCCACTATTGCTTGCACCTGGTCACAAATAGTAGATTTTTAATAGGTATATACAACAGCAGTGATAGCCGATTGGTTAAGCACGCGTCTTGCGGTCACCAGGTCCTGGGTTCAAACCCCGGCTCGCACCTCTGGGTTTTTCGAAATCTATGTGCGAATCATAATTTATATGTGATCAACACTTGCTTACGGTGAAGGCAAACATCGTGAGGAAACCTGTATGTCTTAGAAAATCTAACCAATTTTCGAAAGACATGTGAAATCTGCCAACCTGCACTAGGCCTGGCGCCAGCGTGGTTGATTATGGCCTGCACCCCCCTCGTGTTGAGGGGAGGCTCGTGTCCAGGAGTGGGACGTTGAAAGGGCTAAATTATTATTATAATTTTTATTACTTATATATACAAAGTAGCCGGTAAACGACTGTACAAACTTTAAGGAGGTATATGCTCAATTTTATCAATAAAATTTTTCTCTATGAGGGGCTTAAACCCAATCCACCAAAATGAGAATAATGTTAATAATAATTAAAAAAAAACCTTTAATTTAGCTTTAGTGGCAATGGTGTTGCCTGCTCATATTATTATTTTTTATGGTGTTCCTGAGAATGTACACCATATTTCATTCATTGAAAAGAGTAACCATTGAGTTTCTTGCCGGCTCTTCTCAGTGGAAGCAGCATTCCGAACCGGTGGTAGATTCTGACTATTCATAAATGCTTTGTTGGCTTACATGAATAAAAACAATTTTGAGTTTTGCTTTCTATATGATAGAGCAGTTCTTATGAATGTTTTCTACGTTGTAGCAATAGGTTATACTTTTCAGATGATAAAACGTTTAATTTATACGTCAATTGACATTCAACTTCTAAAATACATAATTATGACTTTATCACGCACGCCTCGAATATTTTGAATATCTTTTTCTTCTTCTTCTTTCTTTAAAAATATGGCCCACCCAGGTTAATAGGTATTTCGCCAGTGTCAAGTAACAAATAGCAATACAAACACATTTAATAACAATACAATACAAAAATGTGACCGTCCACTTTGGAATAATAATAATTTAGCCCTTTTGACGTCCCACTCCTGGGCACGGGCCTCCCCTCAAAACGAGGGGGATTAAGGCCATAATATTCTGAATAAAAAACAGAAATGTCTGCCGCCGGTGCATTCCTTCAGGAGATCCCATAGACTCTCCAACGTGCTGAAGGAGGGACCGGCAAGGTTTTAGTTGGTAATAATCCCATACACCTCAGGCCTCTCCCACAGGAGGTCTTTCAAAGATATCCTTCCCGTCAACCAAAAAAAATCTCACAAAATGTGGAATGTACTCACTTGCACTAATGATATGTTTCCAACGACCATGGATATGACTTCTTTGCTGGACTCCATGTTGCCAAGGTTGGCTTGCGTCGACAGCCGCGACGCGAGGCACATGTCCAGATTACCTGAGGACAAGACATACAAAATGACTTTAAAGTTTACACTGAAAAACAGCTGACGGCACATTTCTTCAGAGATATTTCAGGCTCAGGTTGGGCTCAGTTGTAGCCCAACTTTTCTGAGGATGTCTCGTTCAGAGGCGAAACACGTGTCGAATTTTACTTTTAATTCGCTTTGTTCCGCAGAAAATTGCACATTATTAGGGTCCCTGACACTCATGACTGACAGACTCGACCGACGGAGTTAGGTTTTGTTTACCTCTTCCATTATCGATCAACCGATTTGATTTATAATTTTGGAGGTTAACAAGCCAAGGGTGAGTGGTGGGTCCTTCTTCTAAATTGTTTTACAATGGATTTCCGCAAAGTAACGCCTACGTCAATCAATTATCAGAGATATTTGTTAAAATTCCAAATATACAACTTCTTTTATTGAGTGGCATATGTGGCCGGTGTATGGGCTGGCACCAACTAAGCCATTTGCGAATTGTCGGTGCACCTCAGTAGACCTGTGTCCTCTTCGATGGACAACGGCGTGATGGGACTCAGGTACATTAACCTTATTTATGTTGACATCACAAAAAATTTAAATCCATTTCATACTTCTATTGGCTGATTTTTTTTTATGGCGACGTTGTGTTTGGACCTTGTCTAATGAACACTACTTCAGTTCTCCACGATTGCGTACGCGCAGACTTAGCGAGATTCTAAAGATCTCTTTTATATAATACATACCTAAATATAGATTAGAAGGTACCTAAAATAATTTACAAAGAACAAAAATTATCTATGTAAATCAATTAGACGCGCGTGTAAACATCTTTTAACTACTTAGAACATTACGTAATTATTCAAAGCCGCGCAAATTCTTATCCATACCTAGACCTATATGTATATATATAATGAAGTAGGTACATATGTTAAAAAATGAGATATCTTTTGTTGACCTGTAGAACTTTAATGGGTCCTTTAATGGCAGGCAGAAACATTGGCATAACCAAGGTAGTGTACTTAAGAAATAAACAAATAGGTATACTCGAATAACCTATTATTAATTACGCGTTAACATAATATATACTGCTCTTCAAAACATTGTCACGTTAGTCACCGAGTTGCCTCGTGATGACTGTTTAATTTGAACAACTGACTAAATATCGGATGATTTCTGTGACCCGATTTTGTACATTGAAAATATTTAAGAAAACGATAAAGCTGGGTTTTACCAATGTGCTTATTAGGTATATTATGCTCCGAGATATAAATTAAATAACACATAAATAATAATAACCAACTGTATGGTCTGGTTCCAAACTAAGCAATGATTGTACTATGGGTATCGTACAGTGGACTGGGGGCGATCCCAGTGACGCCCAGACCGGGGCAAATTACGTAAAGGCCATTTCCGAAATTTACCCTGACGGGAATCGAACCCGCAACTACCCAACGCAGTGAGCCGAGCGGCCTACGCTCGAACCACTACGCCAAGCGGTCGTCAAAATTATCTTGAGATCCTACTAATATTACAAATGCGAAAGTTTGTGAGTGTGGATGTATGTTTGTTACTCTTTTACGCAAAAACTACTAAACGGATTTGGATGAAATTTGGAACACTGATAGTTTATAACCTGGATCAACACAGAATACTTTTCTTAAGTTTACGCGGGCGAAGTCGCGGGCAGAAACTAGTTATTTATAAAGATCACGTCATTGTGGAAAGCCAGCTTAACGTCCATGATTAAATTTTAATGTTTTATGATATTATCATTGGTAATTATGGTAATTCATCAACTCAATCATCAGTCGACTTATAAAACATCAATTTTCGCGATATTGATCAGATTAGGAGATATTGTCACCACATTATAATAAATAATTTATTTTTAATAGGCACATGAATCATATTCTGGCAATGATGACGAACTTCAAACAAGGCGCACTTCTAGGAATATTTAATGGACGTCTTAGGCTGACGCAGATACACAAAACTGGAAGTTGACTCCAGCTATAGACAAGGGGAGATAGAAGGACTCGGTGCGGGGGATATTTTAGTGAAAGGGAGGGAGAAATTTTGGTGAAATGAGAAAGGGAGGGATGTTTCAGTCAAAACACAATTAAATTCATTGAGTTGAACTCTTTCCCAGTTGACCACTGGTGGTGAAACGAGACACCACTGGTAATAGGATTAATCGTGTTTAACAAAAAAAGGTATTATAGGTACCTATCTACAATAACGACCGCTTGGCGCAGTGGTTCGAGCGTAGGCCGCTCGGCTCACTGCACATGGTGGTCGCGGGTTCGATTCCCGCCGGGGCAAATTTCGGAAATGGCCTTCTCCTAATTTACCCTGGTCTGGGTGTCACTGGGATCGCCCGCATTCCATTGTACGGTACCCATAGTACAAGCTTTGCTTAGTTTGGGACCGTACAGTTGGTGTGTCTGTCTGGCGATATTTATTTATTTATTTATAATATTAAAATTAGATCTTAACGATACTTGAGTGAGTATGTATATTCGAAGCGTCTATAGCCTATTGGTTAGAGGGGCCGTCCTCGTAGCTGAGAGGTTCCGGGTTCGATCCCCATCCTGGCCATTAAACTATTGACGTGAGCCCACTCCTAGCACAATCATTAACTTAGTTGGAGGGGCTTAAGGGAATACTAGTAATGTGATAAACACACATAGCTAGTAATCTTTTTTTTTTTAATAGTAAATTACGCCTCCTAGTTAATATAACTATAATATAAGGTGTTTTAATACCTATTACAAATTTACCAAACAAGCGTACGATCCGCCTGATGTTAAGCTGTTATCGCGGCCTATACCAAAGGCATTGGTCGCTCGTTGCCGACCTGAAGCGAATGGGACAGGGGAGGGTAATGGACGGGAGAGTTGGTCTTTCGGCTCTCCCTCTGTCATCGTACGAAACGCAGCTACTTTACGCCGAACTTTTGTGAGCGGGTGGTACTACCCCAGGCGAGTCGGCTACATACATAAATAGATTTGTTTAGCCCACGTCTCGTCGTTTATTATATGTTTATAACAAAGCCATGGTGTCAGTTGTGTTTTATAAATACGATCGTGTAGCCTTTGGTTCGCACCGACAGGTGATAGCGGTGCCCACCCACTAGTGTAAACACGGCTTTGTAATCCAAAGGCGTCATAATTGTTAGACTGCATTCGTATGACGACCGCTTGGCGCAGTGGTTCGAGCGTAGGCCGCTCGGCTCATTGCGCCGGGTGGTTGCGACCTCGATTCCCGTCAGGGTAAATTTCGGAAATGGCCTTTTCGTAATTTGCCCAGGTTTGGGTGTCACTGGGATCGCCCGCAGTCCATTGTACGGTACCTATAGTACAAGCGTTGCTTAGTTTGGGACTATACAGTTGGTGTGTCAGTCTGGCGATATTATTATTTATTACTAGCTGAGCCCGCGACTTCGTCCGCGTGGAATTTAACTTAACAAAAAAGCCCGCTCCCGCGTTCTGAGCCCGCACGACAGAACCCATTTTTTCATTTTTTAAAATTTAGTTTTTCTAAAATAAAAGTAGCCTACGTTACTGCTTATAACATCAGCTATCTACCAGTGAAAGTCCCGTCAAAATTGGTCCACCCGTTTCGGAGATACTCTTTGATTTCATGTGTTTTTATTTTTTTACGCGGAACCCTAATTGTTTTTCTAAAATAAAAGTAGCCTAAGTTACTCCCTATTACATCAGCTATCTGCCAGTGAAAGTCCCGTAAAAATCGGTCCAGCCGTTTCGGATATTACCGGAACAAACACACAGACAGACAGACAGACCAAATTTTTTTAAATCGCGTTTTTGCTATAGTTGTCGTATGTACTTTCATATGAATTTAGTGAAAAGGTGTTATTTTGATATTACAAACAGACACTCCAATTTTATATATTTGTATAGATATACACTTATACAGTACTCGTATACAGACGCTAAATTGTCCCTCTGTTCGGAAACTTTAAACGTTGTATTTTTGCCAATGTAAGGCTTCATATATTTTTTTTTACTGTCAATGCTCGAATGTTATCTGATGATCTAGATGACGATATAATAACAGTTAAATAAAATACAAAAACTCTTTAAAATTGAAAAAAAGTACTTACGTTTATAATTCAAATCGAATTATTTACGCAATTCGGCAACGTACAAACAATGCCTTTGGTATTACAAGCATCTAAAGGCAACGGTAACTGCTTAAGGCTAAAACGCCCACCTAGCCCGCGAAGTTCAAATTTTTTGAGGTTTTTAAGAAATTTTTCAAAATCTGACAATAATAAAAGGCACATTTTGTAATTCGCAAAAAGACCGTGTGCAGTGCATTTATGAATATATCCAACTTACTCTAAAACATTTCAAGAACGACAGCTATCCAGATAATCTGGCAATTTTTGTATATTTAGTGATTTACTAGTATCATATCCACCGTGATAATATTTAGACTAAAATAAATGTATTAATAAACGCACTGCATACTGTGTTTGTCGCAAATCACAAAATGTTTTCAGATTTTGGATAAACTATAAAAATACTCAAAAATTTTGAATTTCGCGGGCTAGACAGGCGCCTTCACCTTAATATCAGGCGCTTGTTTGGCGATTTTGTTATTTAAAAAAAATACGGAAATCAGACCAAATAAACCAGTCTATTTCACCATTAGTCAGGATTCATATTTCCCATGACTGAACCGACACAATGCTCGTTGTGAGGTATTCCCCTCTGCCAACCGCTAACGTCTTAAGAACAATAGGACACAATGATCTTAATGTTAATACGTGTTAAAATGCGGTCTTTTGTTACATTTAACATCATTTATTGAACTGCTTCGGGGAAGTTTTCGTGTTGTACACGACTTAATAACATGCGTGTTAAAAAAGAACCCGACTACTGAAAAATAACGCTCTGAAAAGTATGAAACAAGAAAATATTATCATCTGAAATTGTTATGTACAAACTAGCAAAATATTCTTGCTCGTTTGCCACCTACCCTCACAAAACAATACATTCTAACAGTATTAAGCAAACATATGATTTAGGGCAGTTTTTTTTAGTTCGTGATTTGAGGAGCTCTAGAGGCCGCCATATACATTTTAATGTGACGTCACATAGCCTATAACCAGTGGACAATCAAGACGCTTTTAACCATACCTCATTTGTAAAATTAAGATTAGTCGTTTACAAGTTATGAGGGCACAGATGAACATACATACATACATACATTTAGAAACTTATGTACTACTAGCTGTGCCCGCGACTTCGTGCGCGTGGAATTTAATTGACAAAGTTTCATGCAAACTTTCATCCCCTATTTTATCCCCATGGGGGTAGAATTAATCAAAATCCTTTCTTAGCGGATGCCTACGACATAACATCTACCTGCATGCCAAATTTCAACCCGATCCGTCCAGTGATTTGGGCTGTGCGTTGATAGATCACTATGTCAGTCAGTCAGTCAGTCAGTCACCTTTGAGTTATATATATTTAGATAGTGTGGACTGCGGAGTCCGAATGGTCCAGTATATGGAGCTGTTTAATTAACGTGCCAAAAAACTGATAATGATAATGACCTCTCAAACCACCAATTAGGACCTTATTGAGTAGCGTTTAAGTAGGTATTTGGAAGAAAGAGTTCTTGCGGCGTCGCGTAAATAAACAATTTTATTACAGGGATCTGAATATGGTATTAACTTAAATCCACTTGCTTACACTTAAAGGAAAAACCCAACAAGATTGTGTAATCTAGATTATTTTATGGCTTGAATTGCAGTCTTAAAAAAATCTTTAATCTTAACAATAAAATAAATTCCTAATCTAAATATAAAAAAAACAGTAATAATTTAAAGTTATCGAAAGTATTAATAGGCTTAAGTATTTTACAACTGCTTGTACTTATGGTAAAAAAAAAATATCTGGCGATATTTTGTGATAGGACAATGTAGTATGACGTCACAGTGCACTACTGACATCTACGTGTTCAAAGAAAAATTAGACATCTCGAAATAGTACATTGTTACACGAGTGGTGAAAGTGACTAATAGTTCGAGGGACAAAATAAGTCTTTCACCCGAGGTAAACACTGTGCTTTTCATTACGAATACAAGGAAAGTAAAAATAAAAACAGGAATTGGCTAAAGAAATAATACAAGAAAGTATGAACAATACTCTACAACTCGAAAAAAAAAAGATCGGAATGCCGCCTATTTTGTTTTTGTTCGTTGGCCGGCCAACTTCTTTATTTAGTCATTATTTTTCATTTTCATCCTTAAATATTTTAAGTATTACTTTCAACCCGCTCCTCAGGCAACTTCATCAGACCTACTTTCGGAGTATGAGTAATGAAAAAACTATTGGACGTATTGAAATAATTTAAAGACAGTGTGTTTTGTTTTATTTTGAACGATGAAAACGGTGAGCAGAAACTGCCATCAGCATTTAAGACATGTGTAAACGGTTATAAAACAAGATTAACAGTACGTTAAGACACAATTTTATTATGGGTAATGTAAATAACCACTTCTTTTGTTACACTCCGCGTAATGTGGGAAGTCCCGTTGTGAATGTTTAAGTTAACAATAGCACATTCATCGTTCACGTGCAACGACAATGAACTTTAATACCAATACTTAAGGTATGTTATCTTATGTTATGTTATCTAATCGTCGTCAATTCCCAACTAAAGCCAATATACTTACTGTGTAATTTTGATTACATTCGTGCCACTCATGACTAATACCTACGTAAATCCGTATCGATTGAAAATCGTCCGACCCGCCTGATGTTAAGCAGTTACCGCAGCCTATAGATGCTTGGAATACCAAAAAGGCATTGCTCGCACGTTGCCCACTTGAACGGAAGTGGGATAGAGAGAGGGGAATAATAAATAAATAATAAATATTTCCAGACTGACACACCAACTGTATGGTCCAAAACTAAGCAAAGCTTGTACTATGGGTACCGTACAATGGACTGGGGGCGATCCCAGTGACACCCAGACCCGGGAAATACGACAAGGCCATTTCCGAAATTTGCCCCGGCGGGAATCGAACCCGCAACCACCACGTGCAGTGAGCCGAGCGGCCTACGCTCGAAGCACAGCGCCAAGCGGTCGTCAAAATATAACAGACAGTTAGTTTGCGCCGATATTCCTGTAAGATCCTGAAGGTGTTACCCCCGGTAGAGTAAGCCCATAGGTATGTATAGTTTGCTCTACCGCAGTTGAATGTTGCGGATATAGCAAGAAGTCATCGAAAGGTATTTTGAGGATCGCCGTTGAATTAGCGCACCTTTTACTGAGTACTGATTAAGTATGACTCACATTCGATCGTAGGATTGTAATCGAAAGGAAATCTTTAAATACCTAAGTATGACGTGATTATATTCAACAAGAGAATGAGTAAGTTATTCGTGATCAATGCTAAGATTATTGGCAAAAGGAGGATGTAGCCAGATTTTTTTATAGAGACCGACTTAAACAATTTCTATGGATAGGTGTTTCAAATGAATACTCGAAACTAGATATCTTAGTAGGTTACGTAACACTTCAATGACCGTATTACCGGGTTCGATTCCCCTTTTTGTAATTTTCCCTGGCTTTGGTGTCACTTGGATCGCCCCCAGTACATTGTACGGTACCTATAGTTCAAGCATTCCTTTAGTTTGGACCCATACAGCCACCGTGTTAGTCTGGTGGTTTGGTCTGGCGACATCTATTTATCATCATTTACTTAAGAGGGTATGTAGTCAAGAAGTAGTTTACATTTCTATATGATTATCACTTGCTTACGGTGAAGGAAACCACCGTGAGGAAACCTGCAAGTCTTAGAAAAATTTACCGATTTTCGAAAGACATGTGAAATCCGCTAACCCGCACTGGGCCAGCGTGGTGGATTATGGCCTGAATCCCCATCGTATTGCGGGGATGCCCGGGACCAGGAGTGGGACGTATAAAGGGCGAAATCCTACTAATATTATAAATGCGAAAGTTTGTGAGTGTGGATGTATGTATGTATGTTTGTTACTCCTTCACGCAAAAACTACTGAACGGATTTGGATGAAATTTGGAACACAGATAGATTATAACCGGGATTAACATATACTTTTTAACCCAATAATCCAATACTACGCGGATGAAGTCGCGGGGCACAGCTAGTTATTTAATATTTTTAAGAGTAAGTATGTAGTCCATGGGATTATGTAGTCAAGGCCATGGCATTGCAGTTCGCTCGCCATTTGTGTTAGCACGTGTAATTACCGTTCTAATTACACGACAATTTTCTGATGGTAAAGAAAATGACAGATTTTTATCGCTCGCTCACGACGCGACTGGCGGAATTGTGGGAAAATTACGTTGAGCTTACGTTATAACAAGTGTGTGACGTCACGATTATGCTGTCACACTTAGTGGAACGTCCAATTTTGTAGCCTTTAGCTTTATTCATAGAATGTTCTAGAAAGTTATAACCGATTTAAACTTGGATCTGAAATATTATCTTGCTAAGCTATTGTAAATGGATTTTATCTCTTCTACTATATAAAAATAAGACGGGTTTTCCTTCCTGACGCTATAACTCCAGAACGCACGAACCGATTTCCACGGTTTTGCATTCGTTGGAAAGGTCTCGGGCTCCGTGAGGTTTATAGCAAAGAAAATTCAGGAAAAATTTCAACAGAACGCGGACGGAGTCGCGGGGCACAGCTAGTTTTGTATAGAAATATAGAAGTATAGAAAGCATAATATGTTTAGCACAATACTATATTATCGCTAGTTAATTGAAGATGACAAATAATTTTAAAAAATGAACAAGTTCTCAACTTAACCTATAGGTAGGTACTCATAATTTGTTTTTTTGGATCTCCATTAAATGAATCTAAATTGTCTATTTTATGCTCATTACACACCGTGTTTCATTGTAGTAGGTAATTGATGTCATTATAATCATTATCTGTTGAAACAGAATGTTTAACAAGACTAATTTACACAATTGTTTTATAAAAATATGTCGTATACTTATGTATGTCAACACGTACACAAGCATTATGATAATCACGTCACTCGCTGTAATGTATAATAAGTATGTTTTTCAAAGAAGCGAAACTGGGAAATGTATTGTGATGGTGGCATGAACCATGGTTTGTTTGTACAAAGCTGGAATCCAAATATTTTTGTGCACTAAACGATGGACCATTTGACTGTACTGTAAGCTCTTCTATTCTATTGAACAATGGCGGAACTATGAGCTGTCGGAAACTCCTGTTTGTTTTGGAAATTGGTGACAAAATTATGTTGCGTCGTGGTAAATGTTTGAAGATAATAAGTTGATGTGGAAAATAAGTCCGTCAGTCAGTTTAAAATAAATGTATTACAAAAAAATTGTGACCTTTTCCTAAACTCATCATTAGATATTTTATTAATTTGCATTACCCTGGTAATTGAATGTAGATAGTGGTGCCATATTTTTCTATTGAGAATACCTATAAAAGGGAGTGTCCCTCGCTAACTTGAGCTAGGTACTAGAGCCTTGTGAACTTGGCTTATACCGATTAACATTTACTTTTATCAAAATCAGCTCCTAACTACAGTACCGAGTTTTTAAACTATAGTTTTTGGAGCCTAAATACAGTAGACGGTTACTACATTTTGGTAGGCTGGTAGTCCTAATTGTTTGATACATATAAGAACACACCCATAAAAGGAGAACAATCTTACCTTTTAAGCCGGATAGTGACGGCACCAACACGAAAATCGCTGACACATTCACAAAAACTTCCCAATCCTGAAACAAATAAACACAAATAAGTAATATATATGTATAATATAATATAATAAGTAGTAATTTTGTTTGTATTTCTATTATACTTTTTGTTCGGCTACTTTAGAATATAAATATACTAGCGACCTGCCTCGGCTTCGCACGGGTGCAAGAAACCTCTAAAATTATCAGTGTTTCTCTACTATATGCATGTATTAAACATTTATAAACCTTCGTCTTGAATCGCTCTATCTATTAAAAAAACCGCATCAAAATCCGTTGCGTAGTTTTAAAGATCTAAGCATACATAGGGACAGACAGGCAGCGGGAAGCGACTTTGTTTTATACTATGTAAAGATGATTGTACATAGTAATAAATATAGGTATTTTTTTAACATAACACAAGGAATATTTGCGGGCTACACACGAAACGATACATCGTAGCGATTTCTAATTGCGCATTCATTGTCTTTGGTCCTCGCTAAGTCATATCGGAGGCGTCAAGATTGCTATCAAAGCGAATTTGATCATGAAAATGTTGTTGTTAAATGTTGGACTCTATACTGTTGCTTCAGGGCTCCAATTCAATTGTCACAATCGGAATTATTTGTGGGCAAACTCAACTTAACCTTGCTGGTCTTCAGAAGCTGCCGACAACAGTTTAACGTCAAAGTGACTATCTAATGCCGTTGCACAAGTGTTCTGACCATGACGTCGTGCGAAAACAACCAGAAACGCCAATTGTTTCACAATCAAGGTTGGTATAGTTGGCCATGGGTTTATAGATGGCCAAACCATTGGTTCCTATAACCGAAACTCTAATTAGGCTCGTATTGATAAACTAGCTGTGCCCCGCGACTTCATCCGCGTAGTATTGGATTATTGGGTTAAAAGTATCCTATATGTTAATCCCGGTTATAATCTATCTGTGTTCCAAATTTCATCCAAATCCGTTCAGTAGTTTTTGCGTGAAGGAGTAACAAACATACATACATACATACATACATACATACATACATCCACACTCACAAACTTTCACATTTATAATATTAGTAGGATGTATTATGCTTGAGAGCGATTTGAGTAGGTACGCTTTTGACATGTCATTCTGACTGTTACGACATTAGAATGACATTTCCAAGATAGTTCTCAGACTTGAGCTAATCGGCGATACTTACCCTGACTGTGCCCAAGACGATACCAGCCCCAATAGTTCCACATCCGGCTATGAAGAATGGCACAGCCACTTGCATTAATGTGGTCCACCATTTTTCTTCTTTCTTCTGAAAAAAAAAGGAAAGCAGTTAGACATTGGTGCGGTTCGTACTGGCACTTAATCAACCTAAACTTAGTGGACTATATTTCTGGCCCTCTCATGGCGATTGCGTATGACCAGGACAGAAATAAATAAATACTAGCTATTACCCGCGACTTCGTCTGCGCAGATTTTAAAACAAAAAGTTTATAAGCACGTGGTAGGTAACTAATGTAAAACTTTATGTTAGCGTATTATTAATTCATTAGCGGTAGCAAAACGGAACGTCACTATTTTCTAAACTCCTTGGTTGCGATTATTTTTGTGGAGAACAGCTGTTGTACTCGTATTTGGATGAGAAGTTTGGAGTTTGTCCATGAAAAAATGTAGGTTGGGATGTTATGAGTTAAGAGATATTATGGGTTGCCGTATTGAGAAACAAATAAATAATTAATTAACTCTATCTGGACGTATATATTAACTCGCCACACTCTGATCTTTTTAGTTCAGAAGTGGTATGTGTTAAATTATACTAGGTGAAACATAAAGGGTATACTATTTTTTTGCAACTTAACTTTGTAAATCGTACTAAAGGTTTTGCAGATTTATGAAATCAGTTAACAGCTGTATCCCTGTAACACCTTTTGTTTTTCAAGTTTCCTCCCTAGCTGATAGTTTTAGATTTACCAAGTTAAGTTTTGAAAAAAAGTATACCCTTTCTGTTTCAACCTGTATAGCCCACGCCAACAAGACAAGCAATTTCAGGCGGTCTGACAAAAGATGGTACTTAATAATGATTAGATCATAATAATGATAGAATGATTAGATCAACTAACGGGAAAACAATATTACAATTAAACGGAGCCTACAGAGTTTGTGATCAACTAAAGGTAAAAGTGGTTGACTTTGAGGAAAAACTTTGAGGGGTCACCCATTGGCGGTAAGTTTGTATCAATTTTAGGTTTTGTATTCAGATGGCTTTCTGCCTATTGTGATAGATTGCTAACATGAATACGGTTTCAAAATTCAAATTCATTCGTCTAGAAAAGTGATTACAAGATTGATGGTGAATGTCGTGTTGGTTGGGGCTACAATATCAAAGACAAACCACCAATTTGGCAGGCTTTAAGCTGTCAATGTGAAATGCGCAATAACTTTCTAGCCCAATACACATGCAAGCAAGTAGCATGCATGATCAGGTAATTGGATTGTAACACGTTGCTTTTGGGCGGGCTTGCATATGTATTGAGGATTGGATACCCACTTAACAGTATTTAATTATTTATTTTTTTATTCATACTACACTAACCAACTAAGATAACCTTACATGATGTAGGGTAAAAGCCGGATAGTTGCCTCGGAGGGATACATGCCCCGGTTTTTAATACACTATGTTGGGAACATAAGTTGTGATTGCGCTTTACTACAATAAGTAGTGACCCCCCGCAGGACTCGGTGCCGTCTAAGCCATCAGAATAGGTGTAAGTGTTTTGTCCATATGAGCAAAAACCTTCCGCGGCGAAACTTTGACGGGCGTTATAATTATATTGGTAAGTAATTACTATTGAATATTTTTATTACTGATCGTGGTTTCACTCAACTTTTTGTTTCTTTGCATGCATTAGAGTTTAAATTACATTGTTTATTATGTTTTATAGCTAAATATTTTTTATTTACTTCGTAAATTAAAAGGGCAAGTATCCACATCAAAAAGGATAGTCGCCCTACTTACTTTCGCGGATAGTTGCCCCTAGAGTGACTAAATATTTTTTAACAATCAAAGACGGATTTTATTTTTTGTTGTTTTTTCCAATTTACTGTGACTCTAACTTGTTGTAAATAAAATAAATATCTACTTAACTGTTTTATATATTTATTCTAGATAAGCAAAATGCCTCTCAAATATAAGCGAAAACCAGGCTTGGTGCCACGCAACATCAGATAGCTGCTGAGCTATCTTCTGTCTACTTGTCTTGGAAGAATTGAGACAGAAAAAAATATCAATGAAATTTTTCGAACATGCATAATATCCTCTCGAACCTTACGAAAAAAGTAACCAGGAACTGCTAACTCAAGGAAAATATCATGTTCTTGCCTTAGAGAATGAAAAAAGACTGTAGCTCATATATTGAAGCTCGGAGACGCCGGTTTTCCTCCTGACAGAAGTAAATTATAAAGACTGTGAAATAATTAATAAAGATTACTTTAATTGATATAAATGTCTTTCTATCCAAAATAAAAATCATACCGAGGTTACTATCCCCGCACGAGGCAAGTATCCCGCGAAGCATTTTCCACGCTAGGCTACTATCCGCCATAGTAGGCAACTATCCCTTTTCTGAGAGGTGTAATAAAACAGTATTTATTCAAAACCATTGTTAATTATGTATACAAAAATAGGCTATTATGGAAGATAAAAGACCTATGTTTTGAGATATATACTGAATAATTTTCAGCAAGTTCATATTTTTTTTTAATAAAGCTTTTTCGAAAAGTGGGGCAACTATCCGGCTTTTACCCTATAGGTTATATTGTATGGAATAAGAAACAATGATTCTTGAGTTTCAATTTGTTGCCAATTAATAAGTATATTAAAACCGTGCCCTACTTCCAAGTTTTTCATTATGATGTTAGAATATTGGAATATTTTGAGTTTCAGTGTAACATTAAACAATGCTAAGAACTGGTGTCCTTGCGGGTAGTTAGCGGGGAAGAAAAAAGCGACGATTGTCGCAATCAGATTGTGATATCAAACGAGTCGTCCAAAACGGGAAAATTCCAAAAAATACACCACCAAGGCAGCATTCAAGTTCCCGCTCCGTAGCAAGAGAGGTGTGGCGACGGCAGCACAGGCAGCGTTTGGTGAGGTAGTCGCGTTTGCGACGGGCGAGTCTGTTCTATTCGCTATTGGCGAGCCGGCAGCTATCAGCAAGCAGGCGACGCTCCGGGTCGGTGAACCGGCGGGGGTGGGTGAGCTGGTAGCGGCGGTTGGCAAGCCGGCGGCGGTCGGCGAGTCGGCGGTGGTTCGCGACCCGGCGGCGGTCGTCGAGCCGGCAGCGATTGGCAAGTCGGCGACACCCAAGCGCTATAAGAAATCGCCATTCGGACCAAGTTGGTGTGGTACAGGGCGCGTCGAGGTCAATAAGGGAGAAACGACCACAATCTCTTTCTCTGCTGCTACAAGTACTACCACGTCTTTCTCTGCTGAACGAGAAAACAATGACAAAGATACGATAAAGGTGCTCAAAATAATTATACTTATGTGCGATAAAGATAGCGTTGTTTTCACCGCCCATGGTTTAGAGTTGATAAAATCATTGCCGTGTTCCGCATCACAAACACAGAATATTTTATCCATGAACACTTATGCTGTGCCAGAGTTTGATCCTTCTAAAAAGGAATAAACAATTGATGTATGGATTAGTAAGGTAGAGAAGTGTGGAGCAATGTATTGGTCAGAAACTCAGATGTTACATTATGCATGGCCTAAATTGGTAGGTATGACAAAAGTGTGGTATCAGGGTTTAACTTTCTACATTTTACATGGAAAGAGTGCAAGGAAAAATTTATGAAAACATTTCCTACCGTTCAAAATTTTGCAAAATTGTACAAGATAGGAAATGTTAGAGAGGAATGTAAGGGCAAATGTGGCTTTAGAAACTTGTTTTTATCATAAGGTGAATTTATTGAATCGCTTCGAAATAAGCGGCATGAAAGCCATTGATTGGATATTCGCGAATTGGATGATCGTAGTATGCGCCTTGGCGCTCAGGCCGTGAAATATTCCCAACCTGAAGATCTGTTAGGTATACTTAAAGTCTGTTAAGAATGTGGAAATAAAAGAAAAACACCCTTATACTCAACCATTTAGGAAACGCGAGATACAACAAGATGATGTGAAACAACCATTACTTGTTTTAACTGTGGAGAACTGGGGCGTCCGAGTTTTAAGTGTACTAAGGCCTCTAGTGACATGTAGTATATGTAAAAAGTTAGGGCATCGAGCAGAATCTTGTAGGCGTTTGCAGAAATACACGAATGAAAGTAAAATTCGAGAATACTAAAAACCTATAGCAGAGGTAAAGCTTGTTGGCACTTTAGACGATAAATATGTTTTACCTATAACGGTAACTGATAAAGTATAGACGTGTTATGTTTACCTTGAAAGCCAATATACATTGATGAGGGAAAGGGTTATGATCGTTAATTTGGGTAAAAAGTAAGTGATGTTAGACAAAGGACAGTTGTTGACTCGAGGTCATGAGATAGTTGAAGAGAATAAATTGGATAGGGGAGAAGAGTCATTGGATACATCAGATAATTACAGTGCAATTGCCTGAGTCCTATAAACTTTTTTTCTTCATTTAGTTTAGCTGACTTAGGACTGAAAAACCTATCTGAAATTACTATTACGCTAAAGGATAACACACCCGTAGTATATAGACCATACCGGCTGGCTTATTCAGAGAGAGAAAAGGTTAAAGACATAAATGTTAGAAAAAAAATTTAGATTGTGGAATAATTGTAGAATCTACGTCAGCCTATGCCAGTCCAATAATATTAGTACAGAAAAAGACGGGAGACCAATGTCTTTGTATTGATTATAGAACTTTAAACGCCAAAACAGTAAAGGAGCAATATCCACTGCCAATTATTTATGATCGGATAGGATAACCTTACAGGACAGCGTTACTTTGTAACTTAAAATTTAGCTTCTGGTTATTACCAAATACCAATCGCTCTACAGTCTCAAGACAAGACGGCTTTCGTGACACCTGATGGGCAGTATCAGTTCACTAGGATGCCTTTTGGCTTACCCAATGTGCCGTCAGTCATTCAAAAGACGATTAATAAGATGCTTAAGGAATCATAAGGGGTAGATGCTCAAGCTTTTATCGATGATATTATAATTCCAGCAAACGCTCCCTGTTTGGAGTCGGTCTTGAAATTGATTCATGATGCAGGGTTGACAATTAAATTATCCAAGTGTAGCTTTTTCTTTACCACCATTGATTACTAAGGCTTTGAAGTGTCAAATGATAGAGTCAAACGGGGTATCAGAAAAACAGAGGCTGTTGAGAAATTTTATGTCCCGGAAAATCAGCATGGAATTAGACAATTCATTGGACAATTTATTTATTTCTAATGTAGGTTAAATTTTGATAATGCACCCATTCCGCGGCCAACGAAGAGCTAGATATACCAAAGGGTTCTAATAAAGTTCGAGTTTAAGTTGATCACCGCCGGGCTCTCAATATAATAATAAGTGTTGTACAATGAAGTAGGTATTAGGTAATCACAAAGCCAGTTGTGTTCACTATTATAATATTAACTTTATTATCACGAAATACTAGCTTAAATAATTAAATTAATCCTACCATCACAATTATTTATATTTCCTCTTTTCCGTTCCAAATCAATCTCACCATCAATTTCTTATTTTTTTTAATGATTGTTTTTTTTAATGCATCGACCATTCTTCTTTTACTTTTTAATAATAATACAAAGAGTGCTAGCAGATAAAGTTATAACAAATAATAATTAAATCAAGGGCAATTAATCAGAACACACGTACCTACAAACAATATGCATTAGGTAATTACGTAACCTAGCATTAGGTACTTTCGGCGTTGGTAATAGGGAATGTTTAAGTTTATCGCAATTCTTGGTAAGCGACGTCATTATTGATTGTCCAATCGATCAATCACACCTTTGATCGATGATTGATCTGCCGATGACTGTTGCAACAAAGTGTTTCTTTATTTCATTCTATATTAAATTATTGATTACTCAGGGACTCGCACAATTAATTTTATCAATAACTTTCACAATCACAACAAGGAATCTCAAAGATTGTAAACAATAATTTATAGGGAACGTCAATTTACTAACAACACACTTTATATTATCGCGGAGCTATTGTTTTTCAAGTTGTTAGGCTACTTCAATAATGATTATGATAGTAGATAAACGGTAGTGATTCTGGTATTCCTTGCAGGGGATAAGAATCCAATAAATATTACTCCACCACTCTGTTATACGAAATTCTGTATTTTTCTGGTTCGCTCCCCAAAGAGTACAGTTAGAACTACTTTATATTACGACAATTTGTAAGTGCCCCCGTAGGCCTAAACAAAATAAACGCTCTGACTTTGATTTTGACTGGCAGAAAAGTACGTCATTTAGCAAGTCTTTAAAAAATATTATTGATGCTATTTGGTATTGCTTTTGCTGCCTTCACTCACTAGTTGTACACGCTCCGCCTAAGTTATCCTTTCCTCTGAGCACGTTTATTGAGGCCTCTGTAATACCCTAGACACGTGTTAGCTTGCCACTGGCTAAGTCCGAAAAACAAGAGCCTTAAAATAATGTACTCACCGCGGATAAAGGTGAAAAACAAGAGCCTTAAAACAATAACCTCACTCCGGATAAAGGTGAAAAACAATAACCTCACTCCGGATAAAGGTGAAAAACAATAACCTCACTCCGGATAAAGGTGAAAAACAAGAGCCTTAAAACAATATACTCACTCCGGATAAGGGTTGTTTTTCGGCGTCCACCTCTGCAGCCTTCTTGTCCGGGTCTCCTGGACTCTTCAGTTCCCCGCTAGAGTTTATCGACGCCATATTGTAATTGTTGTCCGGGGTGCCAATTTCATCTGTAACAAATGATTACTTATTATGAAGGCGAATACGGTTATCTTATGGGGTAAAAATGATGATTAAGATATAAAAATAGTTAATTATTTAACTAAATTGTCGCATAATATCGCGTACGAGAAAGCTGACCGTCTACCGTCAAGGTTCAATTTATGTTTATAAGGTTGTTTAATTGGAATATCATAACCTTATAGAAATAATTAGATAGATAAAATATTTAGAACCACTAAATATTGTATTTTATTCATTGTTATTTCGGAAGGCAACACTCTGGCGCTGTATTGTTTACCTACCGAAATAGCAGTTATTTATACATTTACTAAATACAAGCAAACGGCGATTAAAAACATAATTTTAAAAAAAGACAAGCCCGTTGAGGTTCCTGCCAGATCTTTACGGCTGAGGTCGCGTTCCGATATGGTTGTAGAATCAAGAAAAATAAAATAAAAAAGGTCATTGGTAGGCAGGTCTATCCAAAACAAACGATTGGAGTTTGAGTTCAGTTTGAGTTTGCTACAAATGGCCGTACTAGAGTAGACTATGGCCCAAATCTTAAATTTTATTTGAATGGGAATACGCTCGGAATAATGCCAAGTCACGCCGCCTATATTATTTAATTATTTATGTTAACAGTCAAGTACCCAATTATCAACAAAACCTTGTCCTATAAACATGCGTACAGTCATATAACACGTAACGAAATATTCGTGAACAATAAAGCAATGTCATGGACAATGTCGCGGGGCATTGCACTATTCTGTCACTAAATAGGTAGTTAGGTAGTTTACAGTCTGTGAGTGTGATCAACCATTCACTGCAAGCATTGTTTACTTACTTATACTAGGTGATACAAAATGGGTATACAATTTTTTTTGCAACTTAACTTTGTAAATCTCAAACTATCGGCTTTGTGGGACAGTTGAAGTACTAAAGGTTTGGTAGAGTTGTGAAATCGGTCAACAGCTGTATTCCTATAACAACTTTTGTTTTTCAAGTTCCCTCCAAAGCTGATGGTTTTAGAATTACAAAGTTAAGTTTTGAAAAAAAAGTATACCCATTATGTGTCACCTTGTATGTTAAAATAGATTTTGTATACCGTAGGTATTTGACCAACATTATTTATTGCATAATTATTGTTAGTCAAAATTAAAATTCAAATTCAAATCGATTATTTTGTTTACGCCTACGGGGGCACTCACAAATAGTCGATTAAACATTTTTTTTTCTTATATCTACAACCGGATCGGAACGCGACCTCGACTGAGAAGATCCGGCAAGAAACTCAGCGGGCTTGTCTTTTTACATTTCCTATATTTGCTTTTATTATCGCCAGTTGCTTATATAGTCAATAATTATAAAGCGTAGTAGATATTAATATGAATGTAATAGCTCCAGTGTGTTGCCTTTTGATATTACCAAGAATTACATAAGTAGTCCGTCTCTAACCTTTATACTACTCGTATAAATTGCACTGTGTGGAAAGAGTAGAAATATTTTTTGCAGTAGGTACCTAGAATCCCAAAACAAAGAATATGAATCCATAGATCTTTGCTGTAATTACAGAACGTTTAGTAAAAATACTAAAAGAATACTACCAATTCTACAAAAATATTTTAGTAATATTGTGGTATTAGTATTGTAATTTTTATTATTATAATACAAACGGTTAAGATTAGAAAACAGTACTACCTACGGGCGGGCATGTGACGCCACAGCTTGGTAGTTAAATAAAAAACTCATTAAAGAAAATAATCACACAATATTGATAATTAATTATTATAATCTTTATGGACGAAGAGAAAAAAATGTTCTAAGTAAATTCGATATAAGTCAAACACTTAGTTATTAGCTTATAGCTTAGTTATTTTTTATAGACATATATATACGTCGGTAAAGTATACATGGATTATATTTTATTATATCACAAAAGGAATATAAATTTTATATTGAGTGCATATTAGGCGGCCTTATCGCGTGCTGCGATTTTTTCCAAGCAACCTTTGGATGGAGGATTTTGGATAAAACAAGTAGGTAAGCAACGGTGATAAGAAATATATATAAAATATGTTTATAATATATATAATTATAGATGTTACTAGATTATGAGGCCAAGTAGAGATTGAAGAACTTTTCGTTTTATCAAATGTCAATCCGAAATTAAATCGCTATACCAATGATTCTGTGAATATGGCGTCTGTGACCAAAACAGTATTAGAGGTTGTTCACTGTGGAACTCTCATGAGTTGTAAGATTCATAATTAGTAGGTAGTTATTAATTAATAGTTCCGTTTTGTTTCAAATGAACGATAACTGCACCTGAATGATTCATCAAAATCGATTCAATCGTTTCTAAAAATCACGTGCACAAACATACATACATTTCATAATCCATCAATGGTTTATCAGATAAATTATATTATAATCAAGTACTTACCGCACGGTTGGTACGAGCCTTTTCTATTTGCGGTCGGTTTAAAATTAGTAATCTTTTATTTAATGTAGATTGGAGAAAGGACTCAATGAATACTAGGTGAAGGCAGCAACCTTGAGGAGAAGCGTGAACATAATTCAATGTCAGACCACTACACAGACACTTTAGATTAAAAGTCCACCATAATAAAAAAATAATAGTAAGGTATCTTCGTACAAGTGTTTCCATTTTGCAATCATCTATCGTCGCGTTTCGATCCAGTTGTAAACTTAAGGAAATTAATAATAATTTAGCCCTTTTGACGTCCTAATGCTGGGCACGGGCCTTCCCTCACTACGAGGGGGATTCGGTCCGTAATCCACCACGCTGGCCCAGCGCGGGTTGGCGGATTTCACTTGCCTTTCTAAATTGGTTAGATTTTCCAAGACATGCAGGTTTCCTCAGGATTTTTTCCTTCACCGTAAGAAAGACTTAAGAAAAATATGCAAGAATTACAATTTGTAAATGCCCCCGTAGGCCTACACAAAATAAACGGTTTGACTTTGATTTTCTGTTAAACGCTGGCATCCAGAAAAACTGACAAAACTGACGTATTGCTAGTCGATCGAGATGCCAGCTAAGCCCCTGGGTGGGGGATCGCTCCAGTGCCAATTACTACTTTTTTTTATGATATGACTATATGTTGTTGGCCAGAGTTGCCATAACAACTTCACCCGGACAGAGGGCGAGTGCAAGTGCGCTCCAGCCAGAGGGGCAGGGGGGCAGCTAGCTCAAGGGCGCCACAAGGGACACGACCTCGGCTTGGGCCGCTGCCAGGAGAGGTGGCGAGGGTAAATCTACCACCGGATCGGAACGCGACCTCGACTGAGAAGATCCGGCAAGAAACTCAGCGAGCTTGTCGGGTGCCAAGGTGCGTCTAGATAAGTAGACGCACCTTAAAGTAGACGCACCTTGCCAATTACTACTACACAGCTGTTACAGTCGTTAAACCAAGTCTGAGGCCTTCGGGCTGCCCGAAACCTCCGACATAAGAGTTGGCCACGACACAGAGCACACAAAGATGTGCCAGAATATCGCCTCTTAAATACCATATCCTACTACATAGTACACTCTCGCGGACATCACTTGTTGCCAGCCAAGGGTAAGCTGAATGCCGCCAGCTTAACGCACCACCTTAATCTCTAGAGACTCTCCTTTGGCAATGTATGTCTCACATTGTGATTCTTATTGGTACGATGAAGCGTATCCGAAGTTCTCGAGTTATTCTACGGATTGTTTTATTGTGTTTGCAATCTCGACTCGATTGGTCACACGATGAGTTGAGCAACAAATCTATGTTGTCTCCTTTCGTATTTTATATAATTCTTAGTGCATAAGATGTAATGTTACTTCTAAATATTTAATGGTGTTTAGAAGGGTGGGTCATAGTCATACCCATAGATATAGATTTACATAGATAACGCAAGTATCACGATTTGTATTGAAACCAAGCGTGCCGATTTTTTAACACCTACTGTGACGTCATTAGTAACGGGAAATCCAAACCGATTCAAAGACACCGATGCCGCCGATGCCCCTCCGCCCGCTACGATTCTGTCGAGTGATTATCTCGCTCATACTCATATTTTTTATATCTGCAGTCGCGCGGACTGTAAGTTAGCGGCGAACAACCTTGACGCTTGGTCGGGGTTTCGTACACGCGAAGTACATGCATTTGCGTTATCTATGTAAATCTATATCTGTGGTCATACCATAATAAACGTTTTAGCCATCGATATATCAATAGTCTCGTGATTAGAAGGGCCGCTTTCGTAACAAGACTACTGCGATATTTTTACTAGACATAAGTGATGTGTAAAATAAGATAAAAATATTTGGTAGCTAATCTTACCTATAACAGTATATCCATCCATTTTTCTGAAGTATTTATTCACCGCAAACTCGAGTTTGGCGCCCATGTTTAGCAACGACATTTTGCGCACAGAAATGTCGTCTAAAAGTATATACCTAATTTCACGTTGATTTGAATATTACACACAGTAGGTACTGAACTCACTCACTTCGCTCGGTGGCCGCGCAAAGACTAAGAATCTATCACAAAGCACAATTACATTGCGGAAGAATGATTTCCTTGTCGAAAAAATTCACTGTCGTTTTACAATGAATTTGTATGTAAAAACGCAATTACATGTTTAATCTGTATTGTTTGCGCAACAGTCGGCGAAAGATAGTAATGATATACGCACTGATAATTAATATTTTAGTGATAATGAGCGAACGTTGAACACAATATTTTTTGTTACCACACTGCACAGAACCAACAGAGAAAATATAAAAAAAAACATCTTTATTATCATAAACACATTACTCTAAATTAATTTGTTTGTTTTGAACGCAAATTCCATTCGATATTTAAAAAATAAAAATCGAATTTAGAACGTCAACAAATTGGGTAAGTCAAATCACGTTTTGGCGGTTACTTTGACACGACTATGCAACTACGAACTGGTGATACAAATGTTTACTTGCATTATAATGAGGGTAAAGTGTGCGTAGGCGCCGCTGGTCTATTTACTCCTTGTGATAATGATTTATTGACGTGTATTTATGTTAACTGGCAGCTATCGTCGAGAAATGTATCCTTGCATATTGTCGTAAACAACGAAGAGATAAGTTAATTGCAGATGGAAAGTACCGAGATTTTTTTTATAAAAAACCTCAACTATCAACAGCAGTGATAGCCGATTGGTTAAGCACGCGCCTTGCGGGCACAAGGTCCTGGGTTCAATCACCTCTGGGTTTTACGAAATCTACGTGCGAATAATAATTTCTATATGATTACCACTCGCTTACGGTGAAGGAAAACATCGTGAGGAAACCTGCATGTCTTACAAAATCTAACGAATTTTCGAAAAGACATGTAAAATCCGCCAACCCGTATAGGGCCAGCGTGGTGGATTACGGCCTGAATCCCCTCGTAGTGAGGGGAGGCCCGTGCCCAGGAGTGGGACGGCAAAAGGGCTAAATTATTTTTATAAATATAATTAAAACAAAGATAAATAGTTAAATATATTTAAAACGAAAGCAGCGAACCTATTAAATTTGAGAAAATAAAACACTTCAGTACTTTATTCTCGAAGATTCCAGATCTGCTTAGGTCTATCTACCACCTTTCAGTGTCCTACTAATATTATAAATGCGAAAGTTTGTGAGTGTGGATGTTTGTTGCTCTTTCAGACAAAAACTACTGAACGGATGGTTTGGATGAAGTTTGGAGTACAGATCGTTTATAACCGGGATTAACACATAGGATACATTTTATCCCAATAATCCCGAAATTTTTGCTAAGTTCAATACTGCGCGGACGAATTCGCGGGCACAGCTAGTCCTTTTATATACGCAGTACGCAAAAACCTCATAAAGTTCAGCATTACCATTATCACTTAAATGACAAACAAACAGACAATAAAATTAATATCTAATCAAAACAAGTTAGCACGACAGATAAAGGCCATTGCCTCTAACTTAGGTAGTACAGTATTTTGTACCTGCGTTGTAAACATAGGACGGACGATGGCTACGGTGGTAGAGCCAAACTGTAGCCGTTTGACTACAGTTTGGCAGTACCACCATCTCACAGAAGATCGGCGTAAAGTATCAATTATAGCTGCGTTCCGTCCATTGAGTGAGAGAGCCGGAAGTTTAACCCCGCTCCCTCTTGCTCTCCGCCCTATTTCCGTTTAGTTAGCCAGCGTGCGAGCAATGCCTTTGGAATTGCAAGCGTCTCTAGGCTACGGTCATTGCTTAACATCAGGCAGATCGTAGGGATCGTGTTTACTGGCTTTTCATACTAATATTATAAAGAGAAAAACTTTGTTTGTTTGATTGTAATGAATAGGCTCCGAAACTACTGAACCGATTTGAAAAATTATTTCACTGTTGGGAAGCTACACTGTCCCCGGGTGACATAGGCTATATTATATTTTTTTTTAAATTAGGGATCCTTACTAAAACTCAAATAATGTAACCGCAATGTACCCGTGCGAAGCCGGGGCGGGCCGCTAGTGTTGTATAAATAAAATAAAACCCGTTCATTCATTAGAATTATACCGGCACGGTTTCCAAATAACAATTAGAAGTTGATGCCAACTATCTCTTATTATGTATTTACCTAATCAAAACGCTTATATTATCACCGTCTTCAAATTATATTATAATAAATCTGTAGCGACCTCACATTCACGTCGCCGACAGAAACGGACAGATGGCGCTAAATGCAGCGCCTCAATACAATCTACGGATTCTACATAGAAAAACTGAATCACGATAGTAAGATTCGCAAGCATCGTGACTATATATACAAAACCCCGAGAATAACCATGCACTTCAAAATAGCGTCCGAACGCTATTTCTTGAGGGCTTCTGGGCACACCAATCCCTTAATCGTCGCCGCCGCCGATTATGCACCTACACCCGCACCAGATACATGCCGCCGCAGGCCGCGGCATGTGTTGCTGGACCCCCCCGACAAACTCACCGCTCTCCTAGACTCAGATGTCGAAGAGAACGACACACGCACACTCCCCACCAGACACCGACCTCGCCGGCGAGGTCGACGTACCCCCGCTTCCGCTAGAAGGTGCATCTACTTACCTAGACGCACCTTGGCACCCGACAAGCCCGCTGAGTTTCTTGCCGGATCTTCTCAGTCGAGGTCGCGTTCCGATCCGGTGGTAGATTTACCCTCGCCACCTCTTCTGGCAGCGGCCCAAGCCGAGGTCGTGTCCCTTGTGGCGCCCTTGAGCTAGCTGCCCCCCTGCCCCTCTGGCTGGAGCGCACTTGCGCTCGCCCTCTGTCCGGGTGATGTTGTTATGGCCACTCTGGCCAACAACGTATAGTCATATCAAAAAAAAAAAAAAAATACCAGCGGGGCATAGCGGCCGTCCCGCCAGGCATAACACCCGCTCTACGATTGTTTTGAAAGTATTTTTTGTGTTTTTATATTTTGTCCAGAAACTTAACTATTTCATTATTTTCTATGGCCAATTAACAGCCATGGCCGGTATCAAACTTTCAATTCCCCATGGAAACCGGACAAACACATAGACTATAAATTATACGGTTAGCTTACGAGAAAACTGGGGCAGTACCATCTACGAATGTATTATGGAGGTTACCTTACTTGCCCGACTTGGGTTTGAAGTCTGTTCAAACATTTCAATCTGATACCGATCCTCAGAATCAATATCCATTTATAATGCCAAATTAATGGTTTTTGCAATTATTTAACTGATTACGGAGATACGATAGCTAAATTGTCGTCATGGCTAAAAACCACTTGAACCAACATCCATAATTCCGTTGTCTGTCGGATTTTGTTTTAACAAAACTCGTCAAGTTGGCACACTTGTATAAACGATATGTATGTGCTTCTGCGCACGTTATTGACTTGATTTTGAGGATCTTTTGTTAAAGATGCTTATTGGCGTTGTTCGATCGATCGTTCAGAATATAAGCGTCGTTCGTTTGTAGAAGAAGTAATCGAATAAGTTATCAGAAATTCCACTTAATAACTGATTGAAACTTTATCTCTTTAATCAAACAAGATTGTTACTTAGATAAGTATACTGTATATGAATATATTTATATATAAATATATACTGAAACTTAGATAAGTATAGGAGATAAAGAGAAACGCATGCTAGTACAGGTGGTGTAACCATTGCTCTTAAAATGCTATTTTTACGAATACTTCAATTTGCAATTATATTTACTGCCTCCCTGATAATTGTTAAGTTGTTATTATCTCTCACTATTCAAAGTTAATTAAACCACATTTCAATCATCTTGATCTACATTAAAAAGTAGCTTCTAATTAAGGCACCAGATATAAAAACAGCCTATACTCTTCAAGGTGTTAAGAAAATTATGATTGAATTGTTTTTTTGTATTTTTCATTAATCAAACGATTTTAATATTCAATTGTACCAGGTCTAATCGCTTGATCGCGTTTTGAGTGGCCAATCCATTTGAGGCGAAATCACTTGCACTTTGTTTAATCAGTGATACCATAATTTAATTTTGTAATTAAATCCTTCTTTATGTTTAATGCGATTTATAAATACCTACTTATAATATTTTTTGTGATACGATAAGGATGTCAATATTATGATAAATAATCGATCGGTTTGTGTTTAATTATAGAGAAGGGCCTCCATTTTGGTTTTCCAAAGTGGACGGTCACATTTTTGTATTGTAATTAATTGTGTTTGTTATTGCTATTTGTTACTTGACACTGGCGAAATACCTATTAAACTGGGTGGACCATGTTTTTAAAGAAATAAGAGGAATTATAGAAAATTGTGATAAGAAAGTAATGCCGATCAGAGATATGGACTTGATTATAGTTTTTACTAGTTTATGCCACCGACTTCGTCCGCGTAGTATTTAACTTAACAAAAATTTCGGGATTATCGGGATAAAAAGTATCCTATGTGTTAATCCCGGTTATAAACTATCTGTGTTCCAAATTTCACCAAAATCCGTTCAGTACTTTTTGCCTGAAAGAGTAACAAACATCCACACTCACAAACTTTCGCATTTATAATATTTGTAGGATTGAAAATACTATTTTTTTTAGAAGATTTGTCATACACACCTATAAAGCTAAAATGCCTAGACCTTATTTTTTTTTCGTGTTGATGTCTATTTCCAATCTACGCTGAATTGCTCCTTGTAAATATCGGTATATTTACAAGGAGCGATTGCTATCTTGTATAACAAAGTAGGCCAACAAACGTACGACTCGCCTGATCTTAAGCAGTTACCTTGACTTGAAGGGGAGTGGGACAGAGGGAGTAGAATGGAAGGGGAATGAGCTTTTTCACTTATCGTACGAATCGCAGCTATAACAGCTACTTTACGCCGATATTCTGCGAGAGGTTGGTACAAACGTGGTAGAGCTAGCCCGTATATGAGCTGTCATGAATTGGCTTTACCACCGTTCAAACAGGATTGAGTGGCAACGAGAAAATAAATCTTTTGGTAATAGAAACGTGGGCATGTTCAATCTTATTTAAACGAAGCACGTTATAATAATAATTTAGCCCTTTTTGACGTCCCACTCCTGGGCACGGGCCTCCCCTCAACATGAGGGGGGTTCAGGCCATAATCCACCACGCTGGCCCAGTGCGGGTTGGCGGATTTCACATGTCTTTCGAAAATTGGTTAGATCTTCTAAGACATGCAGGTTTCCTCACGATGATTTCCTTCACCGTAAGCAAGTGATAATCATATAGAGATTATGATTCGCACATAGATTTCGAAAAATCCAGGGGATCGAGCCGGGGTTTGAACCCAAGACCTGGTGCCCGCAAGACGCGTGCTTTAACCAATCGGCTATCACTGCTATACATCCTACTAATATTATAAATGCGAAAGTTTATGAGTGTGGATTTATGTATGTTTGTTACTCCTTCACGCAAAAACTACTGAACGGATTTAGATGAAATTTGGAACACAGATAGATTACAACCGGGATTAACATATAGGATACTTTTTAACCCAATAATCCAATACTACGCGGATGAAGTCGCGGGGCACAGCTAGTTATAAATATTCTGTAAATTGTTACGTTAAATAAAAATGAAATAATTTACTGTTAACAGTCAACGTCACTTATCAGTAGAGTGGGGGCAAAAAACAATTACAGCGGCGTTTAGCCGCTATCGGCGATTTGTACTTATCTAGATTGAAATCCGTTATGCAGTAATCAAGAAACACGTGACCACTTTTCACACATGTTCAGTTGTCATTGCCATGAGCGCACCAGATCAATCTTCTAACCTAGATCTCGGCCTAGGCATTACATATAATATTCTACATTTAGTACAAAAGTCATTTCAGCGCAAAAAAAAGGTTAGTATAAAATTCCGGAGTGTGTGTTCGTAAGTCTGCCCCTCCGAAACGGCTTGGCCGTTTACGATGATTCTTTTTACTCATGGGGTCATCACCCACCTGGTTATTCTTAGCTTATAGTTGGGCCCTGTTATATGGCGGTGTTTGTTGAAATACGTAAAATATAATTCAAGCTAACGAAGCTGCAGGCAAAATATAGTTATAATTATAAATTATCAATAGTATAATATAATATACCATATTGCTTTATGTATAGCGTTATGTATATTTATTATGCAATTCTTATTGTTATACCAACGTGTTAGTTATGGAACATTTCACGGGTAGCGTGTGAAAAATCATATTCAATAATTTAAGTTTTCATACGTAGCACCTGGTACTGAAATGGGCGGGAACTGATAAAAATCATTGCAATGAATCGGAGAGCGTTCAGAAATGTCCGGTTTTCATCGACCAGCGACTCACTGTGGCGATACAATCAATAACTGTGAATATTGTGATAATCTGTGAATATACAGATAAAACAATAAATTCACGTGATGAAATTTAATTGAAAGTAGCTATCATTTCCAAGTCTAGCAGGTATAGTCATAGATCATTACTGATTCTGTGATCATAAAATCACGGCTCATTAAAATTTTGCATTTCTAAAAGTATTCAAGTCTCGCTTCTTCGTAATAGTAATTAAATTGGTTTAGTAAAGTTTATTTGTGTTCCAACAGAAATAGCACCATTTAATTTTCTATTCAAAGCGATAAGGAAAACATTTCATAGATTTTTTACGATAATTTAACTATGTGACTGCAGATATTAGTGTCGGAACTAATGTAGTTTTATGTGGAGTTATAAAACCAAACCTATAAATTATTATAATGTCCTTTGTCTCAAGTTTAATGTATGCCCATCACGCGGAAACTACTAGATGCATTTTGATGAAACTTGACAAGGTGATAGCGTGTATCGTAGATCACGATATGGGATATTTTGTAATCTGGTCAACGAAGGGGCTGCGATGGGATAACATAAATCTGAAGGATCCAATTTTAGGTAAGAATGGTATGTTTAGGTAAAAACCAGTGATAGCCAATTGGCTAAGTACGTGTCTTATGTGCTTGAGGTTAAAGGTTTAATACCCGAATTGCACCTGTGGGTTATCGAAATCAATGTGCAAATCATAATGTCATTATGATTATCACTTGCTTACGGTGAAGGAAAACAAACTGTCTGGGAAAACCTGCATGTCACCTCAACCTCGACCTCAACCTCAAGTCTTAGAGCGATCTTGGAAATGTCATACGAGTAGAAAATACATGACAAAAGCGTTCTTAAGATCGCTCTCAGACTCGAGATTGATTTAAAAATACGGCCCTTACAAACTCCAACGAATTTTCGAAAGACATGTGAAATCTAGCAACCCATAGTGGACCGACTATGGTGGATTATGGCCGATTGCCCCTCGAATTGGGGGAGGCCCGTGCGCAGGAGTAGGAAATATCCTAATAATAATAATAATAATCAAAGGTCAGATCCAGAAGGCAGTACTCCTGGAGACGGCTAGGATAGTGAGGAAGTTCCTCTCTCTGGAGCCTTGATCGCCGGTAGCTAGGACCCTGTTCCCGATGCCGGTGGGGAACTATTTTTTATATTTATTTAGATAAGATATTTTTTATTTAGATTTAAAAATATAAAATAAATAAATGGAATAATAATAATAATAATAGCTCGAATACTGAGCAAGTTCCTCTCCCTAGAGCCTTGACCGCCGGTAACTAGGACCCTGTTCCCGATGCCGGTGGGGAACATTTTTTATAATTTAAAATTTATTTAGATTTAAAAATATAAAATGTAATAAAATAAATAAATTGAATAATAATAATAATATCCTTTCCCTTTAATAAGGCGCATTGATAATTAACAAATTACTAGTAGGTAGTTCTGTAAGCCTCTCCACCAAAGCTAATGCTTGCTAGGAATAGGGAAACTTAAACATCGAATCACTTACCGCTGATCGAGAAAACTGGGTTGGCGCTGAGGTACGGCGATTGATCATCAACCTTCTCGGATGGTTTAACAACATCGGGTGCTCCGACCATGCCTGGGGAAGACGAAAGCAATAGGTCAGCCATTTGACACGCGGGTTATAAATCTTTTAGTCTAACTCTTATTATAGGATTAGGGATTGTAATCCGGAAAACCGTATCCGGTAATCCAGCGGATCCCGCGTCATTTGAAGTCTACCGGATCCGGTACCAATTTTCCGGATCCCGTCACCGAATCCGATACCTCGTTGAATAGGTCTTTTAAAATCATTTCGAGGTTCCTTTGACAGTTTTTCAAAATTAATTCGTTAAGGTGAAGGCGCCTGTCTAGCCCGCGAAATTCAAAATTTTCGCGTATTTTTATAGTTTATCTTAAATCTGAAAACATTTAAGACAACATTTTGTGATTTGCGACAAACACAGTATGCAGTGCGTTTATTAATGCATTTATTTTACTCTAAATATTATCACGGTCGATATGATACTAGTAAATCACTAAATATACAAAAATTGCCAGATTATCTGGATAGCTGTCGTTCTTGAAATGTTTTAGAGTAAGTTGGATCCTACTAATATTATAAATGCGAAAGTTTGTGAGTGTGGATGTATGTATGTATGTATGTATGTATGTATGTATGTATGTTTGTTACTCCTTCACGCAAAAACTACTGAACGGATTTGGAGGAAATTTGGAACACAGATAGATTATAACCGGGATTAACATATAGGATACTTTTTAACCCGATAATCCCGAAATTTTTGCTAAGTTAAAATACTACGCGGATGAAGTCGCGGGGCACAGCTAGTATATTAATAAATGCACTGCACACGGTCTTTTTCGCGAATTACAAAATGTGCCTTTTATTATTGTCAGATTTTGAATAATTTCTAAAAAACCTCCAAAAATTTGAACTTCGCGGGCTAGATGGGCGCTTTAGCCTTAACGAAATATTGAGCTCAAAAGTGGTATTTTTTGCGTGCGTGGTCCGACACGCACTTGGGCGCTTTTTAAAACCTGTATACTGACTGCACTTAAACATGTTTTAAAAAGTACAATTTGGAACGGAAAGTAAAACACCTTTATGTGACCAATCCGGCCGGATTGCAAACCCTAATTGAGTCAGTTTTCAGGGCCAATTAGTTTACCCATTTTTGGGGTGTAAATAACATCGTCCTACTAAGTCGTATAGGACTTATTTCACCCATGACAAACTCCTGGTGACCGTCTTCAGCCGCAAGAGAGGGCTCCGAGATCTTCAGCTGTACCACCGATACCCCTCATGTGCATTTGTCTCCCCCCGGCATCCTCGAAATGCTCATGGCAGTAAAAGAGCCTAATCATAAGTCGACTTTTTAATGAGACGATATTGACAAGTGTTTAAGTAACTTTTTGAAAGAAATAGAACGAAGGTTCAGAATGAAAACTAAGGCTTTTTCTCTCTTAAAAAGTTAAGTGAAATTCACGATCAGATTGGACATGTAATGTCACTGTACCGTTGCTGAGTTGTGGAACATACAGTTGGTGCTGAGTGCCAGAGACTTGACAGTTCTCGCTTTAGCCCCGTATTAATAAATCGATCTCAAGTCTGAGAGCGATCTTGGAGATGTCATTATGACATACCAGCACAAAATGGCATGTCAAAAGCGTACTCAAGACTGCTCTCAGACTTAAGGTCGATTTATTAATACGGGCCTTAGTATTGCGACGTCTATCCATGATTTATCAGTTTTTATCTAGGACTAGCTGAGCCCGCGACTTCGTCCGCGTGGAATTTAACTTAACAAAAAAGCCCGATCCCGAGTTCTGAGCCCGCGCGACAGGACCCATGTTTTTAATTTTGTTTTTCTAAAATATAAGTAGCCCAAGTTACTCCTTATAACATCAGCTATCTACCAGTGAAAGTCCCGTCGAAATCGGTCCACCCGTTTCGGAGATACTCTTTGATTTCATGTGTTTTTATTTTTTCACGCGGAACCGTAATTGTTTTTCTTAAATTAAAGTAGCCTAAGTTACTCCTTATAACATCAGCTATCTGCCAGTGAAGTCCCGTCAAAATCGGTCCAGCCGTTTAGGAGATTACCCGGAACAAACACACAGACAGACAGACAGACAGACAGACAAAAAAAATTTAAATCGCGTTTTTGGTATAGGTGTCGTATGTACTTTCATATGCATTTAGTGAAAAGGTGTTATTTGGATATTACAAACAGACACTCCAATTTTATTTATTTGTATAGATGATTTGTTTTATTAATAGGATTATTTAAAATGTAATTTACTAAATTATTTGCGCTCCTTTAAATATTACAGGAGCTCGTAGAACAACACTTAAGAATCGCGGTATTCATAATGATTTTTAAAGGTAGTTACTCCTATTTAAAGTAGTGAAATAAGGAACTGATCTTCGCCTTACAGAAGGCTACAATGGTAATGAGGAGATAGATGACTTGAAGGTGACGCATGAGATCATGGTCAAGGTTTTTTACGTCACATGTTGGACCATCATCATCTGACTACAAAAAGTACCTTTGTGTTGATTGAGCCAATATAGAACGCGGATTTGATTTAAATCACAATAATACTTACAATCATGTCAAAGTATTATTTCTGACTTTTGCACACTCTATATATGGCTTAGTCAATATGAAGATACCTTGTGTATTCGGCTGGAGAGCCTGAGGCAATAATAGGCTTTTAGAAGCCAGGAACAATGATGACGTCCCCGGGACTCGTCGAGGGTCAAACCGCGACCTGTTTTCACTGTTCCAAAGCGGGAGGCAGAAATGCACGGCAGACACTGCAGTGCACCAACCTACCCCTTCAGGGAATTAAGGCGTGATGGTGGCGATGGTTACAACCACTGGGATGGTCTGGTTGGCGAGATCGCCAAGATACGGAGAAGGTAAGATAACAATTTAGATACTTAAGATTCCACAGCCAATCCAATGCTATTTATGCGACAAAATCTGATATTAAGCTGTTACCGTAGGCTCTAGATGCTTGCAATACCAAAGGCGAGAGGAAATAAAGGGGTTGGGAATCCAGCTCTGTCACTCATCATACGAAACGCAGCTATAATACGAGTAGCTACTTTACGCCGATGACAAGTAATGCCAAGTCATGCCTTAACTGTATTTTACGAATTAGGCTTCAATATCGTGGCAAACTTGTTACTAAAACTTTTGTCTTCGGTACAATTGTTCAGGGTATACAGTACTTTATACAGTTTGACCCGAATTCTTTGTAAAGAACACCGCAACTGTTCACCCCGTGACCCACTTAGTAAATGGCTTCGTTACACATATAGTAGCCACATTTTTATGAACTCATTTGAAATCTATCGATTCGGTGTCATTGGATTTATTTTATTTATTTTTGTATAAAGATTATTAGCAATGTTAGATTGTCACATTACTAGTATTCCCGTTAGCCTCTCCAACTAAGCTAAAGCTTGCGTTAGGAGTGCGCTCACGTCAATAGTTTAATGGCCAGGATGGGGATCGAGCCTGGAACCTCTCAGCTACGAGGGTGGCCCCTCTAACCACTAGTCTATTCATGTCTCAATTGGATTGCTTCATTCTCCTCTCAATTGCGAAAATAAGACATCCTACTAATATTATAAATGCGAAAGTTTGTGAGTGTGGATGTATGTATGTATGTTTGTTACTCCTTCACGCAAAAACTACTGAACGGATTTGGATGAAATTTGGAACACAGATAGATTATAACCGGGATTAACATATAGGATACTTTACGAAGTCGCGGGTAGCAACTAGTTAATGATATTTATAGGACGTCAAATTTCCCTATATGTGTCCATGATAAAGAAATTATTTCCTCTAATGAAGTAAATGACTGATAACATTCACATTAGTACGTACGTGAGGCACTATTTATAAACGCAGGAAGTCGTATTTTCCTCTACAATGAGGATTTATCATTCTTTTGCACGTGTGTTTGTCACTTAACTCCTCCTAAACGGCTCGATGGATTTTGGTGATTTTTTATGTGTATTTGAGTGAGTCCCTTGATGGTTTAGGTTCACAATTAGACCGGAAAGGTAAAGCGGTTATCGGGTAGGTAGGTCAGGACGACGTCTGTCGATACCGCTAGTGTATCCTACTAATATTATAAATGCGAAAGTTTGTGAGTGTGGATGTATGTACGTATGTATGTATGTATGTTTGTTACTCCTTCACGCAAAAACTACTGACCGGATTTGGATGAAATTTGGAACACAGATAGATTATAACCGGGATTAACATATAGGATACTTTTTAACCCAATAATCTAATACTACGCGGATGAAGTCGCGGGGCACAGCTAGTATTATAATATTTTTTCCTCTTGTACGCTCGGTATAAAGGCAATAGCCTCGCCTCTGTCCCAATGGGATCAAAATACTAATTGCCAGTGTGTTTTACCTATAAAGTGGTCCTTTGTTCAAGGGGATTCCACAGTTGACGGAAATTCCTTCTTTTACAAATTAGAAGAAGGATGGAAGCTATCGTTTGAGGGATGCTACTCTTAGCAACGATAATCGATAAAAAAGATGGAACTTAGAGTAGTATTCGACAGTACGAATGTCACGATATATCGATTATCGTGACTAAGAGTAGCACCCCAGTCTCGGAAACTTTCTGTCGACTGTGAAAACTGCCCCTGAAGTTAAGTAAGTACTTAGACTAAGTTCGACCTTTTCGTTAGCGAAACGCTTACTGTATAGTCTGCGTATTATTGCGACAACGCAGAATATTAAAGGAGATTTTGCTTAAGAAAAAACTCTCATTGGGGACCAGAATATAGAGTTCTTTACGCGGTCGATAGAGCATACAAAAGGCGTAATTATTTATCGGCTATCTATGCGTAACCCAATAAAACATGTCACGCTTTGTAACCGTAAATCATGGTGAATAAACTTGAAACCTTCCTTGTCAACAGAACGTGAGACTCATGAGGAAATGGGAATGAGGAACTTCCTCATTTAATTTAAATTTTAAATAAATAGCCGGACGGTCGACGAAAACTAATCATTTTTTTTGTTTGAAAGGTAGTTTAGTTAGAGTTTAGTTTGTATGAGAATTGAGCACATTCAAACACCAATCTAGTCCAATCGAATGTATTTATATATTTACCAGTAAGCTTGCTCTAGGGCAGTGGTTTCCAACCTTTTTTCAACCAATGACAACTTTAAATGTTTCGTTGTTAGTAGGGGCAATCCTGTGGTCCTGTGAGAATGCTTCAAATTGTATATTTCGATTGCCTGTTGTATAAACAAATAATAATTATAATTTAGCCCCTTTTGATGTCCCGCTTCAAAATTCAGGCCGTAATCCAACACACTGGCCCAGTGCGGGTTGGCGGATTTCACATGTCTTTCGAAAATTCATTGATTCAAAGAAAACATCGTGAGGAAACCTGCATGTCTTTAAAACATGCAGGTTTCCTAACGATGGTTTCCTTCACCGTAAGCAAGTGATAATCAGATATAAATTATGATTCGCACATAGATTTCGAAAAACCCAGAGGTGTGAGCCGGGGTTTGAACCCAGGACCTAGTGCCCGCAAGACGCGTGCTTAACCAATCGGCTATCTCTGTACCTTATAAATATTGATTGTGATTATTTTATGGATATTTTTAAATCATCGGAACATCAGCGCCACACATGTTTTTACGCCATATACCTAATTGAATGCATAGTGCTTTAAAAACCTGTATTTATTGGCAACTTTATATATGTGCTTGACCCTCTCTCCTCTCCCGTAACACTCCAGAGGTTCTCAGGGACCACCGGTCTGGAAACCATTGCTCTATTGCCCTGCTGAATAATGTACGGAGATACTCGACCACTCAATCGATATTTTATGCCGTCAAATCTTGTACTAACCGCGGTGCTTGGTATAATATTCTGTGGTTATACCAAAACTTGTCCCGTGACCTCAGCAATTGTTCAAAGTTTTGCATAATGGAACCAACCCACACATACTTTTGCAATGTGGAACCGACCTACTTACATTAGCACTGGGGTTGGTTTTGGTCTGCAGACGGATGTGTGGGATGGTTGGTTTTTGCAAAACCATGTCCAATTGTGACTGTTAGCGCTAAACGGGTAAGCTGATACACTGGATCCTGTTGTTTAATGTGGTGGGAATTAGCCAGTCTTTCGTTTTTATGTTCTTCTTGCGGATTCAGAATCTAAGGCCCGTATTAATAAATTGATCTCAAGTCTAAGAGTGGTCTTAAGTACGCCTTTGACGTGCAATTTTGTACTGGTATGACATAAGAATATTTACAAGATCGCTCTCAGACTTGAGATCGATTTAGCAATACGGGCCTAATTCTGGCCTATGACATATGAGCTATCATGATATTATGTTTTGTATTTACATCGCATACCTATACCTATACCCATTTGACGACCGCTTGGCGCAGTGGTTCGAGCGTAGGCCGCTCGGCTCACTGCATCCGGTGGTTGCGGGTTCGATTCCCGTCAGGGTAAATTTCGTAAATGTCCTTTTCGTAATTTTCCCTGGTCTCGGTGTCACTGGGATCGCCCCCAGTCCATTGTACGGTACCCATAGTACAAGCGTTGCTTAGTTTGGGACCATACAGTTGGTGTGTTCGTCTGGCGATATTTATTTATTTATTTTATTCCATATACAATACGAAAAACTTGAGAGGTGTCAAGGGACACCCGGCTGGAACGAAGTTGCAATATCCGGAACTTGTGCAGAAACACTGTCAGGATTCATTATTATTATTATTTTTTATTATTTATTATGTACAAACAACCTGTATACACTCAACAAAAATAATCGTCACGACACCACACTGTTCAATGCGAAATAGAAAGACGAAACGAAAATAACTGGCTTGCTTTCTATAAGAGAGAGAGAGAGAGAGACAGACAGAGAAACACGCGCACGCCGCACGGCTTACAACTATAGCAAAAAGTGTCGTTACAACTTTTGGTCTTAATTTGTTCCGTCTAGCCTTTCGCAACGCGCGATAAGGGACTTCGTTCCAAAAATCAATGTTGACTTTTTCCTTTTTCAAATGTTGAATCCAGCCAGTGTTAATCACAAAGTTCACAAATATAATCATACTAATATTATAAAGAGGAAAACTTTGTTTGTTTGATTGTAATGAATAGGCTCCGAAACTACTGAACCGATTTGAAAAATTCTTTCACTGTTGGGAAGCTACACTATCCCCGGGTGACATAGGCTATATTATATTTAAAAAAAATAGGGATCCTTACTAAAACTCCAATAATGTAACCGTAATGTACCCGTGCGAAGCCGAGGCGGGCCGCTAGTATTGTATACACGAAAAATTTGATTTCAAAAGCATTAGATTAAAAAAATGTTGACAATGGTTTTCTAATTGGGAAAATGTTATCGATATCAACTCTGCCTCATAACTTATGGTTCGGATTATAGAGTTATAATCGATTTAGGCGAGGGCTAATCGATTTGATGGTTGTAACTTCACGGTAGCTGCGGTCACGTTTTCTATAAGTAATTTCAATATTTGTTCAAGTGTTTGTGTCAAGGGTGGTGCCTATCGTTAGTTAAACGTTAGAATAACAAAATGTGTGCTTACCTATAACCTTATTATTTTCAAAAAGATGTATTTATTGTCTTCTACGAAATAAGTATACCTTCTGGGTATATTAGTAAAAATAGTACCGAACTATATAGATTTAAGATAGATAGTTTACAATTGAAGCAGTGATAGCCGATTGGTTAAAGCACGCTCCTTGCGGGCACCAGGTCTTCAGTTCAAATCCCGGCTCGCACCTCTGGATTTTTCTAAATCTATGTGCGAATCATAATTTCTATATGATTATCACTTGCTTACGGTGAAGGAAAACATCGTGAGGAAACCTGCATGTGTTAGAAGATCTAACCAATTTTCGAAAGACATGTGAAATCCGCCAACCCGCACTGGGCCAGCGTGGTGGATTATGGCCTGAATCCCCCTCATGTTGAGGGGAGGCCCGTGCCCAGCAGTGGGACGTCAAAAGGACTAAATTATTATTATTATGTTTTTTATAGATTTCTCTATCACTTTCCTTGTTTAAGGAAAAGTAAATCCAAAGGCACGGGCCGGAGCCAAGTGACTAAGGAGGCTAATGATCATGTTCTGATATTTAGGACATGGACAGAAATTTTCGAACTAGTCTGCAGGTGTTGAGGATGACTGCTTTTTGTAACAGTATGTACGTGGATGGATGCAAGTTGAGAGTGCTGAGGCTTGTGTGTAGTGTGTGTGGTATCACTCCGGTAGAGGACAGAATTATAGGACAGTGCTAACTTTCCATTGGGTTTTAATTTCTATTACTAGGTCTGTGTATTTTGCTATTTTTTCAGTGTGAGTTGATGTAAGGTTGTGCGTATTTGGTATGGCGATGTCTATGAGATATACTATTTTGTTATTTTTGTCATGAAGAAGTATGTCTGGTCTATTGAAATGTATAGTTTTGTCTGTTATAATTGTTCGATCCCAGTATAATTTATAATTAGCTGATTCTAATACAGTTTGCGGTATGTATTTATAATATGCTGTTTTTGGGTGATGAGTGAATATTTGAATGCTAAGTATTGATGAATGATAGAAGCTACCTGGTCATGTCGGTGTTTATAGTCCGTCTGTGCTATAGATCTACAGGCTCCAGTTATATGCTGAATTGTTTCTGAGCTAACATGGCGTCATCTGCATTTGTCGGTTACAAGGTTGGGTTAGAATCTACGGATGATGAATTTTTTATAATTGCGTGTATCTATTATCTGATCTTGGATGGCTGTGATGAATGCTTCGGTTTCCGGAAAGAGTTCTCCTTGACATAACCAGGCGTTTGTTGCTTTTGTGTCAATGTGTGTTTGCTGTAAGTCGTGATGGTGTCGTCCATGGAGTGATTTTTGTGCCCATGCTAGCAATTTATCTGCTTTGCTTGTGAGTTTTTCGCATTGTTGAGTGTTTGTGTCGTGTAAATTGAGTGGTGTGAGGTGTTTATCAGCAATGTTTATACTGTGATGAAGTGTGGAGTGTTGTGCTTTGGCGAAGAAATATTGTGGTAGTGTAGCTATTTGTCTATTGTGCATATTTGTTATATCAATTAGTCCCCTTCCTCCTTCTTCTCTGGGTAACGTTAGTCTTTGTATACAGGAACTGGGATGATGTTTTCTGTGGGTTGTCATTGTAGTGTTGAAAGTTCTTTGTAATTGTTTCAGTTCAGATTGGGACCATTTTATAATTCCAAATGAGTATGTTAATATAGGCACTGCATAGGTATTGATAGCTTTGATTATATTACGGGAATTCAGTTGTAATTTGAGTATTGAGTTTAACCTATGTTTGAATTTTTTGGTGATTTCAGTTTTTGTTTCCTTTTGGTGTATCTGACGTGATTGTTGGAATCCTAGATATATTATTATTATAGTTTACAATTTAATCCTGTTATTTAAACTTATCCTGTTTAATAAACGTTGAACTCTCAACTTGTCTGTAATTTTAAAATCTGGAAAACAATTTGGACTGTCAAATGAATTATTTTAGAATTAGAGGAGCCCAAAGAAGTTTTTTCAATAAAAACAAACTCTCTAAACAGTATGTTATAACCTTTGGATTTTTTTATTGTATTTATTGATATCCTATCACATCATAAAAATAGATGAGTATTCAATGTCTAACAATGATCTGTGGCCATGGAATCGCCAATAAAAATAATCACTTTTGTAATGACACACATAGATTGTACAATCTCTTGATGCGTTCGTTATTATAGTTTTCAATTGTCCATTGTACACTTTCATAGAACATAAGTATTTAACTAAGTAGACGATAATGATAAGGACTTAAGGATTAACAGACCTTTAAGCCAGGATCGACAATAGCGAGGACTGATGACGCCGAGGTTCTACCTTCGAAGAGTCCCGGGGAAAAACTAAATTGTTTGTGAACCCGCACGAATTTCATCAAAAGAAATAACAAGGGGAGATGGAAGAAGATTTCCCACCCCTCCGTTGCAAGTTGGTAGACAAAATGACCTGTATAAACTGATTGACACAGAAACACGTCGGGACTAAGTTGAGAGTGACTCATGAGTCATCATCATCTCTTGTCCTTTTTTTGGAATCTGTCGTTCGTGAGACTCCTCATATCCCTCCGCTTTGTCCCTGTTATTTGGGATCTGTCACAAGAGTTGTCTCATTAATTAAGCATCTGTCACAAATGTCATGCATGGATAACCTAACGTAGATTTTCACCTAATACATCGTATTTAATAATTTGCTAGCGTATTTTCTGAATATCGACAATATTGTCACCTACTGGGTCCAACTAATACCTAAGAACCATCCGGATGACCCCATAAGTAAAAAAATAAACATCAAAAGCGGTCTAGCCGTTTAGGAGGAGTAGAATTCCGAGCACTCGCGCACCGAAACTTTATATAAGTACCTAAAGACTTTTTATACGTTTTTTTTCGCGTGTTATACCCTCTTCTACACACACTCTGCATAAAACACTTTTAGGTATGTACCTAAAAGTGATTTTTATTCACATCTTGACGAAAAGCATGCTAACTAGGATGGGTCTATTATTCGGTCCCTATATAATGTAATGCACATAATTAGTCTACGTCATTACGCTCTGACGTATGCCCAAACGAGGTCAGCGTACGCGCATCTCGATTGTGAACTTGCTTTCGTAGCCTCGTATGCTTGTGTCACAAAATTATCTGTTCCGGTGACGTCACTGACACCTTCGCAACTGTCAAAGTCAATGACATTTTCGGAAATGATCATTGTAGTTCCAGACTTAGCCACCTGATGGGTTAGTGGCTCTCCTGTAAATGTGGAGAGTTTGATCTTATGCTGCATTCACACGCTAGACCAAGGGCGTAATTCTGTTAACCGGTCTCGCTCGACTCGACTCACAGTCGACCCGGAATACGTATCGCGTAAATGGTTACGTCGGTTTTGACAGTTTAATACGTCAGGTTTGACAATTTAATACGCCGGTTTTGATAGTTTATTACATCAGTTTAGACAGTTTTTATGAAGAAAAACTGTCAAAAGTGACGTATTCATTTAAGCGAAGGTCGTTAACAGTGTTGGGCCCCTGGTGTCATATTATTAATTATGACGTGTTTCACAATGTGATTATTTTGGACATTTCAAATACCAAGCTTCTTTTCATGATAACTGTATATAACCTTCCTTTATCAAAGTATAACTAATAAAGGCATGATAATGTATGATATTTACGCAATAACTTACATTCGGTAAACGTAATTAGATAATCTTTATCTATTGCGCTTACAAATATGTGAAAGATAATAAATTAAGCCTACTTAGTCTGCTGGTAAATCCGGTACTGAGACTGACTGACTAAATGTTTTTTTTTTTTTTCGAAATAGGCAAGTATTTGACCACAATCTCAACTGATGGTAGGTGACGATGTGGTCTACGGTGATGCATACTTGCCTAGAAGGTACCTGTTCACTTTCGACTTGAAAACATCCAGGTTATAGTCAACCGGGAACAAAGACGCCGGCAAGGTGTTCCATTCCTTGGCAGTTCGCACAATAAAAGTGGAAGCGAGACGCTTGGTACGAACTGAAGGAATGTCCACGGTGTATGGATGCATTGTATCCGTGCGTCTTGTCGTCCGATGGTAGAATGGAGATGGGGGAATTAACTCGTGTAATTCCATCGCACACTCCCCGAAATTTATTCAGTAGAAAACTGATAGGCTGCCAACCCTGCGTCGGTGTTCCAGGCTCTGCAACTTAGCCTGCACTATTTTTATATTAAGTAGTCTGAGTTCAGTGATTTTACGCTGACCTAGGCCGGATTGTTATAAGTTATGTTACACACATCTTGCATTCACGAATATGTGTGATAGTTAACGTTAATTTATAAAGTTAGTTCCGATTTCCGCCACCTATAGAGACCAATCTATGGCGCTCTCGTCGTTGGATCACAAATCCACGTGTGGACTATAAAACAATTCCATATTCAAATTTACTATCTACTATGAAAGTAAATGACATTTATACAAATAGCTTATTGTTTCCATCGTTTACATTTTATATTTTATTATTCCATTACATTATTTTCACAACAATAGAGCCGTTAAAAACGATATAAGTATAATAAAAACGATATTACAATAATCTAATATCGTAACTCGTTAAATGCAGTGACATAATTGGGATTTAATAGCCGTTAATAAAATACGATTTTAATAGTTTGACCAAATGATCGATAGCTGGGATCCTGACATTTTAATTTTGGCTTTGACATAGAAAAAGAATGCCATAGAAATACAGCTTAGCGAATACCCGTAAGGGACGGCAATAGTATACAGAGTTACCAATAAAAGCAAAGCCAACCATTGTTTAATTACTTTTTCATTACTCATACTCTGAAAGTAGGTCTGAAGTCCCTGAGGAGCGGGTTGAAAGTTATACTTTTCCGGCCCGGGAGAATCGCTTTCAACTGACAGCTGTCAAATTATTAAAAAAAAAACTAGTTCCATTTTCACATTTCTATGGAACTATGTTCAAACTTTTTCTACAGTCACTCAATTACAGCACGATGTAAAATTGAAATAACATAAAGTTAAGTATTAATTAAAGAATATATATTTTTAAATGACTTTATTATAATTTAGCTTCAAGAATTTCTTTAAAATAACATAGATTTGGGCAAAATATTTAAAGATGAAAATGAAAAATAATGGCTAAATAATGAAGTTGGCCGGCCAACGAACAAAAAAATAGGCCGCAATCCAATCTTTTTTTTTTGAGTTGTAGAGTATTGTTTATACTTCCTTGTATTATTTCTTTAGCCAATTCCTGTTTTTATTTTTACTTTCCTTGTATTCGTAATGAAAAGCACAGTGTTTACCTCGGGTGAAAGACTTATTTTGTCCCTCGAACTATTAGCGCCCTCGCTACGCTCGGGCGCCAAACCCCGTCTCGGGACTAAATAAGTCACTTTCACCACTCGTGTAACAATGTACTATTACAGCACTTAATTAAATTTCGACGTTAGACACACCTCGCTCCGGTTTTTATTATGCATATAATCTCCCGAAACTTTAAACTAATTTTGATTGGCACCAACAAAATGGTGTCTATCGAGTTAAAAATCCAATACGCTGAGCAAGACAAAAGATGCTCTATGCATCCCATTCACTTTAATGCAAAGTTGTATGCGTGTATTGTTTAAGCTTTCAATTTAAAAAAAAAACATAAAGGTATTATTTAATCTAAGTAAGTATGCATTGATTAAATTTGTTTTTTTATGGGACTAGTGGCGCCACACACTTCCACCGCTTTTACTCCTATAAGCTTAAATATGGTATGGTATAGTAACCCAACCAGTAAATATGTGTGAGTTTTTTCAGTCGCTATTGCTACTGTGTGTCCGTGGCCTAATTCTCGCAAGAAAATCTGTCCCAAATTAGGTATATACTCACAATAATACCTACAATCTACTCACAATATTATTTTTCGCAAGTCATGTGTCAATAAGTTGCATTAATTTTCCAGAATCACAAACGCGTAACGTCGTTATTGCGTAACTAGCAACCGATCGCATTGCATAAACATCTAATCAACACCGTTACAATGATATAGGCTTTAATAACTCAGGCCCTTAAAGCACGGAACGACATTCCGTTGTGAAAGCATTGTCGCAACGAGCAACGGCAACGGAGCGAGGAATTGCGACACAGATGATTGTTCTCGAATTGTCTGTTTACAAAATAAGCTCCGTTTTGGTTGTCAACAAACGCCCGAGGGCTGAAACTGCACAATGATTGGCAAATCATCGTCCATAGCTGACGCTAATAGGCTTGCACATTTTTATAAAGGGGATTTCTGAAAATTCCTGGATTACCGACTGGCTTTTCTGTCCATATATCGTCGATTATATTTTGGTCTTAATGTAATAGGGTGCCTTCTCATATTTTTTTATGCTGTTCCTGAGAATGTACACCATCTTTAATTCATTGAAAAGATTAACCATTGAGTTTCTTGCCGGATCTTCTCAGTGGAAGCAGCATTCCGAACCGGTGGTAGATTCTGACTATTCATAAATGCTTTGTCGGCTTACGTGAATAAAAACAATTTTGAGTTGAGTTGAGTTTGGGCGGAGCCTATGGCTACCGGTCACATCCCCCCCCCCCCCTCTATACGAGGAGATTCGGGGAATAATAACGCAGGCCTTGTGCGAGTTGGGGCGAAATTCATACGTGGAAACTCGCCGAATTTTCCTCAAGTCGTTAACCTTAACCGTTCAACAAGTAAAATGCGCACATGAAATACGGATTAATCAGGTCCGAGCCGAGGTTTGAACCTTCACTCCTGGTATCCACGACGAGCGTTCCACCTAATGGCTATCACTGCTGTCATCGGTTATAAAATTATTGTTGCATTAGATTCACACCTTGTGATTGTGATAAAAACGCATAATTTTCACACCATTTACAGAGAGTGGAGCAGTGATAGCCGATTGGTTAAAGCACGCGTCTTGCGGGCACCAGGTCTTGGGTTCAAATCCCGGCTCGCATCTCTGGATTTTCGAAATCTATGTGCGAATCATAATTTCTATATGATTATCACTCGCTTACGGTGAAGGAAAATACCGTGAGGAAACCTGCATGTCTTAGAAGATCAAACCAATTTTCGAAAGACATGTGAAATCCGCCAACCCGCACTGGGCCAGCGTGGTGGATTATGGCCTGAATCCCCCTCATGTTGAGGGGAGGCTCGTGCCCAGCAGTGGGACGTCTAAAGGGCTAAATTATTATTATTATATTATTACAAAGAGTAAGTAACTCTCATTCTTGTGATGATAGGCTAGTAATGGGAAGTATTTTCTTCATTGTTACTACCTTATACTTATTTCACAATGAGGAAATGCGTGTATGCAAAGTGGTTTTTTTTTGTTTGGGTTCCGTGGCCATGGTGGTAAAACCGAAACGGTACATTTAGGAATTACATAACATACACTTAGGACCATTTCGGACAACATTGCGGTTCCGCTGGATTAAATAAAAAGGTTTAAAACCCAAAAAAGTATTTTTTATTTTACAAGACTTTAAAAAACTTTTGTTTTTACAAGGCGATTGTGGACTTTATAGCCTGTGTCTGAAGGGCATCTAAAGGGTTACTCGAGGGCACAACGAGGAAGGTACCCACGTCTACTTGGTCAATCTTGGAGGGGGAGGATATCTGGGAATTCGCCAGGGCTGTGTCAGCAGATGAACAGAGGAACACCTTCAAATTGACAGTCAAAAGTGAATCGCGTCCGCTCACAAAAGCCGAGATTATGAAGAAATACCGTGATGCAACCTTATCTGAAAACGTTTGTGCAATCAGAGATATCTTGAAGTTGATAATGGCCATCGTATGCTTTTTAATATTGAGGCTACTTGTTTTTTTTCAATTTGTCATATGCTACCATTACGTATCACAGGCTCTACATAGGCCAGCGAGATGCTATACGAAAATGAATACGCAATTTATTTTATTTAATAAATGACATAAATAAATTGCGTTCATTTATTTTTAATACGCTTTAAAATTGATTTATTTTCTTAAATATAACTAAATAATTAACAATTTTTGCTCTTTTGACGTCCCACTACTGGGCACGGGCCTCCCCTTACTACAATAAGTATACCTACATACATAATATAATCTATTATTCCCGTTGTAATGGTCGAAATTCAACCATAATTCATTTACATGTTAATTTTAAACGTCATTAAGGTTTTATTGTCAAAGACTATTTGATACTGGCGCGCAGAATTCACTATGGAAGTCCCGCCCTCCAAAAACTGTAACGTTTGTCAGTCAGACAGTCAGTCGGTGTGGAGGTTATAAATGTGTGTGTGTGGAATGTTTTATTTGTTGAGTTTAATGTATTTCTAAGTATTATAATATAAAAATATTACCATTCTGCACTCCTTCTATATATAAACTATAAGTGTGCCAAATTTCATACTCCTCCGCCCGCGCAATTTTCGTATTAAGCGTTTGAAAGTTTTTCCTTGATGTATTAATATAATAACAACCCATGGTAGTATAATAAGGAAAGGAAAATAAAGATTTAATTAACTATATAGGTAGGTACCTATTTATTTCAGTTTATAAAATGGCCACCCAAATGTTGGCAAGCCCGCTTACCGAATTGAACATTATTATCGCTTCTCTTTAGCCACGGTATAACAGCAATTGCTAAGGCGGCCAATCGTGATGTGTTCTGCGAGACAGTCCCAAAAAAAACTAATAACCCCGCACGCAAAAGTCGTAGCAATCGTACCCCATGATTCCACAGATTGTCACATACATTTACCTCTAAACAATATACGTTTTCAGAATCAAATACACAATTGCAGTGTCCGTAAGCAGTGTAAGGGATTTCGTTATAGCTGCTTTGCCAAAACAAAATCATACAGGACCGCACCCGCCATTATATCAGATTTGATAAACCACAGATCCTCGCAAAAGAACACCGATTCCGACCAAGGATGATACGTGAGGCCATTGAAATTAAAAAACATCCTAATTTCAATAGGGAAGATGGCTGGGTGCTACCACCAACTTGGGATCCAGTAATTAATATAATTAAAACCAAGTGTACCATTGCAAGACCTCGAGACACTGTGAGCACTTTCTGCGTGGATCGGACCGCAAACAACAACTAAATATGAGGGTACCCAGTTACTAACTATAACATCAGGACGTCTAACATCTCAGTCCCCCCGTGACCATGGCTGCTGTAAAGCAACCGAAACGTCGGGAACATAAAGTTAATAAACGCGATAAAATCCGAAAAATAGTTTTATTTCAATGTGTAGTATTCGCGTAAATATAAGAAAACAATATCATACGGAACCATTACTTCACAAAAAACAATTACATTGAACCGTTTTATGCGGTCACTGACCGATCGGATACCGGAGTCGAACGAACGTCTAGAATACTCAAATAAAAAAACTAGATCGTTTTGCACGCTTTTAAGATGCAACTGGTGTGACCATATTTGACGGCGGTAAAATATAAAGTCCCGTTTCATACATTATACATGTAGTGGATGCATCGGAAAGTTTTTTTTGTTTGTCATACCGCAAGAAATACGAAAATATACATTATTTTTGCATTTTAGTAACACCTTATTGTCTAAAATAGGTATGTGTTCGAGTTTTAAAATGTATACTTTTTCAATAAATTTACAATCTAATAGAAAGTTCACCATACTCATTTAAAAAGCGAATTAAAGGTTAGTAAGTACCTACACGATAGATGAACTTCATTTTTCAAAACAATTTCTTTGCTGACAGAATCTTATATATTTTTTCGCCATATATGGATAATCCATCTTTGTCAATACAAACTTCTTCTCATACAATATTGTCGTTATCTCATTTCGAATGTTATCTTAAGGAACGCAAATAATATGGAAAATACGAATAGAGTGGCAATATTTTCTCTGCCATACTATCATAATAATATTTTATCAAGATTATGAACCTGTTTCCAAGAGTCTTTGAAAGACGTCTCAATGGAATTTATTTGAGATTGTCACGTTCATCGATAGAAACCAGACTTTACTAGCGATTATTGAATATTACTTATTACTTTTAATCGGTAGATGAATAACATTAACTTGAGATATTTATGTAAATAGAGTATTTGAATGGTTGTTGACAGAAAAATACAAAAACTAGTTTTTTGAATGAACACAATCTAGGGTTTTATGTGTTTATGGTGCTAATGTCCCTTTTACGCGTATTAACTTCAAGGATTAAAACATAACCTGTATCTTATTCCAGAGCAAACCATACTGTAACATACATATCGATGCAACCAAACTGCGTGATACTTGGACAAAAATTAACAAACAAACACACTTTTGTATCGGTACTTAATTAGATTCAACAAAAATCTTACCAATTAACATTAATAGATGAACTAATTAATTATAAATTACTCACAGATTGGGTTTTTTTAATCGCTCTGTTTTTAGCATTAACCTATATTGTTTCAAAAATCTTACGAGACTCAAACTTTCCGGACTGTCGTAACCAAATACCCACTAAAAGTTTGGTTACCCTACTCCCATTGAAATGTTGATCTATTGGGCAATCCCTGCCGATTATGTCAAGATAACGTATATAAGGTATGTAGAAATATATACAACATAATATAATTATATTTTATCCCCTTTATAAGCCTGCACATCCGCCTAAAAGATAAATAATTCATGTACTTACTTACTTATCAAATATTTACTATTTATTTTTACATCAATCTATATATCATACATCAACGGATCTGGCGTGACGATGCAAATGAAAATGATGACAATCTTAACAACAACATTGTGTGTTTTTAAAACAACAATAAATATGGTGTGTATTTATTTACTTGTAAGTAATAATTTACTTTTACATGTAATCCGAATGAATGGAGTTCGCTGATTGCAAAAAATGCCGATTAATCGGCAGTAATGGGAACATCACTAATAAATGACCTTACTTTTTTTTTGTACTTTTGTTTTTAATTGTTCTCCGATTTTTTTGTACCCAGATGGTTCTTAGCTATAGTTGTATCCGATAGGTGGCGTTGTTGTCGACATAAAGAAAATAAAATCTTCGCTATTAAATTAATAAGCAAATACCTATCATCAGACTGACACATCAACTGTACGGTCCCAAACTAAGCAACGCTTGTACTATGGGTACCGTACAATGGACTAAGTGTGATCCCAGTGACACCCAGACCTGGGTAAATTACGAAAAGGCCATTTCCGAAATTCGCCTCGATGGGAATCGTAGCCGCAACCACTCAGTGCAGTGAGCCGAGCGGCCTACGCTCAAGCCAGTGCGCCAAGCGGTAGTCGAATTACATATTATAATTATTCTTTTGCAAAAACACAGCTATCGAAATGGCGCAAACGTCGGTTACCATTCAGTTGTCGATTTACGCGCGTAACAACGCATTTGGGCCAAGTTTACGCGGCACAATTTACGCATCGATAGCACTATCGGGTTTCTCGATGCTAAATTGCGTAATGATGTAAGTAGATAGTCGTTTTCAATGGTCATTTACTTTACTTGGGTTGTTGACTCGGTGTTTTTTTATAAATCGTTTACTTAAAAAGTACCTACCTTTTTATAATATGATATTACTTAAACAGGGTGTTATAAAACTTCGGAATAATGCTCAAGGGTTTCGATGAGTGTTGGGCATAGAAAAAAAATTGTTTCATTTTTCCTCCGACATCGTGTCGATCGAGGCATGCTAATATTATAAATACGAAAGTTTGTGAGTGTGGATGTATGTTTGTTACTCTTTCACGCAAAAACTACCGAACGGATACGGATAAAATTTGGAACACAGACAGTTTATAACCTTTTTTTTTTGTTTGCGCTGGGAAATTCATTTACGCATACCGTAAATATAGAATACTTTACTTAAGTCTACGCGGACGAAGTCGCGGGCTAGAAACTAGTTAATAATAAAACCTTATATGAATGCTGGTCTGATGATACAGGCTTATGCCTACTTTCAGGACCACTGAAAACTTTTTCATGGGTCATGGATGACTAATAAATTTGTACCTATATATTTTTGTTGCAGCGAAAACGCTTCAGTGGGTCACCTGAATATTTTGAGCTGGTCACTTTTATAATAGGCATGTTCACAAAACAAGATATAAGTGTACTTTATATACATATATTATTTAAAAAAAGTTACATCTGTTTTTTGTAGGTAGCCTTAATTTTACATTTTTGATATTATCACATTGAGTATTAGGTACTAATCCAAAAGTCTTATTATATTAATGTATTTTTGCATTTAATTTTGTTGAGCACAAAACGAATATGTGTACGCATTGTTTCCGAATAAATCCGTGTGAAAACAAACATGATGCCTTATTAGTGGTAAAATAGTATTTGACGTCAACGCGCCTCAACGAATCGTATGACAGCTGTATTGGATCAGTATTGTGACGCTTGCGCAGCTTGTCGGAAACATAAAGAAAGGCGGCCTTTGTAGTACCTATACTAGCTGTGTCCGTAGCTTTGCTAGCTACTATTTTACTAACCCCCGACAAAAAAGAGGGGTGTTATAAGTTTAACATGTGTATTTGTGTATCTGTGTGTCTGTCTGTGGCATCGTAGCGCCCAAGCTGATGAACCGATTTCAATTTTGTTTTTTTTGTTAGACAGGTATTCTGATCGAGAGTGTTGAAAATTATCAGCTCTTTTGTAGTTTAAAAAGTAGTCGCATCGGGGGTTTTCTAAATTTTCAATTTTAGTTATTTCCCTGAGGTCAACAACAGCGCCACCTATAAATTGCAGTTATAACTAAAAACCATCCAAATGACCCTGTAAGTACAAAAATAATATCAAAATCAAGTAAAGCCGTTTAGGAGGAGAAGAATTACGAACACACCGTATGTATATAAATAAGTAAAATTGAAGTGTCTGTTTGTTTGTAACGTCAAAGTAATAGCTTTCAACTAAAGGCATATGAAAGTATATGCAGAACCTAAAATCCTTTTAAAAATTTTGTCTGTCACTTTGTTCCGGCTAATCTCCGAAACGGCTGGGCCGATTTTGATTGCACTTTCACAGGCATATAGCTGATGTTATAAGGAGTAGCTTTTATTTATATTAGTGCCACGCGGTTAAAGGAAACAAAGAAATAAACAAACTAACATTTATGTATTCAAACTCACAATTGTTTTTATCGATGTAAGCCAACAAAGCATTTATGAATAGTCAGAATCTACCACCGCTTCGGAATGCCGCTTCCACCGAGAAGATCCGGCAAGAAACTCAATGGTTACTCTATTATTATTATTGATAATTTTAGTGGAGTCTCGGGAATTACCTAGTATCATCCTATATAAAGATGACTTAACCACATGCTATATTAAACAAGCTCCGTATTATGGGAATTAGTAATAGCAGCCGCTATCGCTTGCAGCACCAATGTTTTCAAAGCACGTGGTATTATGGCAACATTACCAATAGCTGACATACTGCAATTCTATTGTAAGTGCGTATCACGTGTCACACATAGGCCGTTATTAATAAATCGATCTCAAGTCTGAGGGTTAGTGCTGTAAGTAGCCTTTTAAGCGCCCGGTGCAAGTTTCTACAGCTTCACTCTTAAAAACTTATCTAGAAATTTCAGCGCCCTTGTAAGGACTCCGCCCTGTGCCTGGACACCGCTGACACCGCCCGCCCTAGTTGCATCACTACATTGTATAAAACAAAGTCTCTTCCCGCGGTCTGTCTGTCCTTATGGTATGCCTAGATCTTTAAAACTACGCAACGGATTTTGATGCGGTTTTTTTTAATAGATAGAGTGATTCAAGAGGAAAGTTTATATGTCTAATACATGAATAATATAGTAGAGAAACACTAATAAAAAATACCCGTGCGAAGCCGGGGCGGGTCGCTAGTAAATATATAAATCTCAAGCTGAGTACACTTTCGACATGTTATGTACAGGAACGACATTAGAATGACATTGTCCAAGTTCGCTCTCAAGGTGGTTGTAACCCTTTATACTTAAACTGGAGACTTTGCATAAAAAGGATAATTTTCGATATAAATTATAAACGGCAGATTTCTAGAGGGTCAGGCGCATTTCGACCCAACGCAACTCGTCCGATGTACCCACAACTATTACGTAAAATAGACGCATCTTGTCCGGCAAAGATTAACATCGCTATATACTATTATGCCAACACTAGCTATCAAATTAAAAAATCGCCTTGTAATCTGGTCGTCTGTTTTGAACAATCTTGATATTGAAACAATCAATCACTCATTTTTGCGTTACATTGAAATAATGCGTAAATAATATCATTATAATTTATCGGAAATAGAGTCACTTAAAAAACATTCCAAGTCAAATCGATTTATTCAGCGATAATGATTAATAAAATACGTCAGTGAGATTAACATCAGTCAGTAGGTATAAGAGCGTGGTTTATTACATGCTTGCAATACCAAAGGCATTGCTCCCACATTGCCGACATGAAGAGGAGTGGGTCAGAGGGAGAAGGGAAGGGGGTCTTCCGTCTCTCTCACTCATCGTAAGAAACGACGCCACAATAACTACCTCCTTTACGCCGATGTTCTGTGACAGGGTGATACTATCTAGGTCGACCCAACCCGTACATGAGCTCTATTGACTGCACGGCTCTACCACCAAGTAAGAAATCCTAGTCTAGTAATAAACCTGTATCCGACATAAAGGGGGTTTGTACTTTATGTATTTAAATAGGTACTGCTAACATTGACAGTTGAATCTCTGGTAAAAAAATCATTAGCATTGACAATCGTCCCAAGCTTGGGTACATAGCAATTTCATCCAAAATATATCATTAAATTGTCGTTAAACATACTTTGGAACAAGTATTTGCGAAATAAAAATGATGTTATAATCAGGTTGCGCGTGTTTTCATGTAGTCTAGGAGACAAGGGCTACTTTGATTTATAGTTTTAATTTATTTTCAAACTGCGATAATAAACCTATACATCATTTAAAATAAGTCTATACAGCTTGGAAAAAAACAGTATGAAAAATAAAGAACAATTGAATGAAGACAATAAAAAACTAAGTCGCAAAAAGGTATGAAATAGAAAAGTCGTGTCAAACTTAAATAGAAAAGTATGCAGTGGCCGCATTTGCAATAAAGGCACCTATATTTTTTTATGCTAAGCTGTAAATGTATATCAGATCATAGTACACTAAATCGCAATCCTATTTGAATATACAGGATGAAACAGAAAGGGTATACTTTTTTATCAAAACTTAACTTTGTAATTCTAAAACAGCTAATATAAGCTTTGGAGGAAACTTGAAAAACGAAAGGTATTATAGGAATAGAGATGTGGACATATTTCACAAGTCTACAAAACCTTTAGTACTTCAACTGTCCCACAGAGCCGATAGTTTGAGACTTACAAAGTTGCAAAAAAAATAGTATACCCTTTTTGTTTCACCTAGTATATAGAGGTCCTGAAGTTACAAAATGTAACTTTAGCGTTATATTGCCATAATAATCAATCATAATAATGCGAGACGTTTTATACTAATGAAACAACATTTTAGTTTAGTTAGAGTTAAGTAAGAAAATTTATGCAATCTACATGCTAAATGCTTACAACAGTAAAAATTACTGTGATATAATTAAATTCTACTAAATTGTCACGAAAACCTAATACCCCCAATCTCTTAAGTAAAAAAAAATTAAATCTCCCATAGCCAGTCCTTATTTTATATCTTTTTCAAATATTTTATTTAAAAAGTCCGTTAAATATGAACAACAACTACTGAGGTGTATACATTTCTATTCCAATTATACATAAATATTCTAAGAAAAATAACGCGTAAACAAAAAAATAATTGTAGCGCGTTAAAATTATGTAGTTTGAAATAAAAATTAAAACATTAAACCCTGAAAAAGTACCTATGTGCTTACTTAAGTAATTAGGTACGTGTAAGTACTTACTTTAGTAATAATGTAAATATAGAAGGAATATGTTATAACTAGCTGTGCCCCGCGACTTCATCCGCGTAGTATTGGATTATTGGGTTAAAAAGTATCCTATATGTTAATCTCGGTTATAATCTATCTGTGTTCCAAATTTCATCCAAATCCGTTCAGTAGTTTTTGCGTGAAGGAGTAACAAACACACATACATACATACATACATCCACACTCACAAACTTTCGCATTTATAATATTAGTAGGATTATAACACGTAATGTTACATATTCGAAATACTGAAGTATCTACATTAACTTGTATTGTAAAGATTATGCACAATATTACCAAGGTCTAATGATTAAAAATACATTTTTGGACTTTTATTTTCACGAGACATGATATTTAAGCATTCAATTACAACTGAAAATGTGACATTATGATTTTGAATTTATGTTATTGTTTTGAATGACCGCGGTGAGCTCTTTGCCTAAGTTTTTTGGAGATTTAAACTTTTATGCAGCTTTAAGTTATTTAAAATATTTTTGTTATAAATTTAGTTACTGATACAAGTAGATGAATAGAAAGGACAATCACAATGTATCTAATAATACAACGTTTTCACAAAAAAAAGAATGTCTTACCTGCGCGCGGGTAAAGTAGACAAACCTTGTTTTGCCATGATTATAACATGCAAGCATTCCACAATAAAAAAATTAACAATTATAATAAAAATACTCACTTGTCGCTTTTCTTCTGCTGTTCTTCTTAAATACTAATATCACAGGATTTTATGGATTTATTACAAAAAAAAAAACTATTTACACAGCACTTGAATTATTAACCAAGAATTAATATCTACATTCCAATATTTACACTGGATGGTTTATCAGTTTTGTTTAGTTCGATGCGCGATGTCATTCGGCGATATTTACATTTTTATTCGCGTGTCGCAAATTACGTGTCGTTGCGGTCGGCAGGTGCGTGCGCGGGCGCGTCCGCGGGCTGACTGCTCGGGCAGGTAAAACAACCGCCTTTAATATCAAGTGGACAACTCGCACCTATTGATATTGATAATGATAACGATAGAAAGACGGTCAGGGCCCTTAAAATGATGGTGGAAATACTAGAGATAATAGAAGTGCTTCATACAATACTGACATATAATTGTATTGTTTTAATTGGTAAACAAATAAATGATTAATCTAGTCCTATTGCCACCCCTTTTACTTTTTGATATATATCGTTTATATTAATGGCCTCTTTCCATTGGGTCAATCTCAATATGATTCTACCAATGTCGAGTAAAAAATGTGACCGTCCATTTTGGAAAACCAAAATCCAATCCCACTTTTTGATATGTCAAGATGTCAAGTGATTTATTGACAGCAGCAGAGGCATCAGTTACCAATTCAGTTGGCAATTTTATAAAAAAAAATGAATTTATTCTTGAAACTGACTAAATACAGCGAACTGCGGCAATATTGGCACCTTTTTCCGTTTTTTTTTACTTTTATATAATATATATTATTAGACAGTTCCTCGACATCATTCTAAATAATAATTTGTAGAAAAAACGATTCGCAAGGTGAACATAACTTTTTAAAACAAAGAAGATGGCACAAAACTTTTTAAATAAACCACAAAACTAGGTGTGTACGAGTAAGTACTTAGTACAATAAATTGGCGGGACAAATTATCTGGTTTTTAGGATTAGTGGTTATATGAAATGGGAGCAGCGTGCCCCGATACCGACGGGTTAGCCACAGTTAACGATCGGGACGATAAAATGCGCGCGATTTTTTTTTTAGGCGCGAGAGAGCGCATATTTTTTTTAATTATCCAAGAATTCTTCTTGCGTTGTTGTTAAATAGAGAACCTGTTTGTAACATGGTGTTTCAACAGTCCGAAATAATAATTTAGGTACACAATGGGTAGAAGATTATGTATACGCCTAGTTAAGATTGATTATAGCTACGTACTTAACCGAAAAGGTTTCTGAGCTTTAAATATTTGTCACAACTGTGGTGTTGCGGTGTGTTCTACACCCAATGGCTAAGAAAACAGTTTACCTAATCGTAAACTGCATTTACAAGTGGACGAAGTTTTGAAAAAATTAATTAATATCTACCACAGATATAGATTTTACATAGATAACGCGAGTATCACGATTTGTATTGGAACCAAGCGTGCCGAATCTTTAATGAATTTTTAACACCTACTGTGACGTCACAGCCAAAATTTAGTGACGTGAAATCCAAACCGATTCAAAGACACCGATGCCGCCGATGCCCCTCCGCCCGCTACGATTCTCTCGAGTGATAATCTCGCTCATACTCATTTTTTTTTTATCTGTGGTCCCGCATTCATTTGCGTTATCTATGTAAATCTATATCTGTGATTAACCCACACACACTTCTGTAAACTAAAACCAACCTAGAACCTCTAAACCAAGGTTGGTTTTCGTCTACAGCAGTGTGGGTTGATCCGTCCTGCAAGATATCCAAGTAACCAAGTAAGAAATACAAACTTTTTTGTCGTATGTACCAACCTACTTTAGATAATATGACAAACAATGTATTCAAATTGGTGAAAATTAAACAAATATATGATGGAATTTCGATTTTTTTTTTACAAATAGCATGTAAAATTTATGCCCGACAAACGTCCATACCCCAAGTTTTATTTCAGACTTTTGAGACATCTGTAGAGACGAGGAAAAAGTTTATAGGTACCCCACAGATCGTATGATGCTGTGAATACTGGGGATTTCTGAGAATGCTGTGTGTGCTCCCTTCCGCTCCCTCCATCCCACTCCCTTTCAGATACGATCTGAATAGGTACGTAACTGTCAAAACTGACGTATACATTTACGTGATACGTCAAATTTGACGTATTGCGAACGAATGTGAGTCGAGTCGAGCCAGAGTTGGGCCCCAAGTCGGCAACGTGCGAGCCTATGGTATTGCTAGCATGTACGGTAACTGCTTAAAATTTGGGGGGCCTTCGCCTGTTTGCCGACTTTGTTTTACTGGCTGTATAGCCTTTCCAATACGAAATGTTCAAATTCAAATCTTTTATTTTGTTTAGGCCTACGGGGGCACTTACAAATTGAGAAATTTGCATTTTTTTTTCTTATATCTACATCCGGATCGGAACGCGACTTCGACTGAGAAACTCAGCGGGCTTGTCTTTTTACATTTGTTATATATGTATATTTTTTTATATCGCCAGTTGCTTATATAGTCAATAATTACTCGTACAAAGGGTAGTGGATATTAATCTAAATACGAGGGCAGGATGATAAGTAACTAGCCTCTGCTATTTAAAAAGTTAAAATTATAAAAAAATATATGTCAATTTTAAATTCGTATCTCTGGCCACCTGTGTTCTAAATTTGAATTTGGTGGCATGAAAATTTTATTGTTTTTTTGTCATTTGTAAATATATTTCGTCAACTGTTTTCAAAATGGATAAAATTGAACAAAGAGCGGTGATAAAGTTTCTTCATATGAAGGGCATGAAGGGGAAAGATCTCTATGACGAGTTAAATAATGTTTTGGGTGAATGTGCTCCTTCTTATGCCACAGTAAAAAACTGGGTGGCTGAGTTTAAACGCGGTCGTACATGTGTCCAAGATGAAGCCCGCCCAGGACGTCCAAAAAGCGTCACGATTCCGGAAATGGTCGTGAAAGTACATGATATGGTTTTAGCAGATCGACGATTGAAGTTATCTGAAATAGCTGACACTACAGGTATCTCAAAAGAACGGGTACATCATATCCTAAGTGAGGAATTAAATATGAAAAAGTTATCGGCCCGTTGGGTGCCGTGATTGCTTACGCACGATCAAAAAAGCTATGGCAAAAATCAACGAATTGAAGTATGATTTGCTGCCCCACCCACCTTATTCGCCTGATCTACCGCCATCAGACTTCCACATATTCCCTAAGCTCAAAAGTTTTTTGGGCGGACAGAAATTTGCCACAAATTATGAAGTCATAGCCGCTGTAGAGGAGTATTTTGCAGGCCTCGAAAGAAATCATTTTATGGAAGGCATTACTGCTTTAGAACGAAGATGGAATAAGTGCGTAGAGGTTCACGGAGACTATGTCGAAAAATAAAATTAAGCTTATCACGGAATGTTAAGTGTTTTCTTATTAGGCTAGTTACTTATCATCCCGCCCTTCGTATATATAACTCAAAGGTGACTGACTGACTGACTGACATAGTGATCTATCAACGCACAGCCCAAACCACTGGACGGATCGGGCTGAAATTTGGCATGCAGGTAGATGTAATGACGTAGGCATCCGCTAAGAAAGGATTTTGATTAATTCTACCCCCAAGGGGATGCAATAGGGGATGAAAGTTTGTATGAAACTTTGTCAATTAAATTCCACGCGGACGAAGTCGCGGGCACAGCTAGTAATAAATATAATAGCTCCAGTGTGTTGCCTTTTGAAATTACCAAGAATTACATAAGTAATTCGGACTAGTAGGGCAAGACACGCCACCTTTTGACATAACTATTGACTGTAGATATTTGAGCTGCTCAGCTGATCCCAAGCTGATCTATCATCCAAATAATACAATCTAATACCAATCATCATTGTTGTTTTAGTGATTTGGTATTATGAAAAAAGTTTTATTTAACTGCGCTAAGCTGTCGTTTCATGAAAAATGCATAAGATGTATTGTATAAAAACTTTGTTGCGCATTTTTTCACCAACATTTTAACCATTAAGCAGTTTTCGTTTTCAGGAGCATTTTTCTGACATCCGGCATAAAAAAGACGTAAGTGATACCTAAATCTACTACATTCAGCAATATAAGTAATTAATCAGTTAGAATATAATTATTTTAATCTACTCGCCTACTTACGAGTACTTTATTTTGAAGAAATCAATTATTTGTATAATTTTCTATTATTTTGTGTAATATATATTCCGGCAAGTTATTAAAACAAATATATATGATGAAGAATATATTTTATATTAATACCTATTGACGCATTATTGGAATAATAGAAATTAAAAGAAAAAATAGGTAGTTAGTAACTTACTTGAAAATGTATGAAATTCCACAAGTGACAGCCATACGCGCAAACAATCGATCACAAATTGAAATACGTGAACACAACGTGACATGTACCTACCGTTATATAAGTACCTAGGTACTTATCTAGATAATCTGACAAATAAATTCCCAATTAATCAATACTTACTAGATTATAAAGTGATAAGGTAAAGGCACCTAATTCGTCATAACTTAAAAGAACATTAAAAATTAAGTATTCGGTATTAAGTATTGATTATAGAATTCATTTCTGTAGAATCGGACATTTTTATCAGAAGTATTATATATTTATCTTAATTTTGAAATATACTCACAGTTTGACGATAAAAGTTTATTAAAAATGTTAAATGATGTAATGATGAAGAAGTCCGAGGCCCCTTATTCCGATTTAAAAATCCCAATTCCGATGCATTTGGTGTCTAATTCCGAGTGTACAAAATACAAAAGAAAGAGGTGGAGAGAATGATACATGATGTTAAAAAAAACCAGTTTATTTATAGTGTTAGGATTTTAAACCAGTCTCTATTTCATATGATTAATAAAATGGCACCACAATATGTAATTTACTTAGATGTTAAAAAACATTATTTTAAATAAAAAGGGAAAATAAAATATGCTAATTAATCTCAAATCTTAAGTGTTTTTATAAATAATATAGCCCTTCCAATATTAAAACAACAAAAACTACAAAACAGAACAAAACTATGAAACATTTTTTACCAAATCGTAGATATTACTCGCGTGCAAAAGGTCCGAAATGTATAAAGCGCGGGCTTGAGTCAGCCGCTAGCGTCAAACTGACCGTTTATTTAAAAACGTACACACATTAAAGCACTCCTTTGCTGATATAAACATGAACAGATACATTATTAATTGAATAATGTATCTTGCAGTCAAAAATAACTTGAAAACCCCGTTATTCTAAATACATCCGAATATGGTGCCATTTTCAGAACCCCTCGGAATTGAGTGCCTTTACCTTGATTGCATTACTTAAAGGCATCCGATTAAGGATAATAAATGTAATGGAAAGAAGCACTTTTGGGCGGCGCACACGCAGCCCGCCTAGAATGTTGAATTCTATGAGTTACCTAAAATACCTATACCACAATGGCATCCATCTAGACACGCCGGAATTGTGGCTAGATTTAGCGTAATAATTCTGGGTGACCAACCATATACATATTAATAGTGACAAAGTTATCTAAAAGAAATATGGCATAATTATACAACTATTTCAATTCAAGTTATTATCTTATCAAATAGGAGTTTACAATAAATGTATTGGCTATACAATAGGTAGTAAAAATATTATACCTACTGTGAACGATAAAAGTATCAATTTGTGAATTATATTTATTTATTTATTTATTTATTTATTTATGGAAAACCAACAGCTACATACAAATTATTAAGCATTAATTCTAGTAATAGAAAGCCAATTAAAGGTTTTCACGTATAGCAGTAGAGAAGTACAATAGAGTCTTAAGCAAACACTTAATAGCACACATCACTTAGAGATACCAGAACTGATTAGAGAAAATATAAGAACATTACAGAATTTATTGGAAGAACTTAAGGTTTAGCTGCTTTCTTGCTTGTTTACTACTAGTAACAAAGGGATCAAAAGAGCAGTCCTTGCACAGTTTATTAAAGTCTCTGCTTGCTCGCACCAAATATGAATTTTGCCTATAGTTAGAGGAAGAAAAAGGGATTGAGATCGGTGGATTATGTCTAATTGATCTATTCGGTACATTAAAGTATAATTTGTGAAGTATATCAGGACAATCAATTTCATTTGCTAGAATCTTAAACATGAGAGTACAATCTGCAATTTGACGACGATTCATAAGTGGCTGAATATGAAATTTCTTACACAGGGAAAGGTATCTATCAGAGCTATAAGGAATTTTAAGTTTATAGCAAAGGAAACGTAGGAATCGTTTTTGAATGTTTTCAAGCCTGTTTGTATATTTATCGTAGCACGGATTCCAGATCTGAGAGGCGTACTCTAAGTGGCTCCTCACATACGTACAATAGAGAATCTTAAAAGTTTTGGCTTGTTTAAAGCAGCAAGACATTCTCATAATAAAGCCAAGCGACTTAGACGCCTTAGCCACTATTTTGTCAATATGAGCGTTAAATAAAAGTTTGGAATCATGATAAACACCCAAATCACGCACAACGTCGCACCTTGGAATTGCTTGGTTTATAAGGCTATAAGTGGCTACCATCGGATTAATTTTCCTGCTAAACGAAATAACCGAGCACTTATTAGGATTAAGATCAAGCTTATTACTTCGACAGTAATGATCAAGACGCGCCAAATCAGACCGCAATGACTCCACGTCCTCGGACGACGATACTGAAGAATAAATCTTCATATCGTCGGCAAAGCATAGTAGATGTGAATTTTGAACGCAGGTGCCGATGTCATTTACATAGATAATAAACAGCAGGGGACCCATCAGAGAACCCTGCGGGACGCCACTTGGGATTGGAACCCAACTAGATATATAATTACTAACAACAACTGCCTGTGATCTGTTATCAAGATATGAAGAAAACCACCTGAAGAGATTGCCCCTAATACCACTATCATGCAGCTTAATTTTGAGGATTTCATGATCAATACGGTCAAAGGCTTTACTATAGTCCGTATAAACGACATCAACCTTTATTACCAACCATATTGTTATAGGTAGTTACATTTTTATTTAAGTACCCCTTATTAACGTGGATTAGCGGTTGTGTGTAGTTACACCATACTTTGTCTTCTTCTATCGAACGTAAAATTAGTGATGATAGAAAGAGATATTTCGGTGTGTTACTATTCGCCCGCTAATCCACGATCCTACTAATATTATAAATGCGAAAGTTTGTGAGTGTGGATACGTATGTATGTATGTATGTATGTTTGTTACTCCTTCACGCAAAAACTACTGAACGGATTTGGATGAAATTTCGAACACAGATAGATTATAACCGGGATTAACATATAGGATACTTTTTAACCCAATAATCCAATACTACGCGGATGAAGTCGCGGGGCACAGCTAGTTATTAATAAGGGGGTATAATGTTTACTGCGACCTTTGTTTCCAATTAGGCATGGAAATTATTTCTACCTGCAATTCATTTTCAATACGTGAAATTATATTTCTCTTTCACAGTTATCTCGCCTGTGATTTTTCACAGCGAATGATTTTATTCATAGTGTATTTTCACTATGACACGTAATCCTATTAAGTCACTGGTCGACTACTAAATATATATAACTCAAAGGTGACTGACTGACATAGTGATCTATCAACGCACAGCCCAAACCACTGGACGGATCGGGCTGAAATTTGGCATGCAGGTAGATGTTATGACCTAGGCATCCGCTAAGAAAGGATTTTGATTAATTCTACCCCCAAGGGCATAAAATAGGGGATAAATAATTCCGATTTTTTTTTTACGTTAAATTACACGCGGACGAAGTCGCTGGCACAGCTAGTTTCTTATATATCACGACTTTATTAATAAAAACTTACCATAAATATTTTTGATATTGAAATGACTACAGAACCCTATATTGTGTATGGTCCGGGACGCACTTGGCCGTTTTTTTTAAATTTCTGATGTCATATCTACATGCAAGTCCAATCGAGATTTAATAAATATATTTGATTGATCTGCTTATAGAGATCGATGCATATCTACCTAGATAATAAAACAGGCGGCTAATCACTCGTTCACCTACCAATTCGTTTTTTTAGATAAGCCGAGTACCTATATACCTATTAGCTCAGTTTGTTATTAGCTGACCAACTGATCTTTGACAACTTTTCTTTCTCTAGAGCCGACATTTTTTTAGGTTACAAATGGTAATGATTAAAGTATCAGTAGTTAGGTATAAAAGGTGGACTGTGGTTTCTAAAGGTGCGTACAAATTACGCGCGGCAGCCGAGCCACTGTTCGACCAGACTTGACGTTCATTTGCCGCACGAGCCAATACCTATATAGTTATAAATTGAGTAGAACGCGACTGCCGCGTGCGACAGGTGATCCAGCTCGAACAGCCCGCGGCGGATAGCCAGACCATTTAATTCTTGTAAACCTGGTAGGTACTTACTAAAACCAGTACAATGACTTTCCATTTCTACGTATTCGCCGCGCGACCCAATTCACCAAAATTACTGCCGTCCCAACAGCGAGCGAACGACTGAAGCTCTTTTGATAAACTCTCAAAAACCGACAGCGAGCGGTTCGCCCCGCGGTAAGTTCGAGCGCGGCAATACTCGGCGCGGCGACCCCGTCTATTCACTCTCAGCATGGAAATGATTGCAACTTTAAATTCATTTTAATTGTGTGAAATTATATTTATCTTTCACTGTTATTTCATTTCACCTGTGATTTTTCGCACCCAATAATTTTATTCATAGTGAATTTTCACTATAGCCTATGACGTCGCTGCGCTGGTCGATGATTTATCATGACAGCCGGGACGATAGGTACCGAAAGCTTTGCGATTTAATTGCAATGCTTTTTAACAGTTGCTGCCTATGGCGGTAGCGGATGCTACTTATGAAAACCTATATAATATGATTTTTCACACGCTACCTGTGAATTGTTCCATCACTACTCAGCGCCATTGTACGAGGGTTTGCCGCGCTTAATATGTACGCACCTTTACAATAGTTAACTTGTATTTGGTCTTTATATTACACTCTGTTTAATCTATCTTCTATCTAAATATATATAACTCAAAGGTGACTGACTGACTGACTGACATAGTGATCTATCACGCACAGCCCAAACCACTGGACGGATCGGGCTGAAATTTGCCATGCCGGTATATATTATGACGTAGGCATCCGCTAAGAAAGGATTTTGATTAATTCTACCCCCAAGGGGATAAAATAGGGGATGAAAGTTTGTATGAAACTTTGTCAATTAAATTCCACGCGGACGAAGGCGCGGGCACAGCTAGTTATGTATAAGACCAACGTTTACATAAAGCATAACTTCGGTACCTACATACGGGGCAATCCCTAGCTGTCCTAGATAGCCTGCATTCTAAGATCTAAGTCAAGGGATAAAATGACACAACGTTTAAATGGCTCAAATATGTTAATGAAGACTTCGGAGGAAAATTATTAACAGAATTATAATTTAGCACCTATCTATAGTGTACCTACCTCTGAGGCCTAGTGATTTTAAACTATGTAAGATTTTAATTTAAAATGTATATGGGTAACTATACCTATTGTAGTGTTGGTCATGCTCACTTCAATGTCCTTGTTTGCGGTGGCTTTGTGGAGCGGGTCACCCTCTTCCCTCTATTATGGTTGAGGAGAGTGATGCCGCTTTTCAAGTCATGCTCGTGCGCGGGCGCTGCTTGCGGGGATTGGTCCACTCACTTTCCTCTTAACAACATTGTCGTTAAATACTATTTATTTACTTAGCATGGAAGGCATCACACCAAAGCAGTTATCATAATATCCACCCCTGTTTTATCAATTATTATTTTGGTTCGTAAACGTTTCATTTGATGTAAGTATGAGTAGGTATGCACATCACACTAAACTAGCATTCTCATTTTATTTACATTATTACATATATGATTATTATTTACTATTAGCTATTTAGTGGCAATGGTGTTGCCTGCTCATATTATTTTTTTATGCTGTTCCTGAGAATGTACACCATATTTCATTCATTGAAAAGAGTAACCATTGAGTTTCTTGCCGGCTCTTCTCAGTGGAAGCAGCATTCCGAACCGGTGGTAGATTCTGACTATTCATAAATGCTTTGTTGGCTTACATGAATAAAAACAATTTTAATTTTTTTTTTGAATTTTGAATTTATAATAATAATTTATCCCTTTTGGACGACCTTGATGAATTTAGAAATTGATGCGTGTGCGTCAAAGGAAAATAATCTAAGTGAATTGTTTTTAAAATCGCATTTGCATTCTCACATTCCATTATTATATTTGGAACAATTCCTTGAAAGTTACAGATAAAATCCTTCGCAAGAGAACTGAGGAAGTTCATATTTGTAGGTAGGTGAGTACCTACATGGTATTATGTATACCTACCTACCATACCTACTAGATATGCCTACAGACTTTTACCATGTGCAAAATAAAACAAAATAAAAACCATGAAGGAGTAGTGTCGATTCCAGTATTTATTAACTTTCTATGGTTGTATTTATTGTATCTATCTATAGCGGATCTAGAGTAGACTCCAGACAGACAATCTATTTATATTCTAACCAAGTTTTGCTTCATTTTTGTTAATTCAACTCAAAACATAGGCCACATAACTAAGCTAGTCTGTGCACGTATTATGAATGCTTTAAAAATATGGTCAAGTGCGTGTCGTCTCGAGCACTAAGAGTTCCGTTGGTATCTCTTTCTCTAACCTCTTCTCTAATTAATATAAAACAATTTTTCTATCCGCTTCTATCTGTCTTTTTGTTCGCTTAGGTTTTCTTAACTAAGCAATGGGGCTATGATGCGGTTTTTACTATAAATAAAATTAATTATCATCGCCAGACTGACACACCAACTCTATGCTCCCAAACTAAGCAACGCTTGTACTATGGGTACCGTGCAATGGACGGGGGGCGATCCCAGTGACACCCAGACGTGGGCAAACGACGAAAAGGCTATATCCGAAAAGATCGTTAACAAACCAATCGGTGCAGTGAGCTGAGCGACCTACGCTAGAATCACTGCACCGAGTTTATTTTGTTTAGGCCTACGGGGCAAACTGTTATTTTTACATATTTTCCTTAAGTCTAAAACCGGAACGGAACCCGTCCTCGACTGAAAAGATTGTGTTGTTAATGCACGAAATAAAGCATAGGTACAAACGCAGACGTTTCTTTAGTTTCGGTTGATTGTTGGAACCCTAAAACTAAATATATTTATCTCATGGCATTATGTAACACTTTTCAGACTATTCACGACACACACTTTGCGTAATAAATTATTTTGTGTTCTGTGTTTAAATTAGCAAACCAAATAGGTACACCGCTCTATCTCCGAACAAAACATTCTGGGTAACTTTTTAATTTACATATCTGAAAATAACTTTGGTATCATAGTTCTTGGGAGACCATAAGCCTCGTGAAATAATTTCGTGACACTTCTGACGATATCCTGAGTACTATATAATAATAATTTAGTCCTTTTGACGCCCCACTCCTGGGGACGAGCCTCCCCTCACTACGAGCGGGATTTATGCCGTAGTCCACCACGCTGGCCCAGTGAGGTTTGCCGAATTTCACATGTCTTTCGAAAAAGGCTTAGATATTTTAAGACATGCAGGTTTCGTCAATAGCAAGTAATAGGTAATCATAATATTATTATAGAAATTAGGATTTGCACATAGATTACGAAAAACCCAGAGGTGCGAGCCGGGGTTTGAACTCAGGACCTTGTGCCCGTAATACGCGTGCTTAACTAATCGGCTATAACTGCTGTTGGTAGTACTATAAACAAATATGTTTCTGATTCACAGCAATAAACTTATAGAGGCAATTGTAGATTATCAATCAAATAATAATGTTATAGAAGACAAGCCCGCTGAGTTCCGCCGTATCTTCCAGTCCTTCCGATCCCGATAAAAACTTAAAGGAGATATGTGAAAATGACGATTTGTAGGTGTTATGGCTTTGATTTCGATTTCGGAGAGACGTAACACGCAATAGTATGAGGACCGCTCTACATAAGGGCCGAGACAGACCCGATATATGAATTCGGAATGCCGGATTCTGCAAGTACCATTATACATACAGGGTGTATGGGGCATCGTAACGAAAACTGATACCACGGATTCAGCTCATGATCCTGGACCCACAGAGTTGAAATTTTTCGTCGATATTTTATGAATAACTGGCTGAGACGTTGTCCTGTCTTTTAGGGGTATGAAAAATAGATAGTAGCCGATTCTCAGACCTACTGTATATAAAATTTCATAAAAATCGGTCAAGCCGTTTCGGACCAGTATGGTAACTAACATTGTGACACGAGAATTTTATATATAAGACTAGCTGTGCCCCGCGACTCCGTCCGCGTGGAATGTGGACCACCCTTAACATTTAGGGGTATGAAAAACAGATAGTAGCTGATTCTCAGACCTACCCGATATGCACACAAAATTTCATGAAAATCGGTCGAGCCATTTCGGAGGAGTATGGTAACTAACATTGTGACACGAGAATTTTATATACTAGGTGAAACAAAAAGAGTATACTATTTTTTTTTGCACCTTTACTTTGTAAATCTAAAACTATCGGCTATGTGGGACAGTTGAAGTACTGAAAGTTTTGTAGACTTGTGAAATCTGTCAACAGCTATATATCCCTATAACACCTATTGTTTTTCAAGTTTCCTCCAAAGCTGATGGTTTTAGAATTACAAAGTTAAGTTTTGAAATAAAAGTATACCCTTTCTGTTTCAACCTGTTAGGTATATGAGTTGTACTACAGCTTGTATCTACCACCGTGAACACCGTAGATATAATTAAACTTCTATTGATAGTAACCTACCCCATTAGCGGCAAGCGTTATACCGCGGCCAACGAGAAGCGATACCAAAATAATTGAGCAGATTATCGTTTTATCACTTAATAATACTAGGTGAAACAAAAAGGGTATACTATTTTTTTTGCAACTTAACTTTGTAAATCTCAAACTATCGGCTTTGTGGGACAGTTGAAGTACTAAAGGTTTTGTAGACTTGCGAAATCGGTCAACAGCTGTATTCCTATAACACCATTTGTTTTTTAAGTTTCCTCCAAAGCTGATGGTTTTGGAAATAAAAAGTTAAGTTTTGAAATAAAAGTATACCCATTATGTGTCACCTTGTATAAAGGTTTCCGACACAGAATGCACCGGGAATTTATAAAACAGCTGCCCGTATTTTAGCGAGCACAGCGCGGCGCCGCGCGCCGGGCGGTGACCGACTCGAATGTTATCACCATTTCGTTTCGTATCTCGTTGGACGTGGTACAGATAACCATGGTGTATGCCTATAGGCGGATTATACTTAAAATGAAACCGGAAAGCTATAATCGGAATTCGCTCGAAATAGCAATTATTTGGTTATCCTCATTAACGTCATCGGATTGTATCAGAAAGACACAATCTTTATTAATTACCATATTTATTACGATGTAAGTATATATTGTACTAATCGTTATTTGTTATGTAAAACGATATAAATATCTAATTATTAATCGTTACGCACCGTTATGCCATGTCACGACTAATCATTATAAATTATAGTATATATGTCGCAGCCAAATAGCTTAATCCGCCGTTCAATCAACAGCCTAGCCACTTTACTAAACAGCGCCGTTCAACTAGTGGCCTGAATGATATTCAGCCATTTGATCAAACAGCTAGGCAAATGACTTGGAGCGATGACGTTAAATTATTTGCCTAGCCGCTAATTACTTGCCTAGCCCGTTCATTTCAATTTTGTTCCACTTTCTGCAACCTAGCGCCGAAACTCACCAAACTGTCAATATGGCGTCGGCAAAAAACAACTTTGATAGATACCTATTTTACGAAATTTAGATTTTAGATCCACCGAACCTACGGGTGGGATTTCTGTGGGGTCATAAAAAACATAACCCTAACCTAAACCCATCCGGGTCGCTCTGCTTAGGTAGTATTTTAAAAAAGTTTTGTAGTACTTAAATGTCAACCAGTTGCCTAAGCATTAGCCAGCCAGTTTATTAAATGTTGTAACAGACGATACGGCTGAATATCATTTAGGCACTAGTTGAACGGCGCTGTTTAGTAAAGTGGCTAGGCTGTTGATTGAACGGCGCATTAAGCTAGTTGGCTGCGACATATACATGTGGATGATATACCTATACGTATAATGAAAATGATGGAGATAAATAAGTACATAGGTACAACGTTATTACGCAATTTATAGTTTGCGTACTTCACGACGACGCGTGCTGTCTGTGACTCTTATTTCACGGGCACATGGGACAATTTGCAATAATTCACGCGTCTTCAAAAATGAACTAAGTCTCTGTAGATATAGATAGATGGTCAACTGTAAAATTCCCTGATTTTATTGACAAAAATCCTTATATTTTTGAACCCAGGGTTACATAATCGGTAGGTGGTTCGTACTTGGTCTAGTCATACAAAGTTATCAATAATTTCAGATGCATTAGCAAGTGGTAGCGTGGCCGAGCGGTCTAAGGCGCTGGTTTAAGGCACCAGTCTCTTCGGAGGCGTGGGTTCGAATCCCACCGCTGCCAAGAATTTTTTTAATTTTATATTTTGATCTAACTATTTATATGTTATACAAATACTACAGTTAAAATTGCTCATACTGTTTTTCTAAAGATACCGGCATAATAACAATACACAAATAATATTATATTTAATAATATAAAAAAATATTCCAGATTACTGCTTACCTACTTAGTAATTGATTGGTGATATTAGCTTTAAATTTTAAATAAATGTTAACAGAGGTAAGTATATATCCACTATTATAATTAATATTCATTAAATTTTCATAATATCCATGAGGCTAATTAAAATGTCGCGCCCGTAAATAGAAAATTACTGATTATATTATCAATATATTCTTTGTAATGTAAGTACTTACCTACCTACCTATTTAATCAATCTTTTTTCCGACTAATATAGGTAGATAATTTCAGATCTATAATTTTTTTTTAAAAACAAATGCGGCCAACAAGCGTACCGACGTACTACTCGCCTGATGTTAAGCAGTTACCGTAGCCTATAGATGCTTGCAATACAAATGGCATTACTCCCACGTTGCCGACTTGAACGGGAGTGGGGTAGAAAGAGGGGTGATAGAGCCAGAGCCCAAGGTAATTTTTGAAAAGGTCCATTCTTAATTTATCCCGGTCTGCGGGCTGGAGGTAGTACCGCCCGCTCATAATAGAAGATCGGCGTAAAGAAGTTGCCTATTATAGTTATAGACGACCGCTTGGCGCAGTGGTTCGAGCGTAGGCCGCTCGGGCTCTGCACATGGTGGTTGCGGGTCCGATTCCCGCTGGGGTAAATTTCTGAAATGGCTATTTCGTAATTTGCCCCAGTCTGGGTGTCACTGGGATCGCCCCCGGTCCATTGTACGGTACCCATAGTACAAGCGTTGCTTAGTTTGGGACCATACAGTTGGTGTGTCAGTCTGGCGATATTTATTATTATTATACCTAGTTCCGTTTCGTGCGATGAGTGAGAGAGCCGGAAGCCCAACCACAGTTCCCTTCCCCGCCCTCCGCCCCACTCCCCTTAAGGTTGGCAACGTGCAAGCAGGGTTTTTGGTATTACCTACAAGTATCTTTAGGTTTCGGTTTTTTTTTTTTAGAATTGACTATATGTTGTTGGCCAGAGTGGCCATAACAACTTCACTCGGACAGAGGGCGAGCGCGAGTGCGCTCCAGCCAGAGGGGCAGGGGGGCAGCTAGCTCAAGGGCGCCACAAGGGACACGACCTCGGCTTGGGCCGCTGCCAGGAGAGGTGGCGAGGGTAAGTCTACCACCGGATCGGAACGCAATTAGGTTTCGGTAACTGCTTACTTGCAGACGGTTAGCACGATTGTTTGAAAAAAGCGTCGCTAGTCCAATAGTACCTAGGTACTCACAATAGGAGCAAGCGTCGCTTAGTTTCGAAATACATGATCAGTGTCTGGCTATGGGTATTTATATATTTATTTTCCCAAGACACGGTCATGACATGAGGTTAAAAGGGGAAATAGGTCGTCTACCTGTCTTGTCTACAGACATCGGGAGTCGGGATACATCAGAATTTCATGTACCTATCTTAGGTTATTCTTTTTTTAACAACATTTATTTCGATACCATGTCTAAGTATTTCATCCAGATCCGTTCAGTAGTTTTTGCGTGAAGGAGTAACAAACATACATACATACATCTACACTCACAAACTTTTGCATCTATAATACCTATTAGTAGGATGCGAAAGTTTGTGAGTGTGGATGTATGTTTTTTACTCTTTCACGAAAAAACTACTGAACGGATTTGGATGAAATTTGGAACACAGATAGTTTATAACCGGGATTAACACATAGGATACTTTTTATCCCGATAATCCCGAAATTTTTGCTAAGTTAAATACAACGCGGACGAAGTCGCGGGCATAAACTAGTATTATCATAATGAGCAAGATAGAAATATTTTTAAATATTTACAGATATTTCAGTCCTATAGGTTGATTGCGATTTTAGATAAAATAATGATCTATCACCAATGACAGCAATTAGTATACGTACATACCTGTACTTATTGAAAGCATATAAAAATATATTTATTTTCATTTAAACGTAAATCTTTCTTTAAAAACTGTATTTTTGGATGCATAATTTTAAGATTTCGTATGGAACACACGTGAGAAAAGTATCAAGCTGAAACGGTAAATGCACTGTTCTCTGCTCCGGTTATCAAATGATCGCATCGAACCTATTGAGTTGTCCACTTAATAATAAAAACAAGTTGGTTTTCATGCAAGCAGGCCACGTGGGAGGCACTATTGATTTTATTTACATGACACAAGAAATTCTAGAAAATAATCTCTACACACAACATTCACTAGAACCTACTAGAACACTTAAAAAAAGCACGACGGATGCGCATTCCACTTGGAAATAAACCACTAGATTGTCTACCACTAGGTAAGTCACTAATTTCGTAACACCACTCACCATTACATGGCTGGTGCAAGAACCCATCCGCGCCGAACGATCACTAACGGCAAACTGGCGAAATCACGCAAATTCGCAATTTTGTTTTTCCCCCCCGCAACGATTCGATTTTTGAAAACAGCTGTTCCCAAACTAACTTGAGCTTTGCATACCAACATACACCATCACTTCGCGTATCTTATTTAACTGGCCGTAATCGGTGTCAGAGGTCAGTGCCGCGAAATTTTCTATTTAAAACTTATTACACAACAACTTATTATTTTTTATTTGAATCGGGTGTTACAATAGCTGTTGTTAATATTTTTATGTGTATGAAACGTGTTTATGCGACTTAGGGATGTTATTTATAGAAAATAGACGCCATTTTGGTTCATCGCGGCGCATGCGTGCGTTTAAGGGCAAGGGTACATAGACTAGACTAGAACATGCAGACGACAACTCATTTGCGTGACATAAACTTCAGGGACTTGTTCCATAAAACGTCGAAACTAAACGACAATAATACTATGTCGTTTTATTTGACTGATATGAACTAAACGACTTTTATAGTTCTCCAAATCTAAGGAATACCTTTTGACAGTTGCCAGAATTAATAACCTAGGCATATGCATCAAAATAGAGTTCAACATGTTGTAATAAAATATTATAAGAGTTCATAATTGTTCACAAAAATTGTATTTGAAATCGTACGCTTATACAAAGTTATTGCGGCGTGAAAAAATGTGAAACGTCAAATGGTACTTATTTATGTAGTCAGCCGAATTTAATTTGACACGAGGAGACGTAAAGGCAAAAAATACTTAACAGGTAGTTACATGCTTCTATGAGAGCTGCTGTATGCCACAAATATCCTTAAATTGTCCTCCGACTTATTTCACCAACCGACTTAATTTGTCGGTTAAAAGATTGCTGTCAGATTGTATTTTTATCAAATGGGGCCTCAGACAGACGTCTTTATTTATCACTATTATTATTTTTATGCAAATTACAACATTTATACAGTTGGGGCATTTTACGCAATAATACTGTGTTTATGTGTGAAGGAGTGACGACTCAAAATATCATTTGTAACATTTTTAGTAAGTAGATAATACAAAAATTTTTTTTTTTTTTCTAAAGTAGAAAGCCTAAGTGCAGAGCGAGGGATTCTAAGTACCTACCTCACCCGAGGCATATATTCTTTTGCGACTTAATGAAATGTACCTATACTCTATTTTTCATATCCTATAAGAAAACAATGATTCGTTCCTCAATAAAAGAAAGCAAAGTAGGTATTTCCACCATTAGACTTTCATAAAGGCTAAAATTGACGAACAAACCTCACCACCATCACGCGTGTATTCTCCGAGGAGGCGGGCAGTGACAAATGGACAGTTGCCGTGCGTCTCACTTGATCATTATAAGTAGATAGCTGCGTCTCTATCAGTGACAGATCCTACCGTAGGAGAGAGGATTTTAGTATTTTCGTTATTGTAACTTACCAAAAATAAATTGGGAAAAGAACCCTACCACTCATCCTAGGAATGTCAACCGCCAAAATGATAAACCAAATATGTCAGTATTATTGAGCAACTTATTTGGTTTTTTAGCTGACTTGCCGAGGGTGAGTAGTACAAGTCATTTTACAATGGATCTCCACAAAGTAATACTTAAGTCATTCACTTACCAACCTAAGTCTTGTCTGCCTGAAATGTTCCCATTCCAATCTGAAAATGTTCAATATATTGGTAAATAATATTATAATTAAATTAAGCCTATTTATAAACAACTCTAAACCCCATATCTAATCCATAGACTAGTAGGTAATTATTCTTAAGCGGTTATGTAAAAGTAAAAACAGTTGGATTTCTAGCCACCAATTAATAAACGCCCTCAGCATCGGTATTGTCGTTATTTTGACTTTGGATATATTATAGTCTATAAAATAACACTATTGAGTAGGTACCTATGGCTTTTCTAGAAATTACAAATAAGTAATAATTACTCCAGACCAAGATAATGGTTATTTTATAGAAACCAAACGTGTATTGTTAATAGATATACACAGAATAATACTCTATAGGTCAATAGGTAGATACTGTGATTCATTTTCCAAGTCTATTTTAATTATTTAACAAAACATACCACTTTGTCAAAGACATAACTGAGAATGACGATCGAGAAGAATCTATCATTATTTGGGTAATTGGTCAACATGGCTTGGTATTAGTCGGCATTCGAAATAATTGGACTGTTTGCGACTTGAATAATTTATCTATTTATATTATTATGATTACAATATTTCGTAGTCAGTCTGTGAGACCCTGTCAAACAAGGCTGCGATTTCACTACCAAAACTAGGACACTGAAAAGACCTTACGTACCATTTTTCGTCACTTCATTAGTAGGTATAACATAACTCAAACAGTATTCACCAATTTAAATAATTTAACATTGCATGAACTGTATAAATAAATAATGAATGAATAAGTTAAATCAAAATTACTACCTAATTAAAGTTACCAAATTACCCTCGACGTCGTTCATAATTAGAATTTTAACGCCATCTAGTGGCATATAGAGACAATACCTTTTCTGGATAGGCTTTATGTTATACTAGCTGTGCCCCGCGACTTCATCCGCGTAGTATTGGATTATTGGGTTAAAAAGTATCCTATATGTTAATCCCGGTTATAATCTATCTGTGTTCCAAATTTCATCCAAATCCATTCAGTAGTTTTTGCGTGAAGGAGTAACAAACATACATACATACATACATACATCCACACTCACAAACTTTCGCATTTATAATATTAGTAGGATATCCTGCATTTTCGAAACTATTTTATGGCGAGCACCGACAACATAATTTATATCGAATTTTTCCATGTGGCGGCAGCGCCTCTAGCGGAAAAGTACAGTTTCAGTGGAATATTGGATACGATTGAATATCTATAAATCGTTGGTTTGATTTTATTTTTAGGCTCAGTTTTATTGTTCAAAAACTTATTCTTTTAGACAAAAGACAAACCTACCTACCTATCCGTGGAAACATCAAGATAAAATAAATGTGAATCTTTACAAAAGTTTCATAATAACATTAATGCGGTCGGTAAGTAGTGTACAATTCACGTCTTGACCTACTTACGCGGCCCACCGAACTCTCAAATTGTTGGCTTGCGTAAACAGACGAAATTGAAAGGCATAATAATTATTATAACACTTCGAAGGTTTTTGAACTTAACGACGGAACAAAAGCGTTCACTGAACCATTTTATTGTTTGCTACGGACAATTAGTTTCGCTGGATTAAGTGCTTTGGAGTTGACTGAAATAAATTTATTATGATTTCTAAATTAATTAGGCAGACAATGGTATTGTAATTGTGTCGGACGGACACATATAATTTGAATTGTGTGTGTAGTTAAAGGTCTTCAATAAAAGCACTTATAAAGGAATGGCACTTATATTTATATTGTACACAACACAGTAATTAATTGTAATTAGAGACACGAAATATCGACCAGTTCGTAGGCCAGGTGAAGCGGAAGAGGGCGAGAGCGCCGTTGGGGTTGCCAACACAAAATATTATTATGTTGTTGCCAACAGTAATCGACACATAAGTATGCAAATTAGGTTAATTTTAGTTTTTGTCCATTTCAAGAAATTTATTTGATTTACTGGATTGGCCTGGTGTCGATCTAGTAACAGATGTTTAAAACATTTAATCCCATCTAGCAGCAAATAGAATTACTAATGGAGAAGTTATCGTTATCTTTTCACCGCTAGATGCCACTACTTATACTGTAGCAGCATAATATTTATAAATTACAATGTATCATGTAAAAATTGATTTAAAACTCAACATCACAACGATTCCAAAGAAAATTATTATTGTTATAAGATGTTGCATGGCTACGCTCTTCGTTCGTAATGCAATTTTCTAATTACTTTGTTTCTTGCAACACATTTATGAAATGTAATGTTACTGTCGTCAGTAATGTCAGACAAACGTCAAACAAAATCAAACATCTAACGGCTAGTCCATTTTTATAAAACTTTTATGGATAATTTCGCGCTATTCACGATTTCAGAACTTCTTATTTAACAAATATGGACACTAGGACCACACAAAACAACCAAAAGAACCGTAAGTATTAACATAACATTATTTAGAATTAACAAGACAAAAACAAAATGATGATACACAATTTTTTGGTGCGTGAACTAAATATTGGACTATTTCAGGATTTTTAAAGCTCTCCTTAAAGAAAAACAGGCTAAAAGTGAACCAAGAGGCTAAGAAATTGAACCGTAGCTCTGATGTGATAGTTCTCGACGAATCTTTTGACCGATTGAGTTCGGATTATCATAAAGTAAGTGTGACTACCTACACATTATTTTTATCTATTATTACCTACTTTTATCCCTTATTCTACTTTGATTAGGGTAGGTTGGCTTCCATTGCACCTTACATTTACATTCACTATTAATAAAAAGTCTATCTGCATGCACTGGCTAGCTATAATTTTCAATACAACCCAGCATAGTTAATTATGTCCTGAACCCTTTTGTTAGGGGAGGCATGTGCCTGGTACATGCTTAAATGGGCTAATTAGTGAAAATACCTGGACTGTGGACAATAGACCAACAAATTGTACCAAATGATTATGCAAAAAATTGCGGGATACAACCGGAGGCATCACAATTGTCTTGAAAAAAATGACCAGAGAGTCCAGTGTGGCTGGTCCGTGGGACCTGGTTTTTCAGATACCAGGATTCAAACCAGATCTCCACGGATTTACAGAGACTTACCAGCTTGACTATCACTGTTTTGTGACAGACTTACCTCCAATAATATTAATTTCAGGTACAAACCAGTCACAAAGTCTATTCTCCCATTGTGATTAATGACTCTGTTGAATTATCAATTGAAAATGACCTGCCCAGAGTGGCTTTGTCTGAAAAGGAACCTAGCAGAATGGGTAATGTAAGTACAGTTTTGATAACCTAAGTATTGTAGGTAGATTAGATAGTAATGCCAATTTTGTAGTTATCAAATTCAAGTAAAATAAGTTTTCATACATCTAAAAGTATTTTGGTCTTGCTCAGATGTTAGAACCATGGTAAGGACACCAATAGGGTTAGTTTAGTCAAAATTAGTTGTGTAACAACAAAATTCACAACTGCTTGTATTTAAGCTTTGACAACCACTTAGGCGGAGTTGTGGTTCGAGCGATGGCAATACGGGTGATTGCAGGTTTCATTTGCGCCCTGGCGAATTTCCGAAATGACCTTATTGTAATTTGTTTTGGTTTGTGTACCACTAGGTCTGTCCCCAGTCCATTCTATGGTCCCCAGTTGGGGCCATACAGTTGGTGTGTTAGTCTGGCAAAATATATTTATTATTATTTGAAGATGTACCCAAGCTTATGCACCATTATTACTTATTTTACAAACATTTCACAAAATAATGTGTATATCTACCTCCAGGTATCATTCAATAGTTCAAAAGAGCACACATCGCCCACAAATATCTCCCGCCCAAGCATCGGCGGCTGGTCGCCCGCCCAAAACATAATATGCGCCACACCGAGATACGAACCCACACCTTCAACGCCCAGAGACGTAGCCAACGAATCACTGGAACAATGTTCCATTAAGAAAATCCATTTATCGCAGAAAAAACTATTGAACGACTTATACGGACAAACATGGAGGTCGATACCGAAATTATTTAAAACGATAACGACGAATTATGAAAAGTTTGACTCGGTTTCCAAAAAACTACAATTTGATGACCACGATAATGATAAGGAGACTATTAGAAATGATCTGAAGAGAAATAAAATGTTGTACTTAACTAATTCGGACACGAAACGGAACTTAGACACTTTGACGGACACAGAGAGGAAGTCGAAAAAGAAATTGTACACTGAAAAAGTGCCGAACACACCAGAATTACCAAAAACTAAGACTGTGAGAAACGTAAACAGTACGACAAAGAAAACTAAGGTGACTAAAGCGATGACTGTAACGGAATTGGTTGAGGTAATGAAAAAGGATGTTGATTTGTTGACGAGGAAAGTGGAGAATGTGTGTGTGACTTCTAATATTGAAGTTAAAAGGCTCAGTTTTATTGGTTCTTTGGCAGGTGAGAAATATTGCTTATATCCCACTTCCTACTAATATTATAAATGCGAAAGTTTGTGAGTGTGGATGTATGTTTGTTACTCTTTCACGCAAAAACTACTGAACGGATTTGGATGAAGTTTGGGATACAGATAGTTTATAACCGGGATTAACACATAGGATACTTTTTATCCCGATAATCCAGAAATTTTTGTTTAGTTAAATACTACGCGGACCAAGTCGCGGGCACAGCTAGTCCTACTAATATTATAAATGCGAAAGTTTGTGAGTGTGGATATTTGTTACTCTTTCAGGCAAAAACTACTGAACGGATTTGGATGAAATTTGGAACACAAATCGTTTATAACCTGGGTTAACACATAGAATACTTTCCTTAAGTCTGTGTGGGTCGTCCATCTTAAAAATCTAAGTAGGTACTTCAGACTCAACAAAAGAAATTAGGATGGCCTCCTAATATTAGAATGAATTAATTATTTCTGGCTGTTTAATGCCATAGGGTATTAATGTAGGTATAAATAATTTGATTACTATTACACTTATTTAATAGCTCCCCGTACAAACTTTCATCTCCTGAAACATGTTTCACTATTTCTCATATAGAGTTTGTATACTAAATTTCAAATATTTTTTTTTAAACATCTTTATCACTATTTTCACCAAAATACAGGTTGATTTTGTGATAAAAAAAAACATGGGACCTATCTGGAACTCCAGATGTAGTTATGTAAATCTGTAAAAATATGAAATTGTGTGACTAAAAGATTGATACTGCTGTTCTTCACGACACCACAGACAACGTGCCTTCCTGGCGCTGCCACCCCGAGGCCCTGCAGTACCGGGACGGCTACAAGTCTCTCCGGGATCAGCTGACGCGCCGCCTCTACGTAGAGTTCAATAAGGGCGTGTTCGACAACGCCCTGGACGCGGATCTACCGATCCTGTGGGATACTAAGCTTAGGAGTACCGCTGGGTAATTATCTTAATGGAAATTTTAAAAGGCTGCCTGCTCGGCAGGTTTTGGATTCGATTCCCATCACTGACCATTTGCAATGTGAATATAAATATTATAATTTGAGCCCTTTTAACGTCCCACTCCTGGGCACGGGCCTCCCCTCAACACGAGGGCATTCAGGCCATAATCCACCATGCTGGACCAGTGCCGGTTGGCGGATTTCACATGTCTTTCGAAAATTGGTTAGATCTTCAAAGACATGCAGGTTTCCTCACGATGTTTTCCTACACCGGAAGCAAGTGATAATCATATAGAAATTATGATTCGCACATAGATTTTGAAAAATCCAGATGCGCGAGCCGGGGTTTGATCCCAAGACCTGGTGCCCGCAAGACGCGTGCTTATACCAATCGGCTATCACAGCTTTTTATGAAATCTAAATATATATAACTCAAAGCCTTTGAGTCAAAGGTGACTGACTGACGGACTGACTGACTGACTGACTGACTGACTGACATAGTGATCTATCAACGCACAGCCCAAACCACTGGACGGATCGGGCTGAATTTTGGCATGCAGGTAGATGTTATGACATAGGCATCCGCTAAGAAAGGATTTTGATTAATTCTACCCCCAAGGGGATAAAATAGGGGATGAAAGTTTGTATGGAACTTTGTCAATTAAATTCCACGCGGACGAAGTCGCGGGCACAGCTAGTATGGATATAAGGATAATCCTTATGAATATAAGGATTAGCTTAGTTATATAAGCAAAACTGTTGGAGTCACGCTGGACCCAATTGACTTGAGCTCATATACGGGCTGGCTCTATAGGGGTAGTACCACCCTCTCACAGAAGATCAGCGTGAAGCAGCGATTATCGCTGCGTTACGTACGATGAATGAGAGAACCGGAAGCCTAACCCTCCCTTACGATCCCTCCCTCACGCTCCCCATTAGGGCGGCAATGTGCGAGCAATGCCTTTAGTATTGCAAGCACCTGTAGGCTACTGTAACAGCTAACTTTAGGCGGCCCGTACACTTGTTTTACAACTTTTTTTTATATATTAAAAAGCGTTATTAACAACACTTTTGTTTTTATTGAACACCCGTATTAATAAAATGAAGCAATAAGGATAGCCTTGTGGTACTAAGACGGCTAGTTTCTATATACAAGGTGACACATAATGGGTATACTTTTTTTTTCAAAACTTAACTTTGTAATTCTAAAACTATCAGCTTTGGAGGAAACTTGAAAAACAAAAGGTGTTACAGGGATACAGCTGTTGACAGATTTCACAAGTCTACAAAACCTTTAGTACTTCATCTGTTCCACAAAGCCGATAGTTTTAGATTTACAAAGTAAAGTTGCAAAAAAAATTGTATATCCTTTCTGTTTCACCTATTATAAGTAAAACATCATTGCCTTGGAAGGCTATCAATCCTACACACGGTAGAATCTTATATATAAAATTCTCGTATCACAAACTTAGTTACCATACTCCCCCGAAACGGCTCGACCGATTTTCATGAAATTTTGTCTGAGAATTGGCTACTATCTATTTATACCCCTAAGGTTTGTCCAAATTCCACACGGACGGAGTCGCGGGGCACAGCTAGTTTCTATATATAATTGTAAGAACCACCTAACAGCTGTCTAAAACTTCCAGTACAACAACGAACCGGCTGATAAAGAGCTCGAGCGGGGCCCGTATTCGCACGTCCACAGTTAAGCTGTCCACCAAGGTGCTAGACGCGCCGCAGCGGCTGCGCGACACGCTGGTGCACGAGCTGTGCCACGCCGCCACCTGGCTGCTCGACTCCGAGCTCAGGGCTGGACACGGACCGCTCTGGAAGAAGTGGTGAGTGGAGAACCAGTTCCAGAGAAACGCTGCTCTTCATCAGGGTGTCAACCACAGATATAGATTTACATAGATAACGCAAGTATCACGATTTGTATTAAAAACCAAGCTAGCCGAATTTTTAACTTCTACTGTGACGTCACAGCCGAAATTAAATCCAAACCGATTCAAAGACACCGATGCCGCCGATGCCCCTCCGTCCGCTACGATTCTCTCGCTCATACTCACATTTTTTATATCTGCAGTCGCGCGGACTGTAAGTTAGTGGCGACCAACCTTGACGCTTGGTCGGGGTTTCGCACACGCGAAGTACATGCATTGGCGTTATCTATGTAAATCTATATCTGTGGTGTCAACTCAACGGCGCTGTTTAGTAAAGAGGCTAGGCTGTTCATTGAACGGCTAATTAAGCTAGTTGGTTGCGACATGCATACCTACTCGCAACTTACATAAATTTAAATGTTTACATACCCAAATAATCGCAATCTATACAAATAAATAAAATTGGAGTGTCTGTTTGATATCAAAATAACACCTTTTCACTAAATGCATATGAAAGTACATACCTATAGCAAAAACGCGATTAAAATTTTTTTTGTCTGTCCGTCTGTCTGTCTGTGTGTTTGTTCCGGGTAATCTCCGAAACGGCTGGACCGATTTTGACGGGACTTTCACTGGCAGATAGCTGATGTTATAAGGAGTAAATTAGGCTACTTTAATTTTAGAAAAACAATTAGGGTTCCGCATAAAAAAATAAAAACACATGAAATCAAAGAGTATCTCCGAAACGGCTGGACCGATTTAGACGGGACTTTCACTGGTAGATAGCGGATGTTATAAGCAGTAACTTCTACTTTAGAAAAACAAAATTTAAAAAAATGAAAAAATGGGTTCTGTCGTGCGGGCTCAGAACGCGGGAGCGGGCTTTTTTGTTAAGTTAAATTCCACGCGGACGAAGTCGTGGGCTCAGCTAGTAATAAATAAAACAGAGGAAATCATTGTTTTTAAATAACCGCAAGCAGCGCCCGCTTACGGGCATGACTTGAAAATCACTCTCCTCAACCATAATAGAGGGAAGAGGTCCAAAAACATACGGTTTTTCGCGCTGTTTGGTGTCCAGATGGCAGGCAAGAGATTCGACCATCCAATGAATGCTTGTGCTAGGCTAACCTTGCATCGAAAAGGTATTTAAAAAAAAATAACATTTAGAAAGCCCTCGATACCAATAATCAACTCTGATAAGTCAGTAACATAAGAAAAAACTTCATTGACAATTTCAAACTGGGGTCTCATGGGGTCCCACCCCATGATGGGCCAGACCGCGCTTTGAAACACTGAAACAATTAGTGTAAATAGTTGATTGTATCACACACAAGGGAGCAAAATAATCTATCCATCAATACAAATAAATAAAATTGGAGTGTCTGTTTGTAATATCAAAATAACACCTTTTCACTAAATGCATATGAAAGTACATACGACACATATACCAAAACCGAGATTTAAAAAAAAAATGTCTGTCTGTCTGTATGTTTGTTACGGGTAATCTCCGAAACTCACTAGCAGATAGCTGATGTTTTAAGGAGTAACTTAGCCTACTTTTATTTTAGAAAAACAAAATTTACAAAAATGAGTCCTGGCGCGCGGGTTCAGAACGCGGGAGCGGGATTTTTTGTTAAGTTAAATTCCACGCGGACGAAGTCGCGGGCTCAGCTAGTGCTAAATAAATGAATAGAGTTTAACAACAATGTGAGTGGACCAATCCCCGCAAGCAGCGCCCGCGCACGGGCATGACTTGTAAATCACTCTCCTCAACCATAATAGAGGGAAGAGGTCCAAAAACAGATAGCTATCGTGCAGCTTGCCTGCCATCTGCACACAGCAGATGGCAGGCAAGAGATTAGACCATCAAACTAATGCTTGTGCTAGGCTAACTTTGCATCAAAAAGGTATTTAAAAAAAAAGAACATTTGGACAGCCTTTGATACCTATAATCAACTCTGATAAGTCAGTTACATAAGCAAAAACTTCATTGACAATTTCAAACTTGGGACCCCATGATGGGCCAGACCGCGCTAAGAAACACTGAAACAATGAGTGTAAATAGTTGATTGTGTGACAAGGGAGCAAAATAATATTTAAATAATATATATCGCCAGACTGACACACCAACTGTATGGTTCCAATCTAAGCAACGCTTGTACTATTAGTACCGTTCAATAGACGGGGCGATCCCAGTGACACCCAGACCAGGGCAAATTACGAAAAGGCCATTTCCGAAATTTGCCCCGGTGAGAATCGAACGCGCAACCGCCATGTGCAATGAGCCGAGCGGCCTACGCTCGAACCACTGCGCCAAGCGGTCGTCAATTGTACGCTAACTATGCTATTTTGAATCGTGGAGTGGAGCGAAGGATTCTAAAATAGTTTTTTTTTTCAGTGAAGAAAATACTACTATCTAGGTACTATGCACGCACCTTTCCTTCATCAAAGGCTCGCACTCATTAAGGAAGAAATCCTCGTTTTTAACCCCCGACAAAAAAAGAGGGGTTATAAGTTTGACATGTGTATTTGTGTATCTGTGTGTCTGTCTGTGGCATCGTAGCGCCCAAGCACATGAACCGATTTCAATTTTGTTTTTTTTTTGTTAGATAGGTATTCTGATCGAGAGTGTTCTTAGCTAGCTTAGCTGTTTCATGAAAATCGGTTCAGCCGTTTGAAAATTTACAGCTCTTTTGTAGTTTCAAAATTTTCAATTTTAATTATAAACTAGCTGAGCCCGCGACTTCGTCTGCGTGGAATCTATACATCTATACAAATAAATAAAATTGGAGTGTCTGTTTGTAATATCAAAATAACACCTTTTCACTAAATGCATATGAAAGTACATACGACACCTATAACAAAAACGCGATTTAAAAAAATTTTGTCTGTCTGTCTGTCTGTGTGTTTGTTCCGGGTAATCTCCGATTACTCTTTGATTTCATGTGTTTTTATTTTTTTACGCGGAACCCTAATTGTTTTTCTAAAATTAAATTAGCCTAAGTTACTGCTTATAACATCAGCTATCTACCAGTGAAAGTCCCGTCAAAATCGGTCCAGCCGTTTCGGAGATTACCCGGAACAAACACACAGAAGACAGACATTTTTTTTTTAATCGCGTTTTTGTTATAGTTGTCGTATGTACTTTCATATGCATTTAGTGAAAAGGTGTTATTTTGATATTACAAACAGACACTCCAATTTTATTTATTTGTGTAGATAAAGCACTCATTAAGGAAGACATCTTCGTGTTTTTTAATCTAAATTTTACGTTTCGTATTTTCGAATACTTAAATCAATTTTTTTTCTTTTGATGTCCAGGGCCACGCGCGCTCTGCGCGTGTATCCTGAGCTGGGAGAGATATCGAGGTGTCACGACATGGAGATACATTTCAAGTACTCGTACAAATGTACCAAGTGTGGATATAGGTATGTACTGAAATCACCACAATTTTTTTTTCTATTACGTTATAGGCAAGTATTTGACCACAATCTCACCTGATGGTAAGTGACGATGTGGTCTACGGTGGTGCATACTTGCCTAGAAAGTACTTGTTCACACTCAACTTGAAAACATCCAGGTTATAGTCAACCGGGAACAAAGACGCCGGCAAGGTGTTCCATTCCTTGGCAGTTCGCACAATAAAAGTGGAAGCGAAACGCTTGGTACGAACCGAAGGAATGTCCACGGTGTGTGGATGAGTTGTATCCTTGCGTCTTGTCGTCCAATGGTAGAATGGAGATGGGGGAATTAACTCGTGTAATTATACCAAGACACGCTATTTAATATTTTTTTGTTATTAAAATAAAATAATTTAGCCCTTTTGATGTCCCACTCCTGGGCACGGGCCTCCCCACACTATGAGGGGGAGATTTTGGTCGTAATCAAAACACGCTAGCCCATTGCCAGTGGGCGGATTTCACATGTCTTTCGAAAATTGGCTAGATTTTATAAGACATGCAGGTTTCCTCACGATGTTTTCGTTCACCGTAAGCGAGTGATAATCATATAGAAAATTATGATTCGCACATAGATTTCGAAAAACTTTGAACCCAGGACCTGGTGCCCGCAAGACGCGTGCTCAACCAATCGGCTATCACTGCTGATTATCAACGCTTGAATAACGTTATCATATTATATTCCCAGTGTCCAGCGCCATTCGAAATCAATAGACGTAACGAAAAAATGCTGCGGCTACTGTCGAGGTACCTTCGAGGTCATCGTCAACAAGAAGAACAAGGACGGCGTTGTGGTCTCCACACCTGCCAGAAAGGGAGGTCCGAACGAATTCGCGCAATACGTGAAGGAACACTACGCAACACAGAAGAATGGCAGCCGAACTCACGCGCAGGTGATGAAGCTACTTGGAGAACAGTTTACCGTTATGAAGAGTACGAAATCTTGACACTGGTATCTGATTTGTAAATAAGTTTATTGACTACTAGTTCTGCCATTGAATTAGCTGCCCTAAGTTTTGTACAGACAACACAGAATTGTGTAACAAAATTGGAATTTGAATTTTCACTATGAAAATGTTCGGCGAAATTTTGTGCTCAAATGTGTGCTAGGCATTCTGCGCATGAGTGTCTAAAACTTGATGAGACCATTTGGTCGCGTGTGGTAACTGGCCAGTAGATTGTACTATATATTTTACGCAAGCTTGTCGCTAGTGAACTATAGGCAATTGGACCTAGTTTAGCAAAAAGGAACCAACCCACACTGCCTCCTGCAGACTAAAATCAACCCCAGTTGAGGTGATCGTAGCTTGGTTTCAGTTTGCAGAAGTATTGGTTGGGTCCATTCTGCATATCTATATCCAATTTCACATAGGAAGTCCCGCGGTGAAATACGGAACTAAATTGTACACTGTGTAAATTATATTGCCGATATGCGACTCCGGCGCCGCTTCTGCGAGACTTCGTATTTGAAATAGAATGTAATAAACACGATATGAAACCGTTGCCTAGTAACTAATTACAGGCAGATCAACAGTATAATAATAAGAAGAAAACATTTGTAGCTTGTTGATAAATATGCCAAATTATGGGCTTTAGTACAGCTCAGATTACGTTGGTAAATAAAATAGCATGCCAAATTGAGCTCTATTGGTTACCCGAGGAACTAAGAATTTACTATAAAAATATTTGACGTGTATGGTCTTGGTAGAATTGCAGCCAACTGCGCGTGCGCATGAATGGCCGCTGCAAGCAACAATGAATTAAGAGATATCTTCAAGCAAGTGGACGCAATGACCTCATTCTTGTCAGCTATTAACGACAAAAATGTATTCCAATTAGAAAATTATTGACGTGAAATAAACAGGTGTATTACAGAAGAAAAAAATCGTTTTCTGCCTGTGATATATGTGTGTTTATCGAAATACCTGCCAAAATACATTTTAGATTGTTTACACAATTTTATAAGGTGAGTATACTGTGTTATAATAATGTTAATTTATTATTTTAAGTTAATTTATAAGTTGTTTTTAACTGATTGTACCGGTTACAATACCTTTTTGGACGGATAATTAGTTATTATATGGACTATACTAGGGTTTTTTTAAACTCATCGAGACTAATAAAATTGATAAAACCACATCTCAAAAGCGCACTCAAGGATCGCTTTAGAAGTCACTTTCGCGATGGGTTGAAATACCACCAAATTTACTCGTTATAACAAAATAGTACAAAATGGTTATTTTAATGTACTTGTAGGTAGATTGGAACTCTCTATATTAATTTATATGACTGTACATTTGTTTGTATATAATATTTATTATTTAAGAACATGTTTTAATGTTATAGAAACATTTTATAAACCTAATTATTATTATTTAGTAATATATTGTGTAATTGTACGCTAGATGATGATATAATGACTGAGTCCTTTTAAAAGTACCTTTTGTTTTATTCATATTACATACCCCCCCATACTAGGAAGTGGGTGAAACAGCTGCCACTATTCAAATATTAAAAGTAATAAGTTGTGGGTAGTTCGCAATAATGATGAGAATATACGCGAAACAAAACCAACAAGAAATTTAACAACTAGCTAGTGCACGATAGATGTCGCTAAATACAGTTTAATCCTATGTTACACGACAACCTCCTTGTGTAGCATGCGCTCCTGGTACTTTTGCCATATTTATTGGTAAATTCAAAACATAACTGACATTCAGCAAAACCTAACTAACATTCAGCTAGTGCACGATAGATGTCGCTAAATACTCATTCCTATTTTACACGACTACCTCCTTGTGTAGCATGCGCTCCTGGTACTTTAGCAATAATTATTGGTAAATTCAAAACATAACTGACATTCAGCTAGTGCATGATAGATGTCGCTAAATACAGTTTAATCCTATGTTACACGACAACCTCCTTGTGTAGCATGCGCTCCTGGTACTTTTGCCATATTTATTGTTAAATACAAAACCTAACTAACATTCAGCTAGTGCACGATAGATGTCGCTAAATACTCATTCCTATTTTACACGACTACCTCCTTGTGTAGCGTGCGCTCCTGGTACTTTTGCCATATTTATTGTTAAATACAAAACCTAACTAACATTCAGCTAGTGCACGATAGATGTCGCTAAATACTCATTCCTATTTTACACGACTACCTCCTTGTGTAGCGTGCGCTCCTGGTACTTTAGCAATATTTACGCGACCACAACAAGAAATTTAACAACTACCCCCACATCTCCAATGATTTATGAAATCCTAGTACTTTTTCTGATTCAATTGATATTCGAGAACAAAACATTAAATTTCACAACTACCCACATTACCTATTTGTTTAGGTACCTGCATTATTTTGTCATACCATTCGATAGATACGAATAAGATCGAAAAGATATTAAATAGAAATGTAGGGTGGACAAAAAAATAAAACAATTGTTTTCAATACCGTTTTTCGAATTTATTTTTACATATTAAATGATTATTTCGTACAGTCTTGGGAATATAAAAAAAACACTATCATTTACAACAGATGCGGACGAGCGAGCGCGCGCCCAATGTTCCGTACATCCCGTACGGCAATTCCGTAAATATATACACTTAAAATGTAAAAAAATAAAATTAAAAAGTGGCATTTTGTACGATAAGTTACATAATACCGTACACGCTTATGTATTAAAGTTATTTACATAGGAATTTCAATGAGCATCGTTTAGTAACAATGCTATATTCATGTTTCATCTCAAAATAATGCTGTAATTGAGAATACAACGTAATTATGTCAATAAATATTCTTTAGTACTTTTGCCTAATCTTTACAATTATTTTACTATCTATTGTAGTGCCAAAATTTATTACTTCAATTAACTATGTGAGATACTAAGAGATGACGGTGTTTAAAAATATAGGTACTTGTCCTTCTGTATGAACGGGACCAAAAATATTCTGTGGGTAATAAATAGTATGTTTTATTCATGCCATCTTTTGCTAGGCGTTCTGTAGTTATTTTTAATCCATTTAAGGCTAAAGCGCCCATCTAGCCCGCGAAGTTCAAATTTTTTGAGTTCTTTTAGAAATTTTTCAAAATCTTACAATAATAAAAGACAAATTTTGTAATTCGCGAAAAAGACCGTGTGCAGTGCATTTATTAATATATCCAACTTACTCTAAAACATTTCAAGAACGACAGCTATCCAGATAATCTGGCAATTTTTGTATATTTAGTGATTTACTAGTATCATATCCACCGTGATAATATTTAGAGTAAAATAAATGTATTAATAAACGCACTGCATACTGTGTTTGTCGCAAATCACAAAATGTTGTCTTAAATGTTTTCAGATTTTGGATAAACTATAAAAATACTCGAAAATTTTGAATTTCGCGGGCTGGACAGGCGCCTTCACCTTAATAGTTGCAGATATTGCAAATCCACGTTTAAACAATATCATCTCTTAGTTAAACATTATATTTTACGTTGTGAGTCAGTAATTCAACAAAGTACCTACCTACATACATAGATCATATTTTTTCGAGTGATTTGATTAACATATAAGGATATTAAAGATGGCTGGATATTTTGCTGACTAGCTAGACTGAATGATATTATATTTACCAAATTAAACTTCTATATCCTGAACATCCTAAATGGTAACACTCATGTAACATTCAGAATTAACTATAGGTACTTACCGATTGATTCGAAATCATCGGTAGACATAAATATCTATGATAGGTATTGTTATAATTATGACAAAACTGTATGACACATAGAATATTTGAGATATTAAATCAACTGTTTATAAATATTTTTTTAATAATATTTGTAATGGACATCTTTACAATTAGTACAGTCAACTGAAATAATCAGACACATACGTGAACTAACCAACATTTTTGTTTCAATGTTGGAAAGTTAACTAGATACTTACTTAAGATTATCTTTTTGTTACTGATATAATCTTAACATTAATATGGACAGATTTTTCAAACAAAATTGTTTTAATTGATATCACATACATTAAAATCTTCGTTAAACACTAAAAAACGGTTATAATGAATTATTGTTACTACAAGTTGTGACCTATTTAAATTACTCTTAAGTAATTAATAAAGTAAGTAAGTTATAATTTAATTTATTTTCGATTTGGTTAAAAGATGCTGACACATTCACAAAAACAAACATTTTCATTATAAATGTGCAAACAAAATTTATGTGTTACCGGAAACAATCTCAAATGACATTTTATACAAAACGGTACAAACTAAAATAAGCTATATACAAAAGGCCGTTACGATTTTTAACCTTAAAATACGGGTGTTACATCTAAACATTTACAATTTTACATGATTTTGATTTGACATTATCAAACGAGTCATGACATGGTCTTAGAAAACGTGAAAAGTCGTTTTTTTTTTTACGAAAACTCTTGTTTAGAGTCCGTGAGTCTTAAACGAAATCAATGTGGCTGACTGTACAATATAGCAATATAGTATTAAATTACTTAAATAAAATACTCTTTAAAATGCAATAACAAGCCTATCTTCATCCTTGGCGACAGTAGACCTATCTTCGTCTACGAAGATTGCGTACCATAGATTAATATACTTTATTGTACCCTTTGCAGTACCATAGTATATTAAGGCTAAAGCGCCCATCTAGCCCGCGAAGTTCAATTTTTTGAGCTCTTTTAGAAATTTTTCAAAATCTGACAATAATAAAAGACAAATTTTGTAATTCCCGAAAAAGACAGTGTGTAGTGCATTTATTAATATATCCAACTTACTCTAAAACATTTCAAGAACGACAGCTATCCAGATAAGCTGGCAATTTTTGTATATTTAGTGATTTAGTAGTATCATATCCACCGTGATAATATTTAGAGTAAAATAAATGTATTAATAAATGCACTGCACACGGTCTTTTTCGCGAATTACAAAATTTGTCTTTTATTATTGTCAGATTTTGAAAAATTTCTAAAAGAACTCAAAAAATTTGAACTTCGCGGGCTAGACAGGCGCCTTCACCTTAATTCAAAACTACTGCGCTGACTTGATAATTTCTTTTAATGTTTGTGGTGTTATCTTATTTATAGCGTTCTTGGCCAAAATTGGCGTTACACTGATTTTAAGTATTATTGGCATTAAATACGTCGAATATATTTTTTTATCAAAAACTTAATTCTGTCGCGTGCGACAGATTGATGGTGAATCAGGTGTGCGAGGGTTGACTGTTCGGAGACGGATCCTTCATCGGCCGGATCCTCAGGAATCCGTCCTGAGCCACCAACATGCTGTTCCCTTCACTCTCATTAGGGATCTCGTCCTGAGGTTGAGAATACGAGGCTTCATAGCCACAATTCCTGGGCGCCGGTTGAGGAGTACCCAAAGCACATGGGTAGTTCCTCTCATTAGGGTCTTCCGAGAACCCGTACAAGTCCGTGGACTTCGGCCTATCGGGGAAACCGCTACCCTTACCCCGTTTCTGACTACCACTGGAATTTACCATGGAGGTGGAAGGGGAGTTCCGTCTCTGGGAGTTCCTGATCTGCTGGCAAGGGTCGTTGCTGTAACTCCTGTTAGGGTTCAGGGTTTGGATGCCCGAAGCGTGGTAGGAGGCATTCTCCGTGTTATAATTCCCGTACTCATCAGGAGTGACAGGCTGGTGGTAGTGGTGACTCAACGCAGGATCATACCCCATAGTCATACAGTTCTGAACGTTTTTATTCTTAGCTCTATGCTTCTTGCGAGGGTTGCTGTTCGTTCTGGACGACACTCTATCGTACGACATGTGTTTGAAATTATGCGAACTTCGGTTTGATCCTCCATTGTAGTTTTGGTTCTTTATGTCTCGTATGAAGTCGCTATTGCTGCCGTATTGGATGACGTTGTACTCGTGGTCTAAGGGGTCGTCGCCTTGCAACGATTGGATCGCCGGATCGCAGTTGGAATAATGGTCGTCCGAAGCGGATTCGATGCCATTGTAGCCAATGTTTGGATGGTGTTTGATCAAATGGTTGGTGACGCCTGCGCTGGAAGCAGCATTGCTCGATTCAGTCGAGCTGCTGTGGCCAGCGTTGGCAATGGAACTATGCCCGGAATAGTTTTCGGTGCCGGAGTTATTGTCACAAGTGCCTGCCAAAGTGTTAAGCTGGTATCTCTGGTGGTCTATCGGCGGACCACAGCACGGGTCCGGCATGTTCGGATGATGACTGGTACTATCGTAGATCGGTTTCCCAGTTCGTAACGTGTAGGTGTGGAGATTGGTGTTCGTATTGCAAACCGCTGGATAGTCTGCTTCGAATTGCTCATTACTGGACCCAGCCGCGCAAGCAAACAAACCGAGACCAGAGATCTTGTGGCCATCAGCTTTCTCGTGTTGCAGAGCGACTATACCAACTTTAAGACTTATCACCCATGAGATAAGTGCTACAATCGTGATCTCGATCAGCCTCATCGAGAACTGGTAGCCCCACTGCAGCCAGTTAAACTTGGTCATGTTGACCTGGCTGATGCCGAAGATCCCGTATATTTGCAACGTGGCCATCAGCACGAATAGCAATGCCGTCGCCAAATTTATATGTATCGCGTGATACAAATTCTGGAAACCGTTGATATACGTGTGACTCTTTTTCTGTAGTACCGTTTTGAGCATCCGATACACGTACAGATAGCATAAACCTAATGTGAGACATATAACGATAAATATAATTTGACACGTAAGACCTAATACCCTTTTTTCGACGCCGTGCGAAGTCCTATATGTAGTACTATTACTCTCGAAGATATGCAACATTAAACATGAAAGTATGTGTAGACTGCCGCCGACGATAATAATCCTAGGACGAAGGAGGAATGAACAGCAAGTATTCTTAAAGTTAATGCTATTTGTTAAGAGGAAAAGTATGATGCATGCGAACGCCACACTAAGGAGAATCTCCGGGACATGCAGTAGAATTTCGCTAAGAAACACCGGGAGGGAGTTGTTGATGTTGTACGGATCGTAGCACATATAGAAGATCCTCATTAGACACACGAATACTAAAATCAAGTGGAGTATAATAAAATAGTATTGGGTGAATAAATGCGTGAACTTATTGTAACATATTATCTTGAAGATCGAATAGACCGCAAGTATTGTGAACATAACAGTCGCTAGATATATGTGGACGTTCCAAGCGAACGGCCAGTTGGCTCCTGGCCTTTGTACGGGACCGTTTTTAGAATCGTGCTTCAGCATTTTCTTATCCGAATTGACGTTAGCCAAATTGTGGTACCTTTCAGTAGACATCTCTGGGTCTTTCAATTCAAAACCTACAGTGGTAGCTGGCGTGTAATCATCTTTCCTACTATCATTCCTATCGCTCTGTTTATTCGTCGCATATTGCAAATTCCTTCTAGTATTCGTTTCACCATTCTGATCTACGATTAGAGGTCTATCTAAATTGTTCATTTCCGGATCTAGTACAGCAAGAACTGAACCTTCGGTTGAGGAATCTCTATTGGCATCGCTTAAAGTGACACCAACTTCTTTAGTGACGAATATATCGCTTTTCGAAGTCTTTTCCTGATTGTGTTGTGGTTTCGCGGTTACAGTCCGGAGGAGAACGTCTGGTATGTCTTCCTTCCTCCCGTTGGATCCGGATAAGATGCGGGAGATGGTGGGGATGTTGAGAGAGTTGGGCACGAAGTCGGTGAAGTTGGCTTGGTCCGTGCCCGGCTGTTTCATGTCGCCGTCTATTTCGTCGGGCTGGAAAAAGTAAAGAGTTGGTTACAGATAATTTGTTAAGATACGCAGAGGTATTTGATGGTATTTTGTTCCTATTGTAAACCGACTTAAACAGTGTAATATTGTTAAATCGACAAGTGCCAATTGCAATATTTAAAAGAAATTACATAAAGGTTCCCCTATTAATAATAATGTAAGCTGCCAAAAACAAGTAAAATAAAAACCAATATCGGGCGCCAGGCAGGCTTACCAATAACTAGTGTCCGGAATAACCAAATCGGGGCCTTGGAGCTTTTAATCACAAGCCAAGGAGAAGTAAATGAAAAACCTGAGTACAAAGAAAAGTATCAGTCTTTATTTTATCCATAGGGTCATGAAAATGTTACTTAAGTATATAGAAAAATTAATAAATTAATCACATTTGTGTATGTCTATTATTGCCACCTTTTTCTAAGAAATTATTATTATATATTAAATGTAAAACATTAGGGGAAAATGAGTAGAACAACCAGAAAAATTATATTTTTAAGTTAAACAATGAAAACCAAACCTCGGTCCTGGTACATGTCCGTGGAAAAAATAACGAGGGGCTTGAAAACTAAATCACATCCAACCCGGAGCCAGGGACATCACAGGCGGAATTTAAATGGTGTCCAGCTTGGCGATCCACAATGGGTTTCAACTTAACCGGCACGCCGCAAACAAAATCCTCACCACACCAACCAGGGTGGGGAAAACATCATGGAATCTCCATGTGTTGGTGAGGTTTAAACAAAGAAGAGTGGAATAATAAAAGAATAATAAAAAAAAACCCACAAATGTGGGTTTTTCTGCTAAATATTATGCGCAGGCATAGCGCCGGGCTTATTAGTAATTAACTAAAGCCATTAAACGACATCTCCGCACGCCTAAGCGTGGATTCAAAAAGATTTTTATCGGTTCAAACCGTAGCCATCTTCACGGCCTGTCCTTCGGGAGAAAAGTGAAAAGGGTCCCAACTGACAGTTCAAATGGAAAAAATAACGAATGACAGATGACATGTCAATGTCAAACTGACATAACCAAAACGTCGAAGGACAAGATCCAAACTGAGTATCAGTCCTTTGAGAAACTACAAATTTTGAAAAATAAAACTAGTATGTAACGAGGAAAAAGCGAATGTTACAATACATCCCTCCCAAAAAAAAAATAAAAGAAAGATACTTTCTTTTATGCCACAGTTAAAACCGCGCAAAAAGCAAAAGAGAAAAAAAACCCAACACCGAATACTAAAACATCAAATCAAAAAATCCAAAGTAGGAAAAAAGTAACGGGAATAGATCCACGAAAAGAGAAATACAAAAAAAACAACTCCATCACCAATTAATACCAATTCAAAAAAGTTAAGGTGGTCGTAAACAACCAATAAATAAAGAAATCCTAAATAGGAGAAAAAATTAAAGAAAAGAAAACCATCCTGAGAAGATATTATCTATGGTGAGATAGACAACACTCTAGGGAACTTTTCAAAAATAATGAAGCAACTGATAAAATCAAATTACTATCTCAAACAATAAACTGCAAATGCAAATGAAAACAAATGAACAAAAAAATATCCAAAATGGAAAACAAAATTTAAAAGAAGAGAAACCAACCTGACAAGTTATTATTTATGGTGACATAGAAAATACTACCGGAGGACTCTATCAAAACAAGCAAAAGTGCAGTGAAGCAAAATGCTACTGACTATGTCTAACAAACTCTCAAATTCGAGGTACAGTTAAGCCCTATCGCCACTGACTACATCAACAAATGAAAACCCAATAAAAACCCCCTTGAGCTCAGTCAAGCACAAACGCCACTGGCTACTATAACAATTTAGAACCCCATTAACTACTTCCCCATCATCTTCATTTCAGCTCTGTTAAGCCTCTAAGATCAGTTAGGCACAATCGCCACCAACTCAGCATCTGAAATTTACAACCAATCTACCAAACTCCTACCCCTTCGGTTAGGCTCGCGCCGCCGATTACAAAAATCAAACTCCGACTAACGTCCGAAATGTACTGCTTCCCTACGCCCAAGGCGTGAAAAGACTTACTCCCTTGCACCTGGAAAAAAAATGCAAAAAAAAAAAAATGTCATCACACAACAAGACGGTGTGAGAACAATATGTCTTGTGACCGGCACAACACCACCGAACTTCCGAGCACAAGAACATAAAAAAAGAAAAGCTTATGTCTACACAACAAAACGGTGTAAACATAAGATACGTTCACACACTCCAAAGCGGTGTGCAAACGCAAAAAAAAATCTGCAACATTGTGATCGGCACAACACCACCGAACTCCCGGGCACAATGGCAAACAAAGATCCGGATGGAAAGTCCAGGATCTGTCAAATCCAAAAGAGTCAAACTATACCCCCAAAGTGTGGTAAGTTTACTCAAAACTAAATTGTCATATCCGAGGCCTTAAAATTACTCGAACACCACAACTAAATATAAAATGTACAAATGACACAAAGCCAAAAACTTAAGGAAAACAAAACATGACGGATAAAGACAAGGTCTTATCATCAAGAACAAAATAGAATATAAAATATCCTAACAAAAATATAAGGAAAGAATAAAGTGGACATTCCACTACAAACAAATTGTTTAGTAGGGAATACCTAACTATAAACAAATGTACATAAGATCTTTCGACATTGGAAATGTTTTAGTGAAATTAAACTTGAATTTTAACTAAACTGCAATACTACCAAACTACCTAAGTTCTTATTTAGAATATTTAAATTAATTTTATTATTCGAAGTTAATCTTATTATCTGAAGTTTCCTAACATACATCACTTTCACAGGGACACTTTAGAATCATACATCAAATCACATTCATCAAACCTTCTAAGTCCCTCTTCAAACAATAGTTCAAAACTCAAAATTTAAAGTTATAAGTTTATAATTTTGAAAAAGAAAATTAATACTTAATAATGTCTTTAACATGATAACGTCCTGTTGAACCTTTATTTAGGTCTTTTAAAACATAAACGTTTTGTGAAACTTTATCAACAATTTCGCATTTAATAAACTTAGGTGCAAACTTTGCCGAAAAATATGCAAGTGCATTGGATTGGACAAAACTCCTTCTCCAAACAATATCACCAACATCGAAAGAAATGACTTTTCTCCCTACGTTATAATAACGAACATTTCGTTTATAAGCTTTCAAAATAGAAGTTTGAACTTTTTCAAAAACTTCACTAAGTAAGTTAAGAGAAATAGCAAAAGAATTTCTAGAACCAATTTCAAGGTTATCTAGATTAACTAAAGAATCACTAAAGCGATGTAAAGAAGCATCAACAATGACTTCCCTACCAAACATAAGATAATTAGGAGTGAAATCTGTAGCAAGATTAACACTACTATTCAAAGCTAATTGAATATGAGGCAAAAATTTTGACCAAGTTCTATGATCATCTTTCACAAAGCAAGAAATACAAGTTTCTACGGTTTTATTATACCTTTCAACAGGATTATTCTGAGGGGTATATAAAGTGTTATAAAAAATTTTAGTTATATTAAATCCTTTCAAGAAATTAACAAAATAACTTGTAGTGAACTGTGAACCGTTGTCGCAGATAAATATTTTTGGAGAACCAAATTTTAGAAATATTTCTTTTTCAAGAAGTTTACAAATAACTTTAGAAGTAGCATTTATCATGGGAAACAACCAACAATATTTAGTAAAAATATCTACTACTGATAAGATGTATTTATGACCAGAATGTGCTTTAGGCAGAATTCCAATAATGTCAATAGAAAGTGTTAACATGGGACGATCAACCTTTTTAGGATTAATCATAATTCCATGTGGAAGTGAAGTTGAACATTTATAGGCTTTACAAATTTCACAAGAATTTATATATTTCTGAACATCAGAGAACATACCTTTCCAAAAGTAATGTTGTTTTAATTTTCTTAAAGTTTTATGAATACCAAGATGACCAGAATTAAGATCATCATGGTTAGATCTAATTGTATCTAAAATGTGTTCTTTTGGAATAACTATTTTCCAATCTAAAATACTATTAGGATTATACCTATTTTTACAATATCTATATAAAGTGTTATTTTCAACTCTGAAATTTTTAAATCTACAAGGAAATTTTTGACAACTAACAAATATCTTACGATACCAAGGATCATAAATATCATCATCAGGAGATGTTATACTATCCGGAACGACATCTATAGCCGAAATTTCAATACGTGACAGAAAGTCAGGAACTAAATGTAAAGAACCTTTTTTATGAATAATATCAAAAGTAAATTGAGAAATTCTAGCGGCCCAACGTGCAAGACGTCCACTAGGATTACTAAGTTTTAAAAGCCATTTCAAACAAGCGTGGTCTGTAACCACAGTAAATTTCATACCTTCAACATAAGGTCTGAAGTGTTCAATTGAATCTAAAATTGACAATAGCTCACGCTCTGTTGTACTATAATTTCGTTCACATTTGTTAAGTGATCTAGAATAATAAGCGATAGGATGTTGTTCACCACTATCATCTTCTTGGGTAAGAACGCTACCAATTCCAACAGAACTAGCATCACAATGTAAAAAATAAGGTTTTTCAAAATTAGGACAGTGCAAAACAGGTGCAGAAACTAAAGCTTGTTTTAAATTATGAAAAGCATTTATAGCATCATCATCCCAACTAACAGGTTTTTTAGAATTCTTACTGCCTGCAGTCAGTCTAGTTAAAGGAGAAGCTATATCAGCAAAATTACTAATAAATCTACGATAATAAGAACACAAACCAAGAAAACTTCTCAGTTGTTTAACTATTCCTGGAAGAGGAAAATTTTCAATTGATTCTAATTTTACAGGATCAGTGTGTAAGCCATCACTGTCAACAATATAACCTAAATAACGAAGTCTATCTTTACAGAACTCACACTTCTTTAAATTGACTGTTAAACCAGCATCTTTAATTATATGATAAATTTTATTTAAATAGTCTAAATGAGTCTCAAAATCAGGAGTAACTAAAATAAGATCGTCTAAGTAACAGAAGGCTACGTTATCAAATTCAGGACCAAGAAGTCTATCAACAAGTCGTTGCAGTTCAGCTGGTGCGTTAGTTAAACCAAAAGGCATACGAATAAATTCGAACAGTCCTTTCCCCGGAACAACAAATGCTGTCTTCTCACGAGAAGATTTTTCAAGAGGAATTTGAAGAAAAGCTTTGGAAAGATCAATAGTTGAAATAAATTTAGCTCCCCGCAGGTTATCTAATATCCTAGAAGGATATGGTAAAGGATAAGCATCTTTAATAGTAACAAGGTTTAAACGTCTAGAATCCAAACAAAGTCTAGTTCCACCATCTCTTTTTTCTACAGCTAATACTGGAGAACACCAAGGAGATTTTGAAGGTTGTATAATATTTTCTTTTAATAAAACTTCCACTTCGTCAAAAAGTTCCTTTTGTTTAGCTGGACTTAAAGGCCAGTAACGTTGTTTAAAAGGTTCACCAACAACATTAATTTTATGTTCAACAAGATGAGTGAGACCTAAACCTCTCTTCTCATATGAAATATCTTCAAAAAGTTTAATAGTTTTATCTAATTTAAGTTTCTCAGAAGGAGAAAGTTCTACAACAGAAGTAATAGCATTAACATGAAGTTTATTTTCGCTAACAAGAGAAATATCTTTCCAAAGTTCTTTAGCAAGATCATATTTTAACCAAAAGTCAAAGCCTAAAATAATAGAAGGTTTAAATGAAGGTATTATCAAAAATTTTGTTAATTTAGTAACATTATCACAAGTGACAGGTAATTCAATATCACCAATGATTCTATGAGAAGAACCATCCGCGGTATAAGCAGAACTAGCAATGGGTTTAAGTTTAAAGCCCATGTCCAAAAACTTTAGGTGACTATCTGAACCTAAAACACAACAAGTAGAACCACTGTCCAACAATCCTGACAAAGTAAGGTTATTAACTTTAAATTCCAAATAAGGTCGTGAATCTTTATGTTTAACAAACAAAATAGGCGCAGCCCTATAATTAGTGAAAAATACTTTTAAATAATTTAACCAATCTGAAAACTCTTTTTTAATAGTAAGGTCATCAGGTGCGAACTTACTTTTCTCTAACATCGAGACACTTGAAGTTTTCTCAGAAACTAGTGCTCGATGCGGCCTAATCAGTTTTTTGACTCGGTCGAAACTTTCTTATCCGAGTTACAATCTTCGCAACTCTTCGATGTGACACCTACCTTATGGCATCTAAAACAAACAACACCAGGAATGGCGGTACAATTCTTATAAGTGTGTCCAGAAGACTTACACTTCAAACAAACAAGATTGTTAGATTCAACAGCACTAACTTGCGGTTTTTCTAATTTAACAATTGTACTAGGTTTTCTAGAAACAAAAACTTCAAGTTCCTTTCCAAGGTTTATGAATTGATCCAAAGAAGTAATAGTTTTACCCAACACATAAGGTGTATAAATGGGTAACATGTTATGTTTAATAATGTTAATAATAGTAGCATCAAAAATGGGTATGGAAAGACGTGAAGCCATATCCATAATCTCCGTGATGAAATCCGGTAACGATTCAGTAACTTTTTGTTTACGAGTACGAAGTTCATACTCCAGAAAGTAATCATATTCAATAGTATCAAAACGTTTCAATAAAGCAACCTTCAATTCGTACCAAGTTCCAATCTGCAAACGCACACTCCGAAACCATTTGATGGCAGTACCAGACAACAAATCCGTGAAGGAACCGACCAAAACGTTCTCATCAAAATTTTTAAACAAAAAATATTCTTCAACCTGTGTAATAAATTCCCTAACACATGTTTTTCCATCAAAGTTAAGTTTACTACGTTTTAAATCCGGTAATTTAGTAATAGAAGGTAAATTCTTCTTAAGGTGATCATTCAACAAGACATTCATCGTACTAAAAGTTGGTATTACACTAGAACTGTGTGCAATTCTATCGTTGTTGACCAAAAATGGGTCAGGAACATCTGTCATGTTCACTACGTCATGAGTCACTCCATGAACATTTGAATGAGTAGGCGTATAAACGTCTTTCTCCTCCTCCAACGTAGGTACTTGAACACTCTTGTCCATGTTGAACAAATAAAGTTATCAATCAACAATCAATCACTATCAATCAATCAAAACCAATGCAACAGAATGCAACCAAATGTAAATGAAAGTTAAATGAAATTAAAATTTAAATGTATTAGTGGAACGGATCCTTAAAAAAAGTTAATTTCCATTGTTTCAGGAAAGAGGTAAAGTTTAATTTATCAAATTATCAAGAATGATAATCCTAAGTATGTAAAGTAAAAGAATAATTCTTTAAAAAGGTGCAATAATGATTTACAAATTTTTTAAAGTTAACGCTTAACTAAATTTATTATTACAATGAAAATGTTAAAGAATGCTAACGCAAATTGACAAAATGTTTACTCAAGAAACGCCTAAGTTTATTTTAAATTACAATAAGACACCAAATATGTTAAACACTGGGTGTCAACGAATACTTACAAACTGCCTCCGTTGAAAGAATATAGGTAACCTAATAGAAAACATGTTAAAGATAGTTTTGTGAAAGTAAATACAAACACATGTTGTTCAAAATGACAACAGTAACAAACAAACAATAAATTATAGACAACAATTATTGTGCTATAAGTAATAGTAATGCTAATAAAAAGGTGCAATAATAACAAAACATCAAAAATGTGATTAGGAAAACAAAAGAAAACAAAAACCCTATTTCATGTCCCTGTTCCTCAAGCCAATTTGTAATATTGTTAAATCGACAAGTGCCAATTGCAATATTTAAAAGAAATTACATAAAGGTTCCCCTATTAATAATAATGTAAGCTGCCAAAAACAAGTAAAATAAAAACCAATATCGGGCGCCAGGCAGGCTTACCAATAACTAGTGTCCGGAATAACCAAATCGGGGCCTTGGAGCTTTTAATCACAAGCCAAGGAGAAGTAAATGAAAAACCTGAGTACAAAGAAAAGTATCAGTCTTTATTTTATCCATAGGGTCATGAAAATGTTACTTAAGTATATAGAAAAATTAATAAATTAATCACATTTGTGTATGTCTATTATTGCCACCTTTTTCTAAGAAATTATTATTATATATTAAATGTAAAACATTAGGGGAAAATGAGTAGAACAACCAGAAAAATTATATTTTTAAGTTAAACAATGAAAACCAAACCTCGGTCCTGGTACATGTCCGTGGAAAAAATAACGAGGGGCTTGAAAACTAAATCACATCCAACCCGGAGCCAGGGACATCACAGGCGGAATTTAAATGGTGTCCAGCTTGGCGATCCACAATGGGTTTCAACTTAACCGGCACGCCGCAAACAAAATCCTCACCACACCAACCAGGGTGGGGAAAACATCATGGAATCTCCATGTGTTGGTGAGGTTTAAACAAAGAAGAGTGGAATAATAAAAGAATAATAAAAAAAAACCCACAAATGTGGGTTTTTCTGCTAAATATTATGCGCAGGCATAGCGCCGGGCTTATTAGTAATTAACTAAAGCCATTAAACGACATCTCCGCACGCCTAAGCGTGGATTCAAAAAGATTTTTATCGGTTCAAACCGTAGCCATCTTCACGGCCTGTCCTTCGGGAGAAAAGTGAAAAGGGTCCCAACTGACAGTTCAAATGGAAAAAATAACGAATGACAGATGACATGTCAATGTCAAACTGACATAACCAAAACGTCGAAGGACAAGATCCAAACTGAGTATCAGTCCTTTGAGAAACTACAAATTTTGAAAAATAAAACTAGTATGTAACGAGGAAAAAGCGAATGTTACAACAGATACCAAGAGCAGACATTGCTAACGTCTCAGGAACAGTTTATACATTATAGTCAGTTCATTGCACAAAAAAGGCGTGAATTATTGCAATTTGACCCGTATGCCAGTGTCATAAGAGTTCATAGCGCACCCCACTCCCACACCGCCCCACTGCATCTATCTAGAGACAGAGGTACATGAAATTCCAAGTCTATAGCTCTCTCATAGTGTCAATGATAATATGCTGATAAAAATCTCGCTGCACAGATAACTAACCAGACAGTTTTGTTTTGTTTTGTTTTTTGTTGTTTTGTTTTGTTTTGACATACCTTATGGCTGGGTGTGTTGAGTGCCTTCTTCTTCTGCGGCTCGATGCCGGCAGGGGGCAGGGGTGGCGCGGGCGGCGGGGCCGGCACTTGCGGAGAAGATATCTCCTGGAAGAGATGATAATCGTAGACGTGTCTTATTCCTGTCTTTTCACAAACATCTAACACAGCAAAATGCCGACCCACAATGGATTGTTAACCAAAATAGAATCCTACAAGTCTCTTTCTTACGACCCCTACCGTTTCATCTCAATAGGATTCATCTGTAAACATACCTTGTGACATTTAATACATCGATTTGGGTTCAACACATGAAAGACGAGTTGTTTTATAAAGCGCGTATTTGAACAGAAAACGGCGCGATCAAAGAACGACCCTTTTATGAATAGAACATAGGGTCTATTTTTAGTGTGAGCCCACATTATATGAATGTAAAACGAAACGAGAGTCCGTTTCCATTTCATAGGAAAACCTCTGGTCATGAATATTATATACCTACCTATACTAGGTGATACAAAATGGGTATACTATTTTTTTTGCAACTTAACTTTTTAAATCTCAAACTATCGGCTTTGTGGGACAGTTGAAGTACTAAAGGTTTTGTAGACTTGTGAAATCGGTCAACAGCTGTATTCCTATAACACCTTTTGTTTTTCAAGTTCCCTCCAAAGCTGATGGTTTTAGAATTACAAAGTTAAGTTTTGAAAAAAAAAGTATACCCATTATGTGTCACCTTGTATAATAAATACCTACTATTTACACATATTTATTAATTTATAAACAATTGACGATTTAAAAAGACCAGCCCGCTGATTTTCTTTCCGAATCTTTTCTGTCGAGATCGCGCTCCGAAGCGGTTGTAGACTTCAGAAAAAATGTATACAAAATAATAGTCTGTAAGTGCCCCCGTAGGCCTAAACGTTTGACTGTGTTGGATTTTTGCTTTGACTTCATTTATATTCGAGCCAAAAAATATGCCTAGTATTAATGCACACCTCACTAAAAACAAGCTTTCTGATTTAAATTGTACCTAAATCTGAATGAGATTTAACTAGCTTGGTAATACTGAATTGTTGGTGTATTACTCTCTACTACTATTTAGTGACAATGGTGTAGCCTGCTCACATTCCGTTGCTGTTCCTGAGAATGTACACCATCTTTTATTATACACCATATATATAATTAGTTGATTCACTCAAACATCTACTCAAAATTTCACCATAATATGCTCATTCACACTCTCTCACACAACTCCTACATCCCCACACACACACACGCACGCACACACACACACACACACATACACAAAGCATGCACATTTAACCAACAGTTAACAAATTTCCTAGTTTTCCCTTGCGCGTCTGCTTTTTTAAGATTGATTGAATGATTGATTGATTGTGAGAGCACTGGTTCCCATAACACAAGTTAAATCTTACCATGGGGACCAGAGTTCATCAGCACAACTTGCAACTTTTAAGCGCCTACATATTTGTACTTTGATTTTAGTGTAAATTACATTGTAAGTGCCTTTGTTTTAATATTATTAGGTAAATAAAGTTTATTATTATTATTCTATCAAAAAGAGTAACCATTGAGTTTCATGCCGGATCTTCTCTGTGGAAGCGGCATTCTGAACCGGTGGTATATTCTGACTATACACAAGTTGTTGGCTTACATGAATAAAAATAATTTAAATTGATCTGTACCTGTCCAGGTGGCCTGATAGGTATCCGGTCGTGGCCCGGCCCGAGGGACGGAGGGGGGATAGGCCGCCTATTGAGATAGCTGTTTCCATCCGTGTTTGTGCCTGTAACAAGATATTTATTACGCTGACTGTACATAACATAACATAACAGTACCTATGTAAATATATTTAGAGGCGTCAATAGCCTAGTGGTTAGAGCGGCCAACCTCGCAGCTGAAAGGTTCCGGGTTCGATCCCCATCCTGGCCATTAAACTTTTGACGTAAGCCCACTCCTAATACAAGCAAACAGCTTAGCTGGACGGGCTAACGGGAATACTAGTAATGTGATCTAACTCACATTGCTAGTAATCCTTTTAAAAATAAATATTAATAAAAAAAACAGTGCCGTCTAGAGACACTCTAAAGAAACGAAGCTTTTTAGTATAAAGCGTAGGGTGCCGAAGCTGCCAACTTTTAAACCTTCATATATATATATCGTGTATGACGTCATCGTGTAACGCTACTGACGCTTAGTACGGATAGACTGGCGGCGCGGCGAGCGCCCCGAACGTCCGTATTCCTTCACTTCAAAAACTATTTGATACTTCTCTTGCTCATAACAGAAGAATGATTCGCTGCGTTTTGAGATTACTCACCTCTGAGGGTAGGCTTGTCAGCGAAGGGGTTCCTATACTCTGGCGGCAGGGGGGGTGTGAAGAAGGCTCGTCCGGGGGGAGCGTACGAGGGCACCGCACCTCCCCCCACCCCCGCCAGCAGCGACGCGCCGTGGTGCTGAGGTGGCCTGCGATAGACAAACATACAGGTTCTCATATCTGTTCAAACAATTGGACGTGGATTTGCAAAATGGAACCAACCCGCACACACTTTTGCAAACTAAAACCAACCTAGATCCACTAACACAAGGTTGATTTTGGTCTACAGCTTGTGGGTGGATTCCGTTCGCAAAACGATATCCAATTTGGGAATAAATATTGGATGTCTTAACTGATACGTAAATGTAATTTTTTTTGTTATATTATAACAAAGTCGGTAAACAAGCATACGATCTGCCTGATGTTAAACTGTTACCATATCCAATTACTTAGGTACCTAAGGCCTTTATTAATAAACTAGCTAAGCTCGCGACTTCGTCCGCGTGGAATTTAACTTAACAAAAAAGCCCGCTCCCGCGTTCTGAGCCCGCGCGACAGGACCCATTTTTTTAATATTTTGTTTTTCTAAAATAAAAGTAGCGTAAGTTACTGCTTATAACAACAGCTATCTACCAGTGAAAGTCCCGTCAAAATCGGTCCAGCCGTTTCGGAGATACTCTTTGATTTCATGTGTTTTTATTTTTTTACGCGGAACCCTAATTGTTTTTCTAAGATTAAAGTAGCCTAAATTACTCCTTAAAACATCAGCTATCTGCCAGTGAAAATCCCGTCAAAATCGGTCCAGCCGTTTCTGAGATTACCCGGAACAAACACACAGACAGACAGACAAAAATTTTTGAATTCGCGTTTTTGTTATAGGTGTCGTATGTACTAGTACTTTCATATGCATTTAGTAAAAAGGTGTTAGTTTGATATTACAAACAGACACTCCAATTTTATTTATTTGTATAGATCTATCTCAAGTCTGGAAGTAGGGTTCTTTCTTCTTTTCTTATTATAAAAATATGGCCCATCCAATTCAATATGTATTTCACGAGTGTTAAGTAACAAATAGCAATAACAAACACATTTAATAACAATACACAATCAAAGTGTGACCGTCCACTTTGGAACACCAAAATGGAGATTTCCAAAGAGAATACCTACAATTGGAGATTTCGTTCAGTAAGTGGCTTTGAGTACGCGTTCCGCGAATGACATGTCATTTTGTACTGCAATGACGTAAGAATGACATTTCCAAGATCGCTGTCAGACTTGAGATCGATTTATTAAGGGCCTAAGATGCTTGCATTACAAAAGCCATTCCCATCACTACATAGTATAAAACAAAGTCGCATCCCGCTGACTCTATGTCCCTATGTATGCTTAGATCTTTAAAACTACGCAACGGTTGATGCGGTTTTTTTAATAGATAGAGTGATTCAAGAGGAAGGTTTATATGTATAATACATGCATAATATAGTAGAGAAACACTGATAATTTTAGAGCCGTGCGGAGCCGAGGCGGGTCGCTAGTATTATTATAAATTAACATGGCAGGCTTTCTTTTTTAAAACTTAAATAGGTAGGTGTATTTGTATATACATTAAAATGAATGATATTTTTTAGTTTCCTGTTAAAAAAATTGTAATATATACATTTTGAAAATTTATGGTGGCGCGTAAATTTTAGTATGGCAATACCCATATATGCGAATTATTTTCCCAATGTCGTCGACCTTAGCATTTTCAACCGCCCATTATATCTAGACCTCTCTATTCACACTATTTATATGGTAATGCGGTCCAGTACAAATACACCACGGTACGGTATGGAAATTGGCGCTACGCCAACCACGGTATTCAGTTCGCTTTATTTCCAGTACGAAAACCGCATTTTAATGAGTTCCTATGAAAAAACTAAAACATTTTTAGCTTTAAAATACATACCTGTTGAGGTCATTTAAAAAGCTATAAGAATTGACAAAATCTCGTGAAATTGTTGGATATACTATCAGGTGTGGTCATGACATGACCTACAACGTTTGTGAGTACAAAAAGAGACGAAAATAAGTGAAAGCTACGATTTGTTTTTTTTTTTTTTTTATCAAAAAAAAATGCGTATTTCCTACGTGTTGTCACATCAACAAAAGATGGCGCTGTTAGAACTTTGCAGACAACGTTCGTTTATATAAAATTAATCAATGAACATAAATTTTAGTTATGGAACATGTCTTATACATTACTTATCCTTCAAAACACTTTGACTTATCAAAATAAAACTAACTACTGGTAATTTGTTATTACCGCCACTCGTCACTAGATGGCGTTAAATTCGCGCCACACGCAGAACTTCCAACTCCATTTTACAAATCAGTTTCGCAATAAAACGAGTTTATCAATAGAAACCACGAGTGACACAATATTTTGATACTTATTATACCCTCGTGGGCGTCTGTAACGAGTTCTAACAATAGAATTTGAAGACAAATAACATTTCATTAGACAACAATAGGTACTCATGGACTCAGTTTGTAGATCAAGACATTTTATGTGTTAGATATTATTTTTACAATCACGTCAATCACAAGAAAAGTTGAAAAGTAAAAATATGTTCTTAAAAGTCTCTCAAAGTCTCAGCTTTCAATTCTTGGCACTAGCGTCCTTTCTTTTACCCATTTTTTTTTTTAATTCTGGGGTATTTTGTGTTAAAAATAAAGTTTTATTAATTTGTAATTAATAAACACCGGTACGATTCTTGAGTTTAATGGAATAAGATATTTTAATAATCATGGTAAATAAACGTGCTAGTAAGGGCCACAGCTTTCCCTCGATCGTTGTAGGTTCAAACCCCCCCCCCCCCTCTCTTATTAAGGGAAGGCCTATCCAGCAGTGGGATATTAGAACGGGTAATTGCTAACGCCTATAACAAAACAAGAACGCGCAACAAGGGTAGGATTAAGGATAGTTTCGTTCCCTGGTATAAGGATTTTGTTCAAAACTATTGTATGGTAGGCCACAAATAAATGCATGCGGTGAAGCGAATTCATTGATTTAACGCGAAAGGCGGAATTGTCAAAGAAGACAGCGATTCTCAATATTTTTTACCGTCCCCTTTCTTGGGGTCATTGGGATGAGCTTAATCCATATTTTTTTATTTAAAATGTATACTCGATTAAATTGCTAGGAAAAATAATACTAGTGTTTTTATAATTATAATTTATGGATTGTTATACAAACTGCAAAATGTGTAGATATTATCTATAGCATATCCTGTTAGAGGAATTAGAGTATGTGATTGCTCTTTATTAGGTAAAATAGGAGAACAATAAGTGTGTATATGAAATCCGCTTTGTTCTCATAACTTGTGCTTCTATGTATCGGATTTAATACGTTTTGACGGACTGGTATTAATGTTTCCATCATGCTTAGGTCTGGAATGAAACAGACGCCAGTGCCAGACAATCCATGAGAAAATAAATGAATTATTTGACGGCCGTTTTTATTACAACAATTGGGTAAAGCCTGTGTTTTAGACAATTTCAGCTTTTCTTTGAGGCTCAACGGTCATATCTCAGCGCCTTATTGAGAAACTACGGTGTGTTTTGAGTTATAGGATAAACTTTATTGTTCTAAAATTCGATTATCTTTATTGTTGTACAATTCATTTTCGTTTAAGTAAATATAATAATAATAATAATTAAGCCCTTTTGACGTCCCACTTCTGGGCACCGGCCTCCCCTCAACACGAGGGGGATTCAGGCCATAATCCACCACGCTGGCCCAGTGCGGGTAGGCGGATTTCACATGTCTTTCGAAAATTGGTTAGATCTTCTAAGACATGCAGGTTTCCTCACGATGTTTTCCTTCACCGTAAGCAAGTGATAATCATATAGAAATTATGATTCGCACATAGATTTTGAAAAATCCAGAGGTGCGGGCCGGGGTTTGAACCCAAGACCTGGTGCCCGCAAGACGCGTGCTTTAACCAATCGGCTATCACAGCTATAAATATTATTAAACGTATTTTTTAAATGTTAACCGTGCGCTTTTTAAAAGCCTCACTTTACCTAGAATTTCAAATTATCGTGGGAACAGAAACACTAAAATTTAAAACACTGAGTAATACTTGAAAAAACTAATTTTAGACCCAATTAGTATGCCGAGTTCGGGCTCTCAACATCGACAGTCCATTGTTTAAAGTTAATTTCAATTCGACAGTCGTCTGCTTCCAATGCGATTATTCGCAACTTTAAATTACCGAACAGATTATAAACACGATTAATCGTGAGATCGTGTCGTTTGTAACTCAGCACGATTTGCATAATCACACAAAATACAGCTTACGATGGGCGGACTCGTAAGTCGTAATATTGGGGCTTCGAGATTGGCGTAAATAGAACGATATATAAAAAGTTATATAGTACTGAAATTGCCATTTATTGAATACATCATAAATAACGTAGCCACTGTTTAAAGAGAGGAAAGGATCATAAAATTAATCACAGTCGTTATTTGAAATCCCAGTCTAGGTACGTAGATACCCCTTATACATTCTCATAAATATTGAAATGAAATCTGGCCTCTAAGTTAAAATTAGTGATTTGAAGATAGATCAAGAAGAAAACTCTGTATTAAAGCTGCTTTAGCTAATAATCGTAATTTTAATATATTATACAGTTTTACTCAGATCATGAATTACGAAACCAAAAACCGCCCCCGCGCTGCCAACATCACCGCTGTTTCCACACCCCCCATGTTAATTTCATGTTTAACTTTTATCGTCACGTATTTTATTATAACTTGAAGGATCTTAGCTCACACAATATAAACGTTAACCTGAACTGCAGAGGTCATAGTTTAACTCTCGAGCATGCAGCCCGAGTGTATAATTAACAGTGAGAGAATAAATTAAAACTTATAAAGGTACCTTTTATTCTACATGTGGGAGGACAGCGACTCCTACGTTCGTTGTTATTGAAAGATGCTATTGTAAGTGTATGGAAGCTTACGTGAGTTACTAAGTATATTTTTTTAATATTCATTTACAAGCTGTTCAATACGATTATGTGACGAATCAGTCTCGGAATACCATATTTAGAGTCAATAGGTGTCAAGGTGTTGGAGATTGCACTATGAATGAGTCAGTCAGTGAGTGATGTTTGAGATAAGAAGTTTATTATGTGCACTAGTAAGTTTTTGAAACAAAAAAGCCATTTAACTAATAAGCCAACCAAATTAGGACTTCATAATAATTAATAAGGCATTGCGTAATTTAGCAAGGACAGTTTTTTTTCGCTTGCTTACAAGGGATTATATCTGGATGAAGAGCAAAAAATGTCACCAAATAATATTATTTTTATACTGTTTTTCCCTAACACGAATAGCCGGAGGCGTATCGAGGTTACTGACAGAAAACAATACTTCGTAGTTCTGAGTAATATTCAGTAAGATTATTTACCGACGGTATTTACCAGTATCTAGTCTGTGGTTGTAGTAACAAAATGTGATATCAACAACATGCGAAATATTATTCAGTGGAATTATTTCTTGGAAGAGGGAAATTAAAAACAAACCGACAGACACAAGTGATCGTGAAATAAAAATAAGACAACCCTAGTTCGATATTGTAACAATGTAAACAACAAGTCTAAACAGATACAGAAAGAAAGTAAAGGGGCCGATTCGGAAGAAACCCTTGGATACTAAAACGGAATAACCCCAGTATAATGCTATAAAACTACTTCATTTAAAGGTACTTCCTATTCCGTCCACTCCTAGGCACTTTTCAATAAAAACAAGACGTAACGAAACATTAAACTCGGCCAAATAAGACAGTATTGCGCCAAGTTTGAGAAGAAAAACTTCGTTTTCTATTCAAATAAGGCAGCAATAATATTCGCAGAGCGCTCTTAACATTTGGGCAGTGGTTCTCAAAGTAAAATGGTGGGCTCTGTTAGCAACAATCGAGCTGTAATTAATTTAATGTTTTCTGAATGCCCCATTAAAGGGGCATCCCATTAGTGTCGGTTATTATTACAATATAAAATTATTTTGTGTGTAAATATTGTCAATAATATTTATTATTGTAACTAATAAAGACACCCTGAAGCAAAAGGGGCCTCTAATGGTTTAGAAAGGATAGTTATGAATAAGCCTTTGCCCAACTGTGGAAAAACATAATCTAAACGATTTTTTTTAACAATACCATTCAGCAGTCAGTTTATTGTTTTATAAATGTCTTCCTATTACTTCTTAGATTTTACCATAAAATCGTACCTCGAAGGGGTCTCAAAACTTTGGGATGCTTAAGTTGAAAGTTTGTTCCGTACCGCACACAATCGTTGGCATTGATTGATCGAGTGAATAGAATGGAAGGAAATATTCCAGGATTCCAGGGGAAATACTTGCGCGTCAATACCCCGCCGCTCGCGCTGAATTGTTCTCTGAATGATTGTTTATAGTGTAACTTTTGCAGTACCTATTTTATTATTAATTTGGTATATTATATTCAGAAAACTCAATTCTTCAATTTGGATTTATACGTAACGAATTGTAATCAGTTCATACCGGAACAATAACTAAACGCGAATTGAAAAAAAAAAACAGGAAGTTTTCGCTACTCCCCGCATGGAGCGCCACCGGTAAGAGCTCAATCGAATTACCAAAGAATCCAAAAATTAAATTACCTTTTACTGTTTATACCAATAAACTTTAATAGTCGCAGTTTCCTAAAGATAACAGGCTAAGTAAATCTCAAGATTAAAAAACTTAAGTGTCTAAAATCTTAAAGTTTAGCAGTAAAAACGAACATTAAGCCATAATGTCTACGCCAGTAAATTGGAACCATTAAAATTATTGTACAGTTACCCAAACGTCCTAAATATAATCTAACTTAATATTATAAACTTCTTCTCTTATCATCAAATCGATAAAATCATGGGAAATTATATTTAGTGGCTACCATAAAGTTTATGGAACTGGTTATACGGGAAAATAAACCAATTAATTTATCTGTGAACATAATACTGTCACTAAAGATTAGGGTTGCAATCGTACAAAATAATTGAGCGTTAAAAATAAAAGGTTAAAATTCATGAGATTTTTAAAACGTGTTGTGTATTCTAAACATTAAAAATAATTACAAATCTGATAATTGGTTCTTTATTATTTGTAGGTACTTGGCTAAATACTTTTTTACGGTCCCAATCAAGATCATTTACATACATATAAGTGTTTTAACAATTTGAATTCCTATTTGTCTTGTGTTTTTAAAAGTTTTTGGCATCGACAGCCCTGCGTGAAACTAATCGTTCGAAAGATATAACCAGGGCTATGCCAATTTTACGATTAGAACGCAACCAAACGGCGCGTGAGAAATTTACCTTTTTACGCGCGCCGCGCAAAGAATCGACCGTTTTACGCGCGTTAAATCGCGGCTTACAGTTCCCAGTTTCGGTTTTATGATGATCGCTCTTTTATTTGTATTGCACTCACTTTGTCGTGCACTTTGAAATTTTAAAAATGTATTTCGTGTAACTTCAGAGTGGAATTTTATTTAAGCAATTGTGTTATTGAAGTCATTTTGACAATAATTCGATAAAAAAGCGTAAATACCTTTGCAATCAAAAATAACGTTATATTGTACATTACTTACAAAACATCATACTCAACTAAGTACCTACATTTTGTTTTAGTTTTTTTATCAGAAACCATTAGCACTATGGTTGTGTTCTACTAGCACTTACCTACTGTCTATGGTTTGTGGAATTATAACATTAAAAAAATGGCAATGATGTCCTTCTGAATTTGAAAATTAAGAATGTCCGCGCGCTCACTCGACAGGTAAACAGATGCTACATTGTAAAACTCACCTTGGCTTGTGGTACGTAGGGTTGCTATTCGTCTTGAGTATGTCAGCGTTGGGCACCGAAGTGGGCAACGCGTGCTCCCGCTCCAGCTCGCTCTCATAGCTCTCTAGCGGGACGTGCTTGCCTGGCAACGGGTCAGCTGGAAAGAGACAAAACATTATATTATTAACAAAGTCAGTGTGAAGAAAAGAGACGAATAGATGAACTCAATCGGTGGGTTTGGGATAAATCAAAAATATACTAGTCAAATTGTAACCTTAACTTTTTGTCGTATAATAAGTATCTACTACCTAAATAGTTTATTATGTGAAGTCATTATAATAATTAGGTGCCTATCCATTATCATGATTAATTACTTAATTAATCTGAATGACTTAATTAATAGCCTTGTTTTAAATTAAATACCATACAATTTAAATAGCGACTATTGGTACTGGTAAGGTAATAGGTACCGCATTAAAATAACAAAATAATTAAATTAAAAGGTATTTAATATGAAAAAGCGGAAGCACCTAGTCAATCAAATGTCACAATTGTAAAAAAGTTATGTTTTTTAAAAATGGAATGTGGTATCATTTGCATTCGTTAAAAACTCGAGACTTAATGATCGGATGTGATGTTTTTAAGTATCAAATAAGTATAATGAATAGAATAAAAACTTGATTCCGACGGCAAGTTAAAATGGTCCCAACAAAAAAGGATTTTGGCTCTAGCCGTGCCAAGGAGTTTTTAAACTCTTGGTTTTTTCCAGCATGGCAACACAAATATTACCAGAGTAAAATCTATTACATCTATTACAAATAAATAAAATTGGAGTGTCTGTTTGTAATATCAAAATAACACCTTTTCACTAAATGCATATGAAAGTACATACGACACATATAACAAAAACGCGATTTAAAAAAAAATTGTCTGTCTGTCTGTCTGTGTGTTTGTTCCGGGTAATCTCCGAAACGGCTGGACCGATTTTGACGGGACTTTCACTGGCAGATAGCTGATGTTTTAAGGAGTAACTTAGGCTACTTTAATTTTGGAAAAATAATTAGGGTTCCGCGTAAAAAAATAAAAACACATGAAATCAAAGAGTATCTCGGAAACGGCTGAACCGATTTTGACGGGACTTTCACTGGTAGATAACTGTTGTTATAAGCAGTAACTTATGCTACTTTAATTTTAGAAAATTAAATTAAAAAATGGGTCCTGTCGCGCGGGCTCAGAACACGGGAGCGGGCTTTTTTGTTAAGTTAAATTCCACGCGGACGAAGTCGCGGGCTCAGCTAGTGAAAAATAAAGCTGGACAGCTAATCGTAAGTAATTTATTTTTGCATCATAACACAATACCAGCCCGTATCACATAACGTATCAAATTAAAATTATTTGTGGTTCTCACAGGTTATCAAATTCAAAGTTCACTGGAATGAGATAAAATCCATTGTTATTGGCCTCGCCAGGTCAATAGCGTTCAGTTACTCCACGATGTTTATGAATTACGAACTCTTTGTTCGCTGACCTACATACTCGTACGACGTTTAGTTTACCCACTTTTAAAATAGAGAAAGTATTTCTTTAATTGTGGCAGGATAACGAGGACGGAATTCCATTTTCAAATTTTAAAAACGGTCTTAGAACGAAATTTCGAAAATCGAAATCAATAATTCTAAAGTAGATTATATTTTGCCAGAAAACCTGCGTTCGAATTCGTAAATTAAAAAGCTTTCTTATACTCGTTTCGTTTAAAAACATACCTAACTAAGGATATACAGCGCTTACATTGGCCAACAAAACAGGAAATACAACTCGTATAGATAAAAATTATCTTTTTTGTTATTAAAAAAAAACTCAATGCCATTTCGTTCACGAGTCTATTATTATTATGGAAGCTATTATTATCTGTGTGAACCGTGAATAAAAAATGTAGGGGCCAAGTGTGAATTGCTTCACACATCATCGGGTGCGTTCGCATTTTTTTAAAGTGTTACAAGCGCGGCTTCTTGTAATCAGGTCCCGGATTCTCTTCTCAAGGGAGTCCAGCCTCGTGATTTGAAATTGCGAAATTATTCAGGTAAGGCAGTATACCTCTGTTCCTCCCATCAAAGGTGGGCTTTTTTTATGGTATTTTTACTTACTAAGTTAGGCATCCCTTGTGTGAGTCAACTTAGGCTTAATAAAATTCCAAGAATGCATAATTTCGGAAGGTTTACTGCGGTGAACTTAACGTTTTTATTGTTCAACATAAGAAGCTTATAATCTACTCGAGATAATCTCCTTAACAATAAAATGATGAAAAATGCGGTACTGAACACTTAACGCATTTAATTATTATTTATTTTCTCTTTAATGTGGTAAGCTGTACCATACCTTGGCGGGAAATGAAAATGAAATTATTCTAATTATTTCTACACTGTACTGTGACAACGGGGTTTTAATTAATAACTCGTATTGCTTGGTAATATTAAGTTTATTATATTATTTGTTTATTTACATTTAGTTATTATAAAATATATGTCCTATCATAACGGTACCCCGGTTGTCACTGCCAGCGCACCGCAGAGCTTTCAATTTTCAAAATAATAATGTTTTCTTAAATTTAAATATTTTCTTGTCGGCCAGGAACTCCTATCTCTAGTGGGCAGTGCGCCGACATGGACCTTACAGTACTATTAATAAGTACTAAACTACTTAAACCATTGATAATCCTTTACCCCCCATTTATAAATAAACGTGGTTTAGCGGTTGTATAGTTACACCATGCTTTGTCTTCTTCTTTCAAATGTCAAATTACTGATGACGGAAAGAGATAAATTCAGAGTGTAACTATTCATCCGCTATACTTACCATGTTTATTAATAAGGTGGTAAATTACTAAACTTAAAGGATTATTCAAAGGTTAAAGTACAATTGCTTACTCCAAGACATTAAAAAAGGTAAAAACAAAAACAGATTTTTTTAAATAGAGTTCGTTGCTTACAAATGATTTGTTTTTCTAATTATTCCTGTGCTATTGTAAATTCCGGAGCCCCAAAAACGTTTAACACAAGCCAATTACCGAAAAAAAATCAGTTAGAGTACAATAAAAATGCTTAATTGTCCGTGATTCACTGCGGTTTTGCGTTCTGACTCACATCACTAGCTGGCAAGCGTGATGGTTCAATTAAATCGATGCACCTTTTTCCTTATACATATTTCGTAAAAAACCGTAATAAATTAGTATGGACGGTAAAATTGAGGTGTGAGATTTATGATATTCAAAAATGGAATATGTTTTTGTTACTTTGTGTTCAGTTTTATACGGTCTTCTTAGTATTCAGTATTCACTTGTACAATTTCAAAAATGGAACGGATAAATTATTCAAATATAGTCCGAACCTTTCTCATTGCCTCCATACCCGTATATTTTTTTATTGCTAAGCCGTTAAAAAGTATCCTATTTACACCAAAATAAAACTGCCAGTGCCCAACAACATTATTCCTATAAAATAAAATAAAACAACAAAAAAATAAATTTTCAACGCTCGTAAAGAAAATTCCGTTCCAAACAATGACTTTAACAAGAGTCGTTCGAAATTAAACTTTAATGCGATTACAAATACGGAATTGATAAATTCGTGAAATTTCCATTCCCGGAGCCATTCTATACTCTGTTTGTGTAGGGTTGCCAGGAAACTGGGGTCCGTTGAAATAATATAAACAAAAAGCAAATATATACATAAGTAAAACATTATATGAATAAAACAAAAATACCATCTCGGCTGGATACTCCAAACGGGACGTGCACTATTGCACATTACTTAGGTAGGTACCTACAAGAATGGGTTTTTATAAAAAAAAACATTTTTTTTTTCAGAAAAAATAGGTAAGTAGTAGTTAAATATCTAATGAGATAGGTAGGTACCAAAATAATGAAGTAGTACCTATCTCAAGCATTTTGAATCGTGTTCCAAGTTCCAACTATGTCAATAATTAAAATGTATCCATAAATTATTTCAAGTAAACGCATAATTAAATTACAGCTTCAAAGAACAAATCCAACCGGCGAAGGGGCAGCCCTGTGCAAATCTTCAAACAAAAGTTAATATTACTACCTATTGTACGTTTTCACTGATGATTTTATTAAAGCTCTTTTGTTCTGACTAGGGTTGTCAGCTTTTGTTTGATCAGGACACGTTCTATTTTTGGAGTGTTAATTATTTTTTAAGCTGTTGGCTCCATCTGGGTACCTGAAAAATGGGTTATACGAGTATTATCATATTTCTACACCCATCGCGTGTTATTGTTAACAAATGGTTACGCTTTACAGTAATAAATTGTTATATTTAGTTTTTTTTTTCTTTCATGCCAAACACTATTGATTTCTTTTAAAAATAAGTAAATTAACTCTATTACTGGCCAGTGTATATTTAGCGGGTTAATTCAAACGAGGAACAGATAAAAACAAAACAATAGTGGTGGGACAAAAAACCGGAACTTTCCAATTAATATCGGTCTCGTCTCTGGATTGTGGTGGCAATAATCGAAAACAAATGGTTTCGGTTCAGTGGTTCATACGGCAGATATGGACCTAACCTGGTGATTCATAGTTAGAGGGAGGTAGTAGTTATTTCTGTGACATGTGGAGCGGAACTGTGACCCCCTTATAGGGGTGATAAATAAAAGGCATGCTTGATTTGACATCTCCAAATTGAACAGTGTTCTATATAATACAGAAGCCTTGTAAAAATAAAAATAAAAAACATTTTTCTCTATCAGCTGAATTTATTATATAAGCTGTACTCAATTGGCTACACCTCCACAAAATTTCATTGTAGGACTTTTTTTTTTTAATGATTACTTGCAATGTGTGTTTATCACATGACTAGTATTCCCTTTAGCCCCTCCAACTAAGCTAATGCTTGTGCTAGGAGTCGGCTCACGTCAATAGTTTAATGGCCTGGATGGGGATCGAACCCGGAACCTCTCAGCTACGAGGACGGCCCATCTAACCACTAGGCTATTGACGCTTCGAAAACATGACACAAACACTTGAAAACATGTCAGACATAAGTACGTTAAGGTAAACTTTAAGCCTACTTTAAATTCCATACGAAACTCCATCGCCGTAAAAAGATACCACAATTTTTATCCGTCCTCGTCTGTGAACGAATGGTTTGTAATATTTTAACAGTTTGCAGCCTCCGCGAGGCCGGCATCTTGTGTCCACGTCCCAAACTCGCTCACTTATTTAAACGCCAGTTATTTTGACTACCTGATGTGTTCCTGTTTACTGCTGCTGATGAAGTGTTAGACGAAAAGTTAGTGGAAAAAAATGTTTTAACAACCAACAATTTGTTAACAGTAACAATACCGTCTTTGAGGCGAGGTTTTTTTTAAACTTTGAATTGAATTTAGAATTGATTATTGCAAGAGCATATAGATAATGGTGCTTGCTTGCTTACGGTGAAGGAACACTTCGTGAGGAAACCTGCATGTCTTAGAAAATTAACAAATTTTCGAAAGACATGTGAAATCCGCCAACCCGCACTAGGCCAGCGTGGTGGATTACGGCCTAATCCCCCTCGTAAAGGGGAGGCTCGTGCCCATGTGTGGGACGTCAAAAGGGCTAATAGTTTTATTATTATTGCAAGATATTCTTAAGATCATGATGTTATCAAATCTTAAGATTCATGGGTACATGTCTGTCTAGTAATGTGACTAGGCAGAAATTCGCAATAGCTGCCAACATCGCGGATCCAGACTGATTTATAGGTATTAATGTCTGTGCGTCAGAAGAGAGTTCTGTATATTTTACATAAGGATAAGTAGTGTATAATATTCAGAACCTTTACTTACGCAAATACTGTTTTATTAATTTCATTTGAGTACTTACCTACCTATGTCTATTTTTTTATTGAAAAAATAGATAGGTTTTTTTTCAATATTCCGGATAAAGTCATTGAATAGTATTAAGCTTCACAAATAAATAAATGTATACCTTTAAAGTATATTTATAATTAAGTACCTAGTCTAGAACTAAAAAATTGGTAGACCGAATAATCCCCGCCAATAATTCCCGCGCCATTGCCGACCATAAAGTTTAAAAGCCACAACTTGAAACTTTTTGCCTTAAAATTTTGAACGTGGTCCCCTCAAAGTTTGATAATTAACATGTTGGAGGGCTCTGATATCTCCCATTGTTTGCTTTTTACTGCTTCCCGGAGTTTTCCGTATAAGTAGCGATATGGTGGAAGTTTTGGTTACCTAAAACCACTGAAATTCTTAATTACTTTACATGTAAATATAATTTTATACATAAGGAAACAAACACAATTTTAAATAAAGAAGAACAATCTTGCGAGCTCGTTCTAAAACTTTCACTCGCCTTTAGTCGCGCTATTCGATAACAGATGGCGCTACAAGCCTTTTAGTGTCACGATTACCAAAATTTATCCGTCAGATAAGATCAATACAAGTTCAATATCCTATAATAATAGTTGTAAGACGTATATAAACATCGTTATAAAAGAGTCCCCGTTGTTAGCTCGTTATTTACTTCCTTCCTGCCTTTTATTTACGAATGATTGGGGAGCAAATAATCCAAATAGGCTTAATCATAGAAAATATTACGATCATAGATAATGTTACAATTTGCTTACATGTATATTTTTTATGAGAAATCCTTTTCGTGTAGCACTTTAACCCGAGGTAAGTATTTCGGTCTGTTATTTCGTTTTTACATGTAAGTATTTAATTATTTTATTTATAGTATGGGGTATGGTATTGTACATTTACTACCAAATCTACCTTATTGATGTGATTTTATTTTATTAAGCGAACATTCTTCTTTTAAAAATATTTTCTTTATAAACATATGTAGCATTAAACTCTGTGATCATTAATGTATCCTAATATTGTAGGTATCAGTAATATAATTAGATTATTCATATAATTTCAAACAGTTTTATTGTACTAAACAAAAGAAGTAACTTAAACGAACTCAAAACTAATTTTATTATTGCAAAAATAAAGTTTATTTTACAGTCCAGACACCGCAAATTGCATTTTCAAACAAGATTTTAATAAAAGTAAATTACTACGCAGCTAATATTCATTAAAACTTTCGAGTGTTCTCTACTCATCAAAATACTTGAAACTCGTTATGAGGATACTGGGAAAACGTTATTTTACTTGACACTCATTGTTTCAAGTATTTCTGACGAATTTTATAATCATATATTTTTAAAATGGACTTTATTATTTCTTTCATCCCCGGGTACAACGACACGACATTTTTAAAATATTTTTTTTTTCATTAGAGACCGGCCCCGGCTTCGCACGGGTATTTTTTATCAGTGTTTCTCTACTATGTTATGCATGTACTATACATAAAAACCTTCCTCTTGAATCAATCTATCTATTAAAAAAAACCGCATCAAAATCCGTTACGTAGTTTTAGAGATCTAAGCATACATAGGGACAGACAGACAGCGGGAAGCGACTTTGTTTTATACAATGTAATGATTTGTTCGTTGAATTGATTTTGTTTTAATATGGTTTTAAAAAAAAACAAAATAAAGATGAAATTATCACACTAGTATTCCCGTTAGTCCCTCCAGCTAAGCTAATGCTTGTGTTAGAAGTGGGCTCACGTTAATAGTTTAATGGTCAGGTAAATCGAACCCGGAACCTCTCAGCTACGAGGGCAGCCCCTCTAACCACTAGACTATTGACGCCTTCAACAGTTTCATTAATTACATATTTAATTTTTTCGTTTGTAAACTAATTATCGACGTACCTACTAAAACTTGCTTTATATTCTTTAAAAATATTCTGTTCAAGTTCCGTTGTTACAAATTATAAAAACTTGTGAAATAGAATCACAAAGATTTTGTTTTTGTTTTAAAACATCTGGGATCAAAGTTGGCTCAGTAAAGGGGATAACTTTGTAAACGCGGTGTTTAAACTATTCATAGATAGGAAGTCGTTTTTTGTAGGGTAAAGTGGGTATTGACGTTAAATAACTTCTAAAGTAACGGCTATGTTGGTTAGTTTATGAGTTACAGGGTTAAATGGTTATCGTGTGTTTAAATAGTTTGAGAAATTAAATTGGTAACTATGTTTTTAAGGGTTCCGTAGTCCCTACAAGGAACTCTTAGAAGATCATACAGTTCGTCCGTCTGTCCCAGTCTGTCACAGTACCATAACTTCTACAGTTTTTGTTGGAGGTTGACGAAATTTAGTTTATAAAAACGCTGAAAAAACTTGAGAGGTGTCAAGGGACACCCGGATGGAACGAAGTTGCAATATCCGGAACTTGTGCAGATACACTGTCAGGATTATTGTTATTATTTATTATGTACAAAAAACCTGTATACACTCAATAAAAATGAACCCTACATTGTGCGTGGCACTACACGCACTTGGCCAATTTTTTTTATGTTTAACCTCATAAGTTGGATGAAAATTACTGAAATAACATGTGACCTCTTTCATTCTTCGATAAAAACGTTTAAGTACCTATAGTCCGCTCGGTTCGCTGCACCGGGTGGTTGCGGGTTTGATTACCGTCGCGGCAAATTTCTGAAATGTCCTTTTCGTAATTTGTCCCGGTCTGGGTGTCACCGGGATCGCCCCCAGTCCATTGTAAGTACTATGCCCAAAGTCCAAGCGTTGCTTAGTTTGGGACCATACAGTTAGTGTGTTAGTCTGGCGAAATATAAATAGGATATATTTTGCCTAATTTTCAGAATACTATGTTTTCTATGTATATTCGTTGGTTTGCTAGAGGTTCGTCTAAAGTCTTCGCCATTATTTATTTATTTATTTATATACGTACACTAGCGGCCCGCCCCGGCTTCGCACGGGTACATTGCGGTTACATTATTCGAGTTTTAGTAAGGATCCCTAATATTTTTGAAAATATATTATAGCCTATGTCACCCGGGGATAGCGTTGCTTCCCAACAGTGAAAGAATTTTTCAAATCGGTTCAGTAGTTTCGGAGCCTATTCATTACAATCAAACAAACAAAGTTTTCCTCTTTATAATATTAGTATGATTAATGCGTGTGTCTAATAAATAACTTTTACATGTTTCCATGTCTTAGCAAAAGGAATAAAAGGTAAGTACTGAGAGTGTTTCACGAAGTTCGGTTGTCGTTAATATGATTCTCAAGTTTTGTATTTAATTAATATTAAAACTTATACTTTTGCTTATACGTCCGTCGGGTCAGCTATTGTAATATAAATATACGAAAATACCTTTTTTACTGTAGGTACATATCGACGCCCCCAAGCAATAACTCGGTAATGACCTATTATGGGGTTTATGCTGTTATATCAAATTTGGCATCTACGGACTAGAATACACCTTACCAATTTTTTTCAGATTTTTTCTAATGATATTTACAAAGATATCATGACACACAGGTTTATTGTTGGGAAGTTTAAAACAAAAATATTTCGGCAATAAAACTGTTAAAGGTCTGTACAAAATATATTTGTAGAATATAATTTGGTAAGCTGCGGTTACTGGGTTATTGGCGTAAATAATTTTCAAGGAGTTTTGGTAAACGTCAGAACGGGGTTTTTATTGAGCTTATTTAAATATTCGTATTCCGTAATATTATTTAATAATAATAATAATAATAAATTTATTTCCAAAACAATAGTTTACATGAAAAGTTCTTATAAACTAAGTAATGGGAAATGACAAAAGCATAATATTAAAAAGCAAAAAAGCATAATAAATTTACAACGTTATTTAAGTTTGATACAGGCTCATTAATTCAAATTCAAATTCTTTATTTCAGACCTGAGTCCATAGTATTAGCATACAAGATAAATTAATTAATAATGTTAGTAAAAAGGCTACCTATCTTACAAATGGTATGGGTCGTTACCCAGTAACGCAGCAGAGGGGCGTCCCACCGATCTGAGAACACGCTCAGGAGACTATTAGTGGCGGTGCGCAGGCGGCCTGCCATAGATGCTCTTTCTTATTATGGCGTAGAAATCGTCAGTGTGCGCCTCCGCAAACTTACCGGATGCACTACAACGCCACGACAGCCCCAACAGTATTCTGAACGCGTTATTATATTGGACACGAAGGTCGCTGTATGTCCTTTGAGTAAAACGGGTCCAAAGACTGCACGTGTAGAAAGATTGACAGAAGACTTTAAGAAGAGTGACTTTTACCCGATTCGTACAACGTGCAAATCTTCGAACCAGCATGTTACATCGAACAGCCAGCGACCTGCGCTCCCTCTCTATATCCAAATTATCCTTGAGATCATCAGTGACCCAGTGACCCAAGTACTTCAATTTAGTCACCCATGCTAAAGGAGTGCCACCGAGCGAGACACCGGGGATATCAGAATAACTTATGGCACTCGCTTTAAACATAATGAGTTCACTCTTTTTAACATTGTACTTGAGCCCATGGGCCACTGCATAGGATTCACAAATATCTACAAGTGTTCTCAAAGCGCCAATCGATGGGCTCAGCAGCACCATATCATCGGCATAACTAATATTATTCAAACAAACGCCATCAATATGGCCTCCAATTTTGGTGCAGCTAAGCTCACTGATCAGCCGGTTCATGTATAAATTAAACAGGCGGGGTGAACTAAATCCCCCCTGCCTCACCCCGCAATCCAGCCTATACACATCCGATTGAGCTTGCACCCATCTGACATGTTCCTCTGGTTGTAGTACCAGAAGCGAAACAGGGATGTAATTTCCTTCGGTAGTATTCTATCACTCCGCACTTTATCCCATAGTTTATCATAGGACACCAGGTCGAACGCCTTTGACAGGTCCAAAAAGCAAGCACATACAGGTGTTTTTCGGGAGGTATAATATTGAATAGTTAGCTTGAAGCGCAGAATCGCACTTTCCGTGGATAGCCCGGGATTGAAGCCAAATTGCGCGTCATGCAGTTCGATGTGTTTCGCCAACTGTTGATCAAGCAAACTATCCAAGACCTTCGCGAGTATTGTGGCTAACGAAATAGGCCTGTAATTGGACACGTCAGAGGCGTCCCCAGTCCTGTCCTTAATTATTGGTACAACCGTGGTACTACCACTGTATGCTTATGGTCCTGCGGCAAATAGCGGTGATTGAGACACAAATTAAAAAGTAACGCAAGGACCCTATACAAATGTGGCCCTGCGTGCTTCAGGTGCTCGACGCTAAGGCCATCGTGGCCTGGCGACATACCTTTTATCATTTTTTTATTAGTGTTGAAATCTGTTTAGCTGTAATCATTACGGCAAGCTCACCAGAACCCGAAGATTCCCCTTCATCGAACTCCCGCTGCCCCGTTAGCAAGGAAGACTGAACTTTAAAATGTCTTTGAAAGAGGTTGGCAATATCTTTTGGTTCACTCAGACCCGACACACTCGCAGGGAGACTTTTGGCTGCGCTAGTTGTCAAACAATGATCTAGCCAGCGTCGCGAGCAGCTAGCCTGACAAACAATCGTATGTGTGTCCTTCGGCAGAAGCTCATAGTCGGTGCAAAACCAAGTCTGCTCATTACAAACAGAAATAAGTTCACTAAAAAACTGTGAGCCAGGATTGGCATTAAAATCCCCCAGTATAATTACACACTCAATATTATAACTCTTATAGCAAACTAATCGATCACTTAAACACTTCACTGCTGACACAGATGTAAACACAGAAAAGTAAGAAGAGAAAATATTTCTGATGAAGAATTAGATTAAATTTTATGTAATTGTTGACTTTGTTTGATTTATTTGATTATTAATAATTGTCCACATATCATGGTGCAATAAATATACTTCAAATTTAAAGAAATTAGTGTATTTTTTCGTTTAAACCCTTCTTATTTCATTTTTAAATACTTCGATAAAAATCTGTATTTACTGTTACCTATAACAATGGTTTTCAAAATTAAGTCGTAATAACAATGTAATATATCAATACCGTATGTAAAATTCTTGAATATTACCGCAATAACTCTGTAAAAGACGTTATGCATCATTCCTACGATAAAAAATAACACTTTAGAAGTCCATAACAAAATGTTACGAAATATTTTATTTGATAAATTTACTGCAATAATCTCGTAAGTACTAAAACTGTTATATTTAATGTATAGAATGTAATGTATTATTTATTTTGCTTAATTACAGGGTAATTAATAAAAGGAATTTCTTAGTAATGTTACAGTCATATTTGACTAAAAATTAGGTTTAATTTGATACATAAATGACTTTAATAGTCCCACTCGTTGAAGAAATATTCGAAAAAATCAGTAAAACATTTTTCCTGTAAAATTTGGATTTTTCGATTACCGAGTTATTGCTTGGGGGCATCGATATATAAATAAAAAATCGTAAAACGCACAGGAAAACACAGAAAATTCACTATAAGTACATGATGCAATAAAGTTTTTATGAGCCCCACGTACAGAAATGCCGTTTTACTATCGCGTTGAAGAGTTAAGCCGATTGTTAATTTTAACCGCTGAAGCCATAACTTTGGTTAAACCAGAAATTAGTGCAACGAGGGATTTATGTACGAGTATATGGAGCAATGTTTACGAGTTTTTAAATAGATGTTAAGTTTATTTTATGGTCGGGAAAAATGATCGTTGGGATAGATTAGAATATAGTTCAGAAAATATTAAATCTATTTCTTACATTTCGCTTCGTTTTCCGCGGCAACGAAGTGATCTTATTGGTCGAAGCAGGCGAGCCCGCTTCATAGCACACGGCTATGTGGCCGTTCACCATTAAGAAATGAGAATGTACACCTTCTTTTATTTATTGAAAAGAGTAACTTTTTAGTAGTTTTATTTAATTTAATAACATTTTAAACTTATTTCTGGATTTTCAAGTCAATCAGACAAGTTACTTTAATTAAAAGCTAACTAAGGCCCGTATTATTAAAACGTCCTCAAATCTGAGAGCGACCTTGGACCGACCGAGCGATCTTATGTCATAACAGTACAAAAGCATTATGTTAAAAGCGTACTTACTCAAGATCGCGCTCAGACGCCTAAAATGTAGACATAAGTACTTACTAAATAATCCTAGATACACTTTTAATTAAATTTACATAATTATGATATTTAAAATAGAATTTATAATTTTGCGAAACCCATTTTTTTGTTGCACAATTTTTAAATTGGTAGCTATCGCGTGTCGTGATTGCTTTAACGAACGCTTTTCGCTTAAACTCTGAATATAAATATTGGTATTAAGTATAATATTTTTATTTTTATTTTACGCATAAAAAGATTACAATGAGCGCTTTCATTATATATTGCTTATTGCACTGTATTTTAGAATAAACGATATAATCATATTAATAATAATAACAATTTATTATTTATTATCATATTACTAACTATTAATTCTCATAATTATTTTTATCTAGGATTGGATATTGTTTATGCTCTATATATTCTTGTTTACTATTCAAAATTCTCCATGAATAAATCAAGCCATATACTTTCTACAATTTAGAATGTAGCCTTTTGATTGGAAAAAGTAAGTACTTAAACTATTTTGAGTACTGTTTTGTTTAATTTCCGTCCAAAACCGGTAATTCTTTCGTCACATACATAAATTTCCCAGTGGTACGTAACTTTTCTGACGAAAACCGTATATTTCACGCTTTGTTTACGTGAACGCACCGCCGCCGCATGCTAACACATGGTGTTGTTTTGACGTTGTTTTAAACGCACGTTTTTATTGGTTTTCGGACAAGCGCGTTACTTTCGTGCGTTACTCTGAAACCGTGACGAAAGTAATTTTTTTACGTGTATTAAAGCTTATTGTTTGTTGGTGAAAAGTTATAAGTTTACCGCCGACAACGAGAAGCGATACAAAATGAAGAGGTTTTAAATTTTTACGTTTCATCTTGCACTATTAATTTTTAATGAACATTAGGATTTCCGACACAGAATGGACCACGATCATAATAATGGCCGCCCGAATGTTGGCGAGCCCAGCAGTGACTAACTTCAACTATCAATTATCTTTTAACATGACTTATCGCTTCTGGTTAGCTGTGGGTATAAAATGTATTTTTACCGTTAACCATTTTAAATTATGGCAATATTTTTTTCTGTATCAAGGTTTAAGGTTTAATTTCATAATATAATTATAATTGTATCATGTATTGTATAGTATTACTAGCTGTCCCCTGCGCGCGTTGATACTCGCCGTTTTGGGCTCATGCACAACACTTTTCTGAAGATCATGACATGGTCAAATGCATCGTTTACGATTCGATAAAGGACATACAGACAAACAATCATTTTTATATATATAGATAACCTTCAAAACAACTTCATAATTACAAAACTCAGCAAAATAATAACCGGATTACGAAACTGTGTTACAAAAACATAATTAATTATGAAAGCTGTTAGTAAAACACTCCAGACTTTATTAAGACCAGGCGCAGACCGAGCGCTCTGATGTAATCTTAAAATCTTATGTTATTTAGGCCAGACGAAACTCCAAATACTTTTCTATTTAGGACATGTTACTTTAAATATAGTTGGAACAAAAACGTTTGGTATTCTGACATTGCGTTCCTGTCAAGTTTTATAAATAGTGGCACATGGCAGGATCACATTGGGCCTGACTCAATGGAAAGAGGCCATTAAGGTGAAGGCGCCTGTCTAGCCCGCGAAGTTCAAATTTTTTGAGTTCTTTTAGAAATTTTTCAAAATGCACTGCACACGGTCTTTTTCGCGAATTACAAAATTTGTCTTTTATTATTGTCAGATTTTGAAAAATTTCTAAAAGAACTCAAACAATTTGAACTTCGCGGGCTAGATGGGCGCTTTAGCCTTAACAAAAAAAAATAGTGACTCACAATTTAAGTGACTTTTTGGCCTCCATTTTGGATTTCAAAACTGGACGATCACGTATTCATTTTTGTGTTTGTTGATGCTGTTTGTTATTATTTTTGGTATACTATTGCCTAAATACCTATTAATACTAGGGTGTGTCATATTTTAATAGAAAGAAGATCTCCATTTCTAGATTACCTAAGGCATTATGACAACTCAGTTTTGATTGCACCTCTAGGTTTTTCGAAATCTATGTGCGAATCATGATTATCAATTGCTAACGGTGAAGGAAAACATTGTGAGGAAACCTGCATGTCTTAGAAAATCTAACCAATTTTCGAAAGACATGTGAAATACGCCAACCTGCACTGGGCAAGCGTGGTGGATTACGGCCTGAATCCCACTCGTATTGGGGGGAGACCTATCATTGTTACCTATTTGATAAACGCAATCTGTCAATACAGCCACTATTTCGTATCTCGAGTTTCGTATTCGACATTTTTTTCGCATAAACAAAGGGAAACGGAAGACGCATAACTCCATTTTGTTCATTTGACGTGCCTTTGATGTATGGCATTCGGGAAAAAATTGTTTTCTGTCTATGGACCGGAATTCTCTTTGCGACGTCATAATGGTGAAGTATTACTTTATTATTGAAAACGAAATTAGGATGTTTGTAACGTGTTCCGTCATTTGCAATTATCGAATAAATATAAGAGTCAAACACACGGACAATTACATTTTTAAGTATCGTAATGACTATCTTTCTTTTGCACAATTTATTTTGCAGTATCTTTTTGAATATTAAAGATAACACCTACCTACCTATATACAAGATAAGTATAATATGTATTGTATCGATACATAATATACTCTAGAATCGAGTCTATAGCAAATTAGTTATTAGTTACTTATAATTTATGCTCATTAAAGGTTCGTTTAGGTATTCAGGCGTTTCCGTTAAATTATTATTATTTCAACATTAACATACCTACTACGAACATTCCAAAGCCCGTTTGTACATAAATTGGAATAATAGTGTTCTCACTTAATTCCTGTTATTTCGGCGTATGAGTTGGTACTTAAGCATTGACTTGGAGCTCTGTAATGTCTATTCACAACACTGTTGAGGTATTTTCATATTACAATTTAATTATTACGAAAACAATGAGAGGATTTGGTTTCAAACTTGAATAGTACCGCTACTCGATAATAGATGGCGCCACAAGTGCCGGCCATTTGTTAGTGGCCGGTTCATGGTACAGCAACTTGACAAAAACTAAATGTATTGCGTTCCCTTTCGTGGTCATATTGTGTGAGAACAACAATGTGTGTGACAACAGTGTGTGAGAACAACAGAATTAGCATTACATATTTTATATCATTATTGCTTAAATCGCGAAAATAAAAAGATAGGTAGACTTAAAGAATGTCAGGCTTATTTGGAGGTTGTTAAATTACAAACAGGCCTGAAATAGGTTTTCTAATTTAAGTGGTAAATTCATTGTAATTCGCTTCTGAGAAAGAAATGGACGAAGATTAAACAAAGCTTTTATTAATAGGTATAACAGGCAAATTAATTGAATTATTATTGTCTAAGTTTTCCTCAGTGAAAACGTTCCAAAAACAACGAAATGTATTACAGAAATCTTTGCAAAACAAATTGTTAGTTGAACTGGATTTTAGTGATGCGATCATACATTTCTAAATCGATAATCGACTAAAGTCGACTGAGCACCGCTCGATAGGTATATTCCATATTTTGTATATTACAACATTCTACGTAAACATTTACATAATTTAATATAAGATACGTAATACCACAGTTCTTAAATGAACGTATGAATATGAGATTCTTTCATTTCTGTAATAAAGTATTATCTTGTGGAAATAACTAGACCGTTCATTTGACATATAAAGGGCCGCTTTATCAAATAAATGAACTCATTTAGGAACCACGAGGAAAAGCGATAGCATGAGGCAAAGAAAATGAAAGATGGTGTGTTCAAAGGTTTTAGATGGGCGAGAACTGTAGTAGGAAGACGTTTTAGCAATTAAAGGATAGATGTGTAAATTCGAAAATTAAATGAATCGTATCTTAACTGGTTGGTGATGAATTACACAATAAATTTAACAGTATACAGTCAAAACAATGTAATGTAAGTAACTCATATTTAGATTTGTTAAAAGGTGAAAAAATGTTTTTAAATAAATATTTTATCTTGTTATTTTTATCAATTTTAGCTGTGCTATAGCGGGCGAACCCGCTTCGACTAGTAAGATGGCTTCATTTCCTCAGCTTCACTCTCCGTAGCTCAAGTTGAGAGGAAATGAAGCGATCTTATTGGTCGAAGCGAGCGGGTCCGCTTCATAGGGCGACCAAGTGGACGGTCACCCTTACCGTCAGTATACTAGCAAAACCTTTGCGTACATCGATATTAGTTTTTTTTTTAGATTTGTGCAAATTTTAGTTGCGACTTTTAGTTTTAGTTTAGTTACGTGTAAGTCCTGTTTACACCGATATTAGTTAACTATATTCTTTGACAGCTTCAAACAGAGTACAACATTGTCAATTGGTGTAATTGTTATATTTTTGCAAACGAGGCATAGATTTGTAACTCCAAGTGCCTTCAACCATGATGCTTATTGCGTAGGGCTTTTTTAATATCGCCAGGCTGACACACCAACTGTATGGTCCGAAACTAAGCAGCGCTTGTACTATGGGTACCGTATAATAGACTGGGGGCGATCCTAGTGACACCCAGACCAGGGTAAATTACGAAAAGTCCATTTCCGAAATTTGTCCCAGCGGGAATCGAACCCGCAACCACCATGTGTAGTGAGCGGTCGCTTATAAAATGCATTTTCATCAAACGTACGGTTTGAACTTGAGCAACTGAAGTACATCCCGGTACCGTCCGCCTTATGTAACCCGAGCCGGTACAAAATACATTCGAAATGAAACTAAAAAGGTTTAAAGGAACTGAAATCGTGGTCCGCAGTCACGTCTCCTTAATTCACTCCGCCACGGTTTGTCGGGGCCACTTTCTTTATAAAAAATAACTTTAAAATGTAATCCTTCATTTTGATTTTAAAGTATTGAAGATGAAAGGCCTCGTGTTGAAATTGAATACCGGCCTTACTGTTACTAAAGGCCTTATCAACAAATCTATCTCAAGTCTGAGTGGTTTACGCGTTTGACATGTCATTTTGTACTGGTATGACGTTAGGATGACATTTCCAAGATCGCTCTCAGATTTGAGATCGATCTATTAATACGGGACTAAGATACCAAGAGCATGAACTTTATCTGGTTTAACACACATAAGGCCAATTACTGATTAATTTGTTATCATCTAGACAAGTTCTAGTACTCATTCATGTAAGACATGCATTAGAAGATGGCTAGTAAGATCTATCATATCTGCTATACCTATCTTACCCACTGCAAAAGCTTTATCCTATCCTCTATTTTATCCTTAGGGAAGAAGGGCATATATAACTCTATAATTAGGTACTGTTTTAAAAAGAATTTCGAAACTACTGTCACCGGTTTCTTGACAATTTTTTGGAAGAAGCAAAATTTTAGACAAATTGTTCTGTAACTAGTAGCAGCAAAACGCTGAAAGGTCATGTACAAAGCTCATCTTTTTGATCCATTTACCAAGTCATCTGAGGTTAAATTGATCGTAGTCATTTCTGGTACAAAAATGTCTCGTCCCAAACGAACTCTTCGAAATTTTGTCCACGCCTCCGCCGTTCCAGTAATGTTATTATAACCATTTGTCATCAAAATTGGAGTGGACTTATCAATTTAGAACGAACAATTTGGCACATTTAAGCCTTTTTATAGGTCAGAGCTCACTTTCTATTAATATTTTGTTGATATCGGTATGTTATTTATATATTTAAAACATCTAATTTCCTACTTAATGTATTTCTTGAAGACATTTATGATGAATTGTACCTAAAAATTATATCGCGTTTATTAACTTTAAGTTCCCGACGTTTCGGTTGCTTTACAGCAGCCATGGTCACGGGGGGGCCATGGCCACTGAGACACTGTGAGCACTTTCTGCGTGGATCGGACCGCAAACAACAACTAAATATGAGGGTACCCAGTTACTAACTATGACATCAGGATGTCTAACACCTCAGTCCCCCCGTGACCATGGCTGCTGTAAAGCAACCGAAACGTCGGGAACTTAAAGTTAATAAACGCGATAAAATCCGAAAAATAGTTTTATTTCAATGTGTAGTATTCGCTAAAAATTATATTTCATACAAAACATTCATAACTATGTTAAGTGTCGCAAAATTTAGAATACGCCGATTTCGCTTCTAGAATATTAATGAATTCCATAACTTATAACATGTTAGATAGTCGGTCCTGGCTAACTAAACCCAATACAATCACGTTAATTTCAATAACTTTATAGGTTAACAGGATTTAGATGGGAGTGGATATTGTTTCTCGTGATTAAAACTACCCTCTGGGTTCCTGTCCGGTTCAGGTAAATCCCATTAGATTATCTTCTTTCGATAATGGAATATGAAATGTTAAGGACATACTTGTCTTTTTTGGAATAGCTATACCTATAATTTATAGGTCATGTTAAATATTTCACGAATGTTTTTGTTTATTCAACTCAATTCAGCTTTCACATCTTTGTCAAGATTTTGAAGAATACATGTTTTGCTTTACTTTCTTTATTCATATTTATATTCTGCATCGTTGATTTTTAGTCTATCTTATCTTTACAGTCCGGTGATTTAGAAACCATACCTTTTATATTCTTAACGTTAGAATGTTTTATTATGTTGATCCTATTTTAATTTTCCCTCGTGTGGTCCGGGTAATAGCGGTGCGTTTAATGAACTGCTCACTAATTGACACAGACGACTAACCTCGGGACGTAACGTCACGTTAACTGAATTTGTGACCGCCACACAACCATTCACTGTTGGGAATTTATAACTGTTTAATTTATCTCCTCTGGTTACATGCGGGCGCGTCTCCATCGTCTTTGTATTTTATTCGACTTTTTAGTTTTATTTTTGAATAGTAAATTTTAGTTGCCCAAACTAATTTACGATAACTATGAAGACGTTTAGTCGATTATGTTAATTAATACTGTTATCGTTATTTTCGTGATTTATAACGTCAACGGGTTACTGTGCTACATTTATTTATTACGGCAATTTATCAGAGCCGCTGTCACAATTACTCAGAATGCGCAAGATAAATCCAATAAATCTTAACGATAACGTAACCGACACAACGAACTATGATAGGTACTCACCTAAAACTACCAATATGAAACACAAACTAATGTACAAGATCATCAGGAATCTTTGGTAACTAATAAACTAATTATATCACACGATAGAACGGCAATCATCTACGCGACTGCCGATTTTTTATATCACAGTACACATCACTAGCTACACAGTACCGGCCGCACTGCGATCCCATCAGAGCAACACTATATTACAAACACACATTTTTTGTAAACCCAAGTGCACTGAGCGCTACAACTTTTTTCCTTTGGCCCGAACTTAAAGTTTCCGTCATCGTAATTTATCAACTCCCGTTTTGTGTTTAACACTTGCCATCACTATTAAAAATCATCGATTCGAACTTGCAAACGTTTTTATACACTTGTAATTGTTTTAATGTTTATTGTACGATATTATTTTTCCGTGCGAGCGACAGAGGTCCGTCGTGTTCAGCGGTCTGGACGCAACTGAGTGAAGTTCGCCGGGATTGGTGAAGAATGCGCCGCGCATGGTTGCCACACCGTACACGCTTCGCTCGACACCGGCCGAATCGGAGAGGCGTGCTCGAGCTCCTAATTTACAATAATCTTGGGTGTTTTGAAAGCGCACGGTTAATATAACCAGACGCTGGCTCGTGCATTGTCAGTGGCGTCGGCCCCGATCTTGGCCGCATGTTGTTGTCCGGATTCTTCATACGCTTTTGGAATACATTCTCCCTCTCTGTCCCACGAGCTTTCGAATGAAAAACAGGTAAACGCTCGGGGCTGACAACGGTGTGCAATGGCCATTACGAAACACCCAATTTTATGTATCATCAGGGTGTTACCAAATTTAACGCATCGGTTTTAATATGCATGCAAATTGATCGACGGCTGGCGTTCTTTTTTTTAATTTATGTTTTTTAACGGAATCGAATGACAGATAATCGCCTTAAAGTAATCGATTTGGCATTTCGGAATCGGTAAGTGTTAATTTACCGATTCATTCCAACGACTTTTTTTTGTATCACCTTCTTGTTGTCGGAAACCAGTTTGATTTCGCGCATGGTTCCAGCAGTCTACACAAAACTTAACGATATATATAACATCATTTGTAATCAAAACAAATTTAATAGTAAGTAATTAAAATGACGTAGTGCTGCTTTAAATAAAAGTTACAAACCACTCACTCACTTATCGCGAAGAGGTTTCAAGTTGCATGCTAAGAACATACTTGTGATTACATTGGTTTCTTTAAATAGAAGTGTGGCCTGATAAATCATCTTTTGAATCTTGTATTAATTACCTTAGAGGTAGATACTGTACCAAAAACCACCATAATATTAACTAGTTTTAAAAACCTCTACATTATTATCATTGTAGCAGCCATTGATAACATCTATCTTGTCGACTGTAAGCCAATATTATCGAAAACATCAAAAAACCAACCCCTAAGGGTGAAACAAAACACAAAACGTACCCCAAAATGTTCCTTAACCATCTTTCTGACCGCTTTTTTGGAAACAAAAAACCTGAAAAACCCTTGCGCTAATTTACACAATAAGATATTCTATGCTTTATAGTTAGAGTTGAAATTACAGTGTTCGCTTATACAGTATGCGAGTATAGTTTTAATCAACAAGAAACTTTATCAGCCAAAGTTAGAATTGAAATTTGGGTGTTCATGTTAGTAATTGAATGTTATCGGTTTTTGGTTTCAAAATCATTAGAAACAAGCAATTGATAGATTCGACAGACGTTTGAAATATATGAAATGGCTTGACTAACAAATCTTTTTGTGACAGTAACCTATATCTTAAAGTTATTTTTAGCATTGCGGAGTGAGCAGAACCATGTTAAATGCTAATTCTTATCGTATTTATCATGCTTTAACTTAATAAATACATTTTATAACCATGAAGGATGTCTCCCATCGTCATCGTTCATCACTGCTGTCCAGATCTAATAGATATAATAATGCTTCAGCACAAGATACCAAGTCTATCAAAAATGTGGAACCTTCTAATATTATATTGTTAATTTATTCTGTATCAAAATGACTAGCTATTTGAAACACAGGCACGGAATGGATAATATTCTTCCAACTCCTCCTATTCTTTCTTTTGCTTAAGTTCATGCGGGTTCCAAGAAAATTAAGCTGTTCCCGGGACACGTCGAGGTTCAAACTTCGGCATCATCGTTGGTCACCTTTATTGATCCTGGCTTACAGGAGTAACAGTGGTGGGAGAGTGTGGCGGGCAAAGTCCAACTTAAAAAAGACTTATATCAAGCTTTGTTGAAAGCCTGCGACACTAAAGTTGGTCAATACCTCATACGAATGAACGAACGAACGATCTCAAGTAAGTCCTCCCATGTCTATATTAACTACGCTTAACTCTGCTTAGTTCATGATTTTACTACGATAAAGGATCATTGGCCGCAACTAACTTTTGGAAACTCAATCCTAAAGCAAAACCTAATACATCAATATCGAATTAATTTCGTTTATCAGCGACATTTTCAAGAACATCAATCAGGCCTAAGTATATAAGTTTATTTTAAGTATTTTGAGTTGAATTCTAAGTTGTAGATAAGTAGGCGGGTGGTGTGGAATTGTAGGCATGGGCGTAGATGCGAAGCTTTGAAGATTTGCTTTTAGATTGGAATTTGAATATACGATTATGAATATCATACTGTACTTAATTGAGGTGAGGCTCAGACACCCATATCTATACAAAAGTGATCAGTTATTAAGTAATTTCTTTATAATATCCTAGTTAAGTCTTAACCACTGAATGGAACTCTTAATAAATCATTATCTATAGAAATAATGCAACTGACACAAAGTGCCGACGTTGGCGATTATTATTGGCTAAGAATTCTTAACTATAGAATCGAATTAGTGACTTAAGTAATAGCTTTGATATTGTTTTCTTATATTTACGCGAATACTACACATTGAAATAAAACTATTTTACGGATTTTATAGCGTTTATTTAGTTTGTTATGTTCCCGACGTCTCGGCCGCTTTACAGCCACTATGGTCACGGGGGACTGAGGTGTTAGACGTCCTGATGTCATAGTTAATAACTGGGTACTCTCATATTTAGTTGTTGTTTGCGGTCCGATCCATGTTGTTTGCAGCACTTTCTGCGTCGGGAACATAACAAACTAAATAAACGCTATAAAATCCGTAAAATAGTTTTATTTCAATAATAACTTTGACTTATGAATAAGTAACGCCTTCTTATATATACTAACAGGTATACGGTCTTAAGCAAAATCAATACTAAGGGCTTATTATGCGTGGAGCAACTTAATAGTTTAGACTCACTGTAAACTTTAAGTCTCCCGCTTTCTGTCAAAACTTTATTTATTTTCTCTAACGAAGTGTTGATATCCACATTGCTGAAACTTAACATAAAACTTGATAATACCTAGTGCTTGCGAATACTAGAATTTAGTCTGTCAACTGTTCATCTAGGATTCGTTCTTGATTATGCAAAGTTGCCATTGCTATTATAAGTACCCAGTGTCCAAGTCCTCAAGCCTATTAGATAATGTTGCTTTTACCAAGACCGTAAAATCGAGCTATATCAACGGCTCCACACACCAGACACCGTATAATCACACGAAAACAAATTTCTTCTAAAATTTCACGGTTTCATACGAAAGCACGGAACAGAAATAATACAATACATATCGGGTTTTTTTTTCACCACAAAAACGGGTCGACGAACGTTGGAGTGAGTCAAAAAATGACAATGGCAGGTAACAGGAGACTTGGGCCATCGGTTCTGTATAATTGAATGTGAGGCTGATAATTTTGGAGGTGAATAAAATTGGAATTCTCCACGGTTTTAAATTGCGGAATTTTCTTGCGAAGCGTTGAGTCAATTTATGCATGTTTAGATGGTCCCAAAACTAGTACAGTTAAGAAATATCGAAGAAAATAAAGAGAGATACAGCAAAAACCGATAAGTGGTTACAATATGAGGAAACACTTTTGTAAATGTGCAGTTTTCGTATGTATTTGTTTGACGAGTAGACCAAATGTGTACCTAAAGTGTTTCAAACAAGCGTTGGTATTGCAGTAGCCATCTTGGGGCCCTTGGCTTGCTCTCCTTACCTCTATATTGGAGTAGAGAGGTGCATAGAATTGCAATTGTTAACGCTCTGAATACCTTCGTGTTTTCTATATCAAATATCTACGGCATTGGCTCGATTATTGAAGGGTTTTATGCTCCAGTTTTAGAAACTTTCTAAAAATGCCAAATGTCATGGGCAACTGTAATAAACAATTGGAATTGATTACATTAATCCGCTTTTTGACGGTACTGCTTATATGTAGGTACACGCTTTTGACTCGCTAATTGATCCGCATTGACTTGTTGGCGTAGTGGTTCGAGTGACGCCGCTCGGCTCACTTCACCGAGTGGTTTCGGGTTCGATTCCCGCCGGGGCAAATTTCAAAAATATATTTTCTTACTATTCTCAAGTCTGGGTGTCACTGGGATTGGTTGGTGAGATTGGTGCATGTTACCCATTTCTAGATATGTGGTTCAAATCGGCTCCCTCTTTCCGACCTTGCCATAATTAGTATTTCTAGTGACACTGACAGAAATAAAGTGTCAGATCACGTTACCTCCGTCTAATCTAGCGGCATCTGCTGATCTGGAATTGTTTGCTGAACACTCATGGAAAATAAGTATGATAACAATGTCTGAACCGGAAAATATACCTACGTAATAATCCCTTCAGTTTCTCATAAATTATAAACCGGTATTCTGCTTTAATAATAGCGCATTATGAAGATTAATGTATTCCATGTTTATTAATATATTATTATTACAGTTGATAGTTACTGTTACACCTGTCAAAGAGGGGGGGGGTGTTGTTTATTATTAAAATGAGGAACAGAAACATACGGATGGCCGACGTTGCTGTTTTAATTCTGTTCATTCCCATATACAGCGTGTAAGGGGCATCGTAACGAAAACTGACACCACGGATTCAAGTCATGTTTGGGCCCCCAGAGTTGGAATTTTCCGGTTTTTTCATTGAAATTTCCAGAGCGTTGTGACTTATAATTTACATTGCAGTTTATGTCTAAAATAGTAATTATTGATTTATTTATGTAAAATAACTTAAGATAGATTTGTATAATTATTTCCCATCCTATAATCCCTGGTATCAGTTTTCGTTACGATGCCGCTAACACCCCATACATTGTATCCTACTAATATTATAAATGCGAAAGTTTGTGAGTGTGGATGTATGTATGTATGTATGTTTGTTACTCCTTCACGCAAAAACTACTGAACGGATTTCGATGAAATTTGGAACACAGATAGATTATAACCGGGATTAACATCTAGGATACTTTTTAACCCAATAATCCAATACTACGCGGATGAAGTCGCGGGGCACAGCTAGTTAATAATATTTGTTGATGTATTAGCTACAGGACAGGATCGTCCTGATTATCGTATGGATAATGTGTGATCATAACTTACTTATGTACAAAATTCCTCAAAAAAATTACAGATTTCTTGGCATTATAATAACACTAGCTGTGCCCCGCGACTTCATCCGCGTAGTATATTATTTTAACTTAGCAAACATTTCGGGATTATCGGGTTAAAAAGTATCCTATATGTTAATCCCGGTTATAATCTATCTGTATTCCAAATTTCATCCAAATCCGTTCAGTAGTTTTTGCGTGAAGGAGTAACAAACATACATACATACATACATCCACACTCGCAAACTTTCGCATTTATAATATTAGTAGGATTATCAAAATGCGTCGTGTAACCAAACACGAATCCGTATGTTTCCACAAAAATCAACCCTGACAATGACGCAATATTACGCGCGCCGCGTAAAATGTGTCCGCCTGAATGCAAATTTTTATCATTGGATTTGCATAATATTTCCGTCCTAATGAAGGTGTTTGCGTGGTCACCCTGGCACATCTGTCATGAAAAGGTTGGTGTTTTTGCGCGAAATTCCATAGGCCAATGAAGATGCTCATTTTGCCACACAACATAAAACCCTAGATATCATGTACTAGTGTTCATTTCAATATTACTTCTTACTTACTACTAATATTATAAATGCGAAAGTTTGTGAGTGTGGATGTATGTTTGTTACTCTTTCACGCAAAAACTACTGAACGGATTTGGTTGAAATTTGGAACACAGATAGTTTATAACCTGGGTTAACACATAGAATACTTTATTTAAGTCTACGCGGACGAAGTCGCGGGCAGAAACTGGTTTTATATATTTTTATATTTCAAAATGTAACATACCTATATGTTATTCTAGCCATATTATAGTTTAATTAGTAGAGCCAACCTGTAACCAATTGACTACAGCCCAAATACGGACTTTCTCGATGGGTAGTACCACCCGCACACAGAAGATCGACGTAAAGTAGCTGCCATAGCCGCGTTTCATACGATAAGTGAGAGAGCCGGAAGCTCAACCCCCCTTACCCTCCCCCTGTCCCACTTCCCATCAGGTCGACAACGTGCGAGCAATGCCTTTGGTCACAAGCCTACGGTAACTGCTTAGCATCAGCGAGTCGTACGCTTGTTTTCCGACTGTTGTTGTACGTACGTATTACATCTTAACTATCCCCAGCTGAGATTACAATGGTGTTATAACATGATAAATTGGTACTAAAGTTAAGTGTGTTTTTATAACTCGGACTCGGATTTGACCTACTTAACCAGACATTTTTTATAGTGTCCGCGATGTCCGCGACATTGTGCAGTTTTTATTAACTAGTTGTAAACATGAAGTTGTTACTGCTACTTACTTGCTGAAGTAGAGCCAGTTAATAAATCTGAGAGCGATCTTAAGTATTCTTTTGTCATGTAATTTTGTACTGGTTGGATACAAAAAAGGAACATTTCCAAGATCGCCCTCAGAAATCGATCTTGAGTCTGAAATTGAACTTGAGTATGCTTTTGACATGTAATGTTGTAATGCTATGACATCAGAATTACATTATCGAAGATCGCAAATAAATTGATCTCAAGACTAAGAGCGATGTTGGAAATGTCATTCCAAAGTCGTTCTTGTACAAAATGACAAGTCAAAAGCATCATCAAGATCGCTTTCAAACTTGAGATTGATTTATTAAAACGGCCCTAAGTCTCATTCATAGTTCATAGAGGCAAAATACTTACTCAAACTCACTCAAATGTGAGGAAATATATGGATGAATACTCAAATATTAGGTACTCGCACTGGTAAATCACGTTAAGTTATGAACCACGAATTTATAAATAGTCGCTCAAATAGCGGCAAGCCCGGCGTTGACCGACTTGAACTCGAAAATTATTACCATTTAATATCGCTTCTCGTTGGCCGATGGTATAGTAAAAAATATATTTTTCAAAGACTTTTTCGTAATTACGTAATTTGATATCTAAATAAAGCAAGTTCTTTGTCTGGCATCAAATTTATTTATATCTAACATTATACAAATAATCTCATTGTCTATGTACCAATTTAAAAGTGTAAATAATTATTACCACGGATTGTAATTGGATTATATTTCAAGAATGAAAGATGTTTAATTAGAATGGTAATGACGTCATTATAGTGGTGAGATCTCGCATTAGTCATGCGCATGAGTTATTTATCACAGGCATTTTGTGCAAAATCAAAAATGATTCTAAATACGTTTTTATATTACTAACTAGCTGTGCCCGCGACTTCGTCCGCGTGGAATTTAATTGACAAAGTTCATACAAACTTTCATCCCCTATTTTATCCCCTTGGGGGTAGAATTAATCAAAATCCTTTCTTGGCGGATGCCTACGTCATAACATCTACCTGCATGCTAAATTTTAGCCCGATCCGTCCAGTGGTTTGGGCTGTGCGTTGATAGATCACTATGTCAGTCAGTCAGTCAGTCACCTTTGAGTTATATATATATAGATGGGAGAAAACAATCATTTTAATATATCTAAACCTAGGTATCGTTTGCAATTGACGCAAAATTTACACAGAGTTCATCTGCCTTTCTTTAAAAATATGGCCCACACGTATTAATAGTTATTTCGCCAGTGTCAAGTAACAAATATTGTCACGGTTATTGGCAGAATTGTGCCAAATATCACAAATGCCATTAACAGAGAAGAAGAAGATTGGTGATAAAACCAAAACATCCTCACCCTTCACGGTAAACCCTAAATCGCGTCTGCAAATTGCGTGCAACAGCATCATGGTCGATTATACCCGCGCCGCGGCATCTGGCGGGTTGCACCTGCGCCCGCGCATAATAAATAAATAAAATAAAAATCGTTTATTATCAGGCGTCGACAGCCCATAGCGAGTTAATTTTACCAAAACTTAAATACTATGTTAGTAGAACACTAAGGCACACATGAGTACAAAAACAAAGCAAAAAAAAAAACAAAAACACAGCAATTAATTAGAGGACGATTTATCAAGTCCCATGTCTGACATGTAGCTTGATAAACCTATCCATTGTAGCCCTTCCATCCTTTCTGAAAATACCTTCAGAATGCTGTTGCTACTTCCCCTCACCCTGCGCATCACTGATGCCACTTTTTTGCGCATGATTGCGAAGTAATCATCGTATAGCCGTCGTTCTTAAGACTGTCGCATATCCGCGAACTATCAGATGAGCTTAGTGTGCGTTCTACAGACAGACCGCGGTAGCGTTTTATAAAAATGCAAGTGATTTTTCGTTCATCTATAAGTATAAGTATATAATAACTAAAATTGAAAATTTAGAAAACCGACGACGACTTTAGACTTTAGACTACAAAAGAGCTGATAATTTTCAAATAATAATTACGGAGCATATATAGATAGTTATAGACGTATAGTGCATATAATGTATGATAAGTGAAGACAGACTATATGTATGTGACTATGATATTTACTAAGTTACGGTCCTTTGAATATTTGTCACAAATTTCGTGTCACGGCCTTAAGAACTGTGTAAACTGCGTTGACGACTACCATTCAAAAAACAGTTTGTAAAAATGTTGCATTACACTTAAGACATGACAGATTTTTACAACATTTAATTTTATATGCGATAGGTACTCATCCAAATCCCGAGTATTATTTCGGACTTCTAAAACACCTTATACATTTGTTTGTCCAAAGTCAGGTTATAGTTACTAAGGGCCTGTTTTCTATAACACTTTTCCATGCTCATTATTATTTTTCATATGCCTACGTCCCAATTTATTTTCATATCCGATCTAGTACTTCAGTTGGTACGTAACAAAGACCAATTATCGACGAAAAAAATTGTAAGTATGTATATAGAAATAGCATCCCATTTAGGTTGCCTGACTACGAGACGTAGACTATACTTACATAACGTTTACCTACTTGTAATGGTACAACTAATATTTACTCCCGGTTCCACTCATATTATATAAATAATATAAATAAAAGTACATAATTCTTTTTTTCATTGATGTTAGCAATACAGGGTGTTTCAATAATTAAAATAAAATAAAATAAATAAATATCGCCAGACAAATACACCAACTGTATGGTCCCAAACTAAGCAAGGCTTGGTTACCGTATAATGGACTGGGGGCGAATCCAGTGACACCCAGACCAGGGCAAATTACGAAAAGACCATCTGTAATTATACTTCAATGGAGGTTTGGATAAGTATCGCGCATATGATTAATTTCTATAAAATTAAATACGGTTGGTAGAGTTTTCTAGGTAATCGGATGTGTTATTAATTGAAAAGAGTAACCATTGAGTTTCTTGCCGGATCTTCTCAGTGGAAGCAGCATTCCGAACCGGTGGTACATTCTGAGTATTCATAAATGCTTTGTTGGCTTACATGAATCAAAACAATTTTGAGTTTGAGTTTGTTTTAATACTGCAACGCGTCGTAAGTTGTGACAAATATTCATAGTTCTATAACACTTAAAATATGACAGATCAGATACAGTTTGTCTTAAATTCGTATCTACATATCAGCTACCGTATATGCCTAAATTATTACTTCGGACTTTTGAGACACCTGTACAACACAATTAAGATCTAAGCAAAGATAATATTTTTTTACTGCAACAGACCGAAATGTAATGTTTACGGTCGCGCGTGTAAACTAAGCATTACGAAGGAGAATGTAATTTCATATAATATGCTTATTATAATGGTTAATAAGTTTGTGGAAAAACATGTTTCTGTGTTAGAATACTTATTTATGGTACAAGCAGTGATAGCCGATTGCTTAAGCACGCGGCTTGGGGCCATCAAGTCTTGTGTTTAAACCCCGGCTCGCACCTCAGGTTTTTCAAAATCTATGTGCGAATCATAATTTCAATATGATTATCACTTGCTTACGGTGAAGGAAAACATCGTGAGAAACCTGCATGTCTTTGAAAATCTAACGAATTTCCGAAAGACATGTGAAATCTGCCAACCCGCACTGGGCCAACGTGGTGGATTACGGCCTGAAGCCCCCCTATAGTGAGAGGAGGCTCGTGCCCAGGAGTGGGTCGTCAAAAGGGCTAAATTATTATACCAGACTAGATAATAGAAGCTTGAAATTCATAATAATAATAATAATAAATATCGCCAGACTGACACATCAACTTTATGGTCCCAAATTAAGCAACGCTTGAACTATGGGCACCGTACAATGGACTGGGGGCGATCCTAGTGATACCCAGACCAGGGCATATTACGAAAAGGCCATTTCCGAAATTTACTCCAGCGGAAATCGAACCCGCAACCACCATGTACAGTGAGCCGAGCGGCCTACGTTGGAACCACTGCGCCAAGCGGTCGTCCATCTTGTCTTCCTATTTTGTTTCTCATTTGCATGAAAATATCATTTTAAAACGTTGAAAGAACTTCTTCTAAGCCATCGAACGTGAGAAATATGGTCCCAATTTGCTCTGGAACCTGTGAAGAATGCGCTTCTGTCGAGACGGTGGTCGGACCAGGTGCAAGCTGGGAATTCAAGCTATTACCCACTCTGGATTTGTACATGATTAATAGCTAACTGGATCGTTGTCTATGGAGAAAAATAGCGCCAGAAATCTTGCAAACTTTGAAGTCTTTTCTACAAGATTTTATGGTACTATTTTTCTGATTATTCATAATTATAGATTAAGCGTCAATAGTGGTTGGAGGGGCAGCCTTCGTAGCTGAGAGGTTCCGGGTTCGATCCTCCATTCTGGCTATTAAGCTATTGACGCGAGTCCGATCCTAACACAACTATTGGCTTAGCTGGAGGGGCTAATGGGAATACTAGTAATGTGATAAACTCACATTGCTAGTAATATGAAAAAAAATTGTTTGATTAAGACCAGTTTTCAACAGTTGAATTTGTAAAAATGTAGATAATATCCCATATAAATTATACCTTACATATAAGTTTTGTAAGAAAATCTCTGATGTCAACAAATAATTGAATTCAATTGTACTTTTAACGGTGATTTTAAAACGGAAATTCTTAAACCTTATTGTGTATTTTTCCTCAGGAAGCGGATTTAGTAAACAATCTTGGCATGCCTTAAATATCGTTTTATAATATATAGAATTACTAATTTCCTAAATTTTATTCGGTTAAAAAATGTTAAGAATTATGTTAAGGCTAAAGCGCCCATCTAGCCCGCAAAGTTCAAATTTTTTGAGTTCTTTTAGAATTTTTTCAAAATCTGACAATAATAAAAGACAAATTTTGTAATTCGCGAAAAAGACCGTGTGCAGTGCATTTATTAATATATCCAACTTACTCTAAAACATTTCAAGAACGACAGCTATCCAGATAATCTGGCAATTTTTGTATATTTAGTGATTTACTAGTATCATATCCACCGTGATAATATTTAGAGTAAAATAAATGTATTAATAAATGCACTGCACACGGTCTTTTTCGCGAATTACAAAATTTGTCTTTAATTACTATCAGATTTTGAAAAAAATCTAAAAGAACTCAAAAAATTTGTATTTCGCGGGCTAGACAGGCGCCTTCACTTTAAATCATTATTAGAACGTCTTTTAATAATTATGAAAGACGAATTGGATTAAAAAGCGATGCTCAGATTGTATACTAAATCCGAATATTGAGGAAAAATACTGTGTAGGTACAGTCTGGCTGAGAAATTTGTCGCCCGCAGGTTTCTGGCCAGTTATCGCGTTGGCTCAGGTCCGCCGATTTAGGGGCGTCGCGACAGTCACTTTGTTTTGTCGCAGAAAAATCGCAGAGCGCTGTCGGCAACGCAGATAGAGCCTTATTAATACTTCAGCCAGGGAAATCTATTGTGGGACAGATTGGATGTAATTTTTATGGTAATTTTTGGAGCTACGGTAGAAATAATGTAGAGGGTTTGTTTCCTGAAAAGCAAGACTCTACTATTAAAAAAAAATATAGTAAGTATAAATGATACCAATAATCAATATCGCCCGACTAACCTCATAACTGAGCCTGATTCTTGCGAGATTAGGTAATGGCCAGGGTTCAAACCCCGGCTTGCACCTATGTATTTTTAGAAATTTATGTGCGAATCATAATTTCAATAACTTGATCATCACTTGCTTACATGACCTGAAAACCTGTATGTCGTAGGAAATCTAACCAAGTGAACCTGGGAAGGCAGATTTTACTACTGTGGTGAGTGGTTGGTGACCAGTGCTATGAGAATTTTGAGTACATTTGAAATACATAATTACAGAAATGTGAAGCATGTTCGGCTTCAGACAGGATTAACTATGTATCGCCTCCATTTTGGTTTTCCAAAGTGAACGGTCACAATTTTGTATTGTATTGTTATTCATCATCATCTGCCTTACCTTTTCCCATTATCTGGGGTCGGCGCAGTATGTCTTTTCCTTCCATACATCGCGCTTTCCCGTCATACTCACATCCACTCCAACCTCGTTCATATCATTCTTAATACAATCCATCCATCTTTTCTTGGGCCTTCCTCTCGCACTGTATCCATCCACATTCATATTCATCACTCGTTTAGTCACATGCTTCTCATCCCTTCTCATCACGTGTCCAAACCATTCCAGCCTTATTTGTAATGTATTGTTATTAAATGTGTTTTAATTGGTATTTGTTACTTGACACTAGCAAAATAACTATTAAACTGGGTGGGATATATTTTTAAAGAAAGAAGAACTATGTACATCCATCTCTGTCTCCCAAGTAGCAAAGTTAAAGAGAAAGACAATATCAGATATATTTTAAATGTGCGATTAAATACGCGGGCTCCATGGTTATCATACTTCTGTGTCAATCACTGTCATTAATATTGGGTGGGAAAGAGTAGGAGAGTAAGCATGAGACAACGATAGTTTTCATTGAACGACGGATCCCCCTTAATATCCGATTGAAAGCAAACAATCCTTGCATTTCATTTCATTCATTCCAATCCGATACACCTAGGGTTGTCACAACTCAATAGTTTTATATATATTCTTAACAAAATAAATAGAATCAAAGTTTTACTGTAGTTAAAGTGAGTTATCTGAAAATAGTACGTGAATAAATACCCATTTATATCGTAACGTAGGAATTGCTCGTTAAAAAAAAAACGTTTAGGTATACCTAGACATACTTACCCGTGGTTTATTAACGAGTACAACCAATAAAGTATTCTATACATAACAATAAACCTATCTATTTTGTTTGCGTTCATCAAAAACAAAATCGCTTTCATACGAATAACGCACCATAACAAAATGAAATAATTGCCCCATTTAGACAATTTTTTATTTGTTTGTTTATCCACCAACCCTAAATCCACATCGAATGAACGAATGAACGAATGACCGGCTTTATTCCAAGTATTTTTAAATCCCGCGCGATTCGGGGCCCTCGCTCGATCGCTATTTGTGTATGCGCCTGGCCAATCGGATTTCAAGTTATATGGAACAATTTAAAAGCAGCCATAGCCGATTGGTTAAGCACGTGTCTTGCAGACCTAACGTCGTGGGTTCCGACCCAGTCTTGCCTATAGGTTTTTCGATCATAATTTCAATAGGTATGATCATCACTTGCTTACGATGAAGGAGTCTTCCTTGTGAGGAAACCTGCATGTCTTAGAAAGTGTCAACATTCAAAAGACACGTGAAATCCATCAACACGCACAGGGTCAGCGTGGTTGATTATGGCCTGAATCCCCCTCGTATTGAGAGGAGGTCCGAGCCCAGAAATGGGACGTAAAATGGCTAAATTATTGTTATTATTGAAAGGCTTCTTATTTTATATACCCGGGTGCATATCAAACAATAGATTATTCACCGTTTCTGCTAATGCACGCTAGTTAAAATATAGAAACAAATCTCGCGGCACATCCATCCATTTCGAAACCCCGGAGCACCCCACTTAACTCTGAACCCCAATTGAAACGTCTCTATTACATGAATTGATAGCGGCTTGTGGCTCTCAATAGTTGCCTTGATAGATTAACAAATGATGACTGGCATCAATGATGTCAGCAGATCCCTTGATGATGCACCCCTTGATGTACGAAACGAGGGGTAAGACGTATATCACCCTTAATACAATATGCGGTAAGCAGATTTCGAAGAAGCACTTGGTACAACCACCACCTAGACTTCCACTCCCTTAATAATAAACATGGATTAGCGGGCGAATAGTTACACCATGCTTTGTCTTCTTCTTTCGAATGGCAGAAAGAGATCGGTATATAAATATTCATGCGCTATACCCAGTTTATTAATAAGGAGGCCATAGATCCTACTAATATTATAAATGCGAAAGTTTGTGAGTGTGGATGTATGTATGTATGTATGTATGTATGTATGTATGTATGTTTGTTACTCCTTCACGCAAAAACTACTGAACGGATTTGGATGAAATTTGGCACACAGATAGATTATAACCGGGATTAACATATAGGATACTTTTTAACCCAATAATCCAATACTACGCGGATGAAGTCGCGGGGCACAGCTAGTTATCTCATAGTTTTTACGAACATAATGTGTCACTGCCATAGAAAAGATTGGACACCTAAGCTTGAATTAGCTACACGGCCGTCCGATTACTAAAAAGCCGTGAAGTGGATAAACTAAATTTTGAAATTAAAGCAAAAACACGACATGATGTTCCTACCTAGAAATTGTGTAGAGACAAAGATTATTTGTTACACCAATGACTGATAGGAAATTATGACCTAGACTGGCTTATTGAAAAAAAGTAGCGTTCTCACGTAGTACGGTCTTTTAGTCATCGAATGGCAGTAGAAAAATATAAATAGAGCAGAGAGGTCGGTAACTCACCTTCTCTACATATAACTTGATAAGCTAGCAATTACAGGCAATCAGAAGCCTTAAGTTGTATCACTGATTACCTGTGGGTAAGGCAGATGGGACAACCTAATCAGTAGAGACGGCATGACCCCCTTAAAATGAAACTAGTTTGTCTATGCCCGAAATCAGAACCAATGATTAAAATTGATTTTAACAAAACAATGAAATGCGCGAGTCATTATTGGTAACCACCCCTCGTATTAACAAGGGCTGTTTGGTTTCACCCTCTGGCAAATTTCGTTAAGCCATATGTCGAATTTTGACAATACAGTCCCAGCAATGTATAGTAGTATTGTTTTCCATTATTTTTTTCATGTTGCGCTCATTTTTCGCATTAAAACACAGTAAATTAATATTTTCAAGTTTTATATACAGGTTGAAACAGAAAGGGTACACTTTTTTTTCAAAACTTAACTTTTTAATTCTAAAACTATCAGCTTTGGAGGAAACTTGAAAAACAAATGGTGTTATAGGAATACAGCTGTTGACAGATTTCACAAGTTTACAAAACCTTTAGTAGGTACTTCAACTGTCCCACAAAGCCGATATTTTAGATTAACAAAGAAAAGTTGCAAAAAAATAGTATACCCTTTTTGTTTCACCTAGTATGCATCGGGCACATGAAGCCCTTTCTTTTATAACCCCCCTATCCCCTAATATAATCCTATCAGTCAAGTGGCGGATACTAAACTGGTGAATTTACTAGACTGCTCGTGGGTACCCCGAAAATCATATATTTCCGATTGCCCAAAACACTCACGCACATTTGTGACAGTTTAATATCATTGTTAACATTAACTCATTGTTTCTAATTTAAAGAAACACATGCTTTTTGTATTAAAACAAAACCCACCAAAAACTTTATTACTTATGGTTTTTCTAACTCAATAATTATGTATGTAACATTAATTTTTTCAAACCCTGTTCACTTTCAAATTCCATGTTACAATAAGACTAGTTTTTTGAAGACTTCGGTATTTTTACATTTGGAATGAATCAAACCCTCTGTTTTCTTATAAAATACTTAAGCAGACCCGAGGTCAAGAACAAGATTCCTTTTGATGAAGGGTTGGATAAATATTGAGATAGGGTTAAGCGATCGCGGTAATAGGGTTTGGGATATTATCTGGATTCTTTAACTAAATGGATGACAAAGGTACACTTGAGTCGTTTTGCCTTTTAATATTTCGTGCGGATGAAATCTGTTAGTCTTCAGATAGCAAGGAAAGGAACTTATTAAATCTGAATCTGAAGTAGCTAGCAAGGCTGCGGTCATGAAAAAATGTCCCGCTCTGGTTTTCAAGCTCGCTCGCTTGAAGTCGCAGTTTCAAGCGAGAGAGCGTAAATACAAAAAAAAAAAAACACGGACTCTTCAAAAAACCTGGGTGCACTAAAAAGGTAGAAATAACTAGGGACCTTATAATTTCTTTCATATGGAGTCGGTGCCAATTCAAGCAAGTAGGGGTAGGTGCCTAAGAAGTTGTCCTATATCGTTGTGTAAAGATAGTTTTATGGGACCAATCTGCACGGACATCCTTTCAAATGCAAAAAAAAAATTCGAATCGGTTTATAAATGACGGAGTTATGAAGTAACAAACATTAAAAAAAAAAAAAAAACAACATACACACGAATTGATAACCTCCTCCTTTTTGAAGTCGGTTGAAAATAAAGCTTCGATACACGTCGAGCGCGCTAGCGATAAAATTTACCCACAAAAAACCGCTAATAGCGAAATAACACTATTAATTAAGCACTTCAAAAAGTGATTTTATAATTGTTAAATTAATAGACCTGAGTTATTTTATATTTGTGCATAGTGTATATATGTTAAAGTTCTTACAAAAAAAAATAAGTTGAGAAAACCATGTTTCGGTACGTCCTTTTGTGTAGTTTTTAGCGTAGCAGTTTTATTAGCCATATTTTTGTCGCTGTGAAATATAAACCGCTATTTTAGGGACATTTTATGTCGCTTCTACACTAAACTATCAAATTTTCTTTGTGCATATGGTGAGAATATATCCGTAACTAGACAGCCCTCCCGTCAAAGAAAGGCCAATTTACAACAGTGGAACATTAAGTAGTATAGTTAACATTGTAACCACTTAAATATACAGGTAACAGAACACGTTATTGAGTATTGTATGCGTTTAGCCATAACATCACAATGTACATTTGGAAGCGACAGTCTGATCATAAAACTCGACACAGCCTTTAATGGTGAAGGCATAGAATAGATAAAACTACAGAAGCGACTTCCTTTGATCGCTAGAAAGAAAATAAAGGCATGGCCCTGCAATTACAATAGTAAATACTACAAATAATGTTTATTACCTCACGTTTTTCTCAAATTAATATAGTAGAGATAATAAAATGATTCCTTGTTCGCCAGACCGCCACTGTATCATTATATTTAGGTTGTAACAAAAAAATCAGCAAGACCAGAGAATTGGTAATTAAATTTTCCCCGAATTGGGTACAAAATACAGGGCCTAACTAGACGAATTAACATAAATATAACAAAAATGGCGTCCTATTTACAATTTCAAATACCGTTAAAACATGAAAACGACAGCAAAAGTATAAGTTTTAATATTAATTAAATACAAAACTTGAGAATCATATTAACGACAACCGAACTTCGTGAAACACTCTCAGTACTTACCTTTTATTCCTTTTGCTAAGACATGGAAACATGTAAAAGTTATTTATTAGACACACGCATTAATCATACGAATATTATAAAGAGGAAAACTTTGTTTGTTTGATTGTAATGAATAGGCTCCGAAACTACTGAACCGATTTGAAAAATTCTTTCACTGTTGGGAAGCAACGCTATCCCCGGGTGACATAGGCTATAATATATTTTTTTTTAAATTAGGGATCCTTACTAAAACTCCAATAATGTAACCGTAATGTACCCGTGCGAAGCTGGGGCGGGCCGCTAGTTCAATATATTTTGGTTCTAAAGCTTTGATGTATTCAATTTTAAGACTAGATAGCGCAATGGTTTGCGTCCTCGCACCTGAAGCTAGAGTTGCGGTTTCGATTCAATGACACACATGTTTTGATATATATTTTCTTAATTTATCGACCCCAGTCCATTGCGCTTCGCCTATAACACAGAATAGCAAATATTATAGAAGGGCTACATAACTTTAGATGCGACGTTTTGTCTAGCAATGATAAAGATATAAAATAATTTCCCGTCATGTCAATTCACGTCAATTAAAGTTCATTTACACATCCACTTTTTTATGTGGGTTGACGACTAAAAAGAAAAGAATACTTACCACAATATTGCCTCGAAAACATAAACGTTTTTAACTTAAATACGCTTCCAGTAATTATAACATTGTACTTCTAAATTAAATTAAGAAGGCATATTTTCTCGGGCGGCGAGATGTCGTGCTCCCTTAACAATTCCCATCAAAAGCCTCCCCCCCCGGCTTAAGGGGAAATAGCTGCAGATAGTCCCCGGCCATTACCGGCCGAAGTTCAAATTTGCCCCAAACTACCCTCCATCAAGGGCTCCTCGGGACACTTGGTTATTTAACCTGGATGCTGCCTTTAGATGAGATGAAAATGTTTTAGTTGATTAAATATACGAATTTTAGTAAAATAAGATATTTGTGTATTGTCAAAATCAATACGTGATCCTGAAATTACCTCTAGGATTTTTTACAGGTTAAATTAAGATAAAAAAAAGCATTCCAGAGCAAATAAAATACGGATTTTTTTAACAACACTTCAAAAGTTTGTACAGTGACCAACCCAAAGAAAAAAACGTTGTATGTAGTTAAATTCAACATTTTTTAGATATTATTAAATATTATTTGAAAACCGCCTACTTTTCAAGTCATGTGGCATTCATTTAGCCCGTAGTTTTAATTACTATTATTTGCTTTTTCGACATCCACAAAAATATTGCGAACTGTTCCAACTTTCTAACACACCATGCATACATAATTAAACAAAAATCGATTGCACAATTATACTTGTCAGGTCTAAAATACGCCTTATGTGGCAATGATTACGATACTCAGTAAGTGTTTAGACAGAAGGCTGGCCACTCGCGAGTCAAGGCGATCGCTATGACCTATCGACATTTGAGCCCATTCTGTGGCAGGCAGATCGGTTCTAGATAAGATGTTACGTGTATCCTTGCCGTCAGTTATGCCTCTTATGTTTTGAAGGTAGTTAAATAAAATACCAGACGTCAGCTCGTCAAAGCAGACCAATGCTTCAAGGTATATATTTTTTCATTTTTACTCTCTTTCAAGTAGAAAGCACTAACAACTTCTAATAATGTCTTACATACCTAATTTAGACGTGTAATAATTTTTACATTGCATGATGTACCTACTCGCTATTGTATCCTCAGTTATTTTAAAAATAAGGACTAGAATCGCTTGTGCTATATCCTTACTACGTTTATACGAAAAAGCTTACCTATCAGTCCACAGATTTAGTTACCTGGGTCCTTTGTAGGATTAAGTTTGGGAGGACTACGTTTTGGCTAATTCATCTATGAATAATTTGGGTCTAGTTTAATAGGATTAAGACTTGATCGCGGGTGTATGTAAGTACTGAACATTTGAGGTAGCTGTATTAAAGAATTGATGGAGGAACTTTTTTTTTAAGAGCAGTGTGTTTAAAAATAGTAACAGTGCGTTATTCAGTACTAACAATCAATCTTAAAGTATGAAAAAATATTTTTTTTTCAGCCGTTCAAATAATCATTTATCACCTAGAAATTCACGTGTAACCCATAAAATAAGTAAATTAAAGGTTACAAGATAAGTTATGCATAAACAGACTTTAATTTTTTTACAGTTTATGAATGATCACGCACGTTTTATGGGTAGGTACATTCAACAAAATGTTTGCTTCGAAGTAATAAAGTTTATTATCTAATTTGTTTTTCTCTAAACATTTGCATCTTTAATCTCATTCGTGTTGGAATAACGTAATAACTGTTATATTTCAAAATAAAATTTACTTAAAAATAAACCTTTTTATTTTTCAGCTCATAAAATGTATCTACCCTCGCCTGTACCTAGGTCAGATAGGTAATTTCTATTAGAATTATTTTGAGTTATGCCCTTTATATTTTAGTTAGCTCAACTCAAATCTCGTTGAAACCTTTCAAACTCTCCATTTAACTTTAGTATGTTCTATATTTCAATACAGCAAAACAATTTATATAAAAAGTATTCTGAGTATAAACTTGTTTAGTGCCTTATTAGCAGTACGGAACAGAGAACGCAAACCGCACATTTTCATGAATTCGAAATAAAAATCATATTAAAAAGGTGGTATCTATTTACCACGTAAATTGATCGGAGTTTTAATGTTTAGTGCACCAACAAGTGCACCATTCCACTTGCCCACATTCTAAACGAGGCACAACAACATAAACTTGGAGAGGACCTTCCGACTTCGTTCAAATATTTGACTTGAAACGCTTAAAACGGCCGAATTGACTAAAGAATCTTCTTCAGTGATATTCAATTATAATTATTTCTGCATGGAAACTTTCACTTGAACCTTACTCATGAAGCTCGGCAATATAATTTCGGTGAAATTTCGTAGAGAAGCAATGTTCTGTTGTGGTTTTGCCCAAGGGAATTGTATTTTGAATGAAAAATATGGCGAGTTGGACATTTTATTGTAAATTGAAATAGGTCGCTCGTGTAGTGTACTTATTTCATTTGTATAACAACATACAAATTAAGTTTCATTAAAAAACAAACGCCTATGGTCGTACGGCCTGGGTTCGATTCCTTAATCGTGGATCTCTCAACAGCGAGAAGTTATATGTTCCCAAAGCTGTTGTTTGTTTGTGTGTACACAACATGGCGGATCTGAGGTAGATGAAAACCACGTTTCGGGTTACAAGAATAGGCTTAGGTAGTCACCGAACATTTCTAGGGATAGGTAAAAAAGATAGGCTTAGTCACCGGACATCGGTAGAGATAGGTAAAAAAAACTGTGAACTAAAATATTTAGTCTATTTCAATAACTGACTGGAATGAAAGCTATCCAAGCTGACACACAAAAAGTCCAAATATTGCTTTTTTCTCAAAACGTTTTAAATGAAAGTTACAGGTTTTACAATAATAATAAATGTATCGTACGAAACACAGCTATAGTAGCTACTTTCCACCGATCGTCTGTGAGAGGGTAGTACCTACTACCCGGGTCAATCCAGCCTGTTTATGAGCTGTAGTCACTTGGCTACAGCTTGGCTCTACCATCCTTAAACATTATACTTGGCTACAGCTTGGCTCTACCATCCTTAAACCTTATACTTGGCTACAGCTTGGTTCTACCATCCTTATACCTTATACTTGGCTACAGCATGGCTCTACCATCCTTAAACCTTATATTTGGCTACAGCTTGGCTCTACCATCCTTAAACCTTATACTTGGCAACAGCTTGGCTCTACCATCCTTAAACCTTATACTTGGCTACAGCTTGGCTCTACCATCCTTAAACCTTATACTTGCCTACAGCTTGGCTCTACTATCCTTAAACCTTATACTTGGCTACAGCTTGGCTCTACCATCCTTAAACCTTATACTTGGCTACAGCTTGGCTCTACCATCCTTAAACCTTATACTTGGCTTTCTTTAGACATAATACAATCCACAAAAATATTTTTATAACCTTCCTCAAGTAGATGAATACTTATATATTTATTGTACGGTGACGCAATCGGAAAAACGCTAAAAGCTTAAAAGGCTCCATAAGGAAAGTCCACCCTTATTGCTAAAGGGGATGAAAGGGGACGATAAAAATGCATTTACACTTAAATCGTTGGGGGTGGTGACAGTCAAATATAATAAACAGGTAAATAATAGAATACTATTTCATAGGTTATTGTAGATCCACGCAGAATACCACCATTTTCTGTGATAGGATGTCACCAAAATTTTAACCCGGTATTCAAGTTAATATTTTACAAATTCCATAAAAAAGTAGTTTCCAAGCGATGAGCGACCAGACAGACACACATACCATCCATAACGAGTTCAGTGCCTAACTATAGAAATGTTTCCTATGATAATTATTTTTCAAATATATTCAATGTATACATCCTACTAATATTATAAATGCGAAAGTTTGTGAGTGTGGATGTATGTATGTATGTATGTATGTATGTATGAATGTATGTATGTATGTATGTTTGTTACTCCTTCACGCAAAAACTACTGAACGGATTTGGATGAAATTTGGAACACAGATAGATTATAACCGGGATTAACATATAGGATACTTTTTAACCCAATAATCCAATACTACGCGGATGAAGTCGCGGGGCACAGCTAGTACAACATATTTTCATACATTTTAACATTCCATACATAACGAGTTCAGTGTTTAACTATAGAAATGTTTTCAATGATAATGATAATTATATTCAATGAATTGACGTACATACCACCCTTTTTTCATACATTTTGACAGATTTTTACCGTAACCCGCACCCGAATACTGTCAAAATGTGTGTAAATAATGTCATCTTTGCCGTTTAAATGTAGCCAAACATTCGTATTATATCATTCGACATGTGACACAGCGTTTTATAAATCATATCAATATTTATTCAAATTCAAATGGGTCCGAAGGAATTTCTGAATTCCACAAATACTGGGGTCAAACATGGCTGGCTAAACACTTGACCCTCGCAGCGTATCCGCTTGAAATTCCCTTTTGAATATTGGAGATACGACCTTTTGCACATCAAAAGAGTTTTGGTTATATTAATAACTAGCTGTGCCCGCGACTTCGTCCGCGTGGAATTTAACTTAACAAAAAAGACCGCTCCCGCGTTCTGAGCCCGCGCGACAGGACCCATTTTTTTAAACTTTGTTTTTCTAAAATAAAAGTAGCCTAAGTTACTCCTTAAAACATCAGCTATCTGCCAGTGAAAGTCCCGTCAAAATCGGTGCAGCCGTTTCGGAGATTACCCGGAACAAACACACAGACAGACAGACAGACAGACAATTTTTTTTTAAATCGCGTTTTTGTTATAGGTGTCGCGTCGTATGTACTTTCATATGCATTTAGTGAAAAGGTGTTATTTTGATATTACAAACAGACCAATTTTATTTATTTGTATAGATTTAAAACAAAATTTGCATTTATATTGTCAGCATGTTTAAATAAAGTATGTATTCGTTAAAGTCATTGCACGGACCGGTCAGGAAGGTAAATGAATAAATAATTGTGGCGGGAACGAATCCTGCTGCGGTCTGAACAAGCCATATAAAAATAATAAATAGTAAATTTAAGTAGTATAGTGACATAATTATTTAACTAAATTAAAATTATCCCTGCTGAAGATATAAATTTAGCTTTTATCAACCAAAATTGGTGTGATTGAACCAAAAATATTAGCTTTCGACGGTCGGTTCAACAATACATTAACCGATCATTTGTTAACTAATGGATTATTGGAATTTAACGGAGGGATCATCAGTAGCAGGCGTCCTCCAATTACCTGGAACAAAACATACTACATTATAGTAATTACGATAATATATTATTTTATAGTTAAGGTTTAACAGTATGTTGAAATAATGTGGTATTTCATGCAGTATTTTGAGCGTTTAAATACTCAACCTGTACATACTCTAATATTTGAGTCCTGTTTATGACACACGTATCTTGGCGCTATTAAATTGAGGACCCCTCAAATTTGAGTAACATTTTATTACATACTCTTAACGAACTTTGGTGAACTTTGCCACACTACTGATCAAAAGCACTGAGTAAATAGTTTCCTAAAGTACCAATGGAAACCGTTTGTACACCCAGGTGTATATCGAACAATAGAAAATCTATTGTCTCCGTTAACGGTCGCTCAAAATTTAATATTCTCAAATAATTTTATCACACAAAAAGCTGTTACTGACGTAATCACTTTCACTATAATTAGACAAAGGCTATTGTTTCTTTGTTAAACTCTTTGTTAACTACACATTGATGGATCAAACTCATAATTGTTCGTGAACTAAATTGAACTTAGTAGCAATCGAGATAGGTACCTATACCGTAAGTTATATTAATAAATCGATGAATATTCAAAATCCGTTCACAATTGACAGAGTAATCGGTGAACATACATAAAAAACAACATGCATACAGACAGACGAACACAGTACCTCCTTATTTTTTGCAGTCGATAAACATAATAATAATTCCAACTTAATTTAAAATACTTGTTAATAAAACCAATCCAATCGAAAAAAAATCACAACCTATATTAAACTGACTGAGAACCAATAATAAAGTGAACAGAAGTTAATAAATTGGGGTGGTTCAGGGCTCGTTTCTCACTCCCCCCCCACTGCTGAGTGGGAGTGAAGTGTATTAATTGAATCAATTCTGTATTTGCCTGGAATACGAACAGGACGTTTGAGTATGAGATGCATTTATTGAGAGAGTTGGTGTATGATTTGACGACAACAGACATTGCTTATTAAATAAATAAATAAATATCGCCAGACGAACACACCAACTGTATGGTCCCAAACTAAGCAACGCTTGTACTATGGATACCGTACAATGGACTTGGGGCGATCCCGGTGACACCCAGACCAGGGAAAATTATGAAAAGGCTAATTTCGAAATTTACCGTGACGGGAATCGAACCAGCAACCACCTGGTGTAGTGAGCCGAGCGACCTACGCTCGAACCACTGCGCCAAGCGATCGTATTTGAATTATTAAGCATTGTTTGACAACCGTTTGAGTAGTTTGAGCGTAATGAAGCGTTCCCGGTGGTTCAGGGTTCGATTTCCGTCGAGACTAATTCTCAAAATGGTGTTTTCGTAATTTGTTCTAGTCTGAGTGTCAATAAGATCGCTCCCAGTCCATTGTACTCGTACGGTACCCATAGTACAAGCGTTGCTTAGTTTCGGACCATACAGTTGGTGTGATCGGGCGATATTTATTTATTTGTATGTTCTATTTGTTTTCGTTCACCAGTAAGCAGAAAGATGATTACCAACTTTCCACTAATTAGAAATTCACATAGCTATACTACCGATCTGTCAGTCTGCTTAACCCACAAGAGAAGGTGACCAATATGTTGACTAGGTGCGGTTAAAGTGTTAATGTACACGATTGAATGAACGCTGATTCACAAATGTAGGATCACCATAATCTCAGATTTTAATTAAGGACAAACGATTTTTGGAACCACAAAAAGTTTGAACATTTCGCAAAAAAATACCTTTATTTAAGGATTACCAAAATTCGCATTAATTTTATTGGGATATTTGAGTAGCTTTAATCTCGTGTAATAAAAATAAATCTCCGTAAATAAGAGAATAAAAACTTTTTTATTTCAGATAAAGCCAATAATAACTTGAGTGCCTACCTTAATAAGTTAATATATTAATACATAATGCGAGTTTAAGTATACCAGAGTTTTTTTTGGGTTGCCAAAAAAAAAAAAAAACTGAATATATAATAATTTTTTTTATCGCACTATAATCCTTAGAAGGTTCTATTAAAGTAATAAATATGGTTATCCTATCTGTGCATTGTATGAATAACCGACTGAATGTAAAGTCATCGATACGTAGAAGCCGATAAGCGTCTATTTGCATTACTCATACCTAAAAGGGGTCAACAGATAACGCTAGTTCACACGCGTTACTTAACCATTTCTTATTTTTTCTTTGTTATACTTTGAGTATCTGTGCTGGAAAAAAGATCTCAAATATCTTTAGTTTTTTTTATAATGCCCTTCTCCTATCTTGAATTGACTTTTAAACAATGGAGAGGAATGAAGTTATAGGGAAACACAGTCAGGCTAATATTGCTCTGTGTAGCTTCGTTCCTAGATGACAGACATGCTGAAACCTAGGATGATTTGCTTGGCGCAGTGGTTCAAGCGTAGGCCGCTCGGCTCACTGCACTGGGTGGTTGGTGGGTTCGATTCCCGTCAGGGTAAATTTCGGATATGGCCTGGTCTGGGTGTCACTGACCTAGGGGCTGACTGACTGAGGGCTCCCAGTCTACAGAAACACATGCAGATCAACGAATTTAAAAATATTCTGTCGTTCATAATTTTTCAGTGAATATTCGTAGTACTCTATCTGTCACCGCCAATAGACTCTACCTAATTTACATGTATTTATTTAAAGCAACTTTAATAATAATATAATTATGCTCGCCCGCTATGTTACTCATGTTCGATAATATACATAATACAGTAGGATTGCCATGAAAATTGCGGATTAAATCTAACAATCCGACAATGATATTAATGTTAACATATTCTGGCGCACGCCGGGTAGGAGGGCGACCAGGATCGCTCGCGCAGACATATAAAAATAAAATTATTATTAAAAGAACACAACCTGTATTTCTTAACGAGATGGGCTTAGGTTGCATTGTTGTATAGCTGATAGTATTAGAATTTAATATTAGAGGCGAGTCTATTGTCATTTACCGTACATACTCCAAAATGAGGTGCTGTGTGCCTATTCCATATAATTTCCGGCATAAACTTAAAATATAACTTTGTAGGCAGTACTTTTGCCTGACGTAAAAAGCAAACTTAATAACTTATCAGGATCTCGGTACTGGTGTACTACTAGTTCTTATCGTATATAGTAGTAGCGTAACGACCTTAAATAGTTATTATAATTTATCACGACCCTTGCTTTACAAAAATTTAAATTGCCGTACTATCCCAATCTATTCTACATACATTGTCATCCTACCGCCGTGTCCAATCCAATTGCATTACCATGTGCGAGTAGAGGATAAAAATACGGATTTATATACATTCATTTTGCTATTATTCACGATTATACCGAACCGATGGACGCAGGAATGTTTACCTGTGACTATACTTTCATTCTCTAAGTGGTTGGTGGTTGAAAATGTATGCGGATAATTGTTTAGTTTGAAAAATAATTAACGGAAAATATAAATGAAAACAAGACTCTGAATCATATTACTAGAAGAAAATTAATGTAATTGAAGTAATTTGTTTTGTGGTGACAATCATAATCTATATATTAATATCGTGAAGGAAAAACTTTCAAACGCTTAAGGTGAAGGCGCCTGTCTAGCCCGCGAAGTTCAATTTTTTGAGTTCTTTTAGAAATTTTTCAAAATCTGACAATAATAAAAGACAAATTTTGTAATTCGCGAAAAAGACCGTGTGCAGTGCATTTATTTATACATTTATTTGACTCTAAATATTATCACGGTGGATATGATACTAGTAAATCACTAAATATACAAAAATTGCCAGATTATCTGGATAGCTGTCGTTCTTGAAATGTTTTAGAGTAAGTTGGATATATTAATAAATGCACTGCACACGGTATTTTTCGCGAATCACAAAATTTGTCTTTTATTATAGTCAGATTTTGAAAAATTTCTAAAAGAACTCAAAAAAATTGAACTTCGCGGGCTAGATGGGCGCTTCAGCCTTAATACGAAAATTGCGCGGACGGAGGAGTATGAAATTTGGCACATTTATAGTTTATATAGAGAAGGAGTACATTATGCTAATATTTTGATATTAAAATGAATAAATAAAACATTACACACACTATCATGAATTGACACACACCCATTTGTAACCTCTACACCGACTGACTGTCTGACTGAAAAAACGGTGACAGTTTTTGGAGGGCGGGTCTTCCATAGTGCATTCTGCGTGCCAGTATCAAATAGTCTTTAACAATTGGACCTTAATGACGTTTAAAATTAAAATTTAAATGAATTAGGGTACAATCGACCATTATCATTATTATCATTATTTTCAAACCTAACATTGACCAAAAACAGGCAGACTATTTCAACAATAGATGCATTTTTATTCAGCCAGCTTTCCTGAAAGGATATTCCTATCGAGACGAATACAACGGATGAGCAGGCAATCACTTAGTACAATCAGAAGACTGTCTGGAGAGGCAGGGACACACCCTGATGGGTGGATCCTGGGATTTGAATGGGGTGAATGTATAAGAAAAACGTTTTGAATAGACTTGTTTGTAAAATCTGTTATTTTCTGGTTGTTTACAAAGAAAACCCAGATTTTGCCACCATTTTAATCATTGGGTATAATAAAACACGGGCTGGCTTCCGTGGTAGTGCCACCATCCAACGGAAGATCAGCGTAATGTAGCTAATATAGCTGCGTTTCGTACGATCAATTAGATTGGAATTAGAACCTCCCTAATCTTTCCCTTCATCTGTCTCGTTTAGATCAACAACGTTCGCGAAATGCCTTTGGTACAGCAAGCATCTATAAGCTACGGTTACTGCTTAACATGTGGCAGTTCGTACACATGTTTGCCACCTTTGTTCTACAAAAAAACCGTTCCAGTACCGAAAATATTATCATATTTTCTATGTGAATAAAGTATAACACAAATATATATACATATTCACATAACTAGCCTTTGCCATACCATAAACATTTTCCACAGCCTAGGTCCATAAGATAGATATAAAATTATTTATGTGCCATCTCTGTGGCTATACCACTTAGTTCAATGGGGTGTTCAGGATAATGGACTCCACTTTATGGGGGTGAAGAGTCAGTGGACTAAGGAATAATATCTATAGGAAATTGTATGGGAGAAATTATGAATGACCTTTGGTGTTTCGCGATAACATTGTATTGGAGCATTTTTCATCGTTCTGGGTTTGATTCCCATCCTGGAAATTAAACTATTGACGTGAGCCCACCCCTAAGACAAGCATTAGCTTAGCTGGAGGGGCTAATGGGAATACTAGTAATGTGATAAACTCACATTGGTTTGCTAGTAATATTTAAAAAAATATAAAAATTGTGCTCAAGGCTAAAGCGCCCATCTAGCCCGCGAAGTTCAAATTTTTTGAGTTCTTTCCGAATTTTTTCAAAATCTGACGATAATAAAAGAAAAATTTTGTAATTCGCGAAAAAGACCGTGTGCAGTGCATTTATTAATATAGCCAAGTTACTCTAAAACATTTCAAGAACGACAGCTATCCAGATAATCTGGCAATTTTTGTATATTTAGTGATTTACTAGTATCATATCCACCGTGATAATATTTAGAGTAAAATAAATGTATTAATAAATGCACTGCACACGGTCTTTTTCGCGAATTACAAAATTTGTCTTTTATTATTGTCAGATTTTGAAAAAATTCTAAAAGAACTCAAAAAATTTGAACTTCGCGGGCTAGACAGGCGCCTACACCTTTTATGACAACCAATGGGAAGGAATGAAATGTCACTTCAAACCATGATTGCCAAGATTGAAAGTCATATTGAAAAGACTAGGTAATCCAGGATAGGATACTATATAAGTACTAGACTGCTGATATGCAATATCGATATCAACCAATATCATTAATAGCGAATTACGTCCAAGATACCAGATATTCCCATTGACTTCACACAACGGCTGTACCGTGTAATCGGGAGCCAAATTGACAAGGTCCGTCTCCGGGAGCCGCCTGCGGCCTCACACACTAATGCGTCCGACGTCTGTCATAATTAGGGATGTGTATTCCGAGATTGCGAGCGGATTTCGGGAGTAGATGGTTTCATTTATAAAAGGGTTTTAACAGACAGATAGCTAGACAATCAGACAGACAGAGAGACAGACGGACAACAAAGTGATCCTATAAGGGTTCCGTTTTTTCCTTTTGAGGTACGGAACCCTAAAATACAGGCGTCTCAAAGAACTTAGATAAAACCCTATTACGGGATACATTTTTAATAATCTATTCTTAGGGCTTTTTACTTGATTACCAGCCACGTGGTAGCGGGTTTGGTTCCCGCTAGAGGCGAATTGAAAAAACATATTTTTGTAAACTGATATAATCCTTGAACTCGATCAATAGATGCTGGAAACAAACGATTCACAACTATTAACTTTTTAAAAACAGTGCTTTGCAATTAGTCGTAGAACTTCGTCGGAGCTTCGATATTTAAGCTCTTTTTTAAATTTTCCCGGAACCTATTCCGTTCCCGGGATATGTGATCCGCCCAACACTAAGTCAGGCTCACCGCAAATGATCTAACGGCACGCGGGCCGAAGGCTTATTGATTGCGGGTTCTATTCCGAACTGACAAGAATATCATCTATGTATCTTGGGTTTTGCAAATTGGATTTGTGCAATTTGAGGAATGTATGGAGACTCGAGACATGAAAGAGGTGATGACCAAGTATGTCAATCAAAAAGGCGAAGGTTCAGTTATCATTTTTAATAATTGATGCACACAGAAATGTGTATAAGTTTTAAATTTTTTTTGACAACCTCCCGAATGAATAGACAGGTTTTCATCAGGGTTTTTTTAAATTAATAATAATTAATAATTCGTATTTCTAAGAAAGTACTTTCATATTTTTAACTTTAGTTAAGATATTTTTGCCATCCGAGATAAAATAACAATAATTATTCCGTATTCAACCCAAAGTAGTTATAGAAACTTGACGACCGCTCGGCGCAGTGGCTCGAGCGTAGGCCGCTCGGCTCACTGCACATGGTGGTTGCGGGTTCGATTCCCGCCAGGGCAAATTTCGGAAATGGCCTTTTCGTAATTTTCCCAGGTCTGGGTGTCACTGGGATCGCCCCCAGTCCATTGTACGGTACCCATAGTACAAGCTTTGCTTAGTTTGGGACCGTACAGTTGGTGTCTGTCTGGCGATAATAAAAAAAATAAAAATAGTACTGTTTTCTTATATTTACGCCACATTGAAATAAAACTATTTTTCGGATTTCGGGAGTTACTAAAACATAAAATTAACATAAAGTTAATAAACGCGATAAAATCCGAAAAATAGTTTTATTTCAAAGAAAGTACTGGCAGAAGAAAGCTAAGATCACTATTAACGGTAAAGGAAATCTCTATTAGTAACTGTTGTAATCCACACATTCTTCCGCTACAAAACCATTTCTGAAAATATTAAATCCGAGTTCAGGGATTATTTCCCTAACATAGTGCAGAGTTCAATATTATGATTCTACACATAGCCATCTGAAATGGCGCCTCAATATCAAACGAGAATTCCAATAACTACTTACATCTGTAATTCGTATTTGCGACTGAGATCTGGGCCCTAACCACGCTAGCTACTCAAATCGTAATAGAAAAGCAAACGCTCGCGATTACGTTTCAAACGCTCCGCTTTTGACGTTTTGCTGACACGAGCTTCACGATTTCTACTGACATTGATATGGTATGGTGTCAGCAAAACGTCAAAAGCGGAGCGTTTGAAACGTAATCGCGAGCGTTTGCTTTTCTATTACGATTTGAGTAGCTAGTGTGGTTAGGGCCCTGGGTTATTGCAACTAATATTCGGAGTTGTTCCATTGTCGAGCCATAGAGCTGTACTTTTATTTTTGTTGTGGCTCTCGCTTCAGTTATTTAGCCAGTGTCGAGTAAATTAATTTGTTATGCTTGATATGAAGTGCTTTTTTGGCTGTGTTTAATATCTATACAAATAAATGAAATTGGAGTGTCTGTTTGTAATATCAAAATTAGACCTTTTCACTAAATGCATATGAAAGTACATGCGACACCTATAACAAAAACGCGAATTAAAAATGTTTTGTCTGTCTGTCTGTGTGTTTGTTCCGGGTAATCTCCGAAACGGCTGGACCGATTTTGACAGGACTTTCACTGGCAGATAGCTGATATTTTAAGGAGTAACTTAGGCTACTTTAATTTTAGAAAAACAATTAGGGTCCGCGTAAAAAAATAAAAACACATGAAATCAAAGAGTATCTCCGAAACGGCTGGACCGATTTTGACGGGACTTTCACTGGTAGATAGCTGATGTTATAAGCAGTATCGTAGGCTACTTTTATTATAGAAAAACAAAATTTCAAAAAAATGGGTCCTGTCGCGCGGGCTCTGAACGCGGGAGCGGGCTTTTTTGTTAAGTTAAATTCCACGCGGACGTAGTCGCGGGCTCAGCTAGTTATAATTATAATATCTTCGGATTTCTTTTCAAACACAATGTCATGACTTTTCACAATAAACTATAGAAAATAACCCAAGATAGTAATTTCCAATGCCTTAATACCTTTGATAAAGTCAGCCTTAGAAAGCTTACAAATTTGAAGGTATTCTTAATTTATTAGCTCTTGCAAAGGCTACATGATTGGCTGCGCGGAGAGTGGTGGGGGAACCACAAAAGGCAATGTAATGCATGTTTCATTATCACTATTGTGTCGACCGTCGCGGCGGGTAGACGTCTGGCGTCTTGAAAATGACGAGAATTTTAAATAAGAGAAGGTATGCTTAATTTAAAAGTACTCAGAAGTGGTCAGTAGTTGTGTAGGTATCCAATTCCGGATTGAAGGGTTAATAATTAGTAATAGGTAAGTTAGGAGCTAACTAGACTTTTTTCCTTTAAGTTGTAAGTACTCAAATACACATACTATAGTCTTTTCATTTCACGAAGACGCATGAATTATTGCAAATTGACCCATATGCCAGTGTCATAAGAGTCACAGCACGCGTAGTCGTGAAATAAATAAACGAACTATAAATAACATTAATTGTTATGGACGTATCTACAGTATTTTACCTATTAAATATAAATAGAAAGAATTAAGTTAATAGTTAGTAATTGTCTTTCCAATAAATGATTTAGACTAATATTAAAAAGCCAACCATCAATTTATGACGATGATACTAAAACTCAAAACTCAAACTCAAAATGGTTGTTATTCATGTAATCCAACAAAGCATTTATGAATTGTCAGAATCTACCACCGGTTCGGAATGCTGCTTCCATTGAGAAGATCCAGCAAGAAACTCAATGGTTACTCATTTCAATGAATAAAAGATGGTGTACATTCTCAGGAACAGCAACAGAATGTGAGCAGGCAACGCCATTGTCACTAAATAAGTAAATAGCAAGTGGTAGATTCAGACTATTCATAAATGCGTTGTTGGCTTCCATGAATAAAAACCATTTTGAGTTTGAGTTTGAATAAAAGAAAATTAAAAACCCCGCAATAAATTTAAATCGAGATATTAATTAGTATTTGTCAGAGAAAAGTCTAAAATTACAATGGATCGACTCGGTCCGTCTAGCAATATATTAACCTCGTTTATCACAAAGCATTTAATACTAAACAGTGGATATTTGTTCAGACCATCGGATTAATATGACTGTCAGTACGAGGCATGCCTTTTAAGTTCTGTCGTTTCCATAATTCCCGGCAATTTTGAATTTGGAACTGTTCTATATTCGAATGTGTTTAAATTTCGAATCTCAAAACAGTTGAATGTATTAGGATTAATGTTATTGTTTAGTCACAGCGTCGATTAGAATCTGTCAGGTTACGTACGAAAATGAATCTTTCTAAGGAAAATGTTCGTGCAATAATTTTCTACAACTTTAGAAGAGGCCTGACACGGCTTCAGTGTTTTGAAGAGCTAATGCTGTGTTCAGGGATGAAGCCCCATGTCTGCGGACTGTCGAACGCTGGTATTTAGAATTCCAGCGTGGACATACTAGTGTTAGTGACAAATCTCGCGAAGGTCGCCCAAAATCTGCATTCACTGAAGATAACATCATTGGAGTGAGACAACTAATTCTCGAAGATCGTCATGTGACGTATCGAGAGATAGAGGCTCTATTAGGCATCTCAGGGACAACCATTCAGAAGATCTTGCATGAAGCGCTTGGTGTAAGAAAGCTAGTTTGCCGTTGGATACCGCATCTGCTTTCCGACGATCACAAGGCGGCCCGCGTCAGATGGTGTAAGAAAACTCTGCAAAGGTTCAACCGAGGAGAGTCAAATCACGTCTACGACATCATCAGTGGTGACGAATCTTGGATCTATGCCTACGATCCTGATTCCAAACAACAATCTACAATCTGGGTCTTTCAAGACGAGCCAAAGCCGACTAAAGTTGTTCGTTCTCGAAGCACTTCAAAGAAGATGGTGGCCACGTTCGTTAGAAAAACCGGCCATGTTGCGACTATTGCACTTGATGATCGTAGAACGGTTAACGCAGAGTGGTATACCACAGTTTGTTTACCACAAGTCATCGCCGAACTTCGAAAATCTAACTCAAAGCGACGCATCATCCTGCACCACGACAATGCAAGTTCACACAGCGCTCGTCAAACGATTGAGTATTTGAAGCAGGAAAAAGTAGAAATTCTTGACCATCCTCCATACAGTCCTGACCTAAGCCCTAACGATTTTTTTACATTTCCTAAAATTAAGAAAAGTCTTCGTGGTCAAAGGTTCCAGTCCAGTGAAGAAGCAGTCGACGCTTTCAAGTCAGCCATTTTGAACACCGCCACTTTAGAGTGGAATAAATGTTATAATAACTGGTTTGAGCGAATGGAAAAGTGTATTAAGCTACGTGGTGAATACTTTGAAAAACAATAAAAAGTACTATAAGGTTCTAGTTGTGTTTTTTTCTTCAAACGACAAAACTTAAAAGGCATCCCTCGTACCACGATTGGGATTTACAATAGAATTTCATCTTACGAATCTTTGTAATTAATTAAATTATTTTAATTTGAACCTGAGCTAGCGATGTAAATAGCGTTCTTATTTTTTTGTTTTACCTAACGCTTTTCTCTTGTTTTTATTGTTCGGGAGACTTTCCCCCTGGTGGTAGAGCCAAGCTGTAGCCATTTCACTACAGCTCATATAAGTACGGAGTAGTTCAACCCTCTCACAAAAGATCTGCGTAAAGTAGCTATTATGATTGCGTTTTGTACGATGAGTCAGAGCACCGGAAGCGCCCCTACCTTCCGCTTCCTCTGCCCCACTTCCCTTTAAGTAGGCAACGTGCGACCAATGCCTTTGGTATTGCAAGCATCTTAGGCCACAGTAACTGCATGATTGGTTGCCGACTTAGTTTAAAAAAAAAAACATAGTATCCCAGGAAATTACTTCTACACAGCCTAGTTGCTGGTTTACGATCTTTCTATGGTGTGGGCGATATCATCAGTCCCATCTTGGTTGCAAGCGCCACCTGTATCGCGAGTTCGATACTCAGTTCGCGCAAATTCATAATCTACATAATAAAAAAAACCGACTTCATAAAAAGTGGGTGCACTAAAAAGCTAGAAATAACTAGGGACCTTATAATTTATTTAATTTGGAGTCGGGCCAATTCAAGTAACTATTTACTTGTAGTGGCTAGGTAAGTAGTTACCTACCTAATATAAAGTTCTTAGGTAGGCACCTAAGAAGTAGTCCTAACGTAGTATAAAGATAGTGGCACCCAAAAAAAAAACATACACACAGAGGAACTTAGCACTTCCTCCTTTTTTGGAAGTCGGTTAAAAATGGCAAAGTGTCTAATTAATACGTGATTTAGGAGTAAACCTCAATAGTAGTTATATTTGTTGACAAAAAAAACTACAATTTGTTTATATTATTATGAATTCTTTGTTCATGTGACGACATTAATATGTCGATCCTATTATCCGATAAAACATTAAACAATAAAGTTGAAAATAAACAAGAATTAATATTTTATTCATAACTCCTCTGTCGGCTGGAGGACAAATGATTAGAATTCGTCCATTTACTTTTTTGTGGTCGCCATTAACTTGTTCTACTTATGCCAAATAGAGAAAAGGGTGGTTTGAACAAAGGACCATGGGATCTTGATGGGAATTCTTGTGGGTCTCGTTTGAAGTTAAAAAACTGTGTCAGATATAATAATTTTTCGGTATGCATTCCAGTGTCGTGGAGCGATATTATAAGAATAATATGATAAACAACTCGTGATTGTAAAAATGTAACATATTAATGTGGAAATAATTAAATAATAATAAGATACCTATTGCCAGGTCGCGTGGATTTTGAAAAATCCGATAACTAATATTAAATAAATAAAAAAACAGATCCATCAATTTTAAAACATGTCGAAAAGAGAATGATGATAATTTATGTTATTATAAGTATTCAAATACTATTCATCAATTTGCCTTTGATAAAATATAATTAAGAAGCAGTGACACAGATTGATTAAGTAAATTATATTTCCACAAGGGAATATATTAATCTTCAAAAAATCATAGAATAAAAACTAAATCATTTTTATCATCGCATTAAATATTTATAGCGACCATCGCTTAGCTGTTAATGGACGGTATACACAGATGTTCTTTTAGCCGAGTATCCAAGGGACGGGGTTCGATGTCTGGCTCATAAAATATGGAAGAATTAATTAATGAATACGACGAAAGGGCACTGATAACATTTCTGAATATTGTTCTTGTGTTTTGGATCCTTTTGAGAAGTTTATTATCTTGATGGAAGCTTCGTTACTGATTCGTTAAAATGACAGCACGTATTCAATAAGTTTTTGAACGAGTAAAATAATTTTGTGGTAACATTAATAATAGACTTTTTGATGACGCCATTGAAAAAAAAATTGGTTAAGCACTCGTCTTGCGGGAACCAGGTCCTGTGTTCAAGCCATGGCTCGCTACTCTGGGTTTGTCGAAATCTATGTGCGAATCATAATTTCTTTATATAATCACTTGGTTACGCTGAAGGAAAACATCGCGAGGAAACCTGCATGTCTTAGAAAATCTAACCAATTTTCGAAATGCTTGTGAAATCTGCCAACCAGTTCTGGACCATCGAGGTGGATTACGGCCCGAATCCCCCTCGCAGTGAGGGGAGGCCCGTGCCCAGGAGTGAGACGTCAAAAAGGGGTAAATTATGATTACTATATTAACTCGTGTGTGTGTGAACAGAAGTGGTCAAACACGATGTTTCTGGTTATCCCCAAGGAGTATGGTAATTAAAAAAGTACCTAAGTACACGCAGCATAACAGACACGGATTTGGAGGCATTGTTTTGCAATACGACTGGTTGTTTAAACCCCAAACATTGTTTTAAGAGGTAAACACAAATACCAATTTACGCGACACACAAAACAATGGTTTTTAATTAATAAACATTACGCAATTTACGCGCGTAATGCCGAACGCGCGAACGTCACGGTATGTGAAATCAAAATCCTGCTCGTACATAATTAGGACGGATCCTGGTTACCGATAGGCCGGGGTCACAGTTGCGATTAGTCGCGCGACTAAATATTCGCACAGAAGAATGATAGCAAAGTAAAAATGTAACCCGTTGCTATGCTTATAATGGGCGATTAAAAACAATCAATCAATTGCCTTGTCTTAAGATTCAAATTGGTCTGACCATTGAGCCCAACCGGTAACAGGAGACAAATGAAAGTTCTTAGGCTGACTGAGGGACTGCTGACATAGGCAAAGGCGTCCAGCAGTGGACGTCTTCTAGTTGGTTGAGAAAAGTAAGTCTGATTCTGCCAATGATGAAACATAGATAAAAGCTAACATTTGTAACAGTAACCTAGAAACCTAGACACACGTTTAATACACTTATTAATTAGTATATTATGTAGCATGGTTACTGGCGTAATTTCTATGACTTTTACATTTAATTTGATAGTGACAACTATTCCTACAAAATAAAATATGTAAATATTTTACTGCGATTTTTAGTAGCAAAGTTTGAATTGAACCTTATACTAAAACGAACCGCGGGGTAGACCGAGGGGGCCAGTAATTGAGCACGTAGAGGGTCATTTGCGATGACTATAGGCGGCCAAATTGACCTGCAGATTGGCCGCCTCGGGCACTTTCTTTTTTAAATTTATGCCCCTTATTGTAAAAGTTAATTCAGCCTATTGTGGTCGGTATGATACTAATTAGGGTGGTTTTCATGGGATGAATTGGAATTACGTAGTTATCTTTCTATATATATAAAAATTAATCTCTAGTTTCTTGGTCATCGCATCACGCGTGAACGGATGGAACGATCTCGCAATTTTTTTTTTTTTTGTTGTGTTTATTATTGTCAGGAGAAGGTTCTTATGAAAGAAAAATATATGAAAGATTAGCGGAACAATTGTAATTCAATATTCAAAGTTAAGACAGGACAACGTCGGTCCGCGGTACGGCGCATAAGAAGGCGGGCACAGGATGCGGTTGTGCAGAGGTGGGGGGGAGCTGTTGGAGTCCCCCCAATATGGCCGGGCCACAGTGGAGGCGGTCCGTCCTCATTTGGCGGCCTGGCTCAAAAAGCGAGGGCCGCTAACATATAGGCTGGTGCAGGTGCTCACTGGACACGGGTGCTTCGGTGAGTACCTGCATCGGATAGCCGGGCGGGAGACGACCCCCGTCTGTCATGCGTGTGGAGCTCCCACGGACACAGTGCGCCACACATTGGAGGAGTGCCCAGCTTGGGGGTCACAGAGACACGACCTGACGAGTGTCGTCGGAGGGGACCTCTCGTTGCCGAGCGTGGTTGAGGCCATGCTCGGCAACAAGAGGTGTTGGGAGGCAATGGTCTCCTTCTGCGAAACAGTGATGTCGCAGAAGGAGGCCGCGGAGAGGGTCAGAGAGGAAGATGCCTTTGCTGACCCGATCCGAAGAGCACGGCGAGGCAGAAGGAGGAGGCGCTATGCGCATCTCCTGCCTCCGCCGTAGTGGAGGGACGGGATGTTGGGTGGGGGGTCGGGGGACCTCCTGCTCAAATTAATCCCCAGAGGGGGGACCTAGTCCCACCTTAAAGTCTGCGGCCTGGCACCGATGCCAGGCCTGCCGCCGGGGCGTCACAGTGCATATCGATCCTGTGGCGCTCCGTAGTAACGGCGGCGAGGGCAGACCGCTGGGTTTTAGTGGGTAGTCTGGACAAAAGTTCAGGAGCCCCACATAACCGCCCGAGTTCCCCCCGGTCTTGGGCGGTATGCGTAAATGCATTTCCCAGCGTAAACAAAAAAAAAAAAAAAAAAAGGACAACGTCGGTCGGGTCAGCTAGTAGAATATATTTTTAGAGTAGAAAGAAATAAATAAGTGTTGATATGTATTTGTAATAATGCTTTCTCCCACTTTTCTTTGCGACCGGAACGCGGCGACCAGGTCATGGTGGCAAGGTCGCGGCGACCAGGTCATGGTGGCATGGTCGCGGCGACCAGGTCATGGTGGCATGGTCGCGGCGCCCAGATCACAGCGGCCACTAACATCTATAACTATCAAGTAAATTTGAATATAATATAAGGGTGTAATAAAGTCCTCATAAACGCAAACACCGCCGAAGTTCCCATGCTGTGAATGAGGCTCTCGTAGATGTGACATTTATACTGCTCTGATATCACATTAAACGTACTTAGAAACAACTCACGAACCCATTTAAATAAAAAAAATCTATGATCCATTATTTTCAAGAATACATTTCAAAGCTAGCTATTTAAAAAAAATGGCTTAAAGAACCCTTATTTTTTAAGAGCGTTAAAACTCCAATCAACAGCGCGGTATCATTCAAATTGTATCCGGTTTCAAGCGACACGTTGATCAGTGTGATTATGCACCCCCCTTGTCAGTGGAGGGGTGCCTCTGATCAAGGGTGTTATTCACCCCTCGGTGTTATGTTTATTTGTATGGTTGTATGCAAAATTGGGGGTAGAGGGTGGTTTTAGGGATAGACAGGTGAAATTAAGGTTCGCAGTGCCCTAAGGATAAAATACTAACGTAATTGTGACGTCATCGAAATAACATGCTGTCACTGTCATTCTCATTCACGAAAACAGTGGTGTGAGCGGGCAGAAATATTTTTGCTGAAGCCACAATTATTAAATGCGTAAAATGACGCGGAATTACGTGCTGTCAAACTTCTTGGTAATAAATACTGCAAAGAAAATCATTCTATTAATGATGCACCAATGAAAAACAAACCGAATGTCCATGGGAATAGAAACTAGAATGAATAAACAAATATACGTTCATTCATAGACCTCGCAGCGTTATTACCAAAACAGTAAGACCGCAAGAACAAAAACACTTTTGTCGGAAACTATACAGCAATTTTCTTAGAAGATACACTTCTGGACAAAAGTGTAAGTCCACACAGAAAATAACCTTTTGTCTATTAATTATTAGCTTTCAAGAACGTGGAGCACAAAAGCGCAAAGATTTATTGCTTTTATTTTGAAAATCGAACGTCTTTATGGACGCGTTCGGTGATTTATTGTTTTTATTTTTCGTAAATTAGCGTAACTTTATATTGTCGTTTTGTCTGCTATTCAATGACAATGGTGATTTATTTTAAACAGAGGTAGTTATTTTTTCTACTGACATTTTGTCACAGAAAACATAATTATGTCATAATTAACATTTACAGAGTTATTTGGAATACTAAAGCCATTATTTATTTATATGGGAAATTAGAATAAATGTTATTATAATATATGGCTCTTCTATGCGGTAGACTAGCCGATTTGCATATAAGTTGTACCGAAGTGTCAGATAAGATCTGCCTAAATATGCTCAGTATATTATAGCATAGCTTCAACACTGGTAGTCGGGATTAAGTGTATTTCTTTAACCCATGTTGCGTCGTTTACACAGCTTATATGGAACAAAAGGTTAACCATTGCGCCTACCTATGATCTCTCGTTAAGTTAAAAAAGTAAGTTTTTAGTTTTTCTTTTTTGTATTATTTAATATTTTAATTTTAAATTTATTTCATTAATAGTCAAATGTAAAGGTATCAAATGTGTAGGTGTAAATGTATGTATATTACTTAGGTACTTAAAATTGCTTGTACAAAATTAATATTTCTCAGATTAATAATAAATTCTTTTACACAAAATTATGTAAATTATATTATCTTTGATGATATTTACTTAACGCTGATAAAATATTTATATTAATTTAATGTAATTATGATAAGTTATACAAATTAAGTAACCTGAGACACGTTATGCAAGAACATGTCTAACTACTCCGATACTTCAATCTATTTTGAACTTTAGTAACTAAATGTATAGTCTATTTTCCAATAAGTGCATTTATGGATGACGTATAATTACTTTGACGTTTGAATTAAAGATGGCGGCTGCTTGCGTCAGAGTCCGCACGCCATTACAGATAGAACCTGACCTTAATGCGGAGACATTATGTTCTTTTAATAAACATTATGCAAATGTTATCTTCCTATGTTGTTAGGGGTGGCAGACATTTTTTTTTTATAATTGAAAATCTCTTTTGAAGTTTTCGTTAAAATTTCATAAAAGAAAACATTAAATTCAATAAGTATGTCATTTAACTATCATCTAATGAACATACATTGCTAATTCTTGTCTTTGTTTTTGTCTAAGTCACAAATGACAGTTATTGTTCACTTAATTGATTAACTCAGGCGTTACCTACTTGGCGGAAATCCATTGTAAAACAATTTAGGATAAGGACTCACCACTCACCCTTGGCTTGTTAACCTGCAAAATTATAAATCAAATAGGTTGATCGATAATGGAAGAGGTTAACAAAACCTAACTCCGTCGGTCGAGTTTGTCGGTCATGAGTGTCAGGGACCCTAATAATGTGCAATTTTCCGCGGAACAAAGCGAATAAATAATAAAATTCGACACGTGTTTCGCCTCTGAACGAGACATCCTCAGGAAAGTTGGGCTACGAATGAGCGACGAAGTACCGCGCGCACGCCTTATATAAGCGATCAACTGCCACACTATTATTGTTCACTTATCCAAAATAATAATAAAAAGATAGCCTTCAGAGTATTTGGGATTCGTATTGTGTTCGGGTCCAGTCAACTCTGAATCAGGGTCCCTGACATCACACAGTTTGACATCTGTCGCCCAACTAATGCGACAAAAATTTGAACCGATGGCGCCGCATGACAACCCTAGGTATTTTCTTGCGTCCCTGTCTTCTTGCATTAGATTTGCGTCTCGCATCTGATCCGTCTGATTGTATTAAATTTAACGCAAATCGTATTACCTATAACATTCATTTCGTATCACAAATGCACACAGTTTTTACTGAAAACAATGATTTTATATTTTTCTCTAGCTCATGGAGAAAATGTGATCTATACAAATAAATAAAATTGGAGTGTCTGTTTGTAATATCAAAATAACACCTTTTCACTAAATGCATATGAAAGTACCTATAGCAAAAACGCGATTTAAAAATTTTTTGTCTGTCTGTCTGTCGGTCTGTCTGTGTGTTTGTTCCGGGTAATCTCCGAAACGGGTGGACCTATTTTGACGGGGCTTTCACTGGTAGATAGCTGATGTTATAAGCAGTAACTTAGGCTACTTCTATTTTAGAAAAACTAAATAAAAAAAAATTAAAAAAAGGGTCCTGTCGTGCGGGCTCAGAACGCGGGAGCGGGCTTTTTTGTTAAGTTAAATTCCACGCGGACGAAGTCGCGGGCTCAGCTAGTTAAACATAAATAATAATATTATTGTGTAGGTACTTATATAAAGTCTTATTTTAATAATTCACGACAATTAGCGTTTAGCATTTGTGAATGCTAAGATAAAGTACGTAGATACTTTAACTTAGCATACTTAAAAAAAACTAATGGGTTTATTCCTAACAGCTTAACCCTTTAATCACTCGCTAACAGCTAGATGTAAGTACCAACCAACACAAAATATTTATAACATCAGATTATTTGTTTGTGGTAAGTGCTTACAACATCGTTACAATTTACTCAAGCGCCATGCAAAATATCGATCATTATTAAATAAGCCCGTTTCCTTTATTATAAACAAACTCCAAACCACAAAAACATAAACGACATACCTAACCCAATTCCATTTGGGAAAAGCTCATAAATCCAGCGAAACTAATTAAAATCTAGTTTTTTCAGCATCAACAATAAAGCGGGTACACACTGTCGCATCCGTTGTGCGCGGGCACATATTTACAGCGAACACTTTTATTAAAGTCTAGAAAGTTGTGCGCGTTTCAAAGAAAATGAATATGTCGTTGTAAAGTTGTGGTGCGACCGTTGGCGGTTAGAGATTCATTAGTACTGAACCTAATACATTTTTACTGTCGGTTACATTTTCTTCTATTGCTTTGCCGTGCATTTTCTGCTTTAAATGGGTAAGGAAATGGTGCTTATTCTGTTGATAGCTACACAATCCAAATTTATTGTGAGACGATCATATTGAATAAGTAAGACAGTGATATTTTCAGACGTGTTGAATTTATTTTAGATCAGAATAATAAGGGTCACAACATATATTTAATTTAATCGACAAATAATACAATCTGTAATGAATGGATCGAAGCAGGCAACAAATTATTTACTTTATAAGTGTCTTCACTGACTAATATAAATAAAAAAACAATAAATCTTGAAGTTTACTCAAGCTGTACAATGGACAATTATAAAATCACTATTGGACACTAAAATTATATGCAAGTAAACAAATATACTCGTACAAATATCGACACCAATCAATTTTGCTTACGTGCCATTTCGTTTTATTATCTGCGGTGCGGGTCCATCACAATAAGCAATAAATAATACACCATACATGCATATATGAACATAATGCAGTAAGCATCTAAATAGTTTAACGTTCAGCAAAAAGGGAATGAATAACGCGGATTGTTACTTTTAATTATCGAAGAAGTCATAATGAGACATAATTTTTAAAGCAAACTTGGAAAATTTATAATCCCTGCAAATGTTTAGATTCCTTGTGTGATAACTGCGAAAGATACATTAATGCTGCAGGAAATATGAATCTTTATTTGTCAAACTGAGTGCTAACGAGCTCTTGTGGATTAAACAATCTAGCTACTTAGGTACTTAATACATAAAAAGACTCAATGTTACGTAGCTATCACTAAATTACATCTGTTTTCATAGCCAGTCTTGTTTTTCTGTCTTGGTTACTGTCATAGTTGTCTTTACGAGAGAGAGAAGTTAGAAGTTCCGCTATCTGGGAAGCACGATAACATCTAGGTGTGACCTTGATGCTGAGATAAACAGCAGGATCGGTGCTGCAGCTGCAGCATTTGGTAAACTAGATAGCAAGGTCTTCAGTTCGCATGACCTGAAACTCGCTACTAAGGTCTCGGTATACATGGCGATTGTATTGCCTAATATCTTATATTCCGCTGAGAACTGGACTCTATACCGCCGACACATCCGCATGCTGGATCGGTTCCACCTCAGATGCCTACGAAAAGTTCTTAAAATTCGATGGTTTGATCGCGTGCGGAATACCGAAGTGCTGCGCAGAGCCAATGTAGGTGGCATTGAGTCATATTTAATGCGGCGACAACTTCGGTGGTGCGGACACGTGTCACGGATGTCAGAGCAGCGAGTGGCGAAGCGCGTCTTCTACTCAGAACTTGAGGAGGGCAAGCGTAGGCATGGCGGACAACTCCTCAGGTATAAAGACGTGCTTAAGCGGCACATGAAAAAGTGCAATATAGACCCTTTTAGATGGGAGGAGCGGGCCTCGAATAGGCTAGAATGGAGAAATTCCATTAAAAGGAAAGTCCTTTCTTTTGAAGAAAGACGGTGCATCGAACTTGATGCCAAGCGTGATGCACTGAAAGCCCGACCACCTGCGGTGATTCATTATAATTATGTGAACGATGTGCTCACATGCCCACAATGTGCGAGAGCCTTCTTAAAGAAAATTGGCTACATTAGCCACATGCGAGCGCACGAACGAGAAATCTTGCAAAGGAGTTGAAGTTGTCGCCATGACCGAAATCGGTCGGATCACATCATCATCATCATCATCAGTTGTCTTTAACGCAGTTAGTGGAACATTAATTAAGCGATAACCTGACTTGTTTACCCGTCAATGTCACACTGTCTCCTGCTTCTGGGCTGTCTCTATTACTTGTTTGTCGCCTATCTCGAGCGCTGTGTAAGCGACATAAAAATCGCTAGCAGCGATCAGTGGAACCTTATCAAAAGCGTGTTTCAAGCGACTGCAGCGTCCCAACTTTACTGTCACCCTTATTATTTTACTGTTTGTGCGACATACAGCGGAGTTGCTGTACTATACTTACCGACCCTTGTTCAGATAATATTTAAAGTGTAAAGTAAAATATTATTAGCTCTTGCTAGTGGTTTATGGCTGGGCCCGCCCCGCCACCTATCACTGTTATTTCTAGCATCAACGGTCACCACCGTCCAGCAAAGACGCCAAGGTTCGACCTTCAACGAGTCCCGGAAAGAAGCTAAATTGTCATGGAACTCTCACGAATTTATTTATTGTAATTATGAAATAATGTTACTTACCCCAGATCTATTCTATATTTAAAACAAAACGCTTTCATTAATTAATAAATCTCAAAATAGATGTCACTAAACCAAAAAAAAGTATTTAACCCTCCAATAGCGGGCAAAAATTTCTCATAAAAAGATCTCCAAGCAAATATAGCCCCTATGCAAAAGCAATGACTGAATAACATAAAAATATTCGTCTGTACCCCATCCATAATACATTTTCATGTAGGGAGCACATAATTTATTGCGGCGACGACAGAGTTTTTGCTGTCAAAAACGAGGGTTTGTTTTTGAAACTGGATTTCCGTTTTTTTTTTCGGCGCAGCAAGGAAATCTAATTTTAAAATAGCTTATTTTAATGTATGTAGGTACTTACATATAAATCATTTGTAGGAAGTGAAAACTATTCCAATTTATTTTCTTTGTTATTCTTATAAGCGACTAGCGGCCCGCCCCGGCTTCGCACGGGTACATTACCGTTAGATTATTGGAGTTTTAGTAAGGATCCCTATTTTTTTTTTAATATAATATAACCTATGTCACCCGGGGATAGTGTAACTTCCCAACAGTGAAATAATTTTTCAAATTGGTTCCGTAGTTTCGGAGCCTATTCATTACAATCAAACAAACAAAGTTTTCCTCTTTATAATATTGGTATGATGAATAGTCTACCGTAAACTAAATAACTAAACTAAACATAATTTGCACTTCATTAAAAGTTTTAACACAAAGTCGTGTTAAGACTCATAATGATTATTTTTCATGGTTATTATATATTAAATAAAAGTTCTTATTTTAATAATGCATGATATATAGAATGGCGTTTAGTAATCAAAAGAAATCTAAAGCGTTCATTTCTAACAGCTAACCTTTTAAATATAATTTAACCAACATAAAAGTTTTATACTTATCATCAGATTTTTTTTTGTAGACACATTATCTTTAACATTTAATAAGCGCCATGCACAATATCGTGTATTATCGAAATTAATACATTATACAGGTTGAAACATAAAGGGTATACTTTTTTTCAAAACTTAACTGTGTAATTCTAAAACTATTAGCTTTAGAGGAAACTTGAGAAACAAAAGGTGTTATAGGAATCCAGTTGTTGACAGATTTCACAAGTTTATAAAACCTTTAGTACATCAACTGTCCCACAAAGACGATAGTTTTAGATTTACAAAGTAAAGTTGCAAAAAAAAATTAGTATACCCTTTCTGTTTCACCTAGTTTATACGTTTGGCAAGGACGTATTTAGGTAAATAGGTGGTTTATTCACTCAATTATTTAACCAAAGGTGCAAAGAGTTTAACCAAATGTACTTACTGAATAATAATTCACAACAAACCAGTTTCAGACTGGGAGTTCTCAAAGAGATGTGTTCAAAATTATATCCGTCTGAGGTGTCGGGGTTCGATGCTCGGGTAGAGTTTAAATTAATTAAAGCAAGCCTCTGGCTTTGACCGTAATAACGCAATTCCGGGGGACGTTGCTTGTATTTAGTTTAGGTCTCCCGGGGTGCGATTCAACCCCGTTAGTATTTGAGGGTTATGTCATCGTCGAGGGAGTGTCTTATTTAATCTGAATTTCGGGGGTAGTTGTAACTTATTAATAACTAGCGACCCGCCCCGGCATCGCACGGTGTTTTTTATCAGTGTTTCTCTACTATATAAGGCAAGTAATATACATATAAACCTTCCTCTTTAATCACTCTATCTATTTAAAAAAACCGCAAAAAAAATCCGTTGCGTAGTTTTAAAGATCTAAGCATACATAGGGACAGACAGACAGCGGGAAGCGACTTTGTTTTATACTATGTAGAGATACTAACTGTAGTAGAGTCAAGGTGTAGCCAGCTGATTAAAGCTCTCATAAAAGATCTCTCTCACAGAAGATCGGTGTATAGAAGCTATTATTAAAGATCCGGAAGCCCAGACCCTCCTCCCCACCCTCTGTCCCATTCCTCTTTACATGCGAGAAATGCCTTTGGTACTGCAAGCATCTATAGGCTACTGTGACTTCTTACCATCAAACGGGTTGTTCGCTTGTTTTTCCACTTTGTTATTATTAAGAAAAAAAAAGAAATATAAACTGGGTGTATAAATAGGTCCTGGGTTCAAACTCCGGCTCGCACCTCTGGGTTTTTGGAAATCGATGTGCGAATCATAATCTCTACATGGTTATCACTTGCTTACGGTGAAGGAAAACATCGTGAGGAAACCTGCTTGTCTTAGAAAATCTAACCAATTTTCGAAAGACGTAATCCGCCAAGCACTGGACCAGCATTGTGGATTACGGCCTGAATCCCCCTCGTAGTGAGGGGAAGCCCGTGCCCAAGAGTGGGACGTCAAAAGGGCTAAATTATTATTATTTAACTGGGTGCGACCCTCGTCCCAGATCGGAATAAATCATGACAGTATAGTCAGTTCATTTCACAAAGACGTGTGAATTAGTGCAAATTGACCCATTAGCCAGAGTCGTAAGACTAACAGCACGCGTCTTCGTGAAATAAACGAAACTAAATACCATACGCGAAACACAGATCTCGTGATCTGTCAGATGATTTTAGACATGAATGCTTCCAGAAATAAATTGGAGCCATCTTTTAAGAATTAATTTGGATGGTGATCAAAGGAACTACGTTTATTCGAAATAGGTCCAGCCGTTCGATCGTGCGGGAATGACAAACAAACATTCCAACATTAATAGAAGTCCTCTCTAATCCGAAACTCGATCGGAACAAAAAGTTGCCCATTTCACGGTTTGCGTTCCCTAAATAAACACATTTGTAACAGTGTCTCGTGTTGCTTACAAAAGGTATTATTAATACTTAGAAAATAGTTCCATAAAAAAAAATGTCATAATGGATGTTTAGTTTTTTATAAGATATCGGCTAACAAGCTTAAATATGACCTGTCTCAATGCTCCTGCCTGTATTCAATTGGCTAAAGCTTGGCTACCACCGTGAGTATAGACAAAAGACTACGATGAGACAAAATTGGTTGAAAGTGTTTGATGGGTAAATAAATAAAGGCCTCAATCTTCTTCTCAATGCAAACAGCTGGTACAAATACGATTGTTACCAATAAAATAATTTTCAAAGGAACATGCAAATTGGCAGTAATATAGATGTTTAAAGTGTTCAAAACAGTAGTAGATAGTATAATGACGTCATAACTGAGTAGTTTTAACAAACTTATGCCGCTTTAGCGAATCATTGTATTTATTTCATATTTTTCTTTGTATTTATGTCAAGAAATAATTGGTAGGTAAGTGTTTGGGTACCTACAATAAGTTCTTATAAAACAAAAACCAAAACTCTATATTTATTTAATTATATTATTGCTTCTTAAATTTCATACGTGTTGTCCCGTTTAAAAAAAGACCTTTCAAAACATTAGACGTCTTTAAATTTGAATTTCGAATATCGACAACAAAAAAAAACATATTCACCTCCGCTATCAGAAGGGTTATTCGAACTACCTATGCCATTTCGTAAATATATAACCATGAGAAGGGTTAAAACGTCGAACTCGTCAACCGTGCGCTGGGCACGCCGCCCGCACCTGCACCAATGGCTTCCAGATAGTATTACAGGTTCGCACTTGACGGTATTCCCGGCTGACGGCGACAGACTGCCGCGGGCTTATTGTACCCTATGGCAGTTGCAGGGTTATGGATAAACGTCAAACTGTATTTTTTTTCTAATATTTTATTTTTAAGTAAGAATTAAGGCGTTAATTTGTCGTTCAAAAGTTATGAGTCAACTAAATATATTGCAGTCATGTTCACATTACGACCATGAAAATTAATTATGTTATGTATAAACTACCAATATTGCATAATGGTGCGAATTCTGATGGGACAAAAACTAAACTTAAGTATACTAACTATTCATTCTCTTGATAGTAATGTAATGACTAAATACCGTATTAATAAATCGATCTCAAGCCTGAGAGTGATCTTGGCAATGTCATTCTTATGTCATTCCAGAACGAAATGACTAGTCAAAAGCTTACTCAAGACCGCTCTCAGACTTGAGAGTGATCTATAAATAGGGGTATTAGAGCGCAAAGACCCAAAGGATCGTTGGTCTGTAAAAATCACATTTCTAGTTGCGTATGAGCTGGGAGAGCGCTTACGCCAATTGCGTAGTGTTCAGTGATGGGAATTGATTTTGACGTTTGACGTCATAGTATTTCCAACGTTGTTCACTTAGACTATAAATATATTATGCGAAACTATGCACGTATGACGTCACAACATGTCTAACACTCTCAAGAGACTCTGCAGATGACAGCTCATGTCACAACTGGTTACACCGGCCCACATATCCACAGACGGGGTGTTTGCACCGCGGTCATGCACTGAACGGGTTAAGTGCACACGAGTTTGTGATTATTATTATAGTTCTAATACTGTTGGTATGCAAAATAAACTTGACTAAGGCTGTATTAATAAATCTACTGCGATCTAGAGTGCGATTTTGAAGTGCCATTTTGTACAGACTAGTATGACATAAGAATTACATTTTCAAGATCGCTCTAAGTCTTGAGATCGATGAAATATGTTACCATTCTTTTGCCGACCGTTTGGCGCAGTGGTTCAAGCGTGGGCCGCTCGGCTTTCTGCGCATGGTGGTTGCGGGTCGTTTCCCGCCGGTGCAAATTTTGGAAATGGCCTATTCGTAATTTGCCTTGGTCTGAGTGTCACTGGGATCGCCCCCAGTCCACTGTACGGTACCCATAGTACAAGGGTTGCTTAGTTTGGGACCATACAATTGGTTTGTCAGTCAAGCGATATTTATTATGATTTAATTACTTACCCTACAGGATGTTACAAAAGTCCGAGGGTTTAGGGGGTTTGGATGAGTCTTGGACATTTCAATTTATTTTTATTTGGCTGTTGATGTGTTAATCTGAGTACATATATATGCGCCGGTTCGCATTTTTATGAGATTTATTTCTTCTTCATTACTTTAATATTACCTGCGCATCACACGAAACTTTCAAATTCAACAAAAAACCCCACCAAACAATGATGACCTTTATTCTCATACACATACGATCTGTTTCCCAATCCACAGATCGAGAGTCCAGGTGATCGATCCCCACGATGTGACCTCGTCGCGTCGGCATTGTCAGTCAATATGTTATTGACCGGTTCTTTCTAACGGATGTTACGCACTTACAAGATTAATTCACACTACACTGACGATGGATAGCGCCGTCTGGTGGCGGTGTGTGAAAACAGGAGTTAGTTACGTGACGTCATGAAGTTTTAGGTGACAAAAAATCTACTATAAGGGGCCACCCATAAATTACGTCACACGAATATCGAAAACATAAAAATATAAAAAATTATAGTCATGCAGACAGTTGCAACTATTTTTATGTTATTTTTAAGTAGGTATGTAGTTTAAATTTAGTGTTGTAATACTTAGACATAAAATATTATATTTTGAAAAAATGTGATGTCACAAAATTTGGGACCCCTCCCCACCCCTTGTCACACAATGTCACACTTCGTCGACCCCCTCCCTCCCCCCTGCACACCACGTTAATTAAACGCACGGCGAGCTTCTATCCTACGCCTTTCTACCTATTTCATCTCACTGGCGTGCGTATCGCGTCTGTATCGCTACAAACGCGCGTCGACGGCGCGTTTAAAAACCATGGTGTGCACAGGCCCTAAGTTTAACGGTAGAGCTATGTAGTCATATGACTAGAGCTCACGGACTAGCTTGACCGGGGTAGTACCACTCTACCTATGGGGGGGAGGACCTCTCGCTCAGAGAATATCGGTCTTGACACGCTGCCGCGTGTCTAGATTATAGAAGCGTTTCGTACGAAGAGTGTGAGAACCAGAAGCTCCTTTCCGCTCGCTCTGTCCCACGACCCTTCAGGTTGGCACGTGCGAGCAATGTCTTTGGTATTGCAAGCATATAGGCTGCGGTAACTGCTTAACAATAGGCGGGTTGTACGCTTGTTTGATGACTTTGACATTTAAAGAAAATGAATAAAAACTCTAGCAATTTGTTTTATGATAATTTAATATCATGTTGTCACCTTATTCGTGGCATAAAATTATTATCAACGGCCGTATCTCGGACGCATGTAAATTCAAATTTCAAACATAAAAAAAATTATGGCAGATTTTTATGGAATATTGGGAGTCATTAAGCTCTGATAATATGTATATATTTTCGAATATTTTTTTTTATTAATCACTAGCTGAGCCCGCGACTTCGTCCGCGTGGAATTTAACTTAACCGCTCCCGCTCCCGCGTTCTGAGCCCGCGCGAAAGTAACCATTTGTTTTGTTTTTCTAAAATAAAAGTAGCCTCAGTTACTGCTTATAACAACAGCTATCTACCAGTGAAAGTCCCGACATAATCGGTCCAGCCGTTTCGGAGATACTCTTTGATTTCATGTGTTTTTATTTTTTTACGCGGAACCCTAATTGTTTTTCTAAAATTAAAGTAGCCTAAGTTACTTCTTATAACATCAGCTATCTGCCAATGAAAGTCCCGTCAAAATCGGTCCAGCCGTTTCGGAGATTACCCGGAACAAACACACAGACAGACAGACAGACAGACAAAAATGTTTTAAATCGCGTTTTTGTTATAGGTGTCGTATGTACTTTCATATGCATTTAGTGAAAAGGTGTTATTTTGATATTACAAACAGACACTCCAATTTTATTTATTTGTATAGATTGCAGTCATTAAGATCTGATAATACGTATTTATTTTTTAATATATTTTTTTATTAATCATTTCTATGATTTACCCGCAGCTAAGGTAGCTTAGGTTTTATTATTTAGAAATTGACGTACTGGGTCTAATTATAGTTAAAACCATCGAGATAACATCAAAATAGGTTAAGCCGGTTAGGATGAGTAGAACTACACGAACACCGGAATTTTATACTTATATACATATAAAGATAAAGTCAATAGAAGAAAGAAAATTATTATTATTTACTATTACTTATTTAGTGACAATGGTGTTGTCTGCTCATATTCTGTTGCTGTTCCTGACAATGTACACCATCTTTTATTAATTGAAAAGAGTAACCATTGAGCTTCTTGCCGCATCTTCTCAGTGGAAGCGGTATTCCGAACCGGTGGTAGATTCTGACTATTCATAAATGCTTTGTTGTCTTACGTGAATAAAAACAATTTCGAGTTTGAGTTTGAAAAAATCTTGCAATGAAAATTGACTTAATTTCATAAAATTCAATTACATACTATGTTTGTTTACGTAGCTATAGTTTCTTAATTTATACGTACTGCTTTTCTTTTCATAAGTGATTTATTTATTCCAAAAAAGGCGGATTATAATTTATAATGAACATTTTTAAGAGAATCACAAGCTATGATCAAAAATATTAAGGTGAAGGCGCCTGTCTAGCCCGCGAAATTCAAAATTTTCGAGTATTTTTATAGTTTATCCAAAATCTGAAAACATTTAAGACAACATTTTGTGATTTGCGAAAAACACAGTATGCAGTGCGTTTATTAATACATTTATTTTACTCTAAATATTATCACGGTGGATATGATACTAGTAAATCACTAAATATACAAAAATTGCCAGATTATCTGGATAGCTGTCGTTCTTGAAATGTTTTAGAGTAAGTTGGATATATTAATAAATGCACTGCACACGGTCTTTTTCGCGAATTACAAAATGTGCCTTTTATTATTGTCAGATTTTGAATAATTTCTAAAAAACCTCAAAAAATTTGAACTTCGCGGGCTAGGTGGGCGCTTTAGCCTTAAACACTAAATACTTACAACAAATACGTGAACATTGTTTCCATTCTGAAGACGGTCTTACCTGCAAAAAATAAACAAAAAAAATCAATAAAAATATTCAAATATTTTTATGTTGTAACCTTACACACTGTATAGTATAGGAATAAAATCGTCTCTTGTCCAGAAATGACGACATACCGACCTCTCTGGTTACCCCGTAACGGTTACTGCGACACAATATCGATAGCCAGTTAAAATACATTTAAACCTACCGTAAGATAACCCACACTGTTTCATTTTAAAACAGTTTTGGACTCACATCTAAAACATATAAAACAAAACTATTGCGTCAGATATTCCGAGAATGTTACAGATCTGTTTAGACATAGGCGTTCTCCGTCACCGTACTGGCAAGGGACAGTCCCATTGAGATATTCGAAACTTTTCTGCATAAAGAGCCGACATTGTGCATACCAAGCTACAGCAGCTCTTCACGAGTGAAAGGGACGAACATAGGCGTCGAGGAAAAGAAAAAAAATATATAAAAAGGAGTAAATGAAATACGCCATTGCGTCTGTTTCAAGGCTCGTACCCTGCCAACCCCGCCCAACTCCAGCTACCCCTAGGTAGCTGGGCTTGATAAGGGTGAGTTGTATCCACTGTTTGTTTTTTTAATGTGATTAGGTCCACCACACACTCTCACAACTGTTACTTATAGTTAGTGCACTGTTGTACACCACGCTCCCTCACAATGCAAGGGAGATGGGAGATTTGGGTTATCGGCGGGTGGCTGTCTACGCGACTTGCATCGTCCGACAGAAAACGCATTCCGTCTATGTTTGAACAGGCGTTGTAATCATCAGTGCGAAGCCCCGTTACATACTACCAGTTCGAGATGTTCGTTACTATAATCATTATGGAAATTATTCATAAACAAATACTTTATGGTGTTTCGATGGCCTGTGGACTATTTTGACGGTAAGGGGCAAGACACTATGAATTTATAAAATATTCCATTGGTAAACATATTGAAAAAAAAAATTATCTAAGTAATAAAAAAAATTTAAACAAAATATAAATGCTAACATATTTTAGAAGTGCGAATTTTGATTTAATATTATTTAGAAAGTTGTTGTATCAAAGAAAATCCTACTAATATTATAAATGCGAAAGTTTGTGAGTGTGGATGTATGTATGTATGTATGTTTGTTACTCCTTCACGCAAAAACTACTGAACGGATTTGGATGAAATTTGGAACACAGATAGATTATAACCGGGATTAACATATAGGATACTTTTTAACCCAATAATCCAATACTACGCGGATGAAGTCGCGGGGCACAGCTAGTGCTAAAATATAGGTTTTGATAATTAAAAAAAAGGAAAAACTAATATTTTTTTTATAACTGAAATAAAAAATACGGCGATAGTGATAAATCACATTTGAAAACCTGATATGAGATATCTGATATAGTCAGTGTATCCGAACCTTATACCTGTGCCTGACCAGTGCCAGTGGGGGGGCACCCGAAGACGGGCCCCTATCAAGCCTATTACCGTTCGTTACCATTTTATTACCATCTTTTACCATTCGCCGGCCCACAAAACTTTTATACCGACCTCTTTGACTTTTTCCTTAACTGACTAAGAGTTGAATTTTACACGAAACTTTGTTTGTTTTCATTTTTTTTTAATAAATGTCGTAAACGTTTTTTTTAAATTTTATAGTCACATTTTTATAGATAAACGAAGCAAGGTTTTTTGTTATCAGGGCAATAAATGTTAATTCCTGTGTTCTCCGGATAATGGGTGCAATTAACATAATTGTTACCTTACCTGCTAGTTGTATACGTTAAAGTACCGGACTTTAAAGATTTGTAAATTTTAGAATTTTGTTACCACATTCACGAATATAAAAAAAACAGTGCCCGAACGAAGCGAAGCTTTATAGTATAAAGGGTAGGAAGTATGCGTTAAAAACGGCTGCGGCGCGTATGTTGTGTAACGCTACTGACGCTTAGCACGGATAGAGTGGCAGCGCGGCGAGCGCCCCGAACATCCCTATAGAAGCTTCGCATCAACATGGTTTTGACACAATAATAAGTTAACAACACTGGCTTTTGTGAAATAAACTTAAACTAAAATATTAAACTATTATAGCTTCTTTTCGTATGATGTGTTTGAGAACCGGAAGCCCTACCCTCCTCATTTTCCCCCCCTCTATACCACTTTCCCTAAGGTCATTAACGACGCACAATGCATTTAGTATTGCAAGTATCTATAGGTTACGGTAACTGCTTAACACTATGCCGGTTTGACGACATCCTACTAATATTATAAATGTGAAAGATTGTGAGTGTGGATGTATGTTTGTTACTCTTTCGAGCAAAAACTGCTGAACGGATTTGGGTGAAATTTGGAACACATATAGTTTATAACCTGGATTAACACATAGAATACTTTACTTAAGTCTACGCGGACGAAGTCGCTGGCGGAAACTAGTTGTTATAATAAAAATATGTACAGCTTATCATCATTTAGCTTATCTTAATTCAATGCAGAACTAAATTCCTAACGACCATTTAAACTTTGGACAAGATCATAATGGCTAATAGATGAAGACATTTATTCGCAAAAAAATACAAACATAAAAAGGAAACCGGATTTTTTTAATCTGTTTAATAAATTAGAAAAAATAATACATGTTTATTTTACCGCTATAAATATATTTATTGTATCTATAGAGACAAGCCCAAGACTGGAATCCCCAAGGGAAGCGTAAGCGTGGCCGCCCAAAGCAAACCTGGTGGCGGACGATCATCGCAGAGGCGAAGAACATAGGGAAGACTTGGAGCGAATTAAAGCGCGAAGCTCAAGACCGAACGGGATGGCGGCGCATTGTGGAAGCCCTCTGCCCCAGCTAGGGGACACAGGAACATAAGTAAGTAAGTAAGTATAGAGACTGCTTACATTATATGTAATAAAGACAAGAGTGGGTTTATAAATAAAAATAAAATAAAAAATATCGAAAGACTGACACACCAACTGTATGGTAAAGCTTGTACTATGGGTACCGTACAATGGACTGGGGCCGATCCCAGTGACACCCAAACCAGGGCAAATCACGAAAAGGCCATTTCCGAAATTTACCCCAGCGGGAATCTAACACGCTACCACCATGTACAGTGAGCCGAGCGGCCTATCTCGAACCACTGCGCCAAGCGGTCGTCGTTTGTAAGTTGGAATATTTGTAAAACGCCTCAACACTCGGGCAAATACATGAGCAAAAACTAGTTTCGTTAATAAATTCAAATGTAATACAAAATGTCAACGCTAGATGTTGATCTCGATTGTTTATTCATTCAAGAACTTATAGGTGTTCATTTCTGAACCTTTCGGGACTTGGTAATTTGTAAATGAATACATTTACATTTGATTTATTTGGACGAACTTATAGCTCGGAATCTTTTGCGTGTGCAAATTTTGTTTCTCCGTTGAAGTTCGGTCGTTTATTTTAAATTTTATAACTATATTACCAATCTTATTATTTGTTTAGTATAGTGAGGTACTCGCGACGCCTCAAACCGTCAGAAATGGAAGCACATCGCCTGGAGAGCCACCCTCGGAAATGCTAAGGCCTCACCAAACCTTCCACCGTCTATCTCGTCAGCGCAACCACGACCACTCTGACAAGAGTGCCCGACTAAGAAGAAGATAGTGAGTTGACGTGATATTTTTGAAACAAGAAATCGCAGGGTTTTACGAACGAGAGTTCTAGTGACGAGATAAAATGTGGAATTGAAATAGTAATGCTACTTAAGAGTTATAACAATAATAATAATAATGAGGCCTCTTAAAATATGTCCCACTCCTGGGTACGGGCCTGTGGTCAAAGTAGTAGGTGGATTCAGACCATAATTCACAACGCTCTACCAATCCATGGTAGATTTCACTTGGCCTATGAAAATTGGTTGGCCTTTCCAGACATGCGGGTTTCCTCACGACGTTTTCTTTCACAGTAAGCAAGTGTTATTAGTATTGACACATAGATTTAGGAAAACCTAAAGGTGCGCACGAGGGTTTGAACCCTGATCCTTAAGCACGTCAGACGCGTGCTTAACCAATCAGCTATCACTGCTCAAATGTGTGATGACAAATATCGCTACCACTATTCAAGTAACGCAGCATGGAAATAGGTCATCTTGACACTAACATATACTTAAAGGTAAACCTACCTATAAGGACATGTGTTCAGACAAAAAATAAGAAACAGATATACAGTACGTTGTTATTTTTCCGCAGTAAATACTTTAATAATACGAAATAACAGGTCGAACGTAACACGCGATGGAATTAGCGCGTCAACCCTATTTTTATGCTGGTTACTTAGGGCTACCACTTATGCTACGAAAATTTCTTGAATCTTTTTTCTTGTTTTTTTTTTTACTTTGAAATTAACAGATTGCCGCCATTATTATTAGGAGCGTTTACCTAACAATTATCACAAAACTCCTAATTATACGCTACACCTAATTCCTACAAAGGGTGACGACTTATTCTTTAACAGACTGCGATGGAAAATCAACTTAATGACGTGCTAAATAAGCCTCTAACTCACTTACCAAATAATCTGAATGCCACGTAAAAATCAAAACGTAAGTTCTAAGGGATGTTCAGATGCAACTGTAGACAACATTCCAAAGAGTATTAAGAGCCAGAAGCACACAATCTATTCTATATCTAATGTGTGCGCAAATAAAGTCGAATACAGTTTGTATTCAGGGTGTAAGTAGGATAGGTTTAGTGGTAAGCAGTCAGCCTTTGGGACACGATTCCCTATTGAGCTCCCTGTTTGCTATATCCGCCCTTTTTTCAACGGCAGATGTCTAAAAGTATGGTCCTCTTGCCACCATTGTACCTGTAGGGTTACCATTTCCAAATTTGAAAAATCCTCAAAAAGTCGGACATTCCCAAAAACGCCCGAAGATTTTAGGCGCAAATTGAATAATAAGTTGTATGTACTTAAAATATTCCGGACTGATTTAAATACTTGTTTTATTTTTAAATTTATTTAATGTGATAATAAAACGTTGCGTCCCCGGGGAGGCATACTTCACAGATGATAATATTAATAACGACGGAAGCGAACACTTCCATTTCGTCGTAGAATTTTTTCCTCATGCGTAATTCTTCTATAAATTATTTATAGATACTTACTTACCTGTTTGTATTACGAATAGCAAATGTTGAAAAGTTTTCCACAGAGGGCCGAAAATCCGGACAGGTCCGGACAAATGCGGACGGGTGGTGACCCTACACTCAACTCACTGTCCAATTATATTGTTAATCTCAGAAATATAAAACTGCTGCTCCATAATAAGCCATTATGTGTAGTATGAAAAGTTTCGCGAAATGTAGTGTCGAATTTCGCATTGAAAGGTGTGAAATTAGCGAAACGTATAAAGAACATGGTGATTTCAATGACCATGGTGTCTCGGAGGGGTTTAAATGGCTTATTAATTATATTCTATGCATGTATTTCTCGAACTAAATGTAGGTATAAAATTGAAATAAAACTATTTTTACGGATTATATCGCGTTTATTTAATTTTAATGTTCCCGACGTTTCGGTTGCTTTACAGCAACCGTGGTCACGGGGGGACTGAGGTGTTAGACGTCCTGATGTCATAGTTAAAAACTGGGTACCCTCAAAATTTAGTAGGTGTTTGCGGTCCGATCCACGCAGAAAGTGCTCACTGTGTCTTGAGGTCTTGCAATGGTACGCTTGGTTTTCGATTTAATTATATTAATTACTGGATCCCAAGTTGGTGGTAGCACCCAGCCATCTTCCCTATTGAAATTAGGATGTTTTTTAATTTCAATGGCCTCACGTATCATCCTTGGTCGGAATCGGTGTTCTATTGCGAGGATCTGTGGTTTATCAAATCTGATATAATGGCGGGTGCGGTCCTGTAAATAATCCGTAAAAATAGTTTTATTTCAATGTGTAGTATTCGCGTAAATATAAGAAAACAATATGTAGGTATAAAATTTTAAGTTTTTTTTTCGAGATCAAGTTTCTTGACTTTTTATATTCTATTAGTTACTAACTTATTCCCGCAGTTTCGCTTGCGTATCTCACAACTTTTCACGGTACAAGAACTGAGTTGCGAGACTTGTTTTTTTTTACAAGTTTTGTTTTATGGCATTTTTTTGGATTTTTTTTTTCATGGATTTTTTTTTCATGGACCACAGCGCTACAGACCGGGTTATAGTATAGTCACAGCTATGAACCATTCAGGTGACCCCACAAGTATCAAAAAAACATCAAAATCGTTCAAGCCGTTTAGGGGTAGAAGAATTACGTTTAAGTAATTAATTCATTCATTTAATGTTAAATATTTATATGTACTAGGTGGAACAGAAAGGGTATACTATTTTATTTGCAACTTTACTTTGCAAATCTCAAACTATCGGCTCTGTGGGACAGTTGAAGTACTGAAGGTTTTGTAGACTTATGAAACCTGACAACAGCTGTATCCCTATAACACCTTTTGTTTTTCAAGTTTCCTCCAAAGCTGATAGGTATAGAATTACAAAGTTAAGTTTTGAAAAAAAGTATACTCTTTCTGTTTCAACCTGTAGGTATAGAGATTAGTGACTACACATTTTTAAATACAATAGTACCTAATAAATAAAGTCTGATAATGTCAGATTTTATAAAGCGACAAGAAACTTGTCTTTGTATTACATTGTAATTTAGCCCTAAGGTCTATTGAAGCAGACTGCTTAAAAATTGAGTTATCTTTTTTACAGAAGAAATAATACTTTTTTTTACCTCCACTTAAAGTACTAAGAAAACGAACCAATAGCAAAATCACTTGAGCAGAGTTCAAGGGCGAGTAATTCGATAGCTTTTAGATTAAAAGCTCCCAGAGGAGGCCTCTCCTTTTTGAGGTAACTCAGTTTACATCACCGATACACACTCTTCTTTAAAGGTACCTATATCTCGCAAATTGTAAAGATTACTTTTTGTTTGGTAATTGCTCGATGATTGTTACTGTATGTAATGTAATTTGAAAAATACGGATTTACTGGTTTGGAAAGTCCTGGGTTAGATCCCTATTGTGACCTAAAAACTATTGACGAGAGTCAATTTCTAGCCAAATAATTTAGTTTAGTCAAAAGGGCTCAATGGATTACTAGTTATGTGATTTTTATTAGTGTGTATTCACGACAAACGGCCAATGTTGGATTTTGACCCCGCAACCTTGACGCTCTTGCATTTATATTTACTTATTGGGGCGTGGTTTACATTAATTTAGTTCCCATTGTGACTCAATTTTTCCGTTGTAAAACTATTTTTTTTAAGATAGGAATAACTCTCTATAACAAATCGGACAGTCATTAACAGTTGGTGTAACGCAATATACAGCAAAACTTCGTCGCAACAAAGCGTTTACGCTCTAATTGTTGTAAACCAACCGGTTGCATTTACGTAATAAAGTCACTTGTCACGGGCACACGGAACGCCTGGGCGCCGGAAGTACCTACTTGGACGTATTTTGATTCAATTACAATTGATCAACATTCATACTGAAAGGCTCCCGGAATGGCCGATACGGTTTTCTGGTTATTTCAATTATATGGCAATTTATTTTTATTTTTTTACTGTACCTCCAATATAATTTATTCTAGAGCTCATAAATATATTTTTGTTTTACATATCAACTCTTGATGGTCATAGCGTGATTGATGACATAAGTATACAACTTTTAAAATAAATCTAACTGTTCCATAGTGAAAGCTCTATCAAAATAATGATCAGAGTTTTGGAGCGATATTCGGACAAATTAAGGAAAACTGCAGAACTCCAAAGTAAATGTGTTGCTCTACCTGTAGCACTACCATAAATTTTACGCGTAGTTTTAATTCGCTTAACGGTAGATGTACGCTGTCGTCTGTCTGCGAAGGATATTTTTAAGAATTTAATGTCAAATAATTATATTCTCTGGTGGTACAACGCTGTACAATTTCCTATACAACTATTTTTGTGATTTATTTATGTGACTACTAGCGAGTAGCGACTCCTAATAAATGTACAACCTTATAGTAGACTGGTTATCGAAACACGCGTAGAATAAAATAATAAACAGAGCATCTCTTCAAAAAAAACAACACACCATAAACAAAAACCAAAATGGCATTCTGTCAAAATGACAGCGATTTTGTCGCGGAAAACTACAGATTAAAGAACACCGCTGAACAAAATACCATGAATAAAAACCAATGTAGCGGCGAATATTTTCATGGGTCATTATGTTCACGCCCACTCTTTAAGGGGGGTGACAGTGAAACGGGTCGACCAGTGGAATGAATGAATTACACAATTTTATATTTTTTTTCCTTTTCTTGTTACTCCTTTTGGACATTTCACTGGAATAGATAATGGTATTATTCTCATGAAAAATGCCCTTATTAATCTGTTTGAGCGAAAGAAAATAGTTTTAAATACAAAATGGAGGAGTAAAATGAATTTAATTCAAAATACTTTACAAAAACATTGGCATAGAATAAAAAAATCTAATTTAACATTAATAACGCGTCTCAAATACTTTAAAAGTCTAAGCAAAAGTTAAAGTAATTTTGTTTTTCTAAATAGTACTTTGTGTTTTAAGTAGATTCTTATACTTAGTTATCAAATCAATTGTCTACAATAAGTACTTACGTTATTTTTGTTTTACAAGACTTTTGTAAAATAGAATATTCTTGATGGAATGCAAATTTTGTAAGAGTCTTGCTATCGACCGCAGACCGCAAGCGTACGGATCGTTGAGTCGAGTGGTCCCAGGTTCAATTTTAAATTATGTTGAAATTTTAAATCATTCCATCTTCGTATTTAGACGTAGACTGTTACTGGAAAATGAGTTTAATGGCCACATCCATAGAGAATCTCATCATAGAAAACCCTATATAAAACTAATTTTCGACCAAATTGGCGTTTCATTTGTTTTTCCTTTCCATCATCGATATGGTACCCCGGTACTCATGTTTCCAAATAAAACACTCTTAAACACGATTGGATCAACCACCCAACAGAGAGAGACAAAGCTTTAGAAAGGGACGGTTGATGTACGTTGCTTTGTCCATCGCTCTATTTCAAACTCAATTCGTATATTTTGTTAAGGCCTACGGGGCCACTTACAAATTGTCGATTTAAACCGACTTCAAAAAGGAGAAGATCCTATGTTAGATTTTTGTGTTTTTTGCATTTTATACTTAATTTTACAAGCGGATCGGGCCATGACCTATCCGGGATGGCAAGAAACTCAGAAGGCTTGTCTTTTTTTACATTATTATTTTTGCTTATATTTAATCGATACGAATGACTAGTATTTGAGTTAATAATAAAGGTCTAGAACGGATTAAATTTGACTTAGATTTTAGTTTTTCTCAAAGATACGCTTAGCTACGATTTCATTTCCGCTCAGAATAAAACTTGGCCATACGGCCATAATAAGCAATGTGCGAGCAATTTTCTCAATACCAGAGAAAATTGCTCGCACATTGCTGAAGTAAAGGGGAGTAAGCCAGATGGAGGAAATTGGAGTGGGGTTGAGCATCCGGTTCACCCACACACCGTACAAAAAAAAAGCCGATCTTCTGTGAGAGGGTGGTACTACCCCGGTTGAACCAGCCCGTATAAGTGCTGTAGTCAAGTGGCTACAGCTTGACTCTACCACTGTAAAAATAACTTATAGTAACTAACGTAAGCAGTGATAGCCACTTGGCTAAAGCACGCGTCTTGCGGGCACCAGGTCTTGGGTTCAAACCCCGGCTCGCACCTCTGGATTTTTCGAAATCTATGTGCGATTCATAATTTCTACATGATTATCACTTGCTTACGGGGAAGGAAAACATCGTGAGGAAACCTGCATGTCTTAGAAGATCTAACCAATTTTCGTAAGACATGTGAAATCCGCCAACCCACACTGGGCCAGCGTGGTGGATTATGGCCTGAATCCCCCTCATGTTGAGGGGAGGCCCGTGCCCAGGAGTGGGACGTCAAAAGGGCTAAATTATTATTATATAGTAACTACCTACTATAAGTGCGTAGGTACTACGTAAACATAGCTTGCGCGTTTACAAATTGAAATGGCAGCAATTTGGTATCAACCAAACGCAGTTCAATAAAAGTGCAAATTACTCGCACCATTACGTTATATTACACGTCGATTACGCACTACGTCGGAATTGGAACCGCATCATCGCTGATGGTTAGGGTTGCCACCAGTTTAAAACTTTTATCAGGGACAAAATATTGTAGTTTCTTATCGCAGATTCTAATCAAGGGTGTCTACACCAATGGACCTTGGAAATTATTCTTAATGGCTTTACTATGTGAAGATATTTATCTAAATACCAGTATCTACTGGTTCGCATATCTTCGTATAATCCACGTTTGGCTTGTATATTCTAAACAAAGTAAATAGGTAAGTATAGCAAAAGTGACAGAGTTAGTTATCAAGGTAGGTATTCAAGATTTTATTTCAAATAATGTATAAGTAATTATACAGAATAAGATCTTATTCATCAGTTTTTTTTTTAATTAATCGTCATCATCATCATCATCAGCCGGAAGACGTCCACTGCTGAACATAGGCTTCCCCCATAGAACGCCACAATGGACGGTTGCCCGCTATCGGCATCCAACGGCTCCCCGCGACTCTCACCAGATCGTCGGTCCATCTAGTGGGGGGCAGTCCAACTCTGCGTCTTCTAATTAATAAATAAGTTAAATTAGATTAAATTAATGTGCAACTTGCCAACCCTAGTAGCATCAGCGATCGTTTCTGAAAACCACACAGTCGAACAGTAATCGCAGCGAAATATAACAAAATACGATTGAAATAACTGTTGTTTTATCTTACTTATTTCCTACCGCCCACACGGCTGTCTCTTTCTGGCCATCGCGCACATCACTATCCGCCAAATGGTACTTAAACGTGACTCACACCCACTCATTCCCACAGACTTAGAGTTGCTAGCGTTTTCTAATATCTTGTCACTGTAAAAAATATTTTATTTGCAATGTGAGCTTATCATATTACTAGTATTCCCGTTAGCCCCTCCAGCAAAGCTAATGCCTGGGTTAGGAGTGGGCTCACGTCAAGGATGGGCATCGAACGCGGAAGCCCCCTTTAACCACTAGGCTTTTGACGCTTCACGGGCAAGTTCTTTATTCAACGTATTAGTTCCTATTTTGGCCACCGTCAAGATAAGTTATCGCATTATAGCACATCGTATTGTTCACATCAGGCCAGCGCGAACGTCAACTTTAGTCGTACGAGCCGATTGGACTAGCTGGCCCGCACGCTTCGACCAATATAATAGCTTCATTTACAAGCAGCTGTTTGTCTATCATTATTAGTGTAGCACTTAAATTTGAGTTACATACGTGAGTGCAGTTACTCGCTGCACCATGCAGTCAGCGATGCTTGTACTATGGACTCGGGGCGATCCCAGTGACACCCAGAAGAGGAAAAAAATTAGAAAACGCGTATTTCAAAATTTTGTGTTCACGGTAATCGAACCTGCAATCACCCAATGCAGTAAGACGAACGGACTACGCTCGTTATTATTAGGAGTATCTCGTACCCTCTCTTATTTGATATCTTGACAGAGAATCAAAGCTTTTAACGCGAGCTACTGCATCATGGAACCCACTTAACATGAGAATTAATTCCATGAAAGAGAGATACGTTTACCAAAACCCGTTTTGAGCCGTTTAACCAAGTTTAATTGTAACAAAAACACGATATTAACTCGGGCTACAGGTTGGACCACAAAGGATATAATGTGCGGATCCTGAACCGATATGGACCACTTTTTAACCGAATAAATAATAAATAAATATCGCCAGACTGACACACCAACTGTATGGTCCCAAACGAAGCAACACTTGTACTATGGGTGCCGTACAATGGACTGAGGACGATCCCAGTGCCACCTAGACCAGGGAAAATTACGAAAAGGCCATTTCCGAAATTTGCCCCGGCGGGAATTAACCCGCGGCCACCATATGCAGTGAGCCGAGCGGCTTCGCTCGAACCACTGCGCCAAGCGGTTGTCAAATCAAATGAAAGATGGAATGGGAATCCAACCTTTGGTTTGGTTTGGTTGTCATTAACCTGGTTATCAACCTGAGACCTAATAAAATGTCACGACACGATTACATCAGGGCAGCGTGTACGTCAACTTGAGCCGGGCGGGCTGACTGGGCTAGCTCGCTCGCTTCGAGCAATAGAATCGCTTCATTTTCATCAGCTCATTAAAATGAAGCACTCTAAGGGTGACTGTCTACTTGGGTGTGCTATGAAGCGGGCTCGCTATTATGCTCACTATATTCCCTGTCAACTTGAGCTAAGCTGGGTGAAGCTGAGGAAATGAAGAAATCCTAATGGTCGAAGCGGGCGGACCCGTTTCATAGCATAGCCAATGATAACGGAAACTTTATAGATAACTAGCTGTACCCTGCGCGCATTGCTACGCTGTCAAAGATTGGTCGTACCAACTCAGAAACCTTTGAGGGCTCATGCAAAACACTTTGCTAAAGCTCATGACATGACCAAATGCATACTTTACGATTCTATAAAGGACATACAGACAAACATTCATTTTTATATATATAGATAGTGGCAAATTTTTATGTCTCGAGCAAATACCTACAGGCATTGCATTTTACTAACATCATTACAGATATCAACTGAAACAACGCAGTGGTGAGTGAAACAAAGGATGAAATCTCATTTAGGGCTAAACAATAGTCAATCCGACGGTGGACAGGCGAAACTACAATGCGATCGTCGTGCTGCGAAATCACACACCCGTGCTGTGTTCGCATGCTATTAGTACTTAATATGTAGACACTGGCTCAAGTTACTACGCGTTCGAATAAATACAGCGAAACCTAAGGAAGACGCAAGTTGCAATTGGGGAATAGAAGTCTCGCTGCACGAAGTCAAACGGGAAAACGACCCCGAACTAGTATAAGTAGTTCGATTAAGTTTGTGAATAAGAAGAAATACAGTCCACTACGCTACGAAGACGAGTTTCATTCAATCCCTCCGCTAGGACCCCACAAGTTTTCTAAATAAAATAGTTGAAAAACTTGTTCTGGTGTCTTTGTACGTGATTAGTTGATTGCCAAGTTATTTCCGTCGGTATATTAATTATAGTTAACACTTTTAGAAAATTATTATTGTTCTCTGAGACGTAAGTACTGACAGTCAAACCTCTTAGTTAAACATCACTGTTAATCCTGGCTCACATGATCAGAAGTGGTGGAAGTTTAAGCAATCCCATTTAAAAAAGAGACGAATTATTGTGCCGCTGAAATTAAAATGGATATGAGGTTATTAACTCAAATTACATTATCACTATTTTAGTATTTTTAGACTTATTTACTTTTCAAGTACTCTTACTAGCCTAGTACAGAATTTAATAAAAGCAGAAAAAAGTTAGTAAGAACTTACAAAAATTCGTGGCACTTGTAGGAGAATCTAATAAGATTGTACAAATTATTTTGGGAGTAAGGCGGCGAGAATTTGTTATTTTATTCTCATTCAGAATACATTATGTATTTACCTACCATTAAAACAGTTCTATAGTTATTTTATTTGTATAACAATATATTATGTGCATATTTTAAAATGTTTTAGAGGAATATAGTGTTATCAAAGTGTCTTTAACATCTAAAGTTATCGACATTTTTGGAATTACGCACTAACTGCAAGGTAATTCAAATAAAAAGGGAAATTTTATAGGTTTACTGTAATCTGTTGTTCGTATTACTGGACTAATCATACTAAACGAGGCTGCGAGTACTCATCACAGCCTGTCATTGGTAATGGAGCTGAAATTAGCCGCAAGCGCACCGCAGTAGCCACGCAGCGGTAACGCAACGTCCACACGATGGTGACATTTCGAATAGGAGGGGCAAATTAAATTGAAACCGTCCCTAATTCTATTGGTACTAAAACTAAATTTAACTAAACTAAAACTAATGTAACAAACATTAGTTTTCAGTATTTTTGGTTGTGTGAAATGGATTTGCATACAGGGTTATTATCAATTAAAACAACTTCTTAAAAAATAATATCTCTTAAATTGATGGGATTCAATTAAAAACCCTATAAAACCCCAACTACATTGATTCGACATGGTCGTTCCAAAATCCAATCTTACTTTATACATCGAAATAAAGAGCTTTTTAAGTGAATTAATTAAAAACTCCAATAAAATTCGGTGTTTCGAGATTAAGTACCAATTTAATCCAGCCCGCTTGTACATAGGTTTATAACGGCGACCTATTTAGGCTTAAGTGGTTTGAAACCCTAACACAGTAAAAGGATGAAGATTCAAGATGATTTATTTTTTGTTGAATCAGAAAAGCGATGGATAAGTAGAAGTAAAATATTTGAATCTTTTAATACTAAAAGGCACTCTGATTGACCGGCTGATTTAAAAAATATGAATGCTGAGTCGATACCATAGACAACTTTGATGTAGAGTCGACATATACAAGATTAATAGATATTTAGAGGGATTAATTCTTTACGAATGAAATCCTAAAACATATATGTGTGGTTTTGCTAACAGAAAGAGTAGTTCTACACTACTAATTAAATATTCAGTACATTATCTTTTGGACAGATATTAAAAACACAACCCCAAACAAGAGAAGAAACTATAGCCTTCATTCATAAAAAGTTAAAATACTAATTACTTGATCTATGACCACCAACAAAAATAAAGTAACCCTATTCCTATTTGATCACTATTTTAATCCCACAAAAACCTTATAAGCCACTAAAGCGACCAAAAAGTCCCAAAATCCGCTCCGTGCTGCAATATATTAAGTGCAGTTAAACCCCCCCTGGCAAGGTCAACAATGGACCCCTCACCCTTTGTCCCTTTCTAATCTCAGGGTAGCAGCCACTCCACTATTATACATGTTTACATAGAACCTAAATCAACCGAAGCACTGTTTATTTTTCATTACAACCATGTATAGTTGCATTAAAGTTGTAAAGCGTGGACGAAGTTTTAAAGCTGGACTGAGCATTCCCAAAAAATGATTTCACAAGTCCTTACAAGTGAATGCTGAATTTGTGAATTTATAGCCTACTAGCTGTGCCCCGCGACTTCATCCGCGTAGGATTATTGTGTTAAAAAGTATCCTATATGTTAATCCCGGTTATAATCTATCTGTGTTCCAAATTTCATCCAAATCCGTTCAGTAGTTTTTGCGTGAAGGAGTAACAAACATACATACATACATACATACATCCACACTCACAAACTTTCGCATTTATAATATTAGTAGGATTTCTATTTTCTCTTATTGGGATAGTTTTCTCTCCGCCAGTATGTCAATCCAAATTAGACGCCAATGTGATTTAGTTGAGAGTAAATTGGCTTTTGGCTTCCAATCATCACGGTTTCAAGATTTTAAATCGAGTAGGATCAATATGTAGGCTACATATTTTTAATTAAGGTCTTGATGTTATAAGCTTCGACCACAGCCTAATTATAGCGTAGTATGAGACCATGTGATTCGTGTATTTGTCTGTTTGTATTTCATACCCGACTCTTAATAGATAAAGACACAAATACTCGTTATCTTTCTCACACCGCTTGTGTTGCAGAGTGCGCAGTCCCGTTTAAATCACGCTCGATGGTATTCATATTAGAATTTGAAAGATGGCGGACCTCAGATGCGTATTTTGCTGTTATTAAGTACCTACCCTCTACCCCCGTATTGTTGTTTCTGTGAAATTGATCGTGATATACAGAAAAAACGGAGGGATGTTTTCTGTGCATTGAATTTCGTTCGGAAAATGGATGCAGTGGGCGGTTTTGATTCTGTTATATGGAAACCTTTTCTTTTTAATCGATTCCGATCGGTTAAAAATAGGAGATTGGAATACGGATCAATTAACAATATGGACAGTAATTTCTTATTTTATTCTATCTTGCCAATTCTCGTCCAGATTGACTACATAAGGGCCCTTATGTGTCCGATGCATGTGACACTTGCTAAATGCAAAAAGCGAAGCCAAAACAAAAAAAAAGTAGTTTTTCTCTATCTTAGTCTGTTTATTTTTATTCAGTTCGGTTTCCAGTCTACCCTGGTCCTCTATAACTATACAAATATCATCACCAAACGATGTCCAACTTTGTATCATACACCGGCTACTGACAGGGGCCAGCCCTTAGCATGATTTATTATATTTTAAGACCCTTTTATCGGCAAAACTCGGAATAAACTTAATAAATAAACCCGCACTGATTGACATATTCAGGGTTATCAAAAATAATTTGATTGCCATAAAATTTTAGGATAAAATTGATCAAGTCCAAACTGAATTCAAGTTATATCTCTTACTATTTGTCTAGTGCCCTTTCTTTGTCATCCTGTGGTTACGGTGTGTGCTCCCAAATAATTTCTAAGAAGACTCCCAAACAAATCTTTAATTTAAATAGACCTTTAAGGGTGCCCGTCTACTCGGCTGTGCTATGAAGCGGCCCCGCCCGCTTCGACTAATAAGGATTGCTTCATTTCCTGTTAACTTGAGCTAGGCCGAGTTAAGCTGAGGAAATGATGCGATCCTATTGGTCGAAGCGCGCCCGCCGCTACACACGCCCGCACGTAGCACAGCCAAATGGACGGTCACCCTAAACGTTTGTGAAAACAAAACTGACGCTAAAAGATACTTAAATTGTTGTAAAAAGTCCCTTAAATTTCAGTGTACTTGGTAGAAATAGGCATAACTTAAATAATAGAACGTCAAGAGACTGGTAATCGACTTACCATATGAATTTTTGATTGTCAAAAATATTAACTGTATTACATCTTCAGATAAGTTCTTATAAACAACAAAAGAATAGTCCGCAATATCAGTAAGCAGATAATTAATATAATATATAGCTTCCCAACTAAAATATAATGACTTGCTTAAGTCAAAAGTACACAAGTGGCTCCCTCTATCTGTCAAACGCAAACAAAATGGCGTTCGGGGTTATTGAATTAGGCTTTATCGTGCGCCCATCGAAGCTTTGTGTAATCAAATTTGCTAAAATTGATATCTATTTCATTAATGTAACATAACTAGCTTAGCCCGCGACTTGGTCCGCGTGGAATTTAACTTAACAAAAAAGCCCGCTCCGGCGTACTGAGCCCGCGCGACGGGACCCATTTTTTTAAATATTGTTTTTCTAAAATTAATGTAACACGTCACCATACAGTTGGTGTGTTCGTCTGGCGTTATTTATTTATTTATTAAGTCGGTCGGTTTTTAGTTTAGATTGTGTCGGAAACTGTATAAAATATTCTAGTCATTTTCGTATCGCTGCTCGTTGGCCGGAGTATAGAACTGCCTTTTTTGTATCACAAAGTCGGTATCTAAACGAGCGAACGACACGCCTGATGTTAGGCAGTTAATCTAGCCTATAGATGCTTGCAATACCAGAGGTTATTGGTCGCACGTTGCCTAACTAAAGGGGGGCAGAAGACGGGGATGGAGGGGTTAGTTTTCCAACTCTCTAGCAAGTATAATAGCTAAGTACTTTACGCCGATTTTCTGTGAGAGCGATCTTTACAGAATGCATTAAAATTCGATCGTTTTTGCGTATTCTTCTAGTCCAACTTGCAAATAAATTGCGTTTAGCAATCTAGTTTCTAAACTACTTAAACTTCTCCTCGTAATCGTCATTAGTGAGCACAGACCAATAAGACAAGACACCGCTTACGTCCACTATTGTATGAAAACGACGACTTTTGATTGGTCCGTGCAAGATCGAGCCGTACAATGGACCAATGAAAATGTCAAAAGCGGTCATACATATATGCAATGGCAATGTATATGGGCGAGCGAGGGTGTCCGGCTATGCGGTGTCTATGGCTTATTGGTCTGTTTTAGTAAATTCACTTAAATCGAAGCCGTAAAAACTACCGAAAGTTCCTGAAATTTTCAAGAGTTTCGTTAGGCATTAAATGTAATTAAGTCCTTAACGGAACGGTGCCAGACGGGAAAAAAATTGTTCAACCTACTTACAACTTTGGCCATTTCAATAAGGTGAATGTGCCAATTTATTTTATGGGATCAGTGTTAATGGTGACATCGACTGTGGTCAAAAAATTATTCTGTCTGTAGTGGGGATTCATAAAATGTTGATACCATTTAAGGCTCGTCTTTCGTTCCTGGGCAGCTGCCCAGCTGGGAAAACTTCGATCGTCTATTGCTTTGGTTCTCGCGACGATTTTTCGCGAGCTTTTTTCCCCTTTTTATAACACGCCACATATTGTACAGCCGTTTCGAGCTCGTGAACGTTTCGATAACCGTTTTTTTGTGTCTTGTATGAAAGTTCCGTCGGAAAAGGGAGTAGGTAGATATTGAACAACTGGGATTTTCTTTTTGATTGTGTTTTGAACATAAATGTTTTTTTTATATATTAACCAGTGATGTTACCAGTTAAAGATGGATTGTATAACCAGCTGTTGTATAAAACAGCTCGGTTTTGTTAACATGAAAAGGGACAGTTAAATATCATTAAAATGAAATCTTGAAGCGTTCGGTAATATTCGGGTTTCATCGCACATCATCGACCAGCGACTAGATCCTTGTGTGTCCCTCATTTTCCATTGGCTGTGAAAATTCATAGATGAATCTAGAGTGAACAGAAAAAAATTACGTGATAAAAAAATAATCAAAAGTAGCAAGCTTTTCCATGCCTACTAACAATGCATCAGACCCTCATCAAATTATCCGAAAATATATAGAGCATATTTACCCCACCCGCTTTATTTTCACCGCAACATCCCTCATTTAATGTCCCCATGTTTTTCTTTCTATCTATACAAATAATATACAAATAAATAAAATTGGAGTGTCTGTTTGTAATATCAAAATAACACCTTTTCTCTAAATGCATATGAAACATACGTACATACGACACCTATAACAAAAACGCGATTTAATTTTTTTTTGTCTGTCTGTCTGTCTGTGTGTTAGTTCCGGTTAATCTCCGAAACGGCTGGACCGATTTTGACGGGACTTTCACTGGCAGATAGCTGATGTTTTAAGGAGTAACTTAGACTACATTAATTTTAGAAAAACAATATTTAAAAAAATGGGTCCCGTCGCGCGGGCTCATTACGCGGGAGCGGGCTTTTTTGTTAAGTTAAATTCCACGCGGACCAAGTCGCGGGCTAAGCTAGTTATGTTACATTAATGAAATAGATATCAATTTTAGCAAATTTGATTACACAAAGCTTCGATGGGCGCACGATAAACCAAATTAAGCAACGCTTGTACTATGGGTACCTTACAATGGACTGGGGGCGATTTCACCCAGACCAAAGCAAATTACGAAAAGGCCATTTCCGAAATTTACCCTGACGGGAATCGAACCCGCAACTACCCGGTGTAGTGAGTCTAGCTGCCGACGCTGCAATCACTGCGCCAAGTGGTCGTCAACTTGAACTCGAATATTATTACCATTTTCTATCGCTTCTCGTTGGCCGTGGTATAATATAATATGTATATAATGTTCCTCTCACACTTAAGTATGTTTACAACAAACACTGGTATCCGTAAAATAGTCCGTGTCCCGCGAGGCCGCGTAAACTTTTGATAGCAGATACTCCGACGATGTTTGAACGTGCCCCCGGACAATTTTATTTAGTTTTCATTTTCCACGCGACAGAGCAATGCCGTGATACTCGTATATGTACGAGGGAGAAGGGTAACTTGACTTTTAAAACGATTACTTTGATATAGCATGCTCTCATTTTGCTGGAATTGTACAATATTTTAACTAGAGCTCTTATAAGGGCTGGCTCGACTAGGGCAGTACCAACCTCTCACGGAAGATCGGCTAAAATTAGCTATGATATACTATATATAAGTATACTACCTTTTGTCCGCAGTATAAAATAATTATATATTATAAACCTTCTGAAACTTTTTTTTATATTGTTATATCGTTATACTACTGATAATGATTTTCGGTTGCGATATGAACCGTTATGTTTATAGACACAATATGAATAGCATGTCTTGTGAGATTTTTATTGCGTTGTTAGGGTTCCGTAGACTGTTTCAGGAACCTTAAAAACTATCAAATCAAAATTCAAATTCAAAAATTCAAAATTGTTTTTATTCATGTAAGCCAACAAAGCATTTATGAATAGTCAGAATCTACCAATAAATCATAGTCCACCCATCCATCCCAGTTATATTTTATTTCCAAACGTTTTTTGTACACAGTTTTTTTGTTAATTAACCCCACTGGCTTTAAACTGCTATATTAAAGTCAATTAACACTTCTAACCATTTTGAAATACTTATCTAATATATTTTTACCCCAACCTTGTTAGAAAAATCTATAACAAAACACGACTACTGCAACAGTTAAAAAACATGTGTTTAAATTTGACATTATTTGTTAACAGATGTGCGTCACGGTGGGTGATCCAGGGGGTAGGTAGAAGTAGCCGAGCCGTGGCTACAGCGTTAGATGAAAAAAGGGTAATTTGCGGTTAGAATGTTGTTTAAAGGTTGGTTGGGTGCGGGGTAAAAAAAGTATATTTTTCTACTTTTCTTAATAGTAGCGTGGGAGTCCATAATTTTATCTGAGACTTAGCCAAAAAACCACCCGTCTATTCACTATTTATTTCTATATCTTGGGGCAATATAATTCTATGTATTTTTATTTAAAATAAAACGAGGAAAAAACTAAAACGTGGCAACTAGTACAAATTACTACATTTCTACTATACAAACATATACTATGTACTGTAATTTAAAGCAAAGACCAGCCATTATCTATAATACGAGTATATATAACTCAAAGGTGACTGACTGACTGACTGACATAGTGATCTATCAACGCACAGCCCAAACCACTGGACGGATCGGGCTGAAATTTGGCATGCAGGTAGATGTTATGACGTAGGCATCCGCTAAGAAAGGATTTTGATCAATTCTACCCCCAAGGGGATAAAATCGGGGATGAAAGTTTGTATGAAACTTTGTCAATTAAATTCCACGCGGACGAAGTCGCGGGCACAGCTAGTTATTGGAATATAAGTGTGACTGGAACTCCAAATGCATAAATTCCCCCAATTATCCTAGACACAGATGTGTAAAGTTTAGACAGCCCACCCTTATAATAATAGCCTGACTTATGAATACGCTTTGAACAAACAATTGGTTATACAGAATTCGAAGGATATAACATAGTATTATTGCGTCACTGATTTCGCGAATAATAAAGGGATTGGACACGCGGTTGTGCCACACCAAGTCCGGAAAAAAGTAGCTAGAAAAATTGACTTTAATGTGTATAGAAATGATCATATTCATATTTGAGGATCATATTCAGATATGATCATATTAGCTTAGCTAGCGTAGATTTCATTTTCTACAGATCTATCTACCGGGTCCAACTATAGCTAAAAAGGGTCCAGGTGACCCTATAAGTACAAAAGAACATCATCAAAGTCGGTTTGCGTTCCGATCCGGTGGTAGATTTACCCTCGCCACCTCTCCTGGCAGCGGCCCAAGCCGAGGTCGTGTCCCTTGTGGCGCCCTTGCTGGAGCGCACTTGCGCTCGCCCTCTGTCCGGGTGAAGTTGTTATGGCCACTCTGGCCAACAACATATAGTCAAATAAAAAAAAAAAAAAAAATCAAAGTCGGTCAAGCCGTTAAGGAGGATAAGAATTACGAACACACACGCATCGAGATTTTATTTATTTAGAGAACCATCAGAAAAGGTAGCAATAAGTTTTTAATCTATTTTATATTTCAATAGTAAGTATTAAAGACTAAACTACTTTATGAAATATAAATAAGTAACTCGTATGTCGTGTGGCCTCATTCAAAAATAAACTAATTTCAGGTTATAAACAAGTATTACGAAAAAGCCCTCGGAACCATCTCTGTGTTTTACGTAAACGGGTGATTATATTGCAGGTACTAATTTGTGGACAGTTGAAAGTATACGGTGTCGGGCGTAAATAACGTGACATCTGTAGTTATTCGCACGTTTAAATAATAGGTCTGGTGTCGAGACGTTAAGTTGCGGTCTGAGTGCGAGCGACAAACGCACAATAAGTTTTAATCAAATAATATTTTGCCTAACAGGAGTTAAAGTTGAAGTGTGAGAGGGACCAAGTCTCCTTGAATATAACAAGTCAACGTATCAGACCTCAGTAGGTAAATTTCATTCGTGTCTGGGGTGTCTACGGCTAAAAATAATGTTTAAATTCTAAATTGATACTGAGGCAAGCTTCTTCCCGCAGTTTCCCTGGTATAGATTTTATTATCCGGATGTCGACAACAGCGCCACGTTGCGGATTAACTTTATCTACACAAACATACACGCACAGCTCAATTTTACACATAAAGATATTCAGGACTTGTTTTTATGTCATTATTTGTATATACACATAATATAATTAATAATAATTCAGCCTTTATAACGTCCTACTCCTGGCCACGGGCCTTCCCTCACTACGAGGGGGATTCAGGCTGTAATCCACCACGCTGGCCCAGTTCGAATTGGCGGATTTCACATGTCTTTCGAAAATTGGTTAGATTTTCTAAGACATGCAGGTTTCCTCACTATGTTTTCCGTCACCGTAAGCAAGTGATAATCATGTAGAAATTACGATTCGCATTGATTTCGAAAAACACATAGGTGCGAGCCGGAGTTTGAACTCAGGACCCGCAAGACGTGTGCTTAACCAATCGGCTATCACTGCTTCCTATAATCCATTTATACAATACACACCTGTAAGACAATATTCTCCAATTTGGTGGAATTCAATCATACTTATCATACTAATATTATAAAGAGGAAAACTTTGTTTGTTTGATTGTAATGAATAGGCTCCGAAACCACTGAACCGATTTGAAAAATTATTTCACTGTTGGGAAGCTACACTATGCCCGGGTGACATAGGCTATAATATATTTTCAAAAAAATTAGGGATCCTTACTAAAACTCGAATAATGTAACCGCAATGTACCCGTGCGAAGCCGGGGCGGGCCGCTATAAGTAATATAATAATGATCCGCTCTCACTGGACCCATCACGACACTTGGTCCTTTCCCAGCCGCACCGCAGTCCAAGAAATAATGAAAATCCCTGAAATTCGTCGCGCTACAGCTCTTAGTTATTAGTGTGTAGACTTCATCATTTCCAACTATTTGCTAACTATACGCTTGTGAGCCAGGGTGACATTATTAACCTTGCAGCTATGACACAATATTAATGAGTTTTAAGTGTTATTTGAGATTGTTTGCGGTGTGGTTAATTCTTATAATTACTATACTATCAGGGTATTGTTTTAAAGCGCACCTTGCAAATCTACAACGTTAAATTATGTCCTTTGTCTCTGCTGTACTTACATAATTTGCATCTTCTATTAGAATTAAAGTGTAATCTATATATATAACTCAAAGGTGACTGACTGACTGACATAGTGATCTATCAACGCACAGCCCAAACCACTGGACGGATCGGGCTGAAATTTGGTATGCAGGTAGATGTTATGACGTAGGCATCCGCTAAGAAAGGATTTTGATTAATTCTACCCCCAAGGGGATAACATAGGGGATAAAGGTTGTATGAAACTTTGTCAATTAAATTCCACCCGGACGAAGTCGCGGGCACAGCTAGTTATAAATAAAACACTACGATTATAGTTGTATAATAACTGTTGTTAAGACCACTGATAGATGTCGCTAATGTCGATATAGCGCGCGGTGTTAAGGTGGGAATGGCATTTTTAACAGCCGTTGAGCTTTTTATTTTATTTGTGGAGCAACACATACACATGTCCATTACCCTAGCGTTTGATTGTGAAGCATAGAGATAGGATACCTTGAGGCTTGTACTCGTTGTGTACAATAGGTAATCTAGAAGACTGTAGGAACGGCAGTGCACCCACCAAGTCAAACTCGAAAGGTACTAAGGTATATTTTATGAAATTAAATATTTATACACGTTGGTGTTCATTGCTAACTTCGTAGAACGTCTAGAATCTCTACATTAATGCTAAAGCGCCCATCTAGCCCGCGAAGTTCAAATTTTTTGAGGTTTTTTAGAAAATTTTCAAACTCTGACAATAATAAAAGGCACATTTTGTAATTCGCGAAAAAGACCGTGTGAGTGCATTTATTAATATATCCAACCTACTCTAAAACATTTCAAGAACGACAGCTATCCAGATAATCTGACAATTTTTGTATATTTAGTGATTTACTAGTATCATATCCACCGTGATAATATTTAGAGTAAAATAAATGTATTAATAAATGCACTGCACACGGTCTTTTTCGCGAATAACAAAATTTGTCTTTTATTATTGTCAGATTTTGAAAAATTTCTAAAAGAAGTCAAAAAATTTGAACTTGGCGGGCTAGACAGGCGCTTTAGCCTTAATGAAACCATTTACTTTGCCATCCATAATTACGACATTCGTAAGCAGTTAGCGCGCCGAATAACAAAATAGGTATACAGAAAATAATCAGATGCATGGCAAAAGGATTCGTATTAACAGGGTTATGAATAATCAATAAGACAAATTGTTTGTACGTTCCTGAAATATATAGACGTGTGTACAGTCAGAAGAAAAAGAGCAGTATTTGTAACTATTATGGTCAATTTTGAAAATGGTACATTTAAGAATCAATAGTAGTTGTATGTTGGCTGTGATCTAAAACCCTTAACTCGCCATAACTCGGAATAAAATAAGAGGATATGAAACCAATTAGGCTGCCAAATTAAGCAAAAGATTTCTATTTCAATATACCAGCACCCACTCCTATTAGAAATAACTTTGAATCACTCTCCATAACACTAAAATGCCACTCTAACTTAAAGCTACCTGTACCGAAACGCTCTTGACCTACTTCGTGTACTCCCCCCGGCAAGGGGGAGGCATTCAACCCTCCGCTGAATATTTGACAAGTTCATAGACAGGCGATTCATTCTTACGAGTCGTTCAGGCAGGTTATTGGATTTAACAGGAAAACATGACGCCCGCGTTAGGGATGGAGAAAAAGATAAATAATATGACGTACGCACTGAGAAATTGTAGGGTTTATAGGTGAGGGATCTGATTAGAAAAAAAAAATTGTCCTTTTTGACGTCCCACTCCTGGGCACGGGCCTCCCCTCAAGACAAGGGGGATTCAGGCCATAGTCCACCATGCTGACCCAGGGCGGGTTGGCGGATTTCACATGTCTTTCGAAAATTGGTTAAATCTTCTAAGACATGCAGGTTTCCTCACGATGTTTTCCTTCACCGTAAGCAAGTGATAATCATATGGAAATCATGATTCGCACATAGATTTCGAAAAATCCAGAGGTTCGAGCCGGGGTTTGAACCCGAGACCTGGTAGCCCGCAAGACGCGTGCTTAACCAAACGGCTATCACTGCTTTTTTTTTTTAGATTATTTTTTAGATTAGAACGGGCTGTTAATTGACTATTTTTGGGTTGTTCTTTAAAGATTAATAGGATTAAGTATTTGAAGGTAGAAGACGATAATATGTTAAAGAAAAATAAAACTGAAGACTCAGAAACAGATCTCGTGAAGTCGATAAACATCAAGTTTTTCAACAACAAGAATTAGATACTGGTGAAATTCGATGACTTAACATTATAGAGGTGGAGCCAAGCTGTAGCCAACTGACTACAGCTGCGTTTCGTACGATCAGTGGGAGAGCCGATAGCCCAACCTCACCCCCCTTTCCTATCCCTCTAATAAAAGCAATGCCATTGGTATTGCAAGCATGGTACCTGGCGGGTCGCACCCTTGCGCTGGTTTGCCGACTTTGTTTAATAAAAATAATAATAATTTGAAGATGAAAGTCGCCTCAGAATGTCAGTTAAGGGACATTAAAAATCTGATCATAAAACAGATTTCCCATGCCGATTCGCAAACCCCATAAAAGCTACAATGCACGCATCCAGCTAATGAACTAACGAAACGACACCATAAAACGGAATGGTAATTTCACGGATGGTTTAATGACTTGTCAGCAAATATTTAAGGCTGTAACATTTTAAATCTTCGTCCTCTTTCACCTTTGAAGGTCAAAGGTTTCTATATCAACATCGATGTGTTGAAATTCCCCGAAACGTAGGCATCGAAAGCTAGTTTCTGGTGCAATCCGATTGGATCGACCTCTCTGAGTCTTTTCTTATTACCTTGCTACTGGCATCTGCAGGCGGTGGACCATCTGGTCCACCTCATGGTAAGTGGTAACTGTCACCCAGGACATCTCCAACACAAGGGAGCAGCCGCGCTGCCGGCCTTCTAGGGACCCTTAAACATGACTTATGAAGAACTTCAAGGTAGACCATTCCACATGCATTTTGACGACCGCTTGGCGCAGTGACCTGAGCGAAGGCCGCTCTGCTCACTGCACATGGTGGTCGCGGATTCAATTCCCGCCGGGGCAAATTTTGGAAATGGCCTTTTCGAAATTTGCCCACGTCTGAGTGTCACTGAGTCCCCCAGTCCATTATACGGTACCCATAGTAAGCGTTGCTTAGTTTGGGACCGTACAGTTGGTGTGTCAGTCTGGTGTTATTATTATTTTAACTGTAAATTTAAATTTTCGGTGGACATAATCGACTTTTGCTCCAAAACAGCAGCAATCCAGCTTATCTTCTACGATCTATATTCCAACCCCGAGCAGGTTTATCAGCTGTCCGTACAGAGGCCATTAGGTCTGTAATTGTGCGCGGCGTTTGGCTTTGAGCCTAATACAGCTATGCGACACAGCTATGCTGATATAGCCCTAGTCTACATACCTGATATGTGTACACTCATCTCCTGAATTACAGGCATGGAATTTGGGTAGGGTTTCGGGTCTTGTTTACTTAAAAGGCATGTCTTATTAGCGAGCTTAACTTTGCGCATAAATAGAATTTAAGACTACAGAAAATATTCAGTAAATTCTGTTTTTTTTTTCAATAATAAAGACGAACTTTGCTGTCGGTTTTGAAGTAGACATTCTCTCATTATGGCCGTACTATAATATTGTATTGATGTGTTGTGAAATAAACATCTGTATAGTATCTAAATGTTAAGTCAGCAACAAAGGAGGTCTAATATACTTACATATTGTTATATAGCTACTTATACCTATTTACTTAAAATCTATGCTAGTTATATTTGATGACAGTGTAAACAAAGCTGGCCTTAAATTGATTTGACGCAACCATATACCCTTTAGTGATGTTCAATAATATTGCTAATTACAAACCATTGAATTATATACTTTTCAATTACTATGTCGAACATAGACCTTAAAACACAAGTAACCTCAGTTTCGGGAATTAATAAATAAATATCGCCAGACAGACACGCCAACTGTAGAGTTCCAAACTAAGCAACGCTTGTACTATGGGTACCGTGCAATGGACTGGGGGCGATCCCAGTTACACCCAGACAGAAATTCAACTAGTACACAGCTAAGTTACATTATCGTGTGACCTGTATTGTTAAAGACATACTTTATAGATTTTGTGTATTCATCTCTGTAACTGTCGTAAATCTTATTTTAAGCACCTCCCACTAGAGTTCCAATTCCATGTCCAACATCGTGAGCCATATCTGGAGCATGTCGAATTGTTTGGAATAAAGTTAAAAGGCGCCCTTAAATTCTACTTTACCAGTTCCTGGGTATTAAAAAAAACCATGTCGAGGTCAGCTAAACTATAATTCACACGATTAAGACACATTCTTATCTATATTTTTTGTCGGCAAACAAGTGTACGAACTGCCTAATGTTAAGCAGTTATCGCAGCCTATTTTTTTTTTGCCATACTGACACACCAACTTTACGGTCCCAAATTAAGCAACGCTTGTACTATGAGTACCGGGTGACACCCAGACCAAGCCAAATTACGAAAAAGCCCTTTTCGAAATTCGCTCCGGCGGGAATCGAACCCGCAACCACCATGTGCAAGAAGCCGAGCGGCCTACATTCAAACCACTGCACCAAGCGGTCGTCAAAATTAAATGCTTGCAATACCTGCCATTGCTCGTTTGCTTGCGTTGCTTCTAACTGACCAGAGGAGTGGGGTGGAGGGAGGGGAAGGGATCTCACTCATCGTACGAAAAGCAGCTTTAAGGTGAAGGCGCCTGTCTAGCCCGCGAAATTCAAAATTTTCGAGAATTTTTATAGTTTATCCAAAATCTGAAAACATTTAAAACAACATTTTGTGATTTGCGAAAAACACAGTATGCAGTGCGTATATCAATACATTTATTTTACTCTAAATATTATCACGGTGGATATGATACTAGTAAATCACTAAATATACAAAAATTGCCAGATTATCTGGATAGCTGTCGTTCTTGACATGTTTTAGAGTAAGTTGGATGTATTAATAAATGCACTGCACACGGTATTTTTCGCGAATTACAAAATGTGCCTTTTATTATTGTCAGATTTTGAAAAAAATCTAATAAACCTCAAAAAATTTGAACTTCGCGGGCTAGATGGGCGCTTTAGCCTTAACAGTAACTTTACGCAGTCTCTTATCTCGTCGATCCTCGTCAACCTGTGATAGACGTCGAGAAACTGTGGGTAGTTTAAAGAAAATAATCATAAGTACCTATAGCCGATTGACCCTGGACGGTGTTCATTATTAATTTCAAGATAATTAAAATTTAATCCCAATTAATATGAATTAAGAACCTCAGATTCGGCGATGATTGGATTTCATTATGCAAAGAATCCAATTTTGGAAGGGATCGGATTATTTTTGTCCTAATGAGCAGGGGCGTAATGATTTGTTGCGAAAGGAAATATTTTTCCATAATTTCGCCCCTCCCTGTCTGTAATAATATTATAAAGGTTTAATACGGAGGGTCTATTTCCAACTCATTTAATTGTTTAGACAGAAAAGGAAAGGATTTATAACGCCTGCACCAATTTATATGTGTAAAATCTATACTTATCTCGTGAGAAAATACATCTTGATTGCGACTGACTCGTCCACGCAAGACAGGACACATTAAAATGTATACAAATGATCTGTACCGGGTTAACCGTGTGAATAAATAAATAAATATCGCCAGACTGATGCACCAACTGTATGGTCCCAAACTAAGCAACGCTTGTACTATGGGTACCATACAATGGGCTGGGGGCGATCCCAGTGATACTCCGACCAGGGGAAATTACGAAAAGGCCATTTCCGAAATTTTGCCCAGCGGGAACCGAACCCGCAACCACCCGGTGCAGTGGAACGGTGCATTAACAATGGAAATAACATCGTCAAGACATATTTTAAGACTTAAAAAAGCTTAATAAAAACAAAAACAACCTCTCAATATCTTCTCAACGCCTCCAATTCACCCCAGACTCTGAACGCACAGCTTTTTCCATTACAATCGTGCAGTATTTGCCGTCGGCTACACAATAGGGCAAACATCCAAAGGGAAGAATCTTCTATTCCGTGAAAGGATGAGGATTGGACCTCGTCCAATCCTGCCATGCCTCGGCATTGTTGACTCCAGGAGGACTTTTGTAGTGGATCCACTATTTTCAGAGTCGATATTCCCGCCTTTCATACGAGTATTCAATGTCTGATCTATTAGAAAGACAGAATATAAATGAGGCAGTCATAATTTTCTTCTCAGTTTTGTTGCCATTTGTCGAAACCTGAGACCAATATTATTTAATGTAAGCTAGACATTTTGACTGCTGTTACATACGTACCTTACTACGAAGGTATACTTTGAAACAGAAAGAGGTAACTACTAATACAAAAAGACACCCAATCCCGACGTGCCACGTCATCGAATCAGTGTTCCATATCTATACAAATAAATAAAATTGGAGTGTCTGTTTGTAATATCAAAATAATACCTTTTCACTAAATGCATATGAAAGTACATACGAAACCTATAACAAAAACGCGTATAAATATTTGTTGTCTGTCTGTCTGTGTGTTTGTTCCGGGTAATCTCCGAAACGGCTGGACCGATTTTGACTGGACTTTCACTGGTAGATAGCTGATGTTATAAACAGTAACTTAGGCTACTTTTATTTCAGAAAAACAAAATTTAAAAAATTGGGTCCTGTCGCGCGGGTTCAGAACGTGGGAGCGGGCTTTTTTGTTAAGTTAAATTCCACGCGGACGAAGTCGCGGGCTCAGCTAGTTTGAATATAAAATTATGATTCGGTTGCACACACATATAATTTGTGTTGAATGAACTGTCCATTATTTTCTACATCGCTGTACCAACAGCGCAGCAGAGAGCTTTCAGTACATATAAGCTTGCTTTAGCTTATATAGCTGTATCGGACGGTGCCTAATAGCTTGTCTCGTCTATAGCTGCCTTATAGGTTGTCTGCCCTTCCTATGTGCTCTCGAAGTTTACGTCGGCCATCATAATAGATATGTATTCAGGAGCCAAATAATCTATCCAATAGGAATTCTAACCTATGATGTAAACTCTTAACTAAACACACTGGACTTATCTCCCAATCTTGTAGATATAAATGAACTTCTCTTTAAGACAAAAAATTACATCAGGAATTCTGTTTTAACTTTGACATTATTTATAGCATAGTATGTTTTTCTTAAGGCCAAAGCGCCCATCTAGCCCGCGAAGTTCAAATTTTTTGAGGTTTTTTAGAATTTTTTCAAAATCTGACAATAATAAAAGGCACATTTTGTAATTCGCGAAAAAGACCGTGTGCAGTGCATTTATTAATATATCCAACTTACTCTCAAACATTTGAAGAACGACAGCTATCCAGATAATCTGGCAATTTTTGTATATTTAGTTATTTACTAGTATCATATCCATCGTGATAATATTTAGAGTAAAATAAATGTATTAATAAACGCACTGCATACTGTGTTTGTCGCAAATCACAAAATGTTGTCTTAAATGTTTTCAGATTTTGGATAAACTATAAAAATACTCGAAAATTTTGAATTTCGCGGGCTAGACAGGCGCCTTCACCTTAAAGTAAAGTAAGTACCTTTTGTAGATTTCCTATTGGCTGCGGTACTGTTTCACTGACTGACTCACTTTGTTCGTAACAACTTTATTTCTAAATAATCAATCACTGATACATTCTTATAATCGTTGGGTACTGACTGATTTTCTGAACAGACAGAATAGTACTTAAAGCTTTTTTATGCCATACGGCAGACTGGTCGATTTTTACGCCCAGACCAATTAAGAAAAGCACGTTTCCAAAATTGGCTCTGAACAGACGTCAAACCTGACACCTAGTCATCAAATCATTTCTTCCATCAGACGAAGTTCGCAGAACAGAATTGGTTTCCTTAAGTATACTTTTCAATTCCAATTAAAAGAAATGGTCATTCACACGAAGAAGCCGACACCGTTCTGTCTATAGAAATTATCGGTGCCGGGTTGACCGTGTGAATGACCGTAAGTTTCTTCCATAATTTTTCTAGTTATTTCTGTTCCCGTGAAAATCCAAGAATTTGCTGCTTTTGTTCTCCAAAAATTATTTATTTGTTTAGTGAAAAAAATTTAGTTTTAACATATTTATGTCGTCAATATACGAAAAATAATACATACCAACTGTATTGTCCTAAACGAAGCAACGCTTGTACTATGGGTACCGTACAATGGACTGGGGGCGATCCCAGTGACACCCAGACCTGGGCAAATTACGAAAAGGCCATTACCGAAATTTCCGCCGGCGGGAATCGAACCCGCAACCATGTACAGTGAGCCGAGCGGCCTACCCTCGAACCACTGCGCCAAGCGGTCGTCGAAAAATTGATTAAAATAACTGTTATGTTTTAAGTGTATTTTCATTATTGGCTACTGTAAGGGAAATTAAATTCCATATCACAGTTAAGTACTGTGACAAATTGAGTTTTAAATAAATATGTGAAAAAAAATATATAATAAATTTTAAAATGATATTTTATGTTTGTAAATATCCAATACCCATTCAGTATTTAAGTTTATAAATAAAACAAAAACTCGAAAAATATCTGGCAAGCAACACTTTTATTGCAATTAAGAATGAATATCAATTCGCCACACTAAGATTACATCCACCAGAACGGATACACACCATTAATTCACCATGGTTAATCTTTGATAACGACTGCGCGCGCGCACTAGCAAAAAAATCATCAGTGCGATCGAAAATGTTGAGTGGTGATAACATTCTAGAAGATTTAGATTGTGACTTAGACGATAATGTGTGAGCGATCATTAGACAATAATGACAGTGAGAGAACACAATGATTGAAGCAATAATTTGGAGTTTGTTTGCAATAGAATTTTCTACCGCATCCGCCATTGGGGAGAAAGCGTTCCAAGCTTGCAAGAGTTATGGGCAATCCATGCTAGAATGCCACAACGTTTTGTACCCAACATCCAAAGTTCGAGTCCCCATAGACTTCCTGCTCTACCCTCATATGGTAATAATCGGTTTCCGGAATAGTAGCCACGACCAGCCGCACTGGAAGTGCGGTGGAACATTGATCAGTGACAAATGGGTCCTAACCGCCGCTCACTGCAGCAAAGACCCTAATGAAGGACCCGCTAGTATCCTCCGAGTTGGTACAGCAACCTTCGAATTTGATGAAATTGATGAACTGGCCCAAGAGAGAGATGTAGCTGAGATTATACCGCATCCGCGTTATAAGCCTCCTTCAAAGTATAACGACATAGCATTAATCAGAGGTGACCCACCTTTCGTTCTAAGCAGAGATATAAGAATCGCTTGTTTGCAACTAAATTCAGAAATTGGTGATACAAATCTGACAGTGATCGGATTCGGGAAGACAGTATCCAATGCGGCTATTGGGAGTCAGACATTAATGAAAGTGGATGTGGATTTAATTGACAGCTCTGTTTGTAATAGGTCCATGAAGTATTTGATTAAAAGGAAGATTCTAGCGAGAGGCATTATTGAAGATCAACTGTGCGCTGGGGATTATGAACATGGTGGGAGAGACACGTGTCAGGGTGATTCTGGGGGGCCGTTGCAGAAGATGGACGAGAGGGTTGATTGTATTAACAGTTTTCCATTACATACTGTTGTGGGTGTGACGTCATTCGGCAGGGATTGCGGGAGGAAAATGGCGCCTGGTGTTTATACTAGAGTTTCGAGGTATGTTGAGTGGATTGAAGGTATAGTGTGGTCAACGTGAAGTGTTTATACATTTTTCTACGGTCAACGATAAACATTTGTGACATAGATGTTTAAGAGTGTAAAAACGTTGTAATAAACGTAAAATATGAGCAAAATAATGTACGTATCTAAGGACATCCGCCTTTTATTCATATCCATACAAGATTTAATGTTATTTTTATTAAGTTATATTTTAGACATCTTGTATAATTATAACATCAACAATATTAATACCATCATGTTTTAAAACATCAAGGTGATAAAACTCTACATCAAATGGCGTTTTCATTCCTATTATTACTACGCTCTATATCTCTATCTCCTCCCCTCTCCATTACAGTAGTTAGATAACCAAACAAACCATATTCAACTCTCCAACTGCACATGACAGCGGTGTGGCCGCCATCACTCATAAAATATTCCAAACCTTTGGCGTTAAGGACAACGGGACTCACCTGAAACAAACAGAAAGTTTTCAGTTGAAAATGCCGAGCGTGGATGTTTGGGCGGCCAAGGACATGGGTTGAGAAAAAAATATGCAAATGTTACTTTTGGGAAACCTGTAGGTAAATATTTAAGGTGTTGTACACGGTGGAAAGTCGACGCGAATTCTTAAAGAAATTTGTAAAATACTTTTTTGTTGCTTAAAAAAATTGTTGCTGAGGTGATTCCGCGATGTACTGTTTTTCGCAGTTAAGTATAGAGATTTAGGTGTAAAACCAGTGGCCATACTCTGTTAACGAATGTAGCTCGATTCGATACACATTCAAATCGCACTTTTGACAGTTCTCCTATAGAAAAACTGTCATCTTTGACGTATTGCGAGTCGAATATACGGCCGCTTGGAGCAGTGGTTCGAGCGTAGGCCGCTCGGCTCACTGCACATGGTGGTTGCGGGTTCGATTCCCGCCGGGGCAAATTTCGGAAATGGCCTTTTCGTAATTTTCCCAGCTCTGGGTGTCACTGGGATCGCCCCCAGTCCATTGTACGGTACCCATAGAACAAGCGTCGCTTAGTTTGGGACCATACAGTTGGTGTGTTCGTCTGGAGATATTTATTTATATTTGTGTTATTTATTATTTCATTAATAATTATAAACTTCACGTTACCTAACAAATAATTTGATCTTCCTCTTTATGAGGAGTAGTTTACGAGGGTTTGGTATTTAAGTCTCCAATATTTACGTATCCTGTTTGACAGTAAATGAGCACTGAGATGACACACGGCAGCTGGCCATAAAACGTTTTAGAGCATCTATAAAAACGTTACGAACTAAAGGATTAACGTGCAAATGGTATTGCTGCAGTTTTCCGAAATAATGAAAAAGTTTAATGAGAATTTACTTAAAATTTTATAGATCAAGTTGATTGAACGTTTCGTTAGAACAAAGCGCTGCAGGTTTCGAACAAAAACTTTAAACTAATACTCTTTTTAACTAGTAGATATTATCTTCATCAGCCACACAGACAAGGGTACATACGGCAACTAAACAGAACGCCCATAATAACAATAGTGGTATGTGCCTATGCTCAGTCTTTTTACTGGTACTGGTCCCGCCACACCCTCCCACCTGTGACTCCTGTAAACCAGGATCGACAATGGTGATCAGTTATGACGTCGAGGTTTGACCCTCGACGAGTCCCGGGGAAAAGTTAAATTGTCTTGGAACCCGCACGAATTTAATTGAAATCTAAATGTATAACTCAAAGGTGACTGACTAACATCTATCAACGCACAGCCCAAACCATTGGACGGATCGGGCTGAAATTTGGCATGCAGGTAGATGTTATGACGTAGGCATCCGCTAAGAAAGGATTTTGATTAATTCTACCCCGCAAGGGGATAAAATAGGGGATGAAAGTCTGTTAAGTTAAACTCCACGCGGACAAAGTCGCGGGTTCAGCTAGTAAATAATAGGAGTTGGAAGAAAAATAAAATCCACTTGTTCAGTCCAATGTTCAGCAGTCTACGATGTTAAGACCCAAGCTGTAGTTAGACTACAGCTCATATACGGGCTGAATCAACCTAGGTAGTACCACGCTCTCACAGCAAATCAGCGTAAAGTAGCTTTTATATTATCTTCGTTTAGTACGATGAGTGAGTGTAGCTAGAAGCCTAACCCATCCCTCACTTCCGCTCCCGTTCAGATTAGAATCTTGCGAGCAATGCCTTTGGTATTCCAAGCATCTATAGGCTGTGTTAACAGCTTAACATCAGGCAAACCGCACGCTTGTTTGCCGACTTTGTTCAATAAAATAGATTGCCAACCCTTCCACGCGAATAACCGCAACAGGAAGGGGCCCTGCAACACCCAACACGATATAAAATTTCATGGTTCACTACAACCACCCAACCATCCGTAACTGGCTTTTGTAAAAAACTATCCATTTCACAATACCGCTACTAATCCACGTTAAATGCTATGAAATTAAATTTGGCGTCGGTCCATAGTTCATTTTTTTGGTATCTCTAATACTTATTGAATTCAATTGTCTGTTATCGATTCAGAATGCTGAAAGCCATAACGGTCATTGCCACTTTACATCGGTTTTAAATGGAACAGTGATGGGTATTTTGTCTTTTTAAAGTTGTGTTAAGTTTGTCTACTCGAACTGGGCAAGAGTAGAGGCTATGGCCTAAATCCCAATTCCATTAAACCGTGCGCGTGCCATAAGAAGCAGGGTTTTTGGCCCTTTTGGACCTGGAAAGGTCTGGACTGTAGACCGCTTCATCAACCATGACATAGACGCTGAATCTACATGAGAGTAAGAGAATATCATTTTAGGCACGCAGCACTGTTCGAGCTGAAATGCACTCCATTGCGACGTAGCAAGAGTCGCTTTTTATTTGAATGTCTTTGCGAAATATATGTTAGTCAGAACTATGAATCTGTGTTCTAGGAAGATATGCTTTTTCACAGACACATCATTGAACTGATTAGAACTTCAGGTAGACCAACGAAGTATGTATATTTCATGTTACACAGGCGGAACCCGACGATAAAATAAATTTCAAAACTGTTAAGAACCGCCCGAAGGACAAACTGTTAGACAGTTAGAAATAATAATAACAGTGATGATTGGACAATAAAATCTTAACCGTTGTTCCCACGATAGAGATTAACTGGTTTTTGTCATAACTCAATTAAAATTCCACTATTGTTTAGTACAGTCAAGGGCAAAGATATGTATACAACACAAATTCTCAATAAATGGCGTCATCAGTGAGATCATAAATTAGGGAACATCAAAAGGTGCAATATTATGTCCTCATCTATCAACGCATACATTTAGAAACACCATAAAATTCATAAATATATATACACGAAGTGCGGCAATCCTTCATTTCCAAGTGACCAGCCACTAAATTGTTAAGAGTCTTCCTTCACGTAGGTAAGACAATTTATTGATAATATCGTCATATTGATTACTGGCCTTTTGATTATGTTCCTGACAAAATCACACAAAAAAATATTTTGAAAATAAAATTTTCATGTTTGACGGACATCGCACATTCTATTGTGGGTTGGTTGGTTATTGCTTGCTGAGTGTACATATTTATGGGTTGAGCAATGTGTACATATTTATCAGCATTTGGATGAGTTCAATTTCGTGCATCTTATTATGACGACATATTTTTAATAACAATACTTGTATACATATCTTTGCCCTTGACTGTACCTAACTATCGTCCGCGGCTCCGCCCGCTTGATTCTTCGATCAAATAAAAGTTGCCTATGTTTCTGCTTAGAACATCAGTTTTCTGCTAGTGAAAATCCCGTCATAATTCCCGACTCCCGCGACCTTCACCAGGTCGTCGGTCCACCTTGTATATATTCCGAACTTTAGTGTGCAATATAGAGTTATTCTTTTCTATTCTACGCTTTCTTTGATATACAAGTAAGTACCGTATATTATTTTATATGCATTTAGTAAAAAGTACCTATATCTATACAAATAAATAAAATTGGAGTGTCTGTTTGTAATATTAAAATAACACCTTTTCACTAAATGCATATGAAAGTACATACGACACCTATACCAAAAACGCGATTAAAAAAAAAAATATCTGTCTGTCTGTCTGTGTGTTTGTTCCGGGTAATCTCCGAAACGGATGGACCGATTTTGACGGGACTTTCACTGGCAGATAGCTGATGTTATAGGGAGTAACTTAGGCTACTTTTATTTTAGAAAAACTAAAATTTAAAAAATGAAAAATTTATCCTGTCGTGCGGGCTCAGAACGCGGGAGCGGGCTTTTTTGTTAAGTTCAATTCCACGCGGACGAAGTCGCGGGCTCAGCTAGTCGGAAATATAAATTCAACGCCAAATGCTGTATTCGTACCAATAAACCCACACCTCAATTCTTAAGTGCAGTTATCCTCGCATCTACTTACATTTATCCACTGTTTCTCGCATTGTTTATGTTCTTGGTAGATTTCGTTTAGAAAAAATACCAGATTTTCTGATCCATTTCACATGATACACAATTCTAAGTCAAATTCTGTATTAAAACCGCTCGAACCACATTTTTCTCAACATTAAAACACATTTAAAAATAAGCCATTTAAGTTGGAATTAAGTTGGAAAGTCATCTTATTACACAAAAACACAATTTACAACTTACACGAAAATGCGCAATATTCATTGAAACTTTTACTCCAGCCCGCTTGGGAGACGGATTTTCTTTAGCAGAATCCGCGTTCACATTAAGGCACTCTGAAATTTAAAATCTACTTATGTTACATTAAGGCTAAAGCGCCCATCTAGCCCGCGAAGTTCAAATTTTTTGAGTTCTTTTAGAATTTTTTCAAAATCTGACAATAATAAAAGATAAATTTTGTAATTCGCGAAAAAGACCGTGTGCAGTGCATTTATTAATATATCCAACTTACTCTAAAACATTTCAAGAACGACAGCTATCCAGATAATCTGGCAATTTTTGTATATTTAGTGATTTACTAGTATCATATCCACCGTGATAATATTTAGAGTAAAATAAATGTATTAATAAATGCACTGCACACGGTCTTTTTCGCGAATTACAAAATTTGTCTTTTATTATTGTCAGATTTTGAAAAATTTCTAAAAGAACTCAAAAAATTTGAACTTCGCGGGTTAGACAGGCGCCTTCACCTTAAGTAACTTGTCTTTAGAGGAACAGTTAAATGAATTATTTCGTGAAACAGTCAAAATGTTAAAAAATATATATTTAGTTGTCGATGAAAAAGCGAAACCGTTTTGTCTATACATTTTTGACAGATCAGAAGTTGCAACTTGAAGTTCCCGATTGATCAATGTTTGACCACCAATAACATACTATTTGCATGTCTTTGGGATTTGGATCAGTGTCAGGCATAGGAATAAAAGGTATAAAAAATTTATAGAATAAAAAGCCTGCTATTTGAAAACAAGAATGCATATATATAATTTTCTCTTTGGGTCTTAGTCTCTGCTGCTTTTTAATGCCGCAACACGAAAGAAAATGTAGTTACGTTTAGTTTGTCTTCACTAAGCATCTAAATATGCTGCCGTATATGCTTCTGAATGATCATGTCGGACCTTTGAAACATCCCATATAATCAAATTGCGATCCACGACAATTTCCCCAGGCATATTGTTAATTTCACGGTTATTAAACACAAAAGTGTGCGTAATATGAACGAGCACTCCCGAGAGGTCTAACAATCGTGCTCCCTTTTTATCGGCCACGATTTTGGGACCACTTTTTTATAATTGCCAATCTTGGACGAACGATATCTTATGAATTTCGACAATCTAGAGAGGAATACTGCATTTTTTGAGGTTTAATGATGTTAGTAAAGGTTATGCATTTTTTAAATACTTAAATAAACAATTAAGCCCAACGTCCCACTCCTGGGCATGGGCCTCCCCTCAATACGAGGGGGATTCAGAGCACAATCCACCACGCTGACGTCGCTAACCCAGGGCGAGTTAGCGTATACACATTTCTTTTAAAAATTGGTTAGATTTTGAGACTTGCGATGTCATAAATAAATTTACCTGCCCTATATAATCATCTCAGTCATAATTCCAAGTTCTACTAAGATGTCTAACGGCAAGCCTTTCAGTTCCCCCAGTAGCTTATCTTTTGCGGTAAACAAATTCTTTTGAACTGTATTCCTTGAGTATTCTTTGAGAATCTTTTCTGAATTAACTTTTGCGTTTAAGCACGGAGTACCTTTTACGTAAGTTTCTTTGAAAGAGTAATATTGTAGAGGAAAATAGCGGGTTCCTCAGAAGAGTACGTATACAATTTTACTATTTACTAGTCCAATCTAAATAGGTTTTCTCCATATTATAATGTACACAAAAACTGTATAACATTATTTTAAATAAATTAATTTTAAATAAATTCGTGTGCAAATATTCAGCAATACTTTCTGTTGCATTCAACTAATATAAATAAAAAAAATATTAAACTATTTCACATAGGAATTCAAGCGGAAAAATACGGAACCAAATTGTACACAGTGTAAATTGTATTGGCCACACGCAACTCCAGCGCCACCTCTACGGGACTTCGTATGTCAAATAGACATTAGAAATGTTAGCTGTCAGACGATATACAGGTAGTCGCCAACCAATCATATTGCCGATTTCAAACGAAAGCTCAGAGCAATAGAATTTATGCCTCCATATTTCTATGTTCCTGGTGAGTTAGTACCAAACGGCAACACGATTAAAACAACCACTGTCTTTAAATTAGCTGTCTCTTACAACGCTCAAAGGATGTACTTAATTATTCCTCACAAAGAAACACCCATTAGAAACACTAGCAGATCCAGACACTGATAAAACCCAATCTCCATCCGTTGTCGGCGTTAAATTAAATCCTTTTATGCTTTGAACAAAAACAATCCCTTGTAGCGGGCCCTAAATATTACTGGCGACACCGCGGGCCTAATAGAATTCCGAAGATCAAGTGCTAATGAAATAACTTGGTTTAATCACCCGTCCATTGTCCGGATTCAGCCGGGTTTGGAGTTACCATTGGAAAAGGTTTTAAGGGCTTTTCGAGAAGAACTCGAAAGTAGCCTGACTGAAGAATGGGAAAAAACCTGTTCAGAATCACGTTCCAAACTTTATAATCGACTTGCAAACTTTAAAATGGCAGTAAGTTGGCAAGGAATCAACACACGACTTTGAATTTTACAAATAGTTTAAAAAAATCACGTCCGTCGTTCCCGTGAAAAAGGGAACACTGTTTTGTCTATACATATTTGACAGATAATATCCCTATTGGATATTCGGATAAAGTATAATTGAAAGTATAATTGTATGGAAATTATCAGTGTCAGTTCAGCCGTATGACGCATCCTGCTACGATTGATAATAAAGGCTTATTGTTGGATCCAACTATTCTTCAGTCGGAAGACGTCCCGAGACATGGGACTCCTCCAAAGACTTCCATAGCATCCACAGCGACAGCGCGTCTGAAAGCACGTCACTTGGCTGGTGGCAACCATTCTTGAACGATTCCGCCCCTTCGCCATAGATTCTGCGAGCTGTCACCATTGGATGATGTTCTGGAAAACGAACTGGCGACTGCTCGCCGTAGTGGTTTGAGCGTAGGCCGCTCGGCTCACTGCACCGGGTGGTTGCCGGTTCGATTCCCGCCCGGGCAAATTTCGGAAATACCTGTTCGTAATTTATTGTTATCACACCCAGCCCATTGTATGGTACCTATATTACAAGCGATGCTTATACTTTGGGACCAAACAGTTGAAGAAGAGACTTTTCATAATGTCTAAGAGTTAGAGTGATGGTCTGGTGATTTTTTATTTATTTATTAATAAGGGGGTAAAGTCGAGCTTAGTAGACCAGAGCTAAGTACTGCATGCGAAAATTACCTTTAAAGTGTCTAAGATTCACTTTCGTTTTCGAGTTTCCCAAGTACAGTCAGACGAGCAATATAGGTACATATACATTTACCCATCGCTAAAATATTGTAAAGTGTCAAATTAAACTTTTTCAATCATGGCGGGCGGTTTCCCAGACACTTGCTGAACGCAGAAATTCATTATTTTACAGACTCGCCGATATTTTTATGTCGATTTTTACACTTCTGTTGGGTATAAAAGACTTTTCTGGCGAGTACTTGTTAATGTAATTTTTAATGAGAAAATTTATTTCGTTTGAAGTCGGTATTTTTATAGGTCGCGTAATAAATTTGGTAGACCCCAAGCTGTAGTTAATCAACTATAGTTCATTCACGGGCTGCCTAGACTAGGGTAGTACCACCCTCTCACAGAAGATCGGCGGAAAGTAGCTAATATGGCTGCGTTTCGCACGATGCGTGAGAGAGCCCTTCTCTCTGTGCTACTCTCCTTCTGGTCGATAACGTGCGAGCAATTCCTTTAGTATTGCAAGCATCTATAGGCTACGGTAACTGCTTAACATTAGATGGATCGTACGCTAGTTTTCCGACTTGGTAATTATAATAAAAAAACTGAAATATGGTGTGTGGGGTAATAAGCTGTCTCGGTACAGTCGACATAGAAATAATGTACTCGCCTATCTTCCATGAGAAGGTGGGACTACCCCTCTATACGAGCTCTATTCAATTGGCTAGAGCTTGGCTCTACCACTGTTAGTGCTAATACCACACATAGAGCAATATATTTTTCTTCAACCCCTATCCATGCAAACTTAAGTGGGGGCTGAAAGTGTCCTTAACCCTCACACTGCAATTGTTTTCGACATCTATGAATAAATAATAGCTAATGCTATTCCTGTGTTTCATGGAATTTGCATATTCTAACGGGCGAGGAGTGTTGTTTTAGGGTTATGTTGACTTTGTGTCCGTGTTACACAGGGTGTGACGCTTTGAGATGGCTTGTTTGCTGTTTAAGTACTTGACTTGTGAATCTTAGGAGAACGGGAATATGTTAAAAACTGTCTGTGGCGGGGTTAGAAAATCGTAGAAAAATTATATAACTAGGCGAAACAGAAAGTAAGTTTTGAAAAAAAAAAGTATACCCTTTCTGTTTCAAGCTGTATACTTACTAATAAATAAAATGGAAGTGTCTGTTTGTAATATGTATACAATAATAGCTTGTTAGTAGTAATTGCATTATTGGAATTCTAAACGATACTTAAGAAATACCAAAAATAATAAGAAAAAATGTCTGTCTGTCTATCTCTTTGTTCCGGCTCATCTCCGAAACGGCTGGACCGATTTTGACGGGACTTGCACTGGCGGATAGCTGATGCTATAAGGAGTAACTTAGGCTTAATCTAAGTACCACGGGGGCGGAGCCGCAGGCGCAATTTTTAAAATAACAATACGGTAATTCACGCGAAGAATCCTACTAATATTATAAATGCGAAAGTTTGTGAGTGTGGATGTATGTATGTATGTATGTTTGTTACTCCTTCACGCAAAAACTACTAAACGGATTTGGATGAAATTTGGAACACAGATAGATTATAACCGGGATTAACATATAGGATAATTTTTAACCCAATAATCCAATACTACGCGGATGAAGTCGCGGGGCACAGCTAGTCTAATATACTTTTATATTGACTCATATTTACCCATTTTTTTACATATAAGTAGTTGACGAAATATTTTTCAAATTTATATTCAAATTAATATAAAGATATTCGCCATTAGAGTTTGCTAAAACTACACAGATATGACGTCACACTAAACTAGCTAATACAGTTGTTGACAACTTAAACGTCCGTAGTAATGACCACTTTAGATTAACTATGAAAATTATGATAGTAGCTAACCGTATATGTCAAAATTTATATAAATAACTAGCTGAGCCCGCTACTTTGTCCGCGTGGAGCTTAACTTAACAAACTTTCATCCCCTATTTTATCCCCTTGGGGGTAGAATTAATCAAAATCCTTTCTTAGCGGATGACTACGTCATAACATCTACCTGCATGCCAAATTGCAGCCCGATCCGTCCAGTGGTTTGGGCTGTGCGTTGATAGATCACTATGTCAGTCAGTCAGTCAGTAACCTTTGAGTTATATATATATATATAGATGGAATGAAAAATTGGTATACTGTCCATTGATATCGGAAAGGATTAATATAGCAAGGGATTACTGGAAAAATAGTTGCTGAAATCCAATTTGAAATTGGCGCGGAGCGGCGGTGTCGGGTCCAGCAAGCCACTAATGGACTTGCTTTATTAAGCTACCGATGTAATTAATAACCCTTTTGTTTGTGAGGTAGGTACTTTTATTTCATAATTTTGTAAACGTATCTCAGTAACCGTTGACAATCACGGTACAAATCTATACAAATAAATAAAATTGGAGTGTCTGTTCGTAATATCAAAATAACACCTTTTTACTAAATGCATATGAAAGTACATACGACACCTATAACAAAAACGCGATTTTAAAAAAAATTGTCTGTCTGTCTGTGTGTTTGTTCCGGGTAATCTCCGAAACGGCTGGACCGATTTTGACGGGACTTTCACTGGTAGATAGCTGTTGTTATAAGCAGTAACTTAGACTACTTTTATTTTAGAAAAACAAAATAAAAAAAATGGGTCCTGACGCGCGGGCTCAGAACGCGGGAGCGGGCTTTTTGTTAAGTTAAATTCCACGCGGACGAAGTCGCGGGCTCAGCTAGAAAATAATAAATATCGCCAGACTGACACACCAACTGTATGATCCTGAACTAAGCAACGCTTGTACTACGGGTACCGTACAATGGACTGATGGCGATCCCAGTGACACCCAGACCTGGGAAAATTACGCAAAGGCCATTTCCGAAATTTGCTCCGGCGGGAATAGAAACCGCAACCACCATGTGCAGTGCGCCGAGCGGCCTACGCTCGAACCACTGCGCCAAGCGGCTTCAATACACAAGATAGCCAAGAGCCTAACTGCAGCCATCTGACTACAGCTCACACACCGGCTGACTCTACCTGGTTTAGCAACACTCTTTCATAAAATACCAGCGTTAAGGTGAAGGCGCCTGTCTAGCCCGCGAAATTCAAAATTTTCGAGTATTTTTATAGTTTATCCAAAATCTGAAAACATTTAAGACAACATTTTGTGATTTGCGAAAAACACAGTATGCAGTGCGTTTATTAATACATTTATTTTACTCTAAATATTATCACGGTGGATATGATACTAGTAAATCACTAAATATACAAAAATTGCCAGATTATCTGGATAGCTGTCGTTCTTGAAATGTTTTAGAGTAAGTTGTATATATTAATAATTGCACTGCACACGGTCTTTTTCGCGAATTACAAAATTTGTCTTTTATTATTGTCAGATTTTGAAAAATTTCTAAAAGAACTCAAAAAATTTAAACTTCGCGGGCTAGATGGGCGCTTTAGCCTTAAGCAACACTCTTTCATAAAAGACCGGCGTAAAGTAGCCTGCCTTTAGCACGATGAGTGAGGGTCTGAAGTTCAGCCATTCCCCCTATCTCCTCCTTCTATTTCACTCCCGTTCAACGTGCGGTACTAGCTGTGCCCCGCGACTTCATCCGCGTAGTATTGGATTATTGGGTTAAAAAATCCTATATGTTAATCCCGGTTATAATCTATCTGTGTTCCAAATTTCATCCAAATCCGTTCAGTAGTTTTTGCGTGAAGGAGTAACAAACATACATACATCCACACTCACAAACTTTCGCATTTATAATATTAGTAGGATGGTAATTGTAAGCAATCAACTTTGACATCTGACCACATTGACATATTTTTTTTAAATGAACTAAATACTCGGGCGTGGCTGCCCGGTACATGTGGACACAGCACCAGCCTTGTTTATTTCCGAAAGGGCACGATAAGAGTCGCACTCCCCTCTGTGCAAGAGGGATTCAGACAGTCAACCATGATGCACAAAATTTCCAATACAAACGCAGTGTTATTAATCCCCTTCTGATTGCAGGATTAAAGATAGTGGCGTCGACACGCATGTGTGAATCAGCCCGTGTCCGATCAACATGCTCTTTCGTTATAAAACGTATATTGCGTTGATGGGTAGAGAGGGGAAACATACATCATTTGCAATTTGGATTCCACTGCCAGAGGCTTTTAGGGCTTTTATTTTTAAAAGGGTTTCAATATTTGCGTCAGGTTTATATTCTTCACTACATAGTATAAAACAAAGTCGCTTCCCGCTGTCTGTCCCTATGTATGCTTAGATCTTTAAAACTACGCAAAAACTACGATTTTGATGTGTTTTTTTAATAGATAGAGTGATTAAAGAGGAAGCTTTATATGTATAATACATGCATAATATAGTAGAGAAACACTGATAATTTTAGAGCCGTGTGAAGCCGGGGCGGGTCGCTAGTTATTTATATAAAGTTTCCGGTGACCGTGATAGTCCGTAATCTTCTTCTCCTAAACGGCTTGACTGATTTTGATGATTCTTTGCTGTACTTATGGAGTCACTTGGATGGTTCTTAACCTATTGTTGACACGGTTCGTGGCGCCGTTGTCAACGTACAAAAAAAGCTATCACCGCTATCGAAGCTGCGGAAAAAAGCTAGTAAAATGATAGATTAGCTGAAATTAAGTCTTTTTTATGTCAGTTACGGTAGCGGAATGAAGAAAGAGACTGCTTCGAATTGATTAACAAAACTCAACTTAACCGCCAAAAATTCTCAACGTTGCATGAGAAGAACAAAAAGGCTATTAATCTATCTCTTCGGTGTTATACATATGCAAAGTTCCATCTGTACAAAGCTCTGTACAACGCTTGCGAAAATATTGTAAAGAAACCTCGTCTCAGGAGCGGTCCGTAAAGAATTGTATTTGTTCTTCAACAGGCATGTCTGTAGGTAGATTTGAAGATGTCCTGTACGTCAAAACTGACGTATCGTGTATCTGAATACGTCAGTTTTGGCAGCTTTTCTATAGAAAAACTGATAAGAATGACGTATGCAGATACGCGATACGTCTGTTTTGACGTATTGCGAGACCATCGATGCCAGCGGTTACCATCAATTGGACCGGCTGCCAGTGTGCCTACATAGGAAAATAAAAAAAATAAAAAATAAACTATGCCGTAACGCCTTTCGGACATGACTGTACAAACGTGTCAGGTACATACAGGTAGTTAGAAAAGTCATTGCTGATCAGCCAGTTCAATTCAGGACTAATATCTTTGGGATTATCGATCCAGAAGTTGACATTTCAATACCGTTTAGGAATATAGAATTAAAATGGCCGCGCCCGCCCGCAGTATAAATTAATCCGATTGTTATCCGCACAATCGCTTCCGACTATTACAGGGATTGTGCATTTTGCGAGCCAATAATAGGGTTGCCACATAGCGAAATACAAGTATTAAATCCAGTGTTATTATCAGCCAACGTAGATAGCGAACTGATGCAAACCATCAAAAGGAGAAAGGCCGCCTATCTAGGTCATATAATAAGGCACCCGAGATACGCACTTTTAAGGGTTATTTTGATGGGAAAAGTGGCTGGTAGAAGAGCTGTTGGGCGCAGGAGGAAATCGTGGCTGCGAAATATCCGAGAATGGACGGGAGTCTCCAGTGCAGCGGAGCTTTTCAACCTCGCCAAAGACCGAGAGATATATGCGGAGCTGACTGCTAACCTTCACTAGATGGAGAGGCACTATGAGAAGAAGAAGAAGTAGATAAGGATGGTTGGTAGCCTTATTTAATTGCAGGTTAGCCACATTTTTAAGCGTCTACTAAGAATGATTTTACTATTAAACGAGAAAAAAACATTAGAACATCGAAATGTTGAACCAGAAGCGTCACGTAAATAATTACAGTCGTTAGCAACGATATTTTTAGTGTTTTTTTTCTGATGTGCCAACCCTATATCGGTGGTATTTCCGTGCACTTAAATTCAATGTATGCGGCCCACGTTTGGCATTCATTAACCGAGTGCGCATATTAAATGCGTTATTTTTGTTAAAACAGACCTGGAGTGCTACTCTTAGCAACGATAATCGATGTATCGTGACATTTTTCTCGTCGAATCCTACTCCATAAATAAAATTCCATCTTTTTTGCCGTCGTATATCTGAACGAACTATAATGTTGTATCGTTCGTTCAGTAATCGATACACCGGCAAAAGTATGGAGTTTAAGGTAGGATTCGACAAAAAAATGTCACGATATATCGATTTTCGTTGCTAAGAGTAGCACCCCTGTTTACTTATGGATGTCGTCGCGTATCGTAAGAATGATAACGGTTATTATTTATAATGGTAACACGACGAAAATATGGTAAAATTATATCAGAAGAGAAAACACTTTTTATCCATGAATAGGGATCTGACTCAATGGACATACATCGTTACTCCAAAATCAACTTTATCTACTTGACTTTATTAGCTTATTTGATTTGGTCAACATTATTTTTAAATAACGAAAGATCTTGGTTCCATAGATAAGGTGATTTGAATTACCCATCCCCCCTTTTGTGGCAACGCACCTTATTTATTACTTTTCCAAGATTTGAATTCACATTACATTTTATTTGAGAATGTCACCTCTATATATATTTTTTAATCTTCTGGCTATAAATGGTGATACATTAAAAAGAGCTCATACAGCCATTGTGAGGCTTCAAGATATAACACTTTGGGTAAAAAAATAACAATTCCCCCCTTCCCGACATCTACTTGACGCGGCCGTAAGCGTTTGAGTAGCTTCCCTTGTATCCTTAACATGAATAAATTGCTCGACTGAGGACCATAATGCTTGCTTACAATTTTTCTTGGATTTTTCCAACCTGACTTTTTTTGTCAAGCTAATATTTAAGATTTTCTTACTGTATATGGAGATATTATTATTTATATCGCTAACACTAATAATAGGCTTTATTAAATAAAAACACCCCAACATTTTAATGGACGCCTCTAATAGTTGGGGTCAGGTGCGGACGTCCGATAAATATCACATCCATAATTTAATTAACGAGAATATTTTTTTGTAATTTCATAAAAAAACATATTTTAAATTAAATATTAGTAAAAACGTAATCACAATCGAATGCTCGCACATTTTCTCTGATTTGAATTGAAAACCTCACTATTTATCGGTCTCGGTCGCCCCCACTCGTTGGGGTAGACTCGTACGCCCGATAAATCACACACCACGTGTGACTGATGACGGCCGCCTTCGCTCCCACTGATCGATGTGCGTTCAGCATTTGTTATGATGCAAAGATAATGTGGCTGTTTGGTTGATTCTAATGGTTCCGTAAGATATTGCCGGTTCGGATTCCGTTGGCATATATTTAGCATATTTGGCTAGTCTTTTGTTTTTATTAGGCACATACATATCTTAATGAATCGGTGCATAAATTCCAGAGATATATGCAATTATACATAGAACAAAAAAACATGTGGAATTGAGAACTTTCTTATTTGAGGTCGATTAAAACACATGAAACTTTTCCGGTTATATTGTAACTTGTTTAAGACTAGAACCGTCAGCGATAAACCTTCTCAAGGAATTGAGCTACACAGCCGAAAACTTGAACAAAATTGATTCAACAATTTTCGCGATAGGCAGTTACAGATATACCGACAGACACGGTCATAATTGGTTTCATGGACTGTTCTTCACTATAATAGGTGTTCTTTATTGTCAAGTTATTTTTGAGCAAAGCTCACTGTCGAAGTCTCTACATAAAATATAAAAGGGGTAAATTGAATCAGGTTGTAACAATGCCAAAGAAAATTAAAATAAAAGACAGTATCCTGTTACAGTCGATCAGAATAAAGCATCAATAATAATTTTACGTTCAAATGCCAAAAGGTCCCGAACGTGATTTCCTCATAACATCGAATAATTTCCCGGCGTCCGGGACTCGCCCCGAATCCCGGACAGAAATAACCTCCAACCAAAATCGGTAGAGTTTTTGCGCAATCCGCGGACGATCGTTCAATTTTCGTTGTGATCCAGTTTCGAGAGAGAACTAATATGAGGCATTACCTTCGTCTAGAGTGCGCCAATCCGGGATTTTCGCGGGATTTTTATTTTTACAACTGCAAAATGCATCGGGTGGCTCGAGCTTTTAAAATATAATGGAAATTGAACCGCAGGTCGTATCGGGTTTAGATATTCAGTTATATCGACCATTTCAGAACAGCATGCTGCGTGATGTTCGAATTGGTTCTTTCTTTTATTAGGTGCATGTGAAAATCATTTTCCGGTTTTTATTAAAACAGTTTTCATTAAACCTTTACTATCCACGGGTGTGAAACAGGAAATAAGTACCAAACCTCATAATTTTTCTGCGAATCTTACGCATACAACTTGGGCATTGGAAAAAAATTGAGGGGTAAAGCGAAGCTACTATCAGTTAATTACATGAAGACGTATTAATTATTGCAAATTGGCCTATATGCCAGTGGCATAACAGTCATAGCAACGGGCGAACTATACCATATTAAGACTTGTATATTTTTTTATATTATTTATTTTATCCGTTGTCCCCCTAAGTCTGAATCAAAATATGTTTGTATTTTGCTTTCTAACCATAATCATTTATTTATGCATCAATTGTTATATAAAAAGTTTTAAAACATTTCGCGGTTCAAAATTCTTCACGTTTCCCAATAAATCTTGAAACTAAAACAACGTTCCTATACTTATTCCGCCTAAGACGTGTGAATTTGCAACAATACAGCAGAAGCTTAGTGCCAATTCTCATAGAAATCTCGCGAGCGTCTCCCGGTGCCAATGCCAAAATATAATTTGGCAATTTTGGCTCGGTTGGGTTTTATCGGCGCCATCCTCCGCGCTCTGACGCTAACGTGGTTTCACTTCGTTATGTTTCTGTTTATCGTGCGAGAAGACGTTTGGTTAAGGTAGACATTATTATTGGTTGTAAGAAAAGAAAATTTCCTTTGTATTTTTTCTCAGGAAGAGAAAACACACTCAAAAAACTAAGGGTGGTAGTTTTCTTCAAAGCCGAAGCGTTTATTTTGTTTTGGCCTACGAGGGCACTTACAAATTTTCGCTTTTACATATTTTTCTCATTTCGCAACCGGATCGGAACGCAATCTCGACTGAGAAGATCCGGCAAGAAACTCAACGGGCTTGCCTTTTTACATTTTGCATACATATTATTGAGAGCAGTGAAAGCCGAAAGTCCTGCGTTCAAACCTCGGCTCGCACCTCTGAATTTTTCGAAATCTATGTGCGAATCATAATTTCTATATGATTATCACTCGCTTACGGTGAAGGAAAACATCGTGAGGAAACCTGCATGTCTTAGAAAAATCTAACCAATTTTCGAAAGACATGTCAAATCCACCAACCCGCACTGGGCCAGCGTGGTGGATTATGGCCTACATCCCCCTCGGTTTGAGGAGTTGGACGTCAAAAGAGCTAAATTATATTATACATATTATTATTATTTTCTATCGCCATTTGCTTATATAATTAGTAATTACAAAAGGATCTAGCTATAGCCAAGTGGCTACAGCTCGTATACGGGCTGGCTCAACTGAGGTAGTACCACCCTCCCACAGAATATGGACACAAATAAGCTATTATAACATAACTATGTTGGTCAACAATCGCACGACCCGCCTGATGACAAGCAGTCACCGTAACCTATAGATGCTTAATACCAAATGCATTGCTCGCACGTTACCGACTTGAAGGGGAGTGAGACAGAGGGACGTGAAGGGATAGACGTTAGGCTTCCAGCTCTGTCACTCTGTGATCTTCAGTGAGAGGATGGTGCTACATCAATGGTGTATCATCGTTCAGAAATATAAGTTTTTTCAGTAAATCACAAATTCGCTCTCTCTATACACGTGGGGGTACAAATACAAGTCCTCCTTATCCCTAAAGGTTATACGGGCATATATTACAAGAAAGTAACAAAGTAGAATGTAGAAGTACAAGAAAAAACGTAAAAATACGAAATAAAAACAATAAATCTGAGCTAGTCTCGGAGCGGAAGCCGGGGACTGCTGTAAAAAGAGCTAACTCGTAAGAACGAGCCGCCTTTAGGGCTGTCCCGGGATGTATTGAGCTTTCTTTGGGAATATCAATGAGTTAAAATTACGATATATTCATTGAAACTAGCTATTTGATTTTATCCTTAGATATGTTATGAAGAACACCCAGCGCGTGTTGCTACGTTAAGAAAATTCCTAATTTTGCAATGGCGAAACATTTACACAGATTAATGTTGTTGTCTCTTATCTTTGAAAGCACAAAAGAGGCACAGCAACATCGACGTATATGTTTCGTCAGTGTAAACTCACAGTAACAACAGCAAATGCCAAGTTTTAATTTAAGACATCCTGACAAACGGCAACTTATTAATTTATTACCCTATTATATTTTTTAAATTAAATGTTATTCCGATGCCTTTATAAAAATAAGTCCATTATTAATTAACTCTTTATCTTTTACTCTAATTTGCAAGCTCTGATAAGCTGAACTAGAGACTAAACAACATGGCTAGGTTATCTACTTCAAGTATTATATCGTAGACTATTTCTCGTATTCCGTGTATTTCTTAATTAAAAGGACGGAAACAAAATCTATACAAATAAATAAAATTGGAGTGTCTGTTTGTAATATCAAAATAATACCTTTCCACTAAATGCATATTATTATGAAAGTACATATGACACCTATAGCAAAAACGCGGTTTAAAATTTTTTTGTCTGTCTGTCTGTCTGTGTGTTTGTTCCGGGTAATCTCCGAAACGGCTGGACCGATTTTGACGGGACTTTCACTGGTAGATAGAGATGATAGATGTTATAAGCAGTAATTTAGGATACTTTTATTTTAGAAAAACAAAATTTTAAAAATTGGGTCCTGTCACGCGGGCTCAGAACGCGGGAGCGGGCTTTTTTGCTAAGTTAAATTCCACGCGGACGAAGTCGCGGGCTCAGCTAGTATAATATATATACTTTTTCGTCAAAAAGTCGGAAAACAAGCATACAACCAGCCTGCTGTTAAGCAGTTACCGTACCCTTACTTGCAATACCAAAGGCATTGCTCGCACGTTACCGACCTGAAGGGTAGAGGGTTGGGCAGTTGGGCATCCAGCTATCTCACTCATCGTACGAAAAACAGCTATAACAGCTGCTTAACGCCTTAGTTGAGGGATAGATTTATTTTTTATTTTTAGTTTAACCAACCAAGTGGATGTGAGCTAGTAGCGGCTCCTGCGACGATTTGTGCCTTCCCCGACACCCGACTCGGTTGAGAAACCAGAAAAACTACGAACAAATGGATTTAAAATAAAAATACTTTATAAAATAAACCGTATAGGTATACTAGGTGAAACAGAAAGGGTATACTATTTTTTTGCAACTTTATTTTGTAAATCTAAAACTATCGGCTTTGTGGGACAGTTGAAGTACTAAAGGTTTTGTAGACTTATGAAACCTGTCAACAGCTGTATCCCTATAACACCTTTTGTTTCTCAAGTTTCCTCCAAAGCTGATAGTTTTAGAATTACAAAGGTAAGTTTTGAAAAAGAAGTATGCCCTTTCTGTTTCACCTAGTATAGATGTTTGACATTTTATTTTGACTGTCGGAAATATTTTATACTTCTTATATCCCAATTTTGAAATCGGGGTCATCTTCTCGGTGCCCTGATTTGACTGAACAAATATGATCTTTATTTCTTTATCTAGATCTGCTATCATAAATCCAAAACCTACTTATTTCGATCTACCAATTTCATTTTCCTATTTGTTCACTCGATTTTATCAATACATAAAACCTTTGTACTTATTTATAGTTATTATATTAAAGCATAAGTAAATAAATAAATAATAATCGCCAGACCGACACACCAACTGTATGGTCCCAAACTAAGCAGAGCTTGTACTTATGGGTACCGTACAATTGACTGGGGGCGATCCCAGTGACACCCTGACCTGGGCAAATTATGAATAGGTCATTTTCGATAAAAAAAAATCGAATAATTAGGTATAGCGTATAGCGTGTACTAACGCGCGCCATGCAAAATATCGAGATTTATTAAAATGAGACTTTATAAACATATTTTACGGAGACGCTCGCGACTAGCGAGTAGCGTAAAACTTATCGATTACCTTCTACGTTAATTGTACCACGCGTTGATAACACACCTACCAACAATTCATGTACCTACGTGTGTAGGTATTGAACTCCATTTTCAACTAATTGCCAAGCCATGGATCAACCAAAATCGAAATTAAGCAAATGGAACTAATACCGCAGCGATAAATTGGGCTGCCTGTCACACCGACGCGTAGCGCACATACCCTACATTGGCAAGAGTGTGCTATCACACCGTTGATCGAACACCGATCGATTTTCGATCGCACATTACTATAATATGGAGACACCGTCGACCGATATTGACTCATCTAATTCTACTAATGATTAACAGTCGATTGATCGGCAACACTCATAGATAAATCGTATTGCTCGAGTTAGCTGCATTAGCTATTGATTCAGCAAGCTTGACAATTATTGCCAGGTGATGACACAAAATGTCAGTAAATAAATAAATATCGCCAGACGAACACACTAACTGTATGGTCCCAAACTAAGCAACGCTTGTACTATGGGTACCGTACAATGAACTGGGGGCGATTCAGTGACACCAGACCTGGCCAAATTACGAAAAGGCCATTTCCGAAATTTACCCTGACGGGAATCGAACCCGCAACATGCAGTGAGCCGAGCGGCCTACGCTCCAACCACTGCGCCAAGCGGTCGTCGCAAAAAAATATCGGCTAGATACAAAAGGCTAGCCAAATAGGTACTGTAAACGTTTTGCTAGGCATAAAAAAATAATTGATAGCATGATTTCACAAGGCTGACACACGAATATTTGCTACTAGGTAATATCAACAAAAGCATTAGATGCCTAGATTCCACGAACTCTTTTTATACCCAAGTCGGCAAACTAGCGTAAGATCCGCCAGTATCGTACCTGCAGCATAATCTCTTTCTCATGGTACAAAACGCAGCTATAATAGCTAACTTACGCCGATTTTCTGTGAGCGGGTGTTACTACCCCAGTCGAGCAGCCCGTATATGAGCTGTAGTCAATTACCTACAGGTCGGCTCTAACATCAACCACTATTTAATAACGCAGTGTTGCCAGGTTAAATTTAATCCGATCAATAATAATCATCCCGTTTACAGGCAATTCATCATATTGATTGTATTAATGGTGTGATACAAAACCACACCGATATCTCGTCAATGTAGGAATTTACTAACTGGATTCCCATTTTGGAATCAAATAGTTAAGTACATGATAAACTAACTGACAAGCGGGTTGGTTCAGCAAATTACTACCAAACTCGACATAATTAATCATTATTTAGTGGTTGGTTACGCCATCTGTAGGTCATACGCACTAGAAGCGTTGCTTAGGCCCGTACAAATAAATCGATCTCAAGTCTGAGAGATATCTTGGAAATGTCATTCTTATGTCAGACTCAGTACAAAATGACATGTCAAAAGCGCACTCAAGACCGCTCTCAGACTTGAGATAGATTTATTAATACGGGCCTTAGTTTGGGACCATACAGTTGGTGTTAGTCTCGCGATATTTATTTTTACTAGCTGAGCCCGCGACTTCGTCCGCGTGGAATTTAACTTATAACAAAAAAGCCCGCGCCCGTGTTCTGAGCCCACGCGACAGGACCCATTTTTTAAAATTTTGTTTTTCTACAATAAAAGTTACCTAAGTTACTGCTTATAACATCAGCTATCTACCAGTGAAAGTCCCGTCAAAATCAGTCCAGCCGTTTCGGAGATTACCCGGAACAAACACACAGACAGACAGACAGACAGACAATTTTTTTTTAAATCGATTTTGCTATAGGTGTCGTATGTACTTTCATATGCATTTAGTGAAAAGGTGTTATTTTGATATTACAAACAGACACTCCAATTTTATTTATTTGTTTTATTTGTTTGGGTTAAACATACGTAGACCAAAATGATTACGTTCATATGAGTTCTGCAATGTTTCTCGGATTGTACAATACCTACCTTTTGTGCAGAAATATTATCCTACTAACATATTCTTGTGAAAGTTCGTATGTTTGGATGTTTGTTTGCTACTCAATCTCGCAAAAACGGCTGAACGGATTTGAATGAAATTAAGCACACAGATAGTTTATAACCTGGACACGTAGGATGCTTTTAAGTCCACGCGTACGAGGTCGTTGGCAAAAGCTAGTGGCCAAATAAAATTTCTCTTATCCACTCAATACATAAAGATATGCCAGATTTTATTCAACCAGTAATCACATAAAATCCGTTGCCAGAAAGGTTGCCAGTAACACATTCGTTGGGGCCAAAAAATACTCCGATAATGGAAAATTTTTGATCCCCGAAAGCCGCCATTAGACAGATATAGCCTCCCAATAAATATCAGGTAGGCAGCGCTCCAGATAATCTATAACTACGGCCCAATAACTTTTATCAGGGAAAGGTAAAAAAAAGAATTTTGGGGAAATTTAAAAATGACCACAGATAACCTAAGTTAAATTGAACGAAATCTCCCTGGCAACATTTATCGCGATAAAAAATATGAATTACTTTTTGGCGGCTATTGACAGATTTAGTGTTCGAATTTTAAAATAAACGTTTTGAGTTTTCGCGCAAAGGTGGCGTCGAAAATAAATTATTAAACACCTGAGAACTGAAGTACTTATTCTTGTTCAGAAGAGTGTAAAGTGAACACATAAACAAAAGACAATAAAATTCTGATTTAAGTAATGAAAATGTTTGTAACTAATAAACCAAACAATACTACTTAAATAAATTAGTGCTCGCAACAAATTACAATAAAAAAAAACACAGTGAGTTTTATAAAAAAGCAATTTCATAATAAAATATGAAATTGAACGCAGCAGTATAAAAGTACGCCGCAATTTTTGAATTTCGAATAGCGCGTTCGAAAACCCGACCACACCTGCACAGAGAGCAATTTCTGAGTGAGTAAACTAGCTGAATTCCTTTGGGCATGCACCTTTTCGAGTTTTCGAACGCCGCACTGACAGTTTGCAAGACTAATGATGTGCGTTGTCGTTTGTTTTTCGAGAGTAATGTACTTTACTCAGATATAAATATATTATAATGTTTGTTAAATTGTAGTTATTTTAGACAACATGCTTATGAAATGTTGTCAAGTAGATTTAGAACCATGGTTTTTTAATAGAATATAGTCCAACAAGCCCACGACCAAAATGATGCTAATCAATGACCGTAGCCGATGCTTGCAATACCAAAAGTATTGTTCGCACGTTACTTGAAAGGGAGTGGGACAGAGGGGGGGTCGGTATAGTAAGCAATTTAGATTCGGAGCTTATAACTTATAAATGACGTCAGGGTTTTTAATTGCAGCATCTCATGTACAATCGAATCTAAACAGAATTGTGACCCACCATAAGGTCGAATTTCTCTTTAATGTTTCCTTAGTAACAAATGTTTAGATAGGTCACAATTCAGTTTAGTCAACTGTACATAAACCAAACCCGCATAGACAGGATAATAAATCAATAAATAATAATAAATATCGCCAGACTGACACACCAACTGTATGATCCCGAACTAAGCGACGCTTGTATTACGGGTAAGTACTGTACAATGGACTGGGGGCGATCCCAGTGGCATCCAAACCTGGGCAATTTACGAAAACGCCGTTTCCGAAATTTCCACCGGCGGGGATAGAACCCGCAACCACCCGGTGCAGTTGGTCTACACTCGAAACACTGCGCCAAGCAGTCGCCGACGGATAATAAGGTTAGAGGGCAACAATACAAAGACACAGACACTGCCTATGTTTACAACGCCCTCCCTCCCCTCTCCACCCACTCCCTTCCCCACCCCCTCCCCCCAAAATATTAAACTTCAAACTAGGTTAAAACAATAAGTTGAAGTTATTTACGAGTGTCGCTTGAGTCATTGTTAGGAATTTATTGTGCCTCTTTAGCACTTCGGTGTTCGGCTCCGAGTGGTCCAAGTTGTCGTTAAAACTACGAGGACTGTAAACAAATACATTAGTGTGTTGTTATGAAATCTGTTTGTTCTAGATATCTGTTACTTGAAAATATCGTGTTTGAAACGTGGAAATATTTCATCTGTCAGAGACAGCATTTGATGTGGAATTTTGGGTGAGTTTGGCTGTCATTTTATATGCGATTCTGGACTTTGGAAACATGGATATACGTATAAATTATGCTTACTTCGTCCGAGAATATGGTGGTTAAAATATTTAGAATAAAATCCTACTAATATTATAAATGCGAAAGTTTGTGAGTGTGGATGTACGTTTGTTACTCTTTCACGCAAAAACTACTGAACGGATTCAGATGAAATTTGGAACACAGATAGTTTATAACCTGGATTAACACAGAATACTTTACTTAAGTCTACGCGGACGAAGTCGCGGGCAGAAACTAGTAATGCAATATATAAATATACATCGCCAAACTAACACATAAATACTGTACCGTACAATGGACTAGGGGCGACCACAGTGACACTCAGATCAGGGCAAATGACGAAAAGGCCATTTCCAAAACGTACTTAGAAAAGTACTCTGACGGGAATCAAACCAGCAACCAATCGGTGCAGTGAGCCGAGCGGTCTATTTTCGAACCAATATCCAATATTATTATTATTATTAAGTTTTGTGCACTATGCCGGTCGGGCGGCATCTTGCTGCTTCGACCATTTCTGATCTTTTATAGCTAGCACTGAAGTGTTATAGTTCACTGCCTAGCCCCGAGGCCTACAGGAACTTCCAAATGCTTTGAGCAGTGAGTGTTTGTACCTCCTCCGGATGCATGATATGCCACCCTTTTTTTTTTTACGTGGAAAATCTTTATGGATTCCCTCCCGCCTCGGGGGAGGCGGGAGGGATATGTGGGAGTCACCCGCACCACGAAGGCGCATGGCATACCCACTAAAAACCAACGGTGCACCACCCTCCGCCATGCAGTGGAGCGCCCCGGGTCCACTAAAATGATGATATGCCGCCCTAGGAAGATACTTCTGCAACGCATTAGTGAGCCGCACGAGCAGAGGATGTGCATTGCACTTTCCTCGGCTTCTTGGCAGAATCTGCATATTGTGCTGTCGCTTATCTTTAGGTTGAACAAATGTTTGTTTAGTTTGCAGTGCCCGGTGAGGATTCGAGTTACTGCGCATGTTTTATACCGACTGAGCCCTAGGAGCTCTTTCGATGCTTTCTTGTTATAGCCTTTAATCAGAGCTTTTGAGTGTTCTAGTCCTGGTATGGCCTTCCACCTCTCGTAATATCCAATAACCTACATCCATTATAAATAGAATATAAGCGACTAAATAAGCGACACAACACTAAAACTGACCAAAACAAAAGGATTCGCCCCGCACTGCATCAGAGACGAAATTGGATTTAGGTCCGCACCAACTCGTCTAACGAACGTTCCGCCACTGTTTGAACTCGGAACTGCACTAAAAAGAGCCTTCCGTGCACTTTATTGTGTTATCTGTGCCCGAAAGAAAAAAGAAAAAGGCACGCGTCAAGCATTCGAAATTCGAATTCGTTAGAGCTATTTTGTCGTTTTAAAACGGTAAAAATATGGCCGATTTAGCGCGTATTCTGTGGTATTTATTCGGGATACTGTTGCGTTTTTTCAACGTTGTTCCGGGATTCGTGATTGGATTGGAATAAGGCGTAAAATGCTCTGTTTTATTTCAGTGAGAGTTAAATGACCTACCTATGTGTTATTCTTGGTTATCTCTTTTCTTTTTCTTTCTTTAGATAAGGGTAATAATGTATCTACTAACAACCTGTCTCGGCTTCAGACGTCTTTTCTCTGCTATTTTTACATGTTATTAGAATTAATTATTATATATAAAAGTTCTTGAATAAAATCTCTATATGGTAGTTAAAACCGCATCACAATTGGTGGCGTAGTTTAGAAGAACTAAGCGGACAAACAAACAGACGCGGACAGCGACTTTGTTTCACACTAATCCGGAATGTCCTTTCTTCTTGACCTTAGGTACTTGATTTTTTTAATATTATATAGGTAGTCGACCATGAGTTGTATTTTTAACATCATCATTATTAGTACAGCAGTCCTCCTAGATTATTAACAAAACGTCATGTGTTCGAAAATTAGTATTTCATACAAAATACCTTTTTGGAAGCAAAAAACGTTATCGACGAATACCAATCAACATGGAAATATGAGTATGTAATTCAATAGAAATTTTCCACGAGCTTTTGAGGCGGCTCGCGCTAAATAACACTTGGGTTAAAATTGAACGCGGCGGTATATCGCATAGTTAGTGCCGATTTATTTTTTTAGAAATAACAAAGTCGGCAGACAAGCGGTGACCGCTAGGCGCAGTGGTTCGAGCGTAGGCCGCTCGGCTCACTGCACATGGTGGTTGCGGGTTCGATTCCCGCCGGGACAAATTTCGGAAATGGCCTTTTCGTAATTTGCCCTAGTCTGGGTGTCACTAGGTTTGCCCCCAGTCCATTGTACGGTACCCATAGTACAAGCGTTGCTTAGTTCAGGACCATACAGTTGGTGTCAGTCTGGCGTTAAGCGTACATCCCGCCTGGTTTCAAAGTAGTTACTGGCTATGGATGCTTGCAGTACCAAACGCATAGCTCGCATGTAGCCGACCTGAAGAGGAGAGGGAGTGTTCTTTTGGCTGTCTCAGTCACAGTACGAAACACAGCTATAATAGCTACTTTAAGCGTCAATAGCCTAGTGGTTAGAGGGGCCGTCCTCGTAGCTGAGAGGTTCCGGGTTCGATCCCCATACTGGCCATTAAACTATTGACGTGAGCCCACTCCTAGCACAAGCATTAGCTTAGTTGGAGGGGCTAAAGGGAATACTAGTAATGTGATAAACACACATTGCTAGTAATCTTAAAAAAAAAAAAACTTCTGTAAGACGGTGGTGCTACCCCGTTCGAGCCAGCCCGTATATGAGCTCAAGTCAATGGGGTACAACTCGACTCTACTCACTGTTCTTTATACCGTTATTTTTTCAGAGAGTATTAATTATTTCTAGGTTTGACGACGGTAGGTGATGCTTACAATTTTAGATTCATGAAATTCTGTAAACTTGTGAAGACTAAGAATAGTTATTACAAGATTCTTCTTAAGGCTAAAGCGCCCATCTAGCCCGCGAAGTTCAATTTTTTTGAGGTTTTTAAGAATTTTTTCAAAATCTGACAATAATAAAAGGCACATTTTGTAATTCGCGAAAAAGACCGTGTGCAGTGCATTTATTAATATATCCAACTTACTCTAAAACATTTCAAGAACGACAGCTATCCAAATAATCTGGCAATTTTTGTATATTTAGTGATTTACTAGTATCATATCCACCGTGATAATATTTAGAGTAAAACGCACTGCATACTGTGTTTGTCGCAAATCACAAAATGTTGTCTTAAATGTTTTCAGATTTTGGATAAACTATAAAAATACTCGAAAATTTTGAATTTCGCGGGCCAGACAGGCCCTCCACCTTAAGTCCAGTTACCAGCAGTCCAACTATTATAGCTGGCTCTTAGGCCCGTATTAATAAATCGCTCTCAAGTCTGGGAATGGTCTTGAGTACGAATTTGACATGTCATTTTGTACTGGGGTGACGTCAGGATGACGTTTCCAAGATCGCTCTCAGACTTGAGATCGATTAATTGGTACGGGCATTAGAGGACGAGACTTATTGTTGATTACTGTTAATTGATAATGACAAGAATTTAAATCTGATATTCCAAATAACAAAATAGCCATGCCAATTGCCATCTCTTGATATTACACAGTAATCTTTAACTGAAATAACCTTCAAGGTGTTTTTTCAATTCTAATTAATAGATTTCCCGTTTGCTTTCAGATCAAAATGAGGAAAATCGTCCAATCAGACGGCCCCTCCCGAGGCGGCTCTGTTTGTTCTGAATCACTTTGTTACGCGAGTTCAATCTTATTTTTCACCGTAGCTCCCGTCGATAATATTATCGATGTTATTGAAAAATGATGGTGGAAATATGAAAAAATAAGGTTATTCAATGTTATCAGGTGAAATTTATTACGTAGGTGGTTTAAAACACGATGTTTTATCTATACAAATAAATAAAATTGGAGTGTCTGTTTGTAATATCAAAATAACACCTTTTCACTTAATGCATATGAAAGTACATACGACACCTACAACAAAAACGCGATTTAAAAAGTTTTTGTCTGTCTGTCTGTGTGTTTGTGTGTTTGTTCCGGGTAATCTCCGAAACGGCTCAACCGATTTTGACGGGACTTTCACTGGCAGATAGCTGATGTTTAAAGGAGTAACTTAGGCTACTTTAATTTTAGAAAAACAATTAGGGTTCCGCGTAAAAAAATAAAAACACATGAAATCAAAGAGTATCTCCGAAACGGGTGGACCGATTTTGACGGGACTTTCACTGGTAGACAGCTGATGTTATAAGCAGTAACTTACGCTACTTTTATTTTAGAAAAACAAAATTTAAAAAAATGAAAAAATGGGTTCTGTCGTGCGGGCTCAGAACGCGGGAGCGGGCTTTTTTGTTAAGTTAAATTCCACGCGGACGAAGTCGCGGGCTCAGCTAGTCAGTAATAATAAAACTGGTCCAAGCAGTATACCTTGCGTGACACCTTTTAGCAACTAATGATAATTTTACTCGTATATTTTATTTTCAAGATAAAGATTACTATTTTAATAACTTTGCACAAATAAGATGCATAATCTATGAACTATAATTCCAAAACTTCATCGATATAACAATCAAAAGCCTTAAGATGTCGATAACAACGGAATATACAAAAGATTGAAAGGAAAACTATGGCTGTCCCTTCACAATCGCCCAGTACAAAGCTGACGAAGGCTGATACCCGGAAAACGGCAGTAAGGTTCAAAATCGTAGCGACAAACCTAAAGGCATATCCACAAATCACTGTCGCCGTTCACACTCGCATTTGCAACCAATAAGGGACCGGAATTCCCTTATATTAGTTCCCTAAACTATCGTTTTCTCATATACATCCATTTGACTTTACCCCTTATCCCAACACAAAACTAACACACCAAAATATTAAAAAATCTACATCCAATACCTTTTCAGCTTGTAAAACGAAACGTTATAGTAACAGGAATACAGCAATGTATGCATCACAGCGAGGAATTGTCGTATAAATTGTATGCCTTGAAAGGATTTCGAGATAGGATTGATTCATGATCACAATTACCTTCGAATGTTGTTGGGAATCTAGTTGGTCTAACCCTAGTGATGTCCACTATATCTTGGTATTCATACCTTCAACGGTATCAAGGCAACAGATATCAGTTTACGTTGGCCGTTTCAACAAGACACGTGAGACGCCCAAATGATATTGACCTCTTTGCTGTTTGAAATTCAATGGTTTTAAAGATCTAGTTGGTATGGTCTTGTAAAACTAGACATGCGTCCAAGATTCCCTCGGCTCTGCCGTATCGGGGATTTCTTGGGATCGTTTCTCGTTGTTTCAATATCAATTGGCCTTTGTTTGTACTATAAATACATCAAGTGTTTAAAGGTTGATGTATTGTTTTGTTTCTGTGAGAGCGGGATAGAAGTAGAAAACGTGGGATCAAATAAAGAATTCATTTATTGGAAGCAACGTACGAAGTGTATCGGCTATTGTATTATTTGTATATTATCTACCTGGGCCCTAACCACGCTAGCTACTCAAATCGTAATAGAAAGGCAAACGCTCGCGATTACGTTTCAAACGCCCCGCTTTTGACGTTTTGCTACTGACATTGATATGGTATGGTGTCAGCAAAACGTCAAAAGCGGAGCGTTTGAAACGTAATCGCGTTTGCCTTTCTATTACGATTTGAGTAGCTAGCGCGGTTAGGGCCCTGATCATTTTTTTTACGTTGACGAAAATGGTTCCTTAAAGTTATGTAAAGTACCTTTTCTTAGAAATAATCTAAGATTGACGACCGCTTGGCGCAGTGGTTCGAGCCACTCGGCTCACTGCACATGGTGGTTGCGGGTTCGATACCCGCTGGGGTAAATTTCGGCAATGGCCTTTTCGAAATTTGCCCTGGTCCAGGTGTCATTGGGATTGCCCCCAGTCCATTGTACGGTACCCATAGTACAAGCTTTGCTTAGTTTGGGACCATACAGTTGGTGTGTCAGTCTGGCGATATTTATTTACTTATTTAAAAGGCATATAGTATAAATGTATATGCCATCACTCAAGTTTGTGAGCTTTAAAGACCTCAAAGTTAGTAGTAGGTACTTATTTATTTTTCCATCAAAACATCTCACGACAATGAATCAATCAGTTTCACAGTTGTCACTAAAATCAGCAGTATCACACATGTATTGAACCTTCCATTTCATACAGATCGCAATACACAAAGAGCTAGAATTCAATACACTGCGACAAACTACAAATAAAACGCCAGAAGAACGGAGCTCCGAGAAAATTAAGTCCTATTGACTGTACTCTGCAAACACAATCAAGTTAGGAAGGATGCCTGTCTACCATCTTCCATCATCTAACGTTTGCATTCTACAATGTATCTCTTAACACACCAACCATTGCTGGTTTCGTTCGAACCAGTCACTTGGATGCAGGAACAAGTCGAGTAATGGATGTGGTATTGAAAGCTGCTGGAAATTCTTGGGAAGTTAGGAATCGTTGAGGTGAAGACAATGTGTGGGAAATCTAAGTGGCTACCGTGTCGTTGGCAGTTTTAGAGCAGACAGTAGAGCGGCTAATGTGATAAATAGAACGTGATTGGCTTCCGTGAGGTCCTGAAATGGTCCTTAAGAAGATAGAGTTGGCAGAAATTGGAGAGTTATATAATAAAACTAGCTGAGCCCGCGACTTCGTCCGCGTGGAATTTAACTTAACATAAAAGCCCGCTCCCGCGTTTTGAGCCAGCGCGACAGGAATCATTTTTCAAAATTTTGTTTTTCTAAAATAAATCTAGCCTAAGTTACTCCTTAAAACATCAGCTAACTGTCAGTGAAAGTCCCGTCAAAATCAGTCCAGCCGTTTCGGAGATTACCCGGAACAAACACACAGACAGACAGACAGATAGACAGACAAAAAAAAAATAATTCACGTTTTTGCCATAGGTGTCGTATGTACTTTCATATGCATTTAGTGAAAAGGTGTTATTTTGATATTACAAAGAGACACTCCAATTTTATTTATTTGTATAGATGTTTTATAGAGCCTATGGTGTGGTTGGACTAGAACTGATCCCAGATTTTGTAACCAACCAGTGGGGAATTGACTATGTAAATGGAACTGTATTCCTGTATTAATATTTTTTTTTACTAGCCCTTTTGTGTGTCATACTGCTCCCTGTATTAACTCTCTAATTTGTTTAGAATGCGGAATATTTGATAATAAGTCGATATTCCAAGTTTTTTAAACTGTTTTATAGTAGTTATTGTTTCCTATCGATTGCTATCAGAAGGTGGATCCTTGGTTGGCATGCATTTTGAAGACCGCTTGGTGCAGTGGTTCGAGCGTAGGCCGCTCGGCTCACTGCACATGGTAGTTGCGGGTTCGATTCCCGCCGGTTTGCCCTGGTCTGGGTGTCACTGGGATCGCCCCCAGTCCATTGTACGGTGCCCATAGTACAAGCATGGCTTAGTTTGGAACCATACAGTTGGTGTGTCTGTCTGGCGATATTTATTTATTTATTTATATCATACTAGGGTTAGTTGAAGTAATAATAAGGCACGGTTTCCAGCTCTCAATCAATTCCATAATGATAAATGGCCCATGAATACCACTTAATAGAGTGTTTAAGTTACGACCTTGCGCACGAAAACCATAAATATCATCTCATAGCGAAATGGTGCCAATTCCCATGGCATTATGTACCCATATAATAAAAACGTTATGTTTATGGAATATCATTGTTCTTATGACGATACTTGAATACGTAATCATAGACCTTATGGGGTTTTTATGGGGAGCGTTAAACGTTGAAGAAACAACTTTAGCACTGACATAGGAGAGTTTATTTTTGATATTATAACTGATGGGAAATAACAATTTGGTTTAGTACGTGTCGAAAATAAGCACCGCTATTTCATGGAAGCGAGATAGAAGATCGATTAGAATTCTACCCTTTAATATAAATAAGTTTCTCGAAAGCTATTATTTTGAATTTAAAATGGCGGCGTCAGTATGGCTGTCGTTACTTTTAATTTTAGTGCCGTGAATAATAATCCGTATACGTTTTCTCACGGTGTTGGTAGATAACTTACCTTTAAAACCACGATGTATATTGTAAACAGCAAAATTACCTGAAACAAAAATGAAAGAAAATTAGTTACAGTCAATAAATATGATTCTGTCAAAGATATTAAATACTAGTTGTTGCCCGCGACTTCGTCCACGTACATTTAAGGTAAGTATGCTATGTGTTAATCCAGGTTATAAACTATCTGTGTTCCAAATTTCATCCAAATCCGTTCAGTAGTTTTTGCGTGAAAGAGTAACAAACATACATCCACACTCACAAACTTTCACATTTATAATATTATATATATACCAGCTGTGCCCCGCGACTTCATCTGCGTAGTATTGGATTATCAGGTTAAAAAGTATCCTATATGTTAATCCCGGTCATAATCTATCTGTGTTCCAAATTTCATCCAAATCCGTTCAGTAGTTTTTGCGTGAAGGAGTAACAAACATGTATGTTTGTTAAAGTTGCGAAAGTTTGTGAGTGTGGATGTATGTATGTATGTATACATACATACATGTATGTATATACATACATCCACACTCACAAACTTTCGCATTTATAATATTAGTAGGATATATATATATATATATAAGTAGGAAATGCCAAATCAATGGTTCCAATAAAACATAGGTAGTTATAATAATAATAAATATTGATATACTGTACACGATTTCCGATCTTATACCCACAGTCCCTGAATATAAAATCGATAAAACATGTCGAATTGCTGTCTACATCACTACGGAATTTTCCTTTTTCTTGGACTCGTAACATAATTATATCTTGTATCTCTCGTTTTATTCCCGCTATGAGATCAATATCAAAATGTTCCTTTACCATATAAGCATACCTTGAATAATTTCAAGTGTAAAAGATAAGATGTTACTTTAATAAAGCATTATATTTTGCATGGTGCTTTCGTAAATGCTGGAGATTGATGGTGTTCCTTTGAACGGCTGACCTTTTAAATCACTTGCTACTAGGAGTGCGCGATATAAATCGATATTTCCTAAAGTACGATATTATGTTTGCGACATATCGCTTCGACCCGATATTATCGAATCATCTAGTATAGACATAAAGTCGATATATTTCATCGTGAGAAATTAAAAGTACCTACATACATTCCTTTTTATACTGTTTCCTTTTTATGGTTGGCTACTTGAGTAAAGATAAAACATAAAACCCCGAATTATCGAAAAAGCAGACTAGTAGACTAGTCACATAAAAACAAATTAATTACGATACTTATATTGCGAATTTGCGATATATCGATAGAACACTACGATATTGTATTGTGTCTGTCGCGGGAATAGTGCTGGGACCTGATTAGGTAGGTACAGCTATGCTGGGCTCAATCCAATAAGGGAAATATAAGGGGGGAGGCAGAACTGTAAGGGTCATGTCAATGTCACGCGTGTATATTACTGGCACGATAGAGGCGGGCGCATTCCTCCAGTGGTATGGCTGGATCCCCAGGTTCTTCAGCACAGGCACAACACTGGAGCGCTCCCAATGGTTATAGAGTTCACACAACACAATTACACAGAAGATTAGGTAGATTTCACCCGATTAGGAAATTATGGCACAGGAGCACGCACGAGAACGTCTATGCCACACGGCAGTCGGTCAGTACAGTGTCATGAAGGGGGGAAAAGGACAACAGCAAAATATCACATTAATCGGGGGTAGGCAGATGACGGTAGACGGGACACAATTGAACTAGTTACCTACATACAATATTCTAAAGTAAACAGTATCATATCGATTTGTTTTTACTTGAACATCCCTACTTGCTACTAAACAGGGCCCTAACCACGCTAGCTACTCAAATCGTAATAGAAAAGTAAACGCTCGCGATTACGTTCCAAACGCTCCGCTTTTGACGTTTTGCTGACACCATACCATATCAATGTCAGTAGAAATCGTGAAGCTCGTGTCAGCAAAACGTCAAAAGCGGAGCGTTTGAAACGTAATCGCGAGCGTTTGCTTTTCTATTACGGTTTGAGTAGCTAGCGTGGTTAGGGCCCAGGTGTACCTACCAAGTAACACAAAGGATTTATACCATCTGATTATTTTTCTGGTACCTACATCATTTAAACCATTCTCTGAGGCGCATTATTAATATAAGACCTTATATTTTCATTGGATTATCTCGCTCGATTGGCCAGTGCGCCCATTTTACTTGTAAATGCCCGACATGGCTCGCTGGCTCTAATGAAACTGTCAGCGTTGGGACGGAAAAAATACGCAACGGCCCAGACGGGCACCGTGATTGGAGTTGTAAGATACGGATACGTAGATACGATACGTAAAAAAGTTTAAGATCTGCTCTCATATAGTACATAATATACATTCATCGCGTTTTTAAGGCATGTATTAATATAAAGATCTCAAGTCTGAGAGCGGTCTTGGAAATGTTATTCTAACGTCATCTCAGTACAACATTACATGTTAAAAGCGTAGTCAAGATCGCTCTTAGAATTATGATAGATTTATAATTACAGGCCTAAATGTGGTTATATACTCGTTTATCTGTACTAGAGGTCGCCCGCGGTCGAAATTCGACCATAATTCATTTCAATTTTAATTTTAAACGTCATTAAGGTTACATTGTCAACTAGCTGAGCCCGCGACTTCGTCCGCGTGGAATTTAACTTACAAAAAAGCCCGTTCCCGCGTTCTGAGTCCGCGCGACAGGAACCATTTTTAAATTATGTTTTTCTAAAATAAAAGTAGCCTAAGTTACTGCTTATAACATCAGCTATCTACCAGTAAAAGTCTCGTCAAAATCGGTCCAGCCGTTTCGGAGATACTCTTTGATTTCATGTGTTTTTATTTTTTTACGCGGAACCCTAATTGTTTTTCTAAAATTAAAGTAGCCTAAGTTACTCCTTATAACATCAGCTATCTGCCAGTGAAAGTCCCGTCAAAATCGGTACAGCCGTTTCGGAGATTACCCGGAACAAACACACAGACAGACAGACCGACAGACAGACAAAAAAAAATTAAATCGCGGTTTTGCTATAGGTGTCGTATGTACTTTCATATGCATTTAGTGAAAAGGTGTTATTTTGATATTACAAACAGACACTCCAATTTTATTTATTTGTATAGATTAGCTTGCTGCACTCCTTCTCCATATAAACTTTAACTGTGCCAAATTTCATACTCCACCATCCGCGTAATTTTCCTAAAAAGGGATACAAAGTTTTTGCTTCACGTATTAATATTATAATGATGATTGTATGATGATCGAACATAGTCTAACTAGAGGTGGAATAACTCGTATCATGTGTAGTATCACGACGAATACGACCGCCTGGCGCAGTGGTTCGAGCGTTGGCCGCTCGGTTCACTGCACATGGTGGTTGCGGGTTCGATTCCCGCCGGGGCAAATTTCGGAAAAGGCCTTTTCGTAATTTGCCCAGGTCTGGGTGTCATTGGGATCGCCCCCAGTCCATTGTACGGTACCCATAGTACAAGCTTTGCTTAGTTTGGGACCTTACAGTTGGTGTGTCTGTCTGGCGATATTTATTTGTTTATCAGTGCGACTGGGGCCTATCGTCTCCGTTGATATGGATATCAGTGTGACCAGTCCGGACATAAATAATGAAGTATGACGTCAATTGAGGCGTCAATAGCTGAGTCGTTAGAGGGGCCACCCTGAGCTGAGAGGTTCCGGGTTCGATCCCCATCCTGGCCATAAAACTATTGAAACCCACTCCGAACACAAGGATTAGCTTAGCTGAAGGGGCGAACGGGAATACTAGTAACGTGATAAACTCATTAGTAAACTTTTTAATAATAAAAAAAAAGTAAACTCAAAGTGTGCCTTTAATTCATTTTCAATTGCCAATACAATAACATGAATTTAATAAATCAAAATATCCTCGTTCGCTGGTAGCGTGAATATACGCGTCCATCACCACAGATCGCGTGCTATACAGGATGATTCATTGCAGGACCTGTCCCGGAGTGCCCACAATAAATACTGCCCACACAAACTCGTGAGGTTATTTATTTTCTGGATCAACCTGTATCTTAAAATAGATTGTCTTTACGCCCTTTTTTGTAAAAAATAAAAGATTTTAAGAATCGAATTTCGTTTTTGTGAAATCTTAAAATAAATTAAGTGAGTTTGTATCGGATCGGGTTACAATAATTATTTTGTTGTACTTTGATATTGAGGCATGTTGCATAGCCCAAGGCTGGGCAAATACCTACACGCGATACATTTTAATTATGAAATATTAAAATAGCGTGTAAAAGGCCACAACCCCATTCAAACAGTACATTCTAGTGATGTGAATCTATTCATAAACATCTAAAATATGAAAAAAGTTACAAAATTTTTAGGAATAAGTATTATTTTCCACAGAAAAATAAAACATTTCCATCAACAAATCACGTTTTCAAATTATCTATTGTTGAAGTTTACAATACAAATGCTACAAATCGCAGTGACGTCGCGAGGACCGGTCGCGGGCGGGGCGGGGTGCATAAACAAGTCTTTTTGTCGACTCGATCAATTGCGCGTCGTGTTTGCGTCGTTTGTCGTGATATGTTGTGAGTTTTGGCGCTAGTGGGTAAGGCGGAGAGCACATGGACCTGAAATTTAAGTTTCTTTAATAAACTATTCCTGGGTCTAGGAAGGGGGTAGACCCGGGAAAAGATGGCGGGACGATTTGGTCACCTTTGCGGGAGATACGTGGCCCGAAACAGCACAAAACCGTATTTTGTGGAGTAGTAAGGGAGAGGCCTTTGCTCAGGAGTGGGAGATAAAAACAGGCTAAAAAAAACATTTAAATGATGAAAGAAAATAGTGTCTTTCTCTTACAAATCTAAATATATATAACTCAAAGGTGACTGACTGACATAGTGATCTATCAACGCACAGCCCAAACCACTGGACGGATCGGGCTGAAATTTGGCATGCAGGTAGATGTTATGACGTAGGCATCCGCTAAGAAAGGATTTTGATTAATTCTACCCCCAAGGGGATAAAATACGGGATGAAAGTTTGTATGAAACTTTGATAATTAAATTCCACGCGGACGAAGTCGCGGGCACAGCTAGTAAAATTATAAAAGTGTTATTTTTCGTTTTTTATTTTACTTCATTTTTCATTCGTATATTTAAGTAGGTGAGTACGTACTGTGTAGTTTGAAGTTACAATTGTTATGCTCGTTTACTGAGTCTTAATAGATACTTTGAGGGTGACCGTCCACCTGGCTCTGCTTTAACGCGAGCTCGCCTGCTTCACCCAGCTTAACTCAAGCGATCTTATTGGCCCGCGTGTTAGCATAGTTAAGTGGACGGCCACCCTGAAGTCCGTATCTGCGTAGTGTCTCCAATGAGCATGCAGCTCAACACTCCCAATGTCAATACACCCTGTATATCGCCCAGTTCGACCACTGGAAGGAGGCGCATTTGCATACTATATTGTCTTGTGGTTTTATTTAAGTCTTTCCTCTTTCATGCCTGTTTCGCTCACGATAATCCCTTTTTATAGTTTTTTTTTTCTTATAAGAAGTTTTTTCCGTTTTGCTAATTCCGAATAACAGTAACTAAATGCTACACTTATTTGTGGTTGTAAAAATAAGGCATATTTTATGGTTGTTATTTCTATTTCTCAAATAAGTAGTTACATTAAAACATTTTATAAAATATAAGTCGTATTTTCGAATTATTTCTAGACACGTTTGCGTTGTTTTGCGTAAATACCTACCGCTATTCATAGCCAGACATACCCATCTCAATCTTACCTATTATTTTAAAATACAAAAGCAAAACATTAGAATTTTAAACAGATAAATACAACATTTATAAAAGCGCGAGTCAAAATACTCGTAAATAACAAAAAGTGTTTCTTACTAACACTGGATGGAAAATAACCACTTCAAAGGCGTTATACCTTTTGTTAAATCCCTTTTGTACTGCTGTCGCGATGCTGTGGTTACGTCTGTATCACCCTTTATGGCCTTAAGTATATGGACTAGAACTTGGTTCGTGTTCGAGGTAGTTACGACATTTTGTATTCGAATCAATTAAAAATAATGAATATTAGTTTGCACTGAAAAGGCCTCTTTATTTTTCTATTAACCCCATTGAGTACCTATCTCCACTCCATGGGGTCAATAGACAACGGTTATTAAATAAAAATAAAAATCTGTCGACATAAAAATTCTGTAAAATATCGTTTTCAATGTAGCATAAGATATGCTAGGTTTTTTAAGCGAGAGATTTATTCTGTACAACAAAATGAAATCATAAAAAAATAACATATCAGTTACGTTTTCCTCGGTTTTAGATACGTTGATAAGTGTCATATGTTTCTTTAATCCTAAAAATAATAGTACTATACTTGCGACGTAACCGAAAAGCAACCAACACGACCTTCGAAAATCTCTCCAATTCACCCTAAAATATCGAAAATCCTTTCACCTTGATAACATCAATCGCAATCTATATAAATAATCGAAGGGCGATGATAAATATCGCATGAATTCCTCAACGAGGGCCCCTAAGGGTCCCTAACTTTCTGGCTATTTGAGAATCGGCGCCGTTTAATTTTCCAGCGTATTGGTCACTCTCTTTATACTTTGTGTTACCGTTTCTTGGGGAATATACAAGAATTATAGCGGAAAAAGTAATACCTTTTAGTGTAAGACTGGCTTGAAACTCAACTTTATCTGATTAGTTGGAATGATAAAAATGTAGGTGCTCTCGTAGGCCAAGACAAAAAAAAAAATTGAGTTAGAGTTTGGATTTGAAATTTCCATGATTGCGATCAAACTTGAGATCTATTTATTAATTCCTGCCTCGAACCTCATTATATAATTTAGCACCATTCAAAACATGAATTACGAGTAAATTCACACATTTCGACAAAAACTCAGAGACGTCAATAAACCCAAACACAACTCCTGAAGTTCTTGAAAGCTGAAATACTGAACACCAAAGTTACTAGTTAATTAACAACTTCGCGACAGAAAAGTTTCACTTGTAAATTTTTAACGGCATTATTTTGGAACTGTTTCTTACTTAGTTTAGATGTTGTAGGTTTGTGTAATTACACGGTTCAAAGTTTTTAATTGCTTGTTTTAGTGGAGAGGCCGTTCCTCCTATAGCGGTGACAGAAAGCAGCCGAACCACGAGGGAAACAACGAACATTTAATCATGTTTCTTCGTTTTCAAATGCTTCTCAATGAACATTCGTGATTTGCTCATAGTTAATTTCAAGTGTGTCCTCACCATTATAATACTTTTCTCATCCTAATATTATCAATTCTCGCAAAGCATAATAATAAAGTAGCCAGAGTTAGGATATTACAATATTTCTTAAGTGCTTACTTTAAAAACCTGTGGCATTCCCCAAGGCTCAGTTTTACGACCAAGACTCTTCCTTATTTATTTCAGTGTTCTCATTGTAACTGGAAATATCTATAATAAAAAAAACATTGTGATTCTTTAGAACAGCTTATATAATAAGACAAAATGATCCCGGACAAATCTGATCCTGGAAATGTCCATATCCCAAAAATTGGCAACCACGAATCTGACAGGCATTAAAATTAGAGAAACGGCTGTTACCGCGGACGGTATTCAGTGCCATCTAGCGGAATTTATGCTGAAACTCCTGCATAAATTGCAAGTTCCTGTTAAATGTATCCATTACACGTTGACACTGGCTAAGGTTTGATTCCTTTGGTGCGACTAATCTTCTCTCTGATCTTAAACAGCTCTTAAGGTTGATTTTCCTTGGCTATCTTGCTTTCTTACTCATTTCACATAATAGTTTAATGGATATGTGCCTGATATCTTGTATTTGACGAAAATTGGCTGCACTCTATTTACTTATAATCTCATATTACTAGAATTATTACTCAACACTCAATAAACCAGTAAGTTATGAATTTGCTTGTGAAATGTACTTTAAACTCCCATCTAACTCTGGATCAGGCGCGTTGCAGAAAACAAAGCTCTCCTACAAAACGATATTGTAATCAGACGAGATTTGATTTGTTTCAGGTCCCTCCAATTCAGATTCAAGTACATGATATTAGACAGAGTGTCTACTTCAATATCCGCAACAAAAAAGCTAGGTATATGAAGAACACAAACAAATGCCGATGCGACTTGTTTTACAGGTCTTTCGGTGCGTCTTATTCGAAAGGTCTGTCGGTCTCTACTGTTACATATAAGAGGTCAGTGTAGAAGTCGCAGCAGTGGGACCGCACGTTAAGAGCCGAGCACTCCGTGCCCTGGCGGCGCTCCAAGCCGCGAGTGGCCGCAGATGACGAAGCGTGTCTCACTCGTTATCGTGACTAGTACGATGCAGTCTTGCGACTTTTTTTAACGATTTAGCGCCGCATACTCAAACGATACTCAAATCTGAGAACTGGAAACGCGCGATACAAAAATAGATTCCTCGCACCAACAGGTATGAAATCGGCAGTTTCCGATCAGGATAAATTAAATGTGCTTTGCCAGAATCTAAAACCCTGTCACACCCAGACCAGGGTAAATTAATAAAAGGTAATTTCCGAAATTTACACCAACGGGAATCGCACACGCAACCTATTGGAGCAGTGAGCCAGGCTGCCTACACTCGGACCGGAACGCCAAGCATCAAATTCCACGTATTTTCTTTCTATTGACTCAAGAAACTCTAGGAAGAAGTATAAAGGAATTTCACTTTGAAATCCTAGTAAACATATCAATATACACTTTAATATTCATTCCCCATCACAATTTTGCTCAAGCGCCGAATAAGATTTTATCTCAAAGCTATTTCACTCAAATGTTCATTTCGCATTTAAAATCACAAATTCAACGAGCAAACTCAATAAAAACTACTGAGGCGTTTACCTGTAAGGATATAACGCAAAAATAACGAGCTAAGATCGAGTTTGCGTTGTCGGCAGAGGGTTCCGCACAACCAAAGCTTGCAAATTTACATCGCGATTTGGCGAGTTCACATGCATCGAGTTACTGCGCCCGAGACCTCATTGCGGTTATGACGTCGAAACTGATAGATAGGGTGTGCTGCTCGGTACATGTGGACGCGCCTATTTCCATAGAAAAAAACTACTTATAAAATTCTGTTCAATTTTAATTTTACCTGTTAATTTGGTTGACGGAAAACATTTTTATCGTTAATTTGGAGATACAGAAAAAAATACTGCTGCTTGCACTTTCTTTGTTTCTTGCAATTTTTTTCCACATTTCAGTGTCTCATCTATTTGTTTATCTACTGCTTTTAGCAGAAAATACTAAATGACTAGCATGTCATTTTGCCGCATGCATGGGCAATGAATTCATAATTCCAAATAAAGAATAAACGGACAAATAATAATTACACAGACTTATTACAGACTAGCTGTGCCCGCGACTTCGTCCGCGTGGAATTTAATTGACAAAGTTTCATACAAACTTTCATCCCCTATTTTATCCCCTTGGGGGTAGAATTAACCAAAATCCTTTCTTAGCGGATGCCTACGTCATAACATCTACCTGCATGCCAAATTTCAGCCCGATCCGTCCAGTGGTTTGGGCTGTGCGTTGATAGATCACTATGTCAGTCAGTCAGTCACCTTTGAGTTATAATTATATATTTAGATTACGGAGTACGAATCTTTTACAGAACCCTAAACCTCAAAAACACAGTCACACGGCACCCAACACACCTGGAACGTTGGAATAATTAAAATTCCGAGCGCACACGACTGCTATTTTTAGTCGCAATCGTCGCAATAAAATCGCATCTTTACGTCGCAAGTCGGGAGTGCATGCCACGCATAGCGCTAAATTGTATTTGATAATTGGACCTACTTATTCAAAATGGAACCAACCCACACACACTTCTGCAAACTGAAACCAACCTAGAACCACTAACACAAGGTTGGTTTTGCTCTACAGTAGTGCATATGGGTTGGTTCCATTTTGCAAAAGTATGTCCAGTTGCTCTGGAGACGTTGGTTTCCTGATGCAAGTGTGATAATTTTCCGCTTATCTAGTTTATAAATAAAATTCTAGTGTGTGTTTGTAATTCTACTCCTCCTAAATAGCTTGACCGATTTTGACTTTTTTTTGTACGTTATTAGCGTCACCTCTATTGGTCCTTGCTATAGTTAGATTTGGACATTGTAGGTAGGTATGGTAACTCTTTAACATCGGACGGGTCTACCAAATTTGTTACAAAAAAAATAAAATGATACCAAAACATAACATAAACCTCAACCTTCCCTGCCCGTAGTAAAACTCGACAAAATAAATTACCAAAAACAAGATTTTCATTGCGCCCCTAAAAGGAAAACACCATAATTAAAACATCAAAAATGATGTCGTATTTCGCACAGTACGCAACAAGGCACTCCGACAATGGCGAGGCGTTTATAAATAAGACAGAACAGCGCGAGTTGGGCAAATGGACCCGAAGTTAAGATAAGCATCAGAAGACAATAACATCCTTACATAATTTATTGTACCGCGGGCAAAAACGGTGGCCGCGCCTTTGAGTTACACTAACATCGGGGACATACGGGTGAGAAGGATGGCTAGCGAAATATTTATCCCTTTACAAAAAGGTTACAATTAATTGGACATAGTTTTGCAAAATGGAACCAACCCACAAACATTTTTGCAACCTGAAACCAACCTAGAACCACTGACACCAGGTAGGTTTTGGTCTACAGCAGTGCATGTGTGTTGAATCCATTCTGCAAAAAGATATCTAATTTCCAATGGCATTGCAATGGTAAATGGATTAATGGATTAAAATTTCCATTTCACATTTTAGGCATTATTTTTCAGTAGCAGCGAGCCTTTTCGACATTACTTCTCAAAATGAGGGTGAAAACCGGATCAAAATCCGTAGTTAGAAAGAAATAAGTGGACAAACACGCGGATAGCGACATTGTTTAATACTATTTAGAGATCAAACATTGGAAATAATAAGGTTATTTCTTAAAAGAGTCCAACGATAGACTGTTTGATTAGAAATGACGAAATGAGAGAGACCCCTCCCCCTCTGACCCACTCCTTTTCAGGTCGGCAACAATGCCAGCAATGATTCTGGTATCGGTAGCTGAACATCAGGCGGGTTGTACACTTGCTCACCGACTTTGTAATTTATAAAAAATACAAAAGCTGGCTGTTTTGTTGGTCTGTGAGCAACAGCCCAAACTACACTGACGCGAGCCCTCGTCACTTGTCAACTGTGGACCACACCGGCCGGGGGTGCCCCAAAAATTGGTTTTCAGCTCGCTTGAGCATAAGATTAATTTACTTATATGAGCTCCGAACATCGCGGCTCTTCTACTGAATTGTTTAGTCGTTATTGTTTTGATTTCCTTTTGTGTGTTGTCGTTTTGGGGGTTGAGGAAATGGGGGAAGTGTGTCAAGTTAGTTTCTAATACAACTTTGTATTGTGTGTTTCAAAAGTGTGAAATAATACACACGAATTTGGATGAGGATCGCATAAAAAAATATCGATATACGAGAACTTCCATTCAATTTTTTTAACACGCTTTTAAAAAAAAACGTATTATCTTATGTAATATGGGTTTTTTTACACACTTCTTCTAAAATATTGGTAGCCGCTAGTTTTAAATCCAGGTTACACTGTTTTCTAGCCCATAATAATGATGTGTTCTAAGGCCGCAACAAGAAAGAAACGCCCATAACACAGAAAATAAAATAATTACGTATAGACTCTGTCTTCATTAAGGTCTAGGTACATATCTACCATCTATGTAGCAGTGGGGACAGTTTATAGCTAGTTATGCTCTACTTACTTTCCTCCAGGATAACTAATTTTTCCCAGCACAAATAGAAAAAAATATGAATTATCATCAGATTTTTTCACATCTGGATCGCAAGCAGATGTGATATTCTCAGTCAACCCAAAACCGCACATAACAGGTACTGTAGGTTCCTACGTAAAACCTTGACTAGCCTCATTTGACCCACATCTCCCCGAAAAAGCTAACCCTAGCAACACTGACAGTTACATTACAAATCGCTTTATTTCAAACTACCGACAAAAACTTACGAAAGCGCAAAACGTGGATAAGCTCCGTGATAAATGTTGCCAGCAACAATATCTTAATTTCCATTCACAAATTTTGTGCCAGCGGAAACTAAAACTGTATTGTGTATAAGAAGCGAATGTGGCGCCCTGACGCGGGTTCACTGAGAACAACACAGGATGGATGTAGAATTTGCTAGAAATGACATCTAACTATAAATAATAATTTAGCCCTTTTTTGACGTCCCCTGGCGACCCCGGGCACTGGTCTCTCGTCAATACGAAAGGGATTCAGGCCGTGATCCACCACGCCGGCCCTGTGCGGGTTGGAGATTTCACATGTCTTTCGATAACTGGTTCATGTAGGTTTCCTCCCGATGTTTTCCTCCACCGTAAGCAAGTGATAATCATATAGAAATTATGATTCGCATATAGATTTCGTAAAACTCAGAGGCGCGAGCTGGGGTTTGAACCCAGGACTGGGAACGAGGTCCAGCAAGACGCGTGCTTAACCAATCGGCTATCACATGCCGACTATATAACATAGATATAACTATAAAACAAAATAAAACGTCAGTGCCAATTTAAGTTTGCAGTCTTGAGTTAGTACTCGGTACCTATTCCAAATAATAGAATGAACTGGTTTTTTATATCCGGTTAGCGTGCTAGTATTGTTTTGAAGTATAATCATTTTATAATACACTGATTTATACACTAGAACCTCCCTGTTAGGTAGGATAAACGCCGCAGTGAAAGGATCACAAATATCGGGCAATTAGTCTCTGAAAAAATCGCGTACATACAAATATACGGGGTAAAAGATATATATCCTTTATGTAATCAGTTAAAACGTGAGTTGCGATATTAATATTGCTAGAAACGTCTAGTATTTATACAAACATCTACAGACGTATAATTTTTCAGCCACTTTCAGTCAGATAGCTAAATCCACGCTTTGAACATTATTATCCAGCGCAGTTTGAGTGCAACAAATGATATTGCAGAAGCACTCTGTCGTTATAAAACGATAAAGCCGCTTGCAAACTCGCTACGGATGAAGCGTATTGGATTTTGGATTTTGCGCTAGCCAAAGGCAAATGGTTTTGTCATAGATTAAAAAACAATGTATTTTTGAAGCAAATCTTCTATACGGACGTTCGGGGGCTCGCTGCGCGGCCACTCTATCCTTACTAAGCGTCAGTAGCGTTACACGATACAGGAGTGGCAGCTGCGGCGTCCTACGCTTTATACTATAACTAGCTGTGCCCGCGACTCCATCCGCGTAGTATTTAACTTAACAAAAATGTCGGGATTATCGGGATAAAAAGTATCCTATGTGTTAATTCCGGTTATAAACTATCTGTGTTCCAAATTTCATCAAAATCCGTCCAGTAGTTTTTGCTTGAAAGAGTAACAAACATCCACCCTCACAAACTTTCGCGTTTATAATATTAGTAGGATAGTTGGAAGTATCGCTTCTTTCGGGCGTCCCTAGAAGGTACTGTTTTTTAATGTAGTTTTACTCCTCCATACATCTCGGTTCTATCTAAGGTATCCAAATCATCTCACCATCTCTTCCTTGGTCCACCTTCACTTTGGCCACCGCCAACCCATTATTATCTTTGCGGGATAGCATAGGGGAGGCCTATGCGCAGGAGCGGAACACTTAACAGCTATATCAAAAAAGTACTGGCCAAATTCAAACGACCCAAATGCGACGTGTGCCCAGTAAAAGAACAATAGGCTGGCCCTCTATTATTACATTGATAAGTACTAAAATACCATCAGCGAAATTTAATCCAATTCCATCACCTGGTTTATAACCTGAATTAACAAGGAGGATACTTTACTTGATGATAGTCAATAATATTTTTGAACCAGAATCGTACTCCAGATTAAAACCCACTTCTAAAGTCACCAACAAACCAGCGAGCAACCATTTTTCACTCCGAGCTTTGGTGGAAAGATGATTTATCGCAGTTACTTGTAAATGTTGAACACGCCAGAACTTGCCACGGACATCAATCAATCTGTGTAAATAGGCTTAAAGTTTTAGACCTAGCCAGTCCGGATGTCGGCTGGCTAGAATTTATTGTTTTAAGTTGTCAAAATGACTAATTAAATATCGATTTTTTTATATTACTTATACCAACTCGTAAGTACCAATGAGTTTGGAATTATTGTGAAATAACTTTGAAATATATGAAGTATATATTAATACAAAGATATTCTATATTAAAGTTTAATGAAACTTTTCAGTGATAACATTATACTACACTACACTATAGTAGATAAGGTTAAAAGATTCCTGGGTACTACCTACTATTTCTACGAATCTTTTAACCGTCTATACCTACTTTCGCCTGTTTTAAAGATATAACTTAAATTATATTTCTTTTTAAACATAATGCTTATTGGTCATATTTTTTATATTTCTGCTGATACACTCTGCTATCTGCTGCCATCATTTTCATAGTATTTTTAATGACAGAAATGGTTTGGGTCCGTATCATAACACAAGTGGTAAAGACAAGCAGTATCCTATTAAGGTGAAGGCGCCTGTCTAGCCCGTGAAATTCAAAATTTTCGAGTATTTTTATAGTTTATCCAAAATCTGAAAACATTTAAGACAACATTTTGTGATTTGCGAAAAACACAGTATGCAGTGCGTTTATTAATACATTTATTTTACTCTAAATATTATCACGGTGGATATGATACTAGTAAATCACTAAATATACAAAAATTGCCAGATTATCTGGATAGCTGTCGTTCTTGAAATGTTTTAGAGTAAGTTGGATATATTACTAAATGCACTGCACACGGTCTTTTTCGCGAATTACAAAATGTGCCTTTTATTATTGTCAGATTTTGAAAAATTTCTAAAAAACCTCAAAAAATTTGAACTTCGCGTGCTAGATGGGCGCTTTAGCCTTAACTACAGCTTTTATATGGACTGGCTAGACAGAGGTACTAACACCCACTCATCCCCTTCCCCTCCCTTCGTCCCAATTCCCACTCCCCTTCTGGTAGGCAACGTGTGAGCAATGCCATTGGTATTGACAGCATCTATAGGCTCCGGTGACTACTTAACATCAGGCGGGTCTTACGCTTGTTCGCTTTCTTTGTTATATATTTACTTTTACAAAAAGTAATTACTTGAATCATGTTAATTGTATTAAATAAATCGCAAGTGTAACAAATGCCTTAATGCATAAAGTATGGTACTGTCGCATCGAGCCCTTATCTATCCGTTTTGCGCTCGCCCCGCGGCGATTAATGAGATATTCCTTTTGCTATTATAAATAAGAGCTATGAAAAACTGTTGAGTGTTTCTTTTTTATATTCACGCTGGAAGAGGAATCGATTAATCGACATTGTAAGGAAAAACCGACACTATATGTAGGTCAATTAGAATTATACTTTAGTGATTCAGAATATGGTTCTCTCTTCCCAAATATTAGGATATAAAAATATATTTATACTAGTAGGTACAGTCGGTGGCAAATAACATATTATTATAATCTTTACAATTTTAAAATCATAGTGTACACATATATTTGCCTTTGACTGTACCTTACCTAAAAGACTCATAATAAAAACTCAATCCAAACACTTATTCTCTCAAATTAAAAACAAAACACAAGTACTTCAATACATTTTTAATATGTACCTTATCGTGTTAAAATTAAAAATCAATTTGCCGATACAGCGTAGCAATTATATGATAATAGGGTGGGGCGGGCTTTTAGGGATCGTTACGACCTATTTAATAGACACCAAATAAAACACTAGACGAAACGACTCTTATAAGGCTGACTATCACACAGTACAATGAAAGTGGCCTTTTTAAAGCTCGATTTACATTTTTTTTTCTTTTTATAGGACAAAGACTGTCCAAGTTCAAAAGGTCGTGTTGTATCTAAAGTTTTGAAAGAGTCCTTTAGAAACTTCGTTTATAGTCGAATTTAAATCATCACTTATCGTACGATCCCAAATTAAACTATGTATTTATTTAAGTGCCCTTAGACGAAAATAATAACTTAGAACGAACGTGAAGAGTTATTGCGAGAACCCAGCAAAAGTAATACCAAACAACATAAAACCAGATTCTTTTATATTGTATTTGTTAATCGCTGTATTTGTTATAGGGGCCTATAGATAAACCGATATCAAGTCTGTGAGCGATCCAAGAAATGTCATTATTATGTCATACCAGTACAAAATTACATGTCAAAAGCGTGCTCAAGATTGTTTTCAAACTTGACATCGATTTATAAATACCTAAGTTACTTTTCGTCTGAGTTGCCACTATACTAAGTCTATCACCGCTATTACGACGTTTTCTTCTGAAGAAACCCCCAAAAATATGACAAGAATTTTAAATTACGCGTCGGTGTGACAAAGTGCCACATTAAAACGCTTTCCCATTAACCTGCGAGCAAATTAAGGCGCCTCACGTATGTACAGACCCTTAAAAGAGCCTCGGTTCATTTAACGTATCGTACTTATATCTACGTTGTATTAGGTATGTTTACGTAGACCAAATTACTGTTATTTTAGGTATTTTTATAAATTAGATTAATGTCATACCAGTATTTGGACAATTGGTCAACGATTTTGAAGTACAGTTCACGTAAAATGTTAGTAGCGTTCAAGCAAAAGGACTTCTTTTTTAATGATCTCTACGAAGATGTTTTAAAATAATATATCTTAATGTGTCAGAGTTTGAGGGCAAACGATTATCCTATAACCACCATATAAAAGGATAAAACCTCAGATACCTCATACAAATTGTTCTCTTAACCCCTCTTCACCCTTTGGATTGACACAGAAAATGTGAATTCCTCTCACATCGTTTGGTCAAATCTCCTCAAAATTACGACAAGGAGGGGGAAGGCGACAATTTGTAACCTTGTCGCTCGACGTGGGCCATAATTCCGTTTATATCATACTAATATTATAAAGAGGAAAACTTTGTTTGTTTGATTGTAATGAATAGGCTCCGAAACTACTGAACCGATTTGAAAAATTCTTTCACTGTTGGGAAGCTACACTATCCCCGGGTGACATAGGCTATATTATATTTTTTTTAAAATTAGGGATCCTTACTAAAACTCCAATAATGTAACCGTAATGTACCCGTGCGAAGCCGGGGCGGGCCGCTAGTGCTGTAATAAAGTAAGTACAGTCAGCTCCGTTTAATTTATGACTGTGTGGGTACAGGTCGGTTTGTTTGTATGTGGAATGTTTCACTTAAATTACTAAGTACTTAACACCTTCCTACACGGTCGGATAAATCTCTTAACAGATAGAGAAAAGTATAGGAAAGAAAAAAAATGTGCGTCTCACTGTTTAAAACTTTGTCTCTTTCTGTTCAAAGTTAAAAATAAAACAACAAAGAAAACCAGGGACGAAAACTAGTACAATATGTAATAAGTAGCTTATGTTTATATACACATAAAATTGCACGTCTTGGTGTATGTAACGGTTGTGATTTTTTTCCTCCCGCATTACGCTCACGCAATGTCTGAGGGGGAGGGAAATAAGGGGGACTTCACTCGGTCCTCAGATTCCCAAATTCTTCTTTATCGTCTGAGTACTTACATTAATCTGGGAGACAATATACACTGAAATATAAACCTAGGTACTCAAGCTTTAGTCTTTCCTCGTGGAAAAAGTACACAAATAGGTAGCGTTAATTTTAGTTCAGCGTGTTCCGTCCCACTCGCACGACAGGCTTCATGTACTAGGATGACGGTGACAACACGATTTGTCGATGGTCGATACGATTATGTCATAAGAAAAATATTACCTCCGCGACTAAATGTAACCTATAATTGTACCTACATTGTAAAACTCCACTAAAATCCATTTTTTTTAAGCAAACCTTCTATACGGACGGCCACTTTATCCGTGTTCAGCGTCAGTAGCGTTACACGTTGACGTCAGAGCTGCGGCGCCCTACGCTTTATGATATAAAGCTTCGATTCTTTCGGCCATCCCTAGACGGCACTGCTTTTTTTAATAGAGCGAAGTCAGCAATCAAGCCTACGACATACCTGCTATTAAGCAGTTACCGTAGCCTAAAGATGCTTGCAATACCATTGCTCGCACATTGCCGTCTTGAAACAGACTGGGACAGAGGGAGAGGGAGGGTGTCGGCACTCCGGCTTTCACGCGCACCGTACGAACCGCAGCTATAATAAGTAGCTATTACGCCGATTTTCTGTGAGCGGGTGGTTCTACCCCGATCGAGTTCGCCTCCGGGCTGGCATATCTGTATGAGTTGTTGTCTATTGGCTTCAACTTGGTTCTACCACCATCTATATATATATAACTCAAAGGTGACTGACTGACTGACTGACATAGTGATCTATCAACGCACAGCCCAAACCACTGGACGGACCGGGCTGAAATTTGGCATGCAGGTAGATGTTATGACGTAGGCATCCGCTAAGAAAGGATTTTGATTAATTCTACCCTCAAGGGGATATGACTTTGTCAATTAAGTTCCACGCGGACGAAGTCGCGGGCACAGCTAGTAAAATATATACATATAGATCCACAATATCCAAGCCGTAATAAGGGTACTATTAAGTACACACCACTACTATTAAGCAGACTCTAAATCTTAATACTCCCAGACCGTTTCGTCTGCCGCTATTGTCACCAACATTTGTGGTCACACGGCATTCAAATGACAGCGGCCGCGTCCGTATCCACGTGCTATGGTTTTATAGCCTCTTTGTAAACTATATGGGTTGGGTTTAATTAAATTTCGCGGGCGCAGTCGCGGGAGCAGGGTTATTCATTGGTACTGCAAAATGTCTAATCATTTGGACATTTTTCACATACACTTGTTTCAATTTGGACGGTTTATCGGCTGAAATGGGTTAAGTACGGATGCCTACAAAATTTAAGCGACTTGGTGTAAAAGAAAATAGAGAGAAAGGGACAGAATAAGGTGATAGAACAGGCGGATGACATTGCATCTTGATTTTAGAATCTCTATCGTGTTATTTTCCTTTATAAATAACTAGCTGTGCCCCGCGACTCCATCCGCGTAGTATTTTAACTTATCAAAAAATTCGGGATTATCGGGATAAAAAGTATCTTATATGTTAATCCCGGTTATAAACTATCTGTGTTCCAAATTTCATCCAAATCTGTTTAGTAGTTTTTGCGTGAAGAAGTAACAAACATACATACACCCACACTCACAAACTTTCGCATTTATATTATTAGTGGGATGAGTCGATTGGGTTTTTTATACTTACATAACTATGCTTATTTGGTTTAATCTAGAATCACTTAAGTGTTCATCAACTTCTTAGCTTGACTGTACTAAATGATTCTATTTTTATAGACCAATAAAATCTTAGTTCTGTAAAATAAACGTTTCAATAAACAGAACAGAAAATAATTATAGTCATATATAAACTACTAGCTGAGCCCGCGACTTCGTCCGCGTGGAATTTTGATCCTCTCTTAGGGGATGTCTACGTCATAGTAGCTTTATGCATGCAAAGTCTCAGCCCGATCGGTTTAAAATTGACAAAGTTTCATACAAACTTTCATCCCCTATTTTATCCCCTATTTTATCCCCTTGGGGGTAGAATTAATTAAAATCCTTTCTTAGCGGACGCCTACGTCATAACATCTACCTGCATGCCAAATTTCAGCCCGATCCGTCCAGTGGTTTGGGCTGTGCGTTGATAGATCACTATGTCAGTCAGTCAGTCACCTTTGAGTTATATATATTTAGATTATGGCACTTATGAATCACCAAAACTATAACCAAATGACGACCGCTTGGTGCAGTGGTTCGTGCGTAGGCCGCTCGGCTCACTGCACATGGTGGATGCGGGTTCGATTCCTGCTGGGGAAAATTTCGGAAATTGCCTTTTCGTAATCTGCCCTGGTCTGGGTGGCACTGGGTTCGCCCCCAGTCCATTGTTCGGTACCCATAGTGCAAGCGTTGCTTAGTTTTCGACTACACAGTTGGTGTGTCAGTCTGGCGATATTATTATTGTTATTATTATTATTAAATGGCAGTATAATCAGGCTCTGCACATTTATACCAGACTTTTAATGAAAATACAAACCATGTGGAAACTCTATTAGAAGAAAAAAAAACTAATTTCAGATAACCGCATCGATTTGAAACCAATATATTTTTATTATAATCCCATTTTGGCGGTAACGAATGTAGTAAATAACTATATATATTGAATAGGTAATACCATTCGTATATTGGCCATCTTGGCATGAATCCTATCGCGGCCAAATTAAGATATCTCGAGCTCTTTTGGTTTCGGATGAAGTTAACTTAGGCGGACGGGTACAGTCAGCCGCATGATTTAGGACACTAATTATTAACTTGATTATAATTTTATTTTTAATATTGTTCAACTAACTTAACATTAGATATTAAGCACTCTATTGTGATACTGTTTGTGTTACCCCAAAAAAAAAAAGAAAAAAAAAAGAAATACCTAATCTATATTTTTTTCTCGAGCATTGTTTAGTTAACCGTACGTACATATTATCAAAACATGTTATGAACCCCTATCTTATTTTCTGAACATTTTATAATAAAATACCTTCATGAAATACTACGAAATATTATTCTTTACGAATAAACCTAACAACAATAATAACAGTAAAAACAAAAATTGTATTTACACCACAAAAATATTTATTTATTTATTTAAACTTTATGCACAAGTATAAAACACAATGTACAAAGGCGGACTTAATGCCTTAGGCATTATCTACCAGTCGACCTTAGGGTGGTGCAGAAACAACATGGCGGGTGCAACTAAAACGAGATAAATAGAGGAATAAAAGTCCAACGAATTACCGCTGTGACGATTCTACCAACTTCTTGCGACTGTGCTCTCGTGCCTTCACCTTAAAAGACAACCGACTTTTTGCCGTCCTGATATTCAGAGGGAGCGCGTTCCAAAGGAAGATCGCCTGGACAAAGAAAGAGGAGCGGATAAACCCAGAGCGGTGTGAGGGACATCGTAAAAGAAGATTATTTGTGGCTATATTATATATGGCTGACTGTACTCGATAACTTTATTGGCTCGTTTTATTCCACACAAAAATGAGATGTGACTTAAGTTTATTTACTTCTACGCGTATTACATTACACGTAACGTATGATACGATACGTATGATACTATTGGGAATACGTATTTGGATATGAAGAAAATATAGGTACTTACTTTACTTGTCTGGATAATATTTAATAGAATTTGTGATATGAAAGAAGGCGTAGCAAAGCCCATCAATTTTGAAACCTAACACAGACCACGCTCAGTCAAACACATGACCTTTTAAAATAAATTCGTATCAAATCAATTTCTTTTAAAATACTCATATTATTCAAGGCGTCAATAGCATAGTGGTTAAAGGGGTGGCCCTCGTACCTGAGAGGTTCCGGGTTCGATCCCCATCCTGGCTATTAAACTATTGACGTGAGCGTGGGCGTGAGTAGTCCCGTTAGCCCCTCCAGCTAAGCTAATGCTTGTCTTAAGACCACTCTTAAACTCACATTGCTATTAATATTAACAAATAAAATGAAAAAAATATCATCAACTATTCTAATCAAAATTACTTAAATGACCCACCCAATTACTTTAAACATACAGAATGTTAATTAAAGAAAACATCAAACGATACATCCCGATCATCGCATACGTAGTTACATGTGAGTGCAGAGGGCGCCGGCGTCGCGTAATTGGATACGTGGCAGAAATGAGCGCGCCGGGCCGCGAGCTGATTGTTCTGGGGTTTTTTTAATAACAACCACACGAGGATCAGCACGGAACTAGCCAGGTGCTAGATATGGCTTAAAAGGGCTAGAACATGCCCCGTATAGATAAATAATATCGCCAGACTGACACACCAACGTACGGTTCCAAACTAAGCAACGATTGTACTATGGGTACCGTACAATGGACTGGGGGCTATCCCAAAGACACCCAGACCGGGGCAAATTACGAAAAGGCCATTTCCGAAATTTACCCCAGCGGGAATCGAACCCACAACCACCATGTGCAGTGAGCCGAGCGGCCTACGCTCGAACCACTGCGCCAAGCGGTCGTCAAGGCAGATTATTGTAAAAAAAGAACTCAAAATGTAGAGTCATAAACAAGTGCGCTCAGCCACTTCCATGGCCGTCTCTAGATCTCACCAGTACCCGTTTGTGATCCCATTCGTAGGCCTTTATTGGCCACAAGCGCCGCCCCGCACAATCGGCGAACGGCTTTCTTCTGTTATTATTATATTTTAGTTTTGGACAATGCCGTTTCGGCGCCTTTTATTGTTCAAACGAAACTATAGTAGCCTACTTCTTTGTTTACGAATTCGAGGCATAGACTTAGAAACAAAAGATGTTGTCGAGTTGCTGCAATTTGACAGCTGCGAAAAAGAGATACCTGTACAAGATACAAGAACTTTATACATAACACTGGATGTTTTAACACGAACAATGTTTTGAAGCAAAAAAATATGACCTTGAATAACGTCACGTGTTTGTTGCTTCTCTCTTTAGGGTGACAACATCGGATCTCAAGTTTAGGACTGACGGTTTCGGGCCCATATTAATAAATCGATCTCAAGTCTGAGAGAGCGATCTTAGAAATGTCAATGTTTCTTATGTCATACCAGTACAAAATGACATATCAAAAGCGCAGTCAAGATCGTTACAAGACTTATGTGTTAACAATGTACACTGCTTATTAGATGCTACGCATATTTTAAAGCTTACTAGAAATGTCTGATTATAGGTACATTAACAACGCCGGACGGAAATGTCATTTAAATTTATTAAAGAACTTCACATGGTGCAATTGAAATAAGGGTTAAAATTGTCCAAAAAGTTACAGGTGGACATGTCAACTATCATAGTATAAAAATAAATACATATATGTACGTCTTGCAGCGCAGACACTCAGTTCTTCTGTCGCTGATGCTATTGATTTCTTGTGCAACAGTGGTGCTCCCAATTTCAGTGGAAGTTAAGCTACCACAAAATTTATTAGAATAGTAAATAGATTGTTTGATGATAATGAATAGTCATGTCATCGTGACTTTTCTAATCTTAATCACATCACACCTGCTTTTTGTATTGTATTGTTATTAAATGTGTTTGTTTTTGCTATTACTGGAACATATTTTTAAAGAAAGAAGAAGAATCAATAATTTATAAAGCTTCCAGGTCACCGCAATCAAAAGATACAACCATTTAAGTCACATCCCATATGTTGATACGCGTTAAAAACTCACTCATCATAAACAAGTAAAAAAAAATGAAACAAGCCAGTGAAACCATTTCCAAAATTACTTAAAATTTAAAAATATAAATATGCGGTATGTATCAGCTAATATATTTCAGCTATCTGTGGAAGTCCCGTCAAAATCGGTCCAGCCGTTTCGGAGATTACCCGGAACAAACCGCTTCAACCCGCTTTTTTGTTACCTATGTATTGTACGAGTATCTACTTGCATATGGATTTAGAGAAAAGGTGTTATTTTGATATTACAAACAGGCACTCAAATTTTATTTGTTTGTATAAATAACCCAACCGGCATTCGAGCTTACGCGCGTTCTCTGCGTGACGGTCTAACTGTCACTAACTCACAGCGCGGTACCAGCGCGAGCACGTATGCGAGCCGAACGCCGCGCCGGCTCGGCTCCTGCCTAGGGTCGAAGTGTGCAGGGGGCAAAGTGAGGTATACGCACCCGTCATAAAATAGGTACCCATTGTGATTGTGGTACTTATAAACTTAGCACAATCACAATATATGGTGGGTACTCATATTGTTAAGGCTTGAACAACCTTTTTGGTATATAGTTTCTCTTTTGACTTTATGGTGTTTGTAGCCTAGCAACAATAACAATATAGATTTTCATTAGCACATTTTCTACAGCATTTTTACTTTATCAATAACCCATTGGAGCAGGCTTGGGGACCGAACACATATAAGTGTAATAAGATGATTGACTTTGGAAAATATGATTAGTATAATACTTATGTATCCTTCCTTACTCAGAAAATCTGAAATACAGTGAGATGATGGTCACCCTTCTTAGGTCAAATGTTAATGTAAAAACTAAATGAATATAGTACGAAAAGTACAACATAAACTGTTATATCATTAATCAATAGCCACACAATACTAATAATAATCATTTATTGATGTTTTATTACGTCTCCCATTAAAAATAATATAAATATGGTTAAATACGGTGATTAGCGTAAAATACAATTACCTGTGTAACTTAATGTTTGAGTTTGGTATCCATACACTTCTGCAATTTTGCACAACACAATACATCGTTTAAATTACAAGAATACACTTTTATTTAAGCATTAAACTAATTTAAAAATGCGAAGTGCTTGAAAATCTTTGACAGTTTGGCCATAGTGTCAAATTGAGTGTTCTATCAGTGTTGCTAAATTATTAAAATAACAGCTACCGACAATCAGGAAAGTGAACGGTTGATATATTTTTTGGTTTTCTATATAAAAATAAATACTGAAGTCAAAAGAGGATTCTCAAATTGACGCATATGTAATATGTAAATAAAATCCATAAAAAACAGACACGAAAACCATGGACTTGCGAAATCTTGGCTCATCACACGTTAGTTTGGGTATTTTTTGTGTTTATCATGGCAATTTCAGATGAAGTGTGAGAGGGACAAAATGTATGTATGTATGTAAAAAAACCTGTCTTCACTCCATAGTTCTACGTGATATCTCCAGTGGTATTCTAACCTTCTTGACAAGATAGCTTGATCTCTGCGACAGCTGTCAGTAAAATCACGCCTATGAAGTCCTAAATTTAATAATAGTGCAGACAGTACCTGTCAATGTCACACTTTATGGGCATGCCGACCTAATTAGTGATGGGCGATGAATCATTGTGACCACAGACGATATTTTAAAGAAAGCTTAATTTATATTTTAATTTTATTGTTTATTTTAATATCATAACATTATTTACATTTTACATACTTGATCTAAAATAATAGTGAGTAAATAAAATCCAATTTCGGGAGCGGGACGTCCGATTTGATAATATTTGCGAACAAGAGTTTATAATAAATTTATAAGATTGTTCTAGCGATTCAGAAACTGATCCAGATATGGATTTGGGGTGTACTCCTTTAAGAGAATAAATGTCATTTTATATTAAAATCCTTTTTTGGCATCGATGATAGCATGAAACCTCGATAATTTCTAGCGACAATTTTTTATATCCTGACCCTATAAATGTCAGTTTTCCGTCTGTCAAAACGATCAAGCTAACTTGTACAGAATATAACAGTGAATAGGACGCATAGATCGTCTTTTGTCTGGCTCAGTGTATCGGTTTCTAGGTGAAGTTGATATTGCAAGCTTGTATGAGCTACGGTAATTGCTTATCATAAGGCGGATCCCGGACATATGCTGGTTTGCCGTCTTTGTTTTATAAAAAAAAACAATTTATACACCTACACGATATATGATATCATTTCTGTATGATTATCACTTGCTTACGGTGAAGGAAAACATCGTGAGGAAACCTACAAGTCTTAAAAACACTAACCAATTTTAGAAAGACGTGTGATATCCGCCAAACCGAACTGGGCCAGCGTGGTTGATTACGGCCTGAATCCCCCTCGTAGTGAGGGGAGGCCCGTGCCCAGGAGTGCGACGTCAAAAAAGGCCAGAATTATTACTAAGTATATAATTATTATACAAGTTCAAGAATCAATAGTTTGATTGGATGTCCTAAGTTATTTGTTTACACTATCAATACCATAGATCTAAGATACAAAGTGACCACAGAAAATAAATAGGTACCGCAGTAGAACAATTAAGTCGACTCGCTATCAAAACAATAACAAATCATACTGTATAAACGTTTACTCGGCGACTGCAATATTATATTGTTGGGACGTTGAGATAACATTGCAATACCGACCTCTAACTGTTCACATTTCGGCATATACATGGTGATTTGTTATTCTTGGTTTGAATTAAGTATAAAAATATTTCTTTAAGGAGAACTTTAGATGCTTGTAATACCAAAGGCAGTGCTCGCACGTTACCGACCTAAAAGGGAGTGTGACAGAGGGAGGTGTATAATGGGTGTGTGTAATGGGGGGGAGCTTTGGGCTCTCTCGCTCATCGCACGAAACGCAACTATAAGATCTACTTTACGCCGATTTTCCGTGAGAAGGTGGTACTACCCCGGTTAAGCCGTGATGAGCTGTAAGTAGTCAATTGGCTAACAGTCCCTGAGTTATGCCCTTTACTTCATAATATAATCGATGTCTATCTAATGTTTCATTCAAGTACTTCAGTCAAATATTTTAATATTTTCAAACATCAAACACCCTGTGAACACGTTCTAACAGTCTTTGAGTATGTTCGCTTACATTAGAGGGGCATTAGGGCCGTCTTTCCCGGCATTCAGGTAATATCTTCCACACGCAACCAGGTATGTAGACCCATGAGGAATAGGAATCATGTTAGTGCACCGTCATGTGTGATGGGTCTTAGTAAAATGGATGTGTAGATAGATGAGAATGGTGGAAGGAAATTTATTAAATTATGTTGTATTTCGGAGAGTTAAGGTTTGGTCTTCAGCTTGAAGTGTTTAAAGACATTTTGGACACTTTTGGGAATAAAACTTCAATAAGAGGTGAGAGCCTTGTGGGAATCCGCCTTTCTAGTTTTCTTTTGTCTCCAGTTTTGCAATGGAAGAACCTGGATATCTTCTTGCAACTCTTCATTGATTCAATTCGTGCGGGTACCAAGACACTTGGATTTACCAATACCAACTCTACAGCGAGTGATTGTAGGTTGTTTTCAGCTTGCAGAAGTAGGTGTCCCACTCTGCAAACCTACATCTAATTTAGCCTTTCCCCAGGAGTTGTCGAGGGTCAATCTTCGGGGTCATCGTTGAAGACCATCATCGATCCTGGCTTACAGGAGTAACAGTGGTAGGAGTGTGTGGTGGGTCCCGAAAAGTTGGCCAAGGTAAGTTTCCACTTGATTTAGCAGTGCGGTCGCGTTTAGTCAAGTCACTGCCTAATGGACATCTGACGAGAAGGGGACGCGACGGGCGCGATTTTAAAAAGGGTTTGATAAAAAAAATCCGCCGAATCAGTTTTAGATGGCGAAATTCTCGGATGCTGAGATTGGCTTTGAAAAACCCGCTTTTATTTATCTTGGGCTTTTTTAAAATAAAGACTGCAAAATTGATTTCAAAAGAGTACTTACTGCGTTGACTTAGCATAGCCTGCTAACCATAAGGGCCCCGGGTTTGACTCCTGGATAAAATACTAACAATAGCCTTAGCAAACCTATTATAGGAACGATTAAGATACTGATTTGCGTAAAGTCGGTGTGTATTCGGAGATACAGCTGTTGTGTACTTCGTTTTTAAATTCATTAGCCACAACAATAGAGTGTAAACTCCAAAAATGCTAGTTCCATATCTACATAATTACTACCAGAATAAAATTGACAAATCAAAATATACTACTGTCCTGCTCATGCGTTACGACCATGACAAGGATGGGACATAGCGCTATTGTCTCTTTGATATTCACGTAAACGTCGCCTAAAGAATACCTTTGTTTTAGTCCAATAACGATTATATATCTTCGGTATCCAAGTGATTCCAACTGATAATAATTCGCAAACAAAACCCAAAAGCCGAAATCCGATCGCCGTGAAGAAGAAAGAAAACTAGAAGGAGCGCACCGAACGGAAAAAGTAATAAAAATATAATAAAAACCTGTATACATAATGAACCGAGGTGGAATCCGCCGGGCAAATGTATTCTTTTGATATTTAAATGATCGACTAATGAAATGATCCTGGGGTTTCTCGTGCGGAGGATATTCTCCAGCGGCGGCCTTTCTGGAGCCGTCTTTTATGTAAAAAGTTCAAAGATCTAACACTCTTGTAAATAAACTTTTGTGTGTTTGAATAAAAGTTGTAGTTCTAAACCTGCAGACTGGATATAACCACCGTTACTTCGCCAAAGTAAAACCAAGCTACAACCACTTGGGCTATGGTTGGTTTTTATCTGCAGAAGTATGTGCGGGTTGATACTTTCTGATTAACTAATATAATTAATAATTAATATCGCCAGACCAACTGTATGGTCCCGAACTAAGCAATGCTGGAACTAAGGGTACCGTACAATGGACGGGGGGCGATCCCAGTGACACGCAGACCTGGGCAAATTACGAAAAGGCCATTTCCGAAATTTGCCCCGGCGGGAATCGACCTCGCAGCGACCCGGTGCAGTGAGCCGAGTGGCCTACACTGAAACCACTCCGCCAAGACGTCGTCAAAACTAGATATATACAATCAGCCAGATGGCTTTTGTTCGTTTTGGAACTGCTAAACGTCAGTAGCGTTACACGATATATATAGGTATACAGAGTGGCGCGTGGCGCAGCGTGCGCTGCAGCAGTTTTGAACGCTTAGTTCCTAGGCTTTATTCTATAAAGCATCGCTTCTTTCGGACGTCCCTAGACGGCACTGTTTTTTAAGAATACCAAAAACTGCTTATTCTAATTCCATTAAGACTACACAATGATAATTTCCCGTTCGTTTGTGGAAGAGAAATATTGTGTACCGTATCGCCTGGGGCCGCGAGTGAACGGTACGCATTTGTTAAACGTATAAGAGCTTTGAGATAATAGATAACAGATTACTTCAATTAATTATTGCCAGGCCCCACAGATCCGACGTTGAAATTCGGATAAACAATTTGTTTGTGTACCTATGTTTTATTAAATAAAAATATATTGGACTATAGATAGAGTTGATTATCGACTATCGTATTAATTTTGAAAAAAAACATGTATTTTGTGTGTTTAAACGTATTAATATATCGATCTTAACTCTGAGAGCAGTCTTGGAAACGTCATTCTTATGTGATACATAAAAAAACAAATATACAGACGAACATAGAACCTTCTCCTTTGGAAGGCGGTTAAAAAGGAAGCTATTTAAAAATAAACAATATTACCATATTAATAGGTGCCACATTCGGATAGCAAATATGCTTCGCCCTCCCATCATATCCCCCGTAAGATTTAACTGTGATTTATTTTCCCTAACATTGCGAATGTGGCATATCAAATGTAATATTGACACACGGAGGGTTGAAAAAATCTCGAGGTATTTGCATACTGATTTGAGGGTTAAGAAAAAAATAAAGCGTGTATGAAAAACGTTACAGAAAATGAAAATAAATGCCTACACACACAACATAATATGTTATGTAATATTGCATTTCATTGTTACTTTCAGCTTCATAATGCCATGTAACTTAGGATTTGACGACCGCTTGGCGTAGTGGTTCGAGCGTAGGCCGCTCAGCTCACTAGGTACACACAGGGATCGCCCCCAGTCCATTGTACGGTCCATAGTACAAGCTTTGCATAGTTTGGGACCGTGCAGTTGGTGTGTCAGTCTGGCGATATTTATTGATTTATTATTCGAGCGCAGATACACTTGAACCTAGACTTGAACCCTTGAATGGGTGACTGCTAGTGGCATACAACAGAGCACTTCCTGCTTCGGAAGGCACGTTAAGTTGTCAGCACCAGCTATTACAATCGTAAAGCCATGTCGGAGGCTTAAGGGTGGCTTGAAAATTGAAGACGACGCCAACGATGTGCAGGCACTAGTTTATAAAAAAAAAACTTACCTTGTTTATGAAACTCATAATTCACTACTTTTCTCTATACCTGTCCTATATGTTTTGAAATGTAAACTTGCTCTTCGACTCCATTTTGGTTTTCCAAAATGGACGGTCACATTTTTGTATTGTATTGTTATTAATTGTGTTTGTTATTGCAATTCGTTACTCGACATTGGCAGAATCATATTGGGCTTGACCAAATTGTAAGAGGCGATTAATAATAATAAAAAAAAACTAGCTCTTAATGATAAAAATAATGTATCAATAGTTTATTACATCGGATTGTGGTTTTGCGCCTTAAAAAAAACTCCACGGGAACCTGCAGCGGCAACAATATGATAAGAAGAAGATTTATAAACCACAGATCCTCGCAAAAGAATACCGCTTCCGACCAAGGATGATACGTGAGGCCATTGAAATTAAAAAACATCCTAATTTCAGTAGGGAAGATGGCTGGGTGCTACCACCAACTTGGGATCCGGTAATTAATATAATTAAATCCAAAACCAAGCGTACCATTGCAAGACCTCGAGACACTGTGAGCACTTTCTGCGTGGATCGGACCGCAAACAACAACTAAATTCGAGGGTACCCAGTTATTAAATATGACATCAGGACGTCTAACACCTCAGTCCCCCCGTAACCATGGTTGCTGTAAAGCAGCCGAAACGTCGGGAACATAAAAAAGTAAATAAACGCGATAGAATCCGTAAAATAGTTTTACATCAATGTGTAGTATTCGCGTAAATTTAAGAAAACAATATGATAAGAAGAAGATTTAAGATCATCCCCATTTCGCCATCCACTTCAATCGAGGCCGGTATCGTTACTGGACGGTCATTTAGGAGTTTCCTTAACTCGCACGAAGTTGAACGCGTCACCGAACGGTTAACTTTGTTGGGACGCATTACCGAAGTTTGGGACATGACTTATTCCGGCCGACGTCAATCTTGATAATGGCGGTGCCAGTTGTTAATGTTTGTTAACGGGAGTTACTGTTAACGCCACGTGGAGGGGTCTATTGGATTGTGTCACCTGCAAGACTAACCAACAGAGAGAAGGTGTGATAGAAGAAAACAGTGGACCATGGAACTAGGATGTCATGGAAACGTAATATTGCTGCTTGCTAGTCAATAATGCAGCCTTCTCTATGTGATAAAACCTACCTGAAGGCGTCCCACTCTAGCAACGAGACACTTCATATATTATTCGCTAGACTTCAGTGGATTCTTCCGACGGCGGCGCTTTGTCCCTAACGAGTCTTTAGTTTAACTGTTTCCCAAATGAAATTGACACGAAGAGGCCATATGCCTTCGGTACGGAGTGACGAGGACATTTCTAGAATTATGTACTCACCTCAATAGGATGAAAATGGAAAACATACCATAAAAAACTATACAAATAAATAGAATTGGAGTGTCTGTTTGTAATATCAAAATAACACCTTTTCACTAAATGAAAGTACATACGATACCTATTGCAAAAACGCGATTTAAACAATTTTTGTCTGTCTGTCTGTCTGTATGTTTGTTCCGGGTAATCTCTGAAACGGCTGGACCGATTTTGACGGGACTTTCACTGGCAGATAGCTGATGTTATAAGCAGTAACTTAGGCTACTGTCGCGCGGGCTCAGACCGCGAGGGCGGGCTTTTTTGTTAAGTTCAATTCCACGCGGACGAAGTCGCGGGCTCAGCTAGTTATAGTATAAAATCTCATAAATCGATATTTACATTCCACAAGTTCAGTAGAATCGTGAATGTTGATGACAAAACGTTCCAAATTTCAGTAGGTGTATTCAATTTTTAATACAAACACGAGACAAGTCTACAGGGGCCCAACTCTCTTAACGACTGTCGTTGGACTCGACTCACAATCGACTCGCAATACGTCAAAACTGACGTATCGCGTATCTAAATACATCACTTTTGAGGGGGTCAGTCGCCTCAAGGGAAGCCAGTTCCGCCAAGCTGGTCTAAGTTGGCGGTCATTCAGATGTCCCCATTGTGGTAAACAAAGGTCAAATGAAAACAAGTAATGAGTAAAAAATCACTTTTGACAGTTTCCCTATCGAAAAAATGTCAATACTGACGTTCCATTTAGGTACGCGCTACGGGTCGACTATGAGTCTACTCGAGCGACAACGGTTTTGGGCCACTGGGCGATAGTTATCGATAGTCGAATCCGCAACCAGTCGAGTCATCAGCGCAGCCTGCGCTCGTTCCACTGCGCACACTAAACACACCTTTAAACCAATAACCCACCGAGTCCCCAGTGGTTCTCATTAAGACCCCAATTTGTAACTTAATCACGACACCAGGACAGGCATCTGGGACCCACTGGGTAACTAACGAGACGTGTCTTCGAGGCATCCAACTTATTTATTTGAACTGTAATTATCGGTGGGAAGCGTGGGCAAATAGTGGCTAGGGATTTTGCGAATATTCTATCGGGATGAGATTGGGAACTTGGGATGATATGGGGAATATTAATCGTCCCACTCCTGGGCACGGGCCTCCCCTCACTAAGAGGGGGATTAAGGCCATAATTCACCATGCTGGCCCAGTGCGGAATGGCGGATTTCACGTGTCTTTCGAAAATTAGTTACATTTTCTAAGACACGCAGGTTTCCTCACGATGTTTTCCTTCACCGTAAGCAAGTGATAAATTTCGAATTTAAATTTCGAAAAACCCCAGGACCGAGTACCCGCAAGACGCGTGCTTAACCAATCTGCTATCACTGCTAGTAGTGTCATTTTAACCGACTTCAAAAATGAGGAGGTTCTATGTTCGACTGTTTATGTCAAAATAGAATAGTGTGATGAAATTCAATGAACACACCGCTTATTTCCAAATACACACAACCCTTTGGCGACTCGTTCAAAATCCGATCACTGGTCAGATTCCGGGCGTTCGTACCCTAATTAACTAAGCCCGGCCATGTCGAGGCTTGTCTGTCTGTGTCGTATGTGTATACATGATGTATGTATCCATAGTACATAGGTACATGTGCGATTGCCCATTGGGCTGCGTCAAACTAAGTTAGTTCCGTATAGAGGATTCCTAGAAGTCCATAACATGGACCTATCTGGTAAGAGATGGAGGCATTTGTAAGTGCGTTGAAAAGAGAAGAATATATATAATTATTTGTGTAGTAACAATAACCTCCTTCCTTTGGGTAAGATTGAAAAAGATAGGCATTTTAAATGTGACATTGAAGATAGATGAAGTGGAACGGAAACGAATGGCCATGAAAGCACACAACCCGCCTGATGTTAAGCAGTTACCGTAGCCTATAGATGCTTGCAATACCAAAGGCAATGCACGCACGTTGCTGACCTGGGGGAGTATACCTACACAATCGACGGAAAGTTTCCGTGTCGGTAACAATTTCTTCCGTCCTTGGAAGCTGTCTTTTCCGAAATCCCCCCCGCCCCCCGAGAGGAGCGAGACAGAGGGAGAGGAAGGGTTGGTCTTCCGACTCCCAACTTAATGATAGCAGTTGAATAGCAAAGCGCGATAATTTTAAAAACCTAGTCAGAAATTGTTTACCGAAAGTAATGTCCATGTTAATCTGTCTGATACAATTTGCTTACCAAGTCATAGTGATCAAGACGCATCGACAACTAATAGGTATTGATTGACCGATCGCTACTGACCAACTACCTACTCGAAATATGACCTAAATCACATAGAATCTCGGTATGACCACTGAAGAGTATGAACGTGGGTTCTGTATTCAGTCATATACCAACATAGAGAAAGATAACGGTGCTAAATTATGTTGGCTACGGAACTACTTTTTTTTTACTTTTACAAATTCGGAAACAAGACGTAGACGTTCTTAAAAAAATACTAACATAAATGCAACACAGTCAAGCACTGTAGGCAAATATAAAACGCACATATTTTATTACCATTATCAATCCCACACATAACTGCACCGGCTGTCAACATCCTTGAAATTACAGTCCCACCTCCTGATTCCACGAAAAAGATACGCAATATTCAGTTATAAGTGTGGGCCAGATGTAATGCAAGCAGTTGTAACGGTGCACGCAGATACCCTTTGTCTTGTTACAGTTGGAGACACTACAATGTGTACATTCTAATGTTTTTTTTTATCTTCGGGCAATGTTCAAGACTATAGATATGCCGCACCTTTCTTTTAACTTTTTCACTTGGTATAAGGTTGAAATTGTAACCATCAGATCAAAATTGACCAATAATGTGAACTATGGGCCACACTATAGAGTCTATTTTTGTGTCCCAGAAAGAAATTGTTGGCTCGTAGATACTATTTTAGTACAACATCGTTACATTGATGTCACTGAATCTTACTACTGTTAGTCTGTCTATCTCGCTTTTTCATTCTAGGCAACCATCTATAGGCGCGGCATCGCCTCCACCAAACAAGTCAAACAAATTAGGCGCTGCAGTACTTTTTCCTCAAAGCGGTTCAGCGCTTTTTTAACCCTTATAACTCCGGTCTGGGTTGGATTTCAGAGTTCATTCCAATTTCCCAATCCGCATACAACCTCCGTTGGAATCGTATCATTCCAACCGTTAATAAAAATCTCTATATTCCCATTCCATTATCAAACGATACCTAAATCTTGCCGAAATCGAATATCCAAAGTAATACCCATTTATTACGTTAAAAGAGCGCAAGGCTGAGGCTCGCATGTTACATCTGCGCTGAAATTTACAATCACAGATATCTTGGTGGGATTTTATTTGAATAATTTAAGAGGCATCGTCTCGGAGTTGATCTTATCTCTTAAATTGCGCACTCCCCCCTACTGAGGTGGGGTCGACGGATGAAAGTGCGGATGTGGTATGTAATAAACTTTGTTTTATATATTTTGAAAGTTTGTCAGTTCTGTTAATTTTCTTCCGTGGGAAATACATGCATTATCAAATAAATTGTTGGCAAAGAATCTTCTAGTAGGTAGGTGTTTTTCTGGGTGATATTCAATTTAATATATTAAATTGGTGCAATAACAGAAGATTCTTACAACGGGCTATCCCTTCATATTTTTTTCAGGTGGTAGGTAGGTACACCTATCCCTATCACGGGCAAGATGAGCGATAAAAAATGAATAGATTATTTTAATCAATTAGTTATTTTTATCGTTTTCAACACTGAACGATCCACGAATATACAAATAGGCGCCTGAACGTTATTAAGCTCGGCGAGTTTCTCTTTAGGCTTCCAATCGAAGCCAAATCAAAGACTCACGTCAATAGTTTCATGTCCAGGGTGGAACCCAGAACCTTTCGACTACGAGGACTGCCCGTCTGACACCAAACTATGAACGCTCAAAATGCCATATCCATTATTTTACAAGACCAAGTTTCCAATAAAAAGTCGGGCGAAGGTGTTGAGGCGCGAGGCGGTGTGATCCCGCGACCGCGGGCGCAGCCGCCGGCACATGCGTCTCATCTCAGACACGGAGGTGTGTTTGTATATGGGGAATTATAAAATACTAGCTCTCTTCGACAGCTTCGCTGGTGTGGATCCTATTTTCTGGATCTCCAATAGCGCTACTTAGTAGGTTCAAATGTAGCTAAGAACCAAGTGACCCTATAAGAACGAAGAACAATCACCAAAATCGGTCTACTGTTTCGGTTCGGTCACCAATCGAGAAACACAGAAATCCGGAATCCGGAATTTAATATATATAAAAATTAGAAAGTCGGCAAACAAGCGTACGATCTGCCTGATGTTAAGCAGTTACTGTAGCGCATATATGTACGTAATACCAAAGGCATTTCTCGTTGCCCACCTGAATTGGGAGTGGGACGGTGTGAGGAGAACGGAGGGTTTGGGCTGCCGGTTCTCGCACTCAACGTTCGAAACGCAGGTACTTCACGCCGATTTTCTGTGAGAGGCCAGTACTAGCCCTGTTCAGCCATCCCGTATATGAGCTCTCTATTCTTATACCAAGAGAACGGCCATCTGTTACCATTTTCACTAAACCAAAAAACGTAGACCGATATTTCATCCCGCCCTCCCAAACCTGTCTGTATCATGCCGTCACGCAACCGAGGTAAGCAGGATAAATTAACATCGTTATAATCTATTAAGGGTGTTTAAAAATAACTGCCTGGATCACCGGATAGCTAGCTTAATAGCCGGTAATTTGTCAGCACTGTTATTCTTATGTGTATGTATAAATTCTCGGACATCATATTTTTTCTGTAAGTATAAAAATGGATACTTACTTGCCTGCTCTATAATACAGCCGGATGACAAACCCCCTTATACTAATACCCACCCCCTTCAGGATGCCAACGTGCGAGCAATGCCATTGGTATTACAAGCATTTGTAGGCTAAGGTAGGGGCTTACCATCTGACATGACGTATGCTTGACTACTTTGTTAATAAAAACAAAATCGGTGTATCGGTGATCTTCTGTGAGAGGGTGATACTACTCCAGTCAAGCCAGTTAGCCTGTAGTCAATTGGCTACAGCTTGGCTCTACCACAGATACCTTATAGGTAGGCAGATACTTACCCAAAATATAATTTCGGTCATTTTGATCCACCCCAAGAAAGATCCTAGGCACTGGCCCCCCCACACACTCCCACCACTGTTACTCCAGTACACTAGGATCGACAATGATGACCAAAGATGACGTCGACGTTTGAACCTCAACGAGTCCCGGGGAAAAGTTAAATTGTCTTGGAACCCGCACGAATTTAATCGAAAGAAATAATCCCAGATCCTAGGTACATAAACCAGACCGCAGACAAAAGGCAGCTAGGTGTAGTTATCCGTATGTGGGGCAACCATGGTCGACGTCGAAATGCCGAGCGGACCCCTAAAAGGGCACCTCCCACTTCCCCTCGTCACAGAGGGATATTAAAAAGGGTGCTAATGCTGCGGACTGCGAAGAAAATTGGAGAAATTTGATGTGGTACTTTTAAATGTATATAAACAACCAACGGTATCGGCCCAATTCAAGTAACAGAACGCACTTAAAAAAACAAAAGGCAACACACTGGAGCTATTATATTTATATTAATATCTACTACCCTTTGTAATTATGAACTATTTAAGCAACTGGCGATAAAAAAAGAAATATAACAAAATGTTAAAAGACAAGCCCGCTGATTCTTGCCGGATCTTCTCAGTCGAGGTCGCGTTCCGATCCGGTTGTGGATATAAGAAAAAAAAAAGAATAATTTGCAATTGTAAATGTCCCTGTAGGCATAAACAAAATAAACGCTTTAAATTTGAATTTGATACGTAGCGTACGATACGGCTGGGGTCGTCCCCAGCCGACTACGACTACGGCTGGGATGTCACAGGGTTCGTACCCTGTGACACCCAGACTAGCGCAAATTAAACATACCATTTTCGTAATTTTCCCGGACGACAATCAATCCGCAGTTACCGTAGCATAAAGGCATTGCTCGCACGCTGCCGACTTGAAATTGAGTGGTACAGAGGGGGGAGAAAAGAGGGGGTTTCCAGCTCTCACAGGCATCGTACGAAACGCAGCAATAATAGTTATTAAGCTGGTATTCTGTGATATATGTGCTCAAGTCAACTAACCACAGGTTGGGTCTCCCACCCTTTTTCCCCACATCCAAACCTTAGTAGATCCTGTTCATGACGAGAGTACGTTCAGTCTGTCGCAAGTAATAAAGCCGGGTACGCCGTCCAAAAACAGACTTAACTATTCAAACATTTTCCATCTAGGAATAAAAAAAACTGTATTTTTGAAACATTCCTAAAAAGGCATTTCTAAAGTTTTCTCTCTGGTACCGACATCAAAGGTTTGGCCTTTATTAAATACTAGCGACCCACCCCGGCTTCGCACGGCTCTAAAATTATCAGTGTTTCTCTACTATGCATGTATTATACATGTAAACCTTCCTCCTGAATCACTCTATCTATTAAAAAAAACCGCATCAAAATCCGTTGCGTAGTTATAAAGATCTAAATATACATAGGGACAGACAGCGGGAAGCGACTTAGTTTTATACGAAACCCAAACTTAGCAACGCTTGTACTATGGGTACCGTCAAATGGACTGAGGGCGATCCCAGTGACACCCAGACCAGGGCAAATTACAAACAGGCCATTTCCGAAATTTAACCACCGCGCCACGCGGTCGTCCTATTACGTATTAGGTACGTGCATTTTTTTTATGGGACTAGTCCCGCCACATACTCCCCCCACTGTAACTCCTGTAAGCCAGGATCGACAATGGTGACCAATAATGACGTCGAGGTTTGACCCTCGACGAGTCCCGGGGAAAAGTAAATTGTCTTGGAACCCGCACGAATTTAATCGAAAGAAACAATAGGAGGAGTTGGGAGAAAATATTTCCACTTCCCTCCGGTGCAAAGCGGGAGACAAAATATATGTAGCTGGTATGGGCTAATTGCCATAGAAACAAGACTGTTACAGCTGATTGAAGACCAGTTGTAAGGCACCACGGATCGTAATATGACTAATTGGACCTGAGATTAGGTCCAAGCACACGAGCATAGTTTGAATCATCAATATTCTCAAAGATACTTTACTCCTAGCGCCGTAGATTTACTTCCATCTAGACCGTTAATGTTCCACCGCGTTTTTCTTTTCAATTTACGAGCACGCTGCCGTTCGGCAGCTTGCAAAGCTCTTTAATTGATGAAGGGTGTTAGTTAGCGGGTAGTTTTTCGTTGGTAACTAACAATTGGTAGACAAACATGTTTTTATACCGCTTCTCCGCTTTCTTTGTCACTAGCTATTCCCGCGGCGTCGCTAGCGCATATATTCGATCCCAAAAAATAGTAATAAACTTTAGATTGAGATGAGATGATTGAGAACTTTAGATGAGTGTCATACAGACATATTGGTATAACACATGCATCCTTATACGCAAAATACTATACAAAGATATTCACACAAAAATAATATTTACTAAAAAAAGTCAGGTCCAAAAACGCTCACTAAGAAATGCATATAAACATAACTTACTACTGAAAAAACACAGAACCAATTATGGCAAAAAAGATATCATGTATGAAGGCGCACAAATGTATAATAAATTACCACAAAATATAAAAGAAAGCAAAACATTAGTCTTGTTTAAAAAACTACTAAAAACGCACATTTTTAAAGGCTTTATAAATATAAATTAAACAAGAGTTATAAAATTAATAAAAATAAGGAGTCATGTAGTGTAAACTCCACATTAGAATGCTTTAGCCGCGGCGGGCCAACAAATGTTTAACTAACTACCCTATTTTCTTGTGACTATTTGTATTATTGCATTGTTGAGTGTTTTGTGCTATAATTTTTTGTTTTGGTTTCTGTCTCTGTTACTGCTAAATTGGACACCTATAGATTATTACTGTGTTATTTTATGTAACTAACTTATTACTACTATTTCTCGTAAGTGATTTACTGTAATCTTAGAGAAATAAAGAAATTCTTCCCGTAAAGAAATTCTTCCCCGTAGATTTGGTTTCGCAACTCCGTCCCCAAAGGTTGTAGCGTGACGATATGTATCCTATGTTTTGAGGCTTACCACAATCTGTGTAATAGTGGAACCCCCTTGAATCGATTCAGCGGCTTTCCCGTGATGCACGAACATACAGACAGACAAATAGAATTTTAAAAACACGTGTTTTGAACTGAAATAGCCTCTCACACATTTTTTTTCAAAAATAGCTTTAATGTACAAACAAAGCCAACTATTGTTTTAAAATAGTATAATATTTATAGATTCTCAGCATTTATGTCTATGGCCCGTATTAATAAATCGATCTCAAGTCTGAGACTGATCTTGGAAATGTCATTCTTAAGTCATATCAGTACAAAATGTCGTGTCAAAAACGTACTTAAAATCGCTCATAGTCTTGAGATAGATTTATTAATACGGGTCTTAGTCTATTGTATTCCAGATTGTAAATATTTAAATTTGTCTAAAGCAGACAGTAAGACATACCAATGTATATGTATATATAGATAACAGTAGTCAATTACCTAATCCTTTAACACGCGTTTTCCAAATTCACACCTCCTTTGCAAAGAACGGGGAATTATCCCGAATTGGTGAATCGAAAATGGAAAATAAAATAAAACAGGTGCTGTGAGGGCTTACCCGGGATTATCCGGAATCCCCCGTGTGCTACATTGACAAGGGATATACCTATGACGTATTATACAGGATGTTCCATAAGTCCAAAATATAGCTCAGAGTTCTGTATGAACATCGCGTATAGAATTAAATAATAGGTACCTATAAACATTTTTTTGAAATTGGAACACTAACAATTTTTTTTTTAATTTTACTTGTGCAGTGTGTTTAATTTTACCTGAAGCAGTGATAGCCGATTGGTTAAAGCACGCGTTTTGCGGGCACCAGGTCTTGGGTTCAAACCCTGGCTCGAACCTTTGGATTTTTCGAAATCTATGTGCGAATCATCATTTCTATATGATTATCACTTGCTTACGGTGAAGGAAAACATCGTGAGGAAACCTGTATGTCTTAGAAGATCTAATAAATTTTCGAGAGACATGTGAAATCCGCCAACCCGCACTGGGCCAGCGTGGTGGATTATGGCCTGAATCCCTCTCATGTTGGGGGGAGGCCCGTGCCCAGGAGTGGGACGTCAAAAGGGCTAATTTATTATTATATACTAGCTGTGCCCCGCGACTCCGTCCGCGTGGAATGTGGACCACCCTTAACATTTTTCCTGAATTTTCTTAGCTATAAACGTCACGGAGCCCGAGACCTTTCCAACGAATGCAAAACCGTGGAAATCGGTTCGTGCGTTCTGAAGTTATAGCGTCAGGAAGGAAAACCCGACTTATTTTTATATAGTAGATTTATTTTACTTAGGTCCTGCGGCGCGTTTAAAATACGTAGTGTGCACAGGCCCTTAATCTCGACATTCTATCTCAAATCAGATACCTACTCTGTAAATTACTTAGCAAATTACAAATTACTAAGTTTTTCTTGCATATTTGTGGCTATTACATTGATTTCTGGATCGTTGGACGTGTTCTAAGACCGCAACATGAAAGTTTTAAAAGTTATATATAGAAAATTGTGTCTCACAATCAAAGGTCTGTAACCTTGAATAGTCCCAGCCTGTAACTCACAATATAATATATAATAGTTTAGTATATGTAAGTACGTAGCAAAATTTTTACATCTTAATTTAGCAACACCCTGTACAAATGATTTGGACAAGACGTCCGCTGGACTGGAAATAATATTTTGTAGGTTACGTATGTACTTAGACAAATTGGCCTGGTTTTGCCATCCATAGCGGTCATTCACACGGAGAAGCCGACACTGGTATCTATACACTTTTCTATACAAATAAATAAAATTGGTGTGTCGGTTTGTAATATCCAAACAACACCTTTTCACTATGTGCATATGAAAGTACATACGACACCTATAGCAAAAACGCGATTAAAAAAATTTTTGTCTGTCAGTCTGTCTGTCTGTCTGTCTGTCTGTCTGTCTGTCTGTGTGTTTGTTCCGGGTAATCTCCGAAACGGGTGGACCGATTTTGACGAGACTTTCACTGGTAGATAGTTGATGTTATAAACAGTAACTTAGGCTACTTTTATTTTAGAAAAACAAAATTTAAAAAAATGGGTCCTGTCGCACGGGCTCAGAACGCGGGAGCGGGCTTTTTTGGTATGTTAAATTCCACGCGGACGAAGTCGCGGGCTCAGCTAGTAACAAATAATAGTCGTTTTTGACATCTGGTTATAAATGAAATTATGTATATTAATTATCGGGTAACTATGCGAATGACTGTGTAGACGTTTCTACCAAAGTAACAAACGGAGCTACTAGTAATTCCTAACCTCACATTGTTAGTATTTTATAGAAAATGCATTGCTATCGGTTCATACATTTTGAAGCTACGAGGCCACAGACGGACAAACAGAGTAAACTAACACAATCTCTGTGCTTCGCAAAGAGTTCAAAATACACTAACGTTTGAGCCACAACATCCTTACAAAAAACATAAATACTTAATAATAGATCATAATAAAGTTACCTAATTTTACAGGTTGAAAATCCAGAAAAATGTATATTTATAATATACTAGCTGAGCCCGCGACTTCGTCCGCGTGGAATTTAACATAACAAAAAAGCCCGCTCCCGCGTTCTGAGCCGGCGCGACAAGATTTTTAAATGTTGTTTTTCTAAAATAAAATAAAATAGCCTAAGTTACTCTTTAAAACATCAGCTATCCGCCAGTGAAAGTCCCGTCAAAATCGGTCCAGCCGTTTCGGAGATTACCCGGAACAAACACACAGACAGACATACAGACAGACAGACAGACATACAGACAGACAGACAGACAGAGATACAGACAGACAGACAAAAAAAAATTAAATCGCGTTTTTGCTGTAATGTACTTTCATATGCATTTAGTGGAAAGGTGTTATTTTGATATTACAAACAGACACTCCAATTTTATTTATTTGTATAGATGTGTCTCTATTACACTCGCAAGGATCTTATAGAAGCGATAGGACACGCCTATTTCCATCCCTCTCGCTCCTAAAGCTGTCATTAGACAGTAAGCTCTCAATATGGGGCTTAAGCGCCCCACCCCTAATTGGGGGTGCATTAAACGCTTACGTTCATATAAAATGATTTATGTCGTGTCCGGTACGAAGGGTCCAAATTAATGTGACTTAGAGTTCGTGGGCAGTATAATATAAAAAACATGCCATTGAAAATCGGCGTAAAGTAAGCTATTGCAAGCATATAGGCCACGGTAACAGCTTAACATCAGGCAGGTCGTACGCTTATTTGCCGACTTTACGACATAACCAAAATAACACAAACATTTTGGTGCTAATCAAAATTAGTCTTCTCATGTCAAAGTTAAAAGGCGTCAATAGCGTAGTGGTTAGAGGGGCCGCCCTCGTAGGTGAGAGGTTCCGGGTTCGATCCCCATCTTGGCCATTAAACTATTGACGTGGGCCCACTCCTAACACAAGCATTAGCTTAGCTGGAGGGGCTAACGGGAGGACTAGTAATGTGATAAACTCATATTACTAGTATTTTTATATAAAAAAGTTCATGTATTATTTTATTATTTCCAACTGACGTAACTACTAGTGACCAACCATGTGGTAATTTCGCGGACTGTCCTGCTGACCGATAATAAATGAATTATTTACAATGTCAAAGGGAAATTAATTAAATTAGCATTAATAAATGTTCAGGCTGAAGGAAACAGTCTCCGCTACTTTGATATATTCACGGGTGAATGGTTCCGTGATCGGCAAAGGTGACATCTTTCTAACGAAATCGATCTAAGGTTTTACCTAGGCAATCAGAAAAGAGGAACTAACAAAATTCCGTTTATAACACTCTTTCTTACGTAGAAATGAGATCAAATAAAATGTCGTGCAAAAACTGTACATATTCCTCTGTATTCAAGTATTTATATCTAACTAAATGCCCGAGCTATTTACTGGTCAACACTCTAGTATACTATAGTATACTCTAGTATTTTAAATACTCAATCGGCGTTTCATTCAATCCAGGATCCAGGTTGGGCTTCCGGCTCTCTCATTCATCGTAGAACGCAGCTACAACAGCTATTTCACTATCTTCTGTGAGAGGATGGTACTAACCCGGTTATCTGTATAAGAACTGTATCCAATTGGCTACAGCTTGGCTCTACAACCTACAAATTCAATACTTGAGTACACAATACCCCACGCGGACAACTAAATCACTACGTAGTATAAAACAAATCGCTTCCCGCTGTCTGTCTGTCCCTATGTATGCTTAGATCTTTAAAACTACGCAACGGGTGTTTTGATGCGGTTTTTTTTAATACATAGAGTGATTCAACAGGAAGATTTATATGTATAATACATGCATAATATAGTAGAGAAACACTGATAAAAAATACCCGTGCGAAGCGGGGGTGGGTCGCTAGTCATAGTATATATCATACTAATATTATAAAGAGGAAAACTTTGTTTGTTTGATTGTAATGAATAGGCTCCGAAACTACTGAACCGATTTGAAAAATTATTTCACTGTTGGGAAGCTACACTATCCCCGGGTGACATAGGCTATATTATATTTAAAAAAAAATTGGGATCCTTACTAAAACTTCAATAATGTAACCGTAATGTACCCGTGCGAAGCCGGGGCGGGCCGCTAGTTATTTATATATTTGTCTACAGTCCCCGTTAATACGGCTTCATGGTCACATCCTAATAAGAATTCCTCCGATTCTTCGAAACTTTTGCGGCTTGCGGTAAGCCCGTATTGTCGTTTCGACGTCCCTGTCATCGGCTGTTGAGAGTTGAGCGGCTGATGAATTATTCAAGCCGCGAGGCACGTTTTTCTGTGTGACCTCCGGTCTCTACACACCAGAGTCGAGGCAGTGGGAGGTGACATTAATGAGGAAAAAGTGTTGTATAAGCTTCGCTCTTTGTTCTTGTCTGGCAGACTTCGTGGTGAGCATGGGCTTTCTGAAACCCAGTGGACAGACCGAAAGTATGCCCACAAAAAAAACTAAAATAAACCGACTTAAAAACAAACCTGGGTGCACTAAAAAGCTCGAAAAAACTAGGGACCCTACAATTTATTTAATTTAGAGTCTGTGCCAATTCAAGTAAGTAGGGGTTAAACCGACCTCCAAAAAAAACCTGGGTGCACTTAAAAGCTAGAAAAACCTAGGGACCCTATAATTTCTTTCATTTGGAGTCGGTGCCAATTCAAGTAAGTCGGGGTAGGTAGCTATGAAGTTCTTCTAACGCAGTGTTAAGATAGTGCTGTCTCTTGACGGATGTAAATAACTAATATCGCCAGACGAATACACAGATTGTATGTAAAATGATCATTGTAGCCCAGTGTGGATCTCTCTACCTTCCAATGGGAAGGTCGGGCGTTCGAATCCAGGGCGTTTTCATAAATCCATGTGCGTCATTCACAAAACAGAAGCCCTCGTGTCAATAACCACCTGAAAATGTGTATTTATAACTGAGCGTTTCCGATCTATCTTCGAAAGGCACGTTAAGCTGTCACCCCCGGCTATCATGGTCCCTAAGCCATGGCCTTCGAAGGGCCTGAAAACTCCGATATCAGATTTTCCTTCAAGCTCATAGGAGAAAACTCAGGAACGCTTGTAATATGGATAGACCGGAAGTGATCCCAGAACCACTCTTGTGAACCAGTCCATTAACACAAGAATATATTATATTATTCAAATATTTCTTATATCGTTTATATTATTCATATATTCTGAAATTAAGTACCTACTACGCCTGGTGACGACCGCTTGGTGCAGTGATTCGAGCGTAGGCCGCTCGGCTCACTGAACATGGTGGTTGCGGGTTCGATTCCCACCGGGGCAAGTTTCGGAAATGGGCTTTTCGTAATTTACCCAGGTCTGGGTGTCACTGGGTTCGCCCCCAGTCCATTGTACGGTATCCATAGTACAAGTGTTGCTTAGTTTGGGACCATACAGTTGGTGTGTCAGTCTGGCGATATTTATTTTATTACTCGTACTTATAATCAAAACAACTTTTTTAGATTCAATTTCCTTATTTGTCCCAAATTACTCTAAAAGATAACAATATCAAGAAAACAAATCATATTTCATGTTTTTTTTGCCAAAAAAACAATCTCTATCTCAGCCATGATAAATAGAACGCGCGCGATAATCTGTTAATAATTAATATTAATTGCTATTGTTTCCTTAAATCTCGATAATTGGGGAAAAATAAGACAATATTATATCGTGTGAAACCTATTTTACGGTGTTCTTGGGGTCCACCACCATCTTTATGTATGCAATACTTGTAGTACGTGCGTGTGTCACTGAACTCCTCCTATAGGTACGGCTGGACCGATTTTGATGATGTTTTTGCGCGCTTGAATGGGTCCATTGATGCATTAGTTTTTGGATAAAGACAAGAAATTGAACAATTTTTTTGCTATCCTTTTTCAGGGTCGTAATACTCGTAATGTATGACAGGGACAGCAATGTTTTCTTTTTTTCTGTGAATGTTGTCAACTTCCACGGCCAAAGACAGAGATAAGCCAACATGTGGGAAATGTTTTGTCTCATTTTAAACTTATATTTGTTAGCCCAAATTAGGAAGAATATGAATCGAGGAATTAGGATAGCAATCGCAATCGATTCCTATTAGGTTCATGGTGTTAATTCCTTTAGACGTCTTTTACAACACTCACAGTATGAGCGTTCTGCTAAACTTAAACAAAAGATAAAAGTACATTTAAGAATGGCGCGCTTGATATTGTAATCTTAACTTCCATTAACATTGCAAACTCTGAAGTGATCACTTCAACACCAACTTTGACACATTAAAAATCTATTAATACAACTCCGCGCATACTCAAGCGTGCCTGAAAACTGAAAGTCGTCTTGGGAAATTACAAAAGACTTTCAGCGAGAACCCCTGAAACTTTCATGATGCATAAGAGATTGGTAAGAATACACTAAATTTATGTACTAAACCTTGTATACTTTCTCACTTTTATGTTTACAATTTTATATGCAGTTTATAGTCAAGTGATAGCCGAGTGGTTAAGCACGCGTCTTGCGGGCACCAGGTCTTGGGTTCAAACCCTGGCTCGCACTTCTGGGTTTTTTCGAAATCTATGTTGGAATCATAATTTTTATTATGATTATCACTTGCTTACGGTAAAGGAAAATATCGCGAAGAAACCTGCATGTCTTAGAAAATGTTGGGACAGCGTGGTGGATTACGGCCTGAATCCCCCTCGTAGTGAGGGGAGGCACGTGCCCAGGAGTGGGACATCAAAAGGGCTAAATTATTATTATTATATACAGTTTATGTCTTCAACCGCAGAGTCTGTCTGTCTGTGGGTTTCTTGAACACCATTTAACGGTATTAAAGCCAAGCTATTGCGTATTAACTGCAGCTAATATAAGAGCTGGTTCGCCCGAGTAACTACCCCCTCTCACGAAAGACCGACGTAAAGCAGCTATTATAGCTGCTGCGTTTCGTACGATGAGCGAGAGAGTCGGAAGACCAAACATCTGCTCCTTTATCTTTCTGCTGTTAAATGCCCAATGCCACTCCAAAGATAAGGCAGCTCCCACCATTAAGTCTTGATGGCCACTTGGCGCAGTGGTTCGAGCGTAGGCCGCTCGGCTCATTGCACATGGTGGTTGCGGGTTCGATTCCCGCCGTGGCAAATTTAGGAAAAGGCCTTTTCGTAATTTGTTCTGGTCTGGGTGTCACTGGGATCGCCCCCGGTCCATTGTACGGTACCCATAGTACAAGCGCTGCTTAGTTTGGGACCATACAGTTGGTGTGTCAGTCTGGCGATATTTATTTATTATCCCCGAAGGGGAGGTTAGAGGTGCATTGCAGTAAACCCATATTTCACCAGTGTGGAAAGAAATATACTAGGTACAGCTTTCGCAGATAAACACACGAAACACAGCTAGTACGCTATAAACTTCTCAAGTTATGGCTTGCACGTTGATTGCTTTAAAAAAACATGGGGATGTGAATATTAAGATCTTTATACAGGACTAGCTGAGCCCGCGACTTCGTCCGCGTGGAATTTTGATCTTTTCATAGGGGATGTCTACGTCATAGTAGCTTTATGCATGCAAAGTTTCAGCCCGCTCGGTTTAAAATCGACAAAGTTTCAGACAAACTTTCATCCCCTAATTTATCCCCTTGGGGGTAGAATTAATCAAAATCCTTTCTTAGCGGATGCCTACGTCATAACATCTACCTGCATGCCAAATTTCAGCCCGATCCGTCCTGTGGTTTGGGCTGTGCGTTGATAGATCAGTCAGTCAGTCACCTTTGAGTTATATATATATAGATTTAAGAGGCATCGTAACAAAAACTGATATCATGGATTGAACTCATAATTCTGGACCCCTCAGAGTTGGAATTTTCCGTCGATTCGTCATGAATCTTGCAAAAATTTTTCAGCATTTTAAAATTGAATCGAGCATAAAATCATCAGAAAATCTATCTCAAGTGATTTATACATAAACTAGCTGTGCCCCGCGACTTCATCCGCGTAGTATTTCAACTTAGCAAACATTTCGGGATAATCGGGTTAAAAAGTATCCTATAGGTTAATCCCGGTTATAATCTATCTGTGTTCCAAATTTCATCCAAATCCGTTCAGTAGTGTTTGCGTGAAGGAGTAACAAACATACATACATACATCCACACTCACAAATTTTCGCATTTATAATATTAGTAGGATAAATCAATAATTACTATTTGAGACAAAACTGCAAAGTAACTTAAAACTCAATACTTACGCACGAGCATGCATTTCATGCTAAAATAAATTTAAAAATGCTGAAATGCTAAATTTTTTTAGCATAACTTATGAAAATATTGACGAAAAATTCCAATTCGGGAGAGTCAAAAATCATGAGTTGAATCCATGGTCTCAGTTTTTGTTACAATGCTCCTTACGCCCTGTATAAGACTTACACCCACATCTTAGGACTGGACATAACTTATTCTAACTAAAGCAATCTTTAGTATTTTAAAATTCCGGTTTACGTGTGTTAGTAATTCTTCTTCTCTTAAACAACTCGACCGATTTTGATGATTTTTAGTGTGCCATAGTCCCTACGAGGATCCCGAATTTTTGTGTTTTATCAATAAAACTGTATATTATTTTCTTTTAAGAACAAGTGATATATCGCCTATGGATACGGGAGTTAGTTAAATTTAAGATTAAGATAATTGTAAATTGAGGAAACATAAAAGGATTTTATTTAACTAAGTAGGCATACAAGCTTACAACCTGCCTGTTCTTTATATCCGAAATTAAAAAAAAACCTTTCATGTTTAACCCTATCAATGCCGGTGGGGGTACATCGTAACCACGATCTATATTATGTAAGTTACAGCATTGGTAACCCTGCCCGCGCCGGAACGGGCCGCCGGGGTGCACTAACTGTTACAAGCACTGAACGGGTTATAATGTAGGTATGCCTGTTTTTAGTGTGAGGGGTATGGCGTTGAACTGAATACCTAAAGGTTTTGCAGAAGAATGACACCAATTCACACATACTCCTGGAGACCAAAACCAACCCTTATGCAAGTAACGTAGGGTCGGTTTCAGTGTGCAAAAGTATGGGTGGGCTGGTGCCATTATGTAATAATACTTACATACAATTAAAATTTTCAACACATGTATGTACATACAGGGTGAAATAAATAAATGCCAGACTGACACACCAACCGTATGGTCCCAAACTAAGCAACGCTTGTACTATGGGTACCGTACAATGGACTGGGGGCGATCCCAGTGACACCCAGACCTGGGCAAATTTCGACAAGGCCATTTCCGAAACTTGCCCCGGCGGGAATCGAACCCGCAACCACCATGTGCAGTGAGCCGAGCGGCCTACGCTCGAACCACTGCGCTAAGCGATCGTCGGTATGTATAAGGTGTTATTTTATTAGTTACGAACAAATAGATTGTAATAGTTATCCATGTTGTACGGTGTTATGGGCTGTTTATTTACATAAAAAACACGTAAAAATTAAATAATAAATTTTTACGACCGCTTGGCGCAGTGGTTCGAGCGTAGGCCGCTCGGCTCACTGCATCGGGTGGTTGCGGGTTCGATTCCCGTCAGGGTAAATTTCGGAAATGGCCTTTTCGTAATTTTCCCTGGTCTGGTTGTCACTGGGATCGCCCCCAGTCCATTGTACGGTACCCATAGTACAAGCGTTGCTTAGTTTGGGACCATACAGTTGGTGTGTTCGTGTGGCGATATTAAAAAAAATATATCCACGGTATGTTTCACGCTGGGAGAGCCAAGCTGTAGCCGATTGACTACAGCTCATACACGGGCTGGCTCCACCGGGGTAGTACCAAGCTCTCACAGAAGATCAGCGTAAAGTTCTTCAAAAAGTAGTAGTAAAATAACTGCGTTTCGTACAGTGAATGAGCGGGCCGGAAGCTAAACCCCTTTCTCTGTCTGAATCCCTGCACGCATCAGGCTACACCTTAACATCAGGAGGGTCGTCCGCTAGTTTGCCGACTTTGTTACGTAAAAACTAGCTGACCCGACAGACGATGTCCTGTCTTTTAGAGGCATGAAAAATATATAGTAGCCTATTCTCAGACCTACTGAATATGCATATAAAATTTCATAAAAATCGGTCAAGCCATTTCGGAGGAGTATGGTAACTAACATTGTGACAAGAGAATTTTATATATAAAATATATTATGAATTTTATGAGAAACGAGCACTATAATAGAAAAAAATATAATATCCATAAATTTAGTTACAGTACTATAATATTCATGATTTATATGACGTATTTTATATTTCAGTTCAAATAATGTTTTGTAGAGGCGTACATCTAAATATATATAACTCAAAGGTGACTGACTGACTGACATAGTGATCTATCAACGCACAGCCCAAAGGGCCCCATCGGGCTGAAATTTGGCATGCGGGTAGATTTTATAAATCATGCAGGTTCCCGGCGTTATCCTTCACCGTACATAAGTGAACATCATATTTATTAAAATTATATAGTAGGTATATTAGTAATTACTAACTATATTAATGAGGAACACTTTAAATTTTAAAACACGATTTCAACGCAAGAAATTGCCCCACTAAAATCCCCGCACACAACCCATAGTTACGACTGAGCGAAGCATAACAGAGTAATTTAAGCGTACAGCGAACCGTGCAAGTCCCAGCGGACTAGTACAGTAACTCGTTCCACTCGCGAGGCCAGTAGATTAGCGGTAATGTATGGCTGGAATGGATCCGAGCGTTGTACTGCAACTTGAATTAGATTTGGTAGTCAGCTTTTTACCCGACTGCGCGACGCAAAGGAGGGTGGTGTGTTTTACAGCCTATGTATGTATGTTTGTTCCTTTGTGGCGCTCTAGAGACCAAACGTCGTAAAATAATTGACACATCTGAAAGTATTTATCTCTCGCTCATATGTTACGACCACGAGTAGGATGGCAGTACAATTAGTTCAAACAAGTTAATTAGCCCCAATATCTCAATGATTAGTAAAAGCGCATGTACTACATCTATTTGTCTGATATTTCTTTGTAGTCATTCGAGCTACTACTAAACTACCATAGTACATTTCGAGCTGCTACGAACCTACTATAATATTATAAATAATCTTCACGGAAACCTTTATGGCAATAAGTAGGTATAGATCAATCGTCCACCAACTCGCGCCACTAACTAAACCAATTCCAACGCAGCATAAGGCGTGGTCCAAAGAAAGCAATTTGGTGCACAGCGAAGATAACCGCAGCCTTAATTGTCAGAACAATTGTCTCACTTTTGTTGGCCGATGCGGTCTGCGGCTCAATTTGGTGGCGTGTATGCATAATGATCGTAATACACTTTCATGCTGTGAGGAGAACGTGGTTGTTAAACATAGGGAACAAGCACTTGGATTCATATCCGACCGGACTATTGTGTGGCGCTTATAGTATCCGATATTGGTCCGGCTGGATGGTGGACACTTTTAAAGGAAGACTTTTAATTGATATTCGTATAGCTCTTGTTAAATCTCAAATGTATTTTTTCCCACTAATATTTATAAGTGTGAAAGTTTGTAAGTTTAGTAGTTTGACACTCAATCACGCAAAAACGGCTGCTGGGATTTGGATAAAATTTGACACACATATAGTTTATAACCTAGATTGAATCATACGATACTTTACTTAAGGCCACTGTACTGTGTACTGTACTTATTAATTATAAAATTAAGTCCATGCCTAGTTTGAGTTTGAGAACGATAAACCGAAACAGAAATGTAAAATAAGGCGCGCTAACGATTTAGATATCTTGAACCGTGAATATTCGGTCGTATATCCAATAAAACCAATTTCAAATCATTTCCGTATTATACCAATAGTACGAATTAATCACCGCGAAAGTTGCCACAAAATTGCATTCAAGATTAAGGTCCGATATTTGACTTTTACGAATCTAGATCCGTTTTCAAAAGCCAACTCTAGCATGAAGGATCTTATTATATTTCTGCAGATCAGACTGGTAGAAATAATGCCCAGTCCTTATATTCTCACGCGAGGCAATAAACACACATATGGGAAATATTACAATGTACTTACTCGTCATTACGGCTTCTACTTAGTCGATCACTTAACTTGTGTCGCTTAAATACTTGTCCACAAAAGCATCATACGTACGAATTACGTTACCGTTCTAATAACAAAGTTTTCTAATCATTTCTTTTTCGGCTTACAGTGTACACAAATCGTGATAATATTACCGCAATGCACTTGTGGTTCAACTCACTTCAGTATTAATAGCATCTGACTTTCCACATGTGTAATTACCCTTATGTTATTTACCGCAAAGACGCTATGTAATTTGCGGTTGAAATCGTGCTTGTTTCAAAAAGTTTCATGCTTTGTTTATATATACAGAGTGTATGGGCATCGTAACGAAAACTGATATCAGAGTTGTAATTTTCCGTCGATAAAATCAAAATGCTTAAATTGATTTTAGCATGAAATTTGCGCTCTAGGGTTTTGACTTATATTTATTTATTTATTTAGTTTTGAGGTATATAATAATATTTATAAACAGGTGAATAAGTAATTAACTGTTTATAAGAATCTAACAATATTTTACGTGGGAATTTAAGTTTAAGCCTCAAAATTATTTGCAAACTAACAAATTTTATTAAACTACAACGAAAAGGTTACTTCAGTCATCATAATATACTACGTATGTACCTACATATTATAAGCGACGCCGCGTGTTTGAGGGTGTATTAATAAGCCGACAAGGATTGTTCGAGCGAGACAAATAGAGCTATTTATCTTATTCGCTATTAAAAATGTGTCCAAGTTGCAAATTTTAAGCGATTTTTATTTAATTTTATGTAAGAGTTCCTGTGTCATAGGTACTTATTTGTTTTATTTATGTCGTTAACTCAGTCATTTCAGAGAGCCAATGTAGAGTGTCATAAGTGATGGTCCTGTGTCAAAGTTATTTGATCCCTGCGTAATTTTTGCCGAATGTTATAATTAAAAATAGTCTCATAGCGGCCTCCATTTTGGTTCTCCAAAGTGGACGGTCACATTTTTGTATTGCTTTGTTATTAAATGTGTTTGTTATTGCTGTTTGTTACTTGACACTGGCGAAATACCTATTAAACAGGTTGGGCCATATTTTTAAAGAAAGAAGAAGTCTCAGAGCTATCTTAAGTGCGCTTGATATGCGATTTCCAAGACTGCTCTCAGACTTGAAATTGATTTATTAATACGCGCCTTAGTTTGAATTACTTTACTTATATTCTCGCTGTCAGCTTATACCATAAATAGCGGCCGGCAACATTACACGGACTATTAAAAAAAACATACACCCATAGCTTTACATCAGATGAAACAGAATTAATTCTTATTACGGGTTTTATTCGCGAAAATAAAACAAACGCGATGCTTAATGTTAAGTAATTTTTTTCCCAAAAAAAAAAAACAACAAGTGCCGCGACATTAAAGGGTTATGTTTATATCGTTAATGAACATTTGTTTGTTCGTTTGTTTAAACTACGCAATGGGATTATCATGTTGAATATTATATTGTTTGAGCTAAATTTTAGTATTTCTTTTTGGGATTGGGCAAAATGAAAAGTAAAAAAACTAAATAAACATAGACAATTTACCATAGCTTGACATACATAACAGCTTAATTAATAAATAAAATCAATGCTTCTGACTAAAATTAAGCATTCCTACAACTGCAATTCCACTTTTTAACACTTAACTTCCGAAACTAACCAAATGAAAGCCTAAAAACTTTTTCAGGAAATATTCAAAAATTAAAAAAAAAACACGCAATCGACAACCCAACATTGAATTGACAAATGTGGGTCAGCGGGACCAAGCTCGGGAGAGACGTCAAACGCAGCCGGCCGCGAGCGGGGTAAAAAAATAATCGTACCTACCACTATACAGGTTGAATCAGAAAGGGTATACTTTTTTCAAAACTTAACTTTGTAATTCTAAAACTATCAGCATTGGAGGAAACTTGAAAAATAAAAGGTGTTACAGGGATACAGCTGTTGACAGATTTCATAAGTCTACAAAACCTTCAGTACTTCAACTAACCCACAGATCCGATAGTTTTAGATTTACAAAGTTAAGTTGCAAAAAGATAGTATACCATTTCTGTTTCACCTAGTATACATGTCTTATTTTAAAAGTGCAGTATATTTGCCATTGCGACTTAGTACCTACTTCAATGCTAAAGCTGATGTACCCAGCACAAAATACTGATCTAATGGTTTTGTTTCTAACAGCTATTCTATGGCTAAATTACTTACTAGCTGCCAACCAGCGGTATCAATTGACATAAGAAATTCATACCATTCATACCATTAGATTATTGCTTTATTGTCGCAGATACCCATTTACTAAGACGAGATGCAAAATATCGAGCAATATTAAAATAGGACATTACATAGAGTTCTGTCTCCAAGAAATTTTTTTCTTTTGTCGTAACTTTGATATCAAGAGTTAGGGTTTTAAATTGGCATTTGTTCAAAGTAGTCGTATAATAAATATTATACTGTTGTAGCTATAGAAACGTAGGTATGTCGTGCCGTGTCATTATCTCAGTCAAATTTGGTTAGTGCAGCGCAGACTATCGGAAATAGCGTTTTATCAAGATTCCAGTTGCCGATTTCAGATTTTTGCCGTATTTAAAACTAGCTGCGCCCACCTACTTCGCCCGAGTAGTATTTGACTAAAAAAAAATTCGGGATTATCGGGATAATAAGTATCCTATGTGTTAATCCCGGTTATAAACTATCTATGTTCCAAATCCGTTCAGTAGTTTTTGCCTGAAAGAGTAACAAACATCCACACTCACAAACTTTCGTATTTATAATATTAGTAGGATGATGCAAAGTAAAATTAACCATATTGTATCTCATCTTACGTAACATTATTATTACAAATTGAACTGTTTTAGATGTAAATGTAAAAACTAACCCCTTCATAGCTGCAACAACAGTAATTGCAAATTCTCAAAATATTTCATGTTTTACTTTATTTCCTTTCATCGTTGCCTTACCGCCGCCTGCCATTTTCATGCTAAAGCGCCAAATTGAAAATTGACAGCCCGTTTATGAAATACACCGACCGCATTCGAAGGGTTAACCTCATACGCGAAATAAATCAATATCACCCACGGTTTAAATTTGCGAACAATAAATTTTGAGAGTTCATTGAATAACTTTTGTTGGAGTCTTGTTTTGGGTGATACATGAGTTTTATATGGGTGTTGACATGTTTGACTTTTATGAAGAGTATCTCAAGTATGAGAGCAATCTTGAGTACGCTTTTGACGTGTGATTTTTTTACTGATATCGCAAAAGAATTACATTTCCAAGATCGCTCTCAGGACTGAGATTGATTTATTAATACGGGCCTTAGTGACTCGAGATTCCGCAGTTTTTTTTAAATTACTTATTCAAATAAAAACTTATTTTTCATTGAACATAAGTGCTTACTTCTTTTATGTTTCTAACCTACGCCAACTGAACTATACAACAAAAGGCGTCTGTCAAAAACAAACCTAGAAACGTATGTAATACGGTTGGTTAAGACTTAATGTGTACTTACACCAAAAGTATATTACCAAATTTATATTATAAAAATAATATAATAATTTAGCTATTTTGACGTCCCACTCCTGGGCACGGGCCTCCCTTCAACACAAGGGGGATTCAGGCCATAATCCACCACGCTGAACCAGTGCGGGTTGGCGGATTTCACATGTCTTTCGAAAATTGGTTAGATCTTCTAAGACATGCAGGTTGCCTCATTATGTTTGCCTTCACCGTAAGCAAGTTATAATCATATAGAAATTATGATTCGCACATAGATTTCGAAAAATCCAGGGGTGCGAGCCGGGATTTGAACCCAAGACCGCAAGACGCGTGCTTAACCACTCGGCTATCAATGCCTCATAACCAAACCAAATCATTGCCAAATTTATGCATTCCAAAATACTGCGGAGTCGAAAGCTCACACAAATCATTCTCACACGTTCATCTGTAAAAGTTAAACCGACATAACTCCGAAACTAGGAAGCGTGAAGATAAATCCGGTTCTTTTAAAAAAGAAAAAAAGTTAAAAACGACATTTCCACAGGGTTTTGTATGTGGGGTCATACTTCGGGAGCTGGCTCGTTGCCAGCTAGGCTGTTCGAGCTATTAGATAAGTATCGGGAAAATCTTCGAGAGGTTGTTAGCTCGGTAGTTCCGCTTGAGGAGTTTTGGTATGTTATCGCGGGCTTGGGTTCGATTTCCGTTCGCTTTTTGTTTTTATAACAAAGTCGGCAAACAAGTGTACGACCCGCCTATTGTTAAGCAGTTACCGTGGCCTATGGATGCTTGCAATACCAAAGGCATTGCTCGCACGTTGCCGACCTGTAGGGGAGTGTGGAAAGAGGGAAGGGATGGGTACGGTTTGGGTTTCCGGATGCCTCTCATGATACGAAACACTAGTATAATAGCTACTTAACCTCAATCTTCTGTGAATAGGTGGTACCTATGTTGTGCGACGAACCCATTTTCTCCCATTTTCACCAAAACTTTCCTAAAAAATTTCAGACAGCACAGTCAGAAATACCTTCAATCTTCTATACAAATAAATAAAATTGGAGTGTCTGTTTGTAATATCAAAATAACATCTTTTCACCAAATGCATATGAAAGTACATGCGACACCTATAGCAAAAACGCGATAGAAAAATTTTTGTCTGTCTGTCTGTCTGTCTGTGTGTTTGTTCCGGGTAATCTCCGAAACGGCTGGACCGATTTTGACGGGACTTTCACTGGCAGATAGGTGATGTTTTAAGCAGTAACTTAGGCAACTTTAATATTAGAAAAACAATTAGGGTTCCGCGTAAAAACATATGAAATCAAAGAGTATCTCCGAAACGGCTGGACCGATTTTGACAGGACTTTCACTGGTAGATAGCTGATGTTATAAGCAGTAACTTAGGCTACTTTTATTTTAGGAAAACAAAATTTAAAAAAATGGGTCCCGTCGCGCGTGCTCAGAACGCGGGAGCGGGCTTTTTTGCTAAGTTAACTTCCACGCAGACGAAGTCGCGGGCTCAGCTAGTTTTATTCTAAAAAAAGAACTAACTCAAGGAGTTATCTATGGCACGATAGTGTCACGGTACAGTTAGCGAAATAGGCCGCTCGCAGCTAACTGGGTTGTGAGCCTCACTGTACCTGAGTAGGGCGGCGGCGTATGATACCGCGCTTTGTGCCCGAGCCGCGGTTTTAGGGTTACGTGGGTGGATTTCAAATTTCAGGTAGTGACGTCAGGCGCCCAATTTGACGTCGATATGACGTGTTATTATGACGTGCAATTATTGGATATGATAAAGAAATAAATATCGCTAGACTGACACACCAACTGCCAACTGTATGGTCCCAAACTAAGCATTGCTTGTGCTATGGGTACCATGCAATGGACTGGGGGTGATCCCAGTGACACCCAGACCAGGGAAAATTTTGTTTTTTTATTGTATAATTTTATTAAGTTACGCCCTGAATCCCCCTCGTAGTGTGGGGAGGCCCGTGCCCAGGAGTCGTCAAAAAGAGGTAAAATATTATTTAATTATTTTTGGTATAAAGTGTACCTATGTCCTACGATTATTGCTAACTGAAATATTTTTCAGTATAACTTTAAAATTGACAAAAATAAAGAAGTTTACAGTTTCGAAAACAAACCTATATACCCAGGATAGTATGACGTCATAAATTGGTAGTTTTAGCAAAACATTAACAGCGAATATGTTCGTAAAAAATAATTAATTAGTTTATTAGTTAAGTTTACATAAAGATACAAAATGTATTATATCCAATATCAGTCATCACAACTATAACTATTTTATTAATAGTATACCTTCTCATAGAATATTAGTCTGCTAACATGATCTAAGATTACACATTTTCTCAATTAAAATCTAGATACAGAGCAAAGATTAACTCATTAATCCGAGACGCTCACGGCTCCATTGTAACAATGACAATACACATGTGTACTTGTGTATAATTGTACACAACACATGTGTATGTATAGCGACGCTCACAGTTAACCACTTCCTTTGGCAATTACGCGCTTCAAAACACACAAATTAACTTTGATGTGCGTATCTGTGCATGTTTTATGTATTATTTTAAAATATCTTTGTATGTATTATAATAACCGCTGCAGCGTTATCATGGCATCAACAAAATTATTATAGAAAAGTCGGCAAAACAAGCGTGCGACCCGCTTAATGTTAAGCAGTTACCGTAGTCTATAGATACTTGCAATACCAAAGAAAGATAGAGGAAGCAGAAATCAGGAGGGTTAAACTTCCAAGTCTCTCACTCATAATTACAAAACGAACATACAATAGCTACTTTACGCGGATCTTCTGTGAGAGGATGGTACTACCTCAATCAAGACAGCACAGTCATTTGGGTAAAGCTTGGCTGTACCAACGCAAAATACTATAAATAATAATAAAATAAATATCGCCAGATTGATACACCAACTGTATGGTCCCAAGCTAAGCAACGCATGTCCTATGGGTACCGTAAAATGGACTGGAGCCGATCCCAGTGACACCCAGACCTGGGCAAATTACGAAATGGCCATTTGCGAATCGAACCCGCAACCACCACGGGCAATGAGCCGAGCGACCTACGCTCAAACCACTGCCCCAAGCGGTCGTCTATATTATACCTAATATTAAACCAAAAAAGTCCTCATTTCACACGGCAAAGCCTATATTAGTTATAATTCAGGGTATTATCAATAGAACAACACAATTATATAATTATGAAGTCTCTCGATATTCGACAAGATAAATACAAAAGGGGATGATAAACTAAAAAGTATTTCCCTCGGGCATACCGATGTGACGTCAGACTTTATAAATGAAATTCGTACGTCGTGTGAACCCAGCCTTTAGGACCTAATTTCAGGTGGAATCGATAGTGTTGTTTTTAGGGCAATTGGATGGGGATATAGGCTTTTTATTCGACAACCTATTGCGCCTATTTTTTGTGCCTTTGGGAAAACTACTACAATTTCTGGCTACTTATAATCTGCACAGAAGAGAGCAGAATGATATTTTAATACCTAGTTTCCGTTAAAAGTATCTCTATATTATATTACTATTTACTTATTTAGTGACAATGGTGTGGCCTGCTCACATTCTGTTGCTGCTCTTGAGAATGTACATTGTACACTATCTTTCATTCATTGAAAAGAGTACCCATTGAGTTTCTTGCCGGATCTTCTCAGTGGAAGCAGTATTCCGAACCTGTGGTAGATTCTGACTATTCATAAATGCTTTGTTGGCTTATATGAACAAATACAATTTCGAGTTTTGAGTTTGAGTTTATTATATTTCTATAGGCAACAAAGTCGGCAAGCTTACGACCCACCTGATGTTAAGCAGTTACCGAAGCCTATAGATGCTTGCAATGCCAAAGGTAATGCTTGCGCGTTGCCGACTTAAAAGGAAGTGGGTCGAAGGGTACGAAACTTTAGGCTCCCGGCTCTCACACTTATCATCGTACGAAACGCAGCTATAATAGCTACTTAATAATATTAGAATGTTTTGGACTTGGCACCCATATAATTATTAGTTATGTTGTGCCTCTTGTGCCTAAGCCTCTTCTTCAGTGTTCGAACTTGGCCCCTTTTTGACATTTATGTTTTTGGTGGGATCCTAATAACTCAGTACGCATCGGGAATAGAACCCCAAACGAATGTATGGTCCGGAAAGAAAACTCATCTGTTTACAAGACTAGCTTATAAAGGAATTTGAAAAATGTTCAATTTTATTCTGAAACCATAATTTATAAATGCTACGCCATTTTTCACCTTAACACAAGAAATAAACTGTTAGTAAATAAAAATTTCGCGTGCATCTGTGAACATAACACTCGTGTGACCACACACCGGAGAGCGCTTTCTCGCTAATTCAGCAAAAAGCAATAACAATTTAGCAGCGGTGCTAGCGCTGTTTTTCGTCCTGACCCAATCAAAAGCGTATACTGGCACTTAAAAACGCTCTGAAATTGTAATTGTTTTAAAATCGCCATCGAACAATATTATGTTTATCTAATGAACTAGCTGTGCCCGCGACTTCGTCCGCGTGGAATTTAATTGACAAAGTTTCATACAGACTTTCATCCCCTATTTTATCCCCTTGGGGGTAGAATTAATCAAAATCCTTTCTTAGCGGATGCCTACGTCATAACATCTACCTGCATGCCAAATTTCAGCCCGATCCGTCCAGTGGTTTGGGCTGTGCGTTTATAGATCACTATGTCATTCAGTCAGTCAGTCAGTCAGTCAGTCACCTTTGAGTTATATATATTTAGATAAAGGCGGCTATGATATTTTCCTATGAGTTGGCCCGTATTAATAAATCGATCTCAAGTCTGAGAGTGATCTTTTGTACTGGAATGATATAAGAGTGACATTTCCAAGTTCCGATTTCACACTTGAGATCGATTTATTAATACGAGCCTTAGAGTGGAAGAACCAAGCTGTAGCCGATTGACTACAGCTTATATACTGTCTGGCTCGATCGGGGTAGTACCAGCCTCTCACAGAAGATCGGCGTATGAATGCCAGATCCAGAAGCTCAACGTTTCCTTCCTTCCCCTCACTCTGTCCCGCTCCCCTTCAGGTCGTCAACGCGCGAGCAATGCTTTTAAGCATTTGGAATGACATAACAATGACATTTCCGAGATCGCTCCCAGATTTGAGAAATACGGACCTTAAAAGTAGACATCGAGCGTTTATTAACGCGAGTGTACATTACAAACTTTATAGATAATGCATTGTGTAGTTATCGAAACCGGGGTAACGACAGAAAAATACGCGCAAAAACGTCACTAATGTCGCCGAATTTATGCGGCGGATTGTTTTTGCGACAGTACCTACAGAGTACAGTGATATTTTTGTATTGTATCGTTATTAAATGTGTTTATTATTGCTAAGTATTTGCTACTTGACACTGGTGAAATAACTATTTAACTGGGTGGGCTATATTTGAAAGGAAGAATAAGAAGAGGACAGAGTACAGAGTACTTAATAAATAAGTACTTGAGGTCGAATGGTAAGTACTTGGGGTCCGATGGTACATATAGCCATTTTTCCCTGTTAAAAACTGGCGATAGTCGGTTTTTACAGTACTTAGAGAGAATTTACTGACCTAAGATAAATCGCTGGCGACGCCCGATTGAGGTATCTGTAAGATCTTCAGTGTTTCAGAACGGAGATACAGTGAAGATGGAATTTAATATTTGCATCCGAAAAGGATTTCACGAATATGATCAACCACACACGTAATTAAATTTCTATTGTTACTAAATTAATAAATCTATGTGCGAATCATAATTTATATATGATTATCACTTGCTTACGGTGAAGGAAACCAACGTGATGAAAGCTGCATGTCTTAGAAAAAAAAAAAATGAATGGCTTGTGAAATCCGCCAACCCGCACTTGGCCAGGGTGGTGGATCACGGCCTGAATCCCCCTCGTAGTAAGGGGAGGACCGTGCCTAGGAATGGGACATCAAAAAGGTTAACTAAAAAATATTTCTTAATATTCCAAATATATTTGCGGTTATTTTTTAAAAAAACCTCACTGGTCTAATGGCGATGACGGGCATGTGCCGAACGTCGAGCAGCACAACTAATAATCGTTTTGTTTTGTAGGCCTGTATTAATAAATCCATCTCAACTCTGAGAGCGGTCTTGAGTACGCTTTTGACACGTAATTTTGTACGAGTATGACATAAGAATGGCGTTTCCAAGATCGATATATATAAATACAAGCCCAAAAAATCACTGCTTTCTCTATGAACATTTGCCGTTTTGCTTTCGGTTCGGTTTGAGCCCGTCTCTGCCGTAATATAAACGTCATTAACCCTTCTTACGCGGACGGTCATTTATTACCTTGGGTACAGAAAAAAAAACGCAAAAAATATAAATTTACATTTTCGCTAAGCTAGCAGTTTATTAACCCTGCGGAGGTAACAGGCCGTGGCCGAAATCTGAATTTCACGGGACGCCAACCGGCAAATAGGGGGTATTTTGTGCCTCCGGAATTAAAGACTAAAAATGTGTCGGATTAGTAATTACCTGAGAGGGTTGCAACGGGAATTTTAAAGGGGGGTTACCTGACGCTGTGTTGGAGCAGTTTGTCATTATAGTGTTAGGTGTATAAAAGCATGGTGATTGGATGTGTATATTTTTCATTTTTTTGGGTTCCGTACCTCAAAATGAATAACGGAACCCTTATAGGATCACATTGTTGTCAGTCTGTCTGTCTATCGAGACCCTTTTTCTTGGAAACGGATAGAGTTATCAAGTTGAAATTCATATCAAATATTCAATGCTATGGTCCCTTAGAGGTGTAAAAAATTGGTATTTTAAGTCAACAAATTAAAAAACAACCAAAAAAAACAAATAAACTCATTATTGCGATTCAAAAACCAACCGCAAATACAACTTTGTTTCTTGTATTTCACTACTTTGGTTATAGATACGATAAATCTTCGCTATTGAAGTTGGTACGGAAGGCTTCATTGTGCAAGGTCTGACATGCACTTGTCTGGTTTTTTTAAATTATTATTCAAGTCTTGTGACTGCCATTTAATGGCAACTTTAAGTGGGCGTGGGTTTCACCACGACACTGGCCGGGTGCGTAAACTATTAATAAATAAATAATCAACTTAGTTCAATACAAACACAAAGCGAGCACTTGAATATAAATCGATAGTCTGTAGATATTCGTTTGAAGAAAAACAAAGTTTTTTTTGCCTCTATTGTGAGGCCCACTTCTGTCCGAGCCTTTGTTGGCTGCAATCACACCGAAGCGAAAGGTTTATTTTTAGCTCTGTACTTATAAAAGAAAATATTAGACGATAATATGTTATTATTTTTGGATAATATATTAGATATTGGTATTTTTTTTGTAACTATAATTTATGAATTATAATTTCGATTTCTATTTGATATAAAAAATACACCTATTTAAATTAAACTGAAAGTATTTTTTTTTTTTGACACTCCAATTGTATTTATTTGTATAGATACATCATCGCTAAACCCGCATTGACATCATCGTGCGTCCTTGCATCCATTCAACATTTAAACTGTCGAAAGGTAAAAAGTAAGTAAAGTATTTTGTTTTAATATTTTGTATTTTTACAAAAAAGCCTACATATTCTATTTTCCGTCAATTTTTTTTGTGCAAACAATATTATTTTTAAACGAATTCAGATACACGTCTGTGTGACTCCAACCCTCCGTGCCCCTTGCCCTATTTTCCTCCAATGGCGAATAAACAGTTCAGTGAAAACTCTTATCATTGTCTCCGATAATATCTGTCTGTGCCAACTGCCGACTGACGGTTATACAGGCGACCGATGTTTTTTTGTTCAAAGATTTTTTTTATGTTATTCGAAGCAAGCTAAAAAATTGCGAATTTGTTTTTTATGCGCACTGTTAGGTACTCGTTTGCGGTTGTTTTAGTGGACTTTTTTAAAATTTAGTCATTCGATCAATGGCTGCGTATTTGTGTTTCTAAGTAATTTTGTTTTTCATGATGTTTGTAGCCAAAGATGTCAAGTTTTTTCGTAGCGCGGCGCTACGTTCGCGAGACGTTATAGTGACACTGACAGAACTGAAGTGACAGATAATGTCAGGCCAGTCCAATAAAGCGACATCTGGTGATATGAACATGTTTTCCCTCCATTTTATACTTATAAATAACTAGCTGACCCGACACACGTTGTCCTGTCTTAACTTTGAATATTGAATTCGAATGGTTCCGCTTAAATTTCTTAATATTTTATTTCATAAGAACCTTCTCCTGACAATAATAAACCCAACAAAAAAAGAATTAGCGAGATCTGTCCATCCGTTCACGCGTGATGCGACGACCACGGAAATAGAGATTAATTTTACGTATATAAGTATAGATTTCTTGGATATACAATGTCTTACGACGGGACATTTACACGGTGTATGTTTATGTCGTATTTTTTGATAAAACAAAATAGAGACAGCAATATAAATCCGTGTAAGCAACGCATTAAACAGACTTTGTCACTTGTCAGTGTGATTTTTTTTAGAACAAAGTTGGCACACGATCGTACAACACGCCTGATGTTAAACAAAACCCAGCTGTTATAGCTACTTTACGCCGATCTTCCGTGACAGGGTGGTACTACCCTGGTGGAGCCGGCCCGTTTATGAGCTGTCGTCCACTGGCGACCGTTCGAAGATGTTTAAAACACAACGTACAATCAACAGTATCATTACCTACTAAGACAACTCTATTATCTTGACGACCGCTTGGCGCAGTGGTTCGAGCGTAGGCCGCTCGGCTCACTGCACACGGTGGTTGCGGGTTCGATTACCGCCCGGGGCAAATTTCGGAAATGGCCTTTTCGTAATTTGCCCAGGTCTGGGTGTCACTGGGATCGCCCCCAGTACAATGTACGGTTACCCATAGTACAAGCTTTGCTTAGTTTGGGACCGTACAGTTGGTGTGTCTGTCTGGCGATATTTAATATCTAAAAATAAAACTACTATTGACTTTCCCTCCCCCCACCCCTCTCAGATATACCTAACAATACCTAGTAATTAACCCTTACACGGCCGTCGCGTAAGGGGGTGCTTTATACTCCCAAATAGCATTCGAAGGGTTTTATTAAGACATCAAAAGCAGACATGATTGTCAAAGGAGACTTGTACCTGTCGTAAACATAAATACAAAGTTATAATCACAGTCGCCAAAGTACTTGATCCGGGTTTTAGAACTCTACGTCAGAGGCATACGGTTTAGTTTAAATAGGGTTATGTTTGTCCGGGTGAAAGTATAAGATGGTTATGGAACGTAATAGGATGTTGATTTTATCAGATCATATTTAATTAGAGTTGGGATTACTTTGCAATTCGGGTCTAAGGAAAATAGTTAAGAAAAATAAGGATGAAAACAAGCGATAAATACTTACAAATTGCATTTTTTACTAGATACTAGCTCAGCCCGCGACTTCGTCCGCGTGGAATTTAACTTAACAAAAAAGCCCGCTGCCGCGTTCTGAGCCCGCGCGACAGGACTTATTTTTTTAATTTTGTTTTTCTAAAATAAAAGTAGCCTAAGTTACTGCTTATAACATCAGCTATCTGCCAGTGAAAGTCCCGTCAAAATCGGTCCAGCCGTTTCGGAGATTACCCGGAACAAACACACAGACAGACAGACAAAAAAATTTAAATCACGTTTTTGTTATAGGTGTCGTATGTACTTTGATATGCACTTAGTTAAAAGGTGTTATTTTGATATTACAAACAGACACTCCAATTTTATTTATTTGTATAGATACTCATTTTGAGTTCATCCTTTCCTTTGAAAATATGACTGCAATCTTACCTGAAACAAAAGAGATAAAAAATATATAAGTCTTTTATACAAAAAACAGTTAAAATACAAATTATCAAAAATAAAATATTTTTGTTTGCATATTAGTAAATCCAGTTTGGATCAATATCCGAAAACAGGAATAAAAACTGAGTCACTTCGGAAACATCAGTCTATTTAGCCAACTTTTTCACCCCCGCAGGAAGAGGCTGCGATGATAAATAGACTAAATCCGTGGGGCATCTCATAAAATTATTTCTTTTTACTCTATTTCCCTCTCTTTCTGTGTCAGAGTGGGTTCAAGTCGGGTTTTCAACGGATTTCCGCGTTCAATATTAACGTAAGGTTCGCAGAAAAGTCGATGATATAAAATGATTATGTACTTTGTGCATCATATATAATGTCCATGGGTCTTTCTCTTCTATATTATCTAGACTCTAGATTCTAGACTCTAGAGCATCGAGGCAAATGTCGATAAAGGGCAATTGGTACTTTGCCCTTTTACTATAAAACAAACTCATAATCATACGCGAAAATCCCCTTCACCTGCGGATTCACACATGAGATATGAGTTTGTATCTGAATATAGTTTTTTTTTTTGAAGCGAAGCTTCTTTACGGACGTTCGGGGCGCTCGCTACCCGGGCACTCAAACGGTGAAAAGCGTAACGCGTAACGCGTAACGCGTTACACGATGACGTCAGAGCTGCGGCGCCCTAAGCTTTATACCATAGAGAATACAATACTACGTAAGACTTTATACTAAATATCGCTTGAAGGTTAGATAGAACATTGGCAATAATTTAAATATACCTAAAATTTTAGAATACTTCACAATTTCGCGTGTCCATCCAGCGTTCACCCATCTTAGTACTGACCGCGTCCGACGTTGCTTAACTTCGGTGATCGGACGAGAACCGATGCACCCAACGTGCTACCGCCTTTGTTAATAAGGTTCTGAATAAAGTAACCCATATCTACAATTACATAATTTGGGTTAAGCGCCATCTTACGTTAAATCTGATAACTATATACTGACCAAGTTCACAAATACATATTTAAAACATATTATATTTTATTTGCCCTATTTTAGATTATATTTTTATTATATAATATTTATTGACTAAGATTATTTTCGTGACTTTAAACAACCATCACGGTACATCACGTCACAACGACAACCCGGTATCTATATATTGAAATTGCGCGGCGGAGTATGAAATTTGGCACACTTATATAGAGAAGGAGTGCAGAATGCTAATATTTTTTATATTATAATACTAAGTTAAAACAAATCAATAAATAAAACATTACACACACTACCATTGAATTGCCATACACACATTTGTAACTTCCACACCGACTGAACGTCTGACTGACAAACGGTGACAGTTTTTGGAGGGCGGGACTTCTATAGTGCATTCTGCGTGCCAGTATCAAATAGTCTTTGACAATAAAACCTTAATGACGTTTAAAATTTAAATGAATTATGGTCGAGTTTCGACCATTATAACGGGAGTACTAGTTTTTGTTAATTTACACACTGTTATAAATCTCCAATGCGGTTATATAATAACTAGCTGTGCTCCGCGACTTCATCCGCGTAGTATTGGATTATTGGGTTAAAAAGTATCTTATATGTTAATCCCGGTTATAATCTATCTGTGTTCCAAATTTCATCCAAATCCATTCTGTAGTTTTTGCGTGAAGGAGTAAGAAACATACATACATACATACATACATCCACACTCACAAACTTTCGCATTTATAATATTAGTAGGATTGTTTTAAAATTATTGACACGGAGTCCAGGCAAATGAAATTGAATTCACGCGACAGCTGACCGTTGAATAGCGATTTAGCGGCAAATGTATAAATGTTCAATATTCACGATGTTTTTTTTGCAGAAAAATTGCCAAATTCCATTTGGTAAATACGTTTAACACATCTTAGATGGAATAACAGGCAGGTCAATATACTTACAAAAATATTGCCAAGTCCCTAATTAATATTTATTTTGCAAACGGTACAGGGAGAACGGTAAGCCGCACCTCAGTCATTCATCTTCCATAAATTCCATAATCATTTGTTACCAGATAAGACTGTCCGCTTCTGCACACCGACAGTACGCTCACTGATTTTCAGGGGTTTAAACACACACCTTCACACCTATTCCCTGAAGGGATAGGCAGAGATACACCAGTGCCCTTTTATGTCGCCTATAGTATTAGTCTTTGCCTATTAGCTAATGGTAGCCTTTATAAATAAAATAAATATCGCCAGACGAACACACTAACTGTATGGTCCCAAACTAAGCAACGCTTTTACTATGGGCACGGTACAATGGACTGGGGGCGATCCCAGTGACACCCAGACCTCGGAAAATTACGAAAAGGCCATTTCCGAAATTTGCCCCGGCGAGAATCGTACCCGCAACCACTATGTGCAGTATACACTCGAACCACTGCGCCTAGCGGTCGTTAATATGTTATAACTTATTTTTTTATCGTGGGAATATCCTTTATTCCCACCTGCATCGGGGGAGGCTAGATATGTGGGAGTTCCTGCAAAGCGGCGCACCCCACTTAAAGCCCAGGGTGTACCAACTACTGCATGTTTAGGGATACTCAGAATTTTATCTTTTTTCATAAGACATCCCATCGATTCGATACGACAGCCAAGAAAAAGTCAGCGATCCCCACTTTTTTGGATGCCACACCCGTCATATTGATTTCGTTCGTATAAAATGAAGCCTATGTCATCCGGGCCGTAATAACGAATCGATTGACACCTCATTCATCTAACATAAATATGTTACAAACAAACACACATACTTACTTCGACAGATAAAATATAACCCTTCCTTTTGGCTTTGCCGAATTCGGATGATAACTGTGTCTATTTCCCATGCAATGGCCTATCTATACAAATAAATAAAATTGGAGTGTCTGTTTGTAATATCAAAATAACACCTTTTCACTAAATGCATATGAAAGTACATACGACACCTAAAGCAATAACGCGATGAAAAAAAAATAGTATGTCTGTATGTTTGTTGCGGGTAATCTCCGAAATGGCTGGACCGATTTTGATGGGACTCTCACTGGTAGATAGCTGATGTTATAAGCAGTAACTTAAGCTACTTTTATTTTAGAAAAACAAAAATAAAATGGGTCCTGTCGCGCGGGCTCAGAACGCGGGAGCGGGCTATTTTGTTTAGTTAAATTCCACGCGGACGAAGTCGCGGGCTCAGCTAGTATATTATATATTAAAGCGTCGAGTTGATATTTCTCGAAGCGTGATGATATAACGAGACGAAGTCTACACCATTCAATGCGACGTCGTTTATTAGGGTTCCGTAGCGGAATGCAAATACATCATTATAAGTTTTATACAACTTACATTATGATATTGTTGTGTTTTGATTTTTTCACTTGTTACGGTGGTAGCTGATTGGTTAAGCACGCGTCTTGCGGGCACCAGGTCCTGGGTTCGAACCTCGGCTCGCGTCTCTGGGTTTTTCTAAATCTATGTGCGAATCATAACTACAATATGATTATCACTCGCTTACGGTGAAGGAAAACATCGTAAGGAAACCTGTGTGTTCTAGATAATAATAATAATATGTACATGTGAAATCCGCCAACCCGCACTGGACCAGCGTGGTGGATTACGGCCTGAAGCAAACACAACATTTATGAATATTCAGAATCTACCACCGATTCGGAATGCTGCTTCCGCTGAGAAGATCCGGAAAGAAACTCAATGGTTACTCTTTTCAATAAATAAAAGATGGTGTACATTCTCAGGAACAGCAACAGAATGTGAGCAGGCAACACCATTGTCACTTTATAAGTAAATAGTTATCAAATCTCACTCAGATTTAGGTATTTAAATTAGAAAGCTTGTTTAGTTAGGTGTGCATACCTACTCACACCACATCAATTTCAATGTTTACTAACGAAAATAATAATAATAACAAAGAGAAGTGGATAAGAAAATAATTGCTTTGGTGTGTTGCCTTTCATGCTAAAGAAATAAATAGAGTTTAAGAACAATGTTGTTATGAGGAAAGTGAGTGGACCAATACCCGCAAGCAGCGCCCGCGCACGGGCATGACTCGTATCTATCTACATAACTAAAATTGAAAATTTTGAAAACCTCCGAAGCAAGGACTTTGAAAACTACAAAAGAGCTGATAATTTTCAAACGGCTGAACAGATTTTCATGAAACATAGCTAAGAACACTCTCAATCAGAATACCTATCTAACAGAAAAAATAAAATTGAAATCGGTTCATCCGCTTGGGCGCTACGATGCCACAGACAGACACACAGATACACATGTTAAACTTATAACACCCCTCTTTTTTTGTCGGGGGTTAAAAAGGCTACAGCCACGGCAAATAGTTATCACGTAATTCTTTCGTTAGTTTCGCAATAACAGCGAAGCTGTCGCCGCGAAACTTGCGGGGCTAATGAAAAATGTTCGAGCAAGAGTCGTCTGACAAATGTGGTTAATAACGAACTTGAAGGTGCAATGTCTTGCTTATTGCAGCTGTGACGATTGCAATTTTATAACAACAAGTCAAAACTTGGCCCATACAGACACAGATATAGATTTACATAGATAACGCAAATGCATGTACTTCGCGTGTACGAAACCCCGACCAAGCGTCAAGGTTGGTCGCCGCTAACTTACAATTTGCGCGATTACACATATAAAAAATATGAGTATGAGCGAGATAATCACTCGAGAGAATCGTAGCGGGCGGAGGGGCATCGGCGGCATCGGTGTCTTTGGATCGGTTTGGATTTCCCGTCACTAATGACGTCACAGTAGGTGTTAAAAATTCGGCACGCTTGGTTTCAATACAAATCGTGATACTTGCGTTATCTATGTAAATATATATCCGTGCATACAGAGGAGCAAGATGTGATTACTTATTTATGTCACGGTAGTAAAGCCAAACTGAAGCGAATTAACTAGAGTTCATAACTAAGGGCTGGTTTGATCGTGGTAGATACTACCGTCCTCTCAGAGATGATTGGCGTAGAGTAGCGATTTTTTTTTTTTCGAAATAGGCAAGTATTTGACCACAATCTCACCTGATGGAGATAGTAGAGTAGTTATAGCTGTGTTTCGTACTGTGAGTGGGAGAGCCAGCAGCCCAACCCCCTATTTCCCATCTCTCAATCACACTTTGAGGTCAGCAATGTGCGATCAATGCCATTGGTATTGCAAGCATCTATGGGCAACTGCGGTAACTGCTTAACATCAGGCGGGTCATACGTTTATATACAGGTTGCATTTTAAAGTGGGCGTGAATAACCAAATCTGAAACTATGAGGAATAGCGAAAAATACTCAGGAGGCTCAGGCCCTGTTTTGATGAAAACTGAAAACATTCATTAATTCAATATTTTTTGAAATATGAATGTTCCTAGCCTTCGTAATCAAATCCGTTGATATATATTTGAAAAAAAAAACACACAGTGTATTAATTATTACAGCATTCGATAGTATCGCTGCAGATCAAATTCTGGGAAGCAATAACATATGGCAAAGTAAAGGAATGAGGTCATTTTTAACAAAATACATTTTGATAGTATTATTTTGCGGTGGCCTCCCATCAATCACAACCTACCTCTCACCTCTTACAAATACAGATTTTACTAAATGTTACCTACCAAGGGTTACGTAACAAGATCCTTACAAAAACGTCACTTTTACTTTCAAAAGAACTTATTACTCAACGTCGAAAGAATGCTTTTGTGCAACACACACTGTGAACATGACTGACGCGTGCTGACACCGTTGACACCGGTGTCGTGGTGTCAGATGTGTGTCCGATTGTGTTAGTCACGCGGTCAGTGTGTTAAGGATGCTTAAGACCACATAGTACTTTAAGTACCTATGTCTACTATATGTCTACCTATGTTTAGATTCGCTAAATGTTTGATATTAAATCTATACAAATAAATAAAATTGGAGTGTCTGTTTGTAATATCAAAATAACACCTTTTCACTAAATGCATATGAAAGTACATACGACACATATGGCAAAAACGCGATTAAAAAAAAATTGGTCTGTCTGTCTGTCTGTCTGTGTGTTTGTTCCGGGTAATCTCCGAAACGGCTGGACCGATTTTGACGGGACTTTCACTGGCAGATAGCTGATGTTATAGGGAGTAACTTAGGTTACTTTAATTTTAGAAAAACAATTAGGGTTCCGCGTAAAAAAATAAAAACACATGAAATCAAAGAGTATCTCCGAAACGGGTGGACCGATTTTGACGGGACTTTCGCTGGTAGATAGCTGATGTTATAAGCAGTAAAGTAGGCTACTTTTATTTAGAAAAACAAAATTTTAAAAAAATAAAAAATGAAAAAATGGGTCCTGTCGCGCGGGCTCAGAACGCGGGAGCGGGCTTTTTTGTTAAGAAATTCCACGCGGACGAAGTCGCGGGCTCAGCTAGTGTGAACTAAAACATGATCATTGCGGGTAGGAGATCGGAGTAAAATCGACGTTTAAGAAATGTGTTACTGACAACGCCTCTTCTCCTCCTTTTGTCACACTACCCTTCAGGTTGGTAACAGACAAGCTGTGCCTTTGGTATTGCAAGCATCCATAGGCTACGATAGCTGTTTAACATCAGGCAGGTCTTACGCTTGCTTGCCTATATTGTTTTGAAATGATAGATCTAGGCTGAAACTAACTGACTTCAGGTGATATGCCGGCTGGCTCTAACTGGGTAGTACCACACCCTCACAGAAGATCGGCGTAAACTAGCTATTACCCATCCCTCTATCCGACTCCATATAGGTCGGCAACGGGTGAGCAATACCTTTGGTATTGCAAGCAACTATAAGCTACAGTAACTGCTTAACATCGGGCGGATCGTACGCTTATTTGCCGACTTGTAATACAAAATAAAATAAATAAACTTTTTCCACCTCCATTGCAAATTCGTTCGTGCAGGCACGAAACACAAAATAGACGTCGTGCCTGCCGCATAACGACAAAACCTTGTCGATAATGTAACAATATAAGTTACATAGAAGTAACAAAAACGAATGACAACGGAGCCCGGCCATCGCAAGGACGGCCGTGTCCGTTTGTCGGAGGGCGTGACTGCCATAATTCATCGTCCCACGCCCCGAACACGTGTTCGCAAGATCTGCCATGTAATATAGATCAATATGAGAGAGTAATGGCATTATGGGTTTGATGCGGCTTTTAGAAGAAAAAAACATTAAAAATTTTGCGGTCTCTGTCAAGTGTTTAACAGGCACAAACTTCTATGTTTCCCGATGTCACACTATCCAGTCACATGAATAACTCACTAGCGCCATCTAGTTGATTTTGAGAGAACTTTTTCACAGTCAACGTTACAGAGTTACGTGTAACGCTTTTCACGCGTGACGATTTCGGCTATTAAACTCCTACGATAAGCCGCGCAAAGGAACTTAATTTCAAAAAATATTGAGTGAACCGGAGGAGCCGCTTGCTAACTATAAGTACTAAATTAATGAAAGATTTCAATTCACTAGGCTGGCTGAGGACAAATTAAACTATTACCTATAAAAAAAACATAAATATTAAGCTTCCAGTAATTCCCTAGTCTAAAATACACAGTGGGTCGGAAAGCCGGGTATTATAAACAGTTTTCCCCTTTTATTTTCTTAAAAAGCTTCACCGTTTCAAACTCTACTGCACAGTGCGATAAAGAGCAAAAATAACGGAACGAAAAATTTTCCGCTTTATTTTTTTTCTTGTTATTTTCTTCATAAATATTGGTATAAAAGAGGATTTCTGAAAGTATAACAGTAAAGTATTGGTGCGAGTGGTGCAGTAAGATTGCAGTGTGACGTCACGGGCCGGAATTACCGGCCGGTGCCCGGATGTTACCAGCACGGATCGGACGCAAAAAAATTGTATATTTTTTGAACTAGGTACCCTAGGTATGGGAAAACGTTTGTCGATATTTCAGTTTGAGAGCTTAATAAATTTGTCTTAAGGTGAAGGCGCCTGTCTAGCCCGCGAAGTTCAATTTTTTTGAGTTCTTTTAGAAAATTTTCAAAATCTAACAATAATAAAAGACAAATTTTGTAATTCGCGAAAAAGACCGTGTGCAGTGCATTTATTAATACATTTCCTTTACTCTATAATATTATCACGGTGGATATGATACTAGTAAATCACTGAATATACAAAAATTGCCAGATTATGTGGATAGCTGTCGTTCTTGAAATGTTTTAGAGTAAGTTGGATATATTAATAAATGCACCGCACACGGTCTTTTTCGCGAATTACAAAATTTGTCTTTTATAATAGTCAGATTTTGAAAAATTTCTAAAAGAACTCAAAAAATTTGAACTTCGCGGGCTAGATGGGCGCTTTAGCCTTAATAGACATATTGAAGAGAAAAGATATATTTTTTCTATGTAAAACGGCATATTGTTTCATGCCTTTGACATATTTTCAGTACCTATGGTTTGTACCATTATTTTTTTCTAAAAGCTTTGCTTTTAATTGTAATTATAGCAGTACAGCGCTTAAAAAAAAAAAAGTTACTAAAGTATTCCGATGACGCAAAAAATCGGAGCAATTAAAAAACTCAACTTTCTAAATTAAGTACAGCTTATCCCGTTGCCGAAAAGATGAGGGTTTCGCAAAACTTCCATTTCAAAGCACCTCCCTCCGAGGCAGCCTTTGATAAACTAAACGAAGCCTACGGTCTTTGTTCATTAAAAATGTATCCTAATTGAATCTATTGCTTTTCTTTGAAGATAAGTCTTTAATAAAAAAAATGAAGTCAAGAGCGGTGTGTCTTGAGTTTAGAATTCTGTAGAAATATTTTATGTTAGTGATTTAGTAGCACGATCGTTTTAAACTTACACCTGATTGTGGCATGAATATAAAAGCAAAATGTGTTAGTTTGTATGATTAATGTTTTTTGCACATAGCACCCGCCGCCGCTCTGCGTTCGAGGTCGCATAATCAGATTTTTTATAATATTTTATTCGAAAGGTCATTCCTCAACATAGTTGCTTTAAAATTATGTTTTGATAATTGATTGACTCAGGCGTTACTTGGCTCATTCGTAGCCCAACTTTCCTGAGGATGTCTCGTTCAGAGGCGAAACACGTGTCGAATTTTATTTTTAATTCGCTTTGTTCCGCGGAAAATTGCACATTATTAGGGTCCCTGACACTCATGACTGACAAACTCGACCGTCGGAGTTAAGTTTTGTTGACCTCTTCCATTATCGATCAACCTATTTGATTTATAATTTTGGAGGTTAACAAGCCAAGGGTGAGTGGTGGGTCCTTATCCTAAATTGTTTTATTATGTTTTGAGTCATTTATTTCATGAACAGTACCCTAAAATCATGACCTTTCGACTACGCAGCCGTTGTTACGGAGATAATTCAATTATACTGTATTTTTTATGAATTTTCTCAACTCTTGGAAGAGTGTCTCTAGTAATTTAGACGGAGCTACTCTCTCGTGCTTCACAAGTAAGTTTAACTTGACACTAATTTCTAACTTCGAATATTAGAATTTTAGATTATGATATTCTCATTTAACTTTGTTTCAACTTTTAGCTGTTTGACCCACTGTTCATTAAGGTCAGCGTTCGTTCTTACCTAATTTTTGTTAATTGTTGGATATTATACCCAACAGAACATAATGGCCGTGACAAGAAGTAACCTACAAGCTAACTACTTCAATTGAAGTCTTTTAAATTAAGCTTTAAAATGAAACAGGCCACAAATGTAGCCCAAAAATAATAGTATTTAAGTATTCTTCTGTCTTCTACGTATCTTAGAAATGGTTAAGAATTAAGGGGAAATGGGTGCGGCAGATAGAACTGGTTATTAAACCCTCCCTGAGCTGCATCTGCTCATAAATCCAAGACTAACGCTTGGAAAACAAGAGCACGAAAGTTAAACTCAAATTTACGCTATAAGGATGCACAATTCTGCAATTCCTATGGAGAATTCTGTTATCCATCGCCTGTGCAGTTGTACAGTTTAACACCAGTAAAATCGCGAAGAACACGGGTAGTTCTGAAGAAATCACGATTTACCTACGAGCTATACAGCTGAGATAAGGGAGGACACTTAGTCATAAGCGAAGCGATCACATCAGTTACGCTCGCTGGTGCTAGCATCTAGATTTCTTCAGATTTTCCATCACAGTTCCTTCAGGATTTCAGAACGAGATCTATACAAAAGCCATTAAACCTTGAAGCCTACTTAGTTATGACAAACATGCTAAGCAACCTTTAATGATTTGTAAACACATATTCATCAATACTTCAGTTACAGTAGCTAGCAGGTAAACAGTAACCTTTCATCCCCACTTTGCAGGTAGGGGAGGCACCACAAAATAATATTGTTCTCAAGATTTGAGAACACATCTTTATAGCCGTAACAAAATCTATAAGTGTGCCAAATTTCAGTCATGCAGTCCTCATATTCTTAGACACTAACCTGTGACAAACAGACAGACGGACACGACGAAATCATAAGTGTTCCTTAGACCCGTTATAATAGATCGATCTTAAGTCTAAGAGCGATTTTGAGTACACATTTGACATGTCTTTCTGTACTGGTGTTGAATCCTTATTTGATATATCGTTTTATTTATTTCTTCTTTAGAATGCAATGATTATTTTGAATTTTTTAGAAGAATTTATATATTGATTTTTATACTACTGTCATGTAACTGTAAGAACAAAAATGTATTCATGAACAGAAAAGAAATGATATCTATTATTTCAACTGAGGGCCTTAGGACCAGCCTTGGTCATACTGGTATCCCATAAGAATTACATTTCTAAGATTTTTCTAACACTTCTACGGACCTTTGTTTAACTAGAAAACCTAAATAGATAAATCATAAAACCGCTCCGCTCCGCTCCGCTTATCACCATGCCACTACATAAGACGCAACAAAGCTGCCAAGTCTCCCATCCGTTTGTTTGTAAAGGTTTAATGCTCGCTACGGCGAAGGTGCTCCAGTTTTCTCACAAATAAACACCATTTTCTCATTCACAACGCTAAAGGGAGCCTTACGCGTGCTATCCTTCGTTTATTGGGTTAATAACTAAAATTGAAAATTTAGAAAACCCCCGTGGGACGACTTTTTAAACTACAAAAGATGAAAGAGCTGATAATTTTCAAACGGCTGAACCGATTTTCATGAAACATATCTAAGAACACTCTCGATCAGAATACCTATCTAACAAAAAAAACAAAATTGAAATCGGTTCATCCGCTTGGGCGCTACGACGCCACAGACAGACACACAAATACACATGTTAAACTTATAACATCCCTCTTTTTTGTCGGGGGTTCAAATAGAGCTAATTATATATCATCAGTGATAGCTCAGTGGTCAAACGCACGCTTCCTGTACGTAAGTGTTGCAGGTTCTAATCATTGCTCGCACCTCTGGGATTTTCGAATTTTATGTGCGAATCTTATTCCAAATAGATATTATCACTTGCTAAACGGTGACCAGAAATATCGTGAGGAAACCTGGGGCGCTACTCTTAGCAACGATAATCGATATATCGTGACATATTACTAGACATTATTTTATAACTAGCTGTGCCCCGCGACTCCGTCCGCGTTCTGTTGAATTTTTTCCTGAATTTTCTTTGCTATAAACCTCACGGAGCCCGAGACCTTTCCAACGAATGCAAAACCGTGGAAATCGGTTCGTGCGTTCTGGAGTTATAGCGTCAGGAAGGAAAACCCGACTTATTTTTATATAGTAGATAACTAAATGATTGATTACACATTTCTATTACACCTTACAGAATAACAGCCATGGATCAAGTGAGTATCGTGTACTGTGAACTAGTTCGACGATGTTCTAATCAGAATACCCGTTATTTCACTACCAATTTAGAGTGGGCGCACATTCGCGATTTTATCTTGAGAGTTTTGGATTTAGTTTTGCAAAATAGAATCAATTCCCACGGTCTCTGCAAACGGAAACCAACCCACACATAGTCATATTTGGGTTAGTTTTTATTTGCAGACACATGCGCGGTTTCAATGTGTTTTATGTATTTTAGGCATTCCATTAATTAAAAATGTCAGTAGCTTATTATAGGACTAGGTGAAAATAAAATATGCAAGATTTTAGATTACAGGTACTAGATTACAGGTATTTACTGAGGTCGATCCCAGTAACACCAAGAGGCAAAAAAGCAATTTTCGAAATATGCCTCGGTGAGAATCGAGCCCGCAACCACAGGTGAGCGGCCTACGCTCGAACCACTGCGCCAAGCGGCCGTCAAAGTAGGAACTCAACAGTAAAATTTGGTGCTTAGTGTAAATAAGTTTTAGATACTTAAACTGTTGTCTATAAAAGGCTAGCAACATAAAAAAATATATATCGAAATCAGAAAGCTTCTATTAGTTCTCATAACACAGTTAACACGACACAAAATTATGAATTTGAGACAAATAAAACAAAAATCCCAATGGAATTATCGCGGATATAACAGAAGCTGACAAAAAGTCAAACAGAAGATTAATTCGTTTGATTGAATAACAGAAACTGGGTTAAACAAAGTCCAAAACATCGCTTCGCGAATGTACACCGAATATAAACAACCGAAGTCTAACGTGATATTTTTGACTAGCTGTTGCCCGCGGTTCCGCCCACGTGGTACTTCGATAAAATAAAAGAAGCCTTAGCTACTCTTTTTAGCCGCCGGTTAAAGTCACGTCAAAATCGGTACAGCCGTTACGGAGATTAGCCGGAAGAAATCGACAGGCAGACGCACAAACAAAAACATTAAAATTTGTTTTTTAGTTATAAGTACTGCATATATTATACTTTGAAATGCATTTAGTAAAAAGCTGTTATTTTGACATTACAAAAAGACACTTAAATTTTATTTATTTGTATTGATGTGCACAACTGTATTTATTGTGTATATATTGTCCTACTGTACAACATTTTAAAAAACAAAAAGATAAGGCAGGGCACACACGTGGGTGTGATTGTCGGTTAGCACAACCTAAAAAATGTATTTATTCTATGTATCTGTCTTACGACGTTTATCTGCAATCCCATTATTAGTAGTGAAGATTCCATAAAGCAAGTGCCAAGTACTGTTCAAGTGCAGACGAAATTTGGTCAGACTCGTCCAATCGCAAGTGAGGGGAAATCTCAGGTACAGTCACCCGAACAATACCTGTTTATAGTTATGATTGAAAATAACACAGCGGTAATGAAGCGGAGCCGTGACCGCGCTGCGCGTGACTGTACACTATAGTGCCCATGATTCCCGATAGTTGCGGGACATTGTTATTTTTTTTAAGTAAAAAATCGTCGGTGATAAATAAATAAGGTGTCGTAAAGATTGATGTTCCGCTATCCTATTGCTTATAACAAATCAATATCATATGAGATTATGTATACGAATTTACAAAATTAACAGCAAACGAAAGCGGATCAATACTAGTTTACAACTTTGAAGGCAAACCAAAGACTCATTTCAGATTTTGAATCATTTCATACATTTGTTAAATAGTTTTTGTGAGCTGTTATTTTAAAACTAGCACCCGTAAAGCCTTCCATCTCTGCGACTATCCGGTGTAACCAATTGTTTAACATTTTGTCAATCAAAATAATGCTCTCATTAGTGATTAGCAAATTACCGCGCTCCGACTCCATTCGGTCGGATGGTTTTAGCCGTCCCCCAAATGTCACGATTCATGGCCACCCTACATAGGCAATTGGTCCATCCAATCTCGGCGCAAGCCGCCGCAGTATAGTCGTATAATACATAATAACCGACGGAAAATAGAGACACCGGCCGCTCTATTGCGGCTCCCACAGGACTGTGATATAAATTGCTTAGTATTGGAAACAATTCACAATTTATGTTATATGTCATTGTTTTATGATCATCAGCTAACAAACAGAGAGTATAAAATCAGTGTGAGTCATGCAAATATAAGCTTATAAAGCGCTCCCCATAGAAAGGGGTTGTCACAAATAATCACGTGGTGTTTTTAGTAAGTTTTACAAAGTATATTTAAAGTATATTTTTTTTAATATTATCTTTCTCTAACAGGTATTTTAATGGGAGTTATCCCACCACTGTTACTCCTGTAAACCAGGATCGACAATGGTGACCAATAATGACGTCGAGGTTCGACCCTCGACGAGTCCCGGGGAAAAGTTTAATCGTCTTGAAACCCGCACGAATTTAATCTAAATAAATAATAGTTGGAGTTGGTCAATACAGGTATATATAATCTCATTTTATTCTAGAAAATGAAGCACCGTGAATAAAAATTTGATTTATTCCGAATATATTCACAAGTGTTACAGCTTATGAGCCGGACATCAATGTACAAAAATATATAAAATCAAACCTATCACATTGGGACATATATACCATCGGAAAAATGTAGGTGCAATGACCTCTGCCTACCCCTTTGACAAAATACAGATGCGCCTCAACAGGCGGCCTTATTAACTCTACTAAGACGACGGATTTGACGATGGTAGAGCGAAGCTGTAGCTAATTAGAATGACGTCACATAGCTAAACAAGCGTTGCCATCCAAAATAAGCGTGTATACCCAATTTCAGCTCAATCGATTAAAGATTACTTACTTAAAAGTCCGTTCCAAGATTCCACCCGGACAAACATACATTGCAAGTTAAATAAAAGCTTGTAAAAAATCAATCCTTGGACAGAGATAAATTATGAAGTGATAGCATTCTACCTAATCAATGCCGTATTTTCTATGGCTTAAAGAACCATGTGCGAGCATCATTACATAGATTACAGTCGGCGTGGCCGGGTATCACGAACTCTTAGCCAATGAGGCTTGGGCACATCGAAAGGTGCAGCTTAATGGGTATTTACTGAGATGTATGAAAGACCGGATGAGGTGGTTCGTACGTGATACGAGACTCACGTTACACTGGTCACGTTACCTTGTAACGAGAGTTTCTGAAGGATAAGACAGTTGCATTGTGTGGAAAGACAGAGATGGATATACCCGAGTAATCAGTTTGATATCTGATCACGTAGATATTAGTAGTGCCTCGCGCGGCCGCTCGGTATGTTTGGACGCATCAAAAGGTCGCGCCTAGCTATGCGAGCGGTCTCGCTCTCGCAATCAGATTTGGATTTTATGTCTACGTGGCCAGACGTCAAAACTGGGGAGCAACTCTATTAACCGTTGTCGTTCGACTCGACTCACACTAGACTCGCAATGAATACGTCTGTTATGACAGTGTTTCTATAGGACCACTGTCAAAAGTGACGTACCTATTCAGATATGCGATACGTCAGTTTTTACGAATTGCAAGTTGAGTAGAGCGAAACCAGTTAACAAAGATAGGCCCCTGATTGCTCGGGTGAGGCTGTCCGTGACATGTGGACCTACCCATTGTACTGTGCGGTAGTGAGGATATAACAGTATGTGTAGATTGACACACCAACTGTATGTTCCTAAACCAAGCAACGCTTTAACTATGGGTACCGTACAATGGACTGGGGGCGATCCCAGCGACACCCAGAACCGCCAAATTACGAAAGGCCATTCCCGAAATTTCCACGTGCGGGAATCGAACCCGCAACTACCCGGTGCATGTGTTTGAATACTTCACTCTTTTGCTCTTGTATGACTTGAATTTTTCGCAAATGCCTCATCCACGTCGATTTATGAATGAAAGTCGTATTGTATTCGATATGTGCACTAATGGACATGTTGCAATATTGCCGCGCACTTAACCACCTCCAGTGTACACCTCTCATTACATCTTAAGACATAATACTGTGTATAATTATCTTTAACTTCATAAGTTTATAAATTTCCAGTGTTTGTAATTCTTCTCGATTCTTGATTATTATTTACTACTAGCTGTGCCCCGCGACTTCATCCGCGTAGTATTTTAACTTAGCAAAAATTTCGGGATTATCGGGTTAAAAAGTATCCTATATGTTAATCCCGGTTATAATCTATCTGTGTTCCAAATTTCATCCAAATCCGTTCAGTAGTTTTTGCGTGAAGGAGTAACAAACATACATACATACATACATCCACACTCACAAACTTTCGCATTTATAATATTAGTAGTATTACTTATTTAATGGTGTTGCCTGCTCATATTCTATTGCTGTCCCTGAGAATGTACAACATCTTTTATTTATTGAAAGAGTAACCATTTAGTTTCTCGCCGGATCTTCTCAGTGGAAGCAGCATTCCGAACCGGTGGTAGATTCTGACTAATCATAAATGCTTTGTTGGCTTACATGAATAAAAACAATTTTGAGTTTGAGTTTGAGTTTCTCCTACTAAACGGCTTGATCGATTATGATCTTTTTATGGGATTACCTCGTTGGTTCTTAGTTATAGTTGGACACGGTAGATGGCATTGTTGTCGACATCCGTAAAATAAAATGCACGCCAGCGAAGCCGCGGGAAAAATATAGTTTTATTATAGTCACATTTCTTTTAATGCTGTTTGCTATTCAAGTTTCGTGCATACAGCAAGACTCGTACAGTCGAGCGTGAACGTTGGAAACCTTTGCTCAAGACTTGGCACTCGAACGCTGTATTTTCTTCACTATTGTAAGAAAACTGTATGCAAGCATTGATTTATTTTGAAGATGTTTTCTAGTACGGATGACCTGTTTGTTGTCTTAAAAACATACCTAAAATAACTTAGTTTCTAACACAGGGGCCGACTGTCGCTCAATTCGATTCACATTCGACTCGATTCTGATTACGTCACTTTTGACAGTGTTTCTATAGAAAATCTGTCAAAACTTTCGAATTCATTTAGTAAGCAGAGTAGGACCCCAAGTCTGGCGTACTCCAAAATTTGGGTACGCATCAAAAGAAGTCTGATTAGAATAAATTATCTACTCTTAAAAACCTGTAATGTCTTCTAACAGACGGAGAAAAAGAAACAGGAATAGATGCACCTGCCATGCGGCTGGTCGTTAGCTTCATCTCTTTCTGTCAGGCGATTGACCTTAAATAAGCAATCGGTCTCACAGTATAAGATCAAAACATGACCACAAAAATGACTCCCGAAAAGATAAACATATCTGTTTAAAAATCAGATCCCTCTCGTAGAACATTGGCGTAAAGTAGCTCTTATAGCTGCGTTTCGTACGATTCTTCTCCCTACCTCACCCTCTATCCTACACCCCATCAAGTCAGCAACATGCGAGCAATGCCTTTTGCTATTGCAAGCATCTATAAGCTACGGTAACTGCTTAACTTCAAAAATACCTTGCTTGAGGCTTGTTTCAAAATTAACCCCCTTTTTAATAAAGGTGGATTAGCGGTTGTATAGTTAAACCATGCTTAGTCTTCTTCTTTCGAATATCAATTAATTACGAATGACAGAAAGAAATAGATCGGTGTGTAACTATTTGCCCGCTAATCCATGTTTATCCTACTAATGTTATAAATGCGAAAGTTTGTGAGTGTGGATGTATGTATGTATGTATGTTTGTTACTCCTTCACGCAAAAACTACTGAACGGATTTGGATGACATTTGGCACACAGATAGATTATAACCGGGATTAACATATAGAATACTTTTAACCCAATAATCCAATACTACGCGGATGAAGTCGCGGGGCACAGCTAGTTTATTAATAAGGGGTACAAAATATCGTACTAAGAGTACTGTATAAGAATATAATTTATGCATGTATGTATCCTCCTAGTCAAATACAGTAGGACCGTGAAGTAGGGAATTCGGCCTGAAATATTCATGGTATTTCAGACACCAGCCGCTTTAACACTATGTAAACTTTAAGGCTTCGCCTGGCCTCAACTTTAGAATTTTACAGGCAGTTCGACATATCTATATCTCCACTTCCTATATTATTTAGCGAAATATAATAATGTTTATTTGGGTTCGTACATTGGAATACTAAAACGCTTGTCAAATTTTTGAGTCGAAATTTCAATAAGAAATTTAATTATTATGTAATACCAGTACAAAATGACGGGTCACAATGTACTCACAATTTGAGAACGATTTTTCTGACGTCGCTATCTAATACTAAGCAGCTTTCAAATTCGAGCCACCTCGTGTTTTAAATGCAAAATTCTAATAAAGATTTTAATTCAAATTCTTTCAACTTACATTTGAGTTTTCGACTCAAACACAACTCCTCTCGACTACCTCCAATTCACAGACAGCTACCACTCAACCTATTTATCACAACTTTAGTATTCATGTGCGAACTTGTTCCAAGACCAACCCTTTTCACGAATGCACAGACATTTTTCGCGCGGGTACCTGAAACCGCTGAAAGTGTGGTTTGGGTTAAATTAAGCATGAAATTCGACAATAGCTTGCAACTGGAAATATTTTGATGCAGAATTTATGGAGAAAGGTTTAGTGGGTGGCTTGTCTGTTTACACAATTGCAGCATTGTGAAAATACTCGGTAGTTTTCAGCGAATATTTAACATCTCTAATGTAAGCAGACTCAATAGGGATGCTTTAAATGACTATTAAGTAAACTTCCTGCCGCATACATGAACAAAACTCAAATTTGAGACTAAAATACAGATAACAAAGTCTCAAACAGCAGAACTTACATCTATACATACAAATACATAAAATTGGAGAGTCTGTCTGTCGTATCAAAATAACACCTTTTAACTAAATGCATATGAAAGTACATACCACACCTATAACAAAAACACGATTTAAGAAGTTTTTGTCTGTCTCTCTGTCTGTCTGTCTGTCTGTGTGTTTGTTCCGGGTAATCTCCGAAACGGCTAGACCGATTTTGACGGGACTTTCACTGGCAGATAGCTGATATTTTAAGGAGTAACTCAGGCTACTTTTATTTTAGAACAACACATTTAAAAAAATGGGTCCTGTCGCGTGGGCTTAGAACGCGGGAGCGGGCTTTTTTGTTAAGTTAAATTCCGCGCGGACGAAGTCGCGGGCTCAGCTAGTATGAAATAAACATGAAATGTAAAAAAATATATTTATTAAATACTCGATTCGTGTTTTCTTCACAAATATATTTTCTTTTTTTTTACTAAGTATGAAAAATAATGATTCTTCGAAATCTATTCCGTCGTATGTCCCAATTCAATTCAAACTGGGAGCATTGAAAAGACTTAGCAAGGAAAGAATTCCCGGTGAGTGTAAGTTATACGGACGAGCTGGTCTGAAGGCTACTTCGGAGATCGGATTATACTTCAAGTGGCGACGTAAGAGCCTTCAACTGAGACGAGTCCTTTCTCTATATCTATTACCTATACCGATATATGTAGAGGAAATAATTGGCATTTAGTTAGGTACTAGCGTATAAATAAATATCACCCGACTAACACACCAACTGTATGGTCCTAAACTGAGCAACGCGTGTACTATGGGTACCGTACAATGGACTGGGAGAGATCCCAGTGAGACCCAGACCAGGGCAAATTACGAAAAGGCCATTTCCGGAATTTATCCTGACCGGAATCGAACCCGCAACCACCAGTGAGCCGAGCGGCCTACGCTCGAACCACTGCGCCAAGCGCTTGTCAACCTGAATCCCCTTACTCCTATAAAAAAAATAAAAAAATAATAATTGAGCCCTTTTAACGTCCCACTTCTGGGCACGGGTCTCCCCTCAATACAAGGGCGATTCAGGCCATAATCCACCACACTGGCCCAGTGCGGGTTGGCGTTCACATGTCTTTCGAAAATTGGCTAGATTTTATAAGACATGCAGGTTTCCTCACGATGTTTTCCTTTCACTCCTAGGACGATTCATCACATGTCTTTTATGAATTAAGTTTTATAAACATTTCTCAGTATATAGACGCAATATTTTCCTAGAGGCGTCCTCGTCAATTGATCACTAACATGAACTTTAACGGCCCGACATAACACTATTTCACCGTTGTACCATAAACAAGAGCATCGTTTGATGTACGCGACAGCTCCAGTTTCGTAACTTGGCACGCCGTTGAATAGCTCGCTTTATTGTCCTCTCCAGGTTGTCAATAGCTCGTGAATGGGATCCGTTGGAAATTGTTTACTGCCAGTAATTATGTTGAGAGACGTATTTTTTTATGTTCTTTTGACGTGGTCCTCGAACAAGGATTGTATTATTAACAAGCATTATGCTTAAAACTTCCTTGTTAAGAAATAACTAGATCTGAAACGGTCAAGTAACGATGTTCTGTCATCTTGCGCCGAATAACAGTCAGACTTCGACTACAATAGTGGCATTCACTTTATATGACTTTACCATGGCTCTCAGAATCGGCGAGAATCTAAACTACTTAAATGCACGTAATTCCCACAAATTTAACCTAATTGAAGGTGAATTTATATAAGCAGTGATAGCTCATTGGTTAGGTACGCGTCTTGCGGGCACGAGGTCCTGGGTCCTGGGTTCGCACCTCTGGATTTTGCAAAATCCATGTGCGAATCATAATTTCTATATAATAATCACTTACTTACGGTGAAGGAAAACATCATGAGGAAACCGGCGTGTCTTAGAAAATCTAACCAATTTTCGAAAGACATGAAATTCGCCAACCCGTCTTGGGCCAGCGTGGTGGATTACGGCCTGCATCCCCCTCGTATTCAGGGGAGGCCCGTGCCCAGGAATGGACGCCAAAAGGGCATTTTTTATGTTGTATTCTATTGTCGTCTGCCTACCCCTTCAGATAATATAATTATGGTGGTGTATAATTGAAACGGTTACTGCCAATTAGTTTAAAAGATTTTCTAATAAACAAACCGATACCGCAAGTTAAATTGCAGCCAGCGGCATCTGTTAGCGAAAACCAAGGTACGCTTAAGCACCTCGGCTGTAACAAATATCGCCCGTTCTGCAACATCGGTAAGCAATTTACAACTAGGTAGTGATGGGACGGAAGCTCTGGTTTACTTTTAAACAATATATCGATTAAAAAAATATATATTTTAAAATTGCACAAACAGCGATATTTTTCGATTGTCATGCTTTAAATGACTTTGGTGTTAGGACCTCAACAAAACTTTAACTATCTGTACTATGTTAGCACAGCATAAATATATTAATACATGTCCCAAAAGTAAAATAAATGTACAACAAAAGTGGCATTATTATCTGTCAAAGAATTAACAACTTAGATAATTTCTCAGGCAGTTTTAACAATTTTGTACATCTGTTTTGGACACAATTAATTTTCTTCAGTTTATAGACAGTAATTACAGAAAACTAAGTCAGAAATTAAAGTTACACCCAAGTTACATAACAATGTTAAACCATTCAAAACAAACGCAGCGTTTATGAAATTAAACTAAAATAGTTGAAGTGTAGGCGAACAGTAATGACTGCCTCTCGAGTTAAATATACCTAGAATTTAATGAAACGTGCCGGCGATAACTGAAAATATAAAATTGCAATACGGCTTTCTACAAACATGATACTCTATGGAATGTTGTGATATCGATAACAATCAAACAATAATCGACCTTATCAAACTTTTTCTAGAATATAAGCGAGGATACTGGTTTGTCAGAAAGGTTTGTTTTGATCTTTTATAATTCTGAAAACTCGCTCTCTTCATTGTTGATACTAAACTTGAAACAACGATAGTGTTTTTTTTTATTTTTGGCCTAGTTACCCTATAGATTTTACACGGGGAAATATACGAGTCTTGACTATAAGTACCATTGTATTTTGACATCGATACCTATAAATGTATTGCCCATCACTAATCCACAATCGGGGCCGCTCCACGTGCTGATGCTGCGAACATTACTCACATGTTTAAAATAAATAAAAATATCCGTAGCGGGTAGTTTGTGCTTTGTACCCTCGTAAATAACTGGGACTAGTTGTTTGTGCTTTAACTTATAGAAGCGACTCGTATTGTAGAAGATTCGGTGTAGTAAACAAGACCTAATTCCTTTAAACTATAAGGTTTCTTGAATCGATTAATTTAAAAACAAGCAAAGGCAAAAAAATACTCAGGGACTTTTGTAATTTATTTAATTACATAAATTATTTATTTTTATATAACTAACTCTGTAAACAAGAACGAACCGCCTGATGTTAAACAGTTGCGTTATAACGCGCCTAAATATCGAGACACTCCGTGCGGCACAACACAAAAGGCCCGTTTCAGGGCCGCTCATGAATCTGAACGTTGTAAATGTTTATCTTTGCCTATATATGCTTAACAATACCAAAGGCGTAGCTCGCACGTCGCCGTCCTGAGGGGCGAGGGACAAAAGGAGGGAAAAGAGTTTGGGTTATCGGCTCCCCTCCTGATTGTACGAAACGCAGCACCATAAAACTACTAATAAAATGTATGTAAAATGTAAAAAATACCCACATTTTTTATAATAGGCTTTTTGTTGTTGTTTTAAAAAAAATCAATTCAATTATATAACTGTTCCCGTATTAATCCAAGTTCCAACCCTAACGCTGCGGTATGCCAAATCTCCGGAACACGCGAACTTCGAACTAACCCTACCACCGCTTATCAATCGCCGCTCAAATACTGTGTTTGTTAACCGCACCCAATCGGTTGTACGGACCCGAACGATGCGTCTTTTTGGTTCCACGAAGATGGGAGATACGGAGTCAGCCTTTTCAGTGATTGTTTTTAGTTTATTTATTTATATAAATAAATAGATAAATATCGCCGGACTGACACATCAACTGTATGGTCCCAAACTAAGCAACGCTTGTACTATGGGTACCGTACAATGGCGATCCCAGCGACCCCGAGACGGAGCGAACCCGCAACCACCCGGTGCAGTGGCCCGAGCGGCTTGCGCCCAAACCACTGCGAGCCGTCGTCAAATACTCTAGGGTTTAATATGAGTATCAGGCATAGATTTAAATGGTAATATAAAAAAAATTGAAATTTAAACTCTATTTTCGAGGGTTTGGATGAGAAACAGGCATAAATTTAAAAGATAAATAAAAAAATGGGAATTAAACACAATTTTCAGTTTAATTTTGTCCCGCAACCTTGAAATAATGATCAATACCTACCTGACGTACAATACAATTTTTTGACAATTTTTCTTTAATATTAGTGGCTTCTAAGTATAAATGTAGTTTTCATTGTTTTCTAGGCCATTGCATGTGTTCTGAGGCCGAAACACGAAAGCTAGATAGGTACAAAAAGAAAAGGTATCTACAATATTGCAGCTACGATATAATTATTACTTTAATTATTTTTTCAAAATTTTAAAATGCTCTGTAGAAATACGGAGGTTGTTGTAATTCTATCGCGGTCCAGGCAAGTGGTATCCAATTCCCTTTTTTATATACCAAAAAAACACTCAGTCACCCAACAATATTGTGATTGATACAGCATTCAACAAAACAGACCCGCATCGGCAATAAATAAAACAACTGGTCGTAAATAATGAGCGACGTCGCGACTGCGGTCGCGATTTATTGTCGCCGAGTCGCGGTCCCGGCACGTCAACCGCCTATTTCGGGGCCTATACGTCCGTTGAGTTGTTGGGACAGAGTAGGCAGCGGGAGAGGGTTGGGTTTGGGTTACAAATATGGGTGAACTGCTTCTGGGTTTGGGTTTAAATTTTCTTATTTTTTTGTTTAAAAAAAATATTAATATAAAACGCGTTCAAAATTCTAGGGTCTCGTAATTCGAAAATTGGAGCTTCAATATTGTGTTCTTTAATTTTCAAACCAACAAATTTCTTCACGTAATTACGTAATTACACTCTATCAGCTAGAGTATACTAACGTCATTTTCAAGCTCTATCTAGAGCAAGAGCACACTCAAATTAGACATTTCTAAATTTAGACCACATTTGACATGATCTGAACGCTCCGTATCTGAATGAAAATTTAGCAAAATGAAGAACCGTTAGAATATTCCGTACTTTAAACTGTGAGTTTCCTATTCCTAAGTGACACCCAGAACGGGGCAAATTATGAAAAGGTCATTTCCAATATTTAAATGCATATGCAATAATAAACCTCACTCCGTAGCCTTTTATACCCATTAAAACACAACATTTCTCAGAACCGTAGGTAATATCTGAACCTGTAATCTAATCTACATCTTGTATTAATGTGTTCATTGCGTGTTTACTCTTATTGGTGCAGCGTGAATTCTTGCTTTGCGATCGATGTAGTGCGATCAATCGCTAATGATCTTTAGTTGGAGGCGGGTCGCGTTGTGATTTAGCTGTTGATGACAGGAGGTTACCATTTGTTTCACGGAGTCTAGTCCTAGCTTTGTGATGTGGTGATGCATTATAGAGGGTGTAATGGTTTAGGAATGTGTTTCATCATTGAAATAAAATAATAGTAGAAACATTGTGATACAAGTGAACGGGCTGGTTTCCAGCCCCAGTCGAAGGCGAAAGCTGTGCAAGAGTGTAATGACCAATGCTCACGCGTGTCATACCTACAACGCTATACAAATAATAATTTAGCTCTTTTTGTCGTCCCCCTCCTGGGCACGAACCTTCCCTCACTACGAGGGGGATTCAGGCCGAATTCACATGTCTTTCAAAATTGGTTAGATTTTCTAAGACATGCAGGTTTCCTCACGATATTTTCCTTTACCGTAAGCTAGTGATAATCATAATTTGAACCCAGGACCTGGTGCCCGCAAAGCGCGTGCTTAATCAATTGGCTATCACTGCTGTACCTACAACGTTACTCAACACAAATGCGAGGAAAAAAAATATGTTTTACGATGTCGCACAATCCAGTCACCTGAATGAATAACTCACTTGCGCCATCTAGTTGATTCAGAAATAACTTTTCCGCAGAGGACGTTACAAAGTGACGTATAACGCTTTTCAAGCGTGACAATTTCAGCCATTTAACTCCTACCGAAAGTCGCCTAAAGGGAATCAGTTCATTTTTGGAAACAATCACAAATAAATGCATAATATTGCCAGACTGACACACAAACTGTATGTTCCCAAAACTAAGCAACGCTAGTTCTATGGGTACCGTACAATGAACTGGGGGCGATCCCAGTGACCCAGACCTGGGCAAAATACTAAAAGATAATTTCCGAAATTTTACCCGACGGGAATCGAGCCCGCTACCACCCGGCGCAGTGAGCCGAGCGGCCTACGCTCAAACCACAGCGCTAAGCGGTCGAAACAAATAAATAAATCCCAACTTTGTTTAGACTAAAGATATTGAGAACTACCAAGTCTTTGATAAAATAATAATAACAATAATTAAGCCCTTTTGACGTCCCACTCCTGGGCACGAGCCTCCCCTCAACACGAGGGGGATTCAGGACATAATCCACCACGCTGGCCCAGTGCGGGTTGGCGGATTTCACATGTCTTTCGAAAATTCATTAGATCTTCTAAGACATGCAGGTTTCCTCACGATTTTTTTCCTTCACCGCAAGTGATAATCATATAGAAATTATGATTCGCACATAGATTTAGAAAGATCCAGAGGTGCGAGCCGGGGTTTGAACCCAAGACCTGGTGCCCACAAGACGTGTGCTTTAACCAATCGGCTATCACAGCTTTTTTAAGTTAAAAAAAAAAGTATTTGATATTAGACTGAAAAGCGCATTAGTAACACAATTTCTTATGTATCAGCATAGTCAAACCCAATAAAGAGGCAAGTATGTAATAAGTTAGGAATGGACCTTATTCGTACATATCCCATAAAAAATAATAAATATAAGTGCTCCGTAGACAATAAAAGCTTTTAAAATCTGCCGTCCTGCTCTGCGTTTCACTCTAACACGTTGTGAAGGTATTTCCGGGAATATTCTTCGCAAAGCTCGTGTGCCGTAAACCCAGACCCGTCAAAGCCTTTCAAATCAGACCTCCGAACCTGTACGTGGCCCTTACGCATGGATTGTTGCGCGGACCCTCGAGATAGTGATGTGAAGGCACCGGGATATTCCGGAATCGTGAAGTTGAGTGAGCAATCCCGTGAATAGAGTTTTTAGTTGCTGGGTATTTCAAGTCTACTTTTATGTATTCTCTTTTATGTAACTAGGTCTGCAAATAGGAGTACAACCCGCCTGATGTTAAGCAGTTACCGTAGGCTATAGATGCTTACAATGCAAAGCGATAAGGTGGTATAGCTGTCAAATTTATTTGTCTGTTATTTATTTTTATTTAAGCTAAGCACCCATCTCAGTTTATGTCTAGGAGTAAATTTTATTAGTACTTGTGGCATACACAAAGTTATTACTATTTCACACAAACAGTATTTTTTGGGTTTTATTTCTACGGTTACCAATGTGACTGATTCAATGGTTATAGATTTTGAATCATTACCAGAACAGGTGTTTTAAAAGCATAATATATACATTAAAAGCAACCCCTGATAAGCTTACAAAAAGACGCAGAAGGAGTTGTTTTAAATAAACTGAATCCCGTCCCAATCCCGTGACTTCTCAAACATGTCCCAACACTATTGGTCCCTCCGATCGACTGAGTGAGGTCTTGGAGTGCCCTCGCACAGTCTGAGGGCCGGGAGGGTTGTATTGTGTCAAATGAAACACATGTAACATTTGGAGAGTTACAAATGAGTGCTTAAGGAGTTATTGCCGGGATCCGCGGAGTTGTAGTGAGTTTGAGGGTACTTGTGTTCGTAATTTGAGATACAGGAAGGTAGTTAGGATGTCTGAGGTGTCAGTGGTACTAGCGTGTAAGGTCTTATTTTAACCGACTTCCAAAAAAAGAGGAGGTTCTATGTTCGTAGGTATTTTATTTTACACTAGGTTAGGACTACTTCTTAGATAAGATAAGATGACATTTATTTTTTAAACATGGGTTAGGTAGATAACTTACTTGAATTGGCACCAACAACTGAAAGAGATTACAAGGTCCCTAGTTATTTCTAGCTTTTCTGTGCACCCAGGTATTTTGACGGTTTAATTTTATTTAAATTAAAATATTTTAATAAGTAATGTACGATACTTAGTGTAGTGTCTTAACAAAAAAAAAACAGTCAGGTTTTTTTTCTAACCGATGATCTTTGACTAGGGTATAGCCCAAAGATTCAAAGCGAACTTTTCTGAAACCTCCTTGGTGTGACCATTGATCTGTTCACGTGGCACATGCGTTTAGCTTAGTTGTAGGAGCTACAGGACTACTAGTGATGTGCTTAATTTGCTAAAAGTTTTGTATTTTTTTTAGTATTACATTTAAAAACTTGAATTTTTTTAGATATCATTACTTACGTTTTAGTTCGATCTAATGCATTTGATGCTGCTTATCTGGTACTTACCTGCAAAAGAAGTAAAAAGAAATATTGTCAGATTTATAGAATTAATACGGCAAGTAAGTTAGGACCGTATATACAAACATTACTATGACGACTAATAATGCGCGCGAACGCACAGCATATTGCGAAATGTCAAATGTTCTACAGCGTTGGTCCTTTACTTAGACAGGTGTTGTTCGTGAATTCGGCCATTCGTATATCAGATTCAGAAATGCACAAATTTGTTCAGTAAACTCGTAACATGATAATTCCATGTTCAAGTATTATACGAGTATCTTAGATTTTTAATTGAAATAATACATTAACGAATAACCCTAATCCAATAGTTTTGCATAAACATATACCGAACAAGACAATAGGGGAATGTTCGACTTAACCCTACAATATCAATCGAATTCACAAACGGAACCCGATAATGGGTGCCGCACCGTAATTTAGGGTTAGCGATCACCGATAGAATAGCAAACCTCAATCTTGCGATGCGAACGAGCAGTCGCTTTGGGGATTCGGCGGTGGCACAATGGGTGAAATGAATTTGGGAATGGGTGAGAGCTAAAACGTGCCTACCTTACACAAGGTGGGATTTACTTTATACGTAGAATGGGTACTTACATAGTATGAAAACAAATTACGCAACTCACTGCGTTGTGTAAATTACGCACGTCAAGTCTGGCACTTAATCTAGAGAATTACCTATCTAAAATCTACTTCGTATAAAAAGGTCATATTTCGTGAAATTTTAATATGCCCTGAAGATAATCTCTAAATAATTATCTCAATACTATAATCAACAGATTTGGCACATAGGTTTTTTTCTTATGTCAACCTTCTCTTCATCTATCAATAAGTACTTCTTGGTTTATTTTTCTTTGGGACTGGTCCCGCCACACACTCCCACCACTGTTACTCCTTTAAACCAGGATCGACAATGGTGACCAATAATGTCGTCGAGATTTGACCCTCGACGAGTCCCGGGGAAAATTGTCTTGGAACCCGCACGAATATAATCGAAAGAAATAATAGAAGGAGTACTTCTTGGTAAGTAATATATTGCAGAATGATTGTTCCCTGTTCAATTTCAGCACCCACTGTACACCCCGCCTATACTCCTAAACGGGCAGTTAACCCCTGCCGCGGGTCGTTTCGAGCCAACACAAACTAGTGTTTTTGTGCCACCTGATCATTGAATTAACACGACATTTACGGGTTAAATAATAATATAGTTTAAATTTAGTAGTCATACGATGCCATAAGGGTGCCTTATTCGGGTAACCCTTTCCTAGTACAGGCATTAGCTTACATGGCTAATATATCTTATAATTGTTGTCATTGCGTGACATTGACAGCAATCTTTAAAAGAAATATAAAAACAAAATACCGAATAAAAAAAATATCTGGGTGCATTAAAGAGCTAAAAACCACTAGGGACCTTATAATTTCTTTCATTTGGAGTCGGTGCCAATTGAAGCAAGTGTATAGATAGGTAGTGGTAGAATTTTTAGAATCTGTCCACAATTGGCGGAGACGTCAGTGAACATACATAAAAATAACATATATACAGACAAAAATAGAACTTCCTCCTTTTTTGGAAGTTGGATAAAAAAACATTGATGTTTAGTATTGCTGAAAATTCGATGTTCCAAAATCTTTTTGCATTAAATAACTTGTTCAAACTGTTTAACAGTGAAATTTACTTAATCCAAATGGCAAGCTAAACAAATCCAATAAACAAAAATAGCTTGCCCACCCAAATATAAATAAGTAAACGCGATTTGCTTAAGACGCCGCCATTGGAATTAGCGGAAAAGAATAACTTTTTCACGAAATTAGAATAAGACTTGGCTGCTTCACTTCGCTGACAATTCAATCTAGGCATGTTAATTTATTTTTAAGGGAAACAACCCCCCACCCTCTCCTTGTGGGTGGAAGGGATGTGCCTCCCTATCATCACAGAAATAAGATGAATTTGCAGTTTGGACTGATAGCATTTCGTTTTGGTAATAAGAATGGATGATGTTTTTGTTTTATATTGAAGAGACTGCTATAGTTCGTACATTTCACAAAGTCGCGTGCTGTGAATCTTATGTCACTGGCATATGGGTCATTTTGCAATTATTCACGTGTCATCGTGAAATGAACAGACTTATAATTTATTGCTTTGATACAACCCAGTGTTATGTCCTGGACTCGATTACCGCTAACCCGATTCTATGTAACACCACATAGTCTAACATTTTAGTCAGTAATTTGGCGAAATGGTCTTTATCAATGCATCTTTGCCGTTCCTTTCACAATATACAGATTTTTTTTGTTTGCAGGAGCATAAGAATAACCAAAACCCATCCAGGACATCCCAAAGAATCGACTCAGAACTTGGCCAAATTATAGCCGTGCCCATAAAAACATCCAACGTGTCTTCTCTCTTTTAAAATAATAGAAAAAAAAGAAAAGGATGCATGGAATTAAAACAGATTGCATTGTATTTATCCAGGCGAGCGAGACAGAACACCATTAATTCCCGTGTCTCTCTCCCTCATTACAACTTCTAGCGGGCGGTGATTTATTCGCAGAGTTTTTGCCAAGATTTTACGTTGGCCCGGCAACACTGGCTAGTGTTGCAGATAAAGAAATATCTAGAAATACCAACCAACTTCTCAATTTTATTGCTTGTGGAGTCAATTTTCACTGACTGGTAACAAATAGGCACCCGAAACCAACAGTGTCAAATGCCACCATAAAATCCTAGTTGTAAATCAATAACGAAATAATTAAACATTCCGAAATGATTCTAAAAACACGGCGTGGATGAAGAAATACTATTAACACGGTGACATACATTTTTTCCCACATTCTGACGTGACGATTGCGGCCATTATCTGTCAAAAATTTGTAGCGAACTCTAATACCGCGATCCAGGTTTTCTCATTAAATTTGCGCGTTGTATTGATTCATCGCTTTCAGCGCCATCTATCGTCGGCGTCGTTAATGTGAGGTCGCTACAAATATATGTCTTCTTCATTGTGAGAATGTAGCGCAACACCGCACACTTGATAAATGCACATAAAAGCTGAAACTCTCAGCCGTGATTTGAACCTGTACACCTCATCTTCCAAAGCGTGCTACCTACTTTATTATCACTGCTTTTAAATCTTTATAGTTAACAAAAATTCTTGTTTGGTCGCCTCTATCTATTCACTCTATGTCCACGTAGAGTCGATGGGAGCGGGCATAGGACTGATTAGTCATTTATCTTGACCCCAAACGAAGTCCTTAAAAAGGTTGTGGGTACCGCAATTTGATCCCTTGATTTTAAAACTTTTAAACTCTTGTGAAGTAAACTGATATTTTTTTTTACTGAGAACTTATAACCACATCTAACAGCCAACTGAAAGAGACGACAGACGCTTTGGGTACATACAAAAAGTTTTCTGATTCTTCCGATAGTCCCACTAGTAAAAGGTGCTACTCTTAGCAAGGATACTCGATATCTTTTTTGGCGACGTATATCGTCTGAATGAACAATCATTTTGTATTGTTCGTTCAGTAATCGATGCGATAGCAAGAAAGATGGAATTTAGAGTAGGATTCGACAAAACGAATGTTACGATATATCGATTATCGTTGCTATGAATCGGGGGTGGTACTCATGTACCACCCCCGATTCGGAGCTCGTAGTCCACCTATCCATCAACAGGAACACACCAAATTTTAAACATAGTCTTTCTCCACTTCATCGCCACTCACGTCTACTGGCTTTCTGAGGCTGCAGTCCACTTTATATAATTATCGGTTATGATTCTGTAGCGTACTCTCGTTTACGATGCTGACGAATAGATGGCGCTGAAAGCGGCGCCTCAATACAAAGTGCAATTGTTAATAGAAAACCTGAATCACGATGTTAGAATTCGTAAGCGTCGTGACTATATATACAAGACCTCGACGACATCCATTGGAGCATAGCAGTCATCACGTAAGGTCACCCGCTTGGCCGATAGATCGGTCCCTTTTTCACTAATAGTCAGATGAGACCAGACTGGAAACCGACTATGGATGGATCCATAGTATGGATATGGTTAGGCAAATCCTAACCCATAATGGATTTTAATATTCTGACTAAATGAATCTACTGCAATCTTGGCGATGAAAGGTAAAGAAACCAATTCAGATATTTGAACATAATATACCTAGGAAAATAGCTATGTAAATATTTAGTATACTCGTAATGTAGGCAAGGACTGTCTCCGTTTTATCCCGCAATCCTCAGAACTATTAAAAAGTTGTTAGTAAAATTACTAAGAACACTTTTTTCATATCTCGTTCACATAATGTCTGAAAGAATACTGATATTATTCTAGAGCCCCTTTTTAATATTATTGTAAGCAGTTTTCTACAGATTATAGCTTTTGCTCGCTGTTTCGGTAGCATAGATTTTATTTAGTGATGTCGACAACAGCGCTACTTACTGGGTCAACTATAGTATAGCTAAGAATAATTAAGGTGAAACCAAAAGTACAAAAAAAAAAAATTAAAATAGGTCAAGCCGTATAGAAGGAAGAGAATCACAAACATACGCACATCGGAATTTTAATTAGACAAGATTAAAAAAATTAAATAGAAAATTACCTACCTAAATTTTCCTATTATGTTAATGTACGAGTATTTTACATCTAAATAAGATAGTGCCACCCTCTTACACAAGATTGACGTAAATTTGCCATTATAGCTGCGATTCGTACGATGAGTGAAAAAGCCGGAAGCACATAGAATGAGGTACGAGACGGGGTTTATACCCTGTGCAAGACGCGTGCTTAACCGATCAGCTATCACTGCTCTTGTTACCACCGCACTGGGTAACTCTTCGATCACAGATATTTCATCCGTAATGGGTAACCTCATTAGACAAACATGATACGCTAACGAAATAGGAAATCACGCAAGATTTTTATGACATTAAAAACATAAAGTTTTATGAGCCTCTCCCGTTCAGTGGGGAGGCTGCGGTCTCTCCATTTCGTAACAAACTTAGGGAATTAATTAAAACTCCGACCTATAAAAGTTTAGTACATTAGGCATACGGATTAATAATTATTTTTGGAATGAAGCTCCTTTACGGGGCTAACGGTTAGGTAAAATGGGGGAAATCGTCACGATAAAAAGCGTTACACGTCGCTTTGTAACGTCCACTGTGAAAAGGTTCTATCAAAATCAACTAGATGTCGTAAGTGAGTTATTCAAGTGACCGGTTAAATATTTTCATAATTAGAACCGACAATTTAAAAATATATTCAAACAACAACAAAATTTAACATTTTGTGTATGCAAAACATGTAAAGAGAACTTCATTCCTGACGGGGGTCCGGCGACCGGACAAGTTTTTATTATACTAAACCAATAAACATTTTCTTTTTATTCTGCAGCTTATCCTTAAAATCGACATAAGGGGTCTTTCAAATAGTTAACTCTGCACTACTAATCTCTACACAATTTAATGAATCTAGTCTTCAAATACGGCCATACTTTCAAAAGTTTATAGACATAACTGTGTCGGGTTCTTCGTGTGAATGACCGCTTACGGTATCGGATACTGAAAATCCCATTTGAATGTAAGACTAGATTTTGCGTGATGAAACTCATTTTATAATAAAAACGCTTGTTTTGGAGTCAAAAGCTTCCAAATAGGCTAGCATTTAAGAAAACAATATACAAACAAACACAGCATTATAATACAGAGCGATTAAAGATGAAGAGAGGATAATAAGTAAATAAAAATAATTACATTACCTATTTCAAATCATTTTCATTATCTATCTTCTATATTATAAAAATGAATCTCTATTTCCCTGGTCATCGCATCACGCGTGAACGGATGGAACGATTTCGCTAATCATTTTTTGTAGTGTTTATTATTGTCAGGAGAAGGTTCTTATGAAAGAAAAAAATAAGAAAATCGAGCGGAACAATTCGAATTCAATATTCAAAGTTAAGACAGGTCAACGTCTGTCGGGTCTGCTAGTAATTTATACAATTCGCGATTAGAATAGAATAGAATAACTCTTTATTGTACCTACAACAGAGTTTGAATTTGAAATAATACATTCTTATTTCTCAACCCTGTGAATGTTCCTCGAAAAATACAAGTTAACGCGAAACGCAAATGGGGTATCTCGAGCCATGTCATTTCCATTGTAGACATACAATATTTGCGCAAATTAAACTGGAGCGTTTCCACTGAAGATTGCGACTGCCGGAGACAGTGTCAAATTGCCGGGTTTCAACCCCCCCTGCAACCCCGTCGAGTCTTAGGGTCCAACTGTTCAATTAAGTTTCTAGTGTACCTACGCGTTGCGTCGTATTGTTAGTTTTTGTATATAACATGTAGTACAGTCAAACACTATTACAGGAATCACAAATTCATAATTATTTTTTACTGTATCTACTCAAGATATTTTTTTCTCATTAAGGCCGTTTTCAGACTAGCGTTTTATTTTGCGCGAATAAGTTCGTATAGGTTTATGCGCTCAAACGTGTGCCTCATTTTGCGCTTTAATTCTAAACCCACGTACAGCCCTTGTTTTAGCGTGTGCGCTCGATCCGATGGCTTCAGTAAGTAGTCTCTTGCAACTTGCGCTTATAAGCACGTCAACACTCGTACGAATTGCCCGTATGGCTAAAGGTGCGCCTATAACCGCCTACAAGCGGGCTTATTCGCTCTGAAAAACGTCCTAAAAGCGCCCTAAAAGTGTGCCGGGCAAAACCCGTTTATCATGAAAAAATAATACCTACTTACATACTTAAATATTAAATAAAAGATTTTGTATGTAACAGATACGAGAAATAGCTATCTATTGTGAAATGTATTATTTTCTAACACAATACATCAAGTATCAATTCAATAAGAAATACTATAAAAAAACACCTTGAGGTAGACTAATTTCTATAAAAATAATATACAATGGATAATATTTCTAATAAGTCTTCTTTGATACGACAACAGAATACCAAATGTTTTCCTTTGACAAAAATATAGTTCGACAAAAATATATTTGTGAAGTTTATTCAGTATTTATTTCATGAATACTGGTGACCTAACCTGAGCTGAAAAAACGTGATTTCCATTTTCGTGATTCGGTTACTAACTCAGTTACTTGTGAAATAAGATAGTTGAAAAAATATTGATATAATAATAAAAAGCCCTTTTTGACGTCCCACTCCTGGGCACGGGCCTCCCCTCACTATGAGGGGGATTCAGGCCGTAATCTACCACGCTGGCCCAGTGCAGTACGGCGGATTTCACATGGCTTTCGAAAATTGGTTAGATTATCTCAGACATGTACGTGACTTTCACCGTAAGCGAGTGATAATCAGATAGAAATCATGATTCGCACACAGATTTCGAAAAACCCAGAGGTGCGAGCCGTGGTGTGAACCCAGGACCTGGTGCCCTCAAGACGCGTGCTTAACCAATCCGCTAACACTGCTTAAAAACATATTGTTGTTACTAAAACATTTTTTTCTCTGAATTGACAAGAAAATGTATTCCTTGATGGGTTGCCCGATTAGTACATACTAGCTGTGCCCCGCGACTTCATCCGCGTAGTATTGGATTATTGGGTTAAAAAGTATCATATATGTTAATCCCGGTTATAATCTATCTGTGTTCCAAATTTCATCCAAATCCGTTCAGTAGTTTTTGCGTGAAGGAGTAACAAACATACATACATACATACATACATACATACATCCACACTCACAAACTTTCGCATTTATAATATTAGTAGGATTACTCCTTGCTTTGGTGTGATGGTTTTAACATCTGTAACAATCTGTAAAACTCAAACTGTTAAAACCTCCGCATACGACATTCGCTCTACCTAAGATCACACTTTCGATTACGTAACAATTCCACAAATATTTTGCTGAGTGTACACGTGCAAACGGTACCGTTACGTTATCTAAACAACATGTAATGTGAACCCGCTTTATAGCAGGGGAATCAGATGGCGGCAGATTGGTGTCGGAATTATACTCGCCCCCCTTCCTCCACAATTCGAGGGGGTATCGTTTCTAGATACCCTTTGTTCAGTGCTCACTCCAGTGGTTACTACCAAAGTATACTCTGATCTACAAATGATGTATAGCTATTAATAATAAACCTTTATTTATCAACGTTACTATAAAATAAATATAGTTGGCAGTGATAGCCGATTGGTTAAGGACGCGTCTTGCGTACGCCAGATCCTGGGTTCAAAGTCAAACCCTGGGTCGTCCGGGTTTCAATATGATTATCACTTGCTTGCGGTGAAGGGAAACATTGTGAGGAAACCTGCATGTTACAAAAAATCTAACCAATTTTCGAAAGACGTGTCAAAATCCACCACCCTGCACTGGGCCCTGGATTATAACCCGAATCCCCCTCGCGTTAAGGGGAGGCCCGTGCCCAGGAGTGGGACATTAAAATGGCCAATTATTTTATTAATCAAAATATTGTAAACAGTACCTATTAGAGAAGAAATTTGAGGCAGATTGTCTACGTCATGACTATGACGTGACAAAAAAAAAATCACGACATTAAACCACTCTAAATCATTAAAACAAAAAATTTCATTTTTATTAATTAATCATTCCACCAACTGAATGACTTGCCGATCCGTTCCCGTTCATTCATTCACTCACTTTAATCTAATTACTCTAAGCTTCAAACGGATGAACGTTGAATGATTTGCATGTTCAATACGGATGTTTTTTGTTGTATTTTATATCGGTCGTTTTTATAAAAGTTTAATTGTAAGTGTTTTAATGGTGAATTATTTTTCTTTTGAGACTATTTGGGGCGAAGAAAGGTATCATCTTTTGTTATCTAATTTTGATTACATTGTGCTAAATTAATCATAGCTTTTGTAGTTTGTTAAAAGCTTGTGTTAAATTAACGAGCTAAAGCTGTGAAAAGATACCCCAAAAAGTGTTTTAGAACGTCTATTAACCTTTTAATTACTTACTTAACAATCTTGAAGCGAGCTGATATTATATTAATAAAACTAGTGAAAACGTTTAAAAAAAGGATATAACCCTACCACGAAATTACATGTAATTATGTTCAGAATTGCCGATAGAGCATAGAAACGGGGAAATATAGTACTCGTATAGGTACAATTATTTTCCTGACGCTTGGTATATTTTATATTGTACTATATTAATATAATATATTTATTACCTCACAATTTGCTCCTCTTTCATTGGACATGACACGCGATACGGCAGCAAAATAAAATTCAGGGTCCCCTAAATTTTTGGACATCCGACACTTCATTCATCAAAATCGGATGGGTAGTTTAGACGTTACGGTAGAACATAAAAATGATACATACATAGTAAAAACATAACTCTTCCGTTTGACTTTGCCGTAGTCGGGTAATAAAAACATCATCAAAATAACTTATAATCAAAGAAGAAAATTAAAAGACTAGTCTCTAAATAATCCTCATGATAATCATCTTAATATTTCCGGTGTGCTTGTATTTCTTCTCCTCCTAAAGGGCTTGACTGATATTGATATTAATTTTCTCTACTTACAGCTTAGATTAACGAACCAATCTAAGACTTACAGGATGTCCTGGGTGGTTTCTTAGTTATAGTTAGACCTGTTGCGGACATTCAGAAACACTAAAATATACATTAACTATCCAATATAAATTTAGCTTTATGGAAATATAAATGTAACTTAAATAGGTAATAATAATAGTTCACGATTGTTCGGACCCGGTAACGCTTGTAACATTCAAAGAGGATTAGTCCCAAATCCCATAAAGATTGTCTCAGATGCCTTCGGATCAAAATCCCCTGTCGACTGCGCCCCAAGACATGTGAAAGTAGCGATTTCATTCACCTCAGGTCTGAAACACATGCTTAGCACCGGACGAGATGCGATGGGTCGAAATGCACCCAACCCAAGAAGAAAGACTTTGAAGTAACACTCTTTGGTAGAGTCTCTTTACCACTGTAGATCCTGGCTTACAGGAGTAACAGTGGTGGGAGAGAGTGACGGATCAAGTCCAAGTGGTGGTTATCATTTGGGGTTGCTCAGTGCAGGTGTGGAGGTTCTCCGCAAAATATGCTTGTCATTGCTGGTGGGCTTGTGGGAAATCTCTACCATGCACCAATGTCATATGTAATGATAGCCACTAAAGGTAGTCAGAAGCCTGGAACATAGTTCTGCTAGTTGAAACTTGGAAGGAACAGCTGAGTCGAGTAAATATCGATTATCAACCTAACTGTAGTCATTTGACTACAGCTCATATAGGGGCTGGATCTACCGAGGTAGTACCACCCTCTCACACAAATTCGGCTTAAAGTAGAGCTGTGTTTTGTACGAGTGCGAAAGCCAGAAGCCCAAACCCCCTCCGTTTCTCTCTGGACCACTCCCCTTCAGGTCGGTAACGTGCGAGCAATGCATTTGGTATTGCAAACATCTATACTATAGGCTATGGTAATTGCTGTACATCAGATCAGGCGGGTTGAAGGCTCGTTTGCCGATTTTGTTACATAAAATAAATTAAAAATTAATAGGATCTACATGTTTGCCAGAATTCGTCACATACACGGTATATTGAACTCTCTGAATCATGTATGTTACTCCTTACAGCAACCAAAACCCGATGATGACATTCCACATTTAGTAGACAATAATCCAATTTATCTGTCAACTTGGAACACTCGTAAATTCGCTGAGAAACTTTGTTAGGGAACGCCTTGCGCCCTAACTTGGTTGACCTCGATGTTGTTTGCTAGTGTTATGATGTGGTTCCATTTATTTTTGTATTGTAAACTGGCATGGTGAACCTTACGACCTGATGTTTTGACCTTAGCAATAAAAAATTAGAAGTCATTCAATTATTTTTATATCAATTCCTCCATCAGCCTGTTTCTGCTTGTTATAAGAATAAAACAGTTAGCCGGGGGCCGTCCCATGGACACAGGAACAAAATTCAAAATTCAAAATTCAAAATTGTTTTTATTCATGTAAGCCAACAAAGCATTTATGAATAGTCAGAATCTACCACCGGTTCGGAATGCTGCTTCCACTGAGAAGAGCCGGCAAGAAACTCAATGGTTACTCTTTTCAATGAATGAAAGATGGTGTACATTCTCAGGAACAGCATAAAAAAATAATATGAGCAGGCAACACCATTGCCACTAAATAGCTAATAGTAAATAATAATCATATATGTAATAATGTAAATAAAATGAGAATGCTAGTTTAGTGTGATGTGCATACCTACTCATACTTACATCAAATGAAACGTTTACGAACCAAATAATAATTGATAAAACAGGGGTGGATATTATGATAATTGCTTTGGTGTGATGCCTTCCATGCTAAGTAAATAAATAGTATTTAACGACAATGTTGTTAAGAGGAAAGTGAGTGGACCAATCCCCGCAAGCAGCGCCCGCGCACGAGCATGACTTGAAAAGCGGCATCACTCTCCTCAACCATAATAGAGGGAAGAGGGTGACCCGCTCCACAAAGCCACCGCAAACAAGGACATTGAAGTGAGCATGACCAACACCTCACCTCAGAGACAACAGTTCAGAAAGGATAATAAGCATGAGGCAAGACCCGCTACAATTAGACATAAATATTACTTTGTTAAAATTATATTTAAAGTGGCTACATGATGCCCATATTTTAAAAGGAAACATTTGTGTCAAATATGTCAATAGTGCTAGATTAAGAGAAGGAAGAGGGAAAATATAGGAATGAACCATAACAAAAGATTCTAGTTATTCCCGATCCGGTGGAGCTGGACCAGCACCTAGCCAAGCATCTTTATCTTTCAAATAATCGTCTAGTGTGTAGTAAGCCTTCCTGCATAGCGTACGTTTTACACACGTTTTGAATTTGGATTCAGTAAGACTGATAATGCTTAACGGTATTTTATTATAGAACTTAACACAGTATCCCATGAAAGATGTGTGAATTTTTGCTAGCCGAAAGTGTGGTTGATCCAATTTGTCCTTATTTCTAGTATTATAACGATGACTATTACCCAGCTTTTTAAATAGATGTAAGTTTTTTCTGGTATACATTATGTTCTCATAGATATATTGACATGGAACAGTCATAACATTTATTTCCTTAAACAGTTCCCTCAGCGAATCGCGACTTCCTAAATTATAGATGGCCCTAACGGCCCTCTTTTGTAAAATAAAAACCGATTCGATGTCAGCTGCTCTGCCCCACAATAGTATACCATACGACATGACACTATGAAAATAACTGAAATAAACTATTCTTGCAGTTTCGACATCGGATAGCTGTCTGATTTTTCTGACAGCGTAGGCGGCGGAGCTGAGCCGCTTAACTAAAGCTGTTATATGTGGGCCCCACTGTAATTTAGAGTCAAGCGTTATACCTAAGAAAACAGTGTCATTAATAAATTCTAGTTTTTCTGTATTTAATACTACATCGCATTCACTACTTCTTACATTAGGTAATGAGAATCTTACACATTTAGTTTTTTTACTGTTTAATACCAAATTATTAGTAGTGAACCAGTTATGGACTTGAACAATAGCATTATTCACGTCGTCCAAGTTATTTACATGTCTACCTACTTTAAAAATCAAAGAGGTATCATCAGCAAATAACACTATTTCTGCCCTTCTCTGTTATATCTGCGGTAGGTCATTAATATATACTAAAAATAAGAAAGGGCCTAGTGTCCGTTCATAATCTTCTAACAGACTTCGTTTGCTTTGTAATGATGATCGGTGCAATGAAACTCGTTGCTCAACTTATTTTGCGTTATAATATGCTTTTAAAATCAACATAATTGCGTTTTTACATTGCTCCCTGTTTGACAGGTCTTAGAAAATAAATCAAAGAGAAAACAATACTACTAGAACAAACCATAGACAAAAAATTAGATAATAGTGCTGCCCATACAATCAACATAAACAAAATAAAAGTGATGTGCTTGAACAATCTCCCCCGCCTTGAAAGCTTCTTTCAAGCGTTGTCTTCCTGATCAGCTATCAATGGACAAAGTCGGGTCACTGCTCTTCTTAGAGTTCCTTTTGTGGTCTCAACGTCGGCAACTCTGCACGCGCCGTCGGAGCCTGGATAAACTTGGGTTACTCTTCCCATAGGCCATTTCAACGGCGCTGTCACCTCTTGCTTGATCAGCACCAACTGACCGGGCTTGATGTTAGGTTGGCGTTTCTGCCACTTGGTCCGCTGTTGGAGCTCGCACACATATTCTTGGCTCCACCTAGTCCAGAAATGCTGCCTGGCCTGTTCAAGTCTTGCGTAGCGGTGTAGCCGGTTCGTATTGGCGTCTTGTAGGTCTGGCGCTGGCAGCGACGTCAACTCTCGTCCGATAAGGAAGTGCCCTGGGGTGAGAGGGGACAGATCGTGAGGATTGGAAGATAGAGGAGAAAGGGGTCGTGAGTTAAGTATAGCTTCAATCTGTGTGAACAGCGTTGCGAGCTCTTCATACATAAGGTGCGAATCACCCAAGACTTACTAAATAAAATATACTTTCCGTGCTATCCCGATCTGAACTTTCAACAGATTCATCAGAGGATCGTTCTCCTCCTTTAGTTTCAGACCTTAGTTGCTTTGTTTCTATTTCTATTTGTATCGTATCATACTCATTAAATAGAACTTCAATTTTACTTAATCTCAATTTTAACTCGTTAAATTGTTGTTTAGAAACATCTTTATAGTTCTTAAAATCTACTAAGTAATTTTTAAAACTAGTTAGTCTACCCTTTATGGACCCCCTTTTACCCCGTAACTCTTTTAACTCTGTGTCAGTCATCGCAGAAATCAGGCACTTGGAAATTGTTTACAGAAAATGTTGAATACCTGCACAGTCCGCTCAAACCTTTGAAGCCGCTGTAGATGAACGAAGTTGGCGCTGCATGCGTGTGCTTGCGATGCGCCTGCTGCCGTTATCGCACAGCTGACTGAATACAGCACAGGAGTGGGTAACTAGGTACTTCACGCCACGCTGGGTGCCACCAGAGCTGGAAATGGTTGCAAATTGCGTGTTTATACCCCGCACAGCAAGCGTGCAAATGAGGAAAATGCGAATGTGCACACACCGAGGCAATGCAAATGTGCTTGAAAGTACCTATTCCACATAAGACAGGGAATGCCCATATAGTTTTGCTAAATGCTTAGATATTTGCAGGTTAATTGTTTGCAGGTTAATTGTTTTGCAGGTTAATTGTTTGCAGGTTAATTGTTTTGCAGGTTAATTGTTTGCAGGTTAATTGATTAATGCGTACTTGTTGCAGCAGCACAATGCGAAGTCCAAAAACGTCGTATTTCTCGGAAATTTGACGAAATTAGTTTGAAGAATAGTTTGTAATAGCCCAAATGATTAAATTTGGTGAAAATGCAGCCGATTACATTAATTTTGCTAGTCGAATTCCAATATATCATTACCCAATTATGCAATTTTATAGGTTAGATAACCTATAAAAGTCACCAACAACGTGCTCACACAGATCAAGCTATACAGTGGTGTTGTGTTAGGTGGAAATATAGGTAGGAAAGGATAAGGAACGGCAACTTAGCTTCGTTTGTTGTGTCTGTCTGTTGCCAGGCCCTAGATTCCAACTCTTTACCGGTTAGGTACTGCGCTTCCCGCACAGCGTTGTCTTGTCGCGGTCGCCATCATGTCTGTTCATAATCTTCTAACAGACTTCGTTTGCTTTGTAATGATGATCGGTGCAATGAAACTCGTTGCTCAACTTATTTTGCGTTATAATATGCTTTTAAAATCAACATAATTGCGTTTTTACATTGCTCCCTGTTTGACAGGTCTTAGAAAATAAATCAAAGAGAAAACAATACTACTAGAACAAACCATAGACAAAAAATTAGATAATAGTGCTGCCCATACAATCAACATAAACAAAATAAAAGTGATGTGCTTGAACAATCTCCCCCGCCTTGAAAGCTTCTTTCAAGCGTTGTCTTCCTGATCAGCTATCAATGGACAAAGTCGGGTCACTGCTCTTCTTAGAGTTCCTTTTGTGGTCTCAACGTCGGCAACTCTGCACGCGCCGTCGGAGCCTGGATAAACTTGGGTTACTCTTCCCATAGGCCATTTCAACGGCGCTGTCACCTCTTGCTTGATCAGCACCAACTGACCGGGCTTGATGTTAGGTTGGCGTTTCTGCCACTTGGTCCGCTGTTGGAGCTCGCACACATATTCTTGGCTCCACCTAGTCCAGAAATGCTGCCTGGCCTGTTCAAGTCTTGCGTAGCGGTGTAGCCGGTTCGTATTGGCGTCTTGTAGGTCTGGCGCTGGCAGCGACGTCAACTCTCGTCCGATAAGGAAGTGCCCTGGGGTGAGAGGGGACAGATCGTGAGGATTGGAAGATAGAGGAGAAAGGGGTCGTGAGTTAAGTATAGCTTCAATCTGTGTGAACAGCGTTGCGAGCTCTTCATACATAAGGTGCGAATCACCCAAGACTTACTAAATAAAATATACTTTCCGTGCTATCCCGATCTGAACTTTCAACAGATTCATCAGAGGATCGTTCTCCTCCTTTAGTTTCAGACCTTAGTTGCTTTGTTTCTATTTCTATTTGTATCGTATCATACTCATTAAATAGAACTTCAATTTTACTTAATCTCAATTTTAACTCGTTAAATTGTTGTTTAGAAACATCTTTATAGTTCTTAAAATCTACTAAGTAATTTTTAAAACTAGTTAGTCTACCCTTTATGGACCCCCTTTTACCCCGTAACTCTTTTAACTCTGTGTCAGTCATCGCAGAAATCAGGCACTTGGAAATTGTTTACAGAAAATGTTGAATACCTGCACAGTCCGCTCAAACCTTTGAAGCCGCTGTAGATGAACGAAGTTGGCGCTGCATGCGTGTGCTTGCGATGCGCCTGCTGCCGTTATCGCACAGCTGACTGAATACAGCACAGGAGTGGGTAACTAGGTACTTCACGCCACGCTGGGTGCCACCAGAGCTGGAAATGGTTGCAAATTGCGTGTTTATACCCCGCACAGCAAGCGTGCAAATGAGGAAAATGCGAATGTGCACACACCGAGGCAATGCAAATGTGCTTGAAAGTACCTATTCCACATAAGACAGGGAATGCCCATATAGTTTTGCTAAATGCTTAGATATTTGCAGGTTAATTGTTTGCAGGTTAATTGTTTTGCAGGTTAATTGTTTGCAGGTTAATTGTTTTGCAGGTTAATTGTTTGCAGGTTAATTGATTAATGCGTACTTGTTGCAGCAGCACAATGCGAAGTCCAAAAACGTCGTATTTCTCGGAAATTTGACGAAATTAGTTTGAAGAATAGTTTGTAATAGCCCAAATGATTAAATTTGGTGAAAATGCAGCCGATTACATTAATTTTGCTAGTCGAATTCCAATATATCATTACCCAATTATGCAATTTTATAGGTTAGATAACCTATAAAAGTCACCAACAACGTGCTCACACAGATCAAGCTATACAGTGGTGTTGTGTTAGGTGGAAATATAGGTAGGAAAGGATAAGGAACGGCAACTTAGCTTCGTTTGTTGTGTCTGTCTGTTGCCAGGCCCTAGATTCCAACTCTTTACCGGTTAGGTACTGCGCTTCCCGCACAGCGTTGTCTTGTCGCGGTCGCCATCATGTCTGTTCATAATCTTCTAACAGACTTCGTTTGCTTTGTAATGATGATCGGTGCAATGAAACTCGTTGCTCAACTTATTTTGCGTTATAATATGCTTTTAAAATCAACATAATTGCGTTTTTACATTGCTCCCTGTTTGACAGGTCTTAGAAAATAAATCAAAGAGAAAACAATACTACTAGAACAAACCATAGACAAAAAATTAGATAATAGTGCTGCCCATACAATCAACATAAACAAAATAAAAGTGATGTGCTTGAACACCTAGAATTGATCCTTGAGGAACACCCATTTTTACTATAGAGCCTAAAGATTTAACACCATTTATTTGAACATTTTGCCTTCTGTCCTCTAAATATGATTTTACAAGTTGGAGTGCTCCATTTCTAACACCGTAATGTTCCAATTTCAGCAAAAGTATATAGTCAGCAAATAACAGAAAGACTGATTCTAGAATGACCGACTGGCGAAGGACTGTTCCGTGTGGAGACCTATATCCAGCAGTGCACGTCTTCCAGCGATAGATGGAAGAATCCAGAATGTTCAATTCATGAGCAAGAAGACGGATGCGGGGATACTCGGCAAACATTCCTGATTTGCAGATTTTATCATAGCAATGAATGGGTATGGAGAGAATCCAAAAGTCTTATTTGAGAATTTGGAAGATGAAGGTGGTCCTTACAAAATGGAGCGTCGATTGGAGAGTCAGGAAGCCGGTGGAAGTAAGTGTCAAGTGTCGATGAAATTAAGAAGTCATTAAAGGAGGCGTGTCCAGCAGCTGGCTGATATCATCAAATACCAAACCAAAGGTTTTGTATTACCAACCCTACATTACCACTAGAGTAGGAAAATCTATTGTTAAATATACACCTGGGTGCATATATAAAGCGTCTCGGGTTAAAGACTAAAGATGGGAGCCCTTAATAGTCGCTAAACTATAAAATAATCGCTTCTGCCAAGCCCCGATAGTTAAAACTTGGCCCAGTTATTACTCTCAACTACTTAGCAAGTTTAAGTTAATAACTTAGAGCTTAAAACGCACTTCAAAAGATGTGACACTGAGCTGTAACTTAAATATCTAGCCAGTTAAAATATGTGTCACTTGACTAAGTAAGGTGACTTATATTGTAGATGAAAATTTTAGGTAGTTAGTCTAGAGACTGCGTCTAGAGAATCATAATTTCTACTAGGTGAAACAGAAAGGGTATACTATTTTTTGCAACTTAACTTTGTAAATCTAAAACATCGGCTTTGTGGGACAGTTGGAGTACTAAAGGTTTTATAGACTTATGAAATCTGAAAACATCTGTATCCCTATAACACCTTTTGTTCTTCAAGTTTCCTCCAAAGCTGATTGTTAGAGAATTTTGAAAAAAAGTATACCCTTTCTCTTTCAACCTGTATTGTAGATGAAAATTTTAGGCAGGTCTAGTGACTGCATTTTCGAAATCTATGCGCGAATCATAATTTCTATATGATTATTACTAGGTCACGGTTAGAAAATTTAACCGATTTTCGAAAGGCATGTGAAATCCGCCAACCCGCACTGGGCCAGCGTGGTGGATTATATACGAGTATAGCCTTTGCATTGAGGGGCGACCAGTGCCCGGGAGTGTGACGTTAACAGGGATAAATTATTATTATTATTCTAGAGACTCTGATATCCTTCGTAGCTCCACCACAAAGCGGGAGTCTCACCAAAGTGGGGGTTCAGTCGGTAGTTCGCAAGAATTCGCGTCAGAGGTACATATTCAAGGTACAGGTAAGTAGCTAAAAAAACATACCTATTCGTGTTATACTCGTATGAGCATTTTATACGTACAATCGAGTCCTCAAGTGACAATCGTTGACCTAAGTACTTGTTGGAGAATGTGTCGTGTCAATTGGTCGTATTTGAATACAGCCAGTGGATGTCAAACTTTTTTTTTTAAAGAAATTTAAATATTTTTTTTTCTGTACCTACCTTTTTATATTCGACTAAGCCTATATTAATAGAATTATCTGTAGTCTGATAGCAATCTTGAGAACGCAATCGAATCGAATCGAAGATCGGTCTCAGACTTGAGATTGATTTATTAATACAGGCAGGATTTTTTATCTGTACGTGTTTCTTCGTTTTGAACTACAGAGAAAACGGTGGTAGAGACTAGCTGTAGCCATATGACTACAGGTCATATAAAGGCTGGCTCGCCCACGGTAGTACCACCCTCTTACAGAAGATCGGCGTAAAGTAGCTATAACGGCTGTGTTTCGTACGATGACTGAGACAGCCAGAAGCTCGACTCCTCTTCTCCCCCTATCACACTCTCTTTCAGGTCGGCAACGTGCCAGTAATGCTTTTGGTATTGCTAGCATCTACATGGTAGGGTAACTGCTTAACATCAGGCGGGTCGTGCGCTAATTTTCAGTCTTAATTATATAAAAACAATGGAATAAGTTTATAAATGTCTATATAAATCACCAGTATTGTCGTTTGTGCCGTGATCGTAATGTGTGAGCAGAATATAAATACTTTTAGATATGGCAGTCGTGATTGGTTAGACGACAGAGGACTTGGTATCAGAATCAGTTTCGGTATATTAAACAAACACCATTATTAATATAACTGTCAGTAAAATAAATAAACTCGTCGTCAAAGTAACAAAAACTAACAAATGCTTATTAACATTTTTGTTAGTTTGACGACCGCTTGGCGCAGTGGTTCGAACGCAGGCCGCTAGGCTCACTGGACATGGTGGTTGCGGGTTCGATTCCCGCCTGGGTAAATTTCGGAAATCGCCTTTTCGTAATTTTCCCTGGTCTGGGTGTCACTGGGATCGCCCCCAGTCCATTATACGGTGCCCATAGTACAAGCATTGCTTAGTTTGGGACCATACAGTTGGTGTGTCAGTCTGGTGATATTTATTTAAGAAATATCAAGGTTTATTCTTCATGAAAACAGTATTATCTTTCTAACAAGTCGTACTATTGGTACAAGTTGCTACTTATATTAATACAAGCTGTACCCGCGACTTCGTCCGCGTGGAATTTAATTGACAAAGTTTCATACAAACTTTCATCCCCTATTTTATCCCCTTGGGGGTAGAATTAATCAAAATCCTTTCTTAGCGGATGCCTACGTCATAACATCTACCTGCATGCCAAATTTCAGCCCGATCCGTCCAATGGTTTGGGCTGTGCGTTGATAGATCACTATTTCAGTCAGTCAGTCAGTCAGTCACCTTTGAGTTATATATATATAGATTTGTGTGCCATTGTTCGAATCATTAATCAAATTCTTTTCACCCCGCACTCGCTAGTTACGATAGATGAAAGGGGTTGATCCTAGAACTATTCAGAGCGGGCGCGTTGGCACACATTATTTATTTCGGCATTTCAAGCCACATATTCAATGTAGGCAGCTTGTTTAGGGCATTAACCTATTTATTTCATGTTCTTTTAGAGATGGAATTTCATATTTACATGTATCCAACTTGAGTTCGTCGACTGATTTAGGTTTCATAACGACTAAGGCCACGTGGCCCACGTGACTTGTCACTTGTGTGAACTTTTCAAAATCACGTGATCTAACGAGATTCGTGTTAGGTCACGGTCACGTTACTTAGCGATTAGTTTGGAACCATACAGATAGTTAGTTTAATGATATAAATGAAAGACGGAACACAGCGCCTATTCGCCGAATACTCGCACGCTATGACGGCTGCTGAATTATAAGGACTCCATGAGAAATTCAAACATCCACGCTTTTGACATTTCATTTTGTACTGGTGTGACATAAGAATGACATTTCCAAGATAGCTCACAGAATTAACATCAATCTATCAATACGGGCTTAAACATTCTTCTTCTTCTTTTTTTAAAATATGGCTTTCATCGTTAGGTAGTTTTATGTTACTGATGGTCGGTAGGTCTAGGTGAGGCTATTTTTTTTTTTTTTAAGATAATCGTTTTAGTATTCGGCCGTAACATTGACAATATCTTATATATAAAATTCTCGTGTCACAATGCTAGCTACCATACTTCTTCGAAACGGCTCGACCGATTTTCATGAAATTTTGTGTGCATATCGGGTAGATCTGAGAATTGGCTATTGTCTATTTTTCATGCCCCTAAATGTTAAGGGTGGTCCACATTCCACGCGGACGGAGTCGCGGGGCACAGCTAGTATTATATATAAAATCGTTCACATGACTAGTGTACGATAAATAATATTATTTTTATGCGCTAACTTTAAGAGCCACTGTGTCCTCGAGTCGACACGCAAGCTCCGTGATTGGTAGGAATTGACATGTTGTCGCCCCGTCACAACTAATCTGTGAGTTCGTCAGCCTTTTCAATGCCTACAAACGTTTGAGTAACTTGTTCGGTAGGTAAAACATTGTAAAAACCAGGGACAATTTCCGTGCGTTCAAGCGCTTTTGCCATACCTATTATTGGAATCAAGTATAATCAGCTCACGAGTTTAGGTCCAATTAGTCATATTACGATCCGTGGTGCCTTACAACTGGTCTTCAATCAGCTGTAACAGTCTTGTTTCTATGGCGATTAGCCCATACCAGCTACATATATTTTGTCTCCCGCTTTGCACCGGAGGGAAGTGGAAATATTTTCTTCAACTCCTCCTATCATTTCTTTCGATTAAATTCGTGCGGGTTCCAAGACAATTTAACTTTTCCCCGGGACTCGTCGAGGGTCAAACCTCGACGTCATTATTGGTCACCATTGTCGATCCTGGCTTACAGGAGTTACAGTGGTGGGAGTGTGTGGCGGGACTAGTCCCAAAAAATAAAGGTAAAAAATTATCTAAAACTACTTTTGCTAGTTCAAGTATACTAAGTTTGTAATCATCTACCTAATACTATACTTACTATCTTCAGGGTGACTAATGGGATGGCTTCATGTCCTGTCAACTTGAGTTAAGCCGGTTTAAGCTGAGGAACTAAAGCGATCCCATCGGTCGAAGCGGGCGGGCCCGTTTCATAGCACGGCCTAGCGGACGGTTACCCTTATAGCTGCGTTTCGTACTATGACTGTGAAAGCCGGAATATCACCCCCCCATTACCACCACTTCCCTTAAAGTCCGAAACAGTGCATTTGGTATTGCAATCATCCATAGGCTACGATAATTGTTGCCGGCTTAGTTCAATAAATAAACAAGTCAGTCACCCCATATTGCTTGTAATCAATATAATATATAAAAATGAATGTTTGTCTGTATGTCCTTTATAGAATCGTAAACTATGCATTTGATCATGTCATGATCTTCAGCAAAGTGTTGTGCATGAGCCCACAAAGGTTTCTGAGTTGGTACGACCAATCTTTGACAGATGCGTAGCAACGCGCGCAGGGTACAGCTAGTCATAAATAACATAATTTACATTACCAACTATTACTAACTTTACACTCAAAACCTCATAAAAACAATAATTTCCAATAATAGCCGTATTGTTTTACTACCAATCACATAAGTACCATTAAAGTGGAGTCATTATTATGGTAAGTACATTTATTTTATGGGACATCAAAAACCTTGAGTTGCTTTCTATTACGTGGGAGGAAGAGTGTTGACCTTCCATTATTGTATTCACCACGGCCAACGAGAAGCGACACGAAATGTTAGTCATATTCGATTTCAAGACGGGCACCGCCGCGCCGCGCTCGCCTTCCTTCAGGCGGCCACTTTTAACCTCCGACGAAAAAAGAGGGGTGTTATAAGTTTAACATGTGTATCTGTGTATCACTGTGTCTGTCTGTGGCATGGCTCTGTAGTTATAAACGGCGACTATAGACATTCACAGTATGCGTATGTTTGCGGCGTTGAGATCATAACTTGTTACGTCATGGGTTTCTCTTGTATCTAATTATGATGAATTATTGTTCTTAGAATATTTTTTTAACATAAAAAAGTCTGCAAACGAGCCTTCGTTCCGCCTGAAGTTAAGCAGTTATCGTTGCACCAAAGGCATTGCTCGCACGTTGCTGCCTGAAGAGGAGTGTGACGGATGGAAGGGAGGAGGGATTGGCTCCCGGCCCTCTCATTCATCGTGCGAAACGCTGATATAATAGCTACTATACGCCGATCTTCTGTGTGAGGGGGTACTACCCCAGTCGAGCCAGCCTGGCTATGAGCTGTAGCCAGTCGGCTACAGCTCTGGTCTATCACCTTTGGTCTATGTCATAATTTAACCGCCAAAAATCAATAAATAAAATTCTGTCAGCAAGATATATATCCCAATAATTATAATCTAAAAATGTCGTATGTGGAAAAACCGGCGTTTATAAGAATAAATGTCAATATTTTTTATATAAAATAAAGCAATGAAATGTGATCTTCTGATATAATGGACTTATTATTTATACGTTTAGAGATGGGGGCTTGTCGCGATAGCATCGATAGGAGATATCGATATGACAGCAGTAAAATAAAATTGTGTGTTATATTTATTGAATGTGGTATTTTCAAATACAATTAATCTATTTAAACTCGAATTGAATGCGTTGGAAAATCAACAAGGAATATCTATGCAGGCCTTTCACAAAAAGTGCGAATCCATGTAAAGCCCAAAAGTCCCGTAAATATTCAATTTAACTCATAAAGAGGGGTTCAGCACACATTGCGTAATTACAACAACGAAAAAAAAACTCGCGGGAAAACCTGACGCATACGAAAATATGCAAAATTTTTGCGGGTAATACCAATTCGAAATTAAAATTTGACGTGATGTCAACAAGCGCGGGCCCGCAAATGTAATTAATATATTCAAAATAAATATTAAAAATAAACTCTCGAATACTTTTTAAATTGTAACTGGGACAGGGTTTTTTTTGCATAATCTAGACAGTGATTTCTGAGACGATAACATTGCAAAAATAAAATCAAAAACATTGAGTGTAAGTAGCCAATATACAGGTTGAAACAGAAAGGGTATACTTTTTTTTTCAAAACTTAACTTCGTAATTCTACAACTATCAGCTTTGGATGAAACTTGAAAAACAAAAGGTGCTACAGGGATACAGCTGTTGACAGATTTCATAAGTCTAAAAAAACCTTTAGTACTTCAACTGTCCCACAAATCCGATCGTTTTAGATTTACAAAGTAAAGTTGCAAATAAAATAGTATTCCCTTTATGTTTCACCTAGTAGAGATATATAGTTTACTTGTATTTACCTACCTGCAAAAAGTCCTATGCATTGAAAATGATAAATTAAATAAAACCAACACAACGCAGCCGCGGTTTCATCTTCATTAAACTGTTTCAACATTATATTAATTAAACCGCCTTATTAATTATCACGCATGTTAACATCGGCATGTTAAAATTGGCAATTCAATCCATAAATTCAAAGTGACAAGTGAATAATCGACTGACTTTTATCGATGCAAGAACAACACTATCGGTGACTCGAGTCTATGCAAATAAAGTAGGGATTTGCATAAAACAAATCCTTCGGCGATCGATTATTGTTATTGCACGGTAATTAAAATAAATCATTCGATACGTGAGGTCTATTATCGATGCCTATATTAAAAAAAAAGATTTATCGACAATTCACATCCTCCTCCGATTATCCCATATTTAGAGGTGATCCGATTTTAATAGTCCAATTTGATGTTTCATTCCAAAATACCATTCATTGAACTGGTTCAGATGAAAAAAAAAAATCTTGAAAAAAACAAATTGGTACCTATTTCAATAATCTATTTTAAAGAATACTAGCTATTTGCCTGCAATCTAATGCTAGAGTAGATTTTAATTTGTCAATAACAGCTTAACTTATCTGGTCCAACTATGGCAGAGAATCATCCAGGTGACAAAGTACAAAAAATCATAAAAATCGGTCAAGCCGTTTAGGAGGAAAATCATTACGAACACACGTACACTGGAATATCATAATAATAATGTGTTTTTTCGTTATGTAAAGGTTTCGCCTAAACTATTTTGGTATATTTAATACGAGGGAATTAAAGCCACAGACTCTGTGTATTATGATGGCCCACAGATAGTCCACCACGCTGGCCCAGTGTCAAAGAAGATTATTTGCCTTCTTTTTTCTTTCTTTCGATTATGTATGCCTGAAACAATGTTGATCTCAAAGATATAAAAACATTTTATTTTTCCGATATTATCAGAACAATAAATTAAGATAATCTCATATGTACACGGTACTAAAGTGGTTTAACTGTTCCCTTATCGCAAGCGGCGGTCCGGCTTAAGGATGGAAGATAAGGGAATACTTACAGGGAATTTGCATTCAGGTTTTTTTGTTAACTGAATACGGCCATTGAATCGTTACTTATATTATAAACTAGTTTCTGCCCGCGACTTCGTCCGCGTAGACTTAAGTACAGTATTCTATGCGTTATGTCATGCTCACTTCAATGTCCTTGTGGTGGCTTTGTGGAGCGGGTCACCCTCTTCCCTCTATTATGGTTGAGGAGAGTGATGCCGCTTTTCAAGTCATGCCTGTGCGCGGGCGCTGCTTGCGGGGATTGGTCCACTCACTTTCCTCTTAACAACATTGTCGTTAAATACTATTTATTTACTTAGCATGGAAAGCATCACACCAAAGCAATTATCATATTATCCACCTCTGTTTTATTAATTATTATTTTGGTTCGTAAACATTTAATTTGATGTAAGTATGAGTAGGTATGCACATCACACTAAACTAGCTTTCTCATTTTATTTACATTATTACATATATGATTATTATTTACTATTAGCTATTTAGTGGCAATGGTGTTGCCTGCTCATATTATTTTTTTATGCTGGTCCTGAGAATGTACACCATCTTTCATTCATTGAAAAGAGTAACCATTGAGTTTCTTGCCGGCTCTTCTCAGTGGAAGCAGCATTCCGAACCGGTGGTAGATTCTGACTATTCATAAATGCTTTGTTGGCTTACATGAATAAAAACAATTTTGAATTTTGAATCTTAGAATTTTGAATGTCTAGGTTATAAACTATCTGTGTTCCAAATTTCATCGAAATCCGTTCAGTAGTTTTTGCGTGAAAGAGTAACAAACATACACCCACACTCACAAACTTTCGCATTTATAATATTAGTAGGATTTGTGTGCTTGTTTCATAGTTTTAAATTCGACTGAGTATAACGCAAGCACTGCTGGACAGATTTAAATGGAATATGGTGGTGTAATAATCTGGAATAACACATTATAAATATGTACTAGCTGTGCCCCGCGACTTCATCCGCGTAGTATTGGATTATTGGGTTAAAAAGTATCCTATATGTGAATTCCGGCTGATGATGATGTTAATCCCGGTTATAATCTATCTGTGTTCCAAATTTCATCCAAATCCGTTCAGTAGTAACAAACATACATACATACACACATACATACATCCACACTCACAAACTTTCGCATTTATAATATTAGTAGGATTTTACGAAATCGTCGTGGCCCGCCCGCGTTGTTTAATTGCTCATAAATGTAATTGCTCGTAAAAAAATATTTTCGATAAGATAGACACTTGAAACACCATTATTTAAACGTTTTGGAGATACATTTTAATTACCGTATTCTAATATCGATCTGAAGTATAAGAGCGATCTTGGACATGTCATTCTTATGTCATACCAGTACAAAATGACAGGTCACAAGCGCTCGCAAGACTAGAGATCAATTTATTAATACAAATAATAATAATAACTTAGCCCGTTTGACGTCCCACTCCTCAGCACGGGCCTCCCCTCACTACGAGGGGGATTCAGGCCAAAATCCACCACGCTGCCCAGTGCGGGTTGGCAGATTTCACATGTCTTTGGAAAATTGCTTAGATTTTCTAAGACATGCAGGTTCCCTCATCATGTTTTCCTTCACCGTAATACCGATAGTCATATAGAAATTATGATTCGCACATATATTCCGAAATACCCAGAGGTGCAAGCCTGGGTTTGAACCCAAGACCTGGTGCCCGCAAGACGCGTGCTTAACCACTCGGCTATCACTGCCTTCGGCCACTATTAATACGGGCCTATGTTATCTAAAATACCCTAAAATTCTCCAATTACTTGACTAATCAACTCACTAATTGTACCTTGAGACCTCGAAGCCCTCAGATCCTTGGGCGGCGCCCACCGGAACAATGGCGGAACGTAAATCATAGAATTAATTACTATAACTGGAGAACTCTATGTGCGTGAGGACCATAGAGCTATGAATAGGGAACCATAGAGAGTGCAAAATGTTTATAATGTACTAGCTGACCCGACAGACGTTGTCCTGTCTTAACTTTGAATATTGAATTCGAATTGTTCCGCTCAACTTTCTTATTTTTTTCTTTCACACGAACCTTCTCCTGACAATAAAAACATAACAAAAAAAGAATTAGCGAAATCGTTCCATCTGTTCACGCGTGATGCGATGACCAAGGAAATAGAGATTCACTTTTACATATATATATATATATATGGTTGCGGGTTCGATTCCCGTCAGGGTAAATTTCGGAAATGGCCTTTTCGCAATTTGCCCTGGTCTGGGTGTCACTGGGATCGCCCCTAGTCCATTGTACGGTACCCATAGTACAAGCGTTGCTTAGTTTGGGACCATACAGTTGGTGTGTTCGTCTGGCGATATTTATTTATTTTATTTATGTAAGTGTTTATAAAAAAGTCTGCAAACAAGCGCACGTCCCGCCTGATGTTAAGCAGTTACCGTAGCCTATAGATGCTTGCAATAACAATAGAGTGAGAATCGGGATAGAAGGAGTGAAACGGGTTGTTGGGCTTCCGGCTCTCCCACTTATTCTACGAAACGCGGCTATTATAGCTACTTTACGTCGGTCTTATGTGACAGGGTGGTACTACCCTGGTCGAGCCAGTCCGTATATGAGCTGTAGTCAGTTGACTGCAGCTGGTTAATGAAAGACACGTCATTTGACATTCAACTGGATTTTATGACTTAAATCAGTCGTTACGTCACGCTGTTCCATTTGAGAGTAAAAAGTCACGTGTCAGATCACGTCAGATCACTGTCATGTTGTGTAGTGGATAGGTACTGTGACATAGTTAAACAATGAAATCCAAATAAATCAAAAAGTGAAAGTGAAATTAATATACTATAAATTACAAATATCGGCATTTATATCGTATCACGAAATGACACATCATTCATACCTCCAATCCACAATCTAAGTTATTAACTATTCGAATATGCAGCCGACTGTACTGGGAGGTCTAATTGTGCGTTAATATTTACTGCCGACTGTACGCGTGGGTAGAATGCGGTCGTATAATGAAATAATAGGGTATAAATTTTGTTGATATTTAGTGGAATTTGATGATTTAATGCTTGTAGCTTCTACTTTACAAGATTTAGCCTAAAAGGGGGAACTACCCTAAACGGGGTGGTACCCACGTGAGTTTTTTTAACGTATACTCGTACAAGATATAATCAAAATAGGTGCAGCAACTAAGAATTTGTAAGAAACTCAGTTCTAATTATTATATTTGTACTAGTTGTCCCGGCAAACGTTGTTCTGCAATAAAATTATTTATTTAAAAGTAGGTTTGATATATACATTATGACCTATTCTCAGACCTACCCGATATGCACACAAAATTTTATGAAAATCGGTCGAGCCGTCTCGGAGAAGTTTAGTAACAAACACCGCGACACGAGATTTTTATATATTAGACTAGCTGAGCCCGACTTCGTCCGCGTGGAATTTAACTTAACAAAAAAGCCCGCTCCCGCGTTCTGAGCCCGCACGACAGAACACATTTTTTCATTTTTTAAAATTTTGTTTCTAAAACTAAAGTAGCCTAAGTTACTCCCTATTACATCAGCTATCTGCCAGTGAAAGTCCCGTCAAAATCGGTCCAGCCGTTTCGGAGATTACCCGGAACAAACACACAGACAGACAGACAGACAGACAAAAAAATTTTAAATCGCGTTTTTGCTGTAGGTGTCGTATGTACTTTCATATGAATTTAGTGAAAAGGTGTTATTTTGATATTACAAACAGACACTCCAATTTTATTTATTTGTATAGATGTTATAACCAGTAAATCATCAGATTATTTTTGTAGCAGATGTTTATAAGGCGCCATGCAGAATACCGCGCGTTATTCACTTCATGCCGATCTTTTGTGAGATGGTGGTACAAGTACAACTTCAGTCGAGCAAGCCCGTATATTTTTTTCAATCAGACCTTGTAGGTATTCAACACCTCACAGGTGAAAAAAATATAATAAGTTGACATTATTTTTTAAATATAGTAGAATATTATATCCAACTAGCTGAGCCCGCGACTTCGTCCGCGTGGAATTTAATTTAAGAAAAAAAGCCCGCTCCCGCGTTCTGAGCCCGCGCGGCAGCACCCATTTTTTTTTAATTTTGTTTTTCTAAAATAAAAGTAGGCTAAGGTACTGCTTATAACATCAGCTATCTACCAGTGAAAGTCCCGACAAAATCGGTCCAGCCGTTTCGGAGATTACCCGGAACAAACACACAGACAGACAGACAGAAAGACAAAAAAAAATTAAATCGTGTTTTTGCTATAGGTGTCGTATGTACTTTCATATGCATTTAGTGAAAAGGTGTTATTTTGATATTACAAACAAAAACTCCAATTTTATTTTTTGTATAGATAACCAGTTTGTCTGCCGACATAATTAATTTAACAATAGCTCAATAATAAATAGCCGTGTTGCAGAATCAGAATTGCAAATGGCGTCATATTTTTGTCACCGCCATCAAGACATTTATTCAATTTGGAAACTTAACGAAATCACTTTAAATGCTGTTAAATTGCTGCGGTAAATCGTTTTAACTGTCTAGAGTTAATTTAAGAGAAGAATTATCTACAGAAGCAATGTTGAATGATTAGTGATAAAAGTAGGTATGCACCTACCTATATATCTGTAAATAGTAATATATAATATTGGTACCAGGTTTTTATGTACAATAAATATCGCCAGACTGACACACCAACTGTATGGTCCCAAACTAAGCAACGCTTGTACTATGGGTACCGTACAATGGACTGGGGGCGATCCCAGTGACACCCAAACCATTACGAAAAGGCCATTTCAGAAATTTACCCTGACGGGAATCGAACCCGCAACCATCCGGTGTAGTGATCCGAGCGGCCTACGCTCGAACCACTGCGCCAAGCGGACGTCATGAGATATTTTTAAAATAATAGTCAAAGGCGAGAAAAGTGTCAGAACTTCGCCATCGAGTGTCGCGACGAGTCTCAGGACTTGGTTTTCGAGTGTCACCATTAGGGAGTTTCAATGTTGAAACGAGTGTCAAGACTTCCTCTTCGAGTGTCAGTACTTGAAAGATTCGAGTGTCGAAACGAGTGTCTAGATTTCAGGACGTGTGTGACAAGCTAGTCTAGAGCGACAAACAAATGGATGAAACTTATAAACCTCTATATGCGTTTCGCCGTAGTTTAATATTTAATAATCAGCCTTAATATTATACATAAGAAAGCCTAATATCCAACCCACTCGAGGAGTGTCTGGTTAGATAAATGATAAACTTGATGTCGTCAGAACATTTTGTTTCGGTGACTCACGAATTGGTGAGCTAAATATCAATACATTATTAGTGCGATAAAATTGTATTTAATCAATTAAGTACTTATGTGAATATTTTCAGTGTCTACAAATATTCAGGAATTTTAATCAAAGCTCTAGGTGTATTTATATGTACTAGTATTCCCGTAGTAATGGTCGAAATTCCATAATTTATTTAAACGTCATTAAGGTTTCATTGTCAAGACTATTTGATACTGGCACGCAGAATGCACTATGGAATTCCCATCCTCCAAAAACTGTCACCGTTTGTCAGTCAGACAGTCAGTCAGTGTGGAGGTTACAAATGTGTGTGTGTCAATTAATGGTAGTGTGTGTACTGTTTTATTTGTAGATTTTAATGTATTTCTCAGTATCATAATATAAAAATATTAGCATTCTGCACTCCTCTATATAAACTTTAAGTGTGCCAAATGTCATAGTCCTCCGTTCGCGCAATTTTCGTATTAAGCGTTTGAAAGTTTTTCTTGAGTTTTCCAAATGGACGGTCACATTTTTGTACTGTACTGTTATTAATTGTGTTTGTTATTGCTATTCGTTACTCGACATTGGCAGAATCATATTGGACTTGACCCAATTGTAAGAGGCAATTAATTTAAAAAAAGTTTTTCTTCACGTATTAATATATTATAGACTAGCTGAGCCCGCGACTTCGTCCGCGTGGAATTTAATTTAGCAAATAAGCCCGCTCCCGCGTTCTGAGCCCGCGCGCCAGAACCCATTTTTTTTATTTTGTTTTCCTAAAATAAAAGTAGCCTAAGTTAATGCTTATAACATCAGCTATCTACCAGTAAAAGTCCCGTCAAAATCAGTCAAGCCGTTTCGGAAATACTCTTTGATTTCTGTGTTTTTATTTTTTTACACGGAACCCTAATTGTTTTTCAAAAATTCAAGTAGCCTAAGTTGCTCCCTATTACATCAGCTATCTGCCAGTGAAAGTCGCGTCAAAATCGGTCCAGCCGTTTCGGAGATTACCCGGAACAAACACACAGACAGACAGACAGACAGACAGACAAAAAAAATTTAAATCGCCTTTTTGCTATAGGTGGCGTATGTACTTTCATATGCATTTAGTGAAAAGGTATTATTTTGATATTACAAACAGACACTCCAATTTTATTTATTTGTATAGATCTCAGATTACGAAACAATAGGTTTGTAATCTGAGATATAGATACTGAATCTTGATTAAGAAGCTAACATCTCATCTTAATGACCACAATAATAAGAGGTTCTAGATTCGCCACATAAGTAGGCTGTAGGTATGCCTCCAATGTATAGGGGAGGTCGGGTCGAAACGGAACACACTGATAAATAGCAAGCCCCTACAACAATATTCGGTTACAAACGAGCCCTTTGTCACCGTATTAGGACGGGAAGTTGTTCAATAGTGCCAAATTTCGCACCTTTTCACCGAGATCGAAGGGGCAAGATTACATATATAGGGTCTATTACTTTAAATTGAGGGGCAATTTTCTATCAGGGACTTTTCTAGTGTGTGCTCGGGTGTCGATACGTTAACCTGTTTATTCATGTCACCTATTATATTGAGGCAATATATTTTGCGATATCTTTTAGCTCAGTGATTGTTTATTGAAAACACTTATCATGAATGATATAATATCTAAAATAAATTAATTTTCTTTTTAAGTGTTTAAGCAGTGATAGCCGATTGGTTAAAGCACGCGTCTTGCGGGCACCAGGTCTTGGGTTCAAACCCCGGCTCGCACAACTGGATTTTTCGAAATCTAAGTGCGAATCATAATTTCAATATGATTATCACTTGCTTACGGTGAAGGAAAACATCGTAAGGAAACCTGCATGTCTTAGAAGGTCTAAACTATTTTCGAAAGACATGTGAAATTCGCCAACCCGCACTGGGCCAGCGTGGTGGATTATGGCCTGAATCCCCCTCATGTTGAGGGGAGGCCCGTGCCCAGGAGTGGGACGTCAAAAAGGGCTAAATTATTATTATTATTATTAAGTAAAACGCGAGGGTTCTGATAATACTAAAATATATCAGTAAATTTATGATATAAAAACACTATTACCGATGCCCAAAGCTATTAAAAATGTAATTAAACAACACAATAATCTAATTTTAATAATAAACAAAACCTTTTTACTACACCAGCATTTTATTTACCTCTACATACAATAATAAAAATCGTAAAAGCTAGACAAACGTGCTATATCTGCCTGCAATCTTTGCCTACTACTAGTCTAGACTAGTTCATAGCCATCTCAAATATAATTCTATATTTATTACCAAATTCACTAACCATAAAATGGGAACATTATGTCCATATTCGAGAACACGCGTCTCATCGTTCAGGAATGAACTAAATGTCCATAAATAACCGTGCTAAATCGTTTACAATCGGCTCCTAATAAGCGCAATAAGTTCCCGCATTAAATAAGCATTACTCGCGTTTACAATGACTTGGCCAAAATAACGTGACCCTTGAACCGAGGTACTACTCCAACTCTTTATAAATCATCGCTCGCAATATTATTAATCTATATTATATTTATTACTATCTATATATTAAAAATAAACTCTAGATATTATTATTAATACAAGAATATCATTTTGAAGGATTTCCTGAGCATTACCACCATCACAAGTATTATCTATTATAAACATGACCAAAAAGACTTTGGATGGACTGGCGACGATCCCAATAACACCCAGAACACAGCAGTCAAATGGAGCCCGATCCACCAGATCCGGCCGTCCATTTATAGTACGGGCCTGACTAAAATATCAAAAGGTTTATGGTTCAAGACAAAATGGCCGGTACCTATACACAATACGAATATGATATACGGGGGAGAATTTTATTTAATATCGTGTTATTGATTTATTACTACAGTCGAGTGAGACCCGTGTCCCATATTGGCCGAGTTTCCCCCTAAATTGTGTTAAGAGACGATAGTAACCATATTTCATGCTTTTACTTATTATTGTTCTTTTATTTTATTATATTTGAAGGAAGAGTTAAAAAAAATATGATTTATAGCAACATAAAGTATTATAAATATAAAGAAAATACGAAGTTAATATGAGATAATAGATATTTATTAATAATAATAATATAATAATTTAGTTCTGTAACATCCCATTCGTGGGCACGGGTCTCCCCACAATACGGGGGGGATTCAGGTCGTAGGTAATAATTATAATATTATTAAAGAGCATTTTGAAAATATCCCAGATGATATAAAATTAACTACTTACCCACGGTAGTAGTCAAAGTTCTACAGAATAATGGCACAGGCTTTAGATATTTTACAAAGGCCACGGGTAATACGACCAAGAATTCTGGCGTCTAGAGGATAATCCCAAAATTGTATAAAATGTTGAACAAAATTTAATTTGCAATTTAATAGCATTAAATTTAAGACGGCGGAATAGGTAGTTTTTGAGATTTGATTGTTAAACCATTCGAAAGGAAGTATGAATTTGGCTGAGAGTGCAAAGTGACAATTAAATAGGTATTTTGTGGAAAACATCATAAGTTTACTTAGTATTACGACCAGCTGTGACATTAATTACTAAATGTGTTATCTTTCGGTGCAGTACATTAAACAACGCTTTTCCAATATATACAAATAAATAAAATTGGAGTGTCTGTTTGTAATATCAAAATAACACCTTTTCACTAAATGCATATGAAAAGTACATATGACACCTATAGCAAAAACGCGATTTAAAAAATTTTTGTTTGTCTGTCTTTCTATCTGTCTGTCTGTATATCTGTCTGTCTGTCTGTATGTTTGTTCCGGGTAATCTCCGAAACGGCTGGACCGATTTTGACGGGACTTTCACTGGCAGATAGCTGATGTTATAAGAAGTAACTTAGGCTACTTTAATTCTAGAAAAACAATTAGGGTTCCGCGTAAAAAAATAAAAACACATGAAATTAAAGAGTATCTCCGAAACGGCTGGACCGATTTTGACGGGACTTTAACTGGTAGATTCCTGAAGTTATAAGCAGTAACTTAGGCTATTCTTATTTTAGAAAACTAACAAAAATGGGTCCTGTCGCGCGGGCTCAGAACGCGGGAGCGGGCTTTTTTGTTAAGTTAAATTCCACGCGGACGAAGTCGCTGGCTCAGCTAGTTTAAACATATAGTTGATATCCGACGAATGTATTAATTATTTACTGAGTTATTAAAAATAAAATAAAAATACTATTAATATTCCAGTTTGTCCTCTCATGTTGGCTTGAAAATCTTACGAAATCTTAAATGTTGGTCACCCTTTCCGCTTTTGATATACCAAAGCAACCGCTGCTGTTTACCGCGGGAATATCTGTTTGTATATAATTTACCAAGGTTAGGTTTTGTTGTAAAATGTGCACAGATATTCAGGTTTGCATTGATTAAGATACTCAAAGTGAGGTTGGTTTCAGAAGTCTTTTTTAAAGTTACAAAGTCGGAAAACAATCGTACGATACGACCCGCCTGAAGTTAAGCAGTCATCGTAGCCTATAGATGCAATACATTAAGGGGAGTAGGATAGAGGGAGGGAATGGAACGTGTTGGGTTTCTGGCTCACTCATCGTACGAAACGCAACTATAACCGCTGCTTTACGCCGATTTTCTGTGACAGGGTGGTACTACCCAGGTCGACCCAGCCCGTAAATGAGCTGTATTGAATATTGACTTACCTATTACCTATAAAACCATTAATTCTGTAGTCTATAGTCACAAAGTATCAAAGTGATTTATTGAACTACCTACATTTACAGCGACACTAATGATGGCTTCATCCTGAAAATATAATGTAATATTTCCTCTTTCCAAGCATATTTTCTCAAACATCAGTGCTCCCAAGTTCCACGTAACAAGCTACATAATACATAGCTTTTCATTACATTACCCTCGCAGCTTTGAAACTCATTAATTCCATTAAACACAACTGAGCAATGTAATGCAATGCAACTTGCTGCGCTTATGTTAAATAAAACCAACAAGTAATGTGTGGCAGCGAAAAAATTAAAAGGGAATTTGGAGGTTGAGTTGGGCCACGAAGTCAGCGATTTAAAGAAAAATGTTTTTAATTTAAGGCGTCGATAGCATAGTGGTTAGAGGGTCCGCCCTCGTAGCTGAGAGGTTCCGGGTTCGAGCCCCATCCTGCCCATTAAACTATTGACGTGGGCCTACTCCTAACACAAACATTAGCTTAGCTGCTGGGGCTAACGCTAATGCCAGTAATATCATAAACTTAAATTGCCAGTAATCTTAAAAAAAAAAACAGTTGATGTAATGAGATTAAGACGAAATTTTGTTTGGACTAAATATGACTGGGACACAATAAGACTTAAAAGTAATGTAACATGGACTAAATCCCACATTTGGGATCAAGTTACATTCAAAGTTAGGTACTTTTAAAAAAAATCGTACCGACCATAAGTAGGTATATGGCTCGTGCCAAATTTTAAATAACAATATCAAACAAACGAATCCATTAAAAATAATAGAAAAAAGAATTGATTTTTAACCAGCCTTATTTCCCGTAACTTTAAAGAAATTATATATCACTAGCTGACCCGACAGACGTTGTCCTGTCTTTTAGGGGTATGAAAAATAGATAGTAGCCGATTCTCAGACCTACTGAATATGTATATAAAATTTTATAAAAATCGGTCAAGCCGATTCGGAGGAGTATGGTAACTAACATTGTGACACGAGAATTTTAAATATAAGATTTTGTTTTAAATAAAAAAAATAAATTCAAATCCCACATGCGTTCGCCTTTTCTCATAAAAAGAACTCAAATTCAATCCTATATCTGACAGATCTTCAATAACTCCGATATTGATATTGAAATTCGAGTTCCTTCTGTGCCGACTGCAGTAAATTGTACTCTAAGCTCGTAAATTTACAGTCCACGTTTGAGAAATAACACGATCAAGGTGGAACAGATCACAGGTTCGGAAATATAACATGGAAATATCAGGCACACGTCGGGGGTAAGTAAGGGGAAAGTGCTCCAACAATTGTGCGATAATGTAAAAGTCTGTCGTATTATCGGGATAATCCGTTACGCGATGCGAATAGCGTTTTTATAATAATAAACTCTCTTCAGATACCTGTTATTAATGTTTAAGCATAGTTGGATAACTATGTTTGAACGACCCGACGAAAAAAGATGGGTCTTATAAGTTAACCATGTGTATCTGTGTGTCTGTCTGTGGCATCGTAGCGCCCAAGCGGATGAACCGATTTTAATTTTGTTTTTTTTGTTAGAAAGGTATTCCGATCGCGAATGTTCTTAGCTATGTTTCATGAAAATCGGTTCAGCAAAGTCGTCGCAACGGAGGTTTTTTAAATTGTAATTTGGAGTTATTTTATTAAATATCAGTCGTATTTTATTATAGCCTTTCGAATTGATTGGACTATGGTATGGTCGAAAATAATAATGGTTAAAAATAACAGTATCAATTGCAATAACAAAGTCACCCACTACACCCAATACAAACCCCCCATCCTGTGCTCCATTCAAATTTTCATGTCAATCACGAGAGCCCAATAAGACGGCGCGGTATGAAACAATACAATATTCTTGGGGGCAACCGGTCCCAATAACCCCCTATATGGGTATCCATTCACCCCCGGTGTTCCCATTCACCCCCGATATCCCCCCGGGAACTGAAACCTCACAATTCCATAGGAATACGAATCCCTGTTACATTTTTTGTGTGAAATGTTTTTTTTTCTTTATTTGATTTTTGCGTTGCAGAGTTAAGAATATTTGATAAGAATGGATATTTCTTTGGGCATAGGTATTGTGGTGGAGTAGTTTGTGTTGATCGATTATAAGTTTTTTTTAACCCCCGACGAAAAAAGAGGGGTGTTATAAGTTTAACATGTGTATCTGTGTGTCTGTCTGTGGCAACGTAGCGCCCAAGCGGATGAACTAATTTTAATTTTGTTTCTTTTGTTAGAAAGGTATTCTGATCGAGAGTGTTCTTAGCTATGTTTCATGAAAATCGGTTCAGCCGTTTGGAGATTATCAGCTCTTTTGTAGGTTAAAACGCCATATTCACGGCCAAAGCCAACTTCCACGGTAGTCAGAGGTAGTACTACCACGGTACAGTGAGCCCGTATAAGACCTGTAGTCAAATGGCTATAGCGTGTCTCTACCACCGTTTCCCATCACAGTCACCTATAAGAAAACCCATCACTAACCATCTCGGTCTTGTCGAATCTAGCTTTTTGCCCATACATTTTCAGCCATTTCTTTTGAAGCATAATTACACAATAATTAAGTATGTATTCATTCTCAAAATACTACTGGTAGAACAATCTATATATATAACAATGAATGTTTGTCTGTATGTCCTTTATAGAATCGTAAACTATGCATTTGATCATGTCATGATCTTCAGCAAAGTGTTGTGCATGAGCCCACAAAGGTTTCTGAGTTGGTACGACCAATCTTTGACAGATGCGTAGCAACGCGCGCAGGGTACAGCTAGTAATTTATAAATTTAATTTATGACAAGACATCCTACTAATATTATAAATGCGAAAGTTTGTGAGTGTGGATGTATGTATGTATGTTTGTTACTCTATCACGCAAAAAGTACTGAACGGATTTGGATGAAATTTGGAACACAGATAGATTATAACCGGGATTAACATATAGGATACTTTTTAACCCAATAATCTAATACTACGCGGATGAAGTCGCGGGGCACAGCTAGTATTAAAATAAACCCTGTCCACGTGGAAAATATGCTGTGACTGCACTTCCTCATTGAATTCACATTGACTAACTGAATTTTTGAACGAGAATAGAGCCAACTCTCGTGTCACCCGTGAAGGCCATAATTTTCGAGATAAATTTTTAATAAACGGTCTCTACATGTTCTCTACGGTAGTCACAGATAAAAAACTCTACATTTCGCAGCTCTACGTCCCAACACGAAATACGTAAGCCGGTCCTCAGCAACGCATTGTCGCGTGTTTGCATACAGCTTTTAGCTTTGTTTGTGCAGTTAGAGGCAAACATCAGTTCTAATGGATCCCTCCTGTAGGTGGGAGGGGAACGTAGGGAGTTTGTGAACATATTCAAAAAAGTTGGCTTACATCTCTGGGATCAGCAAGTTGAAACGACATCTCTCTTTTAGCCATATCTTGCCAGATCTTGTCTTGGTCGTCACACCACGTTTTACGGTGGTAGAGTCAAGCTGAACCAATTGATTACAGCTCATATACGGGCTGGCTCGATCGGGGTAGTACCACCTTCTCACAGAAGATCGGCGTAACGTTATTATAGCTGCGTTTCGTACGATGAGTGAGAGGGTCGAAAGCGCAACCCCCCGAAGCCCGAGAAATACCTTAGGTATTGCACGCATCTATAGGCTACAGTATCTGCTTAACATCGGGCGGATCGTACGCTTGCTTGCCGACTTTTTCATATTTTAAAAAATCATCATTGATCGCCGTAGTCGGTTTCGTATACAGTGAAATGTATGGAAATATCGTTGTTGCATTTACCGTGTGAATAGCAGCTTAGGGGTTATTTGACCAATGTGTCAATGTAAAGATAGGTATTTCATAATAATCCCCATGGATTCTATAACGTTACCTCAAGTTTTACAGTTATAACACCTTCTGCAGTAAATAAAAATAAATAATAATTGTAGTCCTTTCAATGTCCCACACCTGGGCACGGGCCTCTCCTCAATACGAGGGAGATTCGGGCCATAATCTCCCACGCTATCCCAGTGCGGGTGGTGGATTTACATATGTTTCGAAATTTCATTGTGTTTTATAAGACATGCAGGTTTCCTCACTATGTTTTCCTTCCCCATAAGCAAGTGATAATCATACTGAAACTATGATTCGCACATACACGTCGAAAAACCCAGAGCTGCCGGGATTCAAACCCAGGGCCCTGTACCCGCAACACGCGAGCTTAACCAATCGGCTGTCACTGCTTCTTTTTCCTCCAGTAAATAAGTAAATCAAACAAAAACCGATGAAACGGCGTCGAAAAATTACCACCGCAAACATACCTCGCAACTTTCCGGACAAAGTTTCTAGACAAACAAACTTTGTGATATGATTTTCGCGCCACAGGGAGTACCTTAGTTTTAGGTGTAATTAAATTGATGATATTGAACGGCTTCTATAACTAAATTAGGAGAGTCGGACCCAAAAGTTCGTAAGACTTATGACTAATCGATATAGGTACACCACCCACACATGACCTGATCTGGTTTCCAATTAAAAGCGTCGGAACTAAATATAATATCGCCAGACTGACACACCAACTGTATGGTCCCAAACTAAGCAACGCTTGCACTATGGGTAACGTACAAAGTGTACGTTACCCATTGTACGGTACAATGGACTAGGGGCGATCCTAGTAACACCCAGACCAAGGCAAATTACGACAACGGCCATTTCCAAAATTTGCCACGTCGGGAATCGAACCCGCAACCACCATGTGCAGTGAGCCGAGCGGCCTACGCTCGAACCACTGCGCCAAGCAGTCGACATATGCAGACTATATGCACCATAGACTTTTTATCTCTTTTGGAAGTCACAGGTCGTGGAAGGCTTCGATATTTTAAATTTAAGAGTAAAAATAAATGTAACTTCTGTAAGTATTTAATAAAGCTAACTGAAACACATTGATGTCATAGGCCCATCTCAATTAAATCTGGGAGCGGTCTTGAGTACGCATTTGACAGTCATTTGGTACTGGAATGACATAACAATGCCATTTACAACATCGCTCTCAGACTTGAGATCGATTTATTAATACGGGTTTTAGTTATGCCAGCCGATTCAATGCGGTAACCACACTCTCTCGGGCATAGCTGAAAAATCTACATTTAATGTGCTCAGATTCACTGAACAGTTCAATGAGGAGGTAGGTACAGGATTTATTTGACACCAGGACGGCGCCACGTTATAGGGGGTCGCTCTACATTTATGACTGAGTAGTGCACTTATCCATACAGAATTTTACAAGGGATAAGTGCACAATGCAATTCCATTTGTCTCTACCAGCAAAAGTATAAGTGCACAATTAAATTCCACTTGTCTCTACCAGTAGGGCTAAGTGCAAAATTCAATTTAACTACCAGTATGGATATGTGCACAATTAAACTCCACTTGTCTTTACCAGCTAGGATAAGTGCACAATTAATTGTTCAACTATGCCCACCATTAAGGATAAAATCCTCTCTGTCCCTCGCGATAACTAGTATAGTGTAGTGTAGTGACACTGGCAGAAGTGAAGTGACCGATAACGCCACCCCAGTCCAATCAAGCGACATATGGGTATATTCATAATCGTCGGAAAGTTTCCGAAACAGAAAGAACCGCTGCCATCCTTGTAATTGATTTGTAAAAGGATGGAAGGTGGGGTTTCAGACAGCGGAAATTTTCCCGTCAATTGGGCAGATGAGCAGAAAAGTGTTTGTTCTCATTGCGAGAACGAACTCTTCCTTACCTGCCTTAAAATAGAGCATAAGAGACTGTGGATGACCTGTAACGCTGAATTGCATAATTTTCAAAAACCGCGCGCACTTATATTTTAATCCAGATTTATTGACAAACCCCCCCAATCCAAATTCGACTCTATCTCTCAATGGATAAGGTCCAATTTGATCCCTCTAGAAGCACCGTCGAACAGCAAATTTACAACTACCGTCATAAGTAAAACGTCTTAAAGTATGAGAAACGACCGCCATCTTTATTCATAGGGACTTACCGCATTGGGTCGTCGATAATATTTGTCAAAAATGTTTTATAGCAGCCATATTGGATAGTTTTATTCGTTGTTCAGACTAGGCAAATGTTAAACGCGACTATAGTATTTTTTTTTGAATGGACTATATGTTTTTGGCCAGAGTGGCCATAACAACTTCACCCGGACAGAGGGCGAGCGCAAGTGCGCTCCAGCCAGAGGGGCAGGGGGGCAGCTAGCTCAAGGGCGCCACAAGGGACACGACCTCGGCTTGGGCCGCTGCCAGGAGAGGCGGCGAGGGTAAATCTACCACCGGATCGGAACGCGACCTCGACTGAGAAGATCCGAACTTTAGTAGTATTGTGATTCTAATAGTACGGGGGTTTTTGAGCTATAGTACGAGTACTACCTGCCTGATGTTAAGCAGTTAAAAAAGATAAAGGGTCCTCCCAAGATAGGTGTAAGCCTTCCGACTTTTTTACTTATCATAGGAATCGCAGCTATAATAGCTACTTAACCTCTATCTTCTGTGAGAAGGTGGCACTACCCGAGTAGAGCAAGCTCGTATATGAGCTGTAGTTAATGCCTACAGCCTGGCTCTACCATCGTAAAGCTCAAGGGTAAGCCAAGGGTCTCAGACGCTGGGTCGACCAGGGGGCAGTACCATCCTTTCGCAGAAGATCCGCGTGAAGTAGCTTTAAAAGCTGCGTTTCGTACGATGAGTGAAAGAGTCGAAGCCCAACCTTCCGCCTTACCCCTCCCTTTGTCCCACTGTTACGTGCGAGCAATTGCTATCGCAAGCATCTATAGTCTACTATGACTACTTAACATTGGGCGGGTTGTATGCTTATTAACCGACTTTGTTATATGTAGGTATATATAATAATAATAATTAGCCCTTTGGACGTCCCACTCCTGGGCAAAGCCTCCCATTACTAACAAGGGGGATTCAAACCGTAAAACACCATGCTGTCTTTCGAAAACTGGTTAAATTTTCTAAAACATGCAGGTTTCCTCACAATGTTTTCCTTCACTGGAAGGGGGGGCAGGAAGGGGTGGGGGGTGGGGGGGTAATATGTATGTTATATTAAAAAGCTACTCAATGTGTGACAGTATTTTCGTACGGCTGTGTTGTTGTAACTGAATGATGGCCCTAAAACAATTTGCAAAGTAAGGTAAAAAGATTTCAAGAGTACAAGCGACATTTTTATCGCTACATCACACCGCTCCGTCTGTACAAGACATTATATTCCGTGGAACTCTATATTGGTCAATTGGTCCACAAAAAAACTATTCAAATTAAGTTTTTAGTGGCTTTATAACGTTTTAATGGTGGATCATATCACCATAAACGTGTTTTAAGTGGTCGTTAATTATAATTTGAGCGAAAAACAATAGGTGGACTGGCAATTATGAAGTTTTAACATCTGTAATAAATAATAATATATATATAAAAATATAAGTATCGCTACTAATCCTGGCAAACACTTCCACTCCACTCCTTGACGACCGCTTGGCGCAGTGGTTCGAGCGTAGGCCGCTCGGCTCACTGCAGATGGGGGTTGCGGATTCGATTCCCGCCGGGGTAAATTTCGGAAATGACCTTTTCGTAATTTGTTCAGATCTGGGTGTCACTAAGACTCACCCTCAGTCCTTTGTGTACAAGCGTTGCTTAATTTGGGACCATACAGTTGGTGTGTCAGTTTGGCGATATTTTTTATTAAACACCATATACTCAAAAGACTTGAAAATTTTCCATCGAAATTACTTCCACAATAAGTAGCGCTGCAGCAAACCGTAAGTAATTACTGTAATAATTATTAATACCCGATCAGGGGAGCGTTAAGACCAGACCCCCTTTCCGAATACCTCCCCCTCTAATTGCAGTTCAGGACAACAATGGTGGCGCCGGAGCAAATGGCTCGAAAAATTACGCACTATTGTACAGTCGTGACTTTCTTGGGAGTGTATTATGATGCAGCTCGACAGGATTGGTAGCTTATATGTCGAGTGAGTTTTGTATGGAATTTAAGTGTTGATCCTACTCATTTTAATTTTATTTAAGGCTAAAGCGCCCATCTAGCCCGCGAAGTTCAAATTTTTTGAGTTCTTTTAGAAATTTTTCAAAATCTGACAATAATTAAAGACAAATTTTGTAATTCGCGAAAAAGACCGTGTGCAGTGCATTTATTAATATATCCAACTTACTCTAAAACATTTCAAGAACGACAGCTATCCAGATAATCTGGCAATTTTTGTATATTTAGTGATTTACTAGTATCATATCCACCGTGATAATATTTAGAGTAAAATAAATGTATTAATAAATGCACTGCACACGGTCTTTTTCGCGAATTACAAAATTTGTCTTTTATTATTGTCAGATTTTGAAAAATTTCTAAAACAACTCAAAAAATTTGAACTTCGCGGGCTAGACAGGCGCCTTCACCTTAATGTTACATTGCAGGGTGAAAGCCCGCTCACTTTTTGCACTTGTTCCGGTCTATTGCTCCAGGGACTCATCCAATACCAATTTTAGATGCCATTAATAAAACGTCCTCACTCTTCAAGCAACTAGCTGTAAGCAAATGCTGGGTTAAGGGACACGGGATACATAGACCTAATAATAATAAAGGGATAATTGCCGCCAGAATTTATAATTTGTATTATATTTTCTATATCATTATCACTTGTGAACGGTGAAGAAAAACATCGTGAAGAAACCATGTATGTCTTAAAAAATCTAATCTATTTTCGAAAGACATGTGAAATCTATCAACCCGCCAGTGCGGGAGTCCCCGTGGCCAGTGTGGTAGATTACTCCAGGGCACGGGCCTCCCCTCGTAGTGAGGGGAGGCCCGGGCCCAGGAGTAGGACTTCAAAAGGGGTAAATTATTATTTATTAATATATCTATTCAAATAAATAAAATTGGAGTGTCTGTTTGTAATATCAAAATAACACCTTTTCACTAAATGCATATGAAAGTACATACGACACCTATAGCAAAAATGCGATTTAAAATTTTTTTGTCTGTCTGTCTGTATGTGTGTTTGTTCCGGGTAATCTCCGAAACGGCTGGACCGATTTTGACGGGACTTTCACTGGCAGATAGCTGATGTAATAGGGAGTAACTTAGGCTACTTTAATTTTTGAAAAACAATTAGGGTTCCGCGTAAAAAAATGAAATCAAAGAGTATCTCCGAAACGGGTGGACCGATTTTGACGGGACTTTCACTGGTAGATAGCAGATGTTATAAGCAACTTAGGCTACTTTTATTTTAGAAAAACAAAATTTTTAACAATGAAAAAATGGGTTCTGTCGTGCGGGCTCAGAACGCGGGAGCGGGCTTTTTTGTTAAGTTAAATTCCACGCGGACGAAGTCGCGGGCTCAGCTAGTTATAACTAAAAAGAAACTGTCCATACAATAAAAAAATTAGCATTATAGTCATATATAACAACAAGTTATGATAATTTAGTACTACTTATATTTTTAATATTGTATCAGACTCAAAAATATCGAGCGAGTTTGATAATACTGACATTGTTAATTGCACGAAACAGATGGGACCCGCCGCTCCTCAACAGGATACAACATGACACCGCAAAATACACTTTACATCTTAAATTTTACAGTTTCTTTCACTTTGTCAGAGGAAAATCAGCAAATATTCTCGTCTTGAGTGATATCAAAGTCCTTATTTAGGGCAACAGGGAAATAAGTGAAATACCCGGCCTGAGCTTGTTACTGAATTAATTATGTTTATTAATTACGCTCAAGTAAATTTAATTAATTATAAAAGCTATCCCTTACATTATTCTAAATAATAATAATTTAGCCCTTTTAACGTCCCACTCCTGGGCACGGGCCTCCCCTCAACACGAGGGGGATTCAGGCCATAATCCACCACGCTGACCCAGTGCGGGTTGGCGGATTTCACATGTCTTTCGAAAATTGGTTAGATCTTCTAAGACATGCAGGCTTCCTCACGATGTTTTCCTTCACCGTAAGCAAGTGATAATCATATAGAAATTATGATTCACACATAGATTTCGAAAAATCCAGAGGTGCGAGCCGGGGTTTGAACCCAAGACCTGGTGCCCGCAAGACGCGTGCTTTTACCAATCGGCTATCACAGCTTTTTACCAATCGGCTATCACATTATTCTAATGAAAATAAATTACATCCATTTTTTAATGACCATAAACCATGACTGACATCCTCCAAGGGCGGTCAGAGACATTGTAAACAGTAGCAGACCAATCCACAACACTCCAATTAGACTAGGACTTATCAGCATCACAAAAGTTGGTAATCCAACCTCATTTTCATATTCCCTTTGACTTTGACGCCGTCAACATTGGCCCCAAGAACGAACATACCCCGCAGCTTATCAACACCACCCATTGTGCCGTTTGAATTTCCACTTTAAGGCTAAGATATACAGTTCAAATCACGTTAGAAAGTTATATGCGGTTAATTGGTTTTTAATAAACTCCGTTGATTAGCCATCGTCCGACCGGTGCAAGCAAGCTAATTAACTTGATTACTGAATTTCAACTTGTCCACAATGGTTTAGTACATCCGTGTTATTACATATGACGGGAAATAGGTAAGTATCTATACAAATAAATAAAATTGGAGTGTCTGTTTGTAATATCAAAATAACACCTTTTCACTAAATGCACATGAAAGTACACACGACACCTATAGCAAAAACTCGATTTTTTTTTTTTCTGTGTGTTTGTTACGGGTAATTTCCGAAACGGCTGGACCGATTTTGACGGGACTTTCACTGGTAGATAGCTGATGTTATATGCAGTAACTTAGGCTACTATTATTTTAGAAAAAAAATGGGTCCTGTCGCGCGGGCTCGGAACGCGGGAGCGGGCTTTTTTGTTAAGTTAAATTCCACGCGGACGAAGTCGCGGGCACAGCTAGTTTAGTATAAAGCTCTTATTTTGACATAGCAAACAGACACTTAAATTGTATTTGTTGGTTTAGATTACTTAATTATCACAAGGAATATATAATTCACTGACCATTTGAATGTACTGAACACGTGTTGCGTTACATCAGCGTTCGCAAGTGAAAGGAATAGGTCGAGACTCGACCCCGCGACCCCGCTCCATCATGCTATCATACTCAACACTGCGCTATTCACGACGATAGGCGTGGACTGCCGAAATCATACTAATATTATAAAGAGGAAAACTTTGTTTGGTTGTAATGAATAGGCTCCGAAACTACTGAACCGATTTGAAAAATTCTTTCACTGTTGGGAACCTACACTATCCCCGGGTGACATAGGCTATAATATATTTTCAAAAAAATTAGGGATCCTTACTAAAACGCGAATAATGTAACCGCAATGTACCCGTGCGAAGCCGGGGCGGGCCGCTAGTTATTAATATACAGTTAACTGCATGCAAAAATAGGCCTTGTAGTTAAACACCTTAGAACTATCTAGGTTTTTAGGAAGCCGAACTAGGCTTGCCACATATTTTTGGAACAATACTGGACAAAGAAGAGTATCCTTCTTTTGCAACATAATATTTTTAATGACTTCGTGAAACTTTATGAAAGTACATAATAATATAAATTAATTTCTGAAATACGCCTCGTTTCTTCTCAGTGGATATTTAATTTAAAGTAAACAATAGCTCATTCATTATACTAAAGATTTGTTACTTACTTTCCTTCCACTTTGCAAAAGAAAAGAAATACTCAATAAATGGAAATAAAAAATATAAGATAATATTTTGGCAGAGTTAATGACGACCGTTTGGCGCAGTGGTTCGAGCGTAGGCCGCTCGACTGCACATGGTGGTTGCGGGTTTGATACCTACGCGGCAAATTTGGAAATGGTCTTTTCGTAATTTGCCCTGGTCTGGGATCGCCCCTAGTCCCATAGCACAAGCGTTGCTTAGTTTGGGACCGTACAACAGTTGGTGAGTCAGTCTGGCGATATTTATTTGAAAACAGCCCTTTCTACAGGACTCTATGTACATATTTCGTAATTACCCAACGCAGCGTATTACGAGTACGCTCAGATAAAAACACAACAGACAGGGCATTCTTCACGCTTGTCCGATCCGTACAGTCACTGACAGAGCCGTCGGCGTTGGACGTTCAATCTTTATGATGGACCGAAAATAATCGCAAAAATTGATAATGATGAAATAGCTCGTTTATCCCGAAGGTACCTATACTTACGAAATAAAAACAGTGTACAATCAAGCACACAAGTTTCTTATTCCTCTCATCTTAAGGTGAAGGGTTGGAATTCTCATCAATTATGCTAACATTTTCCAGCATGATAAAATTGATGTTAGTATGAAATGCGCGTTCGAGCGAATTGATTTTCAATTTAAATTGCAATATATGTCTAAAATAATATTTATTAATTTATGTATGTAAAATCACGTGAGATAGGTTTGTATATCACCTATTTTATGTTGGCAATAATTTTGAAAAATTCTGAAAAATTTGAGCATTATTCATTACACTACACTTGGGGTCTGGGGGGCTGAATCCATGCTATCAGTTTTCGTTACGATGCCCCCTTACCACTCTGCATACTACTAGATAGTAACAGATGGCAAAATACACATACATGTAACACTGTGAAGGCACAATCGAATGACCGGCCTTAATTCTCACGAATCGATTGCGAAATCGATACATCGAGTTCAACGGGTCAACCGCGCAACGATGCTTAGAGATTTGTTTCGAATAGGGCTGCGGAACATTAGTTCTCTCAAAATAATTGTTATATGTTGTTCAGTGATTTTATAAAAAATAATATTTGTCAAAAATATTTTTAAGTTTTTGGGACACTTTAAAATATTGATTTCATCAGCAATAAATGAGAGAGAAAAATTGCAACTAAGTCAGTTTCTTGAATTTTTGGAAATAAAATAACATTTTTTAAATCAACAAACTGTCACAATAACATTTTAAATCTCATTTTAATTTTTTACCAATAATTTACTCGCTAAAATATCTGTAGTACATGCCAGCCCTAATATTTATCGATACGTAATCGATTGCAATGTTCACGAGTTATTATAACCGAGTTCATATCGAGTCATTAAGACGCATTAAGAAAAGGTTATCTAGATTGATACAGCGATTTGTAAGTAAAAGCATTCTTTTTTATCTTCGTTTTTGTATCTGATTTGTAGTACAGTGTTTCAAACGTCCGAAATCATACTTGAGTTATCGAGAAGTTAATTTAAAAAACAATAACTATCTTCTACAATTTTCATCCTGTTATTATTGTTACTAGTATTCCCGATATGATGGTCAAAATTCGACCATAATTCTATTAAATTTCAATTTAAAACGTCATTAAGGTTTTATTGTCAAGACTATTTGATACTGGCACGCAGAATGCACTATGGAAGTCCCGCCCTCCGAAAACTGTCACCGTTTGTCAGTCAGACAGTCAGTCGGTGTGGAGGTTACAAATGTGTGTGTGTCAATTCATGGTAGTGTGTGCAATGTTTTATTTATTGATTTTAATATATTTCTAAGTACTTATTATAATATAAAAATATTTGCATTCTGCACTCCTTCTCTATATAAACTATAAGTGTGCCAAATTTCATACTCCTCAGTCCGCGCAATTTTCGTATCAAGCGGTTGAAAGTTTTTGCTTCACGTATTAATATTATATAGATTTCAAAATAGCGAAATACTTGAACAAGCTAGGGTAGTGTGTGCAAGAGCTGTAATTAGTCTGTTGACGTCATTCTAGTCATGTACCGTCATGTATTGAATAAACCCCCGTTATCAATACAAAAGGTGCATGAACCAAGAAATTTAATATCGACGGGGATGACAAAGGTTACTTTGATGCGGTGCGATGCATTACATTACGTAGATGTAGTAAGGGTGTGATCAGAGATTGATGTGGAGAAGGCAACTATGTCCATGTCCAGGCAACTACGCAACAGCAAGTGCACACTACATCCCCCTTATTAATGAACATGGTATAGCGGGTGAATAGTTACACACCGAATTATCTCGTTCGAATTATCAGTAATTTGACATTTCGAAAGAGGAAGACAAAGCATGGTTTAACTATACAACCGCTAAACCACGTTTATTAATAAAGGGGTAAAGGTATACATTTTATGTCCACGAAGCACTCAGTTTTTGGAGGTGTTTTTCATACTTACATTTTTCATACGCAAAGGTGACAACGACTTTCCCATAAACACGGCCGTATTCGCGCGAAATCAAACGAGACCTGTCAAAATGTACATTAATATCTAAATTGTCTTTGACATTTGAATGAGGCCTCATTTAAAATTTGTTAGTTCTTTGCTCTGTGTCTTACGGACAGAGGGATAATAGGCTCCAATGGATTATTTCCATTATACCTCCTCCATATTTCTTCCATCCTGGTAATCCTACCCTAAAGTCTAGATTAATCACTCACGACAATCCTGGGTGGGCTCAGTAATTAAATTCATATTGAACATGACATGTACAGATATTAGGTACCGTCCGGGATTACCGGCCGGAATCATTACCCGGATCTGTCTCCGGAACCGATTAGAGGGTTATTGGTAAAGTATTATTGCTTATTGTATTTAGAGGGAGAAGAAAATATACGAATATTCAATTATATTACTTTCAAGTAGCTAACCGTCGATTATTTCAAAGTAACTCAGATTTGAGGACAGCTCATTTTTGACTCGCAAAAACTCAAACAGCGTGGGACTCATAGATCTCTGTGAGTAACTAGATCGCGTACTAGATTTGTTTGTTATTTTACTTTGTCACCCTACTTTTAAAGTATATTTTACTTTGTCACTAAGCGTCAATAGCCTAGCGGTTAAAGGGGCCGCCCGCGTAGCTGAAAGGTTTCGGGTTCAATCCACACATCCTCGTGATCCCACTCCTAATACAAGCATTATCTTAGCTGGAGGGGCTAACGGGAATACTAGAAATTACATAACCTTACATCTCCCCCGCCCATACTGTCCCCCGTGGTCACCTTAGTAGAAAGAGACACAGTCTTCTGGCCGTGGCAATCGCTACGAAAAATATTTTTATTAAGATTAATTATTAAAATCTTGTTGTGTGATTTCGAATAGTTTTTGCGACCAATAGGCCAACATTCCAAGGTTGGCCCATTATGTAAACGCATGACTGCGTGGCATGGGCCACGGCCTTGTAATTTCACTTGTGCTTATTGCTTATACACAATCAATCGTTCATTGTTTCGAGTTAAGCGTGTTGAGCGCGTTAACAAATAAGCGCTTAAACTATGGACTTGGGATGGAAGAGGTCCTTTTATATATCTGTTGTGTTGTGTTGACAGGCTGTCAACTTTCATGCAGGAAGACTACTGGCCGAAGGGTGTGGTGTTCAGGCGCTTTCGGGGGAGATTGCCGCCGTCACCACCCATAGTTTAGTTTAGTTATTATTAATATGTATGTTAGTTTATAAGGTTATTTATCTATGGGCCTACGATGCCTGAACATAAATAAATAAATAAATAAATAAATAAATAAAAAATATATCTGTCAAAACGCAGAACAAGAACGCTATAGAGAGGCTATATGAAATATATAAAAGAAAAGGTTGGTGCTATGTCGTGAAATAACGAGACCGATGGAAGAACGATATTTAATTATCTCTAGACATAGACAAACTTAGCAAAGCTTTACAGAACACCTATGGGAGGACGACCGCTTGGCGCAGTGGTACGAGCGTAGGCCACTGGGCTTACTGCACCGGGTGGTTGCGGGTTCATATCCCGCCGGGCCAAATTAAGGAAATAGCCTTTTTCTTATTTGCCCAGACCTGGGGACACCCTGGACATTTGTCACTGGGATCGCTCCCAGTCCATTACACGGTAGCCAAAGTTCAAGCTTAGGACCGTACAGTTGGTGTGTCAGACAGGTGATATTGATTATTTTATTTATTTTTAATGACTAAAGTATTGATTACCTTCTAAAACACCGTATATAATACAGAGAGGACCTAAGTTCAAATGGATAGTGGTCTTCTCCGCTAATGCATCTGACCTTTTAATAGTGAAATTCGACTGGCCGGTACAGCCGCTGAGATAACATCTCCAACAATGCGCGCCTCAGATATACTCGCCTACTTTTGTGAGTGGTGAGAATAAGTATAATTATAATAACAGATACAATTCGATTAAAAGTAATGTATTATCTAGGCTTTGGAAGCTTACGGTGAAGGAAAACATCGTGAGGAAACCTGTCAAATGTAATCTAAATATATATAACTCAAAGGTGACTGACTGACTGACTGACATAGTGATCTATCAACGCACAGCCCAAACCACTGGACGGATCGGGCTGAGACTTTGCATGCATAAAGCTACTATGACGTAGACATCCCGTAAGAAAGGATCAAAATTCCACGCGGACGAAGTCGCGGGCTCAGATATACTATAGCTACTTTATACCGATCATCTATGTTTCGCTTGTAAGTATATAAAGGGGTTAGCAGAGATACACTGATGCCTATATTTCCCAATATAATGGGGGGCGAGCCTGCTTAATGGGGGGGCTACCGTTCTCCAACGGCATCTAACACATAAAAATGCCAAAACATAACACAACAAAACTCTGACGCATCCATTATTCCACCCAAATATCGCTCTACAAAGATTAAAATCCGTGAAACAGTAGATTCGGACGGCCCACGCGGCGGCGGCGCATACAAAGGAGTTTTTGAGAAATGCCGACGCGTGCGTGCAGTTATCTGGTAATGTTACGGTACTTGTTCGTCCGGATGGCGAATCCGGCACACTGGACGACTATCGTGAATCTTTGTTTCTTAGATCTGCCATTGACATGGTGAAAACCAGTTGCACTTTCTTGTTTAGTGCCTGATCGAATCAACACCAATTACAAATTGTCACGAGATTGATACTTATCTCTATGGGCTCGATCTCAAGACTAAGAGTGATCTTAAAATAAATATCGCCAGACTGACACACAACTGTATGGTCCCAAACTAAGCTACGCTTGTGCTATGGGTACCGTACAATCGGTATAATGGACTGGGGGCGGTCCCAGTGACACCCAGACCAAGGTAAATTACGAAAAGGCCATTTCCGAAATTTTCCACGCCGGGAATCGAACCCCAACCACCATGTGCAATGAACCGAGCGGCCTACGCTTGAACCACTGCGCCAAGCGGTCGTCAAATAATTGCTAGTAATCTTTAAAAAATAATTGGCTACAGCTTATATACGGGCTGGCTTAACCGGAATAGTACCACCCTCTCACAGAAAATAGGCGTAAAGTGAAGAACTATTACAGCTGCGTTTCGTACAATGAGTGAGAACCCAAACGCCTCCCTTTCGCTCCCTCTGACCCACTCCTCTTCAGCTCGGCAACGTGCGAGCAATGCCCTGCTTTTGCAAGCATCTATATGGTAACTGCTTAACATCAGGCTGGTCTTACAATTGTTTCCCAATTTTGTAATAAGTACATACTTATAAAAAAAAAATTTTAATTTTGAATTTCCCATCAAAAGTAAACGCCAGAGAGAAATCACGATTCAAAAATTTGAAAAAAGAACACCAGACGTTCGCCAACCCAGATTTGAGGATCGGAACGTGTTCCGAATACCTACTCGGTGCGTTCGTAATATAAAATCTGGCCAGTGTGTTCCGTCGCGATCGCACGGCGCGACATTTCCAATTTTATGGTTCCTAGTTTGAAAAATTATGAATGTCGCTAGTTTTGGTTTTCGTATACAGATATGATAAACATACTTCAATATAGTATCTATTGTAAAATGCGGTACACAAATACGTAAATTATTATTCAGACTACATTAGTAGACAAGGTTCCTTAAATTTAAACAAAGAATTTGGAATAAACGTAAGCATCTCGCATAACAACAACCAAAAAGAATGCAATTCAAACATTATCGGTTGCCTTTAACATTGCAGTCCCTCAGATATATATAAATTTCGAATATCATTTCCATAGATATTGCTTATCAATATTTGATTAGAGCAGGCCCAGTATGTCACATTCTCTTATATAAATAAAGAAAGAGTCAGAACTACTCTGTGCGACTTATCCGTACAAGAAGTATTTTGCTAGCCCTAAGCTTTCTATTTTACAATTGGAACCGTAATTAATGCTAATTACTCAGACAATCGCATGAATAATCAGTCCGATGATATCACTAGGATTGCTGTTGGTTCGCACAGCGCATTACAAACACTGCCTACAGCTTACAGCGCATATTTTTGCATAATACACTATTAACATAGTAAATAAATACATACCTAGATGTTGTGTAGGGTGTATTTGAATTTATATTCTACAGGATAAATAGCCGTTAAAAGCCGAAGACTGAGACCTGATAGAGTGCTTAACAAAGATATATATATATAACAATAACAATGGGGCTGATAATAAATAGGGTTATCGGATTATAATATTTGAATACAGTCCAGCACTTGAATCCAAAGAGAGCGCGACAAAGACAAATACAACATAGTATTTTTCGTCAATCTTTAGCAAGCAGGTACACTATATCACACTTACTCTCCTACGGGGGGGTGGGGGGTGGCGGTGTTGTGTTTATATTTATTAGTTAAATTTAGTAGTGACTTTTTAAAAAAAGTTGTCAATCTTTCAACAACTTTTAACAGGGATTTATTATTTAGACACCGGAGGTAGCACTTGAAAATCAATATATCTTACATTTAGCCATGTCAGTGACAATCGCATACAATTTTTTGTCGATGGTAGGCAAATAAATTAACAACTGAAGTCAAAGTGTACATAGTTCATTGTGATAAGTCTTCGAAAGTTCGAATAAAATGGTCAATCTACCACAAACGGACCTAGAATGACTAACTTCATACACCAACATAACTACTTAAGTAAAAACATCGTTTCTCAAAACTTATGTTTAAACATTGGCTTAACCTTGCTGATTCATTGGGTATTTTAACTTGAAAATTGAGGTACAATCCTATAGTGATATTATTCAAGTGAGTGAATACTTTTTTAGAATTAAATTTGAGGAAAACAGTTGCCACACAAGAATTTTGTTAAGTTCATTTATTATTGTCAACTTGAAGTAAAAAAACAAACTAAATTGAACTTTACTCAAATCCTTAGTAAATCTAAACATTTTTAATTGACACAATTTCAAAACAGTTTTGTCGAAATTTCGAATAAAAAAAATTGTTAGAGTTTATTGCAGTCGTCTACGATCACATACTTAATCTATGGATGGAGAAAAAAATAAATTGCGCGTTAGAATTTTAATAATCGCACAAACACTGTAAGCTCGATTTCCATTTTGTCAACTATGTACTATCACGCGCAAATTATACAACGTAAAACGGATAAATAATTCCGACTGGTACACTCGCCGACAGCGTTAATAAGCTCATCGTACTCGGATAAATCGCGACTGTGCGATTAGGGTGCGGTCACATTGGCGAGCTGTTAACTATGTAATATAGATTGACCACATGAATTATGTATGATTGTCTATGGCTGATTTGCAATACAGCTAATACTGTCATGCCCTAATTCTCCAAAGGGGTAGGGAAAGTTATAATTATCCGTGTAAGCGAGGTAATTGCCGGGCATACTTCTAAATTCCATTATGTTTTTCTAACACCCATATTTAACTTACTTAATTCTTAAACAAATTAAATAAAATGTCTGGGAATCATACACAGGACCTCTTGATGGCTGCCACGTTTCAAAGCAGCTTTTGAAGGCGCATTGTTTTATAGTTATAAAAAATGACTATTCGTTAATGTAACCACACCTTTCCACACGAAACGACGCGATAATGTCAGCGCTCATTAGAATGTACGGATACAGTGAAAAGCATTTAGCACTTGTGTTCGCGTATGTACGCAAAAATAAACGTATAAAACGTTGTGTGCGCGAAGGTATCTTCGCGTCTCTATTTTAGGTTTCGTGACTAAAATCAATTTGGAATAAATATTAAGCGGTGAACACAAGAAATGTTCTTGTGAGTTGAAATATTTATGAGTTTTTATTCCGTGAGAAATGAATGAGTTTTATAATGGTACCAAATTTATTTCATTTCGCCGTTGATATTGCTAATATTTTTTCATCAAAGCACTAGAATTTTATTTACGTAGCTAGGTATAAGAAATGAAAATAACATATCGCAAAACAAGTTACAACGTTTAAACGTCAAATTTGGAAGACAGATAGTTTATAACCGGGATTAACACATAGGATACTTTTTATCCCGATAATCCCGATTTTTTTGTTAAGTTAAATACTACGCGGACGAAGTCGCGGGCACAGCTAGTAAAATTATATAAGTAGCTACACACGTAAAATACGCTTTGTGTGCACTAGTCTTAAACCTGTCAACGCTAAATAGAGAGGAGCAATGATTTATTCTCAGCCAGTTTATATCGCGTTCGCACACAATTTAGTTAGAACACCGCACTGAACTTTAAACACGTTTAAAGCTCACGTGAAATAAAAAATAATAATATTTTAAAATTGGAATTGTATTTTCGATTTCGTAAAATTATAGTTTACATTTATTCGATACGGCTGAATGTTGACTGTTGCAAAATATTACAGAAAAGCTTTTCATTCATTGTTAAACTACTTAATAATTTGGTATTACTTTTTCTACTAACGTAGAAATTTTTGCTTGCTTTAAATATATTAATATTTTAACAAAGGCACTTGCACTACTATTAATGATTTTTTTTATTTTATAAATAATATATTCAATGGGTATTTAGGGATTGAAAAGTTATTGTCAAACTGAGTAGGTACCTACTAGAACGATGTCTGCGAAGACTTTATATAAGACTAGCTGTGCCCCGCGACTTCATCCGCATAGTATTTTAACTTAGCAAAAATTTCGGGTTTATCGGGTTAAAAGTATCCTATATGTTAATTCCGGTTATAATCCATCTGTGTTCCAAATTTCATCCAAATCCTTTCAGTAGTTTTTGCGTGAAGGAGTAACAAACATACATACATACATACATACATACATACATACATACATACATACATACATCCACACTCACAAACTTTCGCATTTATAATATTAGTAGGATTTTCAGTTTATCATTTACCTAGTAATAGAGTTATTTATAAATAAGGATACCACAAAGGTTTTTCCATCACTCCCTTGCTATAATAATTAACACTGGTCAAACACCCCACGTACACCTATTATGAACCGCAAAGCATTGTCTCCTCAACAAAGAAAACCACAGACAAAAGACCTACGTATAATCTTTAATACAGAAATATATCCCGGTGAAACACTACAAAAGTGCTTATGAGGTAGATAGAGCATTGATACGCAAATTTGTCACTGACAATTAGATCTCATTGGTAGAAAACTTTTAAACTAATAAGTACCTAGGACAACTAAAACCAAAAAATATAGGTTCTAAGTGTTCTAACCATGTTAGTCAAATTACAAGTCAACTAAGATATATGTTTACTTGTGATAGGAGTGAGCTCACGTCAGTACTTTTAACCGTCTTTGCTGGCATTTGAAACTCAACCTTGATGGTAAATTCAATAAGAAACATTACACGTCAAAATAATCAAACTAAGAATATCGTGACATCGAGAAAGCGAAACGATACCGAAATAATTCGAATTGGGAAGTGTCTCAGGTGCGACGAATGACGTCACCGCAGCGAAACTTCGAAAAGTTCGGCGAACAATTCGCAAGTGATATAGAACGGTTACGCGCAGCGCTGACAGCCTGACAAACGTCCCTAGCGGATAGGCGAGGAGGTAGGGAGTACTTATATAAATTATCCGGATATTAAACAATATAATATTATTATGTTTTAAATAAAAAGTACCAGCAGAGCAAACGCGCGCTAGTCAAAACTTTTATCGCTGTCTCTTTCGACCGTGTCCCTATCACTCCTAGTGGTCTTGCTTGCGGTCCTTGAGACACCGTCCCGCGTTGACACCCTAGTAGAAAGGGACACAGACCCACCAGCCCCCGTATTCACAATTGACGGAAAGATTCCGATGTCGGAAACGACTGCTTCCATCCTTTTTCTAATTCATTTTTTTTTAAACATAGAAAGGAATTTATAACATTCCTCCTTTTTGAAGTCGGTTGATACGGATGGTAGCCGCCCCAGGAGGCCGATCGCGCTATTTGCATTGTCAACAAAACGTTTACAGTTCAGTAATGGTTCAGTTGCGGTTGTGGTGCAGGTACAATCCAACTTTGTCGAATTCGGTATTGCGCTAATGTTTATACGTCAGCCGTAGTTCCTACGTAACTGAACTGCAACTGAACCGTAGCCGCTAGAGAGGTTACTTGTTTTATGTAAAACCGGTATCGAAACGCAACAAAATTGACGTGTGCAGCACTATTTTTGACAACTAACTAACGTCAACGTGAATTAGTTGTCAAGAGTAGTGACAGGATAATGATGACAGATGAATGTAAATAATTACCAGTGTTGCCAGTGCGGATCTTTTTGACCAATTTCAGATATTTTATGGGCTCAACGATTTTAATAATTTCTGAAACGTTTTGGCTTCCTTTATGTTTGGCTATACTATAGGTGGGCGCTGACTCTTTTAATCAGTTAATTAAAAAAGTGTTTTGAAGGTATTACCGTCGTATTCCCTCTTGGATCGACTAGTAGGTACCTACATATACGTACTATAATAGCTGTACGTGTGATTATGAATTAAACCTCCTTGTGTGTTTTTATCTTATCACAGTTGGCGATTTGATTATTTTACACTATAGGTATGTAGCTTTGAATATATTATGTACCTACTCATGTACCTATAGTGTAATAGTACATTGTTACACGAGTGGTGAAAATGACTTACTTAGGCCCTAGGCGGGGTTTGGCGCCCGAGCGTAGCGAGGGCGCTAATAGTTCGAGGGACAAAATAAGTCTTTCACCCGAGGTAAACACTGTGATTTTTATTACGAATACAAGGAAAGTAAAAATAAAATCAGGAATTGGCTAAAGAAATAATACAAGGAAGTATGAACAATACTCAACAACTCGAAAAAAAAATTAATGATTTTGTTTTTTTTTCGTTGGCCGGTCAACTTCATTTTTTAGCCATTATTTTTCATTTTCATCTTTAAATATTATGCCCAAATCTATGTTATTTTAAAGAAATTGTTGAAACTAAATTATAATTAAGTTATTTAAAAATATATATTCTTTAATTAATACTTAACTTTATGTTATTTCAATTTTACATAGTGCTGTAATTGAGTGACTGTAGAAAAAGTTTGAACATGGTTCCATAGAAATGTGAAAATGGAACTAGTTTTTTTTATAGTTTGACAGCTGACAGTTGAAAGCGATTTTCCCGGGCCGGAAAAGTATTACTTTCAACCCGCTCCTGAGGCATCTTCAGACCTACTTTCAGAGTATGAGTAATGAAAAATAATATTGTTTACTATTTTATTTTAATATTATGTATGTATTATGTAGGTACTATTTTACACTAGTTCAACGCTTGAATCAAGTTTAGTGCGCTTGTACTAAGGTCGACGAAATAGTATGGTGGATTTAATTCAATTACCTATGTACGATTTATACGATTGTTTTGCGCAAGTTTTGCCCAAAATACGTTTTTCATTCTAATGTACCATTAAAAAATGGCAACACTGAAACACGTCAAAAAAAAATTCAAACTCAAAGTGCATAGTAGCTGACTTCGATTTTTATTTATTTATCAACAGAGTATAGTAATGATACAGAAACCTATCAAAGAAAATGGAGGAACGCCGCAAAACTACGACAGTCCGGCAATTGGAGATAATGTATAATTATTTAGTTAGACACAAGGAGGTCGCATTTGGACGCGTGCGGTTAAAGGAGGCGCCCGTGCGGTGGCGGCACGTTGCTGGCGTAAACTAGCAGAGTCCTTGATGCAGAAGGGCCTGCCAGAACACCAAAATAATGGACGAATTCAAAGGATTATATATATGTCGCAGATTAATATTATGTAAAGCATAGTTGATGAGTAATGAATGATGAATAAAACAGGATAGTTGTGTTTTTAATTTAATTGTTTTTTTAATAATTGATAGTCCTATTTGCCCACAAGCATTGAATAAGTGCCTGTTGTCTTGCACGTCCCACCTGCAAATAGCTAAGCGTGCACCCCGCACCAGCGTTCGTGGCTCATGCGACTTCTGCTACTCACAGCTTCCATTCTCCTGCAGTGAGCTGCCTCCTCTGCTGTTAGTGGAGTGTAGGGGATGTGAGCCCTGTGAGCTATGTTGTGTAATACACAGCATGCATTAGTAATTTTAGCAGCAGCTACAGGAGAGTAGTGTAGCTTCATGTCATGTTAATCTTTCTTCATGTTCTGATGGACAAACAATTGCCACATGCGTCCCATCAATACATCCTAATGCGGGTATTTTGAACTTATTATAAAACCTGAAAAAACAGTTACTTAATTTAGGTATGATCAATAAAATGACCTACTGAAAAATATATATTTTTATTAATATTAATATTAATGGTAGGTACCTATACACAAATACACATCAAGCCATACCTAGATAGGTACTTATATTTTAGTTTGACTATTCACACTAGGCGGAAAGCTTATAGGTACAATGCAAGATTAGTTATTTATTTAGCTTGATGTGTAGCCATTTTCCCATTATTTAAGGAATCTATTTAGTATATTTGTTAAAAGATACTCACTTTTTACTTGTTCCTTTTGATGTTGCTGGAATGGGAAAGCAATATATTAATTGAGTATGGCAGGCTTGTTCTGAGCAGCAGTCACTTGCTGTATAGCTTTTGTGACACTTGCCTGACTAACATAGTGTCTACCGTCTCCGACTATTGTTTGGTAGGATCCCATAGCATAAAAAGCTAATGCAACCAATACCTAAAACCAAGACAATTGCAAATTAATATAGTGCACAATAGATAGGTAGGCATTTACTGTGTACCTAAATGTAAATGGTACTTACGTTATAGTGTTAAGTATAGAGTTATGTACATGATGAAATAGAAATATGTAGGTAATAATATATATTTGTAGAGCACAGTGTTTACATACCTTCGTCTTCACGTCCATTGCATCAGAACGTAAAACGGGGGGCATTATGATGTATTAGCTCACTTATTAACTAGAGAGCGATCTCCTTCGTCAATCTATAACGCTTTTTAAATTGACGATCACTGTTGAACAGCTTGGACCCTATCCTCGATCTCAAATTGCTTCTCTTTGTTTGGGTCCGAGCCACGGCAACATCAAATTCATGGGCTCTCTCAAGTAAATTTATGGCAGCAAACATTTAATATACTTAAGTACGTACTTTTTAATGTAAAAATATCTCATCCAAATAAACACTACACTTGTAAACACTGTATTTCACTGTTGCGGTCGAACTTCAACTCTACAAAAGTAGCGGCTCATGAACTGTTGCTAAAACGTTCGTTTGACAGCAGTTGCGGTCCAGCTGCAGTCCAACTGAGTGTCATCTAGCTGTCAAATTTTTAGCGCGATACGAAAAGTTCAACAAGTTACAGCTTCGTTTACAGTTCAGTTACGTTTCAGCCGTAAAAAATTAGCGCGATCGGCCCCCAGGAGCTTCCCATTCGGCTCGTTTTTTGTGCAACTGTGATGTCTTCTGATTAGTATAATGCTTCACTCCTCTGCCAACTAGTATGATAGGTATACGAGTGATAAGTCTTCGAGTCTACCTAGCTCTTGGACTATGAATGCAGCCTGCACGTGCCTCGGCGGAGTTGCAAACTACAAGAAAGTGTTTGAAGGAACTGCATTCTGGTATGTTTTCTCAATTAAGTTTAGTTTTCTGTATCACGAATTATTTCGAACGACAACACTAAACGAATGGCCCTAATATTTTTATTAAGTGCACAACACAATAAACTGAAGGCGATTTCAGATTCCTATATGTATGTGTGTAGGTATGTTATGTAGGTACTGAGCAAAACATTATACTAAAACATGTTGCTATCCCTATTTTGTTACTGCAAAGATAAAGACAGCAATATGTTTTTGAATAAAAGTTTCATCTGTGCAAACTAAGGGCTACACCCAACAAACTACAGCAGCGACAATTTCTATATATTTTTTTTCATTATTTCATGTAATCTATTTAGGTTGTTATGTTTTAACGTAAACAATTAAATAAATCGATCTTAAATCTGAGAGCGATCTACAATGATTTACAACACATTAACATCATAAAACTTTCAATTATGTATCGGACATAAAAACTATACACGATATTCCAATATTTACGTCAAAAACTAAAATAACAATTTTTATTACGGCCCCAACACTACCATAAAGCAAGCACACACTCGCGCCACTATAGATAAGGCACGGTCTACACTCAAACTTTAATTAATTGGGCCATATCGGCGGATGTGCAAGGAAAAAACGGTTCGTACGTGACCTAAGGGCGGCGTAGTGTGTACTCGGGTTTATAGTTATTTGTCTAACGAGTGTACATAGCCTTTTGCGTGTAAATTATGTTTAAAAATGAGAGTCGATTGTCCGTTGTCCTTTTGGTTCGAAAAAATGTTTTATAACATTTGCATTCACAAAATATGGGATTCTTTAAAAGGCAAGTCTAAAAGTCCCTAAAAGGCCGGCGCCGTGTCCTCTCCCCTTAAGTTGCAGATGTCCTGGGTGACCGCTACCACTTACCATCAGATGGACCGTCAGCCAGGATGCCTATCTAGGCAAAATAAAATGGGGTATTTCTCGATAGTCCTAAGGTCCTCTTTCTATATTAAAACTCCAGTATTTACAAATATTAATATTAGGTACTATTAAGTATTAAGTAAATAATAATTGTATTCTAAAGAAGAAATAAATAAAACGATGTATCAAATGAGGATTCAACAAAAAGAACAATTAGTTTAATCGAGTTTAGTTTGTCTGCCAACATAAACAGCAGCATTGTTTGACTATTTTTTGTTTTATTTTTCATCTAGCGTAGTTAAGGTGAAGGCGCCTGTCTAGCCCGCGAAGTTAAATTTTTTTGCGTTCTTTTAGAAATTTTTCAAAATCTGACAATAATAAAAGACAAATTTTGTAATTCGCGAAAAAGACCGTGTGCAGTGCATTTATTAATACATTTATTTTACTCTAAATATTATCACGGTGGATATGATACTAGTAAATCACTAAATATACAAAAATTGCCAGATTATCTGGATAGCTGTCGTTCTTGAAATGTTTTAGAGTAAGTTGGATATATTAATAAATGCACTGCACACGGTCTTTTTCGCGAATTACAAAATTTGTCTTTTATTATAGTCAGATTTTGAAAAATTTCTAAAAGAACTCAAAAAATTTGAACTTCGCGGGCTAGATGGGCGCTTTAGCCTTAAGTACCTAGCCTTAAAGATAATCCGAAAAATTCACATAACAAAATGACTAATGGTCATTCCTCTTGACGTACAGACAGACAGACACACGGGACAGGAACACGTCTGATTAACGGCCACAAGTTACCGAGATCCGAACGCGCAGATGGACGGATAAGGCTCACAAACGGCTTTAGTGCTGTCAGAGTGACATTTCCAAACGTCAGATTGACAGGAAAATGCGTGACAGGGCGCTTTTTAAGGCGTTCCGTGAAAGTAAACTTTTTAAGAATGCATTTGAATAAGCGATGATAGATTAAACATGTATTGTCGTTGTTTATGGTAAGGTAACAATGAAAAAATGTGTATTGTGATAAGTTTTAAGGTAATATTAAAATATTAGTGATGAAGATATTAATCTAAGACTAGAAGAATTCCTGGAATCGGTACAAAATTCCGAACTGGGTTTTCTTCCTGGCAAATAGCGCGAAAAGTACCTGAAAGCGGACGATTTGTTCACTGTAAGTATGGAATTGTTTTTCTAGCAACTAGCATTTCCACGCTGTAGTGAGATGAAAAGTTGTGGCTTCAAATTTATGTGGGCCTCGTGCCTTACAAGTCAGTAAAATTCGCCATCCAGCACTGGGCCAGTGTGGTGGATTATGGCCTGAATCCCACTCGTATACAAGGTGACACATAATGGGTATACTTGTTTTTTCAAAACTTAACTTTGTAATTCTAAAACCATCAGCTTTGGAGGGAACTTGAAAAACAAAAGGTGTTATAGGAATACAGCTGTTGACCGATTTCACAAGTCTACAAAACCTTTAGTACTCCAACTGTCCCACAAAGCCGATAGTTTGAGATTTACAAAGTTAAGTTGCAAAAAAAATAGTATACCCATTTTGTATCACCTAGTAGAGGGGAGGCCCGTGCCCAGGAGTGTTTCATTTACGTATTTGACGACCGCTCGGCGCAGTGGTTCGATCGGTGGCTGCTTGGCTCACTGCACATGGTGGTTGCGGGTTCGATTCCCGCTGGGGTAAATTTCGGAAATAGCATTTTCGTAATTTGCCCTAGTTTGGGTGTCACTGAGATTGCCCCCAGTTCATTGTGCGCGTACGGTACCCATAGTGCAAGCGTTGGTTAGTTTGGGACCATACAGTTGGTGTGTCAGTCTGGCGATATTTATTTATTAGTAAATTTCACGTCGTGAGGAATCCTGCATGTCTTAGAAGATCTAACCAATTTTCGAAAGACATGTGACATCCGCCAACCTGCACTGGGCCAGCGTGGTGGATTATGGCCTGAATCCCCCTCGTGTTGAGGGGAGGATCGTGCCCAGGAGTGGGACGTCAAAAGGGCTAAATTATTATTTTTTGATAGTAAATTTCACAGAAGTCGGGTAAATCACATATTTATTTTTTTGTTGTAATCTTAGAAGTTTTCTGGAAATCGATACAGGTCATACCTATTACCTTAAATCCTACTAATATTATAAATGCAAAAGTTTGTGAGTGTGGATGTATGTATGTATGTATGTATGTTTGTTACTCCTTCACGCAAAAACTACTGAACGGATTTGGATGAAATTTGGAACACAGATAGATTATAACCGGGATTAACATATAGGATAGTCTTTAACCCAATAATCCAATACTACGCGGATGAAGTCGCGGGGCACAGCTAGTAACCTTATAAATATCGCTCTAACAGTAGGCGGACGGAGATCGATTAAAAAAGATATTATTTTCAAAGATTTAATCTTAATGGCCGCTTGATTCAATTAAATTTACTATTAAGAAGTGTTTGGAATAAAAATCGTAATGTGTAGCCATTGTTTTAGTAACAAGATAATCGCATTACGTGGGCACTGGGAGCCGGGGGCCATTAATCACTGACCAACCTACTTGACGTGGTGCGTGGATCAACTATAAGAGAAAGCTATATTCTATTGCCATACTAAATGTAGGTATGTGTAATAATATATCTACTATATAAAAATAAGTCGGGGTTTCCTTCCTGACGCTATAACTCCAGAACGCACGAACCGATTTCCACGGTTTTGCATTCGTTGGAAAGGTCTCGGGCTCCGTGAGGTTTATAGCAAAGAAAATTCAGGAAAAATGTTAAGGTTGGTCCACATTCCACGCGGACGGAGTCGCGGGGCACAGCTAGTAATATAAAAAAATAAGTCGGGTTTTCCTTCCTGACGCTATAACTCCAGAACGCACGAACCGATTTCCACGGTTTTGCATTCGTTGGAAAGGTCTCGGGCTCCGTGAGTTTTATAGCAAAGAAAATTCAGCAAAAATTTCAACAGAACGCGGACGGAGTCGCGGGGCACAGCTAGTATAATATAATAATAATTTTGCCCTTTTTGACGTCCCACTCCTGGGCACGGGCGTCCCCTCACTACGAGGGGAATTCCGGCCGTAATCCACCACGCCGGCCCAGTGTGGGTCCGCGGATTGCACATGTCTTTCGAAAATTGCTTAGATTTTCTAAGACATGTAGGTTTCCTCACGATGTTTTCCTACACCGTAAGCAAGTGAAATTACATAAATTTAGATTCACACATAGATTTCGAATAACCCAGAGGTGCGAGCCAGGGTTTGAACCCAGGACCTGGTGCCCGCAAAACGCGTGCTTAATCAATCGGCTATCACTGCTTATAGGTATGTGTACAACAAGCAAAACATAGCATAACGTGTAAAGGATAGCTTTGAACTGTGCAAGGAGGGGGGGATATAATTAAAGGGAAGGTAAAGTATTTACGAGTGATTTCGTAGTCCAAAGTGAGTTGTTGTAAAAACCTGTGCGTGTTTATGGAGGAGACAGACAGGAGTTGAACATCGAGGTGAACAACGTATATTTATTTATATTTCCTGATTTGCAGACGTTTTTCAATTTTTAATTTATTGTCTTTTGATATTAATCAATTGCTGATAAAACTAAATCGCAAACGAACGCTTAACGAAAACGACTTTTTGGTTTAATCGTACAAAATCGGACTGAGACATTCTCAGGCAATATTTTAAATGTTGCACTAAAAATTAATGGTCAACAATGAGGGGTTGCGCTTTCGGCTCTTTCGTCGTGCGAAACGCAGCTATACTCCGGGCGAGCCAGCTCCTTTAAGAGCTGTACCACCAGAATATGCTGCAAGTAGATTGCATGGGGGCCCACCACTGTTAACCGCTTTCGCTCGACTTAACTCACACTTGACTCGCAATACGTCAAAAACTGACGTATCGCGTATCTTCGTCTTCATTCTTTAAAAATATGGCCTACCCAAGTTAATAGGTATTTCGCCAGTGTCAAGTAACAAAGAGCAATAACAAACTCAATTACTAACAATACAATACCAAAATGCGACCGTTCACTTTGGAAAACCAAAATGGAGGCGTATAAGCATGTCACTTTTAACAGTTTTCTTATTCATTTACGCGATACGACTGTTTTGACGTATTGCGAGTTGTACTCGACCGGTGCAGGTCCCAAGGAGTCCTACCTTCTATGCTTCACAAATAACACTAGGGTGCTGGATATGGGTGTATATTGCTCCACACATAGAACAAAAAGCTCAAGGGGTATATGAAATGTCACGACCACCTTAACACCGCGAGCTATGTCTATATTAGCGACATCTATCGGTGACCATGACAAAAGTAATTATACACGAGTGGAGTTGAGCGACTGCGGTTAGCAGAGTTAGGTCCTTGGATTCATTAGGATGTCACCAATCCATCGATCGTCAATCGATAGTAGAATAGATGAGTCGACATCGACCGACGAGAATCGACGATAGGAGCATGTTTGATTGCCCGAATTGAAGCTGAAGAGTGTCTCACGTGATCCCACGATCCCCAAATGATTCACAATGATGAGTCACCAATACACAACAATGATCACCAATTTATATGAATGACAAGGAATTTTCGACTTAAACCGTGCAATTAGTGGTTCGAATTCAGCTATTCACACGAGTTACTCATAAGTTTCAATTTAATATTTTAAACGCCATGGAGTAGTCTGTAGACGTAATAAAATGTTAATTTTTTGCGCTCAAATATTTTTTTATGATTGTGTTTCAATAATAAATGGATAGTTATTTAGTACTTGCAATTTAATTATAAATAAATATTTTTTATAAAATAAAAAACAAAGACAAGACCTACTCAAAAGAAATTTACTATCTATGGCCGAATTTCGAAGATACTACCTAGTCCATCAGTTCTCATCAAGTGTTTTTAGCGATAATTTTCAGAGGTTTATTTACTTACGTATAGGTAGTTAAAAATCACGTTGCTTCCAAAACAAGGCTAGTTACGTACCTGTAACAAAAAAATATAAATTATTTTCAAGTGTTTAAGCCAAATTAAGTAAGCGCCTAAGATAAGTAGAAGGTCACTTAAAGAGCGACCAAGGAATGAACCCAGGACTTGATAGTTAACAAACCACACTGGCATCCATTAGACAAAGGAGCAGTCTTACTAATGGGACCTTTTTCTCAACAGAATATGTGATTAAAAGTCTACGAAATAAATTACTTTTGGCCTCTTAGTGCGCAAGGGATTTTAGACTTAAGTTTCTTATAAATAAAGTTTCTTATTTTGTTGTCACCTAACCTAATATTTGTTTAACACTTTAAATGCAGCATTGGTCGATTCGACCGAGTCCTCTTTTAATCTTGCATGCCAATATTATTGCGGTGTATCGTTCGCAATAAATATTTTTTTATTACAGCGTCGAACCAATTCGGCGCCGCCGCGTATTACCGATGACAACGGGCTGGTTGTATCGACCGACTGGTATAAAAAAAACAGAGCTGTCTAGGGATGCCCGAAAGAAGCGAAGCTTTATAGTATAAAGCGTACGAACTAAGCGCGCCGCAGCTGCCACTGTATACCTATATAGGTATGTGTCGTGTCGCTACTGACGCCTAGCACAGATAGAGTGGCCGCGCGGCGAGCGCCCCGAACGTGCGTAGAAGCTTCGCTTCAAACATATTCTGTAATAAATAAATAAAGTATTTCTGAATATTTTTCAGACGATAAAGTCCATCTCAGTTAGTTAGATAAGCTACTATAGCCACTAGATTATAGTGCCAATGGTTTCGTTTGACCACATGAAAGTTACGTGTGAAAAAAAATATCTTTTGGGGGATTCAGGCCATAAGCCACCACGCTGGCCCAGTGCAGGTTGGCTGATTTCACATGTCTTTCCAAAAGTGGTTATATTTTCCAAGACATGCAGATTTCCTCACGATGTTCTTTTTCACCGTAAGCATATAAAAATTATGATTCGTACATAGATTTAGAAAAACCCAGAAGTGCGAGCCGGGGTTTGAACCCAGGACTGGTGCCCGCAAAACACGTGCTTAACCAATCGGCTATCAGTGCTTATAAGCTTTTTTTATTTAATCTTAAAGTGTCCCACACACAGGTCCCACATGTGGGCAAAAGTCTCTTACCTCGTACAATCTATGTCGGAAGATGAGATTTAACATCATCGCGATTCTACTTTTTGAGTCACTGGAGTATATAAATAGAGTATTTAAGTATCTGTGATAGCACGCGTATTGCGGGCTTAATGTACAATGGGTTCAAACCCCAGCGCTCACCTGTGTTTTACAAAATCTATGTGCGAATCATGATTTCAATATGATTAACAATTGCTTACGGTGAAGATCAACATCGTGAGGAATCCTGCTTTTGTCATATAAAATCTAACGAATTTCCGAAGACGTGAAACCCGCCAACCTGACCTATGATTATGGCCTGAATCCCCCTCGTATTGAGGGGAGACCCGTGTCCAGGAATGGGACGTTAAAAAGGGATAGTTTATTATTTCTATTTGGTGAAATAATATTTATGATCATCTTGGCCTACATAAACAGGGTTAAGTAAGAACATACGATCGATTTAGCCCTCGAACGATCCGGTTGTATTTCACATACGGTTCACTATTTCAAAACAGAAACACCATGTTTTTCCTTAGCCAAAAACAACAAAATAAAGTTCCAAGTCAATGCAAAATGGCAGCGGTTGATACTGCCCAGACCCCGCCATTTATGCCGCCATTACGATTTTTATGGCGGATTTATTTATTTAAACCGTACCCGTATTTAAAGCTAGAGTCAACTCTGCTAATAAACCTAATTATAATGCTCTAAAATACTGCAGCGATAAAAGATGGTTGACCATTACACCGTTACGTAATACAAAATAAATTAAACCGAATGCCTTTAAGAGAGGCTTTTCATCTTAACCTTTTTTCACCACCGTTTGACAGTGAACGTATTCTTTCACAAACCAAGCTTAAGAACGTAAATATTTTTCTCTCGAAAATTAAAATAACATTCGTACTAATTTGAAAAATTACAAAGATAAATGTTCCAAACATAACCATGTTCTATATTCGAGCCATTTACATATTATTATTTCATAGTCATCATCATCAGTCGGTCGTTAAATTATTGCCTATTGTCTCTCAAGTGACAGTGTAACCGACGATGTATTGCCCACATTGAACTGTCATACGTCACGCCCCCGGTTTGACGTTAGCTGTCAAATACCCCCGTGACAGCTGACAGGTCGATGTGAAACCGAAGTAGTTTAATTGTTGAATGAATATTAATGATTGTTAATGTTTTGTGTTACTTGATTGATTGTGACGAATTTATCTTTTAATTTATATGTAACTATCTAACTGTGATGTTTTAAAACAAAATCTCAATAATAATGCTTAACATAGTCTATATCGTCTTGTGTTGACAAGAGAAATAATATAGGTATCTTGTATAATAGGTATATTGGAAGGAAAAGCGCATTTCAATGCAGCATTTATTTTGTATTTTTTTCTTACATGAAATTTACAAACACCGGGCATCTTTCAAAGAGGCGTGTCAGTAGGTAAGTACTACTAGCGATACTTTGATGACAACGTCTGAAGCTGCAGTATCAGAACATTCGCTTCTGTGTAACAAAATCCTGGTGTACAAAAAAACCTCGTATTTTACGATCGCCCCACAACCAACCGCACCCGTAAAAACCATTCGCCGTAAACAACGGCTCTTACAAATTATTGAACAACTTGGATACACTGAAAACGCGATAAATTACTCAAACTGAACGTTTCAACGACAATTGTATGGTTTACACGAAGCAAGGCTTTCATTATATCTAGGTAAAAGGTATCATACAATTTATACGGGGCGATGTTAGTAAACGGAATGTATTATAGCAAAGTAAGAAAAGACTTTTCTTCATCTCAGAGACGCTTTAGTGCTTCTTGCCGGATCTTCTCAGTCGAGGTCGCGTTCCGATCCGGTGGTAGATTTACCCTCGCCACCTCTCCTGGCAGCGGCCCAAGCCGAGGTCGTGTCCCTTGTGGCGCCCTTGAGCTAGCTGCCCCCCTGCCCCTCTGGCCGGACCGCACTTGCGCTCGCCCTCTGTCCGGGTGAAGTTGTTATGGCCACTCTGGCCAACATATAGTAAAAAAAAAAAAAAAAAAAGCTTTAGTGCTGGTATACGCGCTACTCTTAGGATGATGACGCGGTTGTTTGAGATTATAACATAAATATATAGTAATTAAAGTCCATTTCGAGTTCATGAATCTGTGCGTTACCTAGCCTATCAAAATACATTGGACCCCCGGTAATCCGGCCCCGTCTAGTCTGGCACCCCTTGTAATCCGACATGTCTATTATTATTGAATATTTTATTTTTTTAACAATCTTCGCTAATGTACTTAGGTAATGCATGATTGAACAGGTTACAACTTGTACGGGCCACCACTATGGTACTCGACGCGTAGATATTGTTTTGTTTCTGATTGCTTAGGTTGAAAAAAATCGACATATAGTTACATAATTAAGTATGATTTATACTTCAGATTATAACATTAGAATCTTGTCATTGGATCTGTAATTTGTCGGATTACAAGGTACTCTTTTGTAAATAAATCCGAGCTATAGGGGGGTCTTAGACAGTACTCTATAATCCGACAAATTCGATAGTTCGACACTGCCCTGTAAAACGTTTGTCGGATTACCGCGGGTCCACTGTATGTGGAAAGGTAGTTACCTATCTAAATAAATAGGTACTCATAAGACCTATATAATGGTACTTTCATTCAATTCACGAGGCAATAATCAATAAATAATAAATAGGCGGCATGTTAATTGAGCAATCCAATCGGAAAGCCGCAAAACGCGATAGCAGCCATAATTATTATTTAAAATTAATCAACCATACACCACTGTGCCTGAAATTCCACTTAATTAATTGATGACATTCTAAAATTCATGAAACGTCAGCTCCCGATTGAGGTCGCAACCTAATGGAAGCGATGCGATAGCGAAAGTATGTGATACTATTCACTTGACATAAATACACACAGCATTTTGTAAACATTATACATTATTCCAGTTGCCACACAAGATATATATACTAGGTGATACAAAATGGGTATACTATTTTTTTTGCAACTTAACTTTGTAAATCTCAAACTATCAGCTTTGTGGGACAGTTGAAGTACTAAAGGTTTTGTAGACTTATGAAATACGTCAACAGCTGTATTCCTATAACACCTTTTGTTTTTCAAGTTCCCTCCAAAGCTGATGGTTTTAGAATTACAAAGTTAAGTTTTGTAAAAAAAAGTATACCCATTATGTGTCACCTTGTATTTGAGATTGTCATTGGATACAAGTGAAATGATCCGTTTCCCGATTAAGGACATAGATGTGTATGAACACCAATCTAACCAAGCCTTCGTATAGGACACTGTAAATTTATTAAAGAATATTTACAGTATTACAACTATTATAAACTAACTTAAAGTAAAATAAAAGAAAAAGAAAAATCCTACGTATTGACTAATGTGCATCTCAACATAATTTTTATCGCTCTATTCTAAGCTATATGACAGCTTCCAGTGTATTATCAACTTATCTTCAGCTAGGTGGTCGCCATTGTAATTAAATTCTCCGGGGTTATTGTCATTACATGATACCATCAACACCGCTACCGTCGCCATTTTGATCACCAGATAATTGTTATTCAAGGATATTTATGGCGACGCGCCAAGATACAACAAGCCTATTATTAACTTGGTTTGATAGGGATCCATTTTATTTATATTTTGTAAGTATCTTTCAACATTAGTCTATCCTAAATGTTCAGTCTGGCCTACTAAAAGATTGAATCATCAAACCAAAGAAAGTGACAGAGCTTTAAGATAAGGTTCTGTTTCACTCTGTTGGCCGGTTGATCCGACATAGTAGGCGATCCACTCAGTGTATATTTCCTTGAATTTCATATGTACAGGTTGAAACAGAAAGTGTATACTTTTTTTCAAAACTTAAGGTGAAGGCGCCTGTCTAGCCCGCGAAATTCAAAATTTTCGAGTATTTTTATAGTTTATCCAAAATCTGAAAACACTTAAGACAACATTTTGTGATTTGCGAAAAACACAGTATGCAGTGCGTTTATTAATACATTTATTTTACTCTAAATATTATCACGGTGAATATGATACTAGTAAATCACTAAATATACAAAAATTGCCAGATTATCTGGATAGCGGTCGTTCTTGAAATGTTTTAGAGTAAGTTGGATATATTAATAAATGCACTGCACACGGTATTTTTCGCGAATTACAAAATGTGCCTTTTATTATTGTCAGATTTTGAAAAATTTCTAAAAAACGTCAAAAAAATTGAACTTCGTGGGCTAGATGGGCGCTTTAGCCTTAACTGTGATATTCTAAAATATCAGCTTTGGAGGAAACTTGAAAAACAAAAGGTGTTACAGGGATACAGCTGTTCACAGATTTCTTAAGTCTATAAAACCTTTAGTACTTCAACTGTGCCACAAAGCCGATAGTTTTAGATTTACAAAGTAAAGTTGCAATAAAAATAGTATACCCTTTCCTTTTCACCTAGTTTATTTGTATATTCTTCCACAACCTACCCCTATTATTTCTACCGCACATTACTTTCACTAAAACACACATCTGTGACTGTCATTTACACCCATCACGTGTTTCCGTCGACATTTGTCAGCCTCTTCCTACAATCTGCGCGATGTGTATCACTATGACGTGATGTGCAGAGTGCGGCCTCGCGATTCCATCAAGCGATAGTATTACGTGCAAACGCGTGTAAAATTGAAGAGAGATTGCTTCGAACCACGGATACGTGTGTATCGCGGTCTGCAAAGTGGACGCATATCACACGGGACTGTATACAGACAATATATCGCCAGACTGACACACCAACTATATGGTCCCAAACTAAGCAACGCTTGTACTATGGGTACCATAGAACAGACCAGGGCCAATTACGAACCGGACATTTCCGAAATTTGCCACGGCGGGAATCGAACCAGCAACCACCATGTGCAGTGAGCCGAGCGGCCTACGCTCGAATCACTGCGCCAAGCGGTCGTAAAATAATAATAATAATAAAACAAGAGTGCATCTATAATTCTAGAGACCACTGCCACTAGAAGCGATTCCTGTCAAGCCTCGAACTGACTCCCGCGGAAAGTTCGCACGAATTACCCGCAAGTTTATTTACCAAAAAAGTCACTAACTGGACAACATTATAGTAAGAATTTTCAACGCACTGCTGCAGAATACTTGCGGTATTTTTGTCGGAGTCAAATTAATCTATGTTTATACAACACAGACTTTTCATTTATTGTGTTACGAATGCGATTTCGCGGGAATTTTCCATGGCAGTAAACTAAAGCTGGGTATGGCTTAAAATCGATGACTTTTAAACAATTTGTTACATTCTCTATGGACTATTACCATTCTCGAAAGACTGAAAAATACACTAATAACATAATGTCACAGATCATGGTCTCATCTTGTAGTTTTCTCTCTGTCTTTTATAAGTGAGTAGGCGACAATATCGATATGCTTTCTTGTATGAGTATATGCTTTCTCATCCACGTCTAACGTTTATGCCCACCAAGTATATAAAACCGTAAAAAAGCTATTTCGTTCTCGCAACGCATTCGCTTCGGTGTGATTGTCGTAAAAAATAATGCGTTTTATTATGTGTGAACGAAAATTTGATACTAGACTCGCGTGTTACACCGCCTTAAACGCGGCCCGAGATGGGTTCCGACGAAACCTGTGATTTACTGGGGAACCCTAATAGCCAATTCTGTTTTCAATTGCGTTCCGCTTAACGCAATTCGCGTTGCGTTCAGACGCGCAGCGCCTTTATAAATTTAAATCCATTGATTGGTTATTAAACATTTTTTATGTTCTCTTTTGTTGTGGCAGGCTTCTTGTAGCGTAGGTTGAAAAGGATAAAAAGCGTTTTATACATGCTACCTAGAGTCTATAACAGAATATAACAGAGACTTCTTTCCGTATGTACTATCAACGCAATTTGTGGCGATTTGGCTCAAAAATGTAGTTGACAGCTACAAACAAATGTTCTTAGTAAATCACAAAATATATTCTCAAAATGTTGCAACATAAAAAGCAGGTAAATATGCCGATTTATATCCACAGGGAAATTCTCAAAAGGGTTGCCACTGAAATATAACCCTTCTGTCAGAAATGGCTGACAGTCAGACGAAATTGAGTGGTTTCGCCCTTGGTACGGTAACGATATACTACTGTATCTAGTTACCTTTTAGAGCCCAATAAATATACGGGACCGTTTGGCGGAATTGGCAGCCAATGAAAAACGGCCGAGTTTAGGGTCGTGAGAAAATTTTGCCGATTGTACAAAATATCTTTCAAAGTGATAATTTATTTGCAATTCCACAATAATGTATGTATTTGCAACCTAATTGGTTGCAAGTCAATAAATTACATATTAGCCAGACTTGCATGGGTTGCATGCAAAATAACATTACTATTTTAGATAAGACATCCCACTAAAATACAAACTATGACGCAAATACAGGACCGTATTCATAGATCGTACTCAAGTCTAAGATCTTGTAAATGTCATCTTTATGTCATCAAAAACAAAACTTGTAAAAAAAACCAAGTCTCGCACTCAGATCTTCTACCGTAAAAAGTTGTGAGATCCATGTAATACCAAGTCGGTTACTTTATTAAGTCCCTACTTAAGGGACCCGCTGTCTTAAGTTATTACGTAATTAGCTAACCTAACAACATCTTATAGTGACCATATTAATATTAACAATCTTTTATCTATACAAATAAATAAAATTGGAGTGTCTGTTTGTAATATCAAAATAACACCTTTTCACTAAATGCATATGAAAGTACATACAACACCTATAGCAAAAACGCGATTTAACATTTTTTTGTCTGTCTGTCTGTCTGTCTGTCTGTCTGTCTGTGTGTTTGTTCCGGGTAATCTCCGAAACGGCTGGACCGATTTTGACGGGACTTTCACTGGTAGATAGCTGATGTTATAGGGAGTAACTTAGGCTACTTCTATTTTAGAAAAACAAAATTAAAAAAAATGAGTCCTGTCGCGCGGGCTCAGAACGCGGGAGCGGGCTTATTTGTTAAGTTAAATTCCACGCGGACGAAGTCGCGGGCTCAGCTAGTGTTTTATATAAAATACGGCCGTGGCGTGCTCTCTTGGCGGCTAACTTGGCGGGTCACTGCCGTGCCTCCAGGTATCCAGTAGAAAATGACTCGTCAAAAGCATACTCAAGTCTGCTCTCGGACTTGAGATCGATTTATTAATACGGGCCATAGATTTTGTTACACTCCATAATCAAACCTGAAAACTTCAGTACAACCGTTTGGCTTTTTTTGTTTCTGTATAGCTATACATGGCATAATTCTGTGATCGTCCCCAAGCGGTGATGCGTGAAGCGCGGGCGCGGTCACAAATCATTCCGTGTGTGTCGGACCGATAAATTAGATCCACGTCTAAATACTGAAAAGGCTGAATTTACGAAACATACCGTTACTTGTTACCTTGTATTTGGGTATAAAAAAATTATTGATAGGTATATATCACATTTTGTATTCCATAGCAGTGATAGCCGATTGGTTAAGCACGCGTCTTGTGGGCACCAGGTCCTGGGTTCAAACCTCGGCTAACACCTCTAGGTTTTTGATATCTATGTGCGAATCATAATTTCTTTACGATTATCAATTGCTTACGGTGAAGGAAAACATCGTGAGGAAACCTGCATGTCTTAGAAAATCTAACCAATTTTCGGAAGACATGTGACATCCGCCAACCCCAACTGGGTCAGCGCGGTGGATTACGGCCTGAATCCACCTCGTAGACAGGGAAGGCCCGTGCCGAGGAGCGGGACGTCACGTATTTAACGTAACACAAATTTCGGGATTATCGGGTAAAAATTATCCTATATGTTAATCCCGGTTATAAACTATCTGTGTTCCAAATTTCATCCAAGTCCGTTCAGTAGTTTTTGCGTGAAGGAGTAACAAACATACATACATCCACACTCACAAACTTTCACATTTATAATATTAGTAGGATTTATTATTAGACGTAGCATTTTTGATGACAGAAGTGCTTGAGATGTATGAATTTGGATGAAGCGAAAGAGTTAGTTTTTTTGTAACAAACTGGCATCAAGCGTACGATCATCCTGGAGCTAAGCTGTTACCGTAACCTATAGAGGCGTAACTGTAGGGTAACTGCTTAACACCAGGCGCGTTGTACGCTTGTTTACCGACTTAACTTAATAAAATAAAATCGTTATTTTCTTCTAGTCTTTCCTCAACTGCATTAAACTCGGCTCAATCTAAATCTGGCTGATTACCGCTGTTTATGGTCAGTCCATTTCACAAAGACGCGTGAATTATTGCAAATTGACCCATATACCATTGTTATAAGAGTCACAGCACGCATTGTTGTGAAAAATAAACGACTTATACACGGAACTAACGCTAGTGGTCCTCCGAGACCCAACACCGCTAACTGATGGCAGAAAGAAAAGTTTGTTTAGAAAAATTGTAGAACAAATCTATACAAATAAATAAAATTGGAGTGTCTGTTTGTAATATCAAAATAACACCTTTTCACTAAATGCATATGAAAGTACATAAGACACCTATAGCAAAAACGCGATTTAATCATTTTTTGTCTGTCTGTCTGTCTGTCTGTGTGTTTGTTCCGGGTAATCTCCGAAACGGCTGGAACGATTTTGACGGGACTTTCACTGGTAGATAGCTGATGTTATAAGCAGTAACTTAGGCTACTTTTATTTTAGAAAAACAAAATTGAAAAAAATGAAAAAAATGGTTTCTGGCGTGCGGGCTCAGAACGCGGAAGCAGGCTTTTTTGTTAAGTTAAATTCCACGCGGACGAAGTCGCGGGCCCAGCTAGTTAAATAATAAATAAATACCGCCAGACGAACACACCAACTGTACGGTCCCAAACTAAGCAACGTTTGTACTATGGGTACCGTACAATCGGTACAATAGACTGGGGGCAATCCCAGTGACACCCAGACCAGGGAAAAGTACGAAAAGGCCATTTTCTAGATTTACCCTGACGGGAATCGAACCCGCAACCACCCGGTATAGTGAGCGACTACGTTCGAACCACTGCGCCAACCGGTCGTCAAATTGCAACCACAGATAATAAATAGCATTAAAGACGATCCCACATCGCGACTTTATCGTGTTAGGCGTCAAAATAAGAATGAAAGAGACAAGCATTCTCGATGGATTTTATGCTTCCGATCCGGTGGTAGATTTACCCTCGCCACCTCTTCTGGCAGCGGCCCAAGCCGAGGTCGTGTCCCTTGTGGCGCCCTTGAGCTAGCTGCCCCCCTGCCCCTCTGGCTGGAGCGCACTTGCGCTCGCCCTCTGTCCGGGTGAAGTTGTTATGGCTACTCTGGCCAACAACATATAGTCCATCAACAAAAAAAAAAGGATTTCATGCAGCCTAATTAAGTATCTAGTGATACATTTCTCAAAAATCTTTCCCAATCTAATTACCTTAGAGGAATAGGAGCGATAACATGTGTAAACATCTACTGGGTACTATTATTTTTACTGCTCTAGGCCCCGAAATACATAATTTTGCGAGCGCCCACCAAAGCTTTTCTATACAAATAAATAAAATTGGAGTGTCTGTTTGTAATATCAAAATAACACCTATTCACTAAATGCATATGAAAGTACATACGACACCTAAAACAAAAACGCGCTTTAAAAAAATTTTGTCTGTCTGTCTGTCTGTCTGTCTGTGTGTTTGTTCCGGGTAATCTCCGAAACGGCTCTACCGATTTTGACGGGACTTTCACTGGCAGATAGCTGGTGTTATAAGGAGTAACTTTGGCTACTTTTATTTTAGAAAAACAAAAAAAAAACAAATGGGTCCTGTGGCGCGGGCTCAGAACGCGGGAGCGGGAGCGGTTAAGTTAAATTCCACGCGGACGAAGTCGCGGGCTCAGCTAGTCTATAATAAAATGCAATTTCCTAGCTTCATTGTTGAAATTCCCCACTCGCCGGGTCTAATAGAGTTTATATGCGGAGTCTATTGTGATCAGTGTTCTATGGAGTATAATTTTCTGTGAAGTAGACAATTTTCTGCATGGGAACATTTTCAATAATGGCGCTAATACTGTTGATATATAAACTTAACTAGCCTAAACTGCTTTTCAAAGATGTAATGTTTGAGCCAAACGATTTTTTTTGGGTCCATGACTATAGAAACATACATCAATGTTTATCTCGATAAAGTTTCATCTGTACCGAATATTTCCAAGCCAGAATCAATTAAAACTGGGCCCCTAAAATTGGCACCGCGCCAACCCTATCGCTTGCCTCTGTGGAATTCCGACGAATTGAGCAATTTTGTGTTTTATTTTTAGCGTGATTAGTTTGAAAATTGGATAAAGGTTTTTTAGAGAATAATTAAAATAGTTGCTGACTGAACATTGTTTTACAATAACTAACTATAGGAGGTTTTTTCATGCTAAAATTGACAATTTATAACCGTTGGGTTGGGTTAGTGAAGAGTGTGTAAAATATCGATTTCGACGTACGTATCCCAGAAATCTTAGTAAGCCAACAACAACAATAGCTAACAATCCCGTAAATACTACGGACGGAACCCTAGGTACAACATGCATGGCACGCACTTGACCACTTTTTCTATGTCGATTAAAAAATAAATAAAAAAAATGCCGTCTTTACGTCCCACTCCTGGGTAAGGGCCTCCCCTCACTACAAGGGGGATTCAGGCCGTAATCCACCACGCTGGCCCAGTGCGGGTTGGCGGATTTCATATGTCTCTCGAAAATTGGTTAGATTTTCTAAGACATGCAGGTTACCTCACGATGTTTTCCTTCACCGTAAGCAAGTGATAATCATATGGAAATTATGATTCGCACATAGATTTCGTTAAACCTAGAGGTACGAGCCGGGTTTGAACCGAGGACCTGGTGCCCGCAAGACGCGTGCTTAACTAATCGGCTATCACTGCTTTTTTCTCAATAAAATAATAAGTCGCATAAATCCAATCATAATGGGACATTGTTTAGCAAAAAGGAACCAACCCACACTTACACCTGCAAACTAAAATCAACCCTAGATGAAGTGATTGTAGGTTGGTTTCAGTTTGCCGAAGTATTGGTGGTTGGATCCATTCAGCATATCTATATCCAATTAAGGGTCGCATCTAACGATAATCGGATGCTGTTACGTCGTCGCGAGCGTTTTATATCGATAATTTACGTTAGCGCCATGAAAATAGCTCGCAATTAAGTATCAAAAGGGATAGAGGTAACTAGGTCAATTGATATGATGACAGAGTTATGTGATAACCATCTGAATTTATAAGCGAAGAGAATATAATATTATTTTTTAACATACTGTCATCACAGCCCTGATGGCCGATTGGTTTAGCACGCGTCTTGCGAGCACCAGGTCCTGGGTTCAAACCCCCGCTCGCACTTCTGGGTTTTTCGAAATCTATGTGCGAATCATAATTTCCGTATGATTATCACTCGCTTACAGTGAAGGAAAACATCGTGAGGAGACCTGCATGTCTTTGAAAATCTAACCAATTTTCGAAAGACATGTGAAATCCCCCCAACCCGCACTGGGCCAGCGTGGTGGATTACGGCCTGAATCTCCTTCGTAGTGATGGGAGGCCCGTGCCCAGGAGTGAGCCGTCAAAAGGGCTAAATTATGCTATGTAACATACTGAGTAACTGCTATATAAACTCTTTCTGTATTAAGAGAATAACTTTAATATAGCAGTGACTCAGTTTCTTTGACCTCCCTTTAAATTTCCATATCTTAGATTAAGACCTAATTAACTCGAGATACCTACAATTGACGACCGCTTGGCACAGTGGTTCGAGCGCCGCTCGGCTTACTGCACATGGTGGTTGCGGGTTTGATTCCCGACGGGGCAAATTTCGGAAATGGCCTTTACGTAATTTGACCGGGTGTCACTGGGATCGCCCCCAGTCTATTGTACGGTACCCATAGCACAAGCTTTGCTTACTTTGGGACCATACAGTTGGTGTGTCAGTCTGGCGATATTTATTTACTATTGATATAAGTCCTCATGCAGTTCGCATTAAATATACTGATTTTCAAGTGGCTTAAATCTGTAAATCACAATTCCACAAAATAATTACATAGATAAATTTCAAAACCTAAAACTGTCACACTCAGTAAAATGCAACTGAAACCACTTCTGAATTTATTTTATTTCACATTTAAATTACTTAAACCACAAAGTAATCTTTTTGTAAGTGATTGCGTTCGAATGATATAGTACTTATCTATTCATAAACATTTAATCTGTTTCAAAGCCTTTGATACGTTTAATTTCAGATTTAATTTGACCATAATTTTATTGGACTTTCATCGTACAAAATATGGCTGTTATAAGTTCTCACCACGTTTGATCTCAACTAAATAATGACGTATAAATATATCCTAATTGCAATGAAATCCTACTAATATTATAAATGCGAAAGTTTGTAAGTGTGGATGTATGTTTGTTACTCTTTCACGCAAAAATTACAGAACGGATTTGGATGAAATTTGGAACACATATAGTTTATAACCTGGATTAACACATAGAACACTTTACTTAAGTCTACGCGGACGAAGTCGCGGGCAGAAACTAGTGAAACATATATCTCAAAATGATACAAACATTTTTCTTGATTTCATATACAGGGTGTCAGGGCATCGTAACGATACCATAGATTCAATTCATGATTCTGGATCTGGGGGAGGTTTGGAATATTCCGTCGATATTTTCATGATTTTTTCTAAAAATTGTCAGCATTTTCAAATTGATCTTAGCATTAAATCATTATACATGCAAAAAAACCCTGAGTGAATGGCTCCTTCAATTATCTTATGAATATACAGAAAATTTACTTCACCCATTAATATAACACACAATTGTTATTACCCATTATCATTAATTTTATTGATTCATTCAATTATATAACTTAATTTATATTAGTTATCATTTCTTATAATATAAAACCTGTACTATATCTTGATGGAAGCCAGCACTCATAGCACAGTTTAATACTACCTATTATGAGTGCTGGCTGCAACCTTTAGAGACGGCTTATTGTTTGAAAAGTAAATAAATATTATTATTATTATTATTATACCTATATTGAAATCAAGTGATTTTCCGTAAACAAATAAATATTAACTATTTGAGACATCAATTGCAAGGTAAGATAAGACTCAATACGCTTGAACGCGCATTACATGCTAAAATCAATTTAAAAAATGCTGAAAAATTTGAGCGTGTTTCATGAAAATATCGACGGAAAATTCCAATTCTCCCCCAGATCCAGAATCATGAGATGAATCTATGGTATCAGTTTTCGTTACGAAGTTACACCTTGTATACATTTATACAATTTTCCAGACTTGTTGCGGCTCAAATATCACAAAACACAAACAATAAATCATTCGCGTGTTATATTATACGCCCGGGAATCATATTTGGCCAGGGAAATGATATTTGTAGCGAGGAAAATGACGCCCAAATCCATTTATGGTAAAACATTGTATCAAATATTAATTCCTGCTTTTGCAACGTCTCGTGTCATGAAGAATGAGACTGAAAAAATACGGGAAACAATTTTCATGTAAGATTAATCTTTCAGGCTGCAACAACTCCTTTCCACCCTCAGTATGCACTCCGCGAGGATTTTTTTAAGGGCGGGTTAAGTTATAAACTTCTACTAATCTATTCCTTCAGAAGCACTTAACTATAGTAAAATATATTAATTACTTATTATATTAAGTGCGACCTGAAAATAAATGAATGAATATCGCCAGACTGACACACCAACTGTATGGTCCCAAACTAACCAAAGCTTGTACTATGGGTACCGTACAATGGACTGGGGGCAATCCCAGTGACACCCAGACCTGGGCAATTTCCGAAATTTTCCCCGGCGGGAATCGAACTCGCAACCACCATGTACAGTGACTCGAGCGGCCTACGCTCGAACCACTGCGCCAAGCGGTCGTCAATGGCGAATACATCTTCTGATACATCTCGATTTCGATTTTAAATATTTGATGTTACCTATCTATACAAATAAATAAAATTGGAGTGTCTGTTTGTAATATCAAAATAACACCGTTTCACTAAATGCATATGGTAGTACATAAGATACTCATAACAAAAACGCGATTTAATAAAAAATTGTCTGCCTGTCTGTCTGTCTGTCTGTGTGTTTGTTCCGGGTAATCTCCGAAATGGCTGGACCGATTTTGACGGGACTTTCACTGGCAGAGAGCTGATGTTTTAAGGAGTAACTTAGGCTACTTTAATTTTAGAAAAACAATTAGGGTTCCGCGTAAAAAATAAAACCACTTGAAATCAAAGAGTATCTCCAAAACGGCTGGACCGATTTTGACGGGACTTTCACTGGTAGATAGCTGATGTTGAACAGCATTTAAAAGATGGGTCCTCTCGCGCGGGCTCAGAACGCGGGAGGAAGCTTTTTTGTTAAGTTAAATTCCACACGGACGAAGTCGCGGGCTCAGCTAGTAACATAAATAATGAACTTACGGCAGCAACTATAAGGTTAGGTACACTGATAAATTGGAGTTGATATAATATACCTAGCTGTTCTGTTAATATTAATAAACATACAATTTTTCATAAATTTATAGTTACAATTATTTTTCCTAGCTTCTCCCCTGCCTTACACCATACAAAACTCAGCGAAGGGTCGTTTAAGTATTCAAGCATCTACCACCTGCAAGTGACTCCGGCCCTGGAGGGCTATTGTGGCACCAGACAGACACGCCGACTTCATTTTGTATAGATCGGCGCGCCGTGCGATAATGTACATCCGCCCGGTGACTTGCATTATCATTTGAAGACTTATTTTTATTTTTTTACTATCAACCCGCCCTGGCTTCGCACGGTTATTATTATCAGTGTTTCTCTACTATATTTCTACGCATTTATTAATACATTTATTTTACTCTAAATATTATCACGGTGGATATGATACTCGTAAATCACTAAATATACAAAAATTGCCAGATTATCTGGATAGCTGTCGTTCTTGAAATGTTTTAGAGTAAGGTGGATATATTAATAAATGCACTGCACACGGTCTTTTTCGCTAATTACAAAATGTGCCTTTTATTATTGTCAGATTTTGAAAAACTTCTGAAAAACCTTAAAAATTTGAACTTCGCGGGCTAGATGGGCGCTTTAGCCTTAAGGTGAAGGCGCCTGTCTAGCCCGCGAAATTCAAAATTTTCGAGTATTATTATAGTTTATCCAAAATCTGAAAACATTTAAGACAACATTTTATGATTTGCGACAAACACAGTATGCAGTGCGTTTATTAATACATTTATTTTACTCAAAATATTATCACAGTGGATATGATACTAGTAAATCACTAAATATACAAAAATTGCCAGATTATCGGGATAGCTGTCGTTCTTGAAATGTTTTAGAGTAAGTTGGATATATTAATAAACGCACTCCACATGGTCTTTCTCGCGAATTACAAAATGTGCCTTTTATTATTGTCAGATTTTGAAAAACTTCTGAAAAACCTCAAAAAATTTGAACTTCGCGGGCTAGATGGGCGCTTTAGCCTTAAGTATATTATATTGTATCCGTAATATGTAGTAGTAGTACCCATTAGTTAGTTAGTGTTAAGTTAGTCTTAGTGTAATTTTGGTATTGTAGCTTAATATATTAGGATATTAAGAGGTGTAACTGTAAGTGCTTTCACTTTGTTAAGTATATAAAAAAAAGTATTGCTGTCCCTCACCATGTCGTACTGTGATACCGTCCGTGGTGCCTTACAACTGCTCTTCAATCAGCTGTAACAGTCTTGTTTCTATGGCAATCAGCCCATACCAGCTTTTTGTCTCCCGCTTTGCACCGGAGGGAAGTGGAAATTTTTTCATCCAACTCCTCCTATTATTTCTTTCGATTAAATTCGTGCGGGTTCCAAGACAATTTAACTTTTCCCCGGGACTCTTCGAGGGTCAAACCTCGACGTCATTATTGGTCACCATTGTCGATCCTGGCAGGAGATCCTTACAGGAGTTACAGTGGTGGGAGTGTGTGGCAGGACTAGTTAAAAAAATGTCTTATTGTATAAGCAAGAAGTTTGCCCAACCAACTGACTGATACAATCAGGATGAATAATTTAATCCTTATCTGAAAGCGAACTCTCTCCTTACCAACTCATCACGCAGTCTCAGGATCTCTGAGATTAACGTCCTTATTAATAATTCAATCTCAAGTCTGAGAACTATCTTGAGTACGCTGTTGACAAGTAATTTTATACTGTGACTAGCTGAGCCCGCGACTTCGTCCGCGTGGAATTTTGATCCTTTCTTAGGGGATGTCTACGTCATAGTAGCTTTATGCATGCAAAGTCTCAGCCCGATCGGTTTAAAATTGACAAAGTTTCATACAAACTTTCATCCCCTATTTTATCCCCTTGGGGGTAGAATTAATCAAAATCCTTTCTTAACGGACGCCTACGTCATAACATCTACCTGCATGCCAAATTTCAGCCCGATCCGTCCAGTGGTTTGGACTGTGCGTTGATAGATCACTATGTCAGTCAGTCAGTCAGTCAGTCACCTTTGAGTTATATATATTTAGATGACGTTAGGATGATATTTCCAAGATCGCTCTTGCGATCGATTTATTAATACGGGCCTGAGGCTTATACTATCATGGCCTCTGGGTACTCGCTAAGAAATGATTTTATTCTACGCGCATGCAGTCACAAGGTAAAGCTAGTTCCTAACTAATTACCTACTATTCGTCATACTTATTGACATGCAAATCATTCCTTCAGCGTTTAACAAACGACAAAAATATATTCCGGTATAATTTTTCAAAGAGCGTCAACAATTATTCAAATGACAGTTGACAGTACACAGCAACAGACACGCTATTCGTCCACGTCGACACTTATCAAACGAACAAACATTTTGTTGGACAATAATTGTATGTTGGTCTGTCAGCGGCCCACGCGCTTTCTCGGAAACCCATTTTGTTATGCAAATAGGCAATAAGTGACAGCTGTCACGGTTATTTGTATCAGTTAAGGTGAAGGCGCCTGTCTAGCCCGCGAAGTTCAAATTTTTTGAGTTCTTTTAGAAATTTTTCAAAATCTGACAATAATAAACGACAAATTTTGTAATTCGCGAAAAAGACCGTGTGCAGTGCATTTATTAATACATTTATTTTACTCTAAATATTATCACGGTGGATATGATACTAGTAAATCACTAAATATACAAAAATTGCCAGATTATCTGGATAGCTGTCGTTCTTGAAATGTTTTAGAGTAAGTTGGATATATTAATAAATGCACTGCACACGGTCTTTTTCGCGAATTACAAAATTTGTCTTTTATTATTGTCAGATTTTGAAAAATTTCTAAAAGAACTCAAAAAATTTGAACTTCGCGGGCTAGACAGGCGCCTTCACCTTAAGTAAATTTTGGTTCGAATATTTATCTACAGGCTATAGGTACGTCCCGCTTTAATGTTAAGCAGTTATTGTAACCTATCGATGCTTGCAATACCAAACGCATTGCTCGCACGCTGTCTATCTGAATTGGAGTGGGACTGAGTGAGCGGAAAGGAGAAGGGTTGGGCTTCCAGTCTCCTATTCACCGTACGAATCGCAGCTGTAATAGCTCACATCTGTGAGTGGGTGGTACTACCCCGCTCCGTACCTAATACTTACCTATAGCTCAAAGCTCAGGTTAGGTCTTATAGAAGGAAGTTCTCACATTCTTTATGTAAGACATACCTTGTAGAAACATAGGTTAAATTTTCTCACCCTATCTCAGTAAATGGTCTCGGGGATGAAGGACATTCAAATTGACGTACACTCAACCCCTCTTAACTATTGTTCAAGTACAGTCAAAGGGTGTCTGCGACAGGGGTTCCTGTCATAAACATACTATGGTTTTATATACCTACCTAGGTAGGCTACTTAAGAATACATATTATTATATTATTATTATTTTTTTGCGCTAGACGATCACACCAACTAAGCAACGCTTGTACTATGGGTACCGTACAATGGGGCGATCCCAGTGACACCCAGACCAGGGTAAATTACGAAAAGGCCATTTCCGAAATTTACCCCGACTGGTATCGAACCCGCAACCACCTAGTGCAGTGAGCCGAGCGGCTTACGCTCGAACCACTGCGCCAAGCGGTCGTCATATATGTTATACTAGTTTTTACTGGCAGTTTCTCAGGCGCTTATTTTCTGGCTGTCGAAAACAGCGCCACCTACCGGGTCCAACGTCAGCTAAGAACTATACAGGTGACCCCAATAGCACGAAAAAAAACTCATCAAAATCGATCAAGCCGTTTAACAGGAGAAGAATTACAAACAAACGCACAGCAAAATGTTATATACTTACATCTTTGTAGGACTGTAATAATAGTCACTTTTTGCCGATTTTCTGTGACAGGGTGGTACAACCCGGTCGAGCCAGCCCGTGTAGTATCTGTAGTTAAGGCTAAAGCGCCCACCTAGCCCGCGAAGTGCAAATTTTTTGAGGTTTTTTAGATTTTTTTCAAAATCTGACAATAATAAAAGGCACATTTTGTAATTCGCGATAAAGACCTTGTGCAGTGCATTTATTAATATATCCAACTTACTCTAAAACATTTCAAGAACGACAGCTATCCAGATAATCTGGCAATTTTTGTATATTTTGTGATTTACTAGTATCATATCCACCGTGATAATATTTAGAGTAAAATAAATGTATTCATAAACGCACTGCATACTGTTGTTTTTCGCAAATAACAAAATGTTGTCTTAAATGTCTTCAGATTTTGGATAAACTATAAAAATACTCGAAAATTTTGAATTTCGCGGGCTAGACAGGCGCCTTCACCTTAATAGTCTACAGCTTCGCTCTTCCACCATAAAGTCGTACAACAAGTGATAATCTTTGTTGGAAATTGAAGTCACACATGAATTGCGAGATTCCAGAGGTACCTACCTACGAGGCTTGATGATGGGACTGTACTTTTAACCCCCGACGAAAAAAGAGGGGTGTTATAAGTTTAACATGTGTATCTGTGTGTCGGTCTGTGGCACCGTAGCGCCCAAGCGGATAAAACAATTTTAATTTTGTTTTTCTTGTTAGAAAATTATTCTGGATGAGATTGTTCTTAGATATGTATCATGAAAATCACTTCAGCCATTTGAAAACTATCAGCTCTTTTGTAGTTTAAAAAGTCGTCGCATCGGGGTTTTTTTATATTTTCAATTTGTTCAAGTGTTTTCATTATTGGCCAATCATCTTTGTAAACTTATCAGTTTCTTTGAAACTTCTCCACCACCGAACAAAAGTTCTCAGGGGGTAAAACCACCCCTGGATGGTGTGCCGGGGGTCATTTCACCCCGTCGACAACTTTAATTGAACCCCAATACGCTATCGCGATCAAGGTGGCCTTTTGCGACATTTTACATTTCAACACGTCCACAAATTAAATTTATTTTGTGAGGAATTCAATTTAGGCTTGACTGGGGTAGTACCATCCGCTCACAGAAGCACTGCGCAAACTAACTATTATAACTGCGTTTCGTGCGATTAGTGGTAGTACCACCAGTTCCCTTCAAGTCGGCAACCTGCGAGTAACACCTTTGCTATTGCAACGTCCATAAGCGACGGTAACTGCTTAACTGCTTAGGATCGCACGATTGTTTGCGGACGAGGTTATATAAAAAATAGCATAAATAGTATTATCTAATCCTAAACAATACAATCCAGCAACTAACTACCTACGATTGCTGTTACCCTAGTACAGTAAATACCTATAACTTTTCAGTTAAAGCATCTTACTTCACAGCTTACCCCCTTCGACGTGTAAAAGGATGCTCACAAAGAAGTCAGGGGTCGTGCCAAAATGAACCGGCGCCCGGGCTGTCCCTGTGGAATGTCTCGTACCTAGGCGGAAGGCTTGAATTTTCAATAAAAATAGCTGTGCGTACTGTGGCACTCTTTTTTGAAGAAATTTAGAGGACACTCGATGTCTATCAACTTAAAAAATCTTTTTGCATAAAAAAAACACGACCGTACATTTATCAATAAAAAAATAAAGTTAAAATATGTGAAAATTAAATCAAATGTCACTTTGTTCCAATCACCGATTAACACGATAGTAAAAATCGATTTCATACATTTTTTGTAACCATTTTTGTCAACAACCGACGATGTCCGAAGATAGCTTACCTGAAACAAATAAAATAAACTGTTATTATTCTGATATAATTAAATAATTAAATTGTATTCTATTATTAAGTTACCAACTAATTTTGATACTCAAAGCACCAATTTATATGTATACAGGTTAAAAACAGAAAGGGTATACTTTTTTTTCAAAACTTAACTTTGTAATTCTAAAACTATCAGCTTTGGAGGAAACTTGAAAAACAAAAGGTGTTAGAGGTATACAGCTGTTGACAGATTTCATAAGTCTACAAAACCTTCAGTACTTCAACTGTCCCGCAAAGCCGATAGTTTTAGATTTACAAAGTAAAGTTGCAAAAAAAATTGTACAACCTTTCTGTTTCACCTAGTATATTTATTTTCTTACAACCGGATTTCCAGATGTCTAGTTCAGGATCTCAAAACTTAATCGCTGCTGCTGAAAGTTCAGGTAACTTGAACAATCTTCACAGTGTTCTTGGCAACTTAAAGGGCAGGTATAAACTATCTTAAGTAGATAGTGATACTTAAGATAAATGAGTTAAAGGGCTATGTTTGAGAGAATCTTATGATATAAAATAATCTATTCTCAATTTGGCATTGAAATAGTATATTTGCACAAATATTTGTGTCATCATGTCTTCATGCAGAATGAAAACGCCAAGTAGCTGGGTGGTTTTAAAACATATAATGTCGACAAATCTCAAAAAAACTTCTTGGACATAGTATTCTATTGGATTTTCTAATTGTTAATATGCTTTAATTCCGGGTTTTTCAAAATCTATGTGCGAATAATAATTTATATAATGATTATCACTTGCTTAAAGTCAAGGAAAACATCGTGAGGAAACCTGCTTGCCATGCTTGTCAATATCTAACCAAATTTCGAAAGACATGTATGGTCTGAATCCCCCTCATATTGAGGGGAGGCCCGTAGCCAGGAGTGGGACGTTAAAAGGCCTAAATTAGAATTTTTTTATTATAAATATTCGTAAAAAAATATTTTTTTACAATTCATTATCATTCGTATCCGATGACTAGACCATGGTTACCCTACTGTCAATATATATTGGATCAGAAGCTGGTATTCCGAATAAGAATCACTTTAGGATGTATCATATGGCGAACTATTGCGCTTTTAGTACTAACATATCCTTTTGTTGGGGAATATACGCATTAAAATAGTAATATATCCTCCAACAATATAAAAAATACGTAATTCGTACTAAAGAAAAAAAATGTAAATTAAAATGTTAGTCAGATACTAGGCAAGTATCTGGTATTAATTTAATATTAATTGGGATCTGAAATGAAATTAAATGAAATCTCACATACCCAATATTAGACAGGTATACATTTTACAGATCAGATATTTATTTTACTGAAACACCTATGTCTGATCCATCCAAGCGGAATGATTTATCTCTCACAGACCAATTTCATGAAAAGATAAATTATTTGCCAAACTTAATTACTTCCACAATGGGTCAGACACTATTTAGGGATGAATAGGGCACAGGAAGGGTGTAAAAGCGCCCTGACATGGAAAAGGGTGCCATCTAATTTCACAAAAAAAGGATATCTAAAACCCTTTGAGTGACATACGGATGAGAAGGATGTTAAGCAATAAAATATTTATAAATTAAATTAAAGAGATTGATAACTTGATTATACCATCAAAGACCACTCATCTGGGCCAAGTCCGCAAATTTAATACATTTCCATTGTATCGGAAAAATATTTTTTCCAGCCCTTCATTCATTTTATATAATAAGCTGGCCCGGCAAACTTTGTTTCGCCATTGATGCTATAAATGTGCTGATTTAAAAAATGATTAATTAAATATTTATTTTAAAATACAAATATAAATATTATTTCTTGGCCATGTATTCAAATAAAACTATTATACAGATTTTATCGTGTTTATTTCCTTTTTTATTTTCCCGAAGTTTCGGTTGCTTTACAGCAGCCATGGTCACGGGGGACTGATGTGTTAGACTTCCTGATGTCAAAGTTATTAACTGGGTACCCTAATATTAAGTTGTTGTTTGCGATCCAATCCACGAAGAAATTGCTCACAGTGTCTGACAACTATTTGCTTGAAATTACGTATATATATCGGCGACAACGGAAGAAACAGGGGAGCCCATCGCTACATCATCTACTTGCTTGTAGAACTGTTCATTCCACAACAGATACCCGGATGTGAGGCAATGTCTTAAGAGTTCAGCATATTCCTCTGGCATGTTGTTCTCCTCTAGCTTCTTTGATACTATTGTGATGCAGTCTTCTACACGTAGGCACGTAAACAAAGACTGAACATCAAAACTGACCATGGTTTCATAGTTATGATGTATATGTTTAATCTCACTTACAAAATGTTATGAATCCTTTGTATGTGCTCTTGTGTGTCCTCTTAGTAGTGAGAGCACCTTCGCTACGTGCTGGGCCAGACTGTATTTTGGTGTGTCAATCTGGCTTACAATGGGACGCAGCGGGTCCTCTGGCTTGTTTATTTTAGGGAACAATATCTTTGCCATGTATTTTGGTGCTTCGTTTGCAATCTACATTGAAGCACCTTGTGGTAGACTACATTTTTCGTTTTATTATCAGGCGCAAGAACAAATAACGCTGATGGTCTTCCGACCCTTGAACATGCCACAATCAGTACTTGATAAAGTTCTTCTTGTGCGTCGAAAGTTATCTAGTTTTTGATCTCTGAGGTTTGCTCGACGATTCCTCATTGCCAACCGACCCGTTTCACGGGCTACCTCTCTTTGCTCTTGTTATTGAGAAGCACGAATTCGAGCCACACTACCGCGGCGCTCTTCGCTTCCAATTTCTTGTTCTTCTTCAGTTCTTTCATTCGCAATGTTTCGAATCCTAGTTGCATTACGGCTTTGTAGCGAAAGATCAGATTGTCTTGGACGCGGCATCGTATTGCTAATGATAATATCCGCACAATAAGCTAATAGAATTTCGAAACTGACAGATCAACTGTCAACTTCAAAATTTCAAATTATCAAAAATATTCAACCATGTTTAACTATAGACGACATTTTAGCTGTTGGTTCTCCTTTTTTATACTATTTGTAAATAATCAATGGCTAGACTTTTTTTTCATTCAAATTTTTTTTTGCTGTCATTGGCTGTCATTTGCATTAATAACACGTTTTCACGTTTTATGTCAAGTTCCACTGGAACGGGATAAAAAGTATCCTATAACCTTCTCCTGGTTCTAAGCTACCGCCCCACCAATTTTCAGCCAAATCCGTTCAGCCGTTCTCGAGTTATAAATAGTGTAACTAACACGACTTTCTTTTATATATATAGATTTATGTGCCAATAATTGGTAGTCAGTTTAAATCAGTCAGTTTAATCCTTGGCGGTCGAAATATTGTACGCGGGTGGACAGATAATAGCTTTTTTTAGATTAGGTCTACGGTTTTTTTACATTCGCTTCGACTTTAGTAGACTACCGAACCAGTCTTAAGTAAGAAAAAAATAATAATATTATTACATCACCCAAACAATCGTCTCAGAGCAACGAACCAAAATTGTAGCTCGAAATATTTATCATCCGTGTGTCCGTCAGTCCACAGCCGTTGCTCGATCAGCCGAGCGTCTCCCCTGAATGCCGTTTGAGTTCCTTTTTCAGAAAAACCACTGGCTATGAATCCCTTAGCGCGTTCTCATTCAATGTGAGATTCTATTGAGGAAATAATTCCTGTTCTAACTCTTTGTGTCAATAGGAACGGGTGCCTTGAAAGGACCGCTTAAGTGCTTTGGATGCCCAAAAATATTATTTCGTGTGATTGAATGTGTCATTTTGATTTGCATTCCAGCTGTCATAGAATTTGTGACTGTTTTGTGGACTCTTTTGCCATTAGCCGTATACAGGCTGACCGCGCAGCCTCACTTTACTGCCTCAGGCACATGAGACAGGCGTCTACCTCACGTCCGCCTCTTACAACCTGATCTGATGCCTGATAAGTGGCAGAGCGACAGAAGAATACAGCTAGCTGACAATGTATTCTATTTATTTATTTCTCCGCATATAGGTCTTATATCAGATCAAGCATTTAGGATGACATTTGCATTAACATCATTTTCTCAAACTTAAAACGCGCCGCGATCTTGCTGACCTCATGCTTCTTGCACGCGTTATCACTTCAGCATCTATCGACTGCCCCGACCTCTTGGCCAAAATTTTTATCCGCACGCCCAGTATCACCTTGCGCCAATCGCATTTCTTTGCTCTTCCAATTGTGAACTACCGTCAGAATAGTTTTCTCTATAGAGCTTGTTCTAAATATAACGATATGTTACGAAACCATGACCTAGATATGACAGGAGTCAGTCTCACTGGCTTCAAATCTAAATTAAACTCGATATTTTTTAGTACCACTCGAAATTCTTAATATGTAACTTTTGGTATATTTTTTACTATTGGCCTCTGTTCCGCACTGCTCTTATATTCTTTGTAATGTTGTGTTCCTAATGTTCTAATTTCTTTGTATTCTTTTCTTCTTTGTTTTTTTTTCTGTATGGTTTATAATTGTATACTGTTATTGCTTGTTCTGTCTTATCTATACTATATCTATTAGTGGAGATTTTTTAATAACTTTATGTTTTCTATATTAATTATGTATTTTAAGTATAAATAGCTGCTAATCTTCCCAAAACTGAAAAATAAATAAATAAATAAGCAATTTAGAGGGTATCAGTGTTGATAGAACTAATAATTTCACACGAATTTGACATAAACTAGCGCACTGACAGCTAGGTAAAAAGTGCTTGGTAGAGGCACCGAACGCGTTGGCCTCCGGCGACCAGTACTGACTTCACGAGGCAGTCTCGCGAGGCAGTTCGGTTAGTCTGTTCTCGCTCAAACAACAAACACTCTATTCGAAAGCACAAACAAAAACAGGCTCTATTTCAAGCATGTTTGCCTAAATATCCAGGCATTTTCCTAGTCAAGTCTAAGTGCGTTTGCCGACAGTAATAAAAGGCTTCGCTGTAATAACTGGGGGTGTTTATTCTACGTACAATATCGCCTAGGATACAAGGGCCCATATATCACGGATGTCGCTTCTGTCTAGGAAAATAATTTACCCCGCGGGTGTGGTATAATCTAACTACGGAATTTAACGAGAGTTCAAATATCTGGACGGAATATTGTAGACGTGAGAATGTATTAAGGGATGATTAAAATAATAATCTCTATATCTAAAAAGGAATCTTTATTTCCTTGGTCATCGCATCACGCGTGAAGGATGGAACGATTACGCTAATGATTTTTTTGTTGTATTTATTATTGTCAGGAGAAGGTGCTTATGAAAGAAAAAATTAAGAAAGTTGAGCAGAACAATTCGAATTCAATATTCAAAGTTAAGACAGGACGTCTGTCGGGTCAGCTAGTCCTACTAATATTATAAATGCGAAAGTTTGTGAGTGTGGATGTATGTTTGTTACTCTTTCACGCAAAAACAACTGAACGGATTCGGATAAAATTTTGAACACAGATAGTTTATAACCTGGATTAACACATATAATACTTTTATAGTTTACTTAAGTACGCGGACGAAGTCGCGGGCAGAAACTAGTAAATAATAAATAAATAGCGCCAGACTGAAACACTAACTGTATGGTCCCAAACTAAGTAACGCTTGTATTATGGGTACCGTACAATGGACGGGGGTTGATTCCAGTGACAACCAAACCTGGGAAAATTACTAAAAGTTAATTTCCGAAATTTGCGCCGACGGGTATCGAACCCGCAACCGCCCGGTGCAGTGAGCCGAGCGGTCTACGCTCAAACCATTGCAACAAGAGGTCGTCATCAGCTGAAGTAAATTAAATGGAGGTTTAAAAGGGAACGTAGGAATAAAGGCGGACCATTAGCAAAAATGTATTTGGTACATGTTTAGCATCGAACAGGAACGCATCAGCATATCAATCGATTTGTTAAAACAAAGTCGGCCAACAAGCGCACGACTCGCCTGATTTTAAGCAGATACCGTAGACTATAGATGCTGGCAATACCAAAGGCTAAGCTGTCACCTCGCGGCCTTAAGGGGGAGGGGCAGTGGAAGGCGAAAGGACGGAGTTTAGAACGAGTATGGAACCCAGAACTTTATACTGATTATCTGTGAGACAATGGTATGTCTACTCTTGTCGAGCTAGCCAGTATCTTGTCGGTGCCCTTGCTCTGGTACGTTTGCCTTCCATTTGACCCATGATCAGGTGCTTAACCAGCACGTGCTTTCAGGAACGCACAATGTTAACTTTCAATACCCATATCACAGAGTTGTGTAGCAGAGCTTTCAAATCTCTTGGATTTGTTATGAGGCAGGCTGGCCGCTTTCATACGCGAAGTACAATTGTTACCCTCTATTACGCATTTGTACGATCAAAACTGGAGTACAATGCTATAATCTGGGATCCCCATGAGGGTAAATATAAGTTAATGGTCGAGAAGGTGCATAAGAAGTTTTGTCGTTTTCTTTATAGGAAAATGTTCGGCTATTACCCATATCTGTATCCATCGCTATTCGTAACTGGCATGGTAGGCATGAGCACATTGGAGCTTAGACGTAAGTGCGCCATAATGGTCCACTACTTCCTGCTTCTAAACGGCACTATCGATAACCCCTCCACTTTGTTGCGATGTTCTTTAATCACCACGGGTCGGTTGCGGCGTGCGCACGCGCGGCGGCTGCTCGCGGCGCCGCCGGTGCGCACGCGAACCGCGCAATTTGCCCCAACTGCCCAAGCCGTCAACTTAATCAACGCCTTAATTGCTCAGCAACCAGACATTGACATTTTCCATACAAAGTTGAATGTATTTATTAAAAAATGTATAAGCTTCTTGAGCGAGCAGTAGTAATTAATTATTCTCCTGTAATTTAGCTTGTTGTGCGTCTTGGCTAAGCTGTAAGCGCAACAAGCATCTGATAATAAATAATTAAATAAATAAATGTGTCCTTAGAAGCCTTAATTTCCTAGCAGATTGTGGGGGGGCCTTTTTGCCTCAAGAATTGAATAAATTCGCAATAGCGGTGATAGGCGATTGGTTAAGCACCAGGTCCTTGGGTCAAACCCCGGCTCTCACATCTGGATATTTCGAAATCCATGGGTCAATTGCTTTCTGTGAAGGAAAACATCGTGAAAACCGAACACAACATCGTGAAAACTGAAACAATTTTCGAAAGACATGTGAAATCCGCCAACCCGCACTGGGCCAGCGTGGTGGATTACGGCCTGAATCCTCGTAGCGAGGGGAGGCCTATGCCCAGGAGTGGGACGACAAAACGGGCTCAATAATTAATTTACTTCGACGACCACTTGGCGCAGTGGTTCGTGCGTAGGCCGCTCGGCTCACTGCACATGGTGGTTGCGGGTTTGATTCCCGCCGGGGCAAATTTTGGAAATGGCCTTTTCGTAAATTGCCCGGGTCTGAGTGTCACTGGGATCGCCCCCAGTCCATTGTACGGTACCCATGGTAGAAGCATTGCTTAGTTTGGGACCGTGCAGTTGGTGTGTCAGTCTGGCGATATTTATTTATTTATTTCATTTGCAATCAAGAGGTCTCTCTAAAGTTGCAAGGAACTTCCCTCTTACGGACTAATGTGCCCATAAATTATTCCATCAAACAACAATACGAGCTCTATATATCACTAAATGCTGGCATTATCTAGGAAGTAATTTACTTAGTGTCGGGCCATAACTACGGAATTAATATTTGCAACCGTATCATGATAGTCAATTTACATAATAATACTCGTAGATAGTTTGATGTGATAACAAGAACATCTTGGTGGTAGAGCCAAGCCATAGCCAATTCACTACAGCTCATATACGGGCTGTCTCCACTGGGGTAGTACATCCCTCTCACAGAAGATCGGCGTAAAGTAGCTATTATAGCTGCTTTTCGTACGATTAGTAAGAGAACCGGAAGAATCCCCTCCCTCTGTCCCCTCTTTCACGTTCGCAACGGGCGAGCAAAGCCTTTGGTATTGTAAGCATCTGTAGACACTAGACCACATTAACTGCTTAACATTGGGCAGGTCGTAAGCTTGTTTCGTGGATAATTTTCTTCCAACTCCTCCAATTCTTTCTTTCGATTAAATAGGAGCGGGTTCCAGCACAATTTGGCTTTTCCACGGGACCCTACGAGGATCAAACATTAGCGTTATCTTATAGAGTCAAACGCAAAATGCATGATAATTTAAGAAAGGACAAAACTTTATGTAATTCTTGGAAATCTCAAAAGGCAACACACTGCAGCTATTTACATGAACATCTACTACCCTTTCTAAATATTAATTATACTAGGTGAAACAGAAGGGGTATACAATTCTTTTGGCAACTTAACTTTGTAAATCTAAAACTATCGGCTTTGTGGGACAGTTGAAGTACTTAAGGTTTTGTAGACTTATGACATCTGCCAACAGCTCTATCCCTGTAATACCTTTTGTTTTTCAAGATTTCTCAAAAGCTGATGGTTTTGGAATTACTAAGTTATGTTTTGAAAAAAAAGTATACCCTTCATGTTTCAAACTGTATAAGCAACTGGCGATTTAAAAAAAATATAATATTACAAAATGTAAAAAGACAAGCCCGCTGAGTTTCTGGCCGGATCTTCTCAGTCGACGTCGTGTTCCGATCCGGTTGTAGTCATAATAAAAATATGTAAAACTGTCAATTTGTAAGTGCCACCGTAGGCCTAAACAAAATAAACACTTTGACTTTAATATATGAATAGCAAATGAGTATTCCGCCTTTTAAAGTAATGTAGAGAACACTAAACTCCAATACGCACTAATTCTGATTAAACAGTAAACCAATTTTTCTTTTAAGCGTATACGACAAATCAAAACATGGGCCGAAACATTTTAGTGCAGAGCAGTTTTTCGCAAGTTTCGCGAAACTTGGCACCGAGGGCAGGACATCTGCGCCTGGTGCTGACTTCAAATTGAAACTATCGCCGAACTCGTTGCGAAGTTAACGGCCATTGGCCATCGCGTTACAACTGATACGAGTTGCAAGTTGGGGCGGCGCGGCCCAGTTGCGGGCATTGTTGCGAAAAAGTTTCGGCTTAACATTGCAGTAGGAGGACTTACTAGCGATATGTTGGTCGACGGAAGTTCGAACGCCTTTGTGAATTTCCTTGGAACAGATTTTTTAATCCGCATATCCTTATAATTTATTTTACAAATAAATTTCATCTGTTGATAACTTGTTCAATGTGCTTATTATTTATAATTTACTAGCTGTGCCCGCGACTTCGTCCGCGTAGTATTTAACTTAACAAAAATTTCGGGATTATTGGGATAAAAAGTATTCTATGTGTTAAGCTCGGTTATAAACTATCTGTGTTCCAAATTTCATCCAAACCCGTTCAGTAGTTTTTGCCTTAGTTGCTGCTTATAACATCAGCTATCTGCCTGTGAAAGTCCCGTCGAAATCGGTCCAGCCGTTTCGGAGATTACCCGGAACAAACACACAGACAGACAGACAGACAAAAAAAAATTAAATCGCGTTTTTGTTATAGGTGTCGTATGTACTTTCATATGCATTTAGTGAAAAGGTGTTATTTTGATATTACAAACAGACACTCCAATTTTATTTATTTGTATAGATGTAGTTTATGCGTAAAGGACATAATTATTATATTTAAATCCCTCGTAAGATTAAGAGATTGCAAGCCTGACAAATTTTCTGTGGATGTCCTACAATGCAACTCAAAAAATTAAAACCATAGACAACTAATAAGAACTGCTTCCGGTAGTAGACCTGTCATCTAATTTTGCTAAAAACTTGACGCACAAAATCTACTTTGCCGTTTGGGTTTCTGACTATATCTTTAGCCATTATAGATACTAACATCATTATTAAGACCTAAGCACATCATATACTCTCTAATCACCTCGGATCGGTAATCCTCGGACCAATATCTTCATAATGGAAAATGTTATATCCATCACATAAGCTTACACAATCAACAGTGAAAACACGCACGACCGCACTCTGCCAACAAATGAAGGGTTTTCAAACGGAACAAATCCTTAAACGCGGCTTAACTTCAGTGTATTAATTAATCATTCAGTTCCAAGTTACCAGTTTAAATCTTTAACGAGCAATGGAGAAACGAGTCATAGGAAACTTGCGATTTTAACACAGCTTTATTTACTAGCTTTATTTATGTGGCTAGGCCTTGCCTATGGGCATCATTGGCCAAGCTACTGTAGGACTACGCAGGGCAGTCCCTCAAGGGGCCCCTGGTCCTCCAAGAACGATGGTCGAAAAATTTATATACAGGGGTGTAAGGGGCATCGTAACGAAAAGTGATAACATAGATTCAACTCATGATTCTGGACCCCCAGAGTTGGAATTTTCCGTCGATATTTTCATGATTTATGCTAAAATTTATCAGATTTCATAAATTGATTTTAGCATCAAATGCGCTCTCAAGCGTATTGAATATTAATTTACATTGCAATTTATGTCTAAAATAGTAATTATTGATTTATTTATGTGAGTAATATCAGTTGAGATAGATTTGTATAATGATTTAATAAATAATAAATAAATAAATATCGCCAGACAGAAACACCACCTGTACGGCCCCAAACTAAGCAAAGCTTGTACTATGGGTACCGTACAATGGACTGGGGGCGATCCCAGTGACACCCAGACCTGGACAAATTACGAAAAGGCCATTTCCGAAATTTGCCCCGGCGGGAATCGAACCCAACCACCATGTGCAGTGAGCCGAGCGGCCTACGCTCGAACCACTGCGCCAAGCGGTCGTCAAAATGATTTAATGCTACCATCAATTTAAAAATGGCTACATAACATAGCTATGCCACTGATGAGCAATACAATGAAAAAAACATCGTTTTTTCTATACATTTTTGACAGATAATCTGATTATTTGGCAATCGTATACAGTAAAATTGATGGAAATTATCGATGTAGGGCTAACCGTAAGAATGGCCGTTACTCTATTGTTAATATTTCCGGGCTTATGTCCTCGAAAATCTGCGTCAAAGACATAAATATCTTGTCTTGTTGTTGTATTATGTCTTTTGAAAGATGAACTCTGAGAAACCCTTTGTCTTAAACCATGGATCCAAACATCGTCTTTTTAGCCACTTATTAATTAAATCACCGAAATTGTTGCCTTCGGAATCTATAAACAAGGCACTCGTGAGTTCCAAGAGAGACCAGACCGGCTGATTTCATTATGCGATTTATCTGCCTGATCCAATTATAAATGTTCGAAGTTCTGTGGAGTTGAGAGGATAATCAAACGTGTGAATATTCAATGGGAAATTATAACAGTTATACACATAGGAGCAGTGATAGCTGATTGGTTAAGAGCGCGACTTGCGAGTACAAGGTTCTGGGGTCAAATCACGGCTGGCGCTTAGATGGTAGCCTAGCTGAGATGCTACTCTTAGTAACGATAATCGATATATTGTGACATTCGTATTGTCGAATTATCGAATCCGACTCTAAATTCCATCTTATTTGCCGTCGTATCGGTTACTGAACGAATTCAATATTGTCGTTCGTTCAGACGATATACGACGGCAAAAAAGAAGGAATTTAGAGTCGATTCGACGATACAAATGTCACGGTATATCGATTATCGTTGCTAAGAGTAGTACCCCTGAGTTTTCGAAATCAATGTGCGAATCATAATTACAATATGATAATCACTCTTACGGTGAAGGAAAACATCGTGAGGAAACCTTTATCAAAATGTTTCTATTTTACATATTTCACAATCAATCAACACGGATCACGTATCCTTCAGACGATACGCGAAGACATATGTCCGTATCATCTATCCATTATGCGGACCCGAGTCACGATCTCGCAGTGATTTATATCCGAACTTAACGTGCGCGCTCGGCCTTAGAATGTTTTCCATTTTGTCGTGTGATTTCGCGGTTCAGTAGATATGGCAGTCAATGTTTCCTTATAAATTTCTTTTTCATTGAATTTTTCTTTTACAACAAAGTCGGAAAACACGCGTGCGTCACGCTCGATGTTAAGTTGTTACCGTAGCCTATAGATGCCTGCGATACCGAATGCGTTGCTCGCATGTTATCTATCTGATGGAGAGTGGGTCAGAGAGGATGGCGCTTTGGGGTTCCAGCTCTCTCGCAAATTAAACGAAACGCAACTCTTTAGCAGCTCCTCTTCCCCCCCTCTGTCCCACTTCTCTTCAAGCCAGCAATGTGCGAGCAATGCCTTTGGTATTGACATCATCTATACGCAAGGGCAACCGCTTGACATCAGGCGGGTTACCGACGTGTTTATATGAAAAACTAGCTGTGCCTGCGACTTCGTCCGCGTGGAATTTAATTTACAAAGTTTCATACAAACTTTCATCCCCTACTTTATCCCCTTGGGGGTAGAATTAATCAAAATCCTTTCTTAGCGGATGCCTACGTCATAACACCTACCTGCATGCCAAATTTCAGGCCGATCCGTCCAGTGGTTTGGGCTGTGCGTTGATAGATCACTATGTCAGTCAGTCAGTCAGTCACCTTTGAGTTATATATATATAGATATATCGATATACCATTTTAACCTGATTAAAAAAATTAAAAACACTTAAAACCAATCAAAACAAAACTATTAATCAGTATTGTTCTCTCGACGAAATTGAAATCGCAACATACTAGCCGGCAATCGCAATAATGGCCGTCGTGTACTTCGCGCGCTTTTCTTTCCGCCATTTTATTGTTCCTACGAGCCCGATTTATGGCGCCGCGATAATTGTACAGCAATAAACACTGCAATACGACCTTAATTAGATTTTAGAGTTGACTTTTTTCAATTCGTGGAGCTTTGCCGTGAATATATGAGTTTGTTACCTGAAATGGGTTTTGGCTGGACTGGGTATCGCCAATGGCATTTTGATACTACAAGGTAATACAAATTACGAATATGGCCTTTTCGTTATTTACCTCGATCTGGGTGTCACTGGGATTGTCCCCAGTTCATTGTGCGGTGCCTCGTACAAGCTTTGCTTAGTTTGGGACCATACAGTAGGTGTGTTAGTCTGGCGATATTTATTTATTCTTTTGAGCATGAGTTAAACACAACATTTAATAGGGTCACGTTAACCTTGTGATAGTACTAGTTGTAACTTAAGATTAAGTGCCAATATTAAGATACTGTTTCAAAGAAGTACCTTTTAGTAGTTCTAGTAGTTCAGCTATTTTACAGAGATCAGATTCAGGTCATTTTTTTATTAATTTATGGTATGAGGAATAGTTTTGGCATCGTTCAAGTCCTTTAAACTGACAAAAATCACCCGTGCGCTTCAGGGTTTAACTGTCATTCACACGGTAAAACAAGCACGGAAAATTTTAAAAAAAAATTCAAAACTACACAGAAACACCGAACTGGCTTCATTTACTGGGTTCTACGACAACCCTGAAGAACCATAATTTTTGTTGCCACCATGGACCCGTTCATAGTAGTGGACAGCCTAAGGCACCACAAAAAAAGGGGGAAGCCCTGAAGCAGTTTCCCCGCATCCCCTAAAGAACCACTGTCGTCGCTTCTTCGCGTCGTTGACCGCTCAGCGGCAAGCTACTGGCAATACAGTAACTCTATAAAAAGTATTTGCAAGGAAAATAAACAACGCATCGTAAGGGTTTATAACCTCACACTGCCCATTGTCGTTCGCCCATTGTTTCGCATTACAGTCATTACGAACCGAGAACAATAACCCACGATATAGCTAGCTCTACATCGCGGCAAATCCGCAAAATGCAATTAATTATTTTTTAATTTTTGATTGATACGTTAATGCGTGGTTTGATGGATGCGTTAATTGGAGATTAATACGAGTACATAGTATAATCGGGTATTGTGACCGTTTCATTATCGTAATAAAGTTTAATTCAACTTGTTGTTAAAATCGCAAGTGTTTTTATCGACACAAGCCTCGAGCTTGCAGATACCATTGTTCATATAGTTTTGTAAAATAGTAATTACATGAATTGATCTACTGCCGCTTTGGTCGAAACGCACGCGCAGCTTGCTTGACGAGGGGTCGTCGGTTCAATTCCCGGGCCTTGCATTCGATTTTCCGCTTATTCCGTCAAGAACTGTGTCGAGAATTTGCTTTATGGTTTTTATTAAATAATATTTTTGATCTCTCTTCCTCTTACCAAAGTATTCAGTATAAGCCCTTTTTCTCTGTATTTTACTAGGCTTCAAGACCAAGCCAATTCTTGAATAATTGTATTTCATTCCAACCACGACACACAATAAACATTTTTCCCAAATTAATATCATCGCAGTTAATCCAAGATCGGGTAATCAGGAGCGGCAGGCTGCACTTAGGTGAAGGTTGGGATTAATCGCCGACATGCTTCCACGTCACGGAGGTCAGGGAGACAGGGTCAGAGGGCCTTATCACGTGTGGCACCATTCACTTGGTATTGCTATCTATGCGCCCAAACCAATTTTCGAAATACATGTGAAATCCGCCAAACCGCACTGGGCCAGCGCGGTGAATTATGGCCTGAATCCCCCTCGTATTGCGGGAAGGCCTATGCCTAGGAGTGTTATTAATACTTTATTAAAAAAAATATGACTAAATGTGACCATAAATATTATTAAAAGCAATATGTAATATTACCAAAATTGAATTCTTTTTTCAAAAAGACAAATGTCATCACTCATGAATATCTATGGTAATTGCAATTCACAATACCAATACTATTCGATACCTAATAGATCCAACAATATCTATTGTATCGCAGTGAAAAGAAATGCCCAACCCTCTCATATATTCCCGATTGGACCCTGGGTTAGATTTACTGGGAAATACTTTATACAGGGTGTACCATCGACACTTTACTCCCATTTCCGGCGACGGTGACGAATGGCGACCCTAATTACGGTGATGGCATGATTTATCGAGATAACCGACTTTTTTTCCAAAGATTGTCTGACTAATGGGGTCTATAAAAAATCTCGAGCTTATTGGATTTTTGTAATATTCTGAGTTTGGAATAAATAGATCATCAGAACTTGATAGACTAAAATATTAGGGTAACAAATAAAATTTTCTTGTAAAAAAATTTAGCATCTGTTTGTACTATATTAATACGGGCATTGGCTGAGCTTATTATATTTACATTAATATCTATAAACCAAGAGCCAGCGATGGCCAGACGTTCGTTATTTTATAAAAGCTGAAAATTTCTCAGCGCATGGGGACATGTAAGAACGATCAGGGAGTATAGAGTTGGGATTGTGGTTCCTTAGGCAGTTAACAAGTAGTAAAGGTGTATAAAACAGTCCCTTAAATTCGTTAAAGCATAAAGCTTAATTTTTTTTACATTTACTTCGGAACCACCATAGAAAATTGAGGAAGGCAAATTAAGTTATAAACTCGACGAACAAGCGTGCGGCCCTGATGTTATGCAGTTACCGTAGCCAGAGATGCTTGCAATACCAAAGGCATTGTTTGCACGGTGCTGACCTAAAGAGGAGTGGGACAGAAGGAAGAGAGGGGAGGACCATTTGGGCCTCCGTCTCTCTCGCTCTTGGTAAGAAAGACGACCTATAATTTGTAATTTGTATCTTTGTTATCTCTGATTAATACCCTCGTTACAACTAAAATTAACTAAACTTCTTGTCATCCTTATAATGTTAGTAAAATAAGAGCAAGAAATTAATATTTTTCATGTACAAATATTTATTCGTGATTTAACATCATAAGTATTGGCATCCAGAGCCTCTTCATGTCTCCTTAGGTGACGTAGTGGGGTATTACGTGGCACAAAATCGTATTTAAATGAGACAAATGGCGGCACCCGCGACTTGTGTAAGGGAGAGGCTATACTGAACAAGCGAAGCGATAAAACGAAATTTTATGAAACAATTGGGAATGCGAAATAGTGAAATATTGTGAAGAGCTTCGAATATTGACTTTAGAAAATAATAATATGGCGTCTGCCGTCTACATAGTACCTAAGGTCCGTATTAATAAACCGATCGCAAGTTTGAGAGCGTTCTTGGAAACGTCATTCTTATTTATTTATTTATTTATTTAAACTCTATGCACAAGTAAAAACACAATGTACAAAGGCGGACTTAATGCTTTAGGCATTATCTACCAGACGACCTTAGGGTGGTGCAGAAACAACATGGCGGGTGCAACTTAAACGAAAGAAATAGAGAGTAATTTATACCTATTTACATATTATTGATAAATACATAGATACATACATACATATAAAACAAAATAGTTAAGAGAAAAAAAAAGTCCAACGAATTACCGCTGTGACGATTCTACCAACTTCTTGCGAATGTGCTCTCGTGCCTTCCCCTTAAAAGACAACAGACTTTTTGCCGTCCTGATACTCAGAGGGAGCGCGTTCCAAAGGAAGATCGCCTGGACAAAGAAAGAGGAGTGGATAAACCTAGAGTGGTGTGAGGGACATCGTAGGAGTAGATTATTTGTCGAGCGCAGATTTTTACTGTGGGCAGAGCAAACCTTATGTCATACCAGTACAAAATGTCATGTCAAAAGTGTACTCAAGACCACTCTCAGACTTGAGATCGATTTATTGATACTGACGGTACTCAAATACCCGACAAAAATTATGATTCCAAGCATGGCAGAGATTAACATCAAAGTAAGGCGCAATTAAAACAACTGCCTGTATTTCCGTCTAGTTCTGGCACTCTCTAAGAAATCATATCGTCTAAAAGAGGTTTCATTATTACCTATATCTATATATAACTCAAAGGTGACTGACTGACTGACTGACTGACTGACATAGTGATCTATCAACGCATCGGGACGGATCGGGCTGAAATTTTGCATGCAGGTAGATGTTATGACGTAGGCATCCGCTAAGAAAGGATTTTGATTAATTCTACCCCCAAGGGGATAAAATAGGGGATGAAAGTTTGAATGAAACTTTGTCAATTAAATTCCACGCGGACGATTTCGCGGGCACAGCTAGTCTAAAGTAAAACAACTTACACCGTTCCAAATGCTCTCTGACAACAATAAAAAGTTTCGCTTTTTTTCAATACTGTGCACTCGCCCTAATACACCCAAAGTTTCTGTTCTAAAAACTTGTTTGTTCTCCAAACTGAGACCGTTTGTATTACCGCCACGTAACGTAAAAGGTTCAAAATTCCCAGTTATCTCAACTCAACCAAGTGATGTACGAAATTTAACTCGTCCGGGGAACGTTTGCTAACTTCCCGTTAAATAATTTAAGTTTATTCCTTGTTTTGGGGTAATTTAAGGGTGCTTTGTGATCTGATGCGGAAGGACTATTTTAGTTTGTTTTAATTGTTGTTCTAATTTCAACAGAAATTTAATGAAGTAACGCGTTTGGGTGTGAATGATAAACTCATAAAAAAGGGATCTCAGTCGACAAAGGTCCACTGCGATGTACCTGATTCAAAGTGACTGGATCGACTTCCTGACTCAACATATTACTAATTTTCCGCTTTAATGTCGCAATCCCAGGCACGGGCCTCCCCTCAATACGAGGAGGATTCAGGCCAAAATCTACCACGCTGGCCCAGAGCGGGTTAGTGGATTTCCAATGACTTTCGAAAATTGGTTACATTTTCTATGACATGCAGGTTTCCTCACGATGTTTTCCTTCATACCACTGTAAATGTATGTGCTTAAATGTGTTCATTGCCGTTATACCATACGCACCCCCCATCAATGCAATGAGGATTCGGGGTCCATCACACTGGCCCATTGCGTGTTGTCGAATTCCACACGTATTTCGAAACACATGCAGGTTTCGATGTCTGTTCAGAAATTGATAAACTTTACAGAGTCAGCATACAAGTAATCCATCTAAAAATACGGATCTTTCAATACAACGTCGTCCCTCGATCATTTCACGAAATAAAAACCAGTTATTGTTGGACGGAAACTGGGCCACGGGAAGCCGGGAATGACAAATAGACGGACAGATGGACATTTTTATAGTTATGCGCGCCTATTGGGATATAAAAAGGGAGGAATGTGTGTGTTTTTTTGTCACGAAAATCCAGTTTTTCGGAGGGTATGTGGATTTAGGAGTGATAAAACATGTTTTTTTTGTTGAATCGCTGCTGTCACGTAGATAGTAATAAACATCGCGATCAAAGTTTAAAAAGGGCTCGATCTAGTAACTTGACCCAATCATTGTCTCTTGACTCTACTGCTCACGACTCGGTGCACCGAGCTGGTTGTTTCATTTTCGAAATTTCGCCATTTCTGAATCGACCTTTTCGTAATTTTCCTAGGTCTGGGTGTCATTGGCATCACTACTGGTCAAAGTCAAAGTAAAAGCGTTTATTTTGTTTAGGCCTATGGGAGCACTTACATATTGGCATGTTTTACATTTTTTTCTTATATCTACAACCGGATCGAAACGCGACCTCGACTGAGAAGATCCGGCAAGAAACTCAGAGGGCTTGTCTTTTTACATATTATAATATTATTATTTTCTTAATCGCCAGTTGCGGATATCCTACTTATATTATAAATGCGAAAGTTTGTGAGTGTGGATGTATGTATGTATGTATGTATGTTTGTTACTCCTTCACGCAAAAACTACTGAACGGATATGGATGAAATTTGGAAGACAGATAGATTATAACCAGGATTAACATATAGGATACCTTTTAACCCAATAATCCAATACTACGCGGATGAAGTCGCGGGGCACAGCTAGTAATAAATAATAAAATAGAGTAGTAGATATGAATGTAAATATAATAGGTGCACGAGGATGAACCGATTTAAATAAAATTTTGTTAGAAAGGTATTCTGATCGAGTGATGTGCGAAAATCAGCCGTTTGAAAATTTTCACCTCTTTTGTAGTTTAAAAAGTCTTCACTTCGGGGATTTTTAAATGGTCAATTTAGAGTTATTAAAGAAAGAAGAATAAGAGCAGAGTTGGGCCCCAGTTTTCGAGTACTTTTCGAATTCCTGCAACTCATTATCCTTAAGTCACTTCGCTCATCACACGCTCCGGTAGCTGAACAAATATTTACATACGGCATAAGCAGACGAGTGATAATAAACAGCACCGCTGAAAAGGAAGCGAAGGATGTAAACAAACTCGCGACTGGATTCGTCAGTCGGATGTGATTACTGCCTTAGAAGTAGTTTGATGTTACCTACTACGTGTGTACTTATTAGAAAGTATAAATCTATTCCTGGGTAGGAAACTCCTTGGTAGGAAAAATAAATGTTTGATATCGTGGCAAATGGTCGTTAAAATTTACATGACGACTGGCTGAAACCTTTGATAAACTTCCTTTATCAAAGGCTGAAACTGACTGCAATTCAGTAACTAACAGAATATGAACATCATAGTCCAATTATGTTTTATAATAATTATACTTAAGGCTAAAGCGCCCATCTAGCCCGCGAAGTTCAAATTTTTTGAGTTCTTTTAGAATTTTTTCAAAATCTGACAATAATAAAAGACAAATTTTGTAATTCGCGAAAAAGACCGGGTGCAGTGCATTTATTAATATATCAAACTTACTCTAAAACATTTCAAGAACGACAGCTATCCAGATAATCTGGCAATTTTTGTATATTTAGTGATTTACTAGTATCATATCCACCGTGATAATATTTAGAGTAAAATAAATGTATTAATAAATGCACTGCACACGGTCTTTTTCGCGAGTTACAAAATTTGTCTTTTATTATTGTCAGATTTAGAAAAAATTCTAAAAGAACTCAAAAAATTTGAACTTCGCGGGCTAGACAGGCGCCTTCACCTTAAGTAACATGTGTTGACGACCGCTTGGCGCAGTGGTTCGAGCGTAGGCCGCTCGGCTCACTGCATCGGGTAGTTGCGGGTTCGATTCCCGTCAGGGTAAATTTCGGAAATGGTCTTTTCGTAATTTTCCCTGGTCTGGGTGTCACTGGGATCGCCCCCAGTCCATTGTACGGTATCAATAGTACAAGCGTTGCTTAGTTTGGGACCATACAGTTGGTGTGTTCGTCTGGCGATTTTTATTTATTTATTTATTATCCCAACCCCCCATTTCCCTACTTCTATCCTAATCCCCTTCAGGTCAGCAACGTGCGAGCAATGCTTTGGTATGCATGGCTACGGGAACTACTTAACTTCACGTCCCACGCTTGCTTGCCGACTTTGTGACATATAAAAATAATTTGTGCTTAGAAACAGCAATTTAGTTTATATCATACGCCATACCTGTTGTTTGAAAGAGATGAATATATTTATGTCGCCGTGACTGAATTACATTGCATTCATGTTACTAAAATAAAGGCGACTAAACGCATCTACAGGTAAAACATCTTAGACATAATCTTATTTTTGTATACTAGACGTCTTCAACCCTGTGCATTAACTATCTTAGAGATTTACGCCTCAACAACAAATAGAACGGAATCGCGAACGTCTAAGCAAAGGGAAATACTTCTATCGCGGTCCTCAGTAACTTAGACGATTTCATTTCCATGGATTTCCTACAAATCTGCATAACTTTGAGCGCAGTATGTACCATGGTACGATGGAGCACAATTTTACACGAAAATTCCACAAACTCAAACCATTTGCAAGATATACATTGCTGGGTTATTACCGTCTCGGGTTATAAAAGAGCTTTGGTTAGCAAGCAATGGTTAACGACCTTGTCTGCAGTTACGCTGTATAATCCAGGTGTTTAGAGTTGTAAGTTCTGAGGCATAGTGTCATGTTGGTTGGCAATCTGTTAAGAGGTTTAAAAATTTAATTTTCTAGTTTATGGTAATATAATTGCTAAACATTAAACGCTCGGCTCACTGGTGGTTGCGGGATCGATTCCCGCTGGGGTAAATTTCATAAATGGCCTTTTCGTAATTTGCCCTGGTCTGGGTGTCACTGGGATCGCCCCCAGCCCATAGTACAAGCTTTGCTTAGTTTGGGACCATACAGTTGGTGTCAGTCTGGCGATATTTATTTATTTATCTGTGTCATCTGCCCCTTTGATCGAGTAACAAGTGTAGTCGGCAACTCATGAGTTCCTGAGTATTATTCTCAAGTAGGTAATATTTTATCTGGATAATCTATTAATAAATTAAAGTAATAACTTCACCACTTGTAAAGTGATTAAATTTACCAGACTACCCATGTAAAGCAATAAATGTAAGTTATGTAACATATGAGATAATTAAAATCAACAAGCTGAATTAAAATAATAGATACTGAGAGCAAAGATTCAAATGCAGCCGCTTGATAAGAAAAAAATAATAATTATTATTCTTCACATAGAGATATTAAAAAGGTCAAAATAATTTGACAAAGGATTTATTTCATATCATCACTAAAGTTCCAAGCTTATTTGCCAACATATTGTTATGTTCGGTAACTTATTAGACCGTGTGTCGCTGTCAAAATCGCTGCACCGCCCGAGTGCCGGAATAGTTAGCGGTTCGCGCATTTAAATAACTTTCAAATTATTCTGTTCGAGCGTTCCCCGACTACCTGGGTCCGCATTGTTCGCCAACCTTTCGCCTCTGTACACTGTCGAACCAATTTTACGGTTATACGAACTTTCGCGTATTTTTTGCAACAAATTTTCATACTTTGCTACGAGTAGTAAAATGTTATGAAGTTTTTAAAATAGGACTAAAATGCTGTGCTAACATTAAATTTCAAAGTCCTTTCAGATCCGCTGTCTGACTTACAAAGAAACACCTTTACACATTTATACCATACGTCCTGTTCAACTGATTGTGGAACAAAGAATATTCTATAAATATCACCAGATTGACACACCAACTGTTTGGTCGCAAACTAAGCAACGCTTATACTTTGGGTACCGTACAATGGCCTGGGGACAATCCCAATGCCACCTAGACCAGGGCAAATTACGAAAAGGCCATTTCCGAAATTTTCCCCTGCGGGAATTGAACCCGCAACCACCAAATGCAGTAAGCGGACCGGCTTACGCTCTAACCACTGCGCCAAGCGATCGTCTAATAATAATAATCAAAGCGAAATATTTTCGCCTAAGGGTTATATGCCGAGGTTTTCTGGATCCTACCAAATTTCTACCTTCAAAGACTCAATTCTGGTTTCAAACACTTTTCGAATTCCAATATGTTCGTGCAACCGAAATATGGAAGGATTATTAGTCTTTTAAGTCGTCACAACCAATAAAATACCTTCAAAAGTCTTGCTCCTTTAATTTCCATAGGGTTTTCACTAATTAGTGTACGTGTCAGAATCTTTGGAAGTCGCCAGCAATGCCTCTTTACCGTCGGAGACTGATTGCAAGGAATTAGTCAGCGTATTTTTTCTTCCTACACCCAAGGATTTAGTACGCTGCATTACGTTTAATGATGTAGATAAAAGAGCGATTGATGAGCTCCTTGAGTTGAGGTCAGGAGTTCGAATGCTGAGGGACCCGGAATGATGAGTTGAACAAAGTCGAAGTTGGGATTAAGAATGGATAATGGTACAGCATAGCTTAGCTCGGAAATTATATCATTACCAGCTGACCCGACAGACCTTGTCCTGTCTTAATTTTGAATATTGAATTCGAATTGTTCCGCTCAACTTTCTTATTTTTTTCTTTCATAAGAATCTTCTCCTGACAATAATAAACACAACAAAAAATAATTAGCGAAATCGTTCCATAAGTTTAGGCGTGATGCGATGACCAAGGAAATAGGAATTCATTAATATATACATAGATAGGATACTCATTTTTATATACATATATAGAACTAGCTGTGCCCACGACTTCGTCCGCGTGGAATTTAATTGACAAAGTTTCATACAAACTTTAATCCCCTATTTTATCCCCTTGGGGGTAGAATTAATCAAAATCCTTTCTTAGCGGATGCCTACGTCATAACATCTACCTGCATGCCAAATTTCAGCACGATCCGTCCAGTGGTTTGGGCTGTGCGTTGATAGATCACTATGTCAGTCAGTCAGTCAGTCAGTCACCTTTGAGTTAGGTATATATATATATAGATATAGATAAAGATGATAATAATTACTGACTCATGCGTTCGCTAGTTACTATGATTAGCATTAAGCCTGTAGATGACACTATTATTAATATCGAAAAATGGATTTATTTACCTTCAAAATCTTACTTTTCAAATGACACAAAAGAATTTGACCGGTCCAAACTTAGAGTCCTCAAAAGAGCACCTGAATGCCGTAATTGCTGGACTCCCTTAATGAATAAAGGTCCTCAAACTTTAGAACTTCAATTATACAGGGATGGCAATTTGTTGAAATAATAAAAAAAAACCGGACAAGTGCACGTCAGGCCATGCACAATGAAAGCTTCCGGATCCATTTCAATTGCGAAGATTTATCGTATCTATAACCAAACTAGTGAAACACAAGAAACAAAGTTGTATTTGCGGTGGATTTTTGAATCTCAGTATTGAGTTTATTCAGAAACGACGGGGAATTAACTTTAACTTGGTCGGCTGTAGCTCGTGAATTAGTGAATTTGCAAAAGGTATCAAATGCGACATAAATGGATATATTTTCAGGTCTTCAATTAATTCTGCCCGTGTCACGTCGTATATACACCCGGGTGTATAAATAGCATTACCTATTGTCATCTCGCTGTGATCGCTCGTTGAGTTACAACGGGAAGTTCATGGTTATGACTATTACTATATTATTTATACCAAACTGTTAAGCCCCGGTTTTTCTTCAGGTCAAAAGCCTATTTTTCATGCTACTTTAGTTCCTGTATGTAATAGATACGGTTTGGATCATGGGTGCCTCGTGCGGCACAATTTTGATCGTATTTTTTCTTATAACTTAAAACAATTGCCATGCAACCATAACGTAAACGGGACAGAAAAGGTACGCGTGCAAATTATTTTTAATTATATTTATAATTTAACTAGCTGTGCCCCGCGACTCCGTCCGCGTTCTGTTGAATTTTTTCCTGAATTTTCTTTGCTATAAACCTCACGGAGCCCGAGACCTTTCCAACGAATGCAAAACCGTGGAAATCGGTTCGTGCGTTCTGGAGTTATATCGTCAGGAAGGAAAACCCGACTTATTTTTATATAGTAGATTAATTTTCTATAATAAGGGCGTATACACAACGGCCCCCGTCCATAACGGCGCAAGTCAAAACTTTTTGAGTAATTAAACCTTCCTGGTCCCTTCCTTTGTTGAAGATTTGAATGACAAGTTCTGATGGGAATTTAGAAGTCTTTGCTCGGGCAAAATGCTCAGCGCGGGGGAAGTTTTTTAAAGAGTATTTAAGGGTTATCTTGGAGGAGTGATTTATATTTTAGAACTGGTAATTTTTTAACTCTTCCGTGTCCATCAGGCGAAATTTTTTACTTGAGTTTTTTTTCTTCTAATTAAGTAAAGAAAGAGTTTCTCTGTATGTTAACCTGTATGTTACCTTAACTTGGAACATAGTATTATCAGTACGTATAAAGTAGATATTAGTTTTGTTGCTCGCATAATAATATGCAATTAATTATTTAAATTATTTTTGCAACATTTTCCTTTTCCATATTTTTTTTCACATAATTTCCTTGTTTTTTATATCCACTTAGACGTGATTTAAAATGCAATTAATAAGGTATAAAAACCAACATCTTATTTGGAAAAACCTAGCTTAACATTGATATACATAATACATTTTTTCGAATAAAATGTTGTAACTAACATTTTTTTAAATCAACTTACCTCCTTCATCCGGTATGTTAAGCAGCTTCTTAGCCCCCGGACTCGGTCCCCTCCCCGCCGACAGCGCCCTCTGGAGCGTCTCGCTGATGGGCTTGCCGCCAGCACAGCGGCCCAGCAGCGCCACTATCACGACACAACGCACCACACTGACACTGACACTCGACACTCGCCACCTGAACCTGGCCATCGTTGAAGCCATGAGTAGGCTACATTTTATGACACATCTGTAACAAAAGAGAGTAAGTATAATTAGAACTCTGTTATGGTAAAAATAGGACACATTACTTTATATATTTTATAATTTTAGGACTGAAAACCCGAGGGTCTTTTTCCTAAATCATTTTATAATGAACTAGCTGAGCCCGCGACTTCGTCCGCGTGGAATTTAACTTAAAAAAAGCCCGCTCCCGCGTTATAAGCCCGCGCGACAGGACCCATTTTTTAAATTTTGTTTTTCTAAAATAAAAGTAGCCTAAGTTACTGCTTATAACATCAGCTATCAACCAGTGAAAGTCCCGTCAAAATCGGTCCAGCCGTTTCGGAGATTACCCGGAACAAACATACAGACAGACAGACAGACATACAGACCGACAGACAAAAAAAATTAAAGTCGCGTTTTTGCTATAGGTGTCGTATGTACTTTCATATGCATTTAGTGAAAAGGTGTTATTTTGATATTACAAACAGGCACTCCAATTTTATTTATTTGTATAGATTCCGCAATTTAACGCCTAAACCAATCAATTAAATCATACAAGTAGAAGGTGCAAAATTATAGCTACCAAGGTAATATCATACTGAATAGTACTTCAGTAAAATGTCTATATCTATATATATAAAATTCTCTTGTCACAGTGTTTGTAATCAAACTCCTCCGAAACAGCTCCACCGAATTTTATAAAATTGTTTTGTGTATATTCGGTTGGTCTGAGAATAGGTACTAAAGTATATTTTATAGGGCAGACCAACGTTCGCCGGGTCTGCTAGTAAAATATAAAAAACAATCAACAAAACACTGTCGCATTTAAATTAAGTACTACAGGCAATTAAAAATAACGTAAAGGCCGGTCGTAAATTGCTACTTACGTTAATTAGCGCCCCAATTAATACGAAATGCTCAGTTTACCTCGAGCAAACATTTGACTTGAGTTTTATTATACGAGCTCTTTGATGATATTTCATTTATCTTATATCATTCCGCAATTTCTGCTATTTGGGAATAACTGTCCCTGTAACTGATATACTCGTATATGATACTAGCTGTGCCCGCGACTTCGTCCGCGTGGAATGTAATTGACAAAGTTTCATACAAACTGTCATCCCCTATTTTATCCCCTTGGGGGTAGAATTAATCAAAATCCTTTCTTAGCGGATGCCTACGTCATGGCATCTACCTGCATGCCAAATTTCAGCCCGATTCGTCTAGTGGTTTGGGCTGTGCGTTGATAGATCACTATGTCTGTCAGTCAGTCAGTCAGTCACCTTTGAGTTATATATATTTAGATATCGTATTCCTGTTTCGGGGTCCATATCTAAAGGATCCAAACAGAACCCTATTGTTGTATCAAAACTGTCTGTCTGTCTGTCTGACTGTCTGACCATCCGCTAGCAGTCGCAAGAGGATTATGTGGGTACATTGTCCATTGTTTAATCAAGATAACCGCAGGTAAGATTACCATTCAATGTTATCGAGTTTGACGGATACTAACTTAACATCTACTGTACTGTGATAGAGCGTTTGGTTTTGGGCTGTAAATAGACTATCGAATGGTGGTAGAGCCAAGCTGGAGTCAACTGACTACCACTTGTAAACTTACGGACTGGCTCGACTAGGGTAGCACCACCTTCACACAAAAGATCAGTGTAAGGTAGCTATTATAGCCGCGATTCGTACGATGAGTGAGAAAGCCCAACCTCTCCTCTCTTACCCCCCCCCCCCTCTGTCCCACTCTCCATCAGGTTGGCAACGTGCTAGCAACGCCTTTGGTACTGTCAAAATTATGCGAGGAAAACTCAGGCCATAATCCACCACGCTGGCCCAGCAGCTGGCAGGCGGATTTCATATGTCTTTCGAAAATTGGTAAGATTTTCTAAGACTGCATGTCTTGGTTTCCTCACGATATTTTCCTTCACCGTGGATTTATGAAATAATGATTCACGCATGGAAGCGAGAAAACCCACAGGTGCGAGCCTGAGTTTGAACCCAGGATCTTGCGCACGAAAGACGCATGATAAAATAACTTTTAAAGCACTATAAAATCATAGCACGTTTATAAATGTACAAAGCAACTAGTGTGCGAAGTTAAAGTCAAGACTTTGTAATAAAGTTGCCCACTTTCCTCTTAGTTGTGGCTTTTCTAAGCTTTTTTCTTTATAAAAGTATCTTTTTAGGTCAAAGAACACTCAGGCAGACTTTCTGAGAGTAATTCTAGAGAATAAAGAATGCTCTTGTTGTTTTATAGATTAGATTTTCAGTAGAGATACCCACTCAGCGGTACCCACCCACTGGGTCAAAATTGCCAAAATAATACAGGCTCCCTAGAACATACTGCAGGCATGAAGAGTCAATGCTTGACACGCAGACTGACTTAAAATAGTTTTTTAACTCTATTGCTAAGCCATTTAACTATCTAAACGACATCCCTAGACGACAAACTTAACCTATTAAACTTTCGTAGCGTGTTATGCATAAGTAACTTGGTAACTTTCGGCATTAAGTTGAACAGATTCCTAAAATGTAACCTCAAAAAAGTGTCGTATTTTGAAAATAAACCAATAGTTACCTTAGATGTGCCAACATTAGAAACAAAGAACAAAACTGCAATCCAAATTCAAAATAGGAACACTAATCACTTTTCAAAAACAGAACATCACTTTGACACTGAACCACGCCCGATTTGAAATTCGAACACGACACCATTTGACTGAGACCTATGAATCGGTCGGCCATTAATTAAAAATATACGGAATAAAATCTAAAACGCATCGTCTCCAACGCGATACGGAACGAAACTAACCTTAAAAACTTTCGTCACTGCACGTAAAAATTTGACCGCCAATAAACGTTCAAAGAAAATTCGGACTTCGAAGCAATTACACAAACATTCCAAACATTCAGAACAAATGAATTTCAACCTTACTGCAGATACATAGCTGTTAACGCCCACGCAAGACATATGTTTGTAAAACACGAAGAAACGGAACGCATTGTATTCGGTCTACCTGCGTTCGGTCCCTCTTTTTGTCGAACATGTGTGGGCACGATACCATGATAACTAGGAATAATTGGAGTCCTATTATAAGTGGTTAAGGTTGAAAGTTAATTGATTTAACAGCAACAGTAAGTTGGTCCGTTATTGCAAAGACGTTGAATCTATGCAGTTTTTAGGAAATCAATCAATGAGTGCATTTAAGAGGTAGAATGTAGGATGATTCACTTTTATGAACTGTGTACATTTTATTTACATTATATAGAGTGAAATAAATATTAACAATGAAATTAGTTACCTATGTAAAATATTTTTGTAAGCAACAACATCTATATCTATACAAATAAATAAAATTGGAGTGTCTGTTTGTAATATTAAACTAACACCTTTTTACTAAATACATACGAAAGTACATACGGTACTTAAATAACAAAAATGCGATTTAAAATTTTTTTGTCTGTCTGTCTTTCTGTCTGTCTGAGTGGTTGTTCCGGGTAATCTCCGGCTGGACCGATTTTGACGGGACTTTCACTGGCCGATAGCTGATGTTATAAGGAGTAACTTAAGCTACTTTTATAATAGAAAAAAATGGGTCCTGTCGCGCGGGCTCAGAATGGGGGAGCGGGCTTTTTTGTTAAGGTAAATTCCACGCGGACGAAGTTGCGGGCTCAGCTAGTCGTGAATAAACCTCAATTCGCCTTCGCTAGTGAAAAGCCTTTTAAGACACTGATCCAAAATATGTAATATTTATTTTATTGCTGCGGATACATACTTAAATAGTGATTATTATATATAAGAGGAATATACAAAAAAAACTTTTTTTAGTATTCATAACGAGAAAATAAAGTCTTCTCCCTATAAAAATCAGCCGAAGATGAATTAAAAGTAGCTTTTTTTGTGATTTCGACACAGGTCCCATAGGCAAATGTGCTCTATTAGACCAAAAGACTCAACCTGTCCGAAAAACAAAACAAAAAAAAACGACGCTGTATATCCAAGTTATCAATTAAATTGCTCTCCTCCAATGCACGTCGCTTTTAATTGAACAAGTCAAACAAAGTTATGTTTAAATAAACAAATAGCTTGTTCAAAACTAACGAATACCCAGTCTGAAAAAACTGTTGGTGCCGGTACTCTTTGGTTAACAATCTACCCAACACTGTATTTTTGAGGTAAGGTTGACAAAACCGATAGGGCTGGGCTATCTTTTACCTTTTTCCCCCTTCTAAAGGAAGCGACGAGGTTAGGCAGTAGCTGAACATGACAGAAGTGTTATATCCTAATTTGATACGCGACACGACTATTGTCTCCCGAAAGGACCAGAACGGTTAAAGCTAGAGTATTGGCAGGTCATAATCTCAAGTTATGAGAAAGACAACGCGATATAAACGTAGGCAAAAACAATAGAAACTCAAACTCAAAATTGATTTTATTCATGTAAGCCAACAAAGAATTTATGAATAGTCAGATTCTAGCTTCGGTTCGGAATGCTGCTTGCACTGAGAAGATCCGGCGAGAAACTCAATGGTTACTCTTTTCAGTGACTAAAAGATGGTGTACATTCTAAGGAATAGTAACAGAATGTGAGCTGGCAACAACATTGTCACTAAATAAGTAATATATTACACCGCGTTCAACGAGAAACGATATGAAAATGAACATATTATATTTTGTTAAATTGCTTGTATACCTACGTTTCGTTTCCTTTTTTTAACATTCCGGTTTCCGACCGAGAATTAACCACAAATTCATAAAATGGCCGCCCGAGTGATGAACATTATTACCATTTCGTATCGCTTCTCGTTGGCCGTCGTATAGCACAGTGGCATCTCTGACACTACACAGACTCGACACAGATTGGTCAATTTCAACAGATAACCGTAACATTCATATTGAGGGTTGTTCGTGAATTTAATAGCCCCCAATTTGATGTGGCAACCCTGCAGCTATCGAGGCTCGGTCACACGGCGAACTTTAATAGACTCCAACTAATCCCCGATCGACACAAACTACACTACATGATATTGCAATTTTGTACGTGCCACGCAATCCCGACCGCCATTTTGATTGGTTGAACGAGCATTGTTTTGGGGTATGATTGGGGATTATGAATTAACTAGCTGTGCCCCGCGACTTCATCCGCGTAGTATTGGGTTATTGGGTTAAAAAGTATCCTATATGTTAATCCCGGTCATAATCTATCTGTGTTCCAAATTTCATCCAAATCCCTTCAGTAGTTTTTGCGTGAAGGAGTAACAAACATACATACATACATACATCCACACTCACAAACTTTCGCATTTATAATATTAGTAGGATTCGTTTTGTTCTAACTTTATACTACTGCCGAATTTTTAAGTCAAACCTCCACGTTATTGGTCACCATTGTAGATCCTGGCTTACAGGAGTTACAGTTACAGAGAATGTTTAAACTCCCGATGCGACGACTTTTATACTACGAAAGAGCCGATAATTTTCAAACGGCTGAACCGACTTTCATGAAACATAGCTAGGAACACTTTTGATGATAATAGATACCTTTCTAACAAAAGAAACAAAATACAATCGGTTCATCCTGTTGGGCGCTACGATGCCACAGACAGACACACAGATAACACATGTTAAACTTATAATACTCCTCTTTTTTCGTCGATGGTTAAAAACAAGGCATAGATGATTTTACACATCTATCAAGAAACTCAAAAATCGAATGTGTGACGAAAGACGTTTCCTATACGAATAACAATAATTTATTACAAATTTAGAATTATGCATATTATGATTAAACAAATAAAAAATAAAAGAAAATCCTCATTACTTTGTTATTTTAACTCATGGTATTGAATTTAAATATCTCAACTGTTAAGGTGAAGGCGCCTGTCTAGCCCGCGAAGATCAAATTTTTTGAGTACTTTTAGAAATTTTTCAAAATCTGACAATAATAAAAGACAAATTTTGTAACTCGCGAAAAAGACCGTGTGCAGTGCATTTATTAATACATTTATTTTACTCTAAATATTATCACGGTGGATATGATACTAGTAAATCACTAAATATACAAAAATTGCCAGATTATCTGGATAGCTGTCGTTCTTTAAATGTTTTAGAGTAAGTTGGTTAAATTTGAACTTCGCGGGCTACATGGGCGCTTTAGCCTTAATATAAATATTTCTATAAAATGAGTGCGTAAAGAAATGTTAGCAATACCGGAATTTCCTACAAAATTATCAGAAATGCTGTCACTATTCGCAACCGGTGTACTAACTTATTTGAATGCGCGAGTTTGCATCTGTTTGCAGGATTCTCGAAAAAGCAACTTCTTAATACGTGCCACTCTCTATATACCATTAGTATAGCCTTATTTCACACTGAGATGTCTTTGAAGACTTAAAACAGTTGTTATAAAAGTAACCTTTACATTTTTTCCGGGTGTGTTTTCGACACTGGGAAACATGTCAAAATTCCCAGAAGTAATAAGATTTATTGAACTAGAACCAATAGTAGCTATTAAACAATGATACAACCTTGAAATTGGTTCAACCCTTTCACAGCCACGACGACACAGACAGACAAGTCGGCCAAAAATATAACACTTCTTTTTGAGTTACATCGGGTGGTAAAATTCAGAGGTACCGAGGTGATTCCACTCTTTATCTCTATATTGCTGTTTTACTCACACATTATGGATATGATAGAGTAGTTAAGTTTGTTTACCAACAGCGAGCGCAGCCCAATAACAATTAGTCTGGTTACACACCTACTCCCGAACTTAACATGTCGTTAAGGCATCGTCTAGACAAGCGGAGAAACCACTAATTTTCTACTATAGATTAGTGCACAAAGCTGGAAAACATGAGCTTAATTTGTCGTCCAAAGTTTAGCCCAGCTTCATCTAGGATGTACCAGACAAATTAGATAACATTGAACTACATTAGACTAGACGTGGCAATAAAAATGCTCAGAGGTACAAAATTCCAGTGTGTGTTCGTAATCGTTCTCCTCCTAAACGGCTTGACCGATTTTGATGTTTTTTTGTGTTATGGAATCACCTGGATAATTCATAGCTATAATAGAATCCGGTAAGTGGCGTTGTTGTCGACATCTAGAAAAATATATAAACTGTGGCTAATTATGTGTTCACGAACTGTGTAATCCATTGAAACATCATCTTTGTTCCTTTCAATTGGGAACGTCTGAACTAATGAAACTGCAGTCGATTTACTGAAGGTATAGATATCTAGAGTTTCTGTACGGATATTATTTTATGATTAAATAGAACCACTTTAAATTTTTATATCTTGCACTATGCCCTGTAGGGCTGACGACTAATACAATTAAAAAAATGAAAAATTGGAGGAGAATTATTATTGTTATTAGATAATTAAAATCTAGAATTAAAAGCTGAACATACTACTGGCCATCCGTCTGAAAGAGACAAGAATTATAGGAAGAGAGACAGCCGCCGTGCGGCTTATTGTTCTCGTAGCTTTGTCTCTTTCTGTCGGGGGCTCACCCCAAAGTCGTGATAGATCCAATTATAACAGCACAATATCTCCAGGTACCAGGCGTCCATAACTCCGAAGCAGTTATTAAATCAAAACACCAAAGGTTATCGGAATAACAAAATCTGTCAGTTTCAATTGCGCGGCGCAGCTGTGTCGATACCCTGATAAATATTCAGAAGACATGCCCGGATACCCGGACCGGACCGAATTTTGATTTGGTGGGTCGCGCTTATATTATGTGTTGTATTAACCGGGTTTTGGATATATCCGGTTTGGAATTTGTTAATTGGATGGTTAGAATTAGCAGGTAATTGAAGAGATAGTTGAAAGATAAAGATACGCTCTCTCTGCCAACTCGGAATTGAATATTCCATGTGGTCAGGCGCATTTCAAACCGAATCAAGTCGCTCCGTTGTTTATTTATAATGGACGCCTCAATCTATGCCATTATTGTATTTGCCATTGGAATAAAAACAATGCGGGTTTTAAAACAATTTAGCTTTTTCCCGGGGCTAGCCGACGGTCAAACCCCAACATCTAGGTTGGATGCCACTGTACATACCGACTTTACAGAAGTATTAGTGGTAGGAGTGTGTTGTGTGTGAGTCTAATATCTTATCTTCAACGGCATATCCCAAAAAGTGAATCTAGATTTTTTGCAATTTTATCTCTTCTGGTGTGCGTAATTCTTTGTCTCTTAAACGGCTTGACAATGTTTGGTGATTTTTTTTCTACTATGGAGTCATCTAGATGCTTTTTAGCTATAGCTTGACCCGGTAGCTGGCACTGTTGTCGACACCCATATAAAATAGAGGCTGAGGGCTAAAGCTATTGATACTTATCATAGTTTGACCACTCCTAAGTTACCGGCTATCAGGTTCTAAAGTTAATTTGGAATTGCTGAACAAAAGTGCATCGTCGGTGAAACACGATGGACCACACGTAGTCAAAGTTCAGCAGGTTGAACTTTAACTTAACTTCTAACCACGCAACTAACTGGTTCATGGACGTACGACTACATGATAGAGTTACCTTAAGGAGACAACAAACAAGAGTTTGGGTAGGTAGTTAAAATCAGTCACAATAAATGGAAAATACATTTTTTACCATCACAATAAGCCTCATGTTCACTGTAAAGTCAACACTCAACATATCTTTCATCCGGAAATCCGGATAAGTTTCCCAAAAAGTCAGTTATGTCGACATGCATCGAAATGACTGTACTATGTACACACAGAAGCGTGGCATAATGTAAACAGTAATTTGCGTACCCTACTCCCTGGCGAGCCAAATGTGCCTGGCACGATGCCAGCTTGGACAGGCTTAGCAGACGTAGCTAATATGAAAGGTTTTTTTAAAATAAATAACAAAGTTTGGACTGATCCAAAGACTGTTAACGACTGGCGCTCGACTCGACTCACATTCGACTCACGATACGTCAGTTTTGATAGTTTTTCTATAGAAAAACTGTCACAAGTGCTATTATGTTTATATTAATATCTACTACCCTTTGTAATTATTAACTATATGTATAAGCAACTGGCGATAAAAAAAAAATTAAAAGGTCGCGTTTCGATCTGTTCCGAAAAAAATAAAAAATTACAATTTGTAAGTTCCCCCGTAGGCCTCAACAAAAAAACGCTTTGAATTTGAATTTGAGAGTCCAAAGTAATCATTTCGAAACTAATAGTGTCTCGTGAAAAATACGGAACTCAAATGATATTAAAAAAAAAAAAAAAACGGTGTCGTCTTCCTCGTGTGAATGACCACTTACTTTATAAAGAAACAAAGCAACCGACAGCCAGTTGTATAATTATAATAAAAGATAGTGTGCATTAAATAATTAATAATACCTGTATCGGGTTACATTTTGATCGAACGGGGAACCGAACCCCGGAGACAGTGATCGATCGCCGCTTTTGACTTCACCGTATGGTGCCACCAAGATAACAATGCAGTTGAATAATACGCCTCCTTCCAACCAGAACTCTAACCGTATAAAAATATGGTCTAAATTATGTCTGTTTTAAGAATTAATTGTAGAAATGTGGGTGTAATCAGTATTGTTCAGAAGTGAATTCTTTTAATTTATACCTGTTTGAATAAGTTATGTATTTAGTGGTGCTTATGTAAGCAATTTGTGACTTAAGTGAGCTTTTAAGTTAGTCCAAGTACCTATTTATTATTTGAATTGAGTACCTAGAATCTTTATCGCAGTCGGTCTTCGTAGAGGAAAATAGGGTTAATGATGATAGATCAGAGTAGTAGAGGATAGACTACAGAGCATATACAGGCTAGGTCGCCTGGGGTAGTACCATCCTCACACAGAATTTCGATGTACTTAAGCACCCATTATGGCTACGTTTTGTATGATGAGTAAGAGAGCCGGAAGTAGAACCTCTTTCCCCTCTTTCTGTTCCCCACCCCTTTCAGGTTAGCAACGTGCGCGTAATACTTCTATGGGTAACGGTAACTGCTTAATATCAGGCGGACCGCGGATCGTACGCTTGCTTAACAATAATAATATCGCCAGACTGACACACCAACCGTATAGTCCCAAACTAAGCAACGCTTGTACTATGGGTACCGTACAATGGACTTGGGGCGAACCCAGTGACACCCAGACCTGGGCAAATTACAAAAAGGCGATTTCCGAAATTTACCCCAGCTGGAATCGAACCCACAACCACCATGTGCAGTGCGCCGAGCGACCCACACTCGAACCACTGCGCCATGCGGTCGTGTTTGCTGACTTTTTTTTATTATATATATTTGTGTTATATGTATGGGAAAAAATCTGGCGTTTTTGTATAGTATTATTTATTCTACAAGTACCTTTATCGTAACATTGGTAGGAACAAAATGACAGTAGAATCGTCTCGTCCTAAGCTAACATTGGAAACTCTTTCAAAAATAAATATTCCATCATATCGCTGTACTGACTTCGTGCCATCAAACCGCAGGGTTGCCGTGCATTAGGGACCTCCATTTGGCGATCTTCCAGCCCGTCCCGGCCCCGTCTCGGCCCCGTCCCGTGCCCGTGCCGCGCGACCTATTTAGATTATATCACATCGGATGAAATTAAACTGGATATACGGTTGTATCATGGACTTTAAAGGAGCGTAGGTACTAGTCACAGTATATTGGCTACACTGGATGACCTCTATTATATTGGAACCACCATCGGCGATACATAGGTGAACAAAACTGCTCCTATCTCTATAGAGAATACCTAAAGGCGTATCATTATGTATATTAATATGTGAAGCAAAAACTGTGTCTCCCTTTTTAGTAACATTACGCGGATGGTGGAGTATGAAATTTGGCACACTTATAGTTTATACAGAGAAGGAGTGCAGAGTGCTAATACTTTTATATTATAATACTTAGAAATACATTACAATCAATAAATAAATCATAACATACACTACTATGCGTTTGACACACACATTTGTAACTTCCACATGGTAACTGACTGACTGTTTGAATGACAAACGGTGACAGTTATTTTTTCGGACTTCCATAATTTAAATGAATAATGGTCGAATTTCGGACATTATAACGGGAATACTAGTTTGAATAAATACAACATCACCCCTATATTCTCACGACAACAGGGATGCTACTCTTAAGCAACGATAATCGATATATCGTGACGTTTGTAGTGTCGAATCTTACTCAAAATTCCATAATTTTTGCCGTCGTATCGATTACTGAACGAACTATACAAAATTTTCTAGACGGTATACGCGGTACAAAAGATACTGGAGTGCTACTCTTAGCAACGATAATCGATATATCGTGACATTTGTAGTGTCGAATCCTGCTCTAAATTCCATATTTTTGGCATCGTATATTGTCTGAACGAACGATAATTTTGTATCGTTCCTTCAGTAATCGATACGACGGCAAAACATATGGAATTTAGAGCACGATTTGATAATACAAATGTCACGATATATCGTTTAGCGTTGCTAAGAGTATCTAGCAGTCCAGAATAGACAATTATAGACATCACTTTTAGATTAATCGGTAGCTTTTGTGGTGCTTCTATACCGGTGTAAAAAAACTTTTATCAACACTTTTGTAGAACTGGTATGAAAGCTAAACATAAAAACGACTGTTTACAACTTTTGTATAGTATTATTAAACTAATTTCAACTGAGTTGTACGCGCCATTCGACGCATATCGACACCAATTTGTTGTTACTTCAATATTAAACCCTTCACCCACCCCAGAACAATGGGGCGGTTAACAATAGCTTATAATTGTGATCTGCACATCTTGGCTGCGGTCCAGCCGCTAACAGCATCCCTGAGGAGACTATTAAGATGTTATCTTTCGTTCAGAGGAGGTTAGATTATAGTAACCGAGTAAAAACAGTCATTCGAAGAACCGAGTCTTCTGTTTCAAGAAAATAATAATAAATTTATATTGGGTCATCTGTTTGCGAACTAAACTTGACTAAACTAAACATATTGCCACCTCTCTCAAGTGATTAATGCATATATATTACGTTATTATTTTTATTCGTCTCAGTTTAGTTGTAATCTGGAGACAGCAGAATAATCACCAATGGTGCCTATTCAGCTGTCGACATAAGACTGGACTAAGTCTGACCGCCACAAATAGCACCCTGATCAGAGCTAACTGTCAAAAGATAAGCAACATTCAAATATTACCGCAAGGAAATCGAACTTGTGACGCCCAGTGACCATCAGACCACGTGGACGTCAATGTTCATCTTATCTGCTAAGAGCCATATTAATAAATCGATCTCAAGTCTCAGAGCAGTCTTGAGTACGCTTTTGAAGTCTCATTTTGTACTGGTATGACATAAGAAGGACATTTCCAAGATCGCTATCAGACTCGAGATCGATTTATTAATTTGGGCTTAAGTAAACAGTAACAAATAAGTACTTAGTCGATAAAGTAGGTACCTAATACTTTCTAAATAGGTATAGTGACATCTAGTTTCGTAACACCAAACTCATACCAAAAAGCAATAATTAGTTCCATTAAACTCAGATAGAGCAGCGACACTAGCGTCAAACATTTTCTTAAAACATGCAAGATAAGTTTTTCTGACACATGATTTTTTAAATCTGTTTTTGGGGTCTACCATGTATTTCACGCTGCGCGGGACATTATCGTTCCGTTAAAATAAAACAAAACAAAATTGTCGAAATGTAGTGATAAATCTCACGTTTCAAAATTAATACTCACGCTCGATGCCTGTCTTGTAGTTAATGAAAAATTTACCACTCCGTCCGTTTGTTTATACAAAATGTCTGTACCTCCGCCGTATAAATCAATTTAATGTAAATATTTTTATGTTCAAGCAACGCGGAGAGTGGTTTCGCCTTCTTAAAGTTCATTTATATGCAGTGCGTATGAGAACCATTAACGACATGTTTTGTTTTTTATAAACACAAGGGATAAGGTACTAAAAAGATTTTGAAGAAAGACCGAGATTGTATTCCCCTCCTTCCTTCTGGGGAGGTTTCCTTCTATGAAAGTTCTACAGTTAAATATCGATTGGGTTTGATTGCTATTAAGCAGAACATCGCTAGGTGGTATTCAGTTATCATAAGTACCTACGTCATCCTTTTAGCGTAGCTTTTATCAGATAAAAGTCAAATTCAAAACGTTTATTTTGTTTAGGTCTACGAGGGCACTTACAAATTGTATTTTGTACAAGTTTTTCTTAAATCTACAACCGAATCGGAACGTGACCTCGACTGAGAAAATCCGGCAAGGAACTCAGCGAGTTTGACTTTTACATTTTGTATTTTTTTTTAAATCGCCAGTTACTTATAATTAATAATTACTAAGAGTGGGTATTAATTTAGATATATCTCCAGTGTGTTTCCTTTTGAGATTACCAAGCATTGAGAATATAAAAAAATATGTTGATGAACGTGTCGGTCTATCGTACTATCTCAATTTATCGCTTATATAAATATTATCTAGTTAAGGCTAAAGCGCCCATCTAGCCGGCGAAGTTCAAATTTTTTGAGTGCTTTTAGAAATTTTTCAAAATCTGACAATAATAAAAGACAAATTTTGTAATTCGCGAAAAAGACCGTGTGCAGTGCATTTATTAATATATCCAACTTACTCTAAAACATTTCAAGAACGACAGCTATCCAGATAATCTGGCAATTTTTGTATATTTAGTGATTTACTAGTATCATATCCACCGTGATAATATTTAGAGTAAAATAAATGTATTAATAAATGCACTGCAAAAAATTTGAACTTCGCGGGCTAGACAGGCGCCTTCACCTTAAGACAAAATATCTATGTGAATTCGCCGCAAGTGGTACAACTAAATATAGCAATAATCATAAACTACTCCTTCTTAAAAATCGGGGCACCTGCACCGATAAATACGTCTCCTCAAGAATAAAACAAACATGTTTCAATTACAAAGTAACTCCCAATCGCAATACGTTTTGCGAAAAACAAAAAAGGACACATTTACATATTGCCTTGTCAGAGGCCGACAGAGACCGACCATTGAATTCAGGCGCTCGTGCATTGAAATAATAAGTCAGTCGGTTTAATTGACAAGTCTGTCGGCGTTGAGTGACGGCCTGATGAGTCCACCCTGCCTTTTGTGTCTTGAATGAATTACAGAGAACAGTGCAGGAGGCCAAGATAAATTGCACGAGGAGATGAGTGTGGACCGTGCAGGATATATTGCACGAGGAGATAAGTCTATATCTAATAATAAAAAAATACAGTCTCTCAAAGTCCGAAATAATAGTTGGGGATGAGAATCAGGTACTTATTATAATATACTATACGACATCATATTAGATACCTTTAAAATTATCAGTGTTTCTCTACAATATTATGCATGTATCTATACAAATAAATAAAATTGGAGTGTCTGTTTGTAATATCAAAATAACACCTTTTCACTAAATGCATATGAAAGTACATACGACACCTATAGCAAAAACGCGATTTAAAAAAATGTTGTCTGTCTGTCTGTGTGTTTGTTCCGGGTAATCTCCGAAACGGGTGGACCGATTTTGACGGGACTTTCACTGGCAGATAGCTGATGTTATAAGCAGCAACTTAGGCGACTTTTATTTCTGAAAAACAAAATTAAAAAAATTAAAAAATGGGTTTTTGTGCGGGCTCAGAACGCGGAAGCGGGCTTTTTTGTTAAGTTAAATGCCATGCGGACGAAGTCGCGGGCTCAGCTAGTTATACATATAAACCTTCCTCTTGAATCACTCTATATATTTAAAAAACCGCATCATACGTCGCGTAGTCTTAAAGATCTAAGCGTACATAGGAACAGACAGACAGCGGGAAGCGACTTTGTTTTATAGTATGTAGTGAAGAATATTGGGGGCTGCTGGTCGAAAATGTAGTTTTTACTGTTAACTTAGGCCTTTGGATAATGTAGTCGCAAAGCAAATATTCAAAGACCCATTACTCAGAAAATATGACAGTTCCGTATATTCCTGCTTCATTATGGATCTATACATGAATCAACAACAGTATATATAGGTACCTAAATAACTATTTCGGACTTTTGATACACCCTGTATTAATATAGGCAAACAAAGCACTTATGAGCAGTCAGAATCCACCATCGCTTAAGAACGCTGTTTTCACTGAGAAGACCCTACCCAATATCATCTCAAATCTGCTATGAATAAGGGCTATTTTACATTATCAACATCATTTCCGTCCAGCACCTGTTGTTGCTCCTCATTAATTCGTTCAGGGACGCAATTTGGTAAGTTGTTAAGGACCTTCTCAAGTTGCAAGAGCCCCGATTGAACCCCTTCGAAATAGGGCCGTACTGTTTGTACGATGTAGCTTAAACTTCCTTTAATAATGTATTCCACTTAGTCTTAAGAAATATAAATATCGCCAGATTAACACCAACTGTAAAGTACCAAACTAAGGAACGCTTCTACTATTGGTACCGTACAATAGACTGGGGTGAACCAGTGACACCCAGATCTGGGCGAATTGCGAAAAGGCCATTTCCGAAATTGACTTTGACGGGAATCAGTCGACACACAGGCAGGTGCATAAGAACGCTCCAATCGAAACTCCTTGATATGAGTATTCATTGCATTTTTATTTTAAAAACATTAAAATTACCATATTATTATTATAATAAATAATAAAAAAGTTAATCATGTGTAAATACATTTATAAAGGGTCGCCGACATCGCTCCGGGTATGTCGTAAAACGCGCGTAAAGGGTCGACCACACGCGTTCGGACGGCGTCGGACGACCGCTGGCCTTTGGCGATTTTACAACTAAAATTACGCACACATCCGTCCGTTTAGTGGGTTTCAATTTTTAGGGTACCGCGTTGTCTTGTCCGTTTATTTTATTCTAAAATAACTCATTTAATTAAATAAATAAATATCGCCAGACTGACACACCAACTATATGGTCTCAAACTAAGCAACGCTTGTACTATGGAATGGGTACCGTACAAATTAGCAATGTTTTATATTCACATTTTTATTTCTTAAAGAAATGTAGGTATCTCAATGGCAGCATCCACACATACCGAGCAGAGAGACGAGTATATGGCTCGCTCTAGATAGTGTTGTCAACGAGGTCAGTCAGACGTCAAACTGATTGCTCGGGTATACCCTTCTCTGTCATGCATCGCGATATGTGGACGCAGGAAATCACCACATATATTATAATGATAAGAAAACCCCTAATTCGCAACTCCCAAGATATTCTGAATTCAGAATGAAGAAAACAGGAGATTTTAAATACTGATTCAATTCGATCATGCAGTCAATATTCGCTTCGAACACTAAAAGTACTTAGAAAAATACTTCAGGTACTAACACAATTATTATACGGAACCCAACTACTTACATCCGGTTCGCTTCTAGCATCATATTTTTACGACGTTTACATTAAAATTATTTAAAAATATCGCCGCACGCCTTGTCAACGACTATGGCCCAACGCACACCGCTGGAGGCGCGGCGGAGAGCAATTGAAGACAACAATTTATTATAAACCTTAACTACCTTGACATACGGTCGCTTGAATAAATTCGCACGCGGTGCTCGGAGCGCCCTCAAGCTACTACAAGAGCATACGCGCGACTTCTCATACATACCGTATGTCAAGGTAGTTAAGGTTTATATTAAATTGTTGTCTTCAATTGCTCTCCGCCGCGCCTCCAGCGGTGTGCGCTGGACCTATGAAACACGCCAGTACAGAGCGGTACCAACCGGTTTTAGAACCAAAAACAAATAATCATACGTTTCGGCGGACATTAAGTCTCTAGTTACTTAAATCTATAATTAAATTAAATGTTATTAGTTTCGGTTATGCAATAAAGCTTGGACACGTTTGTTTGTGACTATAATAAAACGGCAATAAAAATATTAATAGGTTTTTAATATCGTCGTGATGGGAAAATGTTTTCTGTGTTATAGTACCACCCTCACACAGAAGATCGGCGTTAAATAGCTATTACAGCTGCGTTTCGTATGATGAGAAAGATGGCCAGAAGCTAACCCCCCCTTCCTCCCATTCAGGTCGTTAACGGGCGAGCTCCCACCAGACACCGACCTCGCCGGCGAGGTCGACGTACTCGTACCCCCGCTTCCGCTAGAAGGTGCGTCTACTTACCTAGACGCACCTTGGCACCCGACAAGCCCGCTGAGTTTCTTGCCGGATCTTCTCAGTCGAGGTCGCGTTCCGATCCGGTTGTAGATTTACCCTCGCCACCTCTCCTGGCAGCGGCCCAAGCCGAGGTCGTGTCCCTTGTGGCGCCCTTGAGCTAGCTGCCCCCCTGCCCCTCTGACTGGAGCGCACTTGCGCTCGCCCTCTGTCCGGGTGAAGTTGTTATGGCCACTCTGGCCAACAACATATAGTGCATTCAAAAAAAAAAAACGGTCGAGCAATGCCTTTGGTATTGCAAGCATCTTTTGAGTGCGGTAACAGCTTAACATCAGGCGGATCGTACGTTTATTTGCCGACTTTGATATGGTATACAAAAAAAACATTAAGGTATATTTTACTTTAATTTGTAAAATGTTGGTTCATCGTTCAGGGTTTGTTGACCAATATATAAAGAGCACAATATGACATTTATATCTGAAATAAATAATAATATTAGGTATTCTCTTCCCACGATGGCCCAAGACTACGTCACGATCAGTGTCATCAATAATTGACCTCTTCAATACCAATAAAGTTTTTATTATTGGATGACGTAATCTTGGGCCGTTCACAGAACCCAGCTGTCACGAGAAAAGAATACCAGCTTTTGGTGAAGCATGCTCAGAACTATGTGTGGCGATCTCACATTCACGTCGCCGACAGAAATGGACAGATGGCGCTAAATGCGGTGCTTCAATACAATGTACAGATTCTTCATAGAAAAACTGAATCACGATATTAAGACTCGCAAGCATCGTGACTATATTATATACAAGACCCCAAGAATAACCAGCGGAGCATAGCGGCCGCCCCGCCAGGCATAACACCCGCCTGGCTGGAAGATCTTCCCTTTTTCACTAAATCACTACATTGTATAAAACAAAGTCGCTTCCCGCTATCTGTATGTCCCTATGTACGCTTAGACCTTTAAAACTACGCAACGGATTTTGATGCGGTTTTTTTTAATACATAGAGTGATTCAAGAAGAAGGTTTATATATATAATACATGCATAATATAGTAGAGAAACACTGATAATTTTAGAGCCGTGCGAAGCCGGGGCGGGTCGCTAGTATATTATATTCCCTTCTTATACCAAAACCCGGCTCATCTGCCTAGACATACGCACTTTCTTAATTGACAAGCTAAAATAACCCTTTTAGTGTTATTAACGACACGCGTCGCTATTTCTACAGCAATAAGTCTTATATTACCATAAATCTGTCAACGCCGTTAATAAGGCGTCGCTGGTTGGTGGCGTATTTCTGAAAAATTCTCTCGTTCCTTGCTTGGCAATTAGAAATTAGAATCTATTTATGCGGGTACTACTGAACACATTCTCTTAATAAATTAATTGGGACTAATCTCTCCACACACTCCCACCACTGTCACTCTGTTACTCCTGTAAGCCAGGATCGACAATGGTGACCAATGATGACGCCGAGGTTTGACCCTCGATGAGTCTCGAGGAAAAGTTAAGAGTTAAATTATTTATGACATAAAAATGACATTTCCATGATCGCTTTCAGACTTTATGCACCTAAGTTTATGACACTAGCATCACGGACACTGGCAGAATTGTGGCAAATAGCTACAAACTCCACTAACAAAGAAGAAGAAGAAGAAGAAGAAGAAATTGATTTATGAATATAGACTGTCAAGTACTAGGTGAAACAGAAAGGGTACCTACACTATTTTTTTGCAACTTTGTAAATCTGAAACTATCGGCTTTGTGGGACAGTTGAAGTACTAAAGGTTTTGTAGACTTGTGAAATCTATCAATAGCTGTATCCCTATAACACCTTTTCGTGATCATGTTTCCTCCAAAGCTGATAGTTAAGGAATTACAAAGTTAAGTTTTGAAAAAAAAAAGTATACATTTTATGTTTCAGCCTGTATAAGTTGGCACTGGAGATCGTCGCTAGTGTCGATACAAGACTGTCAAAATGAGTTATTTTTCTAAAGAATATTTTTAGTTCCTCTTTTGGCCACCGGCCAAATGATGTTTGTAGCACTATACAGGCCTTGGTTTAGAATTTGCCCATCCACGCCCACTTAAAAAATCCACACTGTACATTTAATGTCATCGAATTTCATAGCGTCCCCTCAAAATCAATAGCCCACTACACCACGTGGCGCTCCGGCGATTAACCCAAATTACACACAAACATCAATATTTGTACACTCGTTAAACCCGCGGCGGCGTTAGGGAATCGATTCTCGTTTGCGGTCGTCAAGCCAAGCTGTACCCTACAGCTACAGCTCGTATACGTGCCGTCTTGACGTGTGTAGAACCCCCCTCTCACAGTAAATCGGCGTAAACTAGCTATTATTGCTGCGTTTCGTATGATAAGTTAAAGAGTCGGAAGCCCAAATCCATCTTCGTTCCCATCCCTCTATCCCACTTTCAAGCATCTAAAGGTTATGGTAACTGCTTAACATCAGGCGCGTCGTACGCTTTTTTGCCGACTTTGTGATGTTTAACAAAGATATGTTACTTCGAATCAAATTTATACTTTTATAACACTGCATAAATCAATTCTCTGATATGACTAACAGATGGCGCGATAATCGTTTTAGAACCCGCTATGGTTTCGTTATTGATGTGTGATTATTATCTTTTAACAATAAACATCGCTATCTCAATCGTAACGGTCCCCGGACTGCGTATGCAGTACTATATCAATCTACTAATACATTTTTTAATTCCTAGCCTAGACATAGTTCTTTTACTGTCTCGAAAAAAAGCGGCTAGCATTATAATAAATAGAATAATTGATCTTACATTCTCGAGTTAACAAGCTAAAAAATTACGTTTTTATAACTTACTGTAAAATTTAAAACAACTGCAGAAATATAACTTTTCCGTAGTCACTTTACAGTACCTATAGTACAAGCGTTGCTTAGTTTGGGACCATACAGTTGGTGTGTTCGTCAGGCGATATTTATCCACTCCGAAATCATAAGGCATAGACTTCCCTTATTTCAGTCCGGCCCTTACCGGACCAGCTGCCAAATTCTTGCCCCTAGGAAGGAACTGATGTATATGTCGCAGCCAACTAGTTTAATTCGCCGTTCAATCAACAGCCTAGCCACTTTACTAAACAGCGCCGTTCAACTAGTGGCCTGAATCATATTCAGCCATTTGATCAAACAGCTAGGCAAATGACTTGGATCAATGACGTTTAATTACTTGCCTAGCCTGTTCATTTCAATTTATTTAGTTCCACTTTCTGCCATCTAGCGTCGAAACTCACCAAACTGTCAATATGGCGTCGGCAAAAAACAACTTTGATGGAATAATTTTATTAGGTACTTAGATATTTTACGAAATTGTTTCGATCCACCGAACCTACTTGCCGGGTAGGATTTCTGTGGGGTCATAAAAAAATAACCTTAACCTAAATCCATCCGGGCCGCTCTGCTTGGGTAGTATTTTGAAAAAGTTTTGTAGTACTGAAATGTCAACCAGTTGCCCAAGCATTAGCCAGCATTACTAAATGTTGTAACAGACGATACGGCTGAATATCATTTAGGCCGCTAGTTGAACGGCGCTGTTTAGTAAAGTGGCTGGGTTGTTGATTCAACGGCGTATTAACCCCTAGAATGTCATAAAAAACGTGTACCTATGCATCCGACATCCGAAGGGTTAAGCTAGTTGGCTGCGACATATATACGACCCTAAGACTGAATGTCCAAGTAGATTTAAACAGAGATCTTCGAGCTACGATTGGTTTATCAAAGCTGCGCGCACGCCAGGTACTAATTACTGCGGACCGAACAATAAGCCGCGCGGTAGTGTCGTGAACACGCCACGGCGACCAGGGATGCGGTGGTGTCGATGTCGATTTATCGATAAAATATTTTACCACCTTTTTAATCCTTTTTTTTCGTTTGTTTTGGATGCAGCTTTATTAATGGAGCTCAGTAAGTCGAGTGATTAAAAACATTTATACTCACTTGATATTGAGGTATTTGAGTGTCAATTATCAAATACCTTGAAATGTAATAGTGGATTATTTAATGGAATAAATTAAAAAAAACGCAAAAATACCCTTACTTTGTCATATTAAGCCAATCCCGTTATTTCATTTCCCTCTCTTTATAAATATTATAATACACAGGCAACGATCAACAATTTAGAGCTTCCGAATATCGATATTAAAAAATAATTCACTACCTATTAGTTGAGAAAAAAAATAGTTGCGGACCACAGCAGGGCGCCGCGTCGTGAACACGCTCGACTGTCGCCAGGCGTAGTGACGTGCATAACAATTATCGATTACAAGACAAAGCAACTTTATTATATGCATTTTATGACCTCGACGTGATATTGGAGACTATTGTCGAACCCGGCTTGCAGGAGTAAGTGTTGGGAGTGTGTGGCAGGAGTAATCCCATTTAAAAATTAGATATCGATCCAATCAGTAATGGAATGATCTAATTTTTAAACCATGTAAGTACTGCAATACTTATGTATAACTGAATGTAAACAATGAGTGCAAATAATGTCGCAAGGTGGCGCCACATTCGCATGGTCGTTGTAGTGACACTGACAGAAGTGAAATGACAGATAGCTACAGGCCAATATTTTTATTCCTCATTACATGTTAGCAGAAATTTTAATAATATTTAAGTACTTAAACTTAATAATAAAATGTTAAATAGCTACGTACTTTTCTTACTAGGTTACTGATAAATCCATTATCCAATACACTAGAAAATATCGATATAATTAGAATGTACTACATGTCCGACACGGCGTCGCCATCAGAGTGACATGCATATAAATTATCGATTATATGGGAGACAAAGAGAGCAGTCTCTAAAGAATCTTGAGCGATATTCTCGTGTCATGCACACAGATAGATGCGTTTATAGTGATGTGATAATGCTGGTATCGATAAAGTATATAAAATGATGTATTTATTTTAAATTTAAGCGATGCTTCATTAGATTTGTAGTATAAGAAAACTGCTGTACTGAAGGAACTTTTACCTGTATACAATCCAGGGCCTCAAGTCTTGGATAGCACATTATATACTTACTTAATTAAAAACCAGTATTTTAATAGTTTTATTGTGGTCGACAATTTTTGGCTCGAAATTCTAGTGATGACCACTGATTTCCCGGCCTCTTCAAAATAAATTTATCGATTCATTTTCCCAACCCTTTGTTAACCCTGTCAGTGCGCTGAAATAAAAACACCGCGACGGCAACAGGCGTGCGTTACTTTTTGCTCTATTTCGCGGCGGCAGGGTTAAGCACGATTTTGCTTAACCTGCCTTAGATAATGTGTATTCAGTTGGATTTAGCATTTTGTGCTCATTTGAACTGAAAATAGCTAGATAATAATAATAATAATAAATATCGCCAGATAGACACACCAACTGTACGGTCCCAAACTAAGCAAAGCTTGTACTATGGGTACCGTACAATGGACTGGGGGCGAACCCAGTAACACCCAGACCAGGGCCAATGACGAAAAGGCCATTTCCGAAATTTGCCCCGGCGGGAATCGAACCCGCGACCACCATGTGCAGTGAGCCGAGCGGCCTACGCTCGGACCACTGCGCCAGGCGGTCGTCAAGTTAGTTAGTTTACTCCAGCTTGTACCCGTACAAGTGACTCCATACGTACAAAGAACATCTAAATCGGTCAAGCCGTTTAGTAGGAGAACAATTACGAACATGCGCACTCCCGTATTTTATAATTTACATTTAAATTAGCTTAGCTGTGATAGCCGATTAATTAAAGCACGCGTCTTGCGGGCACCAGGTCTTGGGTTCAAACCCCGGCTCGCACCTCTGGATTTTTCGAAATTTATGTGCGAATCATAACCTCTTTATGATTATCACTTGCTTACGGTGAAGGAAAACATCGTGAGGAAACCTGCATGTCTTAGAAGATCTAACCAATTTTCGAAAAACATGTGAAATCCGCCAACTCGTACTGGGCCAGCGTGGTGGATTACAACCTGAATCCCCCTGAAGTCGAATTGTTTTAAACGCTATCTATGTACTGGTTTCATTGTATTATACTAGCATTCCACTGGTACCTACCTATGTACCGTAGCGTACATAAGCAGTAGTCCATTTGGAAAAGCGTGTTAGTCAAACACTGTTGTCAGAATATGCAAAGTGTTGGTCTGCGTCTGATGCGCGCTCGTGATGCTCTAAAACGGCCGTCTCTTACACCGACATGTAACAATAATATTGAAGTAGAACATTTAGGGTGTAACGGGTCCTACCAACATCTTCATGAGACCCAAGTCAACCTCACCTGCACGTAGTACACCCTGCCGACTAGCTAACGAGGCTCTGACGAACCCTCCACCAACCCGCACTAGACCAGCGTGGTGGAGTATGGTCTAATACCCCTTTTTCTTTTAACAAAAAAAGAACATTTGCATAGAATCCCGAACTGTCTTGCGGTGACTAAAACTATTCAGTTTATTCTTTACCCTTTCGGATTAGCAACAGAATGTGAGCAGGCGACACCATTGTCACTAAATAAGTAGATAGTAATCAAATGTCACTCAAATTAATGTAATACCTATTGCCCTGGATGATGTTCGTGTCGGTGTAAACACATCCATAATAACGTTTCACTTTAATATTCATGTAGGTACGGATCTGCGAAGTTTATTCAGGGGGCCGGGCGGTGCGGCCTGCTGATGACTGCGCTGAGCGGCCACTGAGCAGCTGGTGACAGCGAGCATGACGAATTGAATTTTGACTTACATTTTCGCGTGTCGAGGCGACCTACGAAAATCTACTGTGGAATGTAAATGTCAAGAAAGAAAAAACTACCTTTGAGTGTTATGACTAGGCCCAGCCTGGTCTGGTGTATGAAAACAGGCTTATGAGACCAGGCTTTAAGTATCATAATTTATGACCATTTGAAAAATATAGGTATGGTCATTAGTATTGTGTTCGTGAATTTACGGGAAGATCATTTTAATGACGAATAGTTTTTAATTGATTTTAAATTGCCGGTTGCGTCTTGGGGCCCTCGTGTGAAATATTGTCAGAAATGGCAACCCTAGAGTGTCGACTTGAAACTACCCACAAACATTCAAGAAATTTAGGCAACAAAAGAAATCGCTGTGTTTCCTCATACTGACTCACATCTTACGCGTGCGACTCTCAAAGAACCGTGTCGCTGATTCACATTGACACACAAAAACTGAACACAGTTGATGCGTTCAAAACGTCTGACGCATGAACATACAAACGATTATCAATAAGCGTGAGCGTATGCTGAGATGCAGACTGCGCTGGCGACGCAGTTTACGCAGGGCAGCGCAGATTTGTAACATGAACAAGCGAAGACCTGCGCGCACTGCGACGACTGGGAAATGTCATACAGACATGTGTCTGTCCTGTCACAGATTCTGCGCGAAGCGTGTACGTCTTCTTCTTTCTCAAAAAATATGGCCCACCCACTTTAATAGGTATTTCGCCAGTGCCAAGTAACAAATAGCTATAGCAGACAATAGCAAATACAAAAATGTGACCGTCCACTTTGGAAAACCAAAATGGAGGCTAAACGTGTACGTGGAGATATTTTTATGGAAAGTGACACTGACACTTGTCTATACAATCTATTTAGGTGCGTTGCAGCATACGCTCCTCATGAGCTATGTCTGCGTCAACACAGTGGCCCCGCCAATCTATCTATATATATGTCGCCGCCAACTGGCTTAATCCGCCGTTCAATTAACAGCCTAGGCACTTTACTAAACAGCGCCGTTCAACTAACGGCCTAAATGATATTCAGCCGTATAGTCTATTACAACATTTAATAAATTGGCTGGCTAATGCTTAGGCAACTGGTTGAAATTTAAGTACTACAAAACTTTTTCAAAATACTACCCAAGCAGAACGACCTGGATGGGTTTAGGTTAGGGTTATTTTTTTTATGACCCCACAGAAACCCCACCCGGCAAATAGATTCGGTGGATCTAAAAAAAAACGTAAAAAACCTAAGTACCTAATAAAATGATTCCATCAAAGTTGTTTTTTTCCGACGCCATATTGACCATAGAGAATATAGAATATAGAGATATTGACAGTTTGGTGAGTTTCGGCGCTAGGTGGCAGAAAGTAAAACTAAATAGAAATGAACAGTCTAGGCAGGTAATTAAACGGCTAGGCAAGTAGTTAAACGTCATCGATCCAAGTCATTTGCCTAGCTGTTTGATCAAATGGCTGAATATCATTTAGGCCGTTAGTTGAACGGCGCTGTTTAGTAAAGTGCCTAGGCTGTTAATTGAACGGCGGATTAAGCTATTTGGCTGCGACATATATATAACTCAAAGGTGACTGACTGACTGACTGACATAGTGATCTATCAACGCACAGCCCAAACCACTCGACGGATCGGGCTGAAATTTGGCATGCAGGTAGATGTTATGACGTAGGCATCCGGTAAGAAGGATTTTGATTAATTCTACCCCCAAGGGGATAAAATAGGGGATGAAAGTTTGTATGAAACTTTGTCAATTAAATTCCACGCGCACGAAGTCGCGGGCACAGCTAGTATAGTATAAGTATGTGGTGATGCGTCGCCGACTCTTAGCATACGCTTAGCCGGTCGGAATTCTTTCATTCGAACCGCTTGAATAAAATGTTAATTACTTTCAAGTTATTTTATGAGTAATATATTGATGTTTTCTTTTTTAAAACTTTATTCATTGCTGCGTCATGCAAGTCACATGTTCGTGGCAAGGTCCTGGGTTATGATCGCCACATCGGGCAGTGTTAATAGGTTTTTTTGTTAGGAACGTCCATGTTTGGAAACTGGAAATGGGCTTAAAACATTGGTTATCAATATTAGCAAAATACATGTGAGCAAAAGTAATTCAAGTTGATATATACAAATATAAAAAATAGCCCTTTTAACGTCCCACTCCTGGGCACGGGCCTATCCTCAATACGAGGGGGGTTCAAGCCATAATCCACCACGCTGGACCGGTGCGGGTTGGCGGATTTCAAATGTCTTTCGAAAATTGGCTAGATTTTCTAAGACATCCAGGTTTCCTCACGATGTTTTACTTCACCGTAAGCAAATGATAATCATATAGAAATTATGCTTCGCACATAGATTTCGAAAACCCCAGAGGTGCGAGCCAGTGTTTGAACCCAGGTACTTGTGCCCGCAAGACGCGTGCTTAACTTAACAGCTATCACTGCATCTCTATCATATACTTCCTACTAATATTATAAATGCGAAAGTTAGTGAGTGTGGATGTATGTTTGTTATTCCTTCACGCAAAAACTACTGAACGTATTTGGATGAAATTTGGAACACAATAGTTTATAACCGGGATTAACACATAGGACTTTTTATCCCGATAATCCCGAAATTTTTGATAAGTTACTCGTAAATACTACGCGGACGAAGTCGCGGGCATAAACTAGTATTAAAATATAATTTAATAACATGTCCAATTGTATACCAAATATAAAAATAAATTGTTCCTATAGTAAAGCCGATAGATTCCAGTTTATTTCCCTCGAAAATGTGACAGCAAAAAATTCAGATACACCGCAACACAAATCGACCGGGATGGCCAATAAAACCGAGCATTTATGAGTTTCGCGACGACCCGAGCCTCGGGACAAATAGAAGAAATTACTCTTTTAATTGCCGCGTCCTGTGTAGGGGCGTAAATGAAAGTTTTCTATTTCAAAGTGTTGTCATTGTTGCGAAGTCTATTGTTTGTTGTCAAATTTTGACACAGCTGAAAATATTGCGATCTTGCACTTCCTTTGGGACCTCGAGAAAAACGACAATCTATTCAGATTAATCTTTACTACATATTATAAATGCGAAAGTAACAGTCTGTCTGTCTGTCGGGCTTTCACGCCAAAACTACTGAACCGATTTAAATGAAATTTGGTACACAGATACTCTAGAGCCTGTGATAGGACATAAACTACTTTTTAATGCGAAAAATGGGATGTAAGGGGTTCATGGGGGGGGGGGATGAAAAGTTGTATGGAAGTATAGTCATTTTTAGAGCTAGAAGCATGTAACTTATATTTTAGGCTGTTGATTCGATACCTATAAATAAATATGACAAGAACGATAAAGACAACAAATCAAAGTATTTATACGCATGTGTCTTATTTGTAAAATAATTAGCCTTAATAATTAAAAATGCTACACAAAGACACTATTCCTCGCGGGCGAAGTCGCGGGGCACAGCTAGTTATACATAAATATCGCTCGACTACAAACCATAGTCGCATACTAAGCAACGCTTGTACTATGGGTACCGTACAATGGACCGGGGGCGGACCCAGTGACACCCAGACCAGGGCAAATTATGAGAAGGCCATTTCCGAAATTTACCCTGCTGGGAATCGAACCCGCGCCCGCTCGGTGCAGTGAGCCGAGCGGCCTTCGCTCGAACCACTCAGTCGACATTAAAGAGGACTTAGTTTGTTTGCATTACTGGAGATATTATATTTATATTTATTTCTACTACCCTTTGTAATTATTGACTATATAAGCAACTGGCGATAAAAAATAAATAAAAAATATAACAAATGTAAAAAGACAAGCCCGCTGAGTTTCTTGCCGGATCTTCTCAGTCGAGGTCGCGTTCCGATCCGGTCGTAGATATAAGTAAAATAACTCTAAATTGAAAATTTAAAAACCCCCGATGCGACGACCTTTTCATCAAATGTATACTTTACCTAGTTCGTCCAAATAACGCTAAAATTATATTAAATTAGTTTCTTTTCTGTATTTTTTCTCAATGGCGGAGCAGCACCCTCTAGAATTATTATTGCGTAATATTCCATGACCATTAACAAAATTTTACGCGTGCGCGTATCCATCATTTGACACGTGACTTATGGAACGTCTTTAGTTCATACACAAATCTCATATAAAAATTGATAAAATATCATTTTGTTCCAGAATCCGGGAAACTTTTCAAATTTATAATATTGTAAAAAGCCAGTTCAGACTATTACGATTATTTAAAAATATAATAAAGCGAAATCGTTTCAGCCGTTCTCAAGTGATGCAAAGATATTATTCCAATGAGCCCAAATTTCGATCGGATTCGAGCCGTGGAAGTTGGTTTTGGCCGTGAATGTGGCTTTTTCAACCTACAAAAGGGCTGATGATCTTCAAACGGCTGAACCGATTTTCATGAAACATAGCTAAGAACACTCTCGATCAGAATAACTATCTAACAAAAGAAACAAAATTGAAATCGGTTCATCAGCTTGGGCGCTACGTTGCCACAGACAGACACACAGATACACAGATACACAGATACACAGATACACATGTTAAACTTATAACACCCGTCGTTTTTCGTCGGGGGTTAAAAATATGTAAAATAAACAATTTGTAAGTGCCCCGTAGGCCTAAACAAAATAAACGATTTGAATTTGAATCCTCAAAAAATGGGAGTTACTACGGTACACTAACGTTCACGAACGTTACGTTTTCATTTCGTTCATAGCAGACGGCGCGTTCGACGTTAGTTTTAATTGTCCGACGTCGCTTTGTCGATTCGTTATGGCGGCTGTTTTGTCCTGTTGCCTTTCATAAAATATTCAATCAACACAATATTTTGTCTATTTTTTAATTTAAAACTCTCTTGAGTAAAAATATTTCAATGTTTAAAGAGTTTGGGAGCAATGTATATTATCTATACAAATAAATAAAATTGGAGTGTCTGTTTGTAATATCAAAATAACACCTTTTCACTAAGTGCATATGAAAGTACATACGACACCTATAGCAAAAATTCACTGGCAGATATCTGATGTTAAAAGGAGTAACTTAGGCTACTTTTATTTTAGAAAAACAAAAAAAAATGGGTCCTATCGCGCGGACTCAGAACGCGGGAGCGGAATTATTTATTAAGTTAATTTCCACGCGGACGAAGTCGCGGTCTCAGCTAGTGTACACATAAATGTAATCATTTCATCACTACACTAAAAATACAGGGGTCCGTATTAGACCCTAAAAATGCTGTAACAATAGTTTACCACACAATGGTAGGCCCCCAAATATTCTATAGAAAATCATATTGGTATGATGGCCCTTATTAATAATGAGTTTCTATTGGGGTTGGATTACAAACTTAATAATGCACCCACGAAACTACATATTCCACAGATTTCAGTCTAAAAAGTGATATTTCTAACCGCTAATGCCATTTTGTCGAAACTATTTGTTTAAAAGCTCATTTTTCAGTATTAAATATCTTATATTTGTTTTGGACTTATGTTTTCTGTGAAAAGAATTGAATGCACATGTCAGGGAGGAAATGGCGCTTGCGGATCTTATTTAGTTATATGTATATCTATATATTATAAAATTCCGGTGTACGTGTGTTCGTAACTCTTCTGCTCCTAAACGGCTTTACCGATTTTAATGTTTCTTTTTTGTACTGTGTCACCTGGCTGGTTATTAGCTACAGTTAGACCCGGTAGATGGTATTGTCGTTGACATCCAGAAAATGAACTCCACGAAATCGAAGCTGTGGGAAAACTAATACAAATGGGTACCGTATACAGGTTGAAACAGAAAGGGTATACTTTTTTTCAAAACTTAACTTTGTAATTCTAAAACAGCTTTGGAGGAAACTTGAAAAACAAAAGGTGTTACAGGGATATAGCTGTTGACAGATTTCATAAGTCTACAAAACCTTTAGTACTTCAACTGTCCCACAAAGCCGATAGAAGCACCGAAGCCTTAGAGCCGAAGTTTTAGATTTACAAACGTAAAGTTGCAAAAAAATAGTATACCCTTTCTGTTTCACCTAGTATATTTCAGGTTGAAGAACCGAAACGCATGAAGAGTGTTAGCTTAATCCTGTAAACCCGGTATCCGCTGCTGGAGGATGATGACATACGTTCAATGCGTGGAGTAAATTCCCGAGACGTGTGGTGAGGACACAGTGACGAAGAGACAGCGATTTAAAGCAAAACATACTATGGAACATGACTATAAAATTGTATTGATTGTTATTCAATAAAGACGGGCAGGTTTAATTTATTAAATTAAATATTTTTGGAGTCTTTATCTTTATTTGTCTTTATAACATCGTAAAAAAATAGTGTTCAAGGAATCGTGATTTCGAAAGATCTGGGCCCTTAGCACGTTAGCTACTTCAAACGCAATAGAAAAGCAAACGCGAGCGTTCAAATGCGAATTGGCTTTCAAATGCTCGCGTTTGCTTTTCTGTTGCGTTTTAAGAAGCTAACGTGGTAAGGGCCCTGGAAGTACAATTAAGTACTTACAGGACCAGCGTTGTGTATTAGGGCCACCCCCTCACAATAAGGGGAAAGTTATCTGGGAAATTGACGACCGCTTGGCGCAGTGGTTCGAGCGTAGGCCGCTCGGCTCACTGCATCGGGTGGTGGCGGGTTCGATTCCCGTCAGGGTAAATTTCGGAGATGGGCTTTTCGTAATTTTCCCTGGTCTGGTTGTCACTGGGATCGCCCCAGTCCATTGTACGGTACCCATAGTACAAGCGTTGCTTGGTTTGGGACCATACAGTTGGTGTGTTCGTCTGCCGATATTATTATTATTATTAAATATAAGTTAATTACTGCTGATCTTATCCTTGCAACATCAGGAATTTCTGTTGTTTTTTTTTCATCATACATTGTGTCCCACGAGTTTCAGGGCATAATCCTTGAAGTGCTCACGGTAATTAGTAAGAATCTTTACGCCTTTTTTTTCGTGGCAAAGACTTTTATGGAATTAGTATTTTTTTAAAGATTAATAGCAATGTGTGTTAATAATATACCGAGAGCCAGCGATAGCCAGACGTTCCATATTTTATAAAGGCTCTCAATTTCTCAGACCATGTCCCCAACAGAGGTAAGAATGATCATCGAGTATGGAGTTTGGATTGTGGTTACTTGGGCACTATTGGGCAGTTAACAGGTAGTAAAGGTGTATAAAATAGTACCTCAAATTCGTTATAGTATAAAGCTTAATTTTTATATATTTCCTTCGGAATAACATTAGAAATCACGCCATCCATTGCCGGACACTTAGTGCGGTTTCAACCCCCTGCCAGACACCCCTAAACTTTAATAAATTATGAGTATACTTTCGTCATAGTATAAAAGCTGGGTTTTACATATGTTACTTGGGAACCCATAAAAAAAGATTACTTCAACAGCCGGACAGTTTTAATGGTTTTAACATCTTGCCAGACACATTTAAATAGTTATTAAATCATCCAAGTATGAACGCAATAAAACTATTTTTCATTGGGTTTCTTGAACAATTTCGATACACTAAACTCCCTATCTTACTTACTGATAAGTCAATTTGCAAAATATCACCATAATATCTGACATAAAGGGCCGTATCTTTTGATTGCGTTGAATAGAAGCCTATTTTTTTACATCTCCAAGGGATCATAGCATTTGATAATTGATATTAATTTTTACTTGATAACTTTATCCGTTTCCGAGAAAAAGGGTCCTGATAAACAGACAGACGGACAACAAAGTGATCTTATAAGGGTTCCGTGTTTTCCTTTTGAGGTGCGGAACCCTAAAACTATATCCTGTACTGTAACTACATCCTGTGGGAGTGCAGTCGCTGGCACAACGAACGGACTACTATGCTAAATAGCCTGTATTTCCTTCGGAATAACATTAGAAATCACGTCATCCATTGCCGGACACTTAGTGCGGTTTCAACCCCCTGCCAGACACCCCTAACTTTAATAAATTATGAGTATACTTTCGTAATAGTATAAAAGCTGGGTTTTACATATGTTACTTGGGGACCTCTAAAAAATTATTACTTCATCAGCCGGACAGTTTTAATGGCTTTTACATCTTGCCAGACACATTTAAAGTCTGTAGGTGCGAGCGCGAGGTGACAACTGTTCAAGCGGATGTAAGTAAGATAGGGCGTTTGGTCTATGCCATCTATTACTGCGTATCATCTGACGGTATTATATTATGAGGCTCATCCTGTGCAACAAAGTCACAATTGCATTTTTTGCAATTTTAAGGTAATAATAGCAAAATGCCCCCAATGCGTAGATGTGTCTAGTTCACTTGTCAGAATTCTAACTAACGTATTTAAGCTAGACGGCGGCAATATCGTTGTTGCATTAGCGCCTTTTTTTCGCCGCCTAGTACCATCAATGACCAAATAGTCACTTGTGCCGCAGCTTAGGATCGTATCCAGGTATCACAACAACGTTAAAAGTAAGTTATGACATTAAATTGCTCTTGGTAACAAATTTGATATTGTGCGTCTGCTCGTACCTTCAATGACACAAATGTATTTAATTTGTTTTTTTTGTCCCATAACATTTAATTTTTAAAATCTTCCCTGAAGTATATATGCAGCTTAGTTGCTTACTTAAGCACAAATAAACTTAATTAAGATAAGATATTGCGTAGATCTATGTGAACCCTTACAACTTACTATAAAGCGTTTGAAAGCTAATTAGCGTTCAATCGCTTGAATTTGCTTTTCTATTGCAATTGAAGTAGCTTACGTAATAAGGGCCCAGTTGTAAGGCACCACGGATCGTAATATGACTAATTGGACCTAACCTCCTAAGCTGATTATACTTGATTCCAATAATAGGTATGGCTCTAAGCGCTTGAACGCACGGAAATTGTCCCTGGTTTCCACAAGGTCTGTGTAATAAACTGCTCCAGATGTCACTTGCAGGCTATTTAGCATAGTAGTCCGTTCGTTGTGCCAGCGACTGCACTCTCACAGGATGTAGTTACAGTACAGGATATAGTTTTAGGGTTCCGCACCTCAAAAGGAAAACACGGAACCCTTATAAGATCACTTTGTTGTCCGTCTGTCTGTTTATCAAGACCCTTTTTCTCGGAAACGGATAAAGTTATTAAGTAAAAATTAATATCAATTATCAAATGCTATGATCCCTTGGAGATGTAAAAAAATAGGCTTCTATTCAACGCAATCAAAAGATACGGCCCTTTATGTCAGATATTATGGTGATATTTTGCAAATTGACTTATCAGTAAGTAAGATAGGGAGTTTAGTGCATCGAAATTGTTCAAGAAACCCAATGAAAAATAGTTTTATTGCGTTCATACTTGGATGATTTAATAACTATTTAAATGTGTCTGGCAAGATGTTAAAACCATTAAAACTGTCCGGCTGTTGAAGTAATATTTTTTTATGGGTTCCCAAGTAACATATGTAAAACCCAGCTTTTATACTATGACGAAAGTATACTCATAATTTATTAAAGTTTAGGCGTGTCTGGCAGGGGGTTGAAACCGCACTAAGTGTCCGGCAATGGATGGCGTGATTTCTAATGTTATTCCGAAGGAAATATATAAAAATTAAGCTTTATACTATAACGAATTTGAGGTACTATTTTATACACCTTTACTACCTGTTAACTGCCCAAGTAACCACAATCCAAACTCCATACTCGATGATCGTTCTTACCTGTGTTGGGGCCATGCTCTGAGAAATTGAGAGCCTTTATAAAATATGGAACGTCTGGCTATCGCTGGCTCTTGCTCTATAACATTACTAGTATTCCCTTTAGGCCCTTCTATTACTAAGCTAATGCTTGTGTTAGGAATGGGCTCACGTCAATAGTTTAATGGCCAGGATAGGGATCGAACCCGGAACCTCTCAGCTACGAGGACGGCCACTCTAACCGCTAGGCTATTGACGAAACTACTATTACATTGGAATCAATATTAGTATTAATTTAAGTCGCCCTGCTCATCACTATAGCCTCTACCCACGCAATACGTAGTACGAGTACATTGCGCATTCCGAGTCTGAACACGCTTCCTTGTAAGCGGGATCCTTATTACTTCACGAGATTTGCAAGTGAGGGCCCTCCGAGCCCTAGCCAGCCGACAAGCCTTATGGCATACTGATGCCAGGACAAATTGTCAGCCCCTCTTACTAACACCTGTCGGTTAGTAATGCGCGAACGGTATATTATAAAACATGTCAATATTATAAACCAGTAAATACATAAATATATATTTCCTGGCGAACACACCAACTGTATGGTCCCTGACTAAGCAATGCTTGTGCTATGGGTACTGTACAATGGACTGGTGGCGATTCCAGTTGCGGGTTCGATTCCCGCCGGGTCAAATTTCGGAAATGGTCTTTTCGTAATTTGCCAGGTCTCGGTGTCACTAGGATCGTCCCCAGTGCATTGTACTGAACCCATAGTACAATCGTTGATTAGTTTGGGACCATACAGCTGGTGTGTTCGTCTGGCGATATTTATTATTGCAACTTTTAGCATCAATATTATCCTGATTCCTGTATCCGCCATATCACGGTCGATACCGCTAAATAGTATAAGTAACTAAACCTTCAATAAGGGTTGGTTAGTTAACATTCGGGCCGCGCGCCCCCGAGCCCACCCGATCATCAGTATCCACCACAAATGAGCAAATATTCGTTAACTTCGAGATTCGCTAGTTTCTGCTGATATACTTATATACAGTGTGTAAGGGGCATCGTAACGAAAACTGATACCATGGTTTCAATTTATGAGCCCCAGAGTTGGAATTTTCCGTCGATATTATCATGAATTATGCTAAAATTTTTCAGCATTTTTAAATTGATTTTACTTGTAAATAAAATATTGCCGTTTTTATGTCCCACTCGTGGGTGCCTCCCCTCAATGTGAGGGGGATTTAGGCCATAATACGCCACCCTAGCCCAGTGCAGGTTTATAGATGTAACATTTCTTTCGATAATTGGCTAGATTTTCTAAGACATGTTTTCTTCACGATGTTTTCTTTCACCGTAAGCATGTGTAAGTAGTGTAGGTATTTCACAAAAGAGCACAAATTAACATAAATCAAATTAAAATAAAGTTATAATATACAGTTTTCAATCAATTAAAATCTCGAATAAAATCGAGTACAGTCAGCCACAAAATAACACCAATTTAACGTTAATGGAATTAAAATATAATAAAACTTTTTAGTTTTCAATAAATTAAAAGTCCGAATACAGTCACGCACGTCGGTCTTAAGTCTTATTGTTTTTCAAAGCCTGTACCCGTTCGGTGTTGTGTTACCAGCCGATAAATAATGCGAGGAATTTAAGGACGGGCCGTTAAATCCGATAATTTATTGGGACCGTGTTGTTTTTGTTTTCGATTACCATTAAAAGTAAGGACATGGGCTAATTGACGCATTTCAAAGTGTAAAATAAGGCACACGGGTGGGTTCTTAATTGAAAAACATGGAAGCTTAAGGAATGAAGTTTGTTTGTGGTCGTTAAAACTTCAGGAGCAAGTTGTAGGTCGACTTTCTAGTAGTTATATAGTGTTAATTTAACTACAATCATAAATATTTAACATCTTCATGGAGCTTGCAGCTGTGTAACTTTATTTTATTTTAAACTAATGTATGTCCTAGTTTATACTTTCTTAGATAACATGTAGAAAGAAACGATCACGTGCGAAATTGTATTTTTATAAGTAGTCCCGAAATTTTATTAATTATTCGGCATGAGTAGCCCGTTTTTTGAGTCATCACAAAACGTTTAGCATAAAAATTGAATAAAACATATTTTTCCTAACCCTGCATATAATCAAACTAGCTGTGCCAGCGACTTCGTCTGCGTGGAAGTGTCTTTGGGTAGCATTTTTAATTATGACTCTAAAAATGACGATACTTCCATACAACTTTTCATCCCCCCCTTTCAACCCTTTACAACCCTTTTTTCGCATTAAAAAGTAGCCTATGTCATTTCTCAGGCTTTAGACTATCTGTGTACCAAATTTCATTTAAATCAGTTCAATAATTTTGGCGTGAAAGCGCGACACACAGACAGACAGAGTTACTTTCGCATTTATAATATTAGTAGGGAAGTAAGGATTTGAGGTCTACTTTTGAAGTCTTATACCTACGTGAAATGCAAGATAACGAAGGTCTTAAAAAGTTCAGTAAGTAATGCTTGAGTAATCAGTCGTAAACCGACGTTATGAAACTATGAGGTACAGGGGCTTAGTTAGTACTTAACCATGAGCGACACACGAACCGGCACCCATAAAACAGCCCAAGGCACAATAAATCAAGTTGGAAATTAATCCCATTCTGTTTACACACGCGATAATCGTTAGTTGGGAGATTGGGCGTCACCTGAGTGTTTATTTTAGTAATTAAATTTAATTACCAGTGAAGCAATTTTGTCGGTGTGTGTACATTTATTGACTGTAAGATAGAATAGGGCGATATGGAAGAGTTTAATTAACATTATAATGTTTAATTAAAACGTGTTATTGTCGCCAAATCTAAGTATATATATATATGACTGGGTGTTACTGGGGTCGGCCCCAGATCTTTGCACGATACCCATAGTGCAGCGGTTCAAGCGAGGGCCGCTCGGTTCACTGCACCGGGTGGTTGCAGGTCCAATTCCCGTCAGGGTAAATTTCGGAAATGGCTTTTCGTAAATTGCATCCATTGTATGGTACCCATAGTACAAGCGTTGCTTAGTTTTAGGACCATAATGTTGGTGTGTTCGTTTAGCTATATTTATTTTATTGTTTATTTATAGATTCATTTTGCCCTACCAAAAACAACCAAAATCAGACAATAAACAATACAGACACACGATACGACATTTTATCAGGTTTTTTCCTCAATACGATGTACAATACATACATCTTATCTGGCAGTACATATGGGTATTACACAATAAGCAATGGGGAGCTGATCAGGGCGATGCTTCTGTGAAAATATCGTATATCACCGAAGCCCCGGACAGAACTATTAGATTACGTAGGGCTCACTATTGGAACTCGCAATGATTTTGAGTGAAGACCGATCGACTGGTATTTCACATCCCCTAGATGTCTACCCCCTTAGTAATAAACGTGGATTACCGGGCGAATAGCTACACACCGAACTATCTCTTTCTGTCATCAGTAATGTGACATTCGAAAGAAGAAGACTAACTAACCATGGTTTAAATATACAACCGTTAATCCACGGTTATAACCCCCGACGGAAAAAGAGGGTCAGTAGTTATAAGTTTAAGATGTGTATCTGTGTGTCTGTCTGTCGTGGCGGACAAGCGGATGAACAGATTTTAACTTTGTTTTTTTTTGGAAAGTATTCCGATCGAGTGTTCTTAGTAATGTTTCATGAAAATCGGTTCAGTGGTTAAAACTCGCTGAAAATTCCGAATGAATTTCCCATAAAAACAGAACCATTAGTAACCCCCGGTGGAAATCCTAGCATTGTCGTGTATATGTTCGCATAATACAAGCCGCTGCAATATCCCGAATAAAATACTATCAAGTTATGACCAATTCAATCTGACGGGATTATTGTTTTGGGGGTTTTAGGGGCCCGTAAATGAATAGCACAAACGTATTTCATAATAAAGATTCAAGAATCTATATATATATAACTCAAAGGTGACTGACTGACTGACTGACATAGTGATCTATCAACGCACAGCCCAAACCACTGGACGGATCGGGCTGAAATTTGGCATGCAGGTAGATTTTATGACGTAGGCATCCGCTAAGAAAGGATTTTGATTAATTCCAACCCCAAGGGGATAAAATAGGGGATGGAAGTTTGTATGAAACTTTGTCAATTAAATTCCACGCAGACGAAGTCGCGGGCGCAGCTAGTGATAGATAAACATGTTTATGAAATGCGTCTCCAAAAATTGCTATTGTTGACGAAATATATGCGATTTTTGTTTGAAAATCGTTAAAAGAACCGTAATTTTAAGTAAGAACGTTAGTCCCGCAATGAAAGTTGTAATAAGCTAAAAGCACTCTTTGGGGAACATAACCCTTAGCGGCAAGGGGAAGAGCCTTATAAATGTCGAAAAAAATACTGCGGAACCTTAACTTAAACCCTCGACACTGTCTGCGCCGTTATTGTGACTGGACAGATGGTAATCGCGGAATTACTTGGATCCCCGTGATCGGATATGTTTACCATATTGATATTTATATTATGCGCCGCGTGACGTCATTTAGACTTGAGAGCGTAAGCTAAGGATGGGTGAATATTTTAATGGCGATCTTTATTTCCCTTTTTCAAGGGTAACTGTATTTAAATTCAGACAGGGATATATTTTAGAAATAAAATAGTGTGCCGCCTGTGTACACAAACATTACTATGAGGTCTCACAGTGCGCGCGAACGCACAGCGCATTGAGAAATGACAAGTTTAATATACAGTTGGTTCCTTACTTACATAAGTATTGTTTGTGAATACGACCATTAGTTTGGTGGCTTTATAATAGGTACCCATTAAGTGCTAATTTTAAAATGCCAGTAGGCCCTAGCCAAATTATTAGAAGCAACTCCTGTATGCAGTTCTAGACTGACTCTGAATTTTTCTGTGGCAGAAGTGAAGGCGTCCGTTAAGCTACTCCCATTCTAAATAACAGTAATCTTGGGCATAGGTACTTATGAATAGTCAGAATCTACCACCGGTTCGAGATGCTGCTTCCATTGAAATATCCGGCAGGAAAGTGAATGGTTACTTTTTTCAATGAATACAATAATAAATATCGCCACCAACTGACTGTATGGTCCCAAACTAAGCAACGCTTGTACTATGGGTACCGTACAATGGACTGGTGGCGATCGCAATCACACCCAGACTAGGGCAAATTACGAAAAGGCCATTTCGGAAATATGCCCGGCGGGAATCGAACCCGCAACCACTATGTGCACGAGCCGAGCAGCCTACGCTCGAACCACTGCGCCAAGCGGTCGTCGAATATGGTGTACATTCTCAGGAATAGCAACAGAATGTGAGCAGGCAACACTATTGCCACTAAATAGTCCTAAAAGACTTGACCGATGTTGATTAATGTTTTCTTGTACTTATGGATTCACCTGGCTGGTTCTCAGCTACAGTTGGATCAGGTAGGTGTCACTGTTATCGACTACCAGAGCTTGAAATCAACGCTAGCGAAGTAACAGAAAAAAGCTAGTAAGTTATATAAGAATACAGATATTCAGACAAGTAGATCACAAGATAAAAAGGTTTAATAGCCGGTATGCTTAGGCGCGGGATCCCGGGGCGCGTCCCGTGATCCCGGGATAAGCCGCGGAGCGCTCACGGGTCGGGAATGAGCTCTACCCGAAGATACATTTAAAGGTTTCTTTTATAAAGAAACATACAATATAATGTTTTTTCAGACCACTCCTACACTCAACAAAAACTTATAATTTTTGTATTACCTAGGTATTACTTTTTAATATTTATCAGTGAAACCTATCATAATTACAGCAACTAATTTCTGAATACAAGGCATTTAATAAATCTATTCGTAATTACACAACGTTTAGTAAAATATTATATACTTACCAAAAATTATACTATATATAATAAAAAAATATTTTAATAACTAAAGTTTAAAATTTAGAAAACCCCCGATGCGACAACTTGTTAAACTATAAAAGAACTGATAATTTTCAAACGGCTGAACCGATTTTCATGAAACATATCTAAGAACACTCTCGATCAGAATACCTATCAAACAAAAAAAACAAAATTGAAATCGGTTCATCCGCTCGGGCGCTACGATGCCACAGACAGACACACAGATACACCGATACACAATTGTGTTAAGCTTATAACACCCCTCTTTTTTGTCGGGGGGTTAAAAAGTAGTTTTATCTCATGGTAAAGGGCAACTTACATTATGCCAATATGACCTGACAGTATGACAATGCAATCCCAGCTTCACTATATATCAACAGCTCGAAATATTAAGCTGTGCGGATTATTCCAGGACAGCTCGGCCGGATATACGCGGCCTCCGAAGCTGAAATACAGCCTTCATAAATATGAAGCGAGTTTAAACTTCAGCGGTGGTTTTTCAGGAACGGAAAACTTTCTGGCGGTGGATGAAACAGTCGGTATTTTTTTTAATAGGACTAGTCCCGCCACACACTCCCACCACTGTAACTCCTGTAAGCCAGCATCGGTGGTATACAATGGTGACCAATGATGACGTAGAGGTTTGACCCTCGACGAGTCCCGGGGAAAAGCTAAATTGTCTTGGAACCCGCACGAATTTAATCGAAAGAAATAATAGGAGGAGTTGTTTTCTTATATTTACGCGAATACTACACATTGAAATAAAACTATTTTTCGGATTTTATTGCGTTTATTAACTTTATGTTCCCGACGTTTCGGTTGCTTTACAGCAGCCATGGTCACGGGGGGACTGAGGTGTTAGACGTCCTGATGTCATAGTTAGTAACTGGGTACCCTCATATTTAGTTGTTGTTTGCGGTCCGATCCACGCAGAAAGTGCTCACAGTGTCTCGAGGTCTTGCAAGACCAAAGAGAAAGAGAAAGAGAAAGAGAAAGAGAAAGAGAAAGAGAAAGAGAAAGAGAAAGAGAAAGAGAAAGAGAAAGAGAAAGAGAAAGAGAAAGAGAAAGAGAAAGAGGAGGAGTTGGATGAAAATATTTCCACCTATTGTTTCACACAAACAGTGGGTATATGTAGGTGTGGCATATCAATGTACAGGGTGTTGCCAAAGGCCGAAATAATCACACTTACTAAGTAAACACACTGGAGCTATTATAGTTACATCAATATCTACTACCCTTTGTAATTATTAACTATATTAGCAACTGGCGATTACACAAAAAAGTCATATAAAAAAATTTTAAAAGTCAAGTCCGCTGAGTTTCTCGCCGGATCTTCTCAGTCGACGTCGCGTTCCGATCCGGTTGTAGATATAAGAAAAAAAAATGAAAAATTGACAATTTGTAAGTGCCCCCCTAGGCCAAAACAAAATAAACGATTTGAATTTGAATTTCAAGTAAAATGGACTGCGGGCAATAGCAGTGACACCCAGACAAGGGCAAATTAGAAAAAGGCACATCCGAAATTTGCACTGACGGGAATCGATCCCGCAACCACCACGTGCAGAGAGCCGAGCGGCGTACGTTCAAAGCACTGCGCCAAGCGTTCGTCAAACATTATTATAAGATTTGTCTTCCTAATGTGGTATCTGACAACTTTCGCCCTTATGTCTACTGAATAGAGTCGTTCGAGTCGACGCTCTACCCTCAAACTACCGGACGTTAAAGACCACTCTATATACATATATCCGGTGTCATATTACTCCGAACTCTACAGGTTTCTCTGACCTCTATGTAATTCGAGATGACTTAAACGAGCTTCCTGTCTGTTACCGTGCACAGGTATACATTTTTATACGTAAATGGTGAAATGGAAAGAGTAAGAACATATCTATTTACTACTACAAATAATACACAACATTCATTTCACCGGAGTCTACGCACAGAAACTGAAACTTGGGCTGTGCAAAATATTTACTCGCAAAATACTGAAATTCATAATCAGCATGCTATCTCAGTGGAAACATACGGGTAGAGTTCACGGGCTCAATAAACGCCGCGGTCCTACTTTACGCCGCACTTCTGTGAGAAGGTAGTACTAGCCTGGTCGAACCATAATTCCCTTGACGGGGGAGCTCTATCCCGTCTTGATGTCTGCGGCCTGGCAATGCCAGGCCTGCCGCCGGGGTGTAACAGTGCATGTCCGATCCTGTGGCGCTCCATGGTAACGGCGGCGAGGGCAGACCGCTGGGTTTTAGTGGGTAGTCTGGACCAACGTCCAGGAGCCCCACATAACCGTCCGAGACCCCCCGGTCTCGGACGGTATGCGTAAATGCATTTCCCAGCGCAAACCAAAAAAAAAAGGCCGTATATGAGTTGTAGTCACTGTGTGGCTATAACTTGGCTTTACCACCGTCCACCATTGCTATTTATTTAAAAACACACTTGCAGAATCAGGCAGCCCTATATAATTTCCAATAGAAAGTGTATCACTGACTAATCTCTCCACCTGCATCTGATGTCTCCCCAGCCATGTGTCATTGCCGTCACATCTGAATATAAGAGTGTGGGAGGAAGAGAGGTAGAGAGAGTCAAAGAGAGTCAGGAGAGAGTCAGAGAGAATATCTCTTGCGTAGTTGGCCAGTCTTCGTTGGGATTGGTCGCCGTAACCGAAATCTGGTCAAGAGGACCATTATCACTGACTAGCTAATTTTCATAAAATACTTCCTTCCGAACGTTATCGCACAATTTCTCAAATGCCCGTATGTTTTCCTAGCAAAGCGGTCAAACAAAGTTTCATAGAATCTCCCAAGTTTAATTCCTCCTCACATTTCCGCAACTACTTTGCTTTTGAAGGCTCAACGTTTTTCTGCCTCTTCCTTTATGCATCACTTTTATTTAATAACTAGCTGAGCCCGCGATTTCGTCCGCGTGGAATTTAACTTAACAAAAAAGCGCGCTCCCGCGTTCTGAGCCCGCGCGACAGGAACCATTTTTTTAAATTTTGTTTTTCTAAAATAAAAGTAGCGTAAGTTACTGCTTATAACAACAGCTATCTACCAGTGAAAGTCCCGTTAAAATCGGTCCAGCCGTTTCGGAGATACTCTTTGATTTCATGTGTTTTTATTTGTTTATGCGGAACCCTAATTGTTATTCTAAAATTAAAGTAGCCTAAGATACTCCTTAAAACATCAGCTATCTGCCAGTGAAAGTCCCGTTAAAATCGGTCCAGCCGTTTCGGAGATTACCCGGAACAAACACACAGACAGACAGACAGACAGACAGACAGACAGACAAAATTTTTTTAAATCGCGTTTTTGTTATAGGTGTCGTATGTACTTTCATATGCATTTAGTGAAAAGGTGTTATTTTGATATTACAAACAGACACTCCAATTTTATTTATTTGTATAGATGTGATTTTTCACAATCAATGATTTTTTTCAGTGTGAATTTTCACTATGAAACGTAATCCTATGAAGACACTGGTCAATGATTTATCATAAATACCGCGACAATACCGAACGCTTTGCGATTTCATTGCAATGATTTTTAACGATTCTATCTAGGTCAGTAGCCGGTGCTACTTATGAAAACCTATATAATATGATTTTTCACATGCTACCTGTGAAATGTTCCATCACTACTTGTCAGAGCATCGGTTCATAGGTCAAACAGCACAATTTTTTCGGGACCAATCAAAATTTTGTCAGTGGTTGTGGCAAATTATTTGCTTACAAATAACCAGTATGAGGTGAGTCTAAAGTCGGTGTTTTATTTTGTGCTGTAAAAGTCATTCGAATATAGTTGGTATTGCGTTTATTTAAAACTCAGGGACTTCCAAATTTTAGTGGCTTTCGTGTATCTCATTACACATTTAAAATAGCGACTCTCTGGTTAACGTAACCATTAAATTATTACGATACATTTTAAGACTTACTAACGATTATCGAAGTCACAATTTAGATTTACATTTCATTTCTCATCTCTGTTTAACCTGATAGCTTGGCTGATTACTTGAATTTCTCAAAAGACAAAGTTACTCGTCAAAGGTGCCACAAAAGAACTTATTACTTAAGTCACAGAATAAGTAATTGACTGTCTGACCTGACAAAGGGCTCCAATATTTAACTAACCTCCAGTTACCATTTGACAACCCAGTAACTAAGCCTATTAGGTTATTTACTTACAACCCCAGTTTCAAAATGGCGGCGGTCGTCTTCCAATTTTACCTGTAACAGTAAATAAGTGAATTAGAATTGAAATTTCATTCCAAATTAATGTTTAAATATTAACTGGGCGAGTCAATAACGGTTTACCAGAGAACAAAAGTGATATAATAAATATATATATCGCCAGACAAACACGTTTGTATGGTCCCAAACTAAGCAACGCTTGTACTATGGGTACCGTACAATTGACTGGGGCCGATTCCAGTGACACCCAGAGCAGGGCAAATTACGAAAAGGCCATTTCCGAAATTTGCCCCGGCGGGGATCGAACCCGCAACCACCCAGTGCAGTGAGCCGAGCGGCCTACGCTCGAACCACTGCGGTCGTCAAGATATAATACTTAAGTCGAAATGTGTTTTCAAATATCTTACGATAAAGTCGACTAATAAGGGACAATCCACTTGATGTTAATCAGTTACCGTAGCATACTAGGTGAAACAGAAAGGGTATACTATTTTTTTTGCAACTTTACTTTGTAAATCCAAGCTATCGGCTTTGTGGGACAGTTGAAGTACTAAAAGTTTTGTAGACTTGTGAAATCTGTCAACAGCTGTATTCCTGTAACACCTTTGTTTGTCAAGTTAACTCCAAAGCTGGCAGTTTTAGAAGTTTTGAAAAAAAAATACCCTTTCTGTTTCAACCTGTATAGGTGCTTGCAATACCATAGGCATTGCTCGTACGTTGCAGACTTGAATGAGGGAAGAAGAGGAAGTGGTTGGGGTTGCCAGTGCGAGCGTACGCACAACGCATTAAGAAATGTCATCTATACAAATAAATAAAATTGGAGTGTCTGTTTGTAATATCAAAATAACACCTTTTCACTAAATGCATATGAAAGTACATACGACACCTATAGCAAAAACACGATCTAAAAAATTTTTGTCCGTCTGTCTGTGTGTTTGTTCCGGGTAATCTCCGAGACGGCTGGTCCGATTTTGACGGGACTTTCACTGGCAGATAGCTGTTGTAATAGGGAGTAACTTAGGCTACTTTAATTTTTGAAAAACAATTAGGGTTCCGCGTAAAAAAATAAAAACACATGAAATCAAAGAGTATCTCCGAAACGGGTGGACCGATTTTGACGGGACTTTCACTGGTAGATAGCTGATGTTATAAGCAGTAACTTAGGCTACTTTTATTTTAGAAAAACAAAATTTAAAAAAATGAAAAAATGGGTTCTGACGTGCGGGCTCAGAACGCGGGAGCGGGCTTTTTTGTCAAGTTAAACTCCACGCGGACGAAGTCGCGGGCTCAGCTAGTATATAGTATAGAGAGTTACTTTTACTTTGACAAGTATTGTCTGTGAATACCTATGGCCATTAGATCGATCTCTTCTAGATATGTGTCTGAAATACCAACGCGTGCGCATAATTCTCCTGGAACCATCAGTCATTAAGTGATTCACACATCTGTTTACAAAATTGTAAAATTCAAAAAACTCCCTCACCGATCTCCCGCCGAGATGCGTGCTTACCCCGCAATTATCGCAGCTGATAGATATGCAAACAGGCTCACGAAACTGTTCGGGGTAAGATTTCATCTCGGTAACGAGCATCTTTAAAAAAAGTAACATCTCGGGACTGAAATAAAGAACCCGGCAACTTGATACGTCGATGCCTATGAGATGACTGTTACACCGAACTGTAATGTTGTAAATACAGGAAGATAGACGGGCCGTGTTCACGATCATTACATAGTATAAAACAAAGTCGCTTCCCGCTGTCTGTCTGTCCCTATGTATGCTTAGATCTTTCAAACTACGCATCGGATTTTGAGGCTGTTTGTGGTAATAGATAGAGTGATTCAAGAGAAACGTTAACATGTATATACTAGAAAAACACAGATCATTTTAGAGGTTCCTAATGTGATGTCGTAAATAAACACATTTTTCCGTGCGAAGCCAGGGCGGGTCGATAGTGGATAATTAAAAGAGCAATTAACTGTATTTTTTTACGCTCACCGTTTGTCTGCTCGTTCGATTCTCGTCAGGCCAAATTTCGGAAATGTCCTTTTCGTTATTAAGTTTGGTCTGGGTGTCACTGGGACCGCCCCCAGTCCATTGCACAGTACCCTATAGTACAGGCGTTGCTTAGATTTAAACCGTCTAGTGGATTTTTTAGTCTGGCGATAGGTGTTTATCTATAATTAATAATTTTATATGGATAATATTTTTTTTCATTCATCAACCTTAATATTCATGAAAACAAAACTATATCTTCATTATCAATGAAATAACATAAATTGCTTGCTACGAAAGTTCATAACTATATTTCTTACTAGGCATTCTGTCTGCATCGTTCACAAATCATTACTCAACGGTGTAAAGGAACTCTAACTGGCGAAACCCGACACTCACGATAATCTCGATTTGTCCATCGCATCGAAAATCGATTACTAACGGAATGCAGTATTCGCATCGATTCCCCTTAAAAAGTTACTCGAGTGCTTTTTAATAAATTACAACGTTAAACTCGAATCTCTGCATTGAATCGATGCGAAAACGATTTGATTGGTATCGGAATAAAATTCTCGTAATTATGGGTAGCTAATTATGAAGAAAGAAATATAGGTACGTTTCTGGAAGAGCAGTGATAGCCGATTGGTTAAACCACGCGTCTTGCGGGCACCAGGTCTTGGGTTCAAATCCCGGCTCGCACCTCTGGATTTTTCGAAATCTATATGCGAATCATAATTTCTATATGATTATCACTTGCTTACGGTGAAGGAAAAACATCGTGAGGAAACCTGCATGTTTTAGAAGATCTAAACAATTTTCGAAAGACATGTGAAATCCGCCAACCCGCACTGGGCCAGCGTGGTGGATTATGGCCTGAATCCCCCTCATGTTGAGGGGAGGCCCGTGCCCAGCAGTGGGGCGTCAAAAGGGCTAAATTATTATTATTATTTATTCTGGAAGAAATTACATTAAGTAGGGTTTTATTAATATTCATTACTACGTAAGAATTACGGTAGACAACTACCGCACATGTACCAAAACATAATAATATACTCGTAGTATTTCGAACTTTCGAAACAACCTATTTGTTTTAACTTTAGTATTAAATTTGATGAAACCATTATAATTCCATAACATTTGTATCCACCCAACTACTTTTTATGAATAATTACCTACATAACAAGTTATGTATACCTATGTTGTGTATTGTATGAAGTTGTGTGTATACAATATATTGTATTTAAACTCAATCGGGATTCGAATCGGCTTTATAAGTCTTATCTATGCCTCCTTTGTTTTGTCTTAAGTCTATTTATATGGGCCAATTGAATCGACTCATTGAGATTCTTATTATACGTAATAGGCTATCCCATATTTATTCCAAATTCAGACATATTTTATATCAAGAAACGTTTCTTAAGCCGTTAATTGAGTGAACCCCATTTCGAGCTGTAATTTAGAAGACATCTATACAAATAAATAAAATTGGAGTGTCTGTTTTTAATATCAAAATAACACCTTTCCACTAAATGCATATGAAAGTACATACGTCACATATAATAGCAAAAACGCGATTAAAAAAAAAGTCTGTCTGTCTGTATGTTTGTTCCGGGTAATCTCCGAAACGGCTGGATCGATTTTGACGGGACTTTCACTGGCAGATAGCTGATGTTATAAGCAGTAACTTAGGCTACTTTTATTTTAGAAAAACAAAAAAAACAAATGGGTTCCTGTGGCGCGGGCTCAGAACGCGGGAGCGGGCGCGGTTAAGTCAAATTCCACGCGGAGTAAGTCGCGGGCTCAGCTAGTATATTAATAAAACAAGGACTGAAAAGAGAAACGTCGTAAGCGTCCATATTAAAAAAAACTTTGATCTAGTTCATGAAGATTTTAGACACATTTTTAGGCATTAATTAAACAAAAAGAACACTTGTAATATCTGTTTAATTAAAGTTTCAAGGGCTTCGTTAGCGCAATGTGACTTTTTTTGTTGAACCTTGCATAAAAGAGTGTAACTTTGCCGTTGAAGCAATGACAGTATAATGAAAAATGAAATGAAAATGAAATGAAATGAAATGAAAAATGAAAAATATTTATTCAGCACAGGGAACACATAAGGAAATATCAGCACATAATTATAAAATAAGTGAAATATATAAACCTAAGGTCAGTAAGCTGCATTTCCTACAGTGTGAGATGTACCGAAAGGCATTTGGCTCAGCATGTGCTGGAGGGGAACGAAATCTACTCCAACGCTGATTTTCAGCCAAAGCCTCCAGCCAGTATAAATTTATTATAAACGAAAATCCAAGATAATCTTTAAAAAAAACTATATTTATATTATGGAGTAGGCAGATCGGCTTTTTGCACCAGTATATTGCGGTTCGATGCCCTCTGGGGCCAATTTCGGAAATGGCCTTTTCGAATTTGCCATAGTCTGGGTGTGCCTGGGTTCACCTCCAGTCCATTGTACGGTACCCAAGGTCCAGGGTCGCTTAGTTTAGTACCGTACAATTGGTGTATAAGGTTGGCATTTATAGTCATATAGTCAGTATAGTCATACTGAATGATAAAATACAAGTCTCAATTTCAGACCTCTTTAGGTTTCGGACTAGCGATTGTTTTGGTCCAAAAGTGAAAAAGCGCCTTAATTCCCATCCATCCAAGTTAACCTTCTACGATTACTCTGATACATGTCTACAACCGCTTAGCATTCGTAATACTTGCGCAAAGACTTTATTGTTCGTACGTGATACGTGTACCAGATCCCGCATACGCCGCGCCGGAATACATTACATAATAATGATTTATGCATAGCCAATAACAGTCATAGACTATTTTTTCTTATAATTTCTGGTGTACACCTGTTTAATAATAATAAATATCGCCAGACGAACACACCAACGGTATGGTCCCAAAGCAACGCTTGTACTATGGGTAACGTACAATGGACTGGGGGCGATTCATGGCCAAATTACGAAAATACCATTTCCGAAATTTTCCCCGGCGAGAATCGAACCCGCAACCACCATGTGCAGTGAACCGAGCGGTCTTCGCTCGAAACACTGCGCCAAGCAGCGCCAAGCAGTGTTTAGATGCTTCAACTTTTTTTTACTGCTACGCGTCGTTACTGGACAACTTTCCGTACTTCTGTGTCATTGACCACCTCTGGACAACATTTGGAATGCATCAAGCCGTCACGCCACCCTTTCCTGGGTCAGTCTCGGCGTCGACGCTCATTTTGGGTAAATGATGATTTCTGAAATACTACTTAAGTGAAAGTCTTTTAAGCCTCACTCACAAGTCCGCATTTAAAAGTATATTATAAGGCAGTCCGTCTGACAGAGCGTAGATCGTACTAAACAACATCGGCAGTGTTCTTTGTTTTTTAATGGGATTCTCGAATTCCCGCCGGCCATGCCCACCACTGTTACTCCTATAAGCCAGGATCGACAATGGTGACCAATGACGCCAAGGTTTGACGAAAGAAAAAATTTGAGGAGTTGGGAGAAAATTATCAATTTCCCTTCGTTGCAAAGCGGGAGACGGAATAACTGGTATGGTCTGATTGCCACAGAAGCAAGACTGTTACAGCTGATTGAAGACCAGTTACTCATATATAAGGCATCACGGATCGTTTTAAGACTAATTGAACCTAAACCTTGCCACAGTCTAACGAATCCACCAAATCAATAATTCCATAAGCTCAATACTTCTACGGCCAAACAATAGTCTGTGTCTCATTCAAAATCACGATAAACAAACCAACACAATAGAGAATCAGTTTTGAAAGCGCCATCGAGAGAGGACAAATAATGGAGTATCTTATTATGAACAGTAAATAGCATAGTTATATAAGACTCAGCCAATCCCATTAAGTATCCTTCACGCTGTGGAGCGGGATCATAATTATTTCACTGGTTGCTCCTACCACTAGTTGTGAACTACGTATTTTATGTCTAGATTTTTTTCATTTGATTACTAAGCAGTGATAGCCGATTGGTTAAGCACGCGTCTTGCGGTCTCGGGTTTAAACCCCGGCTCGCACCTCTGAATTTTTAGAAATCTATGTGCGAATCCAAATTTCTATATTAATATCACTTGCTTACGGTGAAGGAAAACATCGTGAGGAAACCTGAATGTCTTAGAAGATCTAACCAATTTTCTAAAGACATGTGAAATCCGCCAACCCGCACTGGGCCAGCGTGGTGGATTATGGCCTGAATCCCCCTCGTGTTGAAGGTAGGTCCCTGCCCAGGAGTGGGACGTCAAAAGGGTTAAATTATTATTTGTTATTGTTATACATTACACCCCTGGTACATTTTGGACCCATTTATATTCTAGCTTTTAGTAACATCATCTGACGTAAAAAACCGTTTACTTAAAAATTGTGTTTTTGTTTTTATATTTGTTTGGTTAAGGTGGGTGGAACTCCTGCAGCATCAATACTGAGGAGCTGGAATTTAAAGATCAATCTCTAATTGCTAACCACCATGCCAATTTAAAATCAGCAGCCCATCAAGACGGTTACGATGGATTTGGGTCGTACACTTGTTTGCCGATTTTGTTATACAAAACTAAACCTAATTAAAACGGTATCAAAACATAATATGGAGTGAGTCGAACAACCTTGTTAAAGATCTATTTTAAAGTGTTTCCGCTCCGTAGGCAACCGCTACACAAAGCAGTTACAAACTCATACACGACTTATTAGTGAGTTTTTAAAGCAGTAATGAAATAATGTTTTCAATCGAGTTCCGGTCCCTTAGTAGTGGTGAAGCACAGAAACAAGGTAGTAGAGTTAATAGGTATCTACTTTATTCTCTTTATCCAAGCAGAGCTGATCCTTAAACAGACTGCGGTTAGACGGCTGCCGGGTGGAAATGTTTGGTTTTGATGCAGCAAAGTTTTTTAATACGAGAAGTAAAAATTTAATTTCTGTTGAAAATATAAAGCGCAACTTATGAGTTTTTGAAAAGTGCAATCATAATGTTTGAACGGATTCACTTTGAAGCACGTTTTATTACGATAACAGCCAATATTTGCCTACTTTTTTTGGGTTCCGTAGTCCCTACGAGGAACCTTTCTAAGATCATCCAGTCCGTCCGTCCGTCAATCCCAGTCTGTCACAGTACCATAACTTCTACAGTTTTTGTCAGAAGTTGACGAAATTTGGTACAGATATACCTAAAGAATAGAGATCACTTTCAAAAATATAAAATGTATCTAAATTACTTTTTTTAAGGTACCTCCCCGAACATGGAAAGCGGGGATATTTTTTCTTTTAGTTACCCCCATCATGAGTGTGGTGTCGTTGAAAAGTTATTTTTTAAATAAAATCATGTTTCCATACAACATTTTACTATCAGAAGTTCAATTTTCGAGATTTTCAACTTTAAACATCTATTGTTTTCTTATCGATCGATTATCATCGAAACGTCGGGAACATAAAAAGTAAATAAACGCGATAGAATCCGTAAAAATAGTTTTATTTTAAACATCTAATCAAAATTTACGTAATGAATTTCGACACTTCTTACATTTTTTGATAATCGACAAAACTAGTTAACCAAAAATATAATTTCGTTATTGGAATGGCTACGGAACCTTACAATGTGTGTGCCACGACACGCACTTGGCCAGTTTTGATATTATTTGAAAGTTTGTATATTTATTTATGGGATCACTTGGACGATTTTCTCAGTAGGTGACGCTGTTCTCGACAACCCGAAATCATCATCTACTCTAGATTACGCTAATAGAAGCTGCGGACAAAAGCTATTTAATTTATATATTTCAACGATATAAATACGTGAAGCAAAAACTTTCACCGACTAGTACGAAAACTGCGCGGACGGAGGAGTATGAAATTTGCCACACTTATAGTTTATATAGAGAAGGACTACATAATGCAATTTTTTTATATTATATTACTTTCAATAAATAAAACATTACACACTACCGTGAATTGACACACACACATTTGTAACCTCCACACCGATTGACTGCCTGACTGACAAACGGTGACAGTTTTTGGAGGGCGGGACTTCCATAGTGCATTCTGCGTGCCAGTATCAAATAGTCTATGAAAATAAAACCTTAATGACTTTTAAAATTAAAATTTAAATGTATGATGGTCGAATTTCGACCATTATAACGGGAATACTATTTTAAAATAAATGTCCGATCTCTTTCAGCTGTGATCACAGCGGCTTTCAGCAAGCAATCTCAATTGCTTTATAAAACATTTTGCGATGCTGAAACAACGCCAGCGAGACAGAACCCGAGCTGTAGCTGAAATACAGGATCCTCCACCAGCCATTTGACTAAGCCATTTTACTGGAGTTCTATGTTGGAACAAGTTAGAAGAAACCTTACCAAATCATCCCCCACATTTTATTATCAGAGAATTTTTTTTTTTTTATTATTAGGTAGGTAGTTGGTGGTTTCATAATTAGTCTATACAATGATTTATCTATATATATATAACTCAAATGCAGAGAGGTGTTCTATGGTCTAAGCTCAAATGTGACTGACCGACATAGTGATCTATCAACGCACAGCCCAAACCACTGGACGGATCGGGCTGAAATTTGGCATGCAGGTAGATGTTATGACGTAGGCATCCGCTAAGAAAGGATTTTGATTAATTCTACCCTCAAGGGGATAAAATAGGGGTTGAAAGTTTGTATGAAACTTTGTCAATTAAATTCCACGCGGACGAAGTCACGGGCACAGCTAGTGACTAATAAAGACACAAAAAAAACTATTGAGGGACCACAAGTAAATGATAGATTATAATTTATATTTCTAATTATTTGTGTTTAAAAAGAGTAAGCTTTGAGTTTCTTGCTGGTTCTTCTCAGTGAATGCAGCATTCCGTACCGGTAGTAGATTCTGAGATGTTCTGATTCATAAGAGCTTACTTATTAAAAATAATTTGATTTGATTTGGATGCCCGACACACGCGCACGCCACAAGTACTCAAAGGGCCGTAACTCCGAATATAGTTACATATGGCACGTTTTCACTTAGCATCTAAATAAATGTAGGTACCTTAATTATAATTTCAAACTCTATTATTATCTTATTTAAAGTAAACCAACGCTCATAATAAAGTGATTATAAAAAATCGCCGCGTCTTTATACTTGGACCACACTAAGAGATCGTTTTGTACGAACCAAATATTATGCAAGGGAATCTGTAATGGCCATTCTCTTTGAGAAATCCATTTTTGAAGATGGCCTGCACTCTAGCGTTCTAGACATTATCCTTGGAAGACCAAATACGATGGCTTCGACCTGGCGGTTGAGAGTCAGGGCAGACGAACGGAGCAACTAAATGCAAATAGCAACAATCTAAATTAAACCTTAATACTAATGGCATTGCTCCCACAATGCCTAAACGGGAGTGGAACGAAGGGAAGGGAAGGGAGGGGAGGTTATTATGGACTGTAGTCAAGTGGCTCCAGTTTGGCTCTACCACCGTTTCTATACGATGTCAGCCAATCAAGCGTACTACAAACATGACTCACATTAATTAGTTGGTAGAATCGTCACAGCGGTAATTCGTTGGACTTATTTTCTTAACAATTTTGTTTTATATGTATGTATGTATCTATGTATTTATCAATATATGTATATAGGTATAATTTCCTCTCTATTGCTCTCGTTTAAGTTGCACCCGCCATGTTGTTTCTGCACCACCCTAAGGTCGACTGGTAGATAATGCCTAAGGCATTAAGTCCGCCTTTGTACATTGTATTTTTACTTGTGCATAGAGTTTAAATAAATAAATAATTAGTTCTGCGCGGCTAATTAGTACGTCATTAGTGTGATGACTGGGCGTAGGGTCATTGACCGACCTAACTAGACCCTATGCGGGTCTAACAAATGTCAAACATAGATCACAGACGATTCTAGATTACGTGAGTACAGTGTGTAGTATTAATTCCTTTTGATTTTCTTGGAATATTTGGTACAACTTGCATTGCGGTCTTTGTACACATTGAAATGCCTATAAAACAGTATTATCTGGTAACAGACGCTAATCTTGATATATATACTAAATTCCAGTGTATGTGTGTTTGTAATCCTTCTCCTCCTAAATGGCTTGACCGATTTGTATAAAGTTTAATTTCTTTTAAATAAATAACGCCAGACGAAAACACCAACTGTATGGTCCCAAACTAAGCAACGCTTGTACTATGGGTACCGTATAATGGACTGGGGGCGATCCCAGTGACACCCAGACCAGCGCAAATTACGAAAAGGCATTTCCGTAATTAACCCTGACGGGAATCGAACCCGCAACCACCCGGTGCAGTGAGCCGCGCGGCCTACGCCCGAACCACTGCGCGAAGCGGTCGTCAATTCATCATCTCATGGGGGTCACCTGTAGAAACAACAAACTTAGTTTTAATTGGACCCGGATATTTAAGTAGGTACCTACGTATCATATGAATACTATTTACTTATTTAGTGACAATAGTGTTGCCTGCTCACATTCTGTTGCTGTTCCTGACAATGTACACCATCTTTTATTCATTGAAAAGAGTAACCATTGAGCTTCTTCCCGGATCTTCTCAGTGGAAGCGGCATTCCGAACCGGTGGTAGATTGACGATTCATAAATGCTTTGGTTAAAAACAATTTTAAGTTTTGAGTATGAGCAATACGCGTATGCTTAAACTTTGGACTTCTCGAACATTATTATTGCTGAATCTTTAACATTGTTATTGCTGAAGCTACACGTAGGTACTCAGTTCTATGTTCACTCTTCAACTGTTTACCTGCAGGCTGAGAAGGCTGGATGGAGCCTTAGGCGGCAGATTTTAGGGGCGGAAAATTTGGGGATCGTTTTTTTTTTATTTTTGCTGTCATAGACATCAAGCGCAATAAAGATTATTTATTCACATGTACCGAATGTACATTATTGTGTAACTAGCATACATTACCCCGCCTGTATCAATTGTAAATGATTGAGCTTTGATCAGCTCAAAAATAAACCCAAAAATGATTTACGTGCTATCAACGTAATTTTTGGATTGTAAAAATGATCTAGGACATGACAATTGTAGAGGCAGGGGCGGAAAAACTTTACAGCCTGTACCTTGGAAATTTATAAATCCGACACTGGTTATAGTATTGAAAAAAAACACAAATAAAAATTTCCACACCAGCAGTTTTCCACATACCAAGTGAAACCTTTCGCTTTTAGCTGAAATGGTTAAAAATTCTAATTAAAAAATTTTCGCCGACAACCGCGGCGTACCGGGCCGGCCGGTGCGGTTATTAATTATTCCTCCTTTGGGCCTTTTTGTGCCTTATATCCGTTGGATTTGTTTTACGGGTGACATCGGGCATCCTTACATTCGTTATTTATATATTAATACGTGAAGGAAAAAGATTCAACCGCTTAATACGAAAATTGCGCGGACGGAGGAGTATGAAATTTGGCACACTTATAGTTTATACAGAAGGACACATACAAGGTGAAACAGAAAGGGTATACTATTTTTTTCAAAACTTAACTTTGTAATTCTAAAACTATCAGCTTTGGAGGGAACCTGAAAAACAAAAGGTGTTATAGGAATACAGCTGTTGACCGATTTCACAAGTCTACAAAACCTTTAGTACTTCAATTTTATCTCACAAAGCCGATAGTTTCAGATTTACAAAGTTAAGTTGCAAAAAAAATAGTATACCCTTTTTGTTTCACCTAGTATAGAGAAGGAGTGCAGAATACTAAAATTTTATATTATAATACTTTGAAATACATTAAAATCCATATATATATATAACTCAAAGGTGACTGACTGACTGACATAGTGATCAACGCACAGCCCAAACCACTGGACGGATCGGGCTGAAATTTGGTATGCAGGTAGATGTTATGACGTAGGCATCCGCTAAGAAAGGATTTTGATTAATTCTACCCCCAAGGGGATAAAATAGGGGATGAAAGTTTGTATGAAACTTTGTCAATTAAATTCCACGCGGACGAAGTCGCGGGCACAGCTAGTCAATAAATAAAACATTACACACACATTTGTAACCTCCAAACCGACTGACTGTCTGACTGACAAACGGTGACAGTTTTTGGAAGGCGGGACTTCCATAGTGACAATAAAACCTTAATGACGTTTAAAATTAAAATTTAAATGAATAAAAATCGAATTTGGACCATTATAACAGGAATACTATTGAAGTTAATTTTGGGCGGAATACTTATGGTTGAAACTATGGCTACCTGAAACCTCCTTTTTTGTCATTTTTAGAAAGCCGAAGCCGTCTGGCTACCCGCACCGGACTGGCGTGGACAAGCCCTGAATCCCCCTCGCATGGAGGAGAGGTCCGTGCCTAGGAGTAGGACATAAGAACTTATTGTTACTATTTTATTATTCCATTTGAAACTTACCCTTTAATCTATCAGTAGGTACTTCTATGTATACATAAAGTTTAGTCAATAAGTAACTTGAAGTTCAGATGATTTAATAAACAATTTCATTCGTCAGTGACGGCGGGTCCGGAAGACCCGATATGTTGTGAGGGTTGTTGTGAAATTCATCGGGACAGGTGTCCGAGAACAACGTTAAGATAGTCGAGTACAATCCACAAGCGAGATAGGGTTAAATAAAATAAATGTTAAAAGTATTAGAACTCAGGAACAATAATTGGGGATTAATTTGTATGAGTAGGTAAGTACTTACAATCAAACAGAGAAATGATTCCGCGATTTTCCGCGGAAAATTGCACATTATTAGGGTCCCTGACACTGATGACTGACAGACTCGACCGACGGAGTTAGGTTTTGTTAACCTCTTCCATTATCAATCAACCTATTTGATTTATAATTTTGGAGGTTAACAGGCCAAGGGTGAGTGGTGGGTCCTTCTTCCAAATTGTTTTAGAGGAATGATTGTAGATACTTAGCTGCTTATGATTAGATTTCGTACCGAATTTCACTAAATTATCGGGCTTAGATCTGAGGGGTTATTTTAAACCATTCGAATTAATATCGGAAATGGTTTCGGAAAATTTAAACGTTTGTATTATTGCCAATTGAAAGTTATCAGAAAAGTAATTAAATGGTATAACAATTTCCATTTTGTACCACCATAGCGTCTAAATTACTCATCCGATTTTGATGAATGAGGTGTCAATCGATTCGCTATTATAGTCCGGGTGACATAGACTACATTTTATACGAACAAAATCAATGTGACAGTTACAGTTTTTTAAACGTTTACAAAGTTTTCTGGATCGTTGATTGTGTTTTAAAGGTGTATTTGAACCGTAGTCAATGACACGTTACGTTGGCACGTCGTTAAGACCCTGAACCACACTTTTGAAACTGTAAAATCTTTTCGCCATAAGCCCCTGACTCACACCGTTCAGAACACAAATAACTCCCGAAACTGAAGCTTCAAATTTCGTTAGTGTTTCGGAGTTTTTGATTAGAGCATCCGATGCGAATTGATTGGATCACACGGGTAAGGCAAACAAACGTTCTATTATGTACTAGCCACGCTGTAGCCATGTGACTACAGCTCATATACGGGCTGGCTCACCGGGGTAGTACCACACTCATGCGAAAGATCTTAGTAAAGTAGCTATCATAGCGTCGTATCGTATGATGAGTGAGAGAGCCGGAAGCACCCCCTCCGCTTCCCCCACTCTCTGTCCCACTTCCCTACAGGTCGCAACGTGCGAACTATTAACTGCTTAACATTAGGCGCGTAAGATTCCTTGCTGACTTCGTTGTTTAAAGAAAAACCGATAAGGGTTACAGGTTCAATCCCATCTTGGACCCTATAGAGGTGAGTCCACTCATAGTGCTAAATTGAGTTTAGCTGGAGAGGCTAAATAGGACTAATGGGTATTTAATTATCCCATATCGGTAGTAATCTGTAGAAAACAATAAAAATAAATAATTTCCAATGTCCAGAATAAAATTCATCCGAAATGAAGTCAGAACATACTCGGGATACCCTCGTAAACGCCATTCATATGTCGCATATTATGTACAGCCCACGAAATAACCACAGGGCAGGTCCAATGTGCTCGTGAAAAAACATTTGAGGAACGTCTAATACATTTAATGTCTATTATCATACATTTTAGGATTGTGTTATTTCACATAAATACTCCCAACTGCTTTGTAAAGATTAAATAAGTGAGGAAGATGGCTAAAGGCGGTCTACAAACTCAGAATGGACCAGAACGTAGTTATCAATCTACCACCGGTTTGAATGCTCTTTCTACTGAGAAGATCCGGCAAGAAACTAAATAACCAGTGGTTACTCTTTTCAATAGATTACAAAGTTCGTGTAAATTCTCAGGAATTGTAACACAATGTAAGCAGGCTACACCAATGTCACTATAAAGCACAAGAAAATAATACACTTGTGATTCAACAATCCAATCTAATAATTGTTTTAGAAAGAAAGAAAGAAAGAAAGAAAGAAAGAAAGAGAGAAAGAAAGAAAGAAAGAAAGAAAGAAAGATAGAACACACAGCGCTATATGAATAACTAGCTTTTTCCCGTAACATCGCTAGCATCAATTTACCAGCTCTACCTGACGGGTCCTACTATAGCTAAGAACCCTCCAGGTGACCCTATAAGTACCTAAAAATATACCAAAATCGGACAAGCAATTTCGGAGATGAATTACGAATAAAGCACACCGGTTTTATAGAAATAGTACAATTCAAGTTATAAAGATTAAAGAAGGAATCAATTGCCGGCATTCGCAAGGGCTCGAAGCGTGCTGAACTACTCTCATTAAGACAAGTATTCTAGTATTGTACGCCAGAATGAATTTCTGTCGGCACTGTAAACGATTCAGCTTTCATTGTCTTTTACTTAGAGTAAATTGGGTTGGATATGGACTACGTAAATTGATGAGTATCTATTTTTGTCCCTCAAATCTAATTTTGAGACCCTTCAAGGTTGTGTTAAGACAGATGCCCACACAAACATTACTATGCGGTCTCACAGTGCGAGAACACAAATTTCAAAATTTATATAGCCTTAGTCCCTAACTTAGATAAGTATTGTTAGTGAATGCGGCCGTTAATAAACTTCAGCATAACACCGAAATGTAACCAAGAAAGTGTTAAAGTAGGCAGGAAATTCTTCCTACTTTCAGTAATGTAATGATTTTCGTCACTTTAAACTCAGATAATTTAAATTTCATGTATTTCAAGAACATTACGTATTGCATAAATCAAAAAAAATATGCAGAACCTTTTACTTAGATTTACTCGTATGTTAAGTCAGAATTTATGTGTCTTTCTTTTTTCTGCCTTGTATGTTTATTCCAAGTCTTTCAGTAACTATAGCTACTTCATTATTTCCCTGGCTGTTTGCATAAGTTTTATGAAAGCGGGCGCACCGGGGCCGGCCCTCATTGGGCCATTTCTTCAATATCAGACACTTTGAAATTTAAATCTTGCCAACTTTGTCTAGTTGACGAAATGGTACTTTACAAATATACAGGGTGGCAGGAAACTTGATGTAGTTTTTTAACAAACCTGTTGGAGGAAGAATATAAATGTAGTTATTACCACACATGCGTCTACTTTTACAGTTCTCTAAGCAGTAATTCACACGTAATCTACACAGATGTCAAATACGGCTATAATCTGTCAAAAAATAAACTTAGAACAGTGTCGTCTTCTTCGTGTGAATGACCAATAATATAAGTAGTAGTGTCGACCACATTATCACAATTATAATAATTATTATTTTAAAAATATTACTATCATTTTATTAAACTTTATTGTTTTTGAGCCACAAAAGCTTTTTCTTTTCGAAAAAATAAAACTCAAAAGCAAAGAGGTATGAATTTTTATGCATGAATTTTTATATTTTTTTATTTTTTTTTACAACCGCTTGGCGCAGTGGTTCGAGCGTAGGCCGCTCGGGTCACTGCACATGGTGGTTGCGGGTTCGATTCCCACCCGGGGCAAATTTCGGAAATGGCCTTATCGTAATTTGCCCAGGTCTGGGTGTCACTGGGATCGCCCCCAGTCCATTGTACGGTTACCCATAGTACAAGCTTTGCTTAGTTTGGGACCGTACAGTTGGTGTGTCTGTCTGGCGATATTTATTTCTTTTTATTTATTTATTTACCTATACTTTTGATTACTACTCTCATTTAATCATTTTCACGTTGACTCTTAGCTCACCCTGTATAATTTAGTTTTTATTGTAATGAAATTGCATGTACTTTGGGATGCTGAAGATTTGCGAGATGCAATCAGAGGGAATGTTTTTGGATGAAATTAGAAAAGTTAAAAATGATGGTGATTCGTCTGCGATTTTTCTGATTCCTAATTTCGTAGCTGTTGCTTTTAATAATACCTGCCATTACATTTGAGAATATAACATATTATACTGTTGAAAAAACTACGAACTAATATTCAAATAATAAGTACAGAATAATCGGAAAAATAAAATAAAAAAAGCACTTTAAAAGAAAATGTCAAAATAGCAGAAAGTTATAGACTGACGTCGATACCTACCATTTTATTAACCCCCGACGAAATACGAGGGGTGTTATAAGTTTAACATGTGTAGGTATCTGTGTATCTGTGTGTCTGTCTGTAGCCACGTAGCGCCCAAGCTGATGAACCGATTTCAATTTTGTTTCTTTTGTTAGATAGGTATTCTGATCGAGAGTGTTCTTAGCTATGTTTCATGAAAATCGGTTCAGCCGTTTGAAGATCATCAGCTCTTTTGTAGGTTAAAAAAGCCACATTCACGGCCAAAACCAATTCCCACGGCTCGAATCCATTCGAAATTTGTGATTATTGGATTTCGATTTATTATATTTTTAAATGATCGTAATAGTCTGAACTGGCTTTTTACAATATTATAAATTTGAAAAGTTTCCCTGATTCTGGAAATAAATTTCGTACGGGTCGAGCTTAATAAAACCGTTTAAAAAATGTATATTTTATCCATTTTTATTATATGAGATTTGTGTATGAACTAAAGACGTTCAATAAGTCACGTTTCAAATGATGGATACGCGCATGCGTAAAATTTTGTTTGTTTTGTTAATGGTCATGGAATATTACGCTATAATAATTCTAGAGGGCGCTGCTCCGCCATTGAGAAAAAATATAAAAAAAAACAAATCTAAACATTTGATAAATAGGTCGTCGCATCGGGGGTTTTTAAATTTTAAATTTAGAGTTATCTCAAAAGTACACTAATCCACACCGGCTAGTTATGGACCAGCCTGTATCCCCCTCGCATTTAGGGGAGGCCCCAGCAATGGGACTTACAAAAATACTACCAGTATACCTCTTCCAAAACCATTTCCACCGATAAACTTCGGAAGTTCGGTGTCAGACACTAGCGCCGTGTCGGAGATCAGTGTCGGTGTCGGTAATCCCGGTCTATTTGAGGTCAATACGGCCCCGCAATGTTAATGCTGATGGATGGCGTCATTCCACAGTGAGACAGTTTCGCTTGACGAATTTAGAGCGGTTTAGTGCGTCAACGGGGTTTGAATACTGCAGTCTATGGAGGTACCTAGCAATTAGGACACAGTATTTTCGAATGTGTGTCTCATTGTGTCAATAGTCAATAATTGTGATATTGATTAGGTAATTATTTATGAATAAACACCAATAATATAGAAAAAAAAGTTGGCCGTCACGGGGCATCCGGTCGATCTTAGTATACGCACCCACACACACAAGTAGGGAGTTGAGAGCGGTGGCGTATAGGGGGCATGACGGCATGAGAGCGCGTCATGCCATTTGCCGTGAAGACAAACTGGTCGATTTTACCGCCAAAGTCTACTAACAGATGTTTCACAATTTAAAACTTAATGGGATCATCATGAAAGTGAAAAACTAGAATACTAATGATTATATACTATTAGCAAGTTTACAGAAGAGTTGTAGACGAATGAAATGTGGGAGTGCTTATGGAAAAAACGAAACATAATAATGTATAAAAGATATTTAATGTTGACCGGAACGTATGCAGCGGTAAGTAAAATGACACGTATCTAGAGTGAAAGGGATGGGTAACTAAGTTAGATCGAGAAGATGAACGACAAAGCCGTGAGGATTGATTGGAACGAAGACGTGTACATTTTATAATAGAATAAAATTTATTAAAAAACCAGCAACGTTTTATTTCTACATAAATATGTGTGAAGATTTGGATAGTCTACGTTATAAATAAATTATGGGTTGATATACGAAAAACCCTGTAACTGACAGGACCTGGACCTTTCTATGCAAACATGCAGTTCCGATGATTGGTTTACATTTACGAATTGACTAACAATGAATATAATTAAAATTATAAAGACTCGATTATAATCTAACCGATTATCTATTTCACACGAAGAAAAATATCTCTAGATTAACAAAAATCCGAGTTGCAAAGCGTTTACGTAATTTATTGAACAAAACTATGACATCATATTATTTCATGGCTACCTTTTGCACGATCCATCATCGAACTTCGGGAGGCTCGAATAACTTTTGTTCGATAATTCCGCTGCCGACTGTACACGAGTGTTTTACTGATTGCGGCCTATTAAGAAACTTATCCTAATAAATAAGTAGAAATATGAAACTATCTACCCACGGTTGTTCATCGCTCAGTCGCAGCCCAACTATTCTGAGGTTGTCTCGTTAAGGCTAAAGCGCCCATCTAGCCCGCGAAGTTCAAATTTTTTGAGGTTTTCAGAAATTTTTCAAAATCTGACAATAATAAAAGGCACATTTTGTAATTCGCGAAAAAGACCGTGTGCAGTGCATTTATTAATATATCCAACTTACTCTAAAACATTTCAAGAACGACAGCTATCCAGATAATCTGGCAATTTTTTGTATATTTAGTGATTTACTAGTATCATATCCACCGTGATAATATATAGAGTACAATAAATGTATTAATAAACGCACTGCATACTGTATTTGTCGCAAATCACAAAATGTTGTCTTAAATGTTTTGAGATTTTGGATAAACTATAAAAATACTCGAAAATTTTGAATTTCCCGGGCTAGACAGGCGCCTTCACCTTAAGAGGCAAAATACGTGTCGAATTTTCAATTCAGTTCTAATAAGTAATAAGGCGTCAATAGCCTAGTCGTTAGAGGGGCCACCCTCGTAGCTGAGAGGTTCCGAGTTCGATCCCCATCCTGGCCAATCTATTGACGTGAGCCCACTCCTAACACAAGCATTAGCTTAGCTGGAGGGGCTATTGGGAATATTAGTAATGTTATAAATTCACATTGCTAGAAATCTTTTTCATTTTTTTAAAAAAAGGAAATTTCACTTTCTTCTTCGGAAAATTGCTTAGTGTCAGGGTACCTGACACTCGTGATAGACGGACTCCTGACTGACGGAGTTGGATCTTAACGGCCTCTTCTATTATCAACCAACTTATTTGGTTTATAAGGCTTAGGCTACTTTTATTTTATCGAAGCAACACGCGGGCGGTACCGCGGGCAACAGCTGGCTATTTTTGATTGATGAATCCCCCTAGTAGTAAAGGGAGGCCCGTGCCCAGGAGTGGGACGTCGGAACAGCAAAATATTAGTAATTTTAAACACAACGCGTTTCATTCGCTCCGACCCGGCAATTTTTCGAAATTATTTTGATCCAAGTTATTTCTAGTGCAGACTCTGAAGCATCCGTCCGTGGGCTGTGGGTATTAACAGACCACCTCTTTTCTAGTCTATTGTATTGTATTCTATTCTAAAAATAATACTCTTCACCTGTTATCTCTCACCTACGTCTTCAAATCCTCTCAATCCTGTCCAAGATACATACACAAATTCAATTTGTGCTAGATGAACGATAAATATTTCCATTTACGTCAATACTACCTATAATCTGGGGGAGGTGCAATACCCACGCGATCCCAGGGGGGTGAAGCCGTTTCTGGATTATTTTGCATGTGAAAGGGACTTTGAACAACTTATTTACTGAACTAGCTGAGCCCGCGACTTCGTCCGCGTGGAATTAAACTTAATAAAAAAAGCCCGCTCCCGCGTTCTGAGCCCGCGCGACAGGACACATTTTTTCTTTTGTTTAAATTAGTTTATCTAAAATAATAGTAGCCTAAGTTACTGCTTATAACATCAGCTATCTACCAGTGAAAGTCCCGTCAAAATAGGTCCACCCGTTTCGGAGATACTCTTTGATTTCAAGTGTTTTTATTTTTTTACGCGGAACCCTAATTGTTTTTCTAAAATTAAAGTAGCCTAAGTTACTCCCTATAACATCAGCTATCTGCCAGTGAAAGTCCCGTCAAAATCGGTCCAGCCGTTTCGGAGATTACCCGGAACAAACACACAGACAGACAGACAGACAGACAAAAAATTTTTATATCGCGTTTTTGCTATAGGTGTCGTATGTACTTTCATATGCATTTAGTGAAAAGGTGTTATTTTGATATTACAAACAGACACTCCAATTTTATTTATTTGTATAGATTAGAATGTGATATTTTCATCTTTTGCTTGCAGGCCATTTTGCATTTAAGAACATAGTAAATGACTAGTTTATGCCCACGACTTCGTCCGCGTAGTATTTAACTTAACTACAATTTCGGGATTATCGGGATAGAAAGTATCCTATGTGTTAATCCAAGTTATATACTATTCGTGTTCCAAGTTTCATCCAAATCCGTTCAGTAGTTATTGCGTGAAAGAGTAACAAACATACATCCACACTCACAAACTTTCGCATTTATAATATTATATACTAGTTTCTGCCCGCGACTTCGTCCGCGTAGACTTAAGTAAAGTATTATATGTGTTAATCCCGGTTATAAACTATCTGTTTTCCAAATTTCATCCAAATCCGTTCAGTAGTTTTTGCGTGAAAGAGTAACAAACCTCCATCCACACTCACAAACTTTCGCATTTATAATATTAGTAGGAAGTAGGATTATTTAATGATAGTAATTACTTTATTCGAGCTACAAATATAACGGTTTGACAGTGTAGAGCCAAGCTGTAGGCAATTGACTGCAGCTCATATTAGAGCTGGCTCAACCGGGGTAGTACCACCCTCTCACAAAATACTGACGTAATGTTAGCTATTAAAGCTAACTTTCGTACAATTAGTGAAGGAGCTGAAAGACCAATCCTCCCTCCTTCCTTCGCACACTTTCCCTATACTCGTGCTACGACGTTAGCTTAATTGCAGTCTTTCGTATCTCGTGAATATGTTGTTGACGGTGTAGGTATGGGGTTCGATTCCCGGGGGATCGGATCAACATCAAGTGCAGCGCCCCCGTGTCACATATGACAATTTAACAGGAGTGATAGGAAAAAAGAGATACAACATTTTTTCGGGAGGTAACCCGCACATCTTGCGAAACACGTTTGAAGTTCGCCAATCCGTATTTGGCACTGTATCCCCCCTCGCAATAAGGGGAGTGTGCCAGGTGTAAGGCAAAAAGTTCATCTCTACAATCTGATCAAAATTCTTTCGATTTCCGATTCTTTTCAACTATACAACGGATATTGATGCGGTAGTTTACTATCATTTAGACAATTTATACCAGGCATGTTTATACTCGTATGTACAATATATTCTAATTAAATTGATAAATAGTAGAGAAACCTCCTACTAATCCTGGAATCCTAATATTAATAGGTACTTACTTCTACATGAATTTAAAATCTTTTAAACCCATCTACATAATTGATGATCATTCAAAGTTTCTCATCAATTAGCAAGATTATTTCGTCGTCATAAAACTATTAACTATTAATCAAAATCACGCCGCCCGTCATTTCAACAACTAATTACTGACTGAGCTATGTAACTTAATTACGTTTCACTAAGGATATTACGCAATAACAGAGGTTTGAATTGAGACACCCTTGAATTGAGATGAATAGCGCTTTCCAGCGACGGAAGCGGCTGACAGATCATCTGTAACGCATTCCTGGGCGGTAATGGGGTACAGTCAGCCGCAAAATGATGTGACATTTACGGGCTAATACTGACGCCACTCAGATGACCCATTTAGCTGTTTGAGAGGCCGTTGGGCTTCCGGCTCTCTCGCGCGTCGTACGAAACACAGCAATAATAGCTACTTAACGCCGATTTTTTTTTTTTATATCGCCAGACTGACACACCATCTGTATGGTCCCAAACTAAGCAACGCTTGTACTATGGGTACCGCACAATGGACTGGGGGCGATCCCAGTGACACCCAGACCTGGGCAAATTACGAAAAGGCCATTTCCGAAATTTGCTCCGGCGGGAATCGAACCCGCAACCACCATGTGCTGGGAGCCGAGCGGCCTACGCTCGAACTACTGCGCCAAGCGGTCGGGATTTTCTGTGAATGGTTGGTACTTCCCTGCTCGTGCCAGCACGTATGTCTGAGCTGTCATCAATTGGCTAATAATAAGAATTTGAATGCCTTTGAAACATTTTTTGTCTATACAAATGGGTATTTACACTATAGTCCATTCAATAAGAAACGTGAGACAACTCTTAGAAAATACAAGCTTTCGTTCAGATGGATAAAATAAATTAGCGACTCGGTACTGAATCGCACATTCGTTATGGTGCTGACTGTACTTTCTGTACGTGTGAGACACGACTCACAACTCCTGAATTATCGAAGGGGAAAAGTCAATTATGAAATGGGGGTTTTCAATTAAATTAAGATGTTTGTCACAACGGTTGAATTGGGGAAATGGAGTAACTCTAAATATCCCTCTTGGGGTATGATTTTGACGAAAGGGGGTAAGTTAGAGTCCATTATGTACGGAAAGTATTACTGGTAAAACTCACGGCAGGGTCAATTTAGTTAAGTGATTTGTTAATTTTACGTTTTGTTTGCGAATTACTGTAATATAACAAGACCATAATGCCACACAAAGTCACTCTCTCTTTATTTAATTAACAAGAGCTAATAAATGAGATACAACATTTTACACATTTTGTTTCATCACAGCCAGCTGTACTGTGCCTAGTTTTGATAAAACAGACTATTAAATTCCTGCTATAATGGTATCTTATAAAAAAATATGAACTAGTCCTACTAATATAATACGAAAGTTTGTGAGTGTGGATGTTTGTTTGGACTTTTTCAGGCAAAAACTACTGAACGGATTGATTTGGATGAAATTTGGAACACAGATAGTTTATAACCGAGATTAAAACATAGGATACTTTTTATCCCGATAATCCCGAAATTTTTGTTAAGTTAAATACTACGCGGACGAAGTCTGTGGGCACAGCTAGTCTTTAAATATACGCCCTTTTATCTGATTCTTACCCTCCTTTCAACATAAGACTTACAACTCTTTGTCAGGTAATCTCTCGTTATACTCTTTTTATCATTTCACGTGTTTACATTCAATAGTGTATCTTTTATTTATTTTTATAGGCAAAATATAACAGGATAACATTTGCTTTACATATTTTAATCGTAGCACAAAGACAGCAAGCGCCTTTGTGGGGCCGCTAAGCTTTTATTCATACTGGTATTCTATGTACTTAGGTGTATCTAGAGTGTGTATTTAAGGCACAAAAGGATTGTGAATTCAAAGAGATTTAGGATTTAGTTTATATTATTACACCCGCATTTTCCAAGAAGATATGCAGAAAAAAATATATCTGAAATTCGCTTGGAATCCAATATTCAGATCCAGACAGATTCTAAATGTTGAAACTCTACGGTTTTATAATGAAAGTTACAACGCGTGATGAATGCGGGTCTTGTCAATTTTAACAAGGGACATTTGATAAGACACGCGTTCATCACGAGTTTATCGTTTTTGTAATGACACAGTACAGGGTGTGGCTTTCAAGGGACCAAACTAACACAAATTCACTACTTTTATTTATTTATTATTTTTACCGCCCAGGACTCAATCGCCACTCATATTTGAGCTTAAAAAAATACAGATAGTGCGCGGTCATTCATTAAAAAGTAAATGCCCGCGTCAAACAGCGGGACTTACGAATTTGGGTAGAATTTCAAAATTTAGCCGTATAGTTACTTTCAATGTTATCTCTTTATATTATTAGTTCTCCATATAATATCCCACTGCTGGGCAAAGGTCTCTACCATTTCTCTCCACGTGTCCCCCCCTATAACAGTCCAGGTTACCAAGCCATCTTTTCCCGGGTCAGCCACTACGGCGAGTAATTATTAAGAACAAATTAATAAAATTGGAGTGTCTGTTTGTAATATCAAAATAACACATTATCACCCAATGCATATGAAAATACATACGATACTTATAACAAAAACGCGATAAAAAAAAGTCTGTCTGTCTGTATGTTTGTTTGTTCCAGGTAATTTCCGAAACGGCTGGACCGATTTTTACGGGACTTTCACTGGCAGATAGCTGATGTTATAAGGAGTAACTTAGGCTACTTTTATTATAGAAAAACAAAACATATACCTATATCATAAATGCTGCCTGTTGCGCGGGCTCAGAACGCGCGAGCGGGCTTCAGCTATCCTACTAATATTATAAATGCGAAAGTTTGTGAGTGTGGATGTATGTATGTATGTATGTTTGTTACTCCTTCACGCAAAAACTACTGAACGGATTTGGAACACAGATAGATTATAACCGGGATTAACATATAGGATACTTTTTAACCCAATAATCCAATACTACGCGGATGCAGTCGCGGGGCACAGCTAGTAGGTATATAAAACACGAAACATCGACTCCCAAAAAAGACAAATGACAAATATTTTTTGTTAAGTATTTTATTTTTTTAAAGTTAAATTCCACGCGGACGAAGTCGCATGCACAGCTAGTTAAGAATAAAATGTGGTAACTCCCGAATTAACACCCACAATTATATTTAATCGGCCACACCAACCCTCCAGATGACAGTGGCTTCAAGCCCCCACGTGGGCCATGGCTATTGAGGGACCTACCATTCAGTTATTACCATAAATCATGGCACACAACACAACAAATAACAAACGCTGATGGTGAGCGCCCGAACCGGTTCCTTGGAACCCGATTGGGGAGACGTCTGCTGTATATTGAGGTGTGGATACGCTAGATAGGCGGTAGCGTGAGCGGGTTACGGAATAAATTACGAGGTAATCATAAAAACGTGGTATGTCGCATGACATAATAAAATCAAAGCTAATCTTACTAATATTATAAATGCGAAAGTTTGTGAGTGTGGATGTATGTATGTATGTATGTATGTTTGTTACTCCTTCACGCCAAAACTACTGAACGGATTTGGATGAAATTTGGAACACAGATAGATTATAACCGGGATTAACATATAGGATACTTTTTAACCCAATAATCCAATACTACGCGGATGAAGTCGCGGGGCACAGCTAGTAAAGAATAAAGCTAATATTATATTGAGTTCAATTCCGTAGATTAAAAGATAATATGATTATGTTTTCTTACATATTATTGCCTTTTTTCATTATTTTTTAACAACAATACGTTTTGACTTTAAACACTACTCTTAAGTAGAAAACATTTATAATAATGTATTTTAAAGAGGCCGCTTTTATTTCTGCCGTGTGAACGAAGCCTTATGATATAGTTAATATTGTATTGATTTTACGACAGTGAATCTGTGCCTATCCAATTGGCACGCCGTATATCACCAATCACAATCAATTATTGAAAGTGGGCCACCGCATCAATAACATTTATTACTAGCGTGTGGCGTTTACGCATGATAAGAGTTTAGTTATATTGTGGTTATTACTTATATGAACCTATTCAAATATAAAAATTAAATTAAATATTTACTGACATACAGTATTGTATTAGATTTCGTAAGTATAGAGCCCTACCGCCCTTTCTTCCCCTTCCTCTGTCCCACTCCCCTTTAGGTTAGCAACGTGCGAGCAATGCCTTTGGTACTGCATGCTAATAAAGGCTACAATAACTGCTTAACATCAAGCGAGTACTACGTTTGTTTGCCGCCTATTTCTATAATAAAAAGTATTTCCATAATAAACTAGGATCATTTTCAAAATCGCTCCCGCTCCGCTCTACTCACTGTAACCGCTGCGAAACCAAGTCGGTGTCAGTGACACGAGCGCCCGCGCAGCCTACGGCGGAGATAAACGCACCTTCAGACCATATAGCTACAACACATTTTAACTAGAGATATTAACTTTAAAACAGTCCCGTCTAGGGACACCCGGAAGAAGCGAAATTTTATAGTATAAATCGTAGGGCGCCGCAGCAGCCAATAGGTGAAACAAAAAGGTATACTACTTTTTTGCGGGACTTTGGGCGGGGTTTTGGGAGTTTTGAAAAAAAGTATTCCCTTTCAGTTTCAACCTGTATATATCGTGTAACGCTACTGACGATTAGCACGGATACAGTGGCCGCGCGGCTAATGCCCAGAACGTCCGTATAGAAGCGTCGCTTCAAAACAGCAACAATATGAGTTAAAGAAATTAAAACTATTTATACGGATTATATCGCGTTTATTTACTTTTTATGTTCCCGACGTTTCGGTTGCTTTACAGCAACCGTGGTCACGGGGGGACTGAGGTGTTAGACGCCCTGATGTCATAGTTAAAAACTGGGTACCCTCAAAATTTAGTTGGTGTTTGCGGTCCGATCCACGCAGAAATAAACCGATATAACGCGATCCGATAAACGCGATATAATCCGTAAAAATAGTTTTATTTCAATGTGTAGTATTCGCGTAAATATAAGAAAACAATAACGAAATTATTTCGAGTAGAGTCAATTGATAGCTCATATACAGTAGTATCACAGAAGGTCAGTGTAAAATATCTTATATTTAGCATTTCATACAATGAGTGTAAGAGCCGGAAACTCGACCCCCTCGACCCCACCCTCTACCCCACTCTCCTTTAGGCAGGCAACGTGCGAGAAATACCTTTGGTATTGCAAGTACTTTTATTAGGTTCTCGAGTGGCGACCTCGAACCGGAAGACGCAGAGTTGGACGGCCCCCCACTAGATGGACCGACGATCTGGTGAGAGTCGCGGGGAGCCGTTGGATGCAGATAGCGGGCAACCGTCCATTGTGGCGTTCTATGGGGGAGGCCTATGTTCAGCAGTGGACGTCTTCCGGCTGATGATGATGATAATGATTGCAAGGACCTATAGAATACGATAACTGTTTTACATCGGACGATTCGTATGCCTGTTTACCGACTTTCTTATATACCTATCTGCCTATAGAAAAAAAGAAGGATTGTGATTGTGATTGGGCCATAACGAGTCACTATCACTACATAGTATAAAACAAAGTCGCTTTCCGCTATCTATCTGTCCCTATGTATGCTTAGATCTTTAAAACTACGCAACGGATTTTGATGCGGTTTTAATAGATAGAGTGGTTCAAGAGGAAGGTTTATATGTATAATACATCCTACTAATATTATAAATGCGAAAGTTTGTGAGTGTGGATGTATGTATGTATGTATGTATGTATGTTTGTTACTCCTTCACGCAAAAACTACTGAACGGATTTGGATGAAATTTTGAACACAGATAGATTATAACCGGGATTAACATATAGGATAATTTTTAACCCAATAATCCAATACTACGCGGATGAAGTCGCGGGGCACAACTAGTATGTATATAAAAAGTCAATAAACAGGTGTGCGATCCTTTTGATGTTAAGCAGTTATCGTATCCTATACCAGGTGAAATTTAACCCGATAATCCCGACATTTTTGCTAAGTTAAAATACTACGCGGATGAAGTCGCGGGGCACAGCTAGTGCACAATATAGTAGAGAAACACTGATAAAAATAGCCGTACGAAGCCGGGGCGGGTCGCTAGTATAAAATAAAATTCAAAAGCTAAAAGATCAGACACGACGAAATCTCATTACTTCTAACACCTTATAGAGCGAAAACACAATCATCTACACAGATAAGCAATAGAAGTTATTAATATTAATATCCCAAGAGGTGCTTCGATAAAAGTCTCACGTTTCTGTACCCGTTAGTCCCTCAGGGCGCTGTTGTTATCTGTTTAGCGGTATCCGGGAAACGGGTCCGGGTTTGATTCCGTTGCATGTATTTTATGGAACAATAGAGAAGTGGGTTTCCTTGTTCGTAGGAGCTAGTTATTGGCAAACTCTGTTGAAGTTTACCGATACTGTAATAGCCGGGAAGAACAGCTTAATATGCCTTCCGAATCAGTAACTGAATCGCTAGTTGTAAATGCTACTAGTGGAATTTGAACCCACGACCTTCGGATAACAAAGAAACACCCATGTTTTTGCACCCAACACCGAAGTAGATTCGGATTTCAAGACGCAGTTCTTAAAACCTATTCGTAGAAAGAACCGCAAGAACCGTATTCAGATTTTTTTATATATTCCAAATCTCTATGGTTCTCGACATTTCTCGAAGATAGCAGGTATTAATAATGATAGAGTTGCTAGCCCGGCGGTGACGGTCACCGCCGGGCTAGCAAACATTCGGGCGGCCATTTTATAAATTCCTGGTTTATTCTGGCCTTTACGATACAAGCTGTGCCTAGTTTAAGGGTGACAAGTGAGTACTCTATCATACGGATATTTATTTTTTGTTTCTCAAGTCTACGGGTATCATTTGTATTTTAATTAAAAATTATAACTTATAAACATTACACTTTGAGATAAATATTTTTTTTTTCATTTTCATTCTGTATCGGAAACTGTTTATGTCTATTTCCTTGGTCATCGCGTCACGCCAGATCGAATGGTACGTTTTCGCTAATAATTTTTTTGTTGTGTTTATTATTGTCCGGAGAAGGTTCTTATGAAAGAAAATATTAAGAAAGTTGAGCGGAACACTTCGAATTCAATATTCAAAGTCAAGACAGGACAACGTCTGTCGGGTCAGCTTGTTAAAAATAAATGAAAGGCAAACGTTAAAATACAAATAATTTAATAAAATAATCTACTTATTCATATTGGTATCGATTCAGGCCTTCGAGAAACTAAAAAACTATAGGTACCTATATAAAAATAAATACGCCCGAATCCAAATTCGTGATGAACGGCTGCCTCGGCTCTGAGATGCGTTCAGAGATTGTCCGATTGTGCCTCAGATATCTCGGTAACGGTACAGCAAATTGTATTATGGGTATGGAAAAACATGGTTTATTGTGTATCGCTTTACAACCAGCGAGATCGGAACGTTAGGTTGAAATTGTTATATCGTTACGGTACAGCAAGTACCTACTTATAACAAAAAAAAACTTTTTTTTACAATCGGTCTGTTTGTTCCAGTTAATCTCCAAAACGACTGGACCGATTTTGACGAGACTTTCACTGACAGATAACTGATGTTATAAGGAGTAGCTCTACTTTCATTTTATTAAAGATTAAAGCACCAGTCGGGCGGATCCGAGGTGGGAAACAACTATTATTAATAATAATATAGAACGGCATTATGCGTAAGCGGCATTAATAATAATATTTTATATATAATATAATAATAATTTAGCCCTTTTGACGTCCCACTGCTGGGCACGGGCCTCCCCTCAACATGAGAGGGATTCAGGCCATAATCCACCACGCTGGCCCAGTGCTGGTTGGCGGATTTCACATGCCTTTCGAAAATTGGTTAGATCTTCTAAGACATGCAGGTTTCCTCACGATGTTTTCCTTCACCGTAAGCAAGTGATAATCATATAGAAATTATGATTCGCACATAGATTTCGAAAAATCCAGAGGTGCGAGCCGGGATTAGAACCCAAGACCTGGTGCCCGCAAGACGCGTGCTTTAACCAATCGGCTATCTCACTGCTATTATGCGTAAGCGGCATTACTACATTAAAAATACAAATTAAAACTTGAACGTCAATGCGTCAGTCTTAGTCACTTGAACTTATCACTCGTCTACGAATTGTACGATTGAAATAACTCAGGTGACGCCCACTTGGCCGTGCGATGCCGCACTATCGCCCGTCCCCCACAAGGATGTAGCTTCATTACAAATTCAAATAAGCTGAGCCGATAGCCAGATGAATGCATCATAGAATAAGAATATTCTTGGACATAGGAATATAGTTACCTATTGTATTTTTACGAATTGAACTAGACAAAGCGCTCGTGAATGACGATGAAGCACAATAAGTAAATTTTTAAGAGAAAGATTTTTTTTTTATTTTTTTTTTTATTTGAAGTGAGTATCTAGGAGACACGAATTCTTAAAGATTATAAATAACTAGCTGTGCCCCGCGACTACGTCCGCGTGGAATGTGGACCACCCTTAACATTTAGGGGTATGAATAAAATAGATAGTAGCCGATTCTCAGACCTACCCGATATGCACACAAAATCAGTCGAGCCGTTTCGGAGGAGTATGGTAACTAACATTGTGTCACGAGAATTTTATATATAAGATTAATAATAAGTATATAAGATATTTGCTATCGTAGTTTTTTTTTTTCGAAAACAACGCCACCTACCGTCTCCAACTAATAACTAAGAGCCATACAAGTGAAATACGAACAAAAACATCGAAGTACAAAAAAATCGTCAAAAGGTTAGACACGTACACCGGAATTCTATTTCATTGATAAAGATTAAATTTTGCAACCCTAAGGGGTGTACTAATAAATCTATCTCAAGGCTGAGAGCGATCTTAAGCACGCTTTTGACATGCCATTTTGTACTGTTATGACATAATAACGACATACCCAATATCTGTCTCAGACATGACATGACAGATCGATTTACTAAATCGGGCCTATTTTTTAAATAATAAAATCACTAAAGCGAGCACTGCACGAGATCGAACCGCAGTTTTTTTTGTCTATGACATTTCCTAACAGCATTTTCTACTCTACGTCTATGTTAATAGGAAAATATGTGAGCTTCAATACATATACTTCTCTACGAACAGACAACAGGGATTAAATTAACATTTCACATGTGTTGATGTCTACTATACACAATTAGACGTAATTATATGTATCTCTTTCTGGTAGTTCGGTGAGGAAAGAATACTAATTTTGTCGGAGAATTATTTATTTTATATTTTCCGTGGGAATTTGGAAATGAAACGAGTTTCGTTGTTAAAAGAGATACTCTCTGGCCTATATACAGGACAGAATTTTTTTATAGTCGCTTGAATTCTATATGTCATTCGAGAAACGTCGAGAACGATACTGACAGAGAAACTATTCTATTGAGTTCTTGCTAAGAATTCTATCCAATAGGTAGCTAAAGACTTTATAGTGTTCCAAATTCAAATGATTATGTGTTAGGAATCGGACGAATTCCAAATTCAAAGGTGACAGACAAGCAAACCCGTGTTTGATATTACTATTTGTTACTTGCGAAACACTGGCAAAATACCTATTGAACTGGGTGTTCCATAGTTTTTAAATAAAGATGAAAGAAGAAAACATTTTAGTTCATATCACCCAATCACAAGAAGAGGCACATAAACAACTCAAGCATCCCAGGTCTCGAGTACGTAATAAAGACTATACTTTTCATAATTTTGAAGACAGACCCCATATTTCGCGGAATAAGAGTCATAATTTTCCTCAACATGGTTACTTAAAAATCTTGCTCCAAAAGGTTTTTTTTTTATATAAGAGAAGGCATATTAAGTTTACACAAGGCTGATAATGACCGGGAGGCGAAATTTTATCGCCACTCTCAGAATGTGGACCCTAATTTGCGTAGGTAATAGCGTTGTAGAGTTTTTGCAAAGTCATATTAGGGACCCCGAAAGGCCTTAGGGCATTGGGATGTGATCTAATTTCAGTTTGGAAGTTTTTATGAGCACAGAGCGCACAATTCATGAGTTTGTAACAAGGAGCTAACTACTGATTTGGAAATATTAAGCACGACAGTTCTGTTCTTTGACAAAGTAGTTCTGACAAAATACGCAACAGAGTATTGTTGACTTTTAACAGAAGATATACTAAGTACTAGAAACATCAGTAATTGTCAACTAATGGATATTTTTTTTTATATACAAGAAAGGTGCGACCTGCCTGCTGTTAAGCAGCCGCTGACGGTAACCACCGTAGCTTAAAGATAGTTGCAATACCAAACGTATTGCTCGCACTTAGCCGACCTTAACAAGAACTGGACAGAGATGGGAAGGGAGGGGCGGTTGGTCTTTCAGCTCTCTTTATCGTATCTCTTTATCGTACGAAATGCAGCTACCTCTAATATTCAGTTTGATACAGATATTCTTTCAGAGGGTGGTACTACCCCAGTCAAGTCAGCCCGCATATGAGCTATAGACAATTGTTATTGTTTCTTTGTTGATGAGAATTATCATAAAACATTGCCATCTTTTAAATGGGTTAGTCAACACTGCTCAAAGTCAACTCAAACTCATATCGTTTATTTTGTTGAAGCCTTCGGAGGCACTTACAAGTATTACTCTAGCTAGTGCAAGCACCACCTCATCACCCCCGCACACATAAAGGCAACAGCTTATAGAGTCTCGTATAAATTATCGGAAGGCGATGTACAGCCGTGTGTAATGGCGAGGCGGGGATTATTTATCGCCTACGCGTGGGACTGGGGCGCCGGTGACTCGGTGATGGGAGGAGCGGAGGCGGGGGCCATGTTCAGGAGCCTACTGTTACCCGCTAGCACCTCGCTCAGCTCGCAGTACGTCAGTTTTGACAGCTGTTCTAGATCAACTTTTTTTTTTTTAAGGTTACTAGCAATGTGTGTTTATCACATTACTAGTATTCCCTTTAGCCCCTCCAACTAAGCTAATGCTTGTGCTAGGAGTGGGCTCACGTCAATAGTTTAATGGCCAGGATGGGTATCGAACCCGGAACCTCTCAGCTACGAGGACGGCCCCTCTAACCACTAGGCTATTGACGATATTTGGCTTTCAAAACTAAAAAAAAACTGACAGATTGCGAGCACAACTGTTAAAAAATGACGTAATTGTGAGTCGAGCGAGATGTCAGCCGTTAACAGACTTGCGCCCCAGGTGTTGCTTCAGCTACTCAGTTGGATTGCTTGCAAGAAATTAGAGTGGAAACTATGATGGTGACAGACTTGAACCGAAACTCGAGCAAAACGAATAATTTTCATCGAAAATAAAACGTTTAAAAAACAGAAATTTTGTTTTATGTAAGTATAGTTTCGCATTTCCACGATAATAATTTCCATCATAATAAATAGTGAAGTGTGTCTCAATCGTAGTATTTAATAATTTGCTTTAAACGTCATTCAAACTGTAAGCAACACTGCACTTCTATGGCATTCTTTATCTAAGTCTGTATCGATCGAGACAAAACACACCCTATTAATAAACGTGGCAAAGCGGGCGATTAGTTACACACCGAATTATCTCTTTCTGTCGTTAGTAATTTGATATTTCAAAGAAGAAGACCAAGCATGGTGTAACTATACAACCTCTAAACCACGTTTATTATAAAGGGGCAGCGAGGTCCAACTGCAGGATGCCGCTGCTTCTCCACTACTAAGTCCTCATCCCTTGCATGCTTTTATCGCGTTAAGCTAAAGAGCGGCGGGTAATGAGGATATTGATGTTCATTAATTATGCACACTATGCACGGCGTGCCCGAGACGCGCCCGGAATGGCGACTAACTAAAGGTATTATCTCCTGTTATAGCGGCACTACCGTGGTGGAGAACAAGCGAGAAATGACGAGAGCCATGGAGTTCTTGCGACATTCTTGCTCTCTTGATGAAATACACTCAATTTATCGTGTTTACTACATTGATTAGTATAAAGAGAAGTCAGTTTTGTTTTTAACCGACTTCCACAAAAGGAGGAGGTTTTATGTTCGTCTGTATACACAGTATACACAGATATCTCCGTCAATTGAGGACCGATCTACATTTTTTTTGTCAGAAAGGGTATTTGAAGTTGTTGCCACTATCTTTACACTACATTAGGACAACTTCTTAGGTACCTACCTACCACTATTTGCCTGAATTGGCACCGACTCCAAATAAAAAATCTAGGAAGTAACTTTTATGTATTTTTTTTTATAAACATTTTCCATTTATTTTCTATAGGTATAAAGCGGACAAACTCAAAGAACACAAACCAAATTATAATCTGGTAAGACTTACCTTATTCATAAAATACGAATCCCATTACCGAACATACATTTTTTCTCTCGAAAAACTGGGTACAGCAAACAAATTGATCATTACTCTGTTACAATAACTCATGAAAGCAATTCTTGGTCCGTTTGCGAGAATATTGTGTGTACCGAAATTGGGTATAATATGTGATATTATTTATTATATTGGCTCAATGATAGTAAAAATCAAAGTGTACCTTTATAGGATTGGCTATGTATCAAAATATTGGCCGGACGGTTGGGACACTCTTGCTCAAAGTATCACTAGAGGCTTATCTATATCTATATATTAAAAAAATGAATCTCTATTTCCTTGGTTGGTTCTCTATCGCATCACGCGTGAACGGATGGAACGATTTCGCTAATTATTTTTATGTTGTGTTTATTATTGTCAGGAGAAGGTTCTTATGAAAAAAAAAAAGAAAGTAGAGCGGAAAAAATCGAATTAAATATTCAAAGTTAAGACAGGACAACGTTTTTCGTGTCAGCTAGTTAAATTATATTAAAAAGCAATATTTCACTAAAGGACGATATTTTTAATCTTGAGTGCAGCGAGGTACGAAGAGAATAAATGCATACATCGACGGATTAGAAAATTTTGCGACTAAGTTATACTTTTTCCTACTCTATAAAAAAAAATAACATAGTTTGCGCGTTTGTCAATTGTTTTCTTTTTTTATATTTCGCTTTTGCGCCGCCCCTGTTACCGGCCAGTGTTACATACAATATTTATGTTCGATCTTTTGGGTCGCAAAACACTAAATAATAATTTTCGTGTTCTATATTCAAAACTTATCACGGGCCTCTATGAAAGTCTAGTGAATAAAAAATGTTTTTTTTTGCATAAAAAGTCTACAAACAAGCCCGCGATCCACCTGATCCTCCTTTCCCGCCAGTTAAACGCCATACGCAAACAGGACCCAACTTATAAAACACAAAAACAAAACGGCATCATGTATTTTGTGCGCCTCAAGATAAGCCGGCGACTAACTCAAATAAAATTATGCAAAAATATACAATCTATAACTCACCTTCACTTAAGTACAACTTACAATGAAAATAACCCGCGAAAGAATTATAAATTCACCCGCAACCCTCCGCCGCCGGGGTATAAAACCGGCACAAAATATTATGTTTATTTTGCGCCGTGTTACACATTAACATCGTCATACACTTTGGACGGTCCCCCGAGCGAGGTAATTACGCGGACCGCGCAAAAAGTGCAATTAAAACAGTCCCATGCTGGGCGCCACTCGCTCGCGAACACTAACAAAATAATGCAATTATACCTAGGAATATAATTTTGGCGTGTTTTGCGGTATTTCAGTTTAACTTTGGAGATTATATTACTAGATTGCCGTTGTTAATGGTCGTTTATGTATAGTGTTTTATGTACAGGGTGTAAGGGGCATCGTAACGAAAACTGATACCATGGATTCAACTCATGATTCTGGATCCCCCAGAGTTGTAATTTTTGGTGATATTCTCATGAATTATATTTAAAAAATTCAGCAGTTTTGAATTGGTTTTAGCATAAAACCGCTATACAAATCTATCTCAAGTTATTTTACATAAATTAATAAATAATTACTATTTTATAAATTAACTGCATTGTAAGTGGATCTCTGTGTGTATGTGCGCGTGTGTGTGTGTGTGCGTGTGTGTATGTGTGAGTGTGTCCGTGTGTGTGTATGTGGGACTCCTTACAATCGAGCGCGCATTTCATGCTAAAAACAATTTAACAATGCTGTAAATATTTTGCATAAATTATGAAAACATTGACGGAAAATTCCAACTCTGGGAGGTCCAGTATCATGAGTTGAATCCATGGTATCAGTTTTCGTTACAATGCCCCTTACACCCTGTATAGTTCAGTCTATATTGCATATAATTATGTCCTCTATTAAGCTACAAAGCACGTATAGAGATTTATCAAATAATCGCCCTATGCTAACCTAACCCCAGACTGAAAATATTACAGCTTTGTTTTATTAAAATACTTCTTAATACCATGCCACATCTCGCTTTAATAAGTCTGCACATATTTAATAAAATTTAAGTAGAAGCCAAGTCGAGTTCGCAAGTCATTCTGTAAATACGCTAAAATATATAAAATCTTTTCAACGTACTAAAACTTATTTTAGCATAAAAATCTTAATGTCGGGAGCGATCTATCTTCTTCAAAAAGATTTTGAAAGCGACTTAAAATTTCAACCCGTAAACGCGGTCGGGGTGTTTGGGACCGCCCGCCGCCCGTGACGGTGCACAACTTTTAGTATTCACATTAAAACTGATAAACCTTTAATGCAAATTGAAAGCGTGCGGGCGTGAAACATGCCGCGGCGTGGCTGGCCGAGCCCGCACAGTACACATGCGAGAAGTAGTTGGATTTTCAGACTTACGCGGCGTATGGCGGGTTTAATAAATGATTCGATGTTATGTTATAACTTTAGGTGTTTGATGTTAGACTTTTCCATCTCCCACTGCTTAGTAAAGGACTACTTTATTTATTATGATTAATATTACAGTATAGAAATGAGAATTTGTTATAATGTAATAAAATTTGTTTGCAAGTGAAATTTATTTTTACGAAATGTTATTTTATTTCTTCCATTCGTAACTGGTGCTGTAATACAATTTATTTTATAAAATGACTAATATAGTAGTATAGTATTTAAATGACAATGATGAAAGTAGCGGATCCTTTTGAGAGCGAGGTCGGAGGTTTTAAGAAATTTAGGATATATTCAGGTTGTATTCCATGAAAATATGAAAATCCAGATTACATTGTCACTTAAGCTTGAGCCAGTTACGTCATTATAAGACCCTAAATTCAAAGCTAACATTTCCAAGCCAACCTTCAAAGTATCCGCAGCGTATTTTACGGGATATACCGCATTGAAAGCCGAGCGGCTATCCCGGCTAAATGTTATTATGAGCGCGGCGCAGCCTCTATGCGGATATTCGAATAGATAGCCCACTTAGCGAGCTATTGCCAGCGAATTTGGTTAATGCACTCGCCTCCGGCGTGCTGTACATTGCCTTGTAAGTTGCAATATTTGGTGTTAGTTGTTTTTGTGAACGATATCATTTTTAAGAAAATTTGCAGCGTAATTTTTTATTAGTTTCGTTCCTTGAAATAGGTACCTAAAAATCTGTAAAAAGGTAAGAAAAATACGATTATCTATCGCCCCTAAATAAACCTGGTTTCATTATTGTTATAATCTTCACGGTGGGAATCTAATCGGACCTTCAACTTTGGCATACAAAACCAATCATAACCAACACAAAGTAAACAATAACTCAACACTACGGAGTGATTTTCAAAAATACCACAACCATCTGATAAACACAAACAAATAAAACTTAACCGCACATTTCATCCTGGGATTATAAATCGCAGCGAACAACGGCCGGGCGAAATTAATCAATCAACTGCATTCGACACGTTTTTAAATATATCATCATTCGGTATTTTACCGAGAGCGGGGTTAATTATCCGAAAATCGCGGCAGCACTGGCCGGCGGCCGTGTCGTATTCGAAATTCAAATTAAAATGTTGATATGTTAATTAACGCTTGTATGATCTTGTTAGTGGGTCGATCTGACCCCCTTAGCCGTTGAAGGGTTGATTGAGCGGAACGTGATTTTAAGTTAAATGAGATAAGACATGTTTTAAGTTGTTTGCCGTGATCAAACTGACAGTTCTATTAGGTTTTGACATGGCCTTAAAAATAGATAATGTTATGATAAATATCGCCAGGCTGACACACCAACTGTATGGTCCCAAACTAAGCAACGCTTGAAATATGGGTACCATCATTATAGCATGGTAATACTATAATGATCTGAGGGCGATTCCAGTGACACCCCGATCTGTAAAAATTACGAAAAAGCCATTTCCGAAATATTCCCCGGCGGGAATCGAACCCGCAGTTGCGGTTACCCGATGCAGTGAGAAGAGCAGCCTACGCTCAAACCACTGTGCCAATGCCTACAATATCAGTCATGTAAATAGAGCTCGCAAATGAGCCCGTGTGGAGAATGGTTTTACATAACAATAAGATGGTTTTATAAAAAAAACAACCCACTCATGAGCCTATCCTTGAAAATCAGGCGTGAAAATCCGCTAAAAGCTTTCGTTTGTTAGCCGTGTAAGGGGCTAGAATAATTACCTTACGCCAAGGGACGAAAGATACTGAAGCTATTAATCTTATCAGTTAAAGATAACATTAGAAGCGATACTTAGTTTGCAAAAGCTACAGTAAATAAGAATATTGTTTTTCTAATTTTAAATTTGTATCTGAATAAATCCAAGAGTAGCAATTGATATGACGTCAAGTCCACGGAATATGTTTTCTGTGGTCAATTCAAATAATAGAATTGCAATGTCTACGATTATTTAATAAAAAAACCTAACAAGAAAATCGGTGTTCTTAATTTTTTTTTATCAGAATAACAATTTTATAATTTATTATACCTTTGCTATGCAGTAATGGAAAAAGAGATTGTCAGATTGTCTATATAAGGTCTAATTTTCACAATGAACCTATTTCGCTTGGCGCTTTCTCAAATAGTGAAGATGATGTAATGATGTAAAAAAATTAAAATTAAAAAAAACGCCGATATGACGACTTTTTGCACTACAAAAGAACTGATAATTTTCAAACGGCCGAACCGATTTTTATGAAACCTAGCTAAGAACACTCTCGATCAGAATACCTTTCTACCAAAAAAAACTAACATCGGATCATCCGCTTGGGCGCTACGATGCCACAACAGATACACATGTTAAACTTATAATACCCCTCTTTTTTTGTCGGGAGATAAATCTGATAGTAGAAATATTTTCAGTTGTTTTGTAAAGCGGGTGATTTGAAAGGTTGTTAGACAGATGAGCCTTTACATATCGTCCATCTAAATATATATAACTCAAAGGTGACTGACTGACATAGTGATCTATCAACGCACAGCCCAAACCACTGGACGGATCGGGCTGAAATTTGGCAAGCAGGTATATGTTATGACGTGGGCATCCGCTAAGAAAGGATTTTGATTAATTCTACCCCCAAGGGGATAAAATAGGGGTTGAATAATCCAGAAATTTTTGTGAAGTTAAATTACAAGCGGACGAAGTCGCGGGCACAGCTAGTTATTAACATAAAGCAATCGGGTAGCGAACTCTGCTGTAACAAACGGTAATACTTGTATTTCCACATAAATACTTCAGTATTGTTTGTCGGCGTCTTTTCCGCACGCAAATGTTTCTAATTAGTATAATTTGCGAACGCTCCCGGCCTTGTTAGTGCCTCTGTATGGTGCAAGCGATAGGAGAGTTGGCAGCGAGGTTAGAATTATTACATTGATCTTTCAAACTAACAGCTTAGGGCCGGAATTAATAAATCAAATCTCAAGTCTGAGAGCGATCTTCAGTACGCTTTTGACATGACATTTTGTACTGGTATGGCATAAGAATTACCTTTTCAGGATCACTCAGAATTGAGACGACATATTAATAAGGGCTTTAGTCAAACCAAAAAAAAAAACCAAAATATTCTTATTCAAGGAGGCCAACAAAACACTTTTGAATAGTCAGAATCTATCATAGGTTCGGATTGCTGCTTGCACTGAGAAGTTCCGCCAAGAACTCAATGATCACTGATATTTTTTTAGTGGTAGATATCTAATCATCCATAACGTTTCCTAAAGCGACAAGCAAAATATTCTGCATTACTAAAATAATACTCTATGGAATCAAACGTTTTCACGATTAAAGTGGTCACAAGCCTGTATTGATAAATAGATCTAAAGACTGAGAGCGCTCTTGACTACGCGTTTGACATAAGAATGACATTTCCAAGATCGCTCTCAGACCTGAGATCAATTTATTAATACGGGGCTTGGAGGAGCAAATAATAACTCGACCGCTGATATCCAATGGATTGGACACCAGATGAACGAAACACCTGCCGAGAGCAGTACAAGAGCAATAATCGTAGCGACTTGGGAGTCGGCCCCGCCAAGCCAGATGTACCGCCAGACGATAAAATATGACAGAACGCGAGAGAAAGAACACTTAAAGAATAGATTTCAAATAAATATTACTAGCTATCACCTGCAGATTAAAAGAAGCTTTATTATGTTTCTAGTGATATTTTTTCTTTCTTATCAGATGAGCTAGTTAGTGGCTACCTCTGGTCAACTTGAACTCGAAATGTGGTCCTGTTGCCCGTGGTATAGTATTAAGTGCTTTAATAATTGCCCTTTTAGCCCTTTTCACGTCCTAATCCTGGGCACGGACCTGCTCTAACTACGAGGGGATTCAGCCCGTAATCCACGATATAGAAATTATAATCATTTAGAAAATTTGATTCGCGGTTCGCACATAGATTTCGAAAAAAAACAGATGTGCGAGCCGGGGTTTGAAACCCAGGACCTGGTGCCCGCAAGACGCGTGCTTAACCAATCGGCTATCACTGTTATTAAGGGCTTGCTTACCACTAATTGCTGGGTGTCCAGACACAGCAATTTGCATTAACACGTCGCAATGTTTGCTTGCATGTTTGTTATCGGCGATTGGTGTCGGGTCCTCTACTGGGAAACCAACTACAAGCGTTGACCTAATTCCGCTGGCTCTGTAGTTATTTGTGTTTAGGTAGTGTTACAAGATGCACGTCTATCGTTCTCTCAATGAATGGATCCAACCAAAATTGTCATAGCCATGTTTACTGATTGCGGAGACTTTTGACAACATTCTTCTTAAACTATATTCATTTATTTAGCACGGAATACATCACACCAAAGCAATTATTTTTCATATCTACCTTCATGTTTTATGTTTTTTTTAAACATCGAAATACCCGTAAAATTGGAGTTAATTAGCTTGGTAATACTGAATTTCTAGTGGATTACTCTCTAATACTAATTAGCGTCAATGGTGTTGCTCACATTGTGTTGCTGTTCCTGGGAATGTACACCATCTTTCATTCTATTCAAAAGAGTAAACATTGAGTTTATTGCCGGATCTTCTCATTGGAAGCAGCATTCTGAACCGGTGATAGATTCTGACTATTCTTAAGCCTATATGATAAAAAATAAATAAATTGAAAAGTGTGTATTCTAAATGAGGTTGTAATAATTACCTACTCCTATAACGGGGGGCAGAGATGAAACATGGTGTTCGCGACGTGACAGGCAAACATACACACGCGAACACGCCATAGGGTCGTGTTTATGCTAAAATCGTGTTCCCACACCACACTAGACGACAATTAACATGCTCTGAACATTGGAACACAGTGCGAGTCTCACAACAATGATTATCATAAGCGTTCAAAACAACGAGAGGAAACCTGGGAACGTTTTCTAAGGTGGTAGAGCCAAACTGTACGGTATTTATGTCGAAGCCAACTAACTTAATTTGCCGTTCAATCAACAGCCTAGCCACTTAAGGCTCTACGGGCAGAAAAATGAATCTCAGTTTTGGGCTATCTGACACTCGCGTTCTCTAGCCACGTCATGACGTCGGCACTACGGAAATCTATGGAGCAGTCTAAATAGTTTTTTTTTAACAGAATTAAAAATATGGAGGAAGTTCTCAGTTCAGTTGTTTTTTATGTATGTTGTTACCTCAGATCTCCGTCATTTATAAACCAATTTGAAAAAATATTTTATTTTTTAAATATTTTTTATTGTTTATATTATTATTTATTGGTACTTGTAGGACCCATAGAAATTTCACCAAAATCGGTTCATTAGTTTGGGAGATGGACTATTTACGGTTACCAGCAATTCAATACGTAGTTTACCATTAAAACATGACTAAAACTTTATAAAAAAAAATATCGACTCCAAAAAATACCTGGGTGCGCTAAATAAAACGCTAGAAATTTTGAGGTCCCTAATTTGGAGTCACTGTCAATTCAAGTAAGTAGGAGTTGGTAGGTACCTAAGAAGCTGTCCTAACGTAGAGTAAAGATTCCACCACTGCAGCGACTCCATATGAAATAAATTGTCATTTCTAGCTTTTTAGTGCAGGTTTTATTGAAGTCAGTTCTATTTTTTTTATCATTCCTTAGTCGCCCATTACATCAAAAATTTGGGCGTCAAGTATACTGATTCCATGTGCCCGCAGCATAGTCGAAGTAAAGATGTTCCGTTTAAAAAAACCGGTAATCGGTATTGAAAGTATTTTAACACAAAGGCAATTGCAAATTGAATTATGCCGAAATATTGTATTTTTCTTAAATTCGGTAGTGAGCTAGATTATAAACGTCCGATAGTAAGGTCGGTCGTCTGTCAACTTGGAATCCAAAATTTACGTCATAATCGTAATCGGCACGCCAAAAACCTAGAAAATTATACCCATATGCCAGATTTTCCCAAATATTTGAAGTCCGCAACTTGGGATTATAAAAATCACCTAATTATACTTCATAAAATATAGCTTGATGTCTGCGACAACTGTCAGTAAAATCACGCCTATGAAGTCTTGAATTTCATAATAGTACAGACAGTACCTGTCAATGTCATACTTTATGGGCATGCCGATCTAATTAGTGATGGGCGATGAATCATCGTGACCACAGACGATATTTGAAATAAAACTTAATTTATCTTTTAATTTTATTTTATATTTTAATATCATTATATTATTTACATTTTTGCATACTGGATCTAAAATAATAGTGAGTAAATAAAATCTAATTTCGGGAGCGGGACGTCCGATTTGATAATATTTGCGAACAAGAGTTTATAATTAATTTACAAGATTTTTTAGCGATTCAGAAACTGATCCAGATATGGATTTGGGTTGTACTCCTTTAAGAGAATAAATGTCATTTTATATTAAAATATTAGTTTTTAGCATTGATGATAGCAAGAAACGTCCATAATTTCTATCGACATTTTTTTCTATCCTGACAACCCTATAAATATCACTTATCAATATTAGTCATGGCATCTCTTTGTGACTAATTATTGCAGAGCTCAGTGGGGTGGAAATCTATACAAATACATAAAATTGGAGTGTCTGTTTGTAATATCAAAATAACACCTTTTCACTAAATGCATATGAAAGTACATACGACACATATAACAAAAACGCGATTATTAAAGTCGCGGGCTCAGCTAGTGAAATATATAATAAATTTAGTTAGTAAATTTATTTGACACATAAAGGAACGAAAAATTACAAGAGAGTGACAATTGATCTTCTTAAACAATTGACAGAGAACAAATCCAGAAAAAGAAATCAAATATGAATTTAAATGAAACCTTATTTTATTTCTAACAATCAAGCTATGTTTTATGAAGTATAGTACTCCTAGTTTTCGCTTCTTCCTATATCTATGGTTCCCCAGATAATTTGGCCATGTCACTCTGTCCGACCGCCCGACGTCACAGTCCTTTTATTCAGAGGCTAGAAGGCTGCAAACTGGCGCTAAAATGGATTTTTGGTACCGCTACAAAACTGTGTTTAAATATTGAAAGCAATATAATTATTGGTAGGTTACCAGTTTAAAAAAATAATCCCATTTACTAAATATTGCCAATTGGTTAAGCCCGCGTCTTGCGGGCTACCAGGGTCTCGGGTTCAAACCCCGGCTCGAACCTCTGGATTTTTCGAAATCTATGTGCGAGTCATAATTTCTATATGATTATCACTTGCTTACGGTGAAGGAAAACATCGTGATGAAACCTGCATGTCTTAGAGGATTTAACCAATTTTCGAAAGACATGTGAAATCCGCCAACCCGCACTGGGCCAGCGTGGTGGATTATGCCCTGAATCCCTCTCGTGTTGAGGGGAGGCAAGTGCCCAGGAGTGGGACGTCAAAAGGGCTAAAACTATTATTTATTATTATATTACTAAATATTGAGCTCCGCAATGGCCTTTTTCACGTAATCACCTCTAACTGGTGGTATTTTAAATTATTCGAATTGATATCGGACACGGATAAGATCACTTACACGTCTGTGTTAATGCCAAATTAAAATTTATTTTGAATATTTTTTCACTGTTGTATGTTATGACATATGTCATAAGATTATTAACATACAAATAAATAAATATCGCCAGACGAACACACCAACTGTATGGTCCCAAACTAAGCAACGCTTGTACTATGGGTACCATACAATGGACTGGGGGTGATCCCAGTGTCACACAGACTAGGGAAAATTACGAAGAGGCCATTTTCGAAATTTACCCTGTCGGGAATCGAACCCGCAACCACCCGATGCAGTGAAACCAGCGGCCTACGCTCGAACCACTGCGCCAAGCGGCGGCCAAATTATATTTTTTTAGTACATTTTAAATAGTCAAAAATATAAGTTGACATTTAAAATCCCCCTTCCCCCTGAACCACGTTATAAATAAATAATGATAATAACAGAAAATATTATTATAAATAATTAATATAATAACCACAATTTTAAGTAACATTCAAAAGCGGGATGTCTATTGAAATACATGTCTTTAAATAAAAGTATGTTTTCTCATAATGTCTCCCTTCACCGTTCAGCAAGTGAAAATATATATTACGTTGGAAATTAGATGAAAATTGAATAATAAATATTTTTTAAAGTCTATAAATCTGTCAAATGACTACTATATACAAGTACATAGTATCGGACTCGCACTTGACATATTTTTTATTTGACTAAAGGAGATTCCACTATCTTCGTTTACGTAATGGTTACGTCGAATTTATTTAAATTCGGATCTGAAAAAAATCGGCATAGGTCCAACCTCGATGACGTCCGCAGACGACTGAGCTAGTTAGAATATGACAGTGATGCAATTACTTCATGTATAGAAAATATGAGATGACACTAGTGACCGCGCGCTCGGAGGTAAACCACATAAGCGCTAAACAATATTTCTTTGGTTTTTAACAAAACTGGGGAATGGATTAAAACTTTCGATTATTAGATCCTAGATATTATCATTTACTATGTTTTAGAAAAAAAATCGTGATCTAATTCGTAATAATATCGTGGATGAAATGAAAATAAAAAGCAATATCAGCCAACTTTGGATTTTTTTTCTATCGAGGAAATTTCACTTAATCGTGTTTTCCTATATATGTAATCCTAGTTAATGTTCTTCAATAACACATATCTGAAAATAAGATTCTTAATCTATAAAATGATAGAAATATTTCGAATTAAAAACCCAAAAATTACGAAGGCCTCAACTTAACTAAACAGCGCCGTTCAACTAGCGGCCTGAATGATATTCAGCCATATCGTCTGTTACAACATTTAATAAACTGGCTGGCTAATGCTTAGGCCACTGCACTGTTCTGTATTACTTAAATGTTGACATTTAAGTAATACAGAACCTTTTCAAAATACTACCCAAAGAGACCGACCCGGATGGGTTTAGGTTAGGGTTATATTTTTTATTACCCCACAGAAATCACACCCGGCAAGTAGGTTCGGTGGATCTAAACAATTTCGTAAAATACCTACCGAATAAAATTATTCCATCAAAGTTGTTGACTGCCGACGCCATATTGACAGTTTGGTGAGTTTCGGCGCTAGGTGGCAGAAAGTGGAACTAAGTTGAAATGAACAGGCTAGGCAAGTAATTAAACGTCATCGATCAACATTGAACAGGATAGGCAACTCTTTCTAAGATGGTAGAGCCAAGCTGTACCCAATCGACACCAGCTTATATGCGGGTAGAGTAGCTGTTATAGCTTTCTTTCTTACTATGTGTAAGAGAACCGGAAGTCCAACCCCACCTTCTCTCCTACTCGCCTTCAGGTCTGGAACGTGCGAGCAACGCGTTTGGTATTGCAAGCATCTACAGGTTGAAACAGAAAGGGTATTTTTTCAAAACTTAACTTTGTAATTCTAAAACTATCAGCTTTGGAGGTAACTTGAAAACAAAAGGTGTTATAGGGATACAGCTGTTGACAGATTTCATAAGTCTACGAAACCTTTAGTACTTCAACTGTCCCACAAAGCCGATTTAGATTTACAAAGTCGCAAAAAAAATAGATACCCTTTCTGTTTCACCTAGTATAGGATACGATAACTGCTTAACATCAAAAGGATCGCACACATGTTTATTGACTTTTTATATACATACTAGTTGTGCCCCGCGACTTCATCCGCGTAGTATTGGATTATTGGGTTAAAAATTATCCTATATGTTAATCCCGGTTATAATCTATCTGTGTTCCAAATTTCATCCAAATCCGTTCAGTAGTTTTTGCGTGAAGAAGTAACAAACATACATACATAAATACATCCACACTCACAAACATTCGCATCCTACTAATATTATAAATGCGAAAGTTTGTGAGTGTGGATGTATGTATGTATGTATGTTTGTTACTCCTTCACGCAAAAACTACTGAACGGATTTGGATGAAATTTGGAACACAGATAGATTATAACCGGGATTAACATATAGGATACTTTTTAACCCGATAGTCCCGAAATTTTTGCTAAGTTAAAATACTACGCGGATGAAGTCGCGGGGCACAGCTAGTTTATAATATTAGTAGGATAAAAAAATGTCTTCACTAGGTATTTAATTATAGCTATCCTATTACTTTGTACTTTTGAAATATTCTGTTTGCATCTGGGTGTATTTCGTTGGGTTATAATTATAAAGGTTTGTACTTCTCAATTTGAACCCTAATGCCTAAAGATACATCAGTATGCTTTTACAAAGTTACTGTAATTAATTAGAACCATGTTCATAAGGCCCTGTTTGAATTAATTATTTGAAGTACGCCTCTTAATTAGTAATTAGGTGAGCGATATTACGTGTTTCAATTTCTTATGTTATTGAATTTAATGTTTTTATGGCATGGCATGGGTTAGGTCAAGGCTTAGGGTGACCATCCACTTGGCTTGCTGTGAAACGGGCCCGTCTGCTTCTTGTCAACTTCAGCTATGATGGGTGAAGCTGTGAAAATGAACGATCCGGCCTTTATCTTTCAAAATCGTATAGACAGAACCGTAATCGGCTCCGTGTGAATGACCGCTAAAAGTAATACCTTAAAACAATCAAATATATGGACTTTCATTTCATTTACGTTCGTGGTTAAATTTTGTATTAAGTAAACTTCTTCTATTTTACTAGGTACCCATTTGATTTTATTATGGTTTCGATAAAATAAAGTGAGTATATTATTTTATTTAATCAAAAGTGAAATCGAAACCGTTTCACCAACCCCTAAAACTTTCCCCAACTAATATAATATCATTCGCAAACTCGCACAATAAAAAAAAAACAAAAAATTGAAAAATATTTCAAACAATTACGGGATACCAAAAAATTGTTTTGTGTTCAAAATTAAAATTGTTTGTCGACGGTACGAACACGCATATTGCCCACGAAAAAAAGTGAATAACTGTTCAAATATAGGCGGTATTCGTTAAGTATTTACTTACCATATACAAAAATCGTGGACTAAACTCTACTTTATATTAGGTATACATACAAATACCTTATAAAAGATTTTCTACTACTAGCAAAGTGACTTTATCACATATCTAGTATTCCATTAGCCCCTCCAGCTAAGCTCATGCTTGTCTTAGGACTCGGCTCACGTCAATAGTTAAGTGGCTAGGATGGGGATCGAACCCCGCTCCCATCAGTTACGATGGTTGCCCCTCTAACCACTAGGCTATTGTCGCCTTGTGAAATAATAAAATAAACAAATATCGCCAGACGAACACACCAACTGTGTGGTCCCAAACTAAGCAACGCTTGTACTATGGGTACCGTACAATGGACTGGGGGCGATCCCAGTGACACCCAGACCAGGAAAAATTACGAAAAGGCCATTTCCGAGATTGACCCTGACGGGAATCGAACCCGCAACCACCCGATGCAGTGAGCCGAGCGGCCTACGCTCGAACCACTGCACCAAGCGGTCGTCAAATATTGTGATTATATATGTTATTCGACACGGACACATATGGCATTGCTCGCACGTTCCCAATCTAAAGGGGGGCAGAGGGGTGGGGCAGAGGGAGTCGAAAGGAGCGGGGAGTTGGCCTTAGCAACTATAGCTACTTTACACTCATCTTCTGTGAGAAGGCGGTACTACCCCGGTGGAGACAAGCTACAGTCAACGGGCTACAGCTTGGCTCTGAGAAATGAATGAGCACGTTGGCAATATTTTTAGCACAACTAAATCAAATTTCATTTCGTCAAAATTCGTTTCAATAGAATCAGCACAATTATCTTTCTAACTTTTCTGAAAGGTATGGCGACATTTATGTTTTATACATACAACACGAGAGCTTCCATATTTCTTTTACAAATGAATTAGAAGAAGGATGGATTAGCTGTTGTTTCCGACACGGAAACTTTCCGTCGACTGTGATTACCGTCCCAGGCGCGACCGGATTCCGTTCAAGTATGAACCAGCCTCAAAAAGTTGTAATAACAACCTCGCACCCCTCCCCCCACTTGGCGGGAACTCGTAAAAAAGAAATATACTTGTGTTACACGCGTATCGAGGGCATACAGTTTAAGGACATTAGTAGGTTTAACCAAGTCGCCAGCAAGCGTTCGACCGGCCATATGTTAAGCAGTTACCATAGCCTATAGATGGTCGCAATACCAATACCATTGCTGGCACGTTTCCGATCAGGGTAGTGTGAATTGGGATAGAGGCTAGGGAAACTATACGGAAAAATTAGATGCGTATTAGATTAGTGTATATATTTTTTTAAAGTGCCACTAACAACACCATAGATAATACAATAGATAATTAGTGAACTTACTAGAAACGAATCGACTGGGTACTTATTATTTTCATACAAAATTACAGGCATCTTTTATAACCATACGTGTAGAACTGTAAATTAAATAAATATGTTTTCATCCCCCGTCTATCTCGGAAAGAGTATTTTTGCTCTTCGATATCTGAGTGCAAAAGCCGTTTTTATCCGCTAGAGGATACAGTAAATTGAATTCGGAACATCGTGTGCACTAAGTTTGTGAATTCAAAACTTCATTAAACCTATTTACTTCTACCTCCATGGTGCCGAATTTATCATACAACCTTTTTTAATTTGTTAAAAACTCAGACTCGGAACCTTCTTGGTGTACTTTTTTTAAATAGTATCTTGTGATTGTAAATATTTTTTTCATTACTCATACTCTGAAAGTAGGTCTGAAGTTGCCTGAGGAGCGGGTTGAAAGTAATACTTTTTCGGCCCGGGAGAATCGCTTTCAACTGACAGCTGTCAAATTATAAAAAAAAACTAGTTCCATTTTCACATTTCTATGGAACCATGTTCAAACTTTTTCTACAGTCACTCAATTACAGCACGAAGTCAAATTGAAATAACATAAAGTTAAGTATTAATTAAAGTATATATATTTTTAAATTACTTAATTTTAATTTAGTTTCAACAATTTCTTTAAAATAACATAGATTTGGGCAAAATATTTAAAGATGAAAATGAAAAAGAATGGCTAAATAATGAAGTTGGCGAACGAAAAAAAAAAACAAAATAGGCGGCAATCCGATCTTTATTTTTTTTCGAGTTGTAGAGTATTGTTCATACTAGCTTGCTACATATCTCTAATCTGTGGTTCATACTTCCTTGTATTATTTATTTAGCCAATTCCTGTTTTTATTTTTACTTTCCTTGTATTCGTAATGAAAAGCACAGTGTTTACCTCGGGTGAAAGACTTATTTTGTCCCTCGAACTATTAGCACCCTCGCTACGCTCAGGCGCCAAACCCCGTCTCGGGACTAAATAAGTCACTTTCACCACTCGTGTAACAATGTACTATTGTTTTGTATTTAGTCATTTCGGTGGGATGAAAAGTTGCGTGTTGCACTCGAGTGCAAAGATTTTTCACCTCGTGCTCTTTTGATTCCCTCGCTAACGCTCAGGATTCCAATTTTAGAATCCTGCGCTTGCTCTGTCATCAAAATTGAGCACGCGGTTAAAAAGCAACTCTTGTGTAACAAATAATTATATCCAACAACGGGTATCGTACAATGGACTGGTCGCGATCCCAGTGACACCCACACCTGGACAAATTACGAAAAGGTCATCTCCGAAAATTGCCCCGGCGGAATTCAAACTCGCAACCGCCTGTGCAGTGAGCCGAGCGGCCTACTCTCGACCCACTACGACAAGCAGTCGTCAAATAAATAAACAAATGAGTGCTTGATAATAAAAATCACAAGTAATTAACCACACCTTTCATGTCTATTGAAATTCTAATCGTATTTCGAAAATGACATGAGTAAAGTGGTATTTCAGGGAGAGTTAATATTTTGGTACTTACAGCGGTAATTAGTCCTGAAGGGTAAATACCTACTTAGTTATTATTAAAAATATTATTAAATATTTTTAAAAATATTTCCATATTTTTAATGTCACCTGTGTGGCTTATATCCGTTTTTATGAATAAGATTATGCAGACGAAATTGGATACATTGTTAGGAAATTCAAATTTAATAACAGCAATAAATGTATGTTTTATGTTCATTAGTCTATTTCTTAGTATTTAATGGTGTCGATAGATGTCGGTAGTATGTATACAACTTTAGTACCTATTTCAACCTAGGGTGAAATTTTAAACAGATTACCTTCAATGACTCAGAACCCTTCATTGTGCATGGCTCGACATGGCACTTGGCGAAATTTTACTAAGTAATCAGAACCTACCAAAATAATGGTGGAAGTCCCAGCAATGCGAATAGGGATGGACTTTCCGTACAAAGCTCTCTATTTAATTCAAAAACTTATCCACTATTTCCACTAATAGAAACTTCGGACTTCCGTATTAGCATACCCTGTTTCCATTATACAAAAATAAATAAATTACACAAAGAAAAACAACGGCGGCGCTCAAACTTTCTGAGTTATAATCGTTAATTAAAATCCCCCGGAATCCCTCGTGAGTTATTGCCATAAATCCCCTCCCCTTGACATCTGAATAATGCGATCGCATTCAAATTAGCGTACGCAACATTTTGTTCAAGAAAATATAAACAAATGTTTTTGGTGTTTTGGAGCGATAAGTATTCATATCGATGATGTGTTGCCATAAATAATATTTTGAGAACACTTTATTTTTAACTAGTTTTTGCCCGCGACTTCGTCCGCGTAGACTTAAGTAAATATTCTATGTGTTAATCCAGGTTATAAACTATCTGTGTTCCAAAGCCGTTCAGTAGTTTTTGCGTGAAAGAGTAACAAACATACATCAAAACTCACAAACTTTCGCATTTATAATATTGGTAGGATAAATTTTACTACTTATTTATCAAAATAATTGATTTTTGATTGTATTCCAATTATAAATTTAATTTTAATATTCGAATTATTTTAATAAAATAATGAACTGTGTAAGGTACGTTCTTAGCTATGTTCAAACAAAAATATATTTTATTTCTATACACCAAGATCTAAAATAGACACGAACAGTAGCAACTTACTACAAATTGGCTTTGTTCTCACTATTCTCTATGCAAATGAGAATGTCGTTAACGCCACTGAAATGTAATTATCTAATAAGGCGATAACGTTTCGAAACACAAATTTAAAAAATATTCTTTGCTAAGAATATTAATTGTTAATGAACTCATTCCCTTAGGGCGAGTCAAGAAAATGTAGCATGTTTTATTTTTTTTCTCTTTTCTTTATGGTCTCTAGTGTTTTTTTTTAATTTCTTCAGCAAGTAGGTATTCATAAAAAGTCGCATTTATATCGAAATACTAGTATGGTAAGTGTCGTAGAAATTAATACATATTTTAATATAAAGTCATGTGAAATAATGTCAGTTTTTTTTTTTTTTGAATTGACTATATGTTGTTGGCCAGAGTGGCCATAACAACTTCACCCGGACAGAGGGCCAGCGCAAGTGCGCTCCAGCCAGAGTGGCAGGGGGGCAGCTAGCTCAAGGGCGCCACAAGGGACACGACCTCGGCTTGGGCCGCTGCCAGGAGAGGTGGCGAGGGTAAATCTACCACCGGATCGGAAATGCTTTTAAAACGAATGATACCAAAGTAGCCTCATCAAGTTATATAATAATTATATTATAATTTAGGCCTTTTGACGTGCCACTCTTGGGCACGGGCCTCCCCTCACTGCGAGGGGGATTCAGGCCGTAATCCACCACGCTGGCCTAGTGCGGATTCGCGTATTACACATGTCTTTACAAAATTGGTAAGATTTTCTAAGACATGCAGGTTCCTTCACCGTAAGCAAGTGATTATCATATACAATTTATGATTCGGACATAGATTTCGAAAACCCAGTGGTGCGAGCCGGGGTTTGAACCCAAGACCTGGTAAGACGCGTGCTGAACCATCTATCACTTCTATCATCAAGTTATAGATAATTAAATCCTATTTCGATTGAAAACACATATAATCAATAGTTATATACGTACCAATATATGCCTCTATATAGTTTAGATAATATTTTCTTACTGTTATCCCTAGCGCCGTAGCTGTAAACTCAAATTGAATATCAACATAACCCCTCTAATAGGATTGTACATTGACTATCTACCTATAATTGTATTAGATAGATAGTTAGGTAGGTCTTAAGCACAGAATACCTATTAGTACTACGTATATAGGAATCAGTCTCCAAAGACGCAATAGAATTTAAACTATAATTAAAAGCTCTACGAAGCCCAATCTAGCCAATTAACTCTTTCTAAAACAGATGTGTAATGGACCATACACCCTATAGGGTTCCATGGACATCACGCAAAAAATACCACCTTTGAGCTCAATATTTCGTTAACGGGAATTAACTTTGAAAAATTGTCAAGGAAACCCCAAAACGAGGTATTGTTGAATACGTGTAGTGGGATTTTTTTCACTCCCCTTTCTAAGTCCGGAAGGTACCCTAAAATAATTTTGCTTTCAATATTCAAATACACAGTTTGGGCCAATTTGAGGCCTTCTAGGCCTCATAGTCTCCACATAAAATTACTCTGAACTCGGACGGAATGACAGACGAAAATGGTGAAATTATAAGGCCGAAAGTATAATTAGTATGATTATGGGATCCTATAATTGATATTTTATTTCAACATAAGCAACAATTATAAAAAACAACAATGAAAATGTAGTATACGAGAACTAGTTCAATTTTAATCGCCAGGCGAGTATTTTTGCAAGAAATTTGAGTTACCGGATCCGCCGGATTACCGGATCCGGTTTTCCGGATTGCAATCCCTATGTGTTATATTTGACGCTGGATACTGTACCTTAAGGGTGTCTGTCCACTGGAGCCGGGCGGGCCAGCTGGGCTAGCTGGCCCGCTCGCTTCGACCCGGATCGCTTCATTTTAATGAGCTGAGGAAAACGAAGCGATCCTATTGGTCAGCCCGCGCGGATCAAGAGGACGGGCACCTTTAAGCTCCCATTTATTTAATTTTATGGATAAATTAACAAGTAATTTCAATGCTACAATCCCAAAAGAACCTAAGTGCCCTCAACATAAAACACACTTCACACAACACGGGAATCAATAAGAAAATTCTCCCGCGCCGATTTCCAGCATTTGAAGATCTCATTAAAGTTTGCCGACGAATTATCCCGCGGCCCTGATGCTGGGACCTCATTAAACTCTCACTGACCTTCCGTGAATCTGAGGGTTCTCAATTTACCTGAAACGAGGGGAAACAAGTAATTAATATTATTGAATTTCGTGCTTAGATGTAGGTAGGCATGTGCGAGCCATTAAGGTTATTGCAAGTATTGCAACCACAGATATAGATTTACATAGATAACACAAGTATCACGATTAGTATGGAAACCAAGCGTGCCGAATTTTTAACACCTACTGTGACGTCACAGCCGATATCTAGTGACGGGAAATCCAAACCGATTCAAAGACACCGATGCCGCCGATGCCCCTCCGCCCGCTACGATTCTCTCGAGTGATTATCTCGCTCATACTCATATTTTTTATATCTGTAGTCGAGCGGACTGTAAGTTAGCGGCTACCAACCTTGACGCTTGGTCGGGGTTTCGTATACGCGAAGTACATGCATTGGCGTTTTCTATGTAAATCTATATCTGTGATTACAGCCCAACGGAATGGCGCGTTAAATACACTAACTTTGTGACTACTAGCCCCTTCTCTTCTCTTACCTTCTCCTACTTCTATCCCACTCCCCTACAGGTCAATGACGTACGTATAGGCTACGGTAACTGCTTAGTATGAGGTGATAACTGCTTAATATGCCGCTTTTATATATTTATATTTTAAAAAAACTGAAAGGAGTAACCAATAATTTTCTTTAGGTCGTCTCAGTAGATTCTTACTATTAATAAGTGCTTTTGTGGCGTACATGAATAAAAAGATCCTGAATTTTGATGTTTCTTTCACTGTCCACCAAGAGAGGCGGACTGACTTCTGGAAAGCCCAGCGAAAAGAGTCGGGGTTTGAACCTGCACTCCAATTTGTACCAAGGCGAGTGTTTTAGCAAGTTGCTAACTTACGTACCACTGCATTACTAAAATAATTATAACACTGCCAACCGAATACGAATTAATTCAGTTTGCAGAACCTTCAAGTTCTAATTACCGAAGTTAAGTTACTTTTGAGAACAATATCATTCATATTAATTATATTTAAAAGGTTTCAAGACAAATAAGAAACTTAATGGTTCTAAATGGGATTGTTGCCAACATCTATTGTATAAAAACGAATACTCCATTATTTATATTACTTAGGGGATAACGGTGGTAGTGCTAAGCTGTAGTGAAATGACTGTAGCTTACGGGCTGGCCCGACGGTGGTAGCACCACCCTGTCACCAAAGATCGTTGTAAAGTAGTGATTATAGCTCCGTTACGCCGATAATAATGATGAGTGAGAGAGCCGGAAGTCCAACAATCGAGTTGGCGGATTAACTAAAATAAATTACTTCTTTATTCAAAATTTTCGAGTATTTTTATAGTTTATCCAAAATCTGAAAACATTTAAGACAACATTTTGTGATTTGCGACAAACACAGTATGCAGTGCGTTTATTAATACATTTATTTTACTCTAAATATTATCACGGTGGATATGATACTAGTAAATCACTAAATATACAAGAATTGCCAGATTATCTGGATAGCTGTCGTTCTTGAAATGTTTTAGAGTAAGTTGGATATATTAATAAATGCACTGCACACGGTCTTTTTCGCGAATTACAAAATGTGCCTTTTATTATTGTCAGATTTTGAAAAAATTCTAAAAAACCTCGAAAAATTTGAACTTCCCGGGCTAGATGGGCGCTTTAGCCTTAATTAATATCAACAAAAAATACAAAGACTTGAATCCTACTAATATTATAAATGCAAAAGTTTGTGAGTGTAGATGTATGTTTGTTACTCCTTCACGCAAAAACTTCTGAATGGATTTGGATGAAATTTGGAACACAGATAGTTTATAACCTGAATAAACACATAGGATACTTTTAATCCTTATAATCCCGATTTTTTTGTTAATTTAAATACTACGCGGACGAAGTCGACGGGCACAGCTAGTAAAGGATATAACACAAAATATTTTGGAGAGAGTGATGATGTTAAACATTATCCACATTTTTTTTCTACCAAATATAAAAAGAGGTTTGTTAATCCAAAGTTCTTTTAACTGAGCGTTGTCAACTGGCGCTGTAAACCGTTTCTTTTTACGGCGATTTAACTACCGGCGCTCATAACTTTTATAATCGTCAGTCTTTGTAACTCGAAACTGTAGAGTGACAAGTAAAAACTTGTAAAAATATTCTTTCGCACGTTCTGTAGTTCAAAGAAAATATATTCGGTAATTAATGTTCACACATTAATTGTAATATCATCAAACGATATAGTTTTACTTTTGTGTAATCTGTGGTTGACAGTGTTAATACCCATACTATCAAAGCAAAGCTTTATATAACATCAAAGCGTAAAAATATTGCATGAAAACGTATCAGCATTAATATGGGTTAGAATATTTAGTTAAATAAACAGCCGCGTCTGTTTTGAAGTAATTTGTCAAAGAGATAACATTTCAGCTAAATAAATACTATGCTACACGGTATGTTGCGGGTTCGATTCCCGCCGGGGCAAATTTCGGAAATGGCCTTTTCGTAATTTTCCCTGGTCTGGGTGTCACTGGGAGCGCCCCCAGTCCACTGTACGGTACCCATAGTACAAGCGTTGCTTAGTTTGGGACCGTACTGTTGGTGTGTCTGTCTGGCGATATTTATTTTATTATTTGTAAATTGTCTCGAACAAAATTTATTTATTTATACATTTAAAAATGAATCTCTATTTCCTTGATCATCGTATCCCGCGTGAACGGATCGAACGATTTCGCTATTTATTTTTTTTGTGTCTATTCTTGTCACTAGAAAAAAATAAGAAAGTTGAGCGGAACAATTCGATTTCAATACTGTAAGACAGGACAACGTCGGTCGGGTCAGCTAGTTTCATTATAAACACTTTATTATAGCATAACATACTAATAACCAAACCTAAATAATTACTATAGAGTATGATGAATACAGTAGACTAATTCATAAGTTTCCAGCTAATATAGACCGTGGTGGTTTTGGATAATTTATTCAGTAGTTCAGTTTTGATTAGAATAGTCTAATATAGGTTAGTTGGTTTTGTGCTAAATTTGCGGCTCTATTCGTTTGAAATTAAACCTACTTACGGTAATACTCAGAGACCACTCAAATAATTCCAATTTGTTTTTAACCCCCGACGAAAAAAGAGGGGTGTTATAAGTTGAACATGTATATCTGTGTGTCGTGTGGCATCGTAGCGCCCAAGCGGATGAACCGATTTTAATTTAGTTTTTTTTGTAAGAAAGGTATTTTGATCGAGAGTGTTCTTAGCTATGTTTTATGAAAATCGGTTCAGCTGTTTGAAGATTATCAGCTCTTCTGTAGTTAAAAAAATCGTCGCATAGGGAGTTATCAAATTTTTAATTTAGAGTTATTCTATATAAATATAATAAATATCGCCAGACGAATACACCAACTGTATGGTCCCAAACTAAGCAAAGCTTGTACTATTACAGGGGGGTACCGTAAAATGGACACTGGGTGGCACTGGGCTCGCCCCCAGGCCATTGAACGGTACCCATAGTACGCGTTGCTTAGTTTGGGACCATACAGTTGGTGTGTCAGTCTGGCGATATTTATCTATTTATGATTTATTATTTATAGAAAGAGATAGTTCGGTGTGTAACTATTCGCCCGCTAATCCATGTTTATTAATAAGAGAGTAAAAGTATAGCAGTCAACGAAATGTAAATTAAGTCACTGCTAGGGTGTCAAGGTGTCAGATCCGACGATAAATTACCGCCAAGGGCTCGTCCCTAGAGGGTGTCGGATTGAATGAGATTGGCTTCAAGGCTTAGGGTGTGTACACAAGAATTTATTACAAACAGAATAGTCTGAGTTCGATTTCGGTTGCGTTTGTTATGGCAATGGTAATTGACTTCTTAACCAACTTAAAATTGCGTCAAAATGTACATAGTGCAATTGTAACTCTGAGAGTTATATTGAGTACGCTTTTGAGATGTAATATGTACTGGAATTACAATTCCGAGATCGCTCTCAGTCTGGTATGACTCGATCTCAAGTCTGCAAGCAACCTTGAGTGAGTACGCTTTTGTCATGTAATTTTGTACTGTTTAGACCTAACCTTGGAAATGTCATTCTCATGCCGTAGCATGAGAATGACATTTCCAAGGTCACTCTCAATGTTGAGGTCGCATTCCGGCCTCAGAATTGAGATCAATTTATTAATACCAGCCTAATAGTTCTGGCATTCGTCTGAGTAACCCAAGGTTACTCATCCATAATTTTCTCCTGAATAACTTAATACGGAGCCCTAAAAAAGAAAAATATCGTATTTAATTAACACGTTCCCGGCGGTGGCAGTTTACAACCTCCAACTGCCACCATACCTCACTCGGCACGCGGCGCGTGATGCTAAAAGCCCGTAGATCACGCGAGATGGCGCTGCCAGGGAAAACAAACAAATCACATACAGTTAAGGATGAGCGGATAGTGTATCGATATAGCCAACCTGTAGCCAATAGACTACCTCTCGCATCCCCTTCCTCTGTCCCACTCACCTTCAGGTGGCCAACGTGAGAGCAATGCCATTGCTACTGCAAGCATGTATAATCTGCGGCAACTGCTTAACATCAATCAGGTCGTACGCCCGTTTGCCTACTTTGTTATATATAAGAAATGTTTTTTTTTACGCCTGGTTATAAACAAGTGAATAATAACTATGTAGATTCCTTATTAGGAATATTCACCCTTTGATAATTATATCAAAGCATTCCCCGCATAATTATGAAACAGGTTTGCAGCTTTTAACGGTACCATGCAGTTCCTAATCAAGGTTACTAGATGGTTCTAGATGGATAGTTTAATTTTCTCACTTATCTAACAACTGGGAATTGGGTTAATCTAGCATTGGTCCAAGCACCAACGCAGAGAGCTGTGATAATTTAGAGATTTATTATATTTACTAGTTTTAGGTGTTCTTTAATTAATGTATTTTCTTTTCCAATAACATTCAGGAAACTAAAGGTATTTTAGTGCTATCCTTTCTTTTCTATTATCGAATAACTGTTTGTTGTTCAATAAATATATAAACATTATATATTCGCTTGTGTATCGACAGTCGATAATTAAATTGAAATCGATGATTTTTAGCACATCCCTAACTAAGACGGCGACCTCTGCCGAGACGTGCGATATTTATGTGACTTGGGAGTATAATAACGATTGACACGCGATGAGCTTTGGGGTAAGTTTAAATATATCGTCAGACATGGTTTAATTTCTTACCAGAATAATGATAAAAATGTGTTCCCGTGACTAAGAAAGAGCTTACTATGGTATGACCCAGACGGCAGACCACAAAACGTGAGGCTGTCACAATTTTTTTGGCCATAAAATGGAGACAACAATATGTTTTAAATAATAAGTAAATAATAATAAATATCGCCAGACGAACACACCAACTGTATGGTTTAAAACTAAGCAACGCTTGAACTATGGGTAGCGTACAATGGACTGGGGGCGATCCGAGTGACACGCAGACCAGAGCAAATTACGAAAAGGCCATTTCCGAATTTACACTGACGGGAATCGAACCCGCAAACACCCGGTGTAGTAAGCCGAGCGGCGTACCCTCGAACCAGTGCGCCAAGCGGTCGTCGGTTTTGTGCGAATGTTTCGTCCAATGCAAAAACGGCTACCTCTATGAAAAAACATGTGTTTTTTATTTGTATTGCCTTGGTGAGCCGATTGGTTAAACACGCGTCTCGCGTGCACAAGGTCCTGACTTCAAACCCCGGCTCGCACCTCTGGGTTTTTCGAAATCTATGCAAGAATCATAATTTCAATATGATTATCCCTTGCTTACGGTGAAGGAAAACATCGTGAGGAAACCGAATGTCTTATAAAATCTGTATAATTTCGAAAGACTTATGAAATTTACCAACCCGTTTTGGGCCAGGGTGGTGGATTAAGACCTGAAGCCCACCTCTTATTGAGGGGAGGCCAGTGACCAGGACTGAAGTCGACTTCGACATCGACATCGAATTGACAAACAAACCATTCAGAACTTTAGCTAACCATTTTATGAATAACTAGCGGCCCGCCCCGGCTTCGCACGGGTACCTTACGGTTACATTATTGGAGTTTTAGTAAGGATCCCAATTTTTTTTTTAATATAATATAGCCTATATCACCCGGGGATAGTGTAGCTTCCCAACAGTGAAATAATTTTTCAAATCGGTTCAGTAGTTTCGGAGCCTATTCATTACAATCAAACAAACAAAGTTTTCCTCTTTATAATATTAGTATGAAAAACTCAGTCGCAACTTAAAAGATAATGCGAAGTACCCTCAAAACTTTTTAGTAGAATATAAAACTGAAGTAAGTAGGACAAATTCTTACAGATTTGTTATCGTAAAGAAAACTTGGGCTGTGAACGGCGCTGGCGAGTCATTACATTACGTTTAAGAGTGGAGCCATAAAGTTGGCGAGTATAGTTTTTAGCGGAATTTGTAGAGCTCATTCATAAGAAGTAAACACAGCAATGTCTGAGTGTTTCTGATAAAAGTGGTTAGGTGTCGAGGAGGTCCACACCTTGGACCTCCTGGACGTCCAATGACGACGGCTGGACGTCTAATGACGACGAAGACCCTGAGGAGGACTGCAGAGGGAGCAGATGGGCCCCGGTGCGTTCCGTTCGAAAATCTTGGACGTGCGGAAGGCAGCCACCGGGCAGGTTTGAATGGGTAAGAACTCCTCATAAGAGGCCTAGGGATTCTCGAATGTTCTCCGTGTGGAAAAGAAAAACAGTTTCATCATATTTTTTATTGGCTGCGTCTCGACATCGCTAGGCAACTACACAGAAGAGTATCGAGAAATCAGTTTGAAGTCTGATGACAAAGACATAACATCAACTGGAGCAAGACAAAACAATTGCCTCGCACGGCTTCTCAATATTGTATTAGGTACTAGTTATATAGTCAGTACATTTCACGTGTACGCGTGAATTGTTGCAAATTGACCCGTATGCCAGTGACATAGGAGTCACAGCACGCGACTTCGTACTTACTAAATTTCTTTTTGCGAATATATACACCTAACCACTATTGTCGCGGCAGGACGCATCAGTTGTTTGCTGTCCCCGCTTGTCGAACCGTTGCCCGAGCTAAGTCGCCAGTACCGCGCACCCTCACTGCACTTAACGAGCTCCTGGATTCCAACGCATGCATGGTTTTGTTTGCGGATGAATGGGCGAGGATTTTGATGGTATGTTTGAGGTTTTGTTAGAAAGATGAATGATTTTTATAGCTTATAATGTATCTATAGTTAGTGTAATTGGCCTCTGGCCGTTCTAATTTAACTTTAAATAAATAATACTAGCTTTCAGATAAGAAAAAAATAAAAATAAAATCGCTCATCCGCCGTTTTAGCGGCCACATCATTCGTTACGTCAACTCGGTCGCTACAGGCCCGAGTTCCTATGACAAATGTATTTCGTCTCAAACGCAGTGACTAACTTGTGACTAGATTTAACTGAGAACTGAAAATGATTTCATGACTGAAACCATTTTCATTTCAGTTCAGTGAATTTAGTCATTAACTCGCGGATTGAGTTCATAGGATGTTCACTTTATGGCGTTGATAGAAGAACAACAAATTTACTTATACAGAGTGGAACAAAAAGGGTATACCGTTTTTCGAAACTGAACTTTGTAATTCTAAAACCATCTGCTTTGAAGAAACTTGAAATACATAAGGAGTTATAGGGATATAGCTATCGACAGATTTCATAAGTCTACAACACCTACGTTTAGTACTTCAACTGTCCCCCAAAGCTAATCGTTTTAGATTTACGAAGTAAAATTGTAATAACAATAGTATACTTTATATATGAGATAGAAAAATATGATCTAAGAAGCCATGGCGTCGAATTTACAGATAAGAAACACTGCTTTAATGGATTTTCTAAAATACACATACATGAATCCGGAGTCCAATAAGAAATTTTGAAAAAAAAACTATCATATTATTTTAGATAGGTACTTGAAATAAGTATCGTGTAAATATTAGGTATACCTAACTTAAATTAAAAACTTAAATTACATGAAAAAATGTACCCTTTTTAGTTCAACGCAAAAAAATACGCAAATGAAGCCCGACATTTCACTCGAGATATATTTTTAAAAATACCGAAAAAAATAACAAATGACGTCTAACATAAACATAAAAAAAAAGCGTAATCCGAAAAGTTTTCAACGAAAAATAACAAGTAATGTATTCGGCGGCGAACCCTCGCGGTGGCCACGGAGCCCGCTCTGATGTACTCTTTACAACATTAAACATCGTCCATGAGGGTATGGCACCACTGACAGCGACTTTTGAGACACCTAATTGACCCTACCCATTGAAGTGAAAACGATATAATACTGTTAGATATTTCTCCTACCCACCAAACCGCGACGAGTGAAAAAATATAAAACAGCGCGCAAATCAACCAGCGGGCCTGATCTTCTCAGTCGAGGTTGCGTTCCGATCCGGTGGTAGATTTACCCTCGCCACCTCTTCTGGCAGCGGCCCAAGCCGAGGTCGTGTCCCTTGTGGCGCCCTTGAGCTAGCTGCCCCCTGCCCCTCTGGCTAGAGCGCACTTGCGCTCGCCCTCTGTCCGGGTGAAGTTGTTATGGCCACTCTGGCCAACAACATATAGTCAATTAAAAAAAAAAAAAAAAAATAATAATAAAAAAAACCAGCGGGCCTCTCTGCGCTTCGCTTTCGGACACGACAGACGTATTGATTGTGATAAGAACGATTCCTTATAGTTATTGTCAAACTTAATATAAACGCTGTCTGTTAAATTCTTGAATTAATGGTCATTGTGAGAATTAAATTGTAGTAAAGTTGATAGTTGTCATAAATTTTTAAGAAATTACGCAAGTAGTTTCCAGTAATACGTCAATAGGTGGTGTCCAGACCACCGAGCGGCCGTGCGAGGCAAATGCAAACGAAACGCAGCTACAGCTACTTTATGCAGATTTTGTGTGAGTGTGGTACTACCCCGGTCGTGCTAGCCCGTATATATGAGCTGTATTTAGTTACCTACAGCTACCGGAAAGAAAAAGAGGTAAGAGAATCGTCATAATTCGATTCAACTCGATTTGAATCGACTTCCCAATGTCCACTTCAAGGCGTCAATAGCCTATCGGTTAGAGGGGCCGCCCTCGTAGCCGAGAAGTTCCGGGTTCCATTAAACTATTGACGGGGGCCCACTCCTAACACAAGCGCTAGCTTAGCTGTAGGGGCTAACGGGAATACTAGTAATGTGATAAACTCACAATGCTAGATGTTAAAAAAAACTCTAATGGACATCAGACATCGTGTCATTGATAATTCAACTTAATCGCTAATCGCCATCACTGAGGCCCCAACGATACGACTTATTATAAAACAATGGCCGCTTCGCGCCACTCCAACGATCATTAATGAAGACGTCTCCTGGGCCACCGTAATATTTTATTCGGCGTTTTTAAGGCGCCCCAGAATTCAATGCCCCATTAACTTTCATGTTTTGTTGTCTGTGCTCTTCTTTGACTCTTGTTTTTTGACACGTATGGCCTATGACCCCATTGTTGAGCACGGATTTGAAGCGTCAATAGCCTAGTGGGTAGAGGGGCCGTCCTCGTCGCTGAGAGGTTCCGGGTTCGATCCCCATCCTGGACATTAAACTATTGACGTGAGCCCACTCCTAGCACAAGCATTAGCTTAGTTGGAGGGGCTAAAGGGAATACTAGTAATGTGACAAACACACATTGCTAGTAATCTTTAAAAAAAGGGAAAAACAGCAATACTCAAACACTACTCAAATTTGAGAGCAATCAGACGAATCAGGCTAGTAAACAAATTGTGGTACGAAATCCGAAATCGAATTTTTAATTAGCTCGAGTACACTGACAGTTTCTGATGCCACTTTTTAGGATTCCGTAGTGAAACTAAGTAATCCTTGCAGACCAACTTGGGATCCAATAATTAATATAATTAAATCCAAAACCAAGCGTACCATTGCAAGACCTCGAGACACCGTGAGCACTTTCTGCGTGGATCGGACCGCAAACAACAACTAAATATGACGGTACCCAGTTATAAACTATGACATCAGGACGTGTAACACCTCAGTCTCCCCGTGACCATGATTGCTGTAAAGCAGCCGAATGAGCCGAAACGTCGGGAACATAAAAAAGCAAATAAACGCGATAGAATCCGTAGAATAGTTTTATTTCAATAATCCTTGTAGTTTCGCCATTTTCGCCTGTGTGTCACAAGTCTCAACCATTTCATTAGGAGACAATTGGGAATAAAGGCTGATTGTTGGCACAATTACTTATAGGACTTTTTAATATAATTATCGAAAAAAAACTCCAAACTCTGAAAACTTTGAAAACCTTGAAACCAGAGTAGGCGACCAGCTCATGTGATAAGACACGAACAAATTAAGCATAATAATTTGGATCTTTTAACGCGTCTCACTCCTGGGCACGGGCCTCCCCTCACTACGAGTGGGATTCAAGCCATAATCCACGCTGGCCCAGTGCGGGTTGGCGGATTTCACATGTCTTTTGAAAATTGGTTAGATTTTCTACGGCATGCAGGTTTCCACACGATGTTTTCATTCATTCAGTGATAATCATATTATTATTAAAATGATGTTTCGCACATAGGTTTAGAAAAACCCAGAGGTGCGAGCCGGGGTTTGAACCCAGGACCTTGCGCCCACAAGATGCCTGCTTAATACGCTATCACTGAAAAATTACTACAATACCTATTAACAAAACCATTTAATTAGTCCTACTAATATTATAAATGCGAAAGTTTGTGAGTGTGGATGTATGTATGTATGTATGTATGTATGTTACTCCTTCACGCAAAAACTACTGAACGGATTCGGATGAAATTTGGAACACAGATAGATTATAACCGGGATTAACATATAGGATACTTTTTAACCCAATAATCCAATACTACGCGGATGAAGTCGCGGGGCACAGCTAGTATCATATAATTTTCGTATTAAAACGAACATTATTATTGTACTCCATTTGTACGTATATGCTACTAAACTTTCTAACACTTGAATGATAAAACTTGTTATTCATTAAAAGAGGTCGCCCGGTATTTCACACCTATTATTCTAACATAATACGGGAGATGTACCTACGTGTGGTATTAGGTCTATCAAATTTAATTAATACAGGTCGGGTTTAAACAAGTAGAAATGATGGAATAGGGTTAGGACTGGATACAGTAATTATTTAGGGACAAAGCTAATTAATGTCGTGTTATTTGATACAACCCCAATATTATATGCCGATGAATTTTAAGACGGGTGTTCGGTGATCAGGCCGAATTATTTTCATGATTCGAAATACTTAAGCACTCATTTCCTTTCTGCGTAAGACGCAGCGACTGACGCACGCGTCTCTACAGTAATTTCTACGTAGCGCACTACCTCTGAGCGTAGTGGATACAAAAAGACGTGTTCATTCAAGGTATTATAACTCTAAATTGAAAATTTAAAAAACCCCGATGCGACGACTTTTTAAACCACAAAGGAGCTGATAATTTCCAAACGGCTGAACCGATTTTCATAAAACATAGCTAAGAACACTCTCGATCAGAATACGTTTCTAACAAAAAAAAAAAGAACAAAATTAAAATCGGTTCTTCCGCTTGGGCGCTACGATGCCACAGACTGACCCACAGATACACATGTTAAACTTATAACACTCCACATTTTTCGTCGGGAGTTAAAAATTCGGCGTGCTTGACGCAGTCCGTCTGTCGGAGAGTGAATAACCACCACTGAATACCACTTTACCTTTAAAATAATTTGGCGGAAAAGGGAAGATCTTCCAGCCAGGCAGGTATCTTGTCTGGCTGCGGCCGCTATGCCTAGCAGGTTGTTGTCGGCGTCTTGTATAATATATAGTCACGATGCTTTCGAGTCTTAATATCGTGATTCAGTTTTTCTATGAAGAATCCGTACATTGTATTGAGGCGTCGCATACAGCGCCATCTATCCGTTCTGTCGGCGACGTGATTGTGAGGTCGCCACAATAATACCGTACCTTTATAGAATAAAGTTTCGATTAAAAAAATCAATCCCATTTCAGGGCGGGGTTCAAATTCAATTAACAAAATACATCCCGCCCATCCAAAAATTAAACTCGATAACATACGAAAGAAAAGAACAATATTTTTATCAAAGACAATAGAAGTTGTGTCGGGTCATTAAAAAGCGTTATAAATCGGGGGCCTTAATGACCGAAGTAATGGCGTGTTCTGTGTAGGCGCGGTAGGAGAGGGTTGGTTTGCTGTTGGCTTCAATCTAGTACAGTCCTACAATTATAAGTTGGCCGCCGGATCCAAGCAGTTAGTGTTGCTAGTAATTAGTAGTAATATAACCCCCCCCCCCCCCCAGTACTATGTTAAGGACAGTGAATGATTTGATGTGCTGACTGAGTTTTAGATCGGGGAAAAAGATTTTGTCTGTTGGTTTTTACTTATTCATAAGTGCATTTTCGGCGTGTATCGCCAAAAATTTGTTGATATTTGTTTTCGTATTTCTCAATTGGGATTTGACCGCTGTGTACTGTACATATATAAACCAAAAAACGTCAGAAACGAAGTATTTTTATGTTGATAAACATATTTAATAAAAACTGAATTCAAGTATATAATTTAACTCTAACTCCATATTGGTTCACAAAATGTTCAATAGATGTCGCACTATCCAGTCACCTGAAAAACTCACTTACGCCATCTAGTTGATTTTTGAGACAAATTTTTCACAGTGGACGTTACAAAGTAGTTTAAAAATTAACTAACGGAGCCTGGATAACGCTTTTCCTTCTTTCAAAAAAAAGTAAAAGTAGTGCTACTCTTTGTACCTACCACTAAATATGGCAGGTATAGATAACATAATGCTGCAGACGCTTCTCGTAAATTATACACAATATAACTATTGCTCGGTTCCAAAATGGGCCACCAACTCACATCTCATTCATCGCACACATACCCAAAGATAGCTATCTAATATTACAAAGCGTTATCAAAGCATTCACATCTGAACCATTGTTCGTGTCTTGTGCCTCCAGGATTCTCGTTACGTAACCTAATATGCCTTTTGATGAAGTTCACAAGTACTTATTTGTGGTTAAACACGTTTACTGAGTGGTATTATCATGGGATTTCAGAGAATATCATTCAAAATAGTGAGATCATTGATATATTACATTACTAGGTAAGATGATAACCATCTACAATTGGGACCAAATAAATTGAACCACTCCGATATTTGTATTTTATGAGAATTATTGCCGGTTTCTCGATTTATTACATTTCTACCGTTAATCATTCGGTAGATTAAGTAATTAATGCTAGGGTAAATAAAAACATTAAAATATATACTAGGTGATACAAAATGGGTATACTATTTTTTTTGCAACTTAACTTTGTAAATCTCAAACTATCGGCTTTGTGGGACAGTTGAAGTATTAAAGGTTTTGTAGACTTGTGAAATCGGTCAACAGCTGTATTCCTATAACACCTTTTGTTTTTCAAGTTCCCTCCAAAGCTGATGGTTTTAGAACTACAAAGTTAAGTTTTGAAAAAAAAAAGCATACCCATTATGTGTCACCTTGTATACTGAAATCCAATTAAACATGTTTAATAAATACAAAATAAAGGTAGCAAAACCTACAAATACCTGATAAAAGATCTGCCGAGTTTCAAATGACATCTGACTTCTTAAGGGTACGCTAAGCTGACGTGTGACGGTTCAGACTTACGGCGCTTGAAATGGGCAGTCAGAAGTCAGTATGTAACCTATAGGTCCCAAAGTAATAATAAGAGGATATAACTAAATATATAAATCAGAGTTATTAAGGAATTACGATGCGATCTCATACTGGGGACACTGTGAAGTGGTTCGCAATCCTGGCTAATAATATTCTAAAAGCTTATATTCTGTATTCTGCCAACATCAGCAGCTTTATTTCCGAGATAAAATCAGCAATACACCGCCACATTATGCGAATAAAAACACGTTAGCGCGTCGGTGTAATATCGAATAATCGATTACAGAGCTCGCGTCATCGAGACTTATCGAGTGTTGCGCCTCGGGCCGTAAAACTGATAGATACACTGGCGGCCAATCCTACTAATATATAAATGCGAAAGTTTGTGAGTGTGGATGTACGTATGTATGTATGTATGTATGTATGTATGTATGTATGTATGTTTGTTACTCCTTCACGCAAAAACTACTGAACGGATTTGGATGAAATTTGGAACACAGATAGATTATAACCGGGATTAACATATAGGATACTTTTTAACCCAATAATCCAATACTACGCGGATGAAGTCGCGGGGCACAGCTAGTGGAAAATATATATTTTTTGCTAGCATCTCACGTCAGTTACACGAACAGGAATAATGAAGCTTAGTAGTTTTAAGCCAACGTTATGTTACTACCCCAATTCATGACATAGTCTTGACATAACGGTCATATAAGTACTTTTAGTGCTCTGTCCGTCAATTTTGCGATCCGCATTTAATCATAAAATTTATGAAACAAGTCCTTATGCACATCTGACACCAAGGCACATCTTTCACATTTTACCGATTTTTCACTTTTGGAATGCGCGCATGACACCTGTATTTGAATTCTAATATAGATAATAATTTCATTGGAATATTCCAGAAGACATAAAAGCGAAGCGGTTAAATTAGTTTCATCCTTTTGGAACCACTAAATCCAATTAGTAAAGGCAAATTGAATAGAGCAATATATAAAATTTCGGACAAGTGAGCTTTCAATTATTATTTCATAGTCGTTTGCTTTTAGAAAACAAATTAAATTAATACAGTGTGTAATAAAATAATTTCTATTATATACTGTTAAAGTTTCAAATAACGTTAATATTTAAAATGGTATCATTGTTATGAGATTTTTTTTGACTGAATAATGTGAAGACAATGGCGTATCTAATACCGCTGATATAATTTCCAATTTGAACTTGTCGCAAACAAGGGATAACCGCTCGTAATCCAATCACACAATATTTATAAAATAACCACTTCTGGTGATTTGTTTATCAAAAAAAGGATTTTAAAACAAAAACATTAACAACAAATTTCCGCCACCGTTAACAAACTTTACATAATAAATTTACACCAAAAAATAAAAGCGTTTAAAACCGAAAACACGATTCGAAAACTTTTATCGGGCCATTTTATTCCGGTGCCATTATAGCATTTAAAACTGCGCCAAATAAATTTGGCCTCAAGTGTAAAACATTATAAAATATTCGTGTTCGATACCGGCATACGTTTCCACGTGGCAGTGTAGTCTTTATGGCCCAAAGTTGCCCAGATTCGTGTATTACCCCGTTTAAAAGGCGTGTATGTGCCAAATTTATTGGCACTCGTATGATGGGCGAGCGCTTGGTATTGGCTTATTATTCTATGAAATGTTCTAATATTACTCGTGGAAAATAGTACACTGGCATTGTATAAAGTATACAATTTAGAATCTGTTTAATTATTTTCTGATAACCGATAAAACCTAGCTAGCCAAAAATACATATAATTTCCTTACTGAAAAGACGGAACCCTTCATTGTGCATGGTAGACATACACTTAGCCAATTTTTTCATATAATATAGTCTTCAAACGAGCATACGACCCGCCTGATGTTAAGCAGTTACCGTGTAGATACGACGCTCGATGAGTCCCGGGCAAATACTCAATTGTATCGGAACCCGCACGAATTTAACCGAATGATGGAATATGAGGAGTTGGAAGAAAATTATCCGCTTCCCTCTATTGCAAAGCAAGAAACGAAAATAACTGTATGGGCTGATTGCCACAGATGCAAAACGGGTACAGATGATTGAAGACCTATTGGTTGTAAGGCACCACAGAAATTAATTAGACTAATTGACGACCCCGCTTAGCGCAGTGGTTCGAGCGTAGGCCGCTAGGCTCACTACACCGGATGGTTGCGGGTTCGATTCCCGTCAGGGTAAATTTCGGAAATGGATTCGTAATTTGCGCTGGTCTGAGTGTCACAGGGATCGCCCCCAGTCCATTGTACGGTATCCATAGTACAAGCGTTGCTTAGTTTGGGACCATACAGTTGGTGTGTTTGTCTGGCGATATTTATTATTTGTTAATTACTGCGATATCGTTATAATACAGTGTGCTTTTAATTTACAGGAACGTTGCTGGTGCCATACCGGCTGGCGAGTTGGCCGAGCCAGTAAACCGAAGTCTTTGTGTTTGACGTTAGAAAATGAGCAACAATATCAAAGAGAGTTGGTAATTATACCAAGCCCCGTGAGCGATACACACGGCTGTTGAGAATGGTGGACAAGTTTGATGGAGGACGCATTTGTTGGCGGACAAAAATATATTAAACTAGCGGGCCTGAAAGATGTTGTCTTGGCCTACTTAAAACTCGATTGCAGCGCTACCTAACGGGTTGAATTGTAAATCTAAACCATCAAGGGCCGCACCCACACACAAAAATCATTAAAATCAGTCCAGCCATCTAAAAGGAGAAAAATTAGGAAAACACGCACACCTGAATTTTATAATATACTAGCTGACCCGACAGACGTTGTCCTGTCTTAACTTTGAATATTTAATTCGAATTGTTCCGCTCAACTTTCTTATTTTTTTCTTTCATTAGACACTTCTCGTGACAATAATAAACACAGCAAAAAAAAGAATTAGCGAAATCGTTCCATCCGTTCACGCGTGATGCGATGACCAAGGAAATAGAGATTCATTTTTTATATACTCGTATATAGATAAGTAAAGAAGATAGTCTGTTCTTGGGAACAAACATCTTCGTCTTCAAGTTTATATTGTTCAAGATGAAACTTAAAACGCTTATAAATCCGGGTACTTATTAAAGTGTGTTGTTCATGTATTCCCACCGTGTGTACATTAAGTACATTTAACATAGCGAACCAAGTGCGCGCAATGAATAATGTATCAAAAGCTCAATGGAAACGGCTCTTATCTGAGGTAACGGCCAAATTGTGACTCAGGAGTAAATACGACGACGGTGGTAGAGCTGGGCTGGACTGGGGTAGTACCACCCTCACACAGAAGAGTGAGCCGAAAGCCAAGCTATGTGGGATTATCACATTAATAGTAGTAGAATTTATTAATTGCTCCCCCGACTAAACTTGTGATATGAATGGATATTAGTTTTATTCCTTGAACAGTACAGTATCCTACTAATATTATACGAGGCATGCCTTTTAAGTTCTGTCGTTTCCATAATTCCCGGCAATTTTGAATTTGGAACTGTTCTATATTCGAATGTGTTTAAATTTCGAATCTCAAAACAGTTGAATGTATTAGGATTAATGTTATTGTTTAGTCACAGCGTCGATTAGAATCTGTCAGGTTACGTACGAAAATGAATCTTTCTAAGGAAAATGTTCGTGCAATAATTTTCTACAACTTTAGAAGAGGCCTGACACGGCATCAGTGTTTTGAAGAGCTAATATCTGTGTTCAGGGATGAAGCCCCATGTCTGCGGACTGTCGAACGCTGGTATTTAGAATGCCAGCGTGGACATACTAGTGTTAGTGACAAATCTCGCGAAGGTCGCCCAAAATCTGCATTCACTGAAGATAACATCATTGGAGTGAGACAACTAATTCTCGAAGATCGTCATGTGACGTATCGAGAGATAGAGGCTCTATTAGGCATCTCAGGGACAACCATTCAGAAAATCTTGCATGAAGCGCTTGGTGTAAGAAAGCTAGTTTGCCGTTGGATACCGCATCTGCTTTCCGACGATCACAAGGCGGCCCGCGTCAGATGGTGTAAGAAAACTCTGCAAAGGTTCAACCGAGGAGAGTCAAATCACGTCTACGACATCATCAGTGGTGACGAATCTTGGATCTATGCCTACGATCCTGATTCCAAACAACAATCTACAATCTGGGTCTTTCAAGACGAGCCAAAGCCGACTAAAGTTGTTCGTTCTCGAAGCACTTCAAAGAAGATGGTGGCCACGTTCGTTAGAAAAACCGGCCATGTTGCGACTATTGCTCTTGATGATCGTAGAACGGTTAACGCAGAGTGGTATACCACAGTTTGTTTACCACAAGTCATCGCCGAACTTCGAAAATCTAACTCAAAGCGACGCATCATCCTGCACCACGACAATGCAAGTTCACACAGCGCTCGTCAAACGATTGAGTATTTGAAGCAGGAAAAAGTAGAAATTCTTGACCATCCTCCATACAGTCCTGACCTAAGCCCTAACGATTTTTTTACATTTCCTAAAATTAAGAAAAGTCTTCGTGGTCAAAGGTTCCAGTCCAGTGAAGAAGCAGTCGACGCTTTCAAGTCAGCCATTTTGAACACCCCCACTTTAGAGTGGAATAAATGTTATAATAACTGGTTTGAGCGAATGGAAAAGTGTATTAAGCTACGTGGTGAATACTTTGAAAAACAATAAAAAGTACTATAAGGTTCTAGTTGTGTTTTTTTCTTCAAACGACAAAACTTAAAAGGCATCCCTCGTAAATGCGAAAGTTTGTGAGTGTGGATGTATGTATGTATGTATGTATGTTTGTTACTCCTTCACGCAAAAACTACTGAACGGATTTGGATGAAATTTGGAACACAGATAGATTATAACCGGGATTAACATATAGGATACTTTTTAACCCAATAATCCAATACTACGCGGATGAAGTCGCGGGGCACAGCTAGTAGTTAAGATATTTGTTTGTCTATCTGTCTGTTTTATCCCGGCAAATCTCCGAAACGGCTGTAACGATCGATTTTGATGAGACTTTCGCTGGCGCATAGCTGATGTTATAAGGCGTAACAAAGGCTACTTATATGTTATACAAGTTTTAACAGCTAGTACAAAATATTAGTCCCTCACTTCTGAAGTTATTTTTGACAAGGCACACGGGACCGAACACCAACAACAAAAAAGTGTTAGTTATGCACACACTCCATTCAATCGGCGATAAAATCCTTTCAGTGTCTGAAAACTCTCCGCAGGAAGCGACAAAACACCGCGCTGAACACTTGACACGAACTTCCGGTGGCGGAGAGAGAAAAAAAAACACTCTAAAACTTCCGCCGCAAACAGAGGTTCCCTATTCAACATGTCGGCAACATCAAAAAAACAATTTCGACCAATCACAACACGTTTAGCTCGGTAATAGATGTGCTCTCGTTATTGTTGATGCATTCGACCCAATGTTATGCTAATCCCATTTGATAGTTCGGTGTGGGTGTGGATTAATGTAATAACTATAAATTGAATTAAGCTTTTACCGATGCCTTGTGGGTGGGTGATGTTTTTAATTTGATTGGATAAATAGAAATGATACATTAAATGATATTCAATGTATTTTTGTGATTCGATACTTATAAGTAGTATGGATTTGATTTGTAAAATAATAAGTTGGATATTGAAATTATATTTAGAATTTGAAATCGCTAAGATATTAAATTTATCTCTACATATATTTCTCATCCGGTAATTAGTGGATTACTGGGTGGTCTGGACGTCATATAAATAATAATAATAAATATCGCCAGACGAACACACCAACTGTATGGTCCCAAACTAAGCAACGCTTGTACTATGGTTACCGTACAATGGACTGGGGGCGATCCCAGTGACACCCAGACCAGGGCAAATTACGGAAAGGCCATTTCCGTAATTTACCCTGACGGAAATCGACCCGCAACCGCCCGATGCAGTGAGCCGAGCGGCCTACACTCGAACCACTGGGCCAAGCAGTCGTCAACTGAATATGAGTAAATATGAATTTTAACTATTTATTTTATACCGTGTGTAATTTAAACTAAGACGAAACATCACATTTACAGTCTGGTTTAAAAAGCATTACTCACACATATCCCTATATTTAAGTTACCTACCTATTTAAATACCCACGGTATTATTACAATACAGTTCAACACGAGTTACTATTTATTAGATAAATAGTTTATTAGGATATTAATTTATTTAAATAAACAAGAAAAGATATTAAAATACCTGCCCGCGTGGGATAGGACTGGGGACCATTGTGATAGGACGTGTATTTTATTATAATTTAATGTATATAAACAAATAAGATAATAAACTTAATATTACCAAGCAATACGAGTTATTAATATAAAACCCCGGTGTCACAGTACTAAGAAATGGATGGTCCAAATAATTAGGATGGTAAGTTAATAGATAAAAATTTACATAACTCGTGTTTATAAAGTGTGGTACTTATTTGAACACGGCTAGCATTTAAACCCACACTGCAACCAAGCACCTACAACTTAAAAGGTTATACTTATTTCTGTGGTAACTCTACAATAAAAACACACTAGGCGCTTTATTTTCTTTCACAAACAATAAATTGCAACGTCACAATCAATTATCACAACTAACAATCGTCACTAATAAAACAAACTGTCTATCCGTCCTTATCGCGCGATCACACCGTACAATAATCAAAAAATACCTCAAATAATTTCACAAAGGGTCCGAATGCGATCGCATCAACGCGATAACGCTGTAACAGGGGTGAAATGAACAAGGGAAATAAGTCATTAATAGAAATAACATGATATCAAGTCGTGGGGATCTGAAACAAGATGACGGTATAGATAAGGGGAAGACAGAAGGCATACTGTTATTCTACTAACTGAGCTTTTTCGCCTATATTGCCTCTTTTTCCGAACATTTGACCCATATTAATTTGACCACCGCTTGGCACAGCGGTTCGAGCGTAGGCCGCGCGGCTCACTGCACATGGTGGTTGCGGGTTCGATACCCACCAGGTAATTTCCCCAGGTCTGGGTGTCACTGGGACCGCACCCAGACCATTGTACGGTACCTATAGCACAAGCGTTGCTTAGTTTGGGACCATACAGTAGTCAGTCTGGCGATATCTATTATTTATAATTTCAAAATCAGAGTAGACCCCTCAAGGGAAACATGGAAATAGCGTATCACTCCCCTTAATAGTGGGATTCCGCCCTTTCCCATAATGTATGTTATTTTTGGTTGATTGAAATGTACCGAAATGCATTTGGAGTTACCCCCAATATAGGGGTAAGTTTGCAATATGTGACGGCCACTGATTTTCAATTTTATTAGGGACAATAGTATCGCGTTTCTCTGCAGGGATAGGTTATCGTGCAATGATGTTCAGCCTCATTGCTCTCATGGTGACGTAAAAGATGGCGAGCCTATAGCTATTTACCGGTCACACCTTGAGACTGGACTTTTAGAGAAGTCAATATATTTTGTGCGACAATCAACCTTAGAATCTTGATCTGTAGGTCGCGTTTGCATTCCAGCGCATATTTTATCAGTTTACAGTTTATAAATATAACTATACAAATAAATAAAATTGGAGTGTCTGTTTGTAATATCAAAATAACACCTTTTCACTAAATGCATATGAAAGTACATACGGCACCTATAGCAAAAACGCGATTTAAAAAAATTTTGTCTGTCTGTCTGTCTGTGTGTTTGTTCCGGGTAATCTACGAAACAGGTGGACCGATTTTGATAGCTGACTTTTATTTTAGAAAAACAAAATTTTTAAAAATGAAAAAATGGGTTCTGTCGTGCGGGCTCAGAACGCGGGAGCGGGCTTTTTTGTTAAGTTAAATTCCACGCGAACGAAGTCGCGGGCTCAGCTAGTATAATAATATAATACTTTTTGAAATGTTGTTTGTAATTTTACGATTGGGTAAAATTGAAACCTAAAATAAAATGAAATAAAAACACTTTAATGGACATGTTTTAAATCATTTTACAATTCGTCAAGTGTTCGGGGTCGTCCGTGCCCCCCTAACCATCAGAGGGTTGAATATCTCTAATCTCAAATACCTATTACAAAAACTTTAATTAACATAGGTGCTAATTCTAGCAAATGATTTCTATCTCTTTAATACTTATTAGTGTAATTAATATAAATTGGATGAGTTTTAATTTCGGGCCGGGATCGCTGTGTAATTGGGGTTAAGGGACGTCCACTCAGGCTTGTTTTTAGATGGATTAGCGATGACTGGACACTATCAGGGGGTAGAAAAGGAGGGGCATGTATATAATGAACAAACATACAATTCACCTGTGATATAAAAGCCATGACTACCTTATGTGATAAATTTTATATTTACTATCAGTATATACAAATTATATTAAATAAAATTAGAAATAAGAATAATAAAATAAAAACCTACCCCTAATCAAAAAAATCCCGTCCGCGTGGGATGGTGGCAAGAATACTGGCTGCATTTCCTCGCTGTATTGACAAGCTAAAGCTTAGTTACCTTATTGAAAATAACTAAGTATCAATCTAACAAAACTCCTTGAAATCGGATTAACATGTCAAGAGCTAGGATCCCAAAGACAGACGAAGGCGTGAAACTTGTAACACCCCTCGTATCCTTACACCAATGGTTAAAAAAGATCACACACAATTCAACCCGTCGCGTGTCCACACGTGACAATTTGCGATCAATTAACATCTCTTCAAATATTAATCGTATCTATTAACGCAACCGTTTTATCTGAACCCGCACACGAAAGATCACTTCATTGATTGTAATCAATGCGATGGCTCTGATTATGTTGGTTACATAAATCAATCGATCAACCCGCCTCGACGCCGAATTCGGAGGCTAATTGGGCCGGCGAGGTCGGAATTTGATTTAGATCTGATTTGTTCATCAATTACTGAAGTACCTAGTACTTTTGTTGTTGGTAATGAATGGGTTGTTTTAAATTTAATAAATGCAATTTAAACAGCCCCCATTTATGATAACATTAAACTAAGCAATTCTTGAAAAATTACATGAATTTAATCGTCCACACTAGATTTGCAAAAGTATTATTAATACTGAATAAATATAAGTACCTACTCATAATTATGAGTTGTGTTTAACATTGTCAAGTGCAGCCTCAGACCCCAACATGGCTAGAATTCTTGGAAACTGCGTGGTGCTTGTGGGAACGATTCCCGTCAGGGTAAATTTTGGAAAAGGCCTTTTCGTTGTTTGTCCTGGTCTGGGTGTCACTGTCAGTACAAGCGTTGCTTAGTTTGGGACCATACGGTTAGTGAGTTCGTGTGGCGATAGTTATTTATTTATTAAAACTTGCAAGAATAAAGTGGGTTAGAACAAGACTTTCATCTCGCTGAATCAGTCTTGTTCTTGTACTTGTCTTGAAGGGTCAGGCAGGGTCTGCCTTTTGCTTTTTATTTGCTGCAATCAGTTCACTTTGGTTTCAGGAAAATGTTAGACCAAATTTAAGGTAACACTTTACTTTGCACAAAATGTTGGGTTTTTCAAAAGGCAAGTCTACAGGTCCCATAGAGGCAGAAACCGCGTCCGTTCCCTTTGAGTTGGTAAAATGTCCTGGGGAGCAACTCTATTACCCGCTGACATCTCGATGGACTCGCAATACTGAAGTATCGCGTATCTGAATACGCCAGTTTTGACGTATTGCGAACCCCTGGGCGACTGTTACCACTTACCACCAGGTAGGCCATCTGCCATAAATAACATGAATGTGTGGCGACCTCATTCACGTCGCCGACAGAAACGGACAGATGGCGCTAAATGCGGCGCCTCAGTACAATGTACGGATTCTTCATAGAAAAACTGAATCACGATATTAAGACTCGCAAGCATCGTGACTATATATACAAGACTCCGAGCATAACCAGCGGGGCATAGCGGCCGCCTCGCCAGGCATAACACCCGCCTGGCTGGAAGATCTTCCCTTTTCCGCTAAAAATGAAAAATTTAATCATATTTCATGCTGTTGAAAAAAAAACATCCACAAATCAAATCACGCGCATCGGTGAGACCAAGATTTTCCATCACAATTAAAATCTTATTCCTTCGGTCCCCTCGGCGGGTTTTGAAAACGAATTACTGGCTGCGAGCCCTAATTCAGTATGCATCGCGGGGCCGCCCGCCGTTCAGGATTCATGAAAGTATTCAGGGTACTGCGAAATGACCTGACGGTGACAAATAGGGTACTGAAGTCCTCACAAATTTATTATATACTAGCTGAGCCCGCGACTTCATCCGCGTGGAATTTTGATCCTTTCTTAGGGGATGTCTACGTCATAGTAGCTTTATGCATGCAAAGTCCCAGCCCGATCGGTTTAAAATTGACCAAGTTTCATCCCCTATTTTATCCCCTTGGGGGTGGAATTAATCAAAATCATTTCTTAGGGGATGTCTACGTCATAGTACCTTTATGCATGCAAAGTCTCAGCCCGCTCGGTTTAAAATTGTCAAAGTTTCATACAAACTTTCATCCCCTTGGGGGTAGAATTAATCAAAATCCTTTCTTAGCGGATGCCTACGTCATAACATCTACCTGCATGCCAAATTTCATCCCGATTCGTCCAGTGGTTTGGGCTGTGCGTTGATAGATCACTATGTCAGTCAGTCAGTCACCTTTGAGTTATATATATATAAATATGACGACCACTCCGTCTAGAGGTTCTGGGTGACCTTCTACTTGGCTGTGCTATGAAGCGAACCCGCCCGCTTCAACCAATAGGAGCGCTTCAATTCCTCAGCTTCACTGGCTGAAAATTAAGCGTTTGGTCGAAGCGGACTGGCCCGCTCTAGCACAGCTAAGTGGACGGGTCACCTTTAAGCGTAGACCGCACATGTTATAGAAATGGCCTTTCAGCACTTTTCCCTGGTTTGGTTATTACGGGATAGTACAAGCGTCACTTAGTTTGGGACCATACAATAAGTGTTTGGGTGGCGATATTTATTTATTTACTGACACAATAAAAGTTAGTTAAGCAAGGCAATGAATGTAATACATAATATATAGTACCCCTCGCTCACTGAATATCGACGTGAAGTAGCTCTTATAGCTGCGTCTCGTGCGATGAGCGAGAGAGCCAGAAACCCAACCCCCCCACCTAAGTCTCACTTCCCTTTAAGTCGGCAACGTGCGAGCAACGCTTTTAGTATTGCAAGCATCTATAGGCTACGGTAACAGCGTAACATAAGGCGGGTTGTACGCGTGTTTGCCGACATTTTAATTAATAAAAACACCTCCGATGCGACGACTTTTTAATCTACAAAAGAGCTGATAATGTTTAAACGGCTAAACCGATTTTCATGAAACATCGCTAAGAACACTCCCGATCAGAATACCTTTCTAACAAAAATAACAAAATTAAAATCGGTTCATCCGCTTGGGCGCTACGATGCCACAGACAGACACATAGATACACAGATACACATGTTAAACTTATAAGAACCCTATTTTTTCGTCGGAGTTAAAAAAAAATGAATCCCGTTCACTCTTACCTAAATGTCTATGCCTGTATATCGCTTCCATAGCTACAACGTGGTTTCATCTTTATCCACATTCTTTTTAATTAATTAGGTGTCAGCCATTCGCTTTTTTATATCAGTAAGGTAAGTCCAGAATTTATAATGTTATCTACAATATATATTTCCTACCGGTACCGCGTAAATCAACCCTCATATAACTGCACAAAAACTCTGTTAAAAATATAATCTAAGCTACGGGACCCCTCTAACTTTCCTATCTGATTTTTTTTCCTCCAACTTGGAAGTAACCCTCCAACGGCGGCGTGTAGGGTGACAAGTATAATTTAAACTTCACGGGACGGATAGACCCGCGGCCGAGTTCGAACGATTACAACTTTCGAGCGTTATTTTTAATGAGTTTTTGTGGATTCTGGCCATATTAATAATGCATTGGATTTGCGGGATAATTTCAGGACTTGACGCCGTTTGTAAACAAAAGCAATTTTCATATTGAGTGGGTCTTTTGGGACCTTTTTAACTAAGACAAGTATGTAACACAAATTTAAAAGTTATTTTGAAAATGATTGTTGTTTTTTAAAGAATAACTCTAAATTGAAAATTTAAAAACCCCCGATGCGACGACCTATTCATCAAATGTATAATTTACCTAGTTCTTCCAAATAATGAAGTTAGCGCGATTTGCGTAGCTCCCGTAGCTCAGTATTCATAGCTCACGTCGCAAATTCATCTGGTACAACTAGTTTCGATGCCAGATTATGAAAGCGCCATTTACATCGCATCAGTCGTTTTGGCTTCCTCATTTATAATCTAAGATAACTAATGCAATGTACAATAGTCAACAGAAAATCTGTGTAAAAGTATGAGACATTATCTTGTTATGACATTATAATCATTGACATTAGAATAGACAACGAATCTAAATATTGATGCCACGGAGGTTTAATTCCTAGTAAAAGATTATCGTAATAACTCTGATTGAGGTGGACGGGAGCGGCCCAGGGGAAGAATTTTCAATAACGCTAAAATTATTTTAAATTAGATTTGTTTTTTTCTATATTTTTTCTCAATGGCGGAGCAGCGCCCTCTAGAATATTATAGCGTAATATTCCACGACCATTAACAAAACAAACAAAATTTTACGCATGCGCGTATCCATCATTTGAAACGTGACTTATGGAACGCCTTTAGTTCATACACAAATCTCATATAAAAATTGATAAAATATACATTTTTTCCAGAATCAGGGAAACTTTTCAAATTTATAATATTGTAAAAAGCCAGTTCAGACTATTACGATCATTTAAAAATATAATAAATCGAAATCCAATAATCACAAATTTCGAATGGATTCGAGCCGTGGGAATTGGTTTTGGCCGTGAATGTGGCTTTTTTAACCTACAAAAGAGCTGATGATCTTCAAACGGCTGAACCGATTTTCATGAAACATAGCTAAGAACACTCTCGATCAGAATACCTATCTAACAAAAGAAACAAAATTGAAATCGGTTCATCAGCTTGGGCGCTACGTGGCTACAGACAGACACACAGATACACAGATACACATGTTAAACTTATAACACCCCTCGTTTTTCGTCGGGGGTTAATAAATATAAGTTACATAAAGTGTTTTTTTTGTGTTTGTAGGAGGTAGAGCCAAGCTGTAGCCAGTTGTCTACAGCTCGTATACGGTCTAATCGACCGGGGTTGTACCACCCACTCACAGAAGATTGGCTACGGTGAGTGTAAGAGCCGTGACCCCATCCCGTTCACTAACTATATCCCACTTCCCGATGTGTCAGAAACGTGCGAGAAACGCCTTTGGTATTACAAGCATCAATAGACTATAGTGACTGCTTAACATCAGGCGGGTCGTATGCTTGTTTGCGAACTTTGTGAGAACTAAATGTTGTTGCAAAACTGAATGAATTAAATATATTGTTTTAATTCCTTAGTTAAGAATAAGACACTGTTAAAAATTGTCATTCTCTCAAAAGCTTAAACCGAGTGTAAACTTTAATACGGACATAAATTATTTATATCATATCTCTTTTCATCTCAGTTATTACATGCTACTGTACAAAGTTGTAAAGAGATTTCATTACGCTCGACTTATCAGAGTTAATAATAACCAAACAATCACTATCCGCCAGATGTCTTCTGCTCCATAACCACACTTATTACCTTTATAACCTTAGCACTCAGGACCTAGAGTTCGTTTTGCGTTACCAAATCTGTCGTTTATTATATAAAATTGTAGCTGGGGTCCATAATACCTACTACAGAAGCGGTGAAGGGGTTTATGCAAGATAAATAAAATCCCTAAACAATACTAACTTTTTAATTTCACAGATGTTTAAGAGTCGACTATGTTTTATAAAAAAATATGTAGAGAGGTAAGCACATCTTCTGGGGACCAACTCTGTTAACCTCGGACAAGCAAAACGTCAAAACTGACGTATTCACATACGCGATACGTCAGTTTTATCGTGTTGCCAGAATGGAGATGCCAGCGGTAACAGACTTGGGCCCCAAGTAGTCCGCACTAAAGCTAGAATATCAGCCGGCACCCACAAAGCTGGTAGACAGGTGAAAAAAGGCTGCAAGTGTATCGCGAACAAGTTGGGACGGAACTGTTGGAACTTTTATCTGCAGTACGCTTTGAGAGTTGAGACATCACTTCAGTCCGGTGCTAACTCGAGAACTTTAGAATTGTGGCTCAAATGTAAGACGCAAGCGATCTACAGCCGTGAGCTCAAAAGAGGTTGAAATCCGCTTTGTCTATGTCTTTTAACTGGGATCGGTTCCAGCTCATCCAGAGTACTCATTTATTTTCATTGTAGGCATACTGATAAACCGCTTGATGGTTAATGGTAAACGTTGCCCAAAACATTTGCAAATCAAGAGGAGCAGAGGCGGTGACGACCTGTTAGGATCTTGTAGACTTGCCTTTAGAAGAACCCCATGTTGTAATGCAAGGAGACTTCAGGACAAGTTACATGAGGCGGAAGGAAGAAGCATAAGTTCTTAGTTTAAGATCATAAAATTGGTGGTGTGTTTGTGTGGAAACCTCTATTATTTTATGGACCTCTTTTTCGAGATAATCTCGCATAACGTACGGACGTGCAAAATCGTAAAATGAACGTTGCAAAACACTTGTGTTTAAGGCTAAAGCGCCCATCTAGCCCGCAAAGTTCAAATTTTTGAGGTTTTTTAGAAATTTTTCAAAATCTCACAATAATAAAAGGCACATTTTGTAATTCGCGAAAAATACCGTGTGCAGTGCATTTATTAATATATCCAACTTACTCTAAAACATTTCAAGAACGACAGCTATCCAGATAATATGGCAATTTTTGTATATTTAGTGATTTACTAGTGTCATATCCACCGTGATAATATTTAGAGTAAAATAAATGTATTAATAAACGCACTGCATACTGTTTTTCGCAAATCACAAAATGTTGTCTTAAATGTTTTAAGATTTTGGATAAACTATAAAAATACTCGACAATTTTGAATTTCGCGGGCTAGACAGGCGCCTTCACCTTAATCATTCTCGTACCTACTCGGACCGAGTGGAAGATTATAAAACAACGCGCAAAACAACCAGCAGGTCACTCTGCACTTGGCTTTCGGACACGACCCACGTATTTGTTTTGATAGGAATGTCTCCTTATAGTTTTTGCCAAGAGTTAAATTTTAGTCAGAATGATTGTTGTAATTTTTTTTTGAAATTACGGAGTAGTTTCTAAGACATATTTTGATACCTAAGTAAGTTAATACTCGCTGTATTGTTACTAAATCAAATAAATTTGAACCTTGAGAATCTTGGAAGAGACATTATTCTAGAGCGTATGACTTGTATCATAGACAAGATCCTAAACTCCTATCTAAATGCGAATTTTAAACTGTTTGCAGTTCTGTTACATCTGTATGCATCTTCACGCTTCTAGTTACACGTACCAGTAGAACTCTTGATGCAAAATGTCTACCTTTGAACTCAAACACGACACAACAAGAATCTTAACTTTCATATTCATATTATATCTCGTTGCTGGAATAATATATTTATTTAGTTTCATCATGTTTAGCTTGCACTAAGGCGCCATGAAAAAGATAGTGCCTTAAATAAGACTTTATATAATGGAAAAAATTGATAGTGATAGCCGATTGGTTAAAGCACGCGTCTTGCGGGCACCAGGTCTTGGGTTCTAATCCCGGCTCGCACCTCTGGATTTTTCGAAATCTATGTGCGAATCATAATTTCTATATGATTATCACTTGCTTACGGTGAAGGAAAACATCGTGAGGAAACCTGCATGTCTTAGAAGATCTAACCAATTTTCGAAAGACATATGAAATCCGCCAACCCGCACTGGGCCAGCGTGGTGGATTATGGCCTGAATCCCCCTCATGTTGAGGGGAGGCCCGTGCCCAGCAGTGGGACGTCAAAAGGGCTAAATTATTATTATATTATAATGGAATACCTACATCGATCTTATCTTTTTCAAAAACTTTTATAATATGAACATTTTCAAGGTTTCCATGTCTGTAAAGTTTGTCTTATATCAGATTAACTATGCTTGAATTTGTTTGTGAGACGAAACTAAAACTCACTGTAACGAAAATCGAAAACAAAAGAGTTGAATAATACCTCATAAAAAAACTTGCTTCACATTTTACCATATCATGCAAAATAACAGACGAATATTCCTATCGTCTGATTACATAAGCAACGCTTGTATTACGCGGGTACTGCGAATTGGGGGCCATACTACTAGCGGCCATTCACACGGTTAACCCGGCAACGATCATTTCTATGCATTTTACTAACTTCAGATGTCAAATGCGGCCATTATCCGGCAAAAATGTATCGACAACGGTTCCGGCTTCTTCAAGTAAATGTTCGCTAACACATCTTCCTCCATGGGTTTTTCAGGTTGACTTCCGGTCTACCTTGAATTGGCTGATCATCGACATTGCCATATTTCCTCCAACTGCTCACTAGTGGAATAACTGGTTACGTAAAGGATAAGAGCATTTTGTCAGAATGTTTCAGAACAAAGGACTTTATTGTTGATAGTTCAGGGTTCAGTGTTCAGGGCTTCTTTGTTGGACTGTATCTTCTTGAAATTAAAGGTCTCGATCTCGTATCAATAGCATATCACAAATTTATTTACAAATCGTCTTTTTCATGTACACAATTACAGGGTCACAACTAGTGAATGTGTTATTTAGCAATCAATATACACTTAAACGTATTATGTACATATTTTCGTACATAGGCTCGTTGTCCGTTATAGAGATAATTTTAACCGAATATTCCACCGTTCAGTCAGCAAACCTGCGATCACCCAGAAGCCCACTGCTAAACATTGGGATTTATTTTAACACACAGCTTAACTCAATTATTTTATTATTCCAAAAGGGTTACTCCAGAACCCTGACTAAGTTAAAATAAGTCGTTATACATTAAAGAAAAGTTAGCAACAAAATGGGCCAAAGATGCGGGTAGTCCGACAGTTTGATGGCGTATCATAACTTTCTAACGCGAAATCACACTTTGATTGTATTGAGAGTTTGTGGGACATCTCCGAAAATCAACGGATTTTCTTTTTAAGTAGGTCGAGAGGTCACTTAGTTTAAGGGATGATGGTTTACGGTTTTTTGCAAACACTCGAGTTTGAAAATATTTATTAGGTATTTATATATGTACCCATTAATTATTATTTGCTTGATATTAATAATAAACAAATAAGATAGCTTACGAGTAATCTTCTTGAGTTAATCTTTTTTTAAATTTGTACAGCTACATATTAGTACATTATTTTATAATTATTATTTGTGATGAGCAACCACCTCAGAGCATTGAAGGATAATGTAATCAATTCATCAATCTTACATCCAAAGAATCATGAATTAGCATACACCTGAAGGTTTAATCCACTTATAAACCCACTAATACCAAACCTCATAAGCCCTGCAAACGAAAACTATTCAACTTATCCCAAATGTCAAGTTTCATCACACACCAAATCCCTGTGCCCCTCCTTTCAAACCGGGCAAAGTTATATATTCATTTTTCACTTGGCCGGTAATAGTAAACTAGTTACTCGGCCTTTGGTGCCCTAGCCAAGTTAGCCGGAGTCTTTGTAACATCTATCCAAATCGAATTACATGCTGGGACGGTCGCCTGCCTCCGGGCGCCGGTTACAGGGTCTGGCGTAAGGCAGAAGAGAACAGCGGACTGGATTTGAAGATTTTTTATTGCCTACCTGATAGTAAGTGGTAACTCTCGCATCTCAAGGGAGCAGAGGCGGTGCCAGCCTCTTTGGGACCAGTAGACTTGTCTATTGAAGAACCCCATGTTGCAGAGAAAAAGGAAACCCTTCAGAAGGGATCATTCCAACAGGCACGTGCGCGAAAGGAAGGCTCGCGATGCCTGTGGATTATAAGCTACCAAATTGTGTGGTTGAAATCTCTCCTAGCGTCATTTTGTGTCAGGACTTCCATACCAAGGAGTAATCCCTAAAAACGAAACAAGTGGCCATCAAGACCAGTTACACAGCAAATTATAGAGATGAATGGAAGAAGTGGAAGGGGCTTGTGCCGAATTGGATATAGTCGAAATAACAATGTCGAACATTATGCAATCCGCAAAGTTTATACTTTGATGGTCTTAGAACAGTTCTTCAAGTCCAAAACACTTCAGTCAAACTGCTTAACTCTGAAACAGCTTGATCCAAACGATTCGCATTCCCAAACTCTCCAAAGCTCAAGTGTTTAACTTGCCCCAAACACAACAATGTTTGTTGTAACACTTGTAAAGCTATTTCCATTATATCTTCGGCAAGCGGTCGGTACATTTCCACATGTAGAGCCGCTGGTTCAGGGGCGTGTTGGTTTAAAGTTAACTAATTTTAATTAACTTCGGACCGCAGGTCGGCTCGGGTTTTGTTGGCTAATGTTTTAGAAGCCGACTCCGGAAATTAATTCTTAACTTTTTACGGAAATAGTTTTAATGTTTATTATTAATCATAGGGTATATTATATTAATGGGTATGGAAGGTTGGAATTATTATAAAAGTTATATAAATGCTTGCTTCTCCAAAAAAAATTGCTACAATTTTCCTGTAAAACATTTTTATCGTCAAGGAAATTGCGTATGCACGACTGATCTGACTTATCTTTCACCCAATGATAATATTTTAAGAAAAAAACCAGCAGAAATATCCAAAGACAAAGCCCAATAATTTTCAAATTATACAAAGAAAAGTCTTACGTATATCCCAGAAAACTCAACAATATCTGAGTTCCCCGCATCCCTACTCCTATCTGCTCATCTCGACACCGCCAAGAACGTAAAGTGGTGCTTATCTGGCATCACCTGAGCTGGCTGGAACACGACTTGAATTAGAAATAGACTTGACAGTTAAAAAAATCTGATCCTCGGATTGTGGTTAAAAGGTGTTAGAGAGAACTCGTTGCCTTTAAAGCAGGGTTGGCTGGTTGTGTTAAGGATATTTGCTTTTGATCCTATTCATTGCCAGGGAATCCTGATTGGAGCTTAGCATTTGAAGATTGGCGTCATTTTACGTATATGTGTTTTCTGGGCTATGTCGGTTACGTTTCTGCTGTATTTGTCGTTCAGCGAAATGGGAGCTGTTGATGAAATTTCGCAGATAAACAGAATAGAATTTTAATCAACATCGAAATAGATAGTAATGTATATTTCTATGCTATACCTAATTAATTTCAACAACCATATCGAAAGTCAATATTTTCGGAATTAATCTCACGCTTGCATATTTTTTAATTTCATATCCAGATAATACTCGGACACGTTAACTAAATTAAATAAATAATAATAATAAATATCGCCAGACGAACACACCAACTGTATGGTCCCAAACTAAGCAACACTTGTACTAAGGGTACCGTACAATGGACTGGGGTCGATCCTAGTGACACCGAAACCAGGGCAAATTACGAAAAAGCTATTTCCGAAATGTACCCTGACCTGACGGGAATCGAACCCGCAACCACCCGGTGTAGTGAGCCGAGCGGCCTACGCTCGAACCACTGCGTCAAGCGGTCGTCCAACTACCAATCAAATTCTTACGTTACGTATACCTCATAATATCGCCACACTCCAAATAATGAGTAAACAGATGATTTCTGATGCAAAACACGTCCATTTGAACTCAAAGGCGCAGTTTCGTCCAGTATTTCGTCCAGTGTGGTGTGCAATACCACAGTGTGCTTATTTACAATCGGGATAGCCGCTGTTTCGCCCCGGTTTTTCCTCTATAAACATTGACCGAGCGATTCTCTACTTTGGGATAAGGGATAAGATTTAAGAGATGTTAGTACGCCTTCATATTAATAGCTACCTATATGGGGTAGTTGCGGGTTCGAATCCCGCCAGGACCAATTTCGAAAATAGCCTTTTTATAATTTGCCCTGGTCTGAGTGTCACTGGGATCGCCCCCAGTCCATTGTACGGTACCCATAGTACAAGCGTTGCTTAGTTTGGGACCATACAGTTGGTGAGTCAGTCTGGCGATATTATACAATATATATGTATTTTTTAATACAAATATATAAATGGAAAAACATATCTGAACAATTTTCTTGAATATTGGTGGCTGCAATTCATAGACTCTAAAGCAATCTTAAAAAAAAACATTAGTCCGCGTCAGTCCGAGACTTGAAGTCCATCCCCCTAAGAAAGTGGGGTTAAAGGGGAGGGATGTTAAAAAAGCGGAAGCGCCCCTCGGTGAAGAAATACGAAACCAAGCATCGGATTCTGTTATTTCTTCGATACAATAAAAAGCTGTAAGGACGTGTGTTTGTTTATTGACGATTTATTTTTATACTTTGGTACACTAAGCAGAATAGCATTGCAAAATAACAACCGCCTATATGTAATAACTAGCTGTGGCCGCGACTTCGTCCGCGTGGAATTTAATTGATAAAATTTCATACAAACTTTCATCCCCTATTTTATCCTCTTGGGGGTAGAATTATCAAAATCCTTTCTTAGCGGATGCCTACGTCATAACATCTACCTGCATGCCAAATTTCAGCCCGATCCGTCCAGTGGTTTGGGCTGTGCGTTGATAGATCACTATGTCAGTCACCTTTGAGTTATATATATTTAGATAAAGAACCCTTTTAGTGTCCCACTCCTGGGCATAGCCTCCCCTTACTACGCTGGCCCAGAGCAGGTTGCTAGATATCACATGTCTTTCGAAAATTGTTTAGATTTAATAAGACATGCAGATTTTATATTCTCCGTAAGCAAGTGATAATCATATTGACATTATGATTTGCACATAGATTTCGAAATACCCAGAGGTGTGAGTCGGGTTTGAACCCAGAACTTTGTGTTCGCAAGACGCGTGCTTAACCAATCGGTTATCGCTGATTTTTATACAATGAAAAGCATTATTAAAAACTAAAAATGCGTTGTTGTTCCATTGCAAATCTATCTAAAGGTTTTTTTAAATACTAGCTAACCCCGCGACTTCGTCCGCGTGGAATTTAACTTAACAAAAAAGCCCGCTCCCGCGTTCTGAGCCCGCGCGTCAGGACACATTTTTTTTATTTTTCTTTTCTAAAATAAAATTAACCTAAGTTACTGCTTATAACATCAGCTATCTACCAGTGAAAGTCCGGTCAAAATCGGTCCAGCCGTTTCGGAGATTACCCGGAACAAACACACAGACAGACAGACAGACAATTTTTTAAAAATCGCGTTTTTGCTATACGTGTCGTATGTACTTTCATATGCATTTAGTGAAAAGGTCTTATTTTGATATTACAAACAGACACTCCAATTTTATTCATTTGTATGTATAGATTGGGTTAGCACATCTTTTTAGCATTACCTATGCTAAGGTGCCATCCAAAATAACGTGCCATATATACGTGGACGCAGCAAGAGTCGCGGGAAAAATACCTATCACTATAAAATCTTCCATCCGTAAGGTGAAACTGTATTGAATAAAGGAAATCATTTATTTTTATGTTATTTTTACGAGGCGACCTCTATTAGGCTTTTGTCGCTATTATTATGACTTCTCTTCCTTCTATCTATACAAATAAATAAAATTGGAGTGTCTGTTTGTAATATCAATAGAACACCTTTTCACTAAATGCGTATGAAAGTACATACGACACCTATAGCATGAACGCGATTTAATTTTTTTTGTCTGTCTGTCTCTATGTATGTTTGTTCCGGGTAATCTCCGAAACGGCTGGACCGATTTTGACGGGACTTTCACTGGCAGATAGCTGATGTTATAAGGAGTAACTTAGGCAACTTTTATTTTAGAAAAACAAATGGGTAATGTCGCGCTGGCTCAGAACGCGGGAGCGGGCTTTTGCGATAGGTATATATATAAAGAAAAACGAGATTAAACTTAGCATAGATATTTATTTATTAACAAAATTATGAACTTTTCGTAAACTTTGCGAACTGAACGAACATTTTATGTTAAATGAAAGTTTTGTTAAGTAAAAAACCACGCGGACGAAGTCGCGGGCTCAGCTAGTAGGGTATAAATTTATTGTCAAAACGAAGAGGATTCGGGCTATATTAAGTGTAAATATTATTGTCTACCCTGGCCTAATAATACATTTTCGCACACTCCACATTACAATTACAACGAAAACAATTCTTATTTATCAAATTGTATTGCGGATTCAGTGGATTGCTCCGCTTACATCAATCAATTTTCGAATTTAGAATCTGCCAAACAAACCCGATGTTATACGATTTGACCCGAACACGCCCGAAGTTCCCGCGAACGCGTCGTGTCATCGCGAACACGGGTTTGTTTACGAGTCGCGGGAAGCAAAATGGATATACAATTGAATATCGGTTTGCAGAACATGCACTGCTGTAGACCAAAACCAACCTTGTGTTAGTAGTTCTAGGTTGCTTTTAGTTTGCAGAAGTGTATGTGGGTTGGTTCCATTTTGAAAAAATGCGTTCAATTGTAGAATATGTAAGCGAGCTTACTCTTCCTAACACCACACAACCCTTTTTGAGGTCAATATTTAAATATATTTAGTTAGGAATGCCTATTTATGGTTTGACAAATAACTCTTCAAAGATTTTACACATAATACGTAGAAATATTTAGGTTAACTTTCAAGTACTTTGTCAATAGAAATTGGGTTAAAAGGTTTGGGGCCGATTTTGGGAATTGACAATTGAAGCGTCAATAGGTTAACAGATATTTACTTCGGTAATTTGGTTTACTTACAAATATATTTTAAGTGTTTGTCCACGCTTTTAATTTTCAATGGAGTACATGTCAGACATACCCCCTTCCTTCGATGTAGGTAATGTAACAAACCCCTTAAATACACATGAAAACACATGAAAACACATGTCGCAGACCTACTGAATATGCATATAAAATTTCATAAAAATCGGTCAAGCCGTTTCGGAGGAATATGGTAACTAACATTGTGACACGGGAATTTTATATTATATATATAAGATGTTTTTAACCGCATACCTCCGGAATTTCCGCACGGATTACAAAAACTTCTGCTCAATAAGGAATAATTTCAGATTGGTCCTACATATGATAAATTTAAATTCACCCCCTAAGGTTGTAGAACAAGGAGTTGAAGGCTATAAGAAAAAAGACCTTACAATATTTTATTTAAAAGTACTTCAAATTTAAATCAACAATAAAATAGAATATTTTAATTTCTGGTGCCAAACGGAACATACCATTTGTTATGCAACTCTCATGTCCGGAGAGATGTGACACCATTGTCTCCCACTGTCGGCCCCGGGATGCTGATAGCGTGAACATACACAGAACACAGCTCATCTTTTAGACGCGAGTTGTTTCTGGGCGAATTAATCGGCGAGTGATTTGTACGTAGGTAAAGAGAATTGATAAATTCAATTTGGACATAACCTAATAAACTAATAACCTGAGACCCACGAGCCACAGTATATAAAAAGACAAGTAAGTTATCTTCATACAAGCGCACAGATTTTACAATCACACACGCACTGAGCGCGGCATCCGTAAACCTACTAAGTACAATTGTTTTTTTTTTGGTTCCGTGGTCCCATCGAGGAACCCTTATAATTATAAAATGAAACTTCTCAAGGATTTCACACGTCTCTAGACTAGAGGGCCCGTATTAATAAATCGAACTTAAATCTGAGAGCGATCTTGGAAATGTCATTCTTATGTCATACCAGTACAAAATTACATATCAAAAGCGTACTCAAGATCGTTCTCAGACTTGACATGGATTTATTAATACGGCTATAGCACACATAATGCTAGCTAGTTGATGCGTTCTTATAAAGTGCGCGTGCCATAAGTTGGTAGCCCAGAAGTAAATGTTTTTCATAGGTAACATCTATTGCTTCGCCGCTAGAACTAACGTCAAGCCGGCCAACTTACAGCGCGCGTACTGTGTATACGTTTTTTAAATGATCTGAGTGCCTTACTGCTTGGCATAATATGTATTCTCTTAGCTATTCTCAAGGGTCCGAGTTGTAATACTGTTCTAGTTATATTATGGGACTAACGCCACGTATTTTAGGCAGACTTCACAGCTGAATGGGCGATCATATTAAATCTGTACAAAGCCTAAAATTTCGCGCAAAATGAAGCCCTTCTTAAACTATGTAGTGCCTAGATTCTTGCCGAAGTTTCAAATTTAATTCTAAAGTGGATAGGTGAACTGATTGGAATTTATGAATTAGGTAAGTTAGGCCTTAATGAGATTCTCATAAAGGCTTGACGAGTCTTTATAACAATAGCTTCAAACTATCACAAAACGCTTGAATACTTAGCCCACCGCTGGACATAGCCCCCCGCCCCCTTCCTATGACCTCCACACACCCAGGTCTTCCGCCACTTGATACTGGCTAGTTTTGGCATAAATTCTTTAGCACAGCAAGTCCTCACTACAATAAACTGTCCAGATCCATCTAGACTTCATAAAAAACAATTTAATTGAATAAAAAATCTACGTGATACCATTTACGGTGCGTAAGTGGTTTTCAATTTATCGTTAAAAAGGTTTATCAAAATACCAGCTGCTTTTGTAGGCCGGTCACGGAGGGAAAATATCTCACGATTTTAAGTTGTAAAGTATTTTTCTACGACGTAATTGAAAATGTTCTAAGTTAAAGTACTTCTTGGCTTGCCATTAGTACTATTCTAGTTATTACATCTTGACAAAAAATCTGCTTGAAATAAAAAACTGACACTAAGTTTTTTTAAAATATCTCCGATTTATGATTATATTCATTTAGCATCATTTATCATCATCAGACAAAGACTCATCACTAGTATTAGAAGAAACATTACAAAACTCATTAGAATCGATCTCTATCATCCCTATCATTCTCCACCCAATAGTACTTTTCAAAGAAATCCATTGAAAACAGTAAATCTAGGTATTCTGGGCCTCCATTTTGGTTTTCCAAAGTGGACGGTCACATTTTAGTATTGCATTGCTATTAAATGAACTTGTTGTTGCTATTTGTTACTTGGCACTGGCGAAATACCTATTAAACTGGGTAGGCCATATTTTTAAAGAAAGTAGAAGATATTCTGAAGTAGTCTAGTAGTATCTGCAAACCTCTTTCCTTTAAGAAATTCAATGATAATAAAAAAAGCACATATTGAACTCATCCCAAACACACATTACTTGTTGCTTCCAACATCTAATAAAGCCACAACTAAACAGTTAACAGCTGCAACAATGCTATTGAAAATCTTCAATATCGAATTCAACAGGTCTTGAAAAACCGATACTATGCCGAAATTCTCTCGATAAGCAAGCGAACAAGCCAATAAACTGAACCGAGCTGACCGCAAGCCCGCCACGCCCTGACGATGGAGACAAGGGTGTGATTTTGGTGCAAGGCATAAGATTATGTATGTGATCTAGTTATTGCCAAAGCTGCTATCACTTTTTATGTACTAGCACTTTGTTTAATTAGTAGCTTTGTGTACTGTGACAACTGGGTTTTAATTAACAAATCATATTGCTTGGTAATATTAGGTTTATTATAACATTATAAAAATACACGTCTTAATCCAACGGTAACCCGGTTGTCACTGCCAACGCACCGCCGTTCTTTCAATTTCAAAACAATAATGTTTTTTTTTAATTTATTCTTTCCTCGTCGGCCAGGAACACCTATCGCCAGTGGCCAGTGCGCCGACATGGACCTTACAGTACACACTAAGCTACTAATTAAACAAAATGCTCCTTAGCAAACAGCATTATCCGGTCGGTCATTGTGCATCCCTGGGGACCACCTCTGTTCGGGTAATACCACACCATTCGATCGACTGTTGATTGATCATCGATCAATACTTACTCAATACACATAAAAAAATCGTAAAATGGGGTATAAAAGAAACCGATAACTTGCCAGTATCTGTGTCAAAACAGGTAAAAATCGTCGAATCTCGAATTTCGGGATAGATGAATTATATATCTGGACAATGCTATCAGCACGCGCTAAATGCAGTGCGCAATGCCACCAAAATGCCATGGCTTTTTCTACTAAATTTTTGTTGCAAATCAAGGAATGAAAAATGACTCTTATACCTTGGGCCGCGAGGTTCGAAATGCCGAACTTTCTTCATAACACTGGCAACACTCCGCGGCAATTGATGCGCCGAGTTGGAAACGATTTGTCGTGAAAGCACCCTTATTACCTTAATGTCACCTTTCAGGGCTAACGATTGACCTTTTATATTGAACTATTTACAGAAAGTGCCTCACGGTTTCATCCAAATGGATGTTGATAGGCATACTTTGAACCTTAGGTACGTAGTCACAAGTACGTCGGCGACTTCGCCTTGGTGGATCCACTTAATACCTTGTAATGTGTCAGAAAAAAAAGTTACGCAATAGAAACAGAGATCCTTGTAGGTGTATATAATTATACGCATGCAACGCTGTCCGAGCTGAATTGCACTTCATTGCGTGGTAGAAAGAGTTTTTATTATTTAATCCTCTTTTCGGAGAGCATTATCTCTTCATAATACTGATAATATATATAAACTAAATCACATAATCAATGTTTTTTTTTATATGAATATATGTTGTTGGTCAGAGTGGCCATAACAACTTCACCCGGACAGAGGGCGAGCGCAAGTGCGCTCCAGCCAGAGGGGCAGGGGGGCAGCTAGCTCAAGAGCGCCACAAGGGACACGACCTCGGCTTGGGCCGCTGCCAGGAGAGGTGGCGAGGGTAAATCTACCACCGGATCGGAACGCATACATAATCTATGTATAGTATTCGCGTAAATATAAGAAAACAATATGTAAACTACATAATTTATCCAAACTCCAAAATAGCTGAGCTGTCTACAGAAGAGGTGCAGCGATTTGAAATGAAATAGTACCTGAAACAATACAAATAATAATTTATTAAAATTAAGCAATACATTTCCGTTGAAAAGTATACAAGTTATATTACACATATCAGGACAGACGAACAATGGGATGATCTTACAAGTTTTTCTAGCTACAGAACCCTAATAAGGTTTCTCCATAGCGGCTACGGAACTTTAAAATTCATTAACCAAATATTGCTACACAAATTAAATTATATATTATTATTTCAGTCTTCAGTGACTTTACCCCGCGGTAAGATATTTAATATCAAAAGTTTTTTATTTATTTAAATGAATTAATTTTTAGGAATGTAATCAAAACTGGCGATACGTCACGCCCCCTAGCGGGTATGGTGGATGGCCCCGCCTATGAATCCCAATATACAAGAGGCGGCGTTGGAGGTACCTTTCATAAAGTAACTTTTTTTTATTTCCGCGCAGAAAAAGTATAGACCAAAGGACTATATTAATTATCGCCATACCAAATATGATTAAAATATATTTTTTGTTAAGAGTACGAGTATTTTTGTTGCTGTGTCAATTAAGTTCAAATTTACAACACCACAATTGTTATCATACTCTTAGGTCCGTATTAATAAATTTATCTCAAGTATGAGAATAATCTTGAGTACAATTTTGAGATGACATTGTTAGGATGACATTTCCAAGATCGCTCTCAGACTTGAGATCGATTTAATAATCGAATAAAATGGCTGTGATATACGGACAGTCAGGCAGACAGACATACAGACACTAAATAAAAGAGTTCGGACCCTTCGGAATTCTGAACCCTAAAAGCCGGCCTTTGAGTTGTCTAACCTTTGAGGGAGTCAATTCTACTCACTATGTTTAATCTACTTTTTTCATAGGTGTGGCCAATCCAAAAACCAGTGCTCTATTAATAAAATCGATCTCAAGTCTGAGAGCGATCTTGGAAATGACATCCTAACGTCATCTCAGTACAGAATAATATGTCAAAAGCGTACTCAAAATCGCTCTTAGACGTGAGAACTGAGACATGTTTGAAATTAGCTTATCACTACATAGTATAAAACAAAGTCGCTTCCCGCTGCCTGTCTGCCCCTATGTATGCTTAGATCTTTAAAACTACGCAACGGATTTTGATGTAGTTTTTTTTTTAATAGATAAAGTGATTCAAGAGCAAGGTTTATATGTATAATACATGCATAATATAGTAAAGAAACACTGATAAAAATACCCGTGCGAAGACGGGTCGCTAGTATTATACAATTTATACCATCTCCCACTCAGTGTACCGTAAAACGATACCCCGCAGCAATTACTGGCAAGACATGTGAACCCATTATATATAGATTAAGGCACCGTTGGTTATTAAAAAAGATGATTTGGTTAGATAAACTCTATGCTTCCATTCCGATGTACCGGCGAATTATATTATTTTTTATAGAACGAAGTCGGAAAGTAATCCTGAACACCTGATGTTAAACAGTTATCGAAGCCTATTGATGCTTGCAGTACCAAAGGCATTGGTCGCACGTTGCACTTGCAGCGGGGGGAAGGGAAGGGAGGGGGACTTTCTTTCGGCTCTCTCACTCATATTACGAAACGCAATTATAATGACTACTATACGCCGATCTTTTGTGAGAAGGTGGTACTACCCCTGTATGAGCTGAAGTCAATTGGCTGTAGCTAGGTGGTTAAACCAACCAACAAATGTGTGTGACGAATGTGTTGTGTGTTGATGGTAAGTACCTATTTGTTTATACAGGTTGAAACAGAAAGGGTATACTTTTTTTTCAAAACTTAACTTTGTAATTCTAAAACTATCAGGTTTGGAGGAAACTTGAAAAACAAAAGGTGTTACAGGGACACAGCCGTTGACAGATTTCACAAGTCTACAAAACCTTTAGTACTTCAACTGTCCCACAAAGCCGATAGTTTTAGATTTACAAAGTAAAGTTGCAAAAAAATAGTATACCCTTTTGTTTCACCTAGTAGAAATTTCATAAAATTACGCACATGTAATCATTTCAGATTGCACCTTATAGCCGCGTGGTGAGAGAAAATTTTCTTCAGTGTTTGCAGTGACTTTTTCGTTCGGATTATGCCCGCCACACACCCCCACCACTTTACTCCTACAACTCCTAATAAAACTAATAAATCGATCTCAAGGCTGAGAGCGACCTTGGAAATGTCATCCTCACTTTAGATAGGTTTATTAATACTGGCTTGTAAGCCAAGCTCGACATTGTTCAACGATGATTCTGATGATTTTGCAGAGAAACCCGTACGTAGTAGTAATATGAATTACTAGCTGTGCCCCGCGACTTCATCCGCATAGTATTGGATTATTGGGTTAAAAAGTATCCTATATGTTAATCCCGGTTATAATCTATCTTTGTTCCAAATTTCATCCAAATCCATTCAGTAGTTTTTGCGTGAAGGAGTAACAAACATACATACATACATCCACACTCACAAACTTTCGCATTTATAATATTAGTAGGATGTGGTCTAGCTGTAGTAGTACTAATAATGTATTCTGTGGTTTTGCCTCTCCTTTTTCATTAGGACTAGAACCCAAATACTTCCTCTCTACTTACCACTTCAAAGAATTCTAGCGTAATAGTTTTTTATTCATTCTTTAAATATACATTTAACTTAAATTGATTCAACAGATACAATCATTACTAACATGATTCAGATCTTTGAAATATTTTTAATCTCAGGTCTTTGAAAGACCTAATTACATATCAGACCAACAAAAACTTTAATTACCAACCTCAGAATTAATCGAACGTCATACTTTTTTTTGATGACTAATCAACATACATACGAAACTCATACGAAACTCATTTGACTCACTTCCGGTCTGAAATACAAACAATTTAATGGGACGAGTGAAAAAGCTACCGGCTCTTGGACTAATGGCAACATCGGCCATTGAATTAGTCCCGGAGCTCGAGGTTATTAGTGTCGCGTCGTAGATTTGACGTACACTTGAATTATTTATGTGAGATGGAACCAGGCAAGTGTATTTTATAAACGTCAAGTGAGCGAGTAGTTTTGTATATTTGTATACTAGTAGACTTAAGTAAAGTATTCTATGTGTTAATCCAGGTTATAAACCATCTGTGTTCCAAATTTCATCCGAATCCGTTCAATAGTTTTTGCGTGAAAGAGTAACAAACATACATCCACACTCACAAACTTTCGCATTTATAATATTAGTAGGAAGTAGGATACAATTCCGGTGTGCTTGTGTAGGTAATTCTTCTTGTCCTAGGCCCGTATTAATAAATCTATCTTAAGTCTGAGAGCGGTCTTAAGTACGCTTTAGTCGTGTCATTTTGTACTGGTTTGACATTAGAATGACATTTCCGAAATCGGTTTCAGACTTAATATCGATTTATTAATACGAGCCCGAAACCACTTCACGGATATGATGTTTTTTTTTCTGATTGGAGCGCGCGATAGATGGCGCTATTGCCGACATCCAGAAAATAAAACGGTTAGTTAGTTACTTATAACTTTCAAATACTTAAGGTGAAGGCGCCTGTCTAGCCCGCGAAATTCAAAATTTTCGAGTATTTTTATAGTTTATCCAAAATCTGAAAACATTTAAGACAACATTTTATGATTTGCGAAAAACACAGTATGCAATGCGTTTATTAATACATTTATTTTACTCTAAATATTATCACGGTGGATATGATACTAGTAAATCACTAAATATGCAAAAATTGCCAGATTATCTGGATAGCTGTCGTTCTTGAAATGTTTTAGAGTAAGTTGGATATATTAATAAATGCACTGCTAACGGTCTTTTTCGCGAATTACAAAATGTGTCTTTTATTATTGTCAGATTTTGAATTTTTTTTAAAAAACCTCAAAAAAATTGAACTTCGCGGGCTAGATGGGCGCTTTAGCCTTAATGTTTCTGAACGACATTGGCCAGCATCACAATCCAGGCAGAGACAAAACCATTGAACTCAGTAAGTATGCCTATTTACTTATGTACCAATGACAAAAAAAAATGAGTCCGCTGAAGGCTGTCAAATGAATTACCTACAAATTTTCAAGTTTAAAAGCGCATATACTTAGGTGAAAAGCAAAACAATTCTTAAGTTTTGGCCAGTTTTGATCAGCCCCAACTGGCCCCATGCCATAAACCAAGCTTGGTTCTAAGATCAATAATATATTTCTACTAAGTACTCAATTTAGTTGTGCTTATTATGAATAACACCATCCAAAACATAGTTATGCATTTTTCACGGTAGCCCGCCGCACGGAATGAGTAATTTGTAGAGAACCGGCTTATTCGGACACCTTGTCGAGTTTTCTCACAATTTACTCCCTATTTATACAATACAATAGTATTTATACCGTATTCGTAATAATAGGACTTAAAATGACGGTTATAAGGTATATTTTCAAATGTTTAAGTGGTGGTGCGAACGAAAAACAAAGGTTGCATTACTGCATGACAATGATAGATGCTTCGTTTTGAATGACGATTATTTGGGTTGGAAGAAGATTGTGATGACTCATTTGCGCATAACGCCGTCATTGTAAGTCTACCTATGTGAGTTTGGTTTTATTTTATTTGTTGTCTTTTGCTTGCGTGAAATAATTTACAAATTCCTGTATGTTTTATGGAAATCATTTATTATATAGTTAAGTATGTACATTTTTAATCTCACCGCATATTGTCTTAAGTACAGTCAGCAACGAAATTGAGCTGCTAGATAGATTCCAAAATTTGATAGTTAAGCAAGAAATAGTACATTGTTACACGAGTGGTGAAAGTGACTTATTTAGTCCCGAGACGGGGTTCGAGGGACAAAATAAGTCTTTCACCCGAGGTAAACACTGTGCTTTTCATTACGAATACAAGGAAAGTAAAAATAAAAACAGGAATTGGCTAAAGAAATAATACAAGGAAGTATGAACAATACTCTACAACTCGAAAAAAAATAAAGATCGGATTGCCGCCTATTTTATTTTTTTTTCGTTTACCGGCCAACTTCATTATTTAGCCATTATTTTTCATTTTCATCTTTAAATATTTTGCCCAAATCAATGTTATTTTAAAGAAATTGTTGAAACTAAATTATAATTAAGTCATTTAAAAATATATATTCTTTAATTAATACTTAACTTTATGTTATTTCCATTTTACATCGTGCTGTAATTGAGTGACTGTAGAAAAAGTTTGAACATGGTTCCATAGGAATGTGAAAATGGAACTAGTTTTTTTTTATAATTTGACAGCTGTCAGTTGAAAGCGATTCTCCCGGGCCGGAAAAGTATTACTTTCAACCCGCTCCTCAGGCAACTTCAGACCTACTTTCAGAGTATGAGTAATGAAAAAATAATTGTCACCGTAGGTGCCTACATTTCGAATACCTACAACATATAGGCATAAGTACCTACATAAAAAGAAACCTCGGTTAACAACCAGAGGAATGTTCTATATAAATTCTAAGAAGAATAACCTAATGTCAGTACTAATGAGTTCACATTAATAAATAAAACAGCAGACGTTTCCAAGCACATTCGCATAAGAAACCTAATTGTTATTGATGATAGATGCAATTAATTTTTTACCACCAACTTAACGGTGCTAAACAAAAAACTTAACGAATTGTTTTAAATAATCATAATGTGTGAATGAATCCGTTATTATAACTTAATAACCCTATGTTTTGCGGTTTCGAAGTATTTTTTTTTTAATTTGTTTATACCATTTTATTATACCTACAATAATAATATTATACTTATATTTTTGTCAAAGTTATTACAGATAAAACATATTTTTACCGTTCAATAAATATAATTCTGTAGGTTGGTGAAACGTTTGCAAATTAAGTTTACAAAGCTTGTACCGATCACAGCCTGAATCTTTTGAGTTAGTCAAAGAAAGAGCATAAAAAATTTGCTCGACCAAGATCATCATTCTGCCTATTCAAACCTAGAAATAGTCTTTGTACATACAGTGTCATTAACAGGGCTATGCAAATGTTTAGAGCTTTCCCATTCTTCCTTTGAAAATGTTTGACGCATCCATAAAAAAATAATCAAAAGATGTTTTCCTCCACCCTCGATACTTGGCAGATTCTATATAATTTTACGATTCGCGATCCGAATAGCTACAGTTTCGCTGATAACGCTGTTTTTATTACTTTTCACATATGGTAATGCTTTTTCAAACTTTTATAGTTTTAGGTTTTACGATAGGGTTCGCGGTAATAGTCCTCAGTTATTTGTCGAGTTGACTGTACTTATGTTGTGTTGCCATGTTATTAAATAAGTAAGGATTTGCGAAAGTGGTTGTTTGTAATTTTAATGGAGTGGTCTATTTAATATTCTGTGCCTATAAGTATTGGTAGGTAAATTTTAAGACATCCATAATTTGTGGGTTAAATTCCGGTGAACTGACTCGTATAAAGGTAAAATACTGTAAGTAAGTAGTGATCATTTGTTTTGTTTTCGCCTTTTTCCCCTTTTTGCTACTTCAACTTTAAATGTGACAATACAAAAACGGGTAACTTAGTTTTTTTTTTTTTTTTGATATTACTATATGTTGTTGGCCAAAGTGGCCATAACAACTCCACCCGGACAGAGGGCGAGCGCAAGTGCGCTCCAGCCATAGGGGCAGGGGGGCAGCTAGCTCAAGGGTGCCACAAGGGACACGACCTCGGCTTGGGCCGCTGCCAGGAGAGGTGGCGAGGGTAAATCTACCACCGGATCGGAACGCGACCTCGACTGAGAAGAGTAGTGAGAGATTGATAGCGATATAATAGTTGTGTCTCCCTTGATCTTAGGAGCAGTGGCACGAGTCCATTCCTTTCCTACTTAGACTAACGTATAAAAGACTCCTCCTGTATTGTATTTATAATATAATATTACTAGCTGACTCGACAGAACACTCGAATTGTTCCGCTCAACGTTCTTAATTTTTTATTTTATAAGAACCTTCTCTTGACATTAATAAACACAACAAAAATAACTAGCGAAATCGTTCCATCCATTCCCGCGTGATGCGATGACCAAGGAAATAGAGATTTATTTTTATATACATATATACATTATAATATACTAGCTGTACCCTGCGCGCGTTGCTACGCTGTCAAAGATTGGTCGTACCAACTCAGAAACCTTTGTGGGAAACGATTCTATAAAGGACATACAGACAATCATTCATTTTTATATACGAGTATATTATAGAAGATATAGATCTAAGAATCGAACATAATTTGCCATAGTTCACCAAAATGCCGGCATTCATCAACACTTCAACTGCCGACGCGAAGTGAAACAAAAAGCAATCACTGAAAGTGGTCTTTAAGACCCTAATAACGCCCAACGTGCCACAATAAAAAGCATATTAAACAAACCTCAGAATATCGGCGGACTAAAATCGTAAATACACGTAACCAAGAGAGATGCGGTCGCAACCTGCAAATTTACTCAACACTTCGCCGGTAGTAAAGTTGGCGGTATTAAATTGAGTTAAACGCTTAACCTACGTGCAGATACATAAAAAGAGAGAGACATAACTTGTCTGTACATTTAACAATTTTGTAGTAAGTATTTTATAGACACAGTTTAAAAGCAGAAGTGTAAAGTGGTTTAACACATGCCTTTGAAATATTTGTTCGTCGGATAAATATAGACTTTTTGGACAAATATTGTACGAGTAACGACATTGTTTACCGTCAACTTTAAATAATACTAGCGGCTCGCCCCGGCTTCGCACGGGTACATTACGGTTACATTATTGGAGTTTTAGTAAGGATCCCTATTTTTTTTTAATATTATATAGCCTATGTCACCCGGGGATAATGTAGCTTCCCAACTGTGAAAGAATTTTTCAAATCGGTTCAGTAGTTTCGAAGCTTATTCATTACAATCAAACAAACAAAGTTTTCCTCTTTATAATATTAGTATGATTACAGAAAATTGTATTTACACGGTTTTATTTTGAAAGAAAGAAATATTTATTTACAGGTTGAAACAGAAAGGGTACTCTTTTTTTCAAAACTTATCAGCTTTGAAGGAAACTTGAAAAACAAAAGGTAATATAGGAATGTAGCTGTTGACAGATTTCACAAGTCTATACCTAAAACCTTTAGTACTTCAACTGTCCCACAACGCCAAAAGTTTTAGATTTACAAATTAAAGTTGCAAAAAAAATCGTATACTCTTTTTGTTTCACCTAGTTCAGCTCAATTTGTTTGAAGCATAGCTTCTATACGAGCGTTCTGGGCGCTCGCCGCGCGGCCACTCTATCCGTGCTAAGCGTCAGTAGCGTTACACGATATATGTAGGTATACAGAGTGGCACTCCACGCTTTATACAATAAAGCTTCGCTTCTTTCGGCCGTCTCTAGACGACAATGTCTTTTTGTTTTTCTTTGTTCTTTCTAAAGTGCTTAGGTCAGTCGCTAGTATCCACGCTTTCCACATAATCCCAAGCGCAGTCACGTGTCAAGCTTAGTCCAGATAAAAAATCACAGTTCTTTTTTTTACGAGCGCCCTGAGGTGTCACACGTGTGAAGCCACCGGGTGTCGACTGACGACGAGCGTTTTAGGGTTAAACACTTTTTAAAGCGCTTTCTGATGGCACTTATTTCGCGACGAGTGCGTTATAAATTGGGCAGTAAAGTTCTTTCGGTACTTCTGATCATGTTATTTTAGATGTTTGTGGATCATTGGCGTTTTAGGGTTAATGCGTGGTACATTTGTGCAGTAGTTGTTTCTCGATGAATAACTTAGCAACTATTGTGACGACCGCTTGGCGGGAGTGGTTCGAGTGTAGGCTCGGCTTACTGCACATGGTGGTTGCGGGTTCGATTCCCGCCGGGGCAAATTTCTGACATGGCCTTTTCGTAATTTGCCTTGGTCTGAGTGTCCCTGGGATCACCCCCAGTCCATTGTACGGTACCTATAGTACAAGCGTTGCTCAGTCTGGGACCATACAGTTGCCGTGTCAGTCTGGAGATATTTATTTGCTAATTGCTGTAGCGACTACAAATCCTATTTAATAATGATCAACCGTAGCGAGGCGCTCCATGGAAATAGCATAATTACTGAAGCTATCTTCTCGAGCACATGTCTCCAGCCATTCAACTGCATTAGACCTACAATATCAAAAGTTGCCTTATTGCGTAAAGTAAGTAAACAACTGTATTTGGCTAACGATCGCCTTGAATAAGATAGGTACGCACGCAAAATTCGGGAATTGAAAGCATCGACTTTTCATTAATAAAGTCTTTTCTTCGTCTTTTACTACTTACAAGACATCCAGACACCAATTACCTTTAGATAATGACATTAATATTGACAGTGATGATAGATAATGATTATCACCGATAGTGTCTGGATCGCTACCGAAATACCGTTCTATACAGGTTGAAACATAAAGGGTATACTTTTTTTTCAAAACTTAAGTTTGTAATTCTAAGACTATCAGCTTTGGAGGAAACTTGAAAAACAAAAGGTGTTATAGGACTACAGCTGTTGACAGATTTCACAAGTCTACAAAACCTTTAGTACTCCAACTGTCCCACAAAGCCGATAGTTTTAGATTTACAACGTTAAGTTGGAAAAAAATAGTATAATATTACATTAGTACTTACATACAAACTTTACATGGGCCAGAACTAAAACACGGTTAATTAATTGAGTTTGACTGACTTTAATCATAAAATAGAACACGTTACGTATTTATCGTCTATTTGAACACGCATTGTCTTTCAATCACAATTGCAATGAAATATTCGAAACTCCAACCTCCAATTGTTAAGCTACCGGTTGCTACCCGCTTTTGCACAATAGCGCTACTAAAATTGAAACTTGGCTTGTACATTTTTGATGAGGCCACGCGGACGAGGTTGTAATTTATTATTCATTTCAGCCGTTTTCTGTGATCATACACAGTTTTGATGTTCGGATAAAATGTGATTATCTCGACCTTTGTAGCTCAAGCATTATTACGAAAAATTGGACCTCATTCGAAGCGGAAAGATAAAAGGGGACTCCACAGTACTTTTTGATCATCTTATGGCCAGAACGCCTCTTATTATCACTTCCAGCCTGATTTAGGGCAATAGGAAAGATAGAAGAAACCACGTTTTATATATTCGCTCTGGCCCTCATTAGAATAATTATGAGGGGTAAACAAGAAGGAAAGGGGTCATTAAGTTTCTCTTCTAATTGTCATCACAATAATGTTTTCACCATACCTACACTAGGGTAACATCATACACATTTCATCTCTTCCTAACATCATAACTACAGTTTGCATCGATCTGTTGTTTGGACTCTTCCCTTGCATTTCACTCCTCAATTTAGAAAGCAATGTAATAATAAGACAGAAAGAAGGCTCCTTTAACACTTTAGGTACCTACCTAAGTAAGTATTATTAGTAAGCGAATGTTGCATTTCTAATTGCATCTAAATCATCCAATAACTGTATGCAATAACAATAAAATACATTTCAAAGCGCAAATATCGCGAGCACACATTTTAATTAAACTCAAGACGGGTCTTAATATATACGAATCTCGAGTGCGACAGGTTGCCAGCTGTCAGGGTTGGCACACATGCTATCGAACGCATAGCCTAGCGCGCCAGTCACGCGCGATCGCGTGCCAGGGCTGTCAGTGCCAAGTTTTAGTGGCAATCACTTGGGTTTTAATAAAGATGTGTTTGCTAAGTTTGTGTTTGAACGATTGAGTTTTAATCTTGAACATTTTTTAGGGTTCCGTAGTCCCTACGAGGATCCTTATAGGATAATCCAGTCCGTCCGTCCGTCTGTCGGTCCCAGTTTGTCACAGTACCATAACTTCCAGTTTTTGTCGGAAGTTTATGAAATTTTGTACAGATATACCTTAAGAATAGATCTCACTTGCAGAAATATAAAATGTAGCATAATTACTTTCTGAGCTACCTTCCCGAATATGGGAAGGGGGTTTTTTTTTTGTTACCGCATCATGCGTGGTGTCTTTGAAATAGTACATTGTTACACAAGGGGTGAATGTAACTGTAGTTTGAGGGACAAAATAAGTCTTTCACCCGAGGTAAACACTGTGCTTTGTATTGCGCATACAAGGAAAGTAAAAATAAAAACAGGAATTGGCTAAAGAATTAATACAAGGAAGTATGAACAATACTCTACGAAATATATATTTTGCCCAAATCTATGTTATTTTAAAGAAATTGTTGAAACTAAATTATAATTATTAAGTCATTTAAAAATATATATTATTTAATTAATACGTAACTTTATGTTATTTCGATTTTACATCGCGCATTTCAATTGAGTGACTGTAGAAAAAGTTGGAACATGGTTCCATAGAAATGTGAAAATGGAACTAGTTTTTTTTATAATTTGACAGCTTTCAGTTGAAAGCGATTCTCCCTAGGGCGGAAAAGTATTACTTTCAGCCCGCTTCTCAGGCAACTTCAGACCTACTTTCCGAGTATGAGTAATGAAAAGGTATTTTCAAATGAAATGGCGTTTCCAAATAACATTTTACTATCAGAAATTTGAGATTATGAGTTGACGATGAGTCAGCCTGTAAATAAAGTCAAATGACACAAGATCTAGAGTATAGGTCAGTAAAATTACATAATTTTAGCTAATTTAAAAAGTAAAACGTCAAGCCAACTTCTGCGCTGAATTATGTTCTTGGCAACCCTATCCTAACAGTATAAAGGGTCTAACTGAAGCGTGTAACGGAGATCGCTCATTTGCACGTCCAAATTGATTCCTTCACAGCGAAATACTGACGTGGGCCTGTCGGGGTGCAACCATGGATAGTGGAACGGTTAATTAAACTCATCATAGAAGCTATGTTGGGCAGGCATGAATGTTTAGCGTATACCTATTTGTAGCACAGGAAACATATCTCTCTTCCCCGAGACGTATTTGTCTTCATTCATGATGATCTGGCAATGCCTGGCTTACAGGAGACAGTTTAGGGAATGTGTGCTGGTCTGAGTCTCCTTTAATATAAGGGCTTACTATTTACTACACAAATTATTTTCTAAAACACTGCAAGATAAAACTGACCGATGATATAACTAAATCGAAAAATCGCCCATCAAGATGACCATAAAGTCACCCAGCTCTAAGAAAATTGAAGGTTAGTATGCAATGAAAAGTTACTTATATCACACCTGCCTACGGCCAAGTACTGAGCCGTAAGTAAATAATTATTCTGGGCCGTCTTGACCTCAAAATCAAACCCCAAGTTAGGTCTACAGCTCGCTAAATCATCCGACGTCTCAAGGCACCTGAGAGTCCGCAGCATAATTAGAGCGAGCCACTCATGGCGCGTGACAAGTTGACAGCGCGTGCTCAGCTTGTAAGTTGCTAGACCAACAAAGAAGATTAAGTGTGAAGGCTCTCTCGTGTGACCTAATTTCTTTGCCTATCGAGCAGTTTCGGTGTGGGCTTATTTTAGATTTATTAATATCAACTCATGTTCAGGTTGCAGAACCTACGAACTAATAGGATCCCTTATGTGTAACTGTTTTGGTGTGTAAGTAAATATTAATTTTAGGGGTTTGGTACGTGGTGCAAATTTGCACATAAGTTGGCTTGCAGCTTTGCGAACCGGCGTGAAAGCAAGGTTTAGATGTTCAGAAATCTTGGTGACATGTACCGGATGGGTAGAACCCATGACCATTATAAGCGTCAATATTTCAAGTTACAAGTTGCAGCAACGTTTGATTTTAAATATTAGGAGGAGTTAATCATCGAATCAATTTGGGAAGGAATACCACGAGCTGGTGTGGTTACCTGTTCCACTTTCCCTGTCAATACCAAGCAGTCTTTACAATGGATGGCATACATTTCTGGTTCAAGAAGCAGCTAAAAATCAGTATTAGTAAATGTAACCTCAATAAACAGTACTAAATTGGTCCCTAAGGGTACCTAAATCTTGCGTCGTCTCTCGAGGTACCCGAGGGTAGTTCGCAGCATAATTGAAGCGCCTGAGCCACTTATGTTGCGTGACAAGTTGACACTACGTGCTTCCAGCCTCCGTGTTGCTTGATGATAAGATTTTGTGTGGAGAACGTTCTTGAGGTGTGACCTAATTTAGTGTTGGAGTTTGTCAGGTTAAAAGTATATAAATATAGTTATAAAATACGAGGGTTGATTTATATTTGTTAAGTTTTCCAGAAACAGAAGGAGTGGTAACAGAGATGAGTACCTGCCTAATGCCTTCGCCTGATAGACAAATGAGCTTATATCCAGAACCAAGTTACTTCAAAAGATTTAGATTTATAAGGAGAAGAATATACTGACAGACTGATAAACAAATTTTAAAGAAAAATTTTCCCTTATTTAAGACACAGATTTGTTTATCCAGCATCTACAATTCATATGTACCTACTAAACGAAATCTTGTGGAAATTTCCAGCAGGTTTCGCGTCTGGTTGTAACACGTCGTATTTCGTGACACGTCAGGTACCTTCGTCTGGGCCGACGTGTCTGGCGTTATCACGTCTGCTCGACGTTTACCGTGACAGCGCGTTATACGTTAGGACATAACGATAGAAATGGAATATAAGGACTAGTGAAAGATCGTGACAATTTTAACACAATTTAACCTATCATTTGCTGATGTCTTCGATTAGTTTACGCTACCAGCGCGTGTAGTGCCGGGTTCCAATAAATTGAAATTCATGAAAATCGGTTCAGCCGTTTGAAAATTAACAGCTCTTTTGTAGTTTAAAAAGTCGTCACATCGGGGTTTAAAAAAAATGTTCAATGTAGAGTTATGTAATCATAACATCATCAATCCAACAAATCGTATTCAAAATGAAAACGCATTTCATTTGCTTATACGTATGTTGATTCACGTTTCCGGTGCCGTGTGTAAGCAGAAAGCGCCGGCACGGCTAATTCCGCAATTCACCGCGGCAAGTGAATTAATTTACACGGATTCGCATTCACAACACGTATCCATAACGTACGTAGGACGTTAAGTGTCGCACGATTATTTGATCCATCAAAATACATATTCCATTAGCACATGAATTTGACGACCGCTTGGCCCAGTGGTTCGAGCGTAGGCCGCTCGGCTCACTGCATCGGGTGGTTGCGGGTTCGATTCCTGTCAGGGTAAATTTCGGAAATGGCCTTTTCGTAATTTTCCCTGGTCTGGGTGTCACTGGGATCGCCCCCAGGCCATTGTACGGTACCCATAATACAAGCGTTGCTTAGTTTGAGACCATACAGTTGGTGTGTTCGTCTGGCGATATTCATTTATTTCAATATTTTATTAAAAATTTAATTTTGTTTCAATGTTTGTACTTACCTAATGATTAGTTAGATTAGCAGTGATAGCCGATTGGTTAGCGCAGTGGTAAAGATTTTTTCAACAGACGTAATTTATGAATACCATCTGTGTGACTTTGAGGAACTCCCTTCATCTTTTTTGTTGCGACTTTTGACTACACAATATTGGTCCTTCGCAAACAAAAATCATAAAATCAATTATTGAAAAGTTATTCTTCTCCAACAATTTTTGTTGAAGCCAAACACTTCATACGCAATTTCCATAATATGTAAACCGGAGGCGCCCTTCTACAGATATTCAATCCGTGATTAGCCTGGGGTAAACAAAAGGGCTATGACAACACGCTTTCCAAGCACTCAGACTCAGTCTGAGTTATTTCCGGGAACCAGGAAACTCATTATGGACTGCAGACAGGTGTCGATTTTGAATAAACTTTGCATTTGTAGTGATCTTCATTTCTATTTATACAAATAAATGTATGGTTAACATAGCATAGCTCCACGAATTTAAATTAATCTAAATCCGTTGTTGCTTGGCACTAACGAAAGCAGGCTTACCTAGCAGTGAATACCCCCAAGGTGTGGTTTAAATAATAAAAATAATAATTTAGCCCTTTTGACGTCCCACTCCTGGGCACGGGCCTCCCCTCAACACGAGGGGGATTCAGGCCATAATCCACCACGCTGACCCAGTGCGGGTTGGCGGGTATCACATGTCTTTCGAAAATTGGTTAGATCTTCTAAGACATGCAGGTTTCCTCACGATGTTTTCCTTCACCGTAAGCAAGTGATAATCATATAGAAATTATGATTCGCACATAGATTTCGAAAAATCCAGAGGTGCGAGCCGGGATTTGAACCCAAGACCTAGTGCCCGCAAGACGCGTGCTTTAACCAATCGGCTATCACAGCTATTAATCAGCTTTAATCAGCTATCAACTTGTGTGGTTTATGATTAAAAAATAAACTTAAGCAAACTTATGTTTTGGGTTCTTGACCTAAACTCGTGGAAGCCAATATTCTCAGTCAACATAATGTGACTATTATATCCATGTAAAACTCCAGCCATTTTACAATATTATAAATGCGAAAGTTTGTGAGTGTGGATGTATGTATGTATGTATGTATGAATGTATATGTATGTTTGTTACTCCTTCACACAAAAACTACTGAACGGATTTGGATGAAATTTGGAACACAGATAGATTATGACCGGGATTAACATATAGGATACTTTTTAACCCAATAATCCAATACTACGCGGATGAAGTCGCGGGGCACAGCTAGTTAAAAAATAAACTTAAGCAAACTTATGTTTTGGGTTCTTGACCTAAACTCGTGGAAGCCAATATTCTCAGTCAACATAATGTGACAATTATATCCATGTAAAACTCCAGCCATTTTACCCCAAATTCTCTGTAGCCTGGAACGGACAAATCAGCCATCGTTTTCACTCTTAAAAGGATGCTCATTGATACCAAGCTCTCGGAATAGTAAACAGAATATAAGCACGCATCGATTTAGCGATTATAAATTGAAAAACCGATTTGTGTGACGTCGACGCGTCGTTGACGTTGCAAATGTTATAAACTACGAAAATATTAAAAGTTAGTTGTGTTAATAAAATAGTTCTGACAACTCAAACACTTACTTTTTATGTATAAGTGAGGCTACTGATGTTGACTCAATATTCAGCTTTCAGATCGATGATTCATTGAAGCACACAATCCTGAAGATTACTCCGCTACCAAGTGGCGTCATCCCCGAGCCCCGTCTAACACCGCACAACGCACATTCCATGATTATGCAAAACAGTCTTAATTGCGTTAAGAGTCGCGCGCGGCCATTACTCGCTCGAAATGTGTTTGACGTGGAATTAAATTATTTTATTACGCAACAAATTTGATTATTTTACGGCAAACGTGGGTAGAATTTAGTCGTGAATTACCAACGTTATTACTGGTACCAGGATATTAAATTAATAAGCATTATTAACTAAACTGCAAACATTGTGCGAAAAGTATCGAAATCCAGCAGAACTAAAATAGTCTGCACAAAAATGTACTTTCCACATCCACAGTATGCAAATGCATCAGTTTCACATGCGTTAATTTTAATTAGCCTCTGTCACTTAAGGATAGTGTAGCTATCTATTTAGTAAAGGAATTTTCAGAATCGGATCAGTAGTTCCAGATATTAACTCCTAAAACATACTTTCTTACAAAAAAAACTATTAACTTTACCTCCTCAAAGATTAGTAGGTACATCTTCTAATATATAAAATTCTCGTGTCGCGGTGTTTTTTGCCAAACTCCTCCGAAATGGCTCGACCGATTTTCATGTAATTTTGTGTGTATATCGGGTAGGTCTGAGAATCGGTTAACATCTATTTTTCATACCCCTAAAAGACAGGACAACGTCTGTCGGGTCAGCTAGTATTATACAAGGTGACACATAATGGGTATACTTTCTTTTTCAAAACTTAACTTTGTAATTCTAAAACCATCAGCTTTGGAGGGAACTTGAAAAACAAAAGGTGTTACAGGAATACAGCTGTTGACCGATTTCACAAGTCTACAAAACCTCTAGTACTTAAACTGTCCCACAAAGCCGATAGTTTGAGATTTACAAGGTTAAGTTGCAAAAAAAATAGTATACCCTTTTTGAATCACCTAGTATCTAGATGTAGTCACTTATGCTGAACACGGCACATAAACAAACATGCAAGAATATTGCCGCATTTTCTAGTCGTAACGGTATAAATCAATGATAGAACCTGAGTCTTCGATTATAATCAAACATTTATTATATGTACAAAACCTAGGACAAAAATTGGCAGCCACCTCGGCTAAACTGAATTGCCTTGTATTATCATAGGGTTGTATTACCCTAGAATGGTATAATAACCGATTTATTTATAAACTAGCGACCCGCCCCGACTTCGCACGGGTTCAATGCTGATACTTAAGTGTTTCTCTACTACATTATGCATGTATTATACACATAAACCTTCCTCTTGAATCACTCTATCCATTGAAAAAAACCCCATCAAAATCCGTTGCGTAGATTTAAAGATCTAAGCATGCATAGGGACAGACTGCGGGAAGCGACCTTGTTTTATACTATGTATGTAGTGATACAGACGGTGCCACGTTAATTCAGAACCTAATAGAGCTTAAACCTGAATATTTAGAATTTGCGTAAATACTCATTTACTGAGATTTTCGCAGAAACATCAACAAATAAGTCAGTAAATCCTAATTTCATTAAATAATTCCAGGAATGCCGTGATTGTTATAGCTTCATAATTTCCAATTAGAGTTCGTAGAAAAATAATATAGAAGACATCACGTTTTGGAGCTAATGAATCCCTTTCAAAGGTCAACATTTAGTTTAGCACCTATTTATTTTCTCTAAAAAATTGAATTTGAATTTGGTGCGTGAAGCCAGACGAAATAGAGGGTTCGGTCAGATATGATATGTATTTTTCCAAATATATTACACTAGCTGTGCCCCGCGACTTCATCCGCGTAGTATTGGATTATTGGGTTAAAAAGTATCCTATATGTTAATCCCGGTTATAATCTATCTGTGTTCCAAATTTCATCCAAATCCGTTCAGTAGTTTTTGCGTGAAGGAGTAACAAACATACATACATACATACATACATACATACATACATCCACACTCACAAACTTTCGCATTTATAATATTAGTAGGATATAGTCATCTTCATCATAGGCATTATTGGTTATTATTAATTACGATTAGTGAAACCATTTTTTGCTACCAACTACGGATAAAATGTCAAGATATACTTACTACATTTCTAACCTACATTATGCTCAGTTAATTTCAAGAATTGTTCCATATGCCAGTGTCATGAGTGTCACAGCACGTTTGTGAAATAAACGAATTATACTTACTGCATTGTTAATTTAGCTAAACGATAGAAGAGACGTATTAATGCGAGAGCGCTCCAAACTCTAAACGGAACTAGGACGGAACACATTAGCATATCGTCCATACTGCATGTTCAGCAGAATTATAATGTCCGATATTACATGCTTAGCTCGATCGAACCTACATTTTATTTTACTTGAAGCTTTTATTGGGAAATTAAGTAGTATTACGAAAACAAAAGTGTAAACTAATTACGATTGTATAACTTGAAGCAACTTAGAAAAAAAACCTTAAAGATAAATCAACTTTTTTTTTTCAAATTTTGTCCGTTTGAATTGAATTACTTAGGCAAGTATCGACATGGCTTGACATTTTTATTTATAATAAGATAAGTATCAAAACAGATTGGCTCTAATATAAATTGTCTCCATCATCTCCACTGACCTAGAGAGTGCCACAGAAAATGGGTCGAACAAAAACACTTATTAAATGACTTCAAGTGGCACTTATTGAATGGAACCCATTGGCATTGTCTCTTTTCTTTCATTTTCGTCAAAAAGCATTAAGCACCATTATGACTACCGTTAGCTTGTTCAATTTTGCTAAGTAAGCGCGTTGGCGCTTCACAAGGTAGAGGCTGACCTTTGACATTCGCTGTTTTTTTATCTGTGTACTTACTTGCCGTTTCACTTCGCTCTTTAAGGGTAAGCAAGTGTAGGGCAGAATAAATACTAAAAAGAACATGACTTCAGCGATATCGCAACAGTATGAGCGTCAAAACTCGCAACTGTCATCAATATGTTAAGTTTTTTTTATACAACAAGGTTGAAATAAGAGTTCACGACCCGTACGAACCGTACCCGCTAGAAGCTTGCTATACAAAGGCATTGCAAACAATCAAGTAAATCAATAGTCAATGAAAATCCTTCTAGTTTAATAAACAGAACCAGGATCCGCATTTTACCTCCCAACACGGTGGTCCGTGCAGCGTGTAAGCGTTGAAATACTTTTACATTTTTTATTCCCCAGTTAAACGCCAGTTAAGGAAGTATGGTTACTTTTTACGGCGCTGTAAAACTAAGTTGGCAACTATAAAATGGCTGAAGTTTGTAGTTTAAATTCAGTTGCTGTTTTCATTTTATTACTTGTTACCAAATCGGGTCTAATACTTATTGATAAATAAACACTAACTCGTAAATACTCGTGTTTAGGGTCACATTTACATATAATATCCATAGACACTAGGTTTTTTATAGGAAACACAATCAATAAGTTTCCAAACATGTATCTTTAAAAATGTCAAAAATACAACGTTCAATAAAGTCAACGTCGTTAAACGTCGAATAAATTAAGTTCTTTTCCTATTTAAAACAAACCTCACAATATTTTAGAGAAGATATGCTAAAAATGTAAATATACGGCTACATTCTGTACATAGAGAGAAAAGATTATTCTTTGTGTCGCATTATTCACGATGATAAAGCTCTACAAACAATAAAATTTAATTTCTCAACATTAGGTTAAACCTACACAATCCAAATCAAAATTTACCGATTGTTCCGGACAGCATTCCGACATCAACTGGGTTTTTTTTTAAATCCAACCAATCAGGGAATAGCTGTATGGAACTTCTAGAGCAAACATGCCGAAGTTCGAAAATTAAACTGGGACCGTTACGCCGCGGTATATTCTAGCAAAAATATTCATATCAAAAACACTTTGACATGCAAATTCTTGGAAAAATTAAAAATACATCGTAATACCGCGTTTTATTCCTATGGGAGTTATTTTCCTATGGGAAAACACACGTGCTGGGAAATCCTTATTGGATATGCATTTTTAAACGCGTAATGAATACTTTGTAGAGTAATTATGGAGTTTACAAAGAGAATGCCATATTGGCGACGATGAACACTACTAATTATCGCCACCTTGCATCATTAAATTAATTTGGCCAGCAACTTGAACCCCAATAAAAAGCCGGACTTTCAAAAAAATATTCCAGGCACATGCCTTCGCCGTACATCCTTCAAGAAAAAAAGATCGATAAGCGATTCACGGTAAAAAAGGAACAACTTTTGTACCTGCCGTGGCCTCCCTCACCTCTCTCTATTATTAAGGAACATGTGCTCCGGAGCCTTGTAATTTTCTGGCCGATACTCCTCATTATTCGGTCCATTCTACGCCTTTGTACACAGCCACGTATTGATACCGCAGTTTCGTGGCAAGATTTTACGTTCTCACGGGTAAAATGGGATTTTTTGATTAAGGAATACAATTTTTTGTTGGGATCACCAATTCATTACATAGCTTCTTGAACATTAGGTGCCTTTGATCAAAAAACTATGATGGCAAAGGTGACTTTCTTTAAAAGTATCTCCATCTAAGATCCAGCTGCATAACACCAGATAAAGCTCTTAATAAGTTAATCACGTGGCCTTGATCCTGACACGCATAAAAAAAAAATTAAGAAGTCTCTAGACAATCAACTCTACTAGAAGGGTTGGAGGTAATTATATCTTGGCAAGCATGAAGAATGTAATTGGAAGGTAGGTGAAACATTTTCTGAATAAAATTTCGAAGCAGACGTATTCGGTGTTCTAATTGTCAATCTAAGATGGCTGCTGTATTCGGTATTCTAATTTTCAATATACCCTAAGAAATTTCCAAGTTTCCCAGTATTCTTGGTATTCACTCACTGGAAATTAATATAAAACATAAGACCCGCTTATTACTTTCCACTTGGCGAATTACTTTAACACGCTTTCAGTTCAATTGGCCGGCTGCTAATAGAAAACCCACCTTTGGAATTCAGCAATGAAACATTTCGTAATACTTTCGCCTGAGTTAAATTATATCAAAGAAGTAAATTAATATTATCTTGGATAGTACTGTAATGTTACCGTCTTGTGGACGAGCAAGACAAGTCGGACGAAAGACGAATACAGGGTGTTTTCTAACTTCGGCCGTAGGAAACACCCTATAGTGCTGCAGCTAGACCTACTGGCACGGCAAAATAATAGTGACCGGGCGCAAGGCTTTTCGATCATGAGACTTCATTCTTAAATCATGGTATTTTCATTTTCTGTTGAACTCTGACTAGAAGTATGACTTACGGCAATAGGTTCGGCATCGATTACTTTGGCATAATACCATTCACATTTTAAATTACCCATACGGCTTCATTAGCATTAATTTAGTTGTTCAGCACCAATCATTGGCGTTCGCGATTGCTTACAAATCCATCATAACGAAATGAATTCCCCAGAACAACGTGAAACAGACAAGCGGTGACGATACAGGGAACGACATTCTTCCATTTAGACTTCCAGATAACATAATGTCCAGTGAGGGATGTCCATACAAAATGTTTACATGACACGTGTGATGGGATGCCGAAGGTTTGACATTCCACGACAGACGTCAAACAAGTTTGCTAACAAATCCATTAGTGTGGATACACTCAAGTCGGGCAACGAATGAAGCGAGTTTTAAAAAAAAATTCAATATTAAGGATGCAATTTGAATAGTCAGAGCTTATAATGTCCTTGCACCTACCTAGTAAAAGAAATAAGAATGTATATATTTATCTTATACTACATTTGCTATAACGAAACACTAACACTGATTTATGTTGCCATCTCAGTTTTTTGACAACACAAAATAGAGATATCACCACTAATTGGTGTAAATGTTTCGTCAAATCAAACCATGGGTTATGTAGTTCCATAACGGCTGTAAAACATTCTTACCTTAGCTTAAATTCTAAACCGTTTTGCAAACTGAAATCAACCTACACGTGAGTTTCAGTTGGGTTAGTTTTGGCTTACAAAAATACAGGGGTTGGGTTCTACTTTGTAAAACTGCATCCAGTTACAACAATCCGAAGAAAAAGGTTTCGAATTATGTCAAACTTCTTGGATGGACATTAAACTTCCTTCACTCATTTTCTCTACACATTCTTCGAGTCAAAGCACGAAATATCACCTGAAATACTAATAAATCACTGATACCGCTGCTTCCACAGCCACAATATAACCGTTCCACTGGCGCGATTAGCTTGGGTTATGTCACTCGAGTAACTTTAAGCCGTTAAGACTATAGTTTGGACTGAATAGATAAACAATAAGCGCTGTAGCGTGTATAAGGTGGCCAAGTTTTGGGAGTTCAAGTTCATTAGGGAATGCTAATCTGAGTTGCTTTAGATAGACACTGTGGAACGTGTTGTATGTGTTTTTGGCAAAGTTTGCTTGAAATAATTTGTCATATAAGATGATTTGCAAACCGTTATTATTTAATAGGAAGGTACTTTTGGTTTCCCAAATACAGATCAACACCCAAACGTGAAGATGGTTTAAAACTACTCTTGAATTTGAAAATAAGTAATAGTTACAATGTAATCTGAGCTGTAGAGTTCAATTTATATAGGCCTTTTGAAGATATCTTACAATGCCTTTAACTTACTTATTTACTTGCACGTTAAACTAAGTATACCTATATTTTTGTCGTAAAATAATAATTTTACAACATTTTTCAACTAAAACGTAATAAAATGTTATTCGTAGCTGTAATATTTTTACGACTTAGCCGCACTTACAAACGACTTAGATAAACTGTGAACCTATTACACCAAAGTTTAACACTTTAGTTAATTAAAAATTACTACTTATTAGTTAACTGTTTTATGCGTGTTTTATCGTTACGCTTACAGTTTATAGCATGATTAATAATATAGTAATTCGATTTTATCTACTAACGGCATAGAAAGCGATGTAATAGTAGGTACTGTGTTAGTTAGGTGTACCTAGTTTAAAGATTCACTAAAGATAGGTACTTGAGGCAATCCAATTTTTTTCGAATAAAAAAAACTTCTAAACTACAAAAAAAGACTACCTAAGATTCGCCTTAGACTTGTGTGCTTGTATTTAAAGATGATCTTATATAAATCATCCATTAAAACAAATCACAGACACCCACATTCTGAATGTATGTTTTTCAATAAATATAAAGCATGGTAAATAAATCTTAAGACTCTCAAGACAATTAAGTCCAGAATGTCTCATAAAACTTTTCAATATAAACATACGTTCATTGACATTCACGCACGATACAGTACTAGAATTGTAAAAGCAAATAACAGATAACTTAATGTTGGCATAAAGATAAAAATACCACAGCGACCATTTGGAATATCAATAAAACTTATGACTAATGCAACACGGCATACGGTATCGATTCCTGGAAGACTCTTTGCATACCTAGAGAGTGATATGAAACGTTCTTGAATTAAAGTATTCAGCAGTACATTTATTTTATGTTGATGACTGATTAGTATTGGAATCCTTGTTGAAAGAAGTTTTACTTTCTAGTCTTTTATTAATTTGTAGCAGTTCTGGACACCCTCATCTGAGGTTAGCCTGTAGCCAGCCACTAAAGAGGCTCGTCAATATGTACTTCAAACTATATGGTTCTAGACACATATATTTATGGTACTAAATCACTTTCTTGTAACCTTAAGCTCACAATAAGTCTCGCAACTCAAAACAACTTGAAACTTCTAAAAACATTGTAAACATGACGTAAAAGTGGGAAAGCAAACATGTATTACAAAAAGGCCGAAACAACGACTTAAAATGTAAAATCCCGTATCATTCCGCTTTACACACAAAAAATATATTCAGCTCACAAAAAAATACCACAAATAAACATTTAGCTGTCAAGGGACACAGTTATGTTATATTTAGAAGCTTAGGGGCGTTCGAAGTGGATATTTTAATGGACCAAAGCCATTATTCAACGGTGCAAGACGGATGTGTCAAATGGCTTAAAAAACCAAATGCATAGTTGTACCATGAAGATTAACTTCTCGTATTAAGCTCTACACACACTCATTCCATTATAGATATTCTCATATAAAAGATATAACAAATTATAAGCAGACGTGGCCGTTTAAATGAAATGAAATACATAGGAAATGTTTGCGAAACGGATCAATATAATAATAATTAATAAAATATAATAAATATCGCCAGACGGGCACACGAACTGTATGGTCCCAAACTAAGCAACGCTTGTACTATGGGTACCATACAATGGCCGGGGGGCAATCCCTGTGACATCCAGACCAGGGAAAATTACAAAAAGGCCATTTCCGAAATTTACCCTGACGGGAATCGAACCCGCATCCACCAGATGCAGTGAACCGAGCGGCCTACGCTCGAACCACTGTGCCAAGCGGTCGATAGATGTCGAGGCAATAGATGGCATAATATTAAAAGGAACTGAAGTTAATATCCATAACCTTGTTGCCTGAAATGAAGCTGACATGGTCCATTACAAAGAGATTTGTAAATAAAATTCCTTACAAAAATGGACTTGACTTGGCATGTACAATTAATAGTCCGCTTACAAAGTTTCCTGTTTTTGTCTCTGGCTACTGTGCATTTAGTTGCAAAGTAAATTAATTTTTAATTTCAACAGTCTAAGAAATATTTTTAGCGCGGCGAAGTGTTTAAGTGGTCGTCATCGCTTTTGCGTAAAGGTAACGACTTCTGTTAAATAACTTAACTTCTTTTAAAAGTGACTTGATATCTTGCATGTTATTTCCTTAGGTACTTAAGTAGTTACTCACTGATATTCCTTGTTTCTCCATTCCTTTGTTCGCATCATTTATAACTTCAGACTTAAAAGAGATTCAATATAATCATTGCCACAAAGTATTTTATTATTGTATTTCGTTTCCTCCTTAAAATATATCGTCCTGTGTAAATTGAGTCCTGTTCTTACTAGTTATTATGCAAAAGAAGCACGAAAATCCCCTGAAAGGGAACAAGCTAATTGTTCGGACGAACGGATGTGACGGACCGGAAAATGGTAAGGTAATACTCGACACAGTGGCCGCTGCGGCCATGTTTTTACACATTTCTTTATTGTGTTTTGGTCGGGCAAGCGAAATAAATGGTCGAACATCTGATTCGATATGAAAATCCTTATAATCTCCAGCAAATTGGCCAATCTAGGAAGGAATTCGAAGCTTGGAGTAACCTCTGCCCATTGGCAATCTTCGATCAAGACCCTCACAGAGTTAGAAACTACGCCAGGTGTTAGTCCTCTCATCTATTAAATACTGTATCGCCTTGTTACAAGGATAGGCGTTTCTCTCGGACCCACACATTCCTATAAACCTTTTCTAGATTAATTAGTTAAGACCTACGTCGTTAAGACATTAGAGGTAATTAAAGATTATATGTGCGAGTCCTTAAATTGAATACTAACCAAGCGAATTTATATAAAACAAAAACATTTTAAAATTCAAGAACGCAACTGTTTGAGGATTAAAAAAACTCCTGAATACTTACTTCTAAGACTGCTACTTTTTGTCTTCTTAAAATAAACATAAAGATGCTATCGATGTCAAACAGTAGTGGCTAGCGGTCATTCATTATTATACAGAAATTGTTTTGCTCACAGAGATAAGTTATTCCGGGAACATACCTACTTCGCTTGCTATTCAGAATAGAAGCTGAACGCTTCAGAATGAACTCTAGCAATTGAGGTACCTAGGTCAAAATTAACTTATCACTATAGAGTTTGCTACTTTGCTACTTCTAAATAGTTTAAAATGCGAAAATTTCGTTTAAAAACTAGACATAAAACAAATAGCAGATGCTGCTTTTAACAATCAATAACCGCATTACAATAAAAACTATACGATTGAAATACATTATGAACTTTACATCTCCCGTATAGGTTTCAAAATATAACTGTGCCACAGCGATAAAATGAGGGGTTGAAATCATCAATCACGTTCGGAAATAGGTCGAACTCGGCGTAGAGAGTTCTTTAAAATGTACACTTCAACAAAATGCGGTTCGTTGGAAGCGCTGACGTTTAAATTCGCTCCTGTTATTTGAAAATTAACCTTACCGACATACAGGTAAGTATTACTATTGGTAGAAAGGCACTCGGTGTACGACTTACGGTATCTGCTGGCCTATGACCCGAGATAGCAGACGTACAGATTAGGTAAGTACTCAAGAACGGCGCTCTGTACATCCGATGGTTTAAGATAAAGGGCTTCGTGTTCTAATAACTCCGTCGATAACATCGGTATTCCAGTTCGAAAATGTTATTAAAGTTGCTTTTACGCTAATCTACGAACCATAGCGGTCTAACCCGACTTTGATTAAAGTTATACATGCAACTAATGCCACGTTTCAAGCTATAGATTTAGCACAATTTGAATAGTACTATGTTGACATGTTCTTCACGAATGAACGAATAAAAAGCAATTTATCGCCAAATGTAAACCCTAATAGATAATTTACGGCCTCAACGACAAAAGGGTTCGACAGGGATCTAACAAAGGACTAACATTTTTTACCCCCATATAGCTCGTGTGCCCACCGGAATAAAGTTGCAAATTGCATTTTTCATTTCATACGTGTTCATTTCACGCGTGTAAAATGTAATAAGCAACATAAATCTAGGACGATGAAACTTATGGGATGGCGAAAACGAATTCGTACCCAGAAACTAGCGCGGTAAAGTTTGTTTTACTGTGAATGATTTGTTCGCAATTTCTGGCCGTATTATGAATAGAAACGACCCCTACACAGTAGCAGGGGATTGTGAGTTAGCAAATAACATGTTGTAGCCCCATTGCATACAATATTTATTGCACACTTACTCCGAACATTGGGGATAGGAGATTATGAAAATTTTAGATATACGGCAACAGAATTCGAAGCAATAAATTATGCAGTATCCAAGTCAGCGTCTGACTTCGAAGATTTTAATATATTCCCTTGTGAAAGCATCAGTAATTAAGTAACTTAGCGAAAACATCATGAATAATGCTCAATTAAAAGTTGGGGATGCTTGTTCTCTTAATGAAGTTAATAATCCACTTCAAGAGCAGATAAGGGGGATGTAGCGAAACTTCTTTTTCATCAAGTTTCAAGAGTGACTGGGAAAAATTCTATAAGTTCTGCAATTTATTATTGTCTAAGGACCTTGCAATATTCTTATCAAAGAACCTGTGGGGCTACTGTTGGAACTTTTTGATACCTTTTTCTCGTCTAGGCGCACTTGAGATGTTTAAGAAAAAAAACTTACATTTAAAGCGAATAAGTGCCCTGTCTGGAACAATTAAGCAAAAGCTTTTCAAGTAGCTGAAATAAGCTGAAAATGTTTTAAGTGTTTCATTTTTAGTGTGCACATCATTTCAGAACTACTGCTGCAGAAGTTTGATTGCTGTCATAAAACTTCGTTATCTTCTAGTTGTAAATTGTATTTGACAGATTTGTAAACTGTCCTTACAAACTGGAGCTTTTAACCCCTTATTTACAGAACTATAGTTCATTACATACCTGCAATGAGACCAGTTAACTAACTCAGATATCATGTGGCAGTTGTTAAAAAAAACTAAATCGGTACTCACAAAAATTAATTTGGAGCAGAAATTAGTAGCTAATATACAAATAGTAGAAATCAACAATGCGGTATACTTCGTGTACATAACAATCGTGCAAAGATCTGAGTATCTTTTCCTAACAAGACATAAACCTATAAAATTCTCAAAGTGCCGATAACTTCAAATTCCATGTTGCTGTCCCATTCCAGGTATCGAATGGTTTCACTTCCAGAGCGCTATTTATAACGAAACCAGAGGCCATATATTCGATGGAAAATACCAATTTTTCTTGATCACAATCGAGGCGACGCGTTCGAGCCATCAAAGGCGTTCCAGGGCGTCGCTGAAAGAATAACTTTCAGTTATTCAGGAGGCCATTACACTGTCCGGTCACGATTCGCCACTGTATTGGATTTTTCATGATGTGCCAGCGTTCAGACGTTAGATTATAATGTCGTTGGCTTTTTATATGCGGGTAGCCCGGATCTACCTTTTTGCTGGACCTTTAGAAACCTTATTGCTTTATAATGTACAATGGCTAAAATGACACTAATGATGTCGTGTAAAGATTTAGATGGACAAACAACATTGATAACTATGTAACTACAAATAGTTAATGAATAAGGATGAGATAAACTGTGTCTAATGGTTCTAACTTATTGTGATAAGTTTATGATAGTCTTATGGATATGGTTGAAAACTCGTTACTTTATAGTAGCTATACTTACTAAGTTGAATAGCATGAAAACTCCAACTGAATAAATAACTATAACTTAGCTAATCTATCTACAGAATACTATACTTCTATGTATAAAACTCAGTTTCAAATCCAGATTCATCGTGTAAGGAGGTTGTGTTGTTCCCATGTTGCTTTCTATAACTTCAATTATCTATCTTAAGATCGATGCTAGTGCTGCTTTTGATAATTTCAGAAACTGCCTCCATTTTCTCCCTAAATAGACATAGAGATAATTAATAAAATGTAAAGGGTTTTCTTCTAAGTTCAGTGATGAGGGAGATTATAAAAAATGTGCTCTTAATATGCTATGTTGATAAGTGTGCTATGTTGATAAGAAGAATGTCTTATTCCTGGCCACGGGTCACGGGCCTCCCCTCAATAGGAAAAGGTGGGGGTTATCCATTGTAATTGAAAATGTAAAACTTTGAAACATCGTGCGACTTTCATTAATTTATCGTCTCGCCTAATAGAAATATTTAAATAATAGTTATAGTTTTTGATCATGAAAAGTACGAATTCAAACGTGCAACGTTACGAATTGTGAAGAACAGAAACGTCTGAGTCGCAAAATCACAGCTCAAACATCACACATAAAGGTTGTCCTAACGACATAGCCCGTTCAACACTACTAAATGGCCGAGCAGCGTAAATATTGACAAGTAAACTCAAACATCGCGTCGTGAATGCAGTTCAGAACGTCTTTATAATGTTTTAAGGTGGCTACAAACGTAATCTTAATAAAGCTTATGGTTGTTACGCCTTTATCCCAGCGTTGTATTCGGACGTTATACAACATTTTGTGTCTTTATATTATTTAGCACGCCCGTCATATATTTTATGGTATCCTAGAACAAGATGCTTCTGAGTTTAAGGGTAATTGCTTTCGCATAGTAATAGAGGTATTACAAAAAGGTTCTTCGGCTGAGTCCTTATTGTGTTAATCAATGAAACCGGTCCAGTCGCTTCAGAGGTTACGTCAAGTTCAAATATGGCTTCAGTTAGTGCCCCGATACAAATATTTTCATGCTGCTGGTTAAATTTACGTAGTCGAAAGCATGCTAGCTACAAAAATATCGCCTTTTCATGCATACAAAGTACGCAGTTACGTTTGTACCGAACTTTATTTAAAGCTCGCAGCGATCTTACATTGTAAGTGCAAATATGAGTTTGATATGTTTGCGCTACTGAGTTGCGTCTTTTTGTTGATACTTACTTTCGGTATTTTATGTCTGCGAGTTGGTAACATTAAATGTTATTCAAACAAAGGCATGTTTGCAAAGCAATTTCAAGTGTTCGAATGCGACTCTGGGATCATTTTACTGAATTGTGCCGTTCCTACTTCGGTGCACACTATTTGTTTGAATAATAATCACACTAGTCTAAAAATAGACAGTATGACTCGTTTGCCCCAGTTTTAGAAACCCACAATCGATTTGCTGTCTTAATAATATAATAATTAATAATAATAATAAAGGGTATTTGAAACAGAAAAATGCTTTGTAGAGCCATAGTACAATTTGAAATAAAATTTTAATTCAGAAACAACTAAGCTAATAATGCAATCTTTCCTATGCAATTGGACGAGCCTAATAAAAGTCTTGATGAAATCATTCTGAGAAAAACGCCAATCTGATATCAAATATTATCACTTCTTGGGTCATAATACAGGAGGAGTCTAATACACTACTCGTATTTTAGTTAGAAGTTACCTACTATGTTCTTTACTATGCATTATTTAGAAATTTTACGAAAATAAATCCAAGCACCTAAGTTTATATAAAATAATATTTTACTCTTAAAATTTGCAAGAAAAATTGGTGACAAAAATAAAAATATAGAGTATGCCAATACAAAACAATAAACCAAATACCCTATTGCCATTTTATTCCATAAACCTAACTAGAAGAATTTACCGAATTCTTGTTACTCCACGTAATCAAAGTAATTGGCCAATTTATTAGCTGGCGCACATTTTTCTAAATCAGACAGGTAAGTAGAATTACTAGGATCCCACGTGGATCCTTGAAGTAATCTAAGAGCAAATGTGAAGGTTGTATCTATTACTATGAGAAGCATACAAATAGGTATTATAACAAGAAGGTCAGTGTTGAGATACGAGAAAGATGGAAAAGATAATTTGCTGAATTAGCAATTAAAGCAGTTTTCACCAGAGGGAATATTTGATGAGATTTGTATTAAATTAACTAGTAACGAGAGATAACTAGTAAGCTTCATGAATTATTCATGTGTACCAACGAAATTAAAGCACATTACTATGGTAAAAAAAACGTAATCATAAAAAAGTCTAAAAATACACTAGCATTAAGGTATTCACATATTTTCTCAAATTAAATACGTGTGGAAGAGCGACACACAGAAACAAGATGTCAGGCCCAGCGTTGATAAGTTATTGAGACATTTATGTTACCGTAACACAAGTTAACACGTCTAAACATTGCCTGTCACATTTTCCCAAATAAACATTTGAGACATGACAAGATACACGAAAGAATACGACCACATAAAGAAATGCATAAATCGCACATGGTTACAAAAACCCAACATTTACATAGTCCAAGTCCCTCGCAAGCCGAAACCAAACATGACTGACTGTCGATTTATGGAAAATACTGTAAACAAATTCGAATACCACTCAAGATATGCAAACAAGAGAGAACAAATAATACAGGAATGAAAAATCACGTAAGCGGGGACTTATCGAACAATATAGCAAGGAAAATGATTTAGAACGACGACTGAAAAGCGGTTCTTTGGCTAATAATTGGGGATATTGCGTTTGGAGACTCGTTCAGAACGTTCTTAGTTAGGAGACAAACAATTTAGATCTGTTTTTTGACACTGGAAATGTATAATAATAAAATCAACTCGCAGGGATGATAATACTGTTCAAAATATCAATTTGAAGATGTCTTTTCCTGCCGGACTACGGTTGTTCAATAGTTGAAATCATCTGGACTCTTGAAGGGAATTTATATTTCTTGATGCCGTATGAAGGTCTCAAAACAAACAGAAATCAAACCTAACACATTTACTATTAGGCACGGTTGTTTCAAGCATGTTTCAACGCAACTTGCGTCACGCTACTTCACTTGTTTTTCCTATCACAACCCGCGTTACGAATCGTGATTAACCGGCGATTAGGCAATTAGTTAGCTGTAATGGATGAACGTTAGTGCCAGGGAAGGGATTCTCACGGGCCCAGGTAATTGAATTGAAACTAGTGGATCCTTTGGTTTGTTATTTTACCGTGAAAATTGTGTTTAACCAGGGCTAGTGAGTATATAACTTACTTAATTGGAAGCATGCGGATTGTAGGTTTGGCGATTATATTTGTAAACAAATCGTAACAGGTACCCACTACATTTTTAACTACCCAATAAAATCTCTCATCATTATAACCATTATAAGTAGGTACTTATATTCTTTTAGGTTTTTTGTGTACTTATGTTAAGCAGTTTCCTCTTACCGCAAAGCCGATACTTACTTGCAAGTTAGATAGTTAGTTCTAATAATCAAATAGTTGCATACGTTTTTTTTATATTTGACGACCACGTAGTCTTAGAGGTTTAAGCGTAGGCCGCTCGGACCACTGCACCGGGTGGTTGCGGGTTTGATTTCCATCGGGGAAAATTTTCCATGTAATTTGCCCTTATGTGAGTATCATATCACATAAAACAAGCATTGCTTTGGGACCATACAGTTGGTGTGTCAGACTGGCGATTAAAGGTAGGTATCCTTCATGAATAAAGTATTTTCGCTTATTTCACGTAAATTAACATTGAAACAAAGGCAATTATTGACACAAAACGTTCATATTTGCATCAATATTACCCGCAATTCATCATAGATCCAAACAAGGACGGGTAATTAATATTCCGGACCGCTCTCACCACCATTTTTTACAACAAAGACAATTGTCATGGTGCAGTATTGCATAAATATTAAGTAATCAATGGGCGCATGCATGCATGCATGCATGGCAGTGAATTATTATGAAATACAGCGAGGAATATTGATGAACAGCGCATATGATGCATGAGTGGTCATTCTGATGAAATTTTTATTAACGAGAGCGGACAGCGCTAATAAGGTATGTTGTAGTGACAATCAATCGATGGTTGTAATTGGAAGCCACGTCCAATAAACCTAATTGGGTATACAATGAAACCAAACCAGGGATAGGTACGTAGGTAGTTAGGTACCTATCTAATGTTGTCGTATGCGTCTTGGAAATAAAGCTAGCACCTTGCAAGTTTTTTTTACTTTCTATATGTTGAACGCAATTATTTGAAGGAACCAAGAATTTGAAGCAGATTTTGAAAAATCGTTAGTTAGATCGTTAGTCGCACTAGAACAATGAAGCTATGGCCTGAATCCCCTCGATTTAAGGGGCGGCATGAGATCACCAATGGGGTATTAATAAGACTGCTAATTAAAAATGGAGCTGATGCATGATCGACTGTAGGACCTTCCTTTGAGCATGACCCATAGGACTTTGATTTTTTTTTACCTGCCTAATTAAGTATAATATATAAACGTTAATTTTAAACGCGGCGACTCATAAACGTCCTGCTTACGGGAAGTAAATTTAACGTGTATCTTGCAATTGTAAATTAATGGCGACAATTTTACATTTTATATGTCCTGTAGTACGCAGGTACCTACCTGCCTTTTAAGTTTTACGAATGAACTGAAGTAGGTAGGTAGCACAATAGATAGGTAGGTTAGGTAAGTAAGCTATTTACAATTATCTATTCTACTGAATAATGTGTAGTAAAAACTGATTGTAAAGGTTTATCAATCTACTAACCGACTGAGGCTTTACAAGGCGGGAACACGAACACAGTTCAATGACCACAGAAAATAAAACAAAAAAGTTATGTATGAAGGCTGTATGGTAGGTAGGTATTCCGGTGTAACCTTCGTGATGTAACTTTATGGTCATTTTTCATAGCATGCGGTGGTTTCCATGAGTAGACAGTTACCTTTAAACGACCTATAAATAAGTAGCTAATAAAAAAGCTAGGTACCTATCTAAGATAATACTAATTGATTGAATCCCAACGCATTCTGTAAGTAGAATAAGTAGGTACTTAGGTGGTTAAAGTGACTGGATTTTATTATATGATTACTTATATCGTACAATTTAAAAAGTTCCCGTGTTCCACATTGAATAGAATTCAAAAAATAAACTTGAATGTAGGTATATAGGTATTAAACTGAACATGCGCGGTAGAGCTTTACTATGTAAACAAACCAAACTTATCAAAACTTTACCAAAGTTAACAATACCAACCTTATGGGATAAATGCAGCTCGATCAAGTCCAAGCTCCAGTAATAAAGACACAATCCACTTGGATTCACAACATTCCTAAAAAACACTGGCTCAAAACTAGTTGCTTCACGCACACAACTTGATGCCGCACTTTTTGACTGAAATTAAACTTTATACACAAGGAATTTCAACTAAACAACACTTTTACAGTTAAGTGGTTAACTTTTTCACTCACTCTAATGTCAATTATCACGATTTATTACTTAAAAACTTAAAAATTCGTCATAAATACTCGGAGCGACATCGGCACGCGACGGCCATCTTCCGCCAACGCGAAGTTAGAGGTTAAATTTACTAGAGGGAGCTAGTGACACAAAAATTTATCACGTAAATTATGTCTATAGCCTGGAATTTAATGATATATGGATGCATATAATAATATTGAATACTTTCAAATGCATTCTAATAAATAGGGAATGTTTATCAGTAAATATGAAAAAAGGACAACTTTTGAATGATATAAAAGAAAATCTTTTTTTTGTTGGTAACATTAAAGAGGTACAAAAACATTGCCATCGTTGAAAATGTGGTACAATTTTTGAAGCAATAAAATTATGATCTATCATTAAAATTTGAAAACCAGAAACTTTTGATAAGTCTAAACTCGCTCAGGGTATCTGAGGATGAATGTAGATCAACATCACACACAACTCGTAATTATGACAAAGTAATTACTAGAATATTTAAGCTTAAAAATACGCATGTTTGTGGAAATCTTCACCATTTGATAATTTTATTTTATTAATCTACGGAATAACTGGTTTCATTTTAACTTCACTTTTCAAAGAAATAACAAAATAGACATTTTTTTTGTGGGTTATCAAAATAAAATAAAATTACTGAATCCTAATAGGTGCGCATTTATATAATCTCAAAATTATTTCGATAAATGCTTGCTGGCTGTATGGCAGCAGTATTCTCGCTTTTAGGTGGGCAACATTGATTATTAACTGTCAGAAATTTCTACCAAAATAAAAACAAAAGAAAGCATCAAAACAAATGACAAAAAATATACATATTTATTTTAGTATTGTATTGGTTGATTCATCCTAGTATTGTATTCTCTTTGGATTCATCAATATAGACGATATGCGTATGTAAGTATTCAGGACTTACATGGTTAAGTTGTTTTGGGTCAAGTCTCTGTATAACAAGCAAATCGACACCTATTTTAAAAAAAAATGTACTGCTATTAGTGTTGGTGAAAATCCTCCCGCTTTGCATCTGAGGGAAGTCGATAATCTTCTGCTAACTCCTTCTATTCTATCTTCGATTTAATTCGTGAAGGTTGCTCGAAACTAGCCATGTCCTCGGGAGTCGTCGAGGGTCAAACCTCGGCGACTTCGTTGGACACCATTGTCGATCCTGGCTTACAAGAACAATAGTGGTAAGAGTGTGGGGCAGGCCTGGTCCCCAAAAACAACCCACAGGTGGTGCGATCATCTAGGGTGATGCCTCAATTGATTTGCCAAATTCCAAAGACATGCAATTAGTAGTTACCTTTGTACATAAGTAGGTACTCAGCTGGTTTAATTTGACCAGTCCTTACTTTTCTTGTACACCATCACATCTATATTCTCTGAAGAAGTAGGCAGTCATATTAAGCACTTCACATACCTACTAGTAAGTAATGAATCAATTAATTAATCCTTGCATATCAGATGCTATAATATGTTATATATAAAAATCTTGTGTCACAATGTTAGTTACCATACTCCTCCAACACGGCTCAACCAATTCTTATGAAATTTTGTGTGCATATCGGGTAGGTCTGAGAATCGGCTACTATCTATTTTTCATACCCCTAAATGTTAAGGGTGGTCCTCATTCCACGCGGACGGAGTCGCGGGGCACAGCTAGTTGATTAATAAAAGTGATATTAAGACATATAATAAAGGCAGGGTTGGGAGTTGATTTTTGAAATAAAAAACATGATATTAGCCAAGTAGTAACTTAAAACTTTGGCACCTATGTGCCCATTGATAAAGGCCACCCCGGTGGTTTCCATTCTCACCCACATTGTCCAGGTTCTGCCAGCCACTCTGATAATATCATCCATGCAATGTTGAGGAGTTTCAACTTGTTCCTCTTTACCTTTTCATTCTAATCAGAGTTAATACAATTATTATTAAGTATGTAAGTAATTATGTGTTTGTTTAACTTGTCATTGAAGTGCAGAGGTTGTTAGAGTTGGAGTAATTGGGTTGGTGAATGTTTTGTCAGAGCCCTATTCGTTATTTGGCTGGGTGGTCCATGGGTGCTCCAGGTGTGATTGACCAGGGTCTAAAGAGATGTTATGTGGACCACCTTGCGCTCTCCATACCTCTAATAGCAGAAGTGAGAGAAAACAAAGATGTGTGGAGAAGCATCGGGGAGGCTTTTGCCCAGGAGCGGGATGCTATACAGTTATAAACAGGTTTATAGGAAATTCAATGACCGGTGTATGAATATAAAACTCAAAATAATTGGTTGCATTAACAATATTTTTTGTATCATAACTTCAGAATCCATCTCCACTGAAAAGAAGTCTACAAACTTTTTAGTCACACATTCACAGTGAAATTTATTTTAAAAAGTTATTTGTATAAGAACTGTTCCGGTTTCTGGTCTGATCTTCTCAGTGAAAGCGTCATTGACCGGAACCTAACCTGACCGGTGATTCTGAATATACATAAATGCTTTGTTAGCTTAAAATAATAAAAATAAAAATATTTAATTTGACTGCTCTATTGTACCCAGCAAGGAAAACCTCGAATTATCAGTAACGCTGTTAATATTCTCCCTTAAACTATCTTCATATTATACTAGGTGAAACAAAAAGGGTACTTATACAATTTTTTTTGCAACTTAACTTAGTAAATCTAAAACTATCGGCTTTGTGGGACAGTTGAAGTACTAAAAGGTTTTATAGACTTGTGAAATCTGTCAACAGCTTTAGTCCTATAACACCTTTTGTTTTTTAAGTTTCCTCCAAAGCTAATAGCTTTAGAATTTCAAACTTAAGTTTTGAAAAAAAAGTATAAGTAACCTTTATGTTTCAACCTGTAGGTAGGGTGGGTAGCCATGGTAAGTTATAACATGTCCAGGCAATAACTGGGAACTTCTAAAAAGCAATATCTAAAGTTATTCCGCGCCACTAGCGCAATTGGAAAATAGCATTAAAACTGGAATGGACTTTGAAACCACTTTCGCGGTGTGGACCCCAAGGGGCCGTCTGTTATTGGAGCCAATGATATTGTGTGGCGATATTACGCTGGACACGACACAATAGTTATCATAATAATAATGAGCTTATTGAAAAATAATAAAAACAACAAACTATAACCTTTCGTCATTCTGTGGTTAAACCACAGATTAACATAGGTAGGTTTCTTACGAATATGTGTCAGCGGTAGTTATGTTTGCGACAATTACGTAGAGGTACCTATTTATTTTGTTTATACAAAGTTATCGATCGATTAAGTTACGATCGATCGATTTTTGCTGTTAGCTGTATCATAGATGGATAGGTAGGTAGTCGCCAAATATAATGCTGTTTGGGCTTGGTTTGTTTTACAGATATCTCAAGACATCACAGCCAAGGTATTAGTCAGAAATATTTTTATTCACTTATCACTCAAAGATAGATGTGCACTAGAATAATGTAACTTACATGCTTACTTAAGGTGCGAACAACGCGACCAAATAGGTAGGTATCTAAATATATATAACACATAGGTGACTGACTGACTGACTGACATAGTGATCTATCAACGCATGTAATATAACGGCATGCAGGTAGATGTTATGACGAAAGCATCCGCTAAGAAAGGATTTCGATTGATTCTTGACGACCGCTTGGCGCAGTGGTTCGAGCGTAGGCCGCTCGGCTCACTGCACATGGTGGTTGCGGGTTCGATTCCCGCCAGGGCAAATTTCGGAAATGGCCTTTTCGTAATTTGCCCAGGTCTGGGTGTCACTGGGATCGCCCCCAGTCCATTGTACGGTACCCATAGTACAAGCTTTGCTTAGTTTGGGACCGTACAGTTGGTGTGTCTGTCTGGCGATATTTATTATTTATTCTACCCCCAAGGGGATAAAATAGAGGACGAATCCCGAAATTTTTGTTAAGTTAAATTACACGCGGACGAAGTCGCGGGCACAGCTAGTTGTTTACATAAAATCGTATGTATAGGTAAGTATGTAAAAGGAACAATGCGTCAGCGGCACTGCTCGCGATTTCATACAATCGCCTGGTGCCGCACCGCGTCGCTTAGTGCGTTCGCACCTTAATTCTAAAGGCGTCAAATCAAAGTCACGAAGAAAAGGTTACGAAGAGCTTATGAGAACAACTACTTACTCAAAGTACCTTAAGGGCTAACTGCCCAGTGAGCCCTTTTATTGGCTATCGTTTTTTATTGCGCCTACATACATTTGATAGCAATGTTTTTCTTAAGCGACTTAGAACGATTATATGGGAAGGGTCAAACAAAACAATAGATTAGGTACTTGCTACCTCCATTAGGTGAATCAGCTATTCTGGAAACATTATAAAGTAAAAGGCCCATTACTTAGATGGTCAAATTTAAGTTTTTTTTAGGTTAATCGACTAGCGTTTTTCCATTTAAGTAATTTGTTTCAATCTAAGTAAATAGGTAGGTACCTAAGTAAAATTTGGGTCGAGCATAAAAGATATCCTGTTCCTGATAAAAATAATAGCAGACCAGGCCCTAATGGTAAGCGTACTTGAATTTTCAGTAAGTAAGTAATATAGGTACCTACTTTAATATATGTATAGGCAGTATAGAGAAGAACAATGCATTAGATACTTAGCTATTGCAAGTATTTATAGGCTACCAGAACCTCTTAACATCAGGCGGGACATACGCTTGTTTTCGGACTTTATTAAGTACTTACCTATATAAAATATCTGTACAAAATTTCGTCAACTTCTGTCAAAAACTGTAGAAGTTATGGCATTGTCACAGACTGGGACGGACGGACGGACGGACGGACTGATGGTCGGACGGACTGGATGATCTTATAAGGGTTCCTCGTATGGATTATGGGACCCTTAAAAGGGGGACCGAGCTATGATATGACCCGCGTCGCAAGTTTGCGGAGGACTTCCTAACTTCTCCAAGTTAGGAAGTCATTGGGGGAGGCCTGTCAGTCCGGCAGTGGACGTCCTGTTTTCAAGAAAAACCTCATACAAAGGTATTTTTATTCACATACAATTTCAACTATAAATAAAGCACTTATCAACATATCATCTGAATGTCCTCCCTCCCACCCTATTTACATTACGAATCGTCGGAAAATATTTCAAATTTGTATAATTTACGGTTGAAAAAGCGTGCAGATAAAATTACATTCCGATGTAGCAGGATATTCAATTTCCCGGCAAACATCGATGTTTGAATGTAGTTCGGAAAACATGAAAATGTATTTTAGGAAATTACAATTTTATTTTATCGTATATACCAAATGAGTGGTTCAATTAAAATTGGTATCCATTTTGAATAATTAGAGACCTATCCCTCTCTCTCCCTTCCGTTCCTTCCATCCCACTCCCTCCCCTTCAGGTGAACAACGTGCGATAAATACCAAACTGCTTAGCATCAGTCGGGACATACGTTTGATTGCCAACTTTGTTACATATCAAAAGGTACATTTAAAGTAGGTATCTACTCGGCTGAAGTTATAATAGTTATAGTAGTAAATCCTGCACGTGGTTCTTTACCTGAAAACCTTATTAAAACCATCAAAGCGAGCTACGTTTCTCCATTTAGAAGGCAAAAATCAAATCAAACACTCCCTTGCCCAATTAGGGGCAAAATTTATATATATACCTACAGTAAAAAAACCGGAAAAGTACGGAATTTTTAGCCGACGCAAAAGTGGGATCCAATTTTGTTCGCCGTTGACAAATTGAATAAAAAATGTCTCGTACGCGGGGAGCGGTGCATTTTTTCAACGACCTTAATATTGCGAGACGAATGTGCAATGTTAATTTCCTCTTACTAAACAATTTTAACCCCCGGTGTTATACGAGCCATGGTTTGAAGTCTGTTGGTAGCATCGTAGCTTCAGAACGGGTGGGCTGATTGTAATGCTATTTTCGTCCGATAGCTGGTGTCCCTCTAACCCACTTTATAGGGAATTCGATTCTTCTAAATCGATACAATTCACTTTTATTGTGAAATATGCTCAACAAAGCCGTTTTAAATAGGTACAGCTTCTATAAAGGTGGTTATTTTGAGACGAAAGTCAGTCAGTAGAAGACGGGACAGGTGGTACAGGACTCAGGACAGGTCGGCCTTAACAGTCTTTTTCTACTCAATATTCCGTACGAAAGTCGTACAAAACCAAATTGGTAACAGTGGTAACGCAGGCGTTGGAAGTTCGCGCCTAATTGAAATGCGGTCGAAGGGCGGGCGGCGTGAATTTTTTACCGACTCTACCGCCCCTCACGAAAAGGATTGATTATCATTTAGCTTGTGCTGAAAAAGTTTGCGGTTGGAGCGGTTTTTTGTGGGTAGGTACAAAATAAAATGCAAATAATTTAGAAACACGAAGTGGACAATTAGGCGAGTTTGCATGATTTTCGTGTGTGTTAATCCGCCGTATGCTTCTTTGAAATAAAAAAGTGCCTACTGTGTTTAAATTATTATAAGTAATACTAGCTTTTGCCTGCAACTTCGCCAGCGTAGTATGTTTTATTTTCTGAATGTCAACAACAGTGCTGCCTACCGGATCTAACTACAGTTAAAACACACACAGGTGAGCCCGTAAGTCCAAAAGAAATCCCCAAAATCGTTTAGGAGAAAAATTACTAACACACGCACACCGGATTTTTGTATAAGAATAAAGGTTTTGTGTTGATATGCGTTTTGCCACAAAACTACGTTGCGAGCAGGCAATAAGTTACCGTTTCTGTATTATTACATAAATAAAAAACAATAAGGAGGTAATAAATTTAATGGTACCCATCTAGGAATTATGTTGCCCTCCGCTAATATTATTTTAACGAAAATAAATATTGTACTGTGAGTTATAATGGCTGAGACAAATAAATCACGCGCCTCCAGTAACATTGTATGTATCCACATTAGAATAATATGGACGCGCTTATAACTATTAAAACTATTGAGATTTCCTCCATTTTGATTTTCCAAAGTAGACCGTCACGTTTCGTTTTGTGTTTGTTGATGTTATTTGTTACAAGACACTGGCGAAATACCTATTACACTGGGTTTAATAGGTACTTACTTACATCTATATTTATAGCAACAGGGAAAATAAGACAGTCACCAAGAATTTCAAATTAAAGCTTGGGCATAAATAACCTTTTGACAATGTGGATTCGGATCCAGTATATACAGAAACAACATTGGGGTTTATCACGTAGGTGGCTGACCACCTACGTGATGTTTGATAGTACCACAAAGCATGGAAACGGGTATCCCCCTCGAATGGGTGTGTTCCCATTTCCTAGTATACTTATACAAAATTACATACCTACATAACAAATATGTATTGGCCGTTTGGTAAGCTCTTTACAGGCGATGATGTCGGTCTAGAAGTTTATTTTTAATCGGCTTCAGAAAGGTAAGTGGTGGTTTGTATGCGAACGATTTTCTGAAAGACTACACGACCAATTTTAATTATTTTATCACTGGTCACTGCTCTATATACCTTTAAGGTAGCTGTTTTGTAAAACAGCTCTGGTCTGTAAACAGTTTAAAACGTCCGGCTAAACTAGATTGTATAGCGCAGGATTTCTGGGTAGTTATATAAAAATAACCCAATCTTAAACCTAATATGTACTAAATACATAAGATGTAGGTCTAATAATCTTCTATATATATAAAAATGAATGTTTGTCTGTATGTCTTTTATATAATCGTAAATCGTAATGCATTTGATTATGTCATGATATTCAGCAAAGTGTTGTGCATGAGCCCACAAAGGTTTCTGAGTTGGTGCGACCAATCTTTGACAGCGTAGCAACGCACGCAGGGTACAGCTAGTATACAATAAATTATAGATAATATACAATGCATCAGTAATCCAACTGAACATTCACAGAGTAACGATGGCCCGTCGAAGACACTTCTCGTCGTTGGAAGGTCCACTCTATTCTAAATTAGGAAAGGGACGCCTTCATGTGGAAGCACATTGCGTAGCCGAATATATGAATACGAGCTACGAATCATATTATTTCATCTTATGTTTTGTTCTGTGAGAAATTACTGTAGAAGTAGGTTAGTATCTATATATATTTTATACCTAATTCGAATGATTTATTTACGTCTTGTTGCGGCTGGGTGTCGCGCCTTCTTATTTTTTCTTCACAAATACAACACAGGTCTCGACTAATCAACTTCTATTATCGTTTTCATTTTCTAATTAAAATTCACAAAATCACTGTCTGTCATTATTGTCTTCTTCTTCTCATAGTGCCTCTCCAACTAGTGAAGGTTAGCAGTCAGCTCCGCATATATCTCTCGGTCTTTGGCGAGGTTCAAAAGCTCCGCTGTTACTGATTATTGTCTATCGATCATTCATATAAAAAAAAAAACTTTCGTCTTTTTCTCAAAAAAATAAATAAATCATGAACAAAATCAACTAAAATTCTGTGTAGTCGTCCCTCCAACCGAGGGAAGCGTTTCTCTCTGGCATGGTGTACCTAAGGTTGCCCGCGGATCTATACCTACTTCTCTATACATAATTATTATAACGGTTTCCCGCGGCTTTACTAGCTTATTTTCTGCACAGCGCCAATTATCGGGTCTAACTATAGCTGAGAACCATCCAGGAGACCCCATAAGTACAAAATACATCAAAATCGGTCAAGCTGTTTAGGAAAGGAGAGAGAACTGTATACTTCGTTCATTTCACGTAGGCATGTGCTGTGTGTGACTCTTATGTCACTGGCATATGGGTCAATTTGCAATCTAAATATATATAACTCAAAGGTGACTGACTGACTGATTGACATAGTGATCTATCAACGCACATCCCAAACCACTGGAAGGATCGGGCTGAAATTTGGCATGCAGGTTGATGTTATGACGTAAGGCATCCGCTAAGAAAGGATTTTGATTAATTCTACCCCCAAGGGGATAAAATAGGGGATGAAAGTTTGTATGAAACTTTGTCAATTAAATTCCACGCGGACGAAGACCAAAACCATGTTTAGAATCTCACTTAGGTACAGTGGCTGATTTACCAGCAGGCTGAGTAGGCTGGCTGGAGCCTAGGGCGGCAGATTTCTGGGGCGGCAAATTTGGGGAACGTTTTTTTTGTCTACCTACCCCATAGAAACCAAAAAGAATTTTGCATGACAGTTTTCTGATGTTTTACAGATAGAACTCTGCAAATTTTGCCGATGACTTTCCCCTCTCACTTGTAATTTTTTTTTTTAAGTTAGTTTAACGGCCCTGGGTACAAGCCCTTTTGAGCCTATCAGTTCAATGTTTACGTTTATTTCATTATTTCACTTTGTACTTATATAATATGTTTTATGTTCACTTTAGTCACTGGCCACATTTATTTAATTTACAATAGTTCTATGGTGTCCGAAATGTATTTATATACTAGCTGTGCTCCGCGACTTCATCCGCGTAGTATTGGATTATTGGGTTAAAAAGTATCCTATATGTTCATCCCGGTTGTAATCTATCTGTGTTCCAAATTTAATCCAAATCCGTTAAGTAGTTTTTGCGTGAAGGAGTAACAAACATACATACATACATACATACATACATACATCCACACTCACAAACTTTCGCATCCTACTAATATTATAAATGCGAAAGTAATTTATAACCCAAAAATCCAATACTACGCGGATGAAATCGCGGGGCACAGCTAGTTTATAATATTAGTAGGATTGGTTTAAAATATTCTAGTTTCCTTAAAAGCACTATAAGGTTTTCCGGAAGCTCCGACTCTCCTCTAATAGCGTCCAGTTCAGCCACCAGTATCAGTCTATTCATGTTGTATTTGGGGCACTTAAACACGATCACTTGTCATTGTACGTTCGGTATTGCAAACTTTGATTTTCACAAAAATAAACCGAAAAATTATTTTACGTGCAAAATCAACGAATTTTTTGGATTGTGTAAATTATTTAGGACATGACAATTGTAGAGGCAGGGGCGGCAAAAACATTACAGCCTATACCATGGGATTTTGTAAATCCACCACTGCTAAGGTAAAAAACAAGGGTAATGTCTAATACAGTAGGTAGATAGATACCAACTGAAGCATTCATTCACGGTGTTTCAAAAGTCCGAAACAATAATTTAGGCTCATATTCGGTACCTGATTTGTAGTCTAGTGAAGACAGACTAGTATAATGTTTCTGTCATATTTTCCTAGTCATATACCTTTGAATATGAATCAAAAATTTTGCACAGCCTTGGAACACATCTAATGATAGTTTTCTAGGCCATAGAAAACAGTATCAACTTTTTTACGAATACCAGCAACCATCAATATACAAGAAAAATATAGCAAAACTAGTTTTCTTTAATACTGCTGGTTGCTAGTACTTGCATAGTAAAGTACTTGAGATTTTTTTTTAATAAGTGCTCAAGTTTGGATTAAATAAACATTTTATTCAATTTAATGGTTCGCTCGATACTCAATAATAATAATAATTTTAGCCCTTTTTGGCGTCCCACTCCTGGGCACGGGCCTCCCCTTGCTACGAGGGGGATTCAGGCCGTAATCCACCACGCTGGCCCAGTGGGGTTGGTGGATTACACATTTCTTTCGAAAATTGGTTACATTTTTCTAATACATGCTGGTTTCCTAACGATGTTTTCCTTAACGATACTCAAGCACACTCCCAATTGTTATTTCGGACTTGTAAAACAGCTTGTGCAACCTCATTCATTTCTAATCGGTTTTCCCTATGTACTCTTAACAAATCTGCGTCATGTCATTGTACGCATGGGCAATTTAGTGAGTGATTAGTGTAAATAACAAACAACAGTGCAAGTACCTAAACATGACGTGACTGACGGTCGGTCTACAACTGACTGTCCTTGTTAATAGTACATCAGTTCATTCATGAAACAACGCTCACTCGACGTCTGTTTAATTTCTTCACGTTAAAGAAGTAAAAAGAAGCAGAGGACAGTCAGTCAAAGCAGTTTCATAACTCCCCATCAGTCATTATCTGTTTCATCATTGAAAGAGTTTTGACTACGACTAACACAGCAAAATATTGACATCAGACTCGACTGCGGAATCAATCCAAATCTAAGGATTAAACTGACAAGGATCTATAAATTACAAGGTGGTAGCGCCAGGGACAGTAATACCAAGATTGTGTATGTACTGTGTACTAAAGAAACCCATTATATCTGCAGCCAAGGTATTGTGATCACTAAGAAATTATTCGCAGACTCTTATGTTGACTGACACTGCTCATAACGCGCTAAATTTGACAGAAATGGACCTCAACTCAACACGTTTGGCTCCCGAAAATTTTAGCATTCATGAGACTATGCAGAATTTTCAGAATTTAAATTCAAACCAAAGTTTGTATAGTGATATTAATTATGAAACGAATACATCTCCTAATTTGTTTCCGGTTGATGTGACGGTGCTGACGTTGCCTGTAATAACTTTGTTAATAGGTTTCATATCGTGGTCATTAATCCGAAAGTTTAGACACTTCCGAAACTATATCTACTTAAGTCTAATGGTGACGAATGTGTTGTGTATTATATTTACATTATTAACGTTTGATGTTCTACCTGCATATGAGAATCAAAGTGATACTTTATTCAAGGTGATGCATTCTATATGCATTTTTTGTTATTTATACTTCAAATTATCTAATAATTTTTGGCTGCTAGTTATGTGTTATGTTTTTTACGTTGATATTGTTAAAGTTCTTAATATTAATATTAAAAGGAAATATTTGAAGGCAACCCTGTTCTGCTGGGGTCTTCCGATGATTCTGATCTTTTGGAATTTGATCGTTATGCCGTATATAATAAGGGATGCTACAGAATTATCCACGGACATACTTTTAGTATCCATGTTCTTGCCGTTGGCGATCAACTTGTTTATTTATATGTTAGTTTTATGTAAGTTGTTACGAGGTCCTGATCCTGACATGCCTGTTAGAAGCAGACATTATGAGCTGGCTACATTCATATTTATTTTAAGCGGCATCATTATGCTTGTACTACCACTACAATTGATCTATGTATTCCCGGAATATCTTCCAAATATGATAATTAACCTTCCGATAATAGCTCTAGACGTGTATTTTTTAATTGTTAAATCGAATCGAGAGTTGTGGTATGATTATTATATTAGAATTAGAAACAATAGCAATCATAAATGATAATAGGGTCTGTTGCGAAATGTGTGTTCCAGAGTAAGTACTTATTGGTCTGTTTACGCCTCCGGGAACAAGCGTGATAATTATCTGTATATAAATAAATAATGCCAAATCAGAAAATAAGGAGGAATTATTAAATTTATTTTCCGTCTAATTTTAAAGATAAGTTTTAATCGAATTCACAATAAATTAATTGAGTTACTATTTGTGCTTTATTTATCCTCCGAACTACATAAGGACAAAATCAATATTATGGTTTAACTAGCTGTGCCTGCGACTTCATCCACGTGTAATTTCACTTAGCAAAAATTTCGGGATTCTTCATCCCCTATTTTATCCCCTTGGGGGTAGAATTAATCAAAATCCTTTCTTAGCGGATGCCTACGTCATAACATCTACCTGCAAGCCAAATTTCAGCCCGATCCGTCCAGTGGTTTGGGCTGTGCGTTGATAGATCACTATGTCAGTCAGTCACCTTTGAGTTATATATATTTAGATATAATAATAGGAACTACTTTCAACGTCTTGCTAGCCTGTGTCCGTTTCTTTTGATTTCGTCCTCAATCTGCAGCAGCGTTATATATTTCGTTTCTGGGAGCATACAACAAAAGCTGAACACCGTGTACATGCCTCCCACTCCTATATATTTCCCATCAACACCGGGGCCACCTTGATAGTGCTCGCATAAAACACTGTAAACACTAAGTAAGTATACCACAGAGTAGATCCCAATAAGCCTTTATATTCCACAGTTATAAGTATAACATAGCCAAATATACCTAGATTGAAAGCGAATCTCTGCAGTAAAACCACCTATGGCGATAACCACCGGATCCCAATGTCGAACCTCCTCTAAAACATTAATAAACTCAGTAGAAACATACAAAATATAGACAGAAAACTAAAGAGACAGAGCCTTTTGATGTACCTCATGAGGAAGCGGGGACATAATATACCTATAGGGAAAATGCAAGCTCGGCAATCAGGGAACAGTCTATAGGGATAGATCTATCACCGATCAGATCCTCCAGTATCTGTGTGACGTAAGCCATTAAATAATACCTAGCTGACCAATTTAAGGCCCGTTATAATAAATCAATCTCATCAATCTCTCTAATCATAAATCAATAAATCAATCTCTTGAAAGTGTCATTCTTATGTCATACCAGTACAAAATTGACATGTGAAAAGCGTACTCAAGATCGTTCTCAGACTTGATATCTAATTATTAATACGGCCCTAAGAAAACAGTTATCAAAGCGGCAGAAGCTATTTGATAATAATAAGTAAGTAATAGGTGATATAAAATAATGTGTCGGTAGACGGCAATCTCCTTTCTACCTAATTTATAACAAAAGTATAGCATTAGTCATATTAAACCAAAAGTTTGACTATATACTAATTTATCAATGCAATAAAATATCTAAGTGGGCGTATTCATATAGAGTTACAGATCATCACATAACGTTACTCTCTCAGTCAGTCCGATCGAAACAATGGCGCAGATCATTCATGCTGTGATATTGTACCTGATTTTTAACACTGGACCCACAGAATCCAAGAAATCTCGTGACCGTGGAAAAGAGGTTTCGTTCGAGAAACAACTGCACAAAGATCTGAAAGCTGACGACTTCATAACAGCACCCCCGTCAAACAAATCTGCACCTTTCACTGTACACGTAAGTTTCATTGTCAATAGCTTCGAATTCGTCAGTCAAGAGGAGGTGTTATCTTTGTACGCATGGATGTTTATATCCTGGACCGATGAGAGGCTGAAATGGGACCCGGCGAAGTATGGCGGAATAACGAATACGCACATGACTAGTCTCGATATCTGGATACCAATGTTTAGGCTGTATAATAGTGCTGATGAAATAGATTACGACAGGTTTTTCTACGCACTATGCAAATTGAACTACAGAGGAAAGGTTCTGTGCGTTCCTCGAACAATGCACGAGACTGTGTGCAGTGTGAAACTGACAAATTGGCCTTACGACCGACAGAAGTGTTCCGTTATTTACGGAGCCTATCACGAACGAGGAACCGTCAAATTGAGCTTCAGTGACGATGTTGTTTTAACAAAGACTGGGGGGAAATACGGAGCAGAATGGACCATACTGGATTGCGAACAGATTGAGAACCAGAACTCGGAGAAACAACTGGAAATGATCTTCACCATGGAGAGAGAAGCCCAAACATTGGCTGCCCTGATAATATACCCAACATATATTTTAATAGCGCTTACTCTTGGAACTGTATGGCTAGACGTTAGATGTGATGTTAGATTGCATTTGATCGTCTTCAGTTTGTTCTGTCATTACTATTTAATATCGGAATTGGGTCGGAATATTCCTAAAGAGAGCGAGGATTCGCCCACAGTTATATTATTCTATCGAGGTTTGGAAATTTTGACTGTGCTCGTCTTTTTGCTCACGGTTGCTTTGCGTGGTTTATGCAAAAAGGTATCTCGACCTTTTGACATGATCAATTTCATAAATGATTTTGTACACAACAGTTACGGAAGGTATTTGGTATTTCCGAAATGGGAATCTGAAAACGGTAGAATCGTGAGATTGGGCGAGGACGACTTTAGCAAGGATTGGACGAAATTCGCGAACATCTTGAATAGTATGTGTATTATTGTTCTTATTGTTGTTTATATTTGTTTGTTCTTCGTATTAATGCCGCAGCCGTATCCTACAATAAATTAAACACTGCCTTTTAATGTTCTGCTGCTCATTTTCAGGGTACTGAATACTTTTTTACAAAAAAAAGTTGGCCAACAAGCGACCCTCCCGATGTTAAGCAGTTACCGTAGCCTGTAGATGCTTGCAATACCAAAGGCATTGCTCACATATTGCCGCTGTGAGCGGGAGTGGGACAAAGGGAAAGGAGGGTAAAGTGAGGGCTGGGCATCCGCATTGCCACTCTTCGTAGTAATTGCAGCTATAATTATTAATTTTCGCCGATTTCTGTGAGAGGGTGGTACTACCCCGGTTCATCTAGCCAGTATATGAGCTCTAGTCAATCGGCTACAGTTTGGCTAGTCCACCGTAATATTGAAAATTTATTCTTCAAATATGAGACACTAGTGTCTCCCCGCGAGATCGTCCGCGCAGACTTAAGTAAAGTATTCTATGTGTTAATCCAGGTTATAAACTATCTGTGTTCCAAATTTCATCTAAATCTGTTCAGTAGTTTTTGCGTGAAAGAGTAACAAACATACATCCGCACTCACAAACATTCGCATCCTACTAATATTATAAATGCGAAAGTTTGTGAGTGTGGATGTATGTATGTATGTATGTATGTTTGTTACTCCTTCACGCAAAAACTACTGAACGGATTTGGATGAAATTTGGAACACAGATAGATTATAACCGGGATTAACATATAGGATACTTTTTAACCCAATAATCCAATACTACGCGGATGAAGTCGCGGGGCACAGCAAGTTTATAATATTAGTAGGATATAATATTAGTAGGATAGTAGGATAAGCAGTCAGTTTTTTTTTGTTCGTTCGTTTGAGCCAGTCAACTCTAGTGCCGTAGATTTCAAGCAGCCTCTAGACATCAGACGTGCCTTAACGACTTTTATATCCGGGAATGAAAGCTTAACATGACCTCTGAAGTAGCCTAAATTACTAAATACATAACAAACTGTCTGTCCGTTTTTAAGACACTCAAAAAAGGAACCAATTTGGTGAAACAAGACAGGTGTTAGGGGGTAAGGGGGGAGATGTCACTATAATAAATGTTGTCCTGCCCTCCTGGAGGTCATTTGTCAGGCCGCCTCTGGGACTGGCTGACGGTCAGGTATATGGGAGCGACAAAAACAATTTTCTCGGTAATGGCAACTAATTTGGGAACCACCTTGTTTTAGTTACAACGCATTCTTTGGAAATAATAGTAGGTAGGTAGGTAAAAGATTATGAATTACTAGCTGTGCCCCGCGACTTCATCCGCGTAGTATTTTAACTTAGCATAAATTTCGGGATTATCGGGTTAAAAAGTATCCTATATGTTAATCCCGGTTATAATCTATCTGTGTTCCAAATTTCATCCAAATCCGTTCAGTAGTTTTTGCGTGAAGAAGTAACAAACATACATACATACATACATATATACATACACTAGCTGTGCCCCGCGACTTCATCCGCGTAGTATTGGATTATTGGGTTATAAAGTATCCTATATGTTAATCCCGGTTATAATCTATCTGTGTTCCAAATTTCATCCAAATCCGTTCAGTAGTTTTTGCGTGAAGGAGTAACAAACATACATACATACATACATCCACACTCACAAACTTTCGCATTTATAATACTAGTAGGATTTTTATAGGTACCTACTTTTGTTTGCGTTCGTTTCGAAAAATTTAAAATGATTATCCATTTTAGATAAGTCGTTTTTAACGTTTTGATATCATGAATTTCTATTTCGTTTCTGACCCTGAATGAATCACCAATTTATAAAAAGGTTGCCTGAATGTTAGCGAGCCCGGCGGTGACAAACTTGAATCAAATCATTATTATAATTTCGTATCGCTTCTCGTTGGTTGTGGTATAGTAAATAAATTTCCCATAGAGTAAAATAAAGATGGACCGTCGAAAGTTTGTAAGGTATGCGCCACAATAATAAAAGCCAGGCCGATATTCAGACTAAAACCCAACATAAGTAATTCCCGGTAATCCACAGATAATCCAGCTCTACCATAGAGCACAGGTTAAACTTTTACGGCAGGAAGTTGCGTCAATTTCCTGCGCACTTCCGTCGGCGGCGATCAGGGAACGGTTTTCAATTATTCCGATATACCATCCTGGCTTTTCAGGCTAACTAGAATCGATTTGGCTGGTTTGCGGACTGAAATTTTAATATTTCAGTTGAAAACCTCGTCCCTGAAAATGTTAACGAATTTGATACCTGTACTTAGGTAGAAATATTATTATGGAATCATCTCGGTGTATGCAATATGCCTGTCTGAATCACAGAACTTTTTTCACCTTCAGATTGAGCCTTGCCCCGCACCGCTAGGATTTTTTTGTGGAAATCTTTTGAAATCATCAAAATCTTATCAACAAAGATTATCAATTGCTGAACGGTGAAGTAAACCTTTCGAATAAGATGTGTGAAGTTCGCTAACCAGCTCTGGACCAGGGGTGCTACTCTTAGCAATGATAATAATCGATAAGTTTATCGTGACATTTGTAGTGTAGAATCCTACTCTAAATTCCATCTTTTTTGGCGTCGTATCGATTACTGAAAGAACTATACAAAATTATCGTTCGTTCAGACGATATGCGACGGCGAAAAATATGGAATTTAATTTAGAGTAGGATTTGATATAACCGATGTCACGATATATCGATTATCGTTGCTAAGAATAGCACTGGGGTGCTATCCTGGGGGATAGGACGATGGATTTGGATGATGATGACGAAGGATTGATAGTATCGGTACTATCGATAGTACTATCAACAAGTTAAGGTCAAATTAGTCTAATTAAGAAGCATGGTGCATCATAATCGGCCTAGTATAGTTATTTTTGTCTCCCGCTTTGAATCGGTGGAAAGTAGATCAATTTGCTTACAACTCTTATTATCCAAGACAATTTAGCTTGTTTACGGCACGCGTCGAGGGTGAAACCTCGACGTCATCGTCAAACACAATTGTAGAGCCTGGTTTACTTGAGCAACATAAAAAAAACATAAGAAAAATTACTTATATTCAGTTCCCAAAACTTAATAATAAGTATAACGCCGGAATAATCTCAATCTGAACTCAATATTAATGAGTCCATAACGAGTTGAGACGAGATAGCTGCTAATATTCAGCCTGAAAGCGTTTCCGTGTTCCGCCGTTCGACGCGTCAAAACTTGTCGTTTGAAATATATTTATTATCCAGTAGGTAGACGGTTTATTAATAGCATTTTGAGCATGGCGGACTAGTCGAGCTATGCTAGTACGATACTTCCATTCATCAGTCGGGAGACATCTACTGGTGGATATAGGCCTCTAATGACGTGCACACATCCTAGGAGTTCAAGTCTGTTGGAACGCTGGAATCTCGCTCGACTAGTCTCGTGACTCGCAATATGTCAGTTTTGACAGGTTTCCGTAGTTCACTTACCACTCGCCCACCCGTGCCGACCGATTACTAGTATAAATCGGTCGAAAGAGAGGTTGTGGATCTTGCCAATACGCAACGAATCATGTGTAATAAAGGCAAACATCTTAAAGAACTAAATAGGTGTGATTTTCAACTGCCCTGGGCGAGGTGATAGACGATGGAACTTGGCCCGAATTCTGGGTTTGAGAGGAGAGGGGGGCGCCCGATATAACGGCAGGTTTACCCTCTCTCTTGGAAAAGGAAAAAAAAACCATGATACACTAAGTTACCAAAAAAATGCAATCGACCGTTGACGCGAGAGCTGTCAGTTCCGCAGCGTATAACAGTGAAATTCCTATATTATATCTAACTAGCTGTGCCCCGCGACTTCATCCGCGTAGTATTGGATTATTGGGTTAAAAAGTCCTATCCTATATGTTAATCCCGGTTATAATCTATCTGTGTTCCAAATTTCATCCAAATCCGTTCAGTAGTTTTTGCGTGAAGGAGTAACAAACATACATACATACATCCACACTCACAAACTTTCGCATTTATAATATTAAGTAGGATAGGGAGCAAATTCAATGGCGATATGACAGGCAGAGTCCAAAGGCTTTACGATTTACGAATTTACCTATTGTGCACATTATACGTACCCACAGAGAAGGGAAGTTATTACATAATCAGTACGTCAGTACCTAAACGCTTTGATTAGTATAATAACAAAGAACTGCCTTCCAGTCCGATCGTAACTAATAAATCAACCAAACAGATTCAATATCTGAGTGAGAGGATTAATTTTGTCAAATTTGTCAATAAATAATTCGGAATTGGATTTTACAGATGATGAATGTCTACGGTCTGATTGTTTTGTGATAAATAGACTGTTTAGGGTGGGTCGGACTAGCGTAAATTACGACTATGTCGTTCAAGTGAGTAGCGTAATTTTACGCGACGTTGTAGGTTCATAAATATCGTACTTTATAGAGTAGGTACCTAATGCCTTCATTTTTTTTACCGCATAAATTATGTTTCGTAATTATCTACTACTAGTGAAATAATATTCTAATAAGTACTATTTCCAAGATAACTTTACATGATTGGTTAAGCAGGCGTCTTAAGGGTACCTACAAAGTTCTGGATGCTAACACCTGCTCGCACCTCCGGGTTTTCTCGAAATCAATGTAGGAATCATAATTCAATATGATTATCGCTTGCTAACGGTAAGAGAAAACATCGTGAGGAAACTTGCATGTCTTACAAAATCTACCAAACAAATTTTAGAAAGACATGTGAAATCCAACCCGCACTGGGCTAGTGTTGGATTATAGTCTAAATCCTCCTTGTATTGAGGGCAGGCACGTGCCCAGGAATGGAACGTCCAAGAAAGGGCTACTTACAATTATTATTATTTTTTTGGTACATTACAATTGGCAGAAATACAGACGCTTGAAGTTAGTTTTTTCTATGGTGCATAAAACATTTACAAAATACGATATTAATGAGACAAACAGATTATTCTTGTTGTATCTAGTATCTACCCAGACCAAACAGTACTTAACTGTATGGTCCCAAACTAAAAAAATATTTGTCTGTAGGTAATATGGTAATCTATCAACTTTATTTTTTTGAAGCTAAACTAGCCGATTTATCTTATAGTTTTTTAAAAAGCCTGTTTCTATTTATGAGTACCTATAGATAAACAACATATGTTTAGTGCCTTCATACCGAATAAAAGCATCGAACACGGATTGAAAGCTCCGAACCGCCTTTTGTGTCTTTTTTCTAAACGTTTTTATTAAAAACTGAAGTTTGTACGCGTACTGCATGTTTCAGGGTTCCATACGAATCATAACCAAAATAGGTATTAATGTAGTTTATATTATGGCGGTAAAAGACCCGAGGCTAACCACGATAAAAGCAACAAATATTTATTGAAAAACCTTTTCAAAAGCCATTTCTTTTTCGTCTTTCTTTATAAACATAGTTCACCTATTTTTATTTAAAGACTAGCTGAGCCCGTGACTTCGTCCGCGTGGAATTTAACTTAACAAAAAAGCCCGCTCCCGCGTTCTGAGCCCGCGCGACAGGACTCTTTTTTATTTTTGTTATTCTAAAATAAAAGTAGCCTAAGTTACTGCTTATAACATCAGCTATCTACCAGTGAAAGTCCCGTCAAAATCGGTCCACCCGTTTCGGAGATTACCCGGAACAAACACACAGACAGACAGACAAAAAAATTTAAATCGTGATTTTGCTATAGGTGTCGTATGTACTTTCATATGCATTTAGTGAAAGGGTGTTATTTTGATATTACAAACAGACACTCCAATTTTATTTATTTGTATAGATATAGATGGTTCGAGTATATGTAACACAACAATAGCATCAACAAACACATTTAATCATGATACAAAACAAAAACGTAAACGTCCACTTGGGGAACCAAAGTGGAAGGTAAAAAACGTTTTAAATTTGGTATTCTACGCCCATCTCAATTTTGAAATGTCATCCTAGTCGAACATAACATACCATACGCGCTCTCCGATTCGAGGCCTTATATCTTGGTACTTAAAATCAAAAATAAATCAATAAATAACTGGTTAACAATTATTTTTAAGACAATTTGTATGGAGTTTGTTTCAAACCAAACTCCGTGAAAATAAAAAATAAATAGGCACTTAGATCTTATTCTTCCTCTCGTTTGAGGTTGTGGCTAATCTTGTGTTGGAGTTTCAGACCGCCTGAAGGTCTCCGATATACCTAGCTAAGCTACTATGAAAGCCGGGACCGACTGCTTAACGTGCCCCCCGAAGCACAGAAATAGGTAGGTAGGTACGGAACCTTATGACATAAAGCCCCGCACACCCTGCACCGATGCCCGTTGCAATATTTCCCGCATCCTTGTATACATACGTTATGTTGTGATATTCCCGTCGTTTCTAGTTTGATCAACGTCAGTATTGGAAACACTCCCGCTATAACGCCGCCATGTTTTAAAACACTAGTACTTTTAGAATAACAAACAATTGTATTCAGGTGGAATATTATTTAGAGTGATCAAAAGGGTGGCTTACCGACAAGGGGTTTGATTCTCGGATCGCACAGTGCTATTTGGCAATTCTAGTAAGTACGGTCACATAAGCGTTTAACTTATTTAAATAGTGGGTATACTCACATAGTCTGTCAAGAAAGTCATAAAGAGGAACTATTTTTTATTATGCCTGGCAACTCTGAAATAAATTGAACATGGGAGTCAAATATCGCTTGTTTAACTTATAAATTGTTATTTTCATTTCAATTATGTTCTGATAATGGAATAAACTAAATTTAAAATAAATATGACCATTAAATTGATGCAAGAGGAGGTATTCATGCATTTTTTATTATTAAATGATTAAAAAATATTTAATAGATAGTTCAGGGTTGCATTCTTTCTTCAAAAGGGTTACAATAAAAAAAAACTTATTTTTTTTATTCAACAAATTCATTATTCGCGTAAAACAAATAATTAGCTTATACTAAGTTTACCTTTCGAATAATCTGTGAAATAACCCAATAAAGTTATCAAATGGAATTACTGAGTTGATTCTAAGTAATAAAAGAAAGTAACCGCCTCCCCGCCGTTCTGTGGTAAATTTAATTTTCCAAGCTTCTGGCCGCCAAATTTATTTAACCGCCACTACCAGGGCTGCCGGCTTATTAAAAAATACACTTTCAAAATTATCTCTTAGACCCAAACCTAATAATAATAAAATCTTACCCGAATGATGGCAGGTTCGGTGGATATTGGATGAATATCTATACAAATAAATAAAATTTTGTTTGTAATTTCAAAATAACAGTTTATTACTAAATATTTATATACGTAGGTAGGTACTTACTTATTTATAACAAACACACCATTTTTAAACTGTTTGTTTGTCAATCAGTTAGTTCTGTGTCAGTCGAAGTCGCGTTCCGATTCGGTTGTAAATATAAGAAAAAAAAATAGAATTTACAATTTTTAAGTGCTCCCGTAGGCCAAAACAATATAAAAGTGAAGAGTGAAGAGTGATGAAAATGAATATGGATGGTTACAGAGCAAAAAAATATGTATTGTTCATGAAAATCATGAATCTTTGTTCATGAATCTTTGTTCTGCTGAGTGAGAGACTCATGGTGGGAACGTATCCCTTTCTATTAGGTAGGGTGTCCACGGGGAACGGTAGGGGTATCTATTAAGGCTAAAGCGCCCATCTAGCCCGAAATTCAATTTTTTTGAGGTTTTTTAGAATTTTTTAAAAATCTGACAATAATAAAAGGCACATTTTGTAAGTCGCGAAAAATACCGTGTGCAGTGCATTTATTAATATATTCAACTTACTCTAAAACATTTCAAGAACGACAGCTATCCAGATAATCTGGCATTTTATGTATATTTAGTGATTTACTAGTATCATATCCACCGTGATAATATTTAGAGTAAAATAAATGTATTAATAAACGCACTGCATACTGTGTTTTTCGCAAATCACAAAATGTTGTCTTAAATGTTTTCAAATTTTGGATAAACTATAAAAATACTCGACAATTTTGAATTTCGCGGGCTAGACAGGCGCCTTCACCTTAAGGCTAAGAGTGAAAACGGAAAATACGTTTGACAACCCTGACCGCAAGACCTAACTGTTACTGGAAAACGTTTCTGAATTCTAACGGAAAATTTAATAACAATTAAGTTTAAGTAATTTAACTTTGGAGGACCGAGGACGTAGGTACCTATTAAAACATTTTTTACTTATATAATACTTTTTATTTGTATTTAATTATATCGTTTTAATCTTTTTATAATAAAAATGCTACTTCTTATTTTAAAAATAAGTACTTACACGATATTTTGCATGGTACCTTAGTAAATTACCAATTTAATTAATCCTGAACAAAACTGAGTAATATTTTTACTTTGACAATCCGAGCGGGACGTACAAAAAGTTCATATTGACGACCGCTTGGCGCAGTGGTTCGAGCGTAGGCCGCTCGGCTCACTACACCGGGTGGTTGCGGGTTCGATTCCCGTCAGGGTAAATTTCAGAAATGGCCTTTTCGAAATTTGCCCTGGTCTGGGTGTCACTGGGATCGCCCCCAGTCCATTGTACGGTACCCATAGTACAAGCGTTGCTTAGTTTGGGACCATACATTTGGTGTGTTTGTCTGGCGATATTATTATTATTATATTACAAGTTGAAATAATGATAAAACGAGTCGGTGCCCCCAGTTCGTGGTGGGGGCTAATTTGCGGAGTGGCCGTTCGGCGGAAGTTAAAATCTTAATTCATTTACACCAGCTTTCTGCATTCGCCAGCAACGGAAGGGTACTACTTCGTTCGTTTGTGCATGGTACAAGAATAAACGTATAAAATATACAAAAGACGCACGCTGTTCTTTCAGTTTAAAAACGCTACCGCTTGTTAATCGCACCGACCCCTATAACCTAATTGTTCGTAGTTAAGGAAGCGGTCAGAGGCAGAACGCGATTTATATATTCGTGAGTCACTGGACGCAGTATTCGTTAATTATTCTCATTAGAGTTTAGACAAATTTGATTGGCTGGTTCTGGCAAATCACTCATCATTTCAGCACAAAATTGAAGCAATGATAGCCGATTCGTTAAGCACTCGTCTTGCGGGGCCTGGGTTCAAACCCAGCCGTGCACATCTTGAATGAATCATAATTTCAATATGATTATCACTTGCTTACGGTAAATGAAAATATCGAAAAAAAGTGCCGTCTTGGGACGCCAGAAAGAAGCGAAGCTTTATAGTATAAAGCGTTAAAAACCTATATAGGTATATGTCGTGTAACGCTACTGACGCTTAGCACGAATAGAGTGACCACGCTCCGAACGTCCATATAGAAGCTTCGCTTCAAAAATATGAAACCTGCACGTCTTTGAAATTGTAACCAATTTTCAAAGACATGTGAGTCCGCCAACCCGTACTGGGCCAACTTGGAGGGTTATGGCCTAAACCTCCTTGTATTGAGGGGAGACCGTACCCAGGAGTGGGACGTTAAAGGGCTCTATTATTCATAATATTTACTCATCATTTTCCGGATGTATGGCGACAAATTTTGGACGACCGCTTGGCGCTGTGGTTCGAGCGTAGGCCGCTCGGCTCACTGCTCATGGTGGTTGCCGGTTCGAATCCCGCCGGGGCAAAATTCGGAGATAGCCTTTTCGTAATTTACCTAGGTCTGGGTTTTACTGGGATCGCCCCAGTCCATTGTAAGGTACCCATAGAACAAGAGTTGCTTAGTTTGGGACCATAAAGTTGGTGTGTCAGTCTGGCGATATTAAAATATTTATTTAAAATGGCACACCAAAGTAAGCTAATGAAAATCTAAATTCAGTATATTGTATTTATTAAAGAACCGTTTATAATTCAACGTAAGTAGCCATATTTGTTACCCCACACCTGTTGAATCCTCTTTTAATTCTGAAACAAAATATAATAAAGCTATTAGCCAATTGGCTACACTACAGCCACCACCGGGTACCACCCGCTCACGGAAAATCGGTGTAGGTAAATTAGATATTATAGCTGCATTATGTACAATAAGTATCTGTCTGAGAGCTAAAAGCCCAGCAATTCCTCCCTCCCTTCTATCCCACTTCAGATTAGCAACGTGCGGGCAATGCCTTTGGTATTGCAAGCATCTATAGGCTACCTGCTTAACATTAGGCATTTCGTACGCTTGTGTGCCGACTTTGTTCTATAAAATTTTAAATATTCACGTGACTCATAAGCCAATATGATAAGTATAGGACCGTGTCTCTATTGTGACGGGATGGAACGGTGATTTGCAAGAACGCAGCGATCATTAGGTACTAGGTTCATTTCCCGACCGAATCCTACAGTGTTTTCTGCCAAGAAACTCAAGTCTAGAAGCAAGGTGGTTGCGGGTTCGATTCCCGTCGGGTCAAATTTCGAAAATGGCCTTTTCGTAATTTGCCCAGTTCTGGGTGTAACTGGGATCACCCCCAGTCCATTATACGGTACCCATAGTACAAGCTTTGCTTAGTTTGGAACCATACAGTATGGTGTGTCAGTCTAGCGATATCTATAGGCGTGATGTTACGGGATTTTGTACATTCCATAAGTTACCTGATATAGCCGTCCTCGCCCCAGTTCTTCCCCCACCAGTTGAGCAGGATCCAGTAGTGGGGGGTGTACCCCACCAGCAGCATTGCGTGGTTCAACTGCCATGGAGTGCAGAAAAGATCATCGTAGACGCCGCTCCTGAACGAAAATTAAAATTTAAATTTTCAGTCCTACTTAACGTCCCACTCCTGGACACAGGCCTCCCCTCAATACGAGGGGGATTCAAGCTATAATCGAGTCAATAAGGCCCAGTAGCAGATATCAAATTAATATGTCTCGAAAATTTATTAGATTTTCTAAGACATGCGCGGGTTTCCTCACGATGTTTTCCTACACCGTAAGCAAGTGATAACCAAATTGAAATGATTATGCGGACATATTATGTGGTTCTAAAATCCCAGGGCTGCGAGCCAGGCTTCGAACCCAGGACCATGTCCCCCAAAAGACGAGTGCAGAAATATAGAGCAGCAATGATAGTTTGAACCATTGTTAAAAATATGTGAATATAATAAAATTTTCAGGCATGCATTAAAAAATACATAATAAATAACGCCAGACTGACACGCCAAGAGTATGGTCCCAAACTAAGCAATGCTTGCACTATGGGTACCGTACAAGGAACTTGGGGCGATCTCAGTGACACCCAGACCTGGGTAAATTACGAAAAGACCATTTCCGAAATTTGCCCCGGCGGGAATCGAACCCGCAACCACCATATGCAGTGAGCCGAGCGGCCTACGCCCGAACCACTGCGCCAAGCGGTATCAAATATTAGTATTATTATGTTTATTAAAGACCTCTCAATGAGTATTTTCCTTCAACTTTTTCCAAGTGTCTCTACTTATATTCAATGGTAATGTAAGCCACTTAGACTATGTTATATGACCTGTATAATTGGAATGTGAATGGTGCAGCATTGACAGCCACCGCCAAAGGCCCGACGGTGGCCAGGGCCCTCTCGATAGCCGCCTCGTCCCCCGCCGGGAGGGTCGCCCATCTGCGCGCCTTCGCCCTCACATGCAGCTTATTATACTTGCAATGTACTTTCTGTTGACAAAAATTAAAAAACAACTCCCCATTAGTCCTTTATTTCCCTGAGTATTTGTTTTTTAAGAACAAAGTCACGACCGTTTGGCGCAGTGGTTCGAGCGTAGGCCGCTCGGCTCACTGCACATGGTGGTTGCGGGTTCGATTCCCGCTGGGGTAAATTTCGGAAACGGCCTTTTCGTAATTTGCCCTGGTCTGGGTGTCACTGGGATCGCCCCCAGTCCATTGTACGGTACCCATAGTACAAGCGTTGCTTAGTTTGGGACCATACAGTTGGTGTGTTCGTTTGGCGATATAAAAAAAAAACCCATGTCTGGGTGTAACTGTGTTGTTTAGTCTGGGACCATACAGTGTGTAAGTCTGGCGATATTAATTATTATACAAGCGTACGACCCGCCTAATGTTAAGCCATTAATGAAGCTTATAGATGCTTGCAATACCAAAGGCATTTCTCGCATGTTGCCGACCTGCAGGGGAGTGGAACAGAGGGACCGGAAAGAAGGGGAATTGGGCTTCCGGCTCTCTGAGTACATCGTACGAAATGCAGCTATAATTACGTCTCAACGCCGATCTTTTGTGAGAAGGCGGTACTAACCCGGTCAAGTCAGTTGGCTACGGCTTGTCTTTACCACTACTTGTGTACCGTTTTTGGCTAATGTGGTTTCAGTTCCAATGTAGGTAATAGAGGAAGGGTCTATTGCCATTATAGCGGGCACATATCCCCCTCAATACGAGGGGTAATCGGGCCATAGTCCACCATGTTGGCCCAGTCTTTCGCAATCATTCCCCACAATAGTTTCCTTCGTGCAGCAAGTGATCAATAGAACACACAGTTGAAAAATATTTCAATATACAAAACCTAGAATTATCTAGGAACCTTATAATTCATTTCATTTGGAGTCGATGCCAATTCAAGTAAGTGCCGCTACGTACCTAAGAAGTTGTTCTAACGTATTATAAAGATGGTAGTGATACCTTGCCAACATATGGGTATTTGGCTTCCGTGAGGAGCCCCTCCCTCGCGGCGTACCGCAGGGCGGCGCGCAAGGACCCCCCATCGCACCCCATATTGCCGTCACCGCCGCTACAGTCCACTATTTGCTGGGGACTATATATGGCATTATCATTATTCGCTTTGAAACCTCCTTAAATTTAATTACACAGAATGTTTTAAAAAAGCGAAATAATAATTGAAGTGACTTTACATCGGGTTACGCGTTCGATCTTGAAGAGAGAGTATTAATTAGCTTGGTTCTACTGAACAGCAATACAGTAGTGACAATGGTGTTGCCTGCTCGCGTTGTGTTGCTGTTCCTGAGACATTTACCTACACCATCAAGGATTTTGGTTTGATTTGATGCCCCACGCCCCACTGGCAAGGAGCCTCCCCTAAATGCGAGGGTGATTCAACAAGCTATAATCCACCTCGTTGACAGGTTGGTTGGTGGATTTCACATGACTTTCATAAATTGATTGGATATTTTACGACCGCTTGGTGCAGTGGTTCGAGCGTAGGCCGCTCGGCTACTGCACATGGTGGCTGCGGGTTTGATTCCTGACGGGGCAACTTTCGGAAATGGCCTTTTCGTAATTTGCCCTGGTCGGGTGTCACTGGGATTGCCCCCAGTCCATTGTACGGCGCGGTGCAGTTGGTGTGTCAGTCTGGCCACATATATTTCTATAACATGGAGGATTTCTCATTTACCATAGGGAACTGATAGCAGTTAAGCAGTAGCAGTGAATATAGTTGCTTACCTCAATTCACCCCAGAATCCATGCTTCTTATACAACTGCGCTTGCACCGCATGTGTTACGGCGAATGCGTAGCACGCTCCGCACTGGTGCTGCTCTTCCAGCCGGGGCCTGAACCCTTTGGCACGCCAGTCCAACTGACCACACAAACCAATGCATATGTTTACCAATACCAAAACACCAATATCTAAGGCCCGTATTAATCAATCTATTTCAAGTCTGAGAGCGGTCTTGACTGCGCTTTTGACATGCCATTTTGTACTGGTCTGACATAAGAATGACATTTCCAAGACTGCTCTCAGACTTGAGATCGATTTATGAATACAGGCCTCGGTAGTTAAAGAAAATGGGACTAGTTGAAGCCCTATCTGAGTGTTATTGGGAATTCAAATAAATAAATAAAAATCGCCAGACTGGCACACCAACTGTATGGTCCCAAACTAAGCAACGCTTGCACTATGGGTACCGTACAATGGATTGGGGGCGATCCCAGTGACACCCAGACCTGGGCAAATTACGAAAAGACCATTTCCTAAATTCGCCCCGGCGGGGATCGTACCCGCAACCACCCGGTGCAGTGAGCCGAGCGGCCTTCGCTCAAACCACTAGTGATGGAACATTTCACAGGTAGCGTGTGAAAAATCATATGATATAGGTTTTCATATGTAGAAACTGTTAAAAATTATTGTAATTAAATCGCTAATCGTTTGGTGCTACCACGGTTTTTATGATAAATCATCGACCTGTGACTTCATGGGATTACGTGTCATAGTGAAAATTCACTATGAATCACATGTGAAATAACAGTGAAAGAAAAATATAATTTCACGGAATGAAAATGAATTGAAAGTAGCAATCATTTCCACGCCTACAAACCACTGCGCCAAGCGGTCGTCAATTTATAAGTACCTTACTAGGAACGGTGCGCTGCAGACTCCTTCTATAAGTAGTTTTGTCATGGTCTTCAGCTGGATCGAACAGTGGAAACGTATGGAACAGCTTCAGGAACTTACGGAAATAATCTTTCACATCCTGAAAATATAATTATGTATGTTGTAGGTGCGGGTTCTAAACCAACTTAGACGTTTCCGCACTCGTCGAGTCTTCGTTGTCGATCCTGGCTTAACTAGACCCATAAAAATATATTGTAAGTACTTAGGAAAGGCATACAAGTAAATACGACTAGATAATGTACCTTCATAAAATCTAAAATAGATAATCTATACAAATAAATAAAATTGGAGTGTCTGTTTGTAATATCAAAATAACACCTTTTCACTAACTGCATATATAAGTACATACGACACCTATAGCAAAAACGCGATTTAAAAAAAAATTGTCTGTCTGTCTGTCTGTCTGTGTGTTTGTTCCGGGTAATCTCCGAAACGGCTGGACCGATTTTGACGGGACTTTCACTGGCAGATAGCTGTTGTAATAGGGAGTAACTTAGGCTACTTTAATTTTTGAAAAACAATTAGGGTTCCGCGTAAAAAAATAAATACACATGAAATCAAAGAGTATCTCCGAAACGGGTGGACCGATTTTGACGGGACTTTCACTGGTAGATAGCTGATGTTATAAGCAGTAACTTAGGCTACTTTTATTTTAGAAAAACAAAATTTAAAAAAATGAAAAAATGGGTTCTGTCGTGCGGGCTCAGAACGCGGGAGCGGGCTTTTTTGTTAAGTTGAATTCCACGCGGACGAAGTCGCGGGCTCAGCTAGTAAAGTACTATAATATTTGGTCCTTACATATGAAATTGGCGTTTTGTACGGGAGGAATATGAAGTAATTTCTTTTTGTAAACATATATTTAATGAAAAATTGTAATCTGTTGGAGCAAGGTCCGGGGAATACGGTGGATGTCGCAGACATCCAATTGTACCTCATCTAACTTAGTGGTTGTTTGTTGTGCAGAGTGTGGTCTTGCGTTGTTGTTGAAATAAGAGGCGCCAGGTTCAAACCCCGGCTCGCACCGGGCATCGTAACGAAAACGGATACCATGGATTCACCTCATGATTCCAGAATCATGAGCTGACATGGGGGTCCAGACCCCCGGAATTTTCCGTCGTAATTTCATGAATTAGGCTAAACTTTTTTTGGCTAAAATTGTTGCCCAAATTTCCTCCCATTGACGGAGAATATACTGGATAAAATAGACTCCCGTTGGAACTAAAATACTCATGCTGAACCACAGGTGCTTATACCGCACCACTGCCCGCCTTTCGCGAATTACAGGCGCTTTATTAGGCCCACTGATCTTACGAATATTCTATTATTCATCAATAACCTACTCGATCCTTGTTAGACATGTAGAATCTGTTAATTAATCGTTGATCTCGAGTTGAAAGTGTAATTAAACTGTAATCTAGACGCCGCTATTATATTACGTCTTGGTTACGCGTAGCAATTCATAGAACTGGATCGATACGGCAAATTAAACGTTACACGAGATGTTATCACACTAATTAATAACAGAGTAGTTCAACCATGATATTACACATTGATGTACGCTTTCGTAAACGCTAGTATAAGCAGTGATAGTTACCGAACTAGTCGACCACTGGGTTAAACAAACGATTTGAAACAAGGGTGAGGCCAATCGAGCGTTATATTTTTTAAGTTAGTTATAGTTTTTTTTTGTTTCATTTATTATATTATTTTAAGTATATTACTTTTCTGCTTATACAAATGTCATGTTTGTGTCAAATGGCGACGCAAAATAAGTTGTTAAAATTACGAAGAATTGAATTACGCGAATCACGACTCAAATAATTACGCTCATCTGGCTGACCCCGTACTGACGTTAATAAGGCAGCAACTCAAACTGATAACGTTGTCACTATGAGTAGGTACCTCAATGTAATATAACAAGGCGTCAATAACCTACTGGTTAGAGGGGTCGCCCTCGTAGCTGAGAGGTTCCGGGTTCGATCCCCATCCTGGCCATTAAACTATTGACGTTAGTCCACTCCTAACACAAGCATTAGCTTAGCTGGATGGGTTAATGGGAATACTAGTAATGTGGTGAACTCAGTTCCTAGTTAACCTTAAAAAAAATAAAAAAATAGCTAGCCTATTGTGCTGTCCCACTCCGGGACAGAGGAATCCTCTATTCTCGTCTCTTTTTATCCATAAAACTTGGTAGTTACCACACCGCCGCGTGGGATTCCTATTAGATGGAAATAACTATACTCACGAAATAAAACTATTTTTCGGATTTTATCGCGTTTATTAACTTTATGTTCCCGACGTTTCGGTTGCTTTACAGCAGCCATGGTCACGGGGGGACTGAGGTGTTAGACGTCCTGGACGTTTGACGTTTGGACGTTTTGGATTGAATTATATTAATATTATTATATTAACCAAGTGTACCATTGAAAGACCTCGAGACACTGTGAGCACTTTCTGCGTGGATCGGACCGCAAACAACAACTAAATATGAGGGTACCCAGTTACTAACTATGACATCAGGACGTCTAACACCTCAGTCCCCCCGTGACCATGGCTGCTGTAAAGCAACCGAAACGTCGGGAACATAAAGTTAATAAACGCGATAAAATCCGAAAAATAGTTTTATTTGAATGTGTAGTATTCGCGTAAATATAAGAAAACAATATATACTCACGAAATCCCCAAAGAAATTCAGGTGAAGCGAGTAAGACTGCTTTCCTGCTAGGAAGTCGCGATTGTGTTGCGCGATCCGACGGAGATTGCCGCGCCACTTCCGCTGTGCTGCCCTCTCGTGGTGGTCACTCGAGTAACTCTTCTTGTGGACTGACTAAAGAAATAGATATCAACAGCAAACTGCTACGAGTTTTACGCTCACTTTCTTAATTGATAACAGTAGTAGAGTCCACTGTAGCCCTTTCACAACAGCTGATACAGGGGCTGGGGTAGTACCAGCCTCTCACAGAAGATCTGCTGTAACTGCTTAACATCAGGCGGGCTGAACGCGTGTTTGCCGACGTAGCTACATAAAAAAGGCATGAAACAGTAAAAGTAGTGTCTTTATGTAAAAGTAACCGTTCAGTTGACTTCTAACTGTTGCTTTTACCTTACTTGTTACTCTTACTTTAAGTCGTTCATGAAGGAACTTCGTGAGGGAACCACCATGACTTAGAAATTCTAATAAACTTTCCAAATTTATATGAAATCCGCCAACCCGCCCTGGGCCAGCGTGGTGGATTATGGCCTTAAACCCCCCTTGTATTGAGGAGAGGCCCGTGTACAGGAGTGGGACGTTAAAAGGGCTAAATTATTGTATAATTACTATTGAAGGAATTGGCCTTTACCTTGTATTCATGCCAATGAGCGTCCGGCAAATGATCATGAATTATCAATCCATCCAGTACGTGACGGCTCAAATAATCACCACTTTGCCTCAAGTCACACTCACTCACGTTGTAACTCTTCAAGAACTCGCCAAAACCCTCCGTATTATCCACTAGTCTCAACGTTTTCCCCACAAAACTGTCGATTTTATCATTATAAGTACATCTAGTGTACCTATTATTTTTATATTTAGTTAGTATTGACTTTATTTTATTTGTCGTTTCAGTTATATTTAAGTTGCAATTAATTAGAGATGCATTTATTAATACAATAATTAATAGCATTTTGTTAAGGATACCTACAAAACTTTATTATTGTTCATTGATACCAAAGTACCTACTAAAATATGAATGAGTTCAAGTCTGATGACGTGACTACTCACATACCCTCGTTCTGTTCGTCATTGTATAAACATTTTTTAAACACTACTATGAGTTCGCACAGTGAGCGCAAACGCCCAATGACAAATGTCAAACTTCCTTGAGTTGGCCTTTTTCCCTCTGACATAGGGGAGAGACTTGAAGGCATCCCAAAACAATCGCTGGAAAATATAAGAGCCTCTCATAAGAAAGTGGACCGTTGATAAATAAATAAATATCGCCAAACTAAGTCACCAACTGTATGGTCCCAAACTAAGCAACGCTTTTACTATGGGAACCTTATAATGGACCGGGGGCGATTACAGTGACACTCAGACCTGGGTAAATTACGAAATTTCCTTTGCCCCGGCGGGAATCGAAACCGTAACAACCCGGTGCAGTGAGCCACTGCGCCAAGCGGTCCACACTTGTCTTAGGCCCGTACAAATAAATAAATCGATCTCAAGTCTGAAAGCGATCTTGGAAATGTCATTATTTTGTCATACCAGTACAAAATGATACGTCAAAAGCGTACTTTAGATCGCTCTCAGACTTGAGATCGATTAATTTATAAGGGCTTTAGAAAGCCGGTGGTGATGTCTACTAGTCGACGACCGACATCATCCGGCTGACAAATGAAAAACACCAAGTGACGACGTTGGAACCAGAGTGATCTAAGTGCCATTTTTACCAATAATTAAGTAGTTTATTAACGAATGGGCCTCCATTTTGGTTTTCCAAAGTGGACAGTCACATTTTTGTGTTGTATTGTTATTAATTATTTGTAATTGCTATTTGTTACTTGACACTGGCGAAATCATCGATAAACGATGGAAGCCATAAACTACATTGGAATTGGAATTATTACCGAATGGCATAATTAACAAAACTCATCAGAATTTCATACAACTAAGAAATAATAATAAAGACCCCATAGATTTCTAACAGCAACGGCTGACGCGTTTCTTTAGTTTTTTCAGAAGCATACTGTAGTGCCCTAGATCATTCTGGTTCAAACATCGTCAAGTATTCTGTCTACCTGCCACCGTTTAATCTTCTGTTCGTTAGTCTCGCTAAAACTCGAAAATGCTGGACCGATTTGGCTAATTTTGGTCTTGAATTATTTGTGGAAGTCCAGAGAAGGTTTAAAAGGTGAATAAATATGAAAAATCACGTGGACGAAGTCGCGGGCACAGCTAGTAATAAATAATTATAGACAGACAAACAGTGTATTAACAACAATTATAATGGCTAGCATTGACTTAATTTTTGCAACTAAAGTGCTGTTGCATTGTAATTTGATAGTTACTTACTTCGCGTAATGTTTGGTTCGGTGTAAACATCAAGAATTTGCTAGGTATTGATATCGCGTCTTGAACATGGTTATTGACAAGTTTAACCGACTTTAATGGAGGCGGGTTCTATGTTCGTCATAATGTTTTTTTTTATTATGTAGGTACTAGCTGTGCCCCGCGACGTATTGGATTATTGGGTTAAAAATGTATCCTATATGTTAATCCCGGTTATAATCTATCTGTGTTCCAAATTTCATCCAAATCCGTTCAGTAGTTTTTGCGTGAAGGAGTAACAAACATACATACATACATACATCCACACTCACAAACTTTCGCATTTATAATATTAGTAGGATGGTCACCGACTACTGCGCCAATTGTAAACCGATTATGATTTTTTTTTGTTTGAAAGGGTCTACTCTCCAAGCGATTCTTTACAATTTTTATTAAAATAGATTCAGTAGTATTAGAGATATAGACGATTTATGGTCACCAGGAATTCAATAGTGTACCACTAAAAATCAGGCAAAAATATAGATGAAGCAAATTGTGCTCTAAAAAGCTAGAAATAACTAGGGACCTTGCAATTTCTTTCATTCGGTGTCGGTGCCATTGTCAGATTCTACTACTTCTCAGGAAGGTAAGTACCTACCACGAACATTTTCCGTGGTAGCTAACCCAACTTGAATTGGCACCGACTCGCAAATGAAAGAAATTATAAGGTCCTTAGTTAGTTCTTGCTTTTAGTGCACCCAGGTTTTTTTGAAATCGGTTTAATTTTTATATATATTTTTTTTTTCAAAGTGCTCACAAAGCCAAAGATGATAAAAGCTTTGGTTCAACAGCTGGAAATGGTCAATTTTATGGTGGTAGAGCCAAGCTATAGCCAGCTGACTACGGCCCATATACGGGATGGCTCGACCAGAGCAGTACCAACCTCTCACAGAAGATCTGTGTAAGGTAGCTAAGTTCTAATCCAAAGGTCGTCTGGCAGCCTGCAATAAGACCGCCGAATGTACACTAATGTCAAATTACTGTCAAATTCGAACTCTGGCATAAGTACAATAAAGAGTTATTATAACTGCATTTCGTATTGCTTAACATCAGGGCCCTTATTACGTTAGCTACTTAAAACGCAATAGAAAAGCAAACGCTCGAGTTCGAGCGTTTGAAAGCTAATTTCCTTTCAAACGCAAATTAGCTTCCAAACGCGAATTCGCAAATTACGCAATAGAAAAGCAATAGAAACGCTCTAACGCGAGCGTTTGAAAGCTTTTCTATTGCGTTTTAAGTAGCTAACGTAATAAGACCCCAGGTGGATCGCACGCTTGTTTAAGGACTAAGTTACATATTTTAAAAAGTCTTCGGTCTCGCGAGGGAAATGAAACAAAACAAACTATTTCAAATGTTCTCATTTATATCTAGACAACTCTTCCGCCACAACAATATACATTCAGTTATCAATAATTTACAATATATCTTTTAAACTACTATATATTCATTTACCGTTCATTCCAATCGGCCAACTGATTTTTTATTTATATTTGTTACAAAATATTTTGTCTGACGCCCGACGGAATAGGTACAGCTATAAGAAAATGAGACAAAAGATACTCTGTCCCTCTTCGTTGGGCGTCAGATCAGCCCCGTTCGACCTTGGAGTAACATGACAGTGATATGACCCGTGACATGTCATGCGACCCAACTTTGCGAATAAAACCACTTCGATGTCACGTGACACTGATGGAGTGGCTTCGTATAAATGTATATTTCCTTTGAGGTCAGACAGATCATTGTCATGTCGGATCACAGGCCAATAAGTTATAGACGACGCCACATAGCTGCGAAAGCCCGCTCGCTAAAAATATCCATTGCCACAGTATATGTATGACTGCAACTGAGATTTTGATTGGTCCATCACGGCTTGTCCTTGACCGGACCAATCAAATTTCGCAGTCTTCCCCGATACCCCGCCAACTTTTTACGGTTGCATTCTCATACAATAGTGGACGTCGCCGCCGTCTAGCTTATTGGTCTGCGTCGCGTACTCATCATGTGCCGTAGTGGGGCGCAATGAGCAATATCATAATATGAAATTTTACGGGACGTAGCCCATACTCAGACGACACTCAATATTTGAGAACCACTTAATTTGGACGTCGCAAACTGTTAAGTAGAACTCAAACAATTGTGTACCGTTTCCGTACTCGGCAAATAACTAAGGGCGGTATTAATAAATCCATCTCAAGTCTGAGACCGATCTTGTAAATGCCATTCTTATGTGATAACAGTACAAAACGAAATGTCAAGAGCGCACTCAAAATCGGATCTCAGACTTGTGATCGATTGATTAATTCCGGCCTAAGAGACTTACTTTGAGTGTACGCTTAGGCACAGCGCACACCGCTGGAAGCGCGACGGAGAGCAATTGAAGACAACAATTTAATATAAACCTTAACTCCCTTGACATACAGTCAACATTCTTATATGTATTCTTATTTTGACTCTATGTCAAGGAAGTTAAGGTTTATATTAAATTGTTATCTTCAATTGCTCTCCGCCGCGCCTCCAGCGGTGTGCGCTGAGCCTTATACAGCGAAGGCGAGCGAGTTATTGAAGCTCATATGTTCGCTTGGTCTTATTAGTAAGTATACAAAAAAAAAGTCGTCTCAATTTCATTATTATGCTCTGCTTATAATAAACATAGAGTCACACAATTTTTTTCTACAATTAACATAATGATAGACACACCCTGTTTTTTTTTGCAAATGATAAGCAATCTTGTGTAGTAGATGCAAAAACCGTAGCAACATGCAATTATATTGTGTCGGAGAACGAAATGAATTAATGGACTGCTCTTTTTATTATTGCAAGAGACTTTGTTTAAGGCACTATGTATTGAGAATGATGGATAGAAATTGAATGTATGCTTTAGAAAATATATACTAATATTAATAATCTTTATTGCCAAACACGAGTAAGTATTTATTATTAAACCTAGGATCTGGTAAGACCCAAACTAGACAAACGCCTGTATTGAAGTACATATTTGCATTGTTTTAAAATAGACTCAATGGTTTTAAACTTGATACGCGTTGTGTAGTAATCACTTATTAGGTGAAGTGTATTACCTTGCGATGCGGATCTAGTAAACAATCTTGGCACGCCTTTGTAATGTTATATCTATACAAATAAATAAAATTGGAGTGTCTGTTTGTAATATCAAAATAACACCTTTTCACTAACTGCATATGAAAGTACATACGACACCTATGGCAAAAACGCGATTTAAAACATTTTTGTCTGTCTGTCTGTCTGTCTGTTTGTTCCGGGTAATCTCCGAAACGGCTGGACCGATTTTGACGGGACTTTCACTGGCAGATAGCTGATGTTTTAAGGAGTAACTTAGGCTACTTTTATTTTCGAAAAACAAAATTAAAAAAATGCGTCCTGTCGCGCGGGCTCAGAACGCGGGAGCGGGCTTTTTTGTTAAGTTAAATTCCACGCGGACGAAGTCGCGGGCTCAGCTAGTTTTTAATATAAATGTGTATAATATAGAATTACTAGTTTCCCAAATGGTATTAGGTTAAAAAATTGTAATACTTATGTAAAATTGTTATTAGAACGTGTTTTAATAATTTTGAAAGACGTATCACATTAATAAGACTTGTTAAGATTGTTTAATAAAACCGAATCTTAAGGAAAAAGACACTGTAAGTAGGCTACTTTATAAGTTTTTTTGGGTCTAAATATTTTGAGACAAACTTGTCTGAGACACAATAAAATTGCTCTTGCTTCTTCAATGTCTTCACCATCTTCACAAGTCAATGTCGGTACAACAAAAATAACATTTAAACACTATCTTAATATTATTATTATTTATCACTAAAAAAAAACATAACAAAATGGTCGTAAGTAGTAGCTAAAGGGATTTTTTTTTTCGATATTTTGTATATTTTTACAATAAGTATCATAAATTCAATCGGTGGTTGGTTTAAATTTCAAAATAGTGTCTTTTATTGTATTAATTTTTTACAGTTTTGTTTTTAAATGTCGAGTATTTACATATTATAAATCAATATGTGGGTTTTTTTCTTAATTTCTCGGAAAATAACTTCATGTCAAATACAATATAAATAAATCGTTATATATAACAAATAATAACTTACACCAATTATACTAATTTATAAACATACATGTGTAAATGTTAATTCAGATCATTTTTGTATCCAAAATACGGGTTTAATACGAATATCTCTTTTATTTAGTTTGATAAGAAGATGGATTTCTCTTTTTCTAGATGTGTTATCTTATTCTAGATTTGCACATTGTGGAATAGAATATTTGACTAATAATTATTTTTAAAAAACGCTGTAATAAAGTAATAGTAGCTAGAACTATTATATTTTAATATATTTTTAATTAAATATAAAAAAAAACATACGATTTTTTTATTAAATACGAGTGCAAAACCCTATGATCTAAAACGGATGTCATGTAAATAAATTAAATTCATAATATTAAATAAAAGAGATTTCTTTTTGACCTCTATACACAATATATAGAATTTTTAAATTAAATTTGAATAATCACGCATATAGTTACAGTACAAAGTGTACATTTATAGAAAACCTTTTACTAACAAATCCTAACCAATTCACATAATAGGCAAGTCGAGAGTAATGTTTTTATATTTCCAACAACTGTCACGTGAATTTATACTGTTGTCTCATTCTTTTAATAGCTCTAAATAGAGACAGCAACATAGATCGGTGTCGATATATCGCCAATGCAAACCATGAGTTACAATAACTGGGATTACATTGTGACTTAAATCACGTTATTTTTTTATTATTTATATGAAACAAAGCATAAGCGTAAACGATTTGTTTAGAGAAATATTGTTAAGTGTTAAATACGATTTAAGTTCTTTGTTAATTTATGTTAACAGATACAACTTTCCTGTTTGTATTTTAATAAAAGTAGGATCAAATCAAATAATAAGTTTCTAAACGGTTTTGTAACATGTAACAGCGAGGACAGACCTGAGCTGAACCACGAAGAGTGTTCCTTGTTATGTTCATGATTTGGTTCCGGTCTGTCTCCACCTCTATAAGACGCGTATTAATAAATCGATCTCAAGTCTGAGAGCGATCTTGGAAATGTCATTCTCATGTAGTACCAGTACAAAATCACATGTCAAAAGCGTACCCAAGACCGCTCTCGATTGATTTATCGATACGTCGTAGAGTAGACCCGAATTCACAAAGGAAACTTCGTAGAACGCAATATTAAATTGGGCTCCAAATTCAATTATTTTCAATATACGTAGACGGTATCCATTTTATCTATGGGTGGTTAAACTGTTGTATAAAAGCGATTGGCCGCTTTCAGATTGAACGTTAACGAAACCGGCAAGAAACTCAACGTTTAATCTTTTCAATGAATACAAGATGGTGTACATTCTCAGGAACAGCAACAAAATGTGAGCAGGCAACACCATTGTCACTAAATAAGTAAACTCTTTAGTACTATTTAGTGACAATGGTGTTGCCTGCTCACATTGCGTTGAGTTGTTGTCCCTGAGAATGTACACCATCTTTAATTATATTGAAAATAGTCACCATCGAGTTTCTTGCCGGATCTTCTCAGTGGAAGCGGCATTCCGAACCGGTGATAGATTCTGACTATTCATCAGTGCTTTGTTGGCTTATATGAATTAAAATATTTTGAATTTGAAACAGATTGTTTGGTATACTGGTAACAGCCATATACAGCTCTAACAGTCCGTTAGTGTGTTGATGAACACGGTCCTACATTCTGTGATAGTCAGGCCAATATCGTTCAATGTGAAAATCTCCATTTGCTAACGCCGGTTAGGTTAGTATAAGGGATGCTGTTGAAATCAAGTGTTTAATGAATTCATGGTTAGTTATCTACACTCTCACACACTATATACAAGGTGTTTCACAAGTCCGAAGTAATACTTACGCATACGCAAAAGTTTTGGGCAAAAACGTGGTTAGAAAAAAACAGTGCCATCTAGGGACGCCCGAAAGAAGTAAATCTTTATAGTATAAAGCGTAGGAACTAAGCGTTAAAAACAGCTGCGGCGCCGCGTCGCAGCTCCCACTCTGAAGAGCTATATAGTTATATGTCGTGTAACGCTACTGACGCTTTGCACGGATAGAGTGGCCGCGCGGCGAGTGGACCGAGCGTCCGTATAGAAGCTTGGCTTCAAAAAAAATGTCCATTACAAAACTATGAAGACCCCAGTTTTATAAACTTCCATCTACGTAATATTTAGTCATCATTATGTTACTGCCATAGGCGTAGGTACCCAGCAAAGATTATCTCTTTGAACGTCACCTTTTCGTACGGTCGGTACGTATCAAAAAAGGGTTATTTCGGACTTGTGACACACCCTGTATGTAAAAAAACGACCCGATATAACCACAACGCGTATTGGTCCATGCGCCATTATACTACAATATATAAAATATACATCTACGCGTCCGTCCGTCCGCCACACAGCTACAGCTAGGTGATACTTCATTACACATAATATACTGCATATACTTGGTGAAACAGAAAGGGTATACAATTTTTTTTGCAACTTTGTAAATCTAAATCTATCGGCTTTGCGGGACAGTTGAAGTACTAAAGGCTTTGTAGACTTATGTAATCTGTCAACAGCTGCATCCCTGTAACACCTTTTGTTTTTCAAGTTTCCTCCAAAGCTGAGAGCTTTAAGAATTACAAAGTTAAGTTTTGAAAAAAAAAGTATACCCTTTTTGTTTCAACCTGTACATTTATTATATACTTACTATGTTATATTAATATATCATTTTGTGTATTTTGAGGATTTTGCCGAGACGTTGCTTAGCCGTCTTCATACCTTTCTTCAGTCTTAGATCTGTAACAAATTATACGAATACAATTATTCACACAAATAAATAAATTCGAAGTGTCTGTTTGTACCGGAGGGTAGTGAATTTATTTCTCCCAATTCTCCTATTGTTTCTTTCGATTTAGGTGAAGGCGCCTGTCTAGCCCGCGAAATTCAAAATTTTCGAGTATTTTTATAGTTTATCCAAAATCTGAAAACATTTTGTGATTTGCGACAAACACAGTATGCAGTGCGTTTATTAATACATTTATTTTACTCTAAATATTATCACGGTGGATATGATACTAGTAAATCACTAAATATACAAAAATTGCCAGATTATCTGGATAGCTGTCGTTCTTGAAATGTTTTAGAGTAAGTTGGATATATTAATAAATGCACTGCACACGGTCTTTTTCGCGAATTACTAAATGTGCCTTTTATTATTGTCAGATTTTGAGAAATTTCTAAAAAACTTCAAAAAATTTGAACTTCGCGGGCTAGATGAGCGCTTTAGCTTTAATTAATTTCACTTATTTTCGGAATATTTGTTTAACGGCGGTAGAGTTAAGCTGTGGCCAAATGACTACAGCTCATATACGGGATGGCTCGACCGGGGTAGTACCACCCACTCACAGAAGATCAGCGTAAAGTAGCTATTTTTGCATTTCGTACTATGAGTGAGAAAGGCGGAAGCCTAACCGAACTCTCCTGTATCCCACTCGGCAATGTGTTAACAATGCCATCGGTATGATTTGCTGTACTAAAGGGGAGTCCCCACTCCCCTTTAGGTAAGAGGGACAGAGGGATATTTACTCTTAGGGCCTATGCACACCACGTTTTTTAAACGCGCCGTCGACGAGCGTTTGTAGTGATACAGACACGATACGCACGAGAGTCAGACGCAGCCTTTTTTATTGGGAGTAGTCCCGCCACACACTCCCACCACTGTAACTCCTGTAAGCCATGATCGATAATGGGGACCAATAATGACGTCGAGGTTTGACCCTCGACGAGTCTCGGGGAAAAAGTTAAATTGTCTTAGAACCCGCACGAATTTCATCGAAAGAAATAATAGGAGAAATAATAGCCTGTAGAGGCTGCGTCTGATCCTATATGATTCGTGCGGGTTTTATCCTACAAAAGTCTACACTTTTGTAGGATAAAACCGCGACGTGGACGCGCGTTTATAAAACGTGGTGGGTGTGCACAGGCCCTTACTCTTGAGCTGGAGTAACTTACTCTTGTTATTTGGCGTGTTGTGTACAGGCGGCGGGGGCCGTCTGCTCTTTGTCGCGAGCACTGCTCGCTTTGCGTTTTGCTGCAAATAATACGAAATCTATTCAAATAAATAAAATTGGAGTGTCTGTTTGTAATATCAAAATAACACCTTTTCACTAAATGCATATGAAAGTACATACGACACCTATAGCAAAAACGCGATTTAAAAAATTTTTGTCTGTCTGTTGTTTTTTGACGGGAATTTCACTGGCAGATAGCTGATGTTTTAAGGAGTAACTTAGGCTACTTTAATTTTAGAAAAACAATCAAGGTTCCGCGTAAAAAAATAAAATCACATGAAATCAAAGAGTATCTCCGAAACGGCTGGACCGATTTTGAAGGGACTTTCACTGGTAGATAGCTGATGTTATAAGCAGTAACTTAGGCTAGTTTTATTTTAAAAAACAAAATAAAAAATGGGTTCCGTCGCGCGGGCTCAGAACGCGGGAGCGGGTTTTTTGTTAAGTTAAATTCCACGCGGACGAAGTCGCGGGCTCAGCTAGTCCATCAATAAATCATTAGTTTTGGAACATGCACCTAGCTCTTGACTTTTTACAAGTGCCAGTTGGCACTGACCTATCTAAATATATATAACTCAAAGGTGACTGACATAGTGATCTATCAACGCACAGCCCATTTGATTAATTCTACCCACAAGGGGATAAAATAGGGGATGAAAGTTTGTATGAAACTTTGTCAATTAAATTCCACGCGGACGAAGTCGCGGGCACAGCTAGTTTGAAATTAAAATATTGGATTTTTTTTTAATAGGCTCTTGACGCCTGCAAATAAGAGATGACACGTCACCTGCACGAGTGCGTGCGCGTGGTGCGGCGCGTGCGGCGCGTGCGGCGGGTGCGGCGGGCGCGCGGCGGCGGCGGCGGCGTGCAGCGCGGCGCGCACGCACTCGCGCCGCACGCCCGCGCGCGCCGGCCCGCGCAGCCGCGGCACCAGCCGCCCCAGCCGCGCGCGCGGGGACCACGACTCGTCCCTGACACACAGGCACACACTCACTCACAGGGAACATCTGTACCCATACTACGTAACCCAGTTTTATACATATTACAATATCTTACCCCCCTTCTCCCCTTGGTGACCACTAGCAGCATATGCCAAGACCCCCTACCCCTCTAGTTCTCGCGTAGCATTTCATAAATACGGTTTTCATTGACAAAGAGTGAAATCGGGGAAAAATTCGGAAATGGCCTATCGCAAAATTCCCCAGGTCTGGGCGTCACCGGGATCGCCCCCAATCCATTGTACGGTACCCATAGTGCAAGCGTTGCTTGGTTTGGGATCACACTGTTGGTGTGCTAGTCTGGCGATGTTTATTTATTAAACTACTTATCAAATCAACTCGAGACAAAAATGCATTGTTAGTCTGGCTGTACTCTATCGATCCATAAACAAAAGTCTGGAAAATTCGACAAAAGTTCAACCGATAAAACTCGAACATCGGTATTATCACAAAATCAATATAGAGTAAATGACTAAGCTGTCGGCGGCATTTCGAATGAATACAAAGGAAGCCGACGACGGTGAATCCCGAGATCCAAGGCCCGATTATTTTTACAATGGAAATTCGCGAAAAAACAAGCTCCTCTCTTTAATCGGTGCACGGCGCTGACAGCTAGCAAACATCAAGTGAGTGGTCAAATTTTCTAAGACATTCAGGTTTCCTCACGATGTTTTCCTTCACCGTAAACAAGTGACTATTATATTTAAATTATGATTCGCACATCAATTTCGAAAAGCCCAGAGGTGCGAGCTGGGGTTTGACCCCAGGACCTTGTGCCCGCAAGACGCGTGCTTAAACCAATCGGCTATCATTACTCCAAGATACACCTATACAAATAAACAAAATTGAAGTGTCTGTTTGTAATATCAAAATAATTGGTTTTGAGTAATACATTTTAACAAGAAAACCAATTTTAAACCTTTCGAGTGTCTGCTTTTTCCGGTTAATCTCCAAAACTAGTGGACCGATTACATTACAATAATAATAATAATAAATATCGCCAGACTGACACATCAACTGTATGGTCCCAAACTAAGCAACGCTTGTACTATGGGTACCGTACAACGGACCGGGGGCGATCCCAGTTACACCCAGACCTGGGCAAATTACGAAAAGGCCATTTCCGAAATTTGCCCCCGGCGGGAATCTAACCCGCAACCACCATGTGCAGTGAACCGAGCGGCCTACGCTCGAACCACTGCGCCAAGCGCTCGTCATTTGAATAAAAAAGGTGTGTATATATCACTGACTTGTCTCCCTTCGACTTGGAGTCCACCCGGTTCCTGGAGTTCCTCCGCCGCCGCGACGCCGTCCACTCCTCGTCCTCGTCGGAACTCATCTCCAGCGACGGATACACTGCAAACAATACCATGATCTGAACCAAACCACATGATTTTAAGAGGACCAGGGCACCAGGGCACGCAAAGAAAAAGGCAGTGAACTGCTTTGGAACATAAGGACAATGCATACAGGCCGCAAAATCTATATTTTGATATTTCTATGGCTGATTGGTCTGTGTCAAATAATAATTGTCTTTGCAGATGAAACAATAAGGTGTATGTTGGTCGAGCTCACCGTACTCCTCGTCCCTGTGCACCTCCCGGATGACGTCCTCCTCGGGCTCCAGGTCGCTGGCGGGCGGCGCGCGGCGGCCGCGCTTGCCGCCGCCGCTGCCGCCGCAACTGCCGCCGCCGCCGCCGCCGCCGCTGCCGCCGCCCGGCGCGTCGGCGGCAAGCCCGAACGTGCGCGGCGGCGCGGTGTACCGCTCGCTGATACTCAGCATGCCCGCCACCGCCGCGTCCTCGCTGCCCGGTGAACATCGAACAGAACATCTTAGATAATAACTACTTTATTTTTTTTAAGATTACTAGCAATGTGTATTTATCACATTACTAGTATTCCCTTTAGCCCCTCCAACTAAGCTAATGCTTGTGTTAGGAGTGGGCTCACGTCAATAGTTTAATGGCCAGGATGGGGATCGAACCCGGAACCTCTCAGCTACGAGGACGGCCCCTCTAACCTCTAGGCTATTGACGCTTAGCTACTTACTACTTACTCTAGGGCCCGTATTAATAAATTTATCTAAGTCTGAGTGCGATCTTGAGGACGCTTTTGATATGTCATTTCCTACTGGAATTACATAACAATGACATTCAGATTCCATGATCGCATTCAGATTTGAAATAGATTTATTATATTCTGTACAAGTTAGCTTGATCGTTTTGACAGACGGAAAACTGACATTTATAGGGTCAGGATATAAAAAATTGTCGATAGAAATTATCGAGGTTTCATGCTATCATCGATGCTAAAAACGAATATTTTAATATAAAATGACATTTATTCTCTTAAAGGAGTACACCCCAAATCCATATCTGGATCAGTTTCTGAATCGCTAGAACAATCTTATAAATGTATTATAATCTCTTGTTGGCAAATATTATCAAATCGGACGTCCAACTCCCGAAATTGGATTTTATTCACTCACTATTATTTCAGATCAAGTATGTACAAATGTAAATAATGTTATGATATTAAAATAAACAATAAAATTAAAATATAAATTAGGCTTTCTTTAAAATATCGTCTGTGGTCACGATGATTCATCGTCCATCACTAATTAGGTCGGCATGCCCATAAAGTGTGACATTGACAGTTACTGTCTGTACTATTATGAAATTCAGGACTTCATAGGCGTGATTTTACTGACAGCTGTCGCAGAGATCAAGCTATCTTGTACAGATAATTTAATACGGGTCTCAGGCTCAGTTTCATTAGTCACCGAAGCCAATAGATGCTTGCAGTACCAACGACATTTCTTGCACATTACCGACCTGAAGAGTGGGATAAAGAATAACATTGTACTTACATAAATATAAAAAAAATTGCCGTGCATTAGTCTTGCAAAAACTCGAAAATGGGCGGACCGATTTTGATGAAATTTTATGTGCGTGTTTGAGCGGGTCCCGTCTTAATTGGACTCGGTAGATGGCACTACAGTCGGTTTCTAGGTAGGACAGGACAATGTCTGCCAGGCCCACTAGTTACGTATGTTTGTATCTCACGATGGAAGGGCACCCATGCGATGGACCGATCAGATTAAATCTGCCATTGGCGATCCCTTGCACGAGTGCACCAGGATGACGTCCAATAGGGAGAGATGGCGAGACATCGTGAGGCGAACAACATCTGCCCCGGAAAACAATACATGACGACCACGACCGCTCTGTCAAGAGCGTAACAACTTAGAAATCTCACCATGATTTTTTTCTACACCACCTACTATTAATTTCAATTAAATTCGTGCGCCAAAACCATTCAACTTTTCCCCGGGACTCATCGAGGGTCAAACCTCGACGTCGTTAGTAGTCACCATTGTCGATCTTGGTTTACAGGAGCTACAGTGGTGGGAGTGACTGGGGAGACCAGTATCAATAAAAAAGCTCACGTTGCATTGACAGGTTCCTCCTCTTCGGCCAGTACAGACGCCTGTATGAGAGATTCGATGCCGTTGACGGGCGCGGGCCGGGACGCCGGCTGTCTGAACGCACCGCTGTTGCTTGCGTTGGATGCTGTTGAATAAATTATTATGGAATAACAATATTATCTTGACAACCGTTTGGCGCAGAGGTTCGAGCGTAGGCCGCTCGGCTCACTGCACCGGGTGGTTGCGGATTCGATTTTCGCAGGGCCAAATTTCGGAAATGGCCTTTTTGTTTGTAATTTGCCCAGGTCTGGGTGTCACTGGGATCGCCCCCAGTCCATTGGACGGTACCCATAGAGCAAGCGTTGCTTAGTTTGGGACCATACAGTTGGTGTGTCAGTGATATTTATTATTAGAACATATAACACCCCTCAGTTTTCGTCGGGGGTTAAGTAGGAAGAAATCTAAAGTTAAGTAAATGAAGATAATAATATAGAGTCTAGTACCGGGCGGGCGGTGCTTGCGTACGCGCGGGCGCGGCGCGGGCGCGTCGTCGATGTAGAGGTCGGAGTCCTCGTAGTCGTACGTGTTGGACACGCGCCGCCGCGCCGGCCGCTCCGAGCGCCGCACCGCCGGCGCCGCTGCTGCTGCTGCTGCTGCTGCTGCTGCTGCTGCTGCTGCTGCTGCTGCTGCTGCTGCTGCCGGGGCCGGCGGGGCCGCGGGGGGCAGGCCCGCCTTCGACTCCTCTATCACCTGCGAGGATTATTGGAATCAAGTATACACAGCTCACGAGCTCAGGCCCAATTGATATAATAATAATCTGTAATGTCTTCAATCAGCCGTATCAGTCTGGTATATGTGGCAATCATCCAAACTCGAACTCATTTTATTTTTTAATTAATGTAAGCCAACGAAGCATTTATGAATAGTCAGAATCTACCACCGGTTCGGAATGACGCTTCCACTGAGACCACTAACTTATAGCTGCTAGCTGGCACACTTGGTCAAAGCCTGGTTTGTCAGTGATTTAACCCCACAGGCAGGGAGAAAATAATAATAATAATTTAGCCCTTTTAACGTCCCACTACTGGGCGCTCAATAGCTGATATCACATGCCTTTCGATAATTGGTTAGATTTTCTAAGACATGCAGCTTTCCTCACGATGTTTTCCTTCACCGTAAACAATTGATAATCATAAATAGAAATTATGATTTGCACATAGATTTCGAAAAAACCCAGAGGTGCGAACCAGGCTTTGAACCAGATATCACTGCTTATGAGTCAGGGAGAAAAATAAAAACCAAAAAAATAAAATAATAATGGTGTAGAGTGTGTGTAATCTCTAGTCCAAAAGGTTCTTACGTAGTTAGCGGCCGCGCCGTATTGCTGCGCGATGGCAGCGTCGTAAGTCGGCAACTGGTCGTGCCGGTAATCCCCGCCGGCCGGCGCCTGCACTGGCACGCTGCTGTAACTCGCCGCTTGCTGCAACAAAGCCGGTCGCATCAACTTCGACATAAATACCAATAGACATAAATACAATTTAGAGGCGTCAATAGCCCAGTGGTTTGAGGGGGCGCCCTCGTAGCTGAGAGGTTCCGGGTTCGATCCCCATCCTGGCCATTAAACTATTGACGTGGGCCCACTCCTAACACAAGCATTAGCTTAGCTTGAGGGGCTAACGGGAATACTAGTAATGTGATAAACTCACATTGCGAGTTGATAACCTTTTTTTACAAAGAAAAACTTTTCCCCGGATCTTTTGAGGGTCAAATCTCGACGTAATCGTTGGACACCATTGTCGATGCTGGCTTACATAGGTGAGGCTTGTTCTAGACACATGATAATGGGGACTTGTTGGCAGGAAGTGAAAAAATTATAAATAAACTAGCTGTGCCACGCGACTCCGTCCGCGTGGAATGTGGACCACCCTTAACATTTTTCCTGAATTTTCTTTGCTATAAACCTCACGGAGCCCGAGACCTTTCCAACGAATGCAAAACCGTGGAAATCGGTTCGTGCGTTCTGGAGTTATAGCGTCAGGAAGGAAACCCCGACTTATTTTTATATAGTAGATAAACATTGCCAGACTGACACACCAACTGTATGGTCCCAAACTAAGGTCACGATAAATATTATCGTGTAAGCGTTGGCCATATTTTAGTGAAGGCACAAGTTTTACATAATTTAGCCAAATTTAACTCAGTTTCTTACGGGAAAAAAATACTTGATTGACTTTATTGGCCGAGACCCTTCCTCTCCCCAAACTGAGATTAGATGAGATTCAACTCGACTCCTAAACGTCTGACGTTATTAATGGACGCGCTCTTATAAGGCACAAACCTGATGTACGGTGGGCAGAACATCTTCGTATCTCTGGTAGTTGTCCACGGTGTAGGTGATGTCCTGCGGCGGCTGGTAACTGTACACGGGTTGGTAGGAGCCAGGCTTCGCCGTCTCAGAGTACTGGTAGTCTTGCTGTATGTCCTCTGCCGAGTACATGCCTGGAGGGTTCAAATTTATTAAATTTATACATAGTTAAGCACGCGACTTGCGGGCACCAAGTCCTGGGTTACAGCTAAAGCTCTGGTTTTTGCGAAATCTATGTGCGATTCATAATTTCTGTATGATTATCACTCGCTTACGGTGAAGGAAAACATTGTGAGGTAACATGCGTGTCTTAGAAGATCTGATTTTTTTTTCGAAAGACATGTGAAATCCGCCGACCCACACTGGGCTAGCGTTTGACCTCATTAGCAAAATATAGTGTGTAGGGCGCAGGATCTATGACCCTTCCAATGATCCCCACCTCCGACCGCCCCCTGCCGCAAGTGTCGCAATATTTCGGAAGTATGAAAAAAAAAAATTTTTTTCTTGTCGATCAGTAAACTTTTTTTACAAGAATCTATACAAATTGGAGTGTCTGTTTGTAATATCAAAATAACACCTTTTCACTAAATGCATATGAAAGTACATACGACACCTATAACAAAAACGCGATTTAAAAAAATGATGTCTGTCTGTCTGTCTGTCTGTCTGTCTGTCTGTCTATCTGTCTGTCTGTCTGTGTGTTTGTTCCGGGTAATCTCCGAAACGGCTGGACCGATTTTGACGGGACTTTCACTGGTAGTTAGCTGATGTAATAGGGAGTAACTTAGGCTACTTAAATTTTTGAAAAACAATTAGGGTTCCGCGTAAAAAACTAAAAACACATGAAATCAAAGAGTATCTCCGAAACGGGTGGGCCAATTTTGACGGGACTTTCACTGGTAGATAGCTGATGTTATAAGCAGTAACTTAGGCTACTTTTATTTTAGAAAAACAAAATTTAAAAAATATGAAAAAATGGGTTCTGTCGTGCGGGCTCACAACGCGGGAGCGGACTTTTTTGTTAAGTTAAATTCCACGCGGACGAAGTCGCGGGCTCAGCTAGTCGATACTAAAACAGATCAGACATTGACATAATCGATCTATGAAAACCTATTATCGTAGACGTGTTGCTCAACGTAGAAAGTAAACAACCGGGTACAAGACGCGAGCGGCCATTGGTTACCCGTTACACGTAGGGGAACGCGACACTTGGAGCATTCAAATCTTATACACCTACATAGGTTCTCGCGACACTTTAAGGGTTTAAATACCACTCACCAGGTCCATAATTCATCTCCTGTCCGTCAATCCTCACATTGGTCTGCAGGTTCTCGTTGGTGAACAGTATCTGCTCCTCGTGGTAGTCCCCGATGTCCTTCTTGGAGATGGTCCACTGGTGGATGGGCTTGAGGGTGGGCCGCTCCGAGCGGATCAGGTGGGACTTCAGGATGGAATGCTCCGGGAGGGAGTACGGTGGTGGAGCCTCCTCTCGGGATGACGATGGGGAATTGCTGCAAACAATTAAACACTATTACTATCACCACATAGTATAAAACAAAGTCGCTTCCCGCTGTCTGTCCCTATGTATGCTTAGATCTTTAAAACTACACAACGGATATTGATGCGTTTTTTTAATAGATAGTGTGATTCAAGAGGAACGTTTATATGTACAATACATGCATAATATAGTAGAGAAACACTCATAATTACAGAGCCGTGCGAAGCCGGGGCGGGTCGCTAGTTAAGCATAATTTTTATATGACTGTCACTTGCTTACAGTGAAGGCAAACATCGTGAGGAAACCTGCGTGTCTTAGAAAATATAACTAATCTAACTGGTCAATCGTGGTGGATAGATAGAAGGGCTAAATTATTTTATACTAGCTGTGCCCCGCGACTTCATCCGCGTAGTATTGGATTATTGGGTTAAAAAGTATCCTATATGTTAATCCCGGTTATAATCCTTCTGTGTTCCAAATTTCATCCAAATCCGTTCAGTAGTTTTTGCGTGAAGGAGTAACAAACATGCATACATACAAACACACTCACAAACTTTCGCATTTATAATATTAGTAGGACATAGTGAATTCTATTAAGCTGTCGTCAAATCACGATTAAACTAAGTTTCATACATATGAAATATTTCAGTCATTTTTTTATAAATAAAAATCGCCAAACTAACACACCAAGTGTATGGTCCCAAACTAAGCAACGCTTGTACTATGGTTACCTTACAATGAACTGGGGCCACATCCAGTGCCACCCAGACCAGGGCAAATTACTAAGAGGCAATTCGTTACCCTGCCGGGAATCGAACCCGCACCATTACATACCAATTTAGCATTACTTACTTCATTTTAATCTTCAAAGCCACACTTTTCTTATCTGGTCTCTCGATGTACCCGTTTCCGTCGTGGTACGCCACCTCCTCGTAAGTCTGGTACGCGTACCCCTTATCTGGCAACACCACGTCCTTGCTTTCAACCACGTATTTCGCGTCTGGCAACCCGTTTGTGAACTTCACGTCTTGCGCTTGCGTTACGAAGCGCTCTTGGTATACAATCTCCTGCAATGATAAATAAATGATAATATGTAGAAAACAATAAGTTTCATTATAAGGGTTGGGTTAAGGCGTATTGGCTAGGTCGGACCTGGGATGGGGGCCGAGTCATGAGACCTGAAACTCTCAGAAATGGTTACCATTTTCAACAGAAAAAAAAGGATGGTGAACATTATCAGAAACGGCAACGCAATGTGAGCAGGCAACACCATTGTAACTAATTCATAATTATTATATTTTTAAAGATTACTAGTTATGTAAGTTCACCCCTCCAGCTAAGCTGATACTTATGTTTAGCAGTCAGCCCACGTGATTAGTTTAATGACCAGGATGGGGAACGAACCGAAACCTCTCAGTTACAACGACGGCCCTTTTAACCACTTGGCTATTCCTATAGTATTTGACCACTGGCCACTTGGCCATAGCATTTGACCAATAGTATAGGCGTTGCTTAGTTTGGAACCATAGAGTTGATGTTAGTCTGGCGATATTTATTTATCTATATATTAATACGTGAAGTAAAAACTTTCAACCACTTAATACGAAACTTGCGCGGACGGAGGAGTATGAAATTTGGCACACTTATAGTTTATATAGAGAAGGAGTGCAGAATGCTAATATTTTTATATTATAATACTGAAAAATATATTAAAATCAATAGATACAACATTACACACACTACCATGAATTGACACACACACATTTGTAACCTCTACACCGACTGACTGTCTCACTGACAATTACAGTTTTTGGAGGGCAGGACTTCTGTAGTGCATTCTGCGTGCCAGTATCAAATAGTCTTTGACAATAAAACCTTAATGACGTTTAAAATTAAAAAGAATTATGGTCGAATCTCGACCATTATTACGGGAATACTAGTTTACCTTATTGTCTATGAAAAGTTTATCTGCATATATCTTCTCCTCTACGAGCTCCCCGTTCTGTGCCATGTGCATGATTGGCTTGGGCAGTGTCAGCTTGAGGGACTTCTTGGCGGCGCTGGACTGCTTCTTGTTGTGAGCCTTGGCCGGCGATGGGTGGTTCTTTATCTTGAAATCCTGTGATGGAAAGTTAAGCTCATAAAAACGACCGCTTGGCGCAGTGGTTCGAGCGTAGGCCGCTCAGCACGGGATGGTTGCGAGTTCGATTCCCGTCAGGTTACATTTTGGAAATGGTCTTTACGTAATTTGCCCTGGTCTGGGTGTCACTGGGATCGCCCCCAGTCCATTAAACGGGACATAGTACAAGCGTTGCTTAGTTTGGGACCATAAAGTTGGTGTGTTCGTCTGGCGATATTTATTTTAAAATAATGTTTAAACGACAAGTTCTGAAAGTTACTTAGGGCATTTACAAGAGATTTGAGGCAAAAAATATGAAGTAGGTAAAGTTTTAGGTTGGAAAAATACTATATTTTATTTTTGATTTAAATCTAATACTGTCTATAGCTTTTACTTTGACTTGTGACAGTTAAGGGATAAAAATAAGAATAAAATATTTACGTAACTATGAAGTACTAAGAAATATAAATATGTTTTGAAATAACATCTAAGGAATCCTAAAAAATAAGGCAATCTTACCTTGTCAGCTTTGTTCGCAGTGCTCGCGGTGCGTTTCTCCAGCGTCCTCAGCTCCTTACACAGTTCTCGCACCAATTGGCCAGAATTCAGACACTTTGGTACGTTGTCGCGTTTCGCTGCATCCGTCTGTAAACAAAAAAGAAATGGTTAATTTAAATTCCAAAAAAATTGCCTCACAAATCGCTAGTTTTCAGTAATGCTACGGGTGAGGCTGTAGCCCACATATATAGATTTACATAGATAACGCAAATGCATGTACTTCGCGTGTCCGAACCCCGACCAAGCGTCAAGTTTTGGTCGCCGCTAGCTTGTGAGCGAGCGGGACCACAGATATAAAAAACATGAGTACGAGCGAGACAATCACTCGAGAGAATCGTAGCGGGCGGAGGGGCATCGGCGGCATCGGTGTCATTGAATCGGTTTGGAATTCCCGTCACTAAATTTCGGCTGTGACGTCACAGTAGTAGGTGTTAAAAATTCATTAAAAGTTCGGCACGCTCGGTTTCAATACAAATCGTGATACTTGCGTTATCTATGTAAATCTATATCTGTGTTGTAGTAAATGGCCTTTTCAAAATTCGCCCAGGTGCGGGTATCACTGTGGTCGCCCCCAGTCCATTGTACGGTACCCGTAGTACAAGCGTTGCTTAGTTTGGGACCATACAGTTGGTGTGTTAATCTGGCGATAGTTATTTATTTATTTATTTATACTAGTACTCACACTTTTAAGCGCGTGCCACTCCTTGAGTGCTAGCGCGAGTATCTTGACCCCGCGCAGCAGCAGCGGCGGCAGCGGCGCCGCCCCCCGCGCGCGCCCTCCCCCGCCGCCGCCCCCGCCGCCGCCGCCCCCGCCCTCGCCCGGCGTGAACTCCTCGTCCTGTAAGTAAAAAAACCGACGTAATACATATTGCGTTACTGGTTAAGAGACTTGGCTCCCAGGTGACAGTCGCAGAGTTACCACTTTAATATACCTACATATAATAATAATATACAAGGAACTAGTGTAGTCGCATTCTTTCTCAAGTCTTAGCTCTAGTAGTGGCAGTGCCTGCCCCCCCCCCCCCCCGGCACGGGTGGGGATGTACCTGGGTCTCCTCGTTGTGCCTGCGCAGCATGGTGAGCAGGTGCGCGCCGGCGCACCAGTGCATCGCCTCGAACAGCGGGTACCGGAACATGGTGGGCGTCTCCACGCGACGCTCGATCTCATAGATCCTGGGGGATTCATAATGTTAAACCAAGCTGTAGCTCATATACGGTAACGGAAGGGGTAGTACCATGTTTACAAAAAAAACTAACAAATTAGATTCTCTGGAACAATAAAACCATTGTTTAGATCGATATCAAATACCGGAACGATTTCAGAATCCTTCAAATCGTAATGATTTACGTATTCACATCAATCATAGCATGTGACCAATTTTTTTAATTTTTTATTCCCCTCCCACCCTTGATCATCCTTAGTATATGCCAAAGACCCCCCCTCTAGTTCTCACGTAGTCATTTATAAATACGGTTTTCAATCATTTCTTGCAAACGCTGCGCGCCATATTTGAATATGGCTCGAAAAAGCACGGGATTTTCATACAGAATATTGACTACGCTACGTGACAAAACCCCCCCAACTGTGACCAAGCATGGTATTTTAAAGACCCCCCCTCGTGACCAAGCGTGGTATTTCGAAGACCTCCTTCCCCCCTTCTGAACGGGTCACGTAGTATGGGTACGTTCCCTTCAATAAAATAATAAAACTCAAAATTGTTTTCATTAATTCAGTAAGCCAGAAATTCAGAATCTACCACCAGTTCAGAATGCTGCTTCCATTGAAAAGATCCAGCAAGAAACTCAATGGTTAGAGCCGTTTCGTACTACGTCCGATCCGAATCCGATCTAGAAAACTCGGCCCGAATTACCATAGAAATAGTTCTACGGCTACTACAGATCATATCTTCACGGGTTGGGATCGGATTCGGATCAGACTTAGTGCGAAACCGCTCTTAGCCTTTTCAATGAATAAATTACATCGCAATAATTTTCATCGACAGAGAGAATAGGAGTGGTAAGAAAATGGTCTACTGACTGCAGTTGCATCTCGATGGCGTAGGAGTGGAGGAAGTTGCCGCCGAAGACCAGCGAGTCGCAGGGGGTCAGCACGGCGTGCACCCAGCCGCTGGGGATGAACAGCGTCTGGCCGGCGCGCAGCTCGGCCGTGCCGTACCACTCCACCAGGTCGCCGAAGAACCGCTCGCTCTGGTTGTTGGCCGCGCTCCACTGCTGGTACAGCGCCAGGTTCGTCGCCGTCGGCGGGATCAGGTAGAATATCTAAGAGGCGCACGTGACATCATTATGGAGTTATCTATATTAATATTATAAAGAGGAAAGATTTGATTGTTTGTTTGTTTATATTGAATAGGATCCGAAACTACTGAACCGATTTGGAAAAAATCTTTCAGTTGGAAGGCTAAACTATCCCCGGGTGACATAGGCTATATTATATTTTCATAATAAATAGGGATCCTTACTAAAACTCCAATAATGTAACCGTGATGTACCCGTGCGAAGCCGAGGCGGGGCGCTAGTTCAAAAATATTTTGGTAAAAAAAGGTACACTGAGTTCAAAAAAACCCAGGTGCACCAAAAACCTGGAGTTTCGGTAGGAGTCAGTCCAAAATCGGTTCACAACTGACGGCGTAATCCTTATAATTTATTTCATTTGGGGTCAATGCCAATCATCTTCACACTACGTTAGGACAAGTTTTAGGCGCCTAACCCTATTTAATAGAATTGGCACCACCTCCAAATTAAATAAATTATAAGGTCCCTAAGTAGTTATTTTTAGCTTATTAGTGCACCCAGATTAATTTGAAGTCTGTTAATTTCTTTATTAAAATATTTTTTTGGTTCATCGACTGTCGCTTATAACTCATAAGAGAGTAGGTATTATTCAATGGGCACTTACGAATATACAATTTTAAATATTTTATCTTATATCTACAACCGGATCGGAACGCGACCTCGACTGACAAGATCCGGCAAGAAATTCATATTAAACCTTTCAAGAAAAACACGAATAATTGAATAAACCGTCTGAATACCGACCTTCCGGCCGTGCAGCACATGGTACCAGACGGTGGTGCCGCCGAAGTCGACGTGGAAGTCCGTGTAGGCGGCGGCGGGCGACATGAGGCAGTACTTGCGGATGGGCGGCTCCGCGCGGCGCTGCGGCGCGCCCGCCCACACGCGCTCCGCCCAGTCCAGCCGCCGCGCCGCGCCCGGGGGCTCCACCAGCCCCGACATGCTAATCGGGGGGGCGAATACCGATCAGAATAACCGTGACGCGTGACGAGGACTTTTTGGCATTAAGTGGTTTGTTTGAATTGCCAAAACTTGTGTTTCTTTAAGGTATAATAATAATTTAGCCCTTTTGACGTCCCACTCCTGGTCACGGGCCTCCCATCACTACGAGGGAGATTCAGGCCGTAATACACCACGCCGGCCCAGTGCGTGTTGGCGGATTTCATATGTCTTTCAAAACTTGTTCCCTCACGAAGTTTTCCTTCACCGTGAGCAAGTGATAAACCCAGAGGTGCGAGCCGGGGTTTAAACCCAGGACCTGGTGCCCGCAAGACGCGTGCTTAACCAATCGGCTATCACTGCTATTTTTATTTCCTTAATATATTTAGTTTTATTGCAATCTTTAAAGTATAATAATGTGTAATGTTGGCATTATCCTACTAATATTATAAATGCGAAAGTTTGTGAGTGTGGATGTATGTATGTATGTATGTATGTATGTATGTATGTATGTATGTATGTATGTTTGTTACTCCTTCACGCAAAAACTACTGAACGGATTTGGATGAAATTTGGAACACAGATAGATTATAACCGGGATTAACATATAGGATACTTTTTAACCCAATAATCCAATACTACGCGGATGAAGTCGCGGGGCACAGCTAGTATAGAAATAAAGAAAAAACTTTATTATGGCTCACAGGATAAAAAGATTACAAAAAAATTAATGAATAAAGTTAAAAATTCTGCGTATATGATGTTCATATACTTATATGTGTGTGAGTATAGGCACGGGTTCCCCCAATAAGTCTGATAATTTGTCAGTAAAGTATCCACAATTTTACTGATAGCGTTTGTGGGGGTGGTCCAACTAAGAGGCTTCCTCTGCGCTTGACGCATAATACCACTTGAGAATGTTATTTTACTTGACACTGGCTAAATGCGACAAGAGACGCACAACAGCATTTGGACGGGCATTTTAAAAGCCAACTCACTTGGTATCGCTGAACTCCAAGCTGAGCACATTGAGAACCTTTTCGTCGCGGTGCTCGGGCGGAGTCTCGAAATAGTCCACGAAGTCTGCCAGTGGCATCCGCAGAGTGGACTGCTTGCGTACATCTATCACTTCAAGCTAGAAATGAAAAAAAAATTTGAAGCAACTTCAAAAAGCCTGTGTGCCCTAAAAAGCTAGATACAACTGGGGACCTTATAATTTCTTTAATTTGGAGTCAAATGTCAATTTAAGTAAGTAGTCCTAATGTAACCTTTTAAAAACACTTTGAAAATCGATCCACAATTATAAAAATAATAAATATCGCCAGATGAACACACCAACTGTATGGTCCCAAACTAAGCAACGCTTGTACTATGGGTACCGTACAATGGACTGTGGGTGATCCCAGTGACACCCAGCCCAGGGCAAATTACGAAAAGGCCATTTCCGAAATTTATCCTGACGGGAATTGAACCCGCAATTGACAGAGAAAGCGCCGAAAATACATAAAAAAAAGACAATCATCGAACCTCCTCCTTTTTGTAATCGGTTAATACAATATTGGTACATTTGGTACTAATCTAAACTTTAAACTAACTAGAGTGATTTGATTACGATAGATTCAAACAATATATACCTGAAAATCAACTTAACCTCTAAAGAAATAGAGTTTATATTTGTATACATTTTTCCAACCGGCTATGGGAGCCTTTCAGACCTCGTTCATCTCATACTCACTTCCAGTTGTGCTCCACAGAATCTGAGTACGGATCTGACGGTGAACGTGGCGGGGTTCGGCGTCTTCATGTCCAAGCCCTCTTGGGTGGTGAACATTACCGGTCTTGTGAACCCTGACAAAGGTGTGACATTTTTATTAGTCTCAGGGTACACATATAGCATCTAATTCTGTTCTACATTTACAAAATAAATTAAAACAATTTCCCTAAGGACCTGTGCACACCACGTTGTTTAAACGCACCGTCCACGTGCGTTTTAGAAACGTGCGTCGACAGCGCGCTTTTATCTTACAAAGGCCTACAGGCTGTGTCTGACTCGATTTTTTTTTTTTAATGGACTATATGTTGTTGGCCAGAGTGGCCATAACAACTTCACCCGGACAGAGGGCGAGCGCAAGTGCGCTCCAGCCAGAGGGGCAGGGGGGCAGCTAGCTCAAGGGCGCCACAAGGGACACGACCTCGGCTTGGGCCGCTGCCAGGAGAGGTGGCGAGGGTTAATCTACCACCGGATCGGAACGCGACCTCGACTGAGAAGATCCGGCAAGAAAGTCTGACTCGCGTGCGTAGCGCGTCTGTATGGCTACAAACGCGCATCGACGGCGAGTTTAAAAAACGTGGTGTGCACAGGCCCTTAGTAACAAAAAATAATCTATACAGGTTGTAAACCTACGACCACTTAGCGCAGTGGTTCGAGCGTAGGCCGCTCGGCTGACTGCATATAGTGGTTGCGGGTTCGATTTTCGTCGGGGCAAATTTCGGAAATGGCCTTTTCGTAATTTGCCCAGGTCTGGGTGTCACTGGGATCGCCCCCAGATCGTGCCCATAGTACAAGCGTTGCTTAATTTGGGACCATACAGTTGGTGTGTGTCTAGCGATGCTTATTTATTATTATTTATTTGTAAGGGGTTGTTTATTGTGTTTATCAACAATACAGGGTATCATAACGAAAACTGATACCATGGATTCAACTCATGATTCTGGACCCCCCCAAAGTTAAACCATCAATATTTTAAAGATTACCTTAATTTATCAGTATTTTTAAATAGATTTTACCATGAAATCATTATAAACGTCAGCTCGAGATTGTTGACTATTAAATTTACATTGCAGTTTTAAGGCTTAAGTAAATAGTAATTATTGATTCAATTAGTAAAATCATGTTATGATAGATTTGATTTCATGATAAAATCAATTGAAAAATGAGCCAGTGCCCAGGAGTATTTTATCAAAAAGGGCTAAATATTATTATTGTATTATGGGCATATACCAGGGTTCGCCGATATATATCAGCTGATATATATCATGATATATATCACGATATATATCAGTTGATTTTTATCTTGATATACAAAATATTTTTTCCTGTTTTCTGAACTAAAAAATTTGGAGATTAATGTTTACCCTGGCAACACGTAGCGAAAAACTACAATTCAGAATAATTTTGATTGTTTCCCAAAATGGCAACCTCATTTAAAGTTGGGGAAATCCCCTTTAACTTACCAGTACGGCTAGCTTTTTAATGAAATTCAAACCTTAATTTCATATCATATAAGGTTTATTTTACGAGGTATTAAAAAATAGGTGTTCGCTGGTGCTCCTAGCGTTAATAATTTTCACTTTCTAGGGAATCCCAATCTCAAAAACAAATGAAGATTATTATAATAATAGGTACCTACTTGGTTTTTTTAAGAGTTCATTAAAAAAATATTTCTCAAATAAACTCTAATTATTTTGTTACTTTTTCAAGTTTTTTTAAATTAAACATGCGTAAAATATGTGGTAATTTGACACTTATATTATTTTACAAATTCCTTTCACATTTTTAAGTGTTTAAGCCCCTTACAGAATGAAATTCGCTTCTTTTTCTTAGCCTGGATATATATCCGATATATATCGGATATATATCAAAAAATCATATTTTTGATATTTATTATAAAAATCGGATTTTTTCGAACCCTGGCATGTATATGCCAGGGTTCCAGTGTATCTGCACATTACTTACCATTATCTCTGACAAACTCTTCTGTAAACTGGTGAGGGTTCAACCGCTGCAGGGCGGCGGGGGCGGGCCGCAGCGGGCGGGCGGCCAGCGCTCGCACCCACGCCGGGGTCCCCACTTGCGACGGCCTGGTCTCCGCTCCGAGCTCGTACCGATCGGCTCGGTGATTGTTTGTTGGGATTTTTACTACAAACAATTGGCATAAATTGAACAAATACACAAATTGTATTCTAAGTAAACAATGTTTGTATTATGGAACAGTAAAATGGACTGGTACAATACAATGCCTGTAACACCCATTGAGGGGGACAAAGAAATACCCCTTTCAGAATCGAAAATATCCGTGGTAGTGCCAAGCCTATGATATACCGGTTGGATACCAGGGCAGTATCAGTGTTACCCTCTCATAGAAGATCTACAGGGGCGTACAGAAACTATTAGTTGTTTTTCTTCTACAAATTTGATAGCCAGAAGTCCAAACCCTGTTCCCTCTGTCCCACTCCTTTTAGGGCAGCAAATTGCAAGCCAGCATCTAGGAGCTACGGTAAATGCTTGTCATCAGGCTGGTTGTACGCTTTACCAACATAGTTATATAATTTATGTATTATAATATATTAATAAGGATTTAAAAAAATACTTACATACTGAAGGGCCATACGTCTGTGCACATTTTGGACAATGATACTTGTCTATGTCATCGGAATGATATATCTTAACATCAACACAGCTGAAACAAAAATGTATTAAGATTTTATTTATTATAAATGTTACTAGCGACACGCCCCAGCTTTGCACGGGTGCAATGCTGATTCAAAATTTTATAGGCACCGTATATTTACGACATCACATTAGAAACCTCTAAAATTATCAGTGTTTCTCTACTATATCATGCATGTATTATACATATAAACCTTCCTCTTTAATCACTATCTATTAAAAAAACCGCATCAAGAACCGTTGCATAGTTTTAATAATCTAAGCATACATAGGGGCATACAGACAGCGGGAAGCGACTTTGTTTTATACTATGTAGTGATAAAGTAAACTAAATGTGTACCAAACATAGCCAAACTACAGATCATAGCCTCGGGTCTAGAGCATTGATCAAACAAAAACAATTCCTGAAATCTGTTCTTCCATTTTCAGAAACAATTTCTGTTCATCAACAGACAACTATGCATGACAAAATAAAACAGAATAGCAGTAGTAGTGGCTTGTAAAGCTACCATACAAATCCCTCCAAATGCAGCATTAAATCAAATAACAAGACCATGTTTTGGAACAATCAAACTCAATTTACGGTACTCTTCGTAAATGTACTAGGAAAATTAGTGAAATAAATAAATCTTCACAGTTTTACATGCAATAATTACACAAATTATTGCGTGAATATTATATATAAACACAAAGAATGTGCGACGGAAAAGCGCATTCTCAAAACCCATGGCGACCATCGATGTAAACAAATATGAACACATAAAAAAATAATTTATAGTCCCGGACGATTAACTCTTACTATTATTGAGCCTCGTAAATCAAATTAAAAAGCCGGGATAAGAGAAAATTTGAGAATTATGAAATAAAACATTCCCTTACAAGCGATGGCCGAAAGGGCATAGCCTGTCAAACTTCATCAACGTTTTTTTAACACACAACAAGATTTTCACATAGATATTTATTGTTTTTCCACATTACCTGCCATGAAACCACTCACGACAGCAATCACATTCTATCATAAATTGTCCAATATTATACGGTTGACCACACAAACAATAGGTTTCCTTCGATGACGCCATTTTAGAGGCGAATAGACAATTCTGCATTTTCTTTCACCACGTCGCTTCGGGGCTGCCATACTAAACACACGAATTCCTCGAGAGTTCATAGACAAAAATAGCAATAAGAAAATAACCTTTGTAGTAAATAAATACGTCTATGTTGTGTACGTCACACATGTTTATCGTACATAAGTAATTTTATCACACCTTTCGTAAGTCCACGTAGTCTGTGATGCACACGAGAATTAAAAAAATACACTACTCGTACACTACTATAACGACCCAAGCGCCTGCGACTTGAGAGAACGCAACAAAATGCGCACCGCCAAATGTTAACAGATATTTTTTAATCAGGCGGAGCATAAGCTGTAAGCAGTAAAACCCAAGTCACGTTATTAATTATGCTAAGGCCGGTTAAATCATACTTTAATATAAATAGGTAGATATATAAAATAATGGGTCCGTCATATACTTATTTATTATTTAGCTACTCGTGTATTCGATTACCTACTAGGTTATTGTATAAACTTTTTGTTTATTTATGTAGCTAGAAACACCTTACTATTAATACTATATACAGTTATGGTTGCCTGAAAAGAAAACACCTCACTAAGTAAACGGTTCACTTCAAGTGTTGTTTTTTGCTTTTACTTATAAGTCCTTAGGTAGGTACATATACAATTTTATTTCTCAGAATAAGGACTCGCTTCGCTAGAGCAAACCCCACATTACCTAGATTATTGGTAAATGGCAACTAATCAAATAAAGGTATTAGTTAATGAGTAAGTAGGTCCTTAATAATGAAGTCTATTAGTTAGTTATCATCTTGCTGGTATCCGTAAATAGGCCATATCTTTGTAACTACTAAACCAATTTGATTAAACTTTTACTATTGCCTAGGTTGTAACACATAGAACAATCGGGCTTATAGTTTATGAGGAATTCGTGGACAACCGCCCACTTCGGAAAACCAAAATGGGTGGAGGCCCCAATGTGTCCATCATCCAGAAAAAAAACGCGCCAAAATAGTCAATCAGATTTGCATTTAATTATATCGTCCTTATTCTGAGAAATAAAATTGTATATGTACCTACCTAAGGACTTATAAGTAAAAGCAAAAAACAACACTTGAAGTGAACCGTTTACTTAGTGAGGTGTTTTCTTTTCAGGCAACCATAACTGTATATAGTATTAATAGTAAGGTGTTTCTAGCTACATAAATAAACAAAAAGTTTATACAATAACCTAGTAGGTATAATCGAATACACGAGTAGCTAAATAATAAATAAGTATATGATAATGATAACTGTGGAAGCCATAAACTAAAAAAAAAACCGAGTGACATTTTAAAGTAACGATCATATTTCTAAAAATAGGTGAATCCATTTATCGATTATTACGAACAATTTAAACTTATTGATTATGTTTGATTGATACCTATCAGGTTTTTAAATATTTTAACACAATTAAGTATTTTGATTACAATTCGGATTGCGTTGACCTTGGGTGGCGTAGGTATACGCGAATCACTTCCTCAATAATAAAGACTGTTTTGTTCGATTTTTCACTAGATATAAATAGTTTTTTCTACAACTAAGAAAATAAATTGAGTCAAAGTCAAATGTGATGCATTGTAAACTTCAGATGTTATTTTTGGAGCGTTTTACGAAGAACTTACCTACTTAGCCACACAATAAAGCTGTAATTTGTTTAGCAGAATAATAGTAGAGTCATCCTGTTTAGGTCACGTAGGTGGCTATCTACTAAATTAATCGTAGCACTCGATTTTAATGGAAACATTCCGTTGTACCTAGGGAATATTGAATAAAATATGTTGACAAAGATTTCATCTAATGATTTTCTTGTTTAGGATTATAAATAGGTACCTAATAATAATCCTAAACAAGAAAAAATACAAAAATACAAAAATAACAAAAATATACTAATATTTGTTTGTATGTAAGCATACAAAATGCCTGAATGCTTACTTAATAGGTATTTCGTGGTTATGTAATAAATTAATAAATATCGCCAGACTGACACACCAACTGTATGGTCCTAAACTAAGCAACGCTTGTTCTATGGGTACCGTACAATGGACTTATGGCGATCCCAGTGACAACCAGACTTGGGCAAATTTTGAAAAGGCCATTTCGAAATATGCCCCCTTGGGTATCGAACCCGCAACCACCATGTGCAGTGACCCGAGCGGCCTACTCTCGAACCACTGCGCCAAGCGGACCTCGTATTAGGGTAACTCATCGATAAAATCCAGGGTGGACGAACGACGACCTCTCACGTTGTGACACTTGTGACCCCCAAGTATTCCGGGAGCTGACTAACTTCCGTACGCTTTAAATTAACCACTTCCTACACCAAGCGCTCGTAAATAATACCTAATGAGATGTAAGATAACGAGTTAACTAAACGCATAATCTGTCAAACGAACATGTCACCACGTTTAGTTAGCGATTTTTATCTTATTAATAATAGATGACAAGCCCTAGCTCGTGGCGCCGCCCGAGAACACCGTAGGTAGATAGTTATATCTAATTCTGAAGTTCGTCTCCCAGGGGTCAGTTTAATCGCATATTCTTGGATCTAAATTATGAGCTATCAAATAGTAAGTACCCCATCAAAACCTGATCAGTAGTTTTCGCATGACAAAGAAACACAGAAAATAACGGTGGAAGAGATACAAGCTGTAGCTTATTGACTACATACAGATATCATATACCTACGGGATGGCTTGTACAGGGTTGTACCACCCTCTCACAGAAGATTGGCCTAAAATAGCTACTATAGGTGCGTTTCGTACGATGAGTAAGACCAAAAGCCCACAGGTCTTTCCAAATAAAATAGTGTTTCTATAAGAACAACATTTTATAATCAGCCGTGTTTTTGCGAGATTTTTCCTCTAACTTAAGGTATAAGCAATGCAGGGTAGTAATCACGTATACGGTTACCTACTCATCATGTGTCATGGACCACTAAGAGAGCTAGCTAAAAATAAGTTCCTGTGATCCAAATGGCTACGGAACCCTACAAATCCTACAATACACGTGGCCTGAAACGCACTTGGCCAGTTTTTTCAATTACTCGAGCGAGGTCGTGTCAGATATCACGAGTTTATTATGTTTGATTTGATCTCGTTAATATTAATTCTATTATTACTCGTATTAAGTGACACAGCCACCTAGGCAATAAGGATTTCAAGGCAAATCTTAAGTAGGTACTAGTGTTTGTAGCATTTGGTACATAGATCCGGTACTTAAATATTGAAGGTACGAAGTTAAGAAGTTATCAAGGCAAATAATATATCGCCGGACTGACACTACAACTGTATGGTCAAAAAAAAACTAAGAAACGCTTGTACTATAGGTACCGCACAATGGACTGGGGGCGATCCCAGTGACACCCAGACCTGGGTAAATTACGAAAAGGACATTTCCGAAATTTGCCCCGAAATCGAACCCGCATCCACCCGGTGCAGCGAGCCGAGCAGCTTACGCTCAAACTACTGCGCCAACCGGACGCCATTATTATAGGTGGTGGGTTAATTTAATTTTAATCGGTACATAAAGCAAGTGCCTACAAATTTCCAAGGCATAGGCTGTAAAGTTTGTAGTCTGTGTGGTGTTTGTTTGTGTTGTTTTGTTTTACAATCCAAAAATTTCGTTAAAATTGCACGTGAAATAGTAATCGGCAATATTTGTTCCCGAGTTCTGTCTGTAAAACATCAGAAATTAAGAAGAAGTCATGCAAAAATCTTTTAGATTTCTGTGAGGTAGCAAAAAAAAAAAATCGTTCCCCAAATTTGCCGCCCCAAAAATCTGCCGCCCTAGGCTCCAGCGTACTCAGCCTGCTGGTAAATCCGCCACTGTGTATCCCCCTCGTATTGAGGGGAACCCCGAGCCCAGGTGTGGGACCTTAAAATACCTACTTATTTGTTTTTCGTTTTAATTTAATTTAGTTAAGCTTGATTCAACACGTGTAAGCCAGGAATTAACTACCTATGTATAGTATGCAAAAAAATATTAAAAGGTACCTACATAATTGTCATGTTCTACCTATTTACTTATTCAATTATGCCTGCTTAGTAAAATGTCAACACGGGACAAGGAACCACTCTATTTGCGCAGTAAAACGCGGCTAAAACACCAACCAACATACTATGTACGAACAAATATTATAAAACACGTTTTAAAGCTCCATCGCTTTTTTATACAACAACCTCTATCTGGCCTATCGTAGCCTTTACTAGGTGAAACAGAAAGGGTATACTATTTTTTTTGCAACTTTACTTTGTAAATCTAAAACTTCTAGCTTTGTGGGACAGTTGAAGTACTAAAGGCTTTGTAGACTTATGAAATGTGTCAACAGCTGTATCCCTATAACACCTTTTGATTTTCAAGTTTCCTCCAATGCTGATAGGTTTAGAATTACAAAGTTAAGTTTTGAAATAAAGTATACCCTTCTGTTTCAACCTGTAGTTGCTTGCAATACCAAATGCATTGCTCGCACGTTGCCCACTTGGAGGGGAGTGGTACAGAGGGAGGGGAAGGGAAAGGAGTGGTGTTGGTTTCCCGGCTCCCGAAGTTTACGCACGCATAATGGTTACCTACTAATTAATGATGGAACATTTCACAGGTAGCGTGTGAAAAATCATATCTACTATATAAAAATAAGTCGGGTTTTCCTTCCTGACGCTATAACTCCAGAACGCACGAACCGATTTGCACGGTTTTGCATTCGTTGGAAAGGTCTCGGGCTCCGTGAGGTTTATAGCAAAGAAAATTCAGGAAAAATTTCAACAGAACGCGGACGGAGTCGCGGGGCACAGCTAGTATATATATATAACTCAAAGGTGACTGACTGACTGACATAGTGATCTATCAACGCACAGCCCAAACCACTGGACGGATCGAGCTGAAATTTGGCATGCAGGTAGATGTTATGACGTAGGCATCCGCTAAGAAAGAATTTTGATTAATTCTACCCCCAAGGGGATAAAATAGGGGATGAAAGTTTGTATGAAACTTTGTCAATTAATAAATTCCACGCGGACGAAGTCGCGGGCACAGCTACGGGCAATACTCTTTGAGACAAGGTATTTAGTATGCTCTCGCGCAGAACACCAGCTGAAAATAGACAAAACAAACAAGTCCTAGCAGACACTGAAAGTGGGTATCTAATCTATCATTTGAAAGTGGGTCAATGCAGGTGAAATTATAATGTATTGGAAACAAGGCTACTCCTAGAGGTCCTATCGCCGCATATCCCCTTCCGTATGTTAATTATTTAGATATTTTTGGCAAAAGATAACCCGCTTTTCATTAGGTTAGTCTGTCTAATACTCAACTCCAGAGATGGCGAACCATCATGCAGAAACGTACCGTTTCTCTAAAACAAAGTTTAATGAGGACATAATAATTGCCGTCTATAATTGTAATAAAAGCCCATATTAATAAATCAATCTTAAGTCAGAGAGCGATCTTGGAAATGTCATCCTAACGTCATACCAGTGCAAAATTAAATGTCAAAAGCGTACTCAAGATTGCTCTCAGACTTAAGATCAATTTATCAATACAAGCCTAAGTACTAACATTGTTACTTTGAAATCTGTTTCGATCGGTAGCGTGCCCAAAATATTCTGTCGCGCGCTTTCTATGACATGTGATGTGTGCCATTGGTTCGCTATCCCTGCTCTACTCTATATTCCGACCAACGAGAAGCAATATGAAAATTATGTTTTTAACGATTCGCCTATTACGTTACGAATGGATCACGATTTTATAAAATGGAACAGCCGATTGCGGCGAGCCTGTCGATGACCGACTAGCACTAGGAACATAATTTATGTTGTATCGCTCCTCATTGACCATTGTATAGAACTTAAACATAAAAAAATAGACCACTAAGTTCAAATATAGTTACAACTATATCTTAACGGAGAGGTTCGGGGTTCGATCACTATCCTGGCCTGTATGTACCATCAACAAAGTTGACGCTTGATCAATTTTTAACACTTTTCTCTTGCAGGCAGTAGTCATAGGATGCCTCGCCCATTATGTTGTTGTGTCCAATGAGACGAAAAGCATCCGATGAGACAAAAACCCTTTTTTCAGAAATCCATTGTGTTGTTTTTATAACCATGCTAGTCGCATGTGGCTGCTGGTCACTGCATACAAAATACAACCTTAAGGTGATCAAGCGTCGAGTTTGTTGATTGTACATAATACCACTCGTAAAGCATAACTATTTAGCTTAGTTGAATTTGCTAACAGGACAACTAGCTAAGCATGTGATACCCACAGTGATATTTAAAATAACCTTTATCTAGCATTACATTAGAGACGGAAGGTCAATCCTTTCCCTCTCTCTCTCACTAACCTTCAGGTCAGCAACGTGCGAGCAATGCCTTCGATATTGCAAGCTAGAATAACTGCTTAACATGTGGTCGGTTGTACGATTGTTTTTGTTTTTTTTTAATAAGTACTACTATCAATGTGTGTTTTTCACATTACTAGTATTCCCTTTAGCCCCTCCAGCTAAGCTAATGCTTGTGCTAGGACTGGGCTCATGTCAATAGTTTAATGGCCAGGATGGGGATCGTACCCGGAACCTCTCAGCTACGAGGACGGCCCGTCTAACCACTAGGCTATTGACGCTTCAATTCACGATTGTGTGTAGACTCAATTACTTATACAAGGTGACACATAAAGGGTATACTTTTTTTTTCAAAACTTAACTTTGTAATTCTAAAACCATCAGCTTTGGAGGGAACTTGAAAAACAAAAGGTGTTATAGGAATACAGCTGTTGACCGATTTCACAAGTCTACAAAACCTTTAGTACTTCAACTGTCGCACAAAGGCGATAGTTTGAGATTTACAAAGTTAAGTTGCAAAAAAAAAATATACCCATTTTGTATCACCTAGTAGATATACGTACGCATAATATAATATTAAAAAAACTGATTAAAATAAGAGGAAGTTTGCATACATAATCTAACAGAATAACACGATTGTGTATTTTTTTCTTAACTTTGGTTTTTTTGTCCAAATATGGCACAGCGTAATCGATTTGACATAAATGCGCGCGCGCAGCTCACGCACCACGTTTGATCATTGGACGTTTTTTTATGCCAATCAGATATCGAATTGCGATTAGGTTATATAGGTTATATAATTCGCCTTCCGCGTTGCTATTTGGTGCCAATCATCATGGTTGAGTTACCCTAAAAACACGTGGAAAAACATAGCGTTTTAATGAGATTTAAATATTTTCTTTGTTATAACATAATTCTTATGTTGAAATTTTTCATTTTAACTTTGTTTTATATAGGTACTTAACTAAATTTTCCCTTTTTCTTACAGCTTATTACTTTAGTTTGCCTACATCAAAATGTTAATTTAAACCTATCCATAAATTAAACTTGACACCCAAGATACAGGCGTTTGCCTAGTTTGGGTGGCACCATATTCTAGGATTAAGAATAATTCTTGTGTTTGGCAATAAAGATTATTATTATTTTTATTGTGATAATTTTTCCCTCGGTTTATTATTATTATTATTAACTGTCCCCTCCTACACCAGTTTTATCAAGTCATAAGCGCTTGGGTATTTAAGGCTAAAGCGCCCACCTAGCCCGCGAAGTTCAAATTTTTTGAGTTCTTTTACAAATTTTTCAAAATCTGACAATAATAAAAGACAAATTTTGTAATTCGCCAAATAGACCGTGTGCAGTGTATTTATTAATATATCAAACTTACTCTAAAACATTTCAAGAACGACAGCTATCCAGATAATCTGGCAATTTTTGTATATTTAGTGATTTACTAGTATCATATCCACCGTGATAATATTTAGAGTAAAATAAATGTATTAATAAATGCACTGCACACGGTCTTTTTCGCGAATTACAAAATTTGTCTTTTATTATTGTCAGATTTTGAAAAATTTCTAAAAGAACTCAAAAAATTTGAACTTCGCGGGCTAGACAGGCGCCTTCACCTTAACTAAGACCCCCCATTGAATATCCTCAATCATATCCACTCAGCTAGAAACTACAAGGTCAAAAATTTGAACTTGTAGTCCATTACTAATTTCGCACACAATAAATTAAAGGATAGCAGCGCAAATACGGCAATGGACATCGGATAGGTGTTAGTCATTGACGTCCGTCGCACTTTCTCATTTGGGTCTCACACCGCGTACGTGTTTTATAAGTCGTTATTCATAGTTATGTCATTGAAAATAGCGTTGTGCAAAATTATGGCGGCAAGAATTTTGCACAATGTATTTACGTGACGCAGACGTCCAGAAGACCCATCCTCGATTTGACAAGTATTAGTGAAGCGCTTACAATGTATTAGAATCTATCGACTGTCGATTACGATGAAGACTTAGAATAAAGTACGTCGTTAACAACTCGATGTACCTCCTATTAAGTAATGTATATTCTTCACAGTGTTGTAGTGAAGTTATGTAAAATTTTTGCATAGTTGACCTTAATAAATCACGCCAAAGTTGTATAATTTGTAAGAAATCCCAGTTAATCGCATGATAATAGATGGTTATGTTGAAAATACTCCAGCACAACGTAACATAGCATCACTAGAACGGAGACGGTGGTTTCGTAACACCAACCGATGTTCTGACTTCTGTGTCAGTCGATGTTAACGGAGAAATCGGTTGGCCGCTTTCCCCGCACTATACGCGCGCGTTTTAAAAAATAAACAAAAATACTAATTGAAAACTAAATTCAATTTCCGTATTCGTGTGGTTATTAAAGTTTTATGAGGGACATATTACTACGGTCGACATTATGATTTAAAACGCATATAAATTGTTTATTTATTAGTATCTAAAGCGGTTGTAAATGTGTTATGACATAGTGACAAATGGACTAGACATGCGGACTGAATTTATAGATGTAAGTAATTTTTGAGGACAGTTACCTAATTACATACCGCCCTACTTTTTAACGTGATAACGGATATAAATATTTAAAATTATTTTAAGTATATAAAAACACACAAATAATAACGTAAATACCTAGGTAAGTACTTACTTAGATACATAGACCTACTTAACAATTATACATGACTAGCTGTGCCCGCGACTTCGTCCGCGTGGAATTTAATTGACAAAGTTTCATACAAACTTTCATCCCCTATTTTATCCCCTTGGAGGTAGAATTAATCAAAATCCTTTCTTAGCGGATGCCTACGTCATAACATCTACCTGCATGCCAAATTTCAGCCCGATCCGTCCAGTAGTTTGGGCTGTGCGTTGATAGATCACTATGTCAGTCAGTCAGTCACCTTTGAGTTATATATATTTAGATAAGTATTTGCTGAACGGTGAAGATTAACATTTTGAAGAAATCTACAAGTCTTTCAAAATACTTGTGTAAGTAGTTCTCCAAACATCACTTGGCTAGCGAGTTAAGGCTCAAAATCCTTGTCACACGGAGGGGTATGCTTGGTATAATAAGTAATAATGTACTTAGGTGTTCTTTAGACCTTCCGATTGGCCTGAATGACTGGTCGTAGAGGTAACTGGTAATATTTTAGTTGACTAGGTGAACCGGCAAACGTTGATCTGCGATATAAATTATTTATAGGTATGAAATATACTTCACGACCTATTCTCATACCTATCAAATATACAATATACTTACTGAAAAAAATTACATAAAAATAAGTCAAGCCGTTTGGGAGGAGTTCGGTTACAAACACTGTGACACGAGAATTTTATATAGGTACATTATTATTATCACTACATAGTATAAAACAAAGTCGCTTCCCGCTGTCTGTATGTCCCTCCCTATGTATGCTTAGATCTTTAAAACTACGCAACGGATTTTGATGCAGTTTTTTTAATAGATAGAGTTCCTCTTGAAGATGAAGGTTTTTATGTATAATACTTGCATAATATAGTAGAGAAACACTCATAAAAAATACCCGTGCGAAGCCGGGGCTGGTCGCTAGTAGATAATAAGACACGTTTTTTTTCCCACCTAACTTCAAGAATAATCGTAATTCCTGGGATCTTATAGCCTGGGTTATAATAATTAAAATCCACAGCTTCAGACGTAAATCAAATTAGTCTTTGTTTTATAGTTACCTACATGCTTTGTAACCTTCAGTTATATTGTCTACGTAATACCTACCTGATAATATAAGGTTAATTTATTTTAATATTAGTATTAGTTATTAGACGACCGCTTGGCGCAGTGGTTTGGACGTGGGCCGCCCGATTCACTGGACCGGGTGGTTACGGGTTCGATTCCCGCCAGGTCAAATTTCGGCCTTTTTGTAATTTGCCCAGGTCTGGTGTCACTGGGATCGCACCCAGTCCATTGTACGGTACCCATAGTACAAGGCTTTGCTTAGTTTGGGACCATATAGTTGGTGTGTCAGTCTGGCGATATTTGTTTATTAATATTAGTTTAATTTTGTATTTTATAAAAAAATATTTATTTGGAATCTTCCTACAATAATCCTAAAAGACTTGCTACACGATAAAATAATTTAAACTTCGCGAGGAAACCTGCAGGTTTATCGAGACGTGTGAATTTGGCGGTGGACTATGGCCCTTATCCCCCTCGCATTAAGGGGGGCAGTGCCTGGTGTATTGGCAAAAGGCTCGCCAGCCCTATAGGTAACATTAAGACAAAAGTAACCCTACCTCCTACACCACTGCTTACTCCTGTCGGTGAAAAAAGGCGTGATGTTTTCAATTTTAAGCCTTCCGAATAAGTACTCGTTACGAGTTTGTGAACACAGATTTCAACATTAGAGTGATGTTTAGTCTATTGCATAACACTTTTTAATAAGTACCTACTTACTTACCTACCTACACCACAGCCAACGAGAAGTGATACGAAAATTAATACCTAGATGATTTAATTAAATGTCCTAGTTGTTTTTAACTTTCCGCTTTCATTTATAAGTTTAATTAACACCACGGTGTCCGACACATAATGAGCTGCGAATTTATAAAACGGCCAGCGAAATGTTGGCGAGCGCGGCGGTGACCGACTTAGCACGAATATTATTACCATTTCTCATCGCTTCCCGTCGGCCGTGGCAATTGCAATTGTGTATTAATAATCTTAAATAATTATACCTATTGTCTTGGTTTGGTCTTAGTTCTATGCACAGAGTAGGTATACCTATGGGTATAGGAAAGTTCTCTGTGTGCATTGGTATCTATGAATAAAAAGAAATACTACTCAGAGCAAAGACTATAATTTATGTACAGAAGACACGCTTCTATTAATCTTAGATGTCATTAACAATATTAGCTTAATCCCAGTTATCGCAGTGTGATGTAATTCTTATACAACTAGGTAAGTACTTAACTGGGTAAGGTAAGTACTTCCTCAATAGAAAAAATATTTTGTTTCGCCAATCACGCAAAAACCATAACGTAGACTTTTCATCACAGGACGTAAGGCCATACCACAGACTTCTCATCTCTGTGGGCCATACAATAGATGTTTGTTCTTACGGTAAGGCATAGATTCTAGAATGTCTCACTCAGGTCCCAAGACCTGTCAAGACGGTCTAGGAAAGTTTTAGGTCTTTGGTCTAAGGTCTATGCGTTTACGGTTTGATTCTACCGATTATTATCACACCTGCGCCCGCGATTCCTTTAGTGTGAATTTAGTTTAGTGATCTATGAGAACCCTGGAAGTATCCTAGATACTGACACAGAACCTAAGCTATCTATCCATAACTGATTCAATTGAATCAATCCAGTACAGCTCGCGTGATAACCGTTCAGACAGGCATACATTTTAAACAATGCCGAATTCGAATTCAGTTACTACTGACTGTACAATTTTTTTTACTAGATTCGTAAGCAAATGCGACTGCTCTGTGGTCGTATATTTCAATTTCGTTGAATCCTAAACTGTGCTAAAAATTATTTGCGATGGCGGAAGTTATCTGTAACTGTCAACACCATTTGTGTGCGGTACCAGGCTGTCCCATCACGGTCTTCTTATCTCGGGTGTCGGTTCAGTAACCATGAATGGACTAGCTGGTCTTATACTTCCTGTTTGAGTAGGCGCCCCTTTCCGGTGTCTTTTCATCGAAATTTGTCCAAATGGAAACTCACGTGGGACTTTCACGCACACTTGCCATTAGGTAGTACCTAGGTCCCTACTAGTGATGTAACGAATATTCGCATTCGCATTCGCATTCGCGAATATTCGCATATTTTTTGACATTCGCATTCGCATTCGCATTCGCATTCGCATTCGCAAGAATCTATGCGAATGTTTGGCGAATGTTTTTGAAAAACAAAAAGGAAATTATCTATAGACGGGTTATGGAATGTTAACAATTAGTAAGAATAATATATTATTCAAACGAACTTGCTCATAGGGTGGCCCTTATTAAACCGCTTTTAAGTCATAAAGCAGCTTATTACGCACTAGTGCTATTGATTTTACATTTTTTAAATCTTAGTAAAGTAATCCTTAAAATAGTAAACATTTAAAACAATAAATAAATATTTTATTAAAATATTATACATAAATATATTACTATTTAAATAAATTTATTTCACATTCAATTTCATTGTAATTAAAACATATTATAAACATTCGATTTATTATATTTCAAATAATATCATAATTGTTACCGGCTTTGCCAGACCAATAGATAAATATAACCGACAAAATGCATGTCGGACTACGCATACTCTAGAGTTCCGTAGACATCCCGCCACTTTACGATACTACGGAACTCATGAAATAAAAGTGATGTTTTTTATTGATAATGAAACATGGAATACGGCGGCTCACGTAACCTATTAATTTCTGCGAAATTAATTAACTATTAGTCACCTTTTTAAATAAAATAGTAAGAAATTCTGTTACTAAATTTATTAAACCGGCATCATAGACATCTTCAGCCAAAGTGACATAAATTTTTATTTTCTTTTTGGACTGATGAAAATTCTTATAAGGATTTTTATTCAAATAATTAAGTTGTGATTAGACTGGGTGCACAATCAGTGGTGCGTGGTTTGAGACTCAATTTAGATTTTTTTAAATTACTGATATTGTTTTTGAATAGTAAATATCTATTTATTTCCTATAGTAAACCATTTATAATGTGGTTCTAATTTAAAGGAAGAATCTAGCTACTTAAGTAAAAAAGGCCACAATGAAGTTCAATTTTTCTTAAACGGAAATTAATATTGAAAAACTGTCAAAGTAACCATCAAATAGTTTTAAAATACTTACTGAACAATACCTCAATCGAGGGAGTGTTTCTTTACTCCCCTTTGTTAAGTACGGGAGGTACAATGGAATAACTTTGCTTTCAAAATTTAAAAACAGTTTTTTTGCGGTAAAATAAACTCAATTTTTTGACTAGTTTGCAGTATTTTAGCCCTAATAAAATTACTGTGATTGCAGACGGACGTGGCGAAAGGGTTTCGAGTTTGACTACGGAACCCTAAAAACTCACGGCGCGCCATGTTGTTTTATTTTTCATTCATCCTGCAATTCACTAGGTCTTAAAAAATCGTGAATTGTGATTTATTTTCAATTAAGATTGTAATATTCGAAAATTTTTTTACTCTTAAGTAAGTTGTAAAATGTCGTATGAAATGCGTGAGCATTGTTACACACCCTGGCTTCATCACAGCACAGCCCTCATGTTACTCTCTGGCTGCAAACCAGCCTCGATCGTAACTTAGCTCACACACATAATGCTTATTTACTTATATTTGAATAAAAAAAAATATAACTGTCTTGAGGTAGGCAACTCAATTATAAATATGATCTTTCTCTATTACTCTTGTTAGTCTAATTAAAATATTCACTCAATAAAATATGAATATAAAATAAATTTGAAATAAATTTATGAAATAATACTAAACTACCCTCAAATCAAAACAAATCTCTTCGAATTAACTTTATGTGACTAACTTCGTTCTTTCAACCTATGGGTTCGGCTATGTTTGGCCGACAAGAAATGTCAATCCAGTCTAACATTTTGCGCGCTCTTTATTAACCTCTGAGAAATAGGCGTGTTATAAGTTTAACATGTATATTCATTTTTAACATGTACATGTATAGTCGTTTAATTTTTTTATATCTGTTATTATTTTTTATATTAAAAAGTTTTTTAATTTTCCTATAAATTTTCAAAGGGTTTCTTATTTGAAAGTCAACATTCGCATTCGCATTCGCATTCGCGAATGTCAAAAATCCAACATTCGTTACATCACTAGTCCCTACTATAAATACCATATTGCTAGGTTTAGCCAACCCTCGCTGTCTGTGGCTCAAAATTTATAATTTCCCGATACCGTGGGACTTTCGGATAAAAAAATTTATAAAAATAAAGCTTATAGGTACTTAATAAGTACTTGCTTTATTTTTATAAATTTTTTTTACTACTTATATACTGTAATGGAAATGCAATGCAATGTTGTGTAAATAAATTGAAATCAATCTGACTACCTAAGTTATTTTCGAGTTTTGCGGACACAAACATACGGAAGCATATTTTTATAAGATTCAAAAGAACGCACGGATACAATAAACAATCTAAATTCAATTGCCTATATCCGCTGTACAACTTGACAAAAAAATGTCGGCACTTCTATACAAATAAATAAAATTGGAGTGTCTGTTTGTAATATCTAAAATTCAAAATAACACCTTTTCACTAAATGCATATGAAAGTACATACGACACCTATAACAAAAACGCGATTTAAAATATTTTTGTCTGTCTCGCTGTCTGTCTGTCTGTCTGTCCGTGTGTTTGTTCCGGGTAATCTCCGAAACGGCTGGACCGATTTTGACGGGACTTTGACTGTCAGATAGCTGATGTTTTAAGGAGTAATTTAGGCTACTTTAATTTTAGAAAATCAATTAGGGGCCGCGTAAAAAAATAAAAATACATGAAATCAAAGAGTATCTCCGAAACGGCTGGACCGAAATTGACGGGACTTTCACTGGTAGATAGCTGATGTTATAAGCAGTACCTTAGGCTCCTTTTATTATAGAAAAACAAATTTAAAATAAATGGGTCCTGTCGCGCGGGCTCAGTACGCGGGAGCGGGCTTTTATGTTAAGTTAATATCCACGCGGACGAAGTCGCGGACTCAGCTAGTTGTATAATATAATCAGACAAAATCACGTGCCTTTAATAGTTCCCTGTCAATTAGCGTTTACTAACAAAGGATCATTGTGCACCAATAAATTAGTTCCTCGATATTATTTTCGGGTAAACTATAAGTTGACACGCGTTTAACCGGCCAAATGATGTTGACCTTTCATTGTTTGAAGTTTGAACGTTCATTGCGGTTAAATGCGGACTAATTTAAAATGGTCTACGTTTTATATTACATTCTAAATACTTGCAAGGTCTCGCTTTATTGGATTATATAAAGCATGAAGTGCCATGTAGTGTAGAACCGCGGTGTAATTAGTTGATAAGCGTTTGGAGTTCCAACTTGGACTGGTTTTCGTCAATGTCAAGGATACGTTTTAAATAAAAAAAGCTAAGTGTTTAAAAGCCTGGACGCATATCAATAATGGTTTAGTCGATCAGCGTTTCTCCCATAGATGAGACGGATACGAACAGTGAAATAAAAAGTGGAGGTAAGATTTTGGCATATACATTTTTACCCCTAAATTACTTGCAACTGTTTTACAAATGTTTTTTTAAACAAAAAGTTTTTATAAATGCACTGTGAATCGTCATTAAAATAATGTATCTGTCTTACTTAAATATACCTACTGACACGTGTTATAAATATTTAAAAAAATATCAGGAACAGAATAATAATGAACATTTATTTTAATTATTTTTTTAATACTTATGTGGTTCAGGAGTTTGAGGATGAACCGTGCATCTCACGTAAAAAATACCACTTTGGAGCTAAATACTTCGTAAACAGGAATTAACTATGAAAAACTATCAAATTAACCTCAAAACTATTATAAAATACCTACTTACCTATTCAACGATACCCCACTTGAAGAGTGAGTAAATATTTTATTTTTCACTCCCCTTTACCAAGTATGGGAGGCACCTAAAATAATATTGCTTTCAATAATTAAATAAACAGTTTTGTAACATTACCAAAAATCTATGTTTGAGCCAAATTGCAGCGTTCTAATCCCAATAGTCTCTGAATAAATGACGGTGACTTCTGACGCGGACGGTCATGGCGAAACTAAAAGGGTTCCCAGTTTTACTAAAGAAGTTTACGCAACCCTACAAGGGTCTGAAAAATATTTCTATCAAACATGGCTCCGAATCATCACAGAAAAGTCAGTGATACGTGTTAGGTGTGGAACTAAGAAGCCACGTTAAAATCGGACCATACATTTAGAAGGTAGGTAGGACTCACCTGTGTTGCATCGGCGCGTTCCATCAGGAGATATCCGGTGGTAGATTTACCCTCGCCACCTCTCCTGGCAGCGGCCCAAGCCGAGGTCGTGTCGTGTCCCTTGTGGCGCCCTTGAGCTAGCTGCCCCCCTGCCCCTCCGGCTGGAGCGCACTTGCGCTCGCCCTCTGTCCGGGTGAAGTTGTTATGGCCACTCTGGCCAACAACATTTAGTCAATTCACAAAAAAAAAGGTTTTAGTGGGTAGGCCCCAGGCCTCTCCCACAAGAGGTCTTAGGGAGATTTCGTTCCGAAAACAAACAGAAATATCGGAAATGGTACCTAACATCTAAGTTCGTGTTGCATCGCGGTAAAATATAAATATAAAAAAAATATAAATTAAAAACCATTTTGCTGGCGTTAAGGTTGAACTCAATTGGCTTTTTCGTTTCAACTATAATATGTGCTTACCTACCCACTGTAAGCCAGAATTGAAAATGTCAAACGATGACGCCGAGTGTCAAAACACTCTACAAGTCCCGGTGACAATCTATACAATGGTGGGAGAGGAGGGTAGGACAAAATTCTAATTTAAAAAATCTAGGTAGGTACTTATTAACTCAATAAATAATCCAAACAAATCAGTTGAACCACAGGTCTAAAGTTAGATTTAAAACTTCTTAAATTCAAACCCGTTGTTGATTTAAAAAAAAAAAACAACTGGTTTGGTGAATTTTCAATCCTAAGTTGTTTTATACCCAGAGAATAAATTATTTTTTATATAAACATGTCTGTAAACAAGCGTATCACCCATTTAATGTTAAGCCGTTACCGCATTCGTAGTAGTAGTATAGTATACCAACAGTTTAGGTTCATTAATAATTGAAAAATACCTCCCTAGGAAAATATATATAAGCGTTTATTTATCTACTTTAGTCAGCAAATAATAATCTGATCACGCATCACTCGATAAATAATTCGTAGTGTTAGCTTTTGAGTTCATTGCCTCTGTTGATAAACACAATTTTAACCCACCAAGTATTAGCTAAGTAGTACCTAAAGAACAATTCACATAGGCAAATATTAAGTATTTATTTTAAAGCAATCGTTACACATATACATCAAACTAATATTATAAAGAGGAAAACTTTGTTTGTTTGATTGTAATGAATAGGCTCCGAAACTACTGAACCGATTTGAAAAATTATTTCACTGTTGGGAAGCTACACTATCCCCGGGTGACATAGGCTATATTATATATTTTTTTAAAATTAGGGATCCTTACTAAAACTCCAATAATGTAACCGTAATGTACCCGTGCTAAGCCGGGGCGGGCCGCTAGTCAATAAATATAGTAAGAACAAAAAGTAATTTGCAAAGAACTTAATCATAATTTAAGAAACTACCTACTTACATAGACAAGATTTACTTTGTATCCCAAAATCCCAAACTAAACTAAGCGACAGCTGGTAGCTTTATGAGCCAAGGTAGCTTATTGTTTGATTAGAGGAAGTGCCTATGCGCAAGCGATCCTGTGGCACTGTAGCGTCGCAAAAAAATAAAACACATGAGTTAGAAAATAATCTGGTTTGATACAATTCGGTGTTATTTTTTCCGGCTTCACTCATTAGTTCTAAACGCTGCGTTTACGTTATAATTTTCGTCTGAGGAACCTACCTACTTACACACCGTCGTGGTAAAAAGTATTAAGTAAAGATGGCCTAAGTATGGTAGCCTATGATGGCCTAGGTAATTCCGCCAATGTAACCATTCCAATCACAATAATTAATTAGTATGTATATTAATTTGTTGATTCACTCAGAAAACAATTGTATTATAATTGCACGTCTCATAATTATACCTACCGTCTTATTAGTTATTCAAATTTTACAATTTGAATTAAATTACCATTTGCAAGCAAATCTGAGTGTTTAAGGACCTAATAAATAGTTTAAATAAATTTAAAACAAGACAGACGCGCGTAATCGCGAATTAACACATTAAAACAATTTTCAACAAATTTTAAAATAACCATTATCAAAGATTTATCTTTATGAGTTACTAGCGACCCGTCCCGGTTTCGCACGGGTATTTTTTATCTGTGTTTCTCTATTAAATTATGCATGTATTATACACATCAAATCATCCTCTTTAATCAGTCTATCTATTAAAAAACCCATCATAATCCGTTACTTAGTTTTTAAGATCTAAGCATACATACGTATTGAAAACGCCTGGAAGAGCTACTGGTCCATGAAGGGTCATATGAAGTCCTTCCGATATCCTTAAAGCGTAAACTCGTCGACACGTGTATATTGCCTGTCCTAACCTATGGTGCACAAACATGGTCATTGACGACCCAACAAAAGTCCAAACTCATGGTCTGCCAGAGAGCTATGGAACGCAGCATACTAGGTGTTAAACGGACCGATCGAGTCAGAAACACCATTCTGCGCGATAAAACTCGCGTCACGGACGTGGGAAAAAAGGCTGCAAAGCTGAAGTGGGAATGGGCCGGTCACGTCGCGCGCATGGACCCGCGGAGGTGGGCCAATATCTGCACTAGCTGGATACCTGCCAATAACCGCCGCCGTCGGGGTAGACCAAGAAGACGGTGGCGCGATGACTTGGACACCTTTGCGGGAAAGACGTGGCCGGAAATTGCCCTGGACAGAGCCGCGTGGAAGATAAAAGGGGAGGCCTTTGCCCAGGAGTGGGACAGACCTACAGGCTAATAATAATATAATAAATAATAATAATAAGCATACATAGTAGTGATAGTTATACTATGTAGTGATAGTGATATTATTTGGTATCTGAATACGTATAGTCTTTTTGCACTAGGGAATTTTGGTAGGTATAATATCAGCTACCGCATGGGTACGGTCCTCAATTATTTTTTCGGACTTTTAAGACACCCTACGGAGGTGCCTGTATCCTTTTCATGGTTGTAAGCAGGACAGTAATACTGTTATACGTAGTCGTGGTCAATTTAGTTAATCCAATATAGTGATAACTTAACAATTACTTATAGAAATCCGTTGTGAGTTTGCAGACGAACGTCGTCGTGAGTCCATAACTAGGTAAGCGGGCTAGATTTTTTTTACAATTTCTAGTGTTATTGTGTACCCGCTCATTCAGATCAGGGGCAAACATTTGCGGCAATCTTGGTTTTATAAGCATTTTATTTGTCCATGTATAAAGTACGTTACTTTAGACACACCTAATTTTAAACAGTTACCGTAACCGGAAGCGTCAATAGCCTAGTTGTTAGAGGGCCCGCCCCTGTAGCTGTGAGGTTCCGGGTTCGATCCCTATCCTGGCCGTTAACCTATTGACGTGAGCCCACCCCTAACACAAGCATTGGCTTATCAGGAGGGGCTAACGGGATTACTAGTAATGTGCCAAATTCACATTGCTAGTAATATTATTAAAAATAACAAACCTATAGATGCTTGCAATACCAAGGTATTGCTTGTTTTACAATAAGAATTAGAATAAAGATGGAAGCTGTTCTTTCCGAAATCGGAAACATTCCGTCAATTGCGACGACTGCTTGGCGCAGTGGTTCGAGCGTAGGCCGCTCGGCTCACTGCATCGGGTGGTTGCGGGTTCGATTCCCGCCAGGGTAAATTTCGAAAATTGCCTTTTCGTAATTTTCCCTGGTCTGTGTGTCACTGGGATCGCCCCCAGTCCATTGTACGGTACCCATAATACAAGCGTTGCTTAGTTTGGGACTATACAGTTGGTGTGTTCGTCTGGCGATATTTGCTTTATTAATTACTAGCGGCCCGCCCCGGCTTCGCACGGCTACATTACGGTTACATTATTGGAGTTTTAGTAAGGATCCCAAATTTTTTTATAAATATAATATAGCCTATGTCACTCGGGGATAGTGTAGCTTCCCAACAGTGAAAGAATTTTTCAAATCGGTTCAGTAGTTTCGGAGCCTATTCATTACAATCAAACAAACAAAGTTTTCCTCTTTATAATATTAGTATGATGACTACGGTTGGTGAAGGGGGTTGTGATAGAGGGAAGGGTAGGGTGGTTGGGTTTCCGGTTCTTTCACTCATCGTAGGAAACGCAGCTACAATCGCTACTTTACGGTGTTCTTCTGTAAGAGTGTGGTAGGTAGTAGGTACCTACTAGCTGGTACCTATGAGCTATGTAGTCAATTGCTGTCAATTATAGCTTGGTTCTACCACCATCAATACTTCTTGTGATCGGGAGCTAGACTAAGCAAAGCGTGCCCTTCTTCTTCTTGGTCCCAGTTGTTATTTTAATAGCTATGTTGAATAGTTACGAGGAGTCAGAAGCTTAAAGGAACCCTGACACGAAATGGATACACTTAGATTACGGATTGACCCAGGAGTTGGTACTAACAACCCCTCTCTGAACCTCTCTGAATCATTAACCTGCAAAACCAGAGTGGTAGTAAAGCCAAAAGTGGTAGTAAAGTGGTAAAAAAGGGGAATACTCTGGAAAAACCTTGCAAGCTTACAACTTTGAACTATAACGCAAAAGCGTGTCACCATTGAATCAAACAATTACCTCATCAAGATGAATGTAAAACAATAGTTATTCCACAAGGCTATGCATGCATTGTTGCGACTTGCGCCTTCGTCGTCGTACCTATACCTACCTACTTAGGTAAACGTTGTAGGTACCTAACTAGAAGCTGAACTCTTGTAAGTTTGCCCAGTGTCGTGTCTCGATAGCGAGTAGTTTGATACTGGTAAGTAAAGGTTTATTTTCCATGATTTAGATGACTACTTAGCGCAGTGGTTCGAGCGTAGTCCGCTCGGCTCACTGCACCGAGGTGATTGCGGGTTCGATTATGGATTATTTCGGAAATGGCCTTTTCGTAATTTGCCCTGGTCTGGGTGTCTCTGTGTTCGCCCCCAGTTCATTGTACGGTACCCATAGTACAAGCGTTGCTTAGTTTGGGACCATACAGTTGGTGCGTTCGTCTGGCGAGATTTATTTATTTATAAGACAGGACAGGTAGGTACCTACTGGTATTTGAACAGGTAACTGGGTAGTAGCTTACCTATTATTATTTAGACGCAGCCTTTCTGTGCTTACCTATAATAGGTACCTAAGTACTATTTCAAGATATCGAACGGCTTTTGGATCCGGTGATAAATCTACCCCCATTGTCTCATCCAGCAGCAGTTATGGCAAGGCCGTGCCCTATGAGGCGGCCTTGAGCTCGCTGCTTCCCTGCCCCTCTGGCTGGAGCACATTTTACGGTCACCCTCTCTCCGGGTGAAGATGTGATGGTGACCTCAGCCAGCAACTTATGGTCAGTAAAATAAATGGATTTTGGTTATAGATTGCCACAATAAATGCAACCAACACTAGGTATTATTGAAGAATGTTATAAAATCCATGGCCGGTTTTGAAAACAAATAAAAATTGGGTACCTGGGTAAATATCTAGGTTAGGTATACCTAAATGAATACGAGTTGTTTTCAATTGATAGTGTAATTGTTAAAATGTTCTAATTTACAAATTAAGGAATTCTTAAATGTGTGATAATAGAAAATTTTGCATCTAGGTAGCAACCATGTAACCACATTCCAAAATTCCGGTTTTTAGAATATTACCTATATCGACACAAATTCGTCGAAATGATAAAATGCTAAATAGAATTGATAGCTAACCTAGTTACTTAGTTACTTCGTCAAAAACTAGAACATTAGGTACTAGTGGATACATTTTATAAAAGTTTTCAGTTCAGTTTAAAGCACCTTGAATTTTTTTCCAAGTCCTACTTGTTTTCCTTAGCGCACTCAAGGCGCTGGCCCTCTTTTATACCTAGGCAAAATTATACTCTTGACAGACATACAACGCACAGCCAAGCCGGTGGTGGATAAGTAAGTAAATTTTCAAATTATATCCTTTTAAAACTAAGGGGAGCACTGATTTTCCTAAAATCATCCCATAAGGGGTAATAACCTTAACAGAACTATGGAATGTGACTCGAGTTACAGGAAATGGATGTCAATAGGTATTACAAACATAGGTTTTATAATGCAACTATCGACCCACCCCTGCTTCGCCCGGCTCTAAAATTATCAGTGTTTCTCTACTATATTATACACTAGCGGCCCGCCCCGGCTTCGCACGGGTACATTGCGGTTACATTATTCGAGTTTTAGTAAGGATCCCTAATTTTTTGAAAATATGTTATAGCCTATGTCACCCGGGGCTAGTGTAGCTTCCCAACAGTGAAAGAATTTTTCAAATTGGTTCAGTAGTTTCGGAGACTATTCATTACAATCAAACAAACAAAGTTTTCCTCTTTATAATATTAGTATGATATAACCCTTCCTCTTGAATCACTCTATCTATTAAGAAAACCGCATCATAATCCGTTGTGTAGTTTTAAAGATCTAAGCATACATAGGGACAGACAGACAGCGGGAAGCGACTTTGTTTTATACTATGTTGTGATAAAAACACCACGAACGATATACTTAGATGATTCAAATTCAAGCAATTAACACGTTGATCTGGATTTTAAATTACCTCCCTACTTTAATAAAAAAAAAACAAGCAATTCCAGTCGAAGTAAATACTTACCTGTAAGATAAGTAGTCTTTTTGTTGTTGTCTAAGTATAGATCAGCAAGCTTTTGTGAGTGGTGGAAACCCGCGCTGTATCGCTTATTGTAAGTGTTTATTGCAAAAATACCTATGTACCTACTCCTAGTAAATAACTACTATTCATTGATATTTTTTTGTATTAGGTACCTAATGAGATCCCTTCTTAGCGGCGGCGCGAGCGCCATTTCGCTCGACTAGCATCATGTTCGTCGGAAATTTCTAGTCCATTTGACTCTTTTAAAAACCTCATAGAATTAAATTTGCTACAAACCTTGGGTGCTTTTCTAATTATAAGTTAAACAGTTAGTTCGATAAAATTGTAAAAAGATTTATTCCGATTATTTCACAAAATAAACGACAATACCAAGATTGTAAATGTAGGTACGGAAATGCAGCGGTGAAGGCCGCGTTAGTCAGATCCACGCACGGACTCGAACGTTGGACCCATTGTGCTGTTTTTTTGTTTGTTGAGCTTGAGGGAATGTAGAGGAAAAACGCAATGTTTATGACAGATCACCGAAGTATAATTTCAAAATACGCGGAACTCAATCCAAGAACATTAAATAAGTACTCACTAAGTTGCAATCGTTTTTATGGAAAATTTCCGTCGTCTGTGAATAGGTACCCCCCTGTAAGCCACGATCCACCTCAAGTGCTCTACAACGACTTGCCAAGCTTTAGCGTACCTACCTAAATTGTCTTGGATAAAGGAAGTCTATGTGCGAATTACGATGTAACGTGAATCATAGATGATTCTTTATCTAATTTACAATGGCGGCTAGTCCTCCAAGGGATCATAGATCTAGATCTACCGAGGTAATAAGCTGTATTTCCGTCAGATTGCACTGAAGAAAAACTTACACTTATATGATGTTGTTGTCTCTATTTATTGGTAGCACTAACAAGAGACACAACATATAAGCTCATTACTATAATAACACAACATCTGTGACAATAATATACTCCCTATGTATTACAATTTTATGACCGCTTGGCGTGATTCGAGCGTAAGACGTTCAGCTCACTGTACCGCGAGGTCGCGGGTTCGATTCCCGTCGGGGCAAATTTGGGAAATATCCTTTTACCTTTTGTACCCATAGTACAAGGGTGTCAGTCTGGCGATAATTATTTATTTATTACTAGCTGAGACCGCGACTTCGTCCGCGTGGAATTTAACTTAACAAAAAAGCCCGCTCCCGCGTTCTGAGCCCGCGCGACAGGACCCATTTTTTTTAATTTTGTTTTTCTAAAATAAAAGTAGCCTAAGTTACTGTTTATAACATCAGCTATCTACCAGTGAAAGTCCCGTCAGAATCGGTCCAGCCGTTTCGGAGATACTCTTTGATTTCAAGTGTTTTTATTTTTTTACGCGGAACCCTAATTGCTTTTCTAAAATTAAAGTAGCCTAAGTTACTCCCTATTACATCAGCTATCTGCCAGTGAAAGTCCCGTCAAAATCGGTCCAGCCGTTTCGGAGATTACCCGGAACAAACACACAGACAGACAGACAGACAGACAGACAGACAAAAATTTTTTAAATCGCGTTTTTGCTATAGGTGTCGTATGTACTTTCATATGCATTTAGTGAAAAGGTGTTATTTTGATATTACAAACAGACACTCCAATTTTATTTATTTGTATAGATTTATTAAATAAATGAATTTTAATTCTAATCGGTATCAATATACCTACAATGTGAGCTGTGTACAATCTGTAATGCACGAGGGGTAATATAACTGAACGTTACCCTAAACTTAATATCACTTGTTCCAGATATTGTCTGTATGAAGGCGCCATGAAGCCGTTCATAAAACAGGTGAGTACGTACCTCCTTAGATGGAATTTGTTAATGCAAGATTTTTATCCTCATTTCCATCAATCATTTTACTAAGATTGAGCAGCAACATCTAGGTGTATTCTTATTTGTTCTCCTGCCATCACATACTGTTAAATTTCCATGCTTTTCCCATCTGGATGTGCTGCTAATACTTCATTTTTGATAGAGGGGTGTTATAAGTTTAACATGTTGTGTATCAGTGTATCTGTTTGTGGCATCGTAGGGCCCAAGTGGATGAACCGATTTCAATTATGTTTTTTTTGTTAGATAGGTAATCTGATCGAGAGTGTTCTTAGCTATGCTTCATGAAAATCGGTTCAGCCGTTTGAAAATTATCAGCTCTTTTGTAGTCCAAAAAGTCTTCGAATCGGGGGTTTTCTAAATTTTCAATTTTAGTTATTTACCGATTGCATCTAGATCAAATCGAAAATTAATTTCCATTCCAGGCTTTCGTGGTGAGCGGGGCGGCGCTAAACATAGCCGGGCATGGGTGCGCACACGGCTATCCAGCGGTCTTGTTCGCCCAGCTCATCAGCAACGGGGGCGTGCCCGTCAAGCTAACCGACCACGACACTTCATGGATTGGTGAGATCTTTTAACTGGTTAAACAGCCTGAATTGACTTGATTATGGTACTATGGTGGTCGAAGATCGAGAAACTTATGAGACTCTACAAACATTTATTTTTTTCCATCAATACGTCAATACCAAGACGTCAATAGCCTAGTGGCTAGAGTAGCCGCCCTCGTAGCTGAGAGGTTCCGGGTTCAATCCCCTTCCTGGCCATTAAACTATTCACGTGAGCCCACTCCTACCACAAGCATTAGCTTTGCTGCAGAGGCTAACGGGAATAAATAACTAGTAATCATTAAAAACCAAAAAAAATACTTCACGTCCGACGTCGTTTTAGACAAACCACTTTTTAGACTTGATTAAACGGCCAACCATTTATAAAACCACTTTTGATAATTAGAGAGGAAATAGTGCTTTATCTGAAGATGCCGTTTACAAATTCCTTGTTTTAATTCCAGCATCTGTCGTCGGCGTGATGGGCATCGTCGGGAACTTCGTGTCGCCAGTCCTCATGACCCGCTTCGGCCGTCAAAGAGCCCACCTCTTCACCACAATCCCGGCTCTCCTAGGCTGGATTGTCTTCATCTTCGGAAACTCAGTACCCCTCTTCATCGTTGCGCGACTGTTACACGGCTTAGCGTTAGGCCTTAGGACTCCGTTAGCCGCCATTTTGGTTGCGGAATACACCGATCCGAAGTATCGTGGCGCATTTCTAGGAACATTTGCCATTTCATTGGGTCTTGGTATATTTTTGTCGCATCTTTGGGGGGCCCATCTCACTTGGAAAATGACTGCAGCCGTTTGTGCCTTATTCCCTTTAGTTTCCATGGCTATCATCAGTCTATCCCCAGAGTCGCCGAGTTGGCTGATCTCCAAAGGAAAGTTTGAGGAAGCTAGGAAAGCTTTCAGATGGGTGCGCGGAGACGGAGCACCCCAACAAGAGGAGTTAGAATCTATGATCAACGCGCAGAAAGCTGATAAAATCGCTGAACGAACTGAATTCGTCGAGAGTTGCGCTTGCAATAACGTCTTCAGGAAAATCTTCCAATCTATAAAAGAGATTATTAAGATATTTAAGAAGAAAGAGTTCTATAAACCAGCGTTTATAGCTATAAGTATGCTGGTTGTTTTCGAGTTCGGTGGGGCGCATATGGTCGCTGCTTACGGCAGCATAATGCTGCAAGTGATCCTGAAAAAGGATGACCCAAAAGACGTTGCTTGGCAATTCACTGTGATAGACTTATTGCGTACGGTTTGCGCGTTCATAGCTATATTCCTACTAAAATACTTCAAACGAAGAAGAATACTATTCACCAGCGGCGTGATGACTGTTCTGTCGATGACGTCAATATCGATCTTCATATATTTAAGGAACGCTGGTGTATTCACCCAGCCGTGGCTTCTGGACATCCTTCCAATGTCTCTCATGATATTGTACACATTATCATTCTGTTTAGGCTTAGCTCCATTGAACTGGGTGATTTGCGGTGAAGTCTTCCCATTGGCTTACAGAAGTTTAGGTTCGACACTCTCTACGTCATTCTTGACTCCTTCATTTGTGATCTCAATGAAGACAGCGCCCCATTTGTATTCGTCGGTAGGCGTGGAAGGGGCTTTCTTAGTTTATTCGGCTACCCTCATTGTGTTCTTAACTGTAATATACGTGTTGTTGCCAGAAACTAAAGATAGGACATTACAAGACATTGAGGATAGTTTCAAAGGCAAGAAGAGAAATGATTTGGAAGCGCAAGTGAAGCTCATGAAAGAAGATGTTGTGGTGAAGTAGGCTTGTTCAGAATACAGCGGTAACCGCACACACGTTAACGGATCACGCTTATGTGTATAGAACTATGAATAAGAGTACCTACGTGTATATAAGAAAATGTTGTAAATATTTGTTTTGTAAAACTAACTATATTTTGGTAAACTTAGGCATGAGAGGGTGCTCACATAACGTTTATTGCTTATTATAAATATTTTAATCCTTTAAGTACATTACATACCTACTTAGTGTTGTATACGGCAAAATAATCTAGATACGCCCAAAATTATAAGAAAAAAATTACGTCAACTTAAAGGAAGCACGTTTTAAACTATAAAAAGTTTACATTTAAACTTATTACTTACTGATATTTATTATTAGGTATGTATTTATACATATACCTCGGGATGTTTTATGAGCGCCCTCTAATGCTACACCTAGTGCATAGCACGACAGTGACAACAGTTTTAGTATTTTTTTCTATATGTAGATAGTCCGATGGTAGAAGTTAGCCTAACCCTCAGAACTGATAACTGAACAGTGGGCGTAGTAAAAGTATTGCCAGCACCGAAACTCGAAACCCCATTCTATATATAATATTTCCATACAATTTTAAAACGTATGCACCTAACCTAACATTTAATACCAGTGCTTCTAGCGGAAACTTGCAACTTGTTTACTATATTATAATGTACCTAGGTATATAAAAAAAAATCTTAAACCTGCGCCCAAATCTGGTCATCAACCAACCATTAGGCTGTTCATCAGTTTTCAGGGCTATGAAATGTGTAGGTGAGAACGAACTTCTTAATTTGAAATGTAATTATAATCTATGCAGTAAGTACTTACCTATATTTCACATACGGAGACCCGTAGTATTTTATTAAAATTTTACCGCTTCGAATACTAGTTTGTTCACTCGAGAGTAGAATTAATTACATTACTTTTTAATATGAGTTATTTTTTAACAAAATAATAATTTTTGTATCATTGTCGCGGCTATTGTGTTCAAACAAACAATACTATAGCTAAGTAGGTAACAAGTCGTCACCAATCCACCGCCATGGAAATCATGCGCTTTAACTTTACAATTAATAATTATTTATCTTTACAACTAAGTACCACTTATTTGAGGAGCCATACTCTATTACGGTACAAGGTATAACCCTGTTTTGTTCCTCCTCTTATTCCGGAGCACCCCAGCGGGACCCTCCGGTCCCTATGCTGAGCCTCCACACACACCCCTACAGCTCCAGGTGCCCAGGACTCTGACGTGCTCCTCTCGTAACCTCGTTACGAGAGCCGGCCTTCACATATTTATAGTGTCTCTAGTTAAACTATAACTAAGTAACTTGAATCGCATGATCACCATGATGGTGATTCAGTGTTCATTCTCTTCAGAACACGTGGTTGGTAATAGCAAAAGACTTACCCAGGTACAGCACAGTAGTCCTGGCTTCACCAACACTACTCTCTTAACACTCTTGCACCTTACAAGTCTTAGTTTTAACAAGTAAACAACTACAAGCAACAATCCTGTACTGCCTGTCTCGCGGTCCACTTCTACACTCCTCTAACTCTCTCCCTCTCTTTCTCAACCATATTAGATCGGAGTGACATCTACATGTCACTCAATGTCATTCTCAAACATTATGGGATATTTGATTACCTACCAAGCTAGCCCACAGATGGCGCACAGTTCAACCTTAATCTTGTATAATATAGCTACAATAACTTGCCATAATTATAAATTTATTACAATTTACAATAAAAATAAGTTGGGGTGGTACGATTTAGTTCCGAACTTTTCCGCGGGACTTCCTATGTGAATTTTATTAGATTATACTATAAAGAACTCTCAAGATTGCTTTCAGCCTTCGGATTTATGATAAGAGGTTCATAATAGTGAGAATAAAAGTCGAATAGTCATAACGATAATTTAATAAAAACAAAATACATCGACTTAATGTTAAGATGATTTGTACAAAAATAAAAAAGTATATTATATTGTTCATAACATTTTTTGTTTTAATTCGATATCAGTAAGAACCCACCAAATATAAATACTAATTTTGATAATTAAGTACTAAAATAATCCTAATTAAGGCTAAAGCGCCCATGTAGCCCGCGAAGTTCAAATTTTTTGAGTTCTTTTAGAAATTTTTCAAAATCTGACAATAATAAAAGACAAATTTTGTAATTCGCGAAAAAGACCGTGTACAGTGCATTTATTAATATATCCAACTTACTCTAAAACATTTCAAGAACGACAGCTATCCAGATAATCTGGCAATTTTTGTATATTTAGTGATTTACTAGTATCATATCCACCGTGATAATATTTAGAGTAAAATAAATGTATTAATAAATGCACTGCACACGGTCTTTTTCGCGAATTACAAAATTTGTCTTTTATTATTATCAGATTTTGAAAAATTTCTAAAAGAACTCAAAAAATTTGAACATCGCGGGCTAGACAGGCGCCTTCACCTTAACCAGTAAAGGTGAGGCTATCTATTGCTTTTCGCAAAATGGGTGTTAATGCAGATACCTACTTTGTTAACCTATTTTCATAAAACACATGCTTATAATAGGTACCTAGGGCCCGTATTAAAAAATCGATCTCAAGCCTGCGAGCGATCTTGAGTACACTTTTGACATGCCATTTTGTACTGACTGGCTATAACATAAGAATGAAATTTACAAGATTGCTCTCAGACTTGAAATCGGTTTATTAATAGGTACAGGCCTAGATAATAGATAAAGAGGGTGGGATTAAAGTTAAAGAAAACTTACAATTAATTCATTATTACTATGAGTTAGGTATGGCATACACTTTGGTCTAGGTACAAACATAGTTAAAATACTCAAATAATACTTATAAATACAAAAAAATGAGTTCTGACGTATTTTTCAATAATATTTTCAATGTTTGTCATACTAATATTATAAAGAGGAAAACTTTGTTTGTTTGATTGTAATGAATAGGCTCAGAAACTACTGAACCGATTTGAAAAAATCTTTCACTGTTGGGAAGCTACACTATCCCCGGGTGACATAGGCTATATTATGTTTTAAAAAAAATTAGGGATCCTTACTAAAACTCCAATAATGTAACGGGGCGGGCCGCTATTAACAATAAAGATAGAGTATGACTCAAAAATAAGATTCATAGTGCTACCTATTGAAAAATACTCCGTTGTTACTCCATCCTTAATTTATAAAACACTTATTGATAGATAATTTAACAAATAAACGAATATTTAATAATATTTGAAGTAAAAATGGATTAACCTTTTTTATTTTTAACAAAAAAAATTCAATAATATATTTTTAAGGGTAAATCTATAAAAAAAAATACACATTACAACAAACAACTGTGATATAATCAGATAAGATAAATTGTTGACTAATAAATAGTCTAGTGGTTGGGGGTCACCTTCACAACTAAGAGATTCCAGGTTCAATCCCCATCTTGGTCTTTCCTGTTGATATGTGGCTACACATGGTACAAACGCTTGTATCAGCTAGAGCTACTATTACATGTCTAGTAGGTAGTAATGTGATAAGCTCACATTATCCTACTAATATTATAAATGCGAAAGTTTGTGAGTGTGTATGTATGTATGTTTGTTACTCCTTCACGCAAAAACTACTGAACGGATTTGGATGAAATTTGGAACACAGATAGTTTATAACCGGGATTAACATATAGGATACTTTTTTTCCCAATAATCCCAATTTTTTTGTTACGTTAAATACTACGCGGACGAAGCCGGTGGGCACAGCTAGTTGTTAATAAATACTCTTGTTTAAATAAATAATTAGCCCTTTTTAACATCCTGGGTGTGGGCCTTCCCTCAATACCAGTATGTAGGTGTAATACACCACGCTGACCCACTGCAGGTTGGTGGATTAAACTTTCAAATATTTTCTTTTTAAGTACACGTAAACATCACTCAAATCTGAGATAGTCTAGCAAGTAAAGGTAGAGAGTCAAATGCATATTAATATAAAAAGTATACTTACCTTTATATTACAATACAATCAAATTGTCATGTGAAAGGTTTGCCCATATATCAAGTACTTATCTATTTTCATTGACCAGGCTCATATATTTTTCATAAAAACATGTATTTATTTACTCTGGAACTGATTCCCATAAATCCATAATTTTATCAATACTCAGATCTGGCGGGCCAAACATATACTGGGCTACGTAATTTGAATCTATCATTTTTAATATTTTGTCTTTCACTTCGTTCAGCACAAATGATGAGAAGGATGTGTGGGAGACGCCAATCTTCTGAGCAAGGGTCCCTGTGATGTGGACATCATCAATCCAGTAGTAAGGAGTTGTCTGGGCTGCAGTTAGCAAACGTGAAACAACATCTAGTGAATATAAAACAGCCCAACCTGAAAAGTATTATAGGTCATATTTAAATGGCAATTAGCTTACTCCTTGTCACACTTAAAACAAAATAACATATCCCAAATATGGGTTCACTACGGCTTGTCTACACGTTTCAGAGAATATATACTCAACAGGATGTAACTATATTATGTATTATTTATAATAAACAAAGCAAATGTCTAAAAACTTTCATATGAATTTTCCCTGTGTTTCATCTATACAAATAAATAAAATTGGAGTGTCTGTTTGTAATATCAAAATAACACCTTTTCACTAAATGCATATGAAAGTACATACGACACCTATAACAAAAACGCGATTTAAAAATTTTTTGTCTGTCTATCTGTCTGTCTGTGTGGTGTTCCGGGTAATCTCCGAAACGGCTAGACCGATTTTGACGGGACTTTCACTGGCAGATAGCTGATGTTTTAAGGAGTAACTTAGGCTACTTTAATTTTAGAAAAACAATTAGGGTTCCGCGTAAAGAAATAAAAACACATGAAATCAAAGAGTATCTCCGAAACGGGTGGACCGATTTTAACGGGACTTTCACTGGTAGATAGCTGATGTTATAAGCAGTAACTTAGGCTAGTTTTATGTTCGAAAAACAAATTTTAAAAAATGGGTCCTGTCCGCGGGCTCAGAACGCGGGAGCGGGCTTTTTGATAAGTTAAATTCCACGCGGACGAAGTCGCTGGCTCAGCTAGTTGTGTTCTAAAATCAATGTTTTAAAAACTATTTCATAATTTACACACCTGAACAGTAAGTAGGGTAATATTTACTGGGATATTCTTCCTTTGTCACCTTCCATTTAGAAGAGTTCACCCTCTGAACTACTGCTTTTTGTATTACCTGACATGCTATCAAGTCTCTAGCGCCCCAGGGCGACAGTTCCTTTGCTACAAACCGCCTCAGCTCCCCGGAATACACAAGCACATCATCGTCGGTCTTCAAAACATACTTAGCTCTCGGGCAGTGGTGGACGACCCATTTCAATCCCATGACATGCTTGTACGTCATATTCCTGTACGCATCTGTGAAGGTGCCTTGCACTATATCACCGAATTCGTCAATTTCGCTGCTTATTTGATTCGCCATTGTAGCGTTTTCCGTTTCACCGACAAGAAACACTACCTTCATGGTGTCGATGTTTTTGCCCCATGTACCGCGTATCACCATGCGGTTACCGAAGTTAGCTGGGTTTGAGGACACGATGACCATCATGAGGAGGCCCGCGGGATACTCCTCACATACCGGTGGGTTCACAATAAAAGCAAAATCCTTGATATCAATAAGTTGATTGTACGTATCTTCCACAAATATTTCGGTCGTGTTATAAGGGCCGAGTAGATTAAACTCTGGGTGAGCAATGATTGTAACCACTTTAGGTGTAATAGAACAGTATTTATAAATCAATAGGAATGCACAAATAGTGAATAATAACTTATGAGGCGTTATCATTTGGAACTTTTCGCCGCGCTCTACCGTAGCTACACTTTGGCGAGGGAATTTATATGTTAAATTGAAATTCATAATCTATTCACTGGTAGCACAATTAACGAGACGTTAAGTATGAAATTAACACAATAAGAAACACAAATCTAAGCACCCGTGAGCTTACTACTTGCACTGGCGAACGATGTTTGTTGTTGGCTGATTTATATTGTTGTCCTCTTTTTTTTGGTAGTACAAATGAAAGACAACAACACATTACTACTAGGCAGGCTGCAGCATAACATACTTTTTCGTGATTCATTTCACGCAGTTTTACGGACAAGGTTGATGCGCCTGCGGTTTTGCACACATATGAGTTATGTAGATTAGATTAGATAACTCTTTATTAATCCACCACAAGACAAAAAAATTACAAATTATTAAATAATTTACACAGAAAGTGGAAAATGGGCGGCCTTATCACTAAAAGTGATCTCTACCAGGCAACCTTAGGATGGAGAGGATCTAAAGAAAAATAATACGGGGGTGTACTTACAAAAAAATAACTTATAAACATATACATTACATTAAATAAAAACGAAAGTAATATGACATATACTTATACCTACTACATAATGGCTAAGTGAATATAATAGCACGCAACAGTTAAGACACAGACAAAATAGATAAGAAGCAGTAATTAAAAAAAATAAAAAAAAAATATGGAGAAAGAAAGAATTTCTTTACCTGGATGAATTTCTTTACCTTTATGTAAAGGAGAGTTTTACATTATTATTTAATATACTTATAAATGTATAGCATTCCATATACTTATAAATAATACGTATAAGATAGTTATCACATACGTGGTTTAATTTTTTCTGTTTGATTTATGAGCGTAGCGAATCATTCGTATGAACTTGACTAAAAACTAAAAATAAATGTTTTTTCATCAGCTTCTTAGTTATTAGTTTTTTTAATTACTTAAACCCGGAAACACAGAAAGAGAGTTTATTGAACAGCTGCTCGCAACTGGCGCATTTAGCCAATGACAAAACACTCAAGCAAAAAATCCATCAGCTACTGATGAAGGACAGTGATTTATCATCAAATAATAAAACTATTACTATTTTCATTTTGTCGATCCTTGATACATGTTATGTTATAGGTACCTATATAAGAATTTATTTTGTGACAATATCCCATGAGACCAGAGAGATGATGAGACTGATGATGAGAGTAGGGAGAGGCAGATGGCTGTTTGCTACAACAATATACCTACTATTGATTCTCAATATGCTGCGTGCTAAATGGATGGACACACTAGGCGGCTGCGGTCAAATTATTCAATTAATAAATGAGTGTTATTTTTATTTATAGCCTTTATCCGATTAGCGTTAACTTTACCATACACTTTAACATACCCTTTTTTTTGTTGGTTACCCCTTTATGGTTCCGCCTCGGGGGAGTCGGGAGGGGTATGTGGGAGTCCCTGCGCCAGGAGGGCGCTGAAGACCAACGGTGTACCACCCTTCGCCAAGTTACGGGGCGCCACGGGTCCACGCTGGCATGCACCGCGACTAGCCTAACCTACCTAACTAACCTATCCCGAATCATTATCCACAAAGGTAGGTGGTAGTGATGTAACGAATATTCGCATTCGCATTCGCGAATATTCGCATATTTTTTGACATTCGCATTCGCATTCGCATTCGCAAGAATCTATGCGAATGTTTGGCGAATGTTTTTGAAAAACAAAAAGGAAATAAGTTTAGATGGATATGGAATGTTAATACAAAGTTTTATTAACATTAAGAATTATATAGCAGCTTATTACGCACTAGTGCTATTGACTTTACATTTTTTAAATCTTAGTAAAGATTTATCCTAAAAATAGTAAACATTTAGAACTAAATAAACGATGTTTATTCAAACATTTTACATAAATACATTAATTATTTAAATAAATTTCTTTCACATTGAATTTAATTGTAAATAAAAAATATTATAAACATTCGATTTATTATATTTCAAATAATATAATAATTGGTACCAGCTTTGCCAGACCAATAGATAAAACCGGCCAAATGCATCTCTGTCTACGCATACTGTTCCGTAGACATCCTGTCACTTTACGATAATACGGAACTCATACAATAAAAGTGATGTTTTTACTATTGCTCATCAACCATAAAATAATTTGAAAATACTTACTAAACAACACCTCAATCGAGGGGGTGCGTAAACATTTTTTTTTCGCTCCCCCTTCTTAAGTACGGGAGGTACAGTGGAATAACTTTGCTTTCAAAATTTTAAAACAGTTTTTTAGCGGTACTGAAACTATTTTTTTTTGGCTAGGTTGCAATATTTTAGCCCAGTATTTAATAGTCTCTGACTAAAATTACTGTGATTGCAGGCGGACGTGCCAAAACTATAAGGGTTCTGAGTTAGACTACGGAACCCTAAAAACTTACGGCGCGCCATGTTGTTTTATTTTTCATTCATCCTGCAATTCTCTAGGTCTTAAAAAAAATCGTGAATTGTGATTTTTTTCAATTAAGATTGTACTCTAAATATTTTTTACTCGCAATTAAGTTGTAAAATGTCGTATGAAATGCGTGAGCATTGTTAATGACACACTTGGCTCCATCACAGCACAGCCCTCGCGTTAATCTCTGGCTGCAAACCAGCCTCGATCGTAACTTAGCTCACTTGCACATAATGCACTTATTTATTTATATTTGAATTAAAAAAAAAATCACAGTCTTGAAGTAGGCAACTAAATTATAATAGGATCTTTCTCTATTGCTTTTGTTATTCTAATTAAAATATTAACTCAATAAAATTTTAATATAAAATAAATTTGATTAATGAAATAATACTAAACTACCCTCAAATCAAAACAAATCTCTTCGAATTAACTTTATGTGACTAACTTCGTTCTTTCAACCTATGTGGGTTCGGCTATGTTCAGCCGACACGAGATGTCAATCCAATATAATATTTTGCGCGCTCTTTATTAAACTCCGAGAAATAGGCGTGTTAATAGCGTGTTATAAGTTTAACATGCGTATTTGTGTGTCGGTCTGTGGCATCGTAGCACCCAAACAGATGATCCGATTTTAATTTTGTTTCTTTTTTAGAAAGGTATTCTGATCGAGAGTGTTCTTAGCTATGTTTCACGAAAATCGATTCAACCGTTTGAAAATTATCAGCTCTTTTGTAATTTAAAAAGTCGTCACATCGGGTTTTTTTTTTAAATTTACAATTTTGGGTTTCTTATTTGAAAGTCAACATTCGCATTCGCATTCGCATTCGCGAATGTTGAAGCCAAATATTCGCATTCGCGAATGTCCAAAATCCAACATTCGTTACATCACTAGTAGGTGGGTACCTACTTGTGTGATTATTCCATTTTCAATTATTCTTCATTAGGTCTTGAAGCATACTAAGGTTTAGTCATCCAGAGTATTGACTCTGGATGACTAACCTGGGGATTGCCCCAGGTTGGTTGTCTTTACGTTTTTTTCGCAAAGTTCTCAATCCATTTTGGGAAGTGCATTTTGGCCAGTCATTGAGGAAGGCCCACGCAGTAGGCTCAAGACAATTATTATAAAGTAGGCAGTGGCCGTGTCTTGCGGCTGATGAATGGACGGGAGCCACTATTTTAATAATCATCTCTGTTCTTAACAAGCTTCCAGAGCTCTTCGATTTTATCACTCTTAAGATTAGGGGTGCCAAACATTAACATATCGTCTCTCGAAATGGAACCGGTCTTCTTTAGCTTTTTGAGCTTCTCGGCGTTCAGAACGAAACTAGCTAGAGACGTGTGGGTGGCCCCGATCTTCTCAGCGGCCAGCCCGGTCACATAGACGTCGTCAATCCAGAAGTAGGGAATACTCTGAGATACATTTAGCAAACGACGGACCACGTCTTGCGAGTAGAGAATAGCCCAACCTGAAAGTATATATTTGTTGTTAGGCATGCTGGCGATTATTTATATGCCAATTTAATAGGGGCGAACCTATTGTCATTATACCTGCCACGCTCCCCGTTAGTGCAAGGGGGGGATTAGGGCACTAGAGTAATGCCGCCTTATTAATAAACATGGATTACCGGGCGAATAGTTACACACCGAATTATCTCTTTCTGTCATCAGTAATTTGACATTAGAAAGAAGAAGGCATGGTGTAACTATACAACTGCTAATCCACGTTTGTTAAGGCTAAAGCGCCTATCTAGCCCGCGAAGTGCAAATTTTTTGAGGTTTTTAGAATTTTTTCAAAATCTGACAATTATAAAAGGCACATTTTGTAATTCGCGAAAAAGACCGTGTGCAGTGCATTTATTAATATATCCAAGTTACTCTAAAACATTTCAAGAACGACAGCTATCCAGATAATCTGGCATTTTTTGTATATTTAGTGATTTACTAGTATCATATCCACCGTGATAATATTTAAATTAAAATAAATGTATTAATAAACGCACTGCATACTGTGTTTTTCGCAAATCACAAAATGTTAGTCTTAAATGTTTTCAGATTTTGGATAAACTATAAAAATACTCGAAAATTTTGAATTTCACGGGCTAGACAGGCGCCATCACCTTAATAAGGGGGATGGAGCTTTCGAACTTCGCGTCTTTAGGAGGACGTTCAGGTTTCCTGACGATGATGTCTACTGCACCGCGGCACCGTTCAGAACTCAGAAGGCGAGACCTTTCAGAATCTTTATCGATAATGAGACGTAAGTATTTAAGACTTTTGTGGTGGCGGGCCTTCCACTCATCCTGGGTTGGCTAACCTCCCCAGTTAGAAACAATCTAGGTACTTACTTACGGTAAAATCACCTATATTTTTACGATACCTACTGATCGTATGGTAAATCTTGAGGAAATATTTATTCTAAATAACTTAGGTAGGTACTTACTGAACTTGTAGGTATACATATTTAAGGATAGAAAGAACATAAAATTATTTGAAACTAGCTGTGCCCCGCGACTTCATCCGCGTAGTATTGGATTTTTGGGTTAAAAAGTATCCTATATATTAATCCCGGTTATAATCTATATGTGTTCCAAATCCGTTCAGTAGTTTTTGCGTGAAGGAGTAACAAACATACATACATCCACACGCACAAACTTTCGCATTTATAATATTAGTAGGATATCCACCATAACTCAATACAATATGCGACACGGAAGTGTAATTTAAGCAGGTAGGTACTTATGTAAATTTTATTCAAATCCTACTAATATTATAAATGCGAAAGTTTGTGAGTGTGGATGTATGTGTGTATGTATGTATGTATGTATGTATGTTTGTTACTCCTTCACGCAAAAACTACTGAACGGATTGGGATGAAATTTGGAACACACATAGATTATAACCGGGATTAACATATAGGATACTTTTTAACCCAATAATCCAATACTACGCGGATGAAGTCGCGGGGCACAGCTAGGTTAAGTAATATATGTACTATCTTGTAAAATTTGCGAAATGGTAATTACCACAAACCTGATAAGAAAGTAGGGTAATATTTGCCAGGGTATTCTTTCTTAGTCACCTTCCACTTTGATGACTTTCTCCATGCAACTCCGTCTGTTATTATCTGGCCCGCTATCAAGCCCCTAGCGCCCCACGGCGACAGCTCCTTCACCAGGAACCGCCTGAGCTCCGCCGAGTACACGAGCACATCATCGTCGGTCTTCAAAACATACCTAGCCCCCGGGCAGTGGTGGGCGACCCATTTCAATCCCATGACATGTTTGTACGTCATATTCCTGTACGCATCTGTGAAGGTGCCTTGCACTATATCACCGAATTTGTGGATTTCGTCGCTCACTTGTTTCGCTACTTTAGAGTCCGCCGTTTCACCGAGTAGAAACACGAGTTTCATCGTGTCCAGGTTCCGGCCCCAAGTGTTCCGAATGACCTCGCGGTTCTTGAAGTGAGTAGGGCTGGATGACACCACCACAATCAGCAGCAGGCCCCCGGGGTGGCCGTCGCACACTGGGGTATTGGCTATGAAAGAAAAGTTCTGAACGTCGAACAGTCGGTCGTACGTGTCCTCCACTGGCACTTCCGTAGTGTTGTAAGGTCCGAATAGAGTGTCTTCACTGATAGTTGTTTTGTGACAAGAAAACAGAGAGCCGCCCGGTATTACGACTACTTTGGTTGTATTAGTACCGTGATTATATTTATAAATAAGTAAGAATACGCAAATAACTAATATGTTATGAAGTAACATCTGGAATGTTTCACTGAGATTTGTCATAGCACTTTCTGTATTTTTAGGTAAGTATATTTAATTATAATATTATTATCTTAGTAGCAACTAATTCGTTCACAATGTAATAACGTGGTGATCGAACTAAAAGCAATTTTTTAATGGTGCTAGTTTCCGGGAAACAAGGATAAGATAACATAAAATTCACAGCGAGTGGGCTCATTACGATCTGTGGGTTCTGCGTCTGTACCGTTCAGTGAGGCGGAGTTTTTTTGACCATATTTTTGGCTACCAACTTATGTTGTTTCAACTTTAATTTCTTTTAGGTAGTCTAATAATAAGGTTCATCGAACCGCGCGGGGCCATCGTTAATGGAAAGCTATGATTTATGTTGTACAAGGGGTAGGAATTGGGTAATCACAAAGCCAGTTGTCTTCACTATAATAAAACAAATAAATATCGCCAGACAAACACACCAACTGTATGGTCCCAAACTAAGCAGCGCTTGTACTATGGGTACCGTACAATGGACCGGGGGCGATCTCAGTGACACCCAGACCAGGGCAAATTACGAAAAGGCCATTTCCGAAATTTGCCACGGCGGGAATCGAACCCGCAACCACCATGTGCAGTGAGCCGAGCGGCCTACGCTCGAAACACTAAATACTTAATATTAACTTAATAAACACGAATATACTAGTTTCATAATTAAATGAATTCCATCATCACAATTATTTACATTTCCTCTTTTCCGTTCCAATCAATCTGACCATCTGCTGTTATCTTTTTAATTAATGTTTTTTTAAAACATCGACCACTCTCCTTTTCTGTTTAATTATAATGCAAAGAGTGCTAGCAGATTAAGTTATAACAATTAATAATTAAATCAAGGGCAATTAATCAAGTACAAACAATATGCATTAGTAATTTTTTTTTTTAATATTTTTTTTTTTTTTTTTTTTTAAATAGGCAAGTATTTGACCACAATCTCACCTGATGGTAAGTGACGATGTGGTCTACGGTGGTGCATACTTGCCTAGAAGGTACCTGTTCACTCTCGACTTGAAAATTTAAAATTTTAAATTAAGTTACCTAACATTTAGTAGTACATTTTTAGAGTACGTACCGTAATCCCTGGCAAGCATTTTGTGGTATACCACTCAGCATTGATGCTACTTTGATTCCGTAAAGGTATTGACACCAGATACCCACTTGAAGTGAAATAACTAGCAATCTAAATTTTGCCTGCGCTTCTAAATCGCTTCACTTTGGTAGGTGTTGGTGCATTTTGAAACAGCCACACTGTTGACTGGCTCTTTGTTTCTGGACCGTATTGGTAAATGCAAGACTCGTCACTTGTGACGATATCATAAATACGCCGACATGAGCCTGCGTCAAATTTAATCATCATGTCACGGCACCATTCCACGCGGGCCTGCTTCTGAGCTTCAGTGAGTTTGTGCGGTACCCAGCGCGAAACAATCCTCCTCACACGAAGGTGCACGTGGAGAATCTCGTGAACGCTTGCCGATCCGATCTGCAACGTTTGCTGAATCTCCTCGTATGTTATACGCCTATTCTTTTGAATATTTTTTTTCACTGCCAGCACGTTTTCTTCTGTAATTGCCCTCACAGGGCGACCACTTCGTTTTTCTTCAGGCAATGATAGCCGACTACGCTTAAATTAATTAAACAAGTGGTAAACGGTTGCTTTTGAAGGGCCATTATTCCGAAAAAGCCATTTGAAGTCTATTGAAAGATTGCTCCGGTTTTAGGCAACATTTAAAATCGAAGAAAATCATGGCGCGAAAATATTCTCAGTGAGGTTCCATTTTTCATAGATACACCATTTCGCAAATGTGCTCGTATAAAACGATGGAGGGAAATTTGAAATTGGAACGTTCGAATTTTTACTTATAAATAATTGTACTTTTATGATATATAGCTGAGCCCGCGACATCGTCCGCGTGGTATTTAATTTAACAAAAAAGCCCGCTCCCGCGTTCTGAGCCCGCGCGACAGAACCCATTATTATAATTTTGTTTTTCTAAAATAAAAGTAGCCTAAGTTACTAATTATAACATCAGCTATCAACCAGTGAAAGTCCCGTCAAAATCGGTCCAGCCGTTTCGGAAATACTCTTTGATTTCATGTGTTTTTATTTTTTTACGCGGAACCCTAATTGTTTTTCAAAAATTAAAGTAGCCTAAGTTACTCCCTATTACATCAGCTATCTGCCAGTGAAAGTCCCGTCAAAATCGGTCCAGCCGTTTCGGAGATTACCCGGACCAAACACACAGACAGACAGACAAAAAATTTTTTAAACGCGTTTTTGCTATAGTTGTCGTATGTACTTTCATATGCATTTAATGAAAAGGTGTTAATTTGATATTACAAACAGACACTCCAATTTTATTTATTTGTATAGATTTATATCTGGCCAGTGTGTCATATACTAGGTGAAACAAAAAGGGTATACTATTTTTTTTGCAACTTAACTTTGTAAATCTCTAACTATCGGCTTTGTGGGACAGTTGAAGTACTAAAGGTTTTGTAGACTTGTGAAATCGGTCAACAGCTGTATTCCTATAACACCTTTTGTTTTTCAAGATACCTCCAAAGCTGATGGTTTTAGAATTACAAAGTTAAGTTTTGAAAAAAAAAGTATACCCATTATGTTTCACCTTGTATAAAAGATGAGAATCTAAAAACATTGTGAGTGGCATGGTATACATTGTTATAAATGACTATATTTAGGTACCCGTACGTGGAATGTGGGAATATTTCATTTTAGGTGTTGACTATCGCTGAAAAGGCCTTTTGAAATAGAATCGTATTTCCATACAACATAAGGTAAATTCTAGCCATATGGAAGAGACTGCGCAGATTAGGGTTATTGGGTTTTTGGGTTCCGTACCACAAAACGAGCCCTTATAGGATCACTTTATTGTCTGACTGACTATCAGTCTTGCAAAAGGCTTTTCATCGTGACGCTTTTAAACGGATAGAGTTATCAAGTTGAAATTAATATCAAAAACGGTATCTTAGAGGTGTAACAAATTCAAGTTTCTCAGTCAACGTAATCATCCAATCGTATAAATGTTAAGGTAATTTATGTAAATTACCTTAAATAAATTGATTTAAGAGAATAAATAATTTAGACTTTTTGACGTCCCACTCCTGGGCACAGGCCTCCCCTAAACACGAGGGGGCTTCAGGCCATAATAGAATTAAGAGAAATAAAGGGAATAATAATATCATATGAGTGTGTGTGTGTGTGTACTTACTAATTTTTCCGATATTCCTGCCTGCTGTACCTTTAATTTTATGCTGTAGGTTACTTGGCAATTGGAGTTATTTCATTTGGAGTCTGTGTCACTATCTTTAACCTACGTTAGGACTAATTCTCAGGTACCTATCTCTACTTACAGGAATTGGCACGGCACCCACTCCAAATGAAATAAATTATAAGGTTCCTAAGTAGTTATTTTTCTAGCTTTTTAGTGCACCTAGGTTTTTTTTGGAGTCTGTTTAATTGTTTAATTAATATATTATAGTAATTATGGTTAAGTACTAATTTATGACACTTAAAAATCTTACATTATAACAATCTAGACTACATAGACTATGAACGTCAAAACTCTAGTTCATTCTAATACTGAGGTACCTGATCAAATGCTTCTTATTATACAACGTGTTTATACAATTATGCAAAACCTGAAATTAGTTTGTAGAAATTCCAGATTAGAATCGATTCCGCAAAAAAATATAGGTCGACTTTATAAAAAATAAATTCCCTAAGCCACTTTTTAAATCTACGTAACTCTATAGTATTTTTATCAGAAGTGAATGGGCGTTGTTGTGACGAGCTATACGACTTGCGTCACGGGTTTGTTTTTGTTTTGCAATTTCGCAAACAAATATCTTCTTAAACGAACCACAAAGATTGAATTTAGTATATTATTGTCCTACTTCCTACTAATATTATAAATGCGAAAGTTTATGAGTGTGGATGTATGTATGTATGTTTGTTACTCCTTCACGCAAAAACTACTGAACGGATTTGGATGAAATTTGGAACACAGATAGATTATAACCGGGATTAACATATAGGATACTTTTTAACCCAATAATCCAATACTACGCGGATGAAGTCGCGGGGCGCAGCTAGTATATTAATAATGCTCAAGATTAAGCACGGCGCTTTGTCAAATGCTAGTGATAATGATGCACCCACCTACTTATCACATAATATTCTAATGGTTTACCTTCTAACAGCTCACCTTTAAAACCACTCGCTACCGACCAACAGAATATACCTATTTATACCATATTTTTTTGTAGTAGGTTACAACACGGTTACAACATAACATAACGTTGTCGTCATACCATAACACAAGGGTACAACATAACGTTGTATAACATCAGCTCGTGTAAAGTAGGTACCTACTTAAAATATGACCCTAAAGTTGACTACAAACGGCACAAATTGACTCACGATCGGTACAGCTGATCTGTGGGGTCGATATAGTGGGTTGTGAGTCAGGGATCCAACTTGCCTATTGATGCAAATTGGTAGGGACCTATCGTGAGCGAAATAGTGCCGTCTGAAGTAGTCTTCGCAAAAGTAGTCTTTAGAATAAGGATTTTACAAATGATATACTTAACCTAATTAATACCCGCGCATACTCATACCGAACCACAACAATGCTTAAATGAATAAGTTGACGGGTCTGTTTCATCGATCGGTTGCATAGGTATACCTATACCTATACCTATGCAACCGACCCCGAACCGACACCGAAATGAAAGTCTCGTTCACTATTAAACACTGTAATAATCAATAATTTAAGTTGCTATGTCGTTTGACAAATAATTAAATACTATTAATGATCAAAAACAGCAAATCAAAAACAGTCAGTGTTGAGTACTACAGAAGTAATAATAATAATCATCCTTTTCAAACCTCAACCGTGTCCTGTCAATCGATGACGTTTTCATCATAACACTGACATCTGTCACAAAAAGTTGCGTTCATAAACGCCACAAAGTTATAAACACTTCACAATTACAAACTAGGTAGGTACTCTTATTTTGTAAAATTCTTTTCAGTTGTTTTCTTTTCAAAGCGACGTTTAAGGCTGGAGGCTACAAAGGTCGAGGACCCGTAATGTGTGGCAGGTCTATGTCCAGCAGTGGACGGCTTCCGGCTGGTGAATGTACGGAGGCTACTATTTTAATATTCAGATCTGTTCTGGACGAGGTTCCACAGTTCCTCGATTTTAGCAACACTGAGATTAAGCATTCCAAATATTAACATATCGTCCCTCGAAATGGAACCGGTCTTCTTCAGCTTTTCGAGCTTCTTGTCGTTCAGAACGAAACTGGCTAGAGACGTGTGGGTGACCCCGATCTTCTCAGCGGCCAGCCCGGTCACGTAGACGTCGTCAATCCAGAAATAGGGAATATCATGGGACACTTTTAGCAATCGCCGGACCACGTCTTGCGAGTAGAGAATAGCCCAACCTGTAAAATAAATAAAAATACAAAATTAAACCGACTTCAAAAATCCCTGGGTGCACTAAAAAGCTGGTAATAACTAAGGACCTTTGACACCAACTTCCTTTCGGTCGCCATGGTAACTATAAATAAATAAAATAAATAAATATCGCTAGACGAACACACCAACTGTATGGTCCCAAACTAAGCAACGCTTGTACTATGGGTACCGTACTGGACTGGACTGGGGGCGATCCCAGTGACACCCAGACCTGGGCAAATTACGAAAAGGTCATTTCCGAAATTTGCCCCGGCGGGAATCGAACCCGCAACCACCATGTGCAGTGAGCCGAGCGGCCTACGCTTGAACCACTGCGCCAAGCGGTCGTCAACTATGATTCGCAACCAGTTGCGAGAGAGGATTTTTCATTATTACTTGGCAACTGGTCGCAAGGGAAGTGTTTTTCTTAATATGTAACCAAGTTGCCAATAAAGAAAATCTAAAAATGTTAAGTTGTGATACAAGAGTAAGTATATTGTCCTTATACGCAACTTTTATTTATTTTTGCTCACTTCTCTTTTTGTCCATACTAGGTGAAACAGAAAGGGTATACTATTTTTTTGCAAATTTCTTTGGAAATCTAAAACTACCTATTAGCAGTACTTGAACTGTCCCACACAGTTGAAGTACTGAAGATTTTGTAGACTTATGAAATCTGTCAACAGCTGTATCCCTGTAACACCTTTTGTTTTTCAAGTTTCCTCCAAAGCTGATAGTTTTAGATTAACAAAGTTGTTTTGAAAAAAAGCTATTCCCTTTCTGTTTCAGCCTGTATACAACTTATGCACGGTTATTGAATACCGTCTTTGATCTCAATGTAATTATTCTGGTGTGTTTGTTACTATTTGTCACGGGCGCCGGGCGTCTGCACGTCACCGGGGTTCCCTCTGGAAACCAGGGTTGAGGCGTGCACCGCCTTAGCAAGATCGATGTGGAGTTGCCAACCTGAAGGGGAGTGGGATAGAAGGAGGAGAAGGGGGGCGGGGTGGGGCTCTCAAACGAGAAGGGGGCGGGGTGGGGCTCTCAAACGAGAAGGGGGCGGGGTGGGGCTCTCAAAGGAGAAGGGGGGCGGGGTGGGTCTCTCAAACGAGAAGGGGGCGGGGTGGGGCTCTCAAAGGAGAAGGGGGGCGGGGTGGGTCTCTCAAACGAGAAGGGGGGCGGGGTGGGGCTCTCAAAGGAGAAGGGGGGCGGGGTGGGTCTCTCAAACGAGAAGGGGGGCGGGGTGGGGCTCTCAAACTCATCGTACAAAACGCAGCTATAACAGCTACTTTACGCCGATCTTCTGTGAGAGGATGGTACAACTCTGGTCGTGCCAACCCGTATTTGAGGTGTAGTGAATGGGCTACAGTTAGGATCTACCACCGACAAGCCTGATATAAGTTTTTTTTTTAAATATGGTCTTTCTCTGAAGTTTCCAATAGTCCCACGAGTTGAGTCTCACAGGGCAGCTCTATCGGTATTGGCCAAAATTTGGGTAATCTGATAGCCGACCCCAAACAATAGAATAAGACTAAGAAGAAGATTCTCAAAAACTGCATATTACTGATCAAAAAAAAAAAATTCCACAAACCCAATAAATAAGTAGGGTAGTATTTGCCAGGGTACTCCTCCATAGTCACCTTCCACTTTGATGGCCCCCTCAAAGCCAGTCTTTCTTTCATTATCTGGCCCGCTATCAAGTCTCTGGCGCCCCACGGCGACAGCTCCTTCACCAGGAACCGCCTGAGCTCTCCCGAGTACACGAGCACATCATCGTCGGTCTTCAAAACATACCTAGCCCTCGGGCAGTGGTGGGCGACCCATTTCAATCCCATCACATGCTTGTACGTCATATTCCTGTACGCATCTGTGAAGGTGCCTTGCACTATATCACCGAATTTGTGGATTTCGTCGCTCACTTGTTTCGCTACTTTAGAGTCCGCCGTTTCACCGAGTAGAAACACGAGTTTCATCGTGTCCAGGTTCCGGCCCCAAGTGTTCCGAATGACCTCGCGGTTCTTGAAGTGAGTAGGGCTGGATGACACCACCACAATCAGCAGCAGGCCCGCGGGGTGGCCGTCGCACACTGGGGTATTGGCTATGAAAGAAAAGTTCTGAACGTCGAACAGTCGGTCGTATGTGTCCTCCACTGGCACTTCCGTATTATTGTAAGGTCCGAATAAAGTGTCTTCGCTGATAGTTGTTTGGTGACGAAATTCCGGATAAGCACCGATCGGAACTATTACTACTTTGGTTGTAAAGGAAAACTGTTTATATTTATACATTATTATGAATAAGATAACCGCTAACAAAACCCTACGTGGTAAAGATACGAATATTTCACTGCGTATAGTCATAGCACTTTTGAGAACGTTCGTATTATAATACTTGCCAGTAGTTTAACCGTAAGCAAACTAAACTAACAAATATTAACGTAAATATATCCCGGTAACAATGTTAAAACGACAAGATAACACACGTCGAGTTGAAAGAGTCGGGACTGAAAGGGACGGGGCTATACAAAGGACCTGTCCTTCTCAGTCACGCATCAGTTAACCGTATTGGGTCCATGAAGCTTTATATATTAACTAGCTGAGCCCGCGACTTCGTCCGCGTGGAATTTAACTTAACAAAAAAGCCCGATCCCGCGTTCTGAGCCCGCACGACAGGACCCATTTTTTCATCGTTTAAAATTTTGTTTTTCTAATATAAAAGTATCCTGAATTACTGCTTATAATATCAGCTATCTACCAGTGAAAGTCCCGTCAAAATCGGTCCACCCGTTTCGGAGATACTCTTTGATTTCAAGTGTTTTTATTTTTTTACGCGGAACCCTAATTGTTTTTCGAAAATTAAAGTAGCCTAAGTTACTCCCTATAACATCAGCTATCTGCCAGTGAAAGTCCCGTCAAAATCGGTCCAGCCGTTTCGAAGATTACCCGGAACAAACACACAGACAGACAGACAGACAATTTTTTTTTTAATCGCGTTTTTGCTATATGTGTCGTATGTACTTTCATATGCATTTAGTGAAAAGGTCTAATTTTTATATTACAAACAGACACTCCAATTTTATTTATTTGTATAGACAAACGGAGTCACTGTTACACAAACACTTTTCTAACAAAAAAACCGAAATACAAAACCGGTTCATCCGCTTGGGTGCTACGATGCGACAAACAGACACACATGTTAAACTTATAACATCCCTCTTTTTTTTTTAGTACAAGCGTTGCTTAGCTTGGGACCATATAGTTGGTGTGTTCGCCTGGCGATATCAGATGACGCCTCAATCAGCTAAGTGGGAGGAACTCATGACACTTGCTTGATACTAGTTATGGTGTAGCCAAGCTGTAGCCAACTGACTACAGCTCATATACGGACTGGGTCGACCGGGGTAGTACCACCATCTCACAGAAGATCGGCGTTAAGTAGTAATTATAGCTGTGATTCGTACAATAAGAGAGAAAGCCGGAAGAACAACCCCCCTACCTTTCCTTCCCTCTATCCAACTCCCCTTTTAGGTAGGAAACGTGTTAGCAATGCTATTGGTACCGCAAGCATCTATAGGCTACGGTAACTGCTTAACATTATGCAGGTCGTGAGATTGTTTGCCGACATTGAACCATACAAAGACACTTAAATACTGATGAGCATTTGAGTGCCATGAATTCATAATGGTTGGTAGTAGCTAGCAACTACCTAATTAAAAACATCGTTATTATCCTTATTTATTAATTTATTTATAAAGGGGAAAACCATAAGCTATGTTGAAATAATTCGCCAATTAATATTAATTACGTGTAGTCAATAGAAGGTTTTAACACATAAGTTTACCAATCGCTAGGTAACAACCATGTACATTATAATACAAATAATTATAATAACAATTAGCCCTTTTAAAACTCGTTTCAATAAAATGATCTCAAGTCTGAGAGCTGCCTTGGAAATGTCTTTCTTAAGTCATGTACCAGAACAAAATGGCACGTGAAAAGCGTACTCAAGACCGCTATCAGACTTGAGATAGATTTATTAATACCGAGCCTTAATATCCCACGCCTGGGCACGGACAGGCGTGGGACAATATGATGCCGATTCAAGCCATAATCCACCATGCTGGCCCAGTGCGGGTTTACGGATCCCACACGTTTATTGAATATTGGTTAGATTTTCTAAGACATGCAGGTTTCCTCACGATGTTTTCCTTCACCGTAAGCAAGCGAGTATATATATATAAAAATGAATTGCTGTTCGTTAGTCTCGCTAAAGCTCGAGAACGGCTGGACCGATTTGGCTAATTTTGGTTTGGCTCTTGAATTATTTCTGGAAGTGCAGAGAAGGTTTAAAAGGTGAATAAATATGAAAGTCCACGCGGACGAAGTCGCGGGCACAACTAGTAATCATATATAAATTATGATTCGAAAAATGACACCTAATAATATTAGATAATTGATTCGCACATAGGTTTCTAAAAATCCAGAGTTATGAGCCGGGGTTTGAACCCAGGACCTTGTGCCCGCAAGACTCGGGCCTAACCAATCGGCTATCACTGCTTATACAATTCAGTTAAAATAACATAAGGCTAAAGCGCCCATCTAGCCCGCGAAGTTCAAATTTTTTGAGTTCTTTTAGAAATTTTTCAAAATCTGACAATAATAAAAGACAAATTTTGTAATTCGCGAAAAAGACCGTGTGCAGTGCATTTATTAATATATCCAACTTACTCTAAAACATTTCAAGAACGACAGCTATCCAGATAATCTGGCATTTTTTGTATATTTAGTGATTTACTAGTATCATATCCACCGTGATAATATTTAGAGTAAAATAAATGTATTAATAAATGCACTGCACACGGTATTTTTCGCGAATTACAAAATTTGTCTTTTATTATTGTCAGATTTTGAAAAATTTCTAAAAGAACTCAAAAAATTTGAACTTCGCGGGCTAGACAGGCGCCTTCACCTTAATGATCAAAATAATTGGGTACAAGCTGACCCGACAAACCTTGTCCTGTGTTATCTTTGAATATTGAATTTGAATTGTTCCGCTCAACTTTCTTATGTTTTTCTTTCATAAGAACCTTCTCCCGACAATAATAAGCACAACAAAAAATGAATTAGCGAAATCGATCCAACCGTTCACGCGTGATGCGATGACCAAGGAAATAGAGATTCACTTTAATTTATATAGAAGATAGAATATAGATTAATTTCGCTTCATAAAATAACATAAACAATGTATTTGATAGATTTTAGTTAATGAATTGATTTCATCTCCAACTTGGTTGAGTAGGTAACCGTTTGAGATGATATTATATACTTACTGGAATAACATCCTACTTAATATTATAAATGCGAAAGTTTGTGAGTGTGGATGTATGTATGTATGTATGTTTGTTACTCCTTCACGCAAAAACTACTGAACGGATTTGGATGAAATTTGGACCACAGATAGATTATAACTGGGATTACCATAAAGGATACTTTTTAACCCGATAATCCCGAAATTTTTGCTAAGTTAAAATACTACGCGGATGAAGTCGCGGGGCACAGCTAGTTAAATATAAATAATTAAATTATAATCCCCGCGACGCAAAATATTTGTACTGAATTGTTGAATTCGTATTGAATGGATTGAATTGTACCAACCTTTGAATTCAGGTGCATTTTGATTGCTGAATTAATGACTTATCGTTGCGTGTTGCCTGTAAAGAAAGAAAATTAATGAAGATTTCTCTAATGGTGTAAAAAAAAAATTGTATTGATTATTTTCTTAATTATGGCCATTGAACAATAGTACATTGTTATCCTAGGGGTGAAGGTAACTTATTTAGGCCCGAGACGGGGTTAATAGTTCGAGGGACAAAATAAGTCTTTCACCCGAGGTAAACACTGTGCTTTTCATTACGAATACAAGGAAAGTAAAAATAAAAACAGGAATTAAGACAAACAGATAGACAGAGTTACTTTCGTATTTAAAACATTAGTAAGGATAATTATGATAGTACTAGCTGTGCCCCGCGACTTCATCCGCGTAGTATTGGATTATTGGGTTAAAAAGTATCCTATATGTTAATCCCGGTTATAATCTATCTGTGTTCCAAATTTCATCCAAATCCGTTCAGTAGTTTTTGCGTGAAGGAGTAACAAACATACATACATACATACATACATACATACATCCACACTCACAAACTTTCGCATTTATAATATTAGTAGGATAGTACCTTCTACAGTGTCTGCGAAGCGTAGCTTTCTGCACGTATGTCTTGTCGCAGTGCGCACAGGCATGGAGTCTGTCGCCCGTGTGGGCGACCTCGTGCATTTTCAACGAGAACTTTTTCGCGAACGATTTATTGCATATACTGAGGAGACGAGGGGGGAGAGGGGCGCAATTAAAAAAAAACACCAAGCAATTGGTCAATTGTAAAAACCGGACAAGTAGGTACACGTCAAGACATGCACCGTTGCATGCAATCGGCCCAGCCGTTTCGGAGATTACACGGAACAAACATACAGATGGACAGAAAAAAAATTAAACCGCGTTTTTGTTATAAGTACCGTATGTACTTTTTATATGCATTTAGTCTTCTTCTTCTTCTCATATTGCCTCTCCAACTGCATTTAGTGGAAAGGTGTTATTTGAATATTACAAATCGACACTCCTATTTTATTTATTTGCATAGATAATAAAACTATTTTGGCGGAAAAGGCAAGATCTTCCAGCCAGGCGGGTGTTATGCCCCGCTGGTTATTTTCGGGGTTTTGTATATAAAGTCACGAAGCTTGTGCTTAATATCGTGATTCAGTTTTTCTATGAAGAATCCGTACATTGTATTGAGGCGCCGCATTCAGCGCCATCTGTCCGTTTCTGTCGGCGTCGTGAACATGAGGTCGTCACACTATTATTATAAGAAGTGTTAAGGCTAAAGCGCCCATCTAGCCCGCGAAGTTCAAATTTTTTGAGGATTTTTAGAAATTATTCACAATCTGACAATAATCAAAGGCACGTTTTGTAATTCGCGAAAAAGACCGTGTGCAGTGCATTTATTAATATATCCAACTTACTCTAAAACATTTCAAAAACGACAGCTATCCAGATAATCTGGCAATTTTTGTATATTTAGTGATTTACTAGTATCATATCCACCGTGATAATATTTAGAGTAAAATAAATGTATTAATAAACGCACTGCATACTGTGTTTGTCGCAAATCACAAAATGTTGTCTTAAAGTTTTAAGTGTTTTCAGATTTTAGATAAACTATAAAAATACTCGAAAATTTTGAATTTCGCGGGCTAGACAGGCGCCTTCACCTTAAGTGGCATGATAATATGGCACTTATGAACTTATGGTACTTATTCTTAAGTACCTGCAAGTGAAAGGCTTGATTTGCGCATGCGTATACTTGTGGTTGCGCAGTTTGTCCGCGTTTTTGAACACCTTGCCGCACTCGTCGCACAGGAACTCGTTTTTAATTCCATGCTCCTACAATACGAACGATAGCGTATAGTATTTATGTAGCCAATTGACGACCGGGGTAGTACCACCTGCTCACAGAATATAGGCGGAAATTTGCCATTATCGCTGCGTATTGTACGATGGGTGCGAGAACTGAAAGCCAGACCCCTCTCTTCCCTCCCACAACCCCATCCCCGTCTCCTTTAGGTCGGCGACTTTGGTACTACGAGCATCTATAGGCTACGGTAACTGGTCGTACGGTTGATTGCCGGCTTTGTGACAATTTTTTTAAATATAGCAAGTCGGCCAACCATCCTACGAATCGCCTGATTTCAAGCAGTACCATAGCCTAAATGCAACCACTGCACAGACTTAAAAACACTACGTAAAAGAATGATTGCAAGACTACAGGCATTGCTCGCACGTCACCGAGAGGGACGATAGGGGAAGGGACGGGGGTTCGTGGACCAAGTTTTTTTTATACTTATTTATTTCCAGACTGACACACCAACTGTATGGTCGCAAACTAAGCAACGCTTGTACTATGGGTCAATCAGCGTTGGAGGAGATTTCGTTCCCCTCCAGCACATGCTGAGCCAAATGCCTTTCGGTACAGCTCACACTGTAGGAAATGCAGCTTACTTACCTCAGGTCTATATATTTTACTTATTTTATAATTATGTGCTGTTCTTTCCTTATGTGTTCCCTGTGCTGATTAAATATTTTACATTTTTCATTTACCGTACAATGGACTGGGGGCGATCTCAGTGACACCCAAATCTGAGAAAATTACGAAAAGACCATTTCCTAAATTTGGCCCGGCGGGAATCGAACCTGCAACCGCCCGGAGCGATCGTCAAATTAGAAGTTTACCTTCAAATGCTCAGCCAAGGTCTTAGCCGTGTCGCATGGGTGTAGACAATGGACGCACACATAACGGTTTATGTTGGACGTCTGCTGATGCACCGTGCTTTTGTGCGCCGTCAGGTACCTGTAAATACGACCTTATTGTAGTCCGACTAGAATGCATATTCGCTTTTCTACAGCTGTAGCCATTTGACTACAGCTCATGTATTACCACCGTCTAACAGAAGATGGGCGTGAAGTAACTGCGTTTCTAACGGTAAGTGAGAGCTAGAAGCAGCCCCTCCCCCCTGCCCCCATACCTTCCCCTCCCTCGGCCCCACTTCCCTTGAGTTGGGGTATTCACAGTTGACGGAAAGTTTCCGATGTCAGAAACGAAAGTTTCCATCCTTCTTTTACTAATGAATTAGAAGACGGATGGTAGCTGTCGTTTCCGATACGGAAACTTTCCGTCGATTGTGAATACGCCGCCCGGTTGGCAACCAGCATGGCCTTTGATATTGCTAACATCTATAGGCTACGGGCACTGCTTAACATCAGGCGGGACCTAAGCTTGATGGCCGAGTTTATTATAGTAAGTACTGAGAATAATATAGCCCTGTTGACGTCCCACTCTTGGGCACCGTCCCTCACTACGAGGTGGATCCAGGCCATAATCCACCAACCCTGGCCCAGCCGGCGGATTTCACCATGTCTTTCGAAAATTGGTTAGTTTTTCTAAGACATGCAGGTTTCCTCACAATGTTTTCCTTCACCGTAAGCAAGTGATAATCATATAGAAATTATGATTCGCATAGATTTTGAAAAACCCAGACGTGTGAGGCTGTATAATATTATGTATTTTTAAAAATCTCCTACTATATCGCGAATTATGATATACACACCTCTGTATATGGAACGCCATGCCGCATAATTCACAAACATATGGCTTGAGGCCACTGTGGATATTCAGGTGCTGTTCGTACCAGGTCCTCACGAAAAAACCCTTGCCGCATTCAGCACAACTGTACTGAAAACAAATATAACATAACTCATTAACAATCAAAATTAATATAAATTGTAATCAATTTACAAGAGCTTTATGAAGCATTTTTGGGGCAACCGTACATTGTAAAGGCTTAGTATATTCTATAAATACTTAAAAGGGGTAAATTTCGGTTTACAATCAGTAGGACTACCCAGCAAAGACAGAAGCATTGAAAAAAAAAACAAAAAAAATGTTATTTATTTATTATATCAAAACTTCAAGCTATTCTTACAGGTTTACCTAATGCTAAGCAACACAAATCCAAATTCCAACAAATCTTAATTATCTATAACTACTGATGTAGATAGCTACCCTCGTGAATTCACTCAGAGTACACGAGAACAGGTCTATATCCTCGGCGATGAGGTTGAGTGTGCGAAGTGCGCGCGTAATGTATGAGTACGTCGGTCACCGCTAGGCTCGCTAACATTCGGGCGACAATTTTTCAAATTCCTAGTTCATTCTGTGACGGAAACGATTAATTTAATAATAAAAACCGGCCAAGTGCACGTCGGACTTGTAATGAAGGGTTCCATACATTGACGTACAAAATATAAGCCTCGAAAATTCAGCATTTAGGTCATGTGATCTAAATTTGACAATAACCTTTCGGTGACCTTTGACCTCGACCTCGTCAGCCGTAATTCCCTGTGACTAGGGCCCGTATGAATATATCGATTACATGTCTGAAAGCAGTATTAAGAACTCTTTTGTCATATCATTTTGTACCTAATGGTATGAAACAAGAATGACATTTCCAAGATCGCTCTCAGAGGATCGATGTATTAATACCGGCCTAGGTCGTCGCAGCCCCAATCTCTGAGCCATGAGGGTGTTACCTTATAATCAGGTGTCTCCAGATGGCGTTTCTCGTGGTCCTTGAGAGCCCCCTTGTACGCGGTCGTGAAGCCACAGTGGTACGAGCACAGCAGCTTGATACCATTGTGGGCACGGCCATGGCGCACTATTTCTGCCACGGATTTGTAAATCCTACCTGTAAATAATAAAAAATAAATGAGCGTGCAGTTGGGGGACCCCCCTCAGCAACGAATGCGCAAACTTTCAGGTTTCTCGATGTCGCACTTTCCAATCACCTGAATACTCATTTACGCCATCTAGTTGAATTTTAGAGAACTTTTACACAGTTGACGTTACAAAGATATGTACAACGTTTTTCAAGCATGGCGATTTCGGCCGTTTGACCCCTAATGCAAGCGTAAAGGAACCATGTTACAATAAATGTCGTCAAATACCCCCAATTTACCCCAACGGAAATCGAACCTGCCACCACCACAATGCAGTGAGCCAAGACGCCACTAACTAAACATTAACCAGAGCAAGAAATAAAATAAAAACATTTTTCATAACAAAATTGCTTTGTAATGACAATTTAAAATTTCTATAAATTCGAGAGCTAATCTATAAAACTAATTATAAAATTGACTTACCACAAATTTTACAAATAAAAGGTTTTAGATGAACATCCATATGTTTAACAATGTCTTTCTTTTTCTTACAAGTTTCATTGCATAGTTTACATGTGTATATTCTCTTTCCTTCAGCATCATCCATTGTATATTTTGGCTCTGTCAGATCTCCATAACTCTTATGGCACTCATGATAATGTTTAATTAGTTCAATTTGTGATTCTAATGATTCAGAACATGAGAGGCAAGTAAAAGGATTCAATAAAATAGTATTCTTTGGTAAATTTAAATTTGGAACATTATTTTTTGTCGGTTGGCAGTTCTCGACTTCTTTAATTTCAGTTTCCATGTTGGCAGTCATGACGGCTTGTTTTTTTTTAAGCAATGATAATGAAATACTATCATTGGAGCCAGAGTCTGTATTGTTTCCATTAAAACTGCTATCTTGAAACCCATTTTCTTTTTTTATATCATTTGAAGAAGATTGTAAATAATTATAATTACAGTTATCAATATGACTTGGTTCTTGAATCTTAACAAAATTATTGTCACTTTTGTTTTCCAAAACAAAACTTTCATCTTTTATTTCAATGTTATTTTTTAATTTTGAATAAAAGTCTTTTAGTATGCTGACACCACTTTTGAAAAATTGTTGTAATTGTTCTTGATTATACACAATCATTTTGTGGAATTCATATATTTCTTCAATTTTTCTTATACAATTCTTACAGATTTGTTTTGGTAATGATTTGTTCAGATGGATCTGCAACACAGTAAGAATACATACCTATTATAAGTAAAATAAACCCTGAGTCGATGAGTTATTAGCGGCGGATAAATCTATTTAATTTAACTCTGTCTCCGTATAAAGCTTAAAAACAATGATAGTTTAAACCTACTTGTACAGTTAAACACGATCGTATTAGACGTAGAATATCGCATTCTTCTGTCAACTTATACGCCTCTTGGTTAAACACGGACAAACAAAGCCGGCAGATATCGTTCATGTTGCTAAAATAAAGTTTACTTAATTTGTTTCTACATTTGTTTAGAATAAAAATGTTGATATCAAGTATTTATAAATATTAGTTGTCAAACTATATTGCTATCTCAGTGTGTTTTCTTAAATTTAATGAAAGACAAAAGCTATCTGATGCACAATTTAAGTAACTTGTAGGGTTGGAATGCTCTGTGGGGCTGGAAAGCTACTCGCGAGGTGACAGCGACAGTTCTTTGGTGTTGCCATGCCTGAACGACTAATTACCCCTCGTCTTAATTGAGACAAAATTATTTTTTTCATTGTAAGCGAGACTGAAGTTATGTATGAAGAAAAAGTTAACTTCGACAAACTTTATATTTTTAAGTCTATAGCGGATGCTCAGTATATAAGGTACCTACCTATTCCGTATAAGTAGGTAAATAGATAGCTTCTTATACACTGCATTCCGGAAACCAAATTCATGAAAAGAAACACCAATTAATAACTTAATTAGTCACAACAGAAAATAAATAAAAAAGCATGATTCACAATGTCAAAATGTTTTGACTTTTTAAATAGATAAGATAACAAATTAGCCACTGTTTACTAATCTATGTAAATGCACAAAATGCCATGGGTGGGTTGATAATATTCATTAAAATATCAGTAGAAATTCCGCTTCCTCTGATAATAGCGTATGCGCATCCGTCCATCGGGCAAAGAATATAAAAATACACAGGGAAGAACCAGAGAAGCCAATTGACTTAATATATCTCCAAAGTTGTAAGTACGCTCTTTCACTGATTTTATTACTTCTGGCTTACAATACAATAACATACAAAACAATAGTATTGTATTTTCTACCAGAGGTACAATAACTGTGACCGGGCTGTATGCAAATACCAACATTTGAGCGACTGTTCTTCATTTAACTTATTCTATGATCAATTGTCCAATATGTCTCATGTTTCATAATAGGCATTTAAAATGTACCAGTAACAGTGTAACAGTAATCGGTCTAGTCTGGAACAAGTTATGTACTTAAATACGTTATTTATTGAATTAATATAATAATACGGTGTAACATTATTTGGCAAGTATTAGTAGCTACTTTCTCAAAAAGTGAAAGGATAACATGTTTTTAAAGTGTTTAATTTTGTTATTATTTTTAAATATTATCAATGCAGGTTAGTGTTTTGTTATATGCCATTAAATTTATTTGCGCTTGTTATACAAGGTGACACATAATGGGTATACTTTTTTTTCAAAACTTAACTTTGTAATTCTAAAACCATCAGCTTTGGAGGGAACTTGAAAAACAAAAGGTGTTATAGGAATACAGCTGTTGACCGATTTCACAAGTCTACAAAACCTTTAGTACTTCAACTGTCCCACAAAGCCGATAGTTTGAAATTTACAAAGTTAAGTTGCAAAAAACATAGTATACCCATTTTGTATCACCTAGTATTTGTTCTCGAAAATTAAATAGGTATCTACATTCCCCGAAGGTGTAGGCAGGCATGAGTGAAATGTTTTATACCGATATTTTACGATGTTAAGATCTTACTGTAATAATTTCCCAGCCATTTACTGGGTATATTTTGCCACTATTTACAGCAATAAGGCCATTTTTAAATTAAAATAGGGGCAGGAATTATAATCCCAAGTTATGCTATTGCTTATTTAATAATATGGGTTATTTTAGAATAGGTGTTACGTATATTTATTTATTTAAGCATTTAGAATTACTGTCCAAACTGCTGTAAAAATATGTTCAAATCAGATAATAATAGGATTTAAACTAAAATCTGATAATAATATGTGCCCTAAATTCCTCATTCATTTAAAATTGATGGTTTTCTTTAATTTTACCATTATTATAATGGTCAGAATTAGCTATTTTTAATAACACATTGCTTTGATAAAATGTTACAATGAACCCATACAATTTTCTGTCTGCCATGCACAAAAATTGGCCGTTATCAAAAACAAAATAACGGAGGCGAAGGTCATGTTTGCTCAGACGAAACATTTCCACCGATTTATGTACTTTTCTCTATTTTGTGCTGCCAACAAAATAGGGACAACAATACAAATCGGAGTATATCTTATGCCAGTGCAAACAAAAACGTACACTATATTATATTATTCTTAAAACATGCACAACCTACAGTACCTACCTATAAATAATAATAAACGAAATCTTGATAATAATGTTACAGTATCGCCCTTCATCTTTAGATTAAATCGCTAATTTAGTATTTTCATCCCGACAGTAAACAAGTGTATCTGATTACAATAATCAAATTTGTTGTCAATATCCGGATCATGTTTCCCGCCAAAACCATTATCGCTGACTTGCCGTTTAGATTTGTTCACCATCCTTTGAATAACATCTAAGGTGTTAAGTCAGCGCTATTTACCTATAAATATCACTGACCAATTCGAAGACATCATTCTTGGATCACCTCCGAATTGCTGCACAAGTTTCGCGAGTAAATAAATCCTCCGAATCGGTAGATTGTCTTTTCGTTATTTAATTATTAATATTGTGAAATGTCTCAAAATCGGTACACGCTATATTAGTAATTTAAATAAATTATTAAAGTTTAAAAAAGTTTTTTAACGCGTTCCCATATTTGATTGGATACACAAAAAATAAGAGGACACAATAAAATAACCAACTTACACAAATGGATAGGTCTCTTCTCAATATCTACTTATTTAGTATAAGGTTTGCCAATAATGTCCCGAATTCAAAGGAAATCCTACCAACCTTCTCTTAGATATATAAATAGATTGTTTCTAGAGTACGTAGTAAACCTTTATTATTGCATCAACAAAATAATCATAAAAAGGAGGGGTTTTCCATTCCGAGAGTTTTTTGGGTCTGTTCTGAAGGTGTTCTCATATAAATTAAGTAATTGACTATTGTTTATTATGTAAAACCAGGAAAAATAAAAAAAAACGACTGATAAGACTAAATTAACAGTAACGTATAACATACAATAATATATGTAAACAATTGACTATGTATTTTTTCAGTTTATGGTGCTCGTTAGGTTTACCAAATGACTTTATTTATATTAGCTATTTATCCTGTTTGGAAATTATAATTGGATGTAATCTACCATTTTGCTAGTACAAGTTTTATGCTCGACAACAGACAGACAGCCCGATCTCCAAGTATATTCAACTACCCTCAATAGTACAAACATGACACTATTAATCAGGTCTTATTTTAATAATGCGCGATATTGTGCATTGCGCCTTAGTAAATGCCTTAGCTTAACGCAGTAGTTCGAGTGTAGGCCACTCGGTTCACTGCTCATAGTAGTTGCGGATTCGATTCTCGCCGGGGCAAATTTCGGAAATGACCTTCGTAATTTGCCCAGGTCTGGGTGTCACTGGGATCGCACCCAGTCCATTGTACGGTACCCATAGTACAAGCGTTGCTTAGTTTGGGACAATACAGTGGTCAGTCAGGCGATATTTATTATTATTTACTGCTACAGATGTTGTGCTTACCTACTGACCTGCCAAAAAAATATTTAAATCATCAGATTACAATTTTTTTGTGGAAGTTACTCTAAAAGTGGTCATCTATAGGATTTTAAAAGGTACTATGCAAAGTGTCGTGCATTACTTAAATAAGACTGTATATAAGTAAATAACACATTTATCTACGTTAAAAATATGATTTAATATTATCAGCCGGACGCACGCCCCTGGCGGTCTGGCTCACCAAGCTTCCTGCTCCGCATGGGAACGGCGCGGCGCCGCGTGGGTAGAAGATTTTTTCGCGGAAAAACCATTTAACAAATACGCATCCAAGATGTACGAGAGTCGATTACTGCCCCGTTACTTTAGCCATTGACAGACCGTCAAGGCAGACAATCTTGAAGTTCTTAATTTATGTTATTTGGTTACTTACCAAGTTACGTTCTGCAGTTTGGAAGTACACTCGATGGATTTCTATAAATTTTATCTTCTATTATGAGAGATGTGTGAGTGTATTAAAGCAGATTCCTAAATCACTATCTATCCCTTCGGAGAGTATAGACTGAAGAAGAAAACCAAGAAGTCTAAAGTCTCAGTTGTCTTTTTTATTTTTCAGATTACCCGTACCATTCTTACATACGTACTCGAAGTGAACATCCATGTCCCGCTAGGTCTTTGCTACACGGCAGAGTTCGGTTACGGCAACGAATGAGACTAGCCGAACACTCGTGCTTGGGACGTTATAACCTAGTAGGTAACAAATACGCGACTTGCAGAAAGGGAGAGTGGGATGTGCCCACTCCAGTTTGTATTAGTGAGTATTTTGATGTCATATTTTTCAATAAGTTTACTAAATAAGTATAAAAAAATCCTTGAAGAGACCATGGTATCTAATGAAGAAAGCATGTAGAATCATGAACTTAATAAAAAAATATTAATTTACAAAATATCTCAAATATTCATTAAATCTTTCAGAATCTAGCTGCAGCAAGCTCGATGAAGTAAAGAATTCTATAAATATAACAAATTACAAGGGTGCATGGGTTAATTTTTTCTGTTTACCTGGATTCAAGCTCAAAGGGTCATCAGTCTTGTACTGCGATGGAAGCAATTGGAACAGCTCAGTGCCAGCATGCGTTGGTAATATTTTTAAATATTCGAACACTGGTATGTTAGATAAAGTAAAACAAAGTGATGAGAATAAAAAGTGGTATATTATAGCAAAATTTCCGTAGGTATCAATACAACAAATTATGTAAAATATTAAAAATCAAACTTGCACAGATGCAATTTTTCCCTACAATCGGGGAAAAAATTATAACTGTATTTTATTAACTTTGATTACTGTTCGAATTTTAACCACCGAAACAATCTCAGCAGCCCTCAACCAACGCACTTTAGACGGTTAGCTTGCTACATATCTCTAATCTGTGACCACGCTCTAATTAAGGGGTGACGCTTACCTGAGACATGAGGTTAAGTTGTGGTTTTTTTATATTTCAGAAGCCAATAAAATGAAGCCAGCGACTTCTTGTGACTTCGAAGATGAAGAAATTTGTGGGTGGACCCAGGATACGCTCCATGACTTCGACTGGACCAGATACAACCTTCAAACCCCCAGCGCCTACTTCCTAACTGGACCTTCATATGACCATACTTATGGGAAAAATCAAATGGGTACAGAAAGGGCATTTAAGTTTTTTTTGCTAGCAAGACTGCGCTGTGGGGTGATTTGATCTTTGCAAGAAAGTTTTTAGTTTACTGATCCTTAACAGTTCAGATAGTCTCTCTCCCTTTCCAACCTAGCCATAAATTGATATTGTAATGGCACTGACAGAAGGGAAATGACAGATACCGTCAGTCTAGTTCAACTTACCCTCACCTGCTTCTGCCCTCCCCGCTCCCCCTCAGTGTGCCTTTTAATTATCATAAATCTTAATTATCGTTCCAGGTTATTACATGTATATTGAGGGCACCTCCCAGTTGCAGAATGACACCGCGCGTCTATTATCACCGGTGTACGACTCCGAACTGGCCAAGAATGGGTGCTTTGTGTTCTATTACCATATGTATGGAAGGTAAAGTACTGTAACATGACCACAGATCGAGACAAAACCACAATACAATCGAAACGAAAACTTAACAATATTCGTAACTAAACTTCAAACTTATCAACCCTTTGACTAAGGTCAAAGGGCCCAAAAAAAAAAAAAAAAAAAACATGACCACAGAATACGTTAAACGTTGCGTTGCGTAAGCAGCGTCGTGGAGGCATCGCGGCGGCATTGCGGCGGCGTTGCGGCGGCGTCGCGGCGCGAGCGGCTATGCGTTCTCTCTTTCCAACAGTAACGTTCCGCACGAAACGACATAGCAGAATGGCGGCATCTTAGCGCCCTCGGTTAAAGCGTGCCGCGACACCACTGCAACGTCAACACGCCTCTAGGGCCCGTATTAATAAAACGAACTCAAGTCTGAGAGCGGTCTTGAATATGCTTTTGACATGACATTTTGTACTGGAATAAAATAAGAATGAAATGTCAGTTGGTGGATTCTTCGGATCTTAAAAATGTTAAAGATCTGAAGAATCCACCAACCCGCACTGGCCCAGTGGTGGATTACGGCCTGAATCCCACTGCATGCCCAGGAGTGGGATCGATCTATTAATACGGGCCTATAGGAGCGTACTTACTACACATACCAAAGAAACTTAGACGCGACGCCCACTTAGGTGGCCGCGCCTCTATCGCTGCCTGGACTCTATCGCTGTTTAATTTATTATTTTGACCTCGAAAATCTGTAGGTATATTATTATTATTAATCTTTACAAATAAATACAATTGGAGTGTCTGTTTGATATATTCAAATAACACCTTTTCACTAAATGCATATGAAAGTAGGTACATACGACACCTAAAGCAAAAAGGCGATTAAAAAAATTTTTGTCTGTCTGTATGTTTGTTCCGGGTAATCTCCGAAACGGCTGGACCGATTTTGACGGGACTTTCATTGGCAGATAGCTGATGATATAAGGAGTAACTTAGGCTACTTTAATTTTAGAAAAACAATTAGGGTTCCGCGTAAAAAAATAACAACACATGAAATCAAAGAGTATCTCCGAAACGGCTGGATCGATTTTGACGGGACTTTCACTGTCAGATAGCTGATGTTATAAGCAGTAATTTAGGCTACTTTCATATTAGAAAAACAAAAAAAAATGGGTCCTCTCGCGCGGGCTCAGAACGCGGGAGCGGGAGCGGTTATGTTAAATTCCACGCGGACAAAGTCGCGGGCTCAGCTAGTTATTTAATAAAGTGGTTGCCCCTTTTGGTGACATCAAAGGTCTATTACTAATAGGTACTTAACCCTGGCAAACATTTCGTACGTGTACATTTTAGGTTTATTTTGTCCATACATAGGTATTAGGTATCAGACCATCTTTTGTGTCAAAATATACCTACCTACTTCGTGTGAATAAAGGCTAACTGTAGGATTAACACAGGGACATTGGTGGTCTCCGAGTCTACCAGAAGCCGGACAGCGTGAGCCTCGACACCATTCGATCTGACGCCGAGAGGGGGCAGTACCTGGTGTTCGAGATGTGGGGGGAGCAGAGAGACCACTGGTACAAAAACGTGAGCCCCCTGAAGGATTACTCGGAAGACTTCCAGGTAAATTATAAAATACTAACGACCCGGCCTGGCTTCGCACGGGATTTTTCTATCAGTGTTTCTCTACTATATTATGCATGTATATTTATATTAGCTGTGCCCCGCGACTTCATCCGCGTAGTATTGGATTATTGGGTTAAAAAGTATCCTATATGCTAATCCCGGTTATAATCTATCTGTGTTCCAAATTTCATCCAAATCCGTTCAGTAGTTTTTGCGTGAAGGAGTAACAAACATACATACATACATACATACATCCACACTCACAAACTTTCGCATTTATAATATTAGTAGGATGTGAACCATCCTCTTGAATCACTCTATGTATTAAAAAAAACCGCATCAAAATCCGTTGCGTAGTTTTAAAGATCTAACCATACATAGGGACAGACAGACAGCGGGTAGCGACTTTGTTTTATACTATGTAGTGAAGTAGAGCAAAATAGAAAGCAGTCCCAACTACATGATTATTGATTTAAAAAAAAATACCTAATTAAAAAGACAAGCCCTCTGACTTTCTTGCCGGATTCTTCTTGCAGTTGTAGATTTAAGAAAATGATGTATAAAAATGACAATCTGTTTGTGCCCCCCTAAGCCTTAACAAAATAAACGATTTAACTTTGACCTTGATGCGGTGCGTCTCCTTTTTAAAGGCGCCTACTCCGGTAGGGTAGTATAATTCCGTCTATTCGCAGCAACATAAAATATATTCATTATGGGCACGTCATTTCGGTCAATAAAATAGTTATAGTAGAATCTTTATTTAGATTGTAATCGAGGGTATCCGAGGAAAGAGTTACGCCAGCGACCTCGCCATTGATGACGTGGCCATCCTGCAGGGGGAGAACTGCTCAATATCAAGCAGGGAGCCTACTGTTCCACCACCTATCACTGGTAAAGTATAAAAGCGTTAACGTTAACCTGGATGTTTTCAAGTCAAGAGAGTACAGGTACCTTCTAGGCAAGTATGCACCATCGTAGAGCACATCGTCACTTAGCATCAGGTGAGATTGTGGTCATATACTTTCCTAATACGCAATAACAAAGGAAAAAAAATCGCACTTTAGCGGCAGAGAGAACTCCGTACTTTTTGATGAAATTGTTTATCGCTGTGCCTAGTGGTTGGTGATCTTTTAATTCATTATAATATGTAAGTAGGTATGTATTTAATCATGAGCGTGAGGCGCAGCTCATTGACAGAGCGTCTGACGCAACAAACAGTAGCACGCTTTATGTGTCGTGACTTACCTTAACGGTATACAGGGTTATTGGTAAAACAATAACAACCTTGCAGGACTGTATTACTTACCTATATCATAACCAACAACTATTGTTCTATGACATTTTACAAAACATAATAACTTTACAAAAAAATCTAGATTTTGTTGTTTTGTCAAACAAATTTCAATCTACGTCCTCACTAACGAATTCCGCTATAAAGACACTAATAACGCGACGCGGACGTAGAGTTCATAACATTTAGGACGTAGACTCTAAAAAAATATATTTTTGTATGACGGTCTGAAGAATTAATTCTGATAAATTATTAAAAGTCGTAGAATAGAAGTTATTTTTTATAATTTTAGTACTTAATATAGTCGTGAGTGGTTGTTAGCGTTTTTGTTTTACCAATAATCCTGTATATTCAATTGTTTACAAAATGTATCCTCACTACGTGTACCGGGACGTGTGCCACAGTGAGCTCTTCTTCATCCAAAGTACCTATATGGATCAAGTGGGAGAGGGAGACAGTATAAATAAATAAAAAAACAATGCCGTCTAGGGACGGCCGTAAGAAGCGAAGCTTTATAGTATAAAGTGTAGGGCGCCGCAGCTCTGACGTCATCGTGTAACGCTACGTCATCTCACGATTTGCACGGATAGGCTGGCCGCGCGGCGAACGCCCCGAACGTCCGTATAAAAGCTTCGCTTCAAAAGAATAAATATCGCCAGACTGACACACCAACTGTATGGTCCTACACTAAGCAGCGCTTGTACTATGGGTACCGTACAATGGACCGGGGGCGATCCCAGTGACACCCAGACCAAAGCAAATTACGAGTACCTATAGTATACAGGTTGAAACAGAAAGGGTATACATTTATTTTCAAAACTTAACTCTGTAATTCTAAAACTATCAGCTTTGGAGGAAACTTGAAAAACAAAAGGTGTTACAGGGTCTACAAAACCTTTAGTACTTCAACTGTCCCACAAAGCCGATAGTTTTAGATTTACAAAGTAAAGTTGCAAAAAATATAGTAGATTCATATATACCTAGTGATCTTCTCAGTCGAGGTCGCGTTCCGATCCGGTGGTAGATTTACCCTCGCCACCTCTCCTGGCAGCGGCCCAAGCCGAGGTCGTATCCCTTGTGGCGCCCTTGAGCTAGCTGCCCCCCTGCCCCTCTGGCTGGAGCGCACTTGCGCTCGCCCTCTGTCCGGGTGAAGTTGTTATGGCCACTCTGGCCAACAACATATAGTCATATCAAAAAAAAAAAGTTTCACCTAGCATAAGTATTGTTCTCCTTTTCCAGTCGAATCGTGCGCAGGCCGGTGCTACACACGCCCTAACTCCACCCACATATGTGGCTGCAACATCATCTGCCTGGTGGAAAGCAACTGCTGTCCCGATTATCTGGCCCTATGTGAATATTATAATGAAAATAGTGAGTATAGATCTCAAAATATACTTCGGTACCTAAGTACTTAAGGCTTGGTGTATATCAACTTAAGGGTGTTACCGACCGCCTAGAACGAACTAGACGATTTACGAGCGTCGATCGATGATCGATTGAAAGTAAATCAATATAGATCTGTAACTACTCTTTGTAATTATTAATTATATATGCAACTGGCAATAAAAAATAATGTTACAAAATGTAAAAGGACAAGCCCGCTGAGTTTCCTGCCGGATCTTCTCAGTCGAGGTCGGGTTCCGATACGGTTGTAGATATAAGAAAAAAAAATAAAAATGACAATTTGTAAGTGCCCCCGTAGGCCGAAACAAAATAAACGCTTTGATTTAGACTTTGACTATATCGACGTCGCCTCATCACATTCTCCAATCGTTCGATTGGATAACACCCTAAAACATTACATAAGAATATATTTCTTGAATTGAATGCTGACCCTAAATGCACCTAGCACTGATGGCCTTAACCCCCCTTGCGTCGAGGAGAGGCCTGTGCCTTTGTATTTTATTACTAGAGAGTCTCTCCTCATAAAGAAGACTGCTTAAGCCATAATATAAATAATAATATATTTATATATTATACTAGCTGACCCGACAGACGTTGTCCTGTCTTTTAGGGGTATGAAAAATAGATAGTAGCCGATTCTCAGACCTACTGAATATGCATATAAAATATCATAAAAATCGGTCAAGCCGTTTGAGAGGAGTATGGTAACTAACATTGTGACACGAGAAATTTATATATAAGATATTCTTTAGCGTTATTATCTATATTGCAGGTACGGACGTCCCTGAAAGTACTGCTACTGTCGAGTTGCCACAAACGCAGAAACTAGTAGCCACAAAAACATCTCCTACAACCACAACAGTGGCCGTCTCTACCACAACACCATACACGACTACCACATCAACTAAAGCGACAACTACTAAAATACAAGCCCCGAAAATCACGAGACAACAACCCACTAAATTCATAACTAAAGCCACAACGCCTAAGCTCGAAACCACGAAACTCGCAACCACTAAACTCGCCACCCCTAAACTTGCAACCACTAAACTCGCAACCACTAAACTCGCAACCACTAAACTCGCAACCACTACTCTCGCACACACGACTCGTTCAGTTAGGTCTACGAGTATCCGTAAATTCACAGTTCCGATTTCGACAACCACTACCCGTAAATACACAAGATACACACTAAAACCTACATCCAAGACTCCTAATTTTAGGACTACTAAAATTAGTACAGCGAGTACTACAACCACGAGACAGCCCACCAAACCAAATTACAATATCAGCACCACAGTACCAAGTAGTACGACGGCTAATATTGAGACAAAAAAACAAGCCGAGAAGAGCATGCCGGCGCAGTCGTCCGGAGGTAAGTTCTCTTTGAATCTACAGCTGTTTGCAAAAGTCCATAAAAATAATCCAAGCGTAAATAAAGAAATAATTATCGCCAGACTGACACACAAACTGTATGGTCCCCAAACTAAGCATCACTTGTACTATGGGTACCGTATGAAGGACTGGGGGCGATCCCAGTGACACCCAGAACAAGGCAAATTACGAAAAGGCCATTTCCGAAATTTGCCCCGGAGCGCGGAGGGAATCGAACCCGCAATGTGCCCCACCATGTGCAAAGCCGAGCGGCCTACGCTCGAACCACTGCGCCAAGCCGTCGTCGTATAAGAAGTACCAATATAAGTACCTACTTATATGGTAGCCAAAGAAATTGAAATAATTACTTATTACATTTGCTTTGATTGTAGCCGATATGTAGAGGCTAGTTCTTCCAGTTCTCTTACTCTTCGCACAAAACGCAGCTATAATAGAGGCTTCTTTACATCGATCTTCTAAGATAGGTACCACCCCGGTCTTAGCAGCTCGTTTATGAGGATTTATTTATACTAGTGGTCGCCCGTGGTCGAAATTCGACCACAATAATTTTTTTTATGTTAAACGTCCTTAAGGATTTATTGTCAACTAGCTGAGCCCGCGACTTCGTCCGCGTGGAATTTAACTTAACAAAAAAGCCCGCTCCCGCGTTCTGAGCCCGCGCGACAGGAACCTTTATTTTTTTTATCTAAAATAAAAGTAGCCTAAGTTACTGCGTATAACATCAGCTCTCTACCAGTGAAAGTCCCGTCAAAATCGGTCCTGCCGTTTCGGAGATACTCTTTGATTTCATGTGTTTTAATTTTTTTTCATTACTCATACTCTGAAAGTAGGTCTGAAGTCCCTGAGGAGCGGGTTGAAAGTAATACTTTTCCGGCCCGGGAGAATCGCTTTCAACTGACAGCTGTCAAATTATTAAAAAAAAAACTAGTTCCATTTTCACATTTCTATGGAACCATGTTCAAACTTTTTCTACAGTCACTCAATTACAGCACGATGTAAAATTGAAATAACATAAAGTTAAGTATTAATTAAAGAATATATATTTTTAAATGACTTAATTATAATTTAGTTTCAAGAATTTCTTTAAAATAACATAGATTTGGGCAAAATTGTTAAAGATGAAAATGAAAAATAATGGCTAAATAATGAAGTTGGCCGGCCAACGAAAAAAAAAATTGGCGGCAATCCGATCTTAATTTTTTTTTTCGAGTTGTAGAGTATTGTTTATACTTCTTTGTATTATTTCTTTAGCCAATTCCTGTTTTTATTTTTACTTTCCTTGTATTCGTAATGAAAAGCACAGTGTTTACCTCGGGTGAAAGACTTATTTTGTCCCTCGAACTATTAGCGCCCTCGCTACGCTCGGGCGCCAAACCCCGTCTCGGGACCAAAAATAAGTCACTTTCACCACTCGTGTAACAATGTACTATTACGCGGAACCCTAATTGATTTTCTAAAATTAAAGTAGCCTAAGTTACTCCTTATAATATCAGCTATCTGCCAGTGAAAGTCCCGTCAAAATCGGTCCAGCCGTTTCGGAGATTACCCGGAACAAACATACAGACAGACAGACAGACAAAAAATGTTTAAATCGCGTTTTTGCGGGTCTTTTGTGGGAAATAGGTGTCGTATGTACTTTATATGCATTTAGTGAAAAGGTGTTATTTTTATATTACAAACAGACACTCCAATTTTATTTATTTGTTTAGAAGACTATTTGATACTGGCACGCGGAATGCACTGTGAAAGTCCCGCCCTCCAAAAACTGTCACCGTTTGTCAGTCAGACAGTCAGTCGGTGTGGAGGTTACAAATGTGTGTCAATTCACGGTAGTGTGTGTAATGTTTTATTTATTGATTTTAATGTATTTCTAAGTATGTATTATAATATAAATATATTAGCATTCTGCACTTCTTCTCTATATAAAGTGTGCCAAATTTCATACTCCTCCGTCCGCGAAATCTTCGTATTAAGCAGCTGAAAGTTTTAATATTATATAGATAATTATTTTATTCATTTAATTATGAATTATTTCCAGGTCTGAGCGGGCCGAAGGTAGCGGCGATAACGATAGTGGTGATGGTGTTGTTCTGCGGGCTGGCCTGGGTGGGGTATGCCGCGAGGGGCTCCAGGAGGTTCCAAGTGATGGCCCACCTGCGCGGGAGGGCCCGCGGCGAGTCTGAAGTCAGATACTTGAACTCCGATGTTGATGATGACGAATAAATTTTTATAATGTTGGTAACATTGTCTTTTTATCACGCCAAATGGATATTCCTGTCTTGTTTGCATTGTACCTCTCTAACTAGGTAAGGATTTTTTTTTAGCAATCTGCCGCGTCTCCTCTGACAGGGTCAGCCCTTTGTAGGTATAGCGTTCATTTCTTTATACTTATACAAACGTTTCTTATTTAAATATAACTAGGGAAGGTTGGCTACCAATTTATATAATAAAGTTGGCTACTAATGCCGTCTGTTGTTAAGCAGTTACCACAGCCTAAGTATATAGATGCTTGCAATACCAATGACATTGCTCGCACGTTGACGAGCTGCAAGGGGAGTGTGTGTAGAGGGAGTCAAAGGGAGGGGCTGTTCTAGCTTTCGCACTCATCGTACGAAACACAGCATAATAACTACTTTACGACGATCTTCTGCGAGAGCCAGCCCGAATATGGGCTGTAGTCAATAGTCTACAGCGTGGCTATACCACCGTAGTTAATTGCTGGAACTTGGCTGACGTGCTCTCGCCCGTCTAGATACGCCACTTTCACGCTCTGTAGCCACTAGTGTCTAAGTAAAATACTGCTGCAACGTGTCGGCCTCTAGAAGAACAACAAATGTGGCATTTGTTTAATTAAAGTTTACGTAGACGGCTATTACATATACTAGGTGAAACAGAAAGGGTATTTTTTTGCAACTTGTAAATCTCAAACCTATCGGCTTTGTGGGACAGTTGAAGTACTAAAGGTTTTGTAGACTTATGAAATCTGTCAACAGCTGTAACCCTATAACACCTTTTGTTTTTCAAGTTTCCTCCAAAGCTGATAGTTTTATATTTACAAAGTTAAGTTTTGAAAAAAAGTATACCCTTTCTGTTTCAACCTGTATAGACTAACGATTATTGAAAGTGTATTTGAAAACCGGTCACGGAAGTGCGGAAAGCCAAGGTCGAAATGAAACAATTGATTAACGCCTCTTGTGAAATCTATATTCGTGATTAACCTATTAAAACGGGCTTAGGTAGGTAAACGCAAGATAGGGGGCACGGAAGCTCTCCCACCAAGTCAGAACATAAAAGAACATGGGACCGACTTTATTTATAGATTTTTCTTGCACCTACTGTGGTTCGCTGGCGTATTTTATGGATGTCGACAAAAGTGCCACCTACCGGATCCAATTATAACTAATAACCACGCAGATACTCACCCCTGGTGAGAAAAGTACAAAAAAGAAATCTTGAATATCGGTCTATCCGTTTTAGAGGAAACGAATTACGGACACGCACACCGGAATTGTATGTACCTATTAGATTATTAGATTTAGTTTATAAAATTAAAAAATAATGAGGATTTAATAAATTAGCAAATAAGTACCAAATATTGTTTTTATTATTGTAGCTGGTAACACTGAACTCGAGGCTGGCATCCCAGCGCCGCGGAAGCGCGGGCTAATACGAATCGGTGACCTCGTTTTTATGTTTTACCCCGTTCCCACAATGTCACCCGGCATGATGGCGCAGCCTTCAGATACCTTATCACGAACTATCGACCGCCTTCCCGTCAGCCATTTCAACGCCTAGCGCCTGCGCAAAGCAAATGCGACAACACTGACGTTTCAACACCGAGGCCCAGTGCTACTGCAAAAATTACGGGCGACAGTAAATAATAATTGTATATAGAATTATTGCTACGAGTGATAGATACGTTTGACAAATAAATTCCAAATTCAAATAAGACATGTCAGTGCGTGCATAGATTGGCGTAGTTTTTTTTTACAAGAGGATTGTGTGAAGGTAAGTGCTTTTTGAAAATGTAATAACTACTTTTAAATCGAATTATGGTATTCCGCAAATTGGATTTTGCTATTCTTAGAACGTGCCTACGTACCAGTATCTAAGACAATTGCATTATATGGCCACAGTATCTTCCCCTTTATGTAATCATGGTGGGGTATTCTCTATACGTATATATATAGGAAGTGCGGATACTTTGCAACACATTCCGAAACCCGATAAAAACTTAATTAATTTGAAAGAGTATGGTTTTGTAATTTGATTAAACGTTATTTTTACATTATCACTTGTTTTATGGTTGTTTTCTTTCTTTCTTAATTTGGGTCAAAGGAAATAGTTCGTAGATACTAGTTTTTTTTTTGTTGTGTTCTTTTAACTCGACACAAATGGTTATTATTATTGATGTTATTATTCTAAATCACATTTTTCGATATCGTTTTGTTTAGGTAGGTCATTTCTCGTTCAATAATTACATAATATTCAATCTATATTGCTACGATAATGAATTCTTAAATGAAAATAATAATTACGATTCGTGAAGAAATAAAAAATAAAGGTTTACAGTTGTAAAAAAACCAAATTTCTCTACGCGGATACGGCTAAACCCCGGTCATAAAAACTAGCATACGAACACGGTAGTGCTCACGCCAAGGACGAATTACAGAATTACGTACAGTTTCTTACACAAAACTATTTGCCACCCCCTATAAATTTTACCCTTGTTGCGTTGAGACATGAAGGTGACACCAATAAAGGCTTCGTATAAAGTTTAATTAAACAACTTCAAACGAGGTTTTAACAGTAATCGTAACAAAATAATGACCTGGAACGTCTCGTAGATAATATTTAGAGGCGGACAATTGGATAGAAGATCTGACAACAAGAATGAGACGGTTTTTAAAATAGGGATGATTTATGCTGAATGGAGTCCTTGAGACGGTTGCGGTTTGCTATATACTTTACTAGCGACCCGCCCCGGCTTCGCACGGCTCTAAAATTATCAGTATATCTCTGCTATGTTATGGATATAAAATAGGTTTATATATTAATTAATAATAATACTTACATATAAACCTTCCTCTTGAATCACTCTATCTATTTAAAAAAACCCTTCAAAATTCGTTGCGTAGTTTTAAAGATCTAAGTAAGTATACAGGTTGAAACAGAACGGGTATACTTTTTCTTACAAAACTTAACTTTGAAAATCTAAAACTATAAGCTTTGGCGGAAACTTGAAAAACAAAAGGTGTTATAGGGATACAGCTGTTGACAGATTTCAAAAGTCTACGTAAAACCTTTAGTACTTCAACTGTCCCACAAAGCCTATAGTTTTAGATTTACAATGTTAAATTGCAAAAAAAATAGTATACCCTTTCTGTTTCACCTAGTACATAGGGACATACAGACAGCGGGAAGCAACTTTGTTTTATAATATGTAGTGATATGCCCTTTTTAAGGCTGTTTTTACTTTGTTACGTATGTACACCGAAGTACCTACCTAGTTAATTACAACTTCTGAATTCTAGTAGAAAAAAAAACCTGCTGGTATGGGTTTAGTAGGCAAGTCTGGTATGTGAGTTTTCAGGCCTGAAAACTACACTACAGATTAAGCAGGTACTTATTAAGTAGCATTATAAGTAGGTACTTAACTCTTAATAAAATATTTTAAGATAAACCGGTTTCCAAAATTGATTTGGTTGAATTTTCCGACATGGAAATCCGAGTCGTAAATTGATGGCTTTTTCCTCCGTATCACAAGGTTTACAGATCAGGATTCCTGCAGATAATGTTTTTTGTACTTCCTAGTATTGTTGATAAAATGTAACACTTCGTTATTTATATCTATACTATTATTTGTTGCGATTAGAAAACGTTTAGAATAAAACACTAAAATGGATACTTCTTAGAACTAGATACAAAAATATTCTGTTACTGGCTAAGTTCCGTTTGAAACAAGACTAAAAATAAATATGCCCAAAACTAATACCTAGGCTCAAATTAAAAATAGGCAGGTACTGTCTCCAGACGTCTCTACAAAACTGCATTTACAACCTAGCTGTCGTTTAAATATAGATTCAGGCACGAAAGGTCACCTGTCTGGAAATATTGCTTCTATGGAAATGCTCAGCGAAGAGGACTACCCACTCAGCCGTTTTATATAAAGGTATGCGTAGGTTGATAGGTGGGTTGCATAAATGAGGACCGGCAGGATATTTTCACTGACAAGAAAGTGTAATAAAATCTTATATTTACACTAGCTGAGCCCGCGACTTCGTCCGCGTGGAATTTAAACTTAACAAAAAAGCCCGATCCCGCGTTCTAAGCCCGCACGACAGGACCCATTTTTTATTTTTTTTTTATTTTGCTTTTCTAAAATATAAGTATCCTAAAGTACTGCTTATAACATCAGCTATCTACCAGTGAAAGTCCCGTCAAAATCGGTTCACCCGTTTCGGAGATACTCTTTGATTTCATGTGTTTTTTTATTTTTCTACGCGGAACCCTAATTGTTTTTCTAAAATTAAAGTAGCCTAAGTTACTCCCTATAACATCAGCTATCTGCCAGTGAAAGTCCCGTCAAAATCGGTCCAGCCGTTTCGGAGATTACCCGGAACAAACACACAGACAGACAGACAGACAGACAGACAGACAGACAGACAGACAGACAAAAATGTTTAAAATCGCGTTTTTGCTATAGGTGTCGTATGTACTTTCATATGCATTTAGTGAAAAGGTGTTATTTTTTTATTACAAACAGACACTCCAATTTTATTTATTTGTATAGATAAAATTCTCGTGTCACAATGTTAGTTACCATACTCCTCCGAAACGGCTTGACCGATTTTCATGTGCATATCGGGTAGGTCTGAGAATCTGCTACTATCTATTTTTCATACCCTTAAATGTTAAGGGTGGTCCACATTCCACGCGGACGGAATCGCGGGGCACCGCTAGTAAAATTATAATAGTCATATTAGTTAAGTGGTCGAACCCACTTAGGACACAAGCCGTGAATGTACAAATCACGACTCTGGCATTTTCAGATTCAAAGTTCAATTACAAACACGGGAAACAAAAATTAACAGAATTTTAAATTAAAATCAATATTATTTTTGAAGCAAAGCTATACGAACGTTCGGGGCCCTTGCCGCGCGGCCATTCTATCCGTGCTAATCGTCAGTAGCGTTACACGACATATACAAAATATACATATATGCGCCACAGCTGCACGTTTAGCTCCTACGCTTTATACTTATTAGAAAGCTTCGCTTCTTCCACATAGGCAAGTATCGTAGTCTATACAAATAAATAAAATTGGAGTGTCTGTTTGTAATATCAAAATAACACCTTTTCACTAAATGCATATGAAAGTATATACGACACCTATAGCAAAAACACGCTTTAAAAAAATTTTGTCTGTCTGTCTGTGTGTTTGTTCCGGGTAATCTCCGAAACGGCTGGACCGATTTTGACGGGACTTTCACTGGCAGATAGCTGATGTTATAAGGAGTAACTTAGGCTACTTTTATTTTAGAAAAACAAAAAAAAACAAATGGGTCCTGTGGCGCGGGCTTAGAACGCGGGGGCGGGAGCGGTTAAGTTAAATTCCACGCGGACGAAGTCGCGGGCTCAGCTAGTTTATAATATATTGATGTTTTTACTGTATATTCTTATGAGACGGAAAAACATTAATAGCACGCAGAATAAACTGGCTAAATTAAACTCTACATCGTTAGTATAAGGTACAATATAGCATGCTCGAAAGGAATTAATTAGGTAGGCATTGCCGTCGCATGACTCACGTAACATTTATCGAGTGAACAGTACTCAAACATGTAAAACACTTTCGATAGTACTTATAAGCAGAGTCATTGTTGGTGTTGCTAAGGCTAAAGCGCCCATCTAGCCCGCGAAGTTCAAATTTTTTGAGTTCTTTTAGAAATTTTTCAAAATCTGACAATATTAAAAGACAAATTTAGTAATTCGCGAAAAAGACCGTGTGCAGTACATTTATTAATATATCCAACTTACTCTAAAACATTTCAAGAACGACAGCTATCCAGATAATCTGGCAATTTTTGTATATTTAGTGATTTACTAGTATCATATCCACCGTGATAATATTTAGAGTAAAATAAATGTATTAATAAATGCACTGCACACGGTCTTTTTCGCGAATTACAAAATTTGTCTTTTATTATTGTCAGATTTTGAAAAATTTCTAAAAGAACTCAAAAAATTTGAACTTCGCGGGCTAGACAGGCGCCTTCACCTTAAGGTGAAGGCGCCTTAAGGTGAAGGCGCCTGTCTAGCCTGTCTCACCTTAAGGTGAAGGCGCCTGTCTAGCCCGCGAAATTCAAAATTTTCGAGTATTTTTATGGTTTATCCAAAATCTGGAAACATTTAAGACAACATTTTGTGGTTTGCGAAAAACCCAGTATGCAGTGCGTTTATTACGAGTACTTAATACATTGATTTTACTCTAAATATTATCACGGTGGATATGATACTAGTAAATCACTTAATATACAAAAATTGCCAGATTATCTGGATAGCTGCCGTTCTTGAAATGTTTTAGAGTAAGTTGGATGTATTAATAAATGCACTGCATACGGTGTTTTTCGCGAATTACAAAATGTGCCTTTTATTATTGTCAGATTTTGAAAAATTTCTAAAAAACCTCAAAAAATTTGAACTTCGCCGGCTAGATGGGTGCTTTAGCCCGGTGGTAGAGCCTTGCTATAGCCACTTGACTACAGCTCATATAGGCTACAGACTACCTACCACTGTCTCAAATAAAGTCAGCGTGAAGTTGCTATTTGACCACGGTTGCGGGTTCGATTCCCAGCGGGGAAAATTTCGGGAATGGCCTTTTTGTAGTTTGCCCAGGTCTGGGTGTCACTGGGATCGCCCCCAGTCCATTAACCGGTACCAGTAGTACAAGCGTTGCTTAGTTTGGAACCATACAGTTGGTGTGTCAGTCAGGCGATATTTATTTATTACTGAGAGAGCCGGAAGCGCGACCCTCCCTCCCTTCCCACCCTTAGGTATGTGCCTCTCCCCTTCAGGTCAGCAATGCCTTTGGTAGTGCAAGAATCTATAAGCTACGGTAACTGCTTAACATTAGGCTGTATATAAAATATAATAATAATAGGTCACTTTTTACCTATACGTTTTATGGTTTTCGGCCCTCTGTGATTTGATAAATTAATATGACCCATCTTTAGATAGGATTTGAGTACTAACTTAGTTTAAAAGCTAGTTTGAGGACCAACAGATAAACTAATTTAGTTAAGCTAATAACACAATGACACCTTGAATTACAGTTTACAATAGAAAATTAGTTTCATGTAAATAAGTCTGCTCGAGGCGTTCCTCGTACGCCAATTTAGGCCTTAATTGTATGCAATTAAGTGTTATTATGTTGGCGAGGGTAGTAATTTGGTCTAATGAATAAATGCCTATGGGAAATCTTGGGGGAATTGAGTTCTAGTGGACATAACTAGGGTTGTCTAGTTTTACGTTTTTGTATTACATAATATTGTAATGTTATGAACACAGGGTGACTTAGGCCCGTATTTATAAATCGATCTCAAGTCTGGGAGCGATCTTGGAAATGTCAAGTTTCCCTCAAAACCGATAGTTTTAGAATCACAAAGTTAAGCTTCGAAAAAAAAACTAAACCCTTTCTGTTTCACCGTCTTGCCCCCTATGGTACCCCATCTTACCCGAGGGAGGGGGGCAAGATGGGGAGATCCGAGATTTTCAAATTTTTGTTTTTTTATTTTAAACTAGCTGAGCCCGCGACTTCGTCCGCGTGGAATTTAACTTAACAAAAAAGCCCGCTCCCGCGTTCTGAGCCCGCGCGACAGGACCCATTTCTTAAATTTTGTTTTTCTAAAATAAGAGTAGCCTTAGTTACTGCGCATAACATCAGCTTTCTACCAGTGAAAGTCCCGTCAAAATCGGTCCAGCCGTTTCGGAGGTTACCCGGAAAAAACACACAGACAGACAGACAGACAAAAAAAAATTAAATCGCGTTTTTGTTATAGGTGTATGTACTTTCATATGCATTTAGTGAAAAGGTGTTATTTTGATATTACAAACAGACACTCCAATTTTATTTATTTGTATAGATGCTCTTAATTAGACTCAATCATGGAAGACTGGTAACCAAAGGTGATTAATGAAATACAAAAGACAATATAGACACGACAAAATGTTAGTTTTATTGAGCTTCAAACGTTAAGTACCTACCCCGTCTTGCCCCACACTTTCCTGAGCTAGTTCCAGCCGACTCGGCTTTCTCCGTAAGCCCGCTCCATACCATAACGTCCCCTTCGCCCTCGCAATAGAATCCCTGTTTCATCTCCTTGTGATAACATCTTGATGTTACCGAATGCGTTATTGCACGCTCTTGAAGGCCGGGTTAGTGTCATTCACAAGAGAAATACGACAACGTTTTTGGTACACATCCTACATTTTGTTCCGCTAGAAGGTGCGTGTACTTACCTAGACGCACCTTGGCACCTGACAAGCGCGCTGAGTTTCTTGCCGGATCTTCTCAGTCGAGGTCGCGTTCCGATCCGATGGTAGATTTACCCTCGCCACCTCTCCTGGCAGCGGCCCAAGCCGAGGTCGTGTCCCTTGTGGCGCCCTTGAGCTAGCTGCCCCTCTGGCTGGAGCGCACTTGCGCTCGCCTTCTGTCCGGGTGAAGTTGTTATGGCCACTCTGGCCAACAACATATAGTCATATCAAAAAAACATTTTGACAGTATTCGGTTGTTTTTATTATCACTAGAGGGGGTGTGCTGGGCTTCCGGATTTGTCACTCATCGTACGAAACGCAGCTATAATAGCTACTTATTTTACGCCGATATTTTGTGAGAGGGTGGTACTGCCCCGGTCGAGCCAATGAGCTGTGGTCAATCTGCTACAGCTTGGGTCTACCACCGTAAATGGTCAAAATCCTACTAATATTATAAATGCGAAAGTTTGTGAGTGTGGATGTATGTTTGTTACTCTTAAACGCACAAACTACTGAACGAATTTGGATGAAATTTGGAACACAGATAGTTTATAACCGGGATTAACACATAGGATAATTTTTATCCCGATTATCCCGAAATTTTTGTTAAGTTAAATACTACGCGGACGAAGTCGCGGGCATAAACTAGTGTATCATAATTTATTAACAAAAGGACGCTTCTATTGAGACTGCTAAATTCCGAAGTAGAGGTTCATAATCCGAATGATTATGGGTTCGATTCCCTTCGTGGAAAATTTCTATAATAGTTTTATAGTTTTCTGATGTGGCCTTCAGTCTAGCTTTAGAGAATGGCTCCCATAATAACACCCTTGTGTATAACACAAAACAAGCTGAATCCCTCTGTACATTACATAGAGCAGGATTCTCTAATAACACAACTTAGAAAATATGAAAAATCATTTTTCCGGATATAAAAGAGAACGTCCGGATACCATTGCCAAGTGTTTTTTATTTACTGTGCTTGCTCGCCAATTGGGTCATTATGCCAGCAATGTTGATATCGTAATGCCCCCCGGGACTGAGATCGTGTACCGCCTCCTAATAATGTAGCTTAACTTGTGCCATTTGAGGAAAATAATGGGGGAAAATCGGATTATCTGTGTAGGTACTCATTTCATTAATTTCCCTTGACAGAATAATTTTGGAGGTTACAATCCTACTAATATTATAAATGCGAAAGTTTGTGAATGTGGATGTATGTTTGTTATTCTTTCACTCAAAAACTACTGAACGGATTTTGATGAAATTTGGAACACAGATAGTTTATAACCTGGATTAACACATATAATACTTTTCTTAAGTCTACGCGGACGGAGTCGCGGGCAGAAACTAGTATGAAATAAATCGCCAGAAAAACACACTAACTATGCCACCCCAAATTAAGCAACGATTTTCTTTGTGCTATTGGTATTGTACAGTGGGCCGAATGAATCCCTGTGGCACCCAGATCGGGGTGAATTACGAAAGGGCCATTTCAGAAATTTACCCAGCCAGGAATCGTCAGCTTTGGAACATATTGATTTTTTACTAGCCTTTCGTTCGCGTGGACTAAGTAATGTATCATACGTTTTTATCCAGGTTATAAACTATCTGTGTGTTAAATTTAATCCAAATCCGTTCAGCCGTTTTTGCGTGGTTGATTAACAAACATTCAAACATACAAACTTTCAATTTTATAATTTTAGTAGGATTATTGACTGTCGCACGCGTTTAACCATGTTGTATGTTAATGTTTTCCGAAACAAAAGGTAGGTGGTAGGTAATTAAACTTTATCACAAACGTGCAACAATGTGTTAATACTTTACGAGACGTAGTGATAGCCGATTGGCTAAACACGCGTCTTGCGGGCACAAGGTCTGGGTTCAAATCACCTCTGGGCTTTTCGAAATCTATATGCGAATCATAATTTCTATTATTATGATTATCACTTGCTTACGGTGAAGGAAAACATCGCGAGGAAACCTGCATGTCTTAGAAGATCTAAACAATTTTCTTAAGGCATGCAAACGCCAACCCGCTCTGGGCCAGTGTGGTGGATTATAGCTTGAATCCCCCTCGTATCGAAGGGAAGCCCGTGCCCAGGAGTGGAACGATAAAAAGCGTAAATTATTTCATTTTTTATTTATACTTTACGACTTTGTTACATTGTTGTATACACAGTCTCCTTTCCCTGCCTGCATTGTATTAAAAGTTGAGTTCATCACTACAGGGGACGGGACGGCCTGAACCCGTTACATACTTTTAATACAGGGTTTTGGTAAAACAGTAACAACCTCTCAGGATTAGGTAGGTATAATACTAGCATAATAAGCAACAACTTTTGGCACTGGCCTTTTATTATGGCGGTATTATGGCCTTGGTATTAGATCTATTAGGGTTCAGATTCCAGTGTACTTCGTTATTATTTTAGAGAAACGTTATAAAGAATACGACACGATATTAAGAAGTTAGCATGAGTACCTACTTACTTTATGTAATATTTTTGAGGCGATTATGGAGAACGTTATTTTAGGATAGGTATTATGATTATGATAGCTCCGGAACAAATACGTAGGCGTTTAATCAGACTTTACGTATGAATGAATAATTTTTGTTGATATTGTTACATAACGAGGTCACAAACCGTTTTTGTGAAGACAAAAATAATCGTTATTTTCAAATCTTAAATTTCCATATGTTTAGCTTTACCCAACAATAGAAACCCCACTAATAATTTAATATATGTGGCAAGTTATATTTGTAACTACCCCCAGTTAGTTTCTAAGGGTCTAGTTAAATACCGCCTCGAAACCTCATTGTTTCCGTGAAGTGACTTTGTAAATACGGCACACGGGGGTCGAATGGGGCGTGAATATAATTTAATTTGAAGGGAAATTTCACTGTTTTGTGAACTGTGGTTGAGTAAATGGACAAAATGGCTTTTGAGACGGCGGTGAGAATTGGCAAGCGTTATGAACAAAAATGGTCAATCTGGCAATGTGACAAGAGTGCTGCGCATTTCATAAGATTTCTGTCCCGTCAATAAAAAAAAAACAGTGCCGTCTATGGACGCCCGAAAGAAGCGAAGCTTTATAGTATAAAGCGTAGGGCGCCGCAGCTCTGACGTCCTCGTGTAACGCTACTGACGCTTAGTACGGATAGAGTGGGCGCGTGGCGAGCGCCCCTAAAGTCCGTATAGAAGCTTTGCTTCTAAAAATCTGCTGTGTCGCAGTGGTGGGCGGACGGGGGGACGGGGTTTAGGTTAGAGGGGTGAGATGCCAACCAGATGGTGCGATGATATCGACAAAGTGGTCAGTACAAGCCTAGATTAACCTAGAACCGTAGAGAATGGCGTTTCTGACACGAGGCAGCATATTGAGAGGGTCCGCCGTGGCGAAGTCACCGATGAACTTGCAGGATCATACCTATTACCTACATTTCTGTGTGCGCTAGGCCCTTTGATGTAGGTACATTATGAAAGTAATTTTAGCATAGCCAGACATAATGGCCTAGTGCAGCCTCGTGAATTATTCATGAGCTCTATAACCATGTGCCGCGCCCGCCGTACTGAATTTTATGTTTCATACACTTTGCGTTATAAAATGTGTATTGCAATCATGTTTTATGGATGATTTCTTGTGTTTCATCGTGAAATCGGAATATGGAGAGTATTCTAATATTCATTGGGAATTTATATAAGTAATATAATTATTAGAGTTTACCTTTTGAAAGCTGGTGTATTGAGCAAACTGAGGAGAGTTATATTTTTAATTTTGCATGAGATTATTAAGTACTTAAACGTAAATGAAAGAAAGAAAAGTATATTTTATCTCGAATAAAATTTGAATAATTATGAAAGAAAGATACCTACTGAATATGGATACTGAAGCGAGATTTTCCTAATCTTTAATTTTACACTTTATCATAATTGTTGACAGAAATATACAAATAAATTGGTTTTAGGTATATTTATCATACTAATATTATAAAGAGGAAAACTTTGTTTGTTTGATTGTAATGAATAGGCTCCGAAACTACTGAACCGATTTGAAAAATTATTTCACTGTTGGGAAGCTACACTATCCCCGGGTGACATAGGCTATAATATATTTTAAAAAAAAATAGGGATCCTTACTGCAACTCGAATAATGTATACGAAGCCGGGGCGGGCCGCTAGTATAGTATATTCAGAAAATTAAATAATAAACATAGCAACAACAAACTACTTACGTTAATAAGTTAGAAGAATCGAATCTATTCTAGCCCCACGAATTAAAAAGTTAGAATACTATCTAGGAATACAAATTCAGTCGTTTGATCAATACTGAAATAGTAGTTACTTAAGCCGTAGCAACTAAGGAATCTAGGGTTAGCTTGTGCTGTAAGTATTTTCATACTGGAATGAAAGAATCTGAAATAAAATAATCATCATCCACTGATGATGGAGGGAGACTTTTATTAGGCAATCGCAATGAAGGGCACCTTATATGGCTAGGTGGACTGATGACCTGTGGATATTGGCTGAATGTAGAGAGCTGAACAATGAGCTCAGTACCGCGTTAATAGGGCTTTATAATACCGTGAGGAATTTCAATTACAAACAGTTTATTTATGAAAGTATGTGGATTTATAAAATAAAAAAGCTTTAAACAATTTTGAGGCAGTTTTTAAGACAACACTCGAATGAAAATTGTTTGTTATTTGCTCCAGCGAATATATATCATTTGTTATAGAAACAGCAATATGATCGATCCCAGCTCGTCCGAGGAAGACAGTGAGGATGAACACAAGAAGCAGCCCTCTAAATTACCAGGTAATACTCATCTGAAATACAGAGCAAATTTACTGTGGACGTAGTTAGGTGTAGCGCATTAAAATATAATAATTTAAATCAACAGTGGTACCACCTGGTTCCTTGGCTGGTGGAAGGCCATCAGTGCGAGGAAAACCTGAACTTCCCCGAGGCTCAACAGCGGGTCTTCCAGGTAGAGACATAATTTTTGTAATATAAATAAATAAATATCGCCAGACAGACACACCAACTATATGGTCCCAAACTAAGCAAAGCTTCTACTATGGGTATCGTACAATGGACTGGGGCGATCCCAGTGACACCCAGACCTGGGCAAATTACGAAAAGGCCATTTCCAAAATTTGCCCGGGCGGGAATCGAACCCGCAATCACCATCTGCAGTGAGCCGAGCGGCCTACGCTCGAACCACAGCACTAAGTTGTCGTCATATAAATAATATATTTAATAAAAACTTTATAACCGTCAGCGCTCGTATGTTTAGGGACAATGTTTGTATTGCGGGAGTAATTTATGTTAACAATAAAGTTAAACAACAACGAAATTACCAACGGTCAAAGGGTTGTTGACCGAGAGAGCTTGAGTCAACTCCCACTATAATTATAAATTGTCGTGAGCCCGCTTATCTTGTAACTCTAAATCATTTAGCTTTGTGGAAGGGGCTAAGTATATACCTGAACCTGATCACACATCGATGATAGCTACAGATCAGATAAATAACATCCTACAATCAGTAAAATAACTGGTTTTCATAAAGGTCCTAGTCCGTTGACAACAGCACCTCTAGCTGCGCCACTGCACCCTGCTACTAGACAAAGGGAAGCCGCTGCTCTTGCTCCACCACCTCATGCGTAAGTATTTATTAATCATACTTAAATACTAAATTCACATCCATTCCCATTCACGATACATTTATAGAAGATAATAGAAAGATTGACGCTACTTTAGATGCTGTAGCCCAATGATCTTATAGCTACCTGAAACCTCTACCTCTTCCTTATTGCTTATTTTAGGGAAAAACACCTAACCTAATATTATTTTTTAAGAATTGCTTTAAATCAATCCACATTTAAATTACTTTTCAAAACAAGACCTAGCCTATGGATATTATCAAATCACTGTAGAAGCTAATTAGTATGTAGTATCAAGCGCAACCATTAGTATTTGTACACTCACTATATAATTACGTAAATTTTGGAATTAAAGGCGAACATAAACCTGAAAACAGTATTCGAAGAAAACAATTAAGTGAGTTTGCAAAAACACATTTCATTTACATTGACGACTTAATTCTATAGATCGTGTAGATCGTTCTTGCGCAGGACTTCTACTGGAAGTGCGAGCTCTGGGGAGGCGCCGGCTCCGTCACCAAGCCCATCTGGCGCTAGTCATTCTGATAAGGACCAAGACCCTCAGGTATGTATGCAAATATAAAATATGATATAAGAGATAATATACGATGAACTCCCTGTAATGGAGAAAGGACTTCCCACTCCACATTTTTGAGTAACCTTCAGAGGCGTAAAAACTTAATAGTGCAATCCAAAAATGGTCTCAATGATTTCAGGCAGTAATGGCTTTAGTTTTAATATCTCTTTCGAGACTACCCCGAGACTCCGAGACTACTTCGACATTTGCTTTAAAATGTAGTCTCGTGTTTGGCAATTAGTAAAAAAAGTCAAATCATTCAGGGCTAGCTACAAAATGTAGTTGAACTATCATAAATTGGAGTAAGTAAGTGGACATCATCAATATGTAACATTACCCTCACAGGAAAAAATCGAAAAGTTAGAAGAGGACAAAAAGAGACGTCTCCAACTTTACGTGTTCGTGTCCCGATGTATAGCGCACCCGTTCAACGCGAAACAGCCGACCGATATGACGAGGCGGCACACAAAGCTCACTCCTCACCAACTGGAGACCATCCAAGCCCGGTTTCAGGTAAAAAAGTAAAGTAAATACTTAATAGCTTACAGAAACGACTACCATGCGAATGTAAAGGTTCTATAATGAAGGTAATGAACCGATAGACACCGTCTTAACTTGTGAGGCATCTTCCAAATTTAAGTGTAGCCTTAAATTTCACTGAGAAGACATTTGAGAAGTTGGACGAACACACATCAAATGTAACCAATGGATATGTGTAGTGGAGAACTCTGATGACGTCACGTAATCATGAAACCGGCAAAATTGATATCAGATTTCCGATTCTAACTACATAATTATAACATCTGCATTTATCATTAAAATTGTTTAATATACTTACTTAAATATTAACATATTTTGCACTATTCAGGCATTCCTCAAAGGAGAAACCCAGATCCTAGCGGACGAAGCCTTCCAGAACGCAGTGCAGTCATACCACGACGTATTCCTGAAATCGGAACGAGTGGAGCAGATGGTCAAGTCAGGAGCTTGCTCCCATCACGACTTCCGTGAAGTGTTCAGAAATAACATCGAGAAGAGAGTCAGGTTTGGATGTAGATAAATTAATATTTATTAACTTGTATTTTAATGGAAGCAGTAATGACCGATAGTTTAAGCACACGTCTTGTGGGCACAAGGTCCTCGGTTCAACTCAATAAATTATAATACTTACAATAATATGATTATCACTTGCTTACGGTGCGGTGAAGGGAAACATCCTAAGGAAACCTGCATATCTTAGAGAATCCAACAAATTTTCGAAAGAAATGTTAAATCCACGAACCCACACTGGACTAGCGTGGTGGATTATGGCCTGAATCCCCTTGTATTGAGGGTAGGCCCGTGCCCAGGAGTTGGAAGCTAAATAATTTCAAGAAAATAGTCAGTAATTGGTAGGAAGATGATAAAGAATTACTTAAACTGACATAAGTACGAAAGCCAGAGATTTATTTCAGCCTGCTTAGATAATTCGCTGACCTCATTTTTCATCAAAATCCAGTTTGTAGGCGCGAGCAAGCGCTTACTCGCTTTCGCCAGTTACATGGAAAGAAGCTAATGAAGATCAAAACTACGACTATTTAGTATGTAAAGTATGTTTTAATTAAACAACTTACAGGTCTTTGCCAGAGATAGACGGATTAAGTAAAGAAACAGTACTGTCATCCTGGTTGGCCAAGTTCGATTGTATTATGAAGGGAACTGGTGAGTGCTTGTTAAATAATAATTTAAAATTATCTAATTAGTTATTGAGAATAGCAGAAATGTGCACAACTTTGCCTTTATTAATGTTAAAGATTGTGTTAAATAGTTAAACAATAAAGTAATTAGTAATTACAATTCTGCTCTTCCTAATTCTAAAACAGTTGAGGATAAGAGACTCAATATTCCACAATATAAATTATTCCTTTTCTAACCTAACAGACAAAGTGGATTACTTGCCATTGTGCCTATTTGAAATTATTATAAGGAGAATGATCCTAAAGTTTCTGAAGAATCTCTTTTCTTCTAAGACTAGTTAAATACATGTCAGTTTGCAGGAAAATATTGGTAGCATGCAGCAATATGTGTTGACGCCAGATGCTTGAGTTTGCGATGTGCCATGAATGTTTGTCTATAAACACCTGTGTCTATGCGAGTCCTATGAAATATAAGAATATTGGCTTGTTCCCTATTGGACACAGTACTAAGGCACCTTCCTTGATGGTTCATTGATTCAAGTGCGAATTGTGAAGAGTATTATTTTGTGTTTTTACTACCTACGTGAATTATCCAATGAGTCCTTTGACTGTGAAATGAAATATGATCAAATTTACGTAATTTAACGGCTCCATAGATGCAGGATATAAGTGTGGCCACCGGTAGTGTGTGTGTCTGATATAAATATAGTATTCTTCCATTCTGAAGTGACTAGACTATTAAACATACTTATTACTTATTACAATCATTATTAGTGTCAACAAGTCGAAAGTCTAAATAACAATTTCAGCTCGTACATTCCATGATTCGGATTTACGATAAAAATATTGTTATTTTTTCTAATTAAGGGTCCGTGTGAAATTTTAATTTAGTAATTTTTTAATATTATATTAAAAATAACGCCAAAGAAAAATTGGCATTTCCTTTTTGGTTGGTAAACCCAAATTTCGATTATTGTATTGTGAAAAACAATCTACTTCTAATCTCGCTAATGAAAATATATTATAATTTCCGGTTTTCACGTCATCAAACCTTGCATCATTACAATCTATTATGTTCGTATAGATATTGTAGTATGTAAATGCCATGATTGCAAAAACTATCGCTGTTAATTGTCTCGAAATAATAGCGAATGTCTCCAATCATAACAGTAAAACTAAATAAAATACAACTACGTCCAAATGGCGATTCAATATTATTTCGAGAATCAACCTAAATTAATGTCTAACAAATTCGCGATCCTCGATTTTGTAAAACATCAATTCCAACTGAATGTACCTGAAAATGTGTGTGCCTGTGTCTGTCTCACTGTCTGTGTTTCTCTCCCTCTCTTTCACAACATGTCTCTCTCACATATCCCGAACAGGAATAACAGGTATCACTCGACAACAATTTTCATTTACTCCTTCCTCTGTTTATTCATTTTCGCTTTCGTCTTGTGTCGTTGCTTCAACTACATTGGTGTCTCTTATGTATAAAATGAATTAATTGTTTAAAACTACTTATAAGTAGTATTAAATACAACGTTTAATTACATCATCGCTTTCTGTTTTATCTTTAACCTCATTAACTTTTGCTATCTCATGTATCGTATTATTGGTCCGTATCTGATGCGGTTTACTCTCAAACCATATATTGATATTATGTTTGACTTTAGTTATTTATATTCCGTGGAGAGCCTCAAAAAGCTGAATCTTGCGTCACATAATAAATTTACATAATTACTTAGCTATTTTTTTTTCTGCAATCTTTAATTAAACAATATTTTAAAAATCTTTATTTATATTTCCTCCTATCCACCTTTGGTCACTTTTAAGTACTACTTCAATATCACTATTGAATGTAGATTTAAAAAAGTAATTATCACTGCAAATAATATCAAGTTTAACTATTTTAAGGTTTACGGATCTAAAGGTAAGGCTTTATCCTAAGCGCACTGCATGGTTTGACGTGTCTCAATATCACTGCTATTTGCTTTCTTTGTATTTACAACGTCACAGTTGATATAAATAAATAATAATATTTATATACGATTGTCAAGTTATTGGTTGTTAAAAAAATATCTTATCTCTGACGACATCTTTCACTTTTATATTTTTATCTACAATATTTTTTTATTCTTGTCAAATATAACTTAAAGAAACTTCATGTTCCTTATTTCCTCAGGCATTCCTGGTGACGATGAGTCCAAGAGACCCTCGCGAGCTCAGCAGCAGAGCCTCAACGCCGAATGCATTCTCAGCAAGGAACAGCTCTATGACATGTTCCAGCAAATTCTTGGAGTCAAGAAATTTGAACACCAGCTGCTTTTCAACGCGTTACTTGTGAGTAGATTAAAACTATTTAACAGAACTTTTGGAAGTAACCAAATCCTTTTTAACCACATTTATTTTAAATTCTATATTGATCGGTTTATTGTTGTCTGTGTATATCTACCCTCGGTTATTCATTACAACTATTTACCTACTATGTTACAACCTATTTGATCGCTATTCTGTTACTGATCAGTATTCTTCTTCTATACTTACACTTATTAAGGAAGCGGGCATAAAAATGACCTTTCTTATACAAAGTTTAACCCCAAATTTGTTCTACGCTTACGAAGTTAAAACACCCATTTTAGAAAACAAACTTTAGTTATTAAGGCTAAAGCGCCCATCTAGCCCGCGAAGCTCAAATTTTTTGAGTTCTTTTAGAAATTTTTCAAAATCTGACTATAATAAAAGACAAATTTTGTAATTCGCGAAAAAGACCGTGTGCAGTGCATTTATTAATATATCCAACTTACTCTAAAACATTTCAAGAACGACAGCTATCCCGATAATCTGGCAATTTTTGTATAGTTAGTGATTTACTAGTATCATATCCACCGTGATAATATTAAGAGTAAAATAAATGTGTGTGCCTGTAATAAATTTGAACTTCGCGGGCTAGGTGGGCGCCTTCACCTTAACGGTTGGTTTCAAATCAAACTTCAAAATTGGATCGAATTTGTAACAAATTATTATTTACTTACTTAGCTTGTTTTAGTACCTACTTAGAACATAGCAACACATATTTTACTCTAAAACTTTTTCATTGGGGCTAGTCCCGCCACACCCCCCCACCACTGTTACTCATGTAAGCCAGGATCGACAATGGTGACCAATGGTGATGCCAAAGTTTGACCCTCGACGAGCCTCGGGAAAAAACAAAATTGTCTTGGAACACGCACGAATTTAATCGAAAGAAAGAATAGGAGGATTTGGATGAAAATTATCCTCTCTAAAAGTTTGCTACAAGCTAATCAAATTCAGTATCGTAGCGGGCATCAAAGCCGTACTAATGGCTGGGTCCTAACATAAAAAAAACAACCACAAAGGGATTCGTAAAATTACCTCCACGATACAGTAGGCAACCGCTTTGCGAAGCACTGAAAGCCTTTGTAGCACAAAAAATATACAGAATAAGTGCCTTTCAGCCCTCAAACCGTAACAATGTTCAGTGGAAGCGTTAAAAGGTTCACCCTTGTCATAATTTACACTTTAGAAATTGAATTCTTTCGGATCCGGCTCCTACTAATCCACTTCAAAGGTTTAATTAACCTTTGTAATCAACAGAAATAATTAAGTTTCATATCAGGCCTCAAATAGATTAGTTGTTAATTCAGACTCGCAATTTTGATTATATCGGGAATGCGAGTAATTAATTTCATTATTTAGATATCCGGGGTTCAATATTTAATGGTATAATCGCACATAATAAAATGGAAAGCCTTCATCGTGTATGGAAATACTCTATACAAAACGTGTATTATTTTTTAAATGATGTATGACACATCTGTGACGCGTCGTTTTTTGCCGCAAACATCCTCCCATCTCATAAAACAAACTGCATTTCAGTTGGATTCGGCGGACGAACAAGCAGCTGCTATAAGAAGAGAACTGGATGGAAGAATGCAGAAAGTTAACGAAATGGAAAAGGTAACATAATACTTTAATTGGAAGTCACATTTATTTGATGGTAAGTAAGCTATTTAGAATAAGAAATTTGAAAGAAGAAGGAAAACATCGTTAGTAAGCCCACAATATGAAGTTCCGCAACCCGAATTGGGCCAGCGTAGTGATTTATGGCCTGAATAATTGAGGGGAAGCCTGTGCCCGGGAGTGGGACATTAAAACGGCTAACTATTTATTATTACAATTTGTAGAACCGCAAGTTGATGCCCAAGTTTGTGCTGAAAGAAATGGAATCCCTCTACATCGAAGAGTTGAAGTCATCCATCAACCTGTTGATGGCAAACTTGGAGTCGTTGCCGGTGTCCAAGGGCGGGGCCGACTCCAAATACGGCCTGCATAAAATCAAGCGGTATAATCACAGGTCAGTGTTGAAGTAACTGAAGCTGTAATTTAAGATGATAAAGGTTCAATTTTGGTTGAAGGCCTTTTACAAACATGTTTGTATGGTGTTAATTTTAACTGTTCTGACGTCAGTATTGCAATTCTTTGAGGTGCCTGAAATACTCCATTCGCTTCACAGTCTGTTTCAGCCAATCAATAAGACTTAGCAAAATAATAGATGACTTGATGATTGGTCTAGAGGATGATAACATTTTATAATTTAGATTCCCATTACGAAATGCTACAAAATATTTTTTTGATTTTACACAAACCACGTACATGATAAATGGTTTATAAAGTACTTAATGTTTGAAAAGGCAACTCTTTTGAAAGCATTTGCATATCTAGAGAATCTTTGAAGTTGTTCGGAGTTCATGATTATCGCCTGTGTTGTATACATTTTCGCCATGCGTTCGTCAAGTGGCTGACTGTTTTGTTATAACATTGTTTATAAGAAATCAATGATAATCGAATGTTACTGTAAATGGATTTATCATTGATGTCACAAAGTCTTCTGTAAAATTTTAAACCAGGGCTTTGATGAGTAATTATTATAGACAATTATTTTACAAGATTTTGTAAATAAACTGTTGTTATTGTACATGATGTTGGTGGTGTAATGTTGCCTTGTTTTGTTGTTCAATGGTTGTGATCAGCGTCGCTGTTTGTTATGAGTGGTCAATGTATGCTTATGGTTCATCGATCATAAATTCAAAACCAATTCTATAATTTTTTTATAAACTTTCAATGATCTAGATATTTATGAATTTATGACTGATTACAATATTCAATGTGGTGTTAGACTATGCTGATGGTGCTTTATAACTTTCACATGAAGGTTAATCCATAGAAATAATGGTGGAACTTAAATCTTAATAATTAGGTACATGCAACGAAAGATATTTTTAATCTTAACTTCAAGTTTATATTTTGCCTTTTCATAGAAAACTTCTGAAAATAAAATAATGCAGTTTACGAATTGATTGAGTTGGTAGGAGTAGCTAGTGAGCTAGCTATTATAGCGGGAAAAGGAATATCTTTCAGTCGGGTGGTATTCCTGGCAGGGATCGGCCGCTGTGCCCCGATGGTTGTTGTCGGGATTTTATATATATAGCCACGATTTTGCGAACACTAATATCGTGATTCAGGTTTTCTATGAAGAATTGCATATTGTATTGAGACATGCCAATCAGCGCCATCTACCGTCAGCGTCGTGAATGTGGTGTCATTACACTATATACAAAATTGTAATTTCTTTGCATGTACTATATTTGTTGATAGGCAGACTTACATATCGTATTAAGATTACAACATTAAACATACCACAGTAGGTACTGGATCTTGACACTAAGGTCATCTAAAGACAATCTGTACTTCCAATGTACCAAATCTTGATAATGTACCTGTTGAACAATACTCTTCTTCACTTGCTAGTCTATTTTTTGGGGTATCTGCTTGTAAAATTATCAAGTAAACTATCCCTTTTTAATACTTAATAACCTCTAGACTTATAGATATATTATTAACTTTACAAAGACTATGAAAAACATTTAAAAAACGGAGGTGCATTATGATCACAATGTAAATCAATTTAACGGTATGTTACTTGAAATATTACAAGCAAATGTTTCATTACGAATGAAGCAACCGCAATAGTAAACAAAGACTGAAATATCGCACTGGACTCTAGATGTTCTATCAATCCATCGAATATATTGTCTATCTAACCTAAAACATTACGTGGCTGCTCTATTTCTAAATGTATAATCACTATTGCGGTTGCCTGAAACTCTACCTTATTATTAACAATCTCAATCTCTACCCTCATCCGAACGCTCATTGTCACAACTTGTTCATTTTTATTTGATTTTCTCTGTTCCTGGCACAAATCTGGATGGTAATGACAAAGGAAGTACAAGTAATGAGTACAGAATTGATAATTAAAAGCACGTGTCTTGTGTAGCCGGCCCCCTACACGTTCCCCTCCCGAATGATACAGGACAATCCTGTTGTCATTGAGACCACTGTAGTTTAACAACAGTAACATAGAGTAGTGCTTACCGCTATTAACGAATTAGACGAGACCCGTGGTCGAAATGAAGGCATAATAAATAACAAAAAAAATACAACAATCGACAAATGGCTTCCACTACACTGCCAGAAATATTTAATAAGCTTGTATATTGAAATGTAGACAGATATTTTGATAAATAAATAGCTACAGTAACACCTAAGCTATAGCTTAGCCTACCAATTGATGTAGATAATAAGTAACTCTAAATGTAAATAAATAATTAAAAGCTTATGAATAATAAACACAGCTTTTACCGTTTTGGTTTCACAATTTTTTCATATTTGATTATTTAATATGTTTTTTTTTATATGCTTTACGAGTAAAGCTTCGACAGAGCTTCGCTTTCTTACTTATATACATTTTTATGTATCCATTTTTCATTATATTATCACTGAATGTGGGGCTCCAATATATAATGTATGTTATAGCTTTAATAGTTCCATCTTTAGTACTTAAATAACAGCAAATGGAGTCTCACGTTTCCGTTAGTATGCAACGTCTTGCATACTATCAATTTATTCACCATTTTAATTCCAACCTTAGACTTTAACTATGTGTGTTATGTTCCAATTTGTAATGTACCCTTGTTGTATGCTTAATCACTCTTGGTATCGGTGATGGGTTCATCTTGTATGCCACCATCCACTCCTTGTGAACGTAACTCCTTATTAACTCTGGATACATCATACCTTACATTCTAATCATGTAATTTATCAATACTAACACGAACTGTGTCTATAACCTGACTAAAATTGGTTGGAGTATCTTTCTTTGATTGTAATATTCTGGTGGTGGTAATTTGAAATGGTTGGTTAATGGTAAATAGATCAAACGCAGGACCAGATCCGAGTCCAAGGTTGAGTAAGCAGCTGTGTTTCAGATCGCAAGGGTCTCTTGCGAACAAGCTGACGGGCGAGGGTGATAGCGGCGACGTGGACACACAGCTAACCAAAATGGATGTAGTGCTAACGTTTCAAATTGAGGTAATGTTTTGAAATGACTTATTGGCAATGAAAGAGAAGCTAGAGCTAGGGATGGAGGACATAGTCATTAAAACTCTCTCCTACAAGTTTTAAAGTCCGCGTTTACGTTTGTTTAATATTTTTTGGCTAATGGATGGACTTGAAAACTTGGAAATACTAGGAGTACACATTATATAGGTTAATGATTTTATTTGATTTCTTTAGGAAATTTTATTAAAAATATTTGAGATAACATTTGATGTGAATGAAATATTCTAGGTGGTTGTGATGGAAGTCAAAGGTCTGAAATCTTTAGCACCAAATAGAATAGTTTATTGTACAATGGAGGTGGAAGGGGGAGACAAACTGCAGACCGACCAAGCTGAAGCCTCTAAGCCAATGTAAGTGTTACTTTTAAAATCTATGGTTTTTGACAACAGCTGAAACATAGACAAGGATTTATCAAATTATAACTCACCCAGGTGGGATACACAAGGCGATTTCAGCACGACACAGCCTTTGCCAGCCGTGAAGGTGAAGTTGTATACTGAGAACCCAGGGGTCCTGGCTTTGGAAGATAAGGAGCTTGGGAAGGTGGTGCTTCGACCTACACCCTTGTCAAGCAAGGTGACTATATCAAAATACCGTAAATATCACTATACCCCTGAAGCGATGGTGAAAGAAACGTTTCTCAGAAAGCAGCCTGCACGAATTTCAGAAATACTTTTTTATTATGTGGGGAAACCTCATGGATATCCGTACGCCCCGGGGGAGGCGTAAGGGTTATGCCGAACTCTTGCCGGCTAAAACCCTAAAGAGGACCTTCCATCCCAATGACAGGGTCACGGGGACGCATGCGAATACTTCCGCGACCCCATCAGCGTGCGCTTGCATGGACTCCTCTTCGCCACAGTGACGTGGGCCACACCACGCCGCCGTCCCCCTCATCCACCCTAAGGATCCACGACGCCAAAGGGCCCCCGCGTTAAGTTCGCCAACCCACTCTAGGTCAGCGTGGTGGAATATAGTCAAATTTCTCCTCACATTGAGGGTGAATGTTCTCGCCTCCAATACATTGGGGTTAAAATACCATCGATGAAATGTGCATCGTGGTGCTTCTCTGCCTTTCTCACTGCTGTATGCGAAGCAATATTTGCTATAATTGAGGTTTTATTTTCCAGGCCCCAGAATGGCACCGAATGACGGTGGCCAAGAACTTACCTGACCAAGATCTAAGGATCAAAATAGCTTGCCGCATGGACAAGCCTCTCAACATGAAGCATTGTGGGTAAGTGTATTAAACACTTTAGAATTTTATCTTCTTAAGAGGATTCTATATAATTTCTAGATTTTATCGTCCCACTGCACAGCAAAGGATTTTAGGTAATATGTGGAGCATAATGAGGAGAAAAAAGAGCTTTTTCTATTTAAGAAGAATTTGAAGAAAGTCAAACGCTGAAAATCCAAAACAGAATTTCCTTCACAACGAGATCACAGAAGAGGAGAGAAATATCACCGAACATCTCTTAATATCTGGAACGTCTTTCCAGCTATCTCCACGTCATCGGAAAGAACGTGTGGCGTAAATGGAAACGCCGGTACATGGTACTTGTACAAGTCAGTCAATATACCTTCGCGCTCTGCTCTTATAAGGACAAGAAGTCGGAACCAGCCGAGATGATGCAACTCGACGGATTCACTGTGGACTACATCGAACTAGCCAGTGGTAGAGTATACGTCCCACATTTCGGAACTGCTCTTCTTCTAACTATTTGTTCTACAAGGTGAAACATAATGGGTATACTTTTTTTTTCAAAACTTAACTTTGTAATTCTTAAACCATCAGCTTTGGAGGGAACTTGAAAAACAAAAGGTGTTATAGGAATACAGCTGTTGACCGATTTCACAAGTCTACAAAACCTTTAGTACTTCAACTGTCCCACAAAGCCGATAGTTTGAGATTTACAAAGTTAAGTTGCAAAAAAAATAGTATACCCTTTTTCTTTCACCTAGTATACTTCTTGGGTTCTTATCGTTAGACTGTACAAAATCTCGTGTATTTTATTTGATATATTTTATGGTATTGTATTGCCTATTGCCATCTGCTAATTCTTATGATGTTAAATGCCTCTCCACGAATTTGTTTGTGATATAGTTTCTTTATATTTACTACTGCTCGATATTCTACTGGTTTCTTCATTTCCTGAACATTATCTAGTTTTAAGGGGTCCTAGGTTGATTTTCTAAAACATTTTTGTGGTTTTACAGCTCAGCTGATTGTTGGCCAAGGTAAGTACAAAAATAAAAGTACACAAGGTAATTACATTTTTAATAATTTATCAATTGGTAGTTACAGTTCATAGATTTCAACTTTCAAGTGTAGCTAATAGCTATCATATTTCTATTTCTAAATTCTTAAATACCTATTTCGATGAAATTACTCTTCAACTTTTATCTTTATACATTTCATTTATTATGGCATTTGCTCAAAATAAAACTTCAAAATTTTGGACTTCACTTCAACTTCACACTTCTTCTTTCTGTAGGCACTTGATTCTATCAGCTTACACAACTTGCTACATAGATTATAAATGATCCATTATCAAAATTTCATCATCATTTTAGTCCGGAACTTTGAGATTCATAGTGCATGCACTAAACTTTTTTAACGAACAACTTAGCTAACAACATTGAACCTTCAGAAGAACTTTAAATTGTTTTAGAACTGGAGGGAGCGAAGTACTTCATGAACGCGGTGAGAGATGGTGAATCAGTTCTGATGGGAGTAACGGATGAGAATGAATGTCATCTGTGGGTAATGGCGTTGTACAGAGCTACGGGACAGAGCCACAAGCCGACACCGCCGACTACGTCTGACACGCATCATAAAATCATGGGAGGTTGGTGATGAAATCATATGATTCAATAAACTGTAGGAATTTTCAATCGAATAAGCGCTCATTGAAAGAAAATGAATAAGTAGTCCAAATGTTATTATTGGTAAGATAGTCCGTGTACTAGTTCTATGGTTTTGTCGTATTAGTCGCGTCTCCTGCATTTTCTATTATTTCAGTAGTTTGATGACATTAATTATTTCTTGTAGACGCAGACAAGGCTCGAAAGCACGGCATGGAAGACTACATTCAAGCGGATCCTTGTCAGTTTGATCATCATCAGCTGTTCTGTACGCTGCAGTCCCTGACCCTCAAGTATCGTCTCCAAGATCCTTATTGTTCTTTGGTAAGCGTTAACCCTCAACTGGTTCTGGTTTCTTATTCTAACCTCAGGTTACACATTACAAAGAATTTGCCTCTATTTTAGAAGGTAGCATAATGTTTAACACTTACTAGATAGTCGTTTATTCTACGCACTTTGTTTCTCTACAAATAATTTAGACTGGATGCGTACAGATATGGGATTCCGATAAAGGAATTGTTCCTTATTTTCCTCAGGGTTGGTTTTCTCCCGGCCAAGTGTTCGTCCTAGATGAGTACTGCGCAAGATACGGCGTGAGGGGCTGCTTCCGCCACCTGTGCTACCTCTCGGACCTCTTGGACGTCGCCGAGAGCGGCCAGCAGACGGTGGACCCCACCCTCATGCATTACTCCTTTGCTTTCTGCGCCAGCCACGTCCATGGTAACAGGTGGGTAAACAATTATATATAGAGATGTGAAGCCTTGCTTTTAGACTTGCCCATATATGTGGCGTATCCTTCCACCAAATCGTTTCGATACGTAATCAGATTGTACAATCCAAGCTAGCGATACTGATTGACACAATGATACAATATAGCTTATGTGGGCAAGCCTTTGCTTAATGAAACTGATAAAACTATTACATAATGTTAATGAATACAAATACAAGAAATAATCAATGAGGAATTTACAATAAGTTATTCAGTAGATGCCTATACGTTAATGATTGTATTTAAAACCATAGTTGAGGAACATTATAAATGTTTCGTTACATGAAATAACTTAAGACTGAATGATCTGTGTCTAGTTGGTATTAGAAAAGTTGTTTAGATTTGATGTCTCACAAGGAAATGTTTTAGGACCACAATTGTTTTTTGTGTATGTAATCTAGATACAATAAATTAAACTGAAGCTGTATTTGGCATATTGCATAAGTAGGTGATAAGTATTTGCAAGAACGATTTGGAATTTACATACTATATGAATAAAAGCTGAATACGATTTATGAAATCAATTCGATACTACCAATTATATTTTTCGAAAATATCATTTTGTATTTTCAGTCAACATTGGCTAATCGAGTGTCCGACATATTGTTCAACTAGTTGACCAATATATGAATGTTGTTATTACAACGTGTCAAACACAGCTTCGCATTAGCATCACGTCCCCAAATTGCCTCACTTGAGTGTGATGTTGCTTTAACTACGAATACTAGGCCCGTATTAATTAATAAATCGATCTCAAGTCTGAGAGCGATCTTGGAAATGTAAATCTTATGTCATGATAGTACAAAATGACATGTCGAAAGTGTAGGTACTCAAGACTGCTCTCAGACTTGAGATAGGTTTATTAATGAGTCCTTCTCACTAACCTGATCTGTCGTGGTACTTACCTACTGATGTGTGTGCTTGACTAACACTATGCCTGCTTCACCTTACTAATGTTTAACTTCTTCAGGCCCCGTGGAATCAGCAGTGATAGGGTTAGAAGCTACTAGAATTTATTAGAGCTACATTCTTATTACTGAGTCAAGTAATTTGAGACACGATTAAAGAGAATTTTCGCTTTTGGGTATCGTGGTCATTTGCGTCGTGAATCAGCAAGTTAGATAAGAGATATATAAAGGCAAGGAGCAGCATGAAATATCTCAAATAATCTCAAAGAGCTCATGCCATTTGAGGTAACTTAGCCCACAGATGACTACAAAGCAAGACGCGATTAACCAATGCAAAAATATAGCTTAGAAACACAAGATATAATGATAAATAGAAACAAAACCCATGTATCCATAGATTTAGGATGCGAAGAAAACTGTCAAGCCTTTGCTTCTATCATTATTAGATTAGTATAAGTTAACAAATACCTGCTGAGTTCACAGCCTACCCTATACCCCGCTTGTCTCCAACTAGAGTAAGCCCTACGGTGGGAGTGGTTCACAGTACTGCGACGTTGACTGGCAGGCCGGACGGCGTGGGCAGCATCACGGTGCAAGAGAAAGAGAAGTTCGCCGAGATAAAAGAGAGACTAAAGGCGTTGTTGCAACATCAGATCACTAACTTCAGATATGCGTTCCCGTTTGGGAGGCCGGAGGGTGCGCTTAAGGTAAGATTGTTGAAGGTGTGATTGAATTTGTTTAATTACTGAAGTGATATGAGTCGACAATAGATAGCCAATTAAGTATATATAAAACTATGTAAATGGTCTTGTCTTTGTAACTGCTGTTTTAATACTAGCTGGGAAAATATAGAATCTAGGTAGGGTGGTAAACCCTAATGAACGTAGAAAAATAATGCAAAAGTAGTGCAGTCATGCATACATATGCAGGATAAGGAACAGCAACAATACCAATTAAAGCAAAGCCAATCCTATGTTTATTTACTTTTACATCACATAATCAAATATCCACGTTAGGTACACCTCAATTTCCTCAATATTATGCAGATAATCTAGCACAACCATTAAATCTAATTTTGCCAATGAAAATGGAAAAAGTTATGAAAAATAACAGAAATATATGCCAGAAAAGAAAGGTATACACAAGTGTAGGCATCTTTGCTGGACAAGGATGATGACAAGTAGATGAGCAAGAAGGCAAGACAATATAAAAGAGCACAACAAAACCGTAGAAACGTCAAATATCTTTGAATTAATGCTAATGATTCGATTATCACTCAAGAGAATACAACCATGGCTACAATATAAACTACCTGCCTTATTTTTCAGGCGACCCTCTCGCTGCTAGAGCGGGTGCTGATGAAGGACGTAGTGACTCCCGTGGCGCCCGAGGAGGTGCGGGCCATGATACAAACGAGTCTCGAAAACGCAGCCCTATTGAACTACACACAGCTTAGCCAAAAGGCTAATATTGAAGGTAATCCTAATGAAGTTAGGACATAACTAGGAGGAAGAAATGTTTTAAATCGCTATAGAAAAAAAAATTATGATATCCTAGGTTGGGAAAAGGCTTGCTGAAATATATTTCACGTTATGCACTTTGAATTATTAATTAATAGATTAGCTTGTACCTAAGCAGTAATATATTTTAGAAACTTGCAATTCAGGAATTGAAATTGAAAACCCTATAATCTATATTAATGTACCTAGATATTGACTCTGAATCCTTATCAAAGAATTTAGCATACTTAATAAAACATTTTTTCTTTTTATACTTAACTTAGATGACTGTCTCCATGCCTACCATTATTTCTTTTACAGAAGACCTAAGAGGCGAAACTATGGTGACACCCGCGAAGAAACTGGAAGATCTAATTCATCTAGCCGAACTATGCGTGGATCTTCTGCAGCAGAACGAAGAACATTACGCAGAGGTGACGTTACTTGTCCATAAACACGTATTTAGACTGAGAAGAGTGAGGTTTTAGAGTTAAACATTACAGAACTTGTAAAAGATAAAATGGTATAAAGTAATTTAGAGGAAATCTTTTAGTGTTAAACTCTGAAATGTTTGCTCTATAATATATGTCTGAATGTCGTGATTTTTGGTGTGGTAAAACATTTTAAAGATGATTACACTTATCTGACTGCAATTGAGGAACATTGATTCCAGTAATATATGCATGGAAGAGTTACTAATTAGTTACCTGCAGTTACAAATTAAATATACACTCGATTATACTTTGAGCTATCTTATCGGTAAACACAGTACGCAAAGGGCTTTAAGTACTTTAGTATACAATTCTCATCGGCAACACAATTATAAGCGCCAACTTTCAGTCGGTTACTTGAAACAAAGCAAAGTCGCTTATTCTATTGCTGCTCCAGTGCGAGCCTTAACAGTTATTCATAATGATGTCCTGTTAGTTAAAATGTTTTACCAACATGTAAATGTTGACTGGATAGCATCCTGTTCTCCTGTCGCTGTTAGTGTGGGGAATGATCAGGCAGTATTTATTTATTATTTTGATCCTGATTGATACAGAAATTCATCACTTCTATATCAATCCACAGTAGGTACACGATGTAGAACAAAGATAAGAATATATTTCTAATTCGATGATACAATTGCGTCGTGTACTTCATTAGTAATTAAATGAATATTTTTTATTTTCCTAAATTATATTTGATGTCGCTTAGTCGTCAAGTGAACTTGTTCAGTTCACTTACCGACACTGGATGTACGCTAAGTATAATAACTATGACTTTTATCCACTTCTGTCTTATATTTTATTTCTCCGCAGGTTTATAACACAAAACCGGACTCTAGCGGTCAACAAAATGTAACTACTCATGAATTTGATTGATTGCTCGGCTGAAAAAATCACTTGTCAATCGTTTCACTTGATCTTGGTCATTTCACTTTGGTTTGATCACAATATCAGGAGTAGACTCGACAAATAATAGTTCAACACTCGCTTGGGCAAATGCTTTGATGTTACTTCAATAGACGATAGGAAAGCATTGCATGGTTTGATGAGAATAGATACGGATATCGTGACTGAGATCAAACTTTTCATTAAGGGCTCCAATCAAAAATGTAATTGTTAATTCTAGAAGAAATTGGCAGGGTTTAAAGCTATGTCTGCAATGAAAAGTGAACTTTCTGTACATTGTTTTTCTCAACAGTCTACTCCAACAATGGCCTCAACATGACATTTAGTTACAGATACAAACGCTTCAACATTACATTTAGGACAAACAACACATTGAGTACATTACAACCGTTATTTTTCGCTTCTGTAGTGCCCGCTTTTTATTGTTTAGTGTTTTTTTTCTCCGCATAAATCTTTCGCTCTTTTACCCCGATACTTATTTGGGAATACGTTATAAAAGGTCTTTGAATATGTCTCTCAAGATAACTAAGCAAACTAATTTCAAAGCTCTTTTATAATATTTTAGATGATTTATTCATTTTAACACCATTTAGATACTCAGTACTCTTAGGCTATGCACATTCTTTATTAGATTTTCTAAATTCGATTTTACATCCAGCTTATGTGGGTTGGTCCTGATTTTATTGAATTTTAATAATTATTATCTCTGCATGATATATTTAGTTGAACCACCAACAATAAAAAAAAAAAAAAGCCCGCTGAGTTTCTTGCCGGATCTTCTCAGTCGAGGTCGCGTTCCGATTCAGTTGTAGATATAAGAAAAAAAAAATTAATGTAAAATTTACAATTTGTAAGTGCCCCGTAGGCCTAAACAAAATAAACGCTTTGAATTTGAATTTGAATATATTTTAGTGGTCGATCAAAATATTTGTTAATATAATACTTTGCGAATATATTGATAATTGTTTGGTTAGTTTTAATACAGCCTAATATGGTTCACACGTTTTATGTAGTACACTTTTGAAGACATCTTGAACAAATTTTTCGCATATACATAAATACTTACCTATGACGTATGAGGAAGAGTTTGATTAAAGCATTGCAAGAATTCAATGCATTACTGGCCAATTAAATAAGCTCTATATATATTTTTACAGCAAATGCAAGCAATGTAAATAAGTATTTGTCCTTCAAATTATTACCAGTAACTAAGTCATCCAGATAATAATTAAAGATAAAATAACTTCACAAAACTAACAAAATCCTTCTAGGGGGCGTTTTGAATCCCGAAAAGAGTTTATAGCAACCAAATTTGATCACTTAATATGAAAGTTTAATTGTCTATGCAGGCATTCGCATGGTTCTCGGAGTTGCTAGTAGAGCACGCCGAGATCTTCTGGGCATTGTTTGGAGTGGATATGGACAGAGTGCTGGCGGAGCAGCCCCCGGACACGTGGGACTCGTTCCCGCTGTTCCAAATCTTGAATGACTATTTGAGGACTGATGGTGAGTATGTTTCTTTGAAAAAAATTATATAAATATTGTTAAGAAATGTTTAATATACCCACATACAAATCTTTTTTTCCAGAAAACCTTAAAGGCGGAAGATTCCATGAACATCTGAGAGATACGTTCGCGCCGCTGGTAGTTCGCTATGTAGACTTGATGGAGTCTTCGATAGCGCAGTCCTTGCATAAAGGGTTTGAGAAGGAGCGATGGGAAATCAAAGGGTAAGTGATGCTTATGAGGAGTCTCCTCATCGCAATACAAAAATAACATTTCCTAAAAATAAATTTATCGCTGGCACCAAAGACTGAAGGCAGAAGCAGTGATAAAATACGTATCGATATTGTGTCAACTAAAATAACTTTTGAAAAATGTCTTTATACACGAACATAACTTGCTCCTACTTAGCAATGGGTGTTCAACCAGCGAGGAGTTGTTCTGGAAGCTGGACGCGCTCCAATGCTTCATCAGGGACCTGCACTGGCCGGAACCCGAGTTCCGTTCACACCTGGAGCAGCGGCTCAAGCTGATGGCCAGTGATATGATGGAGACCTGTATACAGAGGACTGAAGCTTCGTTTCAGGTAGGTATCCAATAAGGAACTCACCCCTGTTTGGCATCAAAGGAGGACCAGGTAACATTCCATCATACCTGAATTGTAGTTCTTAATTCAGATTCTTCTAAAAAACTACCTTACTTTCAAGTCAACAGCCTAGAAGTCAGAAGAACAGAACTCTGGCCATTAATGGTCACTAAACTATTACTGTGGGCTCACTTCCAGTTCCCGCATTTAGAGAAGGGCTAAAGGGATTAGATAATGTTAAGTTACCTTATATATCCTTTAATACTAAATTAAATTAAAATACCCATTTCCTGGCAACAGCCTGAAAAGAATAAATTCTTCTGATCATACTTAACTTTATTATTACTTACTTAACTTAGCGGCCATTCACACGGCGGCCATTCACACAATTTTCCCATACATTTTGCCGTGTACGGGTGCCGAATGCAGCCATTATCTGTCAAAAATGTACCTACTTACTTACAGAAAAAAAACATACATATTTAACTTTGATGTAGATGCTAACAAACGGTGCTTAATTAAATTAATTTTATAGATTAAAGTCGGCAAACAAGCGTGCGATCTGCCTGAAGTTAAACAGTTACCGTAGCCTATAGATGCTTGCAATACCAAAGGCATTGCTCGCACGTTGCCGACTTGAAGGAGAGTGGGACAAGGGGAGGTGTAGGCAAGGGGGTTAGGTTGTCGGTGCCCTCACTTAACGTACGAAACGTAGCTGGTTTACGGTGTTCTTCTGTGGAAAGGAGGTACCACTCCAGTTGAGCCAGTCCGTATATAAACAACTCCTCTTATTATTTCTTAAGATTAAATTTGTGCAGGTTCCAATACAATTTAACTTTTCCCTGGGACTCGTCGAGGGTCAAACCTCGACGTCATCATTGGCCACAATTATCGATCCTGGTTTACAGGAGTAACAGTGGTGGGAGTGTGTGGCGGGATAAACCCTTTTATTACTTAGCTGAATCGTATACATTTATTTCCAGTCATGGTTAAAAAAGAGTGTGACCTTCATGTCAACGGACTATATCCTGCCGGCGGAGACCTGCGCCATGGTCAACGTGGCGCTCGATGCCAAGAACCAGGCACTGAAGCTGTGCGCTGTGGAGGGAGTCGATATTGTGAGCATAATCCTAATCTTTAAGGTCAAAATAGAGAGTAAAAGGAACGAAATAAGCATATCATTCAGGAAACAAGAGAGATAGATGGTAGGAACCAAATAATAATAATAAGAGAGTAGTATTACATACAATTTCTCTGGTAGGTATGGAAAAGTTATTCACATGGAATTGTCCGAAATCGTTTCTTTTTTAAATCGACGTCCATATGAGTTTCTTGCCCGAATCTTCTCAGTCGTGGTCGCGATCTGATCCGGTTGTACACTTACGGAAAAAAGTACACAAGACAATTTGTAAGTGTCCCGGTAGACCTGAACAAAATCAACGATTTGTGCTAAAGTTTATTCAAATTTTCAATTCGCACAATGTTGTAAGATTGCCAAAAACTGAAAACCTCAATAACATCTTTGGAGTGGAAACGGCATTTAGAACCGGTGGTAGCTTCTGACTATTAACTGACTATTCTGTCTATTCTGACATAAGTGCTTAGTTGACTTCATCCTACTAATATTATAAATGCGAAAGTTTGTGAGTGTGGATGTATGTATGTATGTATGTATGAATGTATGTATGTATGTTTGTTACTCCTTCACGCAAAAACTACTGAACGGATTTGGATGAAATTTGGAACACAGATAGATTATAACCGGGATTAACATATAGGATACTTTTTAACCCAATAATCCAATACTACGCGGATGAAGTCGCGGGGCACAGCTAGTTACATATAAAACAAAGTCGCTTCCCGCTGTCTGTCTGTCCCTATGTATGCTTAGATTTTTAAAACAACGCAACGGATTTTGATGCGGTTTTTTAATAGATAGAGTGATTCAAGAGGAAGGTTTTATATGTATAATACATGCATAATATAGTAGAGAAACACTTCAGTATCAGCATTGCAGATTGCACCCGTGCGAAGCCGGGGCGGGTCGCTAGTAGGTACATAAATAAATATCGCCAGACTGACACACCAACTGTTTGGCCCCAAACTAAGCAACGCTTGTACTATGGGTACCGTACAATGGACTGGAGGCGATCCCAATGACACCCAGACCTGGGCAAATTACGAAAAGGCCATTTCCGAAATTTGCCCCGGCGGGAATCGAACCCGCAACCACTATGTTCAGTGAGCCGAGCGACCTACGCTCGAACCACTGCGCCAAGCGGTCGTCAAAAACATTAATAAAAATAACTTGATTTGATCGTGTTGTCAGTACCAGTACCACGTGAAGATGGATGGGCAGATCGAGGCGTGTCTGCAGGCCATGGCGACCGGCATGACGACGCGCCTCTCCGCGGTCCTCGAGGCCACGCTGGCCAAGATCGCCAGGTTCGATGAGGGCAGGTGAGTCCAAAAATTGGAGACAACATGACGGCCCCTAGTCTGCAAATCTAAAACTTGCAGCGAGTCTTATAACTTCTCTAAGCTCTATCGACTTCGGACATAGGCTCAGCGCACACCGCTGGAGGTGCGGCGGAGAGCAATTGAAGACAACAAATTAATATAAACCTTAAATACCTTGACATACAGTCGCTTGAATAAATTCGCACGCGGTGCTCGGAGCGCCCTCAAGCTACTACAAGAGCATACGCGCGACTGCTCATATGTATGTCAAGGTAGTTAAGGTTTATATTAATTTGTTGTCTTATGGGTCTTACAAACGACTCGCAATATAGTTTTGACAGTTTTTCGTAGTCCACTAACCACTACCACGTCTGTGATGCATACCGATTTCTACTAAAAACGGGTCGGCACGGGTGGGCGAGTGATTTTTTTTATGGCCGGCTAGGGCTAAGGAAAACTGTCAAAACTGACGTATTGCAAGTCAAAAGTTAGAACGGTTACCAGACTTGGGCCGTTGGTCATGGTAATTTCATCGTAGATCGTAATTTCTTAGCAGTCGACTTCCTAGCCTGGCTAATTGAATACAGTTCATATACCTACAAGCTGCGCTGGCTTGATTGGGGAATGTACGAGGGCGGGATGATAAGTAACTAGCCTAATAAGAAAACACTTAACTTTCCGTGATAAAATTAATTTTATTTTTCGACATAGTCTCCGTGAACCTCTACGCACTTATTCCATCTTCGTTCTAAAGCAGTAATGCCTTCCATAAAATGATTTCTTTCGAGGCCTGCAAAATACTCCTCTACAGCGGCTATGACTTCATCATTTGTGGCAAATTTCTGTCCGCCCAAAAAAGTTTTGAGCTTAGGGAATAAGTGGAAGTCTGATGGCGGTAGATCAGGCGAATAAGGTGGGTGGGGCAGCAAATCATACTTTAATTCGTTGATTTTAGCCATAGCTTTTTTGATCGTGCGTAAGCAATCGTGGCACCCAACGGGCCGATAACTTTTTCATATTTAATTCCTCACTTAGAGCGTTTTCACATTATCCGATCCGATATCGGTGTCGGACGCCGATCCGATATCGGGGTAAGTAAAATGTATGAAATATGTACCTCTCTATATCCGATATCGGGCCGGACAATATGAAAGACAGGCACATTTTACTTACCCCGATATCGGATCGGCGTCCGACACCGATATCGGATCGGATAATGTGAAAACGCTCTTAGGATATGATGTACCCGTTCTTTTGAGATACCTGTAGTGTCAGCTATTTCAGATAACTTCAATCGTGGATCTGCTAAAACGATATCATGTACGATTCACGATTTCACGACCATTTCCGGAGTCGTGAAGCTTTTTGGACGTCCGGGGCGGGCTTCATCTTGGACACATGTACGACCGCGTTTTAACTCAGCTACCCAGTTTTTTACTGTGGCATAAGAAGGAGCACATTCACCTAAAACATTATTTAACTCGTCATAGATATCTTTCCCCTTCATGCCCTTCATATGAAGAAACTTTATCACCGCTTTTTATTAAATTTTATCCATTTTGAAAACAGTTGACGAAATATATTTTCAAATGACAAAAAATCAATAAAATTTTCATGCCACCAAATTCAAATTTAGAACACAGGCGGCCAGATTACGAATTTAAAAATGACATTTATATTTTTTAATTTTATACTTTTAAATAGCAGTGGCTAGTTACTTATCATCCCGCCCTCGTATTATAAATTACGTTTTTACGATAAATTTTAAAGGCAAAAACCGAATCACCACCCTCTTCCCTCATTTTGTCCCACTTCTCATAGGGTACGATAACTGCTTAACACCAGGGCCCCAACCATGTTAGCTACTTAAAACGCAATAGAAAAGCAAACCCTCGCTTCTGGTTGGTATAGGTATACGATGTACGATAGTGGATTTAAAATATCATTAAAAAAACTACCAAGCGTTCAATGGCATATGAGCCACTCGCAAATCAGACGCGAGTGGAGTACCAAATATTTGGCCAAGAGTTTGAAAAGCAAACGCTCGGGTTGTGGGCCGACTTTGATCGTATAAAAAAACCGAGTCAAAGTGAACGTCATTATTATAACCTCTCTTATATATTAGGAACTGATTGTAGCACATCTTGCACGTTGAAACAGACAGCAGCTAGCAGATAATAGAAAGGCTAATGGTGTGTTCTGTCCCCAGCTTGATTGGCTCAATCCTGACGATTGCCAACGTGTCCAGCTCAGGCAAGGACGTCGGACAGGGCTATGTGAACTTCATGAGGAACTCCATGGACCAAATTAGATCAAAGGTAAACAATGATTATTGTGAAGAAAGTTATTCTATAAGATGGTAGTGATAGCCGATTGGTTAAGCACGCGTCTTGCGAGCACAAGATCCTGGGTTCCAACCACCGCTGGGTTTTTCGAAGTCAATCTATGTCCGAATCATAATTTCAAAATGATTGTCACTTAAGTACTTACGACCGCTTGGCGCAGTGGTTCGAACGTAGGCCGCTCGGCTCACTGCACATGGTGGTTGCGGGTTCGATTCCCGCCAGGGCAAATTTCGGAAATGGCCTTTTCGTAATTTGCCCAGGTCTGGGTGTCACTGGGATCGCCCCCAGTCCATTGCACGGTACCCATAGTACAAGCGTTGCTTAGTTTGGGACCGTACAGTTGGTGTGACAGGCTGGCGATATTTATTTATTATTTATTTATTTACTTACGGTGAAGGAAATAATCGTGAGGTGACATGCTTGTCTTAGAAAATCTAACCAATTTTCGATAGGCATGTGGAATCCGCCAACCCGCACTGGGCCAGCGTGGTGGTAGGCCGAATCCCCTCGTATTGAGGGGAGGCCTGTGCCTAGGAGTGGAACGTTAGAAACTAAACGATTAAATAATTAATAAAGCGGCATAAAGAAATAAAACTTTTGTAGGTAGGCTAGTATTTTATACCTACTACTTACCTAGACGCACCTTGGCACCCGACAAGCCCGCTGAGTTTCTTGCCGGATCTTCTCAGTCGAGGTCGCGTTACGATCCGGTGGTAGATTTACCCTCGCCACCTCTCCTGGCAGCGGCCCAAGCCGAGGTCGTGTCCCTTGTGGCGCCCTTGAGCTAGCTGCCCCCCTGCTCCTCTGGCTGGGCCCTCTGTCCGGGTGAAGTTGTTATGGCCACTCTGGCCAACAACATACATTATAGTCATATCAAAAAAAAAAACCTAGATTCTGCAGTCCTTTTGACGGTGTTGACATTTAACCCTCAGGTGACCGATGAGCTCTGGATCCTGCAGCTGTTCGAGCACTGGTACGGCATCCAGGTGGGGCTCATCAACACCTGGCTAACTGAGCGGCCAGCCTTGCATCCGCAGCAGGTCGCCTGCCTCTCCATTATACTGAAGGTAATTTTATTAGCTGTATTCCCCGAGTTCTCCCTAGGGCCTTTTGTTTTTGGGACTAGTCCCGCCACACACTCCCACCAAGTAACTCCTGTAAGCCAGGATCGACAATGGTGACCAATAATGACGTCGAGGTTTGACCCTCGACGAGTCCCGGGGTAAAATTAAATTGTCTTGGAACCCGTACGAATTTAATCGAAAGAAATAAAAGGAGGAGGTAATCTCCCTAGAGCCTAGGTGCATCCAGGGAACGGGAATCTTAATCTTTATTTCCTTCAAATGGAGGTGGGCAGTGGGTGGGGAGGTACGACGCAAATGTTCTGAATAAAAATTTGAAATACTTTGAGGAGTGTTCTGTTCAGCGCCATCTGTTGACAGCCTGTAGTCATTTTGCTAAGTGGCGGGTTATAGAGAGGTCGCTACAAGTCTATTTTAAAGTTAATCCACAGAGTACTACTATTATATAGTTATTTATAGTAAATCGTCTGAGAAAATCTACTACTATGAAGAATTTAAGAAGGAAGCATGTCATTTTGTATAGAAATGGGGAAAAAGATTGACTATATTTTCGCAACTTCACCATTTCCATCTGGCAAGGTTTTCACTAAACATTTTCGGAGCATTGCCATACATCTAATTTTCTCCTGAAAATCAGGGAAATTTGAATACTTACCAATAATAATGCCACCTATTGCAACGATTTACTCATAATATTATCAATTTCAACAGAAAATGTACAGCGACTTCGAGCTTCAAGGTGTGATTGACGACAAGTTGAACTCTAAAGTATACCAAAATGTCGCGGCAAGGATGCACACTGAAGAAGCGACGTGCAGTCTACTGCTCACACAGCAAGATGCGGGGTAAATACTGTTAAAATAATAAAAGTCGCCACTTTGTAAAAGGCCCTTCTTTTGAATTTTTGTGTAATAAAACATAAACTCTACAATAGATTATTTATCTTTCAGTGGCGGCGATGATGGTGGTTCTGAAGAGGGCTCCAGAGGTGGTAAGTCAAAACTAGAAGCGCTCACTGAGGAAGCCAAACTTGGAAACGTCACTGCTGTCGTGGGGAAGGTAATTAACTATCTTATTATAATAGGTAGGTACCACTTGTCCAATTAATCACTCGAACCTAAAGTTAGTAAAAAGATGAGAAAAATGGAAACATTGAGATGAGGAAGGTAAGAAGAATGCTCACAAAAAATTGGATACACCCAAGCATTTACGCTTATGTCGTAAATAGTAAGTAGTGCTAACCCCCTTTACTAATTTCAGTCACATCGCCTGTAATATTAACCATACTTCTAAATAAGCGTTATGAGTATGAGTAGTAATTTTTAGTAAAAAAGTACTTAGGTAATGTTTTAAAATTACTTGTAATTTTACCTTTTATTTTATTCTAGGTTGGCAACATCTTTGGGCGCGGAATTGGGGAACTGTCAACAAAGCTCGGTGGTGCGTCCTCCTGGTTTTAGCGCATCACTATTCATAGCAAATATATCGTCATATACACTTTCTTTGTCTATATCGATGTGACGAGATGAAAATGCAGATGGCTTTTTGTAATGCATCGTTGGTCTTTCATCTTAATATAAGTTAGGGAAACTCTTGGGACAAAACATGAGTGAAATTCGGTCTAAAGAATGTAAATGAGGAAACCTAAAAATATTCCAAGAACGATGCACTATCAAAAAGACTCAAATATTCTGTGATGATGATATAAAACATTATTTTACGTTCTGTAATTATAATGACTACCATTTTAAATCATATTCATGACAACATGGCGTCTTTCGCGCTAGGAATTTAATATAAGTGGCCAGTTAATGCATAGCTTAGTGTGATTATAGTATTAAATGAGGTTTAGGTTTTATTTTATAAAGGCTTTATGTACAGTATGGGGATCACTATTCGTTTATTGGAAGCAAATAATTGTGTATTACGTGTGTATAATAAGAGTAGTATTTGATAAACACGATTCGGTGAAAATATTTTAATGAATGCATAAAATACACAAAATGCTACAATAAAATAAACATATCGCTTTGGCAATGGTTATATTTCTGTTAGGTACCTATAATTGAATAACATGTACCTATATTGGTAGGTACGTAATTATTTACACAAAATATAATAAATTGTAATTATATCGTGAAAAGACGGGGCGGGTTGTGATTGTGTGGAAGATAGGAATCCTTTCTCGATTTACAAAAGTTACGTTTTTTTTATATTTTTTAAAATCGTTATAAATAAGTATTTTCTAAGTGATAACTCATCGTTTCCCACCCACTGTAGGTATCGATACTTATTTATTCACATTAAAGCAAATTTAAAGTTTTCAATGCGATCTTTCTATACTTAAGAAGCAGTATTTTTCTAATTAATAAATTCACTTTTTAAAGCAACGGTTAATCTTACATAATTCAAACTCAATAATGCATTTTTATAAAAAAAATAGCGCGGTGCTGTTTATTTATCGTTCGAATTCTAATGTTTCCAGTAAGACGAAAAAGTCCCCGCTTTTTGGTGAGTTTTTTTTTTATAAGAATGCATCTTTAAATTTAAACGTTAGCCACTTTTCGCTATAGTAAAATTCTCGATATTTCAACACTCTCTAGATTCTAATGACAACCTAGCGACACTTCTTGACTAGTCAAAATAAAACTATTTATAAAAATACTATTAATAGTTATATTTGTTACCAAAATAATATTCTTCTACGCTAAACACCTTACAAATTTTTGAACTAGGAAAAATTTAAAATTGTTAGATGAAAGTTTAATAATTAACGTAGCGATTAGTCGCTATGCTGATACGCCTTAAAATGTCTTGTTCGGAATGGCTTAAGAAATATATATTATTTCTGTTTTTTAATTAAATGTTTATGTACTTGAGTATTTATTTAATTACAATTCTGTTTCACTCTTTCTACCTCTCTATGGGTAAATTATTATCAATATTGGACAAAAATGCGGCTTTCAAAGCTTCCAAGAAATACATTTTATATTCAACTTAAAACGCGTGTTCTACGAGCCCAGAATATGAAAATAATGTAAGGTTTAAGGTACTCAAAATAAATCGCCACAAAAATAAATGTAAACATGAAAATATGATTAATGCAAAGTAAGGATATTAGTTATCTACATAATACTTATACCAACATATTCAAGAAAATGTAACACACATAGGACTGTATTGGCACAGTTATAATATAAGTAAGGGAAATATGTAGTGGTCAGTATATCGAATATAAAAAATAGTAATGAACGTACATAAACTTTAACATGTTACTTAAGTCACATAGCTATTATAATCTATTATGTTACTACTTTTTAAGCTAGGTATATATTTTTATTATTGTTAGAATTTCGTTATTGTAAGTATGTCAGTACATATACCTACGTGTTTATTTTTCAATAATTAATTATTGTCATTTTTACTAAACTTTTTCTTATTCTTGTGTGTAAATTTTTGTCATTAATTATTTTTATTTATTAAAAACATTTTTTGGGTAACGAGCTCAATAGATTGAAACCGTCAGTTTTGTAGTGTCTAAGTGCATTATAAGAGCCGACTGAAGATGTAACTGCGTAGATACTTGCTTGTATTATTTCGCCATATCGAAAACTCGGGATGGGATGAAAAAAAACAACTCAAATAACGTGCCTATTAATCCTTTAGAAACAGAAAACATAAAAAGACCTATTGTAATAAACGCCATTACGAGTTTTCGTGAACGCTTCGGAGAGCCATTGAATGCATCGCGAGTGTAAGGGAATACAATAAAAAATATTTACAATAAAAATGTTTACTGTTCCTTTGTAATTTTACTGTTTAGAACCGATTTCCTATAGTTACAGTTCATTATTACTGACATAGGTGCCTACTGAAAAGTCAAGTTTCAATGCCCTTGAAAATGTTTACCAAGGTAGGTAGGTACAATAATATACCTATATTAAAACAATTAAATAAATTAAGTAATTCACCTATATAATCACGAAAAACCCGACAAGCTAACGTCATACAAATATGCCGACCACACAGAGTTATAAGTTGTGGCCGGCCGGTATTTTATCTATATCGAGTTAATCTTAATCGAGTATGGGGATTGTAATGTCTCTCCCATTTGTTTGTTTATAACTAGGTACATAGTTTTATGTAATAAATACGTAACTATGTCCATAAAGCTGTAAAAAAGAAACATAAGTACCTACTTACTTACACCAATTAAAAATGAAAAAGTATCAGTAAAGTTTTAATTCTGCATTTAAAACAGCAGGTAAATATAAAGCAATTGCATCCTCATATTACGCCTAAAGTAAAAAAAAAAGGTGTAGAAAACATTACCCGTTTAATCTGTTCTACATTCGGGTAAAATCTTACCATGTAAACATTGATTCTGAACAACACCTCTGGCGAATGTGATTACGACCGCTCACAACAGCATTGCGTGCCAACAGGAATTTTTAAATATTTGACCTATTTTTAGGCACCGCTAATAATAATTAGAAAAGGTAACGTGAACCTCTCAGCTGGCTAAGAATTCCACGAGAAGTGTCGCTTGGGTACAAATTGGTTTTTAGTTATTGCAACCCAGCTAAAACCTCTAATGAAATTCTGCTGGACTGTTGTAATAAGTATTAAATTTAATGATTGCACTAAGTACTGTTAGTTGAAATAATCATACCACTTAAAATGAGGAAATAAATCTAGAAATGGGGATATAAAAACACGGTTATACAAAAACGCCACCTTAAATATGTCGGGTAAAATAAATTTATACGACGGCAACACTGGACCAGAAAAAGTTTGACATATCGCAGTGAAGTAGTGTACGCAGTGAACGTGTGTGTAATTTCTTAACAAAAATAATTATTTTTATGTAGTGTTTATAAGGAAATTGTAAGTTTTTGACATAAACATAATTCGTTTCCTTGTAGTTTATAAGAATTTAACACTTAGGATAGTTGTAGTTTGTTTTAAAGATGACTAACTTGGCTTATCCCCGGAAATGCCTGCAGTGTTTTATTTTTGAAAGAAAAAAAGGGAAAATAAAACCTTTGTGGGTTGTATCATCTGCGCATTCCGATGATATTACGTAGGGCGGGGTCGGGGAACTCTGTTTCGCGGTGTTATTTGGCGGGAATAATTAAATTTATGTTGAATATCGAGCGCGGCTTGTGTCCCAAAATAGACAAAATGATTGGCAAAGTAAATGACTCAATAGAATATGTGACAGTAGGTGATGGTCAGGTAAACCAAAAATAAGATTTTGTTTTACCTTAGCCCAAATACTTTGCATGTGCTCAATTACACAATATTTTATAAATACTTATACACTTTTTTTCAAGTCCATGTGTCATCTGTTTATTTTTTCGGTGACAATTGCTGACACCTTTTATTACTCGGTTAATTATATAGACTTAGAGGAATCATTGCCATGCCCTCTAATTAAAAATATAGTTTTTTTGTGCAGGTAACTTATTAGGTTCTTGTTTGAAATGGGTACTAAGGTATCTACTACATATACGAGTATATAGAGTTTATTTAGGTCTAAATGCCAATTTTCAGAACATAGCAAAAAGTTGTCTTAAAAAAAAGTCTTTATGGTCCTAATAAAAAAAAAAAAAGTTAACTTACTTATTACATAGTACCCACATTCTATAAATGTTTATTAAAAAATCAATGTAAATATAAATGATTTCACTTTAAAATCTCATCATGTTTATAAGCCCATCTAAATAAAAAAAAAGACATCTAGTTTGAGACCTTTAAAATTTTAACCAGTTGCCCACACCTGCATCCATTTGAAACCAGATAATAATAGTGTAAGTGACAGTAAGTAGGCATTCTCAGATAACAACAAATAGTCCATTAGAATAGGATTACTGCCGCACAATGATAAGATACACCAAACACACTATATTTACTGGTATGTTCAATTAAGGGACAAATATTGGTAGGTAGACAGTCACTGATGCAATACCGTTGATACTAATTATATTTTGACTAATAGTTTGAAAAATTTCCACCTGATGGTTAGTGGTAACTAGTGGGCTTCTAAAAAGCGAGTCTACAGGCCCATCAAAGGCCGGCGCCGCGTCGCCCCCCTTAAATTGCAGCTGTTCTGGCTGACGGTTACCACTTACCATCAGGTAGACCATTGTGCCTACCTAGGAAATAAAAAAGGTATGAATTCCCAAATAACTTAGATAGGTATCTGGTTGGGGTTAATATGCCTGCCCCTCTATGATAATTATTGAGATACCTAATTTTTATATTTTGTATTTTGAACCTTAAAGTTAGGTTCATAAAATACCTAGCTATTTTTAGTCACCCTGTCTTTACCACTCCATTTGTGTGGAATCTCCAAGAATGCATAATAATCTACCAAAATAGTACTTACATGTTTGTATTTAAAATAACATTTTGAAACATTGAATAATGCATTTGTACATAAACACAAGTTCTGTGAGTTCCCTTGCCAAAAGATTTATTATTGAACGCCATCCACTGCCAGGATTTGATGCATCCTAGCTATTTCAACTTTGATTATTTTCGACTTACCTAGGTACACACCTTTTATTTATTACCAATTCTAATTTGGAGCATTTCGAACCAACATGAACACTAATTCAAATTCAAATCGTTTATTTTGTTTAGGCCTACGGGGGCACTTACAAATTGTCAATTATACATTTTTTTTCTTATATCTACAACCGGATCGGACCGCGTCCTAGACTGAAAAGATCCGGCAAGAAACTCAGCGAATTCCATAGCGATTCCATAAAACTTATGCCTGATAGATGCCTCACAAGGCTCTTTGCAGAGCACAAAAAGAACCATTGTGTGAAAGAAATCGATTAAGAACCAGGTCCCTACTTATCTCAGCTCCTCACTGGCTCAGCGCGTGCTTAATGGCGGCCTGCAACGGATGACATCATTACACATTCATTGTCTGACTTAAACTTGAACCTTTGTGATGTGTAAGCACTTTGTGCAAATTTAGCAAAGGTTTTTAAAAAAGCAATGTCGATAAATTGATTTTTGTTGCCCTGAATTAAGACGTACTAAAAACTTAGCTCTTTTCCTAACTAGGATTCTGAATATTTCTGAATATTAGCACTATTCTTCGAAGGGTATAGATGTTTAATGCGATATACACATGTCTGGGGCTATGTGAAGAAGTCAGAGTCAGGATGGTAAATAAGTTCTTCACCGCTGGTTCTTCCGTAGTACTTAAACCTAGTAGATCTAGATAGGTAAAAAAATAAAGGCATCAAACGCCTCAGTTTTACCACAACTATGATTGCTGCAAAGTGCCCGAGAGTTCGCCGGAGTATATTGATTTCGAAACCGAAAAACTAAAATTAATTTCGTTTATATTATTTACTGCAATGGCATCTATTTATACGCAACATTATTACTAAAAATAATTAAATACTGTTAATGTTAGGTGCTTAATGAGGCGGAAAATAATGGCAAATCAGTAAAACAATGGTGTTTGTTTATGACTTCAGCGTGTAAATCAGGACACTACAGTTTTCCTGTTTTTAATATTGTAAGGTCAAGTCATAAGCAGATTGAAGGTATTTATTAAATGTTGGTACAATTTCAATGGGTATACTTATAGTCCTCATAATTTTACCTCACTACATCATGCAACGAGTAAATGTCATTATATAATTCAAGCTATGGATTGAATGTCACTTTTAATTAAATGCCAATATATATTCTTATAATAGTCGCCCTGGCTTACACAGATAACTTTAGTGAGACCTAAAATATGAATTCCGCAGAAGCTTTCCAGATTAGCCCAAATAAGATTGAAAAAAATTGTTCTATACGTATTGAAATAGTGAACCCCTCACATATCCATTCTAAATTGTTAATACTCGAACAAAAATAGGGGCATATTTTCTACAATTCGAAATTCTTTGAAAAACTTAATGTTTTAGGCCACCGCAAACCAAAATCTACATAACCAATCGCACCAGTGCGCCCCTAAGACTCACAATTGGCTCGATTGGCCACTGTGATTAAATTAGGTCCACAAACATTCATTATAATCAATACTGTTTGCTTTTGCCTTTATAAACATTGTGATAAACGTAGAGAGGCGTGTGTTGTGTCTTATACAATAGGGACCGTGACGGTTTGGTCTTTGAATTGACTTTCGAATAACTATTTTTAAATGCTAGACTACTTTTAGTTCGTGCTCCGGAGGGCACGTTAAAACCTGGCATCTATCTAGATGATTCTATGCGACTCGGGGAACGTGAGTCACTGGCGGCCCCGGCAGTTACAGAAACATCTATGATAGTTATTACGGGTAGTGTGACAACTGGTTACTGATAGACTTCCTAGGTTGGGTCCCAGAATGCTGACGAGTCTCCATATTGAGCAGTTTCTTACCGAGGGTTTCCAATCATTAGGGCTATTTTCACTTTGGGGATTGGAGCTCGGATTACGAATCGACATACGAAATCACTTAAAACGTTGGCAACTTAGCAAAGGTAATTGACATCACGCCACGGCTGATCGAGCCGGGCAGTGAAATTGGTTCGCGTGATCATCACTACCGTGGTATTTACACTACAATTAAAAGCAATCTAACTACCGAAACTGCGGTTATATTGTATGGTTAACATTTTTCCTGGGGTTGGTGAATATTTGGGTTGCAGGTTATATGTTGCAATTACGTCCAGTTTATTATTTATTAATGTGGTCAAATAACCACAAAACTCGTCATCATTAGGTGTCTGTTCACTAACTATCTCAAGTTGGTTCAGTGTTGGCTACCCTGTGTTTTCTGAAGTAGACTGAAATATTTATGAATAATTATTTCACGTGAGTCATTGCTCTGTTTTTATTATTTAGGCATCGTAAAGAAAATCAAGTAGGTACTAACAGGTGGTATGATAATCCTTTGTAGGAATTTTATTTGTACAATTCTTTATGCCTTTGATATCTAATATATTTTTTCGTAAGCTTTTCTTCTTGGTACAACCCATGTAAGCCCTTTGAATACAGATTTAGTTACCTTTTTATAGTTCTCAAAAACTATTGTGAGTTCACTAAACCTTTAGCACTTCATAATATAGTGAATCACCAAATTTCCGTTTCAAACCACGTTCAATAAAGTCGTCGCAAAACAAAACATGATACAATAATTATTATACGTGACAAAGTCACTGTCGCCTTTTCAGGTGATGCATCGATACTGTCAATAAAAGTTAAACATGTTCATGAATAATTCGCTTCCATAACGATAATGAAAACGTGTTTACTTTCCCACGCAATGTTAAGTTTCAGAGAAGTGAAATGTTGCACTTGCTATGGGCTTGTAATTTATTGAAATGCAGTGTATTACGTCTTGTATTCCTTAATATGTGTTGTTCGATGTGTTATATTATAAGTTGAAATTAGTTCATTCAGAGGCGTAGAGTAAGTATACTAACTTCCATTATTTACCCTGTATCAGAGCTTAAATAGCTACAGTTTCCCTATTATTAGAAAATCTTATCTAATTTGGTGGTCTCAACTACATAGATCCTATCATGATGGAAGCGATTGTCGAGGTAAAAGGCCAAATTGCCTTAACCAATGGGTGTCTTCATTTGTCGATGAGTCACCACCCAAACCCAAACCAAAGTCCTCACAACTTCTTGAGCCTCGCACTCTTTGCCAAGATTGCACGGATATTTAGTTTCTTATACATTTGTACAACATTAGCTGTGTTCGGAACATTTGCCAAATTGCATTAATTAAAGTTACTATGTTCTTGCTACTAAAACATGCATATGATAATGTTTCATGGTTTTACAGAACTTGTAAGTCACACAAATTGATATGCCCATTGAACATTGATCTCGGATTTAAACGTTATTCTTACATAAAAGTTTAGTTCTCTAGGTAACGTAAGAATCTGCATCGTTTGTTCTTATAATCTCTACCCAAAATCACTCGCGTTTTTATCATTCTACACATCTACATAGCAAATAATAGCCATTTGACTTTTGAAATAAACAAGTCCTACTCTCAGCTCTCTCTTCGCAACCAACTTACATTCGAGAATCGAAATCTTGAAGAACCAATCGTAAATCACGGTCTCTTTCAGCACCACAAAGGATGCATTCTAGTGAAAGCTACCGGCTACCGTGTTACCCGAAGACAAGCGTTTAACAACCCAAATGTCCGAACATGTCGTTACTTTCGTCTGCTCGAGCTCCATCACAATGCTTTACGATCGCTCCACATGACCCACTTGCGGCCAGCTCCGAGTTTTGACATTTAAGAATTAAAAATAAGCCGACACATTTCGAATGTCTTCAAGATAAACAAAGCTGCTTTGTTTTATTGGGTGTATTCATTTTTGTTCGGGTCGGTTTATGGCGTGTTATTTCAAAATCCAAATTCTTCTCAGCTATAGGTGCATTGGCCTTCTTTCTATACCCAAATGGCTTATACATCATCCCAGTGTCTTCTTCTAAAATGTTACGAGTCGACAACATTGAAAAAGAGTAAGCTTCAAGTAAAAATAAAATGTGTTTGAGCAACATTCACAAATGTAAAGTATATCAAAGTCAACCTAGATGCAACATTGTAAGTACAAGCTTGCATCTGAACACTAGATGACCATAGATAAGAGCGAATAAGGCCAGAACACCAAATCAAGCTTTACAGGGACGCAGCTATCAAATGATTTAGATCTTGACGAAACGGAACTACCTACAGCGCTAAAATCGTTGTGTGGTCTTTGTACAATGCAAACGGTGTCGGGTGGCATTGCATCCATCTACATGCATATAATAAGGTGCAAGATATAGTGGCGTGTATTGAATCATACGTGGTTTGTGGTGTTTAAGTTGTAGACTGTTTTAGTACTAGATTGTAGTGAGAAAAATATATTTATATTACGATGGGTGGCAATTTTAAGTGTCAATGTCGTGAGTGTATTTGTCAAGTGCTTTGTGAATGAAATAATTGTTGTTATTCAAGTTATGTTACTGTAGAGACAGCTGTTGTTTCGTAATGTGTTTTCAATGTACAATGTTCATATGAATATCTTCAATACCAATTGCTATACTAGTAAGTATCCTATAAATAACTCTAGGTTTTGTTCTGCCTACAAAGCTACAGCCACGATGGCACTCTCAGTCCTTAGATCCTATTTATGGCTTTCCATCATCTCAATCATTCGCTTGATCTAATTCAGTTTCCCGTTTTCCTGAAACCCAATTTGGAGATCAAATATCAAAGCCCTCTAATTTGTATTTAGCAGAAGGAGTATTAAAATGCCAGAACTACCGTTTTCTCTATGAAGTTATTACACAACTGAGGCTGAATTTCAGACCAAATTATATGTAGCATGACTCGAGTATTCAGACAAGGATTGATGATCTGTGGCGTACTTAATAAATAGCAGAAACCGATGCGAATAATCTATATTCTGTTGTCCGTTTCATTGCGAGTGCCCGACTACCTTAAACCTATTTAAAACTGCTTTTAGAACATCACCTTCGATTACGTGTCAAAATGTGTAATTATAATTGTAGCAACTGATGGTGGATCTAAGAAATTATTCAATTAAAAGACAAACTGTGTCAATGTGAGATGAAAAGTTTAGTTATTATTTTATTTTAAAATACTACCTTCAAAATATTCCTACATATTGTTTTCTTAAATATTCCTACGACAAGGATTTTGGGCATTGATGCTAGGTTATGTTTACTCTGTAATTTATTTTGCTTATTGAGATCCGTTCCCTTAGCCATGCCACCACAAGCCCAAAAACTATAAAGACAGGTTACTTTGAATTAATATCTAAACACCTTGTAGATGTAAAGCAGGACGCCACTAGGAAGTGTAGAACTCGTGGTGTTATATTTTAACTGGACTGGATGAAGTGTTGAAGCATTGTCCGCTGTGACATAAGCGCTCCGTGTGCAGCTAAAATTAGCCAATCGGATCGCGGGTGCGGTTGCGCATCGCGGCAATGCAGGTGCGCTCGGTGCTGCAACACGGGAAATGTGCGATGTCCTGGTGGTGTTGCTATTATTCATACATACATATTTCCTTGGCAAAATCATGGAGAAATTGTGGGAATTTTTAGACCTTTTATCAAGGTGATAAAGTTTGTATTTTCAGGTGCAAAAAGTTAAGTTACTTTTTTATTTTGTTTCCTCATGTCGCAGTAAAATAATATCCGTAAGATATCTTCTACGCTAAAATGGCCATGCATCTCTTTTATGACACGATGATCATGATTGAATGCTTATTCACGTAGAAGTGAGCGAAAGTTGAACTTTATTCAAATAAAAAATTGAAAGTGATTTTTTCTTCATTACGTTGCTCTTTCTATGTTATGCCTAACCTATTATAGTTATAACATCGACTTTTCGAAATCCGTTATCGATTCATCACAACTTAGTCAGCTTCTATAAGTTACTAACACCAGTTTCTCAGACTCAACTGTCCAGAGTACGTTTACATATATAAAAGCTTTGGCGACACTCCCCGCAGAAATTCTGAGTCCGGCCGTTAGCCCAGTAAGAACTGCCATCTTGCATACGTGTACTATTTCCGTGGGACCTATATAGCTTCGGTTGCAGCTCATCCTAGATCACATTTCTATATCAAGAAATTGGGCTAGTGAACTCCTAATTGAATTATACTCGTAACTTGGGGTTTGTGGTATGCGTCTAAATTAGTACATCGGGTTTAGTGCCAAGCGTTCTCAGGTGTGAATTGTGTTATCAATTACTGAATTCCGGCATGAATATCGGTTGCGATTTGAGTAATCTTAATACTTCTGGGTTGCTAGATGGTTCTGATGATATGCACTCTAGATACTGTTGAAGATATGGCTATGGATAGCGAGCTTAACATCTTATTGGTTAGATGATATAATAAATATATACTTAGGAAGCAAAGTAGTAAGTAGTGGAAGGAGACATAGAAGAAAATTGGGGTTGAAATGAAAGAGTTGTAGAACAATATTTACAAAAAGAATATGAAAGCAATTTCTAGGCAGTACAAAATACCTACTCAGGTTCCAGATAAAAAGGCTTAAGGCACACATTCAGAATGATTTCTTCTTATACCTGATATGTATTAATAGCAAAATAATTAATTTAAAATTATGATACCACTCTACCTCTACCTCATCAGAATCAGAGCGCGTTAATACAATTGCATTTATAATTTATGACGATAAATTCGTGTTTAAATGCCACTAGGATAACCTATCAACAATATAAATTGTTGATATTGTGCACTTCGAATTAGTGGAGTTGAGTGATGCTTAATTCATCTCGAGCTCATATCGCTAATAGCTAAGTCTTGGTATATATAAAATGGTTTCTAAATCTAAAGCTACCTTAGCTATATCATCTTTGCAGTCATGGATATGTATCTCCGCGCTTCAATTGAAATCTTGTCAAAGTGCCACCACAAAGCGCTTTCGTCCCATACCCCTGATGAAATATCTCTTGCAAACCATCGAATAATAAATTCCGCATGAATTCGAGAATCCGCTGTGCGCCACGTCAGTGCATTACTCCCACTCAGAAGCCAAATATACATGTAAACAGCGGGAGATACACGATACGAATACGAGGTGCGAACGAGCTGACAGCGATTCCAGATATAATTCCATTTCCATTGTACTTGTGAATGGAATTTGCAGGGAGAAATGGCTGGAGGATTTTGTTATCGCTCCGGCAGAATATCGCGGCTTATGTGTTGAAGTTAAAACCGAAGTCACCCAAATCGATGTCACCGAGTCAAAACCCTCGTATTTTTAAAGGTTACAATGAATGTATTTTGAGAATAATGTCTTGCTTGTGGTTATAATTTGTGTCAAAATGAAATAGTAGCGCTATTATTCAAGACTTTTCAAGATTATTTTTGACAAGATTATTGTAAATGCGAAATGAATTATTAGGACTCGTCGAGCAAAATGTTTACTCAACTTCACTCAATTATTTAAGCGCACTGAACCCTCCAGCGACCACGAGCTCTCATATAACTGTTTATAAATTGATTTTATTTAAGTATGAATCTCAGTGAAATCTTTCGCGAAGCACAAACAGGCAGCAAATGAGTTCTGGTCTAGGCAGCTTCGCTTGAAATGGACAATTTTCTAAAGACTTGTTTTTTTTTTCGCTGCGATTTCGCGGTTGAGTGGTCACTCAAATTGATTTTACTACTTTTATACCTACGTTGATGTGTTATGCTTGTTTTAGTGGTCTATCTTGAATTCTCAGGTTTTTCTTCACTTGTGTAATCTTGATTGATGTTTCGGTCTTATTACTTATATTTTTAAAATAACAAAAGGCATTGTGACATTTTCAGCATTATCATTGTTAGATTTTGATTCCAATTCGTTTTTTCAATCTTTAATGATAGAATGAAATCAGTTTTAAATAAGCTATTTTAGTTTACCTGTAGCCCTCGTTTTCATTTGTTTGTTTAAACTGATCTTCTCTGTAATTTCTGTGTTCAATAAAAAATATATATATTAGGCGTCGCAACGAGGAAGCCCTAGTTTTAAATAGAACTAGCTGAGCCCGCGACTTCGTCCGCGTGGAATTTTGATCCTTTCTTAGGGGATGTCTACGTCATAGTAGCTTTATGCATGCAAAGTCTCAGCCCGATCGGTTTAAAATTGACAAAGTTTCATACAAACTTTAATCCCCTTTTTATCCCCTTGGGGGTGGAATTAATCAAAATCCTTTCTTAGGGGATGTCTACGTAATAGTAGCTTTATGCATGCAAAGTCTCAGACCGCTTGGTTCAAAATTGACAAAGTTTCATACAATCTTTCATCCCCTATTTTATCCCCTTGGGGGTGGAATTAATCAAAATCCTTTCTTAGCGGATGTCTACGTCATAGTAGCTTTATGCATGCAAAGTCTCAGCCCGCTCGGTTTAAAATTGACAAAGTTTCATACAAACTTTCATCCCCTATTTTATCCCCTTGGGGGTAGAATTAATCAAAATCCTTTCTTAGCGGATGCCTACGTCATAACATCTACCTGCATGCCAAATTTCAGCCCGATCCGTCCAGTGGTTTGGGCTGTGCGTTGATAGATCACTATATCAGTCAGTCAACTTTGAGTTTTATATATATAGATAGATGTGTGATTTATGACTAGGTTGATAGATACATAGTCAGCCAGGACGCTCCTGTGTATTCCACCCATCGTCCTACTTCCGCGAACATAACTAAACATTCGACACGCTCCGCTTTTACACCACCGAACTAACCAATAGTGTTATTAAAAATACCCGTAAATTGTTCGCGACGTTTTGATTCACGCTAAAATTTATAACGACCGTTTGGCCGACATCTCGAAACCTAATTCCGAGATCGAACACGAAAGGTTCTGGGAAAACAAACTGGCTCGTTATTAACAAGCAACACATTTCGTTGGATACTGTTTAACAATTATATTCAAGACGTGTTTACGGTAACTGAAGCGATAATTGATAGCTTTGATGTGTTGAAATATAAAATTGGTGTACCCAAAGGTTTATTCGTGGACCCGTTTTGTTCCTAATTAATGTACAGAATCAAACGTTCTATGTACACTTTAATACATTCCATTAATGAATGCTCAAGTATGTTTGAGTATCTCTGACTCATTAGTAGTCAAGTCACGATAACAGCGGTCTTAAATAACAAACGTTACCCATATTAACGATGGTTATAACTTTTAAGTAATGTCCGACACTCTTGAAATGCTAAGGTCTTCAGACCTTAGATTATTCAAGAAGAAATCCAATTTAACAAGTTTTATTAATAACCTGTTCAAATCATTTGTCTGTCACAAGACGTAACAGCATCTGAGCGGTGTCGGCAGAATAAAGTATCTAAAAATATATCTCTTAAGACTCGTGCAAAATAAAATCTCTAGGAATTACAACATTTTGAGTACTATTTAATCTAGAAAATGTACGATTTGTTATCTACAATTGCTCGCACAATTGATTCTTCTTTCCAACCATATAAATGTACATAATTATATGTTTTTCCTTTAATGAAACTCAAGTCAATTCCCTAATAGAGTTATGGTCGCTTTTAATTCAACTGATCACGAGCTATATCTTGATTTAGGTCTGTATTAATAAATCGATCTCAAGTCTAAGAGAGATCTTGAGTACGTGTTTTACATGACATGTTGTACTGGTATGACATAAGATTGACATTTCCAAGATCGCTCCCAGACTTGAGATTGATTTATTAATACGAGCGTATGTCTGTCAACTGTCAATTTACGCGCCAAAATAAATTACCCCTTCGCTGTTTGATTATTATAATTTCCAGGTAGTTGAATGCACAGGTTGAATGCTGTTTATTTATAGTCATATACTAGCTGAGCCCGCGACTTCGTCCGCGTGGAAATTAACAAAAAAAAATTTTTCACAAAAAATGTTCGTTCAGTTCGCAGAGTTTATGAAAAGTTAGTAATTATGTTAATAAAGAATGCAGTAAATAAAGAAATAACTATGCTCAGTTTAATCTTATTTTTCTTTTTTGAATGTCGATGTTTCGTGTTTTATATACCTACCTATCGCAAAAGCCCGCTCGCGCGTTCTGAGCCCGCGCGACAGACAGCATTTGTGATATATATGCTTTTTGTTTTTTTCTAAAATAAAAGTTACTGCTCTTACCATCAGCCATCTGGCAGTGAAAGTCCCGTCAAAATCGGTCCAGCCGTTTCGGAGATTACCCGGAACAAACACACACCCAGACGGACAGGCAGGCAATTTTTTTTTAAATCGCATTTTTGTTATAAGTATCCTATGTACTTTCATATGCATTTAGTGAAAAGGTGTTATTTTGATATTACAAACAGTCACTCCAATTTTATTTATTTGTATTATTTGTATAGATAGGCTTAACATTTTTTTCTTATTCATATTATGACGTCCCAAGTTCCCGCCAGAAGCCGAAATTTACATAAATCTATGCTATATGACCACGAACAATCTTCTTTCTCCTTTTATTTGGAAGTGTCAAGTTACATGATCTCTCGCTTTAATTGGGGCGGTGTTTATATTTAGAAAATTGACTTTTTGGTGTTGCTACACTGGTGTTACGGCTCACCGGCGGACGGGAGACTATAAATGATGTATGTTTGGATAAGATGTGAATGATGATTTTGAACTGATGCTGCTTAACACATGGTGAAACTTAACAGTGAGTTGAATCCCTAGTTATTTCTCCATAACAGTTTTAAGAGACCGACATCTATATATATAAAACTCAAAAGTGACTGACTGACATAGTGATCTATCAACGCACAGCCCAAACCACTGGACGGATCGGGCTGAAATTTGGCATGCATAAAGCTACTATGACGTAGACATCCCCTAAGAAAGGATTTTGATTAATTCCACCCCCAAGGGGATAAAATAGGGGATGAAAGTTTGTATGAAACTTGGTCATTTTTAAACCGATCGGGCTGAGACTTTGCATGCATAAAGCTACTATGACGTAGACATCGCCTAAGAAAGGATCATAATTCCACGCGGACGAAGTCGCGGGCTCAGCTAGTATATTATAAAAGTATGGCATTATCATGACATAATTAAAATGAGGCGTTTTCTTAAAAAAGAACTTAATAACCTGCGAACCCTTGAACCTTCGATGGTGTAGGTATATGGAAATTGGATCGATCTGTCACTGTCAAACAACGACATGTTACAAAATCACTTGTTGTGAAATAATCTGAACATACACATTAATATTTACGACGGCATTACTATTTAGTAAGTACTTTTCGAAAAAAAAATACATGGAAATTGCTTTGCTTTGATTTTTATAGAGCGTGGAGTATTTTTTTTGTTCCATGATTAGATAGCACCATTTGAATTTGAACGATCCATTTCTGCGATTATGGCGTCATCTGGTAAGTAGGTATAGTGGATCATTAAAAAAAACCGCCTCATTACATGCGTTTACGCGTAGTTCGGACTGCGTTTAAGGTATCTTGCAATTACCCCAGAAGGCGAAATTAGAGAAACGATTACGCAAGATCGGTAATCATGGTGGATAGCCTCCGAACATGTGTATTTGGTCATCGCTCCAACTACAACTACTAACTACAATTTTTTTATGAGGATAGTCTAGAATAGGTCGTTAGTCCTCTGGATACCGTACAGTTACAATTGGTTGATCCCAAGACAAATTAGAAAGGGACCCATTAAGTACTTACCAAAATTTAATTTGCATGGAAAAATAAATTCTTCAAAAATTAAATAAATATTAGACATACCCCAATAATTTTGAATGTAGAAACTGCAGCACTTCTGACTGAAATAAGACTTTACGAAATGAATAACAACGCGACAGAAGTACACAGCTTAGCGTCTGCTAATAGAATGCTGAACATTACTTAGCGGCATGTTTCAGTAGATGTATACACCACAAATGGCACCCACTAACCTAATGATGAAGCTCATGAAACACTATCCCGTAGGTGGACGAATTTGCATAATCACGCATTACGCACACAAATCCAAATAAACGCTAAAAGACTGGAATACTTGGAACTGTGCCAGACATCCCTACGCGTAAACATACCCACATAGAAGCGGCTACACCTACGTTGAATAATATGTGGTTTTTTCATATATTTTATAATGTGTAGCGGGCAATTTTATACAGACTTTTTCTGTGCGACATACAACCTTCAGCCTGGGTTATAGAGATCACGATAGAGGTTCTATTAGGCTAGTCGTTTTAGGACACTTGTATTATATTTTGAGACGATGAAGTTAATGTTTGTTTTGGAGACGAGGAGAGAGGCTATAGCCCTCAAATAAGTATTCGCAAGTAATTTTCCAGTATTACAGCTAATTGTGCTGTAATGAAATAAAGTTATGGCGTATAAAAAATTGAAGTTCATATATTAACTGAAGTAGTTAGGGGGTTTTCTATAATATATATTGTCTTAAGGCTAAAGCGCCCATCTAGCCCGCGAAGTTCAAATTTTTTGATGTTTTTTTGTTTTTTTTCAAAATCAGACAATAATAAAAGGCACATTTTGTAATTCGCGATAAAGACCGTGTGCAGTGCATTTATTAATATATCCAACTTACTCTAAAACATCTCAAGAACGACAGCTATCCAGATAATCTGGCAATTTTTGTATATTTAGTGATTTACTAGTATCATATCCACCGTGATAATATTTAGAGTAAAATAAATGTATTAATAAACGCACTGCATACTGTGTTTGTCGCAAATCACAAAATGTTGTCGTAAAAGTTTTCAGATTTTGGATAAACTATAAAAATACTCGAAAATTTTGAATTTCGCGGGCTAGACAGGCGCCTTCACCTTAACATCATTTTACTCAGACGAATTTCTAATGCATTCTTCGCCCACAATATATGTCAACTACCCACAATTGCTATGTCATACACTGGTCATAGATACTTCAGAAATTACAGACCAAAACATCAATGAGTCAATAGTACCTTACTCACATATTCTCATAAGTATAAAAATGAATAACACTCTCACAAAAGATTCAGTCATTAGCGAAGTGTCGGGAGAGTTGGAAACGAAGTAGTATTTATTATTTATTAAAAAAAAAACTGTGGCAAACATTATTTTTTGTGGTGTGGAAAGTGCAAATATAAGTGATGGCTCCAGTAACTTTTGGTAACATCTTTCATATATCATTATATTAATACGTGAAGAATTAACTTTGTATCCCTTTTTACGAAAATTACGCGGATAGTAGAGTATGAAATTTGGCACAGTTAAAGTTTATATGGAGAAGGAGTGCAGAATGCAATTTTTTTTTAAATTATGCATTAAAAGTACTTTAAATAAATAAATAAAACATTACAGACACTACCATGCATTTGTAACTTCTACTTGGTAACTGACTGTCTGACTGACAAACGGTGACAGTTTTTTTTTCTTTATTTCGTGAGGCGGGACTTCCGTTGTGCAATCTGCGTGCCAGTATCAAATAGTCTTTGACAATAGAACCATGCCGTTTAAAATTAAAATTAATTATGGTCGAATTTCGACCGCGGGCGACCACTAGTATTCATAAATCCGCTAGAAACAGATAATTGAAACTACATAATGGGATGTCACAAGCATTTGCGGACCGAATTAGGGTTGATATTTGAAAATAAGTACAGTAATATTTTACAAAACATAATCTATCAATCAACTAGTTCGCAGTTACTTTCAGAGGGATATGTATAGCCGACATTAATTGATTGTTGATGATTGTTTAACCCCAATTTCACTATGAGCCTTATTACCTTAGATTAGAAATATTTATTCCGTTAGCTACAGATTTCTGTGACAAGATCCAGAGTTTCTTCAGATATGTCTACATCCACTAATCTTTAGAAACCGCCAATCAAAAAGTGTCACTCGTACAATAAGTATTTTTTCCTAACACTTTTATTGCCCGCTGACGGATCGTGACGTGATATTAACACGGCTGTGAGAAATTCCGCCACGCATCACACGCTTGAAGTAATCAATGTTCCGAGACATATGTTCGACGACCGCTTTGCGCAGTGGTTCGAGCGTAGGCCGCTCGGCTCACTGCCCCGGGTTGTGGCGGGTTCGATTCCCGTCAGGGAAAATTTCAGAAATTGCCTTTTCGTAATTTTCCCTGGTCCGGGTGTCACTAGGATCGCACCCAGTCCATTGTACGGTACCCATATTACAAGCGTTGCTTAGTTTAGGACCATACAGTTGGTGTGTTCGTCTGGCGATATGGACGCTCTTCCGCGAGTAATCATGAATTATAGCGTTTAGGGTGTTTCTAACCATGTGCTTGATGATTGGTTATGTTACCATCGCTTATGTTCAGATTCTTGGCATGCGATTCTTGGCTTATGTCTCTTACCCTTTGAATTAGAATGTCGGGTTAATCTTATAATACAGGGTGATCCTTTTTAGCGACACTATCGAATAGTGTAATAATACAGTGAGTGTTTTGTTTTTAAATTCAATGGGTATGATTGCTGGCTAGGGTAATGATTATTCAAAAATACAATGATTCAGTTTTAGTTATCATCGAAATCGGGCCTAGGACTCCTTGACTATGGCAAAAATACTATCCATAACTATGCCTCATAGTTTTGGCAAACTGTAACAGAAATTTTAAAAGCTGGACTTGAAATACCTGAGCAAGTGGCTTGATACACAACTCTTCTGTCAAGCCAGGATATACTGGTAATTCTGGCACCTGTGAGACAAAACTAGGTCAAATTTTTGAGCCAACACTAGTGTACACTTATGATAACACTAGCTGTGCCCCGCGACTTCATCCGCGTAGTATTGGATTATTCGGTTAAAAAGTATCCTATATGTTAATCCCGGTTATAATCTATCTGTGTTCCAAATTTCATCCAAATCCGTTCAGTAGTTTTTGCGTGAAGGAGTAACAAACATACATACATACATACATACATACATCCACACTCACAAACTTTCGCATTTATAATATTAGTAGGATAAAACAGCTTTGAGCTAAAGTTCATCCAAATGTTTCCTCTCTTTCAGAGCACAATATGGCACTGGCGACGGCAACAGCGACCATGGAGGCCTCTCAGACCCTCATTCAGACAGAGTCGAGGGTCCAGAGAAGCTACCAGGAGGTGCAGGTGACGGAGCAGAGACAGGTCAAGAAGAAGTCCAAGTCCAGTCGGCGGAATAAGGAAGAGGGGTCTATATCAGTGGTGAGTGAACTTTAGTGGTAGATTTCTTAAGGCTTCACAAATCACACTTTTGCAAGTTACGAAGAAGTCATGCTAGGAGAGATGAGAATACTTGATTAATTATTAAGCCTAGTGGTAACAGAGGTCGTTCTCGTAATGCAGAGGTCTCAGGTTCGATAACCATCCATTAAACTAATGTCGGTAGCCCTGTCGTAGCACAAGTATTGAGCTTAGTTTGAAGGCGTTATGGGATTAAACCAATGTGACAAAATTTTATTGCTGGTAATACTTTAAAAAGAAATACTCACTAGTTTGGAGGGCTGCCCACATCAGTGCGTTTCAAGAGAAGGTCCTTTTTAACCAACTTTCAATCCAATCATCAGTATAGGTACATATAAGGCCTGAAAATGTCCTGCCTGATTACAGAAATAATAGTATTTTTTTATCTCCACAGTCGAAGAGTTCAGAGAAGCTTTTCAAAAAGTTGAAGGCGTCATCCGAGCCGGACTCGAACCCGCAGTGCGAGAAGTGCTCGCGGCCCGTCTACGCCATGGAGCGCATTAAGGCGGAGCGCCGCGTCTGGCACAAGGAGTGCTTCAGATGCGTGCAGTGCAATAAACAGCTCACGTAAGTCCCACCACGCATGGAAGCTGGGTAGGCAAATGGCGGCAAGTGGCACGCATTTAACATTTGACGGTGTGGGTAGGTGACACGCCTGGACACGCCTGTTAAAATTGACAGAGTTGTTGTCACGCATATTGCATTTGCATCTGATGGGGTATGTCACACGCATGTAAAATCTATCGTAGGCTTGTAACAGCTGGCGGGCTAAGTGGCACGCATGTAACATTGACGGAGAAAGTGACACACCTGTAATATCTTTTTCTGATGGGGGTATGTTGCACGCATGTAACGCCTGACGGGCTAATAACCACACATATATAACATCTGATGGAGAATGTGCCACGCATGTAATACCCGAATTTGATGAGGTATGTAATGTATGTTGCACGCATGTAACATTATTTGATGAGTTTAATTTATTTACAGAATGGAGACGTATCAGAGCGATCACACAACGTTATACTGTAAGCCGCACTTCAAACAGCTGTTTGAACCGAAGCCGGTTGACGACGATGACGTCACAGACGGTGAGATAAAATAAATAAATATCGCAAGACTGTCACACCAACTGTATGGTCGTATGTTTGTTGTATTCATTATTGTCAGGAGAAGGTTCTTATGAAAGAAAAAAATAAGAAAGTTGAGCGGAACAATTCGTATTCAATATTCAAAGTTAAGACAGGACAACGTCTGTCGGGTCAGCTAGTATAATCAAAGAATATAACATAATTAATTAAAGTCTTATTTTCAGCCGCCCCCAAGAAGCATCAGATGATAATCTGTGAGAGCAATCCGGTCGAGTTACCACCAGACGTCGTCAGAGGTATGTATAATAGTTCTAAATACACTATGCCCCAGCGCACACCGCTGGAGGCGCGGCGGAGAGCAATTGAAGACAACAATTTAATATAAACCTTAACTACCTTGATATACGGTATGTATGAGCAGTCGCGCGTATGCTCTTGTAGTAGCTTAAGGGCGCTCCGAGCACCGCGTGCCAATTTATTCAAGCGACCGTATGTCAAGGTAGTTAAGGTTTATATTAAACTAGCTGTGCCCGCGACTTCGTCCGCGTGGAATTTAATTGACAAAGTTTCATACAAACTTTCATCCCCTATTTTATACCCTTGGGGGTAGAATTAATCAAAATCCTTTCTTAGCGGATGTCTACGTCATAACCTGCATGCCAAATTTCAGCCCGAACCGTCCAGTGGTTTGCGCTGTGCGTTGATAGATCACTATGTCAGTCAGTCAGTCACCTTTGAGTTATATATAGATGGACGTGCCTAGAGAATCTTGATATCGTGTTTCAGGATTCAATGAATATTTTCGACAGTGTATTGCGGCGTTGCATTCAACGCCATCTGTTGGCAGGCGTCGTTAATGTGATTCCGCTATAGCGAGATGCTCCACTTTGTATTCTCGATTCGAGACATTGATACTTCCATTGAAACAATAATAATTAAACATACGTTTGTTAAGAGTGGTTTACCATTGTTTCCCCATGAAAATCCATACCACATAGTAATATCAGAGAAGTAGTAGTATACAAATACTATTTATCTACGCTTCAGCTGAATCCATCATGCTGTAGTGCCATCTAGTGACGAACATATTACTAAACATACTTAAATATATATTGTTAACTTAAAGGGAGTTAAGCAGTGATAGCCGATTGGTTAAGCACGCATCTTGCGGGCACCAGGTCATGGGTTCAAACCCTGGCTCGCACCTCTGGGTTTTTCGAAATCTATGTGCGAATAATAATTTCTATATGATTATCACTTGCACACGGTGAAGGAAAACATCGTGAGGAAACCTACATGTCTTAGAAAATCTAACCGATTTTCGAAGGACATGTGAAATTCGCCAACCCGCACAGGGTTCCCGAGGGAATCCCCCTCTCATTAAGGGGAGGCCCGTGCCGAGGAGTAGGACGTTAAAAGGGCAACTTTTTTATATATATTAAGGGTGCGTCACGCGATGGCGCTCTGACATAATCAGTGATCTTCCTGTGCAGCATCAGACAAGCCGGACCTGGGGCTGGAGGAGCTGTCCCAGCTGGACGTGAAGTCGCGCTTCGAGGTGTTCGAGCGCAGGGCGCGGGGCTGCGACGAGCCGCCGCCCTCCGAGCACAAGGCGCCCCGGGAGAAGAGCCAAGCTCTACTCTCCAAGCTGGCCAAGTAAGTGATTACATTAAATAGCGCCTGTACTCGTAGAAATATTTTAATTAATAAATGTAACCGACTTCAAAAAAAATAGGTGCACTAAAATGTTGTATGTACTGTATTGTGTTTGTATTGTTTTATTTTCAACTAGCTGAGCCCGCGACTTCGTCCGCGTGGAATTTAACTTAACAAAAAAGCCCGCTCCCGCGTTCTGAGCCCGCGCGACAGAAACCATATTTTTTTTGGTTTTTCAAAAATAAAAGTAGCGTAAGTTACTGCTTATAACAGCAGCTATCTACCAGTGAATGTCCCGTTAAAATCGGTCCAGCCGATTCGGAGATACTCTTTGATTTCATGTGTTTTTATTTTTTATGCGGAACCATAATTGTCATTATAAAATTAAAGTAGCCTTAGTTACTCCTTAAAACATCAGCTATCTGCCAGTGAAAGTCCCGTTTAAATCGGTCCAGCCGTTTCGGAGATTACCCGGAACAAACACACAGACAGACAGATAGACAGACAGACAATTTTTTTTTAAATCGCGTTTTTGTTATAGGTGTCGTATGTACTTTCATATGCATTTAGTGAAAAGGTGTTATTTTGATATTACAAACAGACACTCCAATTTTATGTATTTGTATAGATACTTGTTCATAATTTCCTTATTAATATTATAATTGTTTTCACTTGGTCTGTCTACCTTTACCTGTCGTTGTATAAACTATAAGTCTACTTATATGTGAAAGCTCATAATTGGCCTTACTTTACTTTATGCTTCTTGTTATTATGTTATTTAGCTGTAATCTTTCCAAAAAGATTTAAAATAAAATAAAATAACATAAATAAAAAGCTAGAGTTTCTTTCATTTGGAGTCTGTGCCAATTTAAGTAAGTAGGGGCCTAACCCTTAACTTAAGTGGTGGTTAGAACAACTTCTTAAGTATAGAGTTAAGAAGTTGTTCTGACATTGTGTATTTTTGATTGTACCCAGGTTTATTTATTTGAAGTTGGTTTATTTTTTTATAAAAATATTTATTTCCATGATTTTTATTGGTAAGCTATTTGTATTGAACTGCTGGTACAGTCAAGGGCAAAGATATGTATACACCACAAAGTCTCAAAAAATGGTGTCATCAGTGAGATCATAAATTAGGGAACATCAAAAGGTGCAATATTATGTCCTCATCTATCAACGCATAAATTCAGAAACACCATAAAAATCAAAAATATGTATACATCGTTATAGGCGTCAAGACGTGCGGCAATGCTTCATTTCCAAGCGGCCAGCCAGATGAGCTATTCAAATAATAGTAATATTCATTTCGACATATTTCTTTCATTATACAGACTATGACGCTTATTTTCAACCGAATTCAAAAAGGAGGACATCAATTCGTGTCTATTTGTTTTTATTGTTTGTTATTTCAGAATTCCGTCATTTATAAACCGATTTTAATTTATTTATTGTTAAAGCGAAGCTTCTTTGCGGTCGTTCGGGGCGCTCGCTGCCCGGGCACTCTATCCGTGCAAATTGTGACGTAGCGTTACACGTTACACGATGACGTCAGAGCTGGGCACTCTAAGCTTTATACTAAACTAGCTTAGCCCGCGACGTCGTCCGCGTAGAATTTAACTTAACCACACCCGCTCCCGCGTTCTGAACCCGCGCGACAGGACCCATTTGTTTTTTTATTTCTAAAATAAAAGTAGCCTAAGTTACTGCTTATAACATCTGCTATCTGCCAGTGAGAGTCCCGTCAAAATCGATCCAGCCGTTACGGAGATACTCTTTGATGTCAAGTGTTTTTATTTTTTAACGCGGAACCCTAATTGTTTTTCTAAAATTAAAGTAGCCTAAGTTACTCCTTATAACATCAGCTATATGCCAGTGAAAGTCTCTTCAAAATCGGTCCAGCCGTTTCGGAGATTACCCGAAACAAACATACAGACAGACAGACAGACAATTTTTTTTTAAATCGCGTTTTTGCTATAGGTGTCGTATATACTTCACATGCATTTAGTGTTATTTTGATATTACAAACAGACACTCCAATTTTATTTATTTGTATGTATATATAAGATACGGCTTGAAGGTTAGATAGAACATTGGTAATAATTTTACCGTGACGTCAGTTGCGTTACGCCGTGGCTTCAGTAGCGTTGCACGATGACGTCAGTAGCGTTACGCCGTGGCGTCTGTAGCGTTACACCTTGACGTCAGTTGCGTTACGCCGTGGCTTCAGTTGCGTTACGCCGTGGTGTCATTAGTATTACACGACGACGTCAGTAGCGTTACACGATTGCGTGAGTAGCGTTACTCGATGACGTCAGTACCGTTACACGATACATATAGGTATACAGAGTAGCAGCTGCGTCACCCTAGGCTCTATACTATAAAGCTTCGCTTCTTTCGGGCGTCCCTAGTCGGCACTGTTTTTGAAGCGATGCTTCTTTACGGACGTTCGGAGCGCTCGCTGCCCGGACACTCTATCCGTACAAATTGTGACGTAGCGTTACACGTTAAACGATGACGTCAGAGCTGCGGCGCTCTAAGCGTTATACTAAATATGGCTTGAAGATTAGATAGAACATTGGTAATAACTGCACCATGACGTTAGTAGCGTTACGCCGTGGCGTCAGTAGCGTTACGCCATGGCGTCATTAGCATTACACGACGACGTCAGTAGCGATACACCATGACGTCAGTAGCGTTGCGCCGTGGCGTCTGTAGCGTTACACCTTGGCCTCAGTTGCGTTACGCCGTGGCGTCAGTAGCGTTGCACGATCATGTCAGTAGCGATACGCCGTGGCGTCTGTAGCGTTACACCTTGGCGTCAGTTGCGTTACGCCGTGGCTTCAGTATCGTTAAACGACGACGTCAGTAGCGTTACGCCGTGACGTCAGTAGCATTACACGGCGACGTCAGTAGCGTTACATGATGACGCCAGTAGCGTTACGCCGTGGCGTCAGTAGCGTTGCACGATGACGTCAGTAGCGTGACGCCGTGGCGTCAGTAGCGTTACACCTTGGCGTCAGTTGCGTTACGCCGTGGCTTCAGTAGCGTTACACGACGACGTCAGTAGCGTTACGCCGTGGCGTCTGTAGCGTTACACAACGACGTCAGTAGCGTTACACGATGGCGCCAGTAGCGTTACGCCATGGCGTCATTAGCATTACACGACGACGTCAGTAGCGATACACCATGGCGTCAGTAGCGTTACACGATAACGTCAGTACCGTTACACGATACATATAGGTATACAGAGTAGCAGCTGCGTCGCCCTACGCTCTATACTATAAAACTTGGCTTCTTTCGGGCATCTCTAGACGGCAGTGTTTTTTTTTACCCATACATACATCCGAGAAAAAGGCTCTTGACAGACAGATAGACAGACAGACAACAAAGTGATCCTATAAGGGTTCCGTTTTTTCCTTTTGAGGTGCTCAATTCTAAAAATGACATAAAACTTATACAAAATGATTGCTTGCTAAGTGTACATATTTATGGGTTGAGTAATGTGTACATATTTATGAGCATTTGGATGAGTACAATTTTGTGCATCTTATTATGGCTACATATTTTTAATAACAATACTTGTATACATATCTTTGCCCTTGACTGTACTTGTACTACTGAACTGATTTTAATGAAATTTCTATGAGACCACCTGTCCCATAATAATCAAATACATACAGTCGAACATAGAACCTCCTTTTTTTGAAGTCGGTTCAAAAGCCGGATCAATAGGCTCAGATGGACCGACGGCACGATCAAATTTCAAAACATACAGATTGTATGAAGAATTTTGTTGTACAATTCGTTATAACGTATTTACTTTTTGAGTTTGTATGTAAAAATTATAAATACGTTGAGTGGCATTGTTAATGTCTGTCGGTGTCTGTGTGTAGCGGGCGAATAGTTACACACCGAACTATCTCCTTCTGTCATCAGTCATTTGACATTCGAAAGAGGAAGACAAAAGTATGGTGTAACTACACTACCGCTAGTCCACGTCCTACTAATATTATAAATGCGAAAGTTTGTGAGTGTGGATGTATGTATGTATGTATGTATGTATGTATGTATGTATGTATGTATGTATGTTTGTTACTCCTTCACGCAAAAACTACTGAACGGATTTGGATGAAATTTGGAACACAGATAGATTATAACCGGGTTTAACATATAGGATACTTTTTAACCCAATAATCCAATACTACGCGGATGAAGTCGCGGGGCACAGCTAGTTTAATAATAAGGGAGTGTACGTGTACGCAATTATCGTATCATTTAGTAGTCTTGTTTTCATTTGACATAATGAAATTAACCGCGGTCGCCACCGACTGATCGATCTTGATACTTGAATATATGACACAACTGTAAGAAAATAAAATGAGGAACTTGTCATTTGAAATTAGAGATGCATTTCTAATTAATAAAACATTGATGTCATGATGTTGAGTCGTTCCAATAACTACTTAATTTAAAATATGTCCTGCTTAATAATATAATCATAATATTGCCAGACTGGCACACCAACTGTAGTCCCCACCAGACACCGACCTCGCCGGCGAGGTCGACGAACCCCCGCTTCCGCTAGAAGGTGCGTCTACTTACCTAGACGCACCTTGGCACCCGACAAGCCCGCTGAGTTTTTTTGCCGGATCTTCTCAGTCGAGGTCGCGTTCCGATCCGGTGGTAGATTTACCCTCGCCACCTCTCCTGGCAGCGGCCCAAGCCGAGGTCGTGTCTGTCGTGTCCCTTGTGGCGCCCTTGAGCTAGCTGCCCCCCTGCCCCTCTGGCTGGAGCGCACTTGCGCTCGCCCTCTGTCCGGGTGAAGTTGTTATGGCCACTCTGGCCAACAACATATAGTCATATAAAAAAAAAAACACCAACTGTGGTCTCAAACTAAGCAACGCTTGTACTATGGGTACCGTACAATAGACTGGGGGCGATCCCAGTGACACCCAAACCTAGGAAAATTACGAAAGGGCCATTTCCGAAATTGCCCCAGCGGGAATCGAACCCGCAACCACTATGTACAGTGAGCCGAGCGGCCTACGCTCAAACCACTACGCCAAGCGGTCGTCATGAGTTTAGACTGGGGGAGGAAGTCAATATAGTCAGTTAGTTTGAGTAATTACCAAAATTAATTGGGACAATTGAGTGTCGAACGTTTGTTTAACATAATTTATTATTAAAAGGTACTTATTATTATTAATTACCTGTGTCACCACCACCCATTGAAAATAGTCGTAAAATTAAAAATAGCAAAGCATCAAGCTGATTCAGTCCGCGTATAAACAGCGCTTGCGTCACACAAGCCGTTGATTTCAGATGTTCTATTTCTGAACACGCTGAGAACATCCCCTTACTAATGTTATGATATCGGTACTGGTGTATCGAATTGTGCGATTTACATTGCGCGGTTCCTTGTAGAAAACTCACAACTTCAATGAAATTAAGCCATTGTGTTATTAACATTTCCAATGAGCCATTATAAAAAGTACCTATTTTTTTTAAATATTTTGATAGTATCACGAAAATAAAGTTCCTGTGATGATTTCATGGTGTTATTTCGTTTAGTCACCTTTAGAGTGGATATTGAACTATGTAGGTAATGTATTCGAAACAAATTTGTACAATCGAATCCTATTCATAAACTGAAGAGCACATTTTTTTTCAGAATCCCAACTTGTTCCATAAGGTTTTTTATAACCACTAACCATATTCTATCATTCACACACCTCACGTATATAAAATAAGGTTGATTTTCGGTTGATCCAAGATCCACATTAATTTGGTGAATATTCTAAACCGTATTCCGCCTATTCCGTTGGTTTAAAGTTCATTTTCCATTGTGTTAGCGTTAAAAATAACTTTGTTATGATTAAGAGATGGTTGCCGCCACATTTGTAGTGTTGTCTGATGTGAGGTGAACGTCATAAGAAGTACTCCTTAGAAATTGTAAAGTGATACTTAGTTTTAGTATATTTTGAGTTTTTTGTGATTATTTTCTGGATTTAAACGATGTACAGGTATTTTTATGTTTGGTAACTAGTGTTTACATATTTGCGATCTGTGTTAGGAAGGAACACAGAAATATAATGTTTAATAAGTGGTTTCTTATAGAAATGTGGTTATCTGTCTACCCTATATTGAGTCGGCCGTGAATAAGATTTTTTTATTTGTATATAAGTCTAGTTGGAATGCTTACTTTCAGCACAGAATTATAGGTTTCAGTTAGCTGACCTATGGGACAAGTTTCTGCTGTGGTTCACGCCCAAGATGTATATTTCAGAGAGTTGTAAATATTCCAGCACTAGTTTATGCCCGCGACTTTGTCCGCATAATATTTAACTTAACAAAAAATTCGGGATTATCGGGATAAAAAGTATCCTATGTGTTAATACCGGTTATAAACTATCTGTGTTCCAAATTTGATCCAAATCCGTTCAGTAGTTTTTGCCTGAAAGAGTAACAAACATCCACACTCATAAACTTTCGCATCCTACTAATATTATAAATGCGAAAGTTTGTGAGTGTGGATGTATGTATATATGTATGTATGTTTGTTTACTCCTACACGCAAAAACTACTGAACGGATTTGGATGAAATTTGGAACACAGATAGATTATAACCGGGATTAACATATAGGGTACTTTTTAACCCAATAATCCAATACTACGCGGATGAAGTCGCGGGGCACAGCTAGTTTATAATATTAGTAGGATTACCTATTCAGATCAAGGAGTTCTAAGTTCAATGTCGAAATGATGCCGATTGATAGTCAATCATATACAGAGTTACATTCGATGTTTCTCTTTGCAGGGTCTAATAGAGAAGTTAAAATGTAACAACTTTAGCTCCACCACTTTGTTATAAGAAATTCAGTATTTTTGTTGGCATTTAAAAATGTTCTGACCCAATTGATCACCAAAATTATTAAGCCCTTTTTGACGTCCCACTCCTGGGTATGGGCTTCCCCTTAACACGAGGGGGATTCAGGCCATAATCCACCACGCTGGACCAGTGCGGGTTGGCGGATTTCACATGTCTTTCAAAAATTGGTACATCTCCTAAGACATGCAGGTTTCCTCACAATGTTTTCCTTTACCGTAAGCAAGTGATAATCACATGTCGCCTTCATTATCTCTTATGCAAGCGGAGTAAAATGTCCCTTAGAAATAAGGTGACACTATACAAAGCTTGCATACGACCTATCATGTCTTATGCGAGCGTTGTGTTCGCTCACGCGGCCAACTCGCACATTAGTCGCCTCCAGGCCATTCAGTCCCGCTTCCTTCGCCAAGCCGTCGGAGCCCCGTTGTTCGTAAGGAACGTAGACCTTCATTCTGACTTACGCCTCGATTCTATCCAGAAGCACTTCAAAATAGCGTCCGAACGCTATTTCAAGAAGGCTTCTGAACACACCAATGCCTTAACCGCCGATTATGCACCTACACACGCGCCAGTTGCATGCCGCCGCAGGCCGCGGCATGTGTTGCTGGAGCCCCCGACCCACTCACCGCTCTCCTAGACTCAGATGTCGAGGAGAACGACACACGCACACTCCCCACCAGACACCGACCTCGCCGGCGAGGTCGACGAACCCCCGCTTCCGCTAGAAGGTGCGTCTACTTACCTAGACGCACCTTGGCACCCGACAAGCCCGCTGAGTTTCTTGCCGGATCTTCTCAGTCGAGGTCGCGTTCCGATCCGGTGGTAGATTTACCCTCGCCACCTCTCCTGGCAGCGGCCCAAGCCGAGGTCGTGTCCCTTGTGGCGCCCTTGAGCTAGCTGCCCCCTTGCCCCTCTGGCTGGAGCGCACTTGCGCTCGTCCTCTGTCAGGGTGAAGTTGTTATGGCCACTCTGAACAACAACATAAAGTCAAATAAAAAAAAAAGTGAAAATCCCATCAATCAATAATATAGATATTATGATTCACCAAAATAATTAATTAATAATTCAGTAATAACCTTAAACTGGTAGATATTTTTGGTTGTTTTATGGATTAATACCGCTTTATCATGGTGTCAATAAAATAAGAATTGTGTATTGCTATTGAAATGAGACTCATTTAATTTAAAAGTAATTTCTTTACGTCTTTAGGGCCGGATTAATAAATCGGTCCCAAGTCTGAGAGCGATCTTGGAAATGTCCTTATGTCATTCCAGTACAAAATGACACGTCAAAAGCTCACTCAAGACCAATCTGTCTTGAGATTGATCTATTAGTACGGGCCTACGTCAGACATTGTTCGATTACTAATAGTTAAAAATAATCAAAATTTCTTTAAATTGGTAAAAACGGTTAAACTAACCGAATCCGTTTGCGATATATCGTATCGAATTATTTAAAAAAAACACCTCTATGTGTGCGTGAAGGTGGTTTGGGGTGTGTGTGTCTGTGTGTGTGTGGAGGTGTTTTGGGGTGTGTGTGTGTGTGTAACGTTACAGTATTTTGTGTGCAGATTCAAAGCGAAGGGCATGGACATCGGCGTGTCTGACGAGTACCTGAACGGGGTGCCCGTCGAACCCAGCTCCAGCGAGCCAGAAGACGAAGACGAAGGTATGTGTACATACTAGTGATGTAACGAATGTTGGATTTTTGACATTCGCGAATGCGAATGCGAATGCGAATATTTGGCTTCAACATTCGCGAATGCGAATGCGAATGTTGACTTTCAAATAACTAAAATTGAAAATTTAAAGAAATCCCGATGCGACGACTTTTTAAACTAAAAAAGAGCTCATAATTTTTTAACGGCTGAACCGATTTTCATGAAGCATAGCTAAGAACACTCTCGATCAGAAAACTTTTCTAACAACAAAAAAAATAATATCGGATCATCTGCTTGAGCGCTACGATGCCACAGACAGACACACAGATACACATGTTAAACTTATAACACCCCTCTTTCTTCGTCGGGGATTAATAAAGAGCGCGCAAAATGTTAGAATGGTTTGACATTTCGTGTCGGCTGAACATAGCCAACCCCATATAGGTTGAAAGAACGAAGTTAGTCACATAAAGTTAATATGAAGAGATTTGTTTTGATTTCAGGGTAGCTTAGTATTATTGCATAAATCAAATTTAATTGATACTCAAATTTTATTGAGTTTGTTAATATTTAAATTAGACTAACAAGAACAATAGGGAAAGATCCTATTCATAATTTAGTTGCCTACCTCAAGACAGTTCCATATTTTATTTTATTCAAATATAAGTAAATAAGTGCATTATGTACAAGTGAGCTACCGTGAGTCTGTCCGTCTACCCGTCCCTCTGACATCACAGTAATTTTATTCAGAGACTGTTATACTGCAAATTGGCAAAAAAAATAGTGTTTCTGTACCGCTACATAACTGTGTATTTCAATTTTGAAAGCAAAGTTATTTCATTCTACCTCACGTACATAAGAAAGGGGAGTGAAAAATGTTTACTCATCCTCTCGAGTGAGGTATTATTCAGTAGGTATTTTAAAATAATTTGAAGGTTTTTTTACAGTTTTTTAAATATTAATTCCCGTTTATGAAATATTGAGCTCCAAGGTGGTTTTGTTTCGTGACTAGCGAGATTCATCGTTTAACTTAGAACCACATTATAAATGGTTTATTATAGGAAATAAATAGTTCTATTCTTTTAAAATGAAAATTAATTAATTTTATTAAAAAAAAATCGATAGTTTGGACTGAGTCTCAAACCCACGCGCCACTGATTGTGCAACTAGTCTAATCACAACTTAATTATTTGAATTAAAACTCCTTATAAGAACTTTACATCAGTCCAAAAAGAAAATAAAGGTTTACACTTTGTTGTAGTGTTTGGTTGTCACTTTGCTTAAGATGTCTTTGAATGCCGGTTTAATAAATTTAGTAACAGAATTTCTTACTATTTTATTCATACGGTTGCAAATAGTTTATTTATTTCGCAGAAATTAATCGGTTGAGATGTTTCATATCAATAAAAAAGACATTACTTTATTTTTAGGGTTACATATTATCGAAAAGTGGCGGGATGTCTACGGAACCCAATAGTATGCATAGTCTGACTTGCATTTGGCCAGTTATATTTATCTATGGGTCTGGCAAGGTCCCTAACAATTATTATATTATTTGAAATATAATAAATCGAATGTTTATAATAATAAAATTAAGAAAGAAATGTATTTAAATAATTAATGTATGTATAATATTTAAATAAACATTGTTTATTTATTTTATAAACATGCTTACTATTTTTAGAATAACTCTTTACTAAGATTAAAAAAATGTTAATTCAAAATCACTAGTGCGTAAAAAACTGCTTTATGAACCTAAAAGCGGTGCAACAAGGGCCACTCTACAAGCAAGTTTGTTGAAAAAATATATAATTCTTACTAGTTGTATTAAAACCATATCCATCTATACATAATTTCCTATTTGTTTTTAAAAAAACATTCGCCATACATTCGCATAGATTCTTGCGAATGCGAATGCGAATGCGAATGTCAAAAAATATGCGAATATTCGCGAATGCGAATGCGAATGCGAATATTCGTTACATCACTAGTACATACCAACTTCCATCCGTAATTTGCCCTGGTCTGGGAGTCACTGGGATCGCCCCCAGTTAATTGTACGGTACCCATAGTACAAGCGTTGCTTAGTTTGGGAACATGGTTGGTTTGTCAGTCTGGCGATATTTTTTTTATTTAATATTTATCCACAATGGTGTCCAATGATGTATGTATGTGAGACACTGTAGTATGTTATTTCCCCGCAGACGAGGACTCGGTCCTGAAGAAATCCTACAAGCACACAGCCAACCGCGAGCAACCTGTTTCATTCTGCAACATGAGTGAAATAGTTGGCAAGTTTGAAACCGGCCAGCATTCCGCCACCGAGCGACACCGCGAGAGGAAGCAAGAGATTCAGAACATTCGCAGCAGACTCTTTATGGTGAGTGAGTGAGTGACCGGGTGAGTGAGTGAGTGACTGGGTGAGTGACTGGGTGAGTGACTGGGTGAGTGAGTGGGTGAGTGAGTGGGTGAGTGAGTGGGTGAGTGAGTGGGTGAGTGAGTGGGTGAGTGAGTGGGTGAGTGAGTGAGTGAGTGGGTGAGTGAGTGGGTGAGTGAGTGGGTGAGTGAGTGGGTGAGTGAGTGGGTGAGTGAGTGGGTGAGTGAGTGGGTGAGTGAGTGAGTGAGTGGGTGAGTGAGTGGGTGGGTGAGTGAGTGAGTGGGTGAGTGAGTGAGTGAGTGAGTGTGTGAATAAGTGGGTGCGACTTAATAAGTGAGTGAGTTTAAGACCGGCCAGCACTGCGTCTCCAAGTGGAATGTCATCAAGAGAAATGTCAATGAAGTTTAGTGTTCTTAGGTTTCTGTAGTTGTACTGGGTTATAAAAATATGATAGAAATAACACTTCAAAAAAAAGCCTGCTTTACCCATATCTTTGGTTTGAGCAAGATCACGATATTCAGAGTTCGGTCAGCAATCGTTTTGTGAAAGTAGTGTCTAGTGAAACCATGGAAAGTTTTGATCACAGAGTACTTTATATTATTATACGGAAAGTTTTGATTCAGGGCCAACATCAGTGTCACTGATGCTTTTCCTTGTTGCAGGGAAAACAAGCCAAGATTAAAGAGATGTACGAGCAATCAGTTCTGCAGAGCGAACAGAGTGAGTACACAAGCAATTTTCTATAGTTTGTTTACATTTTTCTACTTCTTGATCTGTAATCATGAAAATGAAAGAGAACATGACATGTCATCACGCGTATTCAAGATAACTCTCAGTCTTGAGATAGATTTATTAATAAAATAATGACTTTAGTTATGATTTTAACCGCGATACCTCAACCAGGTGTCACGTCCGCGGACAAGATCTCCAGGGACCTGGAACTGAGCGCGGAGAAGTCGCGCGCGATCAAGCAGCGCTTCGAGAACGGGGAGGTGTTCAACGACGAGAACCAGCCGCCGCGCTCCCGGGACATCGACGACACCGCGCTCTTCAACGAAGGTTGGTGCCACGGACCAGCGACGCCATGTTAAGAGCATCGCGATGCCATGTTAAGAGCGTAGCGACGCCATTATAAGAGCTTCGCGACGCTATGTTAAGAGCGTCGCGACGCCATGTTAAGAGCCTCGCGGCGCCATATAAAAGCGTCGCGGCGTCATATTAAGAGCGTCGCGACGTCATATTAAGAGCGTCGCCACGCCATTCAATGAGCGTCGCGACGTCATATCAGAGTGTTGCGACGCCAAAATAAGAGTGTTGCGATGCCATATAAGAGCGTCGCGACGCCATGTTAAGAGCGTCGCGACGCCATAATAAGAGCGTCGCGACGCCATAATAAGAGCGTCGTGACGCCATATAAGAGCGTCGCGCGTGACGCCATATAAGAGCGTGGTGACGCCAACATAAGAGCGTCGCGTCGCCATAATAAGAGCGTCGTGACGCCAAGATAAGAGCGTCGCGACGGCAAGATAAGAGCATCGCGACGCCATAACAAGAGCGTCGCGACGCCAAGATAAGAGTGTTGCGATGCCATATAAGAGCGTCGCGACGCCATGTTAAGAGCGTCGCGACGCCATAATAAGAGCGTCGCGTGTGACGCTATATAAGAGCGTCGTGACGCCATTTAAGAGCGTCGCGGCGCCGTAATAAGAGCGTCGCGTGTGACGCTATATAAGAGCGTCGTGGCGCCATTTAAGAGCGTCGCGGCGCCGTAATAAGAGCGTCGCGCGTGACGCTATATAAGAGCGTCGTGACGCCAACATAAGAGCGTCGCGACGCCACATTTTTTTTTTACAATGTGTTGTACGGCTGCAGGAATCGGCAAGAAGTCGCGCTCGATATTCCTGGAGTTGGACGCGAACGCGAAGAACATGCCGCCCACCTCGCCCCCGCCCCAGGAGCCGCCCAAGCGGAAGGAGCTGGTGACGATACACTTTTTTATTTATTTATTGTGACATTCCTAATTATCAGTTGCTTACGGTGAAGGAAAACATCGTGAGGAAACCTCTGTCTTAGAAAGTCTAACCAATTTTCGAAAGACATGTGATATCCGCCATCCCGCACTAGACCAGCAGCAGATTACGACCTGAATCCTCCTCGTAGTGAAGGGAGGCACGTGCGAATAGTGGGACGTCAAAAGGGCTCAATTATTTATTGTTATTCAAAACTATATACTGTAATTTATTTGGTGTTATTGTTGTGTTATTTAAATGTCTTATTTTGATGTGATGCCGTCAATTTTTTTACAAAGCCCCATGAATCGGAACGTTCACATAATTATTCTTCATTGAACAAATACAATATATTATGTCTTACGATTGCTACCAGTGAATCTATACATCTATTCAAATAAATAAAATTGGAGTGTCTGTTTGTAATATCAAAATAACACTTTTCACTAAATGCATATGAAAGTACATACGACACCTATAGCAAAAACGCGATTTTAAAAAAAATTGTCTGTCTGTCTGTCTGTTTGTTCCGGGTAATCTCCGAAACGGCTGGACCGATTTTGACGGGACTTTCACTGGCAGATAGCTGATGTAATAGGGAGTAACTTAGGCTACTTTAATTTTTGAAAAACAATTGGGGTTCCGTGTAAAAAAATAAAAACACATGAAATCAAAGAGTATTTTCGAAACGGCTGGACCGATTTTGACGGGACTTTCACTGGTAGATAGCTGATGTTATAAGCAGTACCTTAGGCTACTTTTATTTTAGAAAAACAAAATTAAAAAAATGGGTTCTGCCTCGCGGGCTAGAACGCGGGAGCGGGGCTTTTTTTCTTAAATTAAATTACACGCGGACGAAGTCGCGGGCTCAGCTAGTTAATCTATAAAATTTGCAAAAATACAGCAGTTAAAATTTACGATTTTTATTTTATTTCTTTCTTTTCTTGAATATAATTAAGACATCACCCACCATTATATTAGCGTTACCTAACATAAGTATGTCCGTTGCGCGTGCAGGCGTTCGTTCCCAAGGACGTGGTCCGCGCGGGCGACAAGCTGGAGGACGTGAAGATCGAGACCGCTGACATCTCCGACCGCTTCAAGTTCTTCGAGACGTACAAGCCCGAGACCAAGCGCAAGGAGTTCCGCATGACGCCGCCCCGCCAGCCGCAGGTGGGGGCCGCACCGACACTGTGCTCCTTCAGAGCCAAGCCATAGCCATTTGACTACAGCTCGTATATGGGCTTTCTCTACCGGAGTTACTCTCTCACGTGAAGTAATTTATTTATTATAGCTACGTTTCGTGATATCTGTTAGAGAGCTAGGAACCTCCCCCCCTTCCTTCTCCACTGGGACCTCCCCTCTTCTCCGTCTGTCCTAGGTCAGTGGGGGATAGAGTGCCCCTTGGAATTGCAAGCATATAGGGTAGGCTATGATAGCTGCAGTTTGGGTTACATAAATAAGATAAAATAATAAAATATAGCTACACTGACACACCAACTGTATGGTCTCAAACTAAGCAACGCTTGTACTATGGGTACCGTACAATGGACTGGGGGCGATTCCAGTGACACCCAGACCTGGTCTAATTACGAAAAGTCCATTTCCGAAATTTGCCCCGGCGGGAATCGGAACCGCAACCACCATGTGCCGAGCGGCCTACGCTCGAACCACTGCGCCATGCGGTCGTAAAAACTTCTAAAAAACCAACCTAGAACCACTAACACAAGATTGGTTTTGGTCTACAGCAGCGCATGTGGCTTGATTCCGTTCTGCAATACGATATCCAATTGCCGTAATGCGAGTGCGATCGGTGTGGCAGGCAGCGCGAAAACAAAAGATTTGACTATAGGACGTAGTTTTGCAAAACGGACCCAACCGACACACTCCTGCATACAAAATTCTACCTAGAACCCTTAAAACAAGGGTAGTTTTGGTGTACACACAGCAGTGCATGTGACTTGATTTTGATCTGCAATATGATGATGTAATTGTCAGCGCGCGAAGTCCCCGTCCCCGGAGCTGTACCACGAGCCGAGCGTGGTGCGCGGCGCGGACGGCGCGGACGGCGCGGGCGCGGCGGCGGCGGCGCAGCGACACACCGCGCAGCGCATGATCTCCGTGTTCCGGCAGCTGGAGGAGCAGCACCACAAGCCTGAAGACCACCAAGGTACCCTTCACCATCCAGAACTTCTAAGGACCTATGCCCACCACGTTGTTTAAACGCGCCGTCGACGCGCGTTTGTAACGATACAGACGCGATGCTAACGCGCGTGTGTATTGATACAAACGACAACAAACTGCTCCGTAGAATGAAAGAGCGTTTTAAAAACTCAACTCAACTTATAAATAGCTATTGTTTTGAATGTGGAAATAAATATCATTTTTACTTAAAAAAAAAAAAAAAAAAAAACCTTGGTGTGCACAGGCCCTAAGAGCGCTTTCAGAGTAGCAAACTATCGGAGCGTACAAGCTCGTTTTAAAAGCGCGTGTAGGCGTGTCTTTAGGCACACGTGAAAGAACTTTGACGCTCTGACAAACATTAAAGAACATGCAAACGAAATGAACACCTCCCCCTTCTTTGAAGTTTGTCCCCATTGAATTATTATAATATGGGATTTTGTTGAATTGGGTTCCGAAAATTGCTATGAAATTTGAAGGTATATGGCAAAATAATATTATTTCAATCCTACTAATATTATAAATGCGAAAGTTTATGAGTGTGGATGTATGTATGTATGTATGTATGTATGTATGAATGTATGTATGTTTGTTACTCCTTCACGCAAAAACTACTGGACGGATTTGGATGAAATTTGGAACACAGATAGATTATAACCGGGATTAACATATAGGATACTTTTTAACCCAATAATCCAATACTACGCGGATGAAGTCGCGGGACACAGCTAGTCAATCATACAAAGGTAATTTTTGATGATATTTCGTAGTTCACTTACTTAGGAATAACTCTCGAGTAAGCAACACTCTTTTTTGAGGACTCTAACATCTGAAACATTTTAAAAAATTCCAAGTTCTCAAACCGGACCGGTGTTCAAAAAATGTTTGTCAACATTCTTGAAGTGTACAGAGTACAATTGTTAAAGTGTTGAGACTAACATCACTTGACATAATCTGTTAACCAATGAAGAATCTTTTGGCCAGAATCTACATTACAAAATACATGCGATATTAAAAAAAAATATTTACCCAATTACCTAATATTAAAATAACAAAATGTCTCAGGTCCTAAGCCGTTGAAGCGGTTCACCCCCCCTCCGCCCGGGGAGAGTGTGCGGCACGCGGACTACTCGTCGGAGTACTCGTCCGAGGAGTACGAGGAGGAAGACAGCGAGGACGAGCGCCGGCGAGGCTACTTCGAGGCGAGGCAGAGCGACGAGGCGCTCAAACAGGCTAGTTTACCAATTTAATTATATATTATATTTTTTGGGACTAGTCCCGCCACACACTCCCACCACTGTTACTCCTGTAAGCCAGGATCGACCATGGTGACCAATAATGACGTCGAGGTTTGACCCTCGACGAGTCCCGGGGAAAGTTAAATTGTCTTCTTTAAATTGTGAAAGGATAGGAGGGGTTGAAGGAAAATCATTCACTTCCACTCCAGTTCACCAATATTTTATGTATATTTGGTAATGTTACACTAAAACCTGGGAGACCGCATGGCGCAGTGGTTCGAGCGTTAGCCGCTTGGCTCATTGCACCGAATGGTTGCGGGTTCGGTTCCCGTGGAGGTACATTTCTTAAATCAATTCAAATGGAAATGGTAAAATCAATTTTAAAATGCTGAATAATTTGAGCATAATTCTTGAAAATATCAACGAAAAATTCCAACTCGTGTGTGGTCCAGAATCATGAGTTGAATCGATGGTAGGTATCAGTCTTCGTTACGATGCCTCTTACACCTTGTATAGCCTACGGTAGTTACCTTAGTTGCTTAACCTCGTGCGGGTCGCGCGTGCTTATCTGCCGACTTTGTCATATAAATAATAATAAATATCGCCAGACTGACACACCAACTGTATGATCCCAAACTAAGCAACGCTTGTACTATGGGTACCGTACAATGGACTGGGGGCGATCCCAGTGACACCCAGACCTGGGCAAATTACGAAAAGGCCATTTCCGAAATTTGCCCCGGCGGGAATCGAACCCGCAACCACCATGTGCAGTGAGCCGAGCGGTCTACGCTCGAACCACTGCGCCAAGCGGTCGTCAAAAATAAATGTATCTCATTTCCACACAGGCTCAGCAGCTGGCCCGCACCAAGAGTTTCCGCGGCCGCTTCGAGAACTGGTCGGAGTCGGAGCCGCAGCGCTCCCCCTCCGCCATCGTCATAGACCGGCAGCCGGTGGAGGGAGACGACGAGGGGGAGTCGCAGCTGGAGACCGCCAAGAGGTACCCGTCCTCCCATCAGCAGCCCTAGAGGGGGAGGTTACTCACAGCCGACGGAAAATTTCCGTGTTAGAAACGACAGATTTCATCCTTCTTCTAATCACTACATAGTATAAAACAAAGTCTGTGTACCTATGTATGCTTAGATCTTTAAAACTACGCAACGGATTTTGGTGCGGTTTTTTTAATAGATGGAGTGATTCAAGAGGAAGGTTTATATGTACAATACATGCATAATATAGTAGAGAAACACTTTAGTATCAGCATTGTAATCGTACGAAGCTGGGGCGGGTCGCTAGTCCATTTATAAAAGAAGGACGGTCGCCATCGTTTCAGACATTGGAGGAAACTCTAGATAACCCCTTGGCACCAAGTCTGCTGATCTAATATAATTAAAAGCCATTGGTTTTTGTTACTACTCGGACAGTTTTGGTTGAACAGCAAAGCCGCTGAAACCCAAAGGCACTGCCTCACTGGGAGCATTCGCCTGTAATGTATCAATCCATGATTCCATTTTGAGCACTATATTGCAATACTGACTCAAAAAATGCTCGCTTCCCCTCACTCACCGATGTAATGCTCTAATCTGAGCTGTTACAGCTGTTACTGGCGAATGAGGAAATGGTGAGGGATAGTCTTAATATAAAAAATAACAAAACCAACCTGTTAGCAGTCCCACAAAAGCGACAACCACCAAATATTTGTATGACTACAGAATTTTGGGCACGACTTTAACTGGCATCACTCAGTAAAGTATACGTTATTGATTACTTGAGTACCGGCCCTTCAAGATCTATTTACAAAAGACTGTATGAAACAGAATTCGCAGCTCACCGCGTACCGACCAGTTCACAGCTCGCCACAATAGATGGCGCTACTAGTCGCGTTTTCGTAGTAAAATCTTAGACATAAGTATTTTAAGTGAGAATAAAAATACTGGAACGTTGATAATCTACAACGTTACAACCTACTAATGGCTGTCAACTATCAATAATTAGATATTAAAGGAAACAACCTATAAATATAAAGGTTTGTTATGATTGCAGCTTGAGAGAAAAGTTCGAGAATATGAATGTGACACAGACAACGGTGTCGAAGACCGTCGCGTCCAAAGTCAACAGATTTGTGGTGAGTATTAAGTTTCATTAAAACATAGCCTTATGTACCTTAATTAAGGTTGGTATTTCGCCAGTGACTAGTATTAAAATAGGAATCATAAACGCAATAGTTTTCCATTTGCCGTTAGGTATTTCCTAGAATTGAATCCTTATTAACAACACTAATGGTGTAATAGTCAATTTTAAAATGCTGAATAGTTTGAGCATAATTCTTGAAAATATCAACGAAAAATTTCAACTCTGAGTGGTCCAGAATCAGTAGTATTTTTCCAAATTAACAGGTTCGATTCCTGGCTAAGTATATTGTTTTTTTTAAAAGGCAGAAATGCAGTTTTAGTTTCCACTAAATCAGGCCCGAGACTCGTTTCATTATTTTTAGCTATACCTCAGTTTCGGATTGGGATATATTATAATACCGTAAATACTTTTTTCATTACTCATACTCTGAAAGTAGGTCTGAAGTCCCTGAGGAGCGGGTTGAAAGTAATACTTTTCCGGCCCGGGAGAATCAGTTTCAACTGACAGCTGTCAAATTATAAAAAAAAACTAGTTCCATTTTCACATTTCTATGGAACCATGTTCAAACTTTTTCTACAGTCACTCAATTACAGCGCGATGTAAAATTGAAATAACATAAAGTTAAGTATTAATTAAATAATATATATTTTTAAATGACTTAATTTTAATTTAGTTTCAAGAATTTCATAGATTTGGGCAAAATATTTAAAGATGAAAATGAAAAATAATGGCTAAATAATGAAGTTGGCCGGCCAACGAAAAAAAAAAAATTGGCGGCAATGCGATATTATTTTTTTTTTTTGGATTTGTAGAGTATTGTTTATACTTCCTTGTATTATTTCTTTAGCCAATTCCTGTTTTTATTTTTACTTTCTTTGTATTCGTAATGAAAAGCACAGTGTTTACCTCGGGTGAAAGACTTATTTTGTCCCTCGAACTATTAGCGCCCTCGCTACGCTCGGGCGCCAAACCCCGTCTCGGGACTAAATAAGTCACTTTCACCACTCGTGTAACAATGTATTATATATGCTAATAGTAAAAAGGTGTTATTTTGACATTACAAATAGATAATTCAATTCTATTTATTTCTTCCTTTCCAGTGACTACCAACAGTCCAGAATCTCAACTACCAAAGCAATATTAACCTTTAAACGTTGTAAAGTCTCCTATAATATTTGCCAACTGTACTCTTAGTTTTAAACCTTGGTTGTAACGTTTTATATCAAATTGAATTAATCAATTAGTTTGTAATTAATATTTATTTACGTTTTCAGCATTGTTACGACTGATAGATGTTGCATTTTATGTGAAAGTGCCTTAGAAAATGAGTTTTTATAGATAAATGACGGTGTTCGTAAAATGTTTTCATATACATACATAAATATAGAACTTATTATAAGTGAATAATATTAGCAATATTGTATCGGATCCGAATTTTTTGACAATTTTTATACAATCTTCGAACGTAGACAAATATAGAAAGCTCTATAAGATATAACTTTATATCTTAAGTGGATGTTATTCTTATTAATTACTTATATTGCGTTGATGTAAATAAGTGCAGTGTTGCCAGCACAAATATATTATTTACAATGGCAACTTTGAATCTCATTTCTTCTAATATTCTTGCCACAATTTTATAGAATACGTATCTCTGTGCCATTTCTAATAAACTTCATTATTTAATATTGTTATCAATTATCGCATGTTATTAAATGTTACATTATTTCAAAATGTATTTTAGGTACTTTTTTCTACTATACGACTGAATATTCGATTCTCTGTATTTATTGTTTGTACTTAAATGTTTTGGCGATGTTTTTTTATATATTACTCGAGAATAAGGAAATTAAAATGATAAAAGAAATATCTTTGTTTTATTTTTGTCATTAATCACCGATTTACGATGTCTTCTGTATTATGCACTGTCAAAAAATTGGGATTATAACAAATTCCGTACCTAAGTAAATGCTACGCCAACAATAATTTTGTGCATCGTTCCGTAGGAGTCGGTTATGAAATAAAACTAATATAATTCTATTTATAATCTAATTATTATTTTCAAAAAAATATAGGAAACGTGAAACAATAAATTAAACTTCTAAACATAAATACGTTAAATATATCAATCACATTATCGCCCGCGGGCTTGAGACCTGGGAGTCGTCTCGCGCCAGCCGTGACAGACACACCAACATGACCATCAAATACTCAGTAATAAAATTATTTTTCATTACTCATACTCGGAAAGTAGGTCTGTAGTTGCCTGAGGAGCGGGTTGAAAGTAATACTTTTCCGCCCCGGGGAGAATTGCTTTCAACTGACAGCTGTCAAATTATTTAAAAAAAACTAGTTCCATTTTCACATTTCTATGAAACCATGTTCCAACTTTTTCTACAGTCACTCAATTGAAATGCGCGATGTATAATTGAAAGTTAAGTATTAATTAAAGAATATATATTTTTAAATGACTTAATTTTATTTAGTTTCAACAATTTCTTTAAAATAACATTTGTGCAAAATATTTAAAGATGAAAATGAAAAATAATGGCTAAATAATGCAGGCCGGCCAACGAAAAAAATACCAAATTGACGGCAATCCGATCTTCATTTTTCGTAGAGTATTGTTCATACTTTCTTGTATTGCTTCTTTAGCCAATACCTGTTTTTATTTTTACTTTCCTTGTATTCGTAATGAAAAGCACAGTGTTTACCTCTGGTGAAAGACTTATTTTGGCCCGAGACGTGGTTTGGCGCCTGAGCGTATCGAGGGCGCCAATACTTCGAGGGTTAGAGGAAGAAGAGTTCGAGGAAGTTACATTCACCCCTTGTGTAACAATGTACTATTAAATACCTGACATCTATACTAGGTGAAACAGAAAGGGTATACTTTGTTTCAAAACTTAACTTTGTAATTCTAAAACTATCAGCTTTGGAGGAAACTTGAAAAACAAAAGGTGTTATAGGAATACATCTGTTGACAGATTTCACAAGTCTACAAAACCTTAGGTACTTCAGCCGATAGTTTTAGATTTACAAAGTAAAGTTGCAAAAATATAGTATACCCTGTTTGTTTCACCTAGTATAGAATCCACTACAGCTACACTGTCCAACGCCTGGCGCAAGACGGTTGCCGACATGACAAATTATCAATTTATAATTATTATATTCTCCTCTCGTCATTTATGATCGTATTAACGCAGTTATTTATATAACTAATATGAAAACTCGTTTCAAAAGGTTCGAAGGCACAGCTAAACTTAATTTTTAAAATACACAAAAATATTCAAACGCCTATGTTACAAATTAGATTACGCTAAATGAAAATGTTCATAATCCCTTTACAAAATTCAAGTATAAGTTGCCATTAACCAAAGGCAACAGAAACCATGTCTTTTATTACTTATTTTATAACTTACAATTGGTACTGAGTTTTCATATCAGAACAGCTGACATAAACAATTTACTTGGGAACATTTCTTTCCTTACATCCGACAAATTATAAAATAACAAAATAACAGATTGCATTAAACATGCATTCGTATCAGAGATCTAGTCCATCTATCTAAAAACAAAATTAAATTTGAAAAAAATATTCCGGCAGCAATATAATAATACATTGCATAATTCGCTTGCACAGTATTTTGCTCTGTTTAGACATAGGCGAGAATCGGCCATCCACGTCGGATAGAGGCTTGCTTGTATCCCGCACAAATATCAACAGGCCTGTAGTCCTTGACGCTTAACCTAAACAGTATAAAATACACAAAATGTACATTCGATCGCAGAACAAAACTGAAATTCAAGACCATTTCCTTACTTATTACAAGAGAAAAAAAAGCTATGTTAATAATTAAATAAATAGAAAAAGCATTTGCGCAAACATACTATTTTTATAGAAAAGAAAACTCTTATGATCCTTGCCACTGCGTTTTCGTCTGATCGAAAAAGCAAATCTATTGGAGCTTCGAGGAGAATGAGGCCCGGTCAGATATAGACGGTATTCGCTCTTGCAGCACGTATGCTTGGGCCAGCACTCCATGACGCCACGACTCGACCTATCACAGCAGAGTAAATAGCACTGGTCTAAACATTTGCTAATACATCAAACATTATCGAATAATCTCGCGTCGGGATTCATTTTTATAACCATTCCAGAATATTTTGGTATTAGTCATGACTGTTATCAAACCTAAACGAAATTGTAATAATCACATTCCTTGAAAAAATATGTCAAGTATTCGAACACAGAAACATTTACACATTTGAAATACCATAGGTCTGGGTTTTAGCCTGTAACACACTAACGTACGATTCACATCAAGCAGAGCGCGTCGGAGCCGCATTGTAAAGAAAAATAAAGCCTCTTTGCAGAAGTTAAAGTTCATATTTCTTTTGATACTTTGCTTCCCTCCGACCTGCTCAGTTGGATGTGAATCGTATTAATAAATGTCACTGCTATAAAAAAAAACCAGTGCGGGCGTATTGAGACATACAGGGTGTTCCGAATTTGCTATAAATATTAATAATACTGTATTTTCCTAAGTAACAGACATTATGGGGCATTTCTAGTGGACAAGTACTATATCTTTTTATTCAAGTATAGGTGGATAAATGCAAGCTACAAAAATAACTTCGATACGGCGCGCGGCGGATACCGCCTACGTCTGAACGTGTCAACTAGTTTTAATTTGCTACTTTGAATATTTGTTTAATATTGGTGTTTGGTGACATTTGCTTGCATTGTCTTCGAAGATAAATCTGTGTAATTCTCTTACTGTATAAATATTTGAGTTATATTTAAGCCCCAGATCAGTGACCACTGATTCAAGGTATGTAAAGTTATTTTTCATTACTCATACACTGAAAGTAGGTCTGAAGTTGCCTGAGGAGCGGGTTGAAAGTAATACTTTTCTGGCCCGGGAGAATCACTTTCAACTGACAGCTGTCAAATTATAAAAAAAAACTAGTTCCATTTCTATGGAACCATGTTCAAACTTTTTCTACAGTCACTCAATTACAGCACGATGTAAAATTGAAATAACATAAAGTTGAGTATTCATTAAAGAATATATACTTTTAAGGTGAAGGCGCCTGTCTAGCCCGCGAAGTTCAAATTTATTGAGTTCTTTTAGAAATTTTTCAAAATCTGACAATAATAAAAGACAAATTTTGTAATTCGCGAAAAAGACCGTGTGCAGTGCATTTATTAATACATTTATTTTACTCTAAATATTATCACGGTGGATATGATACTAGTAAATCACTAAATATACAAAAATTTCCAGATTATCTGGATAGCTGTCGTTCTTGAAATGTTTTAGAGTAAGTTGGATATATTAATAAATGCACTGCACACGGTCTTTTTCGCGAATTACAAAATTTGTCTTTTATTATTGTCAGATTTTGAAAAATTTCTAAAAGAACTCAAAAAAATTGAACTTCGCGGGCTAGATGGGCGCTTTAGCCTTAAATGACTTAATTATAATTTAGTTTCAACAATTTCTTTAAAATAACATAGATTTGGTCAAAATATTAAAAAATGAAAATTAAAAATACTGGCTAAATAATGAAGTTGGCCGGCCAACGAAAAAAAAACAAAATAGGCGGCAATCCGATCTTTTTTTTTTCGAGTTGTAGAGTATTGTTCATGCTTCCTTGTATTATTTCTTTAGCCAATTCCTGTTTTTATTTTTACTTTCCTTGTATTCGTAATGAAAAGCACAGTGTTTACCTCGGGTGAAAGACTTATTTTGTCCCTCGTACTATTAGCGCCCTCGCTACGCTCGGGCGCCAAACCCCGTCTCGGGAAAAATAAGTCACTTTCACCACTCGTGTAACAATGTACTATTAAATTAGGATAGCGATTTTATTAAACCTCTATTAGGACTATTCTCTTTAAGCCTGACAATCTAAACTTATTGAAAGAATTTGGCAAGTTTTTTTCCCAATCCTACTAATAATATAAATGCGAAAGTTTGTGAGTGTGGATGTATGTATGTATGTATGTATGTATGTATGTATGTATGTATGTATGTATGTTTGTTACTCCTTCACGCAAAAACTACTGAACGGATTTGGATGAAATTTGGAACACAGATAGATTATAACCGGGATTAACATATAGGATACTTTTTAACCCAATAATCCAATACTACGCGGATGAAGTCGCGGGGCACAGCTAGTATATAATATAGTTACTTTCACATTCATCCTAATCTTTCCTAGTTCCATCGTAATTTTAAAATGGTGGTCACAAATCGTACAAAATCATGGTTAAAGTGAAAAAATAACTCCAGATTTGAGCGTCTTGAATTTAGCCCTTAACGAAACATACGGGATTATTGAAACGCCCCTGTGACTCTCCTGGACTAAAGAAATTAAATTTGACTGGTTTTTCAAAATTTACTTGCGAATCATGATTTCACTTGCTTATGGTGAATGCAAAGGTCGTGAGAAAACCTGCATGTCTTAGAAAATCTAATCAATTTTCAAAGACATGTGCAAGTGACATGAAGAGGCCAAGAAATAGGTGTCTGGACATGGGTTACCAGGGGTCAGGCCCATGGAGCAATGATCTGGCCATTGACTGGTGAATTTCAATTGAGCATTTCAATTCTTCGCTCTATAATCAGGGTCATAAGGTCCGTTTCTTTAAGGGCTAATTCCACTACGCCATCGAATAATTATAATAATTTACTTTCCTAGTGCATTTTTTTAAGAAATATGTGTGAATATTTTTTAATTTATACTTAGAATTTATTATTTAATTAATATTATTTTTATTTATTACGTCTTCGTTTAAAACTTTCACAAAAATCACAATCGCGTCGCAGTTTTAGACACATTTCAATAATTTATTTTATTATTTTGTATATTGTTAATTTTACTGTTGATGATGATGATTTGACTAAAATAAAATGCCTTTACATAATGTTAAATGATTTTTCCCGTACAAATAATTATTCAATAATATGTTTGGCAAGATTCAATTATTTAGTTAAATCACTGGGCTGTAAAATAAACATAGATCCACACATAATGTCTTCGAATATGAACATAAGAATGTGAAATCTAAAACTGCGCGTCCATTTAACATCTGTCGCCGCATAGCCTCTACGAGACCGCTTAAAAAGATATTTACAACATACCCTAAGGCTCCTAAGTGGCGTGAAGTTGTTATGAAGGACTTTGAACTAAGAACTTTCTAAGTAATGTCGGATGGTGTCGACATAATTTCTGAAAATAGATACGATTACGCGAAAGGCGTTGGTCGTCACCAAGATCACTTGAAAGTCTCCCATCCGATTACCAAATGATTGTTAAGTGACATTTTGACACATTAGAGTTATATTCACTACGTGAAAGCGCAACGTTTTCTCAATAGGTCATATTTTTTATAATATATTATAGCTACTAATAGGTGTAACAACAGTATTTCTAGTTATTAGTGGTGTCATTTCGTGTTTCTGCATATAGTTCAAAATTAGGTTTATTTACCGGCTTTTTGGTAATCAGACGGCAGCAATAGAGAAATACGGAGCTATACAAGGAAACAAATAAATAATTTGTTTTGAATATATTACTTTGGAGGGCCAAGTATGAGTTCTAAGTGTTGGTGTTCTAAATATCGATCGAGTGTTCGATTGTCTCCATAAATGTAACCAGTGAAGCTGCGCGTTTCCGCTAGGGGCGCTGCCGTGCAATATATGGAATGATTCGATGACTCGACCGGTAGTTTACGCTTTCAAAACTTGTACCAAGCCCCCTTGTGGTGATCCCACACATAGTTTTTAGAATTAGTTGGCTTAAGTTACCAATAATGTAAAAATACACACTTCTTGTGTCTCAACTCCCATCTTCATCATTTGAGATTGTCAATGTGTAAATAATATCCTCAAGAACTATTCATTTGATAAATGATGAAAGCAAACATTGTGAGTTCTAGTTAGGGCAAATTTGTAAACAAAACTAATCGTCATCGCGATTATAACCTAAGTTCCCTCGTATTGATAAGACCCTTAACCATATAATACGATTATCGTTCCAATTTCCGATGTAGATTCCACAAATTCGATTCGCGACCCACTAATACACGGCAAATTTTCACATACCATAAGGTCGAATTTTGCTCACATATTTCCATGATAGAAACTTTAATAACAGTTTTAAGCGATTTGGCGTGTATGTGGTTCGCGGTTCATGTTCGCCGACCTAAAGATAGAGACTTTTAGACGCACTTACGTTCAAATTCCTTCACAAAACCAAACAGTCACTTGAAATGGTCACTTAAAACTTCGCTCACTAATCCGGTGGTCGTTGAACCACTTCCTGTGGTAACTTTATACTTTCAACGGCCACCTTCTGTTCCACACCCTTGTCTTTCTCTGATCTCTCTCTATTCTTGTGATCAGACTTCCTGTCGTCTGAGCTTCTCTTGTGGTCCCTGGGACGATCAGTTTTGTCATACTTGTGATGGGATTTGTGCGACCTGGATGAAGAGTGCCGCCTATGATGGTCATGTTTGACCGATCTGTGTTTATCGTCTCTGTGTCTGTGCGTGTGATTCTTGTCGGATTTCTCACTCCTGTCGGCTTTCGTATCCATTTTGTCAGACTTAGAATCAATTTTGTCAGACCTGTGTTCTGTTCTTTCCGCCTTGGATTCTGTTCTGTCAGATTTAGGTTCCGCCTTGTCAATCCTCAGTTCAGTCTTGTCAGGTTTATGATCAATCTTTTCAGACTTGATTTCAACTTTATCAGACTTAAGCTCGACCCTCTCCGACTTGGATTCAGTCTTGTCAGATTTTTGCTCAATTTTGTCAGATTTCACGTCCATTTTCTCAGACTTAACCTCCGGTTTATGATCTTTGTCCAATTTGAGATCAATTTTGTCTGGCGGTTTAACATCAGTCTTATCTAACTTGGACTCAGTTTTGTCAGACTTTGATTCTTGTTTATCTGACTTGGTTTCCATCTTCTCGCATTTTATTTCCGACTTTGGTTCCGACTTATCAGATTTCTCCGACCGATCGGCTTTGGCATCTGCCTTTTTGTCTGCATGTTTATCCGCCTTCACTTGGTCTTGGCTCTTTCTATCTTGGGATATATTTAGGGCTGTTTTCTGCATTTTGTCTTGGAATTTGGCGCTCAGCGCTCTCATTTCAATGACTCCTGCCTTGTGTTTTGATGATTTTTTTGATTCTGCAACAAAAATATAAATAATAATAAATATCGCCAGACTGACACACCAACTGTATGGTCCCAAACTAAGCAAAGCTATGGGTACCGTACGGTGGACTGGGGGGCGATCCCAGTAACACCAAGACTAAGGCAATTTCCGAATATTGCCACGGCGGGAATCGAACCTGCAACCACCATGCGCAGTGAGACGAGCGACCTACGCTCGAACCACTGCGCCAGGCAGTCGTCAATATAAAAATATATTTAAGAAATTGCCAGAATCAATAGAGGATTGACCAAACTGACGGGAGAGAGATGATGATTCGATCGTCCTAGTCCCGCAAACCCGCATACTTCGCTCGCGCCAGTTACGACGACACTTAAAACTATCGCTCACTTGCTCGCTTGCATCAATTTGGTGATGCATGATGTGGTGTGCGACCAGCAATGGACTACTAATATAAGACAACAAGGGCAGGTTTTATACAGAGTGTAAGGGGCATCGTAACGAAAACTGATACCATGGATTCAACTCAAGATTCCGGACTCCCAAAGTTGTTCTTTTCCGTCGATATTTTCATAATTTATGCCAAAAGTATTCAGCATTTTAAAATTTATTAAAGCATTTAGGATGAAATTCCATATGGAAATTGGAATATGGTTAGTATTACACAATTTCAAAGATATTCACTATTAATTGGACGAGCACGGTTCGGGTGATAGGGGGTGGGGGGAGGTGGGCGACCATCGACAAATCTTGTTTTTTAAAAAAATGAAAAAGTAGGTATAAGGACTCACCAGAGGGCGCGTGATTGGTGGATATGACGGGCTGGGGGTCAGCCGCGGGGCGCTCTTCAGCCGGCGACGAGGCCTCCGACGACGGGTAGTATTGCTTCAGTCGCAAATGCCACGCTGGAACAAAGATTAATTAATTAATTAATGTTATTAAAATCGAATGGTGTTACTACAACACAGTTAAACACGCGATAAATGCCCATTAAGTTAAACTGTGCAAGTAACATTTGACGTAACTTGTATCTATCACGTGTATAACTCTTTTCTAATTACAATGTAATTAATATATATTTTTTTTATATTCCTAGCAATGAGGTTTATCACATTACTAGCATTCCCGTTAGCCCCTCCAGCTAAGCTAATTGCTTGTGTTAGGAGTGGGGTCACGTGAATAGTTTAATGGCCGGGATGGGGATCGAACCCGGAACCTCTCAGCTGCGAGGGCGGCTCCTCTAACCACTAGGCTATTGACGCCATCAAATGCCTACACACATTACAACTGCACGCTTTACGCTTTTGGTTCGCTCGCTTATCGTACGAAACGCTACAGTAGCTATCCCGCGAAATTCAAAATTTTCGAGTATTTTTATAGTTTATCCAAAATCTGAAAACATTTAAACAACATTTTGTGATTTGCAAAAAATACAGTATGCAGTGCGTTTATTAATACATTTATTTTACTCTAAATATTATCACGGTGGATATGATACTAGTAAATCACTAGATATACAAAAATTGCCAGATTATCTGGATAGCTGTCGTTCTTGAAATGTTTTAGAGTAAGTTGGATATATTAATAAATGCACTGCACACGGTCTTTTTCGCGAATTACAAAATGTGCCTTTTATTATTGTCAGATTTTGAAAAATTCCAAAAAAACCTCAAAAAATTTGAACTTCGCGGGCTAGATGGGCGCTTTAGCCTTAATACTGAGCCTCTTTGAGCCGTATTCAATCAGCTATACCTTGGCTCTACCACCATAAATGACGTGACATTAGGGGTATTAATAATCGGCGGAACGTTTCCGTTGTCGGAAATAATACCTTTCATCTTTTTCTGAATAATTTGTAACAGACGAATGGCATCTTTCATTTCGGCCACCGCAAACTTCCAAAGTGGGCGGTCACATTTTTGTATTGTATTGTTATTTGTTACTTGACACTGGCGAAATATCTATTAACCTGGGCGGGCCATATTTTTAAAGAAAGAAGGTGTGTAGGGACACAATAGATAAATGCATTGCGTTATATATACTTACTAGCTGTGCCCGCGACTTCGTCCGTGTGGAATATAATTGACAAAGTTTCATACAAACTTTCATCCCCTATTTTATCCCCTTGGGGGTAGAATAAATCAAAATCCTACGTCATAACATCTACCTGCATGCCAAATTTCAGCCCGATCCGTCCAGTGGTTTGGGCTGTGCGTTGATAGATCACTATGTCAGTCAGTCACCTTTGAGTTATATATCCTCCCCCACCAGCGGGTGGGAAACGAAGCGACTCACCGACGGAAGTGACGGCGGAGACAGTCCGGAACTGGTGGATGATGTTCCTGGGCAGGAAGTAGATATCGTCGCTGCAGAGGGGGAGCCGCGAGTAGCGGACACCCTCGCGCCGCAGCTGGTTCAGCTTGGCCTCCTCCAGCCTGTGATAAGACAGACACCAAGCACCGTTTCGCCCTTCATTATTTTGCCAATTGTTTTTATATACTAGGTGAAACAGAAAGGGTGTACTAGTTTTTTTGCTACTTTACTTTGTAAATCTGAAACTATCAGCTTTGTGGGACAGTTAAAGTACTAAAGGTTTTGCAGATTTATGAAATCTGTCAACAGCTGTATTCCTTTATCACCTTTTGTATTTCAAGTTTCCTCCAAAGCTGATAGTTTTAGAATTACAAAGTTAAGTTTTGAAAAAAAAAGTATACCCTTTCTGTTTTAACCTGTATAACTCTAGCTGACCCGACAGACGTTGTCCTGTCTTTTAGGGGTATGAAAAATAGATAGTAGCCGATTCTCAGACCTACTGAATATGCATATAAAATTTCATGAAAATCGGTCCAGCCATTTCGGAGGAGTATGGTAACTAATATTGTGACACGAGAATTTTATATATAGGAAGATTAAGCCCTTTTAACGTCCCACTCCGGGGCACGAGCCTCCCCTCAATACGAGGGAGATTCAGGCCGAAATCCATCACGCTGGCCTAGTGCGGGTTGGCGGATTTCACATGCCTTTCGAAAATCAGTAAAATTTTCTAAGACATGCAGGTTTCCTCACTATGGTTTCCTTCACCGTCAACGAGTATAACGTCGTTTAAAAAAACATAAGCTTCTCTGTTGGTTTTGCTGTGCGTAGGCGGGTTGAAAAGGGTTACTGACCAGGTGACACATTGCGAGATGGGCGGCTCGTACAGATCCAGCTGCAGCAGCTGCACCAGCTTGTTGAAGTCGGCCGCGTGGAAGGCGACCACGTCCTTGGTGATCCGCCCCCGGTCCGACTCATCGCCGCAGTGGATCGCTTTCAACACGCCTGCGCGAGATTTAAATATAATAATAATAATATAATAATAAATAACGCCAGACGAACACACCAACTGTATGGTCGCAAACTAAGCAACGCTTGTACTATGGGTACCGTACAATGGACTGGAGCCTTTGATAAAAGAAGTTAAGGATACCGCATGTTAGTACACATTGTGTTCCACCAAAAAATACGCATGATTCAAAATTCGCGCAGTCGCCCGCTAGTCTGCAATCGACCATTGAGACAAGAGCTGTCAAAACAGCGGCGTAAAATATTGAAAAAATACCGTTTTGCATCATTAAAACATGTAAAGTGAGAACTGGATGCATATGAAAGCGAATGGCATTTCATTTTATCAGTGAGTCCCGTGAGTGAGTGAAAAAGTAAAAAAAATATTTTCATACATTCTATGTAGTTGGATAATGTGGATACGACTTCTATAAAATTACGCGTGCGTCCGCGTGCGCGCGCGTCCTGTCCTCGAACAGGAACTAAACTAAAGCAGTGTACACACCGACAGCGGCGGTGGTGATGCGGTCGAGCCCGTGGCCCACGTGGTCCGCGTGCGCGCGCGTCCTGTCCTCGAACAGGAACTAAACTAAAGCAGTGTACACACCGACAGCGGCGGTGGTGATGCGGTCGAGCCCGTGGCCCACGTGGTCCGCGTGCGCGCGCGTCCTGTCCTCGAACAGGAACTAAACTAAAGCAGTGTACACACCGACAGCGGCGGTGGTGATGCGGTCGAGCCCGTGGCCCACGTGGTCCGCGTGCGCGCGCGTCCTGTCCTCGAACAGGAACTAAACTAAAGCAGTGTACACACCGACAGCGGCGGTGGTGATGCGGTCGAGCCCGTGGCCCACGTGGTCCGCGTGCGCGCGCGTCCTGTCCTCGAACAGGAACTAAACTAAAGCAGTGTACACACCGACAGCGGCGGTGGTGATGCGGTCGAGCCCGTGGCCCACGTGGTCCGCGTGCGCGCGCGTCCTGTCCTCGAACAGGAACTAAACTAAAGCAGTGTACACACCGACAGCGGCGGTGGTGATGCGGTCGAGCCCGTGGCCCACGTGGTCCGCGTGCGCGCGCGTCCTGTCCTCGAACAGGAACTAAACTAAAGCAGTGTACACACCGACAGCGGCGGTGGTGATGCGGTCGAGCCCGTGGCCCACGTGGTCCGCGTGCGCGCGCGTCCTGTCCTCGAACAGGAACTAAACTAAAGCAGTGTACACACCGACAGCGGCGGTGGTGATGCGGTCGAGCCCGTGGCCCACGTGGTCCGCGTGCGCGCGCGTCCTGTCCTCGAACAGGAACTAAACTAAAGCAGTGTACACACCGACAGCGGCGGTGGTGATGCGGTCGAGCCCGTGGCCCACGTGGTCCGCGTGCGCGCGCGTCCTGTCCTCGAACAGGAACTAAACTAAAGCAGTGTACACACCGACAGCGGCGGTGGTGATGCGGTCGAGCCCGTGGCCCACGTGGTCCGCGTGCGCGCGCGTCCTGTCCTCGAACAGGAACTAAACTAAAGCAGTGTACACACCGACAGCGGCGGTGGTGATGCGGTCGAGCCCGTGGCCCACGTGGTCCGCGTGCGCGCGCGTCCTGTCCTCGAACAGGAACTAAACTAAAGCAGTGTACACACCGACAGCGGCGGTGGTGATGCGGTCGAGCCCGTGGCCCACGTGGTCCGCGTGCGCGCGCGTCCTGTCCTCGAACAGGAACTAAACTAAAGCAGTGTACACACCGACAGCGGCGGTGGTGATGCGGTCGAGCCCGTGGCCCACGTGGTCCGCGTGCGCGCGCGTCCTGTCCTCGAACAGGAACTAAACTAAAGCAGTGTACACACCGACAGCGGCGGTGGTGATGCGGTCGAGCCCGTGGCCCACGTGGTCCGCGTGCGCGCGCGTCCTGTCCTCGAACAGGAACTAAACTAAAGCAGTGTACACACCGACAGCGGCGGTGGTGATGCGGTCGAGCCCGTGGCCCACGTGGTCCGCGTGCGCGCGCGTCCTGTCCTCGAACAGGAACTAAACTAAAGCAGTGTACACACCGACAGCGGCGGTGGTGATGCGGTCGAGCCCGTGGCCCACGTGGTCCGCGTGCGCGCGCGTCCTGTCCTCGAACAGGAACTAAACTAAAGCAGTGTACACACCGACAGCGGCGGTGGTGATGCGGTCGAGCCCGTGGCCCACGTGGTCCGCGTGCGCGCGCGTCCTGTCCTCGAACAGGAACTAAACTAAAGCAGTGTACACACCGACAGCGGCGGTGGTGATGCGGTCGAGCCCGTGGCCCACGTGGTCCGCGTGCGCGCGCGTCCTGTCCTCGAACAGGAACTAAACTAAAGCAGTGTACACACCGACAGCGGCGGTGGTGATGCGGTCGAGCCCGTGGCCCACGTGGTCCGCGTGCGCGCGCGTCCTGTCCTCGAACAGGAACTAAACTAAAGCAGTGTACACACCGACAGCGGCGGTGGTGATGCGGTCGAGCCCGTGGCCCACGTGGTCCGCGTGCGCGCGCGTCCTGTCCTCGAACAGGAACTCTCGCGCTTCGCTCCAGCGCGGCAGGTACTGCAGGTTGCGCAGCTCGTTGATCCCCGTCCTGGCAACAACATCATCTATGTAATACTAGCTTTTGCACGCAACTCCCCTAGCGTAGTAGCGATAACAGTGCTAACTGTGGCTAAGAACCCTTCTGGTGACGTCGAAAGTACAAAAAATAACACCAAATTCGGCCAAGCCGTTTAGGAGGGGAAGAATCACAAACACCCAGACAGGACTTTAAAAATGTTGAGCGGAACAATTCGAATTCAATATTCTAAGTTAAGACAGGACAACATCTGTCGGGTCAGCTAGTTTTAAATAAACATTTTAAAATTCAACATCAAAAAGGTATGGGAAGATTGTTGGAAAAATACATTTTAGAATGGTTACCTTCTTTTCTTGATGGGGCTCTTGCCCAGCTCGGCGGTGGGGACCAGCTGCTCTCCAGGCCTGATCCACAGGATGGGTCCGTCGTTGGACTCGCGCGGAGACATCTCCACCGCCGACAGCGGGCCCCACGGCATCGTCTGCCGCCATCACAACAATTAGCCCACAATTACAGAGTTTATGGGAGACAAACTATATATTGTTTGGTGCGACATTTTTAGTCTTCGGCGACTATTATAGTGCAATATAATTGTATATATATGGCCTTTTATTATTTTAAAACTGTACAAAATGAAATGGACATTCTGGAACCTTGCTTGTTATTAGTTAATTTTTGAAATACCTATTTCATGTTCCACTCTTAGGCACGAGCCCCTCTTCAATGCGAGGGGGATTTAGGCTGAACTTGGCTTGGCAGGTTTTCGAATTTGGTTAAGTTAGGTTAGTTGCCAAGACATGCAGGTTTTCTCACGATGTTAACCTTCTCCGTAAGCCAGTGATAATCACATTAAAATTATGATTTATGATTCCCACATAGATTACAGTGATTGATTGGATCACAAAACTTGAAAATAACTAGCAGTAAACTGAATTTCGTATAATAAACTGGCGGAGTAAAAGTTGTCATTTTAGCTCCTCTAACACAGTCTCCAAGGGCTACATTGAATTACCAGTTACCCTGTGTTGTACCGTACCTGAAGACCGTTTGGCGCGTCCGCTTGGTGGTTGCGGGTTCGATTCCCGCCGAGGAAAATTTCGGAAATGACCTTTTCGCAATCACTGTCACTGGGATAGCCCCCAGTCCGGTACCCATAGTTACAAAAGTTTCTAAGTTTGGGGCCATACAGTTGGTGTATCAGTCTGGCTATATGTATTAACTTATTTATTCCAAAACAAATCTGACCAGATTGAGGAAGGGGCAGGTGGCCAGCATGGACAGCATGTCCGGGAAGTACCCCCCGACCTCCTCGTGCACGGTCCCCACCAGCGAGATCTGGTGCAGCGGCCCCGAGCGGAACGTGCCCGCCGCGTACGACTGTTGCACCTGGAACGTACATCAAACCCGTTTCCTACGATGAGTAAGAGTCGCGAAACCCCAATCCTCCCGCCTTTCCCTTCCCTTTGTCGAACTCCCCTTCAGGGCAGCAACGGGTGTGGAATACGCTTTAGTATTGCCAACATCGACAATGAAAACTGTATTGATTGCCGTTCTCGAGATATTGCGATATAGATAACATACTAACTCATTATTTAAGCAATAAAAACTAAATAAAAGCAACAAAATAAATACTATTTCGTCCACCTCATGCAATCGAATGTTTCAGTCTGGCAATTAACGATTTAACATCAAGCTAGTTATACGTGAGATCACTCTTAAATAACAATACAATTGGATGAGGATTGATTATTATTTTAGAGCGTCAGAGACGTCGATTTGTAGACAAAGTTCGATGGAATAAGAAGCATCTTTTTTGCCATCTTATATCGTCTGAACGAACCATAATTTTGTATCGTTCGTTCAGAAATCGATACGAAGCCAAAAAATATGGAATTAATAGTAGGAGTCGACACTACAAATGTCACTATATATCGATTATCGTTGCCAAGATTAGCCCCCAGACCCGTAATAATAAATCGATCTCAAGTCTGAGAGCGATTTGGCAATGTTATTCTTATGTCATACACTGGTAACACATACACTGGTAGGCTTGAGTAAGCTTTTGAGGTATCATTTGGTACTGACCAAATGATACCTCAAAAGCTTACTCAAGCCTGATCTCAAACTTGAGATTGATTTATTAATACGGACCCCAGTGTTGGTGTCGTTCTCGGTGCCATGCTGTCTGGCTACACTTTCCTACGGGCCATCACGGGGTCTCACGGTGAGGCTGGGATGGGTGTGCGGGTACTGACCTGCTGGTAGTAGCGGCTGACGGTGGTGGTCTCGATGTCGGAGGCGCGGGCCAGCACCCCCGCCTTCACGGTGAGGCTGGGATGGGTGTGCGGGTACTGACCTGCTGGTAGTAGCGGCTGACGGTGGTGGTCTCGATGTCGGAGGCGCGGGCCAGCACCCCCGCCTTCACGGTGAGGCTGGGATGGGTGTGCGGGTACTGACCTGCTGGTAGTAGCGGCTGACGGTGGTGGTCTCGATGTCGGAGGCGCGGGCCAGCACCCCCGCCTTCACGGTGAGGCTGGGATGGGTGTGCGGGTACTGACCTGCTGGTAGTAGCGGCTGACGGTGGTGGTCTCGATGTCGGAGGCGCGGGCCAGCACCCCCGCCTTCACGGTGAGGCTGGGATGGGTGTGCGGGTACTGACCTGCTGGTAGTAGCGGCTGACGGTGGTGGTCTCGATGTCGGAGGCGCGGGCCAGCACCCCCGCCTTCACGGTGAGGCTGGGATGGGTGTGCGGGTACTGACCTGCTGGTAGTAGCGGCTGACGGTGGTGGTCTCGATGTCGGAGGCGCGGGCCAGCACCCCCGCCTTCACGGTGAGGCTGGGATGGGTGTGCGGGTACTGACCTGCTGGTAGTAGCGGCTGACGGTGGTGGTCTCGATGTCGGAGGCGCGGGCCAGCACCCCCGCCTTCACGGTGAGGCTGGGATGGGTGTGCGGGTACTGACCTGCTGGTAGTAGCGGCTGACGGTGGTGGTCTCGATGTCGGAGGCGCGGGCCAGCACCCCCGCCTTCACGGTGAGGCTGGGATGGGTGTGCGGGTACTGACCTGCTGGTAGTAGCGGCTGACGGTGGTGGTCTCGATGTCGGAGGCGCGGGCCAGCACCCCCGCCTTCACGGTGAGGCTGGGATGGGTGTGCGGGTACTGACCTGCTGGTAGTAGCGGCTGACGGTGGTGGTCTCGATGTCGGAGGCGCGGGCCAGCACCCCCGCCTTCACGGTGAGGCTGGGATGGGTGTGCGGGTACTGACCTGCTGGTAGTAGCGGCTGACGGTGGTGGTCTCGATGTCGGAGGCGCGGGCCAGCACCCCCGCCTTCACGGTGAGGCTGGGATGGGTGTGCGGGTACTGACCTGCTGGTAGTAGCGGCTGACGGTGGTGGTCTCGATGTCGGAGGCGCGGGCCAGCACCCCTGCCTTCACGGTGAGGCTGGGATGGGTGTCCGCCAGGTACTGCAGCAGGCAGGGGAAGGCCCCCGCCGCGCCCCGCACCACCCCGCACACGAAGTGGGCCCACCCCTCGCTGTCCTCCGAGAACACCAACTGGGGACAATGAGATTAGCCATACAGTACATGCATGCCATCTTATTAATAAACGTGGCATAGCGGGCGAATAGTTAATGTGAAGGCGCCTGTCTAGCCCGGGAAGTTCAAATTTTTTGAGGTTTTTTAGAATTTTTTCAAAATCTGAAATCAATTAAGACAACATTTTGTGATTTGCGAAAACCACAGTATGCAGTGCGTTTATCAACACATTTATTTTACTCTAAATATTATCACGGTGGATATGATACTAGTAAATCACTAAATATACAAAAATTGCCAGATTATCTGGATAGCTGTCGTTCTTGAAATGTTTTAGAGTAAGTTGGATATATTAATAAATGCACTGCACACGGTATTTTTCGAGAATTACAAAATTTGTCTTTTATTATTGTCAGATTTTGAAAAAATTCTAAAAGAACTCATAACTTATGCTACTTATGCTACTTTTATTTTAGAAAAACAAAATTTTTAAAATGGGTCCTGTCGCGCGGGCTCAGAACGCGGGAGCGGGCTTTTTTGTTAAGTTAAATTCCACGCGGACGAAGTCGCGGGCTCAGCTAGTAAATCAATATAAATACTTTACCCCTTTTAAAGTCCCACTCCTGGGCACGGGCCGCCCCTATATATGAGGGGGATTCATGCCATAATCTACCACGTTGACCCAGTGTGGATTGCACATGCCTTTCAAAACTTGGTTAGATTTGCTAAGACATGCATGTTCCCGCACGATGTTTTCCTTCACCGTAAGCAAGTGATAATCATTATAGAAATCATGATTCGCACATAGATTTCGAAAAACCCAGAGGTGCGAGCCGGGGTTTGAACCCAGGACCTTGTTGCCTGCAAGACGCGTGCTTAACCAATCGGCTATCAGTGCTTAAATAAATAAATAAATATTAATTGTAACAGTGGTCCCAGGAGCATACCTTGAGGAACTCCTTGGCGAGCGCCTCCTGTTGGTTCGCGGCGAGCATGTCCACGTCGCGCTGGTGCAGGTACACCACGCTCGCGCCGCCGTTCGGATGCGTCTCCACGCGCATCAGCCTGCCACAATAAAACACACATTAAACTAACATTTTTAATTAATTTAATTAATTAATCTATAATATATAAATGTATCTCTATTTCCTTGGTCATCGCATCACGCGTGAACAGATGGAACGATTTCGCTAATTCTTTTTTTTTGTTGTGTTTATTATTGTCAGGAGAAGGTTCTTATGAAAAAAAAATAAGAAAGTTGAACAGAACAATTCGAATTCAATATTCAAAGTTAAGACAGGACGACTTCTGTCTGGTCAGCTAGTATTCTATATAACTACATTTTTGACGATTACTTGGCGCAGTGGTTTGAGCGGAAGCCGCTCGGCTCACCGCAGGAGGTGGTTGCGGGTTCGATTCCCGTAGGGGCCGTAAGGACCATAGGTTTGGGTGTGTCTGGGATCGCCCCCAGTCCATTGTACGGTACCCATAGTACAAGCGTTGCTTAGTTTGGGACCATACAGTTGGTGTCAGTCATATTTTGTTTTTATAAAAAAATGCTAGCAATGTGAGTTTATCACATTATAAGAGTAACCATTGGGTTTCTTGTCGGCTCTTCTCAGAGGACCGGAACCGGTAGTAAATATTGACTATTAAAAACTGCTTTAATGGCTTATATTAATAAAAACAATTTTGAATTTGAACGTTACCTATGATATTTGAGTCCCTTGACAATAGGGTTGTCAGCGAGCGGCCCCCAGTTGTCGCAATTAGGCTGCGTGGCAGCCCTATCGCGGCGGCATTGTACGCCGATGGAACACCGCTTGATGCGCGCGCGCCGCCTACAGTGCTGGCACGAGGAATGCCGCGACGAGTGGGATGACCTGGGAGGGGAAGATCAGTTTACTACACAGATATAGATTCACATAGATAACGCAAATGCATGTACTTCGCAACTTCGTACTACGAAACCCCGACCAAGCGTCGAGGTTGGTCGCCGCTAACTTACAGTCCCCGCGACTACAGATATAAAAAATATGAGTATGAGCGAGATAAACACTCGAGAGAATGGTAGCGGGCGGAGGGGCATCGGCGGCATCGCATCGGTGTCTTTGAATCGGTTTGGATTTCCCGTCACTAAATTTCGGCTGTGACGTCACAGTAGGTGTTCAAAATTCGGCACGCTTGGTTTCAATACAAATCGTGATACTTGCGTTATCTATGTAAATCTATATCTGTGGTTTACTACAATTAATCCTTGACCCGTCGTTTATAACCCCGATTGTATACTAGGTGAAACAGAAAGGGTATACTATTTTTTTGCATCTTTACTTTGTAAATCTAAAACTATCAGCTTCGTGGGACAGTTGAAGTACTAAAGGTTTTTTGTAGACTTGTGAAATTTGTCAACAGCTGTATTCCTATAACACCTTTTGGTTTTCAAGTTTCTTCCAAAGCTGATAGTTTTAGAATTACAAAGTTAAGTTTGGAAAAAAAGTATACCCTTTCTGTTTCAACCTGTATAATTACATAAAACAAGTCTTTGAATGCTTCTTCTGTCTATGATCCTAGGATTAGTAAAAAAATACTACACCAAGTCAATTATCACCCCCATCATTCGTACATCTATCAGACAGATGTTGTCCTCTGCTAAACATTGGCCATCCCCAAGACCTCAACACATTATCATAACAAATGTAAAAAAATTAACAATATGGACCGGCTAGAACAATCTTAACTAGAGATATGTGAAATCTGTAATGGAAATACATATTTTACACCTTAAGCAGATGTTCTGACTTTGCCAAACATGCAACAGAGAGGGACAGTGCTACCAGAAAACATGAGACAACAATATTGTTTATCTTAAAGATTAAGGTGTCAGACAGCTCCATTTTGGTTATCCAAAATGGATGTCACATTTTTGTATTGTATTGTTATTGCTATTTGTTACTTGACACTGGCAAAAAATACCAATTAACTTGGGTGGGCCATATTTTTAAAGAAAGAAGCAGAAGAATATTCATTCTCCATCATGTCTCCTCTACTGCGTAGATATTGGCAGAATCACATTGGGCCTGACCCAATGGAAAGTGGCCGTTAATTTAAAAAATATAAGTCTTCAGACCAACTATTAAAGGTTTTATTTATTTACACATGTTACGGTGGTAGAGCCTAGCTGTAGCCAACAGACTGGCTCAACCGGGGTAGTACCAACCTCTCACAGAAGATCAGCGAAAATTTCGTGCGATAATGAGAGCTCCGGAAGCGTAATTCCGTAATTCCCACCTCCCTTTATCAACTCCCATTCACATGTCTGAGCAAGCCTTTGGTCTTGCAACCATCTACTATAATTACAGTAATTGCTTAACATTACGGTAGGTTTACATGAAAAAAAAAAGAAATTTCAACTCACCTCTCCCTTTCTCTATCCTTTTCCTTCTCCCTATCCCTGTCTCTCTCCACCTTAACCCTATCGTCCACTCGAACTTTAACATCAGTCACTTCACTTTTAACACTCCTACCGATTGCTGGGAAGACATGAGACACTTGAGTTGATGTTGAACTATCCTGCTTCATCTTCAAAGGAAGTTCTAGATTACCGTAGCATGGTAACTCTCTCCTCGGTGTAGTTTGGAACCTTATTGCTTTCACGCTAAGGTTGAAATGCGTTGCAGGCCGTCTGAGTCCAGTTTCCAGCAATACATTCGATCTGGTCACTCTAGGGTACCTGTATTTGAACATAGATCTTTGGAAGTGTGTATTGATGATACGTAGCTGACGAGACACCGATGAGAAGATTCGTTTAGTGATGTCGTCATCAGAGACATTGTTTGAAAGCTGTGTCTGCCTCCACCAAGCGTTTAAGCCTCCAAACCAGTCCAATTTCAACGGATCCTGGTTGATTGTGACAAGACCAAAATCCTGGTTGTTCGTCTGGTAAAGTAATGGGTTTTTTACTGCAGGCGACTTCTTGAGAACATGCAGGTTCAGGAGAGTTGCATCACCATACCCTCCGGAGTCAAAGACTGGCCATATCTTGCTCAGTTTGGAAGGTCTCACGTTTTCTCCAGGTAAGCAAACATTGCTTGAGTCTTCGCTATGCTTGCGTTTTTTATCTGTGAAATAAAATGTTGATCATTAAATGTTTGTGGATCAAGTGAGATTAATAAACTCTTAGCCATATGCCTGATGGGATATCAATACAAAATTTCACCCTCTTATAGGATGAATTTTCAATTTTTTTTTGTTATTGCTCACCTATATTATACTAGGTGAAACAAAAAGGGTATACAATTTTTTTCTTTGTAAATCTAAAACTATCGGCTTTGTGGGACAGTTTAAGTACCAAAGGTTTTGTAGACTTGTGAAATCTGTCAACAGCTGTAATCCAATAACAACTTTTGTTTTTCAAGTTTCCTCCAAAGCTGATAGTTTTCAAATTACAAAGAAAGAAAAAAGAGTATACCTTTTCTGCTTCAACCTGTATAAGGAACCTAATGTTTCATGCGTCTAGACATGACTTAGGCTTTGGGTTGTCTGTCAGTCAATTAAAATGTTTTATTGAGCAGATTTACTTTTTGGAACTGATATTTAGTTGACAGTGTATTTGTCTATTTCATACAATAATGAAAAGACAAACTGAACAAAACTTAGTGAGTGAGAAAAGCTTTTACAATGTGATTACAAATCAATGTTTCAATCTTTTTAAGGAAAATTTGTTCCCTATTTTTAATACTTATAAGGATAAAATTGCAGTCTCAGAGTAAATTACTTATAGCTGCATTGGTTGAGGATTTCTTGAAACTATCTACTACAAACTATGTATGTATGTTGGTTGGTCAGGAAGATGGTGCTGAGGAAAACTTTTTGAATATATCTTCAAGATATATTGTTTTCTTATATTTACGCGAATACTACACATTGAAATAAAACTATTTTTACGGATTATGTCGCGTTTATTTAATTTTAATGTTCCCGACGTTTTGGTTGCTTTACAGCAACCGTGGTCACGGGGGGACCAAGTGATGCAAGTCCCCCTGTGACCACGGTTGCTGTAAAGCAACCGAAACGTCGGGAACATTAAAATTAAATAAACGCGATATAATCTGTAAAAATAGTTTTGCTTCAATCTTCAAGATATTTTCAATAATTGGTTTTTAAAAAACCTTAAGTTATTTTTTCTACTAGACTAAGTAAACTATCACATGTTGAAGCCGATTTTGGATAGAAATATAAAAAAATTAGGTTCATACTAATTAGACCTTTCTACCTGTCAATTTACTAATTCTGATAAAAAATTGGACTTTAATCAATTTTGTTTTCTTATATTCACGCGAATATTACACATTGAAATAAAACTATTTTTCGGATTTTATAGCGTTTATTAACTTTATGAAACGTCGGGAACATAAAGTTAATAAACGCGATAAAATCCGAAAAATAGTTTTACTTTAATCAATAGTTAAATTATAACAACATGTTGAAATTGGTTCATCCAGTCCAAAGCTATGATGCTAAATACAGACAATGGCATCTTATAAAACCTGCCATATGTTGCATATATCCTGGGGATAAAATGTAGATTGGTTGCGAAATCTATCTAGTAGATATAAGTAGTAATAGTAATATTATTTCCTTCGAAACAACACAGTTGAGTCATTATTACTCATTCCAAATCTACATCATCGGGGAAATCCTGCAAACAGGAACATCACAGATTTGTCAAGAATTACGAACCAACTCACAACGCATTTTTTTGATTATGTATCTAGACAACATCCTGAGGATCCTGAATGACAACCATGCTTAATGGATCAAGATTTTGAAGCATTATTGACCATGTATAAAGTTACTTAGAGTAATATATTGACATGTATAATGAAATAGCGATATTTCAATTTGATTTGAGTATAAAATTGATTAATTTCAGACTAGAATCGATTCCATGTCGATGACAAAAGGTTTTGAGCAATTTTAGAGCAAATAAAATAGGTATCTTAACAAAGTACAGTTATTACTACAAATAGAAAGTATCTGCCTATCTAACACAAGGTCATTATAATATGTCGCAACCAACAGATAAACATTGAAAGACTGTTCTATCACCATCAAATATGTTATTTGACCATTCCCCATGAGTTCTGCTCCCACAAAAAAGTAGAAATAACGCACAAATTGCGTGTGGTATGTTTATAAACATACTCGACCTCTAATGTAATGATGTAATTCGAAAATGAGAGGTTACCACTTTTTCCCACCAAAATATTATAGTGGAAAATACATGGAACTATTCGAACAGTGGTATTGGCATATCTGAACGAGCGGTAGCGTAATTAGTACGCCTATCTAGAATGGCTGATTACCTTTGTATTCTGACGATGGTGCGTGTTTGGGGTTGGTTGACATACTTGACACATATCCTGGTTTCGCCAGTTTTTTGTAGCCCTGCGATATACGACGCCGCTTGCCACCTTCGCCGGCATCTGCTTCACTCCTGGACACGAAGCAATCGTCGGTGATACCGCGATTATCACTCACATTTACATGGGTTACTCTCGAATCTTTGGAAGACGCCATTGTGCGACGACTAAAGATGCAAGTGCGTTAAAATAAACACTGCTCGTTAATGAAACATTAACGTAACTGATATTTATTATCTTAACAACAGATATAGCTTTTACAATCACATATTGTGATTAGAAACACATTGAATACGAATAAAACACAACTTGCGACGCCATTTCTCGCTACGCTGCCTCACACTTTTTAACTTTTTTGTTCTACAGAAAAATTTCGTACACAAAATGATGCAAAGGCATCTTTCGGCATTGAGCCAGTTAAATGTAATTGTAAATATTTTATATATTATTTTATTCTATAATCTTGTTTTTCAATAATATTGAAATAGTATTATTTAATACATTGTAATTTTTTTAATAAAAATAAAAACCAAATGATTGTTTCCATTTTTTTGCCATTTTGATTGAGTCGTTATACTGCGCCATCTATCGCAATTTGTTGCAAGGCAAATCGTGTTTGTTTATGATTCGCCACGTGTAAAACTAAGTTAACAGATTGTGTAGATAGATGGCGTTAAGTGTTTTATTGAACACCATTTAAATTTAATAAATCCTTTATTTACTGAAGAACTTTTATAAAATAATTTTCTATAATATATGTCAAGGCATATAATTTGCATTATATTAAGTTTCTAAGTAATAAATGTATGTACCTACCCAACAAGTTTCTGTGATTTTACTTTTAGTACTTATATCGACTTTGTTTTAGGTGGAGACTTTTGCCTACCTACAGATTTTTTTACCGATAACATTAAAAAAAGGGGAAATTAAAACAAAAACAGTAATCGCACGGTAATTTTATTGCCATTTTAAAAGGTACACGTGATGGACACCAGCAAAAAAACTTAACATAATTCCAAAGAATTACGTTTCGTACGCGCAAACGTGCCAAATTATACGTTAGGTACTTACCTACTATAGAAAAATAATTATTTACCCGTCAATACAGACTGAGCCGATGTTTGTGGATCGCGAATATGTACATAGCTACACGTATGAGCGCCGCGGTATAAGAAAATGTTTGTTGTTTTGTCATGTCTGTGCGTTGCGTTGTAGTCGCGCATCCGTGATATGATATGCTGCGGTCAAATAAAATTTAGCATTTTTTGACTGTCAAAATGTTCTAGTCTCTTGCTTGTTATTTTATACAGGTACTGCTGCTGTGCTAATACCTGCATACAGTGTCTTAATTACTAAACGTGATACCTACTTAATTAATTCTACTAATATTATACTTAAATGTCAACGTTCGTATATTTACTTAGATGTTTGTTACTCGATCACGCAAAAACGGCTGAAAGTATTTGAATGAAATTTTGCACACAGATAGTTTATTTAGCTAGATTAACGCATAATATACTTTCTTAAGTCCACGAGGACGAAGTCGCGGCCAGAAGCAAGTTAGTTCTTAAGATAATTATGAGGTAAAGCTGATCTATTTAAAAAAAAACTGCAGGGCCTTCTATATACCTATTTAAGGTCCGTACTTGAGATCGCTCTCAGACTTGAGATATATTTATTAATACGAATCTTGAGAGCAGGAAACTACATTGCCACAGATGAAACAAGTATCTATTTACCCAAACATACCTATACCTATAGGTATATAAATCATGTGTGTCAGTCATGCGATATTTATTTATTATATCGACACAAAAACTATTAGAGTGATCTGGAATGGATTAATTCTATGAAATAAGCGCACCCAAGTTCAATCTTATAAATAAATGAACGAGTGATTAAACTGTCCCCATGGATGCGAGACTACAAAATGTGCTACTACATAAACTTGATTCATTACGTCATATTATGTAACCAACACCGACGGCCCATAAAATTTAACTTCATTAGCAGTCAGCGGACGGTACGAGATTCGATTCCCGTCTGTTGTCATTTTGTATGCACCGAACGTAACGTATGACCGTGAATAGGTACTAAGTACAATTTGCGAATCTAATGTTCTTGTTGGTCCATTAAGATTTTTGATAATTGACACACAAAACCAATTATTTATAAACTCTACTAGTTTATTTTTTTATTAGATACCCGTAAGAGGTCAAGCCACTCCTGTGTCTTACATAATATTTGTGATATACTAAAAAATAATGAAAAAAAGTCACTCATGATTAGACAGATAATATTACTAAATAAATAACGAGCTTAGGTGAAGTCCCGCAATATTTGTCTAATTACTTATGCATAGACAACTAAAATACTAATTAGGTATGCCAATATTTATTGGTAAGAGTTCGTGTGTCTTTTTAATTTTTATATATAGGCAGAGTTTTCGCGAAATAGACGATTACTAAACTACCTCTGTTAAATTTAAAAATAATAAACAAATATTACACCCTGTTGCATGATCTATTCTATACAAATAAATAAAATTGGAGTGTCTGTTTGTAATATTAAAATAACACCTTTTCATTAAATGCATATGAAAGTACATACGACACCTATAACAAAAACGCGATTTAAACATTTTTTGCCTGTCTGTCTATCTGTCTGTCTGTCTGTCTGTCTGTCTGTCTGTGTGTTTGTTCCGGGTAATCTCCGAAACGGCTGGATCTATTTTGACGGGACTTTCACTGGCAGATAGCTGATGTTTTAAGTAGTAACTTAGGCTACTTTAATTTTAGAAACACAAAATTAAAAAAATGGGTCCTGCCGCGTGGGCTCAGAACGCGGGAGCGGGCTTTTTTGTTAAGTTAAATTCCACGCGGACGAAGTCGCGGGCTCAGCTAGTATTAAATAAATTAAGCTAAACTAAATTCAGGGTAAAGTTAGTAGTTTCTGTAGGCTGCCCTGGACACACATCTCTCGATAGTGAGGCTCCAAAGCGCTGTAAAATTAACATAAAAAACCTCCAGATAGTCAGGGTTTTAGGATCACCATCAGAGGTGGAATAGCAGACTCGGCCGCCCTAAGCAGCTAGCTGCCCCCTTCTTAGCCCACTGGTTTTTCGTATCTTGAGTCATACCTTATATTGCTATTAGTGTACTGTTTTTAGGGTTCCGTAGTCAAACTAGAAAGACTTAGTAATTTCGCCATGTTCGTCTGTCCGTCCGTCGGACGTCACAGTCATTTTATTCAGAGACTATTAGGGCTAGCAGGTTGCAAATTAGCACAAAAATAGAGTTTAATTACCGCTACAAAACTGTCTTTAAATATTGAAAGCATAGTTATTCCAGGGTACCTACCTTTCGAATATGGGAAGGGGGAATGAAAAAAAAAGTGTTTAGTTACCCACTGGTGTATCGTAGGATACATGCTGGGTTCTCCCATGGAATCCACACCACTGTAAACATAGCTGTTCGATCCTGAAGCAGAAAACAGGCGGGCCAGGCCATTCAATTCCAGGCGGTAGATTCAAGCTGTAGGCACGGGCGGGCTCAACCAGAGTAGTACCACCCTCACACAACATCGGCGTATAAATAAATAATTAAATATCGCCAGACGAACACAACTGTATGGTCCCAAACTAAGCAACGCTTGTACTATGGATACCGTACAATGGACTGGGGGCGATCCCAGTGACACCCAGACCAGGGAAAATTACGAAAAGGCCATTTCCGAAATTTACCCTGACGGGAATCGAACCCGCAACTACCCGATGCAGTGAGCCGAGCGGCCTACGCTCGAACCACTGCGCCAAGCGGTCGTCAAAATATATATATAGTTTTTTTCCGTGTGAATGAGATGTGATGAATGAGAGAGCCGGAAGAACAACCCCTCCCTCCCTTACCCTCTGTCCCACTCCCCTTCAGGTTTGCGCCGTGCGAGTAATGCCTTTTGTATGCAACTAGCTGAGTCCGCGACTTCGTCCGCGTGGAATTTAATTGACAAAGTTTCATACAAACTTTGGTCCACTATTTTATCCCCTTGGGGGTAGAATTAATCAAAATCCTTTCTTCGCGGATGCCTACGTCATAACATCTACCTGCATGCCAAATTTCAGCCCGATCCGTCAAGTGGTTTGGGCTGTGCGTTGATAGATCACTATGTCAGTCAGTCAGTCAGTCAGTCACCTTTGAGTTATATATATATAGGCTACGTTTGATTTGTTCTATTATAAAATTTTAGCTTAACCCCGACCCCACAGTAACAGACCTACTGTTAATTAGTCTTGTTATTCTAATAGTTATTGTTATTTATTTCCTTTTAGATTAAAAGTAATATTTAAGTACTAATTGAGCGATTATAGTTTTAGGATAAAATTAATATTTGCAAACAATTCTTCCGGCGGTTTAATTTTCCCTGTAACTGTTAATAGGTACCTACCTACGCCTATTTATTAGTAAATTTATTTAATCGCCAGATAAACTAAATAATAATTGTAAATATTGTCGGTTTAACTCTAATTTTATGGTCCCAGTTCAAAACTCTGCCGTTCCTTAAATGAAATGCCGTTATCCAACTACTGGTCGATTATCAATTTTTGATGCTTTTTTAATCAGAAAAAAATTCTCTATCGATCTGTCTAAGCAGTATTTTGCTATCTTTAATAGTTTTTGAGATAAAAATGGAAACCTCCCCTATGTTTTTTAGGGTTCCGTTCCTCCAAAGGAAAAAACGAAACCCTTATAGGATCACTTTGTTGTCTGTCTGTTTGACTGTCTGTCAAGACCCTTTTTCTCGGAAACGGTTAGAGTTATCAATTTCAAATTAATATCAAATATCAAATGATGTGGTCCCTTGGAGGCGTAAAAGAAATTGGCTTCTAAATCAACGCAATCAAAAGATACGGCCATTTATTTTTGTTTTTTGGCTCCAGTGTAAAATTTGTTTTTTGCAGATAACTGAATTTTAGTTATAGGACGGTAGAACTACGGTTCTTACGGTGCTAGAGTCCTGGCTCTACGCTGTCTCTACCCCCATAATATACTAGTAAATTGGCTACAGCGTGCTGTAGTCAATTGACTACAGCTCATATACTGGCTGGGTCGACTGGGGTAGGACCAACCTCTCACAGAAAATCACGATACCATATCAATGTCAGTAGAAATCGTGAAGCTCGTGTCAGCAAAACGTCAAAAGCGGAGCGTTTGAAACGTAATCGCGAGCGTTTGCTTTTCTATTACCATTTGAGAAGCTAGCGTGGTTAGGGCCCAGGCTGGTCGTACGCTTGATTGCCGACTTTGTTAATATTTTTTCAGTTTGTTGGCTTGATAATTCGACGCCAAGGTAGGTAAGTACTCGTCTGCCAACCATTTCGGAGGATATAAGCGTGAAGGTGGAAATAATAGACTCACTGATAATGGTTATTATAAACAAACTAAATAAAAAAAATATCCTTAATTTTTTTTTGCTCACGTCGCTATCTTGTTTTTGACCATTATTTGTCGTTAAAAACACGGTAAGTACCATTTTGTTTTATTTTTAAATTTACAAAGTGTGATATTCTGTAAAGAAATTTAACATAAGTAAATAATTTATTAGCAACATAATGCATACGATTTTTCTTTCAAAATAAAAATGTTACATTTGTGTGAAAATAATTAAGGTAAAATAAAATAAGAACTAATAATTGTTCCTGTTGTAAATGTTTAAATTCCGTTTTTTATCCATAATATCCTGTCACTAAAAGTACACGACTAAATATAGATTTTAAAAATTCACGGAAAGATAAACCTACCTAGTTTGATGATAATTTTTATTTTTATTATTAGAACTTCTTATCAAGGTTTTAATTAATTTGCTAAATAATACGCGAACACAAAAGGCGTAGTCGGCATTGAAAAGCGAACAAACAACCTTATAATTATCAGACTCGTAACTATTTTTAAACAGAACTCGGTATTTCCTAGGCAAAATTCTTTATTCCACTAATGTATTATAGGAATTATTTAATAGGGGAACATGGGTTAATAATTCCAGTAAAAGGTTTCATTCAATGCGCTTGAAACACAGCATAGGTAATCATATAACTCGAGCGAGACTTATTGAACAGATCCATAAGGCATTCACAAACATTAATACATATAGCACGCATATTGAAGGCATATTGTTAAAGCTCTAGGCTAGCTAGTCCAACTTCTGTACGAACAGAACCGCATGCAAAGACTAGTTTAAAAATAAATCGCAAAATACGCGGAGCGCGACCGCCCCGGCCGCGTTCCACATTCGAAATAATAATTGTATTAAGGAAACATGAGCGGCGCGCATGTGTTTGTTTGTTTGTTTACCCGCCGATGACGTCATATGTTTATTCTCGCGAGGCAGCCGGGGTATTGTGGACATGGGGACGTAATTTTAATATTTTGTTCTACAATTTTACAATAGACTTCAAAAATTGATATCATTATTCAATTTACATTTTTGGAGTTTTTTTGTACCATTTCTGCTACACTGTAACTGTGAGTGACTCTGTCAGTAGAAAAAACCGTGTTTTAGTTGGACGGTGGAATTTAGACGGCTTTCAATAATAGGGATCGATAAATACTAGTTATTTTATCGTACACGCCACAGGTCACAGAAGTATATCTAACTAGCTGTGCCCCGCGACTTCATCCGCGTAGTATTTTAACTTAGCAAAAATTTCGGGATTATCGGGTTAAAAAGTATCCTATATGTTAATCCCGGTTATAATCTATCTGTGTTCCAACTTTCATACAAATCCGTTCAGTAGTTTTTGCGTGAAGGAGTAACAAACATACATACATACATACATACATCCACACTCACAAACTTTCGCATTTATAATATTAGTAGGATGATAAAAAGTTGTGATCTGGTTTGAAATTGATGTGTAAGTATAATAAATTAAAATGCAATAAAAACGGCGTCAAATAGCTTAGAAGAAAACTATTTAATGCTTATCTTAAAGATTTAAATATTTATGAATGCAATAATAATGTATGACTGATATGAATATTGAAATAAGCGTGCAAATCAATAATTAGATGAGTTTTATGACCTAAATACTTTCATTTTAAAATATTTTTTAATTTTTTTTCTCTTTTCAAAGAAATCTGGTTGAGCTGTTATCCAATAAAACATTTTTCAGCTTATAAGGATTGTGAAATTATGGTCGGGTTAAATCAGAGTCAAAACATGGATTTAGACTGTACACTCTTCGGAACCTTTACGGAACCTGATAACCGGGTCTCATAAAAACCTAGTTATGCTAGATATTCTTTACGTTAGGTGACATCGTTAGTTGAATCAACGCAGCCTATTGTCAGGATAATCATATTTTCACTTTCTTGCAAAAATATTAATGGGGCATAGTTGGTCTGTCGCAAGGATGTCAGTGAAGCCGCACTGCCCCTTGTTTACACACGCACACAGCGGCGCGCACGCACACGTGGCCGCGCCCGTCGGCCGCTTATTTAGGTATATTGTTGTTTATTTTATTCGGCGCTATGCTCCGACACGGGGCGAGCCTTTCGACTCAGTTTTAACGCGCACGTTTTATGAAACGACAACTATGCGTCGATGTTCGCTCGCCGGCGATAATAATTATTCATATCGGAACCGTCTCTAGCGACCGAAATAGCGCCGCGGTAAACAAATTCGCGATTTTATTGGTAGGTCCTCATTGTAACAAACGTTCGGTGTTTTTTTTTTTGCTCAAAAATTTACTTTTTAAAATATTTCATAACCTATTCGCACGTTCGCCGGTACCCCGGGTTGTCTCCGCGAATCTTAATGGTAGTTAATCATAGTTTATTTTTACCGCGGAACGTGTGTTAATAAGTGGGGCCACTTGTCGCCGTTTCTTTTATTTCGCTATAGTGTTTGATTAAAACTGGCAATTGAATTGCGGAAGCGTTTTCGGCCGTGAAATAATGTTCGCGAATTCGTGCAGCGATATGAAGACAGTTCACGCAAAGACCTAATTATAAAGATAACAAGATATAATTTTGATTAACAACCTTGATTCAAAAATAATGATCGATGGTTGGTGTCCTGTTTTGACAGTTGTATTTTGATTGAGTGCGGCGCGCTTTTGGAATTTGTCTTTTTCGAAATTCAAATTCGCTTTTTGGCGGGAACGCGGCGAAGACGGAGGTGCTAACGAAGAAGTAGGCTGCACAGAAAGTTTGGAAAAGTGTTGAGCATACATCGGATGCTGGCGAGTGTTTTTTCAACGCGTTTTCGAGGCTAAGCGCTAGTTGTTTGAACAAGTGTGTTTTCTAATGGATTTATTTTGAGGTGAGTTTAAATTTACTTGTGTGTTGGTGTTTGTATTGTTTGCTCTTCGTGTTTTGTGTGCGTGTTCGCGCCGGTGGCGGGAAACCAAATACCTAGCCGGTTCCGTGCGTGTGTGAGTGTACAAACACCGCGCGTGTGTGTGTACCCGACTTATTGTCACTTCGTGTGAGAGGGGAGACAGGGAGGGAGAGGTTACTTGTCATGTATTTAGGCGAAGACAAAACTTTGATGAGTTGACTTTTTAATTTATGTGCACCTTTTATGGTGATACGAAAAAAATTGTGAGACAAGAGACGACGTTATATTATATTTACTCACGTATCGGCGGTCTCCTCATTTATCTATATTGATTTTTGTCATCGCTCCACCAAATGTTTTATGTAAACGCGAAATGTAATTAAACCTTATTTTTCGTAGTGCGTTGTCCTCACTAGAATTTATTTTAAAACCGTTTTTATTTTAGTTATGTGACAAACTCCATAGACTGATGTAAAATGTAAAAGTTATAAGTTGTCGAACTTTTGCCAAGTTTTCGTTAATTGGCAAAGGAACAACAATCGGATTGTTGAACATGTTTTAATGTTGAAACACGCATTTCAGATTCAATAATCTTAAAAACGAATTCCCTATATAAAAATCACGTAAATGTTCACGTTTTGATTTGGTAATTTTATCATTCCAATTTGGCCCACCTCCTCTACTTTGCAAATATCCTTTTGGTAAATTTCTGATAATAAATTAAACTGATAAAACAATTTATAAGAATCATAGTTGATTGCTTGAACACTAAACTTTAAATCAATGCTGTGTCATTACTAAAATCGGATCTAGGATTTTTAATCAACCATGTTAGTAAGCTAGTAGTAGCTATGAAACAAATTAATTTTACTCATTCTGTGATAAAAATAACTAGTTATGGAGGAAAACCGTGCAAAGCTACTGAACCCAACATCTACAACTAGTACGACACGCCCTTGGCCGTTTTCAATATCGAATAAACTGGCGGACGTTTTAAAAATATTTTTCATACATTTATGCATGTAAATTTGTCTACAAGAATACTTTAAGAATTTGGCATTATTTTCGGTTTCCTGATTTTAAATTATAAATAAGTGGCAATTAACTAAGTAGGTAAGTATATTTTTTTGTGTGCAGGTTTTCGCAATGTACATAAATATAATATATTTAAATAAATTTAAAAGTATTGTTTATTAATTATAATCAAATTCATTGTTTGCGTGTATTTATATTATAGCAAAATCATTGTTTCCGGATTTTTTTTGTATTTCACAAGTACATACATAGGTACAACTAGAATATAATTATAATTAACACAAACAAGTATCGTATTACTTTTGTTTTTCACTATTCCCACTTATACCTATATTAAATAAACTTTGATTCTGAACTTTGAGTTTACTAAGGGTTAAACCAGTCGGTCTAACCGATATTTTAAAATTTCTGACTGCTTAACGTAACTACCATTGCAGCACATTACATTATTACTTATAGTGTATTTTTCCATAGGATTCGGTTTTAGTAAACAATCTTAGCATGTCATTTTCATGTAATTCGTCCTTAAAAGTTATAAAAAAAAAGTTATAATAATAATATAACATAAGTATTAACATGTTTTAACCTTATACCATTCGGGAAACTAGTACTTACTGAATTCTTTATAATATCTAAATAAACAGATATTTAAAAATGAAACATAAATAGGCATGCCAAAATTGTTTAATAAGTCCGCATCCTAAGGAAAAATAATATAATACGAGTATATACTCAAAGTGTATTTTATCTCATTAACTGACCGTACTTATATTTTATAGTCTGTTTTTTTAAACGGGGATATTGTACATACAGCTCTATCGGAAATCCGTGAAACTAAAAAGCCAACATTTAAACGTAAACTAGCGACTCGTAGCGAGGGATAAACTTATCGTAAGGCTACTACAAAGTTAGAAGAGTATATAATTCGGCAACCCATCCAAGTCTGAACCGCGGTGACATGCCTTCGCTAGTGCTGTTTTTTTTTTTCCCGGGCATATTTTGATCCGGGCGCGAACTCCTTTAAAATGGGGTCAGATAACTTTATTACACACTTAAAAATGAAAGTACATAATGCTGCTTATTACCAGGATGCGACCTTTTCTAATAATACCATTCTCTAAGAAAAAAGGGTAGATAGAACTGTCGCAGCCGACGGAGCACTGGGAAAGGCAAATAAGGGGGATGGAATTATAAAAACAAGGGTTTGAGCCCTTGTGTTAGGGTTTTTTTTGTTTTATCAAGTTTCGAATATTTTCCAGAATTGTTTGTCTTAAGTAAATAATCGGCGGACATCTTGGTCGGTTTTTATGGTATACTAGCTGTGCCCCGCGACTTCATCCGCGTAGTATTGGATTATTGGGTTAAAAAGTATCCTATATGTTAATCCCGGTTATAATCTATCTGTGTTCCAAATTTCATCCAAATCCGTTCAGTAGTTTTTGCGTGAAGGAGTAACAAACATACATACATACATACATACATACATACATACATACATACATACATACATACATACATACATACGTACATACATACATCCACACTCACAAACTTTCGCATTTATAATATTAGTAGGATATTTTGTTATAACATTTTTTTTGAGACCCACTATTCTAGTATTTTAAACTGAGTGTAATCAAATTAAACTGATGATTATTTATTTCAAGCTTCAAACAAAATAATTTATTACAAAAAATCACATAAAAATCGCAAAAGTGAAAATAATATCAATAGGTACCACACTCATGAAAAACATGAATTCATAATGTTAGAAAAACTTGTTTTATAAATAAATTGATGATATACGTTCTTTTAGATTCGGTCCGGGTGTGTCTGTCACCGATATATATAAGAATAAAAAAATCTTAATACTTAAGTACCTAGATTATAATAGTACATTGTTAAACGAGTGGTGAAAGTGACATATTTAGTCCCGAGACGGGGTTTGGCGCCCGAGCGTAGCGAGGGCGCTAATAGTTCGAGGGACAAAATAAGTATTTCACCCGAGGTAAACACTGTGCTTTTCATTACGAATACAAGGAAAGTAAAAATAAAAACAGGAATAGGCTAAAGAAACAATACAAGGAAGTATGAACTATAATCTATAACTCTAAAAAAAATAAAGATCGGATTGCCGCCTATTTTGTTTTTTTTCGTTGGCCGGCCAACTTTATTATTTAGCCATTATTTTTCATTTTCATCTTTAAATATTTTGCCCAAATCTATGTTATTTTAAAGAAATTGTTGAAACTAAATAATAATTGAGTCATTTAAAAATATATATTCTTTAATTAATACTTAACTTTGTTATTTCAATTTTACATCGTGCTGTAATTGAGTGACTGTAGAAAAAGTTAGAACATGGTTCCATAGAAATGTGAAAATGGAACTAGTTTTTTTTATAATTTGACAGCTGTCAGTTGAAAGCGATTGTCCCGGGCCGGAAAAGTATTACTTTCAACCCGCTCCTCAGGCAACTTCAGACCTACTTTCAGAGTATGAGTAATGAAAAATACTTATTGTCACTTACCGCGTTCTTCGTAAGGCGAGTATTGGTCCACTCACTTTCCTCTTAACAACATACATATATATAATGTTAAACTCTATTCATTTATTTAGCATGGAATGCATCACACCATGTCAATTATCTTCCTATCCACCTCTCTTTTATTAATTATTATTTCGGTTTGTAGACATTTATATTTGTGTAAAGTTTGAGTAGGTTGCACACCTCACTAAACTAGCTTTCTCATTTTATTTAAATACCTGAATCTGAGTGAGATTTGATTCCTATTTACATATTTAGTGACAATAGTGTTGCCTGCTCACATTATGTTGCTGTTACTGAGAATGTACACCATCTTTTATTCATTGAAAAGAGTAACCATTGAGTTTCTTGCCGGATCTTCTCAGTGGAAGCAGCATTCCGAACCGGTGGTAAATTCTGACTATTCATAAATGCTTTGTCGGCTTAGATGAATACAAACAATTTTGAGTTTGAGTTTTGAGTTTATTAGACAATGGTGCCGATTTAGTTCTCAGGTAGAGCTTCCAGAGAGTTCTCAATTGGGTACAGCTCATGTAATTACAGGCTGTCTCGACCGGGGTAGTAGGCACCCTGTCACAGAAGATCGGCGTAAAGTAGAGCTATGATAGCTGCAATTCGTACGATTAGTGAGAGCGCCGGAAGCCCGACCTCCTTCCCTCCCCCTACCAGACACAGACTGGGACGGATCCCATCCCCTTCAGGTGGTAAACGTGCGAGTAATGCCTTTGGTATTGCAAGCATCTATAGGCTACGGTGAATGCTGAACATCAGGCGGGTGGTACGCTTGTTTGTGTATAATAACTCTAAATTGATAATTAAAAATCCCCCAATGCGGCGTATTTTCAAACTACAAAAGGGCTGATAATTTTCAAACGGCTGACCCAATTTTCATGAAACATAGCTAAGATCACACTCAATGAGTATATCTTTCTAATAAAAAAAAATCAAAACTAAAATCGGTTCATCCGCTCGGGCGCTACGATGCCCCAGACAGACACGCAGATACACATGGTATACTTATAACACCCCTCTTTTATCGTCGGGGGTTAAAAAAGTAAACTCTGCTGTGCAAAAAAATATTTTAGTACCTAACTTCTGTTTTTACTACCTTATAGTTGCACAATATTTGCAGGCAGGTAGGTAGGTATGCAGTAAACAACTATCTTTAACGATAATAATGATTATGGTTAAAGATCACACATTTTGTATTTTTAACCTTTTTCGTAAACAATCAACAACAGTAACTCAACTCGATTGGATAAATATTATACCAACCTACCTATATGGTGAGACAGAAAGGGTAGGTAGGTACTTACCAATTTTTTGTACTAAATCTAAAACTGCAGCAGTAATTGCCGATTGGTTGAGCACGCGTCTTGCGGGCACAAGTTTCTGGGTTCAAACTCCGGCTCGCACCTCTGGGTTTTTCGAAATCTATATGCGAATCATAATTTATATTATGATTATCATTATGACTTGCTTTCGGTAAAGGAAAAACATTGTGAGGAAACCTGCATGTCTTAGTTAGACGATCTAATCAATTTTCGAAAGACATGTGAAATTCTCCAACCCGCACTGGGCCAGCTTCCTCGTAGTGGGCGAGGCCCGTGCCCAGGAGTGGGACGTCAAAACTGCTAAATTATTATTATTATAATGATGAAATTGATTTAAAACTCTGAACTTTGGCTATTCTACCAAAACCCGCGCACACGAGAATATATTAAGCATATAATTCTTCTTTCGTTAACTAACTTAGCAACAAAACTATGATACAGTCCTCCAGTTGTAATTGGCGTTAAATCCAATAGCTAATGTTAAGTAATCTTACCAATAATAAAATTGTCACAATAATTTACAATATCTAGGTCCGTTCTTTGTTCAGTCTGAGATTCTATTAATAACTGCTTCGTTAGACTGCACGAATTGACATCTTAGCTTTTTGAATTCTTTACTTATATATAAATGACTGTAAAACCTAACCAAAATAAAAATCAAATATATTTCAAGCGTTAAACCGAACGGTACTTTGACTACATTGTATTACTTATGCAAAACGAAAAGTATATAGATCATCATCATCATCATCACCTTGCCCTTATCCCACACTAGGTGGGGTCGGCGCAGCACGTTCTCTTCTTCCATTCAAGCCTATCATCCGTTATCTCTGCACTCACTCCCTTTTCGGTCATACCCTCTTCCACGCAGTTCATCCACAACATATTATTATATATACGTATCTATATATATATAACTCAAAGGTGACTGACTGACTGACTGACATAGTGATCTATCAACGCACAGCCCAAACCACTGGACGAATCGGGCTGAAATTTGGCATGCAGGTAGATGTTATGACGTAGGCATCCGCTAAGAAAGGATTTTGATTAATTCTACCCCTAAGGGGATAAAATAGGGGATGAAAGTTTGTATGAAAGTTTGTCAATTAAATTCCACGCGGACGAAGTCGCGGGCACAGCTAGTTTTATTATATTTTTCATAATTTACTATTTGTCTAGCGACAGACACCATTTGAAGGTTAGTTCCAAATTTTGCCAATGCCAACTCTTAATTCGAACACTGTATATATCTAGTATGTTTTTTTGTCGTTATATGTAGCTAGTTGTATGTCTTCTGTGTGTGTGTGTGTGTGTGTGCGAGTAGGCGTGACGGCCGATAACACTATCGGACCGAACCTCGCAAAAATACACAACAAACACACATACAGTATATGTATAATATATACATAAAAAAACAGGTGTGGTTTGTTTTAGAAGCGATAATTATAAAGGTTAAATAAATAAAGCTAGAAAACTCGTCGTTTGAGGCTGAATCGCGAATTTTTGGACAATATTTTTAAATATGAATAAGTAGCTATTTTTACTACCTATATAAAAAAAAACATCAGTGCTAATTTAAAAAATAAATATTTATTTATGTATGTAGTAATCATTATATTCCATACCGTCCGTAGTAGGTTGTAGGTATATTTACATAATCATATACCTATTTGACTATTCTATGCTATTTATCTAAGCTTACATAATGTATAATAATAGTTATCTAATCTACCAAATGCCTTTACTATAAGAAAACGCATGTCATTTAATTCATTTTCAAACATTTAAGACTGACTAAAGTAATAGAACTTGTCCATGAATGATGTCTACTCTGTGTTATCATTATAGAGGAAGATTTTTTTTTGTTTTTGGTCTTGTCATTTGACAGCTGTGGAAACGAGATACACGCCTATAGCTTAGAATTAGAGTGAATGGGTTGTCTTGCACAGGGTAGCGGTTTTTAGTTTCAATGGTTGTGGCAGATTATTTGCATAAAAACTGGCCAAGTGCGTGTCTTGCCACGCACAATGTAGGGTTCCGTAGCCATTTCAATAACGATATAATATTTTTGCCTATATAGTCTTGTCGATTATCGTAAAGATGTGAGAAGTGTTGAATGTGAATTCATTACGTAAATTTTGATTAAATCTTTAAAAGTTGAAAACCTTGGAAACGGAAGTTCTGATACTAAAATATTGTATAGAAGCCATTTATTTGAAAATATGTTTTCAAAGATAACCCAAAGTATTTTTACAACATTTTATATTTATGAAAGTGAGATCTATTCTTTCTTAAGGTATATCTTTAGATACCGAATTTCGTCAACTTCCGAAGAAATCTGTAGTAGTTATGGTACTGTGACAGACTGGGACGAACGGACGGACGGTCTGGATGATCTTATAAGGTTTCCTCGTAAGGTCTATCGAACCCTAATGAAACCAGACTGAGGTGTGTCTATTGTCGATATTTCATTGAGTATGTGCTCTTAAACTAATAAGGGTTTTGCTGTTTCTTACGGGGTGAACGCATAACTGAAATTCTATGGCATCTTGCAGTATGTACCTACGTGATAGAGGAGATAAAATGCAACAATTTTAACTCGACGATAAGTTTTCCTGAAGTTGTAGGTATATAGTTCAGGATTACTATTATCCTTAACATGATCAAGTTTATTATGATTCACAAATGAATTTTCAATTTTGTTCTTCGAGCTAGTTGTCTATAATCTGTAGGTTTGATCATACATATTATTGCTCCAAATCGGTTTCAAAGCCTAACGTGAATCCTAATTACAGCCAAGACCAAGAACAAGACTAATTCTGAAGTAGAAAACTGATTCTTAAATCAGACATAGCGAGCGTACCACCTACCTGAGGTTGAGCCGTTATCGTTGCCTATAAACGCTTGCATACCAATCTCATTTCTCGCACATTGCCTACCTGAAGGGGAGTGGGAACCTCTCTCACTCGTCATATGAAACGCAGCTATTAGGTATAGGAAATTTTCGCCGATCAGTCTGTGATTCTAAAATGTTTGCGTGTACACACATTTTGGCATAAAATTGCGCCTTCAACTGATAAAACAAAACAACCTAAATAATGTAGCGGCCTCGAAATCTAAATAAACGACTATCAGCCGCGGGCTTCCGACCTCTTTTCGGCTTCCTAAACATTCTGAAACTGGCTCGCGCCTTCATATTGCCCGATTTATTATTGCAAGATAGTGGTTTTTGTAAACAAAAATGGTGTAGGTATTTCATTTTTAGTTTGAACTTCCTATGTTGATTTCAGGTGGAATCATCTGTTAGGTATGTCTTTTGCATTGGAGTTTAATCGTGAGTTATTCGTCAATTCGCGCGCACAGTGTGCCAGCGAAAATATAGTACTGTGACAACGGGGTTTTATATTAATAACTCGTATTGCTTGGTTATCTTATTTGTTTATATATATACTAGCTGTGCCCCGCGACTTCATCCGCGTAGTATTGGATTATTGGGTTAAAAAGTATCCTATATGTTAATCCCGGTTATAATCTATCTGTGTTCCAAATTTCATCCAAATCCGTTCAGTAGTTTTTGCGTGAAGGAGTAACAAACATACATACATACATACATACATACATACATCCACACTCACAAACTTTCGCATTTATAATATTAGTAGGATTAAATTATAATAAAAATACACGTCCTATCACAATGGTCCCCAGTTGTCACTGCCAGCGCACCGCAGAGCTTTCAATTTCAAAATAATAATCTTTTTCTTAAATTTAAATATTTTCTTGTCGGCCAGGAACGCTTATCGCCAGTGGCCAGTGCGCCGACATGGACCTTACAGTACTTACCTGCAACTATAGTACATTACCCTGCTAAAAGCATCCCTTTATGCCGAGGACATATATCCCATACCTATAGGGTAAATACTAATAATATAAGTTACTCTTTAGTATGATGCTTAACAGGTACATAAATGGTTTTATTCATTAGAAACTATCTCCATCGAGCACCTGAAAATGTACAGAATGACTTAAGTACAAAATAACTTAATGGTGGTAGAGCTAGAGTACAGCTCATATACGGCCTTGCTCCACCGGGGTAGTACCACCCTCACACAGAAGATCCGTGTATACTAGCTATTATAGCGGCGTTTCGTACAATGAGTGAGAGACCCGGATATTGGAGCTGGAAGCTACCTCCTCCGAATTAAGGAATTTACAAGATCCCTAGTTATTTCTAGCTTTTTAGTGCACCCAGGTTTTTTTTAAAGTCGGTTTAATTATTTTTATGAAATTGTTTTTTTTCATGGTTTTTCTGTGATAAACTATGTACCTATTGTATTCCTGGTGACCGTAAATCGTCCATATCTCTCAAACTACTACACCAATTTCGATAAAATTTCTATGTGACAACCTGGAGAGTAGGTATATCATTTCAAACTTACAATTGCTGGAGGAATCGGTGAACACTGAACATACATTATAAAATTACATTCAGATGAACATCGAAACTCTTCCTTGTTTAGAAGTCATTTAAAATGTTATATAACTCTTAGTACATAATATATACACATAATACATACGACGACATGATGGTAAAAATGTTTATTTCATACAAAACTGTTATCTTTATCGGCGTGTTGTTACGTAGGTGGTTGTGTAAAGTAAACAAAGTTTTCTGTTTTTGCTAACATTGTGTAGTTGTACATTTAGTATTGATCGATCATATTTGTTCGTCCATACTTTTATTGAACTCTACCGGGCTACGGGGGTAATACAGTTGCCCAAACGCTACAAATTAAGCCTTTTGTGAGTTTCGTGAAATTTAGTAGGTAGTTCTCAAGATGTTTGCATTGTTGTGATTAACAATTATTTTGTTTTACAAGTATTCCCGTTAGCCCCGCCAGCTAAGCTAATGCTTGTGTTAGGATACGGCACACGTCAATAGTTTAATGGCCAAGATGGGGAGTGAACCCGGAACCTCTCAGCTACGAAGGTGGATGGCCGGCCTAACTAGGCTAAAAACTTATTGTGGATGCATAATAAAGCCGCACCTTTCAGTTGCAGGTTATGACTACATTTATGATTGTTTTGGTATTCAATTGTTTTATGTAAATAAGACGTAACATCCTATATTTTGGGTAATTGTAAGTCCGTCACTGTAGGAATTTAAAAAATAAATTGTTGTCATTATTTCTCTTTACCAGTGAGTGACATTATATGATAAAATATAATATTTACGTTATTATTATAAAACAAAATGTAGGTAAACATGAATCTATGCAATCTTATCAGTGTACTAGATAATAATCAATATAGATTGTAAGTGTGTTGTTGATTCTATATTTGGGACAATGTAAAAAAAGGCTTAATATACAGCCAGCTGGTATGAGGTTCTGAATTCGATGCCGTGTGGGATGCTACTTACAATTTTTTAAACAACAATCGCCAAACATGCGGCACTACCCTTCAGGTCAGAAAAGTATGAGCAATTGGTGTTCAGGTGCTTCAGGACGGATCGTATACTTGTTGCCGACTTTGTAATCTATATAATATATAAATTAATTTCCATTTCCTTGGTCATCGCAACACGCGTGAATGGATGGAACTATTTCGCTTTTTTGTTGTGTTTATTATTGTCAGGAGAAGGTTCTTATGAAAGAAAAAAATAAGAAAGTTGAGCGGAACAATTCGAATTTAATATTCAAAGTTAAGACAGGACAACGTCTGTCGGGTCAGCTAGCATAATATAATATACTTACTTTCGCAAGACCAAGATTGACTTCAGCAAGAACAAGACTGGTTCTACTAAACAAGAGTTATTGTTCTCATGAAAAACACATACATAATAAATATTGCATTGTAGTAACATATACCTGCGGTTTAATTAGTTTGTTTGTTGGTAAACGCACATAACAAACAGGAGAACAATGTATGGAAGGTTCCCATCGGTCTTTGTTGTAGAGTTTCCCTCAGAGCGAGGTGCCACTAACAAAATTGCATAACTGATACTCAGATGAAAACAATAACGTAGACGGAGCGCGTATATCTAGAGCAATGTATAGATAAGAAATCAAATAAATAATATTAGGAAAACTACAAAAATGTTTGCTGTCGTTATTTTTTATTAAGTGAAGTTGAATTATATTTTCCCGATTATTTCGTTGACAATTTAGGAAGAGACTCACCAAGAGTTAAATCTTGGTAGGTTGTAGACCACTGTAAATCTTAGCTTAAAATAGTGAGACTGATGGAAGGATGTGGTTGGATGTGGTTGGCTGTGGCAGTCTGATTAAGTCTTTAAGATATATCAACTTACTTTTCCTGGAATAGGAAATCATCAGGGCACTTTTTCATTAATAAAATCATCCGCTAGTTTTCTCAGACTAAGATCGCTGCTACTCCTGATAGCCAGGATCGTCAGTTGTATCCAACTACCTAAGTATATCGCCGTGGTTTAACCCGCGATGAGTCTGTAGGGAAAGTATTTTCCTTCGAATTTAATTAAAATACAGAATAAAAGGCGTTTGAGGAAACTCAGGCTTTTATTAAATGTACCTACCTAATTCAAGTCTGAGATCGGTCTTGGATATGTCATACCGTTACAAAATGACATGTCATAAGCGTATTTAAGACTACTTACTCGCAAACTTGAGATCGATTTATTAATTATGATCCTTAAGTACTATCCTCCAATGCAAAGCGTAGGTAGGTAGGTAGGCTAGTGTATCACGATACCTAGGTAACAGCGCAGCGGTAGTAATATATCACTTTATCATTCAGCCGTAATATTTAAAAGCATAAAAATATCCACGCAACTCAGACAGTGAATTTATTACCTACTTCGGTCCGTGCAAACAACAACATTTTGTGTACCCCGTCCTCGAACACAGCGCCGGCTGTGAAAACATACGAGCACACACACAAACATACGTCCACACACAAAACAAACCAGGAAACGTCTAGCGAAAAACAAACAAGGGTCTTTTGTGTTGGGTAAACAATTGATGATCGTATGCAACAGGCGTGACGTAGCGGCGAAAAAAAGTTACAGGTTACAAGCTAAAGATGGCGCTTTCAGTGGTGGGCTAGTTAAGTAGGTGACTACGTAGTTCAGATAAGGTTTATAAGATGGCGGTGTTATCAGTTGTGAGGGAGCAAACTTTTTGAGTTATCTTGGTGGAGGCACTACCCCGTCCTAAGATTTTCCCAGACGAGAGGGGGAATTACATAGTAGATTCATACCCGAAAACATACTTACATTATCTCAAAAAAAAAACCTTGCATCGGACATTTTCCAAAATGGTGCAGTAAGTAAAAGTATCCGTCAAATAAATCAATAAAATTACTATAATTATTAATCATTTAATTAAGGTATAATTTTTTTCTTCAGGGTAGTAACCTGTTTAGTAACTCATTTATTTGAAACATGGAAATATCACGAAAACCGCAATTTTTTGCGGAATATGCAAAAGGTTCAGGTTTGTTGCATTTTAGTTCCGCTGTCACACTCTGAAAGAAATACCTCGAATTTCAGATAACCCTATATAAACAAGTAGATAATTATGGTGTAGAAATCATTTGGAATAACTAAAATTGAAAATTTAGAAAACCCCCGACGCGACGAGTTTTTAAAATACAAAAGAGCTGATAATTTTCAAACGGCTGAACCGATTTTCATGAAATATAGCTAAGAACACTCTCGATCAAAATATCTATCTAACAAAAAAAAACAAAATTAAAATCGGTTCATCCGCTTGGGCGCTACGATGCCACAGACAGACACACAGATACACAAATACACGTGTTAAACTTATAACACCCCTCTTTTTTGTCGGGGTTTAATAATATCACAGCTGCATTAAAAATAATAATCTCGCTACTCCCATGTTTTAGTAATAGGATATTAACTAAAATGTTTTGCTTAGCTAGACTATAGAAACAAAATATTTAGTTTCAGCCTAGTGTCGCCTTCAGGTGTCCCTTTACACACAACTGTCGCTCTGAAACTGTAAGGTCTAATATCACCCTGAACGCTACATTCATTTGCAACTTCATCGTGATTGTCATAAGGTTTAATTTGCTCTTGAGCTGTTCAACTAACTTGTGTTGATGCAACGTCTAATTAGTGATTAGTCATAGTCAAAGATTGCAAGGCAGTATTTAAAAATACTACAATTGTTTGTGTTCAAGTTATTGTAAGTGAATGTTGGAAGGCTACAGCTGCATTATTTGTGGTGATTTTATTTCACTTCTCTTCAGTTACGTTTCGTTCACCAAACATTATTATCCTACTGATATTATAAATGCGAAAGTTAGTGAGTGTGGATGTTTGTTACTCTTTCAGGCAAAAACTACTGAACGGATTTGGATGAAATTTGGAACACAGATAGTTTATGACCGGGATTAACACATAGGATACTTTTTATCCCGATAATCCCGAAATTGTTGTTAAGTTAAACACTACTCGGACGAAGTCGCGGGCACAGCTAGTTTTCTACATACATTTCGATGCTATTTTAGGTTTATTTCGACAGAAGATCGGGTTAATATTGGTATTATTAGCTGCGTTTTGTACGGCGAGTGGGCGAGAAGCCTAAAGCCAGACTCACTACCCCTATTTCTATCCTACTTCCCTTTAGGTTGGCAACGTGCGAGCCATGGCATTGGTATTGCAAGCATACTAGGTGATACAAAATGGGTATACTATTTCTTTTGCAACTTAACTTTGTAAATCTCAAACTATCGGCTTTGTGGGACCGTTGAAGTACTAAAGGCTTTGTAGACTTGTGAAATCGGTCAACAGCTGTATTCCTATAACACCTTTTGTTTTTCAAGTTCCCTCCAAAGCTGATGGTTTTAGAATTACAAAGTTAAGTTTTGAAAAAAAAAGTATACCCATTATGTGTCACCTTGTATATAGGCGACGGTGACGGCTTAGCAATGGTTGTTTGCCGATTATGTTGTATGCCTCGTAGTAATTAATATACAGGGTGTAAGGGACATTGTAACGAAAACTGATACCATTGATTCAACTCATGATTCTGGACCCCTCAGAGTTGGAATTTTTGGTCGAAATTTTCTTGATTTATGCTAACGTTTTTTAGCATTTTTAAATCGATTTTAGCATCAACTCATTATACAAATCTATCTCAAGTGATTTTACGTAAATAAATCAATAATTACTATTTAAGACATAAACTGCGATGTAAATTAAGATTCCATACGCTCGAGCACGCATTTTATGCTTCAATCAATTTCAAAATGATGAAATATTTTAGCATAATTCATAAAAAATGTCGACGGAAAACTCCAACTCTGCGGGGTCCAGAATCATGAGTTGAATCCATGGTTTCAGTTTTCGTTACGATACCCCTTACACCCTGTATATCTCTATATATTTTTAATGTAAAGTAAATCTTGTCCGCCTGTGTGGGCTGCGAGGTCTCCGACTGTATTTCCTCGCTATATCGTCATGCTGATGTTTTGAGCGAAGAAGTCAGCCATCTTGTCACCGGTAGAGGCTTTGGTATAATGGTGCTCACACATCATTGGTGGTGGAGGAAATCCTCCAGAAATTAGCACAAACTCATTATTATTTGTTGGCAGACATCGTTTTAGTTTGATTATTCTATCTTACTTTATATTCGAACTCATTATATTATTTTATTTTAATTGCTGATGTAACAAGAATGCTGTAGAAACAACAAATCTATATGATTTTTGTAAGGAGCTTTTCAGATCTGTTTTCTAACTGAATTGAAAGGTGGTAGAGGCAAGCTGAAGGCGATTGACTAAAGCTCATACCTACTAATATGGCTCGACCGGGGTAGTACCACCCTCTCACAGAAGATCAGCCTAAAGTATTACTTATGACTGGATTCGTACGATGAGCAATATAACCGGAAGACCAATCCTCCCTCCCTTTATACTATTTCTCTTCAAATTGGCAACGTACGGAGTGTGAACGATGCCACTGGTAATGCAAGCATGTATAGGCTACGGTAACTGCTTAACATCAGGCGAGTCGTACGCTTGTTCTGACTCATATCGTTTTAGCCCTCTGTAAGATTTTTCCACGTTTTTTTGTTGTATTCCCAACGATCAGACTGTACTTAGAACGATAACAAGCGTCCCATTACATAAACGGCTACAAATTCTACGATACAACCGATGCTAATACAAAACTGTACGCGGTGAAGTTTATTATTGTTTTTTCTTTCTGTTTCAGATTGTATTCAAAACATCTGACTTGGTGTGCGTCAGTATCGAGAGAATCGCGGTGGTGTGCCGCAGGGCTCCGGCTTGGGTCACATACTCTTATTGTTTTAAGTGAAGTGAACTTATGTGATATCTGGATGTGTCTCCAAAGGGATGAGGACTATGGTGACCACTTAGATGAAGCGGTAAGTGTGATGACACATTCAAAGTAGTAGAGAAAGGTGATTGTTAATTTTAAAAAAAAAAAAAAAATAAAAAAAAAAAATCTGGTGCTAAAATAAAAATAATAATACTTAAGTAACATACCTACTTACTAACGGGACCAATAAATAATGAACGTTACCAAAAATTTATTAATCTTAGAAAAAAAAACTTCCCGCCCGGGTTATAAGAACTCTAGCGAGAAAGACGATCAACAAAATGGTAATCATACTGATATTATAAAGAGGAAAACTTTGTTTGTTTGATTGTAATGAATAGGCTCCGAAACTACTGAACCGATTTGAACAATTCTTTCACTGTTGGGAAGCTACACTATCCCCGGGTGACATAGGCTATAATATATCTTCAAAAAAATTAGGGATCCTTACTAAAACTCGAATAATGTAACCGTAATGTACCCATGCGAAGCCGGGGCGGGCCGCTAGTAATGTAATATAATTATAAGATTTTTTATGGCATAGTCGGCAAACAAGTGTACGACCAGCCTGGGCCCTAACCACGCTAGCTACTCAAATCGTAATAGAAAAGCAAACGCTCGCGATTACGTTTCAAACGCTCCGCTTTTGACGTTTTGCTGACACCATACCATATCAATGTCAGTAGAAATCGTGAAGCTCGTGTCAGCAAAATGTCAAAAGCGGAGCGTTTCAAACGTAATCGCGAGCGTTTGCTTTTCTATTACGATTTGAGTAGCTAGCGTGGTCAGGGCCCTGATGTAAAGCAGTTACCGCAACCAATATATACTTGCACCAAAGGTATTGTTAAAAGTTTTTATTAGATATCAAATATTGAATAGATCTGACAAAAAGAGTTTAGTCAATCAATTAGTAATCTCTTAATATAATATTTTATTGCTATTTTTCTTCAGACAACATAGTAACAGTTTATAGATGCTGTTTTAGCCATAAACTAAATAATACTAGCGTAATCGTAATTTATTTTTCATACATATGAACCTGTGTAGTGTTATAAATTATATCTATACTCTATACAAATAAATAAAATTGGAGTGTCTGTTTGTAATATCAAAATAACACCTTTTCACTAAATGCATATGAAAGTACATACGACACCTATAGCAAAAACGCGATTTAAAAAAATGTGTCTGTCTGTCTGTCTGTCTGTCTGTGTGTTTGATCCGGGTAATCTCCGAAACGGCTGGACCGATTTTGACGGGACTTTCACTGGCAGATAACTGTTGTAATAGGGAGTAACTTAGGCTACTTGAATTTTTGAAAAACAATTAGGGTTCCGCGTAAAAAAATCAAAACACATGAAATCAAAGAGTATCTCCGAAACGGGTGGACCAATTTTGACGGGACTTTCACTGATAGATAGCTGATGTTATAAGCAGTAACTTAGGCTACTTTTATTTTAGAAAAACAAAATAAAAAAAATGGCTTCTGTCGTGCGGGCTCAGAACGCGGGAGCGGGCTTTTTTGTTAAGTTAACTTCCACGCGGACGAAGTCGCGGGCTCAGCTATACATAATAATATCTGACGACCGCTTGGCGCAGTGGTTCGAGCGTAGGCCACTCGGCTCACTGCTCATGTTGGTTGCGGGTGAGATTCCCGCCGGGGAAAATTTCGGAATTGGCCTTTTTGCAATTTGCCCTGGTCTGGGATCGCCACTGGTACATTGTACGGTGCCCATAGTATTACTAAATCAATATCTTCATTATAATATAATAATACTAGCGACCCGCTCCGGCTTCGCGCGGCTCTACAATTATCAGTGTTTCTCTACTATATTATGTATCTTTTTTATACATATTAACCTTCCTCTTGAATCACTCTATCTATTAAAAAAACTGCATCAAAATCCGTTGTGTAGTTTTAAAGATCTAAGCATACATAGGGACAGACAGCGGGAGGCGACTTTGTTTTATACTATGTAGTGATACAATTCAGGTGTGCGTTCGTGATGCTCTTATTCCTAAACGGCTTGACCGATTTTGATTATTTTTTTTGGTGTCACCTGGATTGTTTATAGCTGCAGTTGAACCTGGTAGGTGGCTCTATTGTCGATATTCAGAAATTATGCTAACGAAACCGCCGGCAAAAGGTGGTATTCTATAAAAAAAATAAAACCGACTTCAAAAAACCTGGGTGCACTAAAAAGCTAGAAATAACTAGGGAGCTTATAATTTCTTTCATACGGAGTAATGAGGTAACAAACATTAAAAAAAATATATTTGATAACCTCCTCCTTTTTGAGGTCGGTTGAAAATAAAAAGGGTACCTAAAGTATTAAATAATAGGGTATATTTTAAAACGCGAATACGTTATTGAATGTTATTTTTTTTAATAAAAGCTCCTTAGGTCCCTTGAGTGATCCGCCGGTCTCATTACATGACTGTGCAGGTTTGATGGCGAAAATATTTTGATGTTCCGCCCTCGTTGGGCGATAAGGGGTGTTAAGAGATAAATCTTATCTTGCATTATTATGGCTCGTATTAATAAATCGATCTCAAGTCTGAGAGCGGTATTGAGTACGCAGTTGACATGTCATGTTGTACTGGTATGGCATAAGAGTGACATTGCCAAGATCGCTGTCAGACTTGATATATGCATGCTTTGAAACAGAAGGCCACTTGCTAAACGGTGATGGAAAATATCGGTAGAGAAAACTACTACCTATGTTTTGTGAAGACATATGAAGTTCACCAATATGCCTGCTTGCTTTACAATTTATTTGGCTGGCCCACTATCAGGTAAATACCTACATTGTGACCAAAATACAACCCAAAGAAAGTTATTAACCCCAACCGCTAAGTAAAGCTGACTGTTATTCATTTTTTAGTATCCCTATATCAAAATTGTCAAACTAGCGTACGGCCCGCCTAATGTTAAGCAGTTACCGTAGTCTATAGAATCTTGGAACACCGGTGGCATAGCTCGCACGTTGCCCTCCTAGACAAGAGTAGGAATTCGGATAGAGGGAAGGGAGGAGAGTGCCACTCATCCAACGAAACGCATCTGTTATAGCTACTTTACGCCTAGTACCCATGTAGAAACAGCCCGTATATGAGCAGTAGTCAATTTGCCACATCATGGCTCTATCACTGTATAATATACGTAACACCTAACCTAGTTCACACATACCAAACCTAAATCGACACTTATGTAACCTCAAACACCTTTGTCGATTAACAATAACACTACAAAAATATCGAATCGCAAAAGAAAAAATGTTTATAAAACAACAAACTCCCGAAGAGTAAACTCTGAACAAGCGAGAAGAGAGAAAATCTAAACAACACCGCGATCCGATGTATCGATTATCGGTTGCTTTTATCGATTATTATAAACAAGAAAATCGATTACACATACACAGACGCCGTGTCGTGTTGGGTACACAATAGTGTTATTTTATAAATACGAATATCAAATGTTTTGCTTCTGTATTTGAGAGAAAATCTCGGATTTATTATTCTGACTTAATAACCTATAGCTGGAACGCGGCTTTTATTTGTAAACTTATGATAAAACGCATCCAGCCCGATATGGTGCCACAACATTGTGTTATATAACAGTATTTATAACATTTTACAACTTCAGTGTAAGCTTTTATATAGATACAAATAGTTATATTGTTTTGTAGTGTTACTAGTGGGTCCGGCAGACGTTATGCTGTCTTCAAACCCGATTACAGCGCCACCATGTCCAATTATGAATCTAAACCATCAAAGGACCCACACAAACACATAGAAAAAATCATCAAGATCTGTCCAGCCGTTTAGGAGGAATTCAGTGACGAACACACAAACAGAAATATTATACATTATTATAATGCACATGAAATCTGCACATCCCAGAGGTGCGAGGTAATTTGTACCTGCACACCTTGAGTTCCAAACCTCGGCTTTCAACACTGAGCTATCACTGAAAATCAGTAGAAACCAGAGCCAGAAATCAGTTTAAATCAGTTTATTATTGTGGTAGAGCCAAGCTGTAACCAGTTGACTACCAGCTATGGCATGGCCTGACGGAGTAGGACCACCCTCTCACAGCTGATCAGCGTAAAGTACAGCTTTTATAGCTGCGAGGGAGTCAGAAGCCCAAACCCCCATTCTCCTCACTCTGTCTTTAGGTTAACAACGTGCGAGCAATGCCTTTAGTATTGCAAGCTACGGTAACTGCTTAACATCAGGCGGGTCGTACGCTTGGGGGATAACTTTGTTATATAAAAAAGAGGTGTCTCCCACTTATTGGTAGGCTATAGCGGGAGGGGGGGGGGAGGACGAACCTTTATTAATTTGTCTACCATTTTACCTAAAGAAAATTATGTGCCGAAAAAAAATCATGGTTGTGATGCAATTAGTGAACTCTACCTATCTCTATCGCAACATTTGTTTGCCGTTTCAGCACCGGCAGCCCACCATGAACATAGCATAACATCAAATTTTAATGTAGAGCAATAAAACTACTTAAAATTCCTCCATTAATAGTGTGTCTGAATAATTATGTACATGTGCTATGATAGCCATCATTCGGCTATAGGCTCTATCATATTAGTTTAGAAAATCTCTAATCAATTGAATGTACGTCTCTCTTTATCTGCTATAGTACTTATCTCTACCAACCCTACCAACTCTATCAACTCTACCATCTCTACCAACGCCACCAACTCTACCAACTCCACCAACTCTATCAACCCTACCAACCCTACCACCTCTATCAACTCTACATTAAAATATTTTCGCACCACAATTCGCGTAGGCGACACGAGTGACGTCCAAAGGTATAAATTAAACAGATTTCATTTATTTATCAATTCATACAAGTACATTATTATTATCATTATTTACAATTAACATTATCGTTCTGGAGATAAGTAATGGCAAACAAAAACAACAGAGCCGTTTCTGCCTGCGTTGTTAAATCAAATATACTTATGTATGGTTAAAAGATGGGTCTGTGTGTAAATATAATATATTTATTTTTATTAGTTGCTTTAGCAATGATGGCTGATTGGTTGAGCACGCGACTTGCGGGCACAGGATCCTGGGTTCAAACCCCGGCCCACACCTCTGGGCTTTTCGAAATCAATGTAGGAATCATGATTTTAATGTGATTACCACTTGCTTACTGTGAAAGATAACATTGTGAGAAACCTGCAAGTTGTAGAATATCTAACCAAGTTTTAAAAGGCATGTTAAATCCGCCAACTGGGCAGCGTGGTGCATTACGGCCTGAATGCCCCTTGTATTGAGGGGAAATCCATGTCCGTGAGTTTACAGGCGCCCGGAGGCCTCCATCATGGCTAGACGACTGTGATAGCCAGGATCGACAGCTTAATTTGCCCTCCAAAGCACGAACGCCTAGGTACCGTAGTAACGGAAGTTACCTGTAATCCTCATAAACTTAGGATTCAGATCTTGTCTGGGTCTTGAAGAAAACTTATCTATCTACATAATAATTCAATAAAATGGTCTGAAAGACTATTTTTTCAATTTTCTTAATGTTTGTCGAAGAATATTCATGCTACATACTCTATAGGTAATGCATCTATCCCACAGCCAACGAGAAGCGATAAGAAATAGTAAAAATGATCGAGATCAATTCGGCATCGCCAACGTTCAGGTAGCCATTTTATAAGTTCGTGTTTCATTTTGTGTCGGATTTATTTGGACTTATAAAAAAAAGTAAAGGTATTCATTTTTGTATCGCTCCTCGTTGGGCATGGCATTTTTTTTTTTTTTTTTTAATGGGACTAGTCCCGCCACACACTCCCACCACTGTAACTCCTGTAAGCCAGGATCGACAATGGTGACCAATAATGACGTCGAGGTGAATGGGCATGGCATAGAAAACGGCACCCTGATGGAAGAAAAGCTATTCTACAAAAATCAATAAATAAATCCACGGTATTGAGCAAAGTTTAAATTCTGTACATGACTGTATACTTACAGTCTCATTAATAACTGATACGTCAAACAATCAGTCTCTGTATAAAAAAGTTATGTATTTAAACTCTATCTGTACGTTACGAATGGTCAAGGATTTTATGAGTTCACCAGTAATTGTATGAGTCAAATAAATAATGATGATAACGGTTTTAGGGCACATACTCAAACATAAAAAATCGCGAGCAGCGAGTTATATATAAAGTAGTAGTTGTTTTTGACTGCCTCTGTGTTCATTAAGATTTATAATACATAATATAAATATATTATAATATAATTTAACATAAATCTATATAACTTAATAAAATTGAAGTGTCCATTTGATTGAAGTATATACGTTACTTATAACAAAACATCAATTGTAAAATGTTCTAGTCTGTCTGTCTGTATGTTCCGGCTAATCTCCGAAACGGCTATACCGATTTTGACGAGACTCTCACTGGCAGATAGCTGATGAAATTAGAAGTAACTGAGGTTACTTTTCTTTTATCAAAGCACATGCGGGCGGAGCCAAGGGCTACAGCTTGTTAAAAATAAAGACATGGAAACTAATACGAAAATTATCTTTGTTACAGACATCAATGGTGCAACTACCACCTGTGGTGAGTACAATTTATATTATAAAACTATTTATAATTTTAAAAATTCTAAAGTTATCCACTTTTCCCATTATGGGACGCGGCGACGACAAATATTAATAATAACAATCTTAGCCCTTTTGACGACCCACTCCTGGGCACGAGCCTCCCCTCAACACGAGCGGGATTCAGGCCATAATCCACCACGCTGGCCCAGTGCGGTGGACGACAAATAAAAGTCCTAATTTCAACTACTTCTAAAAGGAAGCTACTTAGCAAGGGCAATCCTCTTGACTTGTAGACACAATATCTTTACGCTAATACCCACAGGGTCTTACCGCCCTTGTTTAAATTTAAGATCTGGCTAAGTATAGGTACTTTAGACTACTTTAGAGTATTACCGAAAATCTACACATAATTATTAAGCCCATTGATAATTGGAACTATGGCGTCAATAGCCTAGTGGTTAGAAGGGCGCCTTCGTAGCTGAGAGGTCCCGGTTTCGATCCCCATCCTGGCCATTAAACTATTGACGTAAGCCCACTCCTAACACAAGCAATTAGCTTAGGTGGAGGGGCTAACGAGAGTCCTAGTAATGTGATAAACTCACAATGGTAGTATCTTAAAAAAAATGAATGCCAAAGCATGAGATTTTCAGCAATTTAAAATCTCTATCAATACTCGTATTTAATGCTTGCTATAGCTCTACTATCAGTTTTACGTTCGCCAGCCGGAAGCGTCTACGTTAAATATTTTTTATAAACTACCTTCTAACCCCTCCAAATATTGCACACTATCTAGGCCCGTATTTATAAATCGATCTCAAGTCTGAGAGCGATCTTCAGTATGCTGTTGACATGTAATTTTGTACTGGTATGACATAAGAGTGACATTTCCAAGACCGCTCTCAGTCATGGTTATTAATACAGTTTGTATTATAATTTTATTAAGAGTTTAAAATAATTTACTAACAGGGTTTCAAAGTCACTTACCGTTCTGTAAGCAAGGGTTGTGGTTTTAATGTATTGTCAAATCGTAATCGGCCATCAAACCTGTTTTCTCAACCCGGGTGGTCGTAAAAATTCTGCTGTGACCACATTTGCTCACGCCATTACCGTTTAGTGGGTTGTAATCCTACTAATATTATAAATGCGAAAGTTTGTGAGTGTGGATGTATGTTTGTTACTCCTTCACGCAAAAACTACTAAACAGATTTGGATGAAATTTGGAACACAGACAGTTCATAACCGGGATTAACACATAGGGTACTTTTTATCCCGATAATCCCGAATTTTTTGTTAAGTTAAATACAACGCGGACGAAGTCGCGGGCATAAACTAGTAAAACATAATATATCATGTATTGCAGCGACTGTATTTAGATAGTTATCTTTAACGGAACTGATAATGTTATCTTTAACGTCTGATTATTAAACTTTTTCCCCATTCATTTGTGATTTAACTAATTTTAGCATTTTCCATACCGAGATTAATAGTCGCTAAATTAAAACCATTAGTTTGTCTTGTTCAGGCCTACGGCGGCACATACAATTTGTCATTATTATTTTTTTTGCGTTAAGTCTACAACCGGATCGGAACGCGACGTCGACTTAACAAATCTGGCAACATACTCAGTGGGCTTTTTTATATTTTTTTTAAATCGCCAGTTGCTTAGTTATATTAGTTTTTTTCAGAATAGTCTAACCCTTACCGCTCTTCACCGACGGTAGTATATGAAAAGATGTTTAAATCTGATTGAACTGAAAGCGATATGTCATAATTGTAGTATGTGGCAATCAGTCCCTGCCTACTCCTGAGGGAAACAGGCTTGAGTATATTCTGTAGTTCAAATCTCAAAAATCAAAGAGTGCATAGCGCAAATACTGTGTTAGAGCCGAAGAAACAAATAAATATTATAGAATTCGAAAACGATTTTTTTATCTGTCCATCTACCTTAACCCGTTGTGTGGAAAGCACTAAACAGTTTTGAATGAAACTTAGCATAGACATAGCTTATGTCTCTGGTCAGTATATACTCTACTTTTTATTCTAGAAAACTTAAGGCTTTCCCTACAATAGCCTAAAAACGAATGCCTGTTAGACAAAAGATCTGAATCTCAATCACCATACCATTGAAATCCCCCTGTACCCCCAGTCCCTGGCTCCAGGAAGTGAGGAGGTGATAGCTTAAAGTCCTATAGTATAAGCTTTACTGTCTAGCTTGCTAAAACAGTTATATTACGATTTCTGCGCCATTAAAGTTGTAGTCGAAGAGATAGTCGGAAAATGTCCCCGCGGTTTTCCTAAGTTTTTTCCAAAAACGGTAGGAAAATCGTGTCTTAACAATAGTTTAGGGCTACTAATGGAACTATAGAGTAATTTTGTTATATTTATCTAGTAGTATAATAATTACAATAAGCTATTTCGATGTCCAATCGATGGGTATTCGTTTCCTCTTAATCCGAGGTGATTCAGACAATGTTACTTTTACCGACATTTTCTCTGTTACTTGCGTGTAACTATAAATTTGTCTCAGTATTTGCAAGCGTGTCTATTTTGGATCCGAATTGTTTAATTGAATGGGGTATAAATATTACGAGAAAAAATATGGGTGTGTATAATAGCGCACCTCATCGAAGGAAGCGCACCTAAAGAACACTGCCAGTATGTTTTTAACTAGATTTTTGCCTTCATAACTTATCCATTTCGCGCTAGAACGATGAAAATAACATCATCATACTAATATTATAAAGAGGAAAACTTTGTTTGTTTGATTGTAATGAATAGGCTCCGAAACTACTGAACCGATTTGAAAAATTCTTTCTCTGTTGGGAAGCTACACTATCCCCGGGTGACATAGGCTATATTATATTTTTAAAAAAAAATTGGGATTCTTACTAAAACTCCAATAATGTAACCGTAATGTACCCGTGCGAAGCCGGGGCGGGCCGCTAGTACACAATACAGTAGTTCAGACTGAAACACCACGTAATAGGATACCTAACTCGTACAGAGGCGTATCACAAACGAATCAGAAAAACCTTTGGATCGCAATACTAGGGCCCGTAAAAGTATATCGATCTCAAGTCTACGACTTTAGAAATATCATTATTATGTCATACTAGTACAAAATAACTTGTAATCAATACCGCTCTCAGAAATGAGATCGATTTATTAATTTGAATACTTTGCGATCCAAAGGTTTTTCTCGTGCATTCCTGAAAGTTGCTGTGATTGATTTGTAATACGCGTGATACTTGTGATACTATTGGTGTACAATGATTGTGCTTAGAAAGATAATTTCAACTACAATTGGTATTTTCCCCTATCTCCTAGACCGTACAGGAGGGGGACGCTTTTCAGCGCCGCTGGGCGTCGCTTTTCAGTGGGCGGAGCGACCGCCCACCGCTCATCAGGCGTTCCGCCGCCGTTGCCTGTTCGAAAACTTTTAATTAATATATTTTTTTGTTTTTTTTTTTTTTAAGTAGATAGCAATGTTGAATCTATCAATAATTTCTTTCGATTTGAATCTGTTTGGAAAATTTTAGGGCGAAGGAAAATAGGACGTGATATGTTGTTTTAAGCAGAATTATTGTTTTGTAAATTGATAGGTACGTATATTGTTATACGAAATAATGATTATTAATATCCTTGATTTGAATATTCTTAAACTAAGTATATATTATTTGTTTAATTTCTATGGTCCCTTGGTACGGACAAAGGTTTACTGAAAACCAAATCGATGCATACCTACATTCTAAATTTGAATTTATTAATACTTGTCTTCAATTTATAGATATTAACGCCTTCTCACTTATAAACGATAAAAAATATAAAAACTGTAATCAAACGAAAGAAAGAAAAAAAATACGAATTAAAATTACTTTTAGGTATTAATAATTCTACATAATAATGATTTGTTATGTTTAATAAAATTTCTAAATAAATAAAGGTATTCGATCCACTTGATTAATATTAACAAGTAACCACTCTTAAACTAAATTTGATAAACCTTGTATCCCTAGTTGTGACAGACTCGAATAAAAATGGGGCATATCTAACGAATTGTAATACTTTTTCTTCCACGAGGTGGATGAATAGTGGAGACCCAATCGATTGCCATTAAATCATCAGCCAATAAAAATGTCAGTGGCCCGAGTTCGCACGACTACTAGCTGGCCACGTTTACACCGTAATTCGGCGCCTTACACTAAGAATCGTATTCATAAATCGGCCTTAAGTCTTGAAAATATAATTATTATGTCATAAATAACCCAGAGGTGCGAGCCGGGGTTTGAACCCAGAACCTGGTTCCCGCAAGCGGCTGTCTCTGCTTTTTGCATACCAGTACAAAAAGACATGTGACAAGGCCTAAGCGGCTGGACCGATTTTGGTGTTTTTTTTTTACTTATGTGGTGCCCGGGTTGTTTTTATCAATAGTTGGACCCGGTAGATAGCGCCAATGTCGACACCCTGAAAATATTATGTTCGCTAGAGGAGCTGCGTGAAAAATCTAGTACCAATGTAAATTCACAGTGAACTAAGCGACACATGTTCGTCTTTGTTCAAATATCTAGAAATAAGCCATTAGTGTGGGTGCCTAACTTGTTTACGGACGCACATTTTATTTACCACAAATAACTTTTATGTTCGCATAAAAGCGTAAAGAACAAGTTTTAACGTATTCAAATTGTGTATGACATTTAAAAAGAGGCATTCTATTTGTTTGGCCGAACTCGGAATATGCAAAGTACGCGGAACCGAGCGGCCTTGTACAGGCAGGCCTTTTTCATTTTAATGACTACAGTTTGAAAATTGAAATATATTTGCGATTTACATTTTTTTTCTAAAAAACCAAGTCGTAAAACAAGCGTGTGGTGTGACCAACCTGATGTTAAACATATAGATGCTTGCAATACCAATGGTATTACTCCCACGTGGCCGACACGGACGTGAAGGGGAGTGGGATAAAGGGAGGGCAAAGGATAGAGTGGTTGGTGGATCCAGCTCTCTCATTAATTGTACAAAACGCTCAAGGCTAAAGCGCCCATCTAGCCCGCGAAGTTCAAATTTTTTGAGGTTTTTTGGAATTTTTTCAAAATCTGACAATAATAAAAGGCACATTTTGTAATTCGCGAAAAAGACCGTGTGCAGTGCATTTATTAATATATCCAACTTACTCTAAAATATTTCAAGAACGACAGCTATCCAGATAATCTGGCAATTTTTGTATATTTAGTGATTTACTAGTATCATATCCACCGTGATAATATTTAGAGTAAAATAAATGTATTAATAAACGCACTGCATACTGTGTTTTTCGCAAATCACAAAATGTTGTCTTAAATGTTTTCAGATTTTGGATAAACTATAAAAATACATGAAAATTTTGAATTTCGCGGGCTAGACAGGCGCCTTCACCTTAACGATAGTATATTCTTTACATGATTTTCTGTGAAAAGGTAGTATTACCTCGGTGTAGTAAGCCCTTATATATACGTGTTGTAGTCAACTGGTAACATTTTGGCTCTACCACCAATACTGTTTCACGTGTTTAACTTTGTGACGCAAATAAGGATGAAAAGATTTTGTGAAATGGACGTTTGCTGTATTTGATGAAAATTTATTTTGCTGGTTCCAGGTTATACGCATGGAAAGACAGCATTTAAGTTTTGTTTTTAAATCCCTTCGTTGGTACCTTTTAACGAGAACTACGCACACTCTGGGACTACACCTTGTGCTGTATTAAAAGTTTTGTCAACTATGTTCTCAAAATGACCGCTTGGTGCAGTGGTTCGGGCGTAGGCCGCTCGGCTCACAGCACCGGGTGGTTGCGGGTTCGATTCCCGTCAGGGGAAATTTCGGGAATGGCCTTTTCGTAATTTTCCCTGGCCTGGGTGTCACTGGGATCGCCCCCGGTCCATTGTACGGTACCCATAGTACAAGCTTTGCTTAGTTTGGGGCCATACAGTTGGTGTGTTTGTCCGGCGATATCTATCTAAATAGGCAGAATTACATTGGCCAATACAGTAACTTTCAGTTTTGGGATCCGTCAACCTCAAAACATCCACTTTTCAGATTACTTCACTCAAGCCTGTTTAATAAGGGAAAAGGCGATATTATATTGTTTAACTAGCTGAGCCCGCGACTTCGTCCGCGTGGAATTTTACTTAACAAAAAAGCCCGCTCCCGCGTTCTTGGCCCGCGCGACAGGACCCATTTTTTAAATTTAGCTTTTCTAAAATAAATGTAGCCTAAGTTACTCCCTAAAACATCAGCTATCTCCCAGTGAAAGTCCCGTCAAAATCGGTCCAGCCGTTTCGGAGATTACCCGGAACAAACACACAGACAGACAGACAGACAGACAGACAGACAATTTTTTTTTTAAATCGCGTTTTTGTTATAGGTGTCGTATGTACTGCCATATGCATTTAGTGAAAAGGTGTTATTTTGATATTACAAACAGACACTCTAATTTTATTTATTTGTATAGAAGATTTTAAGTACCCAAGGCCTTTTCAGCAAACAAAATTTATAGTAAAAAAATATGTTTGTTTCTCCGCACATTCTTGAATAGGATGATATTATTTTTAATCACTTAGCCTATTGGCCCAGTTATCAAAATTTTAATCTGGTTAATTTTATTCACAGGACATTTGTAATAATATAGAGACGGGAGACCTGTTTCCATAATTCGTAGGCGGTCTGTATTGATAATTTACCAATTTTATTTTAATTAAAAAATAGCCATTCCTCAGTCGTTAACAAATAAATGTCATGGTTTTGCTAAAAGTTAACCGGTTTTATATCATGTTTATGTAAATATAAAATAATATTAGGCTGCATTAGGTAATCTAATACTTGACATAAAAAGTTGTAACTCATTCATTATAAATTTATCTAATTAGGTGCGTAATTGGGTGTAGATAAGTACGGGTGAGGTTGCATATACTTAAAAGAAAAAAAAAATAGTTGGCGCTGACTTTTTGACACCGACTTAATTATGTCAATGCAAATTATAATTTTAAAAAATGAAGGCAATTTTTTTGAAGCTCACCATCTTTTAGTTAACAGGGTTGGCAAACTAGTTTACGACTTATATAATCTTAAGCATAGAGTAGCTTAAAGATGCTTGCAGTACCAAAGGCATTGTTCGCACGGAGTGGGACAGACGGGAGTTGGGCTCCGACACACTCACTCATCGTACGAAATGCAGCTATAATAGCTCCTTACGCCGATCATTATGTGAGAGGGTGGTACAACCACGATAGTCAGCTTGGCTCTATCACCAACAGATGTCGCTTGACTGGACTGACCTGTCGTTATCTGTCAGTGTCACTACAACGTCCACGCGAAAGTGGCGCCGCCCTGCGACATTTTTTGCCCTCATTCATAATAACAGCGAGTGGTCATGGAGACTGAACGCATTCTCGTGAAACACTACGGTGTAAATGATGCTGCACGCATGCGCTAACATTTCGTATCAGATAATAATTGAAATAAATCCAGCTGAAACTCTTAGCTTAGCTTCGCTGAAAACTGATTACGGTCTTATCTTTTACTTTACTCGGATTACTTTTCAGCGGGCAACCCCTTAATATTTTACGTTTGTTTTACAATAATAATGTTAAAGAAGATTTTCTCGTTGATCCGCAGCCATTTTCCAAAATGGCTGCACCCGTTCCGTTCCAAGCAGAACGAGCGGCGGTGTTGCGTCAAAAAATAAACATTTTGCATCGTCAATAACATTTGCGCTTGGCTCCGCGCATGCGCGCCACCCGTCTCCCTCCACGCGTTCCTGTCAAAAATATGCAAATTTATCCATAAAATAGGCAATTCCACAACACTATTATAATGCGAATCGTAGTTAAGAACACATAAATTTATTTCTGTCATTTTTGGATCGTTGAAAAACGTTGTTAAACGGCATTTAGTTGCGATGCGGGACTAGTTTCGTCCCTGTCTGCTGCTACGGCGCATGCTTGGATTTAATGTTTATATTATTTGTATTTGAGCTGTGTATCACGTAAACTATAACTACCACAGGCGTAGCGCCAATACTGTGGGGCAGCGCCCGCCCCACCCCTCGCTGGTAGTTAAATATTTCTTGCTTATTTCGCCCTAGCATTGTTGATGCCGCGGCGTCGCAGGCTGTTGTGTATTGTTTAGACGCGATTTTTCCATCCAAATATATTTTTTAAATATAAACATAATTTATTAGGGGGTTGATTAATAATTTACAGTGAGAAGTGGTGGTTTTTAGTGGGTTTTCAGTAAAATGCATCCGGTTGCAGGGCTGTGAATCATTTGCATTCGAACTGCAGTGTGGCGGTGCTGATGAGTGGTAGATTTTGTCACTTTTCAGTGTTGGTTTTTTTTGTTTGTTAATTGTTTAATTTGTTAATATTGTTTTGTTGTCGTGAGTGAAACAGTTGATGGAGTTGTGGTCATTGCGTAAGTTTTATAACCGGCATTTATAAGCTGAACAAAAGTTTTCCCAATCGAAATATAAAGGATAAAACCGTGAATTTCCATTTTTAAATCGCATTTTTTCTGAAAATTATTTTTCACAAAAAAGTCTGCTTTTGAGATTTAATTATTGCATTAATTAGTAAATTACAAGTGCCCTAATTACACGAGTTTACACGACATTTTTTTTTTTAAACATTCTCGGTAGGTACCTAATAATTTATAATATGCACGCACTGACATTTCCAATATTACAAAAGAAAACGACAATAATGATATATAACGGTATTCAATTAAAACAACGCAAAATACTCACGCAACACAACGCGTGTCGTGAAAAGTTTCCCATTTTCCGCCTCGGAACTTATAAGCACGTGGTCTGTCGCTCATGTGCTCCCCGCGCCGGCCAATCGCCGCGTCGCTCATAAGCGGCCCGGCCAATCGCGTACCGCCGCTGTAGAGCGCCTCGTTTGACAGCTGATGAGAGACGCGCGAAAAATCGAAAGAATGTAGCGTTCCATTTTTGAAAAACAAAACTTTTTTCTTCTTTCTCGCGATTTTTATGTATTCTTTATACAGAGGCATAGATTAAAAATAATGTTAATATTTTTTCTTTGAGTCATCGACTATTCCTGTTGGTTACAGAATAATAATTTGTGTACTGTGATTGTGTACAATTTTATCGATTCATAATAATGGGAAGTATTTTTAATAATTGCATTATCTTTACTTACTTAGGTTTGACTTTGATTGATTGTCGGTTACGAGGTCAGATTAAAATAGCTTCCTCTTATCCTTCTGCGAAAATAAAAAAATGCGAACTACGTTTTAAAGCATTTCGATTTTTTCGATTTTAGATTTTATAATAATATTCCCCAGGGTGGTAGGCAGGGGTTCACTATATGCACCGATGGTATTTTGGTCTCAATGTAAAAGGTGATTGCTGCATTACATCAATTATTATCTACTGATGTTCTTGAGCCTCGCGGTCGCGCCTTCGGACCGTGAAAACCCCTTCATATCCAGGGTCAAAAAGCGTACTATTTGACCCAAAATATAAACTAATGATAATGACATACGCGTCAGTAGCCTATTGGCTTAAGTGTCGTTCTCGTATCCGATACATTTGATCTCCAACTAGAGAGTAGATTAGCAGAGTAGATTTTAATAAATAAAATACTAATACGAAATAGCAGAAAAAACATTGTTACTTAGAACATTGTGTGAAAAGAAAAGAATGTATGTGACAGTTGTCTTAAGAATAATTAACTATGTTAGGCAGTTCTTTAGACTACGAATTTATAATCGAGTATTCCTACAATATACGCCTCTGGTTGCCCCTTAAGAAAACAGACGTCACCTTTTCGCAATAGATAAAAGGTATTAGGTAGATATTTTGTATACTATAATTATTTCATTCAGTTTCGTCTTGCGGACAGCTACTGAAATGTTGTATTAAATGTTAATTTAAACAAAATTAACATGTGTTTATTTTAAAATTAGCTTCAAGGATTTTCTATCAAATCTGTTCATTGTTTTAAACCTTTTTATAGGGTGTTACTATAGACAATTAAATAAAAAAAACAAATACATAATACCCACACATTTTAATGAGGATCGATGAGGATTGAAAAATCTTCCATACTTTTAGAACATAGCAGACGAATCAGAACTTAAGAGTTTTGTTTTGCTATGGTTCTTGCTTCTTGAATTTAGCCAGTGTTAAGTTAAATTTATTTGCAAGATTGGTTCCCTGTCAGGTGGCTTGGTTAAACCTAATTACCTCTCAAACTTTGTCGGTAAAACGGTGGATTAATTGAGATTCTGGAGAAGTCATCTATCACCGCCTTTGTTTTAATTGTCCACAGTCTCCCCTCACATGTTTCTGATCATTTATTGTTCCGCTAACATTACTCTTTAAATTGTAATTCAAAGAAACATCAATACCCAATCGTGCAAGCAATGCCTTTGGTATTGCAAGAATCTATAGGCTACCGTAACTGCTTAACATCTGGCGGGTCGTATGCTTGTTTTTCGACTTTGTTAAGTATATTGTTATTGTATAAACTTAAATTTGGGAAATTATCACCTCTTGCGGAAAACTATCGTTACTAAGTCCTATTAAGGCTAAAGCGCCCATCTAGCCCGCGAAGTTCAAATTTGTTGAGGTTTTTTGGATTTTTTTCAAAATCTGGCAATAATAAAAGGCACATTTTGTCATTCGCGAGAAAGACCGTGTGCAGTGCATTTATTAATATATCCAACTTACTCTAAAACATTTCAAGAACGACAGCTATCCAGATTATCTGGCGATTTTTGTATATTTAGTGATTTACTAGTATCATATCCACCGTGATAATATTTAGACTAAAATAAATGTATTAATAAACGCACTGCATACTGCGTTTGTCGCAAATCACCAAATGTGGTCTTAAATGTTTTCAGATTTTGGATAAACTATAAAAATACTCGAAAATTTTGATTTTCGCGGGCTAGACAGGCGCCTTCACCTTAAGCTTTGTTAAGTTACCCCTTGCGATCTCCATGGTACAATTCAGATTCACGAATTAATTGGTGTGTAACGTCCCGTAACTTTATCTTCTGACTCGTCCGCAAGCCAAAGTCGGTGAACAAGCGTCAACCCGCCTGATGTTAAGCAGTTATCGTAGCTCCAGATTCTTGCAATACCAAAGGCATTGCTCGCTCGTTGCCGACCTGAGGGGGAGTGCTTAAAAGGGAAGGGAAGGGAGGGGGATCGTTCTCCGGCTCTCTCACTCATTGTACTCAACGCAGCTGTAATAATAATAGCTACTTTACGCCGATCTTCTGTGAGAGGATGGTACTACCCCCCTCACTATTACCACAGTATATGAGTCGTATTTAATTGGCTATAGCTCGGCTCTACCACCGTCTATTAGATTTGAATCAAAATAATATAACTCTACCTATCCCTACGGGGAATACAGGTGTATGATCAAATAGAGTCTACCAAATATTATGACCGGATTACTCTATTGCAACCTCTAATGTTAATTTTGAGACTTGAGTCCGTATTATTAAATCGATCTCAAGTCTGAGAGCGATCTCGGGAATAGTCATTCTTATGACATACTAGTACAAAATGAAATGCAAAAGCGTGCTCAAGACTGCTCTCATATTTGAGATAGATGTATTAATACGGGCCTTAGGGTAAGCATTACTCTTTACGGTTGGTTTACGTGAAAATAGATTATCTATCTTCGTGACAGGTTTGATAATGGATTCAATGCTATTGAGATAAATTTATATATGTACTGCAAACCCACCGAGACTCTACTCAAACAAAATACCTAAAATACTACATACTATAAACTTATATTACGTATCTGGAATTCGGTTCACATCAAAGGCGGCGCGGTCTCTTTATAGCGGGTGGGCGTGTCTCTTTTCAGTGGTGAGCTGCTATTGGCCCGCGGGTACTTTGATGTCGCCGCTAGCACTGAAAAGTGGGCCGGGCGGGCGCTTTTCAGGGATCCAACTACCAGATTACAGTCTGAAGGCTTTTTTTTCTTATTAATGAGATGGTGTATTATGGAAATGCTTTGGAACAGTGTTTAATGAGGGTCTATGCTTAATGGTTAGTTTGGAATAAATATTCTGGGTCTATGGGAGATATTTTTCTTTCTAAATGATAAATGAAGATTCTATCGAATGAAAAGATGATTGAAATTTGTAGTTGGAATACCTATATTTATTACAATACTTTTAACATAAGCTTTCACAATATTTTTTACATAGGTATATCACCTAATTTAAAGTGTGAAGCTAAATATTAAATAATAATAATTTTATTTTAAAATATCGAATAGGTGAGTAGAGTCCTTAAATTCTCTATAGAATGGACTATTATGCACAGATTTGTATCTCTAGTAAGTAGATGCCTTTACTCAACATCCCTATGGCAGAAAATAAGGCTTGTATGGTTTTAGAGTCACCATGGGACTTTTAAGTCCATTCTCCTTCATCGAAACGACATCAACGGATGGTAGAGTCATAGAAACATTAATAACTACTGTAATAAATAAATGAAAATACTTAAAAATATTATATAAAATGCACATAATTATACACTATTATTTGCCATCACAACTCCATCAAATTATTTTCTCTACCAAAATTATTCTCATTATTCTATTTTCTAAATTAAATAATCGATTGGGATTTTCTAAAATATCTAACCGCTTCCACAGATCAATCCAACCATGAATAGTAATTTATAACATGAGACGAATGATTATAAATAGTGAATTGTATATCCATAACAATTTTATTAATATGACTGATAGTTAGTACATTTGAATATCGTGTCGTAAGTCAAATAAGTGGTGAAAGTGAAGAAGTATATTGGAGAAGTCTGCAGAGTTTAGAGAAGATACTGTCATGTTGTATGCTGTGAGACAGGTGAGTTCTTTAAGTTGTTTGGTTATTTTTAACCGACTGCGGCAAACAAGTACGCGGACATTCACACGGTTAACTCTGCACCGAAAATCTCTATAAATGCATTAGTTAAATAAGAATAGGTGGAGCTTGGTATCTAAAATACTGGTTTTTCTAATTTGGGTGCAAGTTACAAACTGTTATTAGATTAAAGAAATGGCAATAAACTACTAGTATTTGTATCTATCATAAATATATAGACATAAGTGTCGACTTCTCCGTGTGAATAACCGCTAAGGTTATGTATTTGTAACAATTTTATTCTAATTATACCTAATTACTTATTTGATTGTCTTTTAAAGAAAATTTGCACAGTTACATAAGGTAAAGGTTTGTTATTTTCGTAAGTATAATTTACTAGTTTCGGCGACTTCGTCCGCGTATACTTAAGTAAAGTATTCTATGTGTTAATCCAAGTTATAAACTCTCTGTGTTCCAAATTTCATCCAAATCCGTTCAGTAGTTTTTGCGTGAAAGAGTAACAAACATACATCCACACTCACAAACTTTCGCATGTATAATATTAGTAGGATTTTTAAGATTTTCAAAGTACCTAATCCTATTCATATTTATGTATGTTATTAAGTCGACAAATAAGCGTACAACCCGCCTGATATTAAGAAGTTACCGTAGCCTATAGCCTCTATAGAGGCTTGCAATAGCAAAGGCATTAGCAAAGGCTCGTGCGCTGCTGACCTGAAGGGGAGTGGAACAGATCAAGGGGAAGGGGGACAGGGGTCGGGCTTCCGGCTCTCCCACTCATGGTACGAAACGCAGCTATAAAAGCTACTTTAGTTATACGCCGGTTGAGTCCGTATATGAGCTGTAGTGATAAGAATAGTGACAGATGAGGTAGAGAAAGACTGGCTAAAAAAAAATACCAACCCACTCCTGGACACTGGCCTCCCCTTAACACGTGGGGGATTTAGGCCATAATCCACCACGCTGGCTCTGTGTAGGTTGGCGGATTTCACATGTCTCTCGTAAATTGTTTAGATGTTCTAAGACATGCAGGTTTCCTCACGATGTTTTCCTTCACCGTAAGCAAGTGATAATTTGTTCGCTCTACCGCAGTAAAAAAAAATTCTATAGGGTGGTAGAGCTTCTTGTTAGCGAGTGATTTAATCAAAGGCCGGGTGTAAGAAAGAAACCTGTCAAATTATTTTTCGAGGAAGTTCATCATCTCAGGCGCCACGCAATATATCGTGCGTTATTGAAATAAGATCTCATATTTTATTTCTTTCAAGTATTGTGTTGCCTCATAAAACAACCACTTCGGTTGAAACGAAAGCCTGAATATTATTTGCTTAGTTTATCAACGCGTATGCGCCGTGTTATTGTCAACAACTCGCCTACATACAACCGCGAGTGGACGTGTTTTTCCTAAAAAAAACAAAACAATGTAACCCGATAAGTAAACACTGAGTCAAACGTTCCTTCGGTAGGAAATTAAACAAGTACTTACTTTCTTTGAGTTGCTAAGAGATTTTAGCGGCCATTCGCACGATAAAGATGACAGACACACTATAGTTTTGGCTATACCTCTCTACCTATAATGTCTTTGGTCACAATTGGAGAGCAATGTTCTTTGGTATTCTAAGCATCTATAGGCTACGGTACTGCTTAACGTCAGGCGGTTCGCACGCTTAGTTATAAAATAGATGATACTTTGCTAATACATTGTAAAGAAAACTGATACCATCGAATCAACTCATGATTCTGAGTTGGAATTTTCCGACGATATTTTCAATGCACTATAAATCACTGATTTAAAAATTTACAATGCAGTCTTAAGTATGTCTAAAATAGTAATTATTTATGTAAAATCACGTCAAGATAGATTTGTATAATTACTTCATGGTAAAATCAATTTTTAAAAGCTGAAAAATTTGAGCACAATTCATGGAAATTTCGACGGAAAATTCCAACTCTGGGGGGGTCTAGAATCACGAGGTGAATCCATGGTATCAGTTTTCGTTACTATGCCCCTTACACCCTGTATTTTAAAAAATAATGAAAATATAACAAAGGTTTGTTACTTTTGCTGGCTTCACTCGCTAGATCTACGGCCTCTGTCTAAGGCCCGTTTTAATATATCTATCTTAAGTCTGGGAGTGGTCTTGAGTACACGTTTGACATGTCATCTTGTACTGGGATGACGTTAGGATGACATTTCCAAGATCGCTCTCAGACTTGAGATCGATCTTGGATAGGATGTCCTAACGTCTTTCCATTGCAAAATGATACGTCAAAAGCGTTCTCAAGATCATTCTCAGACTTGAGATCGATTTATTAATACAGACCTAAGTTATTATTGTCATCTGAGTTGTTGTCGTGTTCCGAGAAGTTTGTTGATACACCGTCACGTATTAGATAAGGTCTATGTACGTGATTTATATATCAATAATTACATGGCGAATTATTGTTATTATTTCTAAATGTTTTTGATTTGTGTTTATTGCACGTAATAGTACGACACAATGATGTGTAGCACGATCACGATGGAACCACTTAACAATAATTTTAAATATTCGGATTTGTCTTATCTCCATCATTATAATTATAATGGGTATATGTCGATAAGCAGTGATAGCCGATTGGTTAAAGCACGCGTCTTGCGGGCACCAGGTCTTGGGTTCAAATCCCGGCTCGCACCTCTGGATTTTTCGAAATCTATGTGCGAATCATAATTTCTATATGATTATCACTTGCTTACGGTGAAGGAAAACATCGTGAGGAAACCTGCATGTCTTAGAAGATCTAACCAATTTTCGAAAGACATGTGAAATCCGCCAACCCGCACTGGGCCAGCGTGGTGGATTATGGCCTGAATCCCCCTCATGATGAGGGGAGGCCCGTGCCCAGCAGTGGGACGTCAAAAGGGATAAAATATATATACATATAATTTATTATATATATGTCGTATAAATAAAATGACTGATTAAGCCATTTTGATGTCTCACTCCTGGGCACGGACCTCCCCTCACTACGAGAGGGATTCAGGCCTTAATCCACCACGCTGGCCCACTGCGGGTTGGAGGATTTCACATGTCTCTCGAAAATTGGTTAGATTTTCTAAGATATGCAGGTTTCCTCACGATTTTTTCCTTCACCGTAAGCAAGCGATAATCATATAAGTGGAAATTACATCCTGTAAGTACTTAATGCATCGTATGACCAGTAACCCTGTATCACAGACCAATAGGTAAGCCATAGACGCCGCATAGCCGGGCACCCCCATTCGCCTACTATAAGCATATTACTGCAAGTGTGTGACCGCACCTGACATTTTGACTGATCTATCAAAGGGCAAGCCTTGTACGGTCCAATAAAAAATCACCGTTTCCCTCCAAATCCCTTCCATTTCTTAACGATTACATTCTAATACAATAATGGACGTAATATGTGGAGACCTCGACTCGGCAAGCGTAGTGTTGGACGCCGTCCGACCAGGTGGTATGACGATCTGCGAAAGACTGCAGGTAGATGCTGTATGCGGCAAGCTGAAGACAGGGCGCTATGGCGCTCATTACGGGAGGCCTATGTCCAGCAGTGGACAAGTATAGGCTGATGATGATGATGATCATGATGATGAATGGACGTAAGCGACGTCTTATCTTAATAGTCTATGCCCTGTCATCACTACATAGTATAAAACAAAGTCGCTTCCCGCTGTTTGTCTGTCCCTATGTATGCTTAGATCTTTAAAACTACGCAACGGATTTTGATGTGTTTTTTTTAATAGATAGAGTGATTCAAGAGGAAGGTTTATATGTATAATACATGCAAAATATAGTAGAGAAACTGATAACAAATACCCGTGCGAAGCCGGGGCGGGTCGCTAGTGGTGTATACTTTGGTAAGTCTACAGCTACATTCAAAGATACAATCCGAAGTTGTGAACGCCTCCTAGATCATGTATTATTTTTAATGTAAAGGATGTTATTGAAAAATTGTATCTTAGTTTACAATATGTCAGGTTTCATGCTTATAATATGGTTAGTTATGAAAACAAGTAGCGCTGGCCGGAGGGTGACCTCATATTGTAAATATGTTTAGCCTATACTGGCCAACCCACTAACAATAACATTTTGCTAGCTAGATTCAATCAGATAGGTACTTAGCGTGCATAGGATCTCGATTTGAATTGATAGTCAGTCTTGACTCCAGGGCTCCAAGTCTGCGAATCAATAAAATTGGTTTTTGGTACTTTGGAAAGTTTTAGTAGTTGAAGCTATTAATAATTTTACAACCGTTTTTAACCTAAACTATTATTTTAAAAGTCCACTAACCGACACCAGTTTAACAGACTAACTACAAAATTTTGCCACGAAGATACCTACTTATAATTACTTAAACTGAACTCAAACTCAAAATTTTATTCATGTAAGCCAAGCCAACAGAGCATTTATGAATAGTCAGTATCTACTATATAATAGTTTTCCGACGTTTATTGAAATATATCAAATTAGCAGACTTAACTATTTTGACGACCGCTTGGCGCAGTGGTTCGAGCGTAGGCCACTCGGCTCACTGCATCGGGTGGCTGCAGGTTCGATTCCCGTCAGGGTAAATTTCGGAAATGAACTTTTCGTAATTTTCCCTGGTCTGGGTGTCACTGGGATCGCCCCAGTCGCAACCATACAGTTGGTGTGTCAGTCTGGCGATATTTATTTATTTTGATCATTGATTAATGGTGTTCTGTTCTCTTTGTGTATCAGGGTCCGGAGTCGGCACTGAACTCAAACCCGGGTGGCGCCGCGAAGCCGCCGCTCATCAACTCATTCGAACTGGACCGCTGTTTGGAGCGGTATGTACCCACCCTCTTATGTTATTCAAATTTCAAATTAGGCCTACGGGGTTACTTACAAATTGTAAATTTTTAATTTTTTTTTTCTTATATTATCTACAACCGGATCGGAACGCGACCTCAACTGAGAAGATCCGGCAAGAAACTCAGCAGGCTTGTCTTTTTACATGTCATGTTATCACTTGCAGCTCACTTTTTAAAAGACAACTTCCACAATCATGAATCCTCAAATGTACACAAAGAGCCTCAGCGAAACTACAAATACAATTTACAACTAACGATATCACTCAAATAGTAAAAGAAGATATGGGTGTTTACATTTTGATAAACTTTTGGAAAATTTAATGCTCTTGTCTTTGCTACCTTGTTTACAATGGTGTGTCAAACAAAAGAAAACATCTTAAGTATGACTCATCTCTTATATACTTAAGTACGGTTTTGTCGGACTTCACTTCAGTTATGTTTACATGTATACCTACCTACTTACTAGTCTAATGTTCAATAGCATCAGGTGGAAGTTATTGGTAGATGATCTACGGTCTACACCATGTTCTCGGGTGGTTAGAGATACCAACAGGTTAGGTGATGTATCGTGTTTGTTACAGGGAGGAGTCCGGCAGGTGGGGCGGCGAAGCGGCGCGGCGGCGCCGGCGCAGCTCGCCCCCGCGCCGCGCCTCGCCCCCCCGGGACCATGAGCCTCTCGCCCTCGCACGGGTATAACTCTTTCACTTCATTATTTTTCCTCCAGTCTTTACAAAGAAGACTTCTTCAATGTCTGCAACTTGTTGTTAAACTTATCAACTGTCCTAACTCACCCGGCTGTCTCAATAATTAGGTCTTACAGGGCAGGCGTCAGATTTAGGTTATTAGTTCCATGGATTTAAAAAAGGAGAAAAAGCTTTAAAAAAAAATTAAAGATTAGTACCTATTGTGAGTTAATCACATTACTAGTATTCCCGTTAGCCCTCCAGCCAAGCTAATGCTTATGTTAGGAGTGGGCACATGTCAATAGTTTAATGACCAGGATGGGGATCGAACCTAGAACCGCTCGGCTACGAGAGCGGCGACTCTAACCATTACGCTATTAACGCTTTAAAATAACATAATCTAGAGCTATTACAAACTTCTAGGCCTCCGCCCCCACTTCCCCCACGGGTGGTTCAGCTCACTCGAGCCCCCCACCCGTGTCTCCCGCGGGCAGTGCCGCCGGGGGACGGTCGCCACTGCCACTTGTGGCTCCAGACCTTCTGGCCATGCAGCTGCTCGACCAACACTCACAGCTGCAAGCTCTGATGAAGCAGAGGCTGTTCCATCAACATCATATTCAGAAGCAGGTGAGGGTAGCAAAGAGTATTCTACATTAAATTCTATATTAATACCTAACCTGACTTGGTGGAGTATGACTCCAATCCATTTCGTATGAAGAGGAGGCCTGTGTCTAGAACAATATAAAAAGAACCTTATTTCTAAACACCCTTTCAGATTAAACACAAAGTGTTTAATCTGAAAGAATCTGTATTGGAAGAACGTGACGCCATTGATTTTAAATTGGAAATATTGATTTTCCTAGCACATGACTTCTGAGGCTGCAAAGAGGCAACTGGAGCAGTCCAGGCTCCAGGATCAAATCAATTTGAATCTGCTGTCACAATCTCATCTGCAACCGCCTGATACGTCACCTGGTAAGCAAGAGATAAAATAAATATTTGATCACTGCTTATTTTTTGTGTAAATTTTTCCAGATGACCACTTGCAAACTCTGAGTACGCAGGGATTCTCTTCAAAGTCATTAAATGTCAATCTTGCTACCTATTATTTTGTTCTTTATCATAATTAATAGTATGAATAATCACATATTTATTTATGCGATTGCTTTGCCTATTGGGTTAACATACCTTCAAGGCCTTGGCTGAAATTCAGCGCTGTAGGAGCCTTCGGTCCCCTTCAGCACATGCTGAGCCATTTTTTTTTAGTAACCTCTTATGTCTGTGTCGAATAATTATCTTTCTTTCTCTTAAAACAAACATAATTTTACACATTGGTAGCTAACTTGTCAGGCTTGTTGGCTAGCGTGCAACTGTTGTACCGACTTAAGATGTAACTGTGTTGCTCAGGCTCGTTGCAGCAACAGCTGGGCGCGCAGCAGCAACAGCTAGTTCAGCAGCTGCAAGCGGTTCAGCGCCAGTACCTGATGCATGGGCCGCTGTCCGTGCCACCGAACGCACCACCAGGTATTATTGTGCATCATCATCAGCCGGGAGACGTCCACTGCTGAACATAGGCGGAAGCCTGGGGGAACCCATAGAACACCACAATCTGCATCTATCTACATCCAACGGCTCCTCGCGATTCTCACCAGATCGTCGGTCCATCTAGTGGGGGGCCGTCGTTTTGGCATGCGCCGTTATTGTACATGCCAAAAGAGAAATCTGGATTGGGATGCTAAAACGTCGGAGTTTTCAACGGGGCTTGCTGTGGGTCAAACTTCGGTGTCGTTGATGGCCACAATTCCAATAGATTACTGCTTACAGCAGAAACGGAGGTGAAAGTGTTTGACGGATCCAATTCCTACTTTTTGGAAGGTCCTGCTGTCATAGTCGTTATGGGTAGAAACATGAATAATTTCGGAAACAACTGGTCTGACTTAGGTTACTCTTAGATCACTTCGTCATATCCGTAATTAGTCTTATCAGGATCCTGATCTCAAGAAGCTGAAGCTAATCCCTTAGAAATTGTAGTTGAGTTTGTTATGTGGGAAAAAGTTTTGACGTTTAGTATTTACGGGAACAGAAGTAACTGTATAGCTTCCGAAATTGATGACTGAAATGATTTGCTTGCCAGCAGGATTGATGCTATGGGGGAGCGAGATGGAGGAGCATCCTCTATTCGGGCGTGGAGTGTGCAAGTGGCCCGGCTGCGACGCTCTTGCGGAAGACTACCAGGCATTCCTCAAGTGAGTACCAGATATTAATTCATGAAGAGTTCCTACCAAAAGCCCACAGTTACGAAATGGGCTTGATTAGCGGTCAAGTCACTTTTGTAAATCCTCTCCATCCAAAGGTTGCCTGGAAGAGATCGCAATTTGCGATAAGGCCACCCATAGTACACTTTTTGTAAGAGTTTCTATTTTTATTCTAAAATTGGTCAGTCAGAATCTACCACCGGTTCGGAATGCTGCTTCCACTGAGAAGATCCGGCAAGAAACTCAATGGTTATTAATACGGGCGTTAGTCTGGCGATATATATTGATGAATTTGGTTGCGCCAGGCACCTGGAGGCGGCGCACACGCTGGACGACCGGTCGGCGGCGCAGGCGCGCGTGCAGATGCAGGTGGTGGCGCAGCTCGAGCTGCAGCTGCGCCGCGAGCGCGACCGCCTCGCCGCCATGATGCGCCATCTGCACGCCGCCCGGGACACCACGCATCATGCCGCTAAGCATCCGCATGGTAAGATCAATTCAACGATCAAGGGTCGTTTCTTTGAAATTCAAATCAAAAAGTCCCTTTAAGGCCCGTACTAAGGGACACCACGCATCATGCTGATGTCTGTAAGAGAACGTACCTGTACTACGTGACCCGTGCGAGGGAGAAGGGGGTCGGTGTCTTCTAAATACCACGCTTGGTCACAGTGGGGCTTAGGTTATTGTCACGTAGTCAATATCCTCTAGGGAAATCTCGCGCTCTTTCGAGCTATATGCAAATATAGCGCGCAGCGTTTGCAAAAATTATTGAAATCTGTATTTATAAATTACTACGTGAAAACTAGAGGTGGGGTGGTAAAAATGAAAAATATTGTCGCGTAGTATGGGTACGTTCCCTAAGATAAATTTAAGAGCCGTTTCTTTACCAAGGCCCGTATTAATAAATCCATCTCAAGTCTGAGATCGGTCTTACGTAAGCTTTTGACATTCCATTTTGTACTGTTATGACATAAGAATTACATTAACAAGATCGCTCTCATCACTCCAGATAGATGATAATAATATACAGTGGTATCCCACAAATGTGGTTTGACTGATGGACTATCTTTAGACCTTCACACATCACGCCGGGTTTTTGTTCTATAGTCAAAGTAGAAATCACACAAAATGATTTATAATTTGCTTTCAATCTGTTCATAGTTGGTGGAGCATCGGAGGGCGCATCCCCTGGCCCAGTCAGACGCCGCGTGTCGGACAAATCAGGTGTCGCCATCGCTGGAGGTGAATATAACTTCCCTCATCACACCATCTTTAATTCAATTTATCTTTGCAGGAGTAAAACCTTTAAAAAAAAATACAATTTATCTTTGCCCGGGACTCGTCGAGGGTCAAACCTCGACGTCATTATTGATCACCATTGTCGATCCTGGTTTACAGGAGTAACAGTGGTGGGGGTGTGTGGCGGGACAAATACCAATAAAAACAAAAATTACTTCTTGAAATGTATCGGCAATAAAAGTGATGGAAGCTGCAATCAAAGTCAAAGCGTTTGTTTTGTTCAGGCCTACCCTGGCACTTACGAATTGACAATTTTACATAATATTTTTCTTATAACTACAACCGGATCGGAAGGCGACCTCGACTGAGAAGATCCGGCAAGAAACTCGGCGGGCTTGTCTTTTTGCATCTTTTTTTTTTTTAATTTTAATTAGAAAATACTGAAGTGATAAAGGCTGATGATGGAAATATTTGATAAGCCTAGGTTGCAGGTTTGAGGGATTTTAATTTTGTTTCTGTCATAAGATCCTTGCGGCTGAAAACTGAAACGATACTCAAATAGTAAGGCTTCGGTGTTTGAGACGTTACATTTACTTGTGGCAGGCGTTTGAAATACAAATTAAAATTTAAACCGATTATTTTGTTTAGGCCTACGGGGGCACTTACGAATTGTCAATTTTCCATTTTTTTCTTATAACTACAACCGGATCGGAAGGCGACCTCGACTGAGAAGATCCGGCAAGAAACTTGCAACAATAATATCTTATTTGTGAAATAAACTTCTTTAAACCTAATCTTCTTTCCTAAAGGTCTTCCGTATATGCTCGAAAGAGCTGGATTAGATGTTCAGCAAGGTAAAACGCCTATTATATGACTGATTTCGATTATCTCCTCGTATTTCTACTGTCCTGGTAGTTGCTAGAGTATAGACTGGGCCTTAAAGTCTAGACTTAATCTGAAAAGCGTCTAGAATGAATTCAGGTTGAAAATTTAAATTCAAAATCGTGATACCAATGACTGTAAATGGTATTTTAGTGTCAGCAATAAGGGTAACCGTCCACTTGGCTGTGTTCAGGCCCGCTTCCGACCAATAAGATCGCTTCATATCCTATCTACTGGAGCTAAGCCGAGTGAAGCTTTAATTAAGCGATCATATTGGTCCAAGCGGGTGGGCCTGCTTCATAACATGGCCATGTGAACGGTCACCCTAAGAAGGGCTTTTCCATCCAAACATTGAACATAATAATAGCTATTGGGAGATGAGATAATTACGATGTTAATTCCTGTAAGTCAAGATTGTTAAAGTGTTTAATAATTTTTTTCAGAGATCCAGCGCAATCGGGAGTTTTACAAGAGCGCCGACGTGCGGCCGCCGTTCACATACGCGTCGCTTATACGCCAGGTTTGTAGCTTCAAATACTAAGAGTGTCCGTCCACTGGGCTGTGCTATGAAGCGTCCGATAGTATCGCTTCATTTCCTGACAACTTGAGCTAAGCTGAGTGACGCTGAAGCAATGAAGCAAATCTATTGGTTGAAGCGGGCGGCTCATAGCCAAGCCATGCCAAGCTCGCAGACAAGTGGACGGTCACCTTTACTGTAAATTCAGCTGCCGCATATTGGACACGAAACTCGAAAGGAAGTCGATGGATTGAGTTTAATTTTTTACACTACATTGCGTTTCTATAGTGTATTTTTATAAACTTTTTATCCTGTAGTTCCCACGGGAATTATAAGCTAATTAATAATATTAATAAGCGCTGGAGCATTTTATTCCTGGGTCCGGACCAAGGACCGAGTTCGTGTGTTGGTCTGGCGATATTTATATATTACTAGCTGTGCCCCGCGACTTCGTCCGCGTGGAATGTTGACCACATTTAGGGCTATGAAAAATAGATAGTAGCCGATTCTCAGACCTACCCGATATGCACACAATATATCATGAAAATAGGTCGAGCCATTTCGGAGGAGTATGGTAATCGTAACATTGTGACACGAGAATTTTATATATAAGATTTGTTTGTTTTCAGGCTATAATAGAATCTCCGGACAAGCAGTTGACACTGAACGAGATCTACAACTGGTTTCAAACCACATTCTGCTACTTCAGACGCAACGCCGCCACTTGGAAGGTATGTTTCAACTTTACTCAGATCACAATTTATTCAGAACGAAAAATTACTTATTAATGTTGAAAAAGCCAAACTTTTAGAAATGTTTTGGTCCAGTTTCTAGTGAGATAACAGAAAATAATATTTAATTTGATCAGTACAATAAATCTCAGCATATTGATAGATATTATTATGTTTCTAAATAAAAAACATTTTTCGAAAGTAATAAAGAATATAAAGATGTCTAGAAATTAATTGAAAAACTAAATTTTGAAAGTAATAAAGAATGTGAATGTTTAGAAATTAAATCGAATATATCACTTTTATACTAAATTTTTTGTTTGAGTAAGCCAAGATACCAGGTAAATGTCAGTATTAAGGATTATCCAAACTGACTCGAGGAAGCGGTCCATCATAATAAAGCCAAATAATTATACGTACAGTGTGGCATGAATGGCGCAAGTAAATGGTCCGCATGCTCGCGTCAGTTTGGCATTTCACTATATATATTTTTTATATAAGTAAGTATTTATTTTATCGTCTAGTATCTTCAATCGACAGAGTTTTTGTCATGTAAAGAATTCGGTTATAAATAAACATTTAATGCAAACGCTACTCAAAATGAATTCTAGCTATTCAAATGTATTTATTAATATGAGTTGTACATTGATAACTCTTTCATTTGAAGGTAATATTACGAAACTCATATTTTAAGATATTTTATAGAAATAAGAATAATAAAAATTGTTTTATTATGTATGAAAATTGTTGGTAATGTCGATGTTCTATGCTCATATTCAGTTTTTATCCACTTCAAACTTTTAATATTTTGACTCCCCCCTAAAAACGACTAAATAATATACCTATTTAAAAATACTTTACCCAACTTTAAAAGCATAGTACGTCGTTCCACTACTGGCTAGTTCTATAAACGATATCAAAACTGGCGCGTACGCAACAGAACGCAGTACGTCACAACCTGTCGCTGCACAAATGCTTCATGCGGGTGGAGAACGTGAAGGGGGCGGTATGGACCGTCGACGAGGTGGAGTTCTACAAGCGGCGGCCGCAGCGCGCCGCGCACGCGCACCCGCCGCCCATGCACGCGGGGTACGCCGCTGTACCCATCGAGCCATGCAGACCGATTCTGTTTTACATTTACACTTTACTACGCAGATTACACTTTACTAATTTCACTTTTACATTTACACTTTTGATCAAAGTTCTAATATCTACTAAAGTACAAGTTTGCTAACATTTTACAATTTATTCATTCATCAGAACATTATTTAACACTATACTTTTAATACTATACTTGAAACACACTTTTCATTATACTCTGAAGATAAATAACACTCTCACATACATTACATGGTTTACACTTATCAATTTAATGATACTTCACATCAAACTCTTTTCACACTTACACTTTACTAATAACTCTGATACGCATAAAACATAACAAACTTTTCAAAATTTTCAATACATCAATTTTACACTACAATGTAACATTTGACAGACACACTTAGCACTAATCTTTAACAAAACTATACACGCTATTCATGACACTGTAAGCCAGGAACACTGACAAAAACGTGCTGAAGCAAAATACGTTAACATTTTACATTAAACAACTACATTTTTCTTACATACATCATAACTAACTATTTTAAACATACACGACTTACAAAAATATGACACTATACAAATTATGCACAACTTATACCACTTACATGATTTAAAGACACCGCTCAATTCGTCTAAATAGAAACACTGCTCCAAGGACCCTACATCGCCTTCATTATTTATACACTTACATCTGCAACTGTCACATCACTTAACACTTACCTACATCATTTTTACACTTACACTCAAATTAAAAATTAACGTAATGATTACTTAAAACACAGAAATATCGAATATCTTGCTAGTGAAAACTTACCAATACAAGATAAAACAGTTGTATAACCGATCCTTTTGATAATGACGCCACATTATTAATGATTGCTGTTAACAAAAATAAAATTCACTGTTTCACTATAAAACACTGAACAAACACACAACACTGAACAAATTTTCGATACATTTTGGTCTTCTCTTAAATATTTTCTATCTAACCTAGCGATGAATCTAACTCTTATTGTGTAAATAAACGTTTTCATCTCTTTTCAGATTTGAATATGTAATTATTTGTGTAGTTGTCTCTTGAATTATTGTGAGTGACGTCATAACTCACCATTATGACGTCACCATTTGTGAGGTCATGTACTTTTTTCAGTATTTAGGTTATATGTGTGTGTTCGTGGGTTTTCGGCGCATCGGTGAATAACGTTTTTCTCGCTTGCCTATTAACTTCCTATCCTGCCCATCCTTCCGGGTTTCTGGGGCTGTCATATCCTGCATGGTACATTGTTCCGTTCCACGACGATCTGATTGTGCGTTCATTGTGTCTGTCATTTTTTTAACATTCAAATATACATTTATCGTCAATGAAAGCACAAGCCACTGTAAGAATTTCGCAGATTGGATTGGACTTTTGTTAACGGAGATGCAATTATAGAACGCTATCCGGACGAACCTGTCACTGCACAAATGTTTCGTGCGGTATGAGGACGACTTCGGCTCGTTCTGGATGGTGGACGACGCGGAGTTTGTGAAGAGACGGCATCTGAGCCGCGGCAGGCCCAGGAAGTACGAGCCGCCGCCGCCGGGACAACACGCGCCGCCACCACAGTAAGGGCGCTGCGCAAACGTATGAGCGACCGTCCAACGAATCTGTGCTTAGTTATCGCTTCTTTCGATGCTCATAATTTAAATTTCTCTATTTATTTATATAGTGTAGCTTTAGAAGAATCGAAATTAGAATCACAATGAACGGTTGATATCGTTATATCGATGTGTAAAATAATTCAAAGATAAAAGAAAATGAATGAAAGTGCGGAATACACTTCTCTTCGCCTCTTACCTCACTGATAAAAAATAAAGTTGTGAAATTATGTATCTATATTTTTTTTAAATTATGAGCATCAAAATAGGGAAAAGCTAACTAAGAAAAAGAATCTGATAGGCTAAGTTGTCTTAGAATTAATCCATGTGCAATTTTATATTGAAAGTATACACTCTTTGATTTGTTTAAATTGTCGAGAAATTTTTATTTTAAATAAGTAGAGGAGAGTCGTTGGACGATCGCGTCCAAAATAATATTATTTGTACGTGAGACGACATAATCTGAAAATTATCATACAAAATTAAAGGAATCGTGATAATTTCCAGCGATTTCAGACTAGATTTGATGTTCTGACCATTATTGTAAAGTGTATCACTGTGTAAGCTTAGATTAATTCGATATGTCATGTTAGATTGTAACTAGACACGTGATTGTTTATAATAATAGTGAATTATGAACGCTGTGTGTGATTAAATTCTCCGTATTTAATGATTGAGACAGCTTTCCTGCAGAATTGTTGATAATTATAAAAGTTCTTCCTTCTAAATTGTATTTTGTATAAAATATTATGCATTATTAAGAAATAAACAGCCGCAAAAGTAGTTCATTTTGTAGACCTTAGGAGACATAATTTTGAGGTCAGCATGCATTCTAAATGCACGTAAGAATATCTGGTGTAGTATCGTCTTCATATAAATTTAAACACACACAAGCAATAGACTCCTAGAGTTTGAAGCTATAACCGATTGTTTTGCAATAGTTTTTAACATCACATATACTATATATAACTGTTTAATAAATTAGCTTAAATCATACGTTGCTAATGTAATTACATTAAATATTATTTAAAAGCTACACTCATGTCCAAATATTACATAAGAAATGTTTATTTCTTATAATGACATGCATGTACCGAACTGATTCTAACTGAATTATTGTAAAGGATCGTCGTTGGATATCCAAGTAAGATTAAATATTAAATTTTAATCTTTTATTCCCAATCTTTACTAGTAGCATGATTTATCCCGAGGTAAGTGTTTGCTTAAAGCTTTGCATCTGCATTCTCGTCGCATGCTAGTCTAGCGGTTTTACTAACCTTTTTTTAACAATAAGCTTGCGTTTTTACTATTTTCTCTATTTTTATTCTATTTATCTTTCTCTTTAACACACATTCATCACACCACAGTATACTTTAACATATAAATTGGACGTTATTTCAAAATTGTACACTACACATTAAATACACAATACATAAATCACTTTAATTGTAATAAAATGCGTTGATATACAATGAGTTTATTACTTTGGAAGAGGTCTGAAATGGCCGGGGTATGATTTTATATTAATTTAATTTTTTTATTAAATAATCATTAAGTAATCAGTTTTATAAAAAACATTCAGAAAAATATAATAAAATTGAATTTTAAAATGCAGTATTGTTCGATTTGTCAATTTGGGTTTGTTATAAATAGTTAATAATTTCTACAGATTCATGGGTGCTCAGAGTCCTCCGATGATGACCAGCCCTCATGGTTACAGTGAGGCTCTGAAGAGAAACTTACAAGTGAGTTGCAGTCCAGTACGTAATTAAGAATATCCTATTAAATTGCTGACCCCAAGAACTGTTGGCTAAACAATTATAATTAACATTTTATAGGGCATGATGGAAGACTGCAATCTGTCTTACATGTCTGGTGAAGATCACATGATGCAGACAGAAGATTACCCATCTTCGCATGAAGACTACAGGTACATAATGTTAAAGTAACTGCAAAATCTTAATTTATATTTATTAAGTAAGTACATAACGTCATAATAGCAGTGATAGCCGATTAGTTAAGCACGCGCCATGCGGGCACCAGGTCCTTTGTTCAAACCCTCGCACTTCTAGGTTTTTCAAAATCTATGTGCGAATCGTCATTTCTATATTATGATTATCACTTGCTTACAGTAAAGGAAAACATCGTGAGGAAACCTGCATGTCTTAGAAAATCTAACCAATTTTCTAAAGACATGTGAAATCCGCCGACCCGCACTGGTCCGACGTGGTGGATTACCGCCTAAAATCCCCCTCGTAGTGAGGGGTGGCCCGTGTCAGGAGTGGGACATCAAAAGGGAAAAATTACGTGCACTCACCCACACTTGGTCGTTGGCATTTTGGTCGCCTAAATGTGAGGGAGATTCAGGCCTTAGCCACCGCGCTGGCCCAGGCTTATTTAATTAATTGTCTGGAGACCGCTTGGCGCATTGGTTTGAGTGTACGCCCCTCGGCTCACTACACCAGGTGGTTGCGGGTTCGATTGCCGACGGGGAAAATTTTGGAAATAGCCTTTCCATATTTTTTGTCTGGGACGGGTGTCACTGGGATCGCCCCCAGTCCATTGAACGGTACCCATAGTACAAACGTTGCTCAGTTTGAGACCATCCAGTCGGTGTGTCCGTGATATTTTTTTATTTTTGAAAGCAAATGATAACCGTTATATTAACCATAAAATTCGCACATCAAATCAGAAACTTTCAGAGGTACAAGCGGTGGTTCGAGGTTCCAAAGCACGCGACTAATTGGCTGTCACAAGATCCCAGAAATAATTTCCAAATTTGTCTCGTTTACAGCCGGCCTTCAATGATGAATGGCTACGGCAGCAGCAGCTCTTCCCACGAGGTAAAGGCTGAGGATCTGAGCGCTAATGATATACAGGACATCAAGCCTAATATCTACGCGCTCAAGAATGAGATGCAGGCATCTGATTATTCAAACAAAGGTAACATTTCAATGTAGACGAAGTCTGAAGCTATTTAGAACTGTGTCATCCTCGCTATTTGCCACCTAGCTGTGGCATTAAGCTCTGGAGTTTTGGCGACCAATTATACATTGGGTTATTGTTTGATGCCTTGTTATTCCGTTCCGTGATTACGTGTTTTGTTATTATCATTGGCTGCAAACATCTTTCCTATCAAGTATAATAAAGTTCACGATAAAATACTGATTTAATGAACTGTCCAGAATGTAACTCTGGAAATTACGGTCCAGGCAGTTCCATCTAGAATTTGAGTTAATTATGTACGGATTACAGTGTAGCATAAATCGTTAATAATTAAAGAATATTAGCAATGCGAGGTTATCACGTCTCTAGTAGTTCCGTTAGCAACTAAGCTAAATTCTTTAGTTAAGTGCTTTAGTTAAGGGTTAGCTCTCATTAATTATTATACAATAGGTACCCTTTTAGTTACGGGTGAGACTCTCCTAAGATACGCAACTGACTCTTAAAATGTTCTGAAATCTTTATTTGTTACAGGTGATTACTCAACCTCCAACAAGGAGTCATCAAGCAATCGCTCTGGCGAGACTAGCCCGTATGACGACTACCCTCGCGCTGAGGACAGATATCGCCCCTCCATATCCCACATCAAGGACGAGGCCGAAAACCTCTCCCTCAACGAGCAGAGATCTGACAAATAAACGCATGCACCGCTCCCAAGTGTACTTCTACACGAGTGTTAAAAAGTGTAAAGTGTATGCAGTGTTATTGTGATTATGAAGTGTATTTAACAGACAAACACTCCACGTGTTTGTTCGTTTATTATCACAGTATATAATACTATAATAATTACGGGTGTAGATCTATTTCAAGTTATTAGAAACCGTGTTCTAGAAAGTGTAATGTGTTCACTGTTGGAAGTTTTTATGATAAAAAATGGACGATCTCGATATGAGGAATTGTAAGTTAGATTTAACCAAATATTTTTTGTTTTACATTTTAAATTGACCCGGTTTTAACGGGGTTTCAAAGTATTATAGGTTTTACGGTTTTTTTTAATATAGTTTTTTATTTTTTAGTTTCTAGGTTTGGTAGCTGAGATAGTCTCTATTTGTTAGAAATATTATAGCTTGTAAGTGTTAGAATTGATTTTAGATGGAAATGAATTGCGCAAATAAGTAATCATAAAATTCAACGATAAAACTAACCTTAAAAGGTCCATATCAATATTTAAAAAAATATTTAATCATTATTTGTATTATACAAATAATAAGAACAATAAGTAGTACTATTGGTATGCTATTAATAAGTTTTAATAAAATTATACGCATAGCGTTTCAGTTGTTCTCATATTTCGTGGTACAGAAATACAACAGAAAAAGATCTCAGTTTCTTCAAATTGTCTCCAGAATATAACAGAACCATTTTATTTTTTACATCATATTTTTTTGTGATCGTCGATCTGATGTTAAATAAAAAAAATGTTATTTTTATTACAAAGTGGTGTGCCATGGTTTTGAATGGCACCATTTTTTTATATTACTTTTCTTTAGTGATTCCAAGGAATTGTTTTTAGAATAAGTTTAGGATGTAAATATTTATCGAGAATTGTAAAAAAAATGTTTTTTGAAAAATGGTAAACAATGTAGGTAGAAGAGTGTAAACTTTCACTTAATATTGCATTATTAAATCGTTCATGTTGTAGAGGAAAAAAAGTTAGAGAAAATAAATACTTAGTACTTAAAAATTTTCACTGTATTCTGGATATTCGAGTTATTATCATTTAAGTAAATAAATAATACAGTTTTCCGTGCATTTTACAATATTGCATTTACCAATAAAAGCTAGTTTTTATTTTTAATATTTTCAAAAAGTTTTAAAAATTTTTCTTTAATTTTTTCGATACTTACCTAAAATTCGGAAAGGGTGAAAATAACCATATCACAACATTGAATGTATACTTAATGTAACGTAGAACTGTAAAATGAATGAGTATGTAAAATGTATATTCGAATTCGCAATAACTTTCAAGCTTAGATACGTATGCATTAAATAGCTGTTTAGATGTCACATGTTGTATTGCTAGCGGAATCGAGGAATATTTAAAAGTCAGGCTATGTTGGGTTTCTCGGTCATTGTGTAGCCTTAGGGGCGCTATGACATAGGTTAGGTTAGGTTTAGGTTTAGGTTAGGTTAGAACAGTGATCAAAACGAAAAAAAACTTTTTCTCGAAAATTCGTCTAAGTCCTGGCTCCATAGCCCCCCTAACTGGGAACTAACATAACTTAATGACATATTCAGATTCTGGCGCTTCGCCGGCCGCTGCCACGGCACGCTCGCTTCGCTCGCTCGGCTCGCGCGTTTTGGTCACTGTTCTAACCTAACCTAAACCTAAGTCATAGCGCCCCTAAGGTTACACTCCAACCGGTTTCTCATAAATTGTTTTCTTTTCAGAGAAAAGTTAAAAAAGACGTTATTTATTAACCAGTTCTATCCGCCTATAGACATTTATTAATATTTTTAATTAATAACAATCCGTTTTACCGCCTACGAATTAAAACGTTCACGTTTTTATTCACATGTTCTCATCATAGCCTGACGATGGTATGTATAATAAAAAAACAGTTTTTTTTCACACGCATTTGCATAAAAAATACTTAAACAAAATAATAGAACCTACATTTTAGATTTACCTATAAACGTTATTCAACGTCTGAGTCAAAAGATCCTGATACTTTTTTATCTTGTTATTTTATGTATGTTGTAAATCGAATGATGAATTAAGAATTATGTGAAACAACAAATTTATTTTTTAATAGGTACTTGCTCCACTGTTTAGCGAAACTTGATTATGTATTTATATTGTAAACAAGTGCGTGTGAATAATTCCAAATAAATTAATGTAAGTACAATTTCTCCCAACAATATTACGCATATTATGTAGTTATTTATATTTATAATTCATGATTATGCACAAAAACGGAATTTACATTTTGGAATTGACAAAAACAATTACTTATTTTATGAAAATTATTTTTAAACAAGTAGCATTGTTGCGTTGTAAGAGGCAAAATTTTATTTTATAGAATTTACACTAAACCGAATTCGAATTAAAAAGAAAATGTTTTTGTTTATTAAAATAGGTCGCTGTATACGTATTATACATTATATTTAAAGACGTGTATACGTTTTTATAAAGTTTGATACGATGTATATTTCGGACGAATTAGTGTAAATCCTGCTTCGTTCCGTTAAACGCATAAATTGTTTTCGATAGGGCACCGGTGTCGCATGAAACGGAACGTAAATTTTTTTTTTGTTTTTAGCAAAGGAGCGATTGTGTTGTGCCTAATGGCACGAGTACTTTATTGATCATTGTAAATTAAACTTACTTAGTGTTGTATTAAACGAAATCATTACAATTATCGGAATTTGTTTCATTTTGGGAATCCTTGATATCAAAGGCTCATAAAGTATGTTAAATAATAATAATTTAGCCCTTTTGACGTCCCACTGCTGGGCACGGGCCTCCCCTCAACATGAGGGGGATTCAGGCCATAATCCACCACATTGGCCCAGTACGGGTTGGCGGATTTCACATGTCTTTCGAAAATTGGTTAGACCTTCTAAGACATGCAGGTTTCCTCACGATGTTTTCCTTCACCGTAAGCAAGTGATAATCATATAGAAATTATGAATAGCACATAGATTTCGAAAAATCCAGAGGTGCGAGCCGGGATTTGAACCCAAGACCTGGTGCCCGCAAGACGCGTGCTTTAACCAATCGGCTATCACTGCTTACAAAATATGCTTATAAAATATGTTAACAAAACATTAATTATTAAACTCACTATCTCTCTAGACATCACGTCGCTCATTAGGCTTTTCTAGAATACCAGTGCTGCTCCATAATTATTCCATATTAAGAGGCAATAAGCTGCCGCACAGACTGGGTCCTTTCTTGTTTCTAATATATATCAATGATCTGCCCTACTATGTAGAAAACAGTCACGAAATTGTGTTGTTTGCTGATGATACTTCTTTATTATTTAAAATTAAAAGACAGCTTTTAAATTATGACGATGTGAACAACGCACTCGCTAAAGTTGTAGATTGGTTCAATGTAAATAATCTTTTACTTAATGAGAATAAAACGAAATGTATAAAGTTCTCAACGCCAAATGTGAGACATGTAGGAACCAATATACGACTAAATGGAGCAGAATTGGACCTTGTGGAGGAAACTGTCTTTCTAGGGATCTCTATAGATGCTAAATTGCAATGGGGTCCTCATATCAAAAAATTGTCGGGTAAACTCAGCTCTGCGGCATATGCTGTTAAAAAAATCAGGCATTTAACCGACGTTGAAACAGCTAGAATTGTTTATTTTAGTTATTTCCATAGCGTTATGTCATATGGCATACTGCTCTGGGGATGCTCTGCTGACTTAAACTCCATTTTTGTTCTGCAGAAAAGAGCCATACGAGCTATTTACAATCTAGCTCCAAGAATCTCCCTCAGAGAAAAATTTAAAGAAATAAATATTCTAACTGTTGTGTCACAATTTATCTATGAAAATCTCATGTACGTTAAAAAAATGTTAATAATTTTGAGAAAAGGAGCGACGCTCATTCTATAAATACACGGAATAAGCACAAGCTATCCGTACATGTAACTCGTCTCCACAGAATAAGTCATTCTTTTATGGGGCAATGTATACGTTTTTACAATAAGCTTCCCAATGAAATCCGAGATTTACCTATCAATAAGTTTAAAACCCTAATTAAAACTAAACTCAGTGCAAAGGGTTATTACAAAATCTCGGATTATTTGGATGATAAATCAGCTTGGGACTGAGCAGCTCAAATCTCGACAGTCAATAATAATGTCAAAGCGTAGCGTGTCTTGCCCTACTTGTCCGAATTATTTGTGTAGTTCTTAGTAATATCAGAAGGCAACACACTGGAGCTATTATAATATTTATATTAATATCTACTACCCTTTGTAATTATTGAATATAAGCAACTGGCGATAAAAAAAAATATAAAAAAATGACATGTAAAAAGACAAGCCCGCTGAGTTTCTTGCCGGATCTTCTCAGTCGAGGTCGCGTTCCGATCCGGTTGTAGATATAAGAAAAAAAATATGTAAAATTGACAATTTGTAAGTGCCCCCGTAGGCCTAAACAAAATAAACGCTTTGAATTGAATTGAATTGAGACCTTGTTGTTACCAAATTCCGGTTTCATTGTTATCACCTGTTTGTCTATGTTACTTTAGTAGGGAACATAAAAAACAATGTCCTTTCTTTCTTACTTAACCATTTATTTTTTAAATTCTTACACAACTAGATCGGCAAAGAAGCGTGCGACTCGCCTGATGTTAAACATTTACCGTAGCTTATAGATGCTTAAAATACCATAGGCATCGCTCGCACCGACCGCTTGGCGCAGTGGTTCGAGCATAGGCCGCTCGGTTCACTGAACATGGTGGTTGCGCGATTCCCGCCGGGGCAAATTTCGGAAATGGCCTTTTCGTAATTTGCCCCGGTCTTGGTGTCACTGGGATCGCCCCCAGTCCATTGTACGGTACCCATAGTACAAGCGTTGCCTAGTTAGGGACCATACAGTTGGTGTGTTAGTCTGGCGATATTTATTTATTTGAAGGGGACCTATGACCGGCAATAAACGAATGATCATCATCAACATATTTAGGTACTTTTTTGGGTCAGCTATGATCATTTACTAATGCCTATCGCTCTACCCTATTCATTTTTAGTACTGAAACCCCAATAGAATATAAGTACGTTAAGGTGAAGGCGCCTGTCCAGCCCGCGAAATTCAAAATTTTCGAGTATTTTTAGAGTTTATCCAAAATCTGAAAACATTTAAGACAACATTTTGTGATTTGCGAAAAACACAGTATGCAGTGCGTTTATTAATACATTTATTTTACTCTAAATATTATCACTCTGGATATGATACTAGTAAATCACAAAATATATATACAAAAATTGCCAGATTATCTGGATAGCTGTCGTTCTTGAAATGTTTTAGAGTAAGTTGGATATATTAATAAATGCACTGCACACGGTCTTTTTCGCGAATTACAAAATGTGCCTTTTATTATTGTCAGATTAAAAAAAATTCTTAAAAACCTCAAAAAATTTGAACTTCGCGGGTTACATGGACGCTTTAGCCTTAAAAATCGAAAATAAAACTCTGTCGAATATAAAGCGAAGCCGATTATCATGAGAGACATGATCCCGAATCATCTTGATAGGTAAGTACCCGAATTAAAACGGGCAGACACGTCATTGGGCGGAAGCTTGCATAGTTTCTTTTTGTTTGATTAATTTTATAACGAAGTGTCGAAGTTTATGCGTGTGCTCAACAAATGTGGCCGTTATACGTGAGTCATTACAATGCAGTTCCAGGAGGCGGTGTCACTTGTGTGTAGTCTGTGTAGGTTCAAATCCGGGTTGGTTATTATAGGGTACTTACCTATCTATGTCCCACCATAAAGCGGGCAATGCCTTTCGTGTTGTCAGCATGTATACCAACGCTACGATAGCTGCTTAACATCATGCTGATCGTACGCTTGTTAGCCGACTTTTTTATATTCAAATATAAAGTCTGCGGGTCTCTACCCCTCTCTCTAGCTTCGCTTCCAAACGTGTAGTACTTATATCCATTAACGTTCAACAGGTGATAATCATTATTGAGATCTTCCTGAAAATCTGAAACACAGATGTTATATTACTATATCTATGATGAAACTAATAGATTCAAATCAATAAAAAATGTTCAACAAAACCAGAAGGGTTCAAAGGCACAGGTTAGAACAGAACTATGATGGAAATGTGGTGTGTAATATAATCGATACGCCACCGTCTGCGCGCGCGCATGATTTATGATATGAAGCAAGTGTATTAGAGATGTGACGCTGCTGTTTATCGACATTCGTTTTTTTGTCTCAAGAAGTATTTGCTGACGGCTTGCTGATTTAGTAAACAGTGGTGTTGATCGCGTTCCGATAAAGAAAACTTGGATTTTGTTACCGATTCATAAAAAACGTTATAATCATGTTCAATTAAGGCATTAATTATTATGAAATACATAATCAGATTTATTTACTGACTTTAAAATTATTCATTCAGTAGCTTTTGCGTACTTATTGATGTTTTAAGTAAGTATTATTTTATGTAGACAGATATCGATAGATATTGGCTCCGAACTAATAATATCAATTTAACACTTCTATAATTATTGATGTCTTGCTCACACGATACGGCCATGACAATAATGGCAATACAGTTAGTTTAGTTAAGTTTAGTTGTGTGTAAACGTAGGTAATCAGCACCATTGCGTAGTTATTTAATTATTGTAAGTATTCACTTTTTCCTGGGACTTCGTCCGCGATATGATAATTTCGCTATAAAATTACCATTTTAAATGACCTCCTTAGAGTAGGGTGGCCAGAGAAACGGATAGAGATTTTTTTTAATGTGTTTAAAGTACAGACATGGCTTTTTACAGTGTTGTAATTATTTTATCGATAATTTGTTAGCAGGTAGGTATCGATAGATTATTTATTATTTATCGATAGCAGAATCATAAGACGGTATTATCTATTAGCGCAACCCTATAAACGCTGACATGTGGCCCTTAATTATAACTCAACTTGTTCTCTACAAAACCGCTGAACCGACAAAAAAATCTAAAATAACTGTAGTTTTTAATCCCGATCTGGTTACTGAACTTTGTTTGAAAAAAAAAACATTTTATTTTTTTCCTCGCGCACATGTCTATACGAATGGGTTAAGAGACTTTTTATTTACATGGTTTTTTTCATACAAAAATGTCATTTCCATTTGAAATGGTGAGTTTAGATGTTAATTTAGTATTTTCGAGGGTTTTTAGTGTTGTGTACTATTGTTTTTTGTGTTAGGGATGAGTAATGATTGGCCATGTGGCAATGATTCGGGGTTGTCATTCGAAACACGTGAGAAAGAGTTTTTTCTTTGGAAGCGGTTTCAGACATCCTAGAATAATTGATTCTCTTACAGAAGATCGGCGTATAGTAACTACTTATTAGAGCTGCGTTTCGTACGATTAATGAGAGTCGGAAAGCCAGTCGCTTCGGGTCGGTGACGTGCGAACAATGCCTTTGGTATTGCAAGCATCTATAGGCGACGGGAACTGATTATCACCAGGCGGTTCGTAAGCTTATTTTTTCACTTTGTTGTATAAAAAACTGAATTATTTTCAGTAAATATTTCTAACACGGGGTACTGAACCTCTTTGGAAGTTCACTACCCCGCATTGGACCGGCTGTTGTGGCCTATGGCACGCATCCCTCTTGCATCGAGGGGAGCCCTGTGCCAAATAATAGCACATTCAAGGATTATAATATTATTAGGGCTTATACGTAGATAAATAAAACCCCTGATGCGTGAATTTGGACAACGAGACGACCTGAGAACCATCGCCAATATCTATTACAAAAAAATAACAATAACTAATTTAATTGTTAGTGTAATTAATTCGGTAGCTACTTTGACGCTTGACGTTTAGGTACCCCTACGTTCCTGTTCAGGAAATCTGAAGAGGGAATTTGAGGAACACTAATTGTTGACCCATATTTCACCTATGCAAATCTTATTGTCACTTAACTAGCAAACCCTTAGGCCCGTGGTTGCATTTTTGAAAAAAAATATTCAAGAACCCACAACTTCAAAGTCCGCAGCCTTCGCTTCTAACTACTCCGCCGACGAGACAATCAACAAAAAACTAATGCTACCCAGAGCTTACTTACCCGCAATTACACACGTCCACCATTAATTAAAATTATCTACTAACGTATAAACAAAACCCACTTGCTATCTATCGAGTACGAGACCGTTTCAAAGAAAGTTTATTTATAAAAAAAGAGATGTTGTGTTGTCTTTTTGTCCATATGCCGAAACCGGCGTGTGGCACAATTATTAACTAACGTTAATATTGTATTTATTTCTGCCTTGTCCACATGTGCGCGTGCTTGCTCTGTACCTAGAGGTGCGGGTTCAAACTGCGGCCCGCTTTTACAAATCGTTTTTGAAGAAAAAGTATCCTGTTTGCTAATGCGCCTTTTATTAGTATACATACCTTATCTCATTATGTTAGTTTATTTTTTTTGAGCGACACTTAATGAGATTGGTAACATTAAGCATGGTATAGGGGGAATAGGGGGAATAGTAACACACCGAATGATCTCTTATGTCATCAGTGATTTGACATTCGAAATTCTTTTTTTATTTAAGGCTAAAGCGCCCACCTAGCCCGCGAAGTTCAAATATTTTGAGGTTTTTTAGATTTTTTTTTAAATCTGACAATAATAAAAGGCACATTTTGTAATTCGCGAAAAAGACCGTGTGCAGTGCATTTATTAATATATCCAACTTACTCTAAAACATTTCAAGAACCACAGCTATCCAGATAATCTGACAATTTTTGTATATTTAGTGATTTACTAGTATCATATCCACCGTGATAATATTTAGAGTAAAATAAATGTATTAATAAACGCACTGCATACTGTGTTTTTCGCAAATCACAAAATGTTGTCTTAAATGTTTTCAGATTTTGGATAAACTATAAAAATACTCGAAAATTTTGAATTTCGCGGGCTAGACAGGCGCCTTCACCTTAATGTCTTCTTAGACAAAGCATAGTGTAACTATACAACCGCTAAACCACGTTTATAAATAAGGGGGCTCGAGTATTATTTTCTTATATTGTGACAATTGTCTCGTAGCGTGGGAATGTGGTCTTAGACCTACCATTTTTTTTTGTCAAATAGAATATCCGAGTTCTTGCAGGCTCTTCTCAGTGGAATCACCATTGCTAACCGATGGTAGCTTCTGACTGATGAGTGCTAATATAGCAAGTTATGGTGGAGACTTTTCCCACTAGTAGGATTAAATAGGTCAAAAAATTACTTACATTTTACAATGAACTGGTTTATTAAAAAATATATATATTTGTATTATTAAAAAAAAACTTTTTCAGAATGTAACGCACGCTCTATACGTGATCCAAATTTCCTCTATGATCATAAAAATATATTAGGTATATTTCATAAAAAATAGTCGATTTCAAAGCGGCCCGCAATTGGGCAACCCCGCCACGCACGAGTGTGTTAATTCGGTGTTACCACCGCGACGATCAATGATGCTCAACGTTTTCATTCAGTTTTCTCTCAATAAAGCTTTGTAAAATAAGAAAAGATGAAGGTAATGTGGACATTAATTCATTTAACTGTACTGAAATTGCTGCGCTACTTTATGCAATAGTCTTTTTCTAATACCTATAGGCATTTCAATAAATATAATATATTCTTATTACTTACTAAGTCAAACAATTTAATGCACACGAAATAATCATTTATAATTATCATTACCCTTTTATAATTATAATAATGTATAATTTACAGTCGTCCAGCTAGTCGAGCTACTACCAGATCGGTGATTACCTGACATAGTATGACATGCGTTAACATCAGGTAATTATCACTACATAATATACTGCAGTCTAAACAAAGAGACAACAACTTAAATTATTTCAAATGTTTCGTCAACGCAAACTTATTGCAATAAATAAAAGAATGTAAAACAAAAAAAAACTTCTAAAATAAAATGAGAAAACTTTGACAGCCCCTGTCCCACAACAAGTGTAAGCATTTCTCGTACTCTTGTCCTAGATAGCCGAACGAGCAACCGAAGCTATAAACACATTAATCATGGCTGCTGAAACAATTCGCCATTACATGAAGCGAGGGTAACGCAAGTAATTAGCATTTAGGTCATGGACTCCGCAAAAAATGGTTTATTTAAGGATAGTACAATTATTTCGATACCTTTTTTATACAACCAAAAAAAAGCAGTGATAGCCGATTGGTTATATAAGCATGCGTCTTGCGGGCACCAGGTATTTGGGTTCAAACCTCTGGATTTTTAGAAATCTGTGCGATTATCACTTGCTTACGGTGAAGGAAAACATCGTGAGAAAACCTGCTTGTCTAAGAAGATCTAACCAATTTTCGAAAGACATGTGAAATCCGCCAACCAGCGTGGTGGATTATGGCCTCAATCCCCCTCGTGTTAAGGGGAGGCCGGTGCTCAAGAGTGGGACGTCAAAAGGGCGAAATTGTTATTATTATATTTTATACAACGAAGTCGGCAATAAGCGTACGACCAGGCTGATGGAAAGCTGTTACCTTAGGTTGCCTATAGATGATAGCAAAAAGTACCAAAGGTAAGAAAAAATCAACCCTTTTTTCCGATTTTCTTATGCTTTCAGTGAAAATTCGTTGCGTTACTATTGCCACTAATATAGTTTTAGAGATTTCGTGTTGAGTGGGTTATATAAATAAGTACTTCTTTAATATGAGCAGAAGAAGATAGAAGTAAAAGTACAAATAATCATATTATTCTTAGGTGTTTTTATTTAGGTACTTCTATATTTAAATAGAAGATTTTTTTTTTTATGAATAAGTATATTTGTACCGCTGATTTTATAATAAATAAACTTTCATTTACCAAATAACTTAATTATCTATGACATCCATTTACCTATTACAATAAAACTTTTTTAATTAAACCTAAACAGAAACACTTTAGAAATAAAATTAAAATAAATTAAAATAAACCCTGGCCGCGTGGGATGGTGCCAAGAATGCTGGCTGCATTACCTCGTTAATAATCCTACTAATATTATAAATGCGAAAGTTTGTGAGTGTGGATGTATGTATGTATGTATGAATGTATGTTTGTTACTCCTTCACGCAAAAACTACTGAACGGATTTGGATGAAATTTGGAATACAGATAGATTATAACCGGGATTAACATATAGGATACTTTTTAACCCAATAATCCAATACTACGCGGATGAAGTCGCGGGGCACAGCTAGTAAATTGATATATTTATATTGTTATTGTTTCACTAGCTTATGCCTGCGGTTTTAACATAGTGGATTTTATCTTTTGGACGTCCACAACAGCGGCACCTACTGGTTCCAACTGTAGCTAAGAACCGTTCAGGTGAATAGGGTCATTATAATAATATCGCCGGACAAACACACCAACTGTATGGTCCCAAACTAAGCAACGCTTGTACTATGGGTACCGTACAATTGAATGGGGGCGATCCCAGTGGCAAATTACGAAAAGGCCATTTCCGAAATTTACCAGACGGGAATCGAACCCGCAACCATTCGGTGGAGTGAGCCGAGCGGCCTACGCTCGAACCACTGCGCCAAGCGGTCGTCATTTGAATAGCTCTTCAAATTACTTATTCTTATTTATTTTCCTAATCGCATTACACACAAGTTTAGACATTTTCGTTCATCTAAATAATTGTTTTAGTATCTAAATAATGGATCCCAATTAAAACTTTCGAAAAAAAGTAATGATTTGATCATCTGTAATAGTAATAACACTACCGATGAACAGCGCGGACCGGGGATCATGAAATGCATGCATGCGTCGGGGCACGACTCTGCGTCTTTATTGGAGGCAGTTGCGCGACACGTGTGGCATCACTAACGATTTGTTTCTATAATTCTTTAGTTAACTAAATAAAAAAACTAACGAATAATCAAACTACTTACACATCTTTATATATAAAACTAGCTGAGACCGCGACTTCGTCCGCGTGGAATTTATTTAACAAAAAAGCCCGCTCAAGCGGTCTGAGCCCGCGCGACAGGACCCATTTAAAAAAAAAAATGTTTTTCTAAAATAAAAGTAGCTTAAGTTACTGCTTATAACAACAGCTATCTACCAGTGAAAGTCCCGTCAAAATCGGTCAAGCCGTTTCAGAGATACTGTTTGATTTCATGTGTTTTTATTTTTTTACGCGGAACCCTAATTGTTTTTCTAAAATTACGGTAGCCTAAGTTACTCCCTTAAAGATTAGCTATCTGCCAGTGAAAGTCCCGTCAAAATCGGTCCAGCCGTTTCGGAGATCGGTAATTCTGCTCCTAAACGGCTTGACCGATTTTGATGATATTGTTGCGACCTAGAAACCTAACAATATTTTTTGTACGTATAGGGACCAGGACGGTTCGCAATTATAGTTGGCCCTAGTAGGTGGCACTGTTGTCGACATTAAATATTACATTACATTACAAATTTATTTACATAACATAACATTATCATTACAATATTACATAACATTACGAGTAATTAAATAAACTACGGGCAATAGATAGTTTTTAAATGTACTTATATAAAAATTGGATAAAAATAAAAAATACTGAAAATTAATCTTAATATATAAAATTCTCGTGTCACAATTTTAGTTACCATACTCCTCCGAAACGGCTTGACCGATTTGTATGAAATTTTATATGCATATTCAGTAGGTCTGAGAATCGGCTACTATCTATTTTTCATACCCCTGAAAGACAGGACAACGTCTGTCGGGTCAGCTAGTAAAAATATTAAAATGAACATGTAAACGTGAACTATATCGTAGATACTTTGCTTATTAACAAGATACAGCATTGACGTCATAGCGACAACGTGGACATCTAACAAATGACCCAATATGGAACCCTTAACCTGATATCAATATTATACAAAGTAGCTCAGTTTAAGGTTGAAATCCTATTTATTGGATTTAATAGCTGATAAGTCCGACACGTGTACTACATTATGTGGTATTAGATACATTATGTTAATTAATAAATATCGCCTGACGAACACACCAACTGTATAAGTCCAATACTAAGCAACGCTTGTACTATGGGCACCGTACATTGGACTGGGGGCGAGCCCAGTGTCACCCAGAACAGGGCAAATTATGAAAAGCCCATTTCTGAAATTTACCCAGACGGGAATCTAACCCGCAATCACTTGGTGCAGTAACCGCTGCGCCAAGCGGTCATCAAATATGTACTTATTAATAAATATATTATATTACTAGCTGAGCCCGCGACTTCGTCCGCGTGGAATTTAACTTAACAAAAAAGCCCGCTCCCGCGTTCTGAGCCCGCGCGACAGGACCCATTTTTTTAAATTTAGATTCTCTAAAATAAAAGTAGCCTAAGCTACTCCTTAAAACATCAGCTATCTGCCAGTGAAAGTCCTGTCAAAATCGGTCCAGCCGTTTCGGAGATTACCCGGAACGAACACACAGACAGACAGACAGACAGATAGACAGACAGACCAATTTTTTTAAATCGCGTTTTTGTTATAGGTGTCGTATGTACTTTCATATGCATTTAGTGAAAAGGTGTTATTTTGATATTACAAACAGACACTCCAGTTTTATTTATTTGTATAGATATACTTAAAGCCTAAAATTTATGTTGGTCGTGTGATCTTGGTAATCGCAATGTCAACCTCCAATATTTAAACTTAATAAAGTGGGCAAACTAACTTGGCCTAGGGGTGGCAAGTCAGATAATTTGGGCTTAATGGGGGAAGGATCAGAAATGTCCTTTAGGACTCAAACAGGACCTCTGAATGAAAATGGGGTCAGTCCAGAGCATGGTTATAGAATACCATTTTTTTTAAGTCACTGAAAATGTTTACATCATAAGTAAGTATTACAATAAATCAGTAATATTTTTAATTCCCCCTGAAAAAAGTTTAACAAAAACTTGACGAGAGCCGTCGTTATGTCTTCGACAGCTTTTTAAACCGTTCACGGATCATTTGTGTTAATTTTACACGAGTTGAACAGTTTTTCTGATGCGCGTTTCGGTTTATTTTTATGAGGATCTCTCATTTTAGTTATTGTTTATTTATATGACGTGATGTGGAGAAAGTAATGGTTTCAGTATGTTATTTAGGGTGCCCTGTAGTGCTAAGATGCAATTTTTATAACATACTATACAATATTATAAAGAGGAAAACTTTGTTTGTTTGATTGTAATGAATAGGCTCCGAAACTACTGAACCGATTTGAACAATTCTTTCACTGTTGGGAAGCTACACTATCCCCGGGTGACATAGGCTATATTAAATTTTCAAAAAAAATTGGGATCCTTACTAAAACTCCAATAACGTAACCCGTGCGAAGCCGGGGCGGGCCGCTAGTATTTAATAAAGTCAGAAAACAATTTGAATAGTTACCGTAACCTAATATGTACTTGCAATACCAAAGGCTATGCTCGCATGTTGACGATCTTAACGGGAGTTGGATACAGGGGGGGGGGGGGGGGGGGAAGGGAAGGTGGGTTGGGCTTCTATTCTAGCTCTCTCACTGATTGTACAAAACGCAGGTTTATTATCTATTTTACGCCAATCATCGGTGCCAGGGTGGTACGTGGCTTATCCTACTAATATTATAAATGCGGAAGTTTATGAGTGTGGATGTATGTATGTTTGTTACTCCTTCACGCAAAAACTACTGAACAAATTTGGACGAAATTTGGAACACAGATAGATTATAAACAGGATTAACATATAGGATACTTTTTAACCCGATAATCCCGAAATTTTTGCTAAGTTAAAATACTACGCGGATGAAGTCGCGGGGCACAGCTAGTTTAATATATTCCGAACTTTAGTGTGCAATAAAGAGTTATTCAATTCTACTCTATTCAATTCTACTACTCCGGTCAACTCGACTCGGCAAGCGTAGTGTAGGACGCCCTCCGACCAGGTGGGATGACGATCTGCGAAAGACTGCAGGCAGATGCTGGATGCGGCAAGCTGAAGACAGGGCGCTATGGCGCTCATTAGAGGAGGCCTATGTCCAGCAGTGGACAAGCGTAGGCTGATGATGATGATGATGATGATGACTCCGGTCAAGCTAGCCCATTTATGAGCTGTACTCAAATGGCATTACCACTGTAAAGTAAGTAAAATAAGAAGAGCGGGTTCTTAGCGAGTATGGTATCTACTTACAAAATTGATACTTTTTAATAGATATACAATGGGTATACTATTTTTTTTGCAACTTAACTTTGTAAATCTCAAACTATCGGCTTTGTGGGACAGTTGAAGTACTAAAGGTTTTGTAGACTTGTGAAATCGGTCAACAGCTGTATTCCTATAACACCTTTTGTTTTTCAAGTTCCCTCCAAAGCTGATGGTTTTAGAATTACAAAGTTAAGTTTTGAAAAAAAAAGTATACCCATTATGTGTCACCTTGTATAACAAGTTGTAAAAAAAAAATCATGATAATTACATTTGTAGCTGCCAATTTACTTAATTTAGAAGATTGTCCATCTTATTATGATGAGCTAGGTGATCTACTGTCCCTAAGTTACAATAATTCCAAGTAGTAGGTATGAAGAGAACAATTAATATTCATTTCAAAGATGACAAATATATCAATGAAGAGTTACTTGGCGCCAAAAGGCATTAAAATATCGAAACAAAATTATTGGCGAGTTGGAAAAATTGCTAGCAACTGAGTTTGAATCTTATTTTAAAGGAGTTAGTTAATATAATGAATAGTTTATTTAAAATTGGACCGCAAGACGTTAAAAACACATGTTGCATGCAACATTGATATCATGTCACTAGATGGTGCATTGTATTGTTTGTTATAATCTAATTAGAGTTAGAATAAACATACATTTCTGTATTGTTAAAGTCTTAGGTACTAGGTGAAACAAAAACGGTATACTATTTTTTTGCAACTTTACTTTGTAAATCTATGACTATCGGCTCTGTGGGACAGTTGAAGTAAGGTTTTGTAGACTTGTGAAATCTGTCTACAGCTGTATTCCTATAACAGTTTTTCAAGTTTCCTCCAAAGTTGATAGTTTTAGAATTACTTACAAAGTTAAGTTTTTTTAAAAAAAAGTATACCCTTGCTGTTTCAACCTGTATAACGTAGAGTAGCTATCTAACGAAATAATATAACCCGGTTTCTCTCCCAGCCAATATAGAAGGTTTGTCAACAACCAACAATGTGTTGTTTTTAGGTATTTCTTGGTACGTAAATTCATTTTTGGCAGGCGGTTTAGAAAACGCTATAAAAGTCAAATTTTAAAGTAGGTGAAATGATGATAATTTTATAATATTACAGGTACAAATAAATAACCCCTAAACTTGGTTTATTTATTGATAAACATTCTAGTATTGAGTTTTGCGAATGTTTCTTAAACAATTGTGTCTATCTGTTATAATTTTTATACTTCCAAAAAATATGAAAAGTTTAACATTCACTCATAACTACACGAGGTTTACTATTTATTTATTGTTTAAATAAATAAAATACGTACTTACTCCTTTTTACCGAAAAAAAAAACAACAATCGTTAATGGTAATTTTTTTTCTTCAAGCTCTTCCAGCCTTTAAGTTCCATGGATTTCAGTAACCTATAGTTTCAGTAAGGAGTTTCGTCGATCCCGTAAGCGTAGCTCCTGTTATTCCCGTTCATATCCCAGTGCGGTGTGGCCGCATGCGCATTGCGCCCGCTTTTAAAAAGTTAGGTTAGATATGTCAAAGTGTCAGTTCGCGCCATTTCTGTGAAAAGTTTTCCGGACGTTTTCTGTGTGAATGGCTTTTTATTTTTCGATGTGAGTATATGTAAAACTATTTTTTTTAACGTTTAATTATTTATATATATAATTTGTGTTTAGGTTGAATTGTTAATTGAAGTTACCTAGATATTTTATCGTTTTTGGCGGTAACTGAAATTTACACATTTTGCCAGAGCCATTAAATTATACTTATAATACTTGGGTTACTTACCTAAAAACATTTAGTTACTGTAGCATTAAGGGTATGAACAAAATGATTCCGGAGTTATACAAATGAAACGTTTAACTACTTAATTAAAAAATATACCTACAGCTTTACACCATAAGTCAAATATATGTCATACATATATTATTAACCTATTTTACACTCTATTATAGTTTAAGATACCTTCATGGATAACTAAACATTAATCCAACTAGAAAAAAAACCCGAAAATTAACAACTATTGGAATCTAAAAAGTAGATTTTACTTATTCACATACAATACTCCGGTATTTTATTATTGCCGAAATGTTTAAAAAACATTTTCTACAGACTATTATTCAATAAGTTTTAGTTTTTGTAACGTAGATAGGGATTATGAAAATTTCGTTGCAATTTTCATTGCTACAATGGGTTTATATTAGTAATGACTAACGCTCTAAAAATCTGTCCACTACGCCATCAATCATAATAAGATTTTCCGAAAAGATTTCGCTAATGTCTCCACCATCACTGTAACTTACAAAAATAGCCATGATTCAAATCATAAAGCATGCCAAACTTCCTAACTAGACGGCGAAAAAATAATAATAGGAAATAAGTCAGCACAAAACACGTGTTCAAGGAATAATAATTCTAAAGAGGCGATTAAATTTATAATCCGCAGATGCCGAGGCTCGTGACGATACGCAGAGAAAGTTTATTTTTATAATAATAGCAAAACCATATGCGCGAACTGGGGAGTGAACACCACATGTCATTAGCGACCACCTCTTTATAGAGATTACTGAACTTTTGTAGGTAAATGAACCTATAAACATGGCTGAGTATGATATCATACCGTGCTACGACGATGAAGACATGTTCCAAGACAGAAACGACAATGTAAACGATCTCCACGCCTATTACATGTCACAGTTCAATCTTGAATTGGAGAACGGAAATAAAAATAAGAATAAAAATGACACTTTCAAATATGGTGTCGAAGAGAGCTTTGATTTTGAAGTCTTAGACACGTGGGCCGGTGGCGCAAATACGCAAACAGATTTTGAAATTATTGACGAAGTTATTGACAGTAATATTAACGAACAGAACATTAAAGAAGTACTTTTAGATTTGGATAGCATAGACTTTGGGGATAAAGGTTATAAACCAGAAGCTTATAAGCAGCAATCGACTAAATTATACGGAGCTAATGATTATATTGATGATGAATCATTGATTGATGAGCTGTGTAGAGAAGATGGTGAATCATGTCGTCTGACGCCAGATTTTAATGAAGATTATCTGAATCCCGTGGCTAAAGAAAATAATCTACTGCCGTCAATAGATACAGTATTTTCTAAGCGTCACTCAAGTTACAACACAGAAGATATCCAAATGCAAGCAGAGTTTAATGCAGAAGTTCCTAATAATACTGCTCCAGTGAATAGTCTAGAGCATTATAGTTATCCGAATAACATTTTGTATAACTTAGAAGATAATAAATACATTCTTCCCGATACACCAACAAGTTGTAGCGAGTTTAACTTTGATCGAAGTGAGAGAAAGATTTCTGTATCGGAGTCTATTGAAAGTGATGTGCAGAGTTCAAGTTATTACGATGAGAATTCAGAAACAGCTTTAGATGAAGATGAGTTGTTTATTAATTTAGATGATTTTGGATTGACGCTAGAAACTGATGATGTTAATACTGTTGATGACAATGTGAAACAAAATCAGAAAAGGGGTGATAAAGAGAAAGGACAAGGTGAGCTGCGCGTATTTTTTTTTCAATTGTATGAAGTTGAGTCAATTATAATCCATACATGTACCTACTAGATGATTAGTTTAGTATACTAACATTATTGTTATTTTCAGGCGAAAGAGTTTGTTTATGGGAGCATTGTTATGAAAAATACCCAAATCAAAATCTCCTTGTGGAACACATCGAACGAGCTCACGTCAATACATATAAAGGTAAAAACTAATTTACTTCCTGATTTATTTAAGTTTTATTGTCAAGCGAAATCAGTCTAGTTTAATTTTAATAAGAACAATACAATTACGGTAAATGAAATATCAAAATAGCTTCGTCGCCGTTGCTTCAGTGCGAGTTTCAAATTGCCGTCGGAAAAGTTAAAACGACAGTAAAGTAGATGGATAGTTGCAACGAATTCCAAAAGGATTTGAATGTTATTAATCAACCAATTATTGCCGATTGGGTTTCCTTTGAATATTGCATGGGTTCTTATATTAAATACTTCAAAATACTTCCTGTTGGATATTTTTTCTTGAAATTGATGATAGATAATGTGACTGCTTTACATCAGTTGGCTTGTATACTTGTTTGGCGACTTTATTGTTTTTTTAATAGGACTTATCCCACCGCACACTCTCACCACTGTTACTGATAATGGTGATCAATAATGACGCCGAGGTTTGACACTCGGCGAGTCCCGGGGAAAAGTTAAATTGTGTTGAAACCCGCAAGAATTTAATGTTTGAAAGAATTGGAGGAGTTTGTTGAAAATTACTTATACACGACTTAGTTACTTACATAAAAAAAATTGTCACTGTCTTAGGTGATGAATTCAGCTGTCTCTGGCGCGACTGCGCCCGCGATCGTCGTCCGTTCAACGCAAGATACAAACTCCTCATACACATGCGCGTGCATTCGGGTCACAAGCCGAATAGATGTCATGTAAGTACCCACTCATACCTTGCGTTAATTCAAGTTCTTTGTTTCTCTTCTCCAACAATTATTTGATAGCAAATATTTTATTAAGCTTTTTTAAGCAGTGATAGCCGATTGGATTTAGATTTTAGTAGAGCGATCTTGGAAGTGTCATTCTTATATCATACCAGAACAAAATTACATGTCAAAGCGTTCTTAAGATCGCTCTCAGACTTGAGATTGATATTATATTAATACGGCCTTATAGAATAAAAATATTCCAGATCCTTATAAATATGTATATTCTTCTTTCTAGCACCCTGGCTGCGGCAAAGCCTTCTCTCGCTTGGAAAACCTGAAGATCCATGTGAGGTCTCACACGGGGGAGCGTCCGTACGCGTGCCCTGCTCCTCACTGCAGGAAGGCATTCTCCAACTCCTCAGACAGAGCCAAGCATCAGAGGACGCATTTCAATGCTGTAAGTTTCATACTTTCTAGAAAACTTGTATTCTAATCCCTATCGTTTGCGCTGATGCAACATTCACTCAGATGTATGTTTCCTGTCTCTTTTTTTGATAGCTCAAAATGGAGACAATGACATAATATTGGCATAAGTGATGCGTCTGCTAGCGAGGGGTAAAAACATGCGATCATGGGCAAGATAAAAACTATTAAACCGAAAAAAAATCTATTAATTTTAAGACCAGAAAGATTTCTTCAACTGTGTTATGGTTGGAAAATATACTTGTACTTATTTTTATAGCTCTCATTCCCTCGTTTACTCTGACACCAGCTGATCGTTTTTATAAATTTTACTGTATCAGGTTGTCAAATGTGTCATTATCTGCCAAAAATGTACTTATAGGAAAAACGTGTGAATGACCTCTTCTAGTTTCTTATTTGATAGAGTTAATTTAGAGCAGAGGAAATAGATGACTTCTTTCCCTACAAATAAATCTCTTTTTCCAGAGGCCCTACGCTTGCGGTGCCATCGGTTGCGGCAAACGCTACACCGACCCTTCCTCTCTCCGCAAGCACGTCAAGACTCACCCCCACATCACCAGCGTGCCCAGGACCTGCATACCACCCTCCAGACCCTTAAGGAGACCAGATCAGGAACAAACAGTGCCCAGTTCACCAGCCAAGTTGACAACGTTGAGATGTATTAGAGACAAATTGACGGTTCCTAGGTTGCAGAGATTGTAGGTGCCGAAAATTATAAAACCGCACAGAACTTTTTTATTCTGAGTAGCAGTGACGAAATCAGGACCATTATCAAGGAGTTTTGTATGTGAATGAACAGCATAAATAAAATAGAGATAATTTTATGAAAAGGTGGAAGATGCCTATGGATGTATACTTAAACCATTTAATTACCTGATATAAAAAAAGCCAAAAAGTTCTAGCTTTGGTTACTAAAGCCAAAACTCCAGTAGTTATAAGTCATTTAGTAGATGTTAAGCAAATTAAAAGCTCAATCAAAGACTGAAGCAATTTTTGGCTCAATGTAAATCGGCTCAATTTTTGTAACTTTTATTAGATTTAAAGAAGTAAATATTTTTATTGTAGATAAGTAGATTAACTAGTACCTAGTAACAACAATTTTTGTGTTAAAAACACAAGAGCATTTACGTATAATCAACATAATTTTATTCTGAAAAAACTGAAGGTATTGTAGATAAGTAAGTTTGTCAGGGAGAAATGTGTCAATCTAGTTTGAATTTTTGAAGTATTAATACAAGAAAAATAATGAATGTAGCCAGGAGCCAGCTTCCATATTTTTCAGTGGAATAATAAACCCGAAAGCTAAATTTATTATAATATGTAGAGTCCCTCCCTGCGTCCAATAAATTCAGTTTTCGGTACAACATTTCACTATCGTAATAAGGAATTGATTTAAAACGGAGAAAATGAGAAATTCTAAGACATCAGCTTGTAAATGAAATTGTTAATGGGACCAAGACACTGTCTAAGAATCTTCGTAAGTACTTACTTAAAAAAGTTGCATTGGAATTATTATTTTTAGATTTTTGCTGACTAATTATTTAAGCTTCGTTGTGTGTAACACAGATCTCTATAAAAAGACCTTACGCTAATTAATCTAAAACTGATTTCTAGTATATAATTAAGTAAATATTAATTAAGACATTCTTCCAATTTACACCTATATTTGCTCAATTAATGTAAGGTATTATTAGATTATAATTAGCTGGAGCGAACGTTAAAATTTCAAGTGTCTTTTTTTCCATCCTATATAACAATTTTGGGCTTCACCTCCGGAATGGGAAATTAAAACAATGTTATTCGAAATTCTATATTAAAAGCTTAACTTATTATCATAATGTGCTCAATAATATTTGATTATTTTACTTAATTTCCAAATCCTTCCATTACTTGCTTGATAGCTTAAATTTAACAAGGAACATCGTTTCGCTGCTCGACGTTATTATCTGTTAAGATTAAGAGTAATCCTTCAATGTACAAATGCATGCTTTCCAAAGAATCTCGTTCTAGGATTATGATTATGTATTTTCCATGTTGAGATCTCTTTTTGCTCATTCTAGATTTAATCTGTATAAGTGACAGTTGCTGTCGTTAATTTTAATGCTCAATTGAGAAATATAAACTACTAACTAAAATGCTACTTTTTTTTGTTTTATTTGTAGTTCCTTTGCCGATTGTCTGATTTTGGAAGCATCTAGCTTCAGTTTCTTGAGGATTTTACTTCACATGTATTGACAAATAACCCTAGAATTTATGATATCGTCTTTAAAAATTACGTTATCTGAATTTCGGCGTTCCATGGTATATTCAGCGTGGTTGCGATGACCTATACAAGGTGACACATAATGGGTATACTTTTTTTTTCAAAACTTAACTTTGTAATTCTAAAACCATCAGCTTTGGAGGGAACTTGAAAAACAAAAGGTGTTATAGGAATACAGCTGTTGACCGATTTCACAAGTCTACAAAACCTTTAGTACTTCAACTGTCCCACAAAGCCGATAGATTTACAAAGTTAAGTTGCAAAAAAAACAGTATACCCATTTTGTATCACCTAGTATAGTTGAGTCTGGGTCTTTATTGCTTTCCGCATTTTGCTTTATTATATTTGTCTTCCCGTCGTTTCTAGTTTCTATATTCTCATGCTCTTCATACGATTGCTTATCTTTTGCAGTTACTATGTTGCAGCTCGAATCGAAATTTTCCATCTGCATTATGCAATTCAAAGGGTGTTTGTTTAATTAGAAGTATAAATAATCTTTATCAAGGATCCCTGATAGGTGTCCAGTAATAGGAGTCTTTGTATGTTACCACGTGCCACTAAACAGGATTTGATCTCAATTTAGTACTATTTAAGGACACTTTTATTGAGATTTAATAAATAAATAAATAACACATCAACTGTATGGTCCCAAACTAAGCAACGCTTGTACTATGTACCGTACAATGGACTGGGGGCAATCACAGTGACACCCAGATCTGGGCAAATTACGAAAAGGCCATTTCCGGAATTTGCCCCGGCGGGAATCGAACCCGCAACCACCATGTGCAGTGAGCCGAGCAGCCTACGCTCGAACCACTGCGCCAAGCGGTCGTCAATTTAATTGTATTATTTTTTTGATTTGGATTGTCATTATTGAAATAATGGCGGAGAGAAGGCTGTTACTTTGTGCGCCAGGGTATACTAGTGCAGATACCAGAATCTCACATTTAGGCCCTTATTAATCAATCTATCTCAAATCTGAGAGTGGTATTAAGTATGCTTTTGACATATCATTTTGTACTGGTGTGACATAGGAATGACATTTCCAAGATCGCTCTCAGACTTGAGATCTATTTATTAATACGCGTCTGAAAATCATGTTTTTCATTTTAAATTTGTTTCTAAAAGTTACCTACCAGTTTGGAAGAGAAACTAAACATTATTAAACGTTATTAAGCTTTCAATTTTCCAAAGTTTAGCTCAAATTGAGGAAGCGTCGTTTTGGTAGAACTCCTGAAGTAAAAGAAGACCCAACTGCCCTTACATAATCAATCAGAATAAGGTCCAAAGATAAATGAAATTAGAACGTAGGAATACTTAATCAGCAGAATCGGGACAAATAGCTAACATTGTTGCTATCTCAGGGCATAGGTCTCGGTCTAAACCTAGCTCCACGTGTAAGGGTACCGATATATAAGCGGGGGTCCTCGGGCGTCAGAAGGGTACTTCTCTGGCGAACTCCAACCACGTGCGGCGATCCTGAGCGTTGAGACATGAAGTTGTTAATCTTGACGGCGATTATCGGTGAGAATATTCTGCATTTCTTAATTTTGTTTAATTTGTGTAAGATTTTTGGATAGTTACTTACATAAGTAAATACTTACTATTCTTAACCCCCGACGAAAAAAGAGGGATGTTATAAATTTATCATGTGTATCTGTCTCTGGTATCGTAGCGCTCAAGCGGATGAACACATTTTTTTTTGTTAAAAATGTATTCTGATCGAGAGCATTCTTAGCTATGTTTCATGAAAATTGGCTCAGCTTTTGTAGTTTAAAAAGTCGTCGCGTCGGGTTTTTTTTAATTTTCAATTGTATTTGTAGTTTTTGGATGTAATTGTGGGCGTGGATTAAAAATATCTGTACAAAATAAGTTTAATAATAGCTATTTTCTATTTATATTCCGATTTATTATGAAATTGTTACTTTTATTTTTAAATTAATTTTATTCATGTGTAGGATTTGCGTTCAGTCATAATCGAATAGTTATAACTAATCAAATTTTATTGAGAATTAATTAATTGTCTTTTTTTCTAAAAATAAAATTTAAGTTGCAAAGTAGCTTTCGCTGTTACTTACTTAATAAATCAGTTTTGGTTTTTAAATTTATTTGGTACTAGCTGAGCCCGCGACTTCGTCCGCGTGGAATTTATCTTAACAAAAAAGCTCGCTCCCGCGTTCTGAGCCCGCGCGACGGGACCCATTTTTTATAATTTAGTTTTTCTAAAATAAAATTAGCCTAAGTTACTGCTTATAACAACAGCTATCTACCAGTGAAAGTCCCGTTAAAATCGGTCCAGCCGTTTCGGAGATACTCTTTGATTTCATTTGTTTTTTTTTTTACACGGAACCCTAATTGTTTTTCTAAAATTAAAGTAGCCTAAGTTACTCCTTAAGACGTCAGCTATCTGCCAGTGAAAGACCCGTCAAAATCGGTCCAGCCGTTTCGGAGATTACCCGGAACAAACACACAGACAGACAGACAGACAGACAGACAGAAAAATAAAATTTAAATCGCGTTTTCTTATAGGTGTCGTATGTACTTTCATATGCATTTAGTGAAAAGGTGTTATTTTGATATTACAAACAGACACTCCAATTTTATTTATTTGTATAGATTTTGATGGAATTGCTGAAAACGAATTTAATACCTATTCATGTTTTCTATGAGTTAACTATTTATAGTAGGTATCTTTTTAAATATTAGTTAGGCCATAAACAAACACTTCTTTTGCAAAATCACGAAACTAACGTTTCTATTTCAGCCGCCGTCTCATCGGGCCGGCTGAACGATCAACAGCCGGAACAACAGAAGCAATGGCCCTGGCAATCCGGCAAGCAGTACCGCTATGAAGTCAACTCACACACCTACGCCCACCTCACGGAAGGCGCCAGCTCCGGCAACGCCTTCAAGGCTTTCTTCATAGTCCGCGTCAAGTCCCCAGGCCAGTTGCAGGCCAAGCTGGAGAACCCGCAGCATGCGCAATTCCACCAGCAACTGCCGAACAACAGGGCTCTACCCTCAGACCTCAAGTACCAGTCCATCCAGAACCTGGACAAGCCTTTCGACATTTCCGTCGAAGGAGGCCGTGTTCTCTCCCTCAACCTTCCTTCTACTTTCTCGTTGCCCCAGGAGAACTTACTGAAGGGTCTGGTCAGCTCTCTCCAAGTTGACTTGTCCACCTACCGTCACATCCAGAACAACCAGGACAGTTATGACAGCGAGACTCAACAAGGTGTCTTCAAGAAGATGGAGACTGATATTACTGGTGACTGCGAGACTCTCTACTCGGTGTCTCCCGTAGTTTCCGAATGGCGCAGGGAACTGCCGAAGTTCGCATCAGAAGAAGACCCTATGGAAATCACTAAGAGCAGGAACCACGGTCACTGCCACCACCGCGTGGCTTACCACTTCGGCGTGCCGGAAGGTGCCGAATGGACTGGAACCGCTCACAAGAATAGCGAGAAACAGTTCATTACCCACTCAATTGTATCCCGTATCCTCGTCAGCAAGCAGGGTCCGATCTACAAATCCGAGACCACCAGCTCCGTCCACGTGCACCCCCATCTCTATGGTAAGCAGAAGGCTGAAGTCCACAGTAACGTGAGACTTGAGCTCGTCTCCGTCGAACAGAACAGCGGTGCTGAATGGCAGAAACCAGAGGGATACCGCCGCATCAACAGCCTTTTGTACTCCATGACAAACAAACAAATAGCAGTCCATGACATATCATCTTCATCGTCGTCGTCTGAATCTCATGAAAACTGGGAAGCCCAGGTCCAGCAGATCAATCAAAGGTCTCGTCGTTCAGCTGACCAGCAGATGAACACATACAGTTCCCATCAGAGCTCTTCAAGTTCTAGTTCTAGATCTTCTAGTTCCAAGGACTCGGAATCAGCTTACCGCAACGATGATGTCCCAAGGAATAACGAGCCAGCTTACGCGGCACTGTACATGATCCCTCAGTCCCGTGGCGACAAGAAACAAAACACAATGAACGCCCAAAAACTCCTCCAGGACCTCGCTCAGCAACTTCAAAACCCTAACAACATGCCCAAGTCTGACTTCCTTACAAAGTTCAACATCCTCGTCCGTGTTATTGCTTCCATGAGCACCGAACAACTAACCCAGACTAGCCGCAGCATCGAGGTTGGCAAGTCCTCAAACAACAACGTCAAGGCTGATATGTGGATGATCTACAGAGACGCCGTCGCTCAAGCTGGCACCCCACCCGCCTTCCAGCAAATCAAAACCTGGATTCAGAGCAAGAAAATTCAAGGTGAAGAGGCGGCGCAAGTAGTCGCTACTCTCGCTGGCACCCTCCGCTACCCTACCAAGGACATCATGAAACAGTTCTTCGAGCTCGCCCTCAGTGCCGAGGTCAAGCAACAGAAATTCTTAGGCACCTCCGCACTTATCGCTGCCACTAAATTCATCCGTACGGGTCAGGTAGACAACGCCACTGTCCACTCCTACTACCCTACTCACATGTACGGTCGTCTGTCCCAAAAGCACGACAGGTTTGTGCCCGAAGAAATCCTGCCTCGTCTTTCTAAGGAGCTGAAGGAATCCATTGAGCGGGGCGACCAAAGCCAAGCTCAGGTGTTCATTAAGGCTATTGGTAACTTAGGCCACAGGGAGATCCTCCAGGTCTTCGCTCCTTATTTAGAAGGTCAAACCAAAGTGTCCAAGCACTTGAGAATACAGATGGTGAACGAACTAAGGCAGTTGGCTCAGCAGAAGGATAAGTACACGCGTGCTGTGCTTTACAGCATCCTTAGAAACACAGCTGAGCCTTACGAAGTAAGGGTGGCAGCTATCCTGAGCATCTTCAAGGCGCACCCTACTGCCACGATGATGCAAGTGATGGCCCAGATGACGCACGATGACCCGAGTGTGCAGGTTCGCACTGCCCTTAAGAACGGCATTGTATTCGCATCTGAACTGAAGAACCCGCGTTATTGGGATCTGTAAGTAACTTTGCAATCTATTTAATAACGTAGTCAGGTCAGAAGTAATATTTTTTCCGGAATTCTGGTGTTACATTATTATTACAGTTGTTTAATCGTCTTCCATAATTTCTTAGGGCGAGGACAGCTCAATCCGTCAAGGATAAGGTGACCAGGGAGAATCTCGGTTACCGGTACTCCACTGCAGTCTTCACGGACGACTATGTAAGGGACGACGAGCCTAGCTTCTTTAGAGAAACCTCTTACATTGGCAGTAAAGACAGCGCTTTACCTAAATTCGAAAGGCTTGCTTTGAGGAGCAAGAATGGCGGTTGGACTGAGGAGAATTCGGTACGTATTTTGAATAAATAATTATTTATATCTTTTTATTTTATTGTACCAAATATGGTAGCATGGTAAGTCGTATTTATTCTATTATGACACAGTTTATCCCTGACTTTTATTACTTTTTCATTATATTCCTCATCACACTATTTTAAATGGTTTTTTTTAAGTATTTTCATAAAAAAATTAAATAATGATGTGGGTCTTTACAGTTCACATTCTCCGTCTCTGGCGTTCAGCAATTACTCGAGTACATCAGACGCAACATGTACGTGCCTATCAAATCTGATGCGAACCACAAATACTCAGCTAAGAAGATCTCCGAAATGTTGAAGATCACACAAGACCATCAGAAACCTCTCGAAGGCTCCTTGAACATCGACATCGCCAACCAGGAGAGATTCTTCGCGTTCGACGATGCTGAGCTGAATACATTGGTGAAAGATATAACTGAATACATGAAGGAGGTAGAAAAGGGTGTCGAAAAGCACTACACCAAAGTGCTGAACCAGAGGCAGGTCTCCGTAATGTTCCCTGTTGCCATGGGTGTGCCTTTCATATACAAGTACAAGGAACCCACCGTTATCCACATTCAAAGCAAGGCTAGAGGCAAGATCGACAATGAAGCTAAGAACAGCAAGTACATGAATATGCGTATGGATAAGGAGATCCAGCTGACCTTCGCGAGGAACCTCGACGGAAACGCTGGTTTCTTGGATACCCTCGCTGATCAATACGCCTGTGCTGGGGTAGTTAACAAGCTACAAATCAACCTCCCAGTTAAAATGAACATCCAGATGAAGTCAGGAGAAGCTAAAGTGAAGGTGGAGCCACTCCGCCCTGACCAGGACACTACCATTGCCCACTACAGCGTGTGGCCTTATACTGCTAACCAGAAGAAAGACTCTTTGGTCCCTACTGGTCAAGACCCTACAACTAAAGTAGTTGAACGTCCCAGGAAGGTCGTGTCGATAGATTCGAAGTTTGGACAGCAGATTGGCATCATCCTCCAACTGCAAGGCTACTCTTACTCCCGGGACTACCAGAGCTTCAGCCAGCTGTACCAACCTCAGAGTCTTCTGTCGAACATCGCTAGGTTGCTCAGTCAGAATGACATTGCTTTGACCCACTACAACCTGAGACATCTCGGCAAACAGTCACAGAACAAGGCTGTCACATTTACTGCTGTATATGGTAAGCATTAATACTGATGTATTTATTTAGGTCGTTCTTACTCATGAAGTTAATATCCACTGCTAAATAGGAAAGGAGCTCGCAAAAATATTCAATGTTACTACGAGTACACTGGCTTTTTATATCAGGCTTCAATCATAACTAATTTGGCAGTGAATAGATAGGGCAATGGTAACGCAGAATAAAATCGCCTTTATTGAATTTTAACGAAATATTCCATTGCAATCTTGTATATTAATGTTTACTTTACAACTATGTATTTACAGACCAATACAATAACCAGAAACAGGCCGGTGAACTCGGACAAGCGACTGAAACAAAGGACACTACGCCCAACAGTCAAGCCCGTCGTCAAGAGATGGCCAAACGCGTTTCATCTGGCATCAACACCGCTAAAGCCCAAGTCGTTGACATCAGCGCCACCTTTGAAGGCCCCCAGAAACAGGAGTATGTATTTACAGCTGCCATTGCTAACAGCCCAGTAGACCAGAAGACCCAAGCCGCCATCTTCGCCGGAAGAAACTCAGCCCAGCACGGAAGGGACCAGGTCAATGCCGTCGCTAAACTGAGAAGGCCAGAAATTTCCCCATTGAACTTCCTCCAAGCTCTGAGGAAGGAAATGAAGATGGAGTACGAAGCTGACATTAAGTACGGACAGAAGACCAACATTCATATCCAGGGTAGCGCTGAACGTAGCAAGAAGCAGGCTGAGCAGCTGAAGCAGCACCCGTTGGCGAAACAGTGTGAACAGGAGATCGCTAATGACAACCAGTACCAACAGGCTTGCCAAAAGATGTTGGTTAAGGCTCACGCCCCCGATAACTTCAAGGCGTCGATGACGTACAAGGACGTCAGCCCTGCTTACTCCAACCTGACCTTCCACGCGTATGAGATCCTGAAGAATCTCAACTTCTGGGAAGCAGATGTGAACCCAATGAAAAAACTGCCTGAAGGCAAAGTAGAAGTTGAGGTTGAGACTTCTTACATTGACAGCACTCTTCGTTTTGAAATGACATCGAAGTATGGCCTCCTCCGCATCAACAATGTGCAGATCCCGAAGGTCACCCCCTATACTTTGTCTTTCTACACGCCTTTCAACTGGTATGAGCGCACCGCTAACTACTACACCCTCCAACAATTTGAGCGTAAGTAACAAATATACCTTGATCCTTAGGCGATAATTCATATTAGGTCACAAAAAAATCTAATATATTCCCACATCCAGAAATACTAAATATTTGATAGTCCAAAAATTTAAAGGAAAAGTTCGGACAGTGAATGGTTTTTTTGTGAACCAACTACCAAACCTAATTATTTTAATATCGTGTGTTCCATAGCCTACTGCAGTGTTGACGGCCGCAAAATCAGTACTTTCAGCAACCGCGACTACGACTACAGCCTCTCCAAGTCTTGGCATGTGGTGATGCACGATGAGTCCAACGACCGTGGCAAGTGGGACGAGCTGGTCATCCTCGCTAAGAGACCCCAGGAGAAGAGACAGGAGATCTACATCTCTTACAAGTAAGTGACGCTTTATAAATTTGTGATTGGGTTGACCACCCAAAGTAGATAATTAAAATCTCTATAATCTTGATGGTGGTATAGAAATACTCTTAGATAAATAGAATCAAATTCTGCACCATATTTAACCCCAAAATGGATTTGCTTTTCACAGATCTGAGACCGGCAAGGACCTGGAAATCGAAATCCAACCCAGCGAATCCAAGAACAGGCCTAACGTGCAGGTCAAGACTAACAGCAAGAAGATCTCCGAAGGTGACCTGACCATATATTGGGATGACAACGAGGAGGCACCTCTTCTGCAGTATCACCAAAACCCTGAGGGTATCTTGATGCTCAATCTCCGTGATGGACAGCTCCGTGCCATGTACGATGGTCAAAGACTGGTTATTTTGTCTGACCAACACCGAAGCACCAACAGAGGCATCTGTGGTCAGAACAGCGGGGAACCTCGCGATGACTACAAGACTCCTCAAGGATTAGTCGACAGACCGGAGCACTACGGCGCTTCTTACTCCTTGGACGAGAACAGCGATCCTAAGACGCAGGAGTTGAAGAAGGAAGCTCAGGAGAAGGCGTACCAGCAGAAGCATAAATACACAGCCATTCTCCGTTCCGATGAGGAATGGAGGAAAGGAACAGAGAGGAGAAACCAAGATTGGGGATCCCAGAAGGTATACAGGTCAAAGAGCTACCAAAAACAGCAGCAACCCTGCAAACTGCAGCAGCAAGTCCAGACCCACGAGAACCATGGGGAGATCTGCATTACCACCACTCCGTTACCCTCCTGCCAGTCCCACTGCCAAGCTGGAGGCTACAAAGTCCAGGGTGCACAAGTCGTCTGCCGTTCCAAGTTCGACCAGGAGTTCTGGGGTTACAGAGACCAGATCCATCAGGGACAGAACCCTCAGGTATCTGGAGTTCCCAAAGTTGAACAGTACAGGGTACCAACTTCATGCAAGGCGTAAGAAAATACGAAAAATAAATGATTCCGGCAATAAATAGGACTGCGATTGTTATAAAAATATTGTATTGTTTATGAATTTTTGGCTGTATAGTATTTATGTATTTTTGAAAACTATTTATGTATTATAATTATTTATACGTATTGATCGTGATTTATATTTTACTTAGTAAGTATTATTATTATTTTAGTAGAATAGTGTTGCACGAGGTAATAAAAAAACAAAAAAAAATAATATGTATATATTGAAATACAATAAAATGTTATATTATTATTATGGAAAAAGACGTATTTTCTTTATTAATCCAGAGCTTAGATGCAGCTCTGCCATCTTTTGGAGAGATCGAAATGTTCATACATTTTTATTCGAGTTTTGCCGCTACATTCCAGTAGATGACAAGATGGTAAATTATTATTAGCCAACTGGCTACTTACAGCTCGAATACGGATGTACGGGTTGGCCCCGGGTAATACCACCCTCTCACAGAAGATCGGCGTAAAATAATTATTATAGCTGTTTCGTGAAATGGGTGAGACAGCCGGAAGACCAACCCTCCTCCCCCCCCCCCCCTACCAATATCCCACTTCCCTACAGATGGGCAACGTGCGAACAATGCCCTAGGTATTGCCAGCATCGATAGGAGACTGTAACTGCTTAACATCAGGCGGGTCGTAATCCTGTTCCATAAAAAATAATGTACAAAACACAGGTACACAATAAACAATCATCATAATCATCATCTTCATCTGCCTTATATTTTCCCACTATCTGGGGTCGGCGCATTATACCTAATGCTGATTTACACACAATAATTTATCTATTACACAATAAACTTAAGGTGAAGGCGCCTGTCTAGCCCGCGAAGTTCAAATTTTTTGAGTTCTTTTAGAAATTTTTCAAAATCTGACAATAATAAAAGACAAATTTTGTAATTCGCGAAAAAGACCGTGTGCAGTGCATTTATTAATACATTTATTTTACTCTAAATATTATCACGGTGGATATGATACTAGTAAATCACTAAATATACAAAAATTGCCAGATTATCTGGATAGCTGTCGTTCTTGAAATGTTTTAGAGTGAGTTGGATATATTAATAAATGCACTGTACACGGTCTTTTTCGCGAATTACAAAATTTGTCTTTTATTATTGTCAGATTTTGAAAAATTTCTAAAAGAACTCAAAAAATTTGAATTTCTCTGGCTAGATGAGCGCTTTAGCCTTAACTAAGTATAATACCTAATCTATGTTTCTATATAAATATTTAATGGCCTCTTTCTATTGAGTTAGGTTGTTGGACATGCGGATGCGGAAAAATATAACACCACGAATTGTGGATCGGCTGCCCTGTTACCAGGTCAGGTTAGCGAGTTATGTGTACCTATTTGAGACTGTTCACACCAAAGGAATATCAGCACCAAGCCACGGAAAAGCACTCACCAAAACGGCTAACCCCGTCCTCCTGGCTGCGGCATCTCTGGCGCGGCGTCTGGTCACTAGATCAAGCAGTGACCTGCACTTCAATGTCCAGTCTTCGGAATAGGTAGTTGATAGGTCCACCACACTAATCCACAACAGTTTTCACGGCAAAGTACTAATTATTTTGTATAATATAGAGGGGTTTTACGGGAGCAACCCTTTTGCGTGCGCGCGCGATAGATTTTTCGAAAGGTTCTAGTTCTCTATTACATTCTCTTTGGTTCTAGCAGCTTTTTCTTCGCTCGGCGAATAGAAGAGCGCCATCGCCAGAGCAGGATGGAAAGTATCTTCGACCCACGACTGACGTCGCAACTTAGCCCGCTCGGGAGTCGGGAGTGTTATGATATAGGTTGTTTATGGTGTGACAGATGGTTGGGATTTGAAAAATAAAGGAATAAACTTTGACACGTATTTTTATTGGAAGGAAATAAGAAAATGTAGAAATATTATTAAAACACGCTCCCTCTCGGGAACCAGAGGTGAGTGAAATAATAGTCAATAATCGTCAGTCATATTATATATATGATCATCGGGTCAAGTCAAAAAGATGTCGAAAGAAAAGAAAGTCACGCCATTGCCGGCGAGTCAAGCCATGATGTCGTCATTTCAGGCTATGTCCAATGTAATAAAACCCATGAATATTGCAGCAGGAAATCTTAAAGATGCCTGGAAAAAGTGGATTCAACAATTTGAAATATATTTATTGGCAACTGGTTTGGATCAACAAAATGATGATCGGAAAGTTGCGGTCTTGCTTCACCATTTAGGTGAAGATTGTATAGATATTTATAATTCATTTGGTCTAAATAAAGATGAGACTTACGATAAAGTAATTAAAAGGTTTGGTAACCACTTTGTTCCTAAACAGAATATTACAATTGAAAGATATAAATTTTTCACGAGGCAACAAGGAAATGACACTTTGGATAATTTTTTAACAGATTTGCAAAATTTAAGTAAATCGTGTGAATTTGGCACGCTAAAAGACTCTTTGATTAAAGACATATTTATAGCCAATATGAATAAAAAATATTCAATGATAAGAGAAAGACTTTTGAGAGAAGAAGACATAACATTGGACAACATGACAAAGATATACAAATCATTCCAAATCTCACATGAAAATAAAAACATCTTGGAGAATGAACATGTCAATGCCATACAACATAACTATAAAACAGGACAGTCATATTCAAGGGGTCGAGGACAAAGATATGGAAGGTCAATGACAAGAGGTTATAGCAGACACAACATAAATCGTTCACCTTCTAGATATAATTCTGCAGAAAGATATTATCAACAACAAAGAGATGGAAGATCTATGTCAAGAGGTCGTAATCAACAACATGTAAATCGTTCATCAGAAAGGCAACAGTCACCAGGAGAAAATGCTCGTATATGTACAAGATGTGGTCAAGTTCATCGTTATAAGTGTCCAGCTCAGAATGCAACATGCTATAAATGTCATCGTCGAGGTCATTTTGCTACTATGTGTAGAAGTGTCAATATTATCGACATATCTGCAGATAATCAATTTAGTTCATCTGAGGATCAAGGTAATATTTCTGAATTGTTTATGGGTTCGTTGTCAGTGTCAAATATTGTATCAGAAGATTGGCAAATAATGGGTAACATCAATAACAAAAGTGTTATGTTTTTAATTGATACAGGTGCCAAAACTAATTGTATTTCATACGAAACTTATAAGTCATTAAGACTGCCTGATCATTTGTTACAGAAAACGAATATTAAGCTTAAAGCATATGGAGGTTGGCAGATTCCAATTATAGGTACATGTCAATTAGATTGTTTTTTAAATTCAAAGACACATAATATTAAGTTTTGTATTGCTGATATTCAGTGTCAACCAGTTTTGGGTGCTGAAACCTGTCAAGACATAGGTTTGGTACAGAGAATGTTCTCAAATTCGGTAAACAAGGATAAAATTGATATTAATGTGTTGTTACAAAATTATCATGATGTGTTTCAGGGTCTAGGTTGTTTGCCTAAGGAGTGTCATGTGACTGTTATGCCAGAAATAGTGCCTAAAATAGATGCTCAACGCAGAATTCCTTTTAAATTGCATCAACAACTTAGAGATGAATTGGACAGAATGGAGAAGATGCATGTCATAGAAAGAGTATCTAAACCAACAACATGGGTCAGTTCCATAGTTATAGTTGAAAAGCCTAATAATAAATTGAGAATTTGTTTAGATCCTAGAAACCTAAATAAAGCCATTCAAAGATCTCATTATCCTATGCCTACCTTAGAAGACATAAGGCATAAATTAAATGGTGCGAAAGTGTTTTCCCATATGGATGCATTTTCAGGTTTTTGGATGTGCAAATTAGATGAGCCTAGTTCAGAGCTTTGTACCTTTAATACGCCATTTGGACGTTACAAATTTAAAAGATTGCCTTATGGTCTTAATTGTTCAACAGAAATATTTAGTAAAATACTAATAGATTCATTTTCTGACATCCAAGGTGTAGCCATTTTTGTCGATGATTTATTGTTATATGCCCCGAATATTGAGGAACATAATAAAATATTAGAAAAAGTTTTAAAAAGAGCCAAGTCAATTAATTTAAAATTTAATAGAGATAAATGTCATTTTGCTAAGAGTGAGATAAAGTTCTTAGGTCAGATTTTCAATTCACAAGGTATGTTGCCAGATTATAGTAAAGTTAAAGCTATTACAGAAATGCCTGTACCTAAATGCCAAAAAGATTTACAAAGATTTTTAGGTATGATCAATTTTTTAAGTCCATACATAAAGAACATGTCAGAAGAAACTGAAATTCTTAGAACATTATTAAAGAAAGATACTATTTGGTCATGGATGGAGTGTCATAATGAAGCATTTAATAATCTCAAAAAACTAATAACAGTAGCTCCAGTTTTGGTCCATTATGATAGTCATCAGCCATTGGTTTTAAGTGTAGATGCGTCCCAGTCAGCTGTAGGAGCGGTATTATTACAGAATAATCGACCAATAGCTTACTCGTCACGAACACTAACGGACACACAGAAAAATTATGCACAAATTGAAAAAGAACTTTTTGCAATTTTGTGTGGTTGTCAAAAATTTCATCAATATGTATATGGTCAAAAAATAACAGTTGAAACAGATCATAAACCATTAATAACTTTATTTGATAAGCCTTTGTCACAAGTTCCTAGTCGATTGCAGCGTATGATGTTGTCATTACAACTATATGATCTTAATGTTATTTATGTCCCCGGTTCAAAGTTATATATATATCCGATACTTTGTCAAGAGCTCCATTACCGGATAAAGAAGAACATGCTATAGATAAAGATATTTCAATTCATGTAAATTGTGTCATGTCTAGTATTTCAGCATCAGATACAAAAATACAAGAGTTAAAAGATGCTACTCTAGAAGATAATACATTGCAAATGTTAAAAAAATATTGTATGGAAGGCTGGCCTAGAAGTAAAAGTAAATTGTTAGATTCTGTTAAGCCTTATTGGAATTACCAGGAAGAAGTAACAGTCATTGATGGTCTATTGTTTAAAAATAATGCTATAATAATACCTACGTCTATGAGAAAAGAGATGTTGTCGAAAGTTCATGCTGGTCATTTAGGTATTAGCCGTAGTAAGAATCTAGCTAGAGGATCAATATTTTGGCCTACTATGAATTCAGATATTAAAAATATAGTGGAACAATGTCCAACATGTATTAAGTATAGACCTAATAATTCACATGAACCTTTAATTGTTTCAAAAATACCAGATGTTCCATGGGAGAAGTTAGGATCAGATTTATTTCATTTTAATGGTAAAGTTTATTTAGTTGTTATGGACTATTATTCCAAGTACATTGAGATGGCATGTTTAGATAATAATTCTTCAGCTCAAAAAGTAATTAATCAATTAAAAGCTATGTTTTCACGTCATGGGATACCATTAACTCTAGTAACAGATAATGGCCCACCTTTTAATTCCATTTTATTTAAAAAATTCATTTATGAATGGGATATAAACCATGTCACCACCAGTCCTAATTTTCCGCAAGCAAATGGTCAGTCTGAGTCAGCTGTTAAGATAGCAAAGAATATTTTAAAGAAAGCAATGGATGACAATACAGATCCTTATCTAGCACTATTGCATTATAGAACTAATGAAAAAGAGTATTTAAAATCGCCATCTGAGTTGCTTATGTCAAGAAAATTAAGAACATTATTACCTGTCAATAAAAAGTCATTAAAGCCAAAAATAGTTACATTTCAAGATGTTCAACAAAAGCTTAATAAGCATAAAAGTAACTATAAGTATTATTATGATAGGTCAGTAAGAGATTTGTCATTATTGTCAATTGGTGATAAAATAAGATTTAAAAAGATACCTACTGGTCAGTGGCTACCAGGTATTATAATTGATTTAGTCAAAGATTGTCCAAGGTCATATATTATTAAGTCACAAGAAGGAGCCATATATCGTAGGAATAGGCAGCATATTATTTTAGATAAAACTAGTCAATATAAGGATTTCAATAGGTTTCCTTTAATTGATGAAAATATTAAGTCTCAATCTAGTCATGCATGTTCACCAGTCAAGTCGCAGTCGTTTGGTGAGATTCCTAAATCGGAAACAATAAGTAGAAGTCATATGTCAGAGTCATATTATCAAGGTATTAAGTCAAAAAGTCCAGAGAAGTCTAAAAAAACTAAACACATTCTCCACTTAAAAAACAAACAACTTAACACTGCTTAAACATTCTACACAAAAACTTAAAACTTTAATACACATAACTTATATTATTAAGATATCTTTTAGGAAGTTTTATTTCTCGACCATAACGTGAATATTTAACATTATCTACATTATCTATAAATTAAAGATGAAAAACGGCGTAAACAGTATTATATAGTAAGTACTTAGTTTGCTTAGTCAGCAGGCTCAAGAAAATGGTTAGGTATATATAATCTTCTTGGTTAGGCTATAATGTAAGTATAGGTCTACCAGAATCTCATGGCAAATGGGGAAATAAAAATTTGTTGTGTGCAATACTGGGGAAATTGGATTAAACGATCTTGATACTGTTTAATTTTTATTTATATATTTAGTCATTAATTAACATAAAGTATACTAGGTATGTGTATGAAATTGTTGTTATGCATCGGGTTCTTAACATAGGAAAATATGACAAAAAAAATAAATCCAATCATATATTACTTTATGTACTAATTTATTATAATGTTACGTACACGTACAGGGGTAGGTACAATTAATGCCGTTAAACGTGTAAAAAGGGTTTATTTCGCTCTCCACAAACTCGACAAATACACAGTACTAGTTCACTACTAGTACACTAGTTCACTAAGACTAGTTACACACAACAAGCACCGTTCCGAATCACTTAGCAGACTCGCAGTATTCCAATATTATCGCTCAGGTCACTGGTATAATTGCTTTTCGTTCGCTTACTTGAGTTCCGTACACAAAATGATCAAAATGATCCTTTTTGATTGGCATTTAAAATATTCAAAACCTGTCTCCTTAAGTATAAGTCTGTAAAAAATAATAAAATTTATCATGTTACTGAAACGATAGCTTAGTCAATCATCAACATCAACATCAGTCTAAATACTCGTACGTCCCACTGCAGGGCACAGGCCTCGTCTTACGAGTGAGAAGGATTATTACTTAATATTTTTCTTACCTCAGAGATTCTCTCCCTCCGTTGAAATCAATTTCTTGTCGAAGAATTTTTAACAGTTTTATTTCTGTTGGAATTTCCTTCCGAACTGTATAAAATTCATTTACTTTATTCCTTATCAACTGTAAATCGAAACTGTCCAAGTTGATTTTCTTCTTCCCCGCTCTCCTCTTTTTACCAGGCGTGGAAAATACACCATCGTTCGATGTGCACTCACCTATGATTCGCCGTATAGTAGTACTGAAAACCCCTATAAAGAAGCTATAATTAAGTAAGATAAATATAAAATAAACTAAAAGTATCAAAACAACTCAGTCCAACTTACCGGTCAACTCTACGACGCGCTTTAAAATCAAAGATTGAGTTTGATTTACGCCTTCTTCTTCCCTTATTTTACGATACACATTGAAAACAATATTTCTCGCTTGAGATCGAAGTGGCTTTTTCGACATTTTCACAAAAACAATAAATTGCCAAGAAGATATCACAAAATCTCAACAGCGGTTGACAAACCTTGTACTTTGATTTGGCAGGTGACAATTGACATTGCCATATGAAAATCACATTTTTTTATATTTTTTTAATGCCATGAGATTCTGGTAGACCTATACCTATGGTTTATGTGTAGCAATTCATCCTTCTAAGTGGTTAAATATTTATTTTCTGCTCGATTATTACTAGCGAGGTAACTAGCGAATTTTATATCAGCCTGTAACTTAGACTTAAGTAAGTACTATTTTTTTACCTGAGACATAGAATATAATAATCGTGGACCTAAGTGTGCAAAAAAAAAGAGACAGCAGGTAGCTCGCTCTACATCACCAACCAGCTGTGTTTGTCTGTCAATGTCACTGTCAAAAGGTCAAACCTACCAAACCAAGTTTAGTTCGTTCGGCTGAGTCGTGGATTCTGATTTTCAGTTTTGTGTTCGTATTGAAAAATATTTGCCAAAATAGCAATTAATTACTTAAGTTTATTAAACATACGGTATTTAAGTCTATATCAAAATCTACAGTGGCTATAGAGATAATTCAGTTAGTGTTTTTTCAATTTTAGAACCTCAACATCATTTGAATTCAGGTGTTTCTTTCAAGACAGCTTGAAAACTGTAAGTAGCCTATCCAGCCAGTACTTTATTTGTTTAACCGTACTGTTAAAGCTTGCTATTGTGTGCTCTTTGCTTTTATAATCTTCACCAATTGGTTAAGATAACCTATCAGACTATTGACTGATGGCTTAGCTAGGCCAGACTATTAAAGCGTTAGTATAATTACAGTGCAAGTTTCAGTGACACGCATATTTTTTATATAAAATGATTTGTACACTTAAATTGCGATTTTGTGTGCAAGAAAAAACATTCCCTTTAATTTAAGTAAAAAAGCTAAGTAAAAATTATTTCAAGTCTACTTAAAACTTAGCCATTAAAGAAGGTACATTGTTAGGTAAGTAAGTACTCATTACAATAGCAACATAGGGTGTTATTAGATAGTAATTATCGAAGAGTGCTCCGCTGAGCCATACTGAATCTTAATGCCTCTTCGAGGGGCTCCACAAAAAAACTGGTCTTAATGAAAAAAAAAACAAAATAGGTGGAGTGGAGGCACTTTTGTATATATAATTTTAATTAATATTTTGTTATTGTTTTATATATATTTATTGTAAGTTAGTTGATAAGTAGTTTTAATACTGTAAATTGTCATGGAATATTACGCAATAATAATTGTAACTAGTTATGTTTAAACAAATAAATTATGAGAATTATTGGTTATAAAGGTAAAGTAATATGATTATAAATAAAGAATACAGATAAAACCAGTTTTTGATATGAAATAATGTCTGTCTAGTAGTGTGTGTAGGCTGGTAATTCTAGGCATAAGATGCAACTATATTGTACAGAGACACATTTCCTAAATATGTCCCAAGGTCCAAATATAATAGAGGAACAGACTTCTCATAGATGCCATTATGTATAGTGCCTTCCATCATTGCCATTTATAGACCAAACTGGAAGCCCACACAGCTTAACATAAATCTGAATAAAAAACTGGTATTATTTAAAATAAAATTCAAACAAATTCTTGTGCCTTGATAATTCAATAGGTAGATTACAAAATCTTTTCCAGTTCAGTGCCTGACAAAATATTAATAGCAATGCTTTCAAGTGTGCCAATAAATGTTCAATTCAATCAAGTTGTTTTTAAACAGGCATTTAAATATAGTAAATAAATAAATAATAACATTTTGGGTGTTTATTTTAATAAATATTTCAAACCAATTTTGATGTCTACTACTATACAACTAACATTTTTTTTATGATACAAATTTGGTAGTCAAATGTACAATCCTGCCTGATGTTAAGCAGTTACAGGGGTCGAAACTGGTCAGTAAAGTCAGTAAAAGTCAGTATTTTTAACATTGGTCAGTAAAAGTCAGTTTTTCTGAAAAATGGTCAGTAAAGTCAGTATTTTAGACTTCAAGAAAAGGTTTTTTTGAATTCTGGATACTTACCAAATCTACCTACCGCTACTTTCACTAAGGATATCTATAGAATCTATACTATTATAAAACCCAAAAAAAACGGCTAAGTGCGTTCGGTCCATGCATACTATGGGATTCCGTAGTCATAACGCCGCTTTACAATAATAATATACGTGATGGTTCATTTTAAATATTTGTTTTTAATGTGGTTCACTAGTTAGAGGGTGAATTGCGCAACTCAAGTAAAAAAGCTACTACTTTGAAGCTGAATATTTCGTAAACTGGATATGATTTTGAAAAACTGACAAAGCAACCACAATTATTTTGAAATACCCATTCAACAATGCTCCATAATGAACAGCAAAATAACTTCCTAAGTGTCGTGTGGCTTGTAATACTAGTAGTTCCGAAAGGCCAAGCTATATCTTTAGTTCATCCCACCGGAATTAGATAAAATGTGGCTTAGATTTCAAATTGGATCCCAAGCTACCAAATGGTAAAGACCTCATCAAAATCAATTCAGTATTTTTTCGTAATGCGCGCACAAACCTTTTTTTGGGGCACGTTTAAGTCCTAGTACTCTATCCCGGCTGTTTCTTTCTAGATTATCTTTAATGTACAGACACTGCTTTTTAGGATTTCCCTAGTCAAACTAGAAACCTTTATAGTTTCGTAATGTCCGTCCATCCGACGTCAGTCACTTTATTCAGAGAATATTAGGGCTACAAATTGCAACAAAAATAGATTTTCGGTACCGCTACTAGACTGATATAAATATTGAAAGCAATTTTTTTCTTGGGAAGGTACACTCCTGTACATGTGAAAGGGAGTGAAAAAAATGGTTTATTCACCCCCTCGTAAGATACTTCCTACCATCTTTCGATAAGTATTAAACAATAATTTTGAGGTCTCTTTGACAGTTTTTCAAAATTAATATCCCGTTTACGAAATTATTGAGCTTCAAAGTGGCCTTTGTTACGTGAGTTGTAAGATTCATCCTCTAAGATTCAACTCTTGAACTACATTACATACATATATGGTTTATTAAAGGAAATAAATTATTCCTTATTAAAAAACATTTCAATAATTTTATAAATTAAATATCCTATATAATAATATTTTATAAATACTGACCGCTTGGCGCAGTGGTTTGAGCGTAGGCTGCTTGGCTCACTGCACGTGGGTCGTGGTGGGTGCGGGTTTGATTCCCACCGGGGCAAATTTCGGAAATGGCCTTTTCGTAATTTTCCCTAGTCTAGGTGTCACTGGAATCGCCCCCAGTCCTTTGTACGGTACCCACGGTACTAGCGTTGCTTAGTTTGGGACCATACACTTGGTATGTCAGTCTGGCGATATTAAAATAAATAAATAAATATCGCCCGACTTTTTGACTATGCCCCATGGGAATCCAACCCGCAACCACCCGGTGCAGTGAACCGAGCAGTTTACGCTCAAACCACTCAGCCAAGTGGTCGTAAATTTGAAAAAAAAACTTGATTGTGTTTCGAACCCACACGCCACTGAACGTAACGAAAAAATATGGCGATATTATTACGCGCCGCATTATTACATGTTTCACATCAAAATGAAGCATCATGCTCATTATTAGGGTTCCGTATTATTGAAAAGCGTGGCGCGGCGTGGTGGCCCTTAAAAAAAGAAAGGAGTGACAGCCGATTGTTTAAAGCACGCGTCTTGCGGGCACCAGGTCTTGGGTTCAAACCCCGGCTCGCACCTCTGGATTTTTCGAAATCTATGTGCGAATAATAATTTCTTGATTATCACTTGCTAACGGTGAAGGAAAACATCGTGAGGAAACCGGCATGTCTTGAAGGTCTAACCAATTTTCGGAAGACATGTGAAATCTGCCACCCGCACTGGGCCAGCGTGGTGGATTATGGCCTGAATCCCCCTCATGTTGTGGGGAGGCCCGTGCCCAGGAGTGGGACGTCAAAATGGCTAAATTATTATTATATTATTGAAAAGAGGCGGAATGCCTACGGAAACCTATAGTATGCGTGGTCCGACACGCACTTAGCCAGATTTTATAATTAAAGGACCGCCATAATAATACAATGTGGCGGATCTTATCAACGCGGACGAACTTGTGGGTAAGGCTAGTTTTTAAGCTTAGGTAAATGCTAGAATGTTTGTCTGGTTTTACTTTAAAAAAAATTTATAACCTCTAAAAACGGTGTACTTTTTACTTATTAACATTGTCTGTAACCCCCTTTGACTTTGTAAGTCAGTAAAAGGTCAGTATTTTCGAGTCTTCAAGTCAGTAAAGTCAGTATTTTTACCATGGCAATCAGTTTCGACCCCTGCAGTTATCATAGCCTATAGTTGCTTGCAATACTGGAGGCATTGCTCGCCGACCTCATGGAGAATGAGAAAGAGGGAGAAGAAGGGAAGAGGGATAGACTTTGGCTCTCAATAATCGTATGAAACACAGCTATATATTTTGTGAGATAGTGGTACTACCCTGGTCGAGGCAGCCCGTAGGTATATACTCTACAACCCAGATGGTAATTGGGCAACTGGGTCTCGTTTGGCAAAACCCTTTCGTCCGCCATGGCAACTATGATTCGCAACCAGTTGCAAAAGAGGATTTTTTATTCTTTCTTGGCAACTAGTTGTGAGGGAAGAGTGCTTTTTCTTATTATGCAAGCAGGTTTTGAATAAAGAATAGCTCTTCCGCCACCGCAACCGGTTGCGATAAAGGAGTTTTTATTTCTTAGTATAACCAAACACTGCTGAAGACCCTGAAGTTTTACTGTGGACTGGCTGGATGCCAACCTCTATGAAATTAAGGAAAATAAGTAATAAGAAACAGCTACAGTCTTAGGCATTTATACGTTATGTGGGGGTGGGTGTGTACCAATATATGTGGTTAGGTAGGTAAATAAATTGCAAACTTTTCCTCATATTAATCACGCGCGAATGTGGTAAAATAAGTCCCATATTGCGTAAGCCGTGCGTCATAGCCGCGCCTCTGCGGCGGCGCGCTCTCATTGGCTGTCGGCACGTGACCTCCGTCACGTATGCGCCCGCGCAACCATGTGAAATGCAACTCGCAGAGTGGTCGAAATGAAACGTGATACGGACAAGCCTTCGGAAATTTGTTTTATGAAGTTGCTTGGTTAGTTTGAGGAGTGTTCGAAGTAATTATTCCATCATATCGACGATCGCTAAGCGCAGCGGTTCGAGCGTAGGGCGCTCGGCTCACTGCACATGGTGGTTGCGGGTTCGATTCCCGCTGGGGTAAATTTCGGAAATGGCCTTTTCGTAATTTGCCCAGGCCTGGGTGTCACTGGGATCGCCCCCAGTCCATAGTACGGTACCCATAGTACGAGCGTTGCTTAGTTTGGGACCGTACAGTTAGTGTGTTCGTCTGACGATAAATATTACTTATTTATTTATTTATAGACTGGTTAATTAAATACCTATGTAAAACGTCATTTTGCCCAATCTTTTGCCTTCATTTTCGTCTGTCCCACTCCCCCTCAGATGGGCAACGTGCGAGTAAAGCCTTTGGTATTGCAAGCATCCATAAGCTTTGTTAACTGCTTAAAATCAGGCAAGTCTTAGGTTGTTTGCCAACTTTGTTGTGTAAAGTGTTTTTTATTCAAGTTTTTTCTATTCTTGTTCATAATTTCCTTATTATATATTATACTAGCGGCCCGCCCCGGCTTCCCACGGGTACATTGCGGTTACATTATTCGAGTTTTAGTAAGGATCCTTAATTTTTTTGAAAATATATTATGGCCTATGTCACCCGGGGATAGTGTAGCTTCCCAGTGATATAATTTTTCAAATCGGTTCAGTTGTTTCGGAGCCTATTCATTACAATCAAACAAACAAAGTTTTCCTCTTTATAATATTAGCATGATGATTAGTTTTCAGTCGGTCTGTCTACCTTTACCTGTAATTGTAAAACTATACGTCTACTTATATGTGAAAGCTCATAATTGGCCTTACTTTACTTTAATTAGCTGTAAGCTTTCCAAAAAGTTTTCAAATAAAATAAAATAAAAAAATATAGCTCTAAATTTAAAATTTAACTAAAAAACCCCGATGCAAAGACTTTTTAAACTACAACAGAGCCAAGAGAAAAATAAGATGTAAGAGGTAATTTTAAAACGGCTGAACCGATTTTCATGAAACATAGCTTTGAACACTCTCGATCAAAATACATTTCTAACCAAATTAAAATCGGTTCATCCGCTTGGGCGCTACGATGCCACAGACAGACACACATGTTAAACTTATAACACTCCTAATATTTCGTCAGGGGTTAAAAACCTAGTATAACTAGGAAAATGATGGAAAATGATGGACCTTCTTATAAATATATTTTAAGTACTTAGTGAAAAAGAAAAAACACTATAACGTTGGTCATTACAAAAAAAAATCAAAGCGTTTATTTTGTTTAGTCCTGCGGGGGCACTTACAAATCGTCAATTTTATTTTATTTTCTTATGTCTACTACCGGTCCAAACAGTCAAGTACAAACAGTCAACCATGTTAGATGGTTGAAAGTCTCCCAATTATATCTTGAGCCGAGTCATTCAGAAACCCGTTTTGTGTTTGATCATGACTACGTGAACTCTCAGACATTGCTTACGTGACTGCCGCCGCTTAACACTTTCCGCTGAATCATATGGCCCATAATACATTGCCATGTTTGCCATGGTTCGTTTTTATAAAGCATCCTAATTAATCCATAACGGACCTTGGCCATGATGACCGTTTGGCGGCCTGTGGTGCGGCTTTTGAACCCGCCCCGGGTCAAACTTGGCCGTTTAAAATCTGCCCAAGTTTAGGTGAGAGTGGAATCGACTTTGGTCCATTATAAGGTACCCAACGTACAAGCGTTGCTTAGTTTGGAACGACTTATGTAGTTAGTGATATTTACTAATTTATTTAGGTGTGTTATTATGCCAATTCTGTTGTCGTTAAATTACGACTTAGCGAAATTACACTCCTCAAAAATATTATTTTATTTATAATAGATGGTGGTAGGTGTCCTGTTAGTTTTCGTCTGGTTACTAACTCGTGTTTATTACGTGTTTATATTTTTGTAACAACTAGGGTTTGGTTTAATTTGGCTACCAACCATACACTGAAAAAATACTAAGGTTGAATCAACCAAATTCCTAGTAAATTCAACTAAACTCACAGGTTAATATAGGACCTATCTCAGACTTAAGTTGATTTTACTAAACGAAAACGGTTGTTTAATAACCAAATGATATTGTAGAATTTACTAAACACTTTAGTAAATTCTACTAGATAACTTTAGTAATTTCTACTAGAGAACTTTAGTATTCTCTACTGTTATTATTTTGTACTCCCTACTAAATTGCTTTTGTAACAAGGACCGACTGAATATGGTAGAATTAACAAAATACTTTAGTAAATTCTACTAGATAACTTTAGTAATTTCTACTAGAGAACTTTAGTATTCTCTACTGTTGTTATTTTGTACTCCCTACTAAACTACTTTTGTAACAAGGACCGACTGAATATGGTAGAATTAACAAAATAATTTAGTAAATTCTACTAGATAACTTTAGTAATTTCTACTAGAGAACTTTAGTATTATCTACTGTTATTCTTTTGTACTCCCTACTAAACTGGTTTTGTAACAAGGACCGACTGAATATGGTAGAATTAACAAAATACTTTAGTAAATTCTACTAGATAACTTTAGTAATTTCTACTAGAGAACTTTAGTATTATCTACTGTTATTCTTTTGTACTCCCTACTAAACTGGTTTTGTAACAAGGACCGACTGAATATGGTAGAATTAACAAAATACTTTAGTAAATTCTACTAGATAACTTTAGTAATTTCTACTAGAGAACTTTAGAATTCTCTACTGTTATTGTTTTGTACTCCCTACTAAACTGCTTTTGTAACAAGGACCGACTGAATATGGTAGAATTAACAAAATACTTTAGTAAATTCTACTAGATAACTTTAGTAAATTCTACTAGATAACTTTAGTAATTTCTACTAGAGAACTTTAGTATTCTCTACTGTTATTGTTTTGTACTCTCTATTAAACTGCTTTTGTAACAAGGACCGACTGAATATGGTAGAATTAACAAAATACTTTAGTGAATTCTACTAGATAATTTTAGTCATTTCTACTAGAGAACTTTAGTATTCTCTACTGTTGTTATTTTGTACTCCCTACTAAACTGCTTTTGTAACAAGTACTGACTGAATATTGTAGAATTAACAAAATACTTTAGTAAATTTTACTAGAGAGCTTCTGATAAATACTCCGTAGTAAAATTTATCATGCAAAATTGATTCAGTACCAGTTACAAAAACCATGTGAGCACAAAAATAAAATTGGTAGAACACAATACAACATTATAGTACAATATACTGAATGAAGTTAAATATTTACTTATTGCTAAAACACTACAAACAAAAGACGCATCCAATTAAATATCCAAAATCGATAGTCACAAACTTATAGATAAGAGTCCTTATTACAAAAACAATTTAGCATAGAACACAATAACTATAATTGATAGAACACACAACTTACTATAATAATATGTAAATATACTCAGAATATATTATAATGTCAGATGAAAGGTGATTTAAAAAGGAAAAGTTAATATTGTTTATAATGAACTTTATTTAATGTTGTAATAATAGTAACATGATACATTTTGACAATTTAATAAGTAGTAATACACTAATAACACTTAATATTTGCATTCAAACAATGGAGTTTGGGATCTGGTACCCTAGAAATACTTTAAATAATAGATGAAGTCACGCAAAATACAATGTCAACAATTTTATACCTCATACAGTAGCATAAGTTAAATCTAAAGCAGTATATTCGCTAAGGAACAAATTGTCCCGCGACACGTGTCGCCAGACATGTCGCGCAACATCACTTGTCTTCGCCAGACTGCAACACGTGTCGCGGGTCATTTGTCCCCTAATGAATATGCATCTTAAAAGTACAGAAACAATATCAAGGACACTATACATTTACTGTGTCCATTCCATAATAACTAAATAAGGTATATCAATCAATAACCTACCTCTTACAAGTGCTGCAACACTTTGCTGGCGAAATTGCTAACTGCAGCCGTCGACACTGGTCGGCGCTAGTCGTCAGTTCGTACGTCAGTTCCTACCAATGCCGGCCTACCTGCAGTTGTAGCGAGTTGGTCAGTGCTAGCCGTCGACCAGTGGCGTGCATAGGGTTTTGAAACAGGGTAGGCAGAGTTTAGCATAAAAATAAATTAAAATAGGTAGGTAGGTTGAATTATTGAACCTTGAATTATTGCTCGTGAGCTTAGTCCAGGTTTGCATGTGTTAGACGTATTTTGTTGTGAGTAAGTAGGTATTTAGCCGTATCAGATATCTAAGGTGATTGGTTGATGTTCATAGACATTGATATACTTAGGTACCTATATAGATTTTAAGACAAGTCAGTCCCTGAATGGGTCCTTCGCCGTTAGTTAAGTACCTAGATCTATTCATGCAGTTATTCACAAGGACAGATACATAGATAGACTAATAAAAGTACCTACCTAGGTACCCAAACTAAATAAAATTATCAAACTTGTTTACTAATTTATAAATGAAATCTAACCGCATAAACCATTTTAAATAAGAATTGAATACCTATTTACGATATCGTAAAAGACCCCGTTCGTTTTAAATCCGTAAGTACCTAAGTTGTTTTTTTTTTATCTAAATTTTAGACAACTCGGCAAGGCGTTCGCGTTGTTGTCGTAAATATATATTTTACGTAGTCTACGTACCTATGTTGGTATACGCTTTAGCGCTGAAAAATATCCCAGTATCCTGTCATCCAAGGAAATGATTCATAAAATTTAGCATTAATTCTCTCGTGATATTATCTACCTTTCTTCTGGGACAAATCCAAGTTATTTACGCATCGACAGTTTAAAATAAAGTTCACTTTTTCTGCATAGGGCAATGAGAAAACACTTTTATTTATAATTTAAGTTCCTGCTTATCACACACGTCACTAATTTCACAAGTAATATTAATCCATAACAACGAGGATTTAATAATTATTCAAATTATTTAGCACGCATGTAAACAAACCAAACAAACAGAACATCAACATTAACTAACAATAATGGCGTCTAAAATATCACAATCAAATTTAATACTAAATATTAAGTGACAAAAACGCATTGTAAACTTTAAACAAACAAATTACATTGCGATTCGACCTACTAGACTTCGTCGGATTACCAAACCAGGCAGTGCCTCTAGCCCGAACATTTTAGTTCGTAGAAATTTAGTAAATTGTGCGTATTTTATTCAAGGAATGAACGTTTCTTACACGAAGAATGAGGCACATTTAGTACGTGCTTTTGCCACCGACACGGGGTGGCGCGAAAGGAGCGGTCTCCACATGACAGCATTATGCGCGCGCTTTTTCAAATATCTAATTAAAATGATTATTTACTTTTAAATATTTTTTCTGTTTGATTTTATTATTTATTATAATTTTACCATAAAATCTCAGGGTAGGCAGTGCCTTTATGCCTCTATGGAGTGCACGCCACTGCCGTCGACAGCTATTGCCGAACAACGTCAACATCAGCTGCAGCCGCCAACGAGCTGACGGCTAGCGCAGACCAGTGTCGGCGGCTGCAGTAAGCTACACTACAAATCAGACATACATAAAAGTTAATACACCAGATATTTTTTTGTCAGACCTCAAATTAATTCCATAAAAGTAATTTTGAATGAACATCCAAATGTGTACAACCTCAATTGGATATTCCGCATCCAGGCAGTGAAATGTTTTAAAACAGATATCAAGAGCTTTCAAAATGTACCTTGTAGATTATAATAACGTATGAGACATAGAAGTCCTGTATTTTATCGTCAGTGGAGCCAACAACTATAATGAGTGGCTGGCATTTTAACCCTTTGAATGATTGAGTGTCCCTTCTGTAATTTAGTCGAGTGATTACTTCGCTATGGTTCTGAAAAGAAAAGAAAACATACATATTATTCAAATACAGGCAGTTATATGGTATTACAGACGGTATTTAACACAAAGTATAGAATATACAGTACCTTCACTTGGATTATTGCTTAGAATATCGAGATATTGCTCTGCTGCCTTCATTTCTTTGTAAATTGGTAACGCTTTTAAAATAAATTCCTTACATTTGTAAAATCATTAGATTTCATATGCTGGGTAGTTTTTGTTAAATCCATCTCAATCTGAAATCATTATAATATTAATACAACATTGTCTAACTTTATTTCATACAAAATGGAAAAATGGTTTGACAAAAAGTCCTCTAAATATGTTCAAAGGGAATGGGAGTTATATTTAATATGATAGCAAATATTATCAATCACATAAAACCACAGATTTCTTAACAGACTTCAAAAAAGGAGGAGGTTCTCAATTCATAGTTTTCTTTATGTAGGTATGTTAATTGTAAATAAGTACATATTTTCAGCAGAGTGAGCGGAGAGGGAACAAGGAACTTACCAATTTATAGCCAATACTGAGTTTGTATGTAAGTTCTTCAACAAAGTCTCTAAGGATGTTCTTCAACAAAGTCTTGTATTGTGGTAATTTTTTTTAAATGTAAATCTTGTAATCAACACTCTGATGTTTTGTCCCATTAGTCAAGAATTTCATGAAGGGGCTCTCAATTGAATTTCAGCCAAATTTAAGTTCTTCAAAATCTTCATTAGATGCTGTAATTATCAGAAATATATTAGTAAGGTACAGAATAGGAGAAACATAACTGTTAACCTGTTTATATTATAGAAAACTCATCATAAACAATTACATACCATGTTCAGTTGCACTTGCTTCTTGTTGCCACGTGACTGTAAACATGCGACAACCCTGATGATGATTTATGGTGTGTTTATGATATCAAGCATTAGGCATGATAGTGATCCAACGCTTTCCAATTGCATAAAAAAAACATAACATTCAAACCAACCAAGGTGAGCTATGGCGGCACCGGTGGCGCTGGTGGCTAAGTAAATGGTGGGTACCATTTAGTTAATTAAATAAAAATTAGCATATTTTGTTTTTTTAGTTTTTTGCACTTCCATTTTCATCATCATTCTCATTAAACTCGTTATCCAATGATGTCAGACTCAGACTTGTCATTGATTCTGTTTCCCGAGATGCCGTACTCTGTAAGATACAATTTCAGATTAGTACGATTAGGATTAGTATTACTAACCAGAGAATCTTTCACAACACTGATTTTAATTAGTTTTTCAAGAACACGCTATGGCTGTCGGCGCGCTGGCGCATGGCGCTTTTTTCGCGACGCATCTTGTCGCACATGCCCAGTTGAGTAGTGTCCAGTATTTTCACAATGTGGACTCGCCCAATCACGCGTATGTAGCACTTTAGTAAATTCAACACAATTAATTTCGTAAAGGTTTGTACCTATCTACTTAAATTGGATATGTACCTATTGCGTAAAAAAAGTTGACTCGCCCAATCACCCGTTCTACTTACACTTTGGTAAATTCAACACAATTAATTTCGTAAATGTTTGTACCTATCTACTTAACATGGATATGTGTTTTATAAAAAATGTTGATTCGGTACTCACACATAGTTTATTTTCTCTGAGGTATTCTTTGAGCCCATGTCGGAATTTGATTCTGTCTTTAATATTGGATGGCGGAATCAATTCTTGTATGTCCGATTCAGTTATCTTGTCAAGGCAACCCGTGTCTATACCTTGAGCTGAAATTAAATAATAAACAAGTTTTAAAAATACTCAAATATTAATTTAGGTTGCGTAGTGTTCCGAACTTCCCAAACCTATTAGGTAGGTATGTACAATGCTATGTACAATATAATAGATAAGTAAGTACCTATTGCCCCCTGATCATTTAAAGAAAATCTAATTAAAAGGAAATTAAATTAAAACTACTTAAGTCCGTATACTTTATAACATACACAAGTGGGTACTACAAAAACTTGTTTTAAGCTAGGTACTTACTTTTGAATATTTCTTGAACGTTACTTGACACACCCCAAGTTCGAAGAAGCTCGCAGACAAAGTCACAAGATGGTATTAATTCATCCATAATGTAATGCAACACGCATAAACACGTGCGCACGCGAAAGTAACTAACAAAAAATGGCGACTGCGCGGCTGCATGGAAGTGCTAGCGCGCCCTCGCCCGCGCCACCCCCGACCTGAGGTGAGCATAGGACCGCCAGAATGGGTCGCGTAATTTCCGGGACAAAAAAAACGAAACCAAATAAGATACTATACAGTGTTTTTTTTATATGACTAGATATGTATGTATATGGGGTAATCCGAAACCATTGGAGATACAGGGTAACTGTCTTAGAAACTTTTAGGTATTTTTTGTGATAACTATTATGGCATATAAAATTTGTGCATAAAATGAATACAAATGTTTAATGCTGATCGACTAAGTTTTATGTAGGGATCATTAAATGTATCAAAATAAAAAAATCGGGATAGAACAAATTACATGAAATGTTTTTTTGTCACAACGGAAAATACACATTTAACAAAATTTTACCAACTTCTGTTAACAGTAAGTATAATAGGTATTTATGGAAATTCTGCACCACGGACATTCACTCGCATACCGGGACAATCCCCGTGAGTTGCGCCCATCTGGCTACCGTAGCTAAGTTAATGACGCTTTCAGTTCAACCTTCTGGGTTTGGTAGTTTCAACTTTTAAGTTTTGTAATACTAACCACTATATTTGTTGATTTTACAAAATTTAATTGTTAATTCTACTAAAGGAAAAGGTTAATGACGCTTTCACTTCAACCTTCTTGGTTTGGTAATTTCAACTTTTAAGTTTTGTAATACCAACCTCTATATTTGTTGATTTTACAAAATTTAATTGTTAATTTTACTAAAGGAAAAGGTTAATGACGCTTTCACTTCAACCTTCTTGGTTTGGTGATTTCAACTTTTAAGTTTTGTAATACTAACCTCTATATTTGTTGATTTTACAAAATTTAATTGTTAATTTTACTAAAGGAAAAGGTTAATGACGCTTTCACTTCAACCTTCTTGGTTTGGTGATTTCAACTTTTAAGTTTTGTAATACTAACCACTATATTTGTTGATTTTACAAAATTTAATTGTTAATTTTACTAAAGGAAAAGGTTAATGACGCTTTCACTTCAACCTTCTTGGTTTGGTGATTTCAACTTTTAAGTTTTGTAATACTAACCACTATATTTGTTGATTTTACAACATTTAATTGTTAATTTTACTAAAGGAAAAGGTTAATGACGCTTTCACTTCAACCTTCTTGGTTTGGTGATTTCAACTTTTAAGTTTTGTAATACTAACCACTATATTTGTTGATTTTACAAAATTTAATTGTTAATTTTACTAAACGAAAAGGTTAATGACGCTTTCACTTCAACCTTCTTGGTTTGGTGATTTCAACTTTTAAGTTTTGTAATACTAACCACTATATTTGTTGATTTTACAAAATTACATTGTTAATTTTACTAAAGGAAAAGGTTAATGACGCTTTCACTTCAACCTTCTTGGTTTGGTAATTTCAACTTTTAAGTTTTGTAATACCAACCTCTATATTTGTTGATTTTACAAAATTTAATTGTTAATTTTACTAAAGGAAAAGGTTAATGACGCTTTCACTTCAACCTTCTTGGTTTGGTGATTTCAACTTTTAAGTTTTGTAATACTAACCACTATATTTGTTGATTTTACAAAATTTAATTGTTAATTTTACTAAAGGAAAAGGTTAATGACGCTTTCACTTCAACCTTCTTGGTTTGGTGATTTCAACTTTTAAGTTTTGTAATACTAACCACTATATTTGTTGATTTTACAAAATTTAATTGTTAATTTTACTAAAGGAAAAGGTTAATGACGCTTTCACTTCAACCTTCTTGGTTTGGTGATTTCAACTTTTAAGTTTTGTAATACTAACCACTATATTTGTTGATTTTACAAAATTTAATTGTTAATTTTACTAAACGAAAAGGTTAATGACGCTTTCACTTCAACCTTCTTGGTTTGGTGATTTCAACTTTTAAGTTTTGTAATACTAACCACTATATTTGTTGATTTTACAAAATTAAACTGTTGAATCTACAAAACAACAATGTTAAGCTTTAACCTTTTTCATTTGGTAAATCCAACATGCGTTGTTTTGTAAAATTAACCTTGATAACTGTTAATTGTTCATGTAAACCTCTCAACCTTAGTTAGTTTAGTAAATTCAACCAAAGCATTTTTTCAGTGTACACCAGTGTCTGACTGGACTTATATGAATTTTCGTAAAAAGGCTTCAGATGATGTAGGTACACAAACATTTGTAAATTCATACTCCAATACTAACATTCCCTTGTATAACCACTGGTTATTGTAATCTGTGTATTTTCAGATACAAAACATAATTATTTCGACTATAGGCTGCAAAGTTTCCTAATATTTGCAATATACATTAGGATTTATAATTTTAGCATGTGAGAGGTCTGGCCGTCAAAATTACTTGTTTATTAAACAGCAATATGAGCTTTGAATGTCGAATATATCGTCAACGTATAAAATGATGAATTACATCATCGCTTCTAACCTAAAGCACTTATATTTAGAAATAATATTCGAATCCTTATAGATACTACAGCGTTATTTGTCATCATTAAATCGTTAATTTGCTAGACAAGGCTAGGATTTTTGTCAGCAATAGTTTAAATAGTTTATTAGCGACTTTAATGTTGGTGTTTATTTCGCCAACTGATATGTCGTCACTTCACCGCAAATGTGTTCTATAGCATTTGCGTCATTGTTAATAAAACTGTGAACTTCATGTGGTAATTTGGACTCTGTATCTTCAACAATACGATGTATTTTGTCTTCATAATTAATGGTGATTTTATACCTACTAAAAGTGTCGTTTATTACACACATTGGCATGTTTAATTTCTGTTTTGAATTTGTTTATGTCGTAAAGGCACGCCCATTTATATCATTTTAGACTACGACGCATACAGCATTAATTTCAATCAGCCTAGTGATCGTATAGGATATGATGTGGAATGATCGTGTTTCATTGAATTATATTTTGTATTTGTCTAGCCGTTGATATAGATTAATGATGTAAGTAATAAGAATTTAGATCTGCATTTCTGAGATGTAATTTAGGATGGTTGAACATTAAGTCCATTTAATCCAGTTTTTGGAGTTCCATTATTCCTTAAACGTGTCGTCTAAGACCTTCAATAAAGTAGCACTAAATGCCAGGGCTCATCAATCCAAATTAATGTCAATTACTTACACCTCATATGTTATTAATATGACGCGTGTTCCAATATTTTTGGCGTCGTCATCTTTGATTGGAACAAGGTCATATCTTCTATGCTTTTATTTGTTTATTACATTGTTTTGTTTAGATATTGATCAAACTTTTCTTCGTTTGCTCTCAAATCAACAATTTTTTTTAAACGTGCGTACCAAACGAAATGGTCCCAAACTAAGCAACGCTTGTACTATGGGTACCGTACTGCGGACGGGCGGTCCCGGTGCCACCTAGACCAGGGCAAATAACGAAAAGGTTTTGTTCGCAATTCACTCTAACAGGAATCAAACCCGCAACTATGCGGTTATCTGGCCATGTTCAGTACAAAGCCTAGCTTGTAATTATAGGCCATCAATGTTACCTTTCCCAACCTTCAGACTACCCATAATATAATTCCACTCTTATGATGTATTTTTTTTATAACAGTGTCCACTGTTTTGAACAGGTCATACATCAAGTTATTTGCTACCAGTATGTTAGTGGAAACAGCCAATGTGTACATTGAACTGATCAATCTAACGACATCTGGTGTTTGTGATGTTGTCAACATTGTGATAAGGGGTTTCTGTAGATGCGCACGATTCGAAGTGCATTAGATGTGCTTATCTATTGATACTTGCTCCTTTATACATAATGGAGATTTTGATGTCAAAGTATTTCGTTGGATTGCAACAAATCACTCTTTTATAAAATGAATCTCATAAATCTGCAATTTTCTTCCATTAAAACTAAACGGATGTCTCTTTGTTTAAAGCGTCAATAGCCTAGTGGTTAGAAGGGCCGTCCTCCGAACTGAGAGGTTCCGGGTTCGATCCCCATCCTGGCCATTAAACTATTGACGTGAGCCCACTCCTAACATAAGCATTAGCTTAGCTGAAGGGCCTAACGAGAACACTAGTAATGTGATAAAATCACATTGCTAGTAATATTAAAAAAAAAAGTAAGCTAGTGAATTACGCAAAATCATATATTAACACTATGTTAGCAGTTTTCCTTAAACATAGATAACCAAACGATAATTTAATCGATATCAGTATCGATAAGATTGAAATCTTCCGCACTGACTATAGTGTATCGATATCATATACAGAAAGTGTCGATAAATGTAATTTAAATATAAAAGATATTTGTACAAATATTAAGCAATTTAACTGTTTATGTAGAAGGTACAAACTTTACGTAGGTAGGAAAATTAAACAGTGTTCACTGACCATAAAACGATACTATCGACATTACCATGTGTGACACTAGCCTACATTAAGAAATACATTTCTGCCACGTCTGGTAAAGCGTCTGATGTCGGCCTACATCGACCTCAGTGCATGCTCCAATTATTTGGCTTACTGTGCATTACGCTTACGGCTTACGGCTTACGGTGCATCTGTATTTCCGAACGCCATGTTTTTCATTATTGTGCAATAATATTTGATTTACGAGACTCTGTCCAACGTTCTAAACGTCACAAGTTTTTTTATTGTGTTATAAGCAAGTATTTGATCACGAACTCACCTGATCGTAGGTAAGTGTGGTACGATAGAGCATACTTGCCTAGAAGGTACCTGTTCACTCTCGACTTGAAAACATTCAGATTCTAGTGATCAAAGACGCCGGCAGCGTGTTCCATTCCTTGGCAGTTTGTATGAATAAAGTGGAGGAAAAACAAAAAGTAAGATTTGGTATTTTTAACGAAATTTCGTGTACATTGCACACTTAAGTCAGTTTATTGGGATACGTTGTGATCTCTAGTTTGGACTCTGCAAGCTGGTTTTGGATGCGGCTGCAATAGCGCCATTTAGAGAGTCTTCATAAGTAATGTTAGCTACTTACATAATATTACAGAGTAGTGTGAAGGAGAAAAGGGGAAGCCTTTGTCCTGGAGTGGGGTTGTTCTACAGGCTAAAAAGAAGGAATAAAACGAAATAACAAACTTACATAAGACCTTATTGAAAAATAATGGGGTGGACATTTCAAGGTAGTGTCACATAAAAATAATTCCAACTCTAAGAACACTAAGTATAAGCTCAAAGTTCGAATGCTATATCAATAATATGCATCAGAGTAATTACTTCAACGCGCATTGATAATTGGTTTCTGAAGCAAATATGGGTGTGTTCTTGTTATCTCGTAACCTTGGTATTATTCCGTATCGCTTCGATAATGAAACGTGAAATTGGAAATGATACTGTAGGTACTTTTACTAGCGTATACTGTGCTTTGAGAAAGGGTATTAAAAATATAAATTAAATAGATTTGTCTTCGTCTGATCAGGTGATAATAATAATGGGCCAAAAATAAAACCCTGGGGTAGACCCAAAGCCCTTGTCATATCTACTATAATAATCTGAATCAACAAAAACTTTAATTTTATCCTGAGAGATGGCTTAATAGTGAAAATATTTTACTAAAATGATTGTTCTAAATATTGCACCTTTGTCTCAGGTTCAATTCAATCATCTTATCCCGTTCAAGTTTGAATTCATCCTTGAATTAAGTGAACAAAGACTTGTATGTATATATTTCGGTAATGTAATCGCGACTAAAACTGTATCGGAGTGGCTAAAAAAGTGCTCACTAACCTCAATTATTTTGGCTAACCTAGTTCCGATATCTATAACCGCCACAAAATGAAAACCAGTATCAAATGACCGAAGTAAGAAGTTGAGATAAATAGTTACAAATACCTTTCTAAATAAGTTACCTGATCTATTTGCAGTTGATCCAGTCGTTCGAGGCCATCTACTTTCTAAAGGATATAGAGTACATTGTATGCGGAGGAGCGACTTGATGCTATACATGCATTTTGAAATGAAAACGCTCGGTTCTCGTGTGTTTTTTTGTTAACACTAGGAAGTTCTTTCTCTTTTGTTAATCATATGAATCATCGTTCAATATACTCGCTACGAGTGTAAGGTTTTTTTATGTTAAGCGGTTTCCATAGCCTATAGATGGTCGCACCCTGCCGACCTTGACAGGATTGGGACATCAATAAACTATAAATTGTTGTTAGACATCTCTCTGCATCATTAGTTCTGGTCATGCCAACATGATCCATCAGTCCTGGTTCAGTTGCGTAATATGAAAGGTGGAAATTTAGAGTTCAATGAATCCTGACGTTATAAATAAAACTGGGTGTGACGTGACGGCATGGTCAACGTGGTCTGCCTCACGCAGGAGATTATCTCGTATTTATAGATACTTACGTTAAATACAAACAGTTGCATTCAGATCATGAATTTGTATTAAAAATGTGATGTATTGTTTAATCATAGAGATTAATTTAGCAAGACATTCTAGTGGTTTTTTTTCTTCCAACTCCTCCTATTATTTCTTTCGATTAAATTCGTGCGGGTTCCAAGACAATTTAACTTTTCCCCGGGACTCGTCGAGGGTCAAACCTCGACGTCATTATTCGATCCTGGCTTACAGGAGTTACAGTGGTGGGAATGTGTGGCGGGACCAGTCCCAAAAGACATTATAGTGTAGACTTTTTGATATTTTTAAATTGTAACATCCTTATTCAATATCAAAAAGTGTGTGTTAAACAACTGTTTCTTTCTTCTATATCAAGCTTACGTTCACAATAGTCACAAAACGCTATCGCCAATACAGTGTCAATAGTATTTCGATAAACTGTGTGCGCTGGAGTCGATGACGTCATGGAGGCGCGCTACTCTCAGCCAATGAGTGGCTCCGGTTCCAGAGGCTTGGCACCGAACCGTCATGGCCGCGTTTTCTCTGTGTGCGTGTTTCCGTGAATGTAGACTTTATGAGGGGCTTGGTCCACCGATAAAAAGGTTACTTTTAAATGTCTCGCCATAACAAGTTTTCTTTAAGAATTATTGTGATCGAACTCGAAGGGTCCGATAATTCAAGGTTATAAAATTTATGATATTGATAAGTGTATTGCTTGAGGGACTAACGAAATAATAAAATAACTTTGACATGACTTAAAAATGCAAATTTCCATTTACATCATCCCAGAAAGGATCTTTTCAAAGCAATTTTAAATAACGATGCAATTATCGTCTTCTATGAATTTTATTACACCTGCGTAGACAACAGACTTCAAATGACGTCCATTCTAAACGTTATATAATAAGCATTATATTTATAAATGTCTGGCCAATAGTAAGATTTTTAAAATTACTGTCAACATTAAAAACAATCTTCATAGAAGAGACACGTGAACACACACATGACGTGGAAGGTTTGAAGTTTGACAAACAACAGACAATAATATGGCAGACATTTGTGCTGTGAACACATGATGAACCACGTGATCGCTATATCTAGCAATTAGACATGGCAACACAGCCAGTTGAGTACAAGATAATTCATACCTATAAATGATAAGGATAATTTACAGCTTGTAAATCTGTTAAACAGATTATTTTGCTTTTAGAGTTGAATATGAAGTTTCTAAGTTATTTACTGATTTCAAATGTTGACTCTTAGTCATCTGAAGTTTGTCTAGAAGGGATTGTAGCTGCCGATGGGATCAAATAACACTGCTATTTGTTTCTTCTGTCAAATACGCATTAGATCTCACTGTGTCTATATCCTACTTATCAGTTGATAGGTCTAAATATAGTATAAAATCAAACACCATTTTATCGTGGTCTATTTCTCAAACCCTTATAAATAAATAATGTTATTTAGTAGTTATTTAATTATAGTGAGTGCTGGCTATTCCTTATACAAATAAAAAACAATTACACGTTGATATCAAGTACCACATTGTATTTAAAAATTTGCCTCATACGCAGTGAGGATGGGACACAAGGACTTATTACTGCAGCTATTATTTAATTTATAGACATCTACTTCCAAATTGCGCTGTAACAGCCTGAAACACAGTCTAATTTTATTTAACATCGCACAATCTTGTTTTGAAAACATCGTGACTGTAATGTTAGGATCGACGCAAATTGAATTATTGCTGATATCAAAAGTCTTGTTCTAACTGGTCCAGCTGCTAAACATGGAGTCACACCATCCATTCTCCTGAATACATCCGCTGTTGGACATGTTGCTTAATTCCATAAACGTCAGAAGTATGACTTTTGTCTTTATCTGTTCAAATTAGTTGTACGATTCTTTATAAGGAGTTACCTAGATCACTGGCCTTTATTTTCAAATAGATTATTATTCATTTGACTCTACAATGCTCATCTATGTCAGAGGTTTTGAAGGTTGGCAATTAGCCCATACGTTTTTATACGGTTGACTCTACATTATTTCTTCTTGGTTCTTGGACGCCCGTAACAGTTTCAATATAATAAAACACTTCCGTTTTCATAAAACCACCTCGCTCACATAAATCTACGTACTTTTAGCTAACCACTAATTGATGATTAATTCACATCATATTTTTGTGAAGTTTATATCCACTTGAAATGGGTTTTGTCGTATCTTTTTATTTCTTTGAATTTCACCTGAAAATCTCATGTTTCATTACCTTCATCGCTTGGTAACCTACAGTTGCTGTTTGTTGAAACCAGACGTCATGATATCGTCGTCTATCTAGCCAAAATCAACAAGTACTTCGACTCGCACTGTTTGATCAAAAACGATGTTGATATGTGATGTAAAATTTGCGGAACGTTAGCAACTTGGTTTCTTAGTATAGGTATAAATTTCCTTAGCGCTTATTTCATGCATATTTTCTTTGGTAGCCACAATTATCAAGTAGACAGAGTGGACACTCTAAATATCAGTTTTGATCGCAATTTTTATGGTTGTTACAATTTTTTTGTACAAAGTCGGCAAACCGGTGTGCGACCTACTTCCGCTTAATAATAAGAAGTTACAGTAGATAGCATAGCTCGAACGTGGCTGACCTGAACGGCAGTGGGATAGAAGAAGAGCAAGAGGAGCGGGTAGACCTTCCAGCTCTCTAACACATCGTACAAAACGCAGCAATGAGTAATGGCTACCTCAGGCTGATTTTTTGTGTGAGGGTGGTACTACCTCGGCCGAGCCGGCCTATATATGAGCTGTAATCAGTTGACTATAGCTCGGCTCTACCACCGGACATCCGTAATTTTACTTCAGACCTCAACATCGCAATACGTAATTTCCTAGTGTTTATTTACACTACTATTTTTTTTGCATTATGATCCAAGTACTTGCCATTTAAACTATGCATTAAAGTATGGTTTTATACGAAGCTATTTAATCATAAAAAATCTTCATCTAGATTATAATTTATTTAGTTAAATTTAAATGGCTTTCGTTAATTCAGGGAATAGTTGAAAAAAAATTGGCTATAATATTGCAACTGCGTTATGTTTACACCACATGGCACATGTTTATGTTTCACTATCTGCTCAACGGAAGATTGGAATACCATCCAGACAAGTGATGAGTGGCACCACCCACCTTACAATGAACATAATAACAATCGTAGATCATGTGGATGCTATAAATGGAATGTATTAAATAAAAACCGGTGCATACGTCGTCGAAAGATCGTAAGACGTTGGTCGACCAATCACAGAGCTTGATGGCGACACACCAACGAGTTACGTCACTTTGTAATGGCGTTGGAGTTAGTTATGGTCCAGAGAGAGCTAATTTTGATTTGGTATTTTATGAACAAAATATGCCTGTATGTGATATCGTCTATGAACTTAATCCTAGACAGATAAAAGCTTCATAAAATATAGAAGTGATATAGATTAATGATGGTACTGATGCAGCTAAAATATAGCATGCTGATATTCTGAAACGAAGCATAAAACATTCAATAGACAAAACACCGCTCTACATAGAGTCTAGAGTGATGTATACGACCAATGAGCGAATTTAATTTGTCATTCAGTGGGCATGGATGCTACACTTAATTAACCATTGTAACAGCTCGATGCTCTAGAGTAAATATAGGTATAATTTCCTTTATACTTCTCACTGTGCTTGGCTTTCTAAATATATAAAACTCAAAGGTGACTGACTGACTGACTGACATCGTGATCTATCAACGCACAGCCCAAACCACTGGACGGATCGGGCTGAAATTTAGCATGCAGGTAGGATGTTATGACGTAGGCATCCGCTAAGAAAGGATTTTGATTAATTCTACCCCCAAGGGGATAAAATAGGGGATGAAAGTTTGTATGAAACTTTGTCAATTAAATTCCACGCGGACGAAGTCGCGGGCACATCTAGTTTAGAATAAAAACGTTCCCAGCTCGGTTACATAATAATTATATCGTTCCATCGTCTATCAAGTCAAACGATTCTGCTTCATAACGATTATTGTACAAATTTGCAATGACCAACACGAAATTCCAACAAATCATATGTAAACGCAACCACCGCACCGGCGTCATTGTATTGTATTCCTATCTTGTTGACTGATTCGCACACATTCATAAGAGTATACACATGTCACTTTCATCCAACTCGCCTGTGTGAGTGCAGGTAGAGTATGGCTGCCACCGCAATGTGAAACAACCATTCAGTTGATATCAGACCGTCACACAGTACAGACGCCTCGTTCGAATAAATTCTAAAATCCTCGCGAAGTTTTCAACGACTATTATTGCGTTGTTGTGCGATTGTGTTGTGTTGTGATTTCTTGATCAAGTTACATTGGTGAGTTGCCTTTCGTGTTCCATAGTTGCTATTCAACCGTGATCTTGATAATTCACGTGTTCCAATGTCCAGAAATAGCGTTTTGGCACACAACACCGTTCTTTACCCTTGACGTGTGACTGAAGCTGTTTCGTCTAGTTAGTGTTCTTTTTTCCATTTTAATTGTACAGCTTGTATTCTTTTATAATTGCGTTCATTGACAATCGAATTAATGTAACCTGATTGGCTGAAAAAACATTCTGCTATGTTGATTTACTTAGCCACGCTGTTTCAATTTTTGATTATCTGTCTGTATCATTTTATCAACTTAAAACTACATTCTACGCAAGTCAGTCACATTTAAATTAGGTATAACTTGTTCTTGAATATGACAGTTGTTCAATTTTTGTTGAAACAAGAATATTTTCAAGGTTACCGGAGTCCAATGTGCTGCGTCAATTCGTTTTATTACAAAATATTTCACTATTCTTAATCTTATATGATAACTAGCTGTGCCCCGCGACTCCGTCCGCGTGGAATTTGGACCACCCCTAACATTTTTCCTGAATTTTCTTTGCTATAAACCTCACGGAGCCCGAGACCTTTCCAACGAATGCAAAACCGTGGAAATCGGTTCGTGCGTTCTGGAGTTATAGCGTCAGGAAGGAAAACCCGACTTATTTTTATATAGTAGAAGATTTTTCGTTATAACGTGTCAATTATCATTGCCTGCAAGAAAACAAGAAACCGTCAGTTATCTATTATGTCTCAGCGTTTATTCTATAATTAAATTATCGTAATTTATGATGCTTGTAATTTTTTTATGAATGCAATAAGAATTTCGCAATGTATCATCTAGGTAGGTACTAACTGTAAAATGGGGAGGTAGCACACCTGATGGAAAGTAATTAGCATCACCTATATTTCGTCGCATTCTCTGAAGGCTACTCAATCACTTGTATGATTGTCGTTTCGCAAGCTTTCATCCTAGCCACGTGTGTCTCAAGTAGAATGCAGATGTTGAGTACCGCAAGGGTCTATTTGGTTCCATTTTATTCCTTTTTCCATGACTTAGCGGAAAAATACATTTCTACATTCAGCGTTGATGATATACTGTTCTATTTTTATCCTTCGTACCGGTTTTCAGACATCCGTGTACGGGTAATATACTTGATAGTTAGGTTAAGTTATATTCACTTAGTAGATTCCCAAATCTACAGGGGCCATTTGTTCAATAATTTTCAATGGCTTTTGCTTTATGAAAACAATAGTACCTACCTACTCTCACTTCAAATACGTAAAAACCGACAAATAATCATTTAACTCGTGTTGATGAACTTATGCTCTTATTTGCGACTCTTAAGTTTATTCAGGGTAATTATCGGCGGTGTCTTCAAATAAGTGGATCAGGTTTCGTGTTGATGACCTGGTTATGTGCAGCTGGTACCATTTATTTAGCTGTGCTTTTTTGTTGGTCTCCAAATAACAATTTTGCACCAGGTTTCAATTCTTCAGGATCTTAAACTTTGCAAATCCCTATACTTGATACTTTAAGTGCTGATTGTTTAAGGCCTTCGGCTAGCAATACACAATCCTAGATAGAGAAAGAAAAAATACTACTTAAAACAAAACCCAATAAAAACAGCTGTTTACATTTGTATAAAAGCAACGCCACTTACAGCTCAAATTGTCGTAGCATAGTTCGCAGCTAATTGACTGACGTCATACCCAATCCAGGGTCTATCAATTGACTCCGGCGGTCTTCAATTCGCGTTGATAATTGAATTTTTCCTGCTGTACACCGATCACCTTGACTTGTGAATGTCAACGGTCGTGTTGGAAACGTTTGTTGGCGTTTAGGTTGAGATTTACAAAGGTGTTGATCTCTCCGCATTGCGGGTTGAGGTATTTGTTCATTTAGGATGGTTAAGAGGCGAATTGAACCCTCGATCTTTGGACTGATGCTATAAATTTGGTTGCAATAAAATGGACATCTAGTTGTGACTACCACTCTACTTATATTTTTAAAATTATAATAATAAAGGAATTTAAATAGTGTAATAAACATTTAGTTCAAGTAACGCTATCTAGCTAGATAATAGAAAAAAAGAAATTATTGTAAGTATCAAGCTATAATTTATAATCATAATCTCTACATAAACGAACAAAGTAATAGAGAAAAGGATTAATATTCAAGAATTTTAATTAGAAATGCACACAAAACGCAATATTAAATTCCGTAAAATCACTATGAATCCACGTGAGTCTGTACACGTGTTAACAGATTAAATATGTCGGACTGCATGCCGTTCTTTTCAATGCGTTCAGAATAACCAATGTTGAACGCGGTATACTTTTTAGTTCCGATTATTTATTCTATAGTGAACGTGGCTTCAGCATTTTCAGTTTCCTTTGAAATGTTACGGACTTAGTTGGCCGGATTATTGATGGGTTAACTTGATCTGGTTAATTAGATGCTAATTTATGTACAATCTTGATTAATCCATTTGAATCTTTATTACCCAAGAAGCAGAAATCTCTTGAATCTTCTTCTATCAGAGCTATGCCTGAACCTGGTTTAAAAAAGTGCATGGTAGAGCAATCGCAGGTAGGTACCATAATTTTTAACTATGGGATCTTAACGATTGGATGATGTTTTGCATGGAAAATTTAATATAATTATTTTTATTACATCAGCTCTATGATTTAATCAGCAGCCAAATCCTTGGATTTTGCTAACATAGCGCTGTCCTATAAATTCCATGACATTATGGAGGCTAGTTTGATTGGTTTCCATAATAAGTCCTCGCTTAATTCATCTGATTCTGAACCATAAACCATACGTCAAACTAAGTGTTATGTACACTTCTATATATACACTCAGTATCTTCCATACATGTAGAGTTCGTAGTTTTGCTCTGACCACTAAAATCATAGTCTCAAAACCTGTCTTGCTAGTTGCCTAATTAAAATGAAAATTAAACAGGCAATTATTTCGCACGCAATATATTTATGGTAGGTAGGTATTCTGAATAATAATAATGCGGAAATACTCATTCCTCATTCTCCGCGAGCGAGGCTAAATCGTTAATCGGATTACGATAAATATACGCCGTGTTACCAGGTTACAGATTGAAATTGTTCTGCGGTCTTCTGTATGCTATAAACCGCATCTAATGTCGCTAGCAAAATGGTTTAAAGGCGCTGGTTGTCGCTAAAATAAGTAGTTTCGGTTTGCGCCCGTGGTATAGATAAATGGTTCCAATGGACGACTACCGCTGGTGGTCGTCAAACAGGGTATGTTGAATGTGAAACGCCTGCGACGAGCATAGTCTTTTTGATTTTTTTGCTGGTGATGCTACTTATATAATGACGATATAAAATTCCAAAAAAATGTAGAATCATTCATGAAAATATCGACAGCAAATTACAAATCTGGGGGCTCCAGAATCACGAGTTGAATCCATGATAACAGTTTTTGTTACGATCTCCTTTACACCCTGTATAGAGGATGCAAGTCTGCTTCAATTTCTAAAATAGCAACACATTACAGCATGCGCAACGTTCATAATACCTTGATCTTCACACGACAACTGTGCAAAACCACCCGTAACCGGTCACATCATCACGAGTACTTATGTAGAATATCACTTAGTACTCCATTTGTCGATCATTTCGACAAATATTGGCCATCATCAATGAATATGAGGTTATTATTTATCAATGAGGAACATCATTTTGACCGTACAGAAATGTAATCTTTATTACACATTCATAGTTTATTAATATTTGTTATATTGTTTTAAACAACAACAGGAATATAAATTACAATTAATCAGACAGTCTTATCGCACTCTGCCATTTCTTCCAAGCATCCTTTGGATGGAATATTCTTATTAGTCATAAGATTTATTAGAAGGGATTCATTTATATTTGTACGTGATCAACTACAAGCTAACTTTACTGCTTGCTTTACAAGCTTCTTTACTGGTTTGTTTTGCTGAGAGTCGCTAAGGTCTTTCACTGAGGATGATTTTTTAAACCGTAAGGTAACGGTATCTTCAAGGGTGTAGGTAAATTGTACTAGATTTATTGTCCTTGCAATGTAAACAAATAATTTTGCTAAACACTATTGAATCATCTACATTTTGCCACGCGCCTGACTCGTGTGAAAAGAATTTGAATAGGTATTCTGGAATAGATGCCTATTTCTTTTGTACTGTTTTTATTTTAAGATATTTTATTACCTCTTTCGTACGACGATAATTTATCAGAGAATACCTCAGCTATATCTATATCCATTATTATTTTTATCAACCTTACGTAACTTGAGGTTATTAAATAAGATTTCCGTTGCTCTCAAATTATATTATTTTGAAAATTTATAACATTACCTACTCATAATATCCGTACAGGCGTTGTAACATCGTTGTATCTGCTCTAGTTTTGGGGCATTTAATAACGTGTTTCGAATTCAATTCATCAAGTTAAGAATGGCTTCGTTTCTTATACTCAGCGTATTTGCTAGTTCCATTTAAGACAGGCCTCACGAGTCAACCTGTCCATCTGGCACTATTGATGTCAGTTCATACGTGCCTGGTACCACGCAGGCATTGCAAATTGGACTAATTCAATCTAACTTGCTTGTTATAAACTCCTACGCGTGTTCCGTGCTTCAGTCTGCCCGTGCGGACGCATTGTGCAACAATGTTATGTGTATAGACACTCTTATATCACATCGTATCAGTATTTTTTAAACTATGAAACATTTATCTTTGACAATGGTGTCGCCTCACATTCTGTTGCTGTTCCTGAGAATGTACACCAACTTTTATTAATTGAAAAAAGTTACCATTGAGTTCCTTGTTGGATCTTCTCAGTGGAAGCAGCATTTGGAACCGGTGGTAGATTCTGACTATTCATAAATGAGTTTTAAATTTTGAGTTTAAGTTTGTCGTCAACGTTAATCATCTTTCTTGGCTTTTCCCAAATTATATGTCGCTCATGAATCGTCTCCGATATTCGCAAAGAGCAACTGATATGTAAAATAACCTATCCGTCTACCTAGATCCAATAAGTGAGACTGGCTCATAAACTAAGAGTTAAAATCCTGGTATAATTAGACCTAGAACATAATCTAGGTAATTCTTAAGCCTTAATACCACCTGATCTTCTATTCTCGACTTTTCTTCCCATGATGATTCTATAATTCAGTTATCTGTGCTAAATAAACCAGCTCTCAATTAGATCAGATATATTCTGCCACTTTGTCTTTCTTCAAGAAGGAAGGATTATTTATACAACCGGAAATTTGATTCCAAGGTGATCTGCATGTGTCAAAAAATCTGCGTAGCGCACTGAAATTTTGTCTAAAGAAGGTCGAACTAATACGATAAGTATATCCAGGGACAGACAGGTGTTGATTCAGTCTTAAATACCAAAATGGTCAGTATGTCTCGTCTTGTATCTAAAAGTTTCAGTGCGATAAATTGACGTTGTTTTGCAGAATGGAATAAATCCACACATTCTTCTGAGAACTGAAACTAACCTTTAACCACTAAAACTAGGATTGGTTTTAGTCTGCAGCAGTACGTGTGATTTGGTGCCATTGTGCAAATCTGTATACAACTTTACCTACGATTAGTGGGATAAATGATAGAGTACACATAACAAATTTGCCTTCATTTAATATGGAAGTGTCCAATGAATGTCGACCGGTCTTTAACCTGCCGTTTATTTTTGTTTAAACTGCCGTTACAACCTCAATACATTGTTAAACTCACACAGATCTTATACTATGTATTAGGACTTGATAGTTGTTAAATACTTGACATATCTTTAACCACTAACGATCATTATGACTGTTGTTGTCTTTACAAATAAATTAAATTGAAGTGTCTGTTTGTAATATCAAAATGACATTTGAAATACATGCATAATAATATGAAAGTATAAAACTCGTCCTACTTCCCTCAAATGCCTCCTTTCCTATGTTTTCTCACCCCCTATTTAATTGTATCCTATGTAAATTTGTAAAAATGAATAACATTAAATTGTAAATAGAACTCATGTACTAATTAACCTATAAACGATTTTCGTATTGTCTGTTCAACTAACATACTAATAGTGTTGTATACTATATGTTGTTTCGTCTTTTGTTTTAGTTATCGGTTAATTAAATCAAAGGACCCTCCGCCTCAATCACTTCACTGGCCATATTCTTATCTAAACTTTATATGCACCTAAGTTTATGACACTAGCATCACGGACACTGGCAGAATTGTGGCAAATAGCTACAAACGCCACGAACAAAGAAGAAGAAAGTATAAAACAAATAAAAGTCACCATAGCAACAGCAACTTTGATACGTGAAACAAGTGTTTCCCTCTGTTTCGTATGTTATTTATCACGCCAAACCTGCTGTATCCACGGCCTCGGCCTTGACGATACGGAGACAGCTCGCGCCAAACAGGTGTAAAATTCTAGCTTCATTACCGTCACCTACGTCTGTAACTTTTTTCGATATAGATTTGTCGGAGATTCTTGTACGCACGTGTATTGTTTTAAATTCAAATTAGACTTCATAAGAAGTAAATAAAATGTGTCAGTGTGAATACCTAATTCGCTGGGTCTCCCTCATTCATCATTCCAGCTGAAAGACGTCCACTGCTGGACATAGGTCTCCCAACGTTTGCCATAACGACTGTTCTGGTCGCATCCAATCAATTTAATTCGTTGAATTTTCATGAGAAATATCGCCACACTGACACACCAACTGTATGGTCCCAAACTAAGCAAAGCTTGTACTATGGGTACCGTACAATGGACTGGGGGCAATCCCAGTGAAACCCAGATCAGGGCAAATGACGAAAAGGCCATTTCCGAAATTTACCCCAGCGGGAATCGAACCCGCAACCACCAACCGCTAAACCACTGCGCCAAGCGGTCATCCAAAACTATTTATACTTATGGTATCGTTATTATTTAACTAATTGTATTTCTATTATCTTTTTTCACAATAGGCTTCTTACAAATGACCTTAATATGAAAATAGAATTATTGCAAATAGCTTCTAACCTCGGTCGGTGAAAGTGTAGCTAGCTAGTTATTATTAATCAAGACCTTGACAGTGCCACCATAGCTATTTGTTGCAGTTAATTTGGATCCCCGTGAATTTATGTCGAGGATCACGTTTTCCAGACACGTGAAAATACCGTACTTGCATTCGGAACAAGAAAAAAGTTCAAGTTATTGTTTATAAGAGGTTTTAAGGTTTCCGAGTTTCGAAAGGGTTAAGAAAATGTTGAACTCGAAATTAAGATGGTAAGTTAGTATATAAACCTTTCTAGAGTGTAATTGATTGACTCAGGCATTACTTTGCGGAATTCCATTGTAAAACAATTTAGGAGAAGGACCCACCACACACCCTTGGCTTGTTAACCTCCAAAATTATAAATAAAATAGGTTGATCGATAATGGAAGAGGTCAACAAAACCTAACTCCGTCGGTCGAGTTTGTCAGTCATGAGTGTCAGGGACCCTAATAATGTGCAATATGATACCCCTTCTTCCTAGAAGGGGTATCCTTTGGATTTTTTTCAGAGAAGATTCGATATCCTACTAATATTATAAATGCGAAAGTTTGTGAGTGTGGATGTATGTATGTATGTATGTTTGTTACTCCTTCACGCAAAAACTACTGAACGGATTTGGATGAAATTTGGAACACAGATTGATTATAACCGGGATTAACATATAGGATACTTTTTAACCCAATAATCCAATACTACGCGGATGAAGTCGCGGGGCACAGCTAGTAATACATACTTAAGTATTCAATTCATCAATCCTACTAATCCTACTGATATTATAAATGCGAAAGTTTGTGAGTGTGCATGTATGTTTGTTACTCTTTCACGCAAAAACTACTGAAGGGATTTGGAACTCTGATAGTTTATAACCTGGATTAACGCATAGAATACTTTACTTAAGTCAACGCGGACGAAGTCGCGGGCAGAAACTAGTAATATTATAAATGCGAAAGTTTGTGAGTGTGGATGTATGCTTCTTACTCTTTCACGCAAAAACTACTGAACGGATTTGAATGAAATTTGGAACATAGATAGTATATAACCTGGATTAACACGTAGGATACTTTACTTAAGTCTACGCGGACGAAGTCGCGGGCAGCAACTAGTGTTTAATAATTTGAGTATTTCTTATACAGCTACCTAGCAAGATAAGTTACGTTTGCATTTTAAAATCATGTCCGATATAGAGCCGCCAAATTTCTCCAGTTTGCCAAAGCGTCTAGAGCCTGTTACGCTCCATTTTAAGATGGTTTTGTTGCGTGTTAAAGAATCTGTTTGAACTGTTGCGACTCGTTCACCGTTACGTATTAATTTTGTTTTTATTTCCTTTTGTACTGAAACGTCCCTGGACATAACTTCGCTTTGTGCTGTTGCTTTTGTTATGGTTCCATACAACATTTGTATGATGTTTACGTTGTGATAAGCTATTAAATATGAGCACACTACTTATAAAAATATTATGAACGGAATTACAGTATTAAACAGATTCATACTTTGTTGCACGTATTGTTCTATTTGCGACTGTTATTATTTTTTGTGTTTCTTACAACTCCTCTTACAGTTACCGAATCCTATAGATGCTTGCAATACCGAAGGTATTGTTTGCATTTTATCAAACTGAAGGGGAGTGGGACAGAGGGAGGGCAAGGTAGAGGGGCTTCCGGCTCTCTCACTCCTCGAACGAAACGTAGCTATAACAGCTACTTTACGCCGATCTTCTGTGAGAGGGTGGTACTACCCCAGCCCGTGTATGAGCAGCAGTCTATATGCTACAGTTAACTTTTCTACCGGTAATTGTTTATAATAATAGCATATGACAATGCTGTCTCGGTATGTCTCTTCTCGAAGGTCGATAGTACGATATAAATATCGATAATCAGCCAAGTCGGGTTGATTTTAAGCTGACCCCAATAGAAACTAGAAAGGACTTTAAAGCAGAAGATAATACAATAGCAAAGCGGGAGGTTATCTCAGGATCTCGTGATCTTAAGAATACCGCGTGTAATAGCATAATTCTTACTGTCACACATCAATCTACAGTTATCTCACAAGACTTTGTTGTTTTAAAACTAATTAGTCAAGCCTAGGAAGACGAAGTGACGCCTACAAAATCTATCAATAGACATCCTCGCCCCAAAAGTGTGTAAGTAAACGTAATGGAAAAACAGGTATTTAGAGGATACGATATAAGAGAACTGAGAAGATATACGGCATACGTAACTTAGTCATGTGAATTTACTCCCAAATTCATAGAATGTTTGATCCTTTACAATAGACTCTACAAAGTATTTATCAGAACAAAAGTTGATAGAACCACACTGAGACAACATTTTACTGAAATATTGGCAACAAGTCATTTTTGTAATTCCTATTAGATATTTGTTTAAGTTTTGTAATGACAGCAAATTGTATGAATGATTAGGTACTATAATTCCATAACTTTTAGCAAAAAGTCTATAAGAAGTTACAATGATGAATTGTAAAATTTTGCATAGGTTTAGAAATGCTATTTCAATTGAAAAAAGCCGGCACTCAACTCTGGCTACTCTTTTCAAAAGAAGGAAATTGTTATATACATACCTACTTATATTCCCAGGACCAGAAACGCATGCTTATTATTTGTAAAGTGTTGCAAATAAATACTTATAATCTCGCACAAACAAGAACGGGTAAACAACATCAAAACAATCTGATAATATTGACGTGATGAAAATCAACATCAACATCAACACGCTAACTACATTAGGTGTTGATGTTGATATTGATGATTTAAAATTGCGGAAATTGAACAGCGTAGATGTTGAATCGTAATTTGTGCTAATTGGATCTTGAAAACGTGAACAGTTAGTTTCTACCACTGTGGTAACCAGTTGGTGACCAAGTGCTATGCGCATTTCAGGACATTTGCAGATTGTAACTGCAGAAATGTATAGCATACTCTAATTCACTGAAATTTCAAGAAAGGATTGATTATGTATATCCGGCTCTCTGGCGCGATGCAAAGTAAATCATGCTTGTTATTGGTACCGTCTTAGATTTTTGTTGTTCGACTATTCAAAAACTTTCGGTCTAAGAATTTCTACGACATTCCACATGCTCCTATACATCTAGTTGTCCAAGGTAACTTTCCAAGCAGAGAATTTCCCGTTACCTACCTTTTCGCGTAAGCATTTCGAGAGTTGATATATTAACAGTAAAATTTTCAATGTAGAGCCTAGAATATGGTTTTTTTTGCCATCTAACTTGATATGGAGAGTGCTTCTGTATATAGCGTGACAAATTGTCTTAAAAAAAGTGAATTTCAGTTATTTTAGCAGGCTTCTATCTATTATCACAAATAATGTCTACAACTCTTCCAATATTAGATTAAAACTTGGGCACGCACCCCAATCAACAAAGACCACCCATGACCTTCAAAATGTCATCGACCCACTATTTCTCTGAAAACTCGTTTGAACTCTCTCTGAAACGGACATTTAAGAAATATCCATGATATCTTCGAACATTCCAACAGCTGTGCCAAGAAAAGGTGCCAAATGATAGCAGGTTGGCATATTAGATCATGTTTACGTGCGTCCTTTAGTTTCTTATTGATTGTGATTCATTCATTAAGGACTTGCAAACAATTTTGGTAATAATATGGAGGATGTATGCACCTTTAATTGTAAGATATATTTATGACTGTTTTGACTCTGATCTGTTTGAAATGGGAGCTAATTTTGTCAGTATTGGCTGTTTTTTTTTTGCTCCTATAAGGAAGTTTCTTTCCTGAAATTGGTCATTGAAACTTTTCCTGAACACTTCCCTGCCACCTACTTTTAAGAGTCCTTCCAGACTCTTAAACTTTGGACTTCTGGAGAATATGTCTTTCTTTGAAAGTGTTTTCAAGGTGAATTAATCCTGATTTATTTGTCTAGATTTAGGATTTTACTGCCTTGTTTCGTTGCGTAATAACATAATTGTATCGATCATGTTGGCATGTCTGATAATAGGTAGATGGATGGTCTTAGCTCATGCTTATCATTAATTAAGTACCTGTCTCGGTGATGTTAATCTGTGAAGTTTGAGAGATGATTGTGCGATTGTATTAATAGTTACTGAGTCATGCTGTTACTGCTACTTAGCTATTCGTAACTCATGCTGATTTACTAGTTTTTGTTTTCAGTCATTCATTTCATACACTTTATGAGGAGGATAATTTATAATGTTATTAGGAATTATAGCGTTCGTAATTATCCTCTTGAATATATTTGTGGGGTATTCCCCATGTTGTTTTATTGGTGATCAGTCAAATAATATCACAAACACACACACACCGCTATGCTTGCAGATATGTGGTTTCAGTGTGGTTGAGACGCTTGAATTATTGCAAATTGACCCATATGTACCAGTGTCATAAGAGATACAGCACGCGTCGTCATGAAAATAACGAACTATTATATATATATATATAAGTGCAGTGTACCAACACTTCGTCGATGGTGTTTTAATCCTAATGCAATAAGGGCGAGTATTGCTTGCCACTCTCCCTCAATGCCAGCAAGAAGACTCCTTATATAAGTATGTGCAATTAAACACCTATCAAGTGAAATAAATAAAATAAAAAATAAAATAAAACTGTTAGTGTCGAATATTTACAGCGTTTGAACCTAGATCATTCAATTTAAAAGAAACGTTCCTCCTAAAGTATTTTCAAACTCCTAAGTTGCATAACCCAAGTCACCATCCCCTTGACGTAAATACATGACTGATGTCACTCGGGGGTGTGACCGTGGGATCTTGGAAGTTCGCCAGTTCCACGTGCTCTTGCGCATAGGCAACACAGGGAACTGTCTCATGTTATACTGTGGGTGGGATGATCACGTGTGGTGTTGCAGCTAGTGGAACATCCGTCAAAAGCGTAGGCTCGCTGGCAAGAAAATAAAGCTAGATGAACTCCGTATCTCTTGCAGGGTAACACAGCTATCGATGTGAGCGAATGACAATAGAACTGTCCTAGCTTCAAATTTGCCAGTACAATTTAGTCTTGAACGCTTGTTATATGGATATTATTTTAACAGATAGGGACGACGACTCCAGGAACATCTGGAATAATCTGTGTTTTTTTCATTCAGTTAATTTAATTATTTTTTTTAAATTCCATTGTTTATTTTAGTTCCTGTTTGGAGATAGCTTTTGCGTTGAGTCACCAGAGTTTGTTATGGTCGAGTCTGCTGATAAAGTCGAGGGTTTTATCAATTTGGGGTTTTATGCAAAGTGCATAGTTTTTAAACATAATAATAAAGCCATATAGATAAGCATATCAATACTCGTACATTTTCGCCAAACAGCTCTTATCATCCATTTTTATGCAAATTTCAACCTAAGTCAATAACTAAGTTAACAGACGAATTGCTCCAATATTACGGTACCTTCCAAATGTTGTATATAATAATATGAGTTGAAAAATCTAGAATGCTCTGGTGACCTCGCCTATGTTGGCCAAAAGGTAAGCCAATTTTGCAATTGATGTCACAAGTCGCAATTGGCTGGATGTAAATTATACCAACGTTTTGTGGCTCCGTATAAACGACATAATTTTATTAAGTTTGTTGACACGGTAATACTAAATTGAAATAGTTTTCGAAATGATCAAAATGTAAAGCAATAAAGATGACTTTATCATGTTCAAATATATCTGAGACCTTTTAATCCTGAAGTTGAACCTAAACACAAGTTAATAAAAGCAGTAATAACGTAAGCAATAACAAAAAATATAATGCTACAAAACTACCTATCCATAACTTCAACAAATCATCCACGTATGAGATAAACAAATCAATTTCAGGAACTCTCTTGAACAGGAGTATATTACTAACGGTATAAATAACTCAGCGCAATAAGAGACGTCTGCGGTCATGAAGGATTGTCCTCGAGTTGTATTGTAATTTGTAATACATAATGGATGTGTCGGCCTCTCGGCTCATTGAAAAAGTTATATAAATTACAGCCGACTGTTAAAGTGTTGCAAAATATCATCTTTGTTATGATTTTATATGAGTACTTTTTCATCTTTCTCTGCTCATAGTAGCTTGCTTTTTTTTGTTTGTTTTAAGAGGAACGGTCGTGTTCCCAAATTTTAATTTAGTAATAAGCCGTGGTTAGGTAGGAATGCTTCATGACTGACGTAACACCAAAAATATCTTGCTACTCTAATATTTCAGTGCTCTCAATTTCCTCGTACCTTTCTACTAAAGTAACAAAGTAAATGGCCAAGTACAAAAGACTTCCACCCTTATCCTTTTGTCACTGATCTATTGACTGACTAAAACACAGGAATGGATTCGCAGTATCATCCTCATCATCAATTAGTAGTTGTTTATGCACACTTCCTACTGCATCTGATACTTCAGTTTCGCACTGTCAATCTCAATTCTGCTGATTGGACAATCGCCCGCGCGGGGGCTGTCACGTAGTCTCACGTTTTGCCGACCCCATGCAAGGGTCACGATTATTTGACCTTGTGAAGGTATCTACCTCCACTGCCAAATTATGTAAAAAACGTGTGTCTAGAAATAATTTTAAGTGGTTGCAGGTGTAAAAATGTTGGCAGATTCAGTGAAATAACAAGAGACACATCGTTTTTGACGTATGGATTGGGTCCGATGACGATCCTTGTGGGATGCCTGATATTATTCTTTTATTTCCTTGTTTTTTATGTTGTCAGTCTCATGATCACGCATATAAGTTCCGCAATCATTAACCCTAGACAAGATAGAAGTCCAATTTTAAGTAACTAAATTTCAGGTAATTTAAATAACTTAATTAAAGATTACGAATAAGCTTATTGGGTATTTTCCCTGTGCACTGGTTATAGGAAAAATTACGTCAGAGTTTGAAAATCTCAGCAAAATAGCTATAAATAGAACGACGAGCGACGTTGAACAGATACCGCACACGTTTGCGTTATTGTTTTGCAAATTCAGGCCATTGTGGAGGAGACACACGCTGTTGCTATACACGCCTTACCTTTTAAATCCGAGTTGCTAGTTATTTTAAAGGCATTAAGCACTCATTAAATTAATCTATATATATAAAAATGAATGTTTGTCTGTATGTCCTTTATATAATCGTGAACTATGCATTTGATCATGTCATGATCTTCAGAAAAGTGTTGTGGATGAGCCCAAAAAGGTTTCTGAGTTGCTACGACCAATCTTTGACAGATGCGTAGCAACGCGCGCAGGGTACAAAAAATAAAAATCAAAAATTCAAAATTGTTTTTATTCATGTAAGCCAACAAAGCATTTATGAATAGTCAGAATCTACCACCGGTTCGGAATGCTGCTTCCACTGAGAAGAGCCGGCAAGAAACTCAATGGTTACTCTTTTCAATGAATGAAAGATGGTGTACATTCTCAGGAACAGCATAAAAAAATAATATGAGCAGGCAACACCATTGCCACTAAATAGCTAATCACACAGCTAGTGTATAATATAATAAATGAGCATTGATGCATGTTTTGATTGATTGGAATACTTTTGTAACATTTCATACACCTCTGAAAATGTCTTGATAAATTAGGTTCATAAGTGCGATTAAAAAATACTCATTTATCTTGTAATCATTCGTAATATTTTTTGCGGATAATATATATGGCAATCTAATTTATAGTTCGTGACCACTACTCTCGTAATTTGCTTTCTGAATTCCTAGTATTATCACCCAAGTGCAAATATAGTCAAAGACAATTAAATAGGTTTTTTTGTCAATTTCGTGTAAGTGAACCTTGTAATTTGTAAGTTTGCGCATAAATTGTCCATGATCATGGATCAGTTACTGTTTAATGAAGCTGTTATGTTTTTTGTGTTGTCTTCCATCTGTGCCAACATTATCTGCGTAAGTACTTTATAATTGTGCGGGGAAGTCTTAGTAAGGCTTTTCCGTTACAGCAATAATGACTTAAGTATTAAAGTATTCTTCAAAGTTTTGTTTTTAAAGCCCTGTTTTGTTGCCTGAGACATCGGAGTATTCGATATCCTCATTTAAATTACACAGCCGTTAAAGAAGGGGTCGATAAAGTCATTAAAATATACGAAAATGTTCCCTGCATCGTACTATGTCTTCGAGTGGTCTGAACGCTGTCATCGCATCATTCAGCTTCACTTCTACTTTCAGCCATAGTTTGGAAAGTTCCCAAAAATCTTCCTCTCAATTCCCGAGCTTCGCGTCATCAATCACGTGATCCATCTCCACGACCACGCTTGACGCTTACGTCACGGTATCATTGTATCAAATAACAACACAATGCACAATGGACTCAATCGGCATCCGTCGCTCGGGGCGTCCGTGCGCCGGAGTTTTAGATAACTCTTGATATTTTCAAGTGATCACTTTGATTTTGCAACGAGCACTTTATTGAAAGACCTTATTCATGTAATTAGTGTGATTAGACCTGTGGCAATTATACAGTTATCTATTAGAATTTCGTAGCCCTCACTTGCATATCATGATTTGTCTGACATCAGGCTTGGTTTACATTATACATTGATTTATACAGCCTGATTCAGACACAATCTCAGCCAATCGTCTAGCTCAATTGTTATCTTTATGTTGATAAACTACCCAATTAACTCTTTCAACTTTTGTTACAGGTTAACTGCTGTCATGTCGATTTCGGACATTTGAAGTCTCAACGCCATTGAACCGGCCAAGATGACCATCCGACCATTCAGGAAGAAGTCATACAAAATCCTTAGCACATACCTTAACACGTAAAAGACTTAAAAACTTAGTCAGAACACTTTAATATATAAGTAGTGCAATTGTTCCTTTTAATTTATTAAAGAGTGATACTAGTGTAAGTTTAATTGACCAGTGGTGATGTTCAAAATGTGGTGTCTGTTCGGTGTGGTGCTGTTTGTGGCTGTGGCTGCTGATCGGACCACACTGCCACCAGCTTGTGATAGGTAAGTGATTTATTTAGGACTTACTATGTAATACTGTATGGCATTGTAGAGAATATTGACTTTGGATCTCATGGAACAGCATCAATATATAATCAACATGGGATGGTTACCTACCACTTACCATCAGATGAACCGTATGCCTACCAAGCAATAAAAAAAGAAATGTTCGTCTATTGGGATGATTTCCTATACTTTCAATGTAGACTGTGGCAAGCTAATATCTGACAATAGACCTTAAAATATTTTAAAAATCCGCAACAAGTATTGCATTGTAGTTGGGATTTGTCCCTGTCTTTATAACCTGTCTCTGTTGCGGTGAGCGCAATGCTCCATTCTTATAAGTATCGCTGGCATAAACATTTTAAATTTACAAGATATAAAATCCAGCTCGGCTAAAATCTAGATCATAATAAAATAAATTGACCATGTTATTCTATAGTAATTCATCAACCAGTGATCGTATCGCATTAATCAGTATATGTTACCGGTTGGAATAGATCAGGGTTGCCACGCTTACGGGATGCTATACCGGAAGCGGTAGCGCACCGACCTTGTCTACCTTGCTGTTGTACAGAGTATTTGCAGAAGTTTAATAGTCCTGGAAAACCCTCTGATAAGAATTTGATGTTTGGATATAACACTCAAAATATATTTTTTCCCTATCCATCCTGCATGAATATGAATAATGGTATTTTGCAAGTCGCAGTTACGACACTGGCTTTCTACGATCTGTGTCTATCTTGAACTTTCCAGTCTGGGCTACCGGACCTTCTGTTTTACGCTGTTCGGTTCTGGACCATTCTTGTTTTGAGATCCCTCGATATTTTACTTACGTTGATGAATACTGATGACTATTTGTAACTGTTTGACCCCTTTAGCTCCCATTGCAGTACTTAATTGGTGTTTTTTGTGTAGTTGTGATACTATTTCAAATGTAAAGGAAGTACTTTGATTCATATCTAAGCCTGGGGCTTAATCCCTTCATCCCTCCATTTACTTGATCCAGTCTTTAATTGTCTGGAACCAATCCTCTACGAAAGAATCCAGCTGATAACATATTTCCAGTTTATATTCAAATTGTGCGCACTTGAGATACTTAAATATTCCTGCACATTTACGTTACGTTGTTGATCGGCATGCATATGCGCTTGCGCAGCCAGAGCCAGGGGAATGTAGCGGCCCGGCACGGCGGCACAATGTCTGTTGCATTAACTTGTTATGGATTTTATAATTACATTCTATGTACTTGACTTTATATTATTAAATGTAGGAAATGGTGATTATGTTGCGCGAACCACAAGTTTCTGTGTGTAAAAACTAGATATTTTCATTTTTGGGTTTATTGCAAGTGCTGTTTTTTTTATGAAATAAGCCAAAACTATTTTATATCGTCAGCTTCATATATGTGTACAACGGCATATATCAAATATCTTCGTATAAAACTTTCATGGTTTGTTTTTAGGACCATTCTCTCAACTCGAAACATCCTTTCATTTTAAATATATGTATTAATGTCAGTTGCTTAATTGTAAAACATATTTCTAAAACCTACATATTTAAATTACTCTTAAAAACTTGTTATTATCGCCGCAAACACTTATAAAGTTCTCAGCCAATTTAGATACCCTATTCTCAATTTATTTTGAAAACTTATTTTGTTTTGATAAAAACAATTGCAACTCCTCAGTAGGAGCCAGTCAGTCGCCTAAACAATGTGACAAAATTGTCTCTCTCTTAGGTTATTTGTAGTCCCACTAGTTGGGTCTCGAAGGGCCTCAGTACCAAAGTGAATAGGAAAATTGTCTGTTAAAGCTTGACACAATACTCATTAGTCTAGCGAGACACACTAATAGTGTGGTACCATTCAAAGGATTGCAGGCAGGCGGACCCAGTTATACACAGACCGGGGCAAACACCGCAACTGCCGCGTACTAAAATGGAACAGAATTTAGAATTTTCAGAAGGCAATATTTTTCGTTATAGGCAATATTTGACCACAATCTCATCTGATGGTAAGTGACGATGTGGTCTACGGTGGTGCATACTTGCCTAGAAGGTACCTGTTCACACTCGACTTGAAAACATCCAGGTTATAGTCAACCGGGAGCAAAGTCGCCGGCAAGGTGTTCCAGTCCTTGGCAGTTCGCACAATAAAAGTGGAAGCGAAACGCTTGGTACGAACCGAAGGAATGTTATTTATTTATAGACGTTGTCTTTTCTACATTTCCAGCTTGATCTACTGCCACGGCCCGCTACTGGATGCCGTGCAGATGGCGGGCCTGTACAACGACTCCAAAACCTTCGTGGACATGAAGATCAGGAAATCAGCCAACATCACGCTGGCGAATTTCAACGAGATGATGATTAGGTAATCAATTGCTTCCAATTATCCCCTACGTTCCGCATTTGAATTACTGATTATCTGGGCATCCACCCTATGGCTGGACTCTTGCCGGTGCCCCACGGTGTAGCTTCTTCCGCTATGATCGGGCCACGGGATCGCATGCGCATACTTCCGCTACCTTGGTTCCAGCCTTGGTTAGGGTGGAATTAGACAATATCAGGCTATTCGCCACCCTCTGTTTAGCCGCCCCACCCGTTACTCTGTCTGCCTTAGTTTGACTTACTGCAGCAAAGTGATTTTCAATAATTCTAGGTAATCAATTATAAATATATAAATAAAATTTGCACGCTTATTATATAATATGAATATTGATTCAGGACAGATTCACATCCGACGAGGGCTGACATCCAGGAGTTTGTCAATCAGAACTTCGACCCTGAGGGATCAGAGTTCGAAGATTGGGTACCTACGGACTGGAAGGATGAACCTGGTGAGGACTTTGTTAAAGAGTTTTTCGTTGTAATCGCCTTTATTCCCACAATATGAAAACAGAGTATGAAAGAGGGTACAGAATTTGACGCTTTACCTTTAAGTGGAGTAATTATGTCTCACGAGATGTTTTCCTTGGCTGCTACCTCATTGGTCTAGACTAGTGGGCATGAAGGTCACTTTTCGATCATGAGGTCCAGTTTCCAATTCCTTGTTCAAGACTTTGGGCTATTGAAAATCGCTGTCAGGTAGAAATAATCTAACATTCAGTATCTGCTCCGCAAATTGCAAAAGATTTTTTTCTATACTTTTTTCTTACTAGCCGTGTGCCCGATGGGATTACGCACTTGTATCCCTTATTAAACCCCCTTTGGGGATGACCATTAAATTAACCATTCTTAGTGCACACCTATATTATATCTATCACACACTCCTGTGCATAATTCATGCTTCTAGAACCTCCGTTTAAAGTTATGCTATGTCTGTCAGTCAGTCGTTAGAATTTGATTAAGTAGATTTTATTCCTAGAATCTCACTCTGTGTCTGCAACAGGGTATCTACAGACTAACCAGATGTTATTTAGTGTTAAAGTCTAAATGTTTTCCTCCATAGCTTTTCTCCAAAAAATCAAAGATCCTCTATTGAACAAGTGGGCGTCAGATCTGAACGGGCTGTGGCTGCAGCTGGGCAGGAAGATGAAACAGGATGTCAAACACAACCAAGACCTGTACTCCATCATATACGTGGACAATCCTGTTATTGTGCCCGGTGAGTGGTAGCAACGATCATTCTAGGCAGAGTTTTTTTTCTGACCACATTGTACTATTTCACTATTTGAATACAAGTAAAGTTAAAATATATTATGATTAAAAGTATCACATTTGTTGGAGACTTATGACTAAACTAGGTTTCAGGACACCAAGCAAAACGTCAAAAGCGGAGCGTTTGAAACGTAATCGCTAGCTTTTGCCTTTCTATTACGATTTGAGCAGCTAGCGTGGTTAGGGCCCTGGTTACTACTGATGTGTTAAAACTGTCTTTTTACGCCACCATTTTCGGAAAAGTCGTTATTCTATTATAGCTTATGCCCGCAAAGTCCTGAAAAAAGAACCCAACCCCATTGTAGGTGGCCTCTGAGGGGGTGATACCTCCTTGGGGGTGGAATTTGTAAACGCTAACCCCCTTACTGATAAACGTGGTATAGCGGGAGAACAGTTAAACTCCGAATTATCTATTTCTCTCAACAGTAATTTGACATTCGAAAGCAGAAGATAAAGCATGATGTAACTATTCAAACGCTAAACCACGTTTATTAATAACTCACTGAGCCCGCGACTTTGTCCGCGTGGAGTTTAACTTAACAAACTTTCATCCCCTATTTTATCCCCTTGGGGGTAGAATTAATCAAAATCCTTTCTTAGCGGATGCCTACGTCATAACATCTACCTGCATGCCAAATTTTAGCCCGATCCGTCCAGTGGTTTGGGCTGTGATTTGATAGATCACTATGTCAGTCAGTCACCTTTGAGTTATATATACGAGGCATGCCTTTTAAGTTCTGTCGTTTCCATAATTCCCGGCAATTTTGAATTTGGAACTGTTCTATATTCGAATGTGTTTAAATTTCGAATCTCAAAACAGTTGAATGTATTAGGATTAATGTTATTGTTTAGTCACAGCGTCGATTAGAATCTGTCAGGTTACGTACGAAAATGAATCTTTCTAAGGAAAATGTTCGTGCAATAATTTTCTACAACTTTAGAAGAGGCCTGACACGGCTTCAGTGTTTTGAAGAGCTAATATCTGTGTTCAGGGATGAAGCCCCATGTCTGCGGACTGTCGAACGCTGGTATTTAGAATTCCAGCGTGGACATACTAGTGTTAGTGACAAATCTCGCGAAGGTCGCCCAAAATCTGCATTCACTGAAGATAACATCATTGGAGTGAGACAACTAATTCTCGAAGATCGTCATGTGACGTATCGAGAGATAGAGGCTCTATTAGGCATCTCAGGGACAACCATTCAGAAGATCTTGCATGAAGCGCTTGGTGTAAGAAAGCTAGTTTGCCGTTGGATACCGCATCTGCTTTCCGACGATCACAAGGCGGCCCGCGTCAGATGGTGTAAGAAAACTCTGCAAAGGTTCAACCGAGGAGAGTCAAATCACGTCTACGACATCATCAGTGGTGACGAATCTTGGATCTATGCCTACGATCCTGATTCCAAACAACAATCTACAATCTGGGTCTTTCAAGACGAGCCAAAGCCGACTAAAGTTGTTCGTTCTCGAAGCACTTCAAAGAAGATGGTGGCCACGTTCGTTAGAAAAACCGGCCATGTTGCGACTATTGCACTTGATGATCGTAGAACGGTTAACGCAGAGTGGTATACCACAGTTTGTTTACCACAAGTCATCGCCGAACTTCGAAAATCTAACTCAAAGCGACGCATCATCCTGCACCACGACAATGCAAGTTCACACAGCGCTCGTCAAACGATTGAGTATTTGAAGCAGGAAAAAGTAGAAATTCTTGACCATCCTCCATACAGTCCTGACCTAAGCCCTAACGATTTTTTTACATTTCCTAAAATTAAGAAAAGTCTTCGTGGTCAAAGGTTCCAGTCCAGTGAAGAAGCAGTCGACGCTTTCAAGTCAGCCATTTTGAACACCCCCACTTTAGAGTGGAATAAATGTTATAATAACTGGTTTGAGCGAATGGAAAAGTGTATTAAGCTACGTGGTGAATACTTTGAAAAACAATAAAAAGTACTATAAGGTTCTAGTTGTGTTTTTTTCTTCAAACGACAAAACTTAAAAGGCATCCCTCGTATATATAGATTGGGTTACGGTATAAAAGGCTGTCAAAGTTGTATGTTTCTAGGCTATGCGTCTTTGACTATGACAAGTCTCTGCTGTACGTTGATAGATCAGTCAGTTTACTTACAGCTACTGCTTAACATAAGGCGGATCGTTTGCATGTTTGCCGACTAAAACATCCAAAAGAATTTTCCCTTTAAACCTTAATGTAACCTTTCCAGGCGGTCGATTCCGTGAGTTCTACTACTGGGATTCGTATTGGATCATCCAGGGTCTCTTGCTGTCTGAGATGAGGGTCACAGCCAGGGGCATGGTCTCCAACTTCCTGGACATCGTCGAGAGGATAGGGTATATCCCTAACGGTGGCAGAATATACTACGTTATGAGGTGAGGCGATTGACTGAGGCACCAATGCAGATCAAATTAAAACTAGCAAATAGCTGATTCCATAATGGTGTTTAAAGAGTCATTCTTGGGGTTTTGGATAAGTATACGATATACATATATAAAAATTAATCTCCATTTTCTTGGTCATCGCATCACGCGTGAACGGATAGATCGAATTCGCTAATACTTGTTGTATTTATTATTGTCAAGAGAAGGTTCTTATGAAAGAAAGTTGAGCTGAATAATTCGAATTCAATATTAAAAGTTAAGACAGGACAACGTCTGTAGGGTCAACTAGTAAATAAAAAAAAACAAGTCATTTAATTAAAAATTTAAACCGACTTCAAAAGACTTAGGTACTTTAATGAACTATAAATAACTGGCTTATAATTTATCTAATTTGGTGTCGGTGCCAATTCAAGTAAGTAGGGGTAGGTACCTGCGTAGTATAAAGATAGTGGTGTTGATGCAATTTCAATGGGACCACCTGGACAGTATACCCTTTCTGACAAAAAAAGAGTTTTCTTCATCGGTCCACAACTGACGGAGAAATCGATGAACATAAATAAAAAAAAAAAAAAACTTGAGAGGTGTCCAGGGAACACCCAGATGGAACGAAGTTGCAATATCCGGAACTTGTGCAGAAACACTGTCAGGATTCATTAATGTTATTTATTATGTACAAAAAACCTCTACCCGACCGACCGACCGACCGACCGACCGACCGACCGGCCGACCGACCGACCGACCGATCGGCCGACCGACCGACCGACCGACCGACCGACCGACCGACCGACCGACCGACCGACCGACCGAGTGACTGACTGACTGACCGACCGACCGACCGACCGACTGACTGAGTGACTGAGACAGAGAGAGACAGACAGAGAAACACGCGCAAGCCGCACGGCTTACAGCTATAGAAAAAAGTGTCGCCAAAATGTGTCGTTACACACAAAATGTGTCGGTACACACTTAATTTTTAACTTAACTTCGTTCCAAAAGCAGTGCCGTCTAGGGACGCCCGAAAGAAGCGAAGCTTCATAGTATGAAGCATCGCGTCGGGCGCCGCAGCTACCTATATATATTATCATGTATGACGTCATCGTGTAACGCTACTGACGCTTAGGACGGACAAAGTGGCAGCGCGGCGAGCGCCCCAAACATCTGTATAGAAGCTTCGCTTCAAAACATATATACAGACGAACATAAAACATCCTCCATTTTTGGAGGTCGGTTAAAAATAGATAAGCAACCGACTTCGTAAAAAATAAATTACTGAAAAGATAAAAACAAGTTAATTACAAGTTAATGAAGGTGCATATTGCAGGTAGGGAGAACCAATAACCTTTAAAATGTTCGGTGGTGATCTTTTGAATCGGTCTTCTAATTGTTTTTCTTTTTTGAGTAATTTAATTTTTACGTAGTCTGTTTTTGTTTTAGATATACTTAATTTGTTTATTTTTCCGATAGGTATGATTTTACTACTCAGTTAAACCTTTACTTACAAGTAAACATTAAATAATTTTCTTACAGGTCACAACCACCTCTACTAATACCAATGGTACAGTCAGTAATGGAGGACTCTGAAGATATAGAGTTCCTCAGAAAACATATACATACTATGGACAGAGAGTTCGATTATTGGATGACCAATCACACAGTCAATGTGGAGCACAATGGACATATGTGAGTTATTTATTTTATTTTTTATTTATTTATATTCAGGCGTCTCAGCCCCATGGATACATACATACCTTATATACCAACATACATATTATTAATAACTAAAGTAAACTATGGGTGGTGACGGCGGCAATGTCCCCCGAAAGCGCCTGAACACCACACCCTTCGGCCAGTAGTCTTCCTGCATGAAAGTCGACAGCCTGTCCGTGGGGACCCTCACCACAAACGCCTTGAAACTGGCGTTGTGACTAGAGTCCAACGGCTGAACTATCAATGATACATTGCTCTTTATTCTGACGTACTTAGCAATGTCCCCGGCCTTGGTATAGTGGAGGCGGGAATTGTCGCTATCTCCCTTCGTTGTTCTTCTCTGGTTATCAGAACGACTCAAACGAGGGTACGGGCAGTCTGTCTTCCGCATCTCTCACTCATAGTACAAAACTTAGGTTTAATAGTTTCTTACAATTGGCTATAGCTTGGTACTACCACTTTTATAAGTGCATCATAGGTAGGTAAATCATCTTTTCATTACTCATACTCTGAAAGTAGGTCTGAAGTTGCCTGAGGAGCGGGTTGAAAGTAATACTTTTCTGGCCCGGGAGAATCACTTTCAACTGACAGCTGTCAAATTATAAAAAAAAAACTAGTTCCATTTCTATGGAACCATGTTCAAACTTTTTCTACAGTCACTCAATTACAGCACGATGTAAAATTTAAATAACATAAAGTTGAGTATTAAATAAAGAATATATACTTTTAAATGACTTAATTATAATTTAGTTTCAACAATTTCTTTAAAATAACATAGATTTGGTCAAAATATTTAAAAATGAAAATTAAAAATACTGGCTAAATAATGAAGTTGGCCGGCCAACGAAAAAAAACAAAATAGGCGGCAATCCGATCTTTTTTTTTTTCGAGTTGTAGAGTATTGTTCATGCTTCCTTGTATTATTTATTTAGCCAATTCCTGTTTTTATTTTTATTTTCCTTGTATTCGTAATGAAAAGCACAGTGTTTACCTCGGGTGAAAGACTTATTTTGTCCCTCGAACTATTAGCGCCCTCGCTACGCTCGGGCGCCAAACCCCGTCTCGGGAAAAATAAGTCACTTTCACCACTCGTGTAACAATGTACTATTAGCATTTCTTTATACATTTTAAATGAGACGTTATTTATAATTGCCAAACACTCTACATGGCTTGAACTTGCTGTAAAACATAACCTTAAGCTATGGTTTGAATTGAACATACAATTTTAATTTTTCAGTCATAAACTGGCGAGGTACTACGACCAATCCCACGGGCCCCGGCCTGAAAGCTACAAAGAAGACATCGATTGCGCGAAGTAAGTAATAAGTAGTACTTTAGGTTTTACATAGGATCACTTTGTTGTCCGTCTGTCTGTCAATACCCCTTTTCTCAGATACGAGATTGATTTATCAAGTTGAAATTAATATCAAATATTAAATGCTGTGGTCCCTTGTTTTTCTTATATAAAGATATATTAAAATACATTAAAACTAAACAAAATAATTATTATTTGCAATACTAGAAATATCCTTAAAAAAGTGTTGCTTGAAATAAGTACATTTCATGTTTTCTTTCAGACATTTTGACACGAGAGATAAGAAGGAGGAATTATATGCTGAGTTGAAAGCGGCCGCGGAGTCAGGCTGGGATTTCTCAACCAGATGGTTCATATTCAATGACACCAATAAAGGTACTTAATAATGCAAAGTAGCGCTATTTTGCCTCCACACGTTGGCCTAGGTTGGGCACAATGGCCAACATATTGGTTAACCGTATGATCCGCCTGATGTTAAGGTGAAGGCGCCTGTCTAGCCCGCGAAATTCAAAATTTTCTAGTATTTTTTTAGTTTATCCAAAATCTGAAAACATTTAAGACAACATTTTGTGATTTGCGAAAAACACAGTATGCAGTGCGTTTATTAATACATTTATTTTACTCTAAATATTATCACGGTGGATATGATACTAGTAAATCACTAAATATACAAAAGTTGCCAGATTATCTGGATAGCTGTCGTTCTTGAAATGTTTTAGAGTAAGTTGGATATATTAATAAATGCACTGCACACGGTCTTTTTCGCAAATTACAAAATGTGCCTTTTATTATTGTCAGATTTTGAAAAAATTCTAAAAAACCTCCAAATTCTTGAACTTCGCGGGCTAGATGGGCGCTTTAGCCTTAAGCGGTTACCGTAGTTTTTATATGCTTGCAATACCAATGGCATTGCTCGCACGTTGCCGACCTGACGGGTAGTGGAATAGAAGGAAAGCAAGGGTGGGGGGTTGGTCTTCCGGCTCGGTTACTGCCCCGGTCGGGGCAGCATAATCTTGTCAAAAATCCGGTGATTATTATTACTTTTTTTATATTGTCTGGGTGTCACTGGGATCGCCCCCAGTCCATTGTACGGTACCTATAGTACCTTAGTTTGGGACCATACAGTTGCCGTGTCAGTCTGGCGATATTTATTATTTAATCTGTCAGGGAATCTCACTCATCTGAAAACGCGGTCGATCGTGCCGGTGGATCTGAACGCCATCATGTGTTGGAACGCGCGGCTGATGCGCGACTTCCACGCCAAGCTGGACAATGTCGAAAAGGCGGAGTACTACAGGAACGTTCACGCGAGGTTTATGGACGCCATTGAGCAGGTAACCAGCATTTGGAACAATATTTGTGAACGAGCATTTGTGAATGAGCATTTCTGAGCGAGTATTTGTGAACGAGTATTTGTGAATGAGCATTTGTGAACGAGTATTTGTGAATGAGCATTTCTGAGCAAATATTTGTGAACGAGTATTTGTGAATGGACTTTTCTGAATGAGCATTTGTGAACAAGCATTTGAGGACTTTATATGTGGCACTTGCTATAGTGGAGTGCCACAATACCTGGAGAAACCTGGAGAAAAAAAAAAAAAACACACCTTGCTTGTAACACACCTTGCTTGCAAACAAGTGCAAGCAAGGTGTGTTACAAATTAATTCGTTTGGTGATACTCAAAGAAATTGAAAATTATTACTATTTTTTCACCCTTTCACCCTTTGAAGTTTTATTTAGGCAGCCTAGGTCGTTCTCTAAAGACCGATCTATATCTATACTAAAATTTATCGAAATTGGTTCAGCGGGTTTTTCAGATCAAATAGACAGAGTTACTCTCGGATTTTGATAATATTAGTAAGGGTTTTATTCACCTTGTATCACCAGGTGCTGTGGCACGAGGACGTGGGGGCGTGGCTGGACTTCAGCCTGGAGTCAGGGCGGCGCCGCGACTACTTCTACCCCACCAACCTGTCCCCCCTCTGGACCGGGTGCTACGACCACGCTCGCAGCGACTACTATGTCAACAGAGTCATCAACTATTTGGACAAAGTCAAGGTGGGTTACAGAAGAATAGGGACCCTATTTTTGAGTTGAAATGTCTTTATCCGTAATTTTTATGGTCAAAATTATGGTAGCAAAAATGGTGGGAAAGCCAAGCTGTAGCCAGATGACTATAGCTTATATAGGGATAGACTGCTTCGACCGGGGTAGTACCAGACGACAGACGATTAGCGTGAAGGAACTATTCAATAATAAATAAATTAAATATCGCCAGACTGACAGACCAACTGTATTGTCTCAAACTAAGCAATGCTTGTACTATGGGCACCGTGCAATGGACTGGGGGCGATCCTAGTGACACCCCGACCTGGGCAAATTACGCAAAGACCATTTCCGAAATGTACCCTGACGGGAATCCAACCCGAAGTCCCGGGTGTAGTGAGCCGAGCGGCCTGCGCTCGAACCACTCCGCCAAGCGGTCGTCATAATAAAAATAATGTACTATCAGGTGGACATCTTCGAAGGGGGCATCCCCACGACCTTCGAGCATTCGGGGGAGCAGTGGGACTACCCCAACGCGTGGCCGCCCCTCCAGTACATAGTGGTGATGGGGCTGGCCAACACGGGACAGCCGGAGGCGATGAGATACGCCAACGAAATTGCCACTAAATGGGTCCGGTCGAATTTCGCAGTCTGGAAACAGAAGAAGGCTATGCTGGAAAAGGTTTGTGGTTTTGAGATGATTATTAGTATTAACTAGTTTATTGGTAACACACTAACAATCTTGCAGGACTGTGTTATTAACATCGTATACAACAACATATGTTTTATGTGTAACCCTGATTGTTTTTCTAAAATTAAAGTAGCCTAAGTTACTCCTTAAAACATCAGCTATCTGCCAGTGAAAGTCCCGTCAAAATCGGTCCAGCCGTTTCGGAGATTACCCGGAACAAACACATACAAACAGACAGACAGACAATTTTTTTTTAAATCGCGTTTTTGTTATACGTGTCGTATGTACTTTCATATGCATTTAGTGAAAAGGTGTTATTTTGATATTACCAACAGACACTCCAATTTTATTTATTTGTATAGATGAATATGATGAATTATTAAAAGTCATAGATTTAAAGATTTTGTCTATGTTAGTAATAAAGTCCTCAGAGGTTGCTAGTGTTTTGCCAATAACCCTTTATAAAGAAGATAAGTATATAATACTGAAATGTCAATAAAAATATGTAAAAAAAAACTAAAAAAATATGAAAAGTCTTTAAAAAAGGACATTGTACATTACACCTTATAACCCTTAATAATAGCGTCCATTTCACAGTACGACGCGACAATCTTCGGTGGGTTCGGAGGTGGCGGCGAGTACGTGCTGCAGACTGGGTTCGGCTGGACCAATGGCGTCATCATGTCTCTACTCGACCGATATGGAGGTGAGTTAATTTGAGCTTTATGTGCTTGTCAATAAGGTGTAAGTTAGTTGGGGATAAGGGACTTATAACATTAATTTTAAATTAAATATTGAAGTAGTGACAGAACATTAATTAATTAAGTAATTATATTATTTATGCAAAAGAAAATTAAACTTAATACGTTTCTGCCATATAGAAGTGACCGTCATTATTTTAAATATTAATCTTTTTACGAGGCAGTTCAATTTTTGTGTGCCTTTTTCGAGGCAGTAAAAAAATGTCTGCCTTTTTCCGAGGCACGGTCTCGTTATAAAGTGAATTACTAATAGCATCGCTTTAAAATTGAAATAATTTAATTTATAAATAATAAATTGTCACGATAAAATTAAGGCTTCAATGTTATTATCATGCTGAAAAAAATGCCACCCACACTCACATTAATTACGTTGCAGCTTAAATTAATTATATTTATTTTTTGTTTCGCCCATCCATCATTACGTTCAACATGGAAGTCGGTGACATCGGTACGTTTGTTTTATAACAATGTATGTGTCCTGCTTTCACTGTTTAAGTATTAATACCACAGACTTGTATTACAGAATATAATTTTATTTGCGATGGTAGAGGCAAGCTTTGTGTGTATACTGAGTATAATTATTATTTATTTTATATGCAATAGGTACTGTTTTTTTTATTTGAAATAGGAGAACTGTATTTTATGTTATAGTATTCTGAATTAATTTAATAATTTACTGATATGGGTATATTTTAATGGTATAAAAATATATTAATATTATTTATTTTCATGCACCATTGCTTTAAGTAACGCACTTGATTATGTATTATTTGTTATTATTTATGTCCTATTATAATCATTATTATGTACATTTTATAATGTATCATTATTTATTTTCTCATAAATATACGTGCATTAAATGTTATGCTTTTCACATTGAAACTCCATGTTTCAAAGAGCTTGCTTATCTGTTTGCTTATAATTCTCTATTAATTAAGAACGAATTATAATTTGGCGAATATGTAAAAATATTCACAACAAATTTAAAAAAATCAACATCTGTAAAAGGAAACTCGTAAAGTATTCTAAACGAAACAAATTTTCTTTTTGAAAGCATAAAGGCTGTGTCGTACTGAGTACTTACCTTTAATGCACGTATGTTTATGTTATAATTGTATGTGTTTAATTATTTATTTTCCTCAATACTGCATGACAGTGGGTTAATTTAGACTAAACTTTGGGTTTTGTAACTTGGTATTTATTTATTTTTATTATTATAATAGTAACTCTCACTTTTATTATATTTTTTGTTTATCAGTTAATAGTTTAAGTAGTGCTTAGTGGATATTATAATATTTTTTTCTTTACTTCCTTTGAAAACATAATATTAATAATGTTGTCTCGATCATAAGTACCCAATAAGTATCGTTGGTACTTTAATATTGATGGACAATTAAATTCCAAAATTATAAGTTGTTCAAATTTAAAGACATTTTATTTGTAAATATTTTTTTCTTGCAAAGTAACAACATCAAGTAAAATTATAATTTAGCACAAGATAGTGCACACCAAGTTCGAACAAACTTTCGTCTCTAAAATTAAATTTCAAAGATACAAAACCCGTTCGAGTCTAGATGAGCCCACTGGTAGCGCGCACGCGCTGACCGGTTGGCTATTTGACAGATACATTGTCGGTAGCTGACGCGTTCGGCACGGGCACAGTGGAATCCGGCGCGGTGTACGCCGCTCAGGTTGGCGCGAGCAGCGTGGCCACCGCGATACTAGTTGTCATGGCGTCTGTGATGGCCGGAACTCTTGGGTGAGGTGAGTGCTGTGACCTGGTTTTTTATTTACTATAAAGTATTCAGGCATTTTTTGTAGTCATTGTAGTTATAAATGAGTCAAAACTGTCTACATGTTATCTTAATACGCTTCAACACGCGCCTACTGCAGAGCAATCGAGCAGTGGTTCGGATGATCCTATATCCTTGATTTTGTTATGTGTATGCGATTCTCAACGATCCCTGCTCCATTTTGGTATACCCTGCGGGAGCGAGTGTGTAAGCCTCTTTATGGAAACAGAAGAAAAGTATTTGCCCCTACTAGTAGGGATAGGTACACGATTCAATTTTTATGACCAATCTTCCAAATTGGTCGTCAGAATTTTGCAAGACTGACGTGTGATACATTTTCTAACAACATTTTACTTTGTTACAGATATGAATTCATTATCAGCATATATTGTTACAATGACCACACATCCAGTGCTTCATGAGGCCCACTAAAAGTAAGATCATTCCATTTTATACTAATAAGAGTACAATTTTATAGTTAAGTTTTTAAAATGAGTGCAATAGGGCCTAGTTAGACCATTATATCTATAGAATAATGTCATTTACAATATTGATATTTTTTTATTCTAAAAACTAAAAACACCCCTAATCGAGGCTGCCTCGAGGCAAGTTATTACACTAGGTGTATCTAGGCCCTTACTTTTGTGTTTTAATTTTAAACTAGTAACAATTCTCATTGGAATTGTTTTGTGATTTATTTTTCTATAATTAAATTATTACTTATTAATTTTATTTTATGTTTCTGATATTGTCTTGAGTCTCGAGTCAAATGCAATTTAATTTTAACAATTCTATCAATATTTTCATCAAATCCTTCAATTGCTTTTTATTTTGAGTCTTAAGTAAAAAGGCTAACGGTCATTATTTACATGAACCTAACATCGCCCTAGAGTTGTTATCAACCTATACTTTTCCAAAATATTATTATTTAAACTACATATTTAATTCACGTTACTAATTATGTTCATGTATATGTCTATTTAATTTTAATAAACTAGTAAGTAGTTTTAAAAACTAATTTATTTAAAGAAATGTGATCTTTCGTAATTTATCAGTATTTATATTTGTGTATTATTAGGTACGCATTGTAGTTTAGTTGTTAAGTCTATTGAGTACATATGCACTTAATGTGTGTAAATATTATTTAAAGGATATTACTTAATTAAATGTAATTAAAATAATGTGTGTAGCACAGTTTAATGATTGATGATGATTTTCAATATTCCGTTTTGAGAAAGTGTCTAAGTATGTAAGCGAAGACAATAATAAAATGATGCAGAAAACAATTAAACCATTTTTAGGCTTGATGACCGCTTGGCTCATTGGTGAGCGTAGGCCGCACCGAACGGTTGCGGGTTCGATTCGCGTCAGGGTAATTTCTGAATTGGCCTTTTCGTAATTGGCCCTGGTCTGGGCGTCACTGGGATCGCCCCTATTCCATTGTACAATGCCCATAGTACAAGAGTTTTTTAGTTTAGGACCATACAGTTGGTTTGATCGCTTCCGTATCGCGGCTGTCTCGTTTGAATTGTAATTGATCAGCCTTATGCAATAGTGCTTTGCGTTGATCCTATAATAATAATAATAAATACTTTAGCCCTTTGACGTCCCGATCCTTGGCACGGTCTTCCCCTCTCTACGAGGGGGATTCAGGCAGTAATCCACCACACTGGCCCAGTGCGGGTTGGCGGATTTCGCGTGTCTTTCGAAAATTGGATAGATTTTCTAAGACATGCAGGTTTCCTCACGATGTTTTCCTTCACCGTAAGCAAGTGATAATCCTACTAATATTATAAATGCGAAAGTTTGTGAGTGTGGATGTATGTAAGTATGTATGTTTGTTACTCCTTCACGCATAAACTACTGAACGGATTTGGATGAAATTTGGAACACAGATAGATTATAACCGGGATTAACATATAGGATACTTTTTAACCCAATAATCCAATACTACGCGGAGGAAGTCGCGGGGCACAGCTAGTCATATATAAATTATTATTCGCACATAGATTTTGAAAAACCCAGCGGTGCGCGTCGGGGTTTGTACCTAGGACCTGGTGCGCGCAAGACGCGTGCTTAACCAATCAGCTATCATTAGGTACTACTGATAATATCTGGGACATTGTTTAGGTTTCAACGTAGATAGCTAATCTCTAGTTCAACATTCAGCTCTCGGAACCACTAGACTAGAGTCCTTATTACATGTGACTCGCGTGGTCCTATTAAATCCGGTCACAGCCAGTCCTACACTGCAGGAACAGGAGGGGCAGGAACTCTGTAATGATCATCTTGATTGGACACTCGGAACATCCTGGTTTCGCTTAATACCTGCACACGTCAGTGAGTGCAGTAGTATACATTTATAAAACCGTTTTTAAACAAGCTCTTTTGATTTTTTTATAAAGAGTATGCACTAGCAGTGATAGCTGATTGGTTAAGCGCGTGTCTTGCATGCATAAGGTCCTGGGGTCAAACCCCGTCTCGCACCTTTGAGTCTTTCCGAAATCTATTTTCGAATCTTAGTTTCATTGTGATTATCAAGCCAGCTTGATGGATTATGACCTTAATCCCTCTTGTGTTGAGAAGGAGAGGCTAGTGGGGAGGCCCTTATGCCCAAGACTGGGACATTAATTCCTTTAATTATTTTATTATTTACCAGCGATGTACGGTGTTGAAATTCATAGTGGTCCCTTCAACATAAGGAAGGCTAAGAGAAGGCTATCGTCAATTGTTAAACGTCCTTGGCGAGGATCGAACCCGGAACCTCTACTTTAAACGGACAGGTATAAACCGAGTCATTTTCAGATTGTTGATTTTGATAGAAAATACAAAATAGCTTTCGCGGTTCGGGAATTAAATTCAGGACCTTATAGGTAGACTGCGCGGCCACAGTAGACTACCAATAAATAAAAGAAAACAAAAATTAAGATTATTCAAAGTATATATTCAATAAAAAATAAAATATTTACTGCCACTATTATCTTCAATACTTTAGAAACAATACTTGTTAAAGTCCTACTAATATTATAAATGCGAAAGTTTGTGAGTGTGGATGTATGTATGTATGTATGTATGTATGTATGTATGTATGTATGTATGTTTGTTACTCCTTCACGCAAAAACGACTGAACGGATTTAGATGAAATTTGGAACACAGATAGATTATAACCGGGATTAACATATAGGATACTTTTTAACCCAATAATCCAATACTACGCGGATGAAGTCGCGGGGCATAGCTAGTAATATATCAATTTTATAGAAAGTTTGTCATTTCGCAATGCGCTGTGCGTTCGCGCGCACTGTGAGACTTCATAGTAGTGTTTGTGAATACGCGCGCAAGAGTGTCATGATCTCAAATTGGCCAAGACCTTGTCCTCAGTACAAAGGACGTAGGTAGACGGACGCGAATCAAGATTTATAACGGGACATGTGTTGTTAGATGCGGTAACATTGCACCGTCCACCAGAGGTCCAATTCTGTTAACCTCTCGACTCGCACACGACTCCTAATACGTCAAAAATGACGTATCGTGTATCTGAACACGTCAGTTTTGACAGGTTACCTATTAGTAAATCTATTCAGATCCGATGCATCGAAAACTGAAATATAGCGTAACTGAATACGACATTTTTTACAGTTTTTTATAGGAAAATTGACAAAACCGACGTATTCAGAATTCAGATACGCTATACGTCAGCTTTGACGTATTGCGAGTCGAGTGCGAGTCGCGGGAGATGCGAGCGGTTACCAGAATCGGACCTCTGGTTGGTCACTTGCTATTATTGTGTGTCTGTGTTGTAGGAGTTAATCGGCTTTATAAATAAGTCCATTCATGTTCTTGCTGTTTCTTCTTGTGTCAAGTCTTCTGAAACCCGTATCTATACAGTGAGTTGCTCATATTCTTAGAACGTAGACAGACTACAGCTCATAAAGCTCTACCGGGGTAGTAGACGTGCCACCCTCTCACAGAAGATCGGCGTAAAGTAGTTCTTCTTTTTCTACTTTCTTCTGCGGGCGTTGTCCACAAATCGATATTTGCGTAAAGTAGTTATAAAAGCTGCGTTTCGCACGATGAGTAAAACAGCTGGAACGCCCTCCTGCCCCTTCCTTCTGTCCCCCTCCCCTTCAAGACGGCAAGGTGCGAGCAATGCCATTGATATTACAAGCATCTAAAAGCTACGGTACCCTTTTATCTCTATGTAAATAAATAAATGGTTCCGAGTCAGTAACAGTGAAACTGATTATAAAAAGCAAGGTTAAGTAAATGTAATTAGGTACGTTGTTGCTGGCACTGATAATGCGGCTCTAATTGCTCATGTTACAGTCGTTATTAATTTACAAAATATTATTATATATATAGAAGCTGATTCTAGACGAGGTCAGTGTCTTTATCCTTAGCTTGCAGTTTTTTCATAATCACCCAAAAATCCTGAGCTCACACCTCAAGTAAGAATATAGGTATACAGTATGTTAGTTTGGGTTTGTTGTTTTATGAATACCGAGAAAACCCAATCAGAAAAAAAATCATTTCGATTTTAAAATGGCTACAGAACCCTACATTGTGCGTGGGCCAATACACACTTGGCCGGTTATTCTGCAGTAGTGTCTTCCAGATCCTTGAGGTTCAAAATGACCAGTTTCCAGAATTGGTAACGCACTAAGGAAGCAACCTAGCTAGCCAAAACTATTTCGATCTTGAAATGGCTACAGAACCCTACATTGTTTCTGACCCCATACACACTTGGCCGGTTATTCTGCGGTAGTGTCTTCCAGACCCTTGAGGTTCAATATGGCCACTTTCCAGATGTGGTAACCCCCTAAGGAAGCAATTTTATTTGCATGTAGTCTGCAATCTATGATGTAAATTTTAGTCTCCTAATTTTTGTTGTGAATATTTGTATTTGATATGAACATTGTAGGCGCCTATGTTTACTCGGCTGCTCTTAAATACATATTCACTATTTACACAGCTACCTATATAGAATATTCGTACCTATGTTCAATGTTATGAAGTCTGTATAAACATTTCGTAATGTTTACCAACCTTCGGCGATTTCAACATTCAAAAATAAATCTCGCTCTTTGTAAAGGCAAATTTCGTGAGGAAACCCGCATGTGGAAACCAACTTCAAAAGGCGTGTGAAGCCTGCACTGCTTGCATCCCTCTCTCTTTTAGGGGAGGCCTTTATAGTGGGCTATAACCACCTATGTCTGCGAATACCTGTAGCATCTCCTTAAAGGTTTAATGTTCAAATGTTAAATCCGCTAATAGTCGCAGTTCAATCAATAGAGTTATACGCAAAACAGTAAATGACTGCTCATCCCCCTATATTGTCGTTATTTATGTACTTCCGGCGGATATGTCGACGGTGACAGCTACCGGCCCTGTTTGCCAAGATATCACGTGTTGATATGACGCAAATTTTATAACTATGGAATTTTCCAGTTTATACTTACGATTTACGTTCGAATACCTACTCAAAGCCATCTTTGGAGACTTGGTAATTTTTTAAGATTTCGTAATGTGGGCTTTTCAGTGAGTAACATTTGAGAACCTTTTCAGCGGTTAGAGCATAGAAACCTAAGCCACATCACGGTGTTGACCACACATTGATAAATGCCTCCTGCCTACTACTCTAGTGATGACATAAGCATTAACCGCATGAGACGCACAGCATCAATTTCTTGCTTCCCTATAGTTCTGTCACTCTCTGCCGAGATTTTGATCCGATCGTGCAGAAGACCTTTTAAATATACTCAGCTTCATAAAATGTATAGGGAACCCTAAAAAGCCTTCAAGCGTAACCTCGTTAGCAGTGTTTTTTATCTCGCTGTATCTAGTACGGGAATGTATATAAGTACTTACATAACTATTGTATGTAGATATATTAACTTCCATTGTTTATAGAATATCAGTTTTAAATTACACTGAATACAGTGGTTTTTACTGTGATTTTGTAAAAGGTTGCTGAAGAATTACGTCATTTAAAATGGTTTCGATATGATGTTTTGCTGTGTGAACGTTATTCTATAAAACTTCCATCCATTTTACCCCCTTAGGGGTTGTAAGATCAACAATCTAGTTTTATTGCTTACCTACGCCGTGAAATAGACCTACTGTCCAAATGTCGTGTTTCTAGCTTCAGTAGTTTCGGCTCTGCGTTGATGAGTTTGTCAGTCAGTCAGGATTTCTCTATAGAGTTCAATTTTCAAGGAATAATATAAATATAATGATAAATCTTTTGAAATCGTAGCAAATAAAACACAAAAAGTTACAGTTGTTTATTACAAATAATAACTGAATAGTGCTTACCAAAACTGTAACTTTAGTTACCAGTGACTTGTTAATTTAGGTTCAAAGTGGCTTGCTTTTCGTTCTCGCCCTGAACACGGCTCTGAAAAAAATATGTTCAATCATTTTTCACAAAAGAATATAATTGACGACCTTCATGCGTAGTGGTTCAAGTGTAGGCCGCTCGACTCACTGCACCGGGTGGTTCCGTGTTCGATTACCGTCAGGGTAAATTTCGCCCTTTTTGTAATTTGCGTGATTAAAATAAAACCTTGTATAAAAGTCGGAAATTGTATAAACAAGGAAAGCAATTAAAAGGAGTTTTTAAGATATAGTACACAATAAATAATTAATTTTGTAATGCAACAGCAAGTCACAAAATAAGAAAAAAAACGATTTCAAATTCCTAGTATTATTTTGTTATTTTTTATAGTTTTCTAATTACACACTCAGTTCACATACTCAGTTTCCTCGATCCACATTTTGGAAAAAGTCAGGCGCTTTTTCCAGGAATCGAACCTGGACCACCTAATATCGAAGTTTTAACTCACTGACTATAATAGGAATCGAACCCATAGTCTTCTCAAGCCACTGCGCCATTATTTAAAGGTAGTCCTCACAAAGTATAATATAATTTATTTACCTGACAAACGCCTTGAAATCCAATGTCAAATACCATTTCACCTTCAATTGTATTTCTTCAAAAAATTATCCTACGTCTTTCCTCTACAGAAATTATGTTACACGTCCTCACGGCTCGAAAGTCAGGCGACGACTGAGCCCCGATGCTAGCGTTCAATGGAAGTAGTAGCGTGTGCGCTTTATTTTGATATAATTATTTGTTACCTGCACCATACAGGATGTTGTTTTATACTAGGTGAAACAGAAATGGTATACTATTTTTTTTGCAACTTTGCTTTGTAAATCTAAAACTATTGGCTTTGTGGGACAGTTGACGTACTAAAGGTTTTGTGGACTTATGAAATCGGTCAACAGCTGTATCCCTGTAACACCTTTTGTTTTTCAAGTTTCCTCCAAAGCTAATAGTTTTAGAATTACAAAGTTAAGTTTTGTAAACAAAAGTATACCCTTTATGTTTCAACCTGTATTCACGCGTTATTTATTTATTATTTACATAGGCACGATGATGCTAAAGGCGACGTGTATGAAGCATGTTAGACCATGTGAATTTAAGTACCTACACAATTCACCTCTGCTTGCCTTCTGTTTAAGTTGAAAATTCCTAAAATACTTATCTCTATAACAAAAAAAAATCAGCGCTGGAGGAGATCTCGTTCCCCTCCAGCACATGCTGAGCCAAGTGCCTTTAGGTACAGCTCACTGTGTAGAAAATGCAGCTTTCTTGCCTTAGTTATGTCTATCTATTTTATTTCTATTATAGTTATGTGTTGTTCTTTTCATGTGTGTACTGCTGTGCTGAATAAAAAAAAAATCATTTCATTTTATTTTCTACCAGCGTGCAATATTTCAACTGCATCCCTTTTTAAGGGGGACGGGGTAATTGATAGTTAAGTAAATAATTTCATTGGTGTAATGTAGTGATTGTGTTTCAGTTAAAAGTGATTGGACGTAAGCCCATTTGGCTTGCCCGATGTGGTGTACAAAAAAAATTGGATGATGTTTTTTTTAATGCCGGCTGATAACTTTACTGAAAAAACTGCTTTTAAAGGTAATACATATTGCCTGAGATGGAATTTTTCGCGAATTTTCATAAAAACAACTCGATATTTTGTTCGGTTTACCAAGATTTTCATGACCAGACAACCGAAGTGTCCAGTCAAGAACCGGACATCTGGCAACCCTACATGTAAATGGAGAGCGGTTTCGTGATCGTACTAATTGTCCCCCGTCTATTTATACAAGGCCAATTGGGAAGGGCGGAGATGGTCACAATTCTTGTTATATTGTAGAGGTTTGAGCCATCGGGTATCGCGGGATCGATTTAGGAAATGCCCTTTTCGTAATTTTCTCTGGTGTCACTGGGACCGGCCCCAGATTTACGTTGCGTAGTTTGGGACCATATAGGGCCTTAAGTCTGCTAATCAAATATTTTCGTCTGCTAGTCGGCGAAATACGGATGTCTAAAAGAGGTTAAACCCATTAATTAATAAGAAATAATATACTTTTGGCATCGCTAAATTGCAGGTTTTTTCAACCCAAAACATTATCTGGTCTTATTGTAATTTAATAAATTTTACACCGCATTCAAATAAAAAATATTATGATTATAAGGGGAGTATGGCCTGAATCCCCCTCGTTTTGTGGGAGGCCCGTGCCCAGGAGTCGGACGTCAAAAGGGCATTTAAAAATAATAAAAGTAACTTTGTAAATAAAATAATAAACAAAATGCATCAATTTACCATCCCGCTGTATATGATACCTAGTGTTGTCACTTGCATTGTTTAAAAAAAAAAATTCCCGTGGCGGCGTAGTTACCTACTGTGGCATGAGTATTGCTTAACAATTACTAATGGGGTTTTCAAGAATAATTACTCTACGTACGAACTGACACACTTCTATACCTATTATATTGAAGGCATTTGTCCAAGTATTTTTTAATAGATCTAAGTCGGTCGGATCAAATAAGCGTACGACCCGCCTGATGTTAAGCCAAAGGCATTGCTCGCACGTTGCCGACCTTAAGGGGAGTGGGACAGAGGTTGGGGATCTCACATAGCTAGTAAACGTTTAAACTGTAAACCATTCGACATGACCATGAATGAGACACAGCCATTCATTTTATTTAGTTACTAGCTGAGCCCGCTACTTCGTCCGCGTGGAATTTAACTTAACAAAAAAGCCCGCTCCCGCGTTGTGAGCCCGCGCAACAGGACCCATTTTTTCATTTTTTTAAATTTTGTTTTTCTAAAATAAAAGTAGCCTAAGTTACTGCTTTTAACATCAGCTATCTACCAGTGAAAGTCCCGTCAAAATCGGTCCACCCGTTTCGGAGATACTCTTTGATTTCATGTGTTTTTATTTTTTTACGCGGAACCCTAATTGTTTTTTCAAAAATTAAAGTAGCCTAAGTTACTCCCTATTACATCAGCTATCTGCCAGTGAAAGTCCCGTCAAAATCGGTCCAGCCGTTTCGGAGATTACCCGGAACAAACACACAGACAGACAGACAGACAGACAGACAGACAGACAAAAAATTTTTAAATCGCGTTTTTGTTATAGGTGTCGTATGTACTTTCATATGCATTCAGTGAAAAGGTGTTATTTTGATATTACAAACAGACACTCCAATTTTATTTATTTGTATGTATAGATCTTAAAGGATAAAGGTTAGGTATATAGTACCGCGGCCATCTTCAAATCGTGACCAGTTTAAGTATACCTACTGTACACTAAGGATGGCCGTCCACCTGGCTGTGCTATTAAGTGGGCCCGCTTTAACCAAAAGGATCGTTTTATTTCTTCAGAATCACTCGGCCGAGCTCAGGTTGATAGGATATGTAGCGATCCTATTGAAGTCAAGTTGAAGTGGACGTTCACCCTTATGGTAAATCTGCTGGCTTACAGTCAAAGTCAATAATAATCATTTCACGATTTAAAATTATTTATTTTTCATTTTACGCATCTACCGTTTGAGATTTGTTTTTAGTCTCTCTCTCTGAATTGAATTGGTGTAAATAAATATAGGTACATTATGCTGTCTATATACGATTTGTCTGTTCTTTATTCCAAACGTTTTTAATTGGAATGAATTAAAAATTTTTTTGTTTGCGTTCAAGGGGGCTTTCTCAAAACGGTATTTTTTTTTCTTAACTCTACAACCGGAACGGAACGTGACCTTAACTGAGAAGATTTGAACACTCGAATATTATTATTATTGTTATTTTTGAATCGCCAGTTAGTAATCTTCTTACTATATAAAAATAAGTCGGGTTTTCCTTCCTGACGCTATAACTCCAGAACGCACGAACCGATTTCCACGGTTTTGCATTCGTTGGAAAGGTCTCGGGCTCCGTGAGGTTTATAGCAAAGAAAATTCAGGAAAAATTTCAACAGAACGCGGACGGAGTCGCGGGGCACAGCTAGTATTTAATACAAACACACTACAACGAGACTAAATATGACACAAGAAAAAATATTTCTGTCAGAAAATGGCAATAGGTAGGTAGGTTACCTAGGTTACCTAAAGTTTATTCAAGTAGGTCGTTTTTATGCCAACGGAATCAGCGCGAAATATCCATTAAACAACGATATTTAACGACAGGTAGGTGCACAATCGTGCTGCAATCGTTATTGGAACTATAAAAGGGTTGCATTAGCACCACATATGTGTTTGTTTACAAACAGATTACGTTTATTCGAATGGTCTAGTCATTTAGGTAGTTGTTTGATACTTCGTTATTGTATTTCTTTGTGGGGAAGGGACGAAAAGGAGGGTTTTGAAATTAAGCACTTCATATATTTTACGCTATGGATTGTAATTCCATTTTTTATAACCAAGTCAGGAAACAAGCGTTCGACCTGGGCCCTAACCACGCTAGCTACTCAAATCGTAATAGAAAGGCAAAAGCTAGCGATTACGTTTGAAACGCTCCGCTTTTGACGTTTTGCTGACACAAGCTTCACGATTTATACTAACATTGATTTGGTACCACACTCGCCATTCTTAGCGTTTCACCTTGAGCTTGCGACTGACTTCGTTTTTTTTAAAGTAAAGTTTATTTGCGATGATTTGCTTTACGCATTTAGCCAATGTCGAGTAAATATAATTTTCAAGTTTTATATGAAGGTCTTTGTCTAGGCCTAATATTACCGGACTTATTGGGGGAACTCGAATAATCATGTTTCACTACTATTCATCCAATTGCCCCCACTCACAGAGATTTTTTTATGAACATTGTCATAAAGCCAATCGTAGTTACCAACGCAGATCCAAATAAAAAAAAACTACAAAGCGTTCGATGACATAAGCCACTCGCAAATGAGACGCTAGCGTGGTAACAAATATTGGCCAAGCGTTTGAAACGTAATCGCTAGCTTTTGCCTTTCTATTACGATTTGAGTAGCTAGCGTGGTTAGGGCCCTGCTATTAAGCAGTTACCGTAACTTATACATGTTTGCAATGGAAGTGATTGGGATATAGGGAGCGGAAGGGGGGGAGTGATCTTCCGGCTCTCTCGCTTATCGTACGAAACGCAGCTATAAAAGGTACCGACCCAGCCCCATATATGAGTTGTCGTCATTTGGATACTGGCTGGCTGGCTCTACCACCGAAAAAAGCCCGTAATGTTGTCCCTCTCAACCATGCGTCAAATCAGACTTGAAACAGATTGAAATACTAAATTTATATTATAATAGATATAATACCAATTTGTGAGGCCAAGCTCAAAGTCACCCAAAGGGCAATGGAGAGGACTATGCTCGGAGTTTCCCTGCGAGATCGGATCAGGAATGAGGAGATCCACCGAGGGACCAAATTAACCGACATAGCCCGCAGGATTGCGAAACTCAAGTGGCATTGGGCAGGGCACATTGCTCGTGGAACAGATGGCCGAAGGGGCCGAAGAGTTCTCGAGTGGAGGCCGCGCTCCGGAAAGCGTAGCGTGGTCAGGCCTCCAACAAGGTGGACCGACGACCTGGTGAAGGTCGCGGGAATCCGCTGGATGCGGGCAGTGCAATACCGGTCATTGTGGCGAACCTTGGGGGAGGCTATGTCCAGCAGTGGACGTCTTTCGGCTGAGATGGATGGATGAGCAATTTGTGGGTCGAAAAGGATTAGAATGTGGAACAATTCAGCCCAAATGCCAAACAGACGACTCATGCATGAGAGAAAGGAACGGAGCATTTACCTTTAGCAGTATCTTCTGTTTATCTGTACTATGTACTGAAATAGGAATTACATTTGTTTGTGAATGTCAGTAAAAGTATAATACAGTAAATCTTACTAGAGACAGTGATAAACATGTTGTTCATAATTATCTCTCGTTTAATGACTTATTGTTACAGTTGAAGTAGACAATTAAAAGTTGAAATTATAATTTTATACCTAATACTTAAAGTGCTACCTATCTCACCAATAGACCCTCGATCGATGATCGGTCGATCATCAATCGATGATCGATAATGAGCACCCATTACCATAGACTTCCAAAACTTGATGAACAACTTCTCTTCATCTATATTTATAAAATATGACGATCGCTTGGCGCAGTGTTTTGAGCGTAGGCCGCTCGGCCCACTGCACCGGGTGGTTGCGGGTTCGATTCCCGCCTGGGCAAATTTCGGAAATGGCCTTTTCGTAATTTGCCCGAGTGTCATGGGGTGGTCCTAGGGATGGGTGTCACTGGGATCGCCTCCAGTCCATTGTACGGTACCCATAGTACAAGCGTTGCTTAGTTTGGGACCATACAGTCGGTGTGTCAATCTGGCGATATTTTTTTTTTTATTATTATTTAAAATGCAACAACATCTTTCTGTCCTGTTACCTCTCTGTGCGCTTACAATTAGAGTTCTACTGGACAGATTTAGATGTGATTTTCACGACTGAATCATATAGTCATAAATTCGACGTGCCAACAATTTGTGGTCAAACAATTCAAAATATTCCTCATCTTTCCAGGTTGATGATGTACAAGAGACGCAAAGAATACACAAAACTGGCAGGCGGTGAGGACCTGAAACTTCTCTCCCAAAGACCGTACACCGAGCTCAGGAGCCTGAACGGAGCATCGAACCCGAGACAGCGGTGAACACCTACCTCCGCCCTACTATTGGTTCACGATGTTAGTGGTGATAAAAAAGTGAGTTGCTATCGAGTTTGTTGAGAATCATTTTGGCATTTTCATTATGTTGATTATTTTATGAAAATTTTAGATGTGTGGCCATGTAAAGGCTTTAAAAATGCAATATTGGTGCCAATTCGCTTAGTACATAAACTCAACTTAACTAAACTTGCCTTTGGTATCGCAAGTATATGATAACTGCTTAACATCAGGCGGGTCGTACCCTTGTTGTTCGAATTTGCTTTATCTATTCAGGGTGTAAGGGGCCTCGTAACGAAAACTGATACCATGGATTCAACTCAAGATTCTGGACACCCCAGAGTTGGATACCCCATAAATATTTTCATGGATTATGCTCAAAATTTTCAACATTTTTAAATTTATTTTAGCATGAAATCATAATACAAGTCTATCTTAAGTGATTTTATATAAATAACTCAATAAATACTATTTAAGACATAAACAGTAATGTAAATTAAGACTCAATACGCTCGAGCGCGCATTTCATGCTAAAATCAAATTAAAAAAGCTGAAAATGTTTAGCATAATTCATGAAAATGTCGACGTAAAATTCCAACCCTGGGGGATCCAGAATCATGAGTTGAATCCATAGTATACATTTTCGTTATGATAGGATTATTATTATATGATAATAATAATTTATTGTTATTATATGATAATATTCTATATTGTAAACATTTACTTCATGCTAACACGATTGTAACCTGTTTTGTGTTCAATCTATACAAATAAATAAAATTGGAGTGTCTGTTTGTAATATCAAAATAACACCTTTTCACTAAATGCATATGAAAGTACATACGACACCTATAACAAAAACGCGATTTAAAAATGTTTTGTCTGTCTGTCTGTGTGTTTGTTCCGGGTAATCTCCGAAACGGCTGGACCGATTTTGACGGGACTTTCACTGGCAGATAGGTGATGTTTTAAGGAGTAACTTAGGCTACTTTAATTTTAGAAAAACAATTGGGGTTCCGCGTAAAATAATAAAAACACATAAAATCAAAGAGTATCTCTGAAACGGCCGAACCGATTTTGACGGGACTTTCACTGGTAGATAGCTGATGTTATAAGCAGTAACTAAGGTAAAATTAAAAAAATGTTTCCTGTCGCGCTGGCTCAGAACGCGGGAGCGGGCTTTTTTGTTAAGTTAAATTTCACGCGGACGAAGTCGCGGGCTCAGCTAGTACATTAATAAATTAATACCCATTACACCCTGTATAACCAAGCATATGTACGTCCTCATTGTTGTATTGCATGAACAAGAAATAAATATTTTAGTTCAGGCCGTTTTATTTAAGTCGTTACTCGTGGTCTAACAACAACCAGAATTGGCAACAATGTCTGCATATATAAAGTTTAGAATAAACCATCACATGGCCATATATACTATACAACATTAACATAAAATTGATCGAGTTCTTATCGAGTTTTATAGCAACTTCGCGCTGAATCGATAACAAGTAGTAGAGCCACATACTTGATGTAACAAGTGTCATGTACAAAGAAAACGTCGGAATTATTAAATTGTGTTAATAACTTCAGACTATTCGTTTTTAAAGAGGAAAACAATATAAAATATATGGCGTTGTATGATACCAGTTTCGACCGTGCTGTGAATTTTCGGTTAGACGCAACGAGCGATTGTGTAAGGTAAATAAACTTGAGGAAATAAATGCCTCAGTTGTAATTTTTCTAATAATTCCTACGGATACAGTAGCGCCATCTTGCGAGGCTCACGTTAAATATTTCCTGTTGTTCTCTTGTACGCTTCTACAATCGCTCGCCTAGTTTTAACCTTAAACGTCTTGTATATAATAGCTTAAAAAGTTATTCTCGCTTGTATATTAGTAGCTTCTAGTGTAATGACGACCCATTTTAATAATGTACAATGTTTGACTGGCCAATAGATGGCGCTAAACTAAAGTTATTCGTCGATGTGACGAATATTCGAAAAATAAAGTTATGACGTTCTTTTGATATTATTTCTGTAGTAATTTATGGTTTCCTTTACAGTCAATTGAAAAAGGCCAGTACAAAGCACATTTTATGCAAATAAATATATGTGAAATCGTTGGATTTCAAAATTTATTTTGGGGGTTTATAAGAATGGCGTACCGCGTTAAGTTGGCAAAAGACGATAACTTTATTTTTTGTTCTTTTTTTAAAGCTTTAAGTAATATAATATCTTTTGTAAAACAATAAAATTTTGTGCATTATTAAAATGGCTTTCTAATATTTAAATAGGCTATAGTTAGTTAGGTGGACATGTCATAAAGTTATTTCTCTTTAATCGTGTTTTTATTTATAAGCATACCTAACTCGAATAAAATAGATGTCATTGGTACGATAATGCACACGAAAATTACAAAAAATTGTACTGATTCTGTTTATATACAAACTAAACTGTATTGCTGTCCTTTTCAAGTTCGTAACGCATGAGAGAGACTGCAATATTTTTAGATTTAGTTTTGATCCATAAACAACAGAATTATACCCGATAATTTGTTCATTTTTGTTGCCAGTACTAACGTTTAAAATTACGAATGAATATATCATAATATCTAAGACAAGTTCTTAGATTTAGCGATTGCCAATTCCCTTGTCTGTATGTATGACGCTCAATTTATAATATTTCAAAGCAATATTTCGTATACAACCAGTTTCTGTCTACAAAGTATTCTGAAATCACATTTCTAATTTGTTTATTAATTTTAATATGTATTAGTTTTATATTTATTTTCACCACAATTCCTAGTCTTCCTAAAATTAATTATTATACAGGGTGGCATACCTCAAAATCGTTTGCTATTTTTTGAACTATGCCTCTATAATTATTGACATTCTGTTAAGAACATTAATCAACGGATTATAAGGAAAGAAAAAATGTTAGGATTTTTTTTAAAATCATAGCAGCTATACTATAATTAAATTTAAATATATTTAATCAATCGGTAATTGATTTATGTTCCTTAATCAGCGTTATTTATGTAGAGTCATAGTTTACAAATATTGCCAACGAATTCAAAATCACTCTGTATACAACCAATTTCAGAAAGATTAATTTATGTGACTCCATTATTGATCCTTCGTAAAGGGAGTGTACTCTTCTTAATCACAGTTTACCAATTGGAATCATGTAGTTTTCCTATCTAATTGTCCTAACCCAGAACAAAGTCAATAGTCATGTATTATATAATTTAATATAGGTATTAAACGAGTATTATTAGATATGTTAGCTTAGATTTAGTTCATAAGTAGTGAATTTTAGTTTTCAATCGCATCAAACGTACATTGTGTACCTATGTGTGTTTATATTGCATTTATGATATTGGAAATGTGACTTCAGGGTACTTTTTATGAATAAGAATGAGTGGCAATACAAACTCTAAATTTCACTTGCTTTTGCACTTGCAATTTCACTTAAAATCACTTGCTTTTCAGATATCACTTATAGACATTTTAGAAATTAAAAAATGACATGAAATATTAACACAAAAATATCTTATATACCTACTTAATTGTAATAACAATTATTTTTGCAGAGATGTATTATACTTTTTTCCTGAAGCTTCACATTTATTTGGGTGCTGGCCACCAAAATAGCATAAGTAAGTGATAAATGATATATTTTCGTTTAGAATCGTCATTCTAGTAATAAAAATGTATACGCAATTAATATCACTCAATATGCATATTGTCATTATTTAATGTAATTGTAATTGTTGTGTAATTTTATTTAATTTGGTATTTGTGATTTTTTTTGTGATTTCGATTAGGTTTCATATTCTGAAATCTCAATGAATTTTTAAATTATGCTTGAATTAAATATTTTGGAAGTACAGCCAATTCTTCACTCAGTATATGCAATTTTAAAGCCAATCTGAGTGTACATACAATTTTTATATTGTAACCTTTTTAAATAAACAACGACTAATAACACCCGATTTACCCAAAGCGATAGTTTATTTGTAAAGAAATAGAAAAAAAACAACTTTTTTTACAAAATATTGATTTGTGATATTTATTTTATGTTAACAATATCAATCAAATGACGTCGTCACATCATAGTGCATTGTTCCTAGGCTTTTTTTTATAAAAAAATTGGCGGCCGTTTTTCGCCAATTTTTGAGTTACTACGTTTTGTCTGTAGACGCTCAGCAGTCGTGATGCCATCGTGTATTAGTTTTTAGAATGAAATTTGACAAATAAATAAGTTAATATTATTTAATATTCCTTGAGTTTTCATTTCTCATAATACTTACCCGAAAAGGACTAGGGTCTCTACATCATACGTCAATAAGGGACAGAAATACAATAAAGAAAAAGATGGTGTTGGACGTGACACTCACACTACCTTTGAGTGTCCTCAAGTCATCAAAGAAATTAAAATAATTGACGGCCTCCATGTTGGTTTTCCAAAGTGGACGGTCACATTTTTGTATTGAATTGTTATTAAAAGTGTTTGTCATTGCTATTTGTTACTTGACACTGGCGAAATACCTATTGTTAGGTAACGTAATTAACGAATGCATATTGTTTGTAGGTACTTGTGTGTTCTGATTAAATGCCCTTGATTTAATTATTAATTGTTAAAACCTTATCTGTTAGCACTCTTTGTATTGTTATTAAAAAGTAAAAGGAGAATGGTCAATGTATTAAAAAAACAATATTTAAAAAAAAAGAAAGGGATTGATGGTCAGATGGATTTGGAACGGAAAGGAGAAAACGTAAATTGTGATGGTAGGATTAGTTTAATTATTTAAACTAGTATTACGTGATAATAAAGTGAATATTACAATAGTGAACACCACTGGATTTATGATTACCCAATACCTACTCCCTTGTACAACAATTCAGAATTGTGGGATTCGCGGGAAATTATACATAGCTTAAATTTTCCCGTACTACGTCCACAGATGGAAATTGTGTGAGTAAGTATGTGACTTTATGTAAAACATGAGTTAATTTATACTTTTTCTCTTGTGTATTCAAGTTAAATGCACTATTATTAGGTACAAATAGTCAAAGACTGCTACAAGTGATATTCTTTTAAATAAGTGTAAGTATGCATGTTTGTGGGTGGTGTTTGTTAACAATTAATTGACATTGTATGATGTAGGTATGTAAAAACCTATTGGTAAATAAGGGAATTGGGAAGTGGTGGAGTGGTGTTGGAGGTAGTTGAGGTTGTAATACGTAAACTAGTTTAATAAGTCCTTTTTTTTTTGGTAATTCGTTGTACTACAAAATTATGATAGACCAAAATATAGTACAAAATACCGCGTAAGATAGACCACAGATAATTTATGTATCTGTGTGGTACACAGATAATACAAAAATGCGTTCAGAACAAATACATATACCGAACCAAAAAAAAAAAAAGCCAAGGAGTTAGAAATTCTTAGAGTAGTACTAGTATACACTTGGTTATCGTAAAATAAAATAAAAATATTATTAACAGTGGAGGAACATTATAATGATAGTGATGGATATGAATAATTAAAGGAAGATAGGCTTATGCATTTTACCGCTATATTTTATAATTTAAAATTAAGAAAAAACTGCAATTTTGTGTAGCGCTATTTTCTGCGGACCTTTATAATTTTCAGGTGAGGATAACTATGGAGGATGGAATTATTGAGTTCGAGAGTGATCATGGTTGCGGGGAGGCCCAAAGACAAGGGTCAAGTAATCATGATCAAATAATGACTTGTGAAATGGATGGAACCGGTCATGATTGCGGGAAGGCCCAAAGAACCGGGTCAAGTGATTGTGATCGAGCGATTATTCACAAAATAGGATTGAATGATCGTGGTTGCGAGAAGGCCCAAGGAACCGGGTCGAGTGACCAGAATCGGAGGTTACATTATAAAAGCGGATTAACCGGTCACGATAACGAGGACAACAAAGGATCTGCCTTAAGGGACCATGGTCAGACTAGGATCAAACTAAGTCACCTTGACTATGAGAGGACGCCTCGAACAGAGTTAGGTGATCATGACAATAGGCATTACGGACGGCGACGAAGGGGAAGTTCAATGCATGGAATTTCAAAGGAGGGCAACGGAGGAATGATTCGATCTGAGGTGCAACGAGCTGCTTCTACTTCTAAAGAGAAAAAAAGGAATGATGAAAAGACACGCAGGACGAGGAAGTACGACACCAGCGATTCGAGCGACTCATCTGAGAAACGTGCTAGTTACAGAAAAAGAAAGAAAAACAGTAAAATGGAAGGTTGGATCTCATCGGATGACACTGAAGAAGGACGACCACATTCATCGCAAAGAAGAAGGCTTACGAGAAAGGTACATGATTCGGATATTATGTTGGATAAGTTTTTGAATATGTTAACTCGGGTGAAAGGCTTGGATAAACCTAAACTTACTTTTAATACTAATGTTATACCGGAATTTGATCCTATGTAGAAAGAACAAACTATGCTTACGTGGTTGACCAAGGTAGAAGAATGTGCTGAAATTTATGGATGGGACGAAAGAGAAATTATACACTATGCTTTGCCAAAGTTGAGTGGGGTCGCTAAGACATGGTATCAAGGCTTGTCCACCTTATTGTATACTTGGGGGGAATGGAAGATTAAATTATTAGAGTCATTTCCTTACCGCGAGGACTATGCCGAACTGCTTACTGAAATGCTGTCTAAAAAGGCTAAATATGGAGATTCTCTAGAGCAATATTATTACGCAAAAGTTAATCTGTTAAACCGTTGTAAAATTACTGGTAGGCGAGCAGTTGACTGTTTACTTTATGGAATCGAGGATAGGGCTGTTAAGGTAGGGGCCCAAGCTGCACAATTTAAGGAACCAGAACAAGTACTTATATATTTTCGGACAGTTAAAGCAACTCATAGTAGGGACTCGCATGATTCGTCGTCACGGAATAGAATGGAACGTAAGCAGTATAATCCTGTTAATCGAACTGCATTAACTAAGTCAGGACAAACAAATGGCAGCATACGGTGTTTTAATTGTAGTGAGATAGGTCACCCCAGTTTTAAATGTGATAAGCCTATTTTAAAATGTACGATCTGCGATCGTTTAGGACATCAGTCTAAGGACTGTTTTCAACGTAAGATAACTGATGGTAAGACAATGCACAAAAAAGATACGAATGAAAAACAAGTAGCGGAACTTCAGGTTGACGATTTAACCAATGATAAGTATATTCATGAAATACTTTTGAATGGTTTCCCAATAAAATGTCATATTGATCTGGGTAGTCAGTGTTCCCTGATCAAAGTTACCCACGCGAAAGCCCTTAATCTTCATATTTTCCATCGTGAGGGCTTACCGACACTTAGGGGGATCGGAGCTAGTTTGGTTCGCCCATTAGGTGTAGTGACAGCTACGGTAGAGGTACAGGGATTAACGGAGATTATAGACCTATTTGTAGTAGATGATTATGTTCTGACACATCCGATCCTTCTGGGTCATTCGTTTACCGAAAAGCCCGATATCTTAATAACTAAGACTCCCAATAAGATTATTTTCCAAAGGATTACTGACAGCAAAATACACCTGTTTGCTGAAGTTAATTTAGAAATACCAAGTAAAGTAATGCAGGTAGTTCCGATATACACGAATAGACAAACCAGTTGCCTCTTATATGTTAACGGGTCATTAAGGGGGTCCGATGGAAAAGAATATTACTTGTGTCCCGGTAAATATGAAATAAAAAGAGGTCGTGGAGCTCTTTTACTTTATAATGTATCTACTGAGACGATTATCATTAAGAAAGATAGTCTTTTGACTCGTGCTGCGCAAAAACATGATGGAAGCGGTAGTGAAGTTTTGGAATCCTGTAGCATTAGTTTTGATGAACAGAAACTGGATCATAGAATAAATTTAAATGAGAAACTGAGTGATGACGAGCGTTTAGAACTTCAACAGTTATTATCGAAACACGATGATTGTTTTTCGAGTTGTCTTAAAGATCTTGGCTATACTAAAGCTTACGAAATGGTAATTGAATTGGATAATACGGAACCAGTTGTTTTTAGACCGTAACGAATGTCGTTTGCTGACCGATCTTTAGTTAGGAGTATGGTTCAAGAAATGTTGGAAAGCGACATAATTAGGGAATCTTCATCCCCATATGCCAGCCCTATTGTCCTGGTGCAGAAAAAGACAGGGGAGAAACGCCTATGCGTAGACTACCGTGCACTAAATAGGAAAACAAAAAAAGATCACTACCCTTTACCTCGTATAGAAGATCAACTGGACATGTTGGCAGACGGTTCATTAAAGGTTACGCGAGTTTAGCTGCGCCATTAACTAATCTACTTAGAAAAGAGTTCAACTGGTCCTGGGGCGAGAGTCAGAACGAAGCATTCTTAAAAATAAAAGCACAACTGATAGAACGACCAGTACTTGCTCTTTACGATCCTACGGCTGAAACGGAGTTGCACACTGATGCAAGCAAAGACGGACTGGCTGGTATTTTACTACAGCGTAATTCCGCGGGTGTGATGCAACCGGTCTCCTATTTTAGTCGTAAAACATCTACAGACGAAAGCAAATACCACTCTTATGAGCTGGAGACTCTCGCGGTAGTTGCGTCTTTGAACCGTTTCCGAATTTATCTGGCGGGAGTACCATTTAAAATATTTACAGATTGCAATGCTTTACGAAGTACATTAACCAAGCGTGACTTAATACCCCGCATTGCTCGTTGGTGGGTTCAGATTCAAGAGTATGACTGCACCATCGAATATAAGCCTGGAACACGTATGGCTCATGTGGATGCTTTAAGTCGCAACCCTGTTGATGATCCTGTATTAGAGTCACATATTCTGGATGTTTTACCAGTACGCAACTTTGAGGAAGACTGGATTACTACGGTCCAGTTTGCTGATGAAGAGATAAAAGCGATTAAAAGTACTTTAGAAGATCCCTTATCTACTAAAACTGCTGATATTGTTTCTAATTATAAGGTGAAAAATGGCCGTGTATATAGAGTATTGGGTGACAGTATCAAATGGGTAGTGCCCAAAAGTGTACGTTGGCAAATTCTTAAGATGAACCATGATGAGGTTGGTCATCAAGGTTACGAAAAAACACTACAGCGTATCCAAGAACGTTATTGGTTCGCTAAAATGAGAAAATTTGTCAAAAAGTATGTGTCTTCTTGCCTTGAATGTGCGCACCACAAAGCACCTGGGGGTAAACGTGAGGGTGAACTACATCCAATAGAAAAGATCAGTACTCCATTTCATACAGTTCATGCAGACCATTTGGGCCCTTTTGTTAAGAGTAAAAAGGGTAATTGCTATTTACTAGTAATAATCGATGGATTTACCAAATACATCAATATAACACCGGTTAAAAACACCAAGTCTGTTACCACGATTCGGGTTATGCGTGAGCACATAAGTTATTTTGGTGTTCCAACGCGGTTGATCACAGATAAGGGAACAAGTTTCACAAGTGCAACATTTAAAACATTTGTATCGTCTTACGGTATAAAGCACTTTGTGAACGCCGTTGCTACACCTAGAGCTAATGGCCAGGTTGAACGCTTTAATAGAACTATACTTGATGCATTGTCAGCCACAGGTCATGGAAAGGATGACAAATCTTGGGATGATTGTATTGATGACATTCAAGTAGGGATTAATACAACTAAACACAAAACAACAACAAAAAGTCCATCTGAGCTGTTGTTTGGTTTTAACATAACTAGTAGAGCTGAAGGAATTTTGAGTTCGGTTATTAACGATACTTTAAATCAAACGCCGGTGGAAAGAACTTGAGAACCTACGGGAAAAAGCTAGTCAAAATATAATTCGTCAACAGGCAAAAGATATTGAACGTTACAATAAGCATAGAAAATCTGTTACGAGTTATAAGGAGGGTGACTTAGTGCGTGTAGAGCGCCAAGTTCCTCATGACGGCCAGTCTCATAAATTAGTCAATAAGTATCAGGGTCCTTATCGCATAATGAAAGTACTTCCCCATGATAGATTTTTAATAGAGGACACCCCTCTTTCTCGCAAAAATGGACGTTATGAAGCTATAGTAGCAGTAGACAAAATTCAACCCTGGCTTATATTTAATAGAAATTTTGAAAGTGATTATTCTGAATGTGAGGGTACAGATGGGAATGAGGAATGAGGAACATTTAAATACCGCTAGTAAGGCACTTAACAGTTATTTAAAATTTTGGAGTTGTGTTATTTATTCTACGATACTTTCATTAGTAGATACAATCTAAACTTGTTTCTTACCAAATTTTATTGTAAGCACTGGGTGTGCTCTTTTGTTGTGTTATAATAGTGATAAACTATTTTATTTTATTATTTCGTCCTTCGTTCTTTTTGATTATTTTGATTTTTTTTTTTTATTTTTTGTTATTATTGTGATTAGGATTTCCTCGAATTCAATGCCTGTAATTTACTTATGATTTACTTACTAGTTTTTTTTAATAAATGTATTACTTATATTACAACTTGTGATGTTAATTTACTATTCGGTGATTTTTATTTATATTGTAATGTAGCAAGAGGACTTGCTTCAAACAGGATGGCCGAGCTCTTAGGCAATATCAATAAGTTATATACTTAAACAATATTCATGTTAGGTATAATACTTTATTTTGTAAACACTAGGAGTGCACCATTATTTTGTTATGGTAGATGGGGATACCTACATTTGTTTCCTTTATGATTTTCGTTTTAGTTTCTTCCGAAGTGTACGTACTTAGTTATTGATAAAATATATTTATAAATGTTATTATTTAAGATGTTATATTTTCTCTTGTTGTGAAGAAAGCGAGAGGGCTCGCTATAAATAGGATGGCCGAGCTGTTAGGTAACGTAATTAACGAATGCATATTGTTTGTAGGTACTTGTGTGTTCTGATTAAATGCCCTTGATTTAATTATTAATTGTTAAAACCTTATCTGTTAGCACTCTTTGTATTGTTATTAAAAAGTAAAAGGAGAATGGTCAATGTATTAAAAAAACAATATTTAAAAAAAAAGAAAGGGATTGATGGTCAGATGGATTTGGAACGGAAAGGAGAAAACGTAAATTGTGATGGTAGGATTAGTTTAATTATTTAAACTAGTATTACGTGATAATAAAGTGAATATTACAATAGTGAACACCACTGGATTTATGATTACCCAATACCTACTCCCTTGTACAACACTATTAACCTAGTTGGGCCATATTTTTAAAGAAAGAAGAAGAATAAAATAATAGACAGTTATCAAACATCGGTGAGAAAAAAAAAATCGTGATTGTGAGTAGGTACCCTGGACATGTCTCGCCCGTAACAGTTTCCAAACTACCCACACATATGCTCACACATAAGTAATAGGTAGGTACCTATTAAAACAATCTTATTTCTCCTTTTTGAATGTCCAAAATGGACAATCACCTAAATATAATATACTAGATGTGCCCCGCGACTTCATCCGCGTAGTATTAGATTATTGGGTTAAAAAGTATCTTATATGTTAATCCCGGTTATAATCTATGTGTGTTACAAATTTCATCCAAATCTGTTCAGTAGTTTTTGCGTGAAGGAGTAACAAACATACATACATACATACATCCACACTCACAAACTTTCGCATTTATAATATTAGTAGGATTGTGTGTTGTTGCGACACTGAGAAATCGATCGCCACTCTATAACTGAACTTAAACCAAAATAATGAGGGCGAGATTCCAATAAAATTTTGAAGTTCTATCTCAGAGTTCAAACCCTTTGCTAATATCACTACATAGTATAAAATATGCTTAGATCTTTAAAACTACGCAACGGATATCGATGCGTTTTTTAACCCGCGACGAAAAAAGAGGGGTGTTATAAGTTTAACATGTGTATCTGTGTATCTGTGTGTCTGTGTATCTGTGTATCTGTGTATCTGTGTATCTGTGTATCTGTGTGTCTGTCTGTGGCAACGTAGCGCCCAAGCTGATGAACCGATTTCAATTTTGATTCTTTTGTTAGATAGGTATTCTGATCGAGAGTGTTCTTAGCTATGTTTCATGAAAATCGGTTCAGCCGTTTGAAGATCATCAGCTCTTTTGTAGATAAAAAAGCCACATTCGCGGCCAAAACGAACTTCCACGGCTCGAATCCGTTCGAAATTTGGGGTCATTGGAATAATATCTTTGCATCACTTGAGGACGGCTGAAACGATTTCGCTTTATTATATTTTTAAATGATCGTAATAGTCTGATCTGGCTTTTTACAATTTTATAAATTTGAATAGTTTCCCGGATTATGGAAAAAAATGATATTTTATCAATTTTTATATGAGATTTGTGTATGAACTAAAGACGTTCCATAAGTCAAGTTTCAAATGATGGATACGCGCATGCGTTAAATTTAGTTTGTTTGTATGGAATATTACGCAATAATAATTCTAGAGGGCGCTGCTCCGCCATTGAGAAAAAATACAGAAAAACAAATCTAACTTAAAATAATTTAAGCGTTATTGAAAATTCTTCCCCTGGGCTTCTCCCGTCCACCTCAACCAGAGTTATTACATCAAATTCAATCATAATTGATATTCTTTTACTAGGAATGAAACCTCTGTGGCATCAATATTTAGATTCGTTGTCTATTTTAATGTCAATGTTTATAATGTCATAACAAGATAATGTCTCATACTTTTACACAGATTTTCTGTTGACTATTGTACATTGCATTAGTTATGTAAATGAGGAAGCCAACACGACTGATGTAAATGGCGCTTTTATAATCTGGCATCGAAACTAGTTGTACCAGATGAATTTGCGAGATGAGCTATGAATACTGAGCTACGGGAGTTACGCAAATCTCGCTCACTTATATATTTGGAAGAACTACTAGGTAAAGTATACATTTGATGAAAAGGTCGTCGCATCGGGGGTTTTTAAATTTTCAATTTAGAGTTATTTAAATATATAGAGTGATTCAAGAGGAAGGTTTATATTATTTATAATACATGCATTTGCCGGGTCAGCTAGTAACATAAATAATCAGTGGTGTCGATAGAAGAATGTAACGTTTTTAAAGCTGACGTGCCCCGCCCGCCTACAAAGCAAGCTCGGGTCAAGTGAGCCCTCCCGTCTCTACCAATTAAATGGAAGGTCTTCAGGCCCTTTGTTGCTTTGAATCTTGGCGGTACTTATATTGAAGGTAAGAATATCTTGCTTGATAAAATAATTTCTTATTAGCTGCGTTGTGTAGACCCCCCTTCGCCTCCGCCTGTCCCATCTCCTTCAAGTCGGCATCGTGCGAGCAATGCCTTTGGTACTGCAAGCATCTATAGGCTTCACAGCGGTTCGTGTGCTTGTTTGCCAACTTTTTTATAAACAGTGCCGTCTAGAGGCGCCCAAAGAAGCGAAGCTTTATAGTATAAAGCGTAGGAACTAAGCGGGAAAAACTCTGTATACCTATGTAGGTATATGTCTATGGTATATGCACGGATAGAGTGGCCGCGCGGCGTGCGCCCCGAACGTCTGTATAGAAGCTTCGTTTTAAAATAAATATATGCAAAACCAACCTAAACTACATCACGATCAACTAAAACGTCCTACAGACGAATTTTACACATAAGTACACTCTTTATTCATACACTAGCTGTGCCCGCGACTTCGTCCGCGTGGAATTTAATTGACAAAGTTCCATACAAACTTTTATCCCCTTGGGGGTAGAATTAATCAAAATCCTTTCTTAGCGGATGCCTACGTCATAACATCTACCTGCATGCCAAATTTCAGCCCGATCCGTCCAGTGGTTTGGGTTGTGCGTTGATAGATCACTATGTCAGTCAGTCAGTCAGTCACCTTTGAGTTATATATATTTAGAAGTAGGTACTTACCTACCTACCTAATACATACATAGGTAGGTACTACGTTGTATAACGCACACGTGGAAGAGTGTCGAATAAGTATACAGAGGCTCACACACTGAAGCAATTTTCCAGGGTAGTTTCTTGTGGGACTAATATAAAAGCCAGTTTTACCATTGAATTGATCATAGGTTAGAGTTTAATCAACTAGCTTCTACCTGTAGCTTTGCGGTCACTACCATCGATTAAGAGAAGTTCAAATAGTACCTACCTACTTAACTACAGCACTTATTTCGAAAACATCTTTACTGATTTGCAAAATGTCTGTGATTTTAATAGTAGATTCCTTTAGACATCCTTTGTTTTAATACGTACCGAGTACTTATTCTCACGTAGGCAAATTTGCGATTATCGTTAAACGAATGTAATTTAATTTAAGTAGGTAAGTACTCAAGTATAAATGTTAATTTTTATAGCATTTTCCAATCTGTATTAATCCACCCATATCTGGCTAAATTCTTTTAATAGTAGGTAGTAAGTAGGTACTAACAGATTAGACAAACTTTCATCCCCTATTTTATCCCCTTGGGGGTAGAATTAATCAAAATACTTTCTTAGCGGATGCCTACGTCATAACATCTACCTGCATGTCAAATTTCAGCCCGATCGGTCCAGTGGTTTGGGCTGTGCGTTGATAGATCACTATGCCAGTCAGTCACCTTTGAGTTATATATATTTAGATTATTTCTTAAAAAAACGTTATGTATCAAGTAGTTATCCAATGGTTAAAGCCACTGCGCCGTTCGACGCCATTGTGCTTAAAAGTGCCAATCTCAAAGTGTTTTTCCTTTTGTTTAAATAATAACTTTTTTAAACAGATAACTTGTATACTGATTGCAATATTAACTCCCGATTAACATGGTGCCACCGGCCTTACTTACTGACACGTCTACCCATAAACACACAAAGCTTTCCGACCTCTCGACGTGGCGTTACCACGCCCCGCTGTCGCTAGACACCCCAAATTAGACATCCTATAATAGGTACTCGTAATACCTACCTATGTACAAGTGACTCCACAATATGTAACAAGTTTAACGACCGCTTGGCGCAGTGGTTCGAGCGTAGGCCGCTCGGCTCACTGCACATGGTGATTGCGGGTTCGAATCCCGCCGGGGCAAATTTCTGAAATGGCCTTTTCGGAATGGACTTCGTCCGCGTGGTATTTAACTTAACAAAAAAGCCCGCTCCCGCGTTCTGTGCCCGCGAGACAGGACCCATATTTTTTTCTCTAAAATAAAAGTAGTCTAAGTTACTTCTTATAACATCCGCTATCTGTCAGTCCTGAAAGTCCCGTCAAAATCGGTCCAGCCGTTTCGGAGATTACCCGGAACAAACATACAGACAGACAAGACAGATATACAAAAAATATTTAAATCGCGTTCTTGCTGTAGGTGTCGTATATGAAAGTAATATGCATTTAGTGAAAAGGTGTTATTTTAATATTACAAACAGACAATCCAATTTTATTTATTTGTATAGATATGTTCGGTAGGTAATAGGTATATCTAAGGGCACGCTCTTTTATTACATTACTACCGAAATGTGGTGCAATGCTGCAATGCACCGCTGCGAACCTCTTCGGAGGAATACATGCGATGGTGTTCAGACATTTCCCCCATTCAGATGGTGGTATAAATAAAACAAAACAAATACAATTATGATGGTAGATAGGTCTGATGATATCATCACGCCGCGTCTAAAGAGGGTGTACTAGATTTATTGCTGGTTCATTACTTGCGTCACGTTCCCGCTATCTGTATTACTGTGACGTTCAGACGCGCGTATTAACTTGGCATTTTAGGGTTCCACGTTCCAGAGATAAAAAGTGTTCTACTGATTGATGTCTTTGAATTTAAGTTTTGGAAATCAGTTTTGAAATCATTCTGCGACTGTACCATAAAGTCGCTGTTACTAGCGTCTTTACTTACGTAAAATATATTTTGTTTGGTAAATTGTTAGTTCTTCAGTTGACATCTACTATATAAAAATAAGTCGGGTTTTCCTTCCTGACGCTATAACTCCAGAACGCACGAACCGATTTCCTCGGTTTTGCATTCGTTGGAAAGGTCTCGGGCTCCGTGAGGTTTATAGCAAAGAAAATTCAGGAAAAATTTCAACAGAACGCGGACGGAGTCGCGGGGCACAGCTAGTAATTAATATTTTACTTAGACGGTATCCGCTATAGCCTCATATACTAATGGTAGAGGTTTAAAATTAGCTTAGGCCCTTATTAATAAATCGATCTTAAGTCTGAGAGCGATCTTGAGTACGCGTTTGACACTTCATTTTGTACTGGGATGACATTTCCAAGTTCTCTCTCAGATTTGAGATTGATTTATTAATACGGGCCTTAGTGCATCACAACGCCTCCAAGAATTATATTAGCAACCGTACTCCGTTTGATGAAATATTGCATTGGCTAATCTGCCTGCAAAACCTGTCTGCCTAATTGTATTATTTATTACTAGCGGCCCGCCCCGGCTTCGCACGGGTACATTACGGTTACATTATTGGAGTTTTAGTAAGGATCCCTAATTTTTTTAAAATATAATATAGCCTATGTCACCCGGGGATAGTGTAGCTTCCCAACAGTGAAAGAATTTTTCAAATCGGTTCAGTAGTTTCGGAGCCTATTCATTACAATCAAACAAACAAAGTTTTCCTCTTTATAATATTAGTATGATAAATAGTGTCATAAACAAGGTGTGCAACCAGTAAGCAAACAAATCATGGATCTGTTGATGGACTGATCGACTCGCTGTTTAACACGAGTTTTCATGGATTACCTACTTAGGTACTTACCTATTTGTAGTAACTTTTGTAAGTAGGTAGGTAAGTATTACTTAGTTGATATATTATTATGTATTTAATACAAACAGGCCAGTTAGATAGACTCGGAAATTACTTTGGAACACGTATCGTGTTAGTAAATTATTCAAGACGCCAGCTAAGTATTGATTGCAGCGTTGATTCGTTACAAGGGCGGAATTGTCAATAAATGTCACTTACCAACTTCATTACGTATTTAATAACTTTCTTGCTTTTGTAAGGGGTAACGCCACCAGAGCGTTCCGATCCGGTCGTGATTTATCACCGCGAGGCAGCAACCCAAGCCGAGGCCTACAGCTAGCTGCCCCACTTCTCCTCTAGAGCACACTTTGCAGTCACTCTCTCACCCAAATAAATGCCTCCGGAACACTTAAAGTGTATGTTCCAATAATGGCTCCAGTTCGTATAAGTGGGCTTTAGATTACCGTGGGGTTTTAGTCGGTAGGTTGGCCGGAAGGAGTACGACTTAACCCGCTTGCCTCCCCATGGCTTATGGGTATTCATGAGGATATCCCCACGTTAAAGAAGTATGGTTTAATGGATGCGTGTAGGCTTAGATGTATGTACAATTGTTTCCGTGGCCCCATCACATGTTGTGAGAAGATCCATTATGGGATGTTGTGATTCGTAGTCTTATTCTTTATAGGATTAGGCCCGCGACCCACTCCCACCACTATTACTCCTATAAGTAAGTGCTGTCCAACGATAGAGTTGAGGTTTGACCCTCGATGAGCTCCGCGGAAAGGCTAAATTGTTTTAGAACCCCCACGAATTTACCTAATTGCAAGTAAGAAAAGGACTTGTAAGAAAAGTAAAGCCGGAAAGTCAAGTCGTAGCCAATTGAATACAGCTCATACTCGTCCTAGCTCAACGGAGGTAGTACCACCCTCTTACAGAAGATCAGCGTAAAGTAGTCATTAGCTGCGTTTCGATCGATGAGTGAGTGAGCTGAAAGAGCAACCCCTCCTCCCATCCCTTCCCTCTGTCCCAGTCTCTTTTAGGTTGCCAACGTGCGAGCGATGCCTTTGGTATTGCAAGCATCTATAGGTTACGTTAACTGCTTAACATCAAACAAGTCGTGAGATTGTTTGCCGACTTTGTTCGTACTTCTTTACTTTTCGAAATCAAACTGCTATTAATGAAGACCAGCTGTGTTTATAATTTTATATGTAGGTAGCTAGTTAAAATGTGTCCCGTCTACCGTCATCTGCCTACCCCCGATTCATGTGATATTTTGTGCTGTCATCATTTTCCACCCTTCATGACACTGTACTGACCGACTTCCGTGTGGCATAGACGTCCTCGCGCGTGCTCCTGTGCCTAAAATTCCTAATCGAGTGAAATCTATCTAATCTTCTGTGTATTTGTGTTGTGTGAACTCTAAAACCATTGGGAGCGCTCCAGTGTTGTGCCTGTGCTGAAAAACCTGAGGATCCAGCCATACCACCCGAGGGATGCGCCCGCCTCCATCGTGCCGGTAATGTACACGCTTTACATTGACCTGACCCTTACAGTTCTGCCTCCCCCCTTATATTTCCCTTATTGAATTTACCCCAGCATAGCCGTACCTACCTAATCAGGACCCAGCACTATTCCCGCGACGAACTGTATTTACACCTAACATAGGACCTATTATTCATTGTTCTCGTGAGATAGGTAAAGTTAGGTACCTACTACATAACGCAGCGACAGACGCAGCCCAGTTTCTCCACAATAGGAACTCAACGGCTGCTTGGTAAACTGGGTGTAAATGAAACTTTACCATTGTTTAACTGAAACACAGCATTAACAATGCAATGAAATGGCTTAGGGAACGTTTCCATCATACAAGAACCATTTTTTATTTTGTTTACCCCCCTACCCCCGTTATTGACCACCCTATATGCCAGACCCCCTTCCCCTCTAGTTTTCACGTAGTAATTAATAAATACGGTTTACCATCCTTTTCGCAAACACTGCGCGCCATCCTACTAATATTATAAATGCGAAAGTTTGTGAGTGTGGATGTATGTATGTATGTATGTATGTTTGTTACTCCTTCACGCAAAAACTACTGAACGGATTTGGATGAAATTTGGAACACAGATAGATTATAACCGGGATTAACATATAGGATACTTTTTAACCCAATAATCCAATACTACGCGGATGAAGTCGCGGGGCACAGCTATATTTGAATATAGCTCGAAAAAGCGCCACAATTTCCTAGAGGATATTGACTACGTGACAAAAACCTAAGCCCCCCTGTAACCAAGCGTGGTATTTTAAGACCTCCCCTCTCTGAACGGTTCACGTAGTATGGGTACGTTCCTTTACCCACTACGTAGTCTTGTTGTTTCCGTAGACAAACGGATGAGCTTTTTGTGGAAACATCTCGAACAACATCTTGGTACAGCAACTTACTTATAAGTTACGATCCTCGGGGATATGTTTTTTCTTCCTCCCTATTATGGAACAAAGTCGGCAACCCAGCGTAAGATCCGCCTGATGTTAAGCAGTTATTGCAATACCAAAGGCATTGCTCGCATGTCGCCGACCTCAAGGGGAATGGGACGGAAGGAGGTAAAGGGAGGGTGGTTAAGGTTTCCAGCTCCCTCACTAATCGTACGAAACGCAGCTACAATAGCTACTTTTAAACATTTAACTTGTATTTGTCGATATAAAATATGTGTTTTTTAAAAAAACATCAGAAACGATGGTTTTATTATTCACCAGCTGTGCCCCGCGACTTCATCCGCGTAGTATTTTAACTTAGCAAAAATTTCGGGATTATCGGGTTAAAAAGTATCCTATATGTTAATCCCGGTTATAATCTATCTGTGTTCCAAATTTCATCCAAATCCGTTCAGTAGTTTTCGCGTGAAGGAGTAACAAACATACATACATCCGCACTCACAAACTTTCGCATTTATAATATTAGTAGGATGACTTATGCTCTATAAGCACAAAGGCCAAAAGTGTTTTCAGTAAAACAATGTTTGCAAACAGTCTTACGGCCTGCCTGATGTTAAGCAGTTAATGTAATTAGTCCTAAGTGCCGACACCAAAATATATTATAATTGATTATTACTGGGCTTTTAGGGCTCCAAGGTTTTTCAAGTCGTCCGTACAAATTCAGTTCACTCACTCTATACGGTCAATAATCATTAACGACCGCTTGGCGGTCGCTTGGTAGTTGCGGGTTCGATTCCCGCCGGGGATAACTTCGGAAATGGCCTTTTCGTGATTTGCCCTGGTTTGAGTGGCACTGGGATCGCCCTCAGTCCATTGTACGGTGCCCATAGTACAAGCATTGCTTAGTTTGGGACCATACAGTTGGTGTGTCAGTTTGGCCTTTATATTTATACTAGCTGTGCCCCGCGACTTCATCCGCGTAATATTGGATTATTGGGTTAAAAAGTATCCTATATGTTAATCCCGGTTATAATCCATCTGTGTTTCAAATTTCATCCAAATCCGTTCAGTAGTTTTTGCGTGAAGGAGTAACAAACATACATACATTCATACATCCACACTCACAAACTTTCGCATTTATAATATTAGTAGGACGATTAACACTAAGTAACATTGTCGAAGATAGTCTTGAAAAAATGGCGAAGGAGTCCATATAACCTACTTGCGTCTTGGGCGCCAGACGTCCCCCGACGCCCCCATAATTGATTCCCACCCCTCCGGGGAATGCGCCCCATCGTATGTAATGGGGTGATTCAAAAACTCATCTTGTGTACATTGGCTAGGGATGAGATGTCGCAATGTAAGTCGGTTTAGTCGATTGAGTCGAATTTTATTCAGTGTTATCAGGGACCCAACTATGTTAACAACCTTCACTCGCTTCTTCTTCTTTCTTTAAAAATATTGCCCACCCAGTTTAATAGGTATTTCGCCAGTGTCAAGTAACAAATAGCAATAACAAACACATTTAATAACAATAAAATACAAAAATGTGACTGTCCACCTTGGAAAACCCAAATGGAGACCTAGGAGCGTCACTCAACTCGCCTGACACACATTTGAATACGTGACTTTTGACAGTTTTCCTATAGAAAACCTGTCAAAACGATAACGTATTAATTTACGTGATACGTCAGTTTACAGTTGAGCAACAGTGGTTAACCCAGAAGAATCGTGAGGAAACTTGGACGTCTTCCGGTTCTCTCACCTATAGTACAAAACGCAGCTATAGTACTTACCTAATTTACGCCGATCTTCTGTGAGAGTGTGGTGCTACCCCAGTCAAGCCAGCCCGTATATGAGCTGTAGTCGTGTCGCCGTGTTACGGCGAGGCTCTACTACTTTTAATAAATATGTTTCTAAGTAAAACATATTTCTGTCAAATGTTACAAGCAATCGAATTGAAAGAATCGAATAGGTGCCTAGTTTAGTCGATTAAGAACCTCGGTACATCCCTATATTTTATATTACGTGGCGCACAAATTGTATAGTAATATAATTTCATTCGCAGTAACTCTAGGTGCGGGCACATTACTTTTGTGTTAGGTAACTTCAACAAGTTTTATTGAACACAAATTGATTGTCTTTATATTATTATCAACAACAACGGTGGTAGAGCCAAGTAGGCCATATTATACAGGCTAACTCGATCGGGGTAGTAACGGGTGGTACTACCCCGATCGAGTTAGCCTGTATGCTTAGGTACAGAAGATCGGCGTAAAGTAGCTATTATAGCTGTGTTTCGTATGATGCCACCCGTCCCCTCCCTCTGTCGGCAACGTGCAAGCAATGTCATCATCTATAGGCTACGGTAACTGCTTAACATCCGGCGGGTCGTAAGCCTGTTAGCTGACTTTGTTATCTATAGGTACTAATAATATAAAGAGGAAAGATTTGATTGTTTCTTTGTGTGTTTGCATTGAATAGGCTCCGAAACTGCTTAACCGATTTGAAAAATTATTTCACTGTTGGGAAGCTACTATCCCCGGGTGACATAGGCTATATTATATTTTCGAAAAATTAGGGATCCTAACGAAAACTCCAATAATGTAACCGTAATGTACCCGTGCGAAGCCGGGGCGGGCCGCTAGTAAATAATAAAACAACTTAATTCTTATGCAAATCCATTTTAAGTGCAATAACTTTGATGAGTGTACCATGAACTGATTTCCATGAAACATAGACCTATTAGCCCATAAAACTATTAGCTATCAAACAAAAGAAAATACATTGAAATCGGTCCATCTGTTCAGTAGCAATCTCAATGAATATATGCCGTATGCTGACTGAAATACAATCTTTAACGTGCCTGTACTTATGGACCCTGTTCATACCTCGTCTGCTTATATTATATGTACCAGAATACAGGCGTGTAATAGGTAGGTACTTTTATATTTTGTGTACATTAATTTAGTGCTCATCATAAGTTAGATGTTGGAATGCGCACGCGCACGCGCGCCAAGCACACGTGCGCCACATCTGTGCAGTGTATACATAGACACAGGGATCGATAACATTTTTAATAAATAATATAAATTTAAATTTCAGGCATACGCATAAGCTGTACTCAATGGTCCTAAACTAAGCAACACTTTTATTAATTAACTGTAGTATAAAGAAACATATCTAAAGAGTCCGATGCTGTCATAATAGGATCTCAACACGGTCATTCACACGGTTAACTCCACACCGATAATTTCAATTCATCTTCATCATCATTCATCATCTTACTGTAACCAAAAAGCAGTGATAGCTGATTGGTTAAGCACGGGTCAGGCGGGTAAAAGGTCCTGGGTTCAAACTCAGTTTTGCAACTCTGGGTTTTCCAAAATATATGTGCGAATAATATTGTTTAATAATATGATTATAACTTGCTCAGGGAGAAGGATGACATCGTGTGGAACTTGCATGTCTTTGTTGTCATTGTCAAGATCTAACCAAATTTAAAATATGTACTTGTGAAATCCGCCAACCCGCACTGGGCCAGCGTAGTAGATTATCTCATATTGAAGGGAAGCCCGTTCCCAGGAGTGGAACATTAAAAGGGCTAAATTATACTGTAACCAGATGTCAAAAACGGCCATTATCTATCAAAAGAATACATATAAAAAATTGACACAAATTATTTGCATAGAAAGGTATCTTCATGTTATTGGCTGCTAAGGGTCCAACGCTAAAAAAAGTTTTGGAAAGACTCGGATTTTACAGTTTATCAAGAGTCCAAATGTTGTGGCCCCCTGGCGCCGTCTGCCGGTATGATAACGTAAACAAAGCCCCTGATTGTGCCCACCACGCGCCACTTCCCTCTGGGGTCACATGTGGGCATGCCATCATCCAATACTCTTATGATTATCAATTATAAAAACACCAAGATTGAGGCCCGTATTAATTAATCGATCTTAAGGCTCTCTTAAGCGATCTTGAGTACACTTTTGACATGTCATTCCAAAATTTATATATACAAGTCTAAGATAAAGAATGATGTAATAATTTTGACAGTCCACTGAGAAGATCCGGCAAGTAACTCAATGGTTACTCTTTTAAATGAATAAAATATGGTGTACATTCTCAGGAACAGCAGTTCCTGATTTTTCTTTTACAGAATATGAGCATGCATCACCATTGTCACTAACTAAGTAAATAGTAATGAAATCTCACTCAGATTTAGGTATTTAAATAATATGAGAACGCTAGTTTAGTGGGCATACCTACTCACACTTTACATCAATTTTAAATGTTTTCAAACCAAAATAATAATTAATAAAACAGAGATTGATAAGAAGATAATTACTTTGGTGTGATGCCTTCCTTTATAAGGCGAACCCATATCCAAAAAATATTCGACAGTCACATGGCCGTCTCTACATACACAAAAGCTAGTTATAATGAACACAAAGGCGGTACAACAAAGAATGAATTGTGATTGCAGTACATAAGCGTGCTATATGCGTACATAAACCGCTGTATGTACGCAGATTAACTGCAACAAGGCCGTTTTAATTAGAACTCTAGGGATTATAGAGACTATTGTTTTGTAAGGCTGTTACTACATTTGGCTGTTGTTAGCTAAACGTTTTGTAAAGTCTTAGGGTCATAATTTCTTATTAAGCACCTACCTCCTTAGTAATAAACGTGGATTAGGGGTTGTGTAGTTACACCGTAGGTACTTTGTCTTCTTCTTTCGAATTTCAAATTACTGATGACAGAAAGAGATAGTTCGGTGTGTTATTATTCACCCGCTAATTTATTTATAAGGGGGGTAGAGTTTTACTTTTTGTACATTTCTACCTGGGTAATGCTAGGCAATTTCAAATTGTCATACCGATCCTATAGTCCCAAATGAAGACCCAAAATAGAGCAATTATTCGAAGACTTTTCAAAATAGATTTGAACTTGGTATGGTTTGTCATCCGACCGCTAAGTTAGACCGGGCCTTTATCGCAAACACAAAGCTTTGACAATACTTAAACAACACTATAGTTACGTCGATAGTACTTACGCGCGTAATTTTGCGTAGTTATCTCTGTCTTTTATCAGCAACCGTATTTAATTGTGTAAATAATGATTATAAAAAAAGTTCAATTCGCAGAATAGTCCGCCATGCAACCATGCCAGGGCAGAATAATTATACTTATACTAATCATCATTAATATTGAAATTAGTAGGTAAGGAAGACCTGCCTGTCCTGTAATTTTGTTCAATTTTTATGATGTTTATAGTTTACAAAATTTTATACTTCGGTCATTTAATTTGCATTCTCATAGACCATATTATAGTTACTGCATGCGAGTTATTAAAATATGAGAGACTCTACCGTGGGGTAGAGTCTCCAATATCAGAGAGTAGAGTCGTCTCTACAATGACTCTACCACCCAATTTGAAGCGTGTGAAGAGAGCAAGGTAGGCAGGAGCGTGACGTACGATGAAGGAAATTATACAGTATGTTTTACAGCTTATTAACGAATCCCATTAAAATGTTTGTTTTGTTTTATATTAAAACAATTCACGTAATAATATCTATGCAAATCTATGCAATAATGTACAACGCTATGCGGCCATTTTGTATTAATATACAATCCAACAGATTAGTGTACTGTCAGCAAAAAATAATAATTAAGAATTTTAATTTGTTTGCTGATTTTATTGGTAAGATTAGTTCCTAAGAATTGGAACTTTGAATTTTGTATAAAGCATCAGTGCACATTGCTTTGGTACCTATGTAAGTAGTTCACTGAGCTATTATCTACGCAATTTAACAACCTCTCACATTCGGGTATTAAAACTGTTTTTCATTACTCATACTCTGAAAGTAGGTCTGAAGTTGCCTGAGGAGCGGGTTGAAAGTAATACTTTTCCGGCCCGGGAGAATCGCTTTCAACTGACAGCTGTCAAATTATAAAAAAAACTAGAGTCATTTTCACATTTCTATGGAACCATGTTCAAACTTTTTCTACAGTCACTCAATTACAGCACGATGTAAAATTGAAATAATAAAAAGTTAAGTATTAAGTAATTAAAGAATATATATTTTTAAATGACTTAATTAAATTAATGTCTATCTAATAAATTATATGTTGGTTTAAAAAAAAAAAGTAATTTTATTGAAACTAAAAACAAATTACAATATATTATAATTTAGTTTCAACAATTTCTTTGAAATAACATAGATTTGGGCAAAATATTTAAAGATTAAAATGAAAAAAAAACGGCTAAATAATGAAGTTGGCCGGCCAACGAAAAAAAAACAAAATAGGCGGCAATCCAAGAACTTTATATACAAGCATCTTGCGGCAATCCGATCTTTTTTTTTCGAGTTGTAGAGTATTGTTCATACTTCCTTGTATTATTTCTTTAGCCAAATCTTGTTTTTATTTTTACTTTCCTTGTATTCGTAATGAAAAGCACAGTGTTTACCTCGGGTGAAAGACTTATTTTGTCCCTCGAACTATTAGCGTCAAACCCCGTCTCGGGACTAAATAAGTCACTTTCACCACTCGTGTAACAATGTACTATTAATACTCATTCAAAGAGGATATACAATTAAATCAAGTTGTTATGTATTTAAACTTAATTTATTCTGTCATTTCTTTAGGAAGTTGTTGAGTATAAAAGCATACGCAAGGATAGAGTTATAGGATTAATTAAATTATACGGTTACGGATTAATTAAACGGTATCTACTAAATTCAATTATAGTCCGGTAAAGTTTTTTTACATTTCATGTTTCTTTTTAAATCGGTTCTATTATCTATGCTATCGGTACATAACAACAATGCATCTGGTTACCACCTGTTGCAGAAGGCCGATTAGTTATGTGACCACTGCCGACCAACTCTGGTTATGTAATAAGTTATCTACTTCTATGTTTTATTAGTATGTCTCTCCGTAGCACGGGCTCTGCCCGGTCCTTTGGAAGGCTTGAAAGGGGGCATGGGACCAACAACCACTGCAAATGATGGGACATATAGAGCGATCTGACCCCAATAGGTGCAGGAACTATTGCAAATATGGAAAGATACAAAATGTTGTTATTATTATTATTTGTAAACATTGAAATTGATGTCAAGTGTACGTAGCACACCTCACTAAACTAGCTTTCTAATTTCAATATATAAATCTCAGTGAGATTTGATTACTTTTTTTAAAGTACTTATTTAGTGACAATGGTGTCGCCTGCTCACATTCTGTTGCTGTTCCTGAGAATGTACACCACCTGTTAGTCATTGAAAAGAGTAACCATTGAGTTTCTTGCCGGATCTTCTCAGGGGAAGCAGCATTCCGAACCGGTGGTAGATTCTGACTATTCATACATGCTTTGTTGGCTTACATGCAAAGCGAGTTAGCAACTAAGAAGATTCACATGAAGAACCCGACACCGTTCTGACTTTCCATTTTTGACAAATAATGGCTGTATTTGACATTCGAATTCAGTAGAATGTATGGAAATTATTGGTGCCGGGTCAACCGCGTGATTTAGTAAACTGAATGTATGACTCTCTTACTTATATTACTTACGACTAGCAGAACGAAAATACACTAACACCTGTATCCGTAGCAGAAAAAAACTTGTTCTTAAGTAAAAGTAACTGCTTAAGTATTTTCATTACATTATTCAGATAAGGTCAGGCCGTAGCCAAGTAACAACAGCTCATATAGGTCCGAACTGGCTCAACTGGGGTAGTACCACCCTCTCACAGAAAATCGGCCTAAAGTAGCTATTATAGCTGCGTTTCGTACGAGGAATGAGAGAGCCGGAAGCCCCAACCCCCTAAACTCCTCCGGAAGTCCATCCCCCTCCATCAGTCCTACTCCTCTTTAGGTTGGAAACCCGTGAGCATGGTATTGCAAGCATCTATAGGCTACGGGAACTGCTTAACATCAGGCAGATCGAACGATTGTCGACTTTGATACATTAAAAATAAAATTAGAATTAAGTAATAAGTAATAATGATCACATGCGAGAGAGGACCAGTAATAAAGGTACTCAAATATCTAAATGCCACTTTCGAAGATGTCTCCGAAGTTAAACTCCCTATAAAAATATTTTCATCCTTATTCCTTGGAAGTTGTGTCCGCTCTACGTATACTGGAGAATGAATTATTCATAATTGTCTAATAATGTAGGCCGATTTGTATGATTGTTTGTTTGTCACAACACTTAGGATTTAAAATGCATTGACAGACCGATTTTAGTATCAAATTCAGATCGTTTATTTTGTTTAGGCCTACGGCGGCACTTACAAATTCTCCATTTTTTTTTTCTTATATCTACAACCGGATCGAACCGCGACCTCGACTGAGAAGATCCGGCAAGGAACTCAGCGGGCTTGTCGTTTTACATTTTGTTATATTACTTTTTTATCGCCATGTGCTTATAAAGTTAATAATTACAAAGGGTAGTAGATATAAATATAAATATATTAGTTCCAGTGTGAAGATGTTTAAGTCGCAAGCATATCCGTGGCGCAAACGAGAGACATGGCGACAGAAAGATGTCGCCGTTTATTCTCATTGGCATTTGCATTTCGTCAGCTGCTTTAAATATTAATTGTTTGCGCTCCTTTATTGCGTTCTTTGTTTTATAGATCCTCGCGATTATGTCGCTATCTCGGCGCGTTTAGTTTTAACGTATTATTGTAGAGTTTTGTACGGAATGAGGCGGAATGAATTGGTTACCTATGCGGGAGATGCATGGCCGTAAACAGAATAAGAGAACTAAAGAAGATGCCTTTGTTCGGGACAAGGTGGGGAAAGTAAGTGGCTAAGTAGTAACGCTCTCAAAACTCAATAGTCCTCAATACACCTCAAATGAAGGGTCTTAGAGGAACTCTACTAATAGAACCTTACTAAGCTAGCTTACTTATTTAAATACCAAAACCAGAGTGAGTTTTAATTAGCTTGGTAATATTGAATTACTGGTGTGTTACTTTCTACTAATATTTTGACAATTTCACATTGTGTTGCTGTTTATGAGAATGTACACAAATATATACTACTAGCTGAGCCCGCGACTTCATCCGCGTGGAATTTAACTTAACAAAAAAGCCCGCTCCCGCGTTCTGAGCCCGTACGACATAACCCATTTTTTCATAAAAAAAAAAATGTTTTTCTAAAATAAAAGTAGCCTAAGTTACTGCTTATAACATCAGCTATCTACCAGTGAAAGTCCCGTCAAAATCGGTCCACCCGTTTCGGAGATACTCTTTGATTTCATGTGTTTTTATTTTTTTACGCGGAACCCTAATTGTTTTTCAAAAATTAAAGTAGCCTAAGTTACTCCCTATTACATCCGCTATCTGCCAGTGAAAGTCCCGTCAAAATCGGTCCAGCCGTTTCGGAGATTACCCGGAACAAACACACAGACAGACAGACAGACAAAAAAAAAATTAAATCGCGTTTTTGCTATAGGTGTCGTATGTACTTTCATATGCATTTAGTGAAAAGGTGTTATTTTGATATTACAAACAGACACTCCAATTTTATTTATTTGTATAGATATTGAAAAGAGTAACCATTCAGTTTCCTGCCGGAACTTCTCAGTGGAAGCAGCATTCCGGAATTCTGCTTAATAATGAGTGCTTTATTGGCCTATCATCCTCAAAACAATTGAATATCCTTTCACCAACCTCGAAAAACATTTTGACCTAATTTTTAATGGATCGTCAATTCCATCTTCATTCTCCATCAACTTCAAAGCTGTATAACAAGCTGATTTATTGCCAGTACTTGTAGAGACATAACGCATTCAGTTTCGTAAATCTTTACATTTCCATAACCTCGTTGACGTGAATACGAAACGTGATGAATTTTTATGCGGAATATTTCCACACTTGACAATTCTGGTACACTTTCTTTTTTTTTGTTTTCGGTATCCGATTAACATAATACATTCGGTCTGTAAGGATCGAATGGCGATTTCTTCATAGGATCACCGTTTGAGAATCCATCATCATCATCACCATCATCATCAGACGTCCACTGCTGGACATAGGTCCCCCTCAAAGATTACCAAAACGACGGGACTTATTCTGCTCGTTTACAGCGGTTTCCGCAATCGTCACTGGAACGTTGGTCCACCTTATGTGTGGGGGGCCTACCCACGCGTTTTCCGGTGTGTTTTCGCCTTTCCGAACATTTCCGCACCATCGACAATCGGTTCTTCAGACCACGTGCGCCGCCTACGGCCACTTCAGTCTAATAAGTAATCTGTAGGGCTGTTTCCGTCTACGAATCTCCTCATTTCAATCTCGTAGCTAAACTCTGAATCCTCTCCATAGGTCTCAGTAACCTTGACCCTTATTATGAGGGCCATAGTTAACGACCAAGTTTCAGTGCCAAGAACCCATACAGCTGTTCAATAAAGAACATCTCGAGATAGGATGTCAGTTTACGCAAATGTATATACTATGGTGAACTACGAGACAGTAGGAGGATAGCTCTATACATGCCGAATAGGGTCTGATTTGGCTGATAAATCAATCAGCCTTGGAATTTCAAGAGAAATAAAAACTGCGTTTCGTGCAATTACTGCGAGAGCCGAGAGCCGGTAGGGCCATGTTACAACGCTAACTCAGTGCCGGTTGGCGAACTTCACACGTGTAAGGTGTCCTTCACCGTTCAGCAATTGATAATCTTTGTTATCACTTTCGTTTGCACCGGAGGAAAGAGGATAATTGTCTTCCAACTCCTCCTATTCTTTCGTTCGATTAATTTCAAGACAATTTAACTTTTCCCCGGGACTCGTCGAGGGTTGAACCTCGACGTCATCATTGGTCGCCATTGTCGACCCTCGCTTACAGGAGTAACAGTGGTGGGAGTATATGGCGGGACTACCTCCTTTGTTTGTTTGTTACTTATTAATCTTTTCATCTGAAAATACATTCATATTTATGTTTAGATCTAAATATACCTATCCAAGAAGCTATAGCAACGTCTACAGGATATTTAAAACAAAACGATCGTTCCGATGAATGAGCAAGACAGTGTGGCGGGCTGCGCGGGCGCAGCGCGGCGCGTGCGCTGGTGGGCAGATGTCCCGAGTTCGACGAACGGTTTCGACTCGCTGTATTGGGGGGCCGGTGTACAGGGGGTTTGGTATAATAGATTGTTATTTTAACAGGTGGTTTCATAATTGTTGTTATGTTAGATGGAGAGGCGGTTTGCCCGGAATAATAGCAACTGGCCCGGTCTTAATAATATTGGTATGAAATTGCAGGAGATCAGCGTCAAGTAGAAGCTGTTCTACCATTTAGTTTCCGGCCGGAAACGTGCCGCTTTACTGGTTAATTATGGAGATATTCGCTCTCTTGATCAGTACTTATACTATGAATATGTTCAAAACTCATACTAAACGCGCATATTTCGTCCAAATACTTTTTCCATTTTGTAAGGTGTACAATAGCTGTATTTAAACGATGAGTGAGACAGCCGGAAGCCCAAGGGAATCAGGTGGCATCGAATCGGATACCTCTAGGTTAATTTCCAGAGCGCCCCTTTTAACCACTAGGCTATGATAGCCAAGTAACCCCTCCTATGTTTAGAGCAGTCGGGTAAAAATATCGTAATTATAATTTCTATAGCAGGATCTCTCGTCAGTCATACAATATAGGCATGCGCGTATGCACAGAACCAGATGTTGTCGGGTTCGATGAACGATTTCGGCGCGACGTTGCGTCGGGGCTGCGCGTGCGACGGTTTATTGGGGGCCTCTGGGTACACAGGATGTTTTGTTTTGTAAATTGCCTTGTTGAGACCACTCACAATTAGCTGATGGTAGATTTGATTCTGATGAAATGGGGGGCGAGCCTATTGCTTTAATACTGGGTACACTCCCCCTTAATGCGAGCGGAAAGGTCTTAAGTATGCGGGTTGACAAACTTCTCCGATCATTTTTAAAGACCGCGCAGCGGGCTTAGCAATTTTGGCAACATCCAGACCAATCAAATGATTCCATCTTTTCATATAAGTCACAGCAGCGCCCCTAGCGGAAACGTGCCGCTTTACTGGTTAATTATGGAGATATTCGCTCTCTTGATCAGTACTTATACTATGAATATGTTCAAAACTCATACTAAACGCGCATATTTCGTCCAAATACTTTTTCCATTTTGTAAGGTGGGTACATTTTACATAACATGGCCTATTGATTTTGCGTTATAATAATAACTAGTATTCCCGTAGTAATGGTCGAAATTCGACAATAATTCAGTTAAATTTTAATATTAAACGCCATTAAGGTGAAGGCGCCTGTCTAGCCCGCGAAATTCAAAATTTTCGAGTATTTTTGTAGTTTATCCAAAATCTGAAAACATTTAAGACAACATTTTGTGATTTGCGACAAACACAGTATGCAGTGCGTTTATTAATACATTTATTTCACTCTAAATATTATCACGGTGGATATGATACTAGTAAATCACTAAATATACAAAAATTGCCAGATTATCTGGATAGCTGTCGTTCTTGAAATGTTTTAGAGTAAGTTGGATATATTAATAAATGCACTGCACACGGTCTTTTTCGCGAATTACAAAATGTGCCTTTTATTATTGTCAGATTTTGAAAAAATTCTAAAAAACCTCAAAAAATTTGAACCGCGCGGGCTAGATAGTCTCCTCAACCCCTTTCAGTCTGGTTTCCGCCCTGGCCATAGCACAGTTACCACACTCGTTAAGATCACTGACGACATTCGCTTCTCCATGGAAGACGGAAAGCTGACTGTACTCACTCTGTTGGACTTCAGTAATGCTTTTAACACTGTTGACTTCGATATCCTGTTAGCCTTACTACGCTCTAATAATATATCGCCAATGGTAGTTAACTGGTTTCGCAGTTATCTGTACGGACGTCGGCAGCGGGTTCGCCTTGATGAGAATTTCTCATCTTGGTGTGATACGTCTGCTGGTGTTCCACAAGGTGGTGTCCTATCCCCTCTCCTTTTTGCAATTTTTATAAACTCCATTTCACAATCTCTCACTTGTTCGTATCATCTTTATGCAGACGACCTTCAAATTTATTCACAGGCTTCACTGGACAGATTGTCAGACTGTGTGAACGATATTAATACCAATCTGATTCGTATCACAGTGTGGAGCGATAATTTTGGCTTGAAAGTTAATCCCACTAAGACACAGGCTGTGATCGTTGGAAGCTCGCGCTTAATGACAAGAATTGATTGGTCTTCACTCCCTCGAATTATTTTTGATGGAGTGTCGATCCCTTACAGTGATTCTGTAAGAAATTTGGGTGTGGTTGTGGATCAGTGCTTGAGCTGGGCTCCTCAGCTACAAGTCACCAGTCGCAAATTATATGCTGCAGCAGCCTCGTTAAAGAGGTTACGCAATTTTCTCCCTACTACCACTAAAACTGCGCTAGCACAATCTTTGTTGCTTCCCATTTTGGACTACGCTGATGTCTGTTATCTTGACCTCACGGAGGAGCAGCTTAATAAGCTTGAGCGCCTCCAAAACCTTTGTATTAGATTTATATTTGGGTTGCGTAAATTTGATCATGTGTCTCACTTTCGGACTAAGCTTAAATGGCTTCCTATTCGTCTTCGCCGTAACGCTCACATCCTATCCCTTCTGTACACCATACTGTTTAATCCTTCTTCCCCACGCTATCTCAAGGAACGCTTTCAATTCCTTCACACCTCAAATCTGTATTCCTTAAGGTCAAGCGATAACCTCTCTCTTGTTATGCCTTCCCACACCAGTTCCTTCTATGATGGTTCCTTCACTGTCGAAGCAGTCCGCCTCTGGAATTCTTTACCGGTCTCTATCAGAAACGCTCCTTCCTTACACATTTTCAAAGACCAGGTAAAGAAATTATTTCTTTCTCCATAATTACTGCTTCATAATGATTTGTTTATTATTTATTTTGTCTGTGTCTAAACTGTTGCGTGCTATTATCTTCATTTAGCCATTATGTAGTAGGTATAAGTATATGTCATATTATTTTCTTGTTTATTTAATGTAATGTATATGTTTATAAGTTAATTTTATGTAAGTACACCTCCGTATTATTTTTCTTTAGATCCTCTCCATCCTAAGGTTGCCTGGTAGAGATCACTTTTAGTGATAAGGCCGCCCATTTTCCACTTTCTGTGTAAATTATTTAATAATTTGTAAAAATTCTGTCTTCTAGTGGTGGACTAATAAAGAGTTATCTAATCTAATCTAATCTAATCTAATCTAATCTAGATGGGCGCTTTAGCCTTAAGGATTTATTGTCAAAGACTATTTGATAGACTTGACTTGAGTAGTGCATACTGCGCACGCAGTATGCACTATGGACTATGGAAGTCCCGCCCTTCAAAAACTGCCACTTTTTGTCAGTCAGACAGTCAGTCGGTGTGGAGGTTACAAATGTGTGTGTGTTAATTCATGGTACTGTGTGTAATGTTTTATTTATTTATTTAAATGAATTTCTAAGTATCCTACTAATATTATAAATGCGAAAGTTTGTGAGTGTGGATGTATGTATGTATGTATGTATGAATGTATGTATGTATGTATGTTTGTTACTCCTTCACGCAAAAACTCCTGAACGGATTTGGATGAAATTTGGAACACAGATAGATTATAACCTGGATTAACATATAGGATAACCTTTGTAACCCAATAATCCAATACTACGCGGATGAAGTCGCGGGGCACAGCTAGTTATAATATAAAAATATTAGCATTCTGCACTCCTTCTCTATATAAACTACTAGCGGCCCGCCCAGGCTTCGCACGGGTACATTGCGGTTACATTATTTGAGTTTTAGTAAGGATCCCTAATTTTTTTGAAAATATATTATAGCCTATGTCACCCGGGGATAGTGTAGCTTCCCAACAGTGAAAGAATTTTTCAATTCGGTTCAGTAGTTTCGGAGCCTATTCATTACAATCAAACAAACAAAGTTTTTCTCTTTATAATATTAGTAGAAAAAGCAGTGATAGCCGATTGGTTAAAGCACGCGTCTTGCGGGCACCAGGTCTTGGGTTCAAATCCCGGCTCGCACCTCTGGATTTTTCGAAATCTATGTGCGAATCATAGTTTCTATATGATTATCACTTGCTTACGGTGAAGGAAAACATCGTGAGGAAACCTGCATGTCTTAGAAGATCTAACCAATTTTCGAAAGACATGTGAAATCTGCCAACCCGCACTTGGCCAGCGTGGTTCATTTGGTTTATAATGTTGGAGGTTGACAAGACGATAATGAGTGGTGGGTCCTTATTAGTTAAATTTATTTTTCTTATTAGTAGGTAAGTACTACCTAATACCTACCTAACTTATATAAGTAAGTAGGTACGTAGATACGTTTATTGAAATCGATACCTAAAACAGTTGAAGCGTGAAAGGTCAAACAAGCATCTAATGTTTCACTTTGTGTCATTACGGATTAAAAGTGAAAGTAGAATACTAAATACTAACTAGTTACACATACCCCGAGTGCTTAGAATATTGTGCAATTTGAACATTTGTTTTGTATACCAAAGTCCAAGCGTACGACCCGCCTGATGTTAAGCAGTTACCGTAACGTATAAAAGCTTGCCATTCTAAAGGCATTGCTCGCACGTTGCCGACTTTAAGTGTAATAGGACACAGGGGGGAAGGGGGGGGGGGGGGGGGGGGGTTAGGATACCTTTCTTATTCATCGTACTACACGCAGCAATAATAACTAGTTTACAACGTTCATCTGTGAGATAATGGGCTACGGCTTAGCTCTACCACCAAATATAATTTAAATAGGCTTGTGGTTGGATATCCCACTTCATAGCATAGCCAGGTGAACGGTCACCCTAAAGCTTAAGGTCCATTGAGTAGACACCTACTTACAAAGGATTTAACAATTTTAGTCGTCAATGTATCAGGGGGTGTAACTCAGTGGTAGAGTGTCTGCTTCGCATGCTGAAAGTCCTGGGTTCAAATCCCAGCACCTCCACATAATTATTTCTTTTTTTTATTAAACAATAAACGCGTCCAGCTATTAATGAATTCACAAAACCAATTTTTACCTTCAATATTTACAAACAATATTTCTAGGTATAAATCTTATATATAAAATTCTCGTGTCACAATGTTAGTTACCATGCTCCTCCGAAACGGCTCGACCGATTTTCATGAAATTTTGTGTGCATATCGGGTAGGTCTGAGAATCGGCTACTATCTATTTTTTATACCCCTAAATGTTAAGGGTGGTCCACATTCCACGCGGATGGAATCGCGGGGCACAGCTAGTATACCTATAAAAATCCATTGTCATGCGTTAGTCTCGCAATAACTTGAAATTGGCTTGACCGATTTTAAGTTTTTTTTGTGTGTACTTGTATCGGTCCTTGGTATTTTAGATTCACAATTAGACCCTGTATGTAGCGCTGCAATCGGGTTCTATGCAGGGCAGGACAACGTCTGGTCCGGGTCCACTAAGACCCGTATTAATATATCGATCTCAAGTCTGTGACCGATCTTGGAAATGTCATCCTTATGTCCAACCCGTACAAAATAACTTGTCAAAAGCCTACTTAAGATCTCTCTTAGACTTGAGATAGATTTAGTAATACGGGGTTAAGATCTCCAAGTATGAAAGCGATCTTGGAAATGTCATTCTTATGACATACCAGGGCACTTACCACGCTAGCTACTCAAATCGTAATAGAAAAGTAAACGCTCGCGATTAAGTTTCAAACGCTCCGCTTTTGACGTTTTGCTGACACGAGCTTCACGATTTCTACTGACATTGATATGGTATCGTGTCAGCAAAACGTCAAAAGCGGAGCGTTTGAAACGTAATCGCGAGCGTTTGCTTTTCTGTTAAGATTTGAGTAGCTAGCGTGGTTAGGGCCCAGTACAAAATTATATGTCAATAGCGGGCCTTAATGAAATACATATATATATACATATTTATATAGCGATATTAATTTTGACTTGTCCATTGGAAAGCTGTATTTTTTAACTAGTTTTGTAGGTTTAAAAAGCCACCACCCTATATGTGTAGACATTTTTATTTTTACTTTCTTGACGCGGCTAATTCTTTTGTTCTTTGATGTAGCGCCGAACACCACATGGCTTGTGCTCGATATAAAAATACAACGGTCAAGTGCGAGCTGGGTCCCGGTGGGAACCCCACATCCGGTCTGAATTTAAATTTGAACCTGGAATTAAGTCTAAAGTGCTGAACGGTTACTTAATTTAGCCAATCAGAATGTTCATTCTACCGTTTGCCATTGTTGAGATTTCAAATTTACCCTGATTTTGTTTGACGCGCAGAGTAACTGAAATAATCCAAAAGGTTATTTCCTAGGATCGACTAGGGTTGCCACTCCTAGAATATAACAGAAATTTGGACACCATATACTAGACATAAGTATCTTAATTATATAAAATTCCGATGTGTGTCTGTTCGTGATTCTTCTCCTACAAAACGGCTTGACCGATTTCGATTATTGTTTTTTTGCTTATGGGGTCACTTAGATTGTTCTTATTTATAGTTGGACACGGTAGGTGTTGCTGTGTGTATTGATGCAAGCGAAACTGCGGCCAAAAGCTAATATACATTATTTAACCTACTTCGCCCCCCCTGTTGGGCAAAGGTCTCCTGCATATACTTACTAGCTAATTTAATCTTATATATAAAACTAGCTGAGCCCGCGACTTCATCCGCGTGGCATTTAACTTAACAAAGAAGCCCGCTCCCGCGTTCTGAGCCCGCGCGACAGGACACATTTTTTTAAATTTAGTTTTTCTAATATAAAAGTAGCCTAAGTTACTCCTTATACCATCAGCTATCTGCCAGTGAAATTCCCGTCAAAATCGGTCCAGCCGTTTCGGAGATTACCCGGAACAAACACACAGACAGACAGACAGACAGACAGACAGACAGACAGACAGACAGACAGATAGACAGACAGACAAAAAAATTTAAATCGCGTTTTTGCTATAGGTGTCGTATGTACTTTCATATGCATTTAGTGAAAAGGTGTTATTTTGATATTACAAACAGACACTCCAATTTTATTTATTTGTATAGATTCTCGTGTCACAATGTTAGTTACCATACTCCTCCGAAATGGCTCGACCGATTTTCATGAAATTTTGTGTGCATATCGGGTAGGTCTGAGAATCGGCTACTATCTATTTTTCATACTCTAAATGTTAAGGGTGGTCCACAATCCACGTGGACGGAGTCGCGGGGCACAGCTAGTTTTACTATAGTATTTTAATGGTCAGATGAATATAACAATAACTACTTAATTAGTTTGGTATCGTTGATAATGGTGTTTGAGATTCTTGCCGGCTCTTCTCAGTGGAAGCAGCATTGCGAAGGTGGTTGATTCTGTCAATTGCTTTAATAAAAAAGGGTGGCAACCCTGCATCAAACCAACGCATGATAATTTCTCTGAAATTTCTAACATGTCTATCACAGCTTCTTATAATATTATAATTTGATGTTTTTAATATCTCTTCTTCCTGGAAATAGACGCTTAACACTTCAGTAGCCGAGGTCGCAGTTGATAAGCTGACGGACAGACAGACAGATTACATTAGCGATGACTCGTAGTTGTTTACATAACGATTAAGAATATATATTAAATACTTACAAAATGATTCATCTATACTATATAAAATAATATTATAAAGAGAATATATATGACTAGCTGTGCCCCGCGACTCCGTCCGCGTTCTGTTGAAATTTTTCCTGAATTTTCTGTGCTATAAACCTCACGGAGCCCGAGACCTTTCCAACGAATGCAAAACCGTGGAAATCGGTTCGTGCGTTCTGGAGTTATAGCGTCAGGAATGAAAACCCGACTTATTTTTATATAGTAGATTATACTTATTTTACTTATATAAAATTAGTATTTAATATAAGTAAAAAAGGGGAGGCCTTTGCCCAGCAGTGGGACATAAAATAGGCTATAAAAAAAAGTATACCTATCCTTTATGTTTCAACCTGTATAGGCCACGGTCATAACATCGTGCGTTTGTTTGCCGAATTTGTTAAATACAAAAAAATATGGGAAATTGAAATACCAATATGCATCACAGTTCATTCATCCCGCCCACATTTTAAAATTCCGTGACACATATTCGCAAACTATTTCCTTCAGTCAGAGACAAAGAGATCGCCATTTCTTATTCATGTACCGTTCGTATATGCACATAATAAATAATATGGTAATGTATGTAAGTGTAATGTATGAAAATTAGACGTTTCAGAGAGACTCGCGGGTTTTTAGGTGTCAGACTTGTGAATGCTGAATGTAAATAATCATCATAACTTTCGACACTTCTAACATTTACCAAATAGTTCGAGATAATGCAGATAGAGGCAGAAATTTCCCTTCTAAAAGCCAATTAAATAAATAGCGACTCTAGCTTGAACTGAATAAAGTGCAATTCAGTTCGCACGGTGCTGTGTGCCTAAAATTATACTTATCTACAAGGGTCTCTCTCATCTCATTGAGTGGGTCCACCATAGGCGAAATTGTAGATGTACTAGTAGCTTGGTACTTAAAGTTCCAATCATAAAATTGTAAAAAGATGTGTACTTATTTTGATATAAGTAAATCATTAAAGTAAATATAACAAATAAGGTTCAAATTCACAAAAAAGTTACATTTCTAAAAGTTACATTTCAAAAAAGTATAGTTTAAGGCTAAAGCGCCCATCTAGCCCGCGAAATGCAATTTTTTTTGAGGTTTTTTAGATTTCTTTTAAAATCTGACAATAATAAAAGGCACATAAACTATAAAAATACTAGAAAATTTTGAATTTCGCGGGCTAGACAGGCGCCTTCACCTTAAATAATAAATAAAAAAATATCGCCAGCCTGACACGCCAACCGTATGGTGCCAAATTAATAAAGCTTGTACTATGGGTACCGTACAATGGACTGGGGGCGATCCCAGTGACACCCAGATCGGGGCAAATTACGAAAAGGCCATTTCCAATATTTGCCACGGCAGGAATCGAACCCACAACCACCGTGTGCAGTGAGCCGAGCGGCCTACGCTCGAACTACTGCGCCAAGCGGTTGTCAAAGATCGTCAAGTAAATCCTTGAAGTAAATATAACAAATATGGTTCAAATTCACAAGAAAGCAACCATTCTAGCTGTCAGTATAGTTTGATTAGATATGAGACTTTTGTTCAGGTAGGTACATCAGTACAGTTTAGTACAAAATAGTTAAACAACACATTAGAGTTCATTAAAAGGAGCATTGCTTACGAAAAATAAACCATGGACCTTTCATTTAAAACAAAACGGATCCCTTCCAGACGGGTCGGCCGCTAATAAACTTCTGTATTATGCTAAAACTTCATAATAATAAATAACTGCGCGAAAAACAATAGGCTCTGACAGTGGAAACATACGGAAGATGGAGAAGTGAGCGTGAACGCTCTGAATAAAATTATAAAAAAAATATCTCTCTACAATATCGTCTTCTGTTATAGAATCGGCATAGATGCACCACATTTCCATTTGTACGTTAGCTATATCTATAACCGAAAGTTTCGAGGAGTGTTCATTCGGAAAGTATTTCAAATATACATTTCAATAACTTGTTATGTAGGTGTTTGTAGCAGGCCCATAAATGTTCTTTCATAAAATCAACCTTGAAAAAAATGCCCGTTTGACTTAAAACTTTGTGTGTATACTCAACATACAAGTTAAAGAAATACGTGTTCCACAATTTTGAAAATATCATCACCCGTGTGCTGCAAGGGTTGTTAAAATTTATATAAACCATTAACTGCAGACCTCCAATGTTGGCTACGTTGAAAGCCACAATATCAGTCCCTAAACTTGCCTTGTTTTGGAGATAAGACATCTATGGCTTTTTTTTGTTTTTTTTTTTTTTTTTTTGAATTGTCTATATGTTGTTGGCCAGAGTGGCCATAACAACTTCACCCGGACAGAGGGCGAGCGCAAGTGCGCTCCAGCCAGAGGGGCAGGAGGGCAGCTAGCTCAAGGGCGCCACAAGGGACACGACCTCGGCTTGGGCCGCTGCCAGGAGAGGTGGCGAGGGTAAATCTACCACCGGATCGGAACGCGACCTCGACTGAGAAGATCGCTTGCCTTGTTTTGGAGATAAGACATCTATGGCTTGACACAGGGAAATAATACCATCAGTAAAGTGTTACCATAAAAGCATATCTCTACCTAACATACAAGAAATGCGATGGGTGTGACAAAATAAATTGTAAGTTGTTATTTATTAAGGAAAGACGAGAGCAAAAAAATCTGTAGGATAATGTATTTGCGCGTTGACTGACGTGTTACCAAAGCTGGACACACGCTTTGGTATTTTTTGAAGTCTCTCAATGGGTTCTCCATTTTGGTTTTCCAATGTGGAAACATTTTTGTGTTGAATTGTTGTTATTTGTGTTTGTTATTGCTATTTGTTACTTGACACTTGCGAAATACCAGTGGGCCATATATTCAAAGAAAGAAGAAGAAGAAATCTCTTCATGTCCGGATATGTTTCCGTATAATCCGTCCGTAGCCGGTCCCACTGTCTTCAACTTGGGGTGTCCATCCGACCATGCAACGATCCAATCGGGGCCCGAAATGTCGCGACTTAACATTTGCACCGACATTTCTGATTCCCGACCTTATTTCTGACATTTCGCGCGCCCGCCATTTTGCAAGCCGCGATATCATCAAAGGATTTCTTTTTAATGATCCGCGGGGGAAAGGTTTCGCCATTTTAGTTGACATTTTGTTTGCTAGTTGATAGACAAATGTTTACGTGATACTTATTTAACAATGCACGAGAAGTATGTTCTCTATATCTAAATCTGTGTTTGCTACAGCATTTTTTAATCTATTGCCGCTGCTGTTTTTCCTAAAATGTCGAAAATAATGACATTGTTGATAGGTATAAATTATCTAAATCTACCCGCACTTACAAAGTCTGATTTTCGTCACAGCACAATCTATGCGATCCACTCCAAATGCGATAATCTCATTAGATTGTGTGGGTAGGTACTTACTAACCTTATCAAATAATTTCCGTTTGATAATTAAGGAAGAATCCGGAGTCTCTTTGGTACCTACCAGAGGAAATAAGAGATGAAAGGTTAGATAAAGCACTCGAAGTACCTAAGTCTAATTACAATAAGGACATATTTTTGTACTCTCGGTTGTAGATATTGTATCTTACCCAAAGATTTTTTAATAATTAAAAAATCGTTGACCTTACCTACCTACTTAAAAATTAATTATGTACTTAGAACCTACTTGTCAAACATTAACCATTTTACGTCAAACCTACTTATTACATTATTCACAGAAACCGAACATTTCATCAAGAATTCACACGAAATTAATAGCCGCCAAACGATGTATTAAAAATTAACGACCGCGCACCGCCATTTCTTCTTTCGCGCCCTTTTTGACATCGAACCGCGGCCATTTTGCGATAACGCGACGCCAACATGGCGGCTTTACTGTCGATCGTAAACCACGCCAAAATTAACAAAAGGTTTGGCAACTGGCGAGTTTTAAATATAAAATTATGATGGGCATCGGTCGGCTCGAGATGCGGGCTGTAGTTATTGAACTGCTTATAAAAATAGACTTATTGGTGGTTTCAAAGTTTTTCATTACTCATACTCGGAAAGTAGGTCTGAATTTGCCTGAGGAGCGGGTCGAAAGTAATACTTTTCAGCCCTAGGGAGAATCGCTTTCAACTGATAGCTGTCAAATTATTAAAAATAAACTAGTTATATTTTGAAATTTCTATTGAACCAGGCCGGCCAACGGAAAAATAAACAAAATAGGCGGCAATCCGATCTTCATTTGTTTTTGCGAGTTGTAGAGTATTGTTCATACTTCCTTGTATTGCTTATTTCTTTAGCTAATTCCTGTTTTTATTTTTACTTTCCTTGTATTCGTAATGAAAAGCACAGTGTTTACCTCGGGTGAAAGGCTTATTTTGTTACCTTCACCCCGAGGGTAACAATGTAATATTCCGTGCTTACAAAAAATACCGACGGATAATTCCGTAATGAAAGTACTTTTGTACTTTTCTTTGCAAACATTTTATTTGTGTGAGGATTGACTAAAAATTCTGTTATTTGTGTGATGCACACTGCATCTTGTGAAATCAAGTAATGAAAAGATATATTACTTACCTTCTAGGTGAGTAAGTAAAATGTCTTCGAATCAAGGTAAGTCCATTCTGTTTGTATCTAATCAAGCGTATTTCTATGTTTCTATTGTCTATCCTACTAATATTATAAATGCGAAAGTTTGTGAGTGTGGATGTATGTATGTATGTATGTATGTATGTATGTATGTTTGTTACTCCTTCACGCAAAAAACTACTGAACGGATTTGGATGAAATTTGAAACACAGATATATTATAACCGGGATTAACATATAGGATACTTTTTAACCCAATAATCCAATACTACGCGGATGAAGTCGCGGGGCACAGCTAGTAATACATAATGATGAAAACAATACTAGCTTTTGCTCACGACTTTGTCCATGTGGATGTCGGAACGGAATTTATATACAAGCTTCCATCGCCTATTTCACCTCTTCACATTTTATTTTCGCAACAACAGATAGCCTATGTGCTTGTCCAAGGTCTAATCTATTCCTATAGCAATTTATTTAATTGGTACAGCGGTTTACGCGTGAAACAAGTCAATCAAATAGACAGAGTTACTTTCGTATTTATAACTAGCTGAAACCGCGACTTCGTCCGTGTGGAATTTAACTTAACAAAAAATTAATTTAACAAAAAAAAATCGTTCAGTTCGCAGCAACACTTTTAGGAAAGCTTACAGCTAAATAATACGATAACAAAAAGTATAAAGAAAGATAAGGCCAATTATGAGCTTTCACATGTAAGGAAGATAATGAAGATAATAACGAAATATCTATGCTAAGTTTAATCTCATTTTTCTTTATATACCTATCGCAAAAGCCCGCTCCCGCGTTCTGAGCCCCCGTGACAAGACCCATTTATTTTTGTTTTGTTTTATTAAAATAAAAGTAGCCTAAGATACTGCTTATAACATCAGCTATCTGCTAGTGAACGTCCCGTCAAAATCGGTCCAGCCGTTTCGGAGATACTCTTTGATTTTATGTATTTTTTTTTTTACCCAGAACCATAATTGTTTTTCTAAAATTAAAGAAGCCTAAGGTACTCCTCATAACATTAGCTATCTGCCAGTGAAAGTCCCGTCAAAATCGGTCCCGGAGATTACCCGGAACAAACATAGAGACAGACAGACAGACAGACAAAAAAATTTAAAATCACGTTTTTGTTATAAGTTTCGTATGTACTTTCAAATGCATTTAGTGAAAAGGTGTTATTTTGATATTACAAACAGACACTCCAATTTTATTTATTAACCCCCGACGAAAAACGAGGGGTGTTATAATTTTAACATGTGTATCTGTGTATCTGTGTATCTGTGTATCTGTGTATCTGTGTGTCTGTCTGTAGCCACGTAGCGCCCAAGCTGATGAACCGATTTCAATTTTGTTTCTTTTGTTAGATAGGTATTCTGATCGAGAGTGTTCTTAGCTATGTTTCATGAAAATCGGTTCAGCCGTTTGAAGATCATCGGCTCTTTTGTAGGTTAAAAAAGCCACATTCACGGCCAAAACCAATTCCCACGGCTCGAATCCATTCGAAATTTGTGATTATTGGATTTCGATTTATTATATTTTTAACTGATCGTAATAGTCTGAACTGGCTTTTTACAATATTATAAATTTGAAAAGTTTCCCTGATTCTGGAAAAAATGTATATTTTATCAATTTTTATATGAGATTTGTGTATGAACTAAAGACGTTCCATAAGTCACGTTACAAATGATGGATACGCGCATGCGTAAAATTTTGTTGGTTTTGTTAATGGTCATGGAATATTACGCTATAATAATTCTAGAGGGCGCTGCTCCGCCATTGAGAAAAAATATAAAAAAAACAAATCTAATTTAAAATAATTTTAGCGTTATTGAAAATTCTTCCCCTGGGCTGCTCCCGTCCGCCTCAACCAGAGTTATTACATCAAATTGAATCATAATTGATAATATTTTACTAGGCATCTATTAAACCTCCGTGGCATCAATATTTAGGTTCGTTGTCTATTCTAATGTCATAACAAAATAATGTCTCATACTTTTACACAGATTTTCTGTTGATTATTGTACATCAGATTATAAATGAGGAAGCCAAAACAAATTATGTAAATGGCGCTTTCATAATCTGGCATCGAAACTAGTTGTACCAGATGAATTTGCGAGATGAGTTATGGATACTGAGCTACGGGAGCTACGCAAATCGCGCTAACTTCATTATTTGGAAGAACTAGGTAAATTATACATTTGATGAATAGGTCGTCGCATCGGGGGTTTTTAAATTTTCAATTTAGAGTTATATAATTATTTGTATATATATACGATTCCTTATTAATATTAATTATATTATGTTGTGTTGTGTTGTGTTATGACGAGGTGGACTGTAGGGGCCCCTGGAAAAGATACTCGTCTATGATCTCCCATTTCTTAAATCCATTACACTTAATTTATTTTACCTAGAAACACTAAAATCAATGGTCTTGCAATATACGGAAAACTGTACAACTTTCACTAGTGACTTACAATAATCTTAGGTAAGACTTATGCTAAAGTAATAAAGGAGTTGTTTTGCAATAACATTTGTGACATTTGCCAGTCAACTGCAGCTCATATACCGGGGTAGTACCACCGTCTCACAGAAGATCGGCGTATATTAGTTATTATAGCTGCAATTAGTACGTTGAGCGCGAGAGCCGGAAGCCGAACTGTCTTTCTTCCCCCCCTCTATCCTGAAGGGGAGTCTTCAAGTCTGCAACGTGTGAACAATGCTTTTGGTATTAAATAATAAATAAATAAATGTCGCCAGAAGAACACACTAACTGTATGGCCCCAAACTAAGCAACGCTTGTACTCTGGGTACCGTACAATGGACTGGGGGCGATCCCAGTTACACCCAGACCAGGGAAAATTACGAAAAGGCGATTTCCGAAATTTACCCTGACAGGAATCGAACCCGCAACCACCCGATGCAGTGAGCCGAGTGGTCTACGCTCGAACCACTGCGCCAAGCGGTCGTATTGGCGCGAAGTTCAAATTTTTTGAGTTTTTTTATAAATTTATCAAAATCTGACAATAATAAAAGGCACATTTTGTAATTCGCGAAAAAGACCGTGTGCAGTGCATTTATTAATATACTTATCCAACTTACTCTAAAACATTTCAAGAACGACAACTATCCAGATAATCTGGCAATTTTTGTATATTTAGTGATTTACTAGTATCATATCCACCGTGATAATATTTAGAGTAAAATAAATGTATTAATAAACGCACTGCATACTGTGTTTTTCGCAAATCACAAAATGTTGTCTTAAATGTTTTCAGATTTTGGATAAACTATAAAAATACTCGAAAATTTTGAATTTCGCGGGCTAGACAGCTACGTTAACGTACATTAATAATTATAATTATTATAGAAAATTTTTCAACCTACCCCCGTATAGGTAAGTCGCGTCACAGTTTAAACCTTACCCATGTCCAACTCAAAACACCAGAGCATCTTACAACCCCATACTAAACTATAGTTTATAAACCTCAACAGTACCATACAGGCTTTCACCCATGGTGTGACCCCGTGACCGGGTCATCGACCCGCCTGTCCGTGCTATTGTTACAGGAAAATACGCTCTATTAACGCAAGCCTTTATTGTCTTAGCCGGACATTTAACGAATAAAACAATGGAACTTTTTATTCCTATTAGTCGAGGTACTTACTGACTTTTTATTTGGTTGCGGAAAATTTTGTTATATTTTTCAAAGCTATTACATTTTAGGACTTAATGTCATAGTAATATGTACTTTTTGGGCTTACCTGCGTTTCCGTACAGGCGTATTGGATAGCCGGAAGTTTTTCAGATTATCAGTTTCATAATTCGTATTTGTACCTACCTAACATAACGTCAAAATATTATGGTCCATTTTCGAAATTATGATCTTCGTAATTTAATGCCCTAAAAGAGTGTAGTTTCCAGATATTCTAACATATCAAAATTTGTGAAAATAAAGAAAAACAAATATTTATCGAAATTTTTCGATTCAACGAAAGTTATGTCCAAATTTTCAATTAAGCCTTTTTCCTTTCTCTCCCATGAATTCGTTGAATGAAAGAGACACACCCTGTAAGAGAGTTCTAAGATTCTTTGCGATCTCAGGTCATTCTACGCACTTTTTTCCGCAAATAGTCGAGCACCACTTCACCGGAGTGGAATGACCCAGTAAACTTGAATCCACTCGTGGGATCCATGCTGGGTGTATCAGCAATCAATAACCCAATCCACAAGCCATTTCATAACCTATTCTGATCATGAGGAAGGTTGAAACTGCCATGGCAAAACGGGTTTCTTTCTTCGAAACAATGGGTTCCCTTTAAAATATGCTTTCTAGCGCTAATAATACGGACTTTATTTCAAAATGAAGGTAAAAATTAAACAGTTTATTGGATTTAAACCTTTATTAGTCGAGTATAATGGCGGTTTTTCTGAAGTTCTCTTTTGTGTAGGATGCACAGGATGGGCGTATATTGATATTTGAAATTGGGCTTTAGTGTGATGAGACAGGGTTTATTTTACAGTCAGGCTTGATTTAGGTCAAGGGCTTGAATCCCTCGGCACTCAGTAATGTTGTTAAAAGTCAACGTTTGTAGGAAACACGAATTAATTTTCTATTTTTATTTTCATTTCGCTTCCTTTGAGTTATTTTATGTACATCCATCTAATAAATGGTTATGAACTACAAATAAAAACAATATCATCATACGTGCATCCGTTCGTGCTTCGGAGGGCGCGATAAGCTGTCGATCCCGGCTGTCACACTCGTTAAGCTGTGTCGGAGGCGTGCGGGCGGCCTGAAAAGTCCGTCAATAGAGCACCGACTCATAAGATAAGAAGATATTGGGGTTTAACAAAAAGCAATGCTATCGCAACGCGAAAAGCAATCACTCCCCTTTTGAAAACGCTTTCACAATCCTAATTTTTTACAAGCCCATTCAGACATTTATTTCTGAAAAATTTCCACATCTCCATTGTGACATTTTCAACTTCTGAAAACAAGACCTACAATGCTTAATTTCAACAATTCATGCTTCCGCCCCCCTTCCCCCTCATTCAAAATAAGTCTCATGACGCAAACCAGTCTGGACGTCGCACGTGGCTGCGCCCTGATTTCCCAATCCCACCTACTCCCCATAAAGATGGGAACGTCAATATAACACTGAATCTGGACTTTTGGATTGCAAAACCAATTTACAACCTTAATCAGCCTATTTAAGGTTGATGTTACAATGGAGTCTGGTAGGTAGTTGCGTTGTGTGTGTATGTTGGATGTGTGTATAAATCAATCGATCGATACGCAAGCGATCGGCGCGCGCGCACCGCCTGTTGGCGATCAAACGTTGCTATTTTGAGGTGTGCTGTTAAGGGGCAGCATCATTGGTCCAAAGCGGACCAAAAAAAAATTATAAAACAAGCCAAACCAAGCTGTAGCCAATAAACTTCCGAGTTGACGGTGGGCTCGACCTGGGAAGTACCACCCTCTCACAGAAGTTCGGCGTAAAGTAGCTATTATAGCTACATTTTTTACGATGAGTGAGAGAGGGGGAAGACTAAACCCCCCTCCCTACATTACCCACCCTTTTTCCCGACCCCAGTTAGCGCGTCTCCGTATAATATTATTCGAATTGTTTGTTTCTTGGGTGACCGATAGATAAAAGCTACATCAGCGACTCTGGCGATGGTAGAGACTGTTAAAAAACATTGTTAATAAGTAGTTATAAATATAAAACCAGACTTTCCAAAAAACCTTCTGAACAACATTTCGTTCATAGAGTCCGGAGAGTCGCTTATAGCTAGCGCTCTCTAAGCGACTCTATCGAACGTATAAACTCATGGTAGAGCTACTCTTCTTATAAATAAATCCCACGAATTTAAAACTATTCATCCGTCAGCTACTCTTCAGAAGTTTGCCATAAATATACATCTCTACATGAAGGAAGACTCTACACGCTTCCCCTTATTCCGGTTCGCTACAGCATTAAGGTTGGCCACTTTACGCTATAGCAAGCGGCTGGAATATTTATAAAAATAGCGCAAAAAAAACGATGGCAGACGCCCGAGCGCCTTCCGCGCGTGATATTCTTAAGAAATATTGAAAATCTTCATAATATCTGTTTAAGATGAGGTTTTTTTAACCCCTAGAATGTCGCGAGCACCTACGTAGGTGTGTAAGATTAGAAAGTTCCAAGTGTCGCGTTCCCCTACAAGTGGGTATTTAAGCTTTGATAAAATTCCTTCATTTATCAAAGGGTATAAGACGCGAGCGGCAATTGTTTATTTTGCTACGTTTAGTAACGCGTCAACGATAATAGGGTTTCATAGATCGATTATGTCAAAGCCTATCTGTATTAGTATCGATTCTTCTAAAAAAAATTACTGATCAGAACTAAACAAAAAAACAATAAAAAAACATCATACTTCCGAAATATTCCGACACTTGGGGCAGAGGGCGCTCGGAGTTCGGGATCATTGGAAGGGTTAAAATACAGCTCGATTTGACGAGAAACAGATCGTTTAATAATATTGCTCTACTCTTACATATGGAGTGGTTGGTTGTCATGAAAGGTAACACACTGGAGCTATCTTATTTCAAAAATTACCTATACTTTGTACCTGTTAAATGTAAATACTAGGATCTTAGTCGAGGTAGCTTTCACGCTTAAGTGAAGGCGCCTGTGTAGCCCACTAAATTCAAAATTTTCGAGTATTTTTATAGTTTATCCAAAATCTGAAAACATTTAAGACAACATTTTGTGATTTGCGAAAAACACAGTATGCAGTGCATTTATTAATACATTTATTTTACTCTAAATATTATCACGGTGGATATGATACTAGTAAATCACTAAATATACAAAAATTGCCAGATTATCTGGATAGCTGTCGTTCTTGAAATGTTTTAGAGTAAGTTGGATATATTAATAAATGCACTGCACACGGTCTTTTTCGCGAATTACAAAATTTGTCTTTTATTATAGTCAGATTTTGAAAAATTTCTAAAAGAACTCAAAAAAATTGAACTTCGCGGGCTAGATGGGCGCTTTAGCCTTAAGAGAATACGTAACAAATGACAATTTTTAAGTGCCCCGTAGGCCGTAGGCCTGAACAAAATAAATGATTAGAGCTTGAGCCACTTTAATGTTTAGATGTTTAGGTACATTGCAAATTACATCGACTCCCAAAGGTATTATTTCCGAACCCTTTCACAGTTATCCAGCGATTTTTGACCTTTCTCTTCGATAGAACTCTACTGGTTTGAAGGTTGAGGAGGGATCATGTCTGGATGGTGCTGAAACTGATATAAAAAGATCCGTATCTTCAGTTTTCGTTACACTGAAGCTGAATTAAGTGTTTAAGATTGTGAATGGAGGGGTAAGTAACTGTTGCAAAGAAGTTTTAAGGTCTAAGGACTGAACGAGCGTTTTATGAGACATATTGTGCAATGTAGAGTCCTTTTTATAAAACAAAGTCGGCAAACAAGTGTAAGACCCGCTTGATGTAAAGCAGTTACCGGAGCCTATAGATGCTTGCAATACCAAAGGCATTGCTCGCACGTTGCCACCCTAACAGGGAGTGGGACAGAGATAGAAGAAGGGAGATGGGGGTTGGTCTTCCGGCTCTCTCACTCATCATACGAAAAACAGCTTTATTAGTTACAAGTAACTTTATGCCGATCTTCTGTGAGAGGATCGTACTACCCCGGTACCTAGAGCCAGCTCGTATACGAGCTGTTATCAATTGGCTATAGCTTGGCTCTACCACTTTTGCACCACAGTCACATTTTGCTGATGGTATCTAGTCCCACTACACTAGTCGTAGTCACGTAGATCTAGTACGCTACGTGGTCTAGTTCACCGGACTATGTGGGCTGCTTCAGGGTATTTTAAATTTTTAAATAAATAAAAAAATAATAATTAAAAAGTCCGGAATGATGCTTGATTGTTTGATTGAGTATGGAACATGATCAAAATTCGAAGTTTTTTTATTATTTTTCCTGACTGTTATAAACAAAAAGTTTGTAAAAGTACTAGGGTATGCAAAATGTATGTGAACTATTTATGAATACATCGTCAATACTCCACTTCACTTTTTACTAATCATGCATGTAGAGATGTAGAGACCCCACTAGGAGTGATATAAAATACGAAATTGATCTCTATAATACAGTCCTATTCCATATAAAACGTATATTTTCCTATCATTTTCGTAACCCAATACTTTTTGCCAACAAGTCCTTCTTTCAGGGTAGAGCAAACATTCATGTGTGCGTTTCTATGTATGCGTGAGTGTACACTGACGCGCAACAGGTTTTAGTATCGAACGAATTCCGCTTGTGTGCGTGACTGTACTTAATATGCTTACAGTCTAATTTCAACCTTGTTTCGGTTGCGTTAAAGTTGAAATTTCATTGTGCTGAAACTGTTTGTATTAAAATGTGTTGGGGGTAGTTTTGAGTCGTATTTCGCGGAGTTAAGGTTGATATTGCTACGGTTTATTGGGATTTAGAAAATATAATGGTGTTAGGGATAGTGGCCGTCTCCACTCGTGGTCGATAGCGCGACAGTCAGCGAAAAAAATGTAAGTAGTTTGAGTTTTGCGTATAAAGTGATTTTTTAGTTTCAGTTTTGTTTAAAAACTTGAACACCTGAAGCAATTCATAGCCAAGATGGTCGGTTGCCTTAGAAACAGGTTCAACTCCTGGCTTGCACCTCTTTAATTTTCTAATTTCGTGCGCATCTCTTTTCGAATCAATATACTTAACTAGAAACTTAGGTACATGTCTGTGAGAACTTAACATCTTAACAACAAAGTGAACCTATTAAAACGCGCTAGGCAAGCATAGTAAACTATGATCTGAATCCTTCGCCCACGCCCAACGCAACAGTGGGTTACAAGACTAATATTAAATTGGAATCATTTTTTTTGCACTTTTTTACGTAAGTATACTTATTAACTAAACGATTTTGTGTCAACTTTATTCCATAATATCATTAATGGTAGGCTCTTATTAACTCTTTCATAGAAATGAAAACAAAAGTAACATATCTAGCCATCTAGGATTTACTGCTTTTGTGAGACATGTTATACTGGAATAATAGGGATCGCTTTAAAAAAAAACTTATATATTAAATATTCAACACTTTTGTGTGCGACTGTACTAGTTAGAACGAGGTCGTGTCACGTTCAGTATAGTTATGTGCGGTAAATGGATTAACTTGTCATTTAAACTGTTTGTTATGAGTTCTGGGAATGGTTCTGTGGATTAATGAATAAAATAGATACTTACTTATACCGAATATTCGGTTGTGGGTAATTTTTTTTTAAATATATTTTCTTACGTTACGTCAGTTTTGTATTTATCTGAATCAATAACATTTTTGGAACAAAGTTTCACAGCGTTAACGTAACTTTGTAACGTCCACTGTGAAAAAGTTATCTAAAAATCAACTAGATGGCGGTAGTTACTTATTCAGGAGAGTAAATAATGCGACATCGAAAAACTTAAAGTTTGTGTATGCAAAACTCTTAACAGGGAAAGTCGTTCCTGACGGGGGTTCCCCCGATCGCATAATTTCTTATTTTTTCTCTCTATACAGGTCTCTTATTTCTTACAGTACTTAGGCCAGTATTAATAAATATATCTCAAGTCTGAGAGCGATCTTAAGTATACTTTTGACAAGTCCACATTGAAATGACATTTCCAAGATCAGTCTCAGACTCGACATCGATTTAGTTATACGGGTCTTATTTATATAAGACCCGTAATAGTACTAGTATTATTACGCTAGTATTATTACTAGCTGTGCCCGCGACTTCGTCTGCGTGTAATTTTACTTAACAAAAATTTCGGGATTATTCATCCTCTATTTTATCCCCTTGGGGGTAGAATTAATCAAAATCCTTTCTTAGCGGATGCCTACGTCATAACATCTACCTGCATGCCAAATTTCAGCCCGATCCGTCCAGTGGTTTGGGCTGTGCGTTGATAGATCACTATGTCAGTCAGTCAGTCACCTTTGAGTTATATATATGTAGATTCCTTTTCGTAAGCTGTGGTACAGGCTTTCTCAAGCATTTCGACATATTAAAACTGCGCTATTTTTCGCTAAATATTTTGTCTACGTCAGAGCACCGGTTCGTCTCATTACAAAGGTCAATTTGATCCAATTGTCTTCATTGACCATCCCGAGATGGCTAGAGTATAGTTGGACGTCAGTATAAGCGGTAATGTCAATTATTCACGCTCTTACGGCGTGGGAGGTAAGCAAAGCGGTAGGTTAATGTGGTTAAACTTGTGACGCCATTCTGACAGAACAGACAGACATGACGACCGCTTGGCGCAGTGGTTCGAGCGTAGGCCGCTCGGCTCACTACACCGGGTGGTTGCGGGTTCGATTCCCGTCAAGGTAAATTTCGTAAATGGCCTTTTCGTAATTTGCCCTGGTCTGGGTGTCACTGGGATCGCCCCAGTCCATTGTACGGTACCCATAGTACAAGAGTTGCTTAGTTTGGGACCAAACAGTTGGTGTGTTTGTTTGGCGATATTATTTTTATTATTATTATGAACGAAGTTTTTTAATTCAACAAGTCGGCAACCGTGCCTACGACTCGCTGATACTCGCTGAACCTATAGGTGCTTGCAATACCAAAGGTATTGTGCGCATGTAGCTGACCTGAAGGAGAGCGGAACAAAGGAGGCCCTCTCACTCTACGTCTATGTTCTGTGAGTGGGTGGAACTACCCCAGTCGAGCCACCACATATATTATGAGCTGTTACAATTCTGACAAAGTCAGTGATAGTTTAAAATGTACTGCGTTTTCCCAGACTCTGGTATTTCAATCATCTATTTTCTTGCCCATTGGGTCTGTGTATTGTGTATTAATAATGCTAGCAGTGTCTCTAAAATATTTTTAACCGACATCAATAAAAGGAGGAGGTTTTTTTTAATTTTATTTTTTTGAATTGACCATATGTTGTTGGCCAGAGTGGCCATAACAACTTCACCCGGACAGAGGGCGAGCGCAAGTGCGCTCCAGCCAGAGGGGCAGGGGGGCAGCTAGCTCAAGGGCGCCACAAGGGACACGACCTCGGCTTGGGCCGCTGCCAGGAGAGGTGGCGAGGGTTAATCTACCACCGGATCGGAACGCGTCCTCGACTGAGAAGATTGAAAGGAGGAGGTTCTTTACGCGGCTTGCAGGAGGAGTTAAATGGCCGAAATCGTCATGCCTGAAAAGCGTTATACGTAATTTTGTAACGTCCACTGTGAAAAAGTTATCTACAAAACAACTAGATGGCGATGAAGTTTTTCAGGTGACATTTTGTGCATGCAAAACACTTAATGAGAACTTTGATCCTGACAGGGATCCCCCGACCGCACAATTTATTTATTTATGTATGTTCACAGATTTTTGCAAGTTGTAACCAATCGGTTTGGGATATTACCAGAGGATATTAGTAGCACTGATGTACGGCCGGTGGTAGTAGGAAGGAAAACGTTCAGCCAAACATTTCCCCTCCACGTTTGATGGATGAGCAAGCCTCGATACGGGTCGGTGGCACCGTCCACTAAACGGGATGTTAACGAGAGTTTATGTCATGATTGTTAAAATGTTGTGGGCTTATATTTTGAACGATGATAATAATGAGGAATTCTGCACAAAAATCTAATGAACGTGTAAAGTTTGCTAAAACGAGCTGCCTGGTTCAGAATGGTAGACTATGGCCCATATATCCCTGGAATTTAGGTTGTGTACCCGTTTATTATATTATACTAGCTGAGCCCGCGACTTCGTCCGCGTGGAATTTAATTTAACAAAAAAGTCCGCTCCCGCGTTCTGAGCCCGCGCGACAGAACCCATTTTTAATTTTGTTTTTCTAAAATAAAAGTAGCCTAAGTTACTCCCTATTACATCAGCTATCCGCCAGTGAAAGTCCCGTCAAAATCGGTCCAGCCGTTTCGGAGATTACCCGGAACAAACACACAGACAGACAGACAGACAGACAATTTTTTTTTAAATCGCGTTTTTGCTATAGGTGTCGTATGTACTTTCATATGCATTTAGTGAAAAGGTGTTATTTTGATATTACAAACAGACACTCCAATTATATTTATTTGTATAGATAACAAAGTTGTCAAACGGGCGTACGTAACGCCTAATATTAAGCAGTAACCAAGGTCTATAGATGCTTGCAATATCAAAGACATTGCTCACATGTTGACGACCTGAAGATAATATGGGACAGAGGGAGTGGGCGAGCCACGAGTTAGGACTGCAAAGTAAATCAACTGATTACGGTTAACTAATATCGGTGCAACACACCCTAAAGGTGTTTAGGAATGACGCAAGTTGCTCGCGTGACGGGTAAAAGTTTCCACGATTTGGCTAATGGGAACTTGGCTATAAACTAACCTAGCAACAATTTATCTGGATATAGGTATTGAAGGTTTATAGCTCTATAATGACTTTGTAGGCCAATATGGCTGTGACCATGAATCGTTCTTGCTTGAAGACGTATAATAAATGTCATATTTTTTTATTTGTCGACCGCTTGGTGCAGTGGTTCGAGCGTAGCATGTGCAGTGAGGCTCGACTCACTGCACATTGTGGTTGCGTGTTCGATTCCCGCTGGGGCCCACAGCACAAGCGTTGCTTAGTTTGGGACCGCACCCGACAAGCCCGCTGAGTTTCTTGCCGGATCTTCTCAGTCGAGGTCGCGTTCCGATACGATGGTAGATTTACCCTCGCCACCTCTCCTGTCAGCGGCCCAAGCCGAGGTCGTGTCCCTTGTGGCGCCCTTGAGCTAGCTGCCCCCCTGCCCCTCTGGCTGGAGCGCACTTGCGCTCGCCCTCTGTCCGCGTGAAGTTTTTATGGCCACTCTGGTCAACAACATATAGTCATATAAAAAAAAAAAAAAAGTTTGTGACCATACAGTTGGTGTGTTATTTATTAATAACAAAGTACGCAAACAAGCGTACAACCCGCCCCATGTTAAGCAGTTATGGTAGCCTATAAACGCGGGCAATACCAAAACGCATTGCTCTCACCTGCCGATCTTAAGGAGCAGAGGGCAAAGGGAGGGGTATGGACTTCCAGCCCTCCCACTCATGGTATGAAACGCAGCTATAATAGTGACTACATGTCTATTTTCAGTGACAGGCTGGCTATATATGAGCTGTAGTCAAGTGGCTACAGCTTGGCTCTACCTGGCTATTATGAAACTAATCCTACTAATATTATAAATGCGAAAGTTTGTGAGTGTGGATGTATGTATGTTTGTTACTCCTTCACGCAAAAACTACTGAACGGATTTGGATGAAATTTGGAACACAGATAGATTATAACCGGGATTAACATATAGGATACTTTTTAACCCGATAATGCCTACATTTTTTCTAAGTTAAAATACTACGCGGATGAAGTCGCGGGGCACAGCTAGTTAAGTATATTGTTGTCTCTGTTATTTGATAGCTCAAAAAAGAAATAACATCATTGAAGCGTCAATAGCCTAGTGGTTAGAGGGGCCGTCCTCGTAGCTGAGAGGTTCCGAGTTCGATCCCCATCCTGGCCAATAAACTATTGACGTGAGCCCACTCCTAGCACAAGCATTAGCTTAGGTGGAGGAGCTAAAGGGAATACTAGTAATGTGATAAACACACATTGATAGTAGGTAATATTTTTTTTCTTTTTAACCCCCGACAAAAAAAGAGGGGTGTTATAAGTTGCACATGTGTATTTGTGTATCAGTGTGGTCTGTCTGTGGCATCGTAGCGTCCAAGCGGATGAACCGATTTCAATTTTGTTAGATAGGTATTCTGATCGGGAGTGTTCTTAGCTACGTTTCATGAAAATCGGTTCAGCCGTTTGAAAATTATCAGCTCTTTTGTAGTTTAAAAAGACGCTGCATGGGGGGATTTCTAAATTTTAAATTTTAGTTAGTAAAGAAACATCATACTTTGGTGTCCAAGTTTCATCAACGCAAACCGAGGGTTAAACAATAATGGTTAGTTCGCAAATACTGGTTCATCACAGCCATGAAATAAGGTGACTCTTTGTGTAAAAAGAGTCACAAAGTTCTAGAGTTCACACACTCACACATTAAGTTAGGTCAAGTACTCTCGTCCCTGTCTCACGACTGACGACCTCTGTAACGAGCTCGCTATCCTTCTCTCTCACACATCTGCACATATCTCTGTCTCTCTCTGATGTCAGTCAGTGAAGTACTTAAGGCTGAATAGACGCAATTGCTATACTTTTTGAGATGCCCTTGAGTTATTTCAAGTTGCAACAATGCGTTAAGTATGGAATAAGTATCTACATACAAATTAATAAAATTGAAGTGTCTGTTTGTAATAACAAAATAATAGCTATTTAGCAAATGCATATGATAGTACTTATATACGGTACCTACATATAACAAAAAAACATTTTTTTATTTTTTTTTGTCTGTCTGTTTGTTCCGGCTAGTGTCCGAAACGGATAGACCGATTTTAACGGGACTTTCACTGGCAGATAGCTGATGTTAGGAGAGTAATTTAGCCTACTTTTATTTTATCGAAGTACCACGCTGGCGAAACCGCAGGCATCAGCTAGTGTTAAATACAACATCAAGCATGTGTTCCTTAAGCGTAGATATAGGCAGTGAGCTGATGTTGAATTCCCACTGGAAAACTAATTTCCGTGAAGTTAGCCAAATTAAAAAAATCCAATTATGTATTATTCCAGTTTCCTCTTTGTTATCATTATAATTAGCTACCGTTTTTAATTGGATAGTGTTTGTAATCCGTTTTGTTTCGTGAAATACTGTTTCGAGTTGTTCCTGAATAAGTAATTATTACTAGAAGAATTACTAGCACACCAGAATTTTATATACAAATAAAAAAGTGAATTTAAAAAATAAAAAATTCCGTCCAAAAGTGAACTTTCATTAAATACTGAAAAAATACAAGCAATAGAACTAACAAACACGTCTAAAACAAATATAATCAATTCTAATGCGGAATATGAGTAGCGATTTTAACATTTGAGACCCATCACAAATCTAGACCGGAAAAAATAGTCCCAATAATGGGTAGACTTTCTCCGGTCCAAATCCGGATGATTTGTAAGTCTACCATACTAAGCATTCAGCTACCATTGTCTGCGATCTCCTGAATTTAATCATTTATTTCTTCACTTAAATATTTCAATTAAACTAAATTGCTTCAGATAAAACTATTAAAAATAAGATAAATCTAATCCGAACCAATGTAAAAACGATCATATTCATTGAATCAATTGAACTTATTTTCCAGTAACCCGGATGAATCATAGACAATGAACAATAAGAAGAAACCCCAGTACAATATCCTAGGTTATATTTTATATAATATAGGTATACGAGTATATATCTTGGCTCTATATTTAAAAGTTGTGGTAGCCTAGTGGGAATGGCCTCGGCTTGTGATCCAAAAAGTCATGGTTCAAATACCGGATGCGCCAGTGGACTTTCACGAAATTTCATGAGCGGTTGACTTGTGTCGGCTAGAGGACTGTTACCGGACGTCCGACAACATTTCGACCGCTAAGAACATTGATATTCACTATGAAGAATTCACGAAGATAATTTAATGACCATCCGTTTCAACCGGTTTTAAGTTAGCAGTCTTGGCAGCCAAGACATCTGCTACTAAAGCCACCAGGCGTGGATCCGGCCTTTTAGAGAAATGTGCCCTATTTATTGAATATACATTTCAAAGTCGTCTAATAGTGGGACATAAGGTCTTAATTAGCTTGTTCCTTATAAAGGTGTAGGTTGCAGCAACTTTTGTTAATAAATTAATAAACTTTCATTCAGTATGACAGAATTAAAAATGACAACACCTAATTCAATTACCAAAAGAAAACAATAAACAATAGCCACAGTAATTGTTCTAGAAAATTAATATCTCTGGAGCTGACCAGAAACATTATTTTTAACCTTATCGTGTAGTTGCAAGGTTGAAATTCACTTGCGAGTGAGTTTCATCTATCTATAGTGAATTGGGCGACAATAGCGAAGTCGGTCCGTCCGTCCGTCCGTTCATTAAGCACGCAATCTCAAACCGAAAACAACTTTGACGAATTAATATTCGTCAAAATTGTCGGCTTCCTTGATTACTACCGAGCTTAGTGCGGTGATTATGATTCTTGGAGAAAATAGGACATGTCCAAAATCATAATTTTCTCACGATTACCTGCCTAAAAAGTGATCACTGTAGTGATGAAATATAATAATAATATCTTCCTCTAAGGAACTTATGGGATACACGTTAGAAAAAAAAACATACAAAATGCATCAGTCAGCAATTTGACATTTATCCATAAATTGGTTACTTTTTAAATGTCTGCGTCAATCAACATTTTTTTTGTAACCTACCCATAGCTTTTCTTTGCATGAAACTAATAATTTTTAACAGCAAATATAGAGTAGAAACTTATATTTTAGAAGCTCTTTGTTAGGATTACTGAAATACCGTTCCTGTAATCTAAAAGGAAAACACCTGTACTCGCAATAAGTGAGTCCAATTACTCTTCATGACTGCACGGAATTGTCCCATTCAACACCTCCGCCATTTTAACTTTTAATTAAATCCGCTATTTTTTGTCATCCCGAGCTAAGAGTCGGGGGGAAACAGGTCAAGGTGCTGGGACATGACTCGAGATGCTGTATTTATTCAAGGACTAGATGAGCCCGTGACTTCGTCCGCGTGGAATTTTGATCCTTTCTTAGGGGATGTCTACGTCATAGTAGCTTTATGCATGCAGTCTCAGCCCGATCGGTTTAAAATTGACAAAGTTTCATACAAACTTTCATCCCCTATTTTATCCCCTTGGGGGTAGAATTAATCAAAATCCTTTCTTAGCGGATGCCTACGTCGTAACATCTACCTGCATGCCAAATTTCAGCCCGATCCGTCCAGTGGTTTCGGCTGTGCGTTGATAGATCACTATGTCAGTCAGTCAGTCACCTTTGAGTTATATATATTTAGATATTATTGTCACTATAAAGATATATATCTCACGTTACCTAACTACGAAACCTTAACTAATGGATTGTTCAAAATGATGGCCATTGTTTTCAATACATAGCTGGATTCGTACTGCATTCAGCATTACAATATTATTGATTCCGTTTGGAATTCCATTATACGTGTCTTTGTAGATGTAAGAAAAATACGAGCTCTTTCTTTTAGTTTGCTGTGTCATTACTTTTCAGTATTTGATCTTTATTAGCGATAATATGGAATGGCGTAATAATACAGTGTGTGATTTTATTTCCAAGATCAACAGGTTAAATTCCAGGCAGTGAATTTTAATGTTTCAAATCTCTAATGGTGCAGTTTTAGTTTTAATCAAAATCGGACCCGAGATACCTTTCAGTATTTTTCACTATTCCTCATAGTTTCGGAGATGACCATTCTTGCCCATTTGAAAATTCACCTTATTCGTCTAGACGAATAAATTATTCTGTATAAATTACTCGCAATTTGTATACTACTGCTAGCAGTAGTATACAAATTGCGAGTAATTTATACATAATAATAATATATTTATAATCAACGATGTACAAAAAACAAATAGTTTTAAATCATAGAATATAGCAACAACGAAAAAAAGCCTTCAAAGCTTCCTGGATTTATCCTAAAATTTCTCCATCAATGCGGTCACCGCACACCTCTTACAGATTGGTTCGTGCCGCCATCGCTTAGCTATTTCTAATTGAATAGCACACGCGTGACGCAAAGCCAATGTCACCTCACTGTTACATCGACCACTCTATCCTCCCTTAAAGTATTCTGTGCCCCTACGCACTGGTGATCGGGACAAACCTATTTATGCTAAAAATAAAATACACTTAAAAGAGTTCTTTATATTGTTGGTAGTAGGGAATTTGAGGAGGAAATTGGATTACTTACATATATTTTCACAAGGGTTCAAATACCACCCTGGCCTGTTCAAATATCTCTGTACCTACTCACCTGAGTTGTCTCCGAGTGTTCAGTTTAGCTGTATAGACTAACTCACCACTGTTAGGTACTAATGTGAGCCAGGATCGACAACGGTGTCCAATGATGATCTTGAATCTCGTATCTTATAAAAAATATTGTCAATTAATTATGCCCTTACTCTCCTACAAGTCTAAAACCCTACCCTTAGATAACCACCCTAGAACAAGAACCATATTATGTGTCTATCATCATAAAAATAAGGGTAAAAACTTATCCAATAAACTAACTCCAGCTGTGAGCCAAATGCCATTTAATAAGTGGAAATGTGTTCTCAATTAATTTTACGCCGTTCTCTATTGATTTCTATTATCGAAAATTGTTTGTTACACGAGTTTTCCAATTGACGTCAAAAAGTTATTTGTTTTTCCTCTGAACAAGGTCAGAAAAAGGGGTTTTTCACAGGTTTCAAAGCTGCTTTGCCGACAAATTTTAAATTCCACTTAAAAAAGTTTTTAGTTAAATTGGTCTGATGGGACGAAAAAAATGCATAATAGCGACATGAGAACTTAAACTAAGTTTACTTAACTTTAACGAGTTTAAGTGCTGTTAAACTAAAATTTAATTGAGTCGCGTAACTTCAGAATAGCGAAAAGCGTTAGACAGCACTAAACTTATAGTTAATTTTAGTCTAGTACTTATATGCCAACATAATTGGCACCATTGTCAACATAAATTTGTTCAGTTCTGCGTGCCTACTTAGATAAATATAATTAATAAAATCCATACTTAAGGTGAAGGCGCATGTCTAGCCCGCGAAATTCAAAATTTTCGAGTATTTTTATAGTTTATCCAAAATCTGAAAACATTTAAGACAACATTTTGTGATTTGCGACAAACACAGTATGCAGTGCGTTTATTAATACATTTATTTTACTCTAAATATTATCACGGTGGATATGATACTAGTAAATCACTAAATATACAAATATTATCTGGATAGCTGTCGTTCTTGAAATGTTTTAGAGTAAGTTGGATATATGAATAAATGCACTGCACACGGTCTTTGTCGCGAATTACAAAATTTGCCTTTTATTATTGTCAGATTTTGAAAAATTTCTAAAAAAACCTCAAAAAATTTGAACTTCGCGGGCTAGATGGGCGCTTTAATTAAACAAGCAAAAGCTTCGTAGAAGGCGGCTCTTCTGTAAAATCGGTGACGACAATTTGTTTCTAAAACATGTCAGCTAACAAATTGTGCTGAGGTTAAGTTGACGGCTGTCATTCATCATGCGCGCTCTTTTGGCGGGAACGCCGCGGCCAATCAGAGGCGACGAATGATCTGTCAGCGAGACGCGTTCGGATACTGACAGGGCTCAAGGATGGCAGACATTCTTGGAATTTCATAGTGCTTGAAATATTCTATTGGGGTCAAATTTAACGACAAAATGTGCTGTAAAAAGAAGATACGTGGGTTTAAAAGCCTCTTAAGCAGTATCTACTGCAGTTAGACTATATTTTGATATATACAACTCGTTTGATTAACCTTTATTTGATTTTCAAATTGAGATTTTCCTTTTAGAACTTTAAAAAGTTATTCGACAACCCTATCACGTACTTCCAAAACCAACATTCGTGCAGCCATCCAAAAAATAGCATCCCCCTTATTTCTTCTTCCATAAAGTCTAAGCTACTGCATGTGACCTTTTAACAAAAGCATTAATAATTTTTTACTATTCCCGTTTAATTATCGTTAATGACGAAATGGGGAGTTCCCTTTTTTCCCTGTTCCACTACGCGTCCTCATCCCACTCGGCGGTCCGTGGGATGATTGATGGGAGTAAGTTACTGGTATGTCTTTTGGCGGAGTTATTTTTGATCTAAATAAGTTTGGTTAGCGGAAATACTCGCTTATATTATCCTTACCCCGGGTTTTGGCAGACCATGTGGCGAATACCGGTGGCCCTCTTATTATTACAATTTCTTTGGGCTAGCCACTTACTTAAATCCGAGCTCCTAGGGCTCAGTCGGTACAAAACATGCGCAGTAACTCGAATCCTCACCGGGCACTGCAAACTAAACAAACATTTGTTCAACCTAAAGATGAGCGACAGCACAATGTGCAGATTCTGCCAAGAAGCAGAGGAAAGTGCAATGCACATCCTCTGCTCGTGCGGCTCACTAATGCGTTGCAGAAGTATCTTCCTAGGACGGCACATCATGCATCCGGAGGAGATACAATCACTCACTGCTCAAAGCATTTGGAAGTTCCTGAAGGCCTCGGGACTAGGCAGTGAACTTTAACACTTCAGTGCTGGCTACAAAAGATCAGTAATGGTCGAAGTAGCAAAATGCCGCCCGAGCGGCTTAGGGCACAAAACCTAATAATAAATACTTAAATCCTTGTACGCAATGTGTTCACTATTTTCTGTCAACAAAATATAGGGTCGAGAATTGATCAAGAAGTACCAAGATCTAAGTGATGACAGGATTTTGTTCGGGTGACATTCTCGTCCAGAGTTCTTGCCAGTTTGTGATTTTAGGGGTATTGCGTTTTTTGCCTTTTTTGTAATTTCCATTGTACCCAACAAGCTATAGGACCCATCCTATAGCTTGTATAAGCGTTGCTTAATAGGGAACATACAGTTGGTATGTTAGTCTGGCTTTATTTATTACTAGCCTGTGCCCGCGACTTCGTCCGCGTAGTATTTAACTTAACAAAAATTTCGGGATTATCGGGGTAAAAAGTATCCTATGTATTAATCCCGGTTATAAACTATCTGTTATCCAAATTTCATCCAAATCCATTTAATAGTTTTTGCGTGAAGGAGTAACAAACATACATCTACACTCACAAACTTCGCATTTATAATATTAGTAGGATTTATTAACTCTATACTATAGCTTACTTAATTATATATCAAATCAATGCTAATAGGGAACCATAAAACTCATTTCTTGCCATTTTAGTGTGATTTGAGTTGTAATTAAGGTTATCTTCTTTCACTCTTAATTGAGCGACAATAGTCAAAAACACGCCCCTATTACTTCCTCCTCAAATATTCAACTAAAACTCGTAAACGCCTTGATCAAATTAATTTAACATCTCCCCCACCTCGGGGCTATAAACCTGCGGTCCTGTCGCTGCAAGAACAATGCGAATAATAAAATAATAAAAGGTTACAGCTGACACTAAAAGGCGTGAACCGTTGCGGTTTTGTTCTCGTCACTTTTGGTGTTTTGATGGTCTTTTATGGTCGAAATGGCCGTTTTGGTGTTGTATGGTGGAGACATGATTGACAACGTTTTGCGTATGGTTCTTGATGCGACTGCTGTATAGTATACACTAGCTTTTGAAATAAATGGGATACAACAATAAGGGAATTGCGGGAAAAGTAGAATACGAATTATGTCAAATTTTAGCAGCAGAAAAAAAAAGAAAAAGAAATGTTTAGTAGCGTCTAGATCTTTGAGCCATAAATTGAGGTAATATTTTGAGGTATAGGTACTCAAAGGAATTTTCTTCTTACATATTAAGTTATTCTAGTTTTTATATTGAACACATTAAATTTTCTAAGTCTAAGTCTATATTATCGTGATTCTAGTTTCTAACTCGTTGTATGGGATCTCATGGGAATCTAGGTATCTAGTTTCCATCTAGTCTATTAAGTAATTTATTTCTTTATTTACGTTCAGGCATCGCAGGCCCATAGATAATATACCTAAAAAACTAACATACATTTATTAATAATACAAATAAGAACTTAACTATGGTAATCTGTAAAATGGTATGGTAATACCATAGTCTCGCCAGCCGAGCTCACAGTAGAGGCTGCCACGGAATTCCTACCACAATATTTTACAACCCCAAATGCCATAGTTTTAATTAAAAGCCACCCTCGGTCAAACACAAACATGGAGAGATTAATCATCTGGCGACAAGATGGCGTCGCTCGCGAGTTTCCGAGCTGCCACAGTGTAGAGGACGTGCCGGCTTTGAGAGCTTTTGCTTAAGCAATAGCACCAAGACTTAAGTTTGCAAAGCTTAAGTTTTGCACCTCTAACTGATAGATGCAAGATAATAATAATAATATAATAAATATCGCCAGACGAACACACCAACTGTTTGGTCCCAAACTAAGCAACGCTTGTACTATGGGTACCGCACAATGGACTGGGGGCGATCCCAGTGACACCCAGATCTGGGCAAATTACGTAAAAGCCATTTCCGAAATTTGCCCCGGCGAGAATCGAACCCGCAACCACCATGTGCAGTGAGCCGAGCGGCCTACGCTCGAACCACTGCGCCAAGCGGTCGTCGAGCAATTCGATTCATGCTAGTTATGAAGGAAAGTTTAGGGTCTAAGTTTTTTATTTAATACTTACCTATATTATAACAAATCCGGTAAACAAGCGTACGACTCACCCGTTGTTAAGCAGTAGGTAACCCAGCCTAAAGATGTTTTAAATACCAAAGGCATTTATCGTACGTTGCCGACCTGAAGGGTAGTCAAACAGAGGGAGCGGAGTATGGAGCAATGATTGGGCTTCCTGCTCTCTCACGCTTCATACGAAACGTAGAGACAATAGCTACTTTAAGCCCATCTTCTGTGAGAGCTTGGTACTACCCCGGAGACAGCCCGTATATGCGAGCTGTAGTCAGTCGGCTACAGGCTTGGCTCTACCACCATTTCTTCTAGCTATGTAGGAATACTCTACGTGGTTGTAGGTTCGATAGCCGCCGGGGAAAATTTCTGAAATGGCCTTTTCGTAATGTTCCCAGGTCTGGGTGTCACTGGGATCCTCAGTCCGCTGTACAGTACCCACAGTACAAGCGTTGTTTAGTTTGGGAGCATACAGTTGGTGTGTCAGTCTGGCGATATTATAATTTTTAAATTATGGATCACTGCTTTATGGATAAAGCAGTGATAGCCGATTGGTTAAAGCTGAAGGCTCTGGACTCAATAGATAAGCGGGCAAGAAGGCTCATTGGCAGTGAAACCCTAGTGCAGGCTAAGTTGCAGAGCCTGGAACACCGACGCAGGGTTGCCAGCCTATCAGTTTTCTACAGGATACATTTCGGCGAGTGTGCGATGGAATTACACGAGTTAATTCCCCCATCTCCATTCTACCATCGGACGACAAGACGCACGGATACAATGCATCCACACACCGTGGACATTCCTTCAGTTCGTACCAAGCGTTTCGCTTCCACTTTTATTGTGCGAACTGCCAAGGAATGGAACACCTTGCCGGCGTCTTTGTTCCCGGTTGACTATAACCTGGATGTTTTCAAGTCGAGAGTGAACAGGTACCTTCTAGGCAAGTATGCACCACCGTAGACCACATCGTCACTTACCATCAGGTGAGATTGTGGTCAAATACTTGCCTATTTCGAAATAAAAAAAAAAAAAAAAAAAAAAACGCGTCTTGCTGGCACCAGCTCAGGGGTTCAAACTCTGGCTCGCACCTCTGGGTTTTTCGAAATATCTGTGCGAATCATATTTTCTATATGATTATCACTAGCTTACGGTGAAGGAAAACATCGTGAGGAAACCTGCATGTCTTAGGAAATCTAACCAATTTTCTAAAGACATGTGTAATCCGCCAACCCGCATGGGGCCAGCGTGGTGGATTACGTCCTAAATCCCCCTACTAGTGAGGGGAGGCCCGTGCCCAGGAGTTGGACGTCAAAAGGGCTAAATTATCCTACTAATATTATAAATGCGAAAGTTTGTGAGTGTGGATGTATGTATGTATGTTTGTTACTCCTTCACGCAAAAACTACTGAACGGATTTGGATGAAATTTGGAACACAGATAGATTATAACCGGGATTAACATATAGGACTTTTTAACCCAATAATCCAATACTACGCGGATGAAGTCGCGGGGCACAGCTAGTTATAATATATTACTGTAGCTGTACCCTGCGCGCGTTGCTACGCTGTCAAAGATTGGTCGTACCAACTCAGAAACCTTTGTGGGCTCATGCACAACACTTTGCTGAAGATCATGACGTGATCAAATGCATAGTTTACGATTCTATAAAAGACATACAGACAAACATTAATTTTTATTTATATATGTAGATGGATAGACTGGCCATAAAATTATCCTAATTATCTAGTTACCTCGCACGCATACTAACGGTACCAGCATACTCAATGTAACACACATGACCTCTAACAATTAGTTAAGCCAAAGTAATTGTCATTAACAAATGAACCCCGAATGATTCGACGAAAACACACCGTACAGTTTTATGGGGGACAGCGTTGAATTAATGTGGCGGGCATCGAATCCAGGACCGCCGGGCGCGCCCGTGCCACACCTACGCTTATCGTGATGTACTATTTGGGGCACAGATTATAATTTTTATTGTGTAGAAAGTTTTGTACAAGCTTTTACCTACTATATAAAAATAAGTCGGGTTTTCCTTCCTGACGCTATAACTCCAGAACGCACGAACGTATTTCCACGGTTTTGCATTCGTTGGAAAGGTCTCGGGCTCCGTCAGGTTTATAGCAAAAAAAATTCAGGAAAAATGTTAAGGGTGGTCCACATTCCACGCGGACGGAGTCGCGGGGCACAGCTAGTTTTTATATATTACTAGCTGTACCCTGCGTGCATTGCTACGCTGTCAAAGATTGGTCGTAACAACTCAGAAACCGTTGTGGGCTCATACACAAAACTTTGCTGATCAAATACATAGTTTACGATTTTCTAAAGGACATACAGACAAACATTCATTTTTATTTATAGATAAATAGCGACCCGTCCCGGTTTCACACGGCTCTAAAATTATAAGTGTTTATCTACTATATTATATTGAAATAAAACTATTATACGGATTGTATCGCGTTTATTTACTTTTTGATGTTTTGTATGTAAATAAACGCGATAAAATCCGTATAATAGTTTTATTTCAATGTATAGTATTCGCGTAAATATGAGAAAACAATACTATATTATGCATGTATCACTCTATCTATTAAAAAACCGCATGAAAATCCATTGCGTACTTTTAAAGATCTAAGCATACATAGGGACAGACAGCGGGAAGCGACTTTGTTTCATACTATGTATAGTGAAGTTGGCAGTATTCTATAAGTACATACCGTTCTGAGGCCCCTATTAATAAATCAATCTCAAATTTGAGAGCGATCTTGGAAATGTCATTCTAATGTCATACCAGTACAAAATTACACGTGAAAAGCGTACTCAAGACCGCTCGCAGACTTGATATCGATTTATTAATACGGGCTGTTATTATGGAAATAAAAATGGTTACCTGTGTTGCGGTTACCACACCACCTTCTGTAGTGTGGCGTTGTGATAATTGTGATGTGGACTTTCATGGCGCAAAAAATAACTAAAGAGTCTTAACATGTGCGTATTTCAAGTCTTAAAAGTATTTCTTATACTTAGTGTTGCTTTAATCAAAATTTGATTATGTGTATCGAGTATGGGAATTGAAACATCCATACTTTTATAAATTTACTGGTCTATGCACGGGTTTAATCGATCATGCTAAAGAATAGTAATCGACATACGAACTTGCATCCAAGGAAGAGTTTTTTTCTGAACAATTTATAAAATATTGTCATATTTCAAGTAGGTTGAAATAATCAGCTTGGGGTTACCAGTGCGTAGGAGGGTCTGCTTAAGTGGACAGCCGCTGGAGGGCTGCGGAAGAATGTCACCGCGCCCTCGTGGTCTACCAATTAGGGGAGCGATGGAACACCGTCAGGTTTTTAGTGTGTAGGAGTCGCACATACCCACTGACTGGGACCCATGATGGGTTTTCCTGGCGTAAAAAAAAGGCCGAAATATTAAAATTTTCTTGCAAATCCTTTTCTAAAATTGGTGGCTACTTGAAAATCAAGCTTACATTACATTTTAGTGTATTGTTTCCGGTCTTAGGCCGCAACACGTAAATTGTGATAAACTAACTTTTAAACATACTGTAAAAAAAAAATACTGAAAAATAAAATAAAATTACGAAAACTTTGCTGATCACAAAACGGTCCGAAATTAGCATACCTAGGTACTTAATGCTGCTTGAAGATATCCAGCCCTGGTCTTCCATTGAAACCTTTAAGCGATGTCACAGGATCTTCCTCTGGTTCCACAAACCAGGTCGGTGACCGGCTCATCTGGTCACAGCACCAGTAATATGGGTCGAATCGGCCCTCCCACATCCCGCCGCTCCCTCGCTTCCTACGTTGGTTCGTGTTTACAATTACCACTATTTCAGTCATGTTTCGCATGACTAAACGCTATGGTGAAATTGTATATGTTAGATTGCTGTATGGTTGAACTATGTATGCAAAAAGTTTGTGAAGTTTGGCGTTTCTTATTTTGATAGGAACGAAAATGATAGGATGGTGCTTCGCACCAGTGAAATGAGGTTACTATCAGTTAACTCTCTTCTCGTCTGATCAAATTCTTCGTTTGAATGACTGTGGACCAAAGCTGAACTTTACCATGCGGAAATGAGCTTAAAGATGAGTTCAGTAAAGTCCCTGATACCATTTTTTGGAGAAACAACGAAACCAATTCAAAAATAATGTGTTCAAGTAAGTAATATTGTATTGTAAATAGTATTGACGGCCGCTTGGCCCAGTGGTTCGAGCGTAGGCCGCTTGTTTCACTGCTCATGGTGGTTCCGGGTTCGATTCCCGCCGGGGAAAATTTCGGAAATTGCCTTTTTGTAGGTCTGGGCGTCACTGGGATCGCCCTCAGTCCATTGTAGGGTACCCATAGTACACGCGTTGCGACTGTACTGTTGTACCCAAATCAAATGTTGGCCATTAAATCACTTAAAGCACTGAATAGTCAGTCGGCTTCTACCGACGCCATTAAGATTATCGCAGTCTTTTTAAGAACGCTATTCATGAATAATCCAATCCTAACTGCTCCCCAACTAACACAATATAATGTGGTTCTCCGATTAACTCCTGAAGTAATCGAATCGTCAGTGAAAAAGCATGCTGTCCTTTTCATTCTTATTCATGAAGTCTGTCATTGGAGCGGGACGGCACATGAGCGTTAAGCTACCATAGTTCGTGTTCTGGCTGTAGTCTGCTCAAAAATATATTTACCCCTTAGCGCATTAAGGTCTTTTTAACAGACCATCAAAAGTTGGACTTTTATTATAACGAAAAGGAATGCTGGTGCCAATTTCCTTTGAAGAAATTGCTATTCCAAGAAACCCATTGTTATCAGACAGCCTTTACACAACCCGAACTGTGGTTCGTTGCCCCATGCTTTTAGGAATCGGTTACAATGCAAAGTGCTTCCGGCGTCTGCATCCGGCCGATGGACACCCCTAAACACCATTAGCCCAGCCCACAAACGGCTTACGTCTGAACTTTAATTATGTTCAGGGTTCTTGGGGAAGTTAGAGGATGGACATCCACATTTTTTTCATGTTTATAAAGCAAAATTCATGTAATGAAACGAAATGGTTTTAATTAATATTATCTGAAATTTATTTAATATCCCATAGACCTTAAATTTGTTTGCTGCTATATTACACCTTATTAAGAGGTAAGTTAAGACTCTATTTTTATTTCTAACACCTTTCTTGTTCCTGTGACAAACAAATTAATTTTAATGTGAGGAAGAAAGGAGCAAACGTGAGGGGCCCCCAGCTCCCCCCTGGGACGAGCTCTCACACGGAACATGGCTCATGATGGTCACCGGTGCGTTCCGTCAGGAGACCCCGAAGCCCCGCCAATGTGCTGAGGGTGGCCACCAGTGAGGTTTAAGTGGGTGAGATTCCCACATAGTCCAGGCGTCTCCCACAAAAGTCAAATTAAAACCTCGATCTTCCTTGAGACGTTAACATTTTCTACAATATAAGATTACAAAATTACGATTTTGGCGACAATATAGGGCCCTTTCTATCGGTTTCAACTTTCATTAACCGCTTTACACTCTTGTTGTAACAGACACCTGACTGTCCATTTTACGAGCTAATTAGTCGTACACTTTGTTTCCTAATTGCCTATTTATAGCAATTGCTGCTGGTGTATCAAGGATTTACGAAGAAGTGATAGGACAAGATTTGATTTTAGCGCTCATTCACACGGCTAAAGCGACACCATTTGATTTATATAGAAACCAAAATCACAGCGCTAATTAAAATGTCCCAACAATGATTGGGTATAGATTACATTGTGAAGGGTTTCTTGCCGTCGCGTCGATTGTGATAAATGACCTACCCTCGACGGGTGGGAGTGAAAGCGGTTGGGGAGAATTAAACATTGTATTCTTTTTGTAATTAGATCATTATGTACTTTAAAAAAGGGTTATTGACTGTGGTCTTTTAAAAATAATTTGTAGGTAGATAATTTGGAAAGCAGTAATAGCCAGTTGGTTACATAAGCACGCGTATTGCGGGCACAAAGACCTGGGTTCAAATCCTGGCTCGAACTTCTTCGAAATCTATACCACACTAGCCCAGTGTAGGTTGGCGGATTGAGGGCTGAATCCCCCTCGTTTTGAGGAGAGGCCCGTGCCCAGGAGAAATGATTATTATTATGATTAAATTTAGAAAGGTCAAGACCAACATCGTCCATCAGAAAACGTGTAAAATTTGCAAAATCGCACTGGGCTACCATGGCCTGTGTCGTATAAATTGATGGATAGTGTGTGCCCAGTATAATGGCAAAATGCTCAGCCCCTATCACATAGGGATGGAGACTAAAATACCATCAACGAAATGTGAATGCACTGCAGTGCTTCTGCCTACTCATTTGGGAAATACAGGCGTTATAGTGATTTCAATCGTAATCTATTGCTTATAAAGTATAAAACGAGATTCGGAATACTTTATACTAATGAGAAATTAATCGAACATACAAAATTAAGCCAACAAGACCAAGGAGAGAAAGGGTTGTGCAATACATTGTCTGTTGCAGACAATCCAATATGGCGGCCGTCACCTGTCACTTGCAGTCCGCCCGTCAAGGCAAGCGGACGTGCGTACTGTCGCATTTAATGCTGGATAAATTGAATTTTATACTTTATATAGCCGTACTAAGGTTGAGATTTTTATAGTGTATATTAAAAAAAATTGTGTCATTGGCTCAATCCGTAGTGACGTAAATTAGAAGGGTTTCAATATTTTTTTTGTTGAATGCAATTGTCGCATTTTATGTTTCCTCAATTATAGTAATTTATTGGTTTAGTTATTAGTCTTGGTGTGATTATTAAGATCATTATATAAGATTAGTTTATGTTATCAGATTTAATAACATTGCGGTATGTAAGTGCTTGCAAACCGTCGTGCTATTTTAATTTATTGTTGCGATCTTAATATGTAGGTAAATGTTGACGCCATGGATGGCACATTAATTTTTCAGCAATCTTTTCAACAATGAATGCATCCATCAAATTTTTATACCATTCAAAATACAAACATCTAAATCTAATATTATATTATTGGAACGCCACCATTACGCGTGCGACAAGAAAGCGCGGGAACGCGGCCATTTTGAATCGATACGCCATTGTTATCGATATCTTCGTGTTCAATCGACCGCGAAAAAAGTTTTACGACGTTATTGCTGTTACAACTTTTTTCGAATTTGTTTGTAAAAGTTTTTATCTTCCAATTGTTAGACGTTTAGGTATCGATTTTCGTGATGGGTTCGAGATTTTTATGTAAAAGGCGTTTACTCCAGCATTATATGGGTGGAAATTTTATAGAAAACATCACCTTATGATTCGCGGAATAATTTTTATTCTGTGAATTTAAGAGTTCTATCGATATCGATTTATTTCTAATCATAATTATAATTGGATTGGCATTTTTGTTTATTTAGTAGGGAGGGATCATTACTACCGACCCAATGTATTTTTCTAATAAATAACTATTGGTTTAACGACGCTGCATTAACGTCTAGTGTGGGTTAGAGTTATGGCATCCACGTCATATGCCATGGAAAAATTATATTTCACCAAACATCTGCTTTTTACTGTTCGGAGTTTTGAAGAGTGAGTTACAAGCGGGTAGCGAGATTAATAATATATTTTTTGTGGTAAGTGCATCGTGTTTAGTATTAATAGGTGCCATGTAAAAAATCGCGTATCTTTGAAATAAGACTTATAATGTACCTACATATTTTCAGTTGAAAGTTTCATGTTAAAAAACAAAGATTGTAGAAATATCTGCATCCCACAGTGAATTAATTACAGTACAAATCTTCATCACTCGTGAAATCCGAACATAGACAAACAGAGTAATGGATTGATACAAAATCTCTCGTTATGTAACTTGGTACGAATCCAAAAATCACTGTTTACGAGGTCAATCCCTCACCGCTAGGGGCTGTAAACTCTGGAACGTTGGTTATTGCTTAGCAGAAACTAAAGATATAAATAAAATTGTATCAAGACCCGTTTCTTATTCGAGAAATGGATCTTTGAGATGTAAATATAATGAAAAACAATGGATACCGGTAAAATAAATTATTATTGACAATGATCGAAAATAATATTTCCGTAAGAGATAAGTTTATACAAACTGCATCGAACATACAGTTCGTCCGAATAGACTCTATAAGCAGTAAAGTACGGAATCCAATGATAGTAAACCCCGTTCTAGTAGGAAATAACAACAGTGCCTATAGCGTCGGGATGTTGAGGAAAGAATTAATGATGCTGCGTCGAGGTCATGAGCCCACATCCTGAGAGATTACCGTCCACTTAGTCAACTTTGTAGTGTTAAAGCGCTACGAAGAATATTCATTGGTTTTCCAAGAAATATTCATTACTAGCTGAGCCCGCGACTTCGTCCGCGTCGAATTTAACTTAACAAAAAAGTCCGCTCTCATTTTTTTTAATTTTGTTTTTGTAAAATAAAAGTAGCCTAAGTTACTGCTTATAACAACAGCTATCTACCAGTGAAAGTCCCGTCAAAATCGGTCCAGCCGTTTCGGAGATAATCTTTGATTTTATGTGTTTTTATTTTTTTACGCGGAAACCTAATTGTTTCTCTGAAATTAAAGTAGCCTAAGTTACTCCTTAAAACATCAGCTATCTGCCTGTGAAAGTCCCGTCAAAATCGGTCCAGCCGTTTCGGAGATTACCCGGAACAAACACACAGACAGACAGACAAAAAAAATTTAAATCGCGTTTTTGTTATAGGTGTCGTATGTACTTTCATAAATGCATTAAGTGAAAAGGTGTTATTTTGATATTACAAACAGACTCCAATTGTATTTATTTGTATAGATTAATTCGATATAAAAGTTGATTAAAACAGTTAAGGTTTATAAAATAATAATAATTTTAAAAGCATTCTTTTAAAAGTTAAGCTATTCAAAATGCTGCCAAAAAATATAAAGTCATGGTTTTGTAAACAATCCTAATTAATAGGTAGCTAGTTATGTTATCATTAATTCGTCCGAGCGTCCTCCATTTTGCAACAATGGCGGCTCGTCCGTTTGACATTTCAAATGATTCATCTCATTTCGCATATTCAATTAGCCCGGCTGAATAATAGATCAAAATGTAGCAGGAGTTAATATAAACGGTAACGTTTTGCTAAGTACCGCATTATTGGGTTTTAGGCGTAGATTAAAAGTACGTTTATGACACAGACTTATGTCAGATTTTGTTTTAATGATGCGCGAAATTTAACTTGTCGCCTTAGTATGTCGTGTTTTGGGTCTTTATAAAGGAAAACACTCATATCTCGAAAACAAAACAAAAATCGCGGAACATAATATAAAAGGGGGAGGGGGCAGATTTGTTACATTTTAGCTCCTCCGTAAGGAACCCTGTATAACTAAAAACATTTTTCCCGATAGGTACTACCGTTCGGATTGTTGGTATTCGATCTTCTCAGTCGAGGTCGCGTTCCGATCCGGTGGTAGATTTACCCTCGCCACCTCTTCTGGCAGCGGCCCAAGCCGAGGTCGTGTCCCTTGTGGCACTCTTGAGCTGGCTGCACCCCTGCCCCTCTGGCTGGAGCGCACTTGCGCTCGCCCTCTGTCCGGGTGAAGTTGTTATGGCCACTCTGGCCAACAACATATAGTCATAAAAAAAAAAAGTTGGTATTCATTCTGATACGAGTAGTATGATAGATTGTTGGAAAAAACAGGATAGGTACAAGAAGTGAAATAGCTAATTTAAATTCGGCAATATTCAGGCTTTCACAATTTTTCCTTTAAACTCTAAACCTTTAATTTAATAAAAGGAAAAAATAGTGAAAGCCTGAATATTGCCGAATTTAAATTAGCTATTCCACTTCTTGTACCTATCCTGTTTTTTTCCAACAATCCATCATACTATCAGAATGAATACCAACAATCCGAACGGTAGTACCTATCAGGAAAAATGTTTTTAGTTATACAGGGTTCCTTACGGAGGAGCTAAAATATATAAATATATAATAATCCAATACTTATTCCAATACTTTAAGTTACCTGTGTTAAAATTAAATTTACGTCTCCCCTCAGGAAACATACAATTTGATACCTCATTTGTGGGCTGAACACACGTTGTATTGTAGGATGATTCATCATCAATACATGTAGGTAATAAAACTTGTAAGTTATTTCTCACGCGTAAGACAGACCACCCTGATACTAATACAATCTTGAACTAGGCCACACACTTAGATAATGATTGAGATGGAAACTTCAGCACATTTTTTATTCATAATCCATTCATAGATTCGAAGAATTGTTTACAAAGAAAACCTAGCTGTAAAAACTCTATGATACATCAATTCTGAATTTGAATAAATAGTGACCGGTTTTCCGTTTTTTTTTTTTTATTTTTTTTTGCAAAACGTGACTTTGTTTTTTTCTGCTATGCAACAACCTACCTTCGCTTTTATTGTTTTTTTTCCTTTTTTTACTGCCAAAAGCACGAACTCCAAATTTGAAAATTGTTGTTGTATTAAAAACAGAGGTTAATTAAAGTAATAATAACAAATAATATTGCATTATAATAGTTTGGTTCCTACAACAAACGCTGACTTTACTACGCTGACTTATCAGAGCTTGCGTAGCCAGCGCAGTAAGCTATGCACACCGACAAAGACAGCTAAGGGCGATCGATTCGTGGAAAACTTAGCACCAATGTAACTTGATACAAGGCAATAAAGCCATAAAGCTTCCAGCATTCCAGCACTTCTGAAATAATTGATTAAATAGTACTGCATTTTTCCAGTAGCGGAAGCTAGGCGCGGTCGGCGGGCGGGCGGGTCGGCGCGCGGGGGGCAACATGGCGGCGGCATTACGTCACTTTCACAGTCGTACGTTTTGAAATTAGATCAGTAGTCTGCACGCGGCCCTCCGTACGGCTGTTGTACGCTGTATTTTTTCGAAAACGCGTTTTTGAACGTAATAATGTCCAGTGTCGCTACAGTTATGTGTTTTAATTTTGTTTTTTTTTTGCGAGACTTTTTTTTGCATATGGAAGGATCCTGGATGATATCGTAAGTTTTTTTTAATGCTATAGCGTCTGATCGATTGAAAGCTCTCAAGCTTTTGCGGTGGTCGAGAAGTTTTCGTGTGAGGTTTTTTTTTCTAACTGTGAGCACCGAATTTCGGTGATATATCGGTTTCGCGTATTTTACGCGCAAAATGTATGTACGCTTGGTGTTTTTTGCCGCAGCTGTCACAATGGCGCCAGCGTGTGATGTATTGGATTGCATTTTTAAATTATTTTTACACATTCTAGTTTTAAATAAACTTACTTACGCGATAAATAAAGGCTTTTTTTACCATTGTGTATGTGGTTAAGCAAATTACCTTCAGATATTGTAATGACTATGGGAGTAGGGAGTTGCTGTATTGAATTTATTGCACTCCTAGGATGTTTTATTTAATCTTTTCATTTGATTATGTATTTCTATTTATACACAACATTGTGCACTGCATTTCATTATACTTTAAAATAAATAAAAATAAAAAACGCACATTTGACATATATGCTTACTTATAACAAAGAAAAATCGAAAAAAAAAATCTTAAAAACTTTATATTTGTATCCTATATAGATAAAGTGAAAAGAACGTAGGTTTTTTATACAGTTAATGATAATATATATTTAACATCTTCCTGAACAGAAATTGCGTCAAATTACCCCCATTCCGCCGAGACATTTGTCATTGCACTAGAGAATGACACCGTACGCTTTTATATTGTCGCTTTTCCATTTGACAGAACGATGTTAAGATCTCATCCATTGTGTTGTTTCTTTGAAGGAAACCTATTATTCGAGTCTTTTGAATTGTAAATCCACTTAGCATAAGATTAAGCAGCACTGGTACATATTTTTGATCTTATTGTGTTACGCTTTTATTTTATGTTTTTTCCTGTTACTAATAAACTAGTTTATATTCTATTATTAATAGAGTTAGCCGAGCTGATATTATTATGAAGATAAAATCATAGGTAAAGAAAATGATACTTGATCTTTATTTAAAAAAAATTATAATGTAAGTGTATTAAGGTTTTATTATTAAACAATTAACAAAACACTGACAACATCACTATTTTAAAATATGTTATTATTTTTTAATTCCACCCCATTTATACATAGAAAATTTTCAAATTTCGAATCCTTCCCGCCGTTTATCATGAGTGCACACGTCTGGAACGCATTTTGAATTCAATAAAGAACAACAGAAGAACGGTTGGCGAGGTCACATACGGTCCAGTTTTATTTGACCCCCGACGAGTGCCTTATTCGTCCAGCGTCTGATTGTTAGTGGGAGGCGGGGTGGGCCTAGATAGACTGGCGGTCGGTACAACGTTGGCCATTGTGGGCGTTCGAGCGACCTACATAGTTTAATTATTGTTGGGATGCGACCATCAGGCGCCGTCGAGGCCTCACTGGTGGGCGACATGTACTGTCGCGGAGAAAAGTTGAGCTATTCTGTAATTAAGTGGGAGTAATAACCTCTTGGTCTAGGGTTCACAGTTCGAGGACATTGGTACTCGCCAATTTTATTTAAATCTTGAATATTTGACTTCTAATAAATTAACCTTATGGCAATATAATGAGCTTACAAGGTTTTAATATTAAAAAAAAACATAAAAATAATCATGAAATCAAGAAATAATAAATAAATAAATATCTATAATAAATAAAAGGAACACCGGCTACATTTTTCGGCATATAGAAATACTATTAACTAATTTTACCATAAAATCTAATTTCACAAGAAATCGTAGATTACAATAGAACTCGACTACATAGCAGAGCAAATTCACGATAGCTATCTTATCTTTATGCAAACTGTTCCAAGGTTTAATTACAGTCCAGACACTGCTAACATTCGTAAATGAATTTGCAACAAGGTAAGTATCTACGCAAACGCAGACAAATATTTTCTGCAAAAAAAAAATTAATGTAATAAATAAAATAATTGTAATTATTCGAAATTGAAGAAAATATACTTACTACATTTTGTACACGTGTCTCCAAAATTGAATTTCCTGAGTTTCGTTCACCCCTAAAAAGTGCTTAAAATGTATGTGCCCATATTTCGAAAGACTTTCATTATACCCCTGTCAGATATTGGGAGAATATAACGTAAATCTGTTTACAATATTATCGGTAAACCATTTTGCGTAATTCGAAATTGAAGACTTCTCTCTCCTTGGAATACGCATTTTACGTTCAACGAATTTTCTTCCCAAAAATGGGATGGCTAGGTGTTTGTCAGTTAGAGTTACGTAGGTAACTAAGAATTGAGTTCTTTCACACACTTAACGCATACGCCTTAATGAGGCATAATATTCTATTTTTTACATCCTTTTTAGAATGTAGTAACTTTTAGTGACAATGGTGTTGCCAGCTCACATTGTGTTGCTGTTCCTAAGAACTTAAACCAACTTTTACTTTATTAAAAGGGTTAACCATTGAGGATCTTCGTAGTTGAAGCATCATTCCGAACCGGTGGTAGATTCTGTATATTCATGTGCTTTGTAGGAATAGATGTATAAAAAAAATTGCTCGTAGGCATTCACAATAATATGATATTCTAAGGAAACCTTTACGTCTTTCGAAAGAGTTCGCTCCCATTTGGACTGTATGATGGATTCATGACTTTAATCTCCCTTGAATTGAAGTCGAATGTGACTGGTATAATGGTAGCAGACTCGCCCCCTATTACTTACATCAGGACCAAAAAGTGAAATTTGTGTGCACTGCAGTATTTCTCTGCCTACTCTTGCGAGCAACACAGGCTTAGGCTTAAAAAAAAATCTAATTAATAATGTATTGTCAATTACTCTTGAACTATTAACATCAGACAAATGTTGAGGAAATTGGAAAATCCCAGTGCGGTTATTTGAAGGTAAAGTTTGGGCGGATTGCGGCGGGCGGGCGCCGCCCAGGCCCACTATAGCTTAGCTTAGAGGCTTATGAATCTGTTATATGCGAGACCGGAGAGACGGATTATCTGTGGACATGGGAGTGGAATCTAAATAGTCGAATAGGTGTCTCATAACACTTGATCTTTACGGACAAGCTCCGAATTTTTTGTATAATTAAAAACAGGAGCAACAATGGTGCCAATATTCAGGTATTATCGTAACTAAACTAAACTTGACTAAACTTAATGTGTTGCTGTCATAGCCGTAATTTGTGAGCAAGGCAACAATAGTGTATTTTTAGTTGTATGAAAATTTTGTTCAGTTGTAATTTCTAGTACTTACACGACGTTCTTTAACTACTTTATTTAAATGAACATACAACCGCATTGCCGCAATTGAAACAGGAAAAAATAAATAATAGTATTTTTTATTCATTTCCCTCCACAAGTCGGTCAGCAATTAACTTCGCGCCGCCATTTTGAAGTCGCAAAGGCATCGCGAAGTAGGTTAGCCATAAACTCGCTTGTCTAAATGAAGATTTATACTGTTTATGTGTAAAACAACGCCAATTCGGCTCAAGGTTGTAACTTCGGTGTGCAGACTGTTTGTGTTAGGTTTTGGTTCTTTGTTTTTATAAAGTTTTGTCGGTTTAATGTTCATAATGACATTTTCACTGTATAAATCAGTCCATTATTTTTTAGGCTGTGTGTTTTCTAGGTCGAATGGTGTCTTGGGTTTTCAGTCTCGAAACCTCTATATTGCCTAAAACTAAACCTTTGAGGTTATTACTTAGGAGTAGGAGCTTATTATTATTGAGAGGTTAATCATAACCTTTATAAATATATTTTTTTATTATTTCTATTATCAATAATTAAAGCCGTCATTCAAACGAACAAGTCGACACTGTTTTGTCTACAGATATTTATCAAATAGAGGCCGTATTTCACATCCGGATACTATAAAATATATGGAACTTTGCTTACTTAAACATTAAAATTAGGTTCTTAGATTAAATGAAGTATTCTAATAATCCAATAAGTTTTATTAATTATACCTACTTACTAATTTATAGTTCGTTCATTTCACGAAGAAGCGTGCAATGAATCTTATAACACTGGCATATAGGTCGATTTGCAATAATTTACGTGTCTTGGTGTAATTAACTAACTGTATCTACATTATTTAAATAAAATTCAACAGATGTCACAATCTGTCAGTTCACTTCTGTCAGTGTCACTGCAATGCCCACACTACCGTAGCGCCGCCCTGCGGCATTAGACTGTATTATCATTCTTTTGGTTTTATTTCTAGAGCTTACGAAGGCTAAAAAGTAAAAGCGGTTAGAAATGAATGCATGAAGGACAAAAGTGCTGCAAAATAAATGACAGTAATTAAAAAGGATCGATTGTGTAACTGTCTGTACTTGCGCCCGCGCCTGGCCGCGGTGAGTCAGCGCGCGCGTGTCCTGTTTATCTTGCACATCTGTTGGCGACCGGCGTGGGGTTCCGTATCTATGTGTGCATGGACTAGCAGACAATGTTTCGTTCGAACAAAAACGAATTAGTAAGACATACTTTACGAAATTAATTGTATTAACATCCAGCTGATGGTCACAATGCACGAGGAAGATAGCGATTTTTAGAGAACAGAATATCTTCGCCCCTGTATCCTTGGAAAGGGTAAGCAGGGGTACACTGCTCTACACACTTCACCGATGACTTTGTATTCTGATGGGAGCCGAACCTTGAATTTTACCATAAACCCACAACCTATGGATTGACAACAGTCCCGTGCTCGAAACATCTGTGTGAGAGCGCTCTTAGAGATGTCATTCTTATGTCATACCAGTACAAAATGGCATGTCAAAAGCGTACTTAAGATCGCTCTCAGACTTGAGATCGATTTATTAATACGGGTCGTAGAAAAACAAGAGTCTAACTAAATTAATCTCAGTGTCTTGTGGTCTCGCTTTCGATCTCAAATATTTCTGTGAACAATAAAAAAATATGAAGCCCTTTGGTGTCCTACTTTTAGCTCGGGCCTCCCCTTAATATAAAGGGGATTCAGGCTATAATCCATGCTGGCTGGCCTAGTGCAGGTTGCCGGAATTTACATGTCTTTTGAGAATTGGTTAGATTTTGTAAGACAGTCAACATCGTGAAGGTTTCTTCACGATGTTTTCTTAATTATGATTTGCACATAGATTTAGAAAAACTCAGAGGTGCGAGCCGGGGCCCGAACCCAGGACCTTATGCCCGCAAGATGCGTGCCTAACCGTTTGGTTTCGTGCTATCACTGTTATTATGTTACAACTAAGATAACATACCCAATTGGCGATAATCCTATTATCAGTAGACACGGCATAGAATCCCCGAAACATTGAACCATAAAAATTACCATCCCGTCGGCCCCCTAACGAAAAGTACTGAACAACTACAATACTAATCAAGCTACATTCTAATCATGCACTTATGCGGGCCCGCTCAATACACGGGGGGTGGGGGAGGGGTGGCAGGAGGGGGGAGGCCTTATCACTCAGCTGATAATCACAGTCCCCTCCCGACACTTCATAAATGTGTTGACGTAATTGTGGGGGGAGCATGATTGAAAGGATTGATGGGATTGTCCTGGTTTAGTTTCGGGCGGAAAGTCGGTTTTTGTATTCTTATTTTAAATTGTGAAATGTTTAAAGTGTTGTGTGAAGTATTATGATCCAAACCGGTGGCAGATTATGACCTCATAAATGTTTTGTCAGTAAACATTACTATATAAAAATAATAATACTTATATATTATAATTATATAAATCACGGGAGTGGAGGAAGGGCTGAACTTCCAGCTATCTCACTCATCGTTCGAAATATAGTCATCATAGCTATTTTATTCCATTCTTCTGTGAGATGGCTTGGTTCTGTCATAACTACGCACAAAATAAATAGAAAATCACTTTACTTTTTTGTGAAGTAGAATAAAAGCAAGCAAGCGGTACCTAGTCACTTAAATTTGTATTTGCGAATTATATTATTATTTGTACGTGACCAATTTTAATATTTTTATCCGAACAAAACTCATGGTCACCACAAACCTGTAATTTAATACTGGTCCCTGTAAAAGCTTCATTGTACAAGAGTTTCGTCCACGTAATATATGGACGTAGTTATTATCGATGTATTGATTTGTGCGCGCCCATCCTATTAGTCTATAGTCCACGAGTTGGATGATAAATCAGCTTGGGACTGAGCAGCTCAAATATCTACAGTCAATAATAATGTCAAAGCGTAGCATGTTATCGATGTATTGATTTGTGCGCGCCTATCCTATTAGTCTATAGTCCACGAGTTGGATGATAAATCAGCTTGGGACTGAGCAGCTCAAATATCTACAGTCAATAATAATGTCAAAGCGTAGCATGTTATCGATGTATTGATTTGTGCGCGCCTATCCTATTAGTCTATAGTCCACGAGTTGGACGATTAATCAGCTTGGGACTGAGCAGCTCAAATATCTACGGTCAATAATAATGTCAAAGCGTAGCATGTCTTGCCCTACTAGTCCGAATCACTTTATGTAATTCTTGGTAATCCTAAAAAGCAACACACTGGAGCTATTATATTTAAATCAATACCTACTCTTTGTAATTATTATCAATTAAAAGCAACTCAAAAAAACAATATTACAAAATGTAAAAAGACAAGCCCGCTGAGTTTCTTGCCGGATCTTCTCAGTCGAGGTCGCGTTCGGGTCCGGTTGTAGATTAAAAAAAAGTAAAAATGACAATTTGTAAATACCCTCGTAGGCCCAAACAAAATATATGTTTTAACTTTGACATTAGTGTACATGGTTATGGGAATATTTAGTTACTTACTGACTATACCGCGGCCCTAGAGAAGCGATACGAAATTACAATAATGTCCGAGTCCTAGTCGGTCACTGCCGGACCAATATTCGGGTGATTTTTTATAAATTCGGTGTATTTTTTTTGTATTTTTTTTGTCACAGACCGTAATGTTCACATAAAACAATACCATTTATAAGTAAACAACATAACAAACATTTCAAACCAAATTGGTCCTGAAGGTATCTTGCGCACTCTTCTCTATGGAACTAACTACATTCCATAGAGGCGGTAGAGTCTTATCGAAACATAATTTTTTAACATGTTTGACTATTTATAAACACTATAACTGAATTTTTATGTAACAAAGTCGATAAACAACCGTGCGATCCGCCTGATCTTAAGCAGTTACCGTAGCATGCAATTCCAAAGACTTCAATCGCACGTTGCCGACCTGAATGGGAGTGGCTTTCCAAAGGAGTGGAGGAGGGGCTGAACAACTGGCTCTCCCACTTATCGTACGAAACGCAGCTATAATGGCTACTTTACGCCGATTTTGACGACCATTTGGCGCAGTGGTTCGAGCGTAGGCCGCTCGGCTCACTGCACATGGTGGTTGCGGGTTCGATTCCCGCCGGGGCAAATTTCGGAAATCGCCGTTACGTAATTTGCCCAGGTCTGGGTGTCACTGGGATCGCCCCCAGTCCATTCTACGGTACCCATAGTACACGCGTTGCTTAGTTTGGTTCCATGCAGTTGGTGTGTCAGTCTGGCGATATTCATTTATTATTTCCTGTAAGTGGTTAGTACTAGCCAGTTGCCTACAGCTCGCTGTACCAGCGTAAATTCTGATTCTGTTAGCGATATTGATTTAAACACCCTACAATTTCGAACGCTATCGTAAGACACAATCATTTGGAAGTTTTCACCCCGCTCGGGGCGCCAATAAATACATATACCTATGAACGGACAGACAGTGCCGCCGGAATATTGATTCACTGCGCACTTTGACGCCTCAGCTGGCTAGACTACCTACATACGTTTAACTGCATATAAGTGTTGGTACCACCGTAAATTGGTACTAGTTTGGAGTTTTGTACTGACACATTAACTGTATGGTCCCAAACTAAGCAACGCTTGTGCTATGGGTACCGTACAATGGACTGGGGGCGATCATAGTGATGCCCAGTCATGGACAAATTACGAAAAGGCCTTTTCCGAAATTTGCTCCGACGGGAATCGAACCCGCGACCACCATGTGCAGTGAGCCGAGCGGCATACGCTCAAACCACTGCGCCAAGCGGTCGCCTGGTCGTCACATGCAATTGACCTTGACCTTTTAGAAAAATGCTAGGTTAGCCATTTAGGCTATAGTCCTTCACTCTTGTGGAGTTCTATGGTGACAGTCAAGCTATAGCCAATTCACTACAGTTCATATACGGGCTGACTCGAGCAGCGTTAGGTATTATAGCTGCGTTTCGTACGATCAGTACAAGAGCCGGAAGCCTAACTCCTCCCTTCCTCGTCCTTTATTTATTTATTTATTTACTAGCTGTGCCCCGCGACTTCATCCGCGTAGTATTTTAACTTTGCAAAAATTTCGGGATTATCGGGTTAAAAAGTATCCTATATGTTAATCCCGGTTATAATCTATCTGTGTTCCAAATTTCATCCAAATCCGTTCAGTAGTTTTTGCGTGAAGGAGTAACAAACATACATACATCCACACCCACAAACTTTCGCATTTATAATATTAGTAGGATTATCAGATGCTTGTTGTGCTTACAGCTTAGCCAAGACGCACAACAAGCTAAATTACAGGAGAAGAATTAAATACTACTGCTCGCTCAAGAAGCTTATATTATACACTAGCTGTGCCCCGCGACTTCATCCGCGTAGTATTGGATTATTGGGTTAAAAAGTATTCTATATGTTAATCCCTGTTATAATCTATCTGTGTTCCAAATTTCATCCAAATCCGTTCAGTAGTTTTTGCGTGAAGGAGTAACAAACATACATACATACATCCACACTCACAAACATTCGCATTTATAATATTAGTAGGATTTTTTAATAAATACATTCAACTTTGTATGAAATATGTCAAGGTCTGGTTGCTGAGCAATTAAGGTCTTTGTCCCACTTCAGGTTGGCAACGTGCGAGCAATGCCTTTGGTATTGCCAGCCTCTATAATCTACGGTAACTGCTTAACGGCAGGCCGTACGCATGCCCATTATGTTATGTAATCAAAGTGCGGTTGGGCAGTGGGCACATTTCGGACGTTGTTTTTCCTTCACCGTTCAACTACTTATTTATTTTGTCTAATGGCAAAAGTTAAGTTCAAGAGTTTATCAAAGTATTTCTATTTCAGTGTTATTCATTAAAGTTATTTATTAAACCAGAGGTTATCACTTATCAGTTGTACCTATATTGTTATAAATAAGTAAACCGACTTCCTTGTAACTAATTATATTTTCTAATGAGTTGGTTTAGCAAATTTATTAAGAGAGAATATTGTTATTTTACCTTATACCTAAGATCCGTGAAGATAAGAATATAGTAGGTATATAATCATGCAGGCATCATGAGACTACAGGTAGTCTTCGAGGGTAGGTAGAGATTCACGTTATTTTAAATCCTTATCCAATAGGATTTTGTTTGATTAAGGGATGAAATCACATGGAAAACTCATAAAAAAACCGTTTTTTTATTAATCTAAGCCAACAAAGCATTTATGAATGGTCAGAATCTACCACCGGTTCGGAATGCTGCTTCCACTGAGTTCTGGTGAGAAACTCAATCGTACTCCTTTCAAGAAATAAAATATGGTGTACATTCTCAGGAACAGCGACAGAATGTGAGCAAGCAACACCATTGTCACTAATTAAGTAAATAGTAATGAAATCTCACTCAGATTTAGGTATTTAAATAATGTGAGGAAGCTAAATCATGATTCTATCTTTTGTCCAACACACCTCTCTCTCTCACTTCCACATTCACTCACACTTGCCTTTTTTTACCGGGGAAAACAGGCGTGCCGGTCAAATAAATTTATTTTAATACGGCGTTATATTTAGACTTTAATTTATGGAAATGACTCACTTTGCTTGGTATAAAAAATGTGAATAAATCAAGTCCTTATCTTGAGGTACGACTCAAATGAGGTTAAGGGACGGGAGGGGGGAGACAGTTTCCTTAAAATCTAATTTAATATCACACCGTGACACCATCAATCTCTTATTGTATTCCTCGTAGGAGCCAGCCCGTATATGAGCTGTAGTCAAGTGGCTACAGCGTGACTCTACCACCTACAAATAGATTGCATCACCGTCGTGCGTACCTAGAGTATGGCGTATGACGTGTGGTCATTTACAGTCATGTGGTGTTTCATACTTGCACAATGTCGGCTCATTCATGTTTGTGATCGAGGATGACTCTCGATAAGTTTTTAACCGACAAAAAAAGGAGGAGGTTCAATGTTCGTCTGTGCCTCTGTTCCATAGAGCAAGAATAATTATAATATTGTATGTTTGTCACACTGCAGTGGATCTCTATGTTTACAACACTCTATGTATTGTCTCTTCCCTTCTTCGTCACCACTTTGGACCAAATAGATTGCCTTTCACTTGCTCTCCAAGTTATTTTATCTGTGACGTAATCTACCAGCCCTACAACATCTACACTACAGCAAGCTTACTTTATCTCAGCAGCTATCTTTACACTATGTTAAGACTACTTTTTAGGTACCTACCTACCTCTACATGAATTACCAGCAACTCCAAATGAAAAAAAATCAAGGTCCCTAGTGATTTCTAGCTTTTTAGTGCACCCAGGTTTTTTTGAAGCCAGTTAATTTTCTTAAATTGAAAATTTCCTTGTCAATAAATTGATAACCTAATAAGTAACAGTGAGTGCACGTAGCACTTGCAGAAGTAACAGTGTTGGGAGTGTGTGGCGGGACTAGACCCAAAAAAAACCCAAGTTTTTCCAATTTTTACGCAATTTTTGTTTTATCGTTGTATCATCACATATCCTGTCTTCATCCTAACTCTAAAATCGCCGCTGTTTGCACATGATAAACGCGAGGCGGCGCGTGACGCGTCACCGTAAATACCTGGCCGGTTTATCAGCCGGATTATCAGGGATTAAGGGAGGCGTTGCGACAGCCTCCGGGGAACGGGGGGGGGAGTTATAAATATGGGGGGATTAACACGTTATATAAGCTCATTATTGTATCAAATACTTGAAGGTTTTCTTATTAATACACGCCCGTATCCTCCGGACGAAGGTAGAGGTGCACTGCAGTACCTATAAATATTTCGCCGATGTTATTTTTAACCCCCGACGAAAAAAAAGGGGTGTTAATAGTTTAACATCTGTATCTGTGTGTCTGTCTGTGGCATCTTAGCGCCCAAGTGGATGAACCGATTTTAGTTGTGTGTGTTGTTTTTTTTGATAGAGAGGTATTCTGATCGGGAGTGTTCTTAGCTATGTTTCATTAAAATCGGTTCAGTCGTTTGAAAATTATCAGCTCTTTTGTAGTTAAAAAGACGTCGCATCGGGCGTCTTTGAACTTTGCATAGGGGGTTTTTTTATTTTCAATTTTAGTTATGGTCACAGTGTCATAGGTGCCATGTTATTATAATAGGACACATTTATTATCAAGGGGGGATTCGGAAGAGTCTACCATTCTAGGCCAGTGCAGGTTGGGAAAGATACAACTTTTTCCAATGACTAGGAGGTGTTAGTCACAAATATGTTTTTTCGCCGTTAAATGAAATAAGATTCGCACAATCGATGACCGCTTGGCGCAGTGGTTTGAACGTAGGCCGCTCGGCTCATTGCACAGGATGGTTGCGGTTTTGATTCTCGCCGGGGCGATTTTCGGAAATGGCCTTTTCGTAATTTGCCCTAGTCTGGGATCGCCCCCAGTCCATTGTGCGGTACCCATAGTACAAGCATTGCTTAGTTTGGGACTACACAGTTGGTATGTCAGTCTGGCGATATTTATTTATTATTATATTTTCATGAATGATACTATAGTTTGACCCTGCACTTCAAGGCGACCGTATTACTCTACATCATTCTAAGTATATTTTCTTCTCCAGAAATTGGCTTGGCTAAAACCAAAACCACATGAAGTTCACTAATTAACATCGTCATGACATCACTACGGCTTCCTCGTCGAGGAAAGGCCTACTAGACAGTGCAACATTGAAATTGAACCCCGAAAAATCCGCTAAAAACACGTATCACAGAAACTATAAGGTCTAAATTTAAATTTTTAACCGACGTACTAACTGTAAAGGAATTTTGGTGAAGTAGATGTAGGACAAATGGGGCCAGTTTAAGTAGAACTCTAAAGGCTCTTTGTGTTAACTCCTTCAGTATGAATTTCGATGATATATGAGGGGAGGCGCGGGTCAAGTGGCAGTGGTGGGCTGTTGATTTATTTTTTCTTTGTTTGCGAAGGACAATGTTGACATGTCTTTTTTTAATTTCGAACGCCGGCGTTAGAATAATTTGTGTCTGGCCAGTGACTTATTGCTTTTGTTATGATATAACATGTGCTAGTTGACATGTATCTAATGGATTTGTTTTTTTTTATTTATTATTCGTGGATTTACATCTGTGGTTTGTTACCATATGTAGGTTTCAACGTGAATACATTGTTTAGTCAAAGTTATAGTTTTATTTTTTGCGTAATTATATAGACACTAGTGCAGATCTGATTTGGTTGTCACACAAATTAAAAAAATATTTTGTCGTGATTTGACGACATCAGAAGAAGTACCTAACAGATTATTTTATTAAGTCTGTTGTTGAAGAAAAACTTCTGTTATTATATTATGACTTGTATACTTCTTATACTGCATTTTCTAATATTTCTACCACAACTAATTCGCAGCTCAGTGCTCACACAGGCAACGTGTGCGTCATTATCAGTCTGCAATTTAAGTCGTCCGTTGCCGGCTCTAAGTCGTTAGCCAGCATTTCATCCATTGTTCAGGAGTTCATGGACAGGCGAGGTTATTCGAAATGCTCCAACGATTTTTACCATCTCCCGTTCACGAGTGAATAACAAAATATACTTAAATCAATATGATATACCTTTACGGGGAACTCCTTGCAAGAAATAGCCAAAGAAATGTGTGTAGGAAACTTTTTTCCAGAAGTAAGTGATTTAGCGACTTTTAAAAATAACGAAATTTCGTTCCCATTTATTCATTTGAAATTAAATTTAGAATTTCCTTTTTATCTTAACGAGATCTGTATCGAATCAACACTGCTCGCAAAAATGTTGCTCAAACAAAAAGAAATAAAATATAAATTATGGTTGTCATATTTGGTCGCACTCACCCTCTTTCAGGGAATGGCTGCTGAATAATTAAGGTATCATTTCACCCCTCTACCTACTACAATCTTTAACAATAAGGTTACATACATTGTATTAACGGTGGTAGAGCCAAACCGTAGCCAATTGACTACAGCTCATATACGGTTTGCCTCAACTGGGGTAGTACCACCCTCTCACAGAAGAACGGCGTAAAGTGGCTATTATTGCTGTATGTGATGAGTGAGGGAGCTAGAAGATCAACCCCCCTGCCTTATCCTCCCTCTGTTCCACACTAAGGGTTCAAGTAGGCGATGTGCGAGCAGTGCCTTTGGTTATTGCAAGCATCTATAAGCTACGGCAAGCCGAGTTGTAAGCTCGTTTGCCGACTTTGTTACGTACAAAAATATATAGTTCGTCTGGACTGGTGGCTGCTTCCTTTCTTGTCGAAAAAAATGTTGGAAGTGTACTTTTCGTATTTTCTCTTGCCTGGGTGTGACTGGGATCGCTCCTACTCTACTGCACAATAGTACAAGTGTTGCTTAGTTTTCTTATGAAAATGTCTCTACCGGACATTTCGCATTTTATTGTAGTTTCAAGTAGGTGACAGACAGTTACAATTGATTAAAAGACATAGTTACCTTCAATTTTAATTTGACGACCGCTTGGCGCAATGTTTCGAGCGTAGGCCGCTCGGCTCACTGCATTGCTGGTTGCAGGTTCAATTCCCGCTGGGGTAAATTTCGGAAATTCCCTTTTCGTAATTTGCCCGGGTCTAGGTGACACGGGGATCGCCCCCAGTCCATTGTACGGTACCCAGAGTACAAGCGTTGCTTATTTCGGGACCATACAGTTGATGTGTCAGTCTGGCGATATTATTATTATTAACTAGCTGTGCCCCGCGATTTCATCCGCGTAGTATTGGATTATTGGGTTAAAAAGTATCCTATATGTTAATCCCGGTTATAATCTATCTGTGTTCCAAATTTCATCCAAATCCGTTCAGTAGTTTTTGCGTGAAGGAGTAACAAACATACATACATACATACATACATACATACATCCACACTCACAAACTTTCGCATTTATAATATTAGTTATTATTAATTTATAAGCTAGGTAAATCATGGTCTAAATCACCATTACATAAAAGGGGCCTCCCTTGTTTACAACAATGGCACACCATATCTACTAAACAGACAGTATGATTACCCAATGATGTGCTCTACCAAGCAATTGATTGCTTTGATTAGTTTTATGCGTACAGACGTGGTACGAATATACGCAGTAACACACATAAATACAACTGCCCACACTCATTGGAGTCTCTATACTCATTCTGTGCCTTCAAAGACTTCATTCAGTACAAACGGCCCATTCTTCAAGCTCTACCGCCACTGAAAAGCCATCAAAACTATCCTTAAACACCGTATCACGGTGAAATAAAGTCTAATTTCCAAGGGAATACCATTTTCTGAACAGCAAATGTAAGTTGGTTATAAAGCAAACCTATTTGCGCTCGGGAAACTATCCGCACGATCTAATGTAACAGGAATAGGTGTGTTATTCCATTGACGTTCGTGTTTTGATGTGTTGTTATGGTGTTTTCAAAGGACACGTGCATCGTTCGTCCCAGATGCGTCGGATATGCAAATATTCTTTGTTGTGTACCGCGCCACGTTGCGTCATCATAACGGTATATGATTATAGGAACAATTTTTGGGACAGACGTTTTTAATATTCGTGGATATTGTGGTGCTTTTCCGATGTAGAGTAGTCCTGCGGGGCTAGCAATATGACGCCGCAAGTAGCTCTTTCTCTTTCATAGACTTTGTGTTCTCAGAACTAGCCTAGCCGGGTCAGAAATTTAGGCAGGAGGTTAAAGGCTAGTTCTCCGATCGTACCAAATTTCAGAAGTGAACGGTTTGTAATTAGCTCTACCCCAGACTCTACCTGAGGCTCTACCCGTCTAAACAAGGTGCTTATATACAAGCGACTCTTCAAATCGCATGCTAAAATAATTATCATAATCATATTATTTTCAATAATGTTATTAGAGAAGACAATTTTGACACCATTGCATTTCACTAAAACGTGGGTATACAGCAGTTTATCTCTGCCTAACCTTTAATAGTATACAGGAGTATACGTATGTTCTATAAGTCCCGCTATCCTTCTTTTGAAACCGGTCTACACCCGTATTCTAGGACTTCAAAAGTAAGGTGTCAGGAGAAAATCTACTCAAGGACCTAACGAAACCGGCTAGAGTTACCTAACCTTTTGCTCCCACAGGCCGGTCAAAGGTCTCTCCGTTATTTCTGGAAACTCTATAAATAAACTTTGTAGCTACAGATTTATGTTACGAAAGGGTTGTTCATTCGTAAAAAGTTTTTATGTATTTATACTTCAAAAAAAAATTGTGTAACTTTCGGCTGTTAGCGTAATTTAAAATGAATTTACGTTAGATTTTATGGAGCTGTGATAGCCGATTGGTTGAGCACGCGTCTTGTGGGCACAAGGTTTAAGGTTCAAACCCCGGCTCCCACTTCTGGGTTTTTGGGATCTATGTGCGAATCATAATTTCTACGGTGAAGGAAAACATCGTGAGGAAACCTGCATATCTTAGAAAATCTAACTAATTTTCGAAAGACATGTGATATCCGCCAGACTGCCCGGTATGTTTTTCAGACAAATTCAATAAGATTAAACACTACTTTAATAGACATCAACGCGTTCACTCAAAATAGGGGCATTTTTGCGCTTATTTCATGGCTTGACCAGAACCTTTGATGCCAATTCGGGCGTATCTCCCCTTGGCTATTTATAATTGAAAACTTACATAGGCCAATTTAATAATACCTTATTATAGATTAGAAATAATTAAATATTATTATGACCCGAAATAACATGTATTTATGTTGCGAATTAATTTAATTTTTGATCCAGGTGCCTATATTACTTTTTTTCGTATAAAGATCGATTAAAGACCGCTTGGTATAATGGTTTGATCGCAGAACATTGAGCTCAATGCATCTGGTGGTAGCGAGTTTGATTCCTGCCGCTGATAAATTTCGGAAATAGATTTTGCATAATATACCCTGATTTGGGTGTCACTGAGATCGCAACCAGACTAATATACAATCACAAGCGTTGTTAAGTTTGGGACCATACAGTTGGTGTGAAAGTCTGGCGATACCCATGAATAGTTATTATAATATCAGCTCATAATCTAAAATACGTTATTTCCAGCAATGACGTGCGTGGCACAACAATGGAAACATACAAACGCCACTGGTGTTACGTGTGAGTCATCGCCTAAAATTGACGGACTAATAAACTATTGGTTACGGTTTGAGTTGGGAGCGATTAGCGGTATCGACACACGTAACCAAAAGTCGATGGCACGCTTTTGAAACCTTGTCGGATTAAGTTATAAGTTATAAGCCAGGGGACAGTTAAGTAGGACCGCTATAAAGTAAAGATTATTTGATATTACTTGGTCAATTGCGGTCCCTCGACGCGACAATATTTCACCGTAAGCAAGTAATAATCATATTGAAATCATGATTCGCTATAGATTTCGAAAAACCCAGAGGTGCAGGCCAGGGTTTGAACCCAGGACATTGTCAAAGTCAAAGTCAAATCGTTTATTTAGGCTCCGTAGGCCTTTCCTAATGTCTACAACCAGATGTTTTGTCAAGAAACTCAGTGGGCTTGTGCACGCTTCGCGTGATTAACCGAACGGCTATCACTGCTTTTTACACGTTAAGAATCCCTTAAACAAGTGTGAAACATGTGAAGGATTCCATTGTTTTTGTTCTAATATTAATTACTAGCTCCCGCTCACCACTAAGACCATATCCCAACAAGTATTTTAACATGAGCCGATTGTTACAGCTAATAAGTACGGGTTCGGATCCAGGGCGAGAATGGAATTATTGTTCTCTGCGCACGCGTTCGTATAATGATGTTTTTTTATTATATTTCGTAATCAAAGTTTAAAGCTGCCATATGAGAACATAAATTATGGGCTATGTGTGAAAGAGTGTTATTGTATTAAATTATTGTTAGTTGTGGTTTAGTATTTGGTTCCTTGTCTTGGAACCTTGTCTGGGTGACGTATGGGTCTATGACTTCTGGTTTTAGTCCTTGAAAAAAGTAATTCTTAGGCTTCGTTTGCACTGACAATGTATTTATGTTGTCAAAATGAAAAAAAAAAACTTTGAGAAGCTCCGACTCCCATTAGGTCACACAAGCAAAGACCAATGAAAGAAGCGAAACGGCCGCAAGCCGCCGCCGCATTCCATTTGATTCCAATAAAAATTCCATTTAAAATAATTAATCTAGTTTGCTCAAGTGGTTATTAAGCTATCCGAGGGGGCGGACAATGAATGTCAACATTTTTTTTTGTGGTAACAAACAAATGTTAAAACGCTTTGTTGGATGTCCAAATTTCACTGGTGTATGTGTTGCTGTATATTTTTGGGGCGGTCTCACTACCATCAATTTTCAGGAAAGTGGGCTATTTTTTTTATGTGGCAATTTGAATATAACTTTGTTTAAACTGGACATCGAACCCATGACAGCCGAGGTTACTCTTACCACTAGATCATACAGGCAGTCCTTGTGCCCAATAATTGAAAAGGTATTACTTAAATCAGAGATTTTCATTTCTATCCATGTTAATAAAAGTAAATCATCAAATGAGTTCTAAAATTTTATGGGCCTATAAAAATTTTGGGCTTCGGAAATTTTGTTCTCGACTAAAACGTAGTCCTTTATTTCTCGAGTTTCGCTCTGACCCTTTTGAAGTATGATTTGTTCGTATTTCGCAAAAAGGTTCACGTAAAACCCTTCGGTCAGGAAGAACTTTTATTTTAAACAAAAATTCCTTATTTCCCCAATGATGAAGCATTTACATTTCGTTCTTGATTCATTAAGTGCATGTGTACTGTGGATTTCCATTTATAAATTGAAAATGGAATTCTTGGAAATATTTGAGTTCTAAAATGGAATCGTAATCCCGTTGTTCAGTTCACCCATAGATTAAGCAGCGTAGTAAACATGTCTAATAGGTCTTTAAGTCGCTATTTAAAAAAAGCGTCACATAACAAAAAAATAGCGAAAATAGAACTGCCCAGTTCAAATCCAATTACCTCCCTGTACACGTGGAAAACCCAAAAGCTGTATTGTCACCGCGTTCAATATTTAAAAAGGGTACCAGATTGAGGCGCTTACGATAAAACTGGCGTATAAAAATAAAAGCGGACGAGTCGACTCCAATTTGTGGGCTCTTTTTTTTTTTTCCGTTTTTTTTTTTTTTTTTGTTTTTTTTTTTTTTCTTAGCCTGTTTTTGTGTCCCACTCCTGAGCAAAGGCCTCTCCCTTAACACTCCACAAAATACGGTCTTGTGCTGTTTCGGGCCACGTATCTCCCGCAAAAGTGACCAAATCGTCCCGCCATCTTTTCCTGGGTCTACCCCGGCTGCGGAAGCCGTCTTCTGGTATCCAATTTGTGATGGCCTTTGCCCACCTTTGCGGGACCATACGTGCCACGTGACCAGCCCATTCCCACTTCAGCTTTGCAGTCTTTTTCCCCACGTCAGTGATGCGAGTAATGGAGCGCAGGGTGGTATTCCGGACGCGATCTCTCCTCTTGATACCTAGTATGCTGCGCTCCATTGCTCTTTGGCAAATCTTGAGCTTGGACTTCTGTTGCTCTGTTAGTGACCACGTTTGAGCACCGTAGGTTAGGACGGGCAGGATGCACATGTCGACAAGTCTACGCTTTAAAGATACTGGAAGATCGCCCTTCATCAGATCTTTCATGGACCAGTAACTCTTCCAAGCATTTTGGATCCGTCTTTCGACTTCTTTTCCTTGCCGGCTGTTAAACGAGACTATCTGGCCCAAATACGTATACTCGTCGACATACTGCATCACATGTCCGTCCACCACGACGCTACGTTTTATGCTGTTGGTCATCAACTGAGTTTTTGACCTGTTCATAGTCAGTCCAATCTCAAGACTTGCCGTGCTCAGGTCTTGAAGCATTTGCTGTAGTTCAGAAGCTGACGAGGAGAATAGCACGATGTCATCGGCAAAGCGAAGGTTTGTGAGCTGTTCACCATTCACATTAATCCCTCGTGAACTCCAAGATGGTGGTAGCTTCTTAAAGACTTCCTGTAATGCTGCTGTGAATAACTTGGGGGAGAGTGGGTCGCCTTGTTTGACGCCTCTGTCTATTGTGAATTTTGGTCCTGGTAGGTGTAGTTTAATATTAGCAGTGCTATTTTGGTATATCGTTTGGATGAGGTTAATGTAAAAGTTCTCAATATTTTGGTTTCTCAATGCAGTGAATACTGAAGTATGAGATATACTGTCAAAAGCTTTGGCATAGTCCACAAAAGCTAGATATAGTGGTTTGTTATACTCGTTGCATTTTTCTATTGTTTGATTTACTGTGTGGAGATGGTCCGTAGTGGAGAAGTGAGATCTAAAGCCAGCTTGCTCGGGAGGTTGGTGGATATCGAGGGTGGGAGTGATTCTATTTTGTATGAGTTTTGTAAATACTTTGTATAAATGTGAAACTAAACTTATGGGTCTATAATTGGCTATGTCAGATTTGTCACCTTTTTTATGTATAAGAATTATATTGGAATGGCACATTTCCTGTGGTATTCGACCGTTGCGCAGAATGGAGTTAAAGAAATTTGAAAGATGAGGCAAAAGGATTGATTTTCCGATTTTCAGCATTTCAGTTGTTATGCCGTCTTCACCTGGGCTTTTATTATATTTCATCTGGTTTAAGACGTTTTCGATTTCAGATATTTCAAACGGCGGGACAGTGTGGGGCGTAATATCATTGAATTGAGTATAACTTTGGTCGGAATCTCTGTATAGATTTTCATAAAAAGTCGTAGCTATGTCTATAATTTTTTCTGAACTACCTTGCTTCACCCCTAAGCTATCTCTCAAATTTGTGATACGTGTTTTACCTCTAATGAAACCTTGTTTTGCAACTCTCAATGACGAGTTTGCTATTAAAGCTGTTCTCACCAAGTTTGTATTGTAATCGCGAATATCCTTCCTGATACTTCGCTTTACTGACTTATCTAGTTCTCTGTATCCTATCGTATTATTATTACTCTTAAATTGTTCTCTTTTTTCTAAAACTTTAACTGTTTTATCGCTAAATTTAGTATTAGTATTCCTATTTTTCTGTTTAATTTTATTGCTTGCTTTAGTGATACCTTCTTGTAATTGATTATAGAGTGATTGGGGATCTATATGTGTGTTTGTTTCTAATATATCGAAGTAATTTTTAAGTTCAAGATTAAATTTTTCAAAATTATTTATTAGTGCGGACCTATTTATTCTTTTGATTCTTTTTATAAATATTTTTCTTCTATGTATTTTTACATCAAGTTTTATTTTTGTGCGGATCGGTCTATGATCTGAGCTATACTTAATTTTGTTTATTACACTAACATCTTTAACAATATCTTGACTGGATGAGAGTACAAAATCAATTTCATTTTTGTGATTACCGTTTGGGGAAATCCAAGTCCATCGGCGTTGAGGTTTTTTAGGGAAAAAGCTATTAGATATTTTTAAGCTTTGGCCAAAAGCGAACTGTATCAGTCGATTGCCTCTATCGTTCCTCTCACCTAAACCGTAAGGGCCAATAATCTCGTGACTATCCATTTCTTGACCTTTTCCGATCTTACCGTTATAATCGCCGAGGACAATGTTCCATGTCCCGCGGTTCTCGTCGCATGCTTTATTTAGGGTGTCATAAAACTCTTCGACCTCGTCATCAGTATGTGCCGATGTTGGTGCATACACTTGGATTACGGTTAGAGTGTGTGTCTCGTTTACTCTAAATTTGAGCACCGCAATGCGATCAGAGTATCCTGAAAACTCTATGATATTGTGTTTCCACTTTTTTGTCACCAAAAACCCTACACCGTAATGACCACTGGTGACCCCGATGTGATAAAATATATTATTTTCCCTCTCTATTGTTTCTTCCCCTGATCTCCTAACCTCTGATAGGCCTATGATGTCCCATCGTATTTCTTTTAGGGCATTCTCCAACTCTAGAAGATTACCTTCTGACATTAAAGTGCGTACATTATAAGTCAAAACGTTTAGCGTATCTATGTCCATTTTTAGCTGTGCTTGAGTTGTTTGACGGAAGATCGATCTCACTCGGTGATTCTTAGCACCCCGTGCTCTAGTGACCCTCTGATCACCGTCATCATCATCAGATCTACTAGAGCTGCCGAGCACTTGGGGCCTTTGTATTATTTTTCTTGCCATATTTGTGGGGATGTTTGGGAGGTTTGGACCATAGTCCACCACGCTGGTCCAATGCGGGTTGGTGGACGTCGTCAGAGCCTCGTTCGTTATTTAGCAGGGTGCACCGCGAGCAGGTGAGGTTGACTTGGGTTCTTAGATATTTTAGCACCCCTTGCACCCCTACCTTTTTTCACTTTTCACCCCCCTTTTTTTCCCTACCTTTGATAAATCAGGGCGTATCGCGCCTGCAACCCCGCCCGGCCGCTCCCTCCAATGATAAACAATGCCTGAACACCAACCTATTTTCTTCGACATTTGTTTAGAAGGGCGCGTCACCCATATAACTCTATTGCGCGGTGTAATCGGTCAATCCGTCCCATTATTACCGTCGGCCAAACAGCCCCACGCCAAATAAGTCACAAAAACGATAGACACAAGCAATGGCTTTAAAAATAAACAGATGATCGCGGAACGAGGCGCGGTACCTGCAATAAACTAGTGTATACAAACCCCGACGCGCCCTTTCTCTAATGAGGGCAGTTTATGGGGCGAGCTAGCATTTAGTTTTTATTGTCTATGCGCGCGCAACCCTTGTCGATGGTTTAAAAACGGGAACGTTCTCCGTAAATGTTCAGTTTGATATGTGACACCGCAGCGCGCGGGCGTCCCGGAGCGGTCTGTGTTTAAGTTAATAAGTGTTAATTTGTTTCGATCGTGCTTATGTTAAATGAGTGACTCAGTTGTGAGTCTCGCCTCTGTCTGTTAATTGGCCAGCAACCTAGAATTCGAGTTAACGCACCTCTTAACATGAACTTAAGTAAATATTTGATCGCGTAATGAATGTTAGGAAACAATTAGTATGTTTTTGTGTGAAGTAGGCGAACTTAAACATTTCCGGTTGAAATTCAATCAAACTTCCCAATGGGAACTTGAGAAGAAATCAAAAGTTTTCCGCTCCGATAACATTATTAGTGGGTAGTATATAGTAGGTACTGTCGACTAAATCTTGGCAGAAATAAGTCTTGAAGATTTACTTTACAAGATTTGAAGCAAAAATAAGTCGTTTATTTAAACTTCACAAACTTTGAATTGTGGCTGTATATTTAAGAAATCCAATTTTAGTTAATGATATTCCGGCCCGAAACTTCTAAAACTTATTAAAGATAATAGCCACCTACAGTTTTATTAAGCGGATTGTTTTCAATTGAATTCATACAATTATGTTACCAAACTCACCACAATAGGATTCAGATTTGTTAAAACTGTGGGTAGTTTGAAACACACTCGTTAAATAAAAGCAGCTGTTGAAATATAAAATTCCATAAAACTGTCGCAGTGAATGTACTGCAGGCATAAGATATGGAACTATATGGCAAGATAGACTATGGAAATACTCTTATATTTATATATAGCATAACATAAGGAAGTTGGACGTATGAATTCCATTACTGTATTCAGCATTCCAATGGCATTTCAATTGATAATTAAGGCTAAAGCGCCCATCTAGCCCGCGAAGTTCAAATCTTTTGAGTATTTTTGAATTTTTTCAATATCTGACAATAATAAAAGGCACATTTTGTAATTCGCGAAAAAGACCGTGTGCAGTGCATTTATTAATATATCCAACTTACTCTAAAACATTTCAAGAACGACAGCTATCCAGATAATCTGGCAATTTTTGTATATTTAGTGATTTACTAGTATCATGTCCACCGTGATAATATTTAGAGTAAAATAAATGTATTAATAAACGCACTGCATACTGTGTTTGTCGCAAATCACAAAATGTTGTCTTGAATGTTTTCAGATTTTGGATAAACTATAAAAATACTCGAAAATTTTGAATTTCGCGGGCTAGACAGGCGCCTTCACCTTAAGTATTTTCATTAGACGAATAAGTTATAATTGGAATGGAATAGCGGAATTCGTTCTTTGTATTAATTTGGTCGTGCGCTGTTTTACCGACTTTGTCATATAAAAGAACATGGTAAACCAAACCAACATTGTCGATACTTCGTGTGGGCCTTCCCCAATGATTCCAATACATTAACACTAAAATCGCACCGTGCGAATTCGTCACGATCCTTTTAAACGTAGGTACCTACTCAATAATGTCGCTCTTCAACTATAGGTACATAACTACATACCCACAAAGTCCCTTGTCCCTTGAACACTCCGTTGTAGTACAAAATATCTTTCTCACTGTAGCCGTGGTACCATTGTTGCTCTAAAAGGTGTTAATAAATGGTATGGCGGCTTTTTGCAATCTTACTAATACTATAAATGCGAAAGTTTGTGAGTGTGGATGTATGTATGTATGTTTGTTACTCCTTCAGGCAAAAACTACTGAACGGATTTGGATGAAATTTGGAACACAGATAGATTATAACCGGGATTAACATATAGGATACTTTTTAACCCAATCATCCAATACTACGCGGATGAAGTCGCGGGGCACAGCTAGTACCTACATATTTACAAATATCTTGAGTGGACCAAATTTAAAGGTAGAGCTTCAAAACGGTATCGAACAGACCGGCAACCACCCCCCCCCCCTGCCACCTTTCCCCCCAACGCACACGTTTTCTTTTGAAATCACCACAAAAAGACTGCGAGAAAACCATCCATAAATTTTGCAAATCATCCGCAATCATCAACAAGGCTAAAATCACACATCATCGCGCTAACCGAATTAGGTTCACCTCGCAATTGTGTGCTCTAATCACTAAACATACAGTGCAAATTCCAAGAACCTGTTATACAAGTTTGATATGTTATTGCTGCTGTCAATTATCAGGTGTACTGAACTGAGTGTTCTAAAAAAATGAAACGTCACTGTGACAGGAGAAACGTCTGGAACGTCTGGAACTACTTTGAAAGTAATTTAAAAGGTATTTATGCAACTTATATGATAACTAGCTGTGCCCGCGACTTCGTCCGCGTGGAATTTAATTGACAAAGTTTTATACAAACTTTCATCCTCTATTTTATCCCCTTGGGGGTAGAATTAATCAAAATCCTTTCTTAGCGGATGCCTACGTCATAACATCTACCTGCATGCCAAATTTCAGCCCGATCCGTCCAGTGGTTTGGGCTGTGCGTTGATAGATCACTATGTCAGTCAGTCAGTCAGTCACCTTTGAGTTATATATATATAGATTTACAATTTCATACTAGTTTTTTTTATAAATGTCCTTGCGCAAGCCGTGATAGCCGATTGGTGCATGTTCAAACCACGTCCGCACCTCTGGGTTTTTCAAAATCTACGCATGTAATAAAGAAGGATATGCTGTAATTAGACTAGACGTTTAGTAAAATATACTGGAACTTTAAAAATAAATGGTTGTTGTATTTATTTGTTCAGTGCAGATTCTAATATTCCATACTAAACGCTTTGCATTATACAACACAAAACTACAGCGACTAACTTTCTGTCCACCCTGCTACCAGTAAAGCGTGAATATAATATTTGTGTTGAAGGCAAAGTTCCTAAGTTCCGTCACCCGATCCCTTCGCCGCCGGAAAGGATTAACACCCTTCCATCACCAGCGGAAGTTGTTAACGATTACTATTGAGTATTATAAATTTGGGTTAGAGTATTATAAGTTATTGTATGCCAGACCTTGTAAAAGGACTGCGTTTGGAATGATATGAAAAATAATGTGACGGACGACCGCTTGGTGCAGTGGTTCGAGCGTAGGCCGCTCGGATCACTGCACATGGTGGTTGCGGGTTCGATTCCCGCCGGGGCAAATTTCGGAAATGGCCTTTTCGTAATTTGCCCAGGTCTGGGTGTCACTGGGATCGCCCCCAGTCCATTGTACGGTACCCATAGTACAAGCGTTGCTTAGTTTGGGACCGTACAGTTGGTGTGTTCGTATGGCGATATTTATTTATTTATTATGTAATTTGTCAATAGAACTTGCAAGTAGTGTAATTTTTTTGGTAGGTATAGGTATCTGAGGTGTGTCAAGATCTGATATAGGAAACAGTGTGGTATCTACCACCCACACTAATTTCAGGCGTGACGCCTGAATATCTAAATGCTACCTATTTTCACAATGGAAACATAAAAATAGATAAATTACAGGCGGTACCCACCCATAGTTAACCGTGTAAAATAGAGGATGTCTGTATGGCGTTCTGATTTTTTTTTAAACGGTTAAAACATGAAAATAAATATGAAAGCTTTAAATTACAAACAATAATGATACTATAAGTACATATTCCAGCATTTTTCAAAATTCAACCCCTAAGGGAGTAAAAATAGAAGGGGAATTTGTATGGGAAATTTCATACTCCTGCGTCAGCGCAATTTTGTAAAAAGTTGATCATAAAATGAAGAACTTACACATCTCTGCTAAGTTAAATAATCTTTCAATTGTGTAGCCCATAACCTATCCATAAACGTATTTGAAGACAGTATTTTTAAGATGCAGAAACTCGCTGGAGATGACGCAAAAGGGCTTCCATTTTCGAGGACGAATGACGTCACCGCCCTTGGGAGTTCATCTCAGAACGGAATGCGATCCGAATGGAATCCTATAGAGTTTTACCAGTCTATATTATCTGTGGCCCGGGGAGAGGCTGCGGATATAGTAGAGATGCTTTTGACTACACGTTTTGCTCTAAAAAATTGTAAGAGACCTCAATTTTTTTTTATAAAAAGACTAGCTGTGCCCTGCGACTCCGTCTGCGTGGAATGTGGACCACCCTTAACATTAAGGGGTATGAAAAATAGATAGTAGCCGATTCTCTGACCTACCCAATATGCACACAAAATTTCATGAAAATCGGTCGAGCCGTTTCGGAGGAGTATGGTAACTAACATTGTGACACAAGAATTGTATATATAAGATTACTTATCACATCACTTGTAGTCCTATTTAGCTGCTAAAACTAAGCTAAATGCTAGTACCAAAAGTGGGCGCACGTGAAAAGGTTAGTGGCCAGGATGGGGATTGAACCCAAAACCTCTGGACTACGAGGGCGGCCTTTCTAAACACTAATCTATCTCTCTACAAATAAAACAAATTTGATAAAGTACCAAATCCGCTCACGTATGCAATAGAAGCGAAGGTTTATTCCCTCCCTTGACGACCTACGTCTCAGGCAAATTGTGCTGGCTATACATTTAAGCTCTAGCTGTGTTATAGAGACGCGTGTCGGAGCTATATTGCAATGTAGAGTCTTATTTGAAACATTAGTATGAATAAGTGAGGTAAAATCTTGATGAAACTCTACATGTCTGAGGAGAGCTGGGTTTTGAAATGATAATAATAATTATTATCTAGTACTAGTTGTGTACTGTATGTGTATTAACTTTTATTTCTTGAATATGCTGTGGAAGATGGGAAGCTAATTTTCCGGAATAACAAAAAATGACATTTTCCATGCCAGTTGAATTGAAAATGTTTGTTGAATGTTGATTCAACCTTTATGAAAACCTAGCTGTGCCCCGCGACTTCATCCACGTAGTATTTTAACTTAGCAAAAATTTCGGGATTATCGGGCTAAAAAGTATCCTATATGTTTATCCCGGTTATAATCTATCTGTGTTCCAAATTTCATCCAAATCCGTTCAGTAGTTTTTGCGTGAAGGAGTAACAAACATACATACATACAAACATACATCCACACTCACAAACTTTCGCATTTATAATATTAGTAGGATTAATTTAATCGTAATGGGCTCATTTTTGACATCCTCACATCTTCTACTCACATGAACATTCTTTAATAAAAAATAAAAAATGTACACACGGCTGTGCGTCCACCAAGTCGGGTGGAAAGAAGCTTTCAATTTATTAGCTTGTTATTTTTCCATAAATATAATAATGTTTAATAACATACATTCAAAGGAATTTTCTCTCCACCAAATCTTTGAACCGCATCCTACGTTCAAAAGCACATTTTTTTGTTATTGTATACCTACTATACCTATGTATCCTGTATTGTTTTAAAGGTATTTTATTGTAACGGAATGAGGTCGTATTTCGTCTGCGTCTGGGATTTGCCGTTGAGAAAGATTTGCGGTTGAAAAGACTCCCTGATTAACAATAAAACGGTCGCATTTTATATTTGTTTCGTTTTATTTTTGTACTTTTATTCTTCTCGGTATTCGAAAAAGCAAAATGAATAACATTTCCTTGAAAAAGTGATATTTTTTATCATGTTTTAAATACACTTTGTAGTACGAAATTAATCTTTTTCAATAGTTTATCTAGTTACCAAAATAAAGGGTTGCTCTTGTTTGAAATACATGTGCTCTGACAAAACGTAAATTATATTGATTACTATTTATAGCTACTAGTTTTTTCCCGCAAATTCGTTATGTAGAATAAACTAAATCCCAGTGACACCCAGACTGGAGCAAATTAAGAAAAGGCAATTTTTTTACTTATCCGGATGGGAATCAAACCCACCAACACTGTGTGGTGAGACAAGCGGTCTTCATTTAAACCATCTAGCAATCATCTAAGGTAATAACAGTGCGCATAACAAAATTGAAACATAGATATCAACTTAATCGATTATAAGCGCCATCTATCATCCGTAACTAAAATACCGTTAAAAAACAGTTTTTTAACACATAAAACGGCAAACGGTTTACATCTACATACTTTGCGTAAAAAGTTCAGAAACATGAATCTATTCTAGGTGATACTATAAACATATCTATTTTGGCCGATGTGTGTCTGCTTTACATCAGCCGATATCAAAGGATTCTTACCAGACGGTTGTCTGTTCGTGTCAAATAAAAAAAAACTTTTTTTAGACCTGGCATGGGCTGAAGATTAAGTGTTGCTAGGTTGCATATTTTAGAAATGGCCTTTTTCGTAATTTGAACTTAACTGGGTGTCACTGGGATCACCCCCAGTCGATTGTACGGTACCCATAGTACGCGCGTCGGTGTCGATTAGTTTAGGACCTTACAGTTGGTGTAATTGCTTGGCGATACTCATTTTTTACCAATTTTCGTGATAAAACCCATGCGTGATGGACCCCCTCTATCCCCCCCCCCATTCACGATGCCCTTGACTATCATTGGCCAACATAAAAGGTCAAAAAAAACAATGATAAAGTTCTCATTGCGTGATTAAAATAAAGATTTCGTACCTACCTTATTGGGTATGCCCTGGCTTTATGATTAATTAAGACTTTTTGTTTCTTTTCAGGTACACCTACGCAAAGGTTACAAATTCACACGGTCTACGACACACATGGATGTAAGTAGTTCAAGTTGGTCACATTCAAGTTTGCAGTAATCTGTAAGTACCGTTCTAAATCTTACTAATATTATAAATGCGAAAGTTTGTGAGTGTGGATGTATCTATGTTTGTTACTCCTTCACGCAAAAACTCCTGAACGGATTTGGATGAAATTTGGAAGACCGATAGATTATAACCGGGATTAATCCCGGTTATAATGTTAACATACAGGATACTTTTTAACCCGATAATCCCGAAATTTTTGCTAAGTTAAAATAATACGCGGATGAAATCGCGGGGCACAGCTAGTTAGTAATATTCTTTGATTTATAAAATATAGTGGGTGGTAATTTTTTAGGAATGATTTCCTAAAATTTGCCGGTAAGTCGAACGGATTTGGACACTGCGCATATTTTCGTGACTTGGCCCACAACTCCCACCACCTAATGATCTGCCTGGCTAGGACTATGTTCTCTTGACTCTATTCTTCTTGGCATAAAACTGCTGACTAATAAAATAATTTCAAAAAATATATTATTATTATAACATCGGCGCGGCGTCTGCTCAGCTTCACTCGACGCATGAACTTTGAGTTTATGCCAAAAAATATTAATCTTGCGATCCAGAAATACATTTTAATGCGAGATCGATCTGATTCGGTTGCTGCGGTGTGGTACAAGCTTTTTGTGGGCAGAGGCGATGGGTAATTAAATATATAAAGTTCAGAGAGTACACACCTTCAGCTTTGCTATTGTAGGTTTTATTTTCTTCACGTCGAACACAGTGCCACCTATACTACTATAGCTAAGATCCATCCCGGTAAGGCCTTTAAGCACAAAACAAACATCAAAATCGGTCAATCCGTTTAGGATGACAAGAATTACGAACACACGCACACCGGAAAGGTTATATAATAATAAAGATTTATGATTCGGTAATGTTTTACGATTTTCGCAAATCAACCTAGATCATCATTACACCAAATGGTAGGTTTCAACGAAAAGATAAATGAACCACTGTTTATTTTTCCACAAAAATGTACAAAGGAATATTCATTTAAAAAGTAGACGTTATTTTTAATATATTTTAATAATGTTTAGTATGTTTTTTTTAATTGTATCACCATCACCTACCTTTACTATTTTTTTATGTATTTTCATAATGTCACATTAATTGTTTGTAATTATTAATACTATAAAAGCTTATGACTTGCACCGCACACCAAAAAGCTCGCGTACCGGCGCGTCTGGCACGTGTCCGTCAAAAGATTGCCTGCGCGCGCGCCGATTTATTGCCCGGCGGCTTATTGGCGCATCGATAGCGGCCGTTTTCGATTAAATTATGATTTCCATCGATTCTGGATTGTTATATTGGAAAAAGTGACGTACTATGGCGTATTTTAGGTTTATTTTTGTGAAACATATGGATCATACGTAACCATTTCAAATTACTTTAGGCGTGGTACCTCAGGTGTGAGACCACCCACGGCCTGGTTTCCATCACAGGATACTCGAATAAATTTTCATGGAGTTCTCACCATAACCTACGCAAAAACTTCTTAGACTATAATTTAAAAAAAAAATTGACCTTTACACAAAGGTCAAATAATTTTAATTGTTCATACGTGCGGGTTCCTAGACAATTTAACTTTACCCTGTGACTCGTCGAGGGTCAAACTTCGAAGTCATGACATTGTCCATGCTGGCTTACAGGAGTAACAGTGGTGGGAGTTTGGAGGGACTAGTGCCAGTTATTTACAAAGACACGTCGTTAAATATTTAGAGAGGCACGGGCCTATTATATATATCACATTAAAAATTACAGATTCAATGGATTTTATCTACTAAAAGCCAAATAAAATAATATATATCCATGCACTATAAAAATCATTTCAAACTTTACTCAATGCAAATCTTTATTTTTATAATATCAACGCCAAAACTTGGCTTGGATCCAATAATTGATTTTGTGATCCTTTTTTCATTCAAACTTGGTAGGAATAGGAATGCCTAGCTTTATTAAAATATTGGGGCACATACTTGGAATAAAACCAAGTACTTATTAAATATTCCAGTAGGTAGGTACTATGATTTTTATTGCTGAAACTGTGTTGAAATAGATGAAGAAGCTAATCTGGAAAAGATACTGTGTAAGGGAGGGGGAGGAAGGGAGAGGGTTGGGCTTCCAGCTCTATCACTCATCGTACAAAACGCAACTATAATAGCTAGTTTACACCGATCTTCTGTGAGAAGCTGGTACTACCCCGGTTGAGCCAGTTCGAATATGAGCTATAGTCAAGTGGCTACAGCTTGGCTCCACCAACATAAAATTGAGAGCATGAAACATTCCAGGCTATAAGGAAAATTGTGAGTTATGACAGTAACTCAGCCCGTTTCGCGTAGAGCTGTGAGTCAGTTGTTGAGGCCGCCCGTAAATTGTCTATTAACCTAATTTTTACCATTAACCGTAACAGCCACCCGCTGGGTACAGTGGTGGTCAATAAAACGTGGCCACTTTATTACCTACCGTTTTCGTTTTCGATAGGAAATTGGAGAAACGTCACAAAGTGGATTTGTCATTCATCTAAGCCCGTTTTCATAAATCCTTCTTAAATCTGAGAGCGATCTTGAAAATGTTATTCTTATGTCACCCCAGTACAAAATAACATGTCTTGAATACATCGCTCTCAGACTTGATATAATCACAACAGATAAGAAAGTGGTTAAATTTCACATATTTCTGGTTACTATTTAGTATTTGCGTAAGAAACTTAGGTACCGATATTAATAAATTGATCTGAACTCTGAAGTTCTTTAGAAGTATTACACTATAACACCAATTTATTAATACCGACCCAGTAACCATATTATTATAGATCACAGGTCACCAAATAGAAATTGCCGAAACACATTATTTTTCAGATCTATGATTAAATATCTTAGATTAAAAACCAGGTCACAATATATGTAGCAAATTCAATAAAGACATCTGGGCCACATCAATTAATAGACGAAAGTGGGTCACTTTTATTGGCATGCCGTGTAACTCTAATTACATTTCAGTTCATTTGTTAGTCTGTTATTCTGATGATTTCACTTCAATGTTCAGTTTTGGCAAACAAATAAAAAAAACTTTTTATACTTTTTCATGAGTATGATAAAAAAAGGAATAATTAATGACAATATTCAATACTACCACCCCACCCTGAAAGGTGTGGGCAAAGGTGCTTAATTCAGCTATGGTATTGAATAAAGGAGAAGTCTTTGCCATTTATATGTTACCTGAATAGGTTACGTAGTAATTCTTTGAGGTACTTAGTAAACAAGATTGAATCATACGGCGCTTTTAGATTAGCGATTTTTCGGTGCGTATAAGCTAATTTTTGGAAGCGCGTGGGAGCTCGATCGCTTATAAGCTCGTATAAGCGTGAGCCGCGAGGACGCCTCCCCTCGCAAGCAATCACCCCGCGTAGTTCGAGCGAGCGCGTGCGTGGTACATAAAAAAAACACGAGTCTGAAAGCGCTCTTACAGAAAACACAGGAGGAATAAAGGACACCCAGTCTATTGCCTTGAAAGTAATACAAATATCTAGAGTTAAGCTGAGTTCATGGACGGAATATAATGTAACGTTGCCGTGACTCTCTTAACTCTACATGCACTAACTTATTATACTTTTGCTAGGTAACTTATTTCTATTTTATTTTTTCTATTTATTGGGGAAAACAAACAGTGACAAAATAAATTATTATAAAACTAGTTAAGTAAATACAATAGTAGAAGTGAATTGGCCACCAACATCGTTTACCACAGATTAAAAGGAGATAAGTGGCCGTGCATGCAAAACGACACAAATTCGCTTACAACAAACATAATTACAATATAGAAATAAATAAATAGGTAGGTACTGACATAATGTGCTTAAATGAGTGAGGTCCTTAGAACCTCAAGCACTTTATTTTTAAAAGATTTCGGGCGCTCTGCCGTAATGTCAATTGCATTGAATGATTCATTGTATGATTTGACTAAACGATACAATGGAGAGCGTTTACCAGCGTTTGTGCGGCATCTAGTGGTTGCAAATAATTGGCATAGATTACGGCAGTGCGTTCTAGCAGGTATTTTATAACATAGTTTATTAATTATACTAATATAAAAAGCATATCGCTGGAACAACTGAACCGATTTTGAAGAATCTTTTACTGTGTTACATTGCGATGAGGGTGAAACCGCGAGGTAGTAGGTAGGTTCACATTTTTCTCTCTTATTATTGCACTTTTCTAAACAGACATTCCGAACGGACCTAAAATTAAATTTAAGTCCAGCCTCTTGTTTAGTACCAACGTTAAAATTAGTGTATTGTTGTATTTTTCACCAGAAATTAAAAGGCAAGCTGAAAAATAACTTATACCGAGGACAAATAACATAGTTTGGCTGTCGTACGTTCATTATATTAAAATATAATGGATTTTTTGGATGGTGGGTGGCTCCTGAGTTTCTTGCCAGAGTCGCTCTGCTCAGCCTTGCTCTTCTAAGTCGAGGTCGCGTTCCGATCCGATAGTTCCTACACTTAAGGAATAAATGTAAAAATGACAATTAGTAAGAGCCCCCGTAGGTCTAAGCAAAATCAACGATTTTCTTTGACTTTATTACAGTGATAAATACAGCCATCATCTAATAAAAATGTATGGGAAAGTCAGAGTGTAAATGACTTCGCATATATCTGTCCCAGATCACGCCGTGAGCAGCGAGTACTTTCATGATAAAACCACATAACTCTACGACTCCCCATAGAGCTATCACCACACCAATAAACCGATATATTGGTAATTGAACCAAGAAAATATGGGTGCACTTTAACGATAGCCATCACAAAGGTAAGTGGATGAAATGGAAATGGATAATTGGCTAATTCAATTATTTCTGGGATGGGACCTGGGTCACGCGAGCATGGGTGCGGCTAGGCCAGGAGGTGGGGAGTACATGTCTGTTTGGGTGTAACAAAAATAATGATAGTACTCTTCTTTCTTTTGAATAAAGTGTTGCTCTAGCTTGTTTGTGATTGGTAACTAGAGCCAGTATTAATACATCGATCTCAGGTCTGAGAGCGGTCTTAAGAAAGCTCTGGACATTTTTTTTAAAGGACTAGTCCCGCCACACACTCCCGCCACTATAACTCCTGTAAGCCAGGATCGACAGCTCGAAGCTCTTGACATTTCATCTGTACTGGTATGACATAACAATGACATAACCAAGATCGCTCTCAGATTTGAGATTGATTTATTAATAGGGAACCTAGTTACCAATTACAATTACAAAGATAAACTTATACTGAGGTATTAATAATTATTATTATGTCTACTTCGGTACTTGTGTACTTAATTTCTTAATGTAAACTATAATGGATGAAATAACTTTATGACTCATTAAGGTAATGGAGGCTTTTCCAGCAATGAAAAATAATAAAAACATGCTTAAAAACATAAACCTCATTTAGAATCAATCCTGTCTATTAATAGTGCATTATAATTGTATCCAAACTTTTATACTTTACTTTTTAAATCATCCACCCTGGTGAAAATTATCGATACTCAAAATTCTGATAACGCCTAACAAAAAGTAGATTATCTAACTTTTGAAGTTACTTTTTCGTCGGTCATGTAACATCGAATTACTGAAACTGGTCGCCATATCTCTGCGGGCTTGTGAAATATTCGTGATTCAGCAACAGGTCAGTGCCTAAAAGGTATCCCGGCGTGGGTTCGCAGTTGACATGATAAATTATACATGTACTAGTACGGTTTTCAGTCGATTTCTTGGCGTTTCAGTTTACTTTATGTGATATAGAGTTGAAAGTTATAACCACTATTTTATTAGTGACAGCTAAAGGTATCAGAGACTTTAACTATTAATGATTTATTTGATTTAATTTCACAATTCTTATGCGGTTCAACAATCAATATAATGTCAAAACAAAAAGTATTTAAAGTAAGTTTAATTGTGTTTAAAACTTAAAGTTCAAAACCAATCAAGAAAAAGTTATTCACCGTGTTTTTAATTTAATCCAAACCTTTGTTTCAATCTTAGGAAAGCATCATGAGGAAATCTGCATGTCTTAGAAAATCTAACCAATTTTCGCAAAGACATGTGAAATCCACCAACCCGCACTGGGCCAGCGAGGTGGATTACGGCCTGAATCCCCCTCGTACTGAGGGGAGGCCTATGCCCAGGAGTGGGCCGTCAAAAGGGATACATTATTATTATTTTATTTCAAGTTTAACGCGAACAAAAATGTGCTTTAATTCAAGACTAACCCAAAAAATTGCCTTACGTGTGACCTACTTCAGAAGCACATTGTAACGTTAAGAGTTTTTGTTATAAACAATAAAATTGTTTACGTGGACTTTACAAAGGAGATAAAATATGACTGGAGATAAAACGCCTTTACAATCTTTGAGGCGGGTTCACACTACAGCGTCATCCACGCTCGCTAAGCGCGGAAGTTACAACAAAAAACTATAGATAGGTGGCTCATTTCATATTGACGCGCACTACGATTATTTATTATTATTATTATTCTTTAGATCCTCTCCATCCTATGGTTGCCTGGTAGAGATCACTTTTAGTGATAAGGCCGCCCATTTTCCACTTTCTGTGTAAATTATGTAATAATTTGTATTTTTTTGTTTTCTAGTGGTGGATTAATAAAGAGTTATCTATCTATCTATATACGACTCTTACAATCAATTTGCTATAATTCACGCTTTTTATTACTACTTACATATAAATAAATAAATAAATATCGCCAGACAGACACACCAACTGCACGGTCCCAAACTAAGCAACGCTTGTACTATGGGTACCGTACAATGGACTGCGGGCGATCCCAGTGATACCAAGACCAGGGAAAATAACGAAAAGGCCTTTTCCGAAATTTACCCCGGCGGGAATCGAACCCGCAACCACCATGTGCAGTGAGCCGAGCGGCCTACGCTCGAACCACTGCGCAAAGGTAACATATAACAGGGTTCCTTGATTTAATGCCAATTTCCTTAATATTTTGCCTATTTACGAGTATAACACGTTTTTGTTACCTCTTTACTATTTTGATAAATAGCCTGAGAATTTATGACGCAGCTCCGGGAATACCACTATTCCCAGTAAGGTAGCGAATGTCACCTAATATCTGAACAGATCTCGTATAAACTTTGGCACGTGAAACAGCAGTGTTTGTTTTGGCACGGCCGGCGTTCGGTTTGATCTGATTCTCATTTTCGTATCTTTTGGGTTGAAGAACCATATATTTGAAGTTATCTGTGGTTTGTATTCGTATTGCACAATACCCGATGCTGTAAAGTGAAAAAGTTTAGCTAATCCTCAGAGAGTTTCTTTGGAATAAAGTAAATTGTATTTCTAACAAGTTTTGTCTGTATGGATAAACTAATAAGAACATCTTGCTAGAAAAAAACTAAAAGTAATTTTCGTAAGTTTAAACTTGAGGCGGTACTACTTTATTCGGGTATATGTTACTCCTTTATTCGGGTTTGATTCCCGTCACAGTAAATTTAGAAAATGACCTTTGGGTAATTTACCCTAGTCTGGGTGTCGCTGGGATCGTCTCCAGTCCATTGTACGGTACCCATAGTACTAGCATGGCTTAGTTCAGGCCCATAAAGTTGGTGTGCTAGTCTGTCATTATTTATTTAATATTTATGGTTTTGAGAGCTGTGACATAAAGACAAAAAAGTAAGAATACATGTTCTGTTGTTTTATTATTCGATCCGATCAGTGAGTGAAAATAAGAAATCTATACAAATAAATAAAATTGGAGTGTCTGTTTGTAATATCAAAATAACACCTTTTCACTAAATGCATATGAAAGTACATACGACCCCTATAACAAAAACGCGATTTAAAACATTTTTGTCTGTCTGTCTGTCTGTGTGTGTGTTTGTTCCGGGTAATCTCCGAAACGGCTGGACCGATTTTGACGGGACTTTTACTGGCAGATAGCTAATCTTTTAGGGAGTAACTTAGGCTACTTTAATTTTAGAAAAACTAAATTTAAAGAAATGGGCCCTGTCGTGCGGGCTCAGAACGCGGGAGTGGGCTTTTTTGTTAAGTTAAATTCGGACGAAGTCGCGGGCGCAGCTAGTATAAAATATATCTATATTTTAATGAACAAGTACGTAGGTAAAAATAAAAAAAACCTAGCATTAAAAATACTTTTTTGCTAACTAAAACCTTTCAGAAATCTAATATAAGACATTGAGCTCTTGAACTACAAAAGTAGCGTTTACAAAACAAATAAATTAAGATGGATTGCTATCTCTACTACGTTAATGGATATCTTTTAGTATACTCTATAGTTATATACCATGATGTTATGTAAACTATCCTGTTACAGGTTATTTGGGGCTTGGCTGTCTGCGGCGAGGGAAATCGATTTTATAATTCGGGTTTGAACACACCCTGTGACACCATTTTGTCTTTACCTATAGGTTCAGTTGGTACCAAGAAGCTTGTGTTATGTATAAAGTTCTTGGTTGGTACACACATTATAAAAAAGTTTAAGAACAAAATAAGGATTTGAGAGAGCTGTCAAACCAAACTCCGCCCCCTCTGTCTGCAACGTGCGAGCAATGCATTTGGTATTGCAAGCATCTATAGGCTACGGGAAGTGCTTAACATCAGGGGGATCGTAAGGTTGTTAGCCGACTTTTTTGTATTTTGTTATCTATACAAATAAATAAAATCGGAGTGTCTGTTTGTAATATCAAAATAACACCTTTTCACTAAATGCATATGAAAGTACATACGACACCTATAACAAAAACGCGATTTAATTTTTTTGTCTGTCTGTCTGTCTGTGTGTTTGTTCCGGGTACTCTCCGAAACGGCTAGACCGATTTTGACGGGACTTTCACTGGCAGATAGCTGATGTTTTAAGGGGTAACTTAGGCTACTTTAATTTTAGAAAAACACTTAGGGTACGCGTAAAAAAATTAAAACACATGAAATCAAAGATTATCTCCAAAACGGCTGGACAGATTTTCACGGGACTTGCACTGGTAGATAGCAGATATATAAGCAGTTATTTTAGAATAACAAAATTAAAAAAATGGGTCCTGTCGCGCGGGCTCAGAACGCGGGAGCGGGCTTTTTTGTTAAGTTAAATTCCACGCGGACGAAGTCGCGGGCTCAGCTAGTAATATTATATAAATCTTGTGCAATAAAAGTTGGTACATAAAATTATTTGGTCTTACAGACGCAATGCGTCATCATTTTGAGAATGAATGTGTATCTTAATAAACGTAGGCGATTTAGGTACACTTTGAACGAAGGAGGTAAATTCCGTAAATTGGTGCTTATTTTGTTGGCTTCCAATTACAACTACTTACTTTAAATTTTATATAACTAATATAACCGTTCAAAATCATACTAAATTTCTTAACACAATAGTTTTTTGTTCAAACACACTTTGTCTTATGTTACCATTATAACAATTTGTTCAAACATATCACCTGTTAAACTCGTCTGTCACCCATAATTGGATGAAACAAGAATAGAACAAAATAACTAAACCAATTTACATATCGAAATAAATATTTGAACGCAATAAAAGTCATAGTTTTCCGATAACGCGCCGTGTATCCGATCGCGCCGTTTTCCCGCGCGGTCTAATTGACAGCTGTCAAACGTCAACGCTTTTTCGCGCCATTTGGTGTGCCACCGTATAATGATGTGGATTCTCTTTATCGATAGTGTCTCGATGTATTGGTTGCGGATGTTTGTTTTATTTATTTTTGATGTAAGTATCTAGATAGCTTTATTGAAGTAGTTCCTTACATAATCGGAGTAGAATAATAGATAATTGAGCTATATACATATACATTTGAGCATATATATATCGACCCACGTAAACTTCTCGATTTCATGTTTCCATCTCCTCTGTTATTACCTGACTCAGCTTTGTAGGAAATGGATTCTTGGTAACTTATTTTCTAGTAATGATTTCCTTTTATGTATTAAAACTTATCTTGAATCTAAACTAGAGTCTTACCTAAATTTTTTTTATCTATTTGTGAGTCATTGCAGTTACATTGTCACCTCAAATGTTTAAAATAAAGTTTTAGAATAAGCTGTCATTGTGAACGAAAAGCGTTCCTATGACAACCGGAGTTGTAACCATAAACGCAGAGATCGATACAAATATATTTTTATGGTTGCAACGATTGCAACTCAGGACAACCTGGCTTAATAGTAACATAAGAATATACCTACTTTTTACATGGCCAAACCCCACAGACTGGTCTACAAACTCAAGGTTTCTGATTCATGACTTAAGTACCCTAACCTTTAAACAACCAGTTTCGTAACGGAACAGATCAATCTAGTGTTAACTAGACAGATCTGTAATTAGCCTGTTATCAATACTGGCCACTTATCATGCAGTTAGATGTTATGAAACCATATAATTTTGTTGTTAACCTTTCGTAAGGCGTTAAATTTGGGGTCATTTTGGTGGGGGCGGGCGGGCTATAGAAGCTGCATCAAGATCAGCCGGATGTTTTCCACTGCTGGACATGTGCCTCCCCTAATTACTGCCACCCATCCCCTCCTGGCGCCACTCGCAGCCACCAACTTCCTAATTAGTAGGTGACAATTAATTTTCAAGAAGAGAAAAGAAGGCAACCAATTCCCAAGAAGACAAGATAAGAAGAGAGTATGGTACACTGATACGCCTGAATTTATGCTCGAACCTGTATTTTAAACTAGGTGAGCAAACTTTCAGGTGTGTTAGTGCCGACTTTTCAACATAAGAAGATTGAAAAGATCTCGAGAGAAGAGAGAAAAAGAGCCGCGGCTTCAACGACTTCGATATCCAAAACAATCCTACTAATATTTTAAATGAGAAAGTTTGTGAGTGTGGATGTTTGTTACTCTTTCAGGCAAAAACATCTGAACGGATTTGGATGAAATTTGGAACAAAGATAGTTTATAACCTGGATTGATACATAGAATACTTTACTTAAGTCTACGCTGACGAAGTCGCGGGCAGCAACTAGTATTATTATAAATGCGAAAGAAACTCAGTATGTCTGTTTGTTAAGTTTTCACATCTAAACCGCTGAACCAATTTCAATAAATTTTGGAATACACTTATACAGATAGAGTGGACGTTGGAGAAAGACATAGGCTACCTATTGAAACTTGAACGGGTGAAATAGGGGATGGATGTCTGTATGTAAATTCCGTTCCGAGATCCACGCGGACGAAATCGCGGGCAAAAGCTAGTATACCTAAATAGAAAAAATATCTATCGGTAATCGAACCCAAGCCCCCGTGATCAGCAATCCTGGCTATTAAGAACTGAACAAGTAAGTAGGTAATGCTTTATTGGTGAAATAGGCAATCAGCTATAGTTTCTAAGACAATGGTAGGTATATTGTTTTCTTATATTTACGCGAATACTACACATTGAAATAAAACTATTTTTCGGATTTAATCGCGTTTATTAACTTTATGTTCCCGACGTTTCGGTTGCTTTACAGCAGCCATGGTCACGGGGGGACTGAGGTGTTAGACGTCCTGATGTCATAGTTAGTAACTGGGTACCCTCTTTTTTAGTAGTTGTTATTTGCGGTCCGATCCACGCAGAAAGTGCTCACAGTATCTCGAGTAAATATAAGAAAACAATATGTGAACCAATGACAAGGTTCAGGAAACACTTGATTGACTAAGATGGTTGAAATGTTTTTAACCTTAAATTTACTGAAAAGTAGGTGTATGAGTAGGCATGCCCACCTTACCAAGCTAGCTTCTAAATGTAAACACCTAAATCTGATCACTTAATTAGCTTCTAGGTAATCCCATAAGTACTTAATCTACAAAAAAAATCTGTTTACTTGAGAATTTTGTATGTAGGTAGCTAGTTAAAATGTGTCCCGTCTACCGTCATCTGCCTACCCCCGATTCATGAGATATTTATTGCTGTCGTCCTTTTCCCCCTTCATGACAATGTACTGATCGACTTCCGTGTGGCATAGACGTCCTCTCGCGTGCTCCTGTGCCTAAAATTCCTAATCGTGTGAAATCTACCTAAACTGCTGTGCATTTGTGTTGTGTGAACTCTAAAACCATTGGGAGCGCTCCAGTGTTGTGCCTATGCTGAAGGACCTGAGGATCCAGCCATACCACCCGTGGGATGCGCCCGCCTCCATCGTGCCGGTAATGTACACGCGTGACATTGACCTGACCCTCTCAATCCTGCCCCCCCCCCCCCCCCCCCTTATATTTGCCTTATTGGATTTAGTCCAGCATAGCCATATCTACCTAATCAGGACCCAGCACTATTCCCGCGACAAATCATTTCATAAAAATTGGTCAAACCGTTACGAACACACGCACACCGGAATTTTATATAATATAAAGATAATTATGCGTACACGCTCAGGTTGAACAGAATGACAGCAATGTCAATCAAACGTCCAGAATGACAGTGTCATTATCAAACAATCAACAATGCTGACAGTGATGTTATCAAGGTTCCATTAGTCATCACCAGAGGCGCTTGTATTTGTGTATCTGTCGCAGCCAAATAGCTTAATTCGCCGTTCAATTAACAGCCTAGGCATTTAACTAAACAGCGCCGTTCAACTAACCGCCTGAATGATATTCAGCCATTTGATCAAACAGCTAGGCAAATGACTTGGATCGATGACGTTTAACTACTTGCCTAGCCGTTTAATTACCTGCCTAGCCTGTTCATTTCAATTTAGTTCAACTTTCTGCCACCTAGCGCCGAAACTCACCAAACTGTCAATATCTCTATATTCCATATTCTCTTTGGTCAATATGGCGTCGGAAAACAACAACTTTGATGGTATAATTTTATTAGGTACTTAGGTTTTTTAAGATTTTTTTTAGATCCACCGAATCTATTTGCCGGGTGGGGTTTCTGTGGGGTCATAAAAAAAATAACCCTAACCTAAACCCATCCATGTCGTTCTGCTTGGGTAGTATTTTGAAAAAGTTTTGTAGTACTTAAATGTCAACCAGTTGCCTAAGCATTAGCCAGCCAGTTTATTAAATGTTGTAATAGACGATACGGCTGAATATCATTTAGGCCGTTAGTTGAACGGCGCCGTTTAGTTAAGTGGCTAGGCTGTTAATTGAACGGCGAATTAAGCCAGTTGGCGGCGACATATCTACTGGGTTTATTAACTCATATTTCCTAGACTAGTATGTATTAATAAATCGACCTCAAATGTGAGACCGATATTGGAAATGTCATTTCAATACAACATTACGTCTGAAAACATTAAGTCTATAATAAATATACCACTATATACTTGACTAGCTGTGCCCGCGACTTCGTCCGCGTGTAATTTAACTTAACAAAAATTTCGGGATTATTCATCCCCTATTTTATCCCCTTGGGGGTAGAAATAATCAAAATCCTTTCTTAGAGGATGCCTACGTCATAACATCTACCTGCATGCCAAATTTCAGCCCGATCGGTCCAGTGGTTTGGGCTGTGCGTTGATAGACCAATATGTCAGTCAGTTAGTCAGTCACCTTTGAGTGTATGTCACCTCAAGTATGGTCTCTTAGTTAATATTTATTAAAACCTACGAGTCTTAAGTTAGACTTTAAAAGTTAGTGCGGCGTTTCAATATTCCGCCGAGAAACATACGTTAAAAACAAAATACTTCGCTGAAATCGAAAGTAGCAGTAGCTGAAATACGTTCACTGATGGGCATATGTACTAGGTCCACAACTAGACCAGTATCCACAAACATTACTATGAGGTCTCACAGTGCGCGCGAACGCACAGCCCATTGAGAAATGTCGAACATAGGCGTTCCCCAACGATTTCCACACGTCACGGTCCTCAGACTCATATCACTATTATTAATCCACCTAAAATCTTCTGAAGGTCATAAAGCTTGAGGAAATGTACCATAACTTTATATTCTCATTGATGGTACCATCATGCCGTGCCTTATGGGACAGTAAAGATTATTACTTGCCTCGCTGAGATATTTTATGGTGGTAGTTAAAATTGCAAAGATTTTTGAATTATGCAGAGAAGACATGTGTGACCTCAGTGAGGTACCTATTTCTAGAGGTGAGATGTAGTGAACGTAAATATAAAATAATAACAATAATGATTTAGCCCTTCTAAAGTCTCGGCATGGGCCTTCCCTCAATACGAGGGGGATACAGGCCATAATCCGCCACGCTAGCCCAGTGCGGGTTGGCGGATTTCACCTGTCTTTCGAAAATTGGTTAGATTTTCTAAGACATGCAGGTTTCCTCACAATGTTTTCCTTCACCGTAAGCAAGTAATAATCATATTGATTTATTGTAAATTTTAGATAGATTTCGAAAAACCCAGAGGTGAGAGCTGGGGTTTTAACCCAGGACCTTGTATCCGCAAGACGCGTGCATAACGAATCGGCTATCACTGATGCAAACCCGCGGTAAATATCATTTATTATTATTAATATTAGTGCCAATTTAAGCCTTTTCGACACTTGTTTTCCAGACGATAAACTTAGGTACCTTATTGTGCCTGGCCAAATTTATTTTATTTTATTTTCCTACCCCTAACAAGCAAATCACCAATCTCCTTGTTACCACCAACCCTTTCAGTCATCTCTTAAATTCCACCCCACCTGATGACATAAAAATCAACTGCCGTGAGTCTTCAAGTGTAGCGCCAATCATCTCCTAATAGGCAATATACATAACAACACGACATGAGTCTCCTCTGTTTTATGATCTTTGACATTTTATAGCACTTTTGTAGTATACTTCTTTGCACCCTTTCACCGTCGTAAAGGGGTTGATATTACCCTATGAAATGCTTGGATTTTTAATAATAGCCAGTTAGGGGTAGTCCAGGCGATATTCGATTGTTTTGATGGAAGTATTTGGAACTATAGAGAAAGTTGAAAGGCCTTTGTAGGCAACGATGAGGGAGACGTTTGTAGAGCCAAGCTATAGCCACTTGACTACAGATCATATGCTGGCTAGCTCAACCAGGATGCTACCATCCTCTAGGGTAGAGAGGGTGGTAGCATTCCAGCCATTTCATATGATGAGAGTGAGAGCCAGTAGCCAATCTCCTCACTCTTCCTCCCCTGAGTCCCACGCCCCTTCAAGTAATTCCTTTGGCACTGCCAGCATCTATAGGCTACGATAACTGCTTAAGATCAGGCGGATTGAATGGTTGATTGCCGACTTTAGTATCTAAAACAGAGAGAGACGGAAGTGACGTCTACAAATTTTTTTTGTTAGATTACTAGCAAAGATGCTATCAGCTAGTTCTGTTAGCTCCTCTAGCTAAGCTAAATGCTGTAGGAGTGTGCTCTCGTCAACAGTTAGGTGGTCAGGATTGAATCCACCCTAGAGCCTTTCAGTACCATGGGCGGCTGTCTACCTACTGGACTATGAATAACTCCATATGTCTCACAGGTTATGTAATTGGCAAGTTTCCTAATCCACAGTTAGTACTTCTTTATAACCAATAGTAGGTAACTACGTCATTCGTAGGAGGTGCCGATTTCTGTGATCGCCTCCTCATCAATATTGGGACCAAAATGTACCTTCTCTATAATTGGGACCCAATCTAAATATTTTGAGCGAAATTGAGTACGTTCTTGAAATTGCAATACTAGAATTATATTACAATGCAATAACATACTGGCAAAAGAAATTGCAACGTATGTGATCGCTATAGTTCGTAGTATTATTTAAGTACTAAACGTTTTGTAATTTAATTACGCAAAGGCTTATGGAATACCTCATTTTTAAATAGCAATTGTTTTAGTCCGTAATAAAATGTGTTTCTTTTTAGTATTGATATATACTTACAATCTGTGAACAAATTTGCAAATAAACTAAGTTCATATTATGCAAGTTTCCTTACAGATTTCATTTGTATATTAAAAAGAATTCTGTCATCGAAAAATAGGACCTAATAGACAACTCTATACTCAATAGTTACGTAATATAAACACATAAAACAGGCTGTCGGTTTGTTAGATTCAGATCACGAGCGCCATCATTGCACGGTGATGTCATTCTTTGCATTGTTACCGACACATTCATGATGTACATACACGCACATACTCGTATATGTGTAGTGTGTCGCAGCAAACATTGGCATAATAGGTTTATTGGGAAATTGCCGAGATAAATAAATAAAATAAATATCGCCAGACGAACACACCAACTGTATGGTCCCAAACTAAACAAAGCTTGTACTATGGTTATCGTACAATGGACTGGGGGCGATCCCAGTGACACCCAGACCAGGGAAAATTACGAAAAGGCCATTTCCAAAATTTACTCTGACGGGAATCGAACCCGCAACCACCCGATGCAGTGAACCGAGCGGCCTACGCTCGAACCACTGCGCCAAGCGGTCGTCACTCATCAGCGTAGATCACTCATCTATTCAGTTTTGACTTTCATTTCAGGCGCAAAGTTGATCTCAAGTCTGAGAGCGGTCTTGGAAATGTCATTCTTATGTTATACCAGTAAAAAATGTAATGTCAAACGCGTACTCAAGATCACCCTTAGACTTGAGATCGATTTATTAATACTGGTCATAGGTACTTTTATTTTTTAAATAAACACCGTTTCGAAATTGAAACCCGTGAACACCGTTTTAAATTTGAAATACAAGTTTAAAAAGTTATCTGTCATCTTATTCTCAAAAAAAATATGTTTTTACTGAAAATCTATAGAATACCTGTTAATACGTCAAATTTATATAGATAACAATAAACTAAATCTGAGAATTGTGAAATAGACCCTAAATAATATTACTCCAGTTCCAAATATGAATTCCAATATTTTTATCGACAACGAAAATTTCACGGTCCACGCGTCTGACATTCCAAAACTCAGGCTTGTTACGTAACGACGGGCTGTACATATTAACTACGGCATAAGCATCTGTCATACCCGAGAACAATAAAGCGAGGTTAATAGTTCTCTCGTAGAGTCCAGCTAGCTTCCTTTTGTCCGGTGCTGCAGCCATTTGCATAATATACTGGGTTCATTTAACGCTTAGAATATTCGAAACGCATTTGTATCGAAAATATATAACAAAGTTGAATATTTCAATTTCAAAATACTACCGAAATGGAGGAGGACTGGTCTTTGTCCCCCCTTCCCTTGCTCTGCCCCACTCCCTGGTGAGCAACCTGCGAGCAATTCCTTTGGCATTGAAAGCATCAGTAAATGCTTAACATCTTAAGTTCCTTAGCGCTTGCGGTTTGGGATCAACTGGCAGAAATCATCACGTAAGGAAACAGCGTTATGCCCTGCCCAGCAAACTGTTCGTAATTTTGTAAACTAAGTTCTTTGCAACGTCCACTGTGAAAAAGTTCTCTCAAAAATCAACTAGATGGCGTAAGTGAGTTATTCAGGTGACTGGATAGTGCGACATCTATTGAACATTTTGTGAACTAATACGGAATTAGTGTTAAATACTTGAAATCACTTTTTATTAAATATTTAAATCTTACTATTTTGTGCATGCAAAACGCTTAACAGAGGCTTTGTTCATGACGGGTGTCTCGGGCCGTATTCTTCCTTTATATTATATATTCACACAGTACACACTCTTATTATGGTTATTTAACTGTAACATTGTATACTGTTACTGTACTAGCCTAAATATTCTAGTAATACTCTATGTATTACTCGAACGTTGCCAACTTGACGGATCTCCGAAATAATCACGCATCAACAAACATAAAACGTGATAGAGAAACTTACTTTTTTTAATCCTTAAAAAATTGTAATTCAGTAACAAAGTTGTCGCAAACAATTAAACACAATTTACATTACTAATAAGGTTCTAGGAAGTAGTTGTGGTAACATTGTGCCGTCTGCGGCGAGGGGGTGGGACGGCAGACAAAAACAGACGAACGTTGAACTGTATAGGTTTAGAGTTTAGAGTCATCTGATCGACCGTTTGTGGGAGTGTGTCCACTGTCATACGATACGGTATTTAATTTTATATTAATTGTAAGCATATTTTGGTGGTTGGCGATTGATTGGTTCAGTTTAAGGAATGTTTTCGCAATTCATCGTGCGAAATTTTAAACCTTATTATTAAATAAAAAATACTTACAGTGGCAATCATGGTGGTGACCACAGGAAAAATTATACTTTATTCCTCCGCAGTAGAGAAGAATGGAGGCTTGTTTCACGTTAAAGGTAGCTAAAAGTTTGTTGTACGGCCGCTTTTAAGATTGTGTTATTTGGAATAATGAAAATAATTTGGACTCGAGACACACATAATATATTATATATTTAGCTTATATTTGTGCCGTCACCACTTTATTAAGTGCCCTGAATATTAATATTAAAGCTATATTATGGTTAATGTAAAAATATGTATACACTACACGATTTTAAAATCATTTACTATAGCAATTTAGAAACGAGGAATTAAAGTTTAGAACGATGTAACCGTCAAGTAATGACTGCAATTAAATATTATTATTTTGAATTTTAATGACGTAATGTATACAAGGTGACACATAATGGGTATACTTTTTTTTTCAAAACTAAACTTTGTAATTCTAAAACCATCAGCTTTGGAGGGAACTTGAAAAACAAAAGGTGTTATAGGAATACAGCTGTTGACCGATTTCACAAGTCTACAAAACTTTTAGTACTTCAACTGTCCCACAAAGCCGAAAGTTTGAGATTTACAAAGTTAAGTTGCAAAAAAAATAGTATACCCATTTTGTATCACCTAGTAGACATAATTTTTTCCTGAAAGTAAAAAATAAAGCTTTTATAACGGCATCCCGTGTGGCAATGGAGCCGCGCCACGTCAAGTCACGCACGACCAGAGCTCACCTTGATCGAACGCGCCCCGCAGCACATCCGCCAGCCGCCGAGAATTAGAGCATTTGACACGCCAGCTTCATTGTTTTTAAATACTTTTTAGAGCAGAATAAATACTTTAAACTAAAAATCATCACGAGACTCTACCACACTCTACGCCACAGCCGCCTACACCGGCTTGTTGATTTTAAACTCAAAATCATCACGAGACCCTACCACACTCTACGCCACAGCCGCCTAAACCAGCTTGTCGATTTTAAACTATAAATCAGGACGAGACTCTACGCCACAGCTGCCTACACCGGCTTGTTGATTTTAAACTGAAAATCATCACGAGACTCTACCACACTCTACCCCACAGCCGCCTACACCGCCTACAAAGAACTTTAGAGGTATTTTGCCTGAAATGAAGGTGACAACCTTGAGACGCTTCTCATGTGTGACTTGACCGTTTGAGCCTCTTCTCAACCGATACCTCATTTTTAAGGATCGCGAAACGTTTTCATTTCATCAACGACCTGACGCTATCGATTTTGATACGCCTCTTGGTGGTGTGCGTCATTAACAGGTATCCAGTTGCTTAGAACCAAAAAGTTCTTGCTTAGAACTATACCATGGACCCAATTCCGTTAGCCGCTGACGTATTGCGTCAGTTTTGACGTATTGCGAGTAGAGTCGAGTGTCCGTGGTTAACAGATTTGAGCCACCATTTGAGAGCCATTGAACATTTGAGTAGCGTTATTCAGCCGTTAGGACTGAAAGCTGAATTTTGTCCAGTTTATAGATACCCGTTGTAATGGTCGAAATTCGACCATAAACCATTAAAATTTTAATTTCAAACGTCATTAAGGTTTTATTGTCAAAGACTATTTGATACTGGCACGCAGAATGCACTATGGAAGTCCCGCCCTCCAAAAACTGTTACCGTTTGTCAGTCAGACAGTCAGTCGGTGTGGAGGTTACTAATGTGTGTGTGTCAACTCATGGTAGTGTATGTAATGTTTTATTTATTTATTTTAATGTATTTTTCAGTATTATAATATAAAAATATTAGCGTTCTGCGCTCCTTCCCTCTATAAACTATAAGGGCCACTTGCACCAAATTCTATTTAAATATTTTTTAAATTCATTTAGCTAAATGTGTTTAACTGCCTAAATTTATTTACCCTAAACGCATTTAGGCTTATCTTGCATCAAGCGTTTGAAATGTCAATTTAGTTAAACGAAATTAACACGTCGGCAAAACAGTCTTTTACGTTCCGTTTTTAACTTGTACCATAGCAAACCAATATTTTTGTATAAAACAAAGACAGTATTCCATAACTATGCGTGTAACGAAATGAAAGTTTGCCGTTTGGACAAGTTTGGCATTTTAATATTTGAGTGCAAGATGTGATCGTGGTGTCTGTTGTTGTTTGTGAGCTTAACGATTTGTTGTGATGAAATTAATTCAAAGATCCAAAGCCAGAAGAGCTTCGCATCGTATATGAGGATCTCGTAGCAGAGAACCAAACTTTCCCAGGGAGCATATTTATTAAAATAATGGGGATTTCATGCCGACAATTGAATAAAAATAACGAACTGTTACATAGTGATAAACCAATTAAATATTCTACTATTTCTTCGTCTTCATTACTAAATAAATTCGAGAAATCCATGCTATTGTATTACAACCTTTTTTTTAAACAACCTAAATCGTACGCAAACATCTGGTGAATAAAACAATAAACCCGCCATGACAGCTCACTAAACGTATTTAGCGGGGTTAAATACGGTCCATAGCGCGTTTAACTTTGACAGCTAGGTAAACGCATTTAGCGCACTAAATATTTTGGTGCAAGAAACATTTTTGATTTAAATCAGAAATGTTGTTTAATTGAAACTTAAACATATTTAAGTTGGATGGTGCAAGCGGCCCTTAGTGTGCCAAATGTCATACTTCTCCTTCCGCGCAATTTCCGTATTAAGAGTTTGAAAGTTTTTCCTTCACGTATTAATATATAAATTTATTACTGGCTCCTGTGTAAATTCTTGGAAAAAAGGAATGTGGACGCACGGCAGGGTACCTCTGTCTACACTGCCGGGGATTATTCGGTACATTATGGTACGATATTTTTATACAACAAAGTCGCCCAACTAGCGTACGATCCACCTTATGTTAAGCAGTTATTGTAGATGTTTGCAATACCAAAGTCATTGCTCGCACGTTGCTGACTTGAAGGAAAGAGTGGTAGTATTGGCTTCCGGCTATCTCACTATCGTACGAAAAATAGCTATAATAGCTACTTAACCCCGATCTTCCGTGAATGAATGCTGTTTCCCAATGAAGTAACTTGAAACAGATTTTTACAAAAAATTGTGCTTGTGAATTGATTTATTATTTGCGTAATCATAAACTTTTCATTACACAAACTGATAACATAACGCTATTATAATTCGTGACACGCGCAGACAATGTGACAGCGAGTGAATGTTAGTATTTACCTTGACTATGTACAGTCAGCTGCAAAAGTATCGATCTAATTATATGTTTGCATAATTTATTTATTTTTATTTATTTATGTTCCGGCATTGCAGGCCCATATATATATCATACTAATATTATAAAGAGGAAAACTTTGTTTGTTTGATTGTAATGAATAGGCTCCGAAACTACTGAACCGATTTGAACACTCTTTCACTTTTGGGAAGCTACACTATCTCCGGGTGACATAGGCTATATTATATTTTCAAAAAAAATTGGGGATCCTTACTAAAACTCCAATAATGTAACCGTAATGTACCCGTGCGAAGCCGGGGCGGGCCGCTAGTACTTTATAAACTAACATACATATTAATAATACAAATAACAACTAAACTAAACTATGGGTGCTGACGGTGGCAATTTCCCCCGAAAGCGCCTGCACACCACACCTTTCGGCCAGTAGTCTTCCTGCATGAAAGTTGACAGCCTGTCCGTGGGGACCCTCACCACAAACGCCTTGAAATTAGCGTTGTGACTAGAGTCCAATGGCTGAACTCACAATGAGACATTACTCTTTATTCTGATGTACTCAGCAATGTCCCCCGCCGTGCTGGTATAGTGGAGGCGGGACAGGTAGACTGTTGCCTTGTTGCCTGTTGAATTTAATATACGGTAATTCTTATAGACGCATTTTGAGTGTTGACAATTTGCGTGCACTATAATAGATCGGTCCTGACTTAGATAGGTTGCAGAATTCTAACATCTGACCTTGACGACTGCTTGGCGTAGGGGTTCGAGGGTAGTCCGCTCGGCTCCCTGCACCGGGTGGTTGCGGGTTAGATTCCCGTCAGGATAAATTTCGGAAATGGCCTTTTCGTAATTTGCCCTGGTCTGGTGTCACTGGAATCGCCCCCAGTGTATTGTACGGTACCCATAGTACAAGCGTTGCTTAGTTTTGGACCATACAGTTGGTGTGTTCATCTGGCGATATTTATTAATTTGGAAGATATGTTAAGCTGTATGCCTTTGCTGTTTTACAGACCTAAACTCAATTATCATTCTAGCCTCGATTAAAATTTGTGAAGGTGAATTAGAATCCTCAGAAATGCTTATTAGCCTAAGCAGTCTTTCGCTCAATAAAACGGATACTGATAATTAAGTTAATGCATAGACATTTTACTGTACCCGACTGCCAAATATGGCAATTATCTGTCAAAAAAAGAAGCGAAGCTTTATAGCATAAAGCATAGGGCGCCGCAGCTGTCACTTTGCATACCTATATATATAAAGTGTAACGTGTAACACTTATAGAGTGGCCGCGCGGCGAGCGCCCCGAACGTCCGTATAGAAACTTCGCTTCAAAATTTCATAGAGAACCCTTCACAATTGCAATCTGAAACTAAACAGTAAGGGTGACCACAACTCCACTTGGCTGTACTATAAAACGGGCCCGCCCGCTTCGACCAATAAGATCGCTTTATTTCCTGTCAACTTGGGCTAAGCCAAGGGTCGAAGCGGGTGGGCCCGCTTTTTATTACAGCCAATTGGACGGTCACCCTTATTGTTGGGGTCTCAGAAGGTAGTAGCTTTTCTACTATCACCATCATCTAAACATCACCTAAACATAAGCCTTTAATAGCCTCAAAGACAATTCCTCCGCCTGGGGTCGTATTCCTTAATTCTGAGGGTCGTGACTCCGCCGTTGCCGGTCCCAAGCCCGGATGCAAAAGGAGGAGGGTTGGTCAGGAGGGACCACACCTGCCGTAAAAGGTCAACGCCGAACATCAGCGGAAAATAACCTGACTCCTTGGCCACCCAGCGCACATGAAGCGGTACCCAGAGCCCGTGAGGATTAGATCACCTCAAAAAGTCTGACACGGAAGGACGCGGGAACCCACCGTGATCATTTTCCCCTCACTATGGATAATAACAAATAATCCTACTAATATTATAAATGCGAAATTTTGCGAGTGTGGATGTATGTTTGTTACTCTTTCACGCAAAAACTACTGAACGGATTCTGATGAAATTTGGAACACAGTTAGTTTATAACCTAGGTTAACACATAGTATACTTTACTTGAGTCTACGCCGACGAAGTCGCGGGCATAAACTAGTGCAATATATTTTTCAAAGTGCTCACGACACGTCACGCAAGACGTATGATATTTATGCGTCCAACTGTACCACCAGATCCGTATTCACCGCCACGTTCAGGATGTGAATGAATTAAAACATTAGCAGTAATATTTAATTCATGGCGCTAATTCATGGTTAGTTATCTGCCTACGTCTGTGGCTGCACGTGCGGTTTTGATGACGTCAAATGTAGTATAACTTTTCTTAGGCTCGTAATAATATAGTATACTAGCTGTCTCCGCGACTTCGTCCGCGTGAAATTTAATTGACAAAGTTTCATACAAACTTTCATCCCCTATTTATCCCCTTGGGGGTAGAATTAATCAAAATCCTTTCTTAGCGGATGCCTACGTCATAACATCTACCTGCATGCCAAATTTCAGCTCGATCCGTCCAGTGGTTTGGGCTGTGCGTTGATAGATCACTATGTCAGTCAGTGAGTCAATCAGTCAGTCAGTCACCTTTGAGTTATATATATATATAGATTAATCTCAAGTCTGAGAGCGATCTTGAGTGACCGATTGACACATCATTTTGTACTGGTATGACATAAGAATGTCTTGACTTGAGATCGATTTATTATTAATGGCCTTAAAGATTACTTTGAATTTGATGTTACTATAAATAGATTCTGATAGTCCCGTTATGGTATATGGTCACCCAATTGGTTGACCATCAATCGGACGCCGATCGATGACTGATCGACCCGATTGAATGGTTAACAACCTTAGCCCGTGAAACTAAACTAAATAATTGTATTAGGAGAAGACTTAGGTCAAAAGTTGAATAGCCAGGGTAGGGATCGAACTTGGACCCTCTCGGTTACAAAAACAAGTCCACGCACTAACTATCTAATCTTTTATATAAACTTTTCTGTTTTTGAAAACACATTACAATGCCATTTTTAGTATGGGAAGGATCAAAATAGAAAGCCGGGTGATAATTATTTAAAATTTGTATTGACATTTGACATATTTTCACCCACGCATTGAGATATGAGTTTGTCGTCACAAAATAGCAGGAAACCCCTTAGAACTCAAAAGCCTCAGGCCCACGGCCCAGGGAGCCGCAATATATAGCCTGGCGAAGCTATAACGTAAATCACATTCATTGCGCGTTAATACTTAATTAGCTCATTTGCTTCCCCCGTGTAATGGTAATGAATAGCACTTTTATATTGCTGTTCCCGAGGCGCGCCATCACTGCGTGCGATCGTGAGCATTCTGCAGTTATATTCTGAAACTGCCTCATTTCTACCTCAAATCTGCAAGTGAAATGTCAAAATTTGTTATTAAGATTTGACATTTCATCTTCCGCAGATGAACGATGCTGCCTGTATTCGCGTATGTGTATCGAACATTCGGCTAATGACCGTGACGGACTAAATCGAACTTCAAGCAATACAACGCACTTTCATTGAGAACCATCTCAAAATTGGGAGAGAAATGTTTGAATAACATTTTTTCTGATAATGGTTCGGCATTCTGTCAATGCCTGAAACCTTTTAAACAGTCACACCATTGCTATCTATTCGCTATCACTACTCATCGTGCGTGTCAATCTAGTTAATTCAAAACAAGCATCACTCCACGCTCGCTCGTGTCCACGTAAAATACCCACAATTCGAACCACTCCACAGCAACAAAGCTTCGTGCATTTTGCGACACTGACGCTTGGCTCATATCGTCGCGATGATCCAAAAGTTTTCGTTCTATTTCTGCCTGCCACCTAGAAGACATGTCGTAAACGTTCGGACATTGTAATGGTTACTAGTAAGCCGTAAACCGCCAGCGCCCTCTGCGCCGGAACTCGGGTTACGGCGAACTAATCGTGGAAAAGCAGGTACGAATCGCCACAAAAATAGAAGCGTTTCCGTTAGGGCACGGCGCAAGGCATAAGTGGCTGAACTGGAAAGCACTTGCGTGCGACCCGCTTGATATTAAGCAGTTACCGTAGCCTATAGATGCTTGCAATACTAAAGGCATTGCACGCACGTCGAACTAAAGGGGGGTGGGGCAGAGGGAGGAGAAGAGAAGTTGGGCTTCAAGTTCTCTCACTCATCGAGCGAAACACAGCTATGATAGCTACTTTACGCCAATCTTCTGTGAGAGGGTGGGGTTTCTTTAGCCAACAGTGGATATTATCTTCCAGTTGATAGATCAAGAAGCCAACCACAATGCAAATAGTTTTTGCCACCTCTTATACTGATACCAGGAGCGTCAACTGTCAAGCCAAAACAATTTCACCACGGATAACTTGTTAAATTTTATTGAACAATACACTGTTAACACAAGTGTCATGTCCATTGGTTTTCGTGTCGTTAATTAACACATGAACTTCACTTGCGTGTGTCAGCAATATTATCTTAACACGCCATCTATCGAGACGAGTATTAATTACACTGTAGCAAGCTGATGCAGTTTGTAAGTTTTAATGAGAATCAATTGTAACAATTGAACGGAATTCAATGAAATTTGGTATATAGAAGTAATTCAAATCAATAATAATCCCTTTTAATATTAAACCGCCAGGCACGGAACTGTCCTTCAAAGTAAGAGGGATAAAGATTATTGTGCTCCAAGGCGGAGTGGCGGTGCTGGAGTGACCAAGAGAAAGCGAATCTTGCACGCAGGAATGAAAGGGTGTTTCAATATTATAAATTAACTATAATTACCATTTACAGTCCCCCCCCCCGGCACGAGCATCCTCTCAATGCGAGGGGGATGCAAGCCATGCTTAACTATCATATTGTTTGACAAACAAACTTTTGTATTTTCGTCAATATTATATTTAGACATTTTGAAAATAATTTGACTGTTTTTTTTTGGTACTGGTCCCGCCACACACTCCCACCACTGTTACTCCTGTCAACCAGGAACGACAATGGTGACCAAAGATGACGTCGAGGTAATTTCACTAGTAGCAATCGTAAGCAATACTACTGTATTGTTATCAAATTTAAATCGCTCCCGCTACCTCCTTTGCTCCGCTCCACGCCGTCTCCGCTGCCTCTCGTCGCTTAGACCGCGCCCGGCTCCACCCAGCGGAGTCGCAAGGTGCGGCTTACATACAATGTCACTAATGGATTGCTTTTTGTGCTATTTATCATTGTTAGGTATGGCCATGACGTCATACGGGCGAGTCCATCCCTCATCAAAGAAAATAAGTAGGTACTTTAAGTATTTAATTTTCACAGTAACTCGTGTAGATCCTGTAGCTATACCGTTAAAGACAACTAAATAAATTAACATCGCGTGCGGCACTGAATCTATTATTGCACATTTATATTATTTCCTTAACTCATTTTGTTTTTTATGAAAATAATATTATAATTTAATTCCTGTAATAATATGCCTGTAAATATTTTATTCGGCACCGAATTAAGTATTGTGATTGTTTAACCCGTGCTAATAAATAAATAAATAAATAAATGATTATAAAATCTAAATTTATTACTCAAATAAGTAACACATAATTTGTTAAGGTGAAGGCGCCTGTCTAGCCGGCGAAGTTCAAATTTTTTGAGTTCTTTTAGAAATTTTTCAAAATCTGACAATAATAAAAGACAAATTTTGTAATTCGCGAAAAAGACCATGTGCAGTGCATTTATTAATACATTTATTTTACTCTAAATATTATCACGGTGGATATGATACTAGTAAATCACTAAATATACAAAAATTGCCAGATTATCTGGATAGCTGTGGTTCTTGAAATGTTTTAGAGTAAGTTGGATATATTAATAAATGCACTGCACACGGTCTTTTTCGCGAATTACAAAATTTGTCTTTTATTATTGTCAGATTTTGAAAAATTTCTAAAAGAACTCAAAAAATTTGAACTTCGCGGGCTAGATGGGCGCTTTAGCCTTAAACTCCTTCAAATATTGAAGGACTCTCAAACATTAATTATCTATGCACGACTCGCAAGGCCAATCGGCTATTTCCCTACAAAGCGATGACGTCACATCAGTTTTCACCTGCCACTCGCGTTCTAAATTCAAATCGGTCACCAAGCAACGGAATAAACAGTATTCTATCCAGCGCGATTACATCCAGCCAGTATTAAAAAACTAACAAACGTTAATACACGTGGCTAAATACAGAAAAACAAAGTGAAAAGAAATCGAGTCATGGTAATCGAATTATTTAAATAATTAATCGATTGTTTGGAAGTGTAAATTCGAATCGATTTCTCGCGACCTTAGAGTGATGTATTGATTAGAGTGGATAGGAACTTGCCAGGTGAGAAGTAAGCTTGATGTCTATTTTAAGTTAAAACTATTGATGTTACCGTTACATAAGGCCCTTGAGACTGAAAATCGAATTTGGATTTTAAGAATTTCCTATAGGTACTTGTCGATGGCTAAAAAGAAAATTATTTATTTTATTGAATCATTTTGTAGTTTGTAAAATTCAGTCATTTGACTATTTCGTTTTTTGTAGATACAAAAAAAAACTTTGACAATCTGAGACTATCTGGGATATGTACCAGATGATCTATGATTATAAAGGTTCCTCGTAGGGATTACGGAACCCTAGAGCTGGCTACCGACTGACAGTTCCATTTCCAAATTTATATTAAAAGTATCAAAGATGAGGTAACTTTTATTTTAGATTTTAATTCTAATCATTTTCGACTACCCTAATCCCTTCACGGTAAAATGATTCATAATCTAATACTCATAAGTCTGTTAATCCCCCGAAATCCCCTGATTTTATCAACACAGATTTCATTTTGGTGACGTTGCCAGGCAGGTGACATTGGAGCAGTGTCGAGTGCCAGGATTATGGCCTGACACTGTCGGTACTGATGTGACAAGTTTGAGCATCGAACACTTGAAGTGTCGCGGGGATGACCTCACTGTTTCAATACATTTTGCATGCACTTTAGTTAGCACTGTAAAAGATAACTAGGTATTGCCCGCGGCTTTGCTAGCGTATTTTATGGATGTCAACAACTACACCACGTACCAGGGCCCTAACCACGCTAGCTACTCAAATCGTAATAGAAAAGCAAACGCTCGCGATTACGTTTCAAACGCTCCGCTTTTGACGTTTTGCTGACACGAGCTTCACGATTTCTACTGACATTGATATGGCATGGTGTCAGCAAAACGTCAAAAGCGGAGCGTTTGAAACGTAATCGTGAGCGTTTGCTTTTCTATAACGATTTGAGTAGCCAGCGTGGTTAGGGCCCAGGTCTGATTATAGCTAAGAACTACCCAGATGAAGTATTTGCAGGAAAAATTAGTATCTCATTAGAGCTTGACGTACATTTGTCACAGTGTCTCGGAGGGTTGATGAGGATCTGTTTACCACTAATGTTCCTCAACTTAAAAATATTCTAAGTAATGACTTCTTTTAAATTTAATGTAATGTCATGTTTAATGTTAAGTTGTGAGTATATTTTTCCTATTCTTGTTCATGATTTTCCTCATAATATAATCTATTTGCTATCACTTGTTCTGTCTACCTGCACCTATTTCTGTTGATACTACTTATTCGTCTGCCTATAAATGTGAAGGCTCATAATTGGCCTTACCTTCACTTAATGCTTCTTGTTACTGTATTGTGTAGCTGTAAACTTTCCAAAAAGTTTAAAATAAAATAAAATATGTAAAAAAAAACATCATAATTTTTCAAGTTGTTTGAAAAGACAAGAATCACGAGTACACACCGAAATATTACATTTAAAAAATTAAATGGTTTGAAATGATTCGACTACTGAAAATTCATCAAGATCAGTTGGGTAGTCAGTGGTAGAGTATAAAAATTATACATACGTAGACTGCCAAAAACAGAACCTTTCCTTTCGGCTTTGCCGTAGTCGGGTAAAAAAAGATAATTATACCATAAGCTTGCGTAAAGTAACGAGTATGAAGTAACGCAATGTGAACTGAAAACATCCTGAAACAGACCACATAACAGGATTTACAGAGGAAGCACACACCACAAAATACTAATTTGTAAATCGTAAACTGTACGTGAACATATGTCCGCGGCAGCGCCCTCTGCCGGAGATTTACGAGGCTGGTCTAAACTTGGTACGTTTTATGGATTTCTTAATGAATTCGCGTAGGTATTGGCAGCATTGGGAGTTTGGTTCAAGTGTTCTAAAGATGAAGATATCGTGGTTGTAGGTTGTAGATGGTGAAAGATCAGTGGGTATGTTTTTAAAGTCTTCAGCAGTGCTTGATTTGCCAATAGGGCGTAAGCGGTGTGGCTTAGAGGCGGCAAATTTGAAGCGGCTTTCTCACTTATCGTACGAAATGCAACTATACCTACTTAATAGTTACTTTGCCCCAATTTTCTGTGAGGGGGTGGAACCTGCCCGAGCCAGCTCGTATATGAGTGTTTGTAATCTAAAACGACCCTTTATCCCTTGGTTATTCATTTGTTAGTTATTCAGGGCATTTGGAATGTAAAGTTAGTAAGGGCCTAGTCCCGCCACACACTCCCACCACTGTAACACCTGTAAGCCAGGATCGACAATGGTGACAAATAATGACGTCGAGGTTTGATCCTCGACGAGTCCCGGGGAAAAGTTAAATTGTCTTGGAACCCGCACGAATTTAATCGAAAGAAATAATAGGAGGAGTTGGAAGAATAAATTTCCACTTCCCTCCGGTGCAAAGCGGGAGACAAAAATAGCTGGTATGGGCTGATTGCCATAGAAACAAGACTGTTACAGCTGATTGAAGACCAGTTGTAAGGCACCACGGATCGTAATATGACTAATTGGATCTAAACTCGTGAGCTGATTATGTAATGTAATGTTAGGCAAAATTCTAATATATAATATAATCTACTATGATAAGGCATTTCGGTGCGCGTCCGGTGATAGCGGCGTCCATTGATGGACTTCACTGACCCGTCTCCGATAACCTGGCCAACAAAGAAACCCTGTGGCTTATCTTGAACGGATTTGGTTAATTACTGATTTCAGTTAAAAGTATGCAGGTTAATATTTAAACATATTTTGTTGTTACCACGTTGTATTATAATTTATCTTTAAAATTAAAATGTTATTCTGTATCCCTACAATAAGTGTTCTGTATGTTTGTGCACACAAGTAGTTCTTCTAAACGACGCAATGGATTGTAATGCGGATTTCACTATCATTCAGATACTTAATTGCTTCCGAAAGTTATTTTTTAGGGTTCCGGACCTTAAAAGGAAAAACGGAACCCTTATAGGATCACTTTGTTGTCCGTCTGTCTGTGTGTCTGTCAGTCAAGACCCTTTTTTCTCAGAAATGGATAGAGATATCAAAGTGAAATTAATATTAAGTCCCTTGTAGGTGTAAAAAATTAGGCTTCTAAGACAACGCAATCAAAAGATCTGGCCATTTATGTCGCCTATTTTGTTACTTTTTGCGAATTCACTTATCAAAACAAAGGAATCAACGTACGGCCCATACCGCTGGTGTGAGAATCATGAAACTTTGGCAGTAGGTAACTTTTATACCGGTAATATCCACTGAAATTGCCTTTTGGTAATTTTCCCAGGCTTGGGTCTCACTGGGATCGCCCCCAGTACCCAATGTACAAGTGTTGCTTAGTTTGCGACCATACAGTTGGTGTGTCAATCTGGCGATATTCATTTATTTATTTACAAGGCCCCATAAAAAATATCATGTGTTTTTAAAATAAGATCTTATATACAGTGTTTCAGCAGGTATACAACAATCTTGAAGAATGGATGACCGCACCGTGGACCTGATCTTCGGCGGCTCCCTGAAGTCTCTGCCGCCTGTCAGCTCGAAGATCGTCAGAATCTTTACTAGCTCTACGTTCACAGGTACATAATAGATTTAGAAGAATTTATCGATAAATAATTAGCCTTTTTAATGTCCCACTCCTGAGCACGGACCTCCCCACAATACGAGGGGGATTTAGGCCATAATCCACCATGGTGACCCAGTGTAGGTTGGTGGATTTCACATGTCTTTTGAAATTAATTAGATTTCTGAAGACGTTCGGGTCCTCATTACGTTTTCCTTCACCGTGAACAAGAGCTAATCACAATGCAGATATAATTCGCACATCGATTTTAAAAAGTCCAGTGGTGCGAACCGGGTTTTAAACCCAGGACCTTGTTATATGCTTTACCAACATTTGTGACTTGCCACTTGCGACTTTCCCATCTATAAATGATGGTAGAGAGCTTCAACCACAACCTACCTTCATTACGAATTCGTCAAAACACTCACAAATTAAACTCTTGTAGAATACAATCTATAGTTACATTACTTAGTAAAAAAAAACAAATCTCTCCTTACCATTTGAAACGCGGAACTCTACATGCGAGTTAAAATTATTAATAACCATTCCTAGTAGAGTTCACAACAGCCGTTATACTCAGTTGCATGGAACAGACTATTTCAGGCTTGTTTGGTGTAAAACGCAGTACTCAAGATGTTGGGTTTAGTTTATTAGACTCTAAAGTGAGAGCAGACAGGTATGTCTGGATATAGAGGTAATGGTAATAGTAGAGCCTTACGAGTCCTACTAATATTATAAATGCGAAAGTTTGTGAGTGTGGATGTATGTATGTATGTATGTATGTTTGTTACTCCTTCACGCAAAAACTACTGAACGGATTTGGATGAAATTTGGAACACAGATAGATTATAACCGGGATTAACATATAGGATACTTTTTAACCCAATAATCCAATACTACGCGGATGAAGTCGCGGGGCACAGCTAGTTAATAATAATTAATAATTTAGCCCTTTTGACGTCCCACTCCTGGGCACGGGCCTCCCCTCAACACGAGGGGGATTCAGGCCATAATCCACCACGCTGGCCCAGTGCGGGTTGGCAGATTTCACATATCTTTCGAAAATTGGTTAGATCTTCTAAGACATGCAGGTTTCCTCACGATGTTTTCCTTCACCGTAAGCTAGTGATCATCATATAGAAATTATGATTCGCACATAGATTTCGAAAAATCCAGAGGTGCGAGCCGGGGTTTGAGCCCAAGACCTGGTGCCCGCAAGACGCGTGCTTGAACCAATCGGCTATCACAGCTTTGAGTTACTCAAATTTAATGTTTAACTGCATAAAAGTCAATAGCCTAGTAATGTTTACTGTGGTAGAGCCAAGCTGTGGTCAATTGAATATAGCTCATATAGAGGCTTGCTCAACCGGGGTAGTACCACCCTCTCACAGAAGATCTGCGTAAAGTAGCTACAATAGCTGGCATTTCGTACGATGAGTGAGAGCCGGAAGATTGCGGCTCCCCTTCCCTTCCCGTCATCCCAATACCCACTCCCCTTCAGGTAGGCAACGTGCGAGCGATGCCATTGATTGAAAGCAATTTCTTGACATCAGGGTTCGTAGGTAAATAAATAAATATCGCCAGACAGACACACCAACTGTACGGTCCCAAACTAAGCAAAGCTTGTACTATGGGTGCCGTACTATGGACTGGGGGCGATCCCAGTGACACCCAGACCTGGGCAAATTACGAAAAGGCCATTTCCGAAATTTGGCCTGGCGGGAATCGAACCCGCAACCACCATGTGCAGTGAGCCGAGCGGCCTACGCTCGAACCACTGCGCCAAGCGGTCGTCCGTACGTACGCATCGTAGGTACTCTTGTTTGTCAATTTTGGAGGGTTTATCTTCTCTTGCTCCCTTGCCCGTAAGAAACACAGCTATATTAAAGCTGTACGGAATTGGCTACACCTTAGCTATACCACCATCAATTTCGACATCAGGTAGAAAATAGTTCCAACATTTCGTGATCAAATGCAATTTTAATCGCCCCCCTATCGGTGGGAGAGTAGAGAGTGGTGTAAGGGGGTTGAAACGAACAACTTTTAATTAACGGGATGTTATCAGATGGTGGTAATCGGACGGAGTTTAATTTTCGTGGCCTACTTCTTATACAGTCGTATCCCTAGGTATAAATAATAATCAAAATAATAAATATACAAGGTGTAAGGGGTATCGTAACGAAAACTGATACCATGGATTCAACTCATGATACTGGACCCCCAGCATTGGAATTCTTCGTCTATTTACAAATTGATTTTGGCATGACATCATTATACAAATCTATTTCAAGTGATTTAACATAAATAAATCAATAATTACTATTCTAAATTCAAACTTAATACCTACTCCTAATCCCGTTTTTCATGCTATGCCCAAATTATTGCATAATTTATGAAGATATCGACGGAAAATTCCAACTCTGGGGGGTCGAGAGTTGAATCCATGGTATCAGTTTTCGTTACAATGCCCCTTACACCCTCTATAAATTATATCCACACGTGAATCCCATGGAGGTGAACAGACAAATCCTGAAACGCGTCACTTCAGGAAACAGAAATGTATTTATGAAGTCTGCAAAGAACGGCACGACCCGCCGGATGTTAAGCAGTTACCGTAGCGTAGATGCTTGCAATACCAATGGCATCGCTCGCACTTATGAATATTGAGTATTGCGCATAAAGCATACTTATAATAAATTCAGGCGGTAAAAACTTACAAGTCATCTACATAATGGCACCTACAATGTCGTCATCATTCACGCTATCTTACGGAAAACTGTACTATTTCAGGAGTCATAACATAAGTTTTTTACCTACTTTTATATAGATAGATTTACCTACTTTTATATAGATAGATACTTATAATATATGGTATACCTAACTCTTCATTGCACAACATTATCAGGGTGTTTCAAAGGTTCGAAATAAATATTACTCGCGCGACCAAGGTGAATAGGAATAAAAAATAATGTTAAGTAATTTTTATATTCAATTTATATTTTAATAATTTTTTTAAATTTTGCTGACAATTTTGTCATCTCCATTCAAATGCGAACGTTTTATGTGCTTACTTATTTGCTATATAAAACATTATAAAAAAATACTAAATAGGTAATGGAAGTTCTTAACAGTAAATAAGATTCATATCCAACTCGGTCCATATAACATCGGACTAAACACAAACTAGATTACTCACAGATTTTCCATCCGGATATTGATCCTTCTTCGTTATGACGTCACACTTAGAGGAAGTTATGTTATGTTATTATTAACACAACAGCAACGGATCCGCAGTAAAAATATGCAGTGGGTTGACGCAGCGATGGAATTAGATCGATGCTACTATGCAGTGTGATATTGTAATGCGGATATATTTGCAAATTCAGGGATCTTAATCCGGATCCAGATATCTTGACATTGGAATTGAATCCTGGATATATCAATCGAAAAATGTAGACAATAGTAATACTTACTATTTGATGCTAAAACAGTTACAGTTATAAAGTAAAGTTAAGTTATAAAGTTACAGTTCCAATATGGTTAGCGTGACGGTGTTCACAAAATGGGTCCAATGCGGCAATATTCATCATCCGTAATTTATTGTTTAGGTTTACTTAATAAAGTTGGTTTTCCAATAGCAAGTTTGAGTTAAGAACCATTCAATGACTCTATAGATTTGCAATATCAATGGCGAATATTTTTTTTCTGGAAATGCTAATGCGAAATTACAAAGCTAGAAATTTTCTATAAATGTTGAGGTAATTTTAACCGGCTGTAGAAGGCCTTATATTATTTTTTAAATGTCTTACACATATTTTTTTAGGGTTGGCTAAAATCCCCATTATTTATTAATTTCTTAATCACAATCTGTGAATTTACTTAAGTCCTAAAAAGCTTTTTTGTAAGTATAAATAAAACAAATTTATATTTTTTGTACATAGTATTACTTACCCGGTTATTTTATTAGTATTGTTTGCACTAACCAAGTGGGGTCTCGTGACGGACTAACGATTACGCCACTGACCTTAGGTACCTACCCTAGTGATTAGATTTCAACCAAAACTGAATTCTACAACATAATGCTTATGGATCTTTTTGCACTGTGACTTTACAGGTGTTTCAGAAGTCCGAAATACTTACTTTCACATGAGTATTGGGCATACAACTTCGTTAGTTCGTATGAACTAGTGGCCATTTTCAACCACCTGAATACCTTCGGTACAGCTTAACGACAGTTTATCATCCTTAGCACAATCGGAAAGAAGAACAGAAGAACCTAATTCAGGCAATTTTGAACGGATCTTGTTTGATTTCAGATACCACCATGGAACGCAACACTCTAATGGCAAAATGCTACCCTAGGATCAAGGACTACTGTCGAGAGAAGCATGGCTTAGAGTTCCAGGTGAGGCGAGATACGAAGACGTAAGCGGTCATTCACACGGTTAACGCGGCACTGATATTTTTATGTCAAGTACGACCACAGTCTGTCAAAAATGTTTAGACAGAATAGTGTGAGTGACCGCTTTTTTCGGTGGTGAGCCAAACTGATTATAGCTCATATACAGGCTGGCTTGACCTGGGTAGTACGACCCTATCACAGAAGATCGACGTAAAGTACCTAGCTATTATAAATGTATTTCGTACTATAAGTGCGAGCGTCCAACCCCATTTCCTTTCCCCTATCTACCTATATCTTCCTCCCCTTCAGGCCGCCAATGCCATTGATTTTGCAAGCATCTATACTACGGCTCTAGGCTACGGTGACAGCTTAACATCAGGCGGGTGGTATGCTTGTGTGCCGACTGTTTTACATGAAAAAAAACTTAAATGTACTCCTTTTTGCAAGCACCTTTTGAAATGAAACTTATTCAAGTTGGAATTGATTCTATATATATTCTATAGCTATAAAATGGATGTCTTCCACAATTCCTAGTTCAATCTTCATTTCGATATTATTTCGATTTAGGACAAGTTATATTACTGCTTGGATTTCTTGGTTAAATAAGTGTTGATATTGTACACCATATAACGACTCATTAGATAATAATAATAATAATTTAGCCCTTTTGACGTCCCACTCCTGGGCACGGGCCTCCCCTCAACATGAGGGGGATTCAGGCCATAATCCACCACGCTGGCCCAGTGCGGGCTGGCGGATTTCACATGTCTTTCGTAAATTGGTTAGATCTTCTAAGACATGCAGGTTTCCTCACGATGTTTTCCTTCACCGTAAGCAAGTGATAATCATATAGAAATTATGATTCGCACATAGATTTCGAAAACTCATTAGATAATGAACAATATTTCAAAAGTTAATGCTGAAGATAATATAATGTGAAATGCGCGCTCAAGCGTGTTGAGTTTTAATTTTCATTGCAGCTTGTGTCTTAAATAGTTATTATTATTGATTTATTTATTTATTTATGTAAAATCACTTGCGATAGATTTGTTGATTTGTTTAATTAATCAATTTAAACATTGGGTACGCTTCCGCATGGGCCAAACTTTGTCCATTTTTTAAAAAATTAATAAGTTTTGTAAGTTTGTTTTGATTTGGTTCATTATTTGTTTTATTTATCTAAATATAATATATATATAACTCAAAGGTGACTAACTGACTGACTGACTGACTGACTGACATAAAGATCTATCAACGCACCGCCCAAACCACTGGACGGATCGGGCTGAAATTTGGCATGCAGGTAGATGTTATGACGTAGGCATCCGCTAAGAAAGGATTTTGATTAATTCTACCCCCAAGGGGATAAAAATAGGGGATGATTGTTTAGTTAAATTCCACGCGGACGAAGTTGCGGGCACAGCTAGTAAGTAAATAAATCCAATTTAAACATGCTGAATAATTTGTGCATAATCATGAAAATATCGACGGAAAATTTCAACTCTGGGGGGTCTAGAATCATGACTTGAATCCATGGTACCTATAGGTATTCTTTACGATGCTCCTTACACCCTGTACCTATATGAAATTGAGTAGGTACCTACCATCGATTTCTAAAATTATTCAGTCGCAATGTTCGCATTCGGCGCGGCCAATTCATACATAATTCATGTTTTTTCCATGTATATTCCATACATTATTCAGTGGAAATTTTACAGAGGTGTCGGGTGATTCATACAACGTCTATTATTGGTACGAGCCAAATTAATTTAAAATGGTTCAAATGTGTCAATAGAAATATACTTGCCAAATTTTTAATAAGTAACCTAACCTAACCTAAATATATTTCTCCGATGAAAAGGGACCTGAATAAGTTTGAATTGAATTTTATAAAGAATGTTTAGCTCCATATTATTTTTCGTCACAACGAGTTCTCGAGTTCATAAACGTCGTGAATCTTTTTAAAACCGATAAACGTCCTTTTAACTTTGTTCTTGACCGCTCCTGTAATCCCCAACAGCCTGCGGACATGTTTCAAAGGAAACTGAAAAATATATTTAAACGAAACCAGCTTAAATCCGTGGATTAGCTAGCGTGATCAATAATAATAGTAATTATAGAAATAGACAACTGGCTTACTTTGGAAGAGGCCTTTACCTGCAGAGGGGTTCTTACAGAATAACAACACTATAACGTTAGCGTATAAAGAACCTTTTATATAACTGTAACTACTAACTATTAAAAATAAACTACTAATCTTTCCTTCTGATACTAACAAAACTAAATAACTTTGTAAACTAGTACTTCTGGAAGAAATAAAAGGCTTTTTTATTTATTTTATAGAAATAGACACAGAGAGTGAGAAGTAGACGTAAGAGTGGCCATAGACACTTTAGTGGTAGAGCCTAGCTGTAGCCAACTGTGTACAGCTCATACACGGGCTGCCTCGACTGGGATAGTACTACCATCTCACAAAAGATCGGTGGTAAGTACTTATTATAGCTTCGTTTCGTACGATGAGTGTGGGAGCCGGAAGCACATCCGCTCTGCCTTCTGTGAGATGCCGGTACTACCTCAGTCAAAACAGCCCGTATAATATGAACTGTAGTCTATTATTAGCTATTACAGTTTGGCTCTTCCACCTAAATAGTTATTTAATAGATTTTATTACGATATATAATTTACTAGTTTATGCCCGCGACTTCGTCCGCGTAGTATATAACTTACCAAAAATTTCGGGATTATCGGGATAAAAAGTATCCTATATGTTAATCCTATCCTATCTGTGTTCCAAATTTCATCCAAATCCGTTCAGTAGTTTTTGCGTGAAGGAGTAACAAACATACATCCACACTCACAAACTTTCGCATTTATAATATTAGTAGGATTTATCAGATAGGCAAGAAAGACTTTTCTTTTTTAATAATGATACCGCGGGATTCCCTGTCTATTGATAACAGAACACTTTTCCTGGGACAACGTAATCCCTAAACCGTTTTTAAATTATTTTTTAATAGGGACACCAAAATAAATTTAAAGGTTTCCCTAAAACGGCCCTTAATAAGCGTATTAAGGCTAAAGCGCCCATCTAGCCCGCGAAGTTCAAATTTTTTGAGTTCTTTTAGAAATTTTTCAAAATCTGACAATAATAAAAGACAAATTTTGTAATTTGCGAAAAAGACCGTGTGCAGTGCATTTATTAATATATCCAACTTACTCTAAAACATTTCAAGAACGACAGCTATCCAGATAATCTGGCAATTTTTGTATATTTAGTGATTTACTAGTATCATATCCACTGTGATAATATTTAGAGTAAAATAAATGTATTAATAAATGCACTGCACACGGTCTTTTTCGCGAATTACAAAATTTGTCTTTTATTATGGTCAGATTTTGAAAAATTTCTAAAAGAACTCAAAAAATTTGATCTTCGCGGGCTTGACAGGCGCCTTCACCTTAAAGGATAAATTGATTTGTGGAATGTCATTCGTTTGATAAATGGAAATTCGATATGGTTGAATTTTTTGCAGGAACATTAAAGTAAGTAGGTAGTATAATATTTTTTTTATCTTTGTATATAAAATTCAGGTGTCCGTGTGTTCGTAGTTATTATCTCCTCCTAAACAGCTTGACCGATTTCGAAGTTTTTTTTACTCATTTGGTCACCTGGGTAGTTCTTAAGTATAGTTCAACACGATAGATGACGCTGTTGTCGATATCATCATCATCTCAGCCGAAAGACGTCCACTGCTGGACATAGGCCTCCCTAAGGCAATGTCCATGCCTCCAGGGTATAATTAGCAGTCGAGCTCGACTATCAGAATCGATAATCATTTTTTTGACGACAAAATCGATAAACAAGCGTGCTACCTGCTCGATGCCAAGCAGTTGCCGCTGCCTATAGATGCTTCCGGCCTTCTCACTCAACGTACGAAGCGCAGCAATAAAGGTTACTACACGCCGGTCTTCTGTGGGAGGGTTTTACTACTGATACCCCAGTAGAGCCAGTAGCCCATCATACTAATATTATAAAGAGGAAAACTTCGTTTGTTTGATTGTAATGAATAGGCTCCGAAACTACTGAACCGATTTGAAAAAATATTTCACTGTTGGGAAGCTACACTATACCCGTGCGAAGCCGGGGCGGGCCGCTAGTATATAGTAGTACATTGCGGTTACATTATTCGAGTTTTAGTAAGGATCCCTAATTTTTTGAAAATATATTATAGCCTATGTCACCCGGGGATAGTGTAGCTTCCCAACAGTGAAATAATTTTTCAAATCGGCTCAGTAGTTTCGGAGCCTATTCATTACAATCAAACAAACAAAGTTTTCCTCTTTATAATATTAGTATGACTAGCAGTAGTATAATATAGTAGCATTTTTAATTATTGGGGCTAATTATTTTACAAATAGGACACATACGTATAAATACTTGAATGAGCTATTTGCAGTGTTTCACTGAAAAGAGCTATATTTCCTTACAAACTTTCATCTTCTATTCCCTATTGCTATTTTACACCCTTGAGGGTAAAACGTTTACAAACTTTGAATGTCACATTTATTTATCTACAGCCTAAATAATAAGTTTCAAGCTTCTAGGTCTAAAAATTACGACACTTCCTCACAACTTTTCATCCCCCCTTTCAACCCCCTGCAACCCTTTTTCCGCATTAAAAAGTAGCCTAAGTCCTTTCTCCGGCTTTAGACTATCTGTGTACGAAATTTCATTTAAATCGGGTCAGTACTTTTGGCGTGAAAGCGCGACAGACAGACAAACAGACAGAGTTTCTTTCGCATTTATAATATTAGTAAAGATTATGAGCTGCAGTGATTGGCTATAGCTCGTCTTTACCACAGGGGCCTTTATAATGCCCATTGAAGCGACACCGTTAACCCCAACGGCTGTCGGTTGTCACAGCTATGCAACCACAATAGGCCTTTCCAAAATACAATCACGTAACGGTCGGTCATAAATCAACAATTATAGTTCACTTGGTGCTTGCTGCCCACACGTGCTTCGGTTTCCGTTTACCAGAAATAGAATAGCGAGGGTGCCTAGTACCGCGCCGGTGTTTACAATTCCTACGCACTGCTTGCCGGGATATTTACGGATTGTGTAGGTAACTGTACTCATAGATGAATGATGGTTTAAAGCACTACCAAACGCACGATGTGATTGGCAACTAAATTGGCACCAAATTGGGCGTGACCAAGGGCCCAACTCAATTAACCGCTGGCGTCTCAATCGAATCGCAATATTGCGTATCTGAAAACGTCAGTTTTGACAGACTCTCTATAGAAAAACTAAGAAAATTGACGTATTCAGAATTCAATTCCAAATCCAATGGTATCTAATATAAGTAGGGTGCCGATTGATCCTTAGAATTGTTTCGGAATTTCCTGTAATCAATTAACATACTCAATCAGTAACTTGATTCGGCAATTTCCTTCTAAAAAAAAGATTATTTACTTACGCCAAAAGACGGGAAACCCTCGTGATGATTTACATCGATCATTAGCAATTTCGTGATTGATTGTTGCTATAATCGTATTGGCGTATGACAACGGCGATTTAGAAATGATCCGATTGGTGGCTCCTCGCACACTATCCGATCAACACGCTTCAATATGGTCAAATATGGATCAAATCATGTCGTGTAAAAGCCCCTTAAGCAAAGTACATGCTAGGTATATCTGAGGCGCCATAAATAAATATAGATTGAAAAGGCTACAACTCAGAAGAGATTTGAGGTAACATTCCTTTTGAATTTCCTCCTTTTTAGGTAGTGGACATGCGTTGGGGCGTGCGAGATGAAGCCACAGATGACCACATGACCACTGAACTGTGTATGAGGGAAATCAAGAACTGCCAACGACTCTCCATGGGGCCGAACTTCGTGGTGTTCTTGGGACAAAAGTATGGGTACAGGTGAGTCAAATGCTACTCCTAATCGGGCTTGTCGTTTCAATTGTCGTCCATAACCAAGACCAAAATATACCCTGCAAGACTTGAGACTCAGTATTTTTCTTGCTTGTCTTAGTCTCGTATTAACAAATCAATCTTAAGTCTGAGAGCGCTCTTCAGTACGCTTTTGACGTGTAAATTTGTACTGGGATGACATAAGAATGACATTTCCAAGATCGCTCTCAGACTTGAGATCGATTGATTAATACAGGGCCTATATTGATGGTCTGGCTATGAGCTGGTAGTCTCGTTCAATCTTTCATGTTCTTCTTATTCTTCTTCTTGCATGATCTTGTTATGCGTTTATGTTTTGCATATTTCCTATAGCACCAAGTATATGGTTTAAAACGAAAGACTATCTATCCGATCATCAATAGATACAAAAAACAATGCTGACGAGTTGATGATGATTTGCAGGCCAATACCAACGTACGTGGTGTCGTCAGAGCTGCAGATGCTCCGTGATGAGCTGGTGGCTGGGGGGGTGGACGTGATACTCCTGGACACCTGGTACAAGAAGGACTCCAACGCCGTCCCCCCAGTCTCTGTGCTGCAGCCCATATCCTCTATTCTCATCAACTTCAATAATAAGGTACAACTGCAGTAGGCTTCGGTCCCCTTGAGCTCATGCTGAGCTAAACACCTATTCGGCACAGGTAACATTGAAACCAAACATTGTGGCACACTTCCTTTTGTGGTCATTTCTAGTCTTTGTAACCTCTTGTGTCTGTGTCGAATATATTGTTTTTCTTTTTTCCTTTCTTTCTTGAAGTAAAAATCACATGTATCTAGAAATATACTGAACAAATTTCTACAAAGCGTATAGTACCATCTCAGAAATACTCTGTATATCTTTAAAGTATATAAAATTCTTCTGTACTTAAATGTGTTTGTCACTGAACTCCTCCTAAACGGGTGGACTGATTTTGGTGTTTTTTGTGAGTGTTTGAGGGACCCACCTTTTATAGAATAAAAGTTATAATTGGACCCAATAGGTGGCTGCAACCGCGTTCTAGGTAGAACAGAACAACGTCTGCCAGGCCAGCTAGCTATATATTTCATAAGAATGACTAGTTATGTAAGGTCCACATCACGTCACTAGTTTCATTAGCCGTAACAAGAGCGGCCCTTCTAATCAATAAGCTATTGAAGCTTGATATTGATTGTTAAATTCTAGCGAGTCCCCAAATTACAAGCTGAAGACCAGGCCGTCTGGTGGGACACCCTCGGGAAGATGCAAAAGCTATTCCGGAAAGCGTCATTGCAACTCTTCAACGCTGGAAAAATAGACACAGATACCATGCACAATTATTTTATGTCTGGTGAGTATGAAGTCGATAATCTCGATTCTATAATGTCCATCAAAAGTCCGAAATAATAATAAACATAGAAATGCGGTAGCTGATAATTATGAAATGTGGGTACCTAGTGAAATTTAATAAACATAACTTCCATATTATTATTTTATGAGTTTCGGACCTTTGAATACATCCACTGGCCTAGAAAACCACACAACTTTGTACCCACATTTTTTTTGCGATTCTCAGGTAAGTACCTACCAACTTTGTATTAGTCGTTCTAGGTTGGTTTTAGTTTGCAGATAATTATGTGTGGGTTGGTTCAATTTTCGAAAACTACGCCCAATTAATGATAAATATCTCACCTTTACCTCTTTATTTCAGTAACCGAACGCGAAGTCATCAACGGTATTTTGAACGTAAAGAACACGAAGAATCACTGCCTCGCTTACGTGAGATACATCAACAACATCAACCTTCAAAACCTGAAGAAGGCGAGTAACTTTGTGGACATAGCCAACAGGAGCTTAGACGCTGAGGCTTCGAAGTTACTGGCTGATCTTAGAGACGTAAGATTGCCGAATAAGATTGAGACCACAAATATACAGAAGTAAGTATCATTATCACTTAATTGCGGACTTTTCTTCGGTTACCTTCTCCGTACAAAACTAAGGGTTTATCAGATTTGTTCTTGATGTAGTTCTCAATGAACTCCAGATCTGGTTCTCGACCGTGGAACGCCTTAGCAGAGTAGTTGCAAGCGTGCAGGTGCTGCAGTATCTCTGTCACTATCTGACCCTGGGCACTGCTGTCTTCTTTGCGCATAACACTGATAAGAGCACAGATATAGATTTACATAGATAACGCAAATGCATGTACTTTGCGTGTACGAAACCGCTAACTAAAGTCGCCGCTAACTTACAGTCCGCGCGACTACAGATATAAAAAATAGGACTATGAGTGAGATAATCACTCGAGAGAATCGTAGCGGGCGGAGGGGCATCGGCGGCATCGGTGTCTTTGAATCGGTTTGGTTTTCCCGTCGCTGATGACGTCACAGTAAGTGTTAAAAATTAGGCACGCTTGGTTTATGAAATGAAATGAAAAATATTTAATCGGCACAGTACACACAAGAAAATAACAGCACAAAATTATAAAATAAGTAAAATAGAACGACATAAGGTAAGAAAGCTGCATTTCCTACAGTGTGAGCTGTACCGAAAGGCATTTGGCTCAGCATGTGCTGGAGGGGAACGAGATCTCCTCCAGCGCTGATTTTCAGCCAATGCCTCCGCATGCCTAGTCTTACATACAGCATTTGCTACCCAAACAGATACAAGATAAATAGTACACAACGCACTAAGCTATCAATACAAATCGTGATACTTGCGTTATCTATGTACCTAAATCTATATCTGTGGGAAGGAGTATCAGAAGTGGTGTGCAGGGAGCAGTTAATTGGACAATTTGGACAAAAACTCAAACCGCAGAAATGTATTTCACCTCACGTTGGCTAACTATGCTTGCGAGTGTTTGTGAGAATTTTGAAGTCATGTTACTTTTCTTTCATAGACTGATTTCGTGTCTGGAAACTATTTATCAAATTTTCCAAATTTTCAGATACACAGTTGAGTGGATAGGGCGAGAAGGGTTGGACACGGAGACCCATGGCGAATATCTGAACCATTTTATTTCACACTTCTACAAAAACATCATCAAGCTCGTAGACAGGTATACCGTCATTCTTTCCCCCTTTTTTCCCACTACTTCTTTTTCTTATAAACATTATACCATTTCTGATACTTCTTCCAGAGCTATGCGCAAAGAAGACAGCAGTGCCCAGGGTCAGATAGTGACAGAGATACTGCAGCACCTGCACGCTTGCAACAACTCTGTCAAGGTGTTCCACGGCCGAGAACCAGATCTGGAGTTCATTGAGAACTACATGAAGAACAAGTCCGATAAACCCTTGGTTTTGTATGGAGAAGGTATCCACTTAACTTGTTAACAATAATAAAGGGAAATTGAGTTGAGCCTACTGTTTTCGTATATTAATTAATGTAGGATGTATCTCAATCATATAAAGAAAAGCAACAAAATAAAAGAAGAACATAACAGTAGAAATAATAAGTGCTTATTTAGATTGAAAAACATAGCCGCAGTCAAGGACTTCCAGTATTATGAGATGGTAAAGTGAATTTATTTATGACAAATTATGACAGCAGGGATATTCATATTTTAGCCTTACGTAAAGATGGAAATATCTCTATCAGCTTAATTGACAAGAGTGAGATTCTATGCTAGAGATACAGAGTAATATTAAGGATAAGTCTTTCCAAGCAACCTGATCTTCCTAGACTTCTTTGAGCTTTCAAAAACGTAAAAACATTTTATGTTCTCAATTTCAGGTGGTTGTGGTAAAACGAGTCTTCTTTCAAAAAGCGCTGCCATGTCACTCGTCACATGGTTTGCTGAAGTGAAACCGACGAACATCGTCAGGTTCCTTGGAACAACTCCTGACTCCAGTGCTCTGACGCCTACCCTCATTTCTATATGCCAACAGGTAAGTAGCTTTAACAGTTCATAATTTAAAGACTGCTAGCAACATCTCCCTAACTTCTACCAAGCCTTCAGTTGATCATGATGCTTCTCAATTCCAGATATCATACAACTTCGCTCTCCCATTTGAAAGCATACCTGACGACCTGGTGCCTCTGACAGCGCACTTCAAGCACCTCCTCACGATGGCCACTCAGCAGCAGCCACTACTCCTCTTCCTGGATTCAGTAGACCAGCTCACTGGAATTGGCACTGAAAATAACAAAGTGTCTTGGCTGCCGACGAGATTACCGCCACATTGTAAGGTACATTGGCTAGGTCATACTTTGATGTGATGCAGATCGTGGCTACTCTTATATGTGTGGGGAGAGAGGGGTATCACACCTCGGGTGCCGCTTTGCTAAAATGCCACCAAATAAAGGTTTTTGAAGTGAGACCAAGTATCATGATCGAGTAGCAGTAGCAAGTCATAAAATTTAATGGAGTAATATCCCAGAACTATGCCTCCAATATTGTTCTTTAAGTGAGTCAGCCATCTTAATATTCTGGACATAGGTTTTCATACTCACAGATAATAGTGACCTGCGCGTGCGAGGAGACGAATCCTGAAGTATCCAAAGAGTACGATGTGCTGCGGCGCATGATAGATTCAGAAGATAGCTTCTTGGAGGTGAAGGCTTTGGGAGAAGACTTGGCTATGCAAGTACTTAAGTGAGTGATTTTTTTTGTTGTTAAAACATCTATTTATGTACTTTGTTAGTAAAATCGACCAGCTTTCTGTCACAGAAAATGGCATGACGCTCTCATGCCCCCTCTACGCCACCGCTTTCGACTTCCTTGTGTGTGTGCGCGCATTACATATCTTTCACACCTGCTGGTGTTGGCTTTAGTTTAGTTGTCAGGAGTTATCTCTAATAATAATCATCTTTTCAGGTTATGGATGGCGTCTGCTTGCCGCGACCTGACCAATTACCAGTGGCGTTTGGTGTCCAATGCCATAGCCTCGTGTTCGCTGCCAATATTTGTCAAACTTGTATTTGCAGAGGTGAAATTTTCACATATTTAGACCCTAAACTCTTTTCTTTAGGCTGCCTTCTCAATAGCATCACATATTTCTGTAACAAGCGGATGAATTACTCTGCTTAAATGCTTAGCTATTCTACTTAGGTTTTTCAGATGCTGTTATCTATTATTTTATGTATGGTGAGGGTAATTGACAAATCTAATGCTATCGTTATGTACTTTAATGTCTGGCATTCTTGAAAAACCTTATGAATTTAGGTTTGTAGGTGGAGAAGTTATACCAAACCACAGGATACTCATCTGGCGTCTACCGTCATGGACTCTATTATGATGCTGTTTGAAAGAATTGAAAAGCAGGTAAGTAACTCATATCATCACCATCATTCAACCTTTGATATATGAATTGCATCTTGTGATCAGCTTGGGACTTTCCAGCTCAAATCTCGACAGTCAATAAAATGTCAAAGCGTAGCGTGTCTACTAGTCCGAATTATTTATGTAATTCTTGGTAATATCAAAAGGCAACACACTGCTATTATAATTATATTAATATCTACTACCCTTTATAATTACTGATTATAAGGAACTGGCGATTTAAAAAAATCATATAAAATGATAACATATGTAAAAAGACAATCCCGCTGAGTTTCTTGCCGGATCTTCTCAGTCGAGGTCGCGTTCGGATCCAGTTGTAGATATAAGAAAAACAATGTAAAATTGACAATTTGTAAGTGCCCCCGTAGGCCTAAACAAAATAAAAGATTTGAATTTGATAACCGGTAGGTATTGATGTGAATTTTTCCTTTCCAGCACGGCCGCCTTCTAGTCTTCCACGCTTTAGCTTACATCACAGCAGCTCGCAGTGGTCTATCCGAGACAGAGCTGGAGGACTTGATATCTCTGGATGACAAAGTCTTGGACGACGTGTACCAGTACCATTTGCCACCTGTGAGGAGAATCCCGCCGCTTTTGTGGACTAGGTAACATTTCATTTACTCCTAAAGTATTTTAGAGTAGGTCGTTAACATAAAGTAGGTACATTAACAAAACTGAAAAAGACAAATTTGGTACATATTATTAACACAATGATCTGATCTGATGACATTAACGAAAAGCTTAATTTCATTTACTACAAAACCAACTGAAATCTGTTGCGGTTTTCTATAATCTCACTCTTTTTAGTAAGTACTCTGTGAGCTCAGTAACCTCAAAAATGTTTTATTGTTATCTCAGATTTTATATATCAAATGATGAATAATTTTGAGCAGCTATGGCTATTTTTTTCCAGGATCCGCAATGATCTCCCTAATTACCTCTCAGAGCGAGAGGCTGACGGTGTCTCTGTGATGAACTGGTACCACCGGCAGTTCCGTGACACAGCGCGCGAGAGGTACTTCAAGAACATGAACATGGCGATGTACTTCCATTCCATGATCGCTGATTATTATCTAGGTGAGGTTCTGTGGCATAAAATATAAATGCGAAAGAACTGCTGGGTGTGACTTTTATGGGATTGATGATCTAACTGTGCCATCGTCATGGTCCTGGTTTATAGGAGTCATGGCTTATCAAATGACAACAATTTATTAATGTGTAAAAGTCCTCTGCATAATCGACGTGCAAGCGTTTAGTTTCTTAAACTTTGCTAGTACCTATGTTTGTTTTTTTGCCCTTTGATAATGGAAAAATAAGTGTTGCCTGTGTGACATACAAGTACTTATTTTCCTTCTTCCTTTGTTTGAACTGCCAATGAACTAAATTGATGGTATTTTTTAGGAATTTGGGGTGGTGGCACACCAAAACCTTTCAAGTACACTGAAATTCAGCGCCATCGGTTCAACCTGGCTGATAGAGAAGGAGTTGCTGATAGAAAAGTGCCCTTACAGCCATTGGTTTTCACATCAGCTGATGGGTCCACCAAGAGATACAACTTGAGAAAGGTAACGTACACTTTTGAAGGTATTCTAGACTCATTTTGTGACGTTTTTTTTGTGTAATTAGGATTTTGACCTCTCTCCCTTCCTGATAACTATTCTGATGGTTTTGTCTCCAGTTTGGCGAACTCCCCTTTCACCTTGTTCGTTCCAAGCGGTTCACTGACCTTTATGCTGAAGTACTCTTCAATTATGAGTGGCTCCACGCGAAACTCAACTGCTGTCCCCTGCAGGCCGTTCTGGCTGACTTTGAAGATGCTAAACTTCATGTCAACAAGGATGCTGTCAGGTGATTCTAGGTCGATCATTAGCTGATGGACATTTCTTCCAAGTCATTTAAATAACTTAAATGATTACTATTATTTTCAGGGAACTGATGCTAGTAGCCGATGCCCTGCGTCTTGGTGGAGCTATTCTTGGTACATACCCTGACATGCTGGCCCCACAACTAGTAGGCAGGCTCCTTCCAGAAGTCCCCAATAACCCTGCCATAGCGTCTCTTCTAAAGCAGTGCCATCATAATGGGAAGACACACTGCGCATTGCTGCCTTCTCATCATTGCTTGCATACTCCTGGTGGACCTTTGAAGGTAACCATTTCGAATTCTATTCTGCATTTACTGCAAAATATGCATGAATACCTAATCTAATAACTAATCTACCAAAATCTGGCTGCATGAAACAATAACATGCCCACCACACTGGGACACCTAGACCAAAACAAATTGTAAAAAGACTCTTTCCGGAAATTGCCCTGACGAGAATCGACCACCCGGAGCAATGAGCTGATTGGCTAACGCCCAAATCACTATATGTAGCGGTTGTTAATTTCCTTCCAGTACTCCCTCGAAGGTCACCAGTTCGCAGTCTTCGGATTCCGACTCAGCTCTGACAAACGCTACGTAGTTTCTATATCGAGCAGAGTGATATCCTGGGACTTGTCCACGTCAGACCTGGCGAGGGACCTGTGCCCCCAACTTGAGGGTATAATGCAGAACTTGGAGTTGTCCCCAGACAACAAATGGGCTGCTGCGTCTACCAATAATTCTGTGGTTAGTAGTATGTGATTTTTACTACACTTTGGATCAGCGTTTTTACTTTCACCTAATTGGAAACTAGACCACTTAATTATGATAGCTAGTAATAACTGTCCAAACTCTTTTTCAGTCAATGCTTCTCAACATGCTGACCAGCGAATACATCACGATTGAAAATCCACTCGATGAAGGTAATTTTATTCTTGCCATGTTTTATTGGAAATTGGAAGTGGGCTGTTTTAGTATAATATAAGACTATCAGTATGTTCATACTAATATATATAGCTAGACTAAACCACCAACTCAACAACGCATGTACTTCGGGTAACTTATAATGCACTAGGAGCCACCCCAGTGAGGCCTGGACCAAGGAAGCTCATTAAAGTGCAAATATCGCGATCCTGATAAGATATTTAGTGCATAGCTCAATGAGTTTGAATGTGAAATTTAGTTTTGAAATAGAGATTCAGCTAAAATCCTGATTTCGACATGTAGTAGAACCCACGTAATATTACCCAGGTGAAACAGTCCGCGGGGTATACGTACTGAACCACCACATGTTCATCTACGGGCCACACTCATGGGTGCAGTACAGCATGAGGGGGGAGCACGAGCAGACCCTGCCCGCGCCGGAGACAGCGCCGCACGATGACGTCACCTGGGAGATACTTTGTAAGTTACAGCAATCTGGAATCTATACCTAAGATAGAAGATACACAAATAAACATCTAGTTCGGTAAGTTTTGTAAAACACACAAAACCCGGATTTAAATAAGTTGCAGGCTATTGTAATTCTTCGTTTAATGGTGCAATCAGGAGTGGGAGTTAACTTTTCGTGCTAGACTAGCATAATATAAAAAAAAGTTTTCTTGTAAAATATAGCGGTTGGCACTAATTTACAATGCATAATGGATCTTAAACTTAAGTTAGCCTAGCTTCACCACAATAAGGTCTTGTACATCCCCAGCTATGGAGTTCCGAGACCTTGACAACTTTGTCCTGGTAATGTGGAGTGGAGATCTAGACGAGGATCGGTTGCTGGTACAGTTCTGTAAAGCAGGGGAGTGGATGACGCCGCTCAGATGCAGAGGAGCGTTGGCACTGAACAAGTCCTGGAGTAGGATCTATTGCAGCGACCCTGAGAGAGGATATCAGGTATGTAATGAGTAATAGAAACTAGAAACCCACAATGATAAATGATAAATGACTTCAGAAGAACAAAAATAACAACAAGATGCTTAAGAAAAGTAAAATTAAATATTATCAAGTACAATTTTTTCAGATATCGATCTTTGAACTAAACGAAGAAGAAAAGTGCTGGAACAAGGTGGAGGAGCTTCATCATTTGGAAACAGATACCGCTGAAGCGATGTTGCAGTTGAAGAGGGGGAAGAAAGACCGAATGTTACTGGGTAGATTACTCATATCTCATGATCTCTAACCAAACTAGAAGCTGGTAAAGAACTGGAACTGAAAGTAGACCAAAAATTATTAGATTCGGGTTTCCTAGGTTTACTTTCATTATGTCAAATGACATGTGCCTTTCAACTGACTTTCGATGTTTGCTCTTATACTCAACATATAATTATATCGTGTTTTATTTCAGCAACAACTACCTACAGTTTTGTGGTGTGGGACTTCGATCTTGTTATACCTAGAGTGAAACCTGAGATCGTAAAAAACGAAGAAGAGGGAGACAATAAAACAGAGAATGAAGAGGTAGGCAGACCATTGAAACTCTTAACAATAAATATTTATCAATTTTGGAAAAGAATCTAACATTTCAAATTGATTGGAAATCTGAATTAGTAATGTTGTTTTTTTTTCAGGAGGAAAAGACTGATAAACCAGAAAAAGACACCTGCTTGCACGGCATAGTGTTGAAGTTGCCTCACACTATCCGCAACATTTCTACTAAGATGACCCTTTCCAACTCTTTTATGATAAGCAATAATAACACTTATGCAGTTGCTGGAGTCAGGTACCGGATTTAGAACTCTATCAACATTCTATGGAATGAAACAATTTTGGGTTGTGATGCAGTCTGATCCATGTTATGTCTAATTGAATTTTCCAGTATCTTGGATAATAAATTAAGTAATAAATATCGCCAGACCGACACACCAACTGTATGGGCCCAACTTAGCAACGCTTGTACTATGGGTACCGTAGAATAGACTGGGGGCGATCCCAGTGACACCCAGACCAGGGCAAATTACGAAAGGCCATTTCCGAAATTTACCCCAGCGGGAATCGAACCCGCAACCACCATGTGAAGTGAGCCGAGCGGCCTACGCTCGAAACACTGCGCCAAGCGTTCGTCATGCGTAAAATTAACGATTTATTTATACAGTTAACATTCTAATTCAGCTGGTCGAACTAGTGACAGAATAATAGGGTTTCTCATCCATCTAGAAAGAATCTCTATGTATGGAGTCTGGAAACTACAAAATTGATAAAAGTCCTCGACGCTCACTTCGGGAGGATAGTCCAACTAGAACCTCTGACTGTGGGATCTTGGAACAACGTCATCACCTCCTCCATCGACCGCACCGTGAAGATATGGAATATCGATAATATCTTCGAGCAAGTGCATAAGATTGATAGACAAGAATTGCCTATCGACTTTATTAGGTAATTTTATTATTGAATTGTTCTTAATAATCTAAAATAGTTTATTCAATTAATTTTGTCTTAATAATGTCAAAGTTAACATTATATTTAAAAATTGTGTAATTTATTTCAACATGATGTCTCATACAGCATACTCCACCGTCAGTAGTAACAACACCTTCGTATACGCATAACTTCCTTTAGTGACTTGTACATTTTAAAGATAAGATTCTTCTTCTTTAGTCTAGCCAGAGACAAGTGCCTAGCAGTCACTGTGACTCGGAGCTGTTGGGGCCTCTGGGACACCAGTACTGGCAGACTATTAGCGCAGTTGGCTGAGGCGCCGTTAGGAGCCATCGTGACCCATGCTGTGATCACTCCCACTGGAGATAATGTCGTCACTGCTGAGTCTGGCAATGTGGTCATATGGGATACCCCTGAGAAACAGGTACCAGAAGGATTAGATAGTGGAGCACTGTTATACACCACAGTTTCCTGAAGTTCTGAAATTAGTGGTGTCCATTTTTGTATCTTATACCATTCTTATCCAGGTTTTATTCAAGGAAGAGCAAAAAGGTATCAAACAGCTCTTACTTCTAGAAGATGGTACGAAATTTATAACGATATCTACCCAAGCCTCGTCTGATAATGTTGACAATATTGGTGTGGCTACTATCGTTGCAAGGACTATTCCTGGTAAGTTTAAATTCCTTTAAGGATGTTAAGGAGTGTTAATAAATTAATCACAAACATTTGGTTGCATACAGAGTTGATAGGCTTAATACTTATGCCGGGGGAATTAAATAAATTAATAAAATAGCAACGACAGCAACACCTTGTTTCAAATTTCAAATATAAAAGTTGGTTGACACCAGCAAAGTATTTTCGACACATCCATGAACTCATTGCGTTGGTCATGCTCACTTCAATGTCCTTGTTTGCGGTGGCTTTGTGGAGCGGGTCACCCTCTTCCCTCTATTATGGTTGAGGAGAGTGATGCCGCTTTTCAAGTCATGCTCGTGCGCGGGCGCTGCTTGCGGGGATTGGTCCACTCACTTTCCTCTTAACAACATTGTCGTTAAATACTATTTATTTACTTAGCATGGAAGGCATCACACCAAAGCAATTATCATATTATCCACCCCTGTTTTATCAATTATTATTTTGGTTCGTAAACGTTTCATTTGATGTAAGTATGAGTAGGTATGCACATCACACTAAACTAGCATTCTCATTTTATTTACATTATTACATATATGATTATTATTTACTATTAGCTATTTAGTGGCAATGGTGTTGCCTGCTCATATTATTTTTTATGCTGTTCCTGAGAATGTACACCATCTTTCATTCATTGAAAAGAGTAACCATTGAGTTTCTTGCCGGCTCTTCTCAGTGGAAGCAGCATTCCGAACCGTTGGTAGATTCTGACTATTCATAAATGCTTTGTTGGCTTACATGAATAAAAACAATTTTGAATTTTGAATTTTGACCCTACCAATCTGTACTAAATTTGGTCTGAATCCTCCCTGGAAGACTTGTTTCCAGAAGTAGGACAGGACATATACAAGACATACCAATGCCCTCCTATCCCTTATTAACTAAACACCTTGCTGAGATGTCAGCCTCTAATTATCAAGATGTAATGCTGTGACTTCATAGAAGGAGAAAAGATCTACACAGCAGAGTATGAACTCCGAGGCATCGGGTATAAGGCAGCAGTGGTGTCAGCTGACGAGTACCATGTCGTGGCTCCAGGAGTTGACAAGTCTTCTAGGGACTGTTTGCATGTGTTTCATGCGAGGACTGGTGCTCGGTTACATAGGTAAGTGCACTCGAAGGCACCAAGACCATTGTCGGTATCTGTTGAAGCTCTTTTTATCGTTCCTTTTCAAGGAACGCCTACCTCATCTTTCTTTATCCAGGGTTCAAGAGGGCGTCCTAACGAAAGCTGACGCTATAGTTTCAACTTATGATTCTAGAGTTGGAATTTACCGTCCATTTTTTCAGCATTTTTAAATTGTTTTAGATTACTTAATGACTTTTTTTTAATTCATGAAACTATCGACGGAAGATGTCTGTTATATTCAATAGTTATAAGATAAATTGAACAAATAATTGTCCGATAAATTAGCATGGCCATTTAGATTTAAAATGATCTGATGTTGGACTGATGCTCGACTGATGCTTGAATGACACTTGACATCAGTGACATCAGTCGACCATCAGGTCGAATGTCGCTCGACTGATGTTGGACTGATGTTGGACTGATGCTCGACTGATGCTGGACTGATGTAAGACTGATGTTGGACTGATGCTTGACTGACGTTGGACTGATGTTGGACTGATGCTCGACTAAAGCTTGAATGACGCTTGACTGATGCTCGACTGATGCTCGACTGATGTTGGACTGATGCTGGACTGATGTTGGACTGATGCTCGACTGATATTCGGCTGATGCTCGATTGATGCTCGGTTGATGCTCGACTGATGCTCGACTGATATTCGACTGTTGCTTGACTGATAATCGACTGATATTTGACTGATACTCGATTGATGCTTAACTGATGCTCGACTCATGCTCGACTGATGTTGGACTGATGTTCGACTGACGCTCGACTGATGACTACTGACGCTTGACTGATGTTGGACTGATGCTGAAATGTAATTAAATGTTGGACTGATGCTCGACTGATGCTCGATTGATGCTCGACTGATGCTCGTCTAATGCTCAACTGATGTTGGACGGAAGTCGGACTGAATGACGAGACGAGACGAGACGAAACAAAACGAAAGACTGATGTTGGACTGATGCTCGAATAATGGTCGACTGATGCTCGACTGATGTTGGACTGATGTTGGACTGATGCTCGACTGATGTTGGACTGATTCTCGACTGGTGCTCGACTGATGCTCGACTGATGTTGGACTGATGTAGGACTGATATTGGACTGATGCTCGACTTATGCTCGACTGGTGCTCGACTGATGCTCGACTGATGTTGGACTGATGCTCGACTGTTGCTCGACTGATGTTGGACCGAGGTTGGACTGATATTGGACTGATGCTTGACTGATATTCGGCTTATGCTCGATTGATGCTCAACTGATGCTCGACTGATGATCGACTGATGTTGGACTGATGCTCGACTGATAATTGACTGATACTCGATTGATGCTCGACTGATGCTCGTCTAATGCTCAACTGATGTTGGATGGAAGTTGGACTGAATGACGAGACGAGACGAGACGAGACGAGACGAAACAAAACGAAAGACTGATGTTGGACTGATGCTCGACTAAAGCTTGAATGACGCTTGACTGATGCTCGACTGATGTTGGACTGATGCTAGACTGATGTTGGACTGATGCTCGACTGATGGTCGACTTATGTTGGACTGATGCTCGACTGATATTCGACTGTTGCTCGACTGATGCTCGACTGATGATCGACTGATGTTGTACTGATGCTCAACTGATAATCGACTGATATTTGACTGATACTCGATTGATGCTTAACTGATGCACGACTGATGTTGGACTGATGTTCGACTGACGCTCGACTGATGACTACTGACGCTTGACTGATGTTGGACTGATGCTGAAATGAAATGAAATGTTGGACTGATGCTCGATTGATGCTCGATTGATGCTCGACTGATGCTCGTCTAATGCTCAACTGATGTTGGACGGAAGTTGGACTGAATGACGAGACGAGACGAGACGAAACAAAACGAAAGACTGATGTTGGACTGATGCTCGACTAACGCTTGAATGACGCTTGACTGATGCTCGACTGATGTTGGACTGATGCTCGACTGATGTTGGACTGATGTTGGACTGATGTTGGACTGATATTGGACTGATGCTTGACTGATGCTCGACTGGTGCTCGACTGATGCTCGACTGATGTTGGACTGATGCTCGACTGATGCTCGACTGATGTTGGACTGAGATTGGACTGATATTGGACTGATGCTCGACTGATGCTCGACTGATATTCGGCTGATGCTCGATTGATGCTCAACTGATGCTCGACTGATATTCGACTGTTGCTCGACTGATGCTCGTCTAATGCTCAACTGATGTTGGATGGAAGTTGGACTGAATGACGAGACGAGACGAGACGAGACGAAACAAAACGAAAGACTGATGTTGGACTGATGCTCGACTAAAGCTTGAATGACGCTTGACTGATGCTCCACTGTTGTTGGACTGATGCTGGGCTGATCTGGACTGATGTTGGACTGATGCTCGACCGATGTTGGACTGATGTTGGACTGATGCTGAAAAAATATGAAATGAAATGAAATGTTGGACTGACGCTCAACTGATGTTGGACTGATGTTGGACTGATATTGGACTGATGCTCGACTGATGTTGGACTGATGCTCGACTGATGCTCGACTGATGTTGGACAGATGTTGGACTGATGCTGAAATGATATGAAATGAAATGAAATGTTGGACTGACGCTCAACTGATGTTGGACTGATGTTGGACTGATATTGGACTGATGCTCGACTGATGCTCGACTGGTGCTCGACTAATGCTCGACTGATGTTGGACTCATGCTCGACTGATGCTCGACTGATGCTCGACTGATGCTCGACTGATGTTGGACTGATGTTGGACTGATGCTCGACTGATGTTGGACTGATTCTCGACTGATGCTCGACTGATATTGGACTGATGCTGTAATGATATGAAATGAAATGAAATGTTGGACTGACACTCAACAGATGTTGGACTGATGCTCGACTGATGCTCGACTGATGCTCGACTGGTGCTCGACTGATGCTTGACTGATGTTGGACTGATGCTTGACTGATGCTCGACTGATGTTGGACTGATGTTGGACTGATGCTTGACTGATGTTGGACTGATTCTCAACTGATGCTCGACTGATGCTCGACTGATGCTGTAATGATATGAAATGAAATGGAATGTTGGACTGACGCTCAATTAATGTTGGACTGATATTGGACTGATTCTCGACTGATATTCGGCTGATGCTCGATTGATGCTCGACTGGTGCTCGACTGATGCTCGACTGTTATTCCACTGTTGCTCGACTGATGCTCGACTGATGATCGACTGATGTTGGACTGATGCTCGACTGATAATCGACTGATATTTGACTGATACTCGATTGATGCTTAACTGATGCTCGACTCATGTTCGACTGATGTTGGACTGATGTTTGACTGACGCTCGACTGATGACTACTGACGCTCGACTGATGCTCGATTGATGCTCGACTGATGCTCGTCTCATGCTCAACTGATGTTGGACGGAAGTTGGACTGAATGACGAGACGAGACTAGACGAGACGAGACGAAACGAAACGAAACAAAACGAAACGAAACGAAACGATACGAAACAAAACGAAAGACTGATGTTGGACTGATGCTCGACTAAAGCTGGAATGACGCTTGACTGATGCTCGACTGATGTTGGACTGATGTTGGACTGATGTTGGACTGATGCTTGACTGATGCTGGACTGATGTTGGACTGATGTTGGACTGATGTTGGACGGATGCTCGACTGATGTTGGACTGATGCTGAAATGATATGAAATGAAATGAAATGTTGGACTGACGCTCAACTGATGTTGGACTGATGTTGGACTGATATTGGACTGATGCTCGACTGATGCTCGACTGGTGCTCGACTGATGCTCGACTGATGTTGGACTGATGTTGGACTGATGTTGGACTGATGCTCGACTGATGCTGGACTGATGTTGGACGGATGCTCGACTGATGTTGGACTGATGCTGAAATGATATGAAATGAAATGAAATGTTTGACTGACGCTCAACTGATGTTGGACTGATGTTGGACTGATATTGGACTGATGCTCGACTGATGCTGGACTAATGCTCGACTGATGCTCGACTGATGCTCGACTGGTGCTCGACTGATGCTTGACTGATGTTGGACTGATGCTTGACTGATGCTCGACTGATGTTGGACTGATGTTGGACTGATGCTTGACTGATGTTGGACTGATTCTCAACTGATGCTCGACTGATGCTCGACTGATGCTGTAATGATATGAAATGAAATGGAATGTTGGACTGACGCTCAATTAATGTTGGACTGATATTGGACTGATTCTCGACTGATATTCGGCTGATGCTCGATTGATGCTCGACTGGTGCTCGACTGATGCTCGACTGTTATTCCACTGTTGCTCGACTGATGCTCGACTGATGATCGACTGATGTTGGACTGATGCTCGACTGATAATCGACTGATATTTGACTGATACTCGATTGATGCTTAACTGATGCTCGACTCATGTTCGACTGATGTTGGACTGATGTTTGACTGACGCTCGACTGATGACTACTGACGCTCGACTGATGCTCGATTGATGCTCGACTGATGCTCGTCTCATGCTCAACTGATGTTGGACGGAAGTTGGACTGAATGACGAGACGAGACTAGACGAGACGAGACGAAACGAAACGAAACAAAACGAAACGAAACGAAACGATACGAAACAAAACGAAAGACTGATGTTGGACTGATGCTCGACTAAAGCTGGAATGACGCTTGACTGATGCTCGACTGATGTTGGACTGATGTTGGACTGATGTTGGACTGATGCTTGACTGATGCTGGACTGATGTTGGACTGATGTTGGACTGATGTTGGACGGATGCTCGACTGATGTTGGACTGATGCTGAAATGATATGAAATGAAATGAAATGTTGGACTGACGCTCAACTGATGTTGGACTGATGTTGGACTGATATTGGACTGATGCTCGACTGATGCTCGACTGGTGCTCGACTGATGCTCGACTGATGTTGGACTGATGTTGGACTGATGTTGGACTGATGCTCGACTGATGCTGGACTGATGTTGGACGGATGCTCGACTGATGTTGGACTGATGCTGAAATGATATGAAATGAAATGAAATGTTTGACTGACGCTCAACTGATGTTGGACTGATGTTGGACTGATATTGGACTGATGCTCGACTGATGCTGGACTAATGCTCGACTGATGCTCGACTGATATTCGACTGATACTCGATTGATGCTCGACTGATGACTACTGACGCTTGACTGATGTTGGACTGATGCTGAAATGAAATGAAATGTTGGACTGATTCTCGACTGACGCTTCACTGATGCTCGACTGATGCTCGACTAATGCTCGACTGATGCTCGACTAATGCTCGACTGATGCTCGACTGACGCTTTACTGATGCTCGACTGATGCTCAACTAATGCTCGACTGATGCTCGACTGACGCTTTACTGATGCTCGACAGATGCTCGATTGATGCTCGACTGATATTCGACTGATACTCGATTGATGCTCGACTGATGCTCGACTGATATTGGACTGATGCTCGACTGATGCTCGACTGATATTCGGCTGATGCTCGACTGATGCTCGACTGATATTCGGCTGATGCTCGACTGATGCTCGACTGACGCTTTACTAATGCTCGACTGATGCTCGACTAATGCTCGACTGATGCTCGACTGACGCTTTAATGATGCTCGACTGATGCTCGATTGATGCTCGACTGATGCTCGACTGATATTCGACTGACGCTCGACTGATGACTACTGACGCTTGACTGATGTTGGACTGATGCTGAAATGAAAAGAAATGTTGGACTGATGCTCGACTGACGCTTGACTGATGCTCGACTGATGCTCGACTAATGCTCGACTGATGCTCGACTGACGCTTTACTGATGCTCGACTGATGCTCGACTAATGCTCGACTGATGCTCGACTGACGCTTTACTGATGCTCGACAGATGCTCGATTGATGCTCGACTGATATTCGACTGATACTCGATTGATGCTCGACTGATGCTCGACTGATATTGGACTGATGCTCGACTGATGCTCGACTGATATTCGGCTGATGCTCGACTGATGCTCGACTGACGCTTTACTAATGCTCGACTGATGCTCGACTAATGCTCGACTGATGCTCGACTGACGCTTTACTGATGCTCGACTGATGCTCGATTGATGCTCGACTGATGCTCGACTGATATTCGACTGACGCTCGACTGATGACTACTGACGCTTGACTGATGTTGGACTGATGCTGAAATGAAAAGAAATGTTGGACTGACGCTTGACTAATGCTCGACTGATGCTCGACTGATGCTCGACTAATGCTCGACTGATGCTCGACTGACGCTTTACTGATGCTCGACTGATGCTCGACTAATGCTCGACTGATGCTCGACTGACGCTTTACTGATGCTCGACAGATGCTCGATTGATGCTCGACTGATGCTCGACTGATATTCGACTGATACTCGATTGATGCTCGACTGATGCTCGACTGATATTGGACTGATGCTCGACTGATGCTCGACTGATATTCGGCTGATGCTCGACTGATGATCGACTGATGTTGGACTGATGCTCGACTCATGCTCGACTGATGTTGGACTGATGTTCGACTGACGCTCGACTGATGTTCGACTGATGCTGAAATGAAATTAAATGTTGGACTGACGCTCAACTGATGTTGGACTGATGTTGGACTGATATTGGACTGATGCTCGACTGATGCTCGACTGATGCTCGACTGGTGCTCGACTGATATTCGACTGATGCTCGACTGATGCTGGACTAATGCTCGACTGATGCTCGACTGATATTCGACTGATACTCGATTGATGTTCGACTGATGCTCGACTGATATTGGACTGATGCTCGACTGATGCTCGACTGATATTCGGCTGATGCTCGACTGATGCTCGACTGACGCTTTACTAATGCTCGACTGATGCTCGACTAATGCTCGACTGATATTCGACTGACGCTCGACTGATGCTCGACTGATGTTGGACCGATGCTGAAATTTATTTATTTATTTATTATCATTTAAACACATGTAATGTCTAAGTACATAACATACAAAAAACCACTGACGTTTTAGAATTGAGATGAAATGAAATGAAATGAAAAAATGTTGGACTGACGCTCGACTGATGTTGTACCGATGTTTGACTTATATTCGACTGATGTTGAACTGATGCTAAAATGAAATTTTGGACTGATGCTCGACCGATGCTCGACTGATGTTGGACCGATGTTGGACTGATGCTCGACTGATGCTCGACTGATGTTGGACTGATGCTCGACTGATGTTGGACTGATGCTCGACTGATGCTTGAATAACACTTGACTGATGCTCGACTGACGCTTGACTGATGGTCGACTGATGCTCGACTGATGTTGGACCGATGCTGAAATTTATTTATTTATTTATTATCATTTAAACACATGTAATGTCTAAGTACATAACATACAAAAAACCACTGACGTTTTAGAATTGAGATGAAATGAAATGAAATGAAAAAATGTTGGACTGACGCTCGACTGATGTTGTACCGATGTTTGACTTATATTCGACTGATGTTGAACTGATGCTAAAATGAAATAAAATGAAATTTTGGACTGATGCTCGACCGATGCTCGACTGATGTTGGACCGATGTTGGACTGATGCTCGACTGATGCTCGACTGATGTTGGACTGATGCTCGACTGATGTTGGACTGATGCTCGACTGATGCTTGAATAACACTTGACTGATGCTCGACTGACGCTTGACTGATGGTCGACTGATGCTCGACTGATGGACTGATGCTCAACTGATATTAATATCAAAATTGCCATGTAACTTCTCGGACATAAAAAATCTCTAAAAAGATATATTGATTCGACTCAAAAAATTCACGATTCTCCTTCCAGGATCCCAATTAAAAACAGTGGTATCAAGGACATGCAGTCTATAGTGGCGTTACCACACAAACCATTATGGGTGGCCGTGGTGGGGAATGACAAAGCTGGTATACTGGACATCAAGACCAAGAGGCACATCCGGTGAGAATTATTTTAGTAACTTCTTCGTAATAAACTTCACTTTACTTCATAGGTCATTTTGAATCTGGGACGTGTTCACAGCATTCATCAATCCTTAGAAAAAGAGTCCTTTTTCTATTTGTTTTATTAAATTTGCTTGCATTAGTATTGTCCTTTTGTCAAAAATTTGAAGAAAGCCTACGTCTAGTGACGCATCTTTTAATTGAAATGATGATGATTATGACGATTTGGGTCAGCTTGCAAGTCATAGCGATCAGCCATCACAGACCTAACCAGAGGTTAGAATATTTATTAGGTTTTTCAAACTTCTACTTTTAACAACAGCTTAAGATAATAAACCGACAACCAGAATCGCTACTTAGAAGAACGGAAAGACTGAAACGTCAACCATACCAGATAAACTGCGTCAACATTCCTTAACTGATCCACACAAGCCATTATATCATAATTAAGGCAAAAGATGCGGGTTTGATTCCCGCCGTGGCAAATTTCGGAAATGGCCTTTTCGTAATTTGCCCTGGTCTGGATGTCACATGGTACCCATAGTACAAGCGCTGCTTAGTTTAGGACCATACAGTTGGTGTGTTAGTCTGGCGATATTTATTATTTGATTCCCAGATTTGTGCCCCGATGGAATGGGGCCTGCACTCGCGACGGGAAGACAGGCCTGTGCGCGCCCACCCGCGGAGGACTCGACCTCATAGAGTTGAAGAGGGGGACGTCCGTCCAGCAGCTCATCTATCGGGCCGCGGAGGGCGTATTCTCCATCATCACTATGTTCAGTTCCAATGATCAGTATGCCTTCTACTACCATAGTGGGAGGAAGACACTAAGGGTGTTCAGGTAAGTGGTGTTACAATTATTTGTATTACTAGCTGAGCCCGCGACTTTATCCGCGTGGAATTTAACTTAACAAAAAGGCCCGCTCCCGCGTTCTAAGCCCGCGTGAAAGGACCCATATTTTTTTGTTTTTCTAAAATTAAAGTAGGCTAAGTTACTCCTTATAACATCAGCTCTCTGTCAGTGAAAGTCTGGTCAAAATCGGTCCAGCCGTTTCGGAGATTACCCGGAACAAACATACAGACAGACAGACAATTTTGTGTATTTTTATAGTTTATCCAAAATCTGAAAACATTTAAGACAACATTTTGTGATTTGCGACAAACACAGTATGCAGTGCGTTTATTAATACATTTATTTTACTCTAAATATTATCACGGTGGATATGATACTAGTAAATCACTAAATATACAAAAATCGCCAGATTATCTGGATAGCTGTCGTTCTTGAAATGTTTTAGAGTAAGTTGGATATATTAATAAATGCACTGCACACGGTCTTTGTCGCGAATTACAAAATGTGCCTTTTATTATTGTCAGATTTCGAAAAATTTCTAAATCACCTCAAAAAATTTGAACTTCGCGGGCTGCTAGATGGGTGCTTTAGCCTTAAGTACTTATTTTTTGCACTCGTAATTTGACTAAAGAAATCAAGAGAGTCACCTAAGTGCTTTGCTGGCTTAAAATAATAAAATATTTTTGATTTATTTTGTTTGACAGCAATAGGCATTAACTAACACCATCATCTTTTCACACGTTGTCTCTCATGGTTGCTATTCTAGAAATATTTTACCCTGCCTGGTTTGACGTGCTACTTGTCAAGCCCAGTAACTTTTGCTCTCTGCATTCTAGGACAGTGGATGGCAAAGCGATTGCGGAATACAGGGCACCAGCAGAGGTCACCGGTGTCGCCAGCGCTCATGGGGGCAAGGCTGTCGCCATAGCCTCACAGGACGGGTGTCTGACTGTACTGGACATTGTGGATCCACATGAGTAGAGATGATTGGTGAAACTGAGAGTGTTGGGCCTTTGATCTTGTTTATATGTATCTATAATATGCCTAGGAAAAGGATTTTCACATCTACTTGCACTCACCATGGTCTGGAGCGAGAGCATAACCAAAACAGGACGGTATGAGAGAGATCATAGCAGCTGTTGTTTAGGTAAAGGCCAAAGACTCTTATTAAATTAATGTATTGCTCTGTGATAGAGAAAGCGAATGACGTCAATTGTCGATGCGAAAGGACTGGTATGGATCTCAGGTAGAGTCGGTAGAGTTGGTAGAGTTAACATATTTCAATTAAATCTAGTCACCAAATACTTTTATAATATTGCATAACAAGTGTTGAAGTACCAGATTTAGATGTTTTTGTCATTAGACATTTAGATCCGTTTCGGTAGAGTTTAGGATTTAGCTTAAAGTAGGTCCAAATCACAATCACTTAATACTTACTTATCTTGTACACCAAAGATTATATTTACCTACTTCAGTAAATTATAGATTAACATTTGTTTTCAATAAACGCAGTACAAACGAAAACAAAAAAAATGGCACGGCAGTGCTATGCCAAGTCGAAAAAAGGCATTATTTTACCTGAAACTGTGAGGGCCACAAAAACAATATAAAAACAAGAATACTTAATTATACTTTTATTTGTTTTTAAAGTCTATACAGTAATAAATACTACAAAATATAACTGATGTTTCATTTATAGTACATACACTTTCAGTTTAGCCACACAAGTTTGGATCTAGAATTTCAGACGGTATTCTTAGAGTAGGCTTGGATCTCTACAATTAGACAAGCCTTAACTTTTCTTTTTGTTAGGTGTCGAAATATAACTAGCCCTTTTATTGTCCCGCTCCTAAGCTCGGGCTTCCCCTCTATGCGAAGGGGGTGAAAATAAATGGCAAAAATACAGCTTCACTTATTCAAAATTATCCTGATACTCCCACTTGGGGACCATGACTACTTATATATAATTTATAATGAAATAAACCAGTACCTACTATTACCAATGTGTAGCTAATCTCAAAGTCTTATTATAGCAAACTTAAGATAAAACACTTATGAAGCACCTTGCTACCTATTCATTCGGAATCTATCTCTGTTCATACATTCGATTAAATGACACTGGTAAGAGAAAGCTTCACTTAAAAAGTATTATAAAAATCAAAACAATACTGAATTCACAGAATGCAGTCTAGGCAGAAATATTTAATGACGAGACAAAAAAGATAGTGGGAGTACCGAATTCTTATGAACTTGGCCGACGCACAACCTTGTGTAAAAATCTAAATTCTAATGCAACTTGACACAATAAACAAAGGAATATATATTTTTTTTTAATTGGCAAACCATTAAGTAAATAAAAGAGAACGCATACCATTCGTTAATGTAGAGCGGATAATAAATAAAAGTTGCAATCATAGACAATAGTTTTGCTCGCCACAGCATACAAAAATCTAGTTTAAAATTCATACTCGGATACGTAAATGAAGAGTTTGGCTATGACTGTGCCACCGAATTGTTCTCTTATGTATAGTTCCATAGACATCTCCAGTTCTATGCTCTGTGGTCCATCGAGAGGACGGACGAGAGACGTTAAACCTTCATTGTTGTTGCTTGTTAGTCTGAAAATAAAAACGTATATCTATGATCTATGTGTATAGGTACCAACTCACTGATAACAATTTTTAATGAGCACAAAGATGCGTTCAAATCGTTTCATTTATTCTACGCTTTTGACGTTTTTTGTACTAGTATGACATATGAATGACATTTCCGAGATCGCTCTTAATAATAATTGAATTATTAATAGGGACCGTAGGTACTCAAGATCGCTCTCAGACTTGAGATTAGTACTTATTAATTCAATCCTCGAGATCAACTTATTCATTTGGTCCCTAAATTATTTTCTTGTAAAACTTGGCCCCTTCAATCAAAGTTAAAAACAAGGAAGACCTTGGCCAGTTTTTCAATATGCATTTTTGTGCTCAATACTTACAAGAAATCATTGATGTCTGCTTTCTTCTTGACGCTAGGAGGAGCGTTGACGCTCAACAATCGCAAAGCAAACCTCATTTGCGTCATCTCCCACTGCGGACCTCGCATTGTGAACAGATTCAACTGAAAACAGTTTTACAGAATAAAAAATCCGCCGCGTGTAGTTTTTTATTGCGCATTTGAAGATTGTTTCGTTTCAAAACGAATATCTGTTTCTATTTTGTGAGTACTACTATAAAACTAGTTATTTATTAAGAGTTTATTTTAGTCATGAAGTTGCGTATCATATGTATACTGAATGCAAGAGCCTGAAACCTCTCCCATCCCCTCTACGTCCCACCCTTCAGGTTGGCAACGTGCCACCAATACCTTTGGCATAGCAAGCATTTATAGGCTACAGTAACTGCTTAACATCAGCCTGGGCGTACGCTTTCTCGCCAATATTTTAACATACAAAAAATGTTATAAAACAGTCAGTTCAATCAACAACATTTAACTGCAAATTATGTTGTACCACTTTCAAAATAAAGGTTAAATTCATGTGCAACTATAATAACGTTCGATCAGCGTACTTTTGAGTCTGGTATGTAAAGGTTAGACACGAAGGTGATGAAGTTGTAGGAGATGGTAGTAGGCTGGTGGGTGCAGAGGAAGTCGCCCGGCTGGCACGCCTGTTCCACCTTGCTGCAACGGCTGTGGAAAAACATCTTTAATTACACCACGTCCAAAACATGATACTGATCCATTGACGCCTATTATGCCATCATTAAGGTTCAAATTACAACTCGCAACTCTGGGATTCTAGGATTTCACGTGCGAAAATAATTTCCAACTGGGGCTATCACTGCTGAACGGTGATGAAAATCATCGTGAGGAAATTTAGGCCTCAAGTGTACTAATTTAAAACCAACGGACATTAATATCATCTTTGTCAATTGTTCATCGTTAATCGAAAATTCTTGTCTGTCAATAATATCTTTTAGGCTATCTGTTCGCACTCCTCTGGGCTACGATCGTCAAGAATTTATGAAGAATAAACGAAGGTTATATTTATGACTATTGGTTTTGAATGTCTTTTATGACCAGACTTACGTTTGTACTATGGATACGACACAATGGATTGGGGCTGATCCCAATGACACCAGGGCAAATTACGAAAAGGCCATTTCCGAACCCGCAACCACCATGTGCAGTGAGCCGAGCGGCCTACCCTCGAACCACTGCGCCATGCGGTCGTCAAATTAGTAGTAGACTCGGGACCCTGTAGGTCTTTCGAAAGGACAGTGAACAGGTGTATATTGATGGTAAAGATCATAGTCGCGAAACTATGGGGCCCAGTATAAAAGCGCTCTAAGAGTGGGAAAGACTGTGGTGATCATAGAGCTACAAAACAAATCTTAGCTGGTTTAGAGTGAGAGTAAGACCAGGTAAAGAAATTATTTCTTTCTCCATAATTACTGCTTCAGAATGATTTGTTTATTATTTAATTTGTCTGTGTCTAAACTGTTGCGTGCTATTATCTTCATTTAGCCATTATGTAGTAGGTATAAGTATATGTCATATTATTTTCTTGTTTATTTAATGTAATGTATATGTTTATAAGTTAATTTTATGTAAGTACACCTCCGTATTATTTTTCTTTAGATCCTCTCCATCCTAAGGTTGCCTGGTAGAGATCACTTTTTAGTGATAAGGCCGCCCATTTTCCACTTACTGTGTAAATTATTTAATAATTTGTAAAAAATTCTGTCTTCTAGTGGTGGACTAATAAAGAGTTATCTAATCTCTAATCTAATCTAGTAACTTACTGCTTGTTCTCCAGCTGGTATCCCACAGGACAGGTGATCCGATGGCATCTGTAGCTGCCTCTCGTGTTGACACAAACGTCGCTGATGGTGGCGGAAGCACCACCCTTGGCGCAGGGAGCTTCACCAGTTTCACATTCATCAATATCTGAAAAATCCTATGTTATAAGATTCCCTAGATCATTACCACCACCATCATGCTGTCAACTATCATTCAGGATAAGTCCTAGTCAAAAGGTATGGTGTTCATGCTCTTTCTGGGAAACTGCCGTCACCACCACCAATAAGTATGATATTAAAAATATTTAATCAGGTATCGTAGTAGGCTGTAAGGTCTTTCTTTATCTATGGGCGAATGTACCTGATTATAAATAAATAAATTACAAAGGTTCAAAAGCAGCATAAAACTGCAAAACCTCACCTAACTACCGAATAGGTGCGCAAATGCAACAAAAATTTGAGACCTGTTTAATATTGACGCGCTTTACAAAAATTGACAGATACCGGCGGCTCAATCAGCTAAGAGGGTCTCAAATTTGAGCAGCGTTTCCTTTATCGGCCGTTACACCATTCCTAAGGACATAACTGTCTTGTGTCGCCGAGTGTCTGCTGCAGAACAACGAAACCGTGAATGTGACTTCAATAATCCTTAAAAATTGTTGGACGTGAACAAATAAATTCTTTATTGGCAAATTCTATTTACTAGGATCCCACGAAACATGGACATCTTTCTCCCTTTTGCTCCGTAAAATAAGTATACAAATACCATCGAATGCCGCGCCTTTACGATTGCGCGTCTTGATTAAATAAAACCTGGGATACCCACACAATCGACGGAAAGTTTCCGTGTAGGAAACGACAGCTTTCATCCTTCTTCTAAGTCGTTCATTTTTGAAAGTATGGTAGTTATCGTTTTCGACTTTAGAAACGTTTCTTCAACTGTGTATACTGCCCTTAATAAGTTATAGTAATAATAATAATAATAATAATAATAATAATTTAGCCCTTTTGACGTCCCACTGCTGGGCACGGGCCTCCCCTCAACATGAGGGGGATTCAGGCCATAATCCACCACGCTGGCCCAGTGCGGATTGGCGGATTTCACATGTCTTTCGAAAATTGGTCAGATCTTCTAAGACATGCAGGTTTCCTCACGATGTTTTCCTTCACCGTAAGCAAGTGATAATCATATAGAAATTATGATTCACACATAGATTTCGAAAAATCCAGAGGGATGCGAGCCGGGATTAGTTAAACATATAAAAACATATTCATAGTAAAGTCACACATACATGAAGCTTTTGGTGGTCCTCAAACTAGGCGAGAGTCTGTATCATGAGGCCAAGGTAATATAGGGTGCTGAATAGATTTAGTGGTCAGTGGGATAACTATTCATGATATTGTATTTTGCGTGTAGTGTAGAGAGAGTGTGTGAAGTAGGGGTCAGTGTGGAGTATATGAGTGTGTGTAATAAGTACATCCGTAATGTTCTGCAACTCACCAATACAGCTCCGCTTGTCATCAGACAGCCGGTACCCACTCGGACACGAGCACCGGTAGCTACCAGGCTCGTTGAGACACCGACCCACGCAGGGTATCTTGGACTTGAACTCGGTACACTCGTCGACATCGGAACATGTACTGGAACACATTATAATTATTCCAATGTGGAATATTGTAGACATGAAACGTTTTGGACGTAGGAAGAAATCAGAATTGAGCAACATCAAGGAGTGGACATTCATCAAGAATGCTGAAGAGCCTAGTTCTTCGATTCGTGGAAAACACGTATGAATTATTATAAGTTAATGGCCAACCTAATAGGAGCGGATTACTCGAAAAAGTACACACATAAGATGTTAGTGACCGTACGTGGGCCTGGTCAAGCGCAGTGAAAACTTTAGGCCCAGGTTGCAAAGGGGGCCTAACTAACATTTGGGCCGCGTTGCGCGGCGCTATTTATCTTAACTAAGTTCCTTAAAACTAGCACTTACAGTCCTTACGCCGTGATGCCCGTGGTGTACGAATAATTACAGACAAATAACAAGGTACCTTTCTATTAGCCGCAATTATTACATACGTGACTCGACGAGCAGACTCCAAAAAGGGCGTGGTCGGGTGGACCGCAATATTCAACCGTGATAGTTCACTCAACAATTGGCCTCCAAGGCAGTTAGTATAAACACAAGAAACAACTGGGCTACGTTAGCCGAAAAGTTCACAACTCGGTCATGCACCAATAATATGACGCTAGTACCTATACGCGTGTGTGCTTCAATACGATCGAGATGAGAAAACACAATTAAATAGTCCAATTATCATCAAAGTTACACTTATTCGCGGCAATACTATCGCGACAACAATACAAACAGAACTGTCCGAGTCCTTGTCCCCAAAATTCACATTTACGTGTCAAAGCACCCAAATTCGCTCCAAATTAGCGCGTGCGTCCTTCGTGACAGCTTTCGAGGGACATACTGGCCGCGCGAGGGCGCGTCACTTAGTCGCCGGGCGATCCTTATCGCTACGATCTCCAGCGTCGATCCCAGAGCACGCATTCCAACGCGCTATTAGACGATTTAAATAACCGTGTAATATTATGCACCAGTCGCGCGTACAGACTTAGCTCGAATTGGTATATAACATCTACCCGCCTCGGACCAGGTATACCTGGCCGCTAATCAACTGGGAGACGTGATAGAGTTGCTACCGCTCTCTTCAAGACCGAACCGTCCACCTGAACCTCAGCAAAACGGGGCACACCATCTGCACCAAAGACTAGGTTGAGGATGCGTCCTCGGCGCCAACGCAGTGGCGGTAGGTTAACATCCTTAACCAAAACGAGGTCACCAACACGAGGTGGATCGGTTTTGTCAGTCCACTTAACGCGCTGCTGGAGAATATGCAAATATTCCAAATTCCAACGTTTCCAAAAACTCTGGGTGAGCTGTTGCACCAATTCAAACCGTGAGAGACGATTGGGTCTCACATCAACAAAGGGGTATTCCGGCAGGGCGTTTAGTGGCTGTCCAATCAAAAAATGGCCCGGCGTGAGGGCTTCAAAATCATTAGGATCTGAAGAGATCGGGCACAACGGGCGTGAATTTAACATGGCTTCAATTTTGCAAAACACAGTTGCGAGCTCTTCAAACGTCAATATTGACTCACCAATTACTCGTCGCAAATGTGTCTTGGATACCTTTACAACGCTTTCAAAAATTCCACCCCAATGAGCGCAAGCCGCGGGACTAAACCGCCAAATTATTCTACGACTAGCTAGCCTAGAGCCGATATCGTTCTCGTTCTTGACGAGAAATTCGTATACATCCTTCAAATAGTTATTTGTGCCCTTGAAGTTGGTGCCGCAATCCGATCGAATCAAGGACGGTAGTCCTCGTCTAGACACGAACCTGTCCAAGGTTGCAACAAAGGCCTCTGTCGAGAGGGCTGAGACGAGTTCCAAATGCACCGCCTTGGTGGACAGACAAACGAAGACACACAGGTAGGCCTTGACTGTTCTACTATTCCGCAGGGCCGAGGTTTTAATCAAAAAGGGACCTGCAAAGTCCGTACCAACTCCGGCGAAGGGCCTCGCCTCTGTGACCCGATCCGGTGGAAGGTCACCCATAATAGGCTGCATGGTAGCGGCCTTGAGCCGATAGCAAGGCATACAGCGAAAGACCACACTACGGATCGTTCTTCGGGCAGACAAAATCCAGAATTCCCGCTGCAAAATGGCCAATAGGGCGTTACAACCAGCGTGGGAATTCTTGATGTGACGATCAGTCACCAACAACGTTACCAAATGACCACTCTTGGGCAATAAGAGGGGGTGACGAGCTCCATAAGGGAGGTTGGCGTTCCTAAGACGCCCTCCAACACGCATAAGACCCGCATTATCCAAAAAGGGGCTCAATTTGCAAATCGCTCCGTTCAGCTTAGACTTGGCCGTCTTCAAAATTTCAATCTCTTTTTCAAAGTGTGTTTCTTGCACCGAACGAACCCAATGAAGAAGAGCATCTTGTAGCTCTTGTGGCGAGAGAAACGCCTCCAATCGTTTGTCCTGTGGATGTCTACAATTCCAAACAAAGCGCGTGATCCATGCGGTGACACCAAGTAGTTTGTCTAAAGAGCTGTATCTATTCATCAACATATCTGGGTCGAACGGACGGTCTTGCCGTTCAATCGCAAGCGCTCGTAACCCAGGCAACGAGACAGTATCCAAAGCTGGCGTTCGTGGCCAATCAGCCTCAGATCGAGTCAACCACTCGGGTCCCCACCATAGAGAGTGATCAATCAAAAGGGGTGCCATACATCCCCGTGACGCACAATCCGCAGGGTTGACTTCGCCAGGTACGTGTCTCCAAATCAACGGAGTCTCTGATTTCTGAATCTGCGAAACTCGATTTCCAACAAAGACCTCCAAGGTGTGAACCGACGTCTTCAACCAACACAAAACAATTTGACTGTCAGTCCAGGCATATGTGGTGGTAATGTTCACCGTCTGACGCAACGTCGTCGTGACGTGATTCAAAAGACGCACAAGAAGGGCCGCCCCTGACAATTCTAGCTTAGGGATCGTCAAAACGGTTCTGAGGGGCGTGACCTTGCTTTTCGCCATAACCAAAGAAACTTTCACCTGACCGTCCACGGTCACGGTGCGCAAAAATACAACAGCTGCGTACCCGCGTTCAGAAGCGTCCGAGAAGCCATGAAGGGACGCCGTATACTTCCCTGGTGGAAGCATAGCACGAGGTAACAAAATTCTATTAATCGCAGGCAGTGACGAAACAAATTGAAGCCAATCTTCCAAAAGGGTTCCGCGAAGTGGCTCATCCCAACCGAGTTCTGCCGTCCAAAGCTTTTGTAGGAAGCATTTGGCCCAAAATATTACCGGGCAGATCCAGCCGTTGGGATCAAACGTCCTAGCGACAGTAGACAGTACCAGTCGTTTCGTCCAAGCACGAGGTAATTCCAAATCGACATTGTATGTGAATATATCTTGGACTGGTCTGTACTGAATCCCAAGTACTGTCATCATGGTAGGATTGTCACGATTTTCAAACAAGTGTGGATCTTGCTGATGATCATCTGGTAGCCCATCCAAAAGCGCAGGTGAGTTGGAAACCCATTTACGCAACTCGTAACCTGCGGACGCTAAAATACCAACCAACTCGTCGCGCAAGAGGAGTGCTTCTTTCTCAGTAGACGCACCGGTGCAGATGTCATCAACGTACAGGTCCTCCTTCAAGATGGCGGCTGCGCGAGGAAATGACATACGCTCTCGATCCGCGAGCTCCCAAAGCGAACGTATTGCCAAAAAGGGACTAGACCTTAGCCCGTACGTATTCGTGTTGAGCTCATAGACAAGCATGGGATCTTGAGGGTTTTCGCGCCATAATATCAACTGGTAACGTCGATCATCGGGGTGTATAACCGTTTGCCTGAACATCATTTTGATGTCAGCCACAAAGACAAATTGATGTCGCCGAAAACGTGTTATGACGTCGCAAAGGTCCTTAAGCAATTTGGGACCTGAATGAAGACACTGATTCAATGAAGCTCCCGATGAAGTCTGCGCAGAACCATCAAACACAGTGCGCAGCTTCCCATTCGATGCCTTTATAACCGCATGATGCGGGAGGAAAAAATGCTCCGTGGAACGCCAATCCAAATCTGACACTGACATGTGTCCCAATTCTTCATATTCACGCATGAAGTCAATGTATTTTTCGCGAAGAAGCGGGTCCCTACTCATGCGGCGCTCCATGGCCAACAGTCGCTTCTCTGCAATAGGCCGCGAAACGCCAAGAGGCGGCCGTACGGCAAGAAACGGCAAACGTGTCATGATCCGGCCGGAACGGAGGTAACCAGTGTTATTCTGGTAGAACAATTCACACTCCTCGTGTTCCGGATCAGAGCGGGACGCTGGCGGGGGCTCTTCCACTTCCCAAAACCTCTGAACCGCGTCAGAGAGAGCGGAGCCCACCATCAAAGCCGTATCCAGTTCAACTGGAGGGGGAGCCTTCAATACAGGTCCCATCAACGCGAACCCAAATATGGTCCGGACAGCAACCAAGCCACCTGGCTGCAAAACCCGCATCTTTCCCAGCAAGATTTTACCCAAGATATCGGCGCCAAGCAACAAATCGACCGTACCGGGTGTATCAAACTTGGGGTCTGCCAGGTCCAAATCGGCGGTCAAGTTTACCGCGGCCGTAGATAACCGTACCTGCGGGTGGTTACCCAAAATATTACTCATAACAATAGCCGACGAACCAAGTGTCGGGTGAGAAGAATTGACAGGGGAGAATTCAAACAAAACGCGGCCAGCAACGTTGGCCACAGTGACATTCCCAACACCCCTTATTACATCCGAATACTTTCGAACTTTTAGGCCTGTCTGCCCCACCAACCAAGACGAGACTATGCACCCTTGTGAGCCTGTGTCCAGAATGGCCCGGACTACAACTGAGGCACCCGTCCGTCCCCAGACCCTGACATAGGCCGTGGGCAAGAGGACGGTTTCAATAGGGGTTGGTGCGTAGTGGGGGCAGACGCCAACATCCTAATCCCGCCTGGGTCGAGCGCGGTCGCCGCAGCCGCGTGCTGGCAGGTCGAAGCGAGGATAGTGCTCGAACTCCTCCTCCGCCCGACGTGCCTGAGGGCGAGCCATAGGCGGGACCTCGTAGCGTCGCGATCGTCCAATTCGAGGGGCGCGCGAATCAAGGCGGGGACGTTCCGCCAACGGGGGGGACGGCAATCGCACGGGTGTATTGCGATAATCGTGATACACTACCGTGGGTGTCCTAGCGCGTTCACGTAGGGGTGGAGGGGACCTCAAAACGCGGGATTCATCCCGGTGTCCGCGTTCATACCCGCCCGTGGGGCTGTGTGCGGGGGACTGGCGGCAGTCAGCAGCCGCACAGTCCGCGTTGCGTGGGGAGGGGGCGCGGGACTCCAAACAGCGGGACTCGTCCCGGTGTCCGCGCGCGTACCCGCCCGTGGGTGACCCACCATGGTCACGCTCACGGCCCATACCGGGCGCATTAGCGCACAGCAGCCGCAAATGTTGCCCGCCGCACGTTGCACATGGGCGCGGGTCCGGGCAGTCGCGTTGGAAGTGTTCCCCCATACAGGAGAAACACCAGCCACGAGCCCGGGCAATTCGCCGTCGAGAGGCCACGTGCAGTGCGGCAAAGTCGGGGCACTGTGCGGCACGATGTCCCGAGGACTTGCAAAAGCCGCAGTCAGGACGAGTGTGAGCAGCAGCAAAGCGAGGGGGTGCTCTCCCCTCTGGCCCTCCACGGGCGTTGCGCCGTTGGTTGCTCGGCCGTGGCGCGGTTGGTCCCACCGGCGTGTCGGCAACCATCGTGTCACCCATGCGACACTCGTCCTCCAGGAACTGCACCAGTTCGGCAAAGGTAGGGAGGGGGGCGGCGTCATGCCCACCGTGCTTCTGCTCGAAGCGTGCCCTGAGCGTCAACGAAAGCCGCTTGAGCACCACATGGACCAACAAATATGACCACGTGTCCACGGGCAGCTCTAAGCGGGCGAGGGCATTCGTGGCGATGAGGAGGGGGTTCAGCAGCTCGGTCCTCAACGTGGCGATAGTGGCCACTGTTGGCAAGCCCAGAATCTGGTCGATGTGCACATCGGCCAGACAGCGCAGGTTGTGGTAACGCTTGCTCAGCAGTGCCCGCGCGACCGAATAGCTCCCGTCCGAAATAGGGAGGTGCTGGATTAGGCCCCTGGCCTCGCCATCTAAAACCGATAGGAGATAAGCCAGCTTCTGTGAGGGTCCCAGGTCCTCTCGCGCGTCCACGAGGCTGTCAAAAAGGTGGACGAAGCCCAGCCACTGGTCCAATCGACCATCAAAACGCGGGAGGTCCAGTGTCGGCAATTTACTCATAAGACCCACGGGGGTCTTTACCGGGGCCCTGCGGGGCAGCTCCCCCGCGCGTGCTGCCAGAATCTCCCGGGCGTGCTGGGAAACGGCGTCAGCCAGTTCCAAAATCTGGCCGTAATCGGCATGAACCTGGGTCCGCCTGACCTCTGGGAACGCCTCCGGGGGGACGTCATCACAGCTTACCGTGAATCTGTGGTACAGCAGGTCCACCTCCCGGAGCCGTGCCGTACACTTGTCGTGTCTGTCCAGCAAGGCTTCCGTGCGGTCCGGTCTGCCAATCAAAGCGGCGGCCGACGCGAGCCACCTCAGGTGGGACTGTAATCCGGCGGCGGAGTCGCGCACAATACCTACGGCAGACATCCTCAAAGGCACAATTACAATACCGGACTCAATAGGCACTTAACAACAATTAATTAAAAAATCAAATTAAATCAACAAAAAAAAATGCAAAGTAAACAAATTAATACAGAAATGCGTGTCTACAAAAAAAACAACCACGCTCTGCTACCAGAAATTATGTTAGTGACCGTACGTGGGCCTGGTCAAGCGCAGTGAAAACTTTAGGCCCAGGTTGCAAAGGGGGCCTAACTAACATTTGGGCCGCGTTGCGCGGCGCTATTTATCTTAACTAAGTTCCTTAAAACTAGCACTTACAGTCCTTACGCCGTGATGCCCGTGGTGTACGAATAATTACAGACAAATAACAAGGTACCTTTCTATTAGCCGCAATTATTACATACGTGACTCGACGAGCAGACTCCAAAAAGGGCGTGGTCGGGTGGACCGCAATATTCAACCGTGATAGTTCACTCAACAATTGGCCTCCAAGGCAGTTAGTATAAACACAAGAAACAACTGGGCTACGTTAGCCGAAAAGTTCACAACTCGGTCATGCACCAATAATATGACGCTAGTACCTATACGCGTGTGTGCTTCAATACGATCGAGATGAGAAAACACAATTAAATAGTCCAATTATCATCAAAGTTACACTTATTCGCGGCAATACTATCGCGACAACAATACAAACAGAACTGTCCGAGTCCTTGTCCCCAAAATTCACATTTACGTGTCAAAGCACCCAAATTCGCTCCAAATTAGCGCGTGCGTCCTTCGTGACAGCTTTCGAGGGACATACTGGCCGCGCGAGGGCGCGTCACTTAGTCGCCGGGCGATCCTTATCGCTACGATCTCCAGCGTCGATCCCAGAGCACGCATTCCAACGCGCTATTAGACGATTTAAATAACCGTGTAATATTATGCACCAGTCGCGCGTACAGACTTAGCTCGAATTGGTATATAACATAAGAAGAAATACTAAACTAAAGCACTACTTAAATCTAGGGTACGACCTGCGTGATGTTGAGCTGGTACCGTAGCCTATAGGTTCTTGCTATACCAAACGCATTGTTCACACGTTGCCGGCCAGAAGGGAGTGAGACAGAGGAAGGGCATGAGAGGAGAGCTGGGCTTCTGGCTCTTACACTTATCGTATGAAACGCAGCAATGATAGCTCGTCCAATCTCTGTGAGAGGGACAGGTTTGTAGACTACCAAAGCTGTCCAAAGTAAAACCAAAGTAAAAACCAATACCCTGCATTGAATATTAAGCTTAATTCATGAGTAATGATGATAGTACGATGACGATATAGGTAAAAACCGTTCTTATTAATTGAAGTCTTTCTTTTTGTCGCTACCATATTATCAAACTAATATTTAAGCTTAAGCAGTGTCTCTTCGTAAGTGCGTTTAGTTGTACCGAATATCAAGTAATAATCTAAGTACAATTTAATAAATGTATTAAATGTGAGCAAACCTAAATAAATTAATGAAGTTTTAATTAATACAGGTCACCTCATACCTGTTGTCGTAATTGAGCCTGTAACCCCTGTGGCAGGAGCAGCGGTATCCTCCCCACACATTGTTGCATCTCTGCTGGCAGAGCAGGCCTGGCCTCGACTCCATACACTCATCTACATCCACACACACCTGGAATAGGTCAAGAACAGACAAGAATTGGTTGAAGTAGAAACAACGAAAGGCAACACACTGTAGCTATTCAATTTACGAAAATACCTGCTGTTTGTACCTATTAAATATAAGCAATTACTGGCAATAAAAAAAATACATAATTTTAAAAAGGAGACAATTTGGTTTAATTTTAAACTTAGGAGAATATGTAGAAATTACTGTTTGTAATTGCCTCGTAGGCATAAACAATTTATTAACGATTTTGGTTCGTTCAATGCTTTTGGTATTGGCATCTATAGGCTACAGTAACTGCTTAACATTTAACGAGTTTTACGCTTTTTTTAAACTTGTTATACCTATATATAAGTATTTATTAAGCCTTCATTTTATTTAAACATACTGACCACTAGAAAGCAGCTTCAATTTTCACTTCCCCATAGATAATAAATATCCCCAGACTGACACACCACCTGTATGGTTCCAAACTAAGCAAAGTTCGTGCTATGGGTACTGAACAATGGACTGGGGGCGATCCCAGTGACACCCGGATCTGGGCAAATTACGAATAGGCCATTTCCGGAATTTTCCCCGTCGGGAATCGAGCCCGCAACCACCATGTGCAGTGAGCCGAGCGGCCTACACTTGAACCACTGCGCCAAAGGACGTCAAGCGTTAGACATAAACATTGAAATGAATCCAACATTGGCCATATAAGAGCCTAAAGGCCTCATGATCATGAAGAAGTTGCTAACCTTATCATTTACAGGCGCTGATCTGAAACCCGTGTGGCACTTGCATTGGTACGATCCAACTGTGTTGAGGCAATCAGCATTTTGCGAGCAGACAGGCTGAAATAAAATAAAAAATATAAATCACACATTCTGACCACTATGAGTGCAGAAAGTCTTATGATTGAAACTACAGTAGTAACTAATAGTAACAGTAGGTACAGTAGTAACAGTAGTAATAGTAGTAACAGTAGGTACAGTAGTAACAGTAGTAACTGTAAAAGCTAAACTAAATACTGAGATTCCTTATTGACCCTGCACTACCCCAGATAACTCAAAGTCGTTCACAGACAATAGGAAATTAACCACAAGTTTGAGAGCCCAATTCTTACCCAAGTTAAGGTTATTATAAATAAATCTTTAATATTTCACTGTATCAACTCTTAAGAAGGTAGACCTCTGTAGACCTATATCAAAAGATCTAGAGCAAGCATCCCATGGATGATCCGTGGACCACCGGTGAGAACCTCCGGAGTGGTCCATAGGAGAGTCCAGCGCACATAAAAAAAATTCGCAAACACAGATTTTTAAAGCAAATAATATGTATTCAACAATATGGGGTGAAAACATGTGTGGCAATGATTATTTGATTAATTAAAAGTGTCCTTTAAATAATAATTTTGTTTATACAACGGGCAATCGAAATATAAAATTCTAAGTATTCTCACAGAGCCACAGATCTTGTGGTCCCTGCTTACAATCAAACAGTTAAAGTGGTCCTTGGCTGAAAATAGGGCTGCCAACTGACTACTAACCATTTTTTTTTTTAATTGCCCCCTGACCCCTCGGACCCCGACCGTAGTATATGCCTAGTCCCCACCTCCCCCTGTAGTTTTCACGTAGTAATTCATAAATACGGTTTTTAATCGACGAGATTTTCCTAGAGGATATTGCTTACGTGCCAAAAACCTAAGCACCAACCCCCCAAGCTTGGTATTTTGAGGACCTCCCTTCTCCCCGCCCCCCTGCACGGGTCACGTAGTATGGGTATGTTCCCTTAAGCGATACCCACCAGGCCAGGCAGTTTGCATTCGTTGACATCCTCACACTGATGGTCTCCGATCAACCGGTGCCCGCTGGGGCAGTTGCACATGAACCCGCCGGGCAGGTTGAAGCATTTCTGCTGAGGACCACACTTCGCTTCCCCGGTTAGACATTCGTTGACGTCTGGAAACAAAACAAAAGTATATTTTGACGACCTCTTGGAGCAGTGGTTCGAGCGTAGGCCGCTCGGCTCACTGTTCACACGGTGGTTGCGGGTTCGATTCTCGCTGGGGTAAATGTCGGAAATTGCCTTTTCGTAATTTGCTCTAGTCTGGGTGTCACTGGGATCGCCCCCAGACCATTGTATGGTACCCATAGTACTTACAACCGTCGCTTAGTTTGGGACCATACAGTTGGTGTTTCAGTCTAGCGATATTTATTTATTTATTACTTCGATACCCAGTTTATTTTCAAGTACTCCCTATTGAGCCGCTAAATAATAAATCGTATTGAAATACGAGTACCAAAGTATTTAGCAACAATCCGCTTCACATGATATAGTAAATATACAGACGAACACTTCCAATTCTTATTTCTACTTTCCATTTGACAACGCTGCTCAATATTACATTGTTACACGAGTGGTGAAAGTTACTTATTTAGTCCCGAGACGGGGTTTGGCGCCCGAGCGTAGCGAGGGCGCTAATAGTTCGAGGGACAAAATAAGTCTTTCACCCGAGGTAAACACTGTGCTTTTCATTACGTATACAAGGAAAGTAAAAATAAAAACAGGAATTGGCTAAAGAAATAATACAAGGAAGTATGAACAATACTCTACAACTCGAAAAAAAATAAAGATCGGATTGCCGCCTATTTTGTTTCTTTTTCGTTGGCCGGCCAACTTCATTATTTTTAACCATTATTTTTCATTTTCATCTTTAAATATTTAGCCCAAATCTATGTTATTTTAAAGAAATTCTTGAAACTAAATTATAATTAAGTCATTTAAAAATATGTATTCTTTAATTAATATTTAACTTTATGTTATTTCAATTTTACATCGTGCTGTAATTGAGTGACTGTAGAAAAAGTTTGAACATGGTTCCATAGAAATGTGAAAATGGAACTAGTTTTTTTTTTTTATAATTTGACAGCTGTCAGTTGAAAGCGATTCTCCCGGGCCGGAAAAGTATTACTATCAACCCGCTCCTCAGGCAACTTCAGACCTACTTTCAGAGTATGAGTAGTGAAAAGTATTTATTTATCACGGAAGGCATTCCACAATCTTGGTATACCACCCTCTCATAGAAAATCGGCGAAAAGTAGCTATTACAGCTGCGTTTCGTACGATGCGTGAGAGACTCGGAAGCCCGACCCTCCCGCTTCCCCTGTTTCTGTCCACTCTCCCTCAGGTTGCCAACGTGCGAGCAATGCCTTTGGTACTGCAAGGATCTTTATACGGGACAAACGCTTGATTGCCTTGAATTTTTGTTTTGTAGAAAACAAAAATAAAGTAAACTAAATGTTGGGAAGATATAAGATCCCTCACCAACACAAGTGTTATCGTCTCCAAGTCTGTATCCAACTGGGCATTTGAACACAGTCCCGCGGTCTTCAACCTGTGTGATCACAGGGTCCAACGTGGGGCCACTGGAGCTGACGTTCTTAGGTGGTAGCGGATATACTGGAAGAAAGAACACTCATATGTTTAGGGATCCTGTAAAATGAAACCTTCGCAATATTATTATTGAAACGGCTGCAGTGATGCGTGCGTAGGCCGCCCGGCTCACTGCGTATAGTGGTTGCGGGTTCGATTCCCGCCGGGGCAAGTCTCGGAAATAGCCTTTTCGTAATTTCCCCACGTCTGGGTGTCACTGGAATCGCCCCCAGTCCATTATACGGTACCCATAGTACAAGCGTTGCCTTAGTTTGAGACCATACAGTTGGTGTGTCAGTCTGGCGATATTATTATTATATTATATTATTATTATTTGCCACTGCCTTAGGTGCCTTAGGTGTACTACATAAGAAAATCTTTAACTTCACTGTCCACTAACAATACAACATTTAACACTCGTCGATGTAGAATTATAAAGGCTCTTTCAAAAGGCCAAAATAATACTCGGTAGTTTGGATGATATATTCGTGAAGTAAGCCTCATAGTTTCATCTTCCTTGAACAAAAGGATTTACTCACCAGGTTCATTCGAATATCCCGGCGGGAACAGCCCACTCTTCCTGATGGGGACACATCTGTGTCTAATGTCATCGAGCCTCCAGTTCGGAGGGCACTCGCAGCGGTAACCACCCTCTGTGTTCACACATATCTCTACCACTGCACAGGTTGCCTGGCCATTGGTGCATTCGTTTATATCTGAAAATGCGTTATCATCGATTTCATAATAATATCCAAGAGACAACTAGTATTAGGACGAAAGATTTCACATATCACATCAGGAAAACTGATCTTATATAAATCCATGGCCACTAATGTTTGGCCAGTAACAATCAACCTGTGTCTGTGTGTGTGTGCGTGTCAGGATCTATCGAGATCATCATGAGTTACTCCTCTGGGCGAACACTAAGATCGATGTAAAATAATCCTACTAATATTATAAATGCGAAAGTTTGTGAGTGTGGATGTATGTATGTTTGTTACTCCTTCACGCAAAAACTATTGAACAGATTTGTATGAAATTTGGAACACAGATAGATTATAATCGGGATTAACATATAGGATACTTTTTAACCCGATAATCCCGAATTTTTTCCTAAGTTAAAATACTACGCGGATGAAGTCACGGGGCGCAGCTAGTCAATCATAAATCTGCTTCAGTCCAGTCAAGAAAACCGTAGTCCAGTCGGACTTTGGACAGTTGGATTTTAGACTTAAACCTCACCTTCGCATAGTCCAGTCTTGGAGTCGTAATGGAAGCCAGCATCACAGAGGTTGCGGGGTCGGAACGGTCGGTGGGTGATCTGGTAGTCATGGTAACCCCAGAAGTTAGTATTACCTGTGAAGACAAGAACATGTTCTAAAAGAAAACTGGTGTGTTTAGCCCAGCCAAGTAGGTGGTCACCTTAAGTGTGTAAGTGGAATCGTAGCGGCGTAGGAATAAATATCGTAGGTATAATATATCTTTACTATAATAAGTAATCTCTTTTAAATCCGATATGAAAATAGGTACTTTAAGGACAAAATCTTAATAAAGATAAATATTTTTTTTAAATAAAATTTCCTTAATATCTACTCACTAGTAGTGGGGGGTGGGGGCGGCGGGGTACTAGTAGTAGTACTCGTAGTCGATGTCGTAGTGATGACGTCACACGCATTAGTCATAAAGTCGCGCCGGAACCCGGGCGCGCAGTTGCACGTGTAACCACCTATTGTGTTCTTGCATACCTCTGTTAGTCCTGAGCAACTGTGGCGGTTCGTAGCGCACTCGTCGATGTCTGAAAGAGATCGCTGATATTTTATATGTGCCTATTGCTATTGGAGTTCCTGACTATCGTTTGGGATAACCGATAGTAGCACAGTCCGCGGATCAGATACAAGTGTTAAACGAGGATAAGATATGATTACGTTATGATACAGGATATGGGTAGTTTAAGGTCACAAGTACTCTACCATACAGTTATTTTTTTGTTTGTTTTGGAAGTCGACGCATATCATTTGTATTTTGTGTTAAATATTATAACTTGTAAACTACACGTGCCGTGTACACGTTTAGTGAACCTCTTAAGGCTGAAGCGCCCATCTAGCCCGCGAAGTTCAAATTATTTGAGGTTTTTTAGATTTTTTTCAAAATCGGACAATAATAAAAGGCACATTTTGTAATTTGCGAGAAAGACCATGTGCAGTGCATTTATTAATATATCCAACTTACTCTAAAACATTTCGAGAACGACAGCTATCCAGATAATCTGGCAATTTTTGTATATTTAGTGATTTACTAGTATCATATCCACCGTGTTAATATTTAGAGTAAAATAAATGTATTAATAAACGCACTGCATACTGTGTTTGTCGCAAATCACAAAATGTTGTCTTAAATGTTTTCAGACTTTGGATAAACTATAAAAATACTCGAAAATTTTGAATATCGCGGGCTAGACCGGCGCCTTCACCTTAACGCAGGGTTTAAGCAGTTGGCAAAAGGATTTCGCACACAGTATAGTTTAACTTTAGCTTAAACTTAACTAACTTTCAATTTAACTTTAACTTTTCCCCGGGACTCTTCAAGGGTCAAACCTCGACGTCATTATTGGTCACCATTGTCGATCCTGGTTTACAGGAGTAACAGTGGTGGGAGTGTGTGGCAGGGCCAGTCCCATTAAAAAACAAAGTGTAATCTTGCGATTGTTTTGGTATGTTTAAAGGTTCTTAAACTATGCAAGACGCAAAAGTACCTACATAACATTATAATAGGTACTGGTACTTACCAAAACAAGCTCCAAACTCGTCAGCTTCGAAACCAAAAGGACACTCTCTTAATCTAAAATGTACTTTAGGCGAGTTACTCTTTGAAATACCATTGGGATCCACAACTATTGGCCTGTCGTCATGTTTGGCATCAGTTCCCTTACCGACGTTGACCAAGACACCGTAAGGGGGTGTTGTTTTAACAGTAGACTCAGTCTGCGGATTAAATGTAGTATCAAGTCTATCATCAGGTTGTATGGATTCATTTGTACTCGGTTCCGGTTCAGGTTCAGGTTTCTCATCTGTTTCTTCTGCTCTGGGAGATGTTGGAATATTTTCAGGGGTGTGCGTTGGTATTTCTTCTGGGAACTTCGGCAATTCTTCTGGCGGTATATACAGCGGAGGCTCCTGTGGTTTTTCGAAAGTCAACTCTGGCAACTGTGGGGTCGGTGGTAATTCTGGTTCTTGTGGTATTTCTGGTTGTGGCTCTGGGCTTGATGCTTCGGGTGCTGGTGACGCTGACGGCTCTGGTGATTGCAGCTGTATAGTACCTTCTGGTTGATAAGGAGTTTCTGTTTGTGATTCAGTTGTTTCTGGTATAATGAATGTTGGAATTGGCTCATTGGATATCGGTGGTTCATAAGTTGTTGGTAAAGGCACCACATTATTAAAATCAATTGATTCTGGTGTAGTTTGCGGTGAAGTTGCTGCTGTAGTTGGTTCAGGCCTAGAAGTGGTGGTTGTTGTGGTAGTGGTGGTAGTTGTGGTTGTAGTGGAAGGTTCTGGACTCGGCCGACTCTCATCCGTTGAAGATGTCTGGTTGCCATCTATATCTTCCCTGAAAGCAAAACAGTTGACTATACTCTAGAGAATAATAGAAAAAGCCGGGATTCTGTATAATATAGAGTAGGGCAAATCTCAGTAACACGGTCTATTTTACAAAACGCCTCAGTATTTTAGTATACAAGCAAAATTTCGCACCTTATAACGAGACTCGCGAGTAGCCGTCAGTTGTTGCACAACATGGCCGAGTTACAAATGGAATTTGTTTTTTTTCTTCCAACTCATATTATTTATTTAGACTAAATTCGTGCGGGTTCCAAGACTATTTAACTTTTCCCCAGGACTCGACGAGGGTCACCTCGACGTTATTAATGGTCACCATTGTCGATCCCAGTTTACAGGAGTTACAGTGGTGGGAGTATGTGGCGGGCCAGTCCAATTTAAGTTTCAATTAATTTTGTATATTTTAGTAGCTTTAAATTTTGTGTTAAAATGACCCACACTATCGAAAACTATAAAGGATTCTATTGTCCCTATTAAAATAACCGCCTGTTATATCCAAATACAAAATATTAGTTCATAAATCAATAGTCTGATCATATCTTCTGTAATTTATTCTATTACATTTTTAAAAAGAAGGGTAAATATTACCCAGTTTTACCCTAAACTTACTCGGAGTCGTAATACCACTCTCCGTAGTCGGGTGGAAGTGTGGTGGTTGTGGAGGGGCGCCTGCGCACGCAACGGAAAGAGCCGCGAGTGTTGTAGCAGAGGTGGCTTGTGCCACAATTGTGGGTGCCGAGAGCGCACTCGTCGATATCTAGAATGTGGTTAAAAAAATATAACAAATACCATATATTTAGTACAGACAAATACCTACTGATGCATGACAAAGACATGGAACATATTGTTGGGCAATAAGAAATTGTTACAGTGGACAAGAGACCCGGACATCCAGATAGAAACGACCATTTTTATTCTCCAAAATTCGCTCAGATTCCCTCTTCCGATGCAAATCGCCATAATTTATAGGCCATTTATTAATGTTTTACAGCCAGGAAAGTAGATGAAAATCTACTTTCTGGCTTAGGTATTCTGGTCTACCAAGAATAAGCTAGAGGAGCGGGATAAAACAAAATATTGGTAATCATATCGTTGGGTGGAGAAATCTAAATAAAAACTGTTTATACCTACATCAACTTTTTCAAAAAGGGATTTGAATTAGGGGAGAAAGAGTTGTTTTTTTTATGAGTAAACTCACCTTCGCACTGCCCAGTGGAGTGATGCAGCACATAGCCTGTACCACATGACGCTATTCTGATGCAGAGGTAGGAACCGACGGTGTTGTCGCACCTCTGAGCTTGAGGCACGCAGTCGTGCTGGCCTGTCGCACACTCGTTCACGTCTGTGGAGACAGGCAAAGTCTCTGGAGTCGGCAATATTAAAATAAAATAAATAAATAAATATCGCCAGACGAACACACCAACTGTATGGTATCAAACTAAGCAACGCTTGTACTATGGGTACCGTACAATGGACTGGGGGCGATCCTAGTGACACCCAGACCAGGGCAAATTACGAAAAGGCCATTTCCGAAATTTACCCTGACGGGAATCGAACCCGCAACCACCCTGTGTATTGAGCCGAGCGGCCTACGCTCGAATCATCGAATCATCACAAGGGAGCAAATCATATTTTTACGGCAAAGTAGCCATTATTTAATCCAAAGTACATCACATGAGGATATAATCACTTAGCATGCGCCTCTCCTATTACTTCTTCTTTCTTTAAAAATATGTCCCACCCAGTTTAATAGGTATTTTGCCAGTGTCAAGTAACAAATAGCAATACAAAAATATGTAATAACAATACAATACAAAAATGTGACCGTCAACTTTGTTTTCGATTTTAAAATTCATCCAGCTTGCTGCCCATTTATTGGGACAATAACTTTAGCTGTAGTAGTTTAGTTTATTGTCCTACTTAATGGGCACAATATTTACAATATTTTCGGTCGATCTCTTTGGTCGGGCAACAAGAAATGATACTCAAGTTCTAACTTCAGAACTTATAGCTGCCCTGTGTGAATGTCTAGTGGAGAAAATACCTACTTTGCTCCCATTCACTGAGGATCAAATATCGTTTGTCGAATAAAGAAATACTTTTTTTCTAGACTGTTTGCTCTCCTTCTCCTTAAAATGTGGGCAAACTAATTTTGCTTTGTTCTTCACGTTCACAGTCTGTGTCTGTAAACTCCTGAAGCCTGAAGTTCGAGTCGAAACGCATTATTTTGCAGAATTTTGTCGCTTTTCCGTTTTTTTCCATAATTTATGTTATGGTTATTTACCCTGGTTAGGTATTGGTTCCTGATGTAAGGAAGCAAACCTCTGAAGCCGCTCAGCATCTGTCTGGTTGCTGAGTTACGCCCATTGATAACATACCAGCGCATGCTCCGGTCGTGATGTCCAGCTCGTAGCCAAGCTTGCAGTGGCACTCATAGCTGCCGTTGGTGTTCAGGCAGTTCTGGTTCAAATCGCAGAGGTGGGTACCGTCAGCGCACTCATCTATGTCTGGAATAGCAAAAAGATGGCAATCATCATCCTGTCTCCGATATACCTGGGTGCCAAGTCTGCTCATCAAATATAATTATAGCCATTCGTTTTTGTTACTTTCGACACTTTTGATAGACTTGTCTGACTTGGCAAAATTGACGTAATAATAATAATAATTTAGCCCTTTTGTCGTCCCACTCCTGGGCATGGGCCTCCCCTTACTATGAGGACGATTCAAGCCGTAATCCACCACGCTGGCCCAGTGCGGGTTGGCGGATTGCACATATCTTTCGAAAATTGATTAGATTTTCTAAGACATGCAGGTTTCCTCACGATGTTTTCCTTCACCGTAAGCAAGTGATAATCACATTTAAATTATGATTCGCACATAGATTTCGAAAAACCCAGAGGTGCAAGCCGGGTTTTGAACCCATGACCTGGTGCCCGCAAGACGCGTGCTTAACCAATTCGCTAACACTGCTGTCCCTGATGACAACAAACAAATTACTGACTACCGTTTTTGATACAATGATATTAATCAATGGACCAAAGTTTTTACCGATAGCATGGAAATTTATGAATCTAGCAAACTTGTACGAACGATCTGCTCATTTATTGGGCATATTTCCTCTCACCTTCACAGTATAAGTTGCCAGGTCTCTTGTGCATACCATCAGGGCACTGGTTTGATTTTAACCTGTACAAAAAACAAACAAGAATAGGCTGATGATGATGATGATGATGATGAAAAAACAAACGGAAGTAACTTTTTTCAGTACATTGCCTTGAGAAAATGGGAAAATAATTGCCCTGTCTAAATGGTAAATTATTCAGGGTTACCTACTGGTAATTCGACGTTGTATCTTAACTATCACACCTTGGAAGGAATACCTGAAATTACTTTTTTAACCCTGTATATTTCTTGTTCTTCTTGAAAGAGAGTAGATCTGGAATAAAATAATGATACCTACATCTTTTCGTCCGGTTTTGGTTTGCAGTCGTATTGGCCCAATTGGTTGACGCAAATCTGGTCTGTTCTACAGATGTCGTCGCCGTCATCACACTCATTTATATCTGTAAAAAAGCACATGGACCTAAAGACATCACAGTAATTTGAAGGCAATATTCTGTCAGACCCTCTCAAAGACTTTTTGGAATCTTGCCCCTTTACATTCTTCTACTACTATCACTTATGGAAAATCTATAATAGTCTCCCAAAATGAAAACGCAATTTGATACTTGGCTATCTCTTGGGACTTGGAAAAATAGGAGATAAAAGAGGGTTTGGTACATAAATTGACGACCGCATGGCGCCGTCGTTCGAGCGTAGGCCGCTCGGCTCACTGCACATGGTGGTTGCGGGTTAGATTCCCGCTGGGGTAAATTTTGGAAATGGCCATTTCGTAATTTGCCCTAGTCTGAGTGTCACTGGGATCGCCCCCATTCCATTGTATGGTACCCATAGTACAAGCGTCGCTTAGTTTGGGACCATACAGTTGGTGTGTCAGTCTGGCGATATTGCACTTCATCAAAAGCTGGAGGAAATACTCTGAGGTACCACCTTAGGCTATCTAGTAATTAGAAGCAGTCATTACCTTCGCATATATTAGTGTCCTGGTCTATCTTGAACCCAGGTGGACAGTGTTTGGAGACCTTATCCTGGCAGTAATAGGAACTATGGGTGTTGATACAGAACTGGGACAGTGGGTTGCAGTCGTCCTTATGAGTCGCACACTCATCCACGTCTGAAAAAAATGGTGACCAAGTTCAAATGTACGATGTATTATTGTACTTTCGATGTCTATACCTTATTGACTATACCTTTAAGGTCATATTTGTATAGCAATACTTAGCTCTAGCACGACACACCTGTAGTTACCGTTCATTGCAAAATGTATTATGTGAGCTGGAATTCGTGTTAATGGATCGCGAAGTTGACCAATATGCAATGCTTTGGAACTAGCAGGCTACAGATAAGAGACTGCTATACTTATTCCCTGGCCTGTCTCCTCGTATTAGGTATGTCTCTCTATGTTGGCATACCGCAAATTGGGTTGCTCCATTCAAGGTCTGATACCTTTGTCCTGAGGGAATTACCTACCTTCACACTCCTCACTGAGTCCAATTTTGAAGCCAGGAGGGCACCTGTCCTCTAATTTCGGTGGGCTCGTCCAATGGTCAGGATCCCCTGCCACTCCGTCACACTTGTAACCCCCTATCGTGTTTTCACACATATAGGAGGGGCAAGGTGGGTTTGGGAGAAAACACTCGTTTATATCTGGAAGAAAAATTCGAATTACATTTCACATACAGTTTGACATGGAAAATGTTCTGTTCATAGTTTTCCCTGGTCTGGGTGTTACTGGGACCATTTGGGTTTTAATCAGGCGATATTTATTAATGTATTATAAACCTACCGTCACAAGCTTTATTTTTAGGGTTCCTATTAAACCCTGGTGGGCATTTGCCTTTTCGTTCGTTTTTCTTCGAAGATACACATCTGTAGGTGCCCATCAGGTTGTGACAGACTGTCTCTGGCAAGCACACTTGCATGTCTAACTGGCACTCGTCAATATCTGTAAAAAATATTCCTCGTATAACCTAAAGTATTGACACCTACGCAGTGATGAAATAGTTTTTTTTGTAAGCACGATTGGGCTAATGTGAAAATCCACCAAACCTACTTAAACCACCCAGGCTGTTTTACCTGTTTAGGTTTTCTGGGTGATCTACGTTGGTGGCGTAGTTTGTTCTGCTAAGGTAGGACTAAAAAGATTAGTGGATGAAACATACAACATTATATCTTGATTACCCTGTACTTTTGACATATATTTCCATGGCAAATAACGATAGCACTTGACCAGAAGACCTGTCACGCAGCCGAAAAGATTTTTTCACAAGATCAAACACGATTTTTAAGCAGACGTAAACTACTTATAATTATTAATAAAATTCTCGTGTCACAATGTTAGTTAGCATACTCCTCCGAAACGGCTCGACCGATTTCCATGAAATTTTGTGTGCATATTGGGCAGGTCTGAGAATCGGCCTATTATCTATGTTTCATACCCATAAATGTTAAGGGTGGTCTACATTCCACGCGGACGGAGTCGCGTGGCACACCTAGTAGAAATATAAAAACCTTACCTTGACATGACTTCCCATCAGGCATTAGTTCATAGCCCCTTCTGCAGGAGCACTTAACCTCGACGCCATTATCATTGCACTTATGCTGACATGGGTTCCGTGGCTTGCATCTATTTTTAGTGACCTGCAAAACTTTTATCCTAAAGCTATGTCCTAAGTTCGTACTCGTTCCACTAGCCAGGCATTAAATGTTTGCAACTCATGATTTTGACGCACCCAGAAGTTGTTCCACGAAGAAATTGTCACTTCTAGGTGTACAATCGGTTACCTGTTGTTTCCTATAGCTGTTTATTTCTGTTATTGGACTACAAATGGTCTCTAGAGATAAGTTTGACCCCAGCAGATCGTTCACATATTAACATTAAATTTGTCTAATGTCTAGCTTTCCTTTGAATTCACAAAAAATATATACTTAAAACATCTTAGCTGCGCTTACCTCTTTACAATTTCTACCATCAGCCATCAGCATAAACCCAGGGTTACACTCGCACCTGTATGATCCTGGTACCGGTATGCAGTGATGTGCACACAGCTCATTTGGGGCGTAATCTTCGCAGAGGGATGGTAGAACTGTGAATGAGAGTCATATTTAGAAGAAGTCTGTTTAAAATAACTTTAGTGACATCTAGCGTCAAAAGTAACAAAACAAAACTGCAACTTTAACATTTAGATGCCGTCAGTATCGAATTAAATCACGCTATTAGAATATTCTTGCGAATCAAACCTTAAAAATTGTTGACTCAGTGGACTATAACGAAATATCAACAAAAAAATGTGACAACGTATCGTCAACCACTACTATATTATTTTCAAAAATATGTTCGCTAAAGAGCTTTATTCAAATTACGAATGAAATTAACCGTTAAAATAATGAATGTTCTATCTACTTGTCTAATCATTTGCTGAAGTATTTCTTATACAAACTAGTTGTATGTATAGTATTACATACTTACTGGCTAGAGATATTGTGTTAGAATTTCGGTGGGTCGTATCGCCTTCCCATTCTTTTGACGCTTTCTGCAAATTAACAATTATAATGTTTTAAATCATAATAGAACCCGAAATGAACAACGACCTGTAGAGTAATTGCGTTCTAAGTCGTGGGCCAAATACTTTTCACTAATACAGTCACTTAATCAATCACAATTCACTAACACCAATAAATTCACAGTGTTGGAAAAAAAAAAAATTGGAGGAGGAGAGATAGGTATTAATTTAAATTTGCAGTCTTAAAATACGATTCAATATACGATTGCGTGTTTGATGTGTAATCAGTTTTTGTTGAAGTCACCGTGTTGAAAGAGTTGCTGAAGTTGAATTTCGAAAGGTTAAAAAGGCGCTTAAATAGAGGAGTTAGGTACCTTACAACACTTGACAAACGCATCTTCCGCCAGTTTCTTGTCAGCACTTACGCCATTGGATCCCCTCACGCAGACATCCGGGCCCTTGGAGCGACCTTCCTCTGTCCCCCTCAGGCACTCATCACAACATAACTGTAGAGAGAGACAGAAAGACAGTGATCAAAAAACATATTTCGTAAAAAGTGTGAAGTCATGGGTATGCCCCTTTCTTTACATTGGGACAAAATACGACGAGATGTGGGTATACTTCTCTGACCTTCTCTGACCTAAGAAGGTCAGACCCCAAAGGAGCGATTAAAGATAACCTCTCTTTTGGGGAAAACAGGCGGCATGGTGTATCACTACATAGTATAAAACAAAGTCGCTTCCTGCTGTCTGTCTTCCCCTATGTATGCTTAGATCTTTAAAAGTACGCAACGGATTTTGATGCGGTTTTTAATAGATAGAGTGATTCAAGAGGAAGGTTTATATGTATAATACATGCATAATATAGTAGAGAAACACTGATAATTTTAAAGCCGTGCGAAGCCGAGGCGAGTCTCTAGTTAATATTTTTAATATTAAATTCCCACATGGTATCCACGTGAGAAGACAGTTGTACAAGGAAGAAGTTTACTGATAACAGACGCAAACATGTTGGCATCTAGTCAGCGTTATCAACGAGATAAGAGGTGCCCAGTTACCTAGTTGTGATGTTTGGTTAAGTAACACATTGTGGTTAACGCACCTGGCTACTGATAATTTTCAATATTACTGAAAGCGGAAGCTATGATGAGTGCTTATTGTAACTCAGCCTGCGACTCGGAACTCTGAACATTTCCTGTACATACTGTTTTGGATTGCAATGAAAATTAAACAATAATAAATATCACCAGACGAACACACCTACTGTTTGTACTATGGGTACCGCACAATGGACTGGGGGCGATCCCAGTGACACCCAGACCTAGGCAAATTACGAAAAGACCATTTCCGAAATTTGCCCCGGCGGGAATCGAACCCTCAACCACCATGTGCAGTGAGCCGAGCGGCCTACGCTCGAACCACTGCGCTAAGTGGTCATCAAAGTCGTATTGAGTCGTACTTAAGTCTTTATTGAATGAAAATTTGATACAAATTTAATTGATATAAAATATAAAAAAAACACTTTTTCATGATTTTTTGAAATTGAATTCTAATAGCATGAGCATTGAATTTACCTTGCTTATTTCAGTCGTAGAGTCGCATGAGTTAGTGCTAGTAGCGATGTCGATGCCCGTGTCGCAGTCATTCTTCCTGAAACCATTTTAGAATTAAAACATCACGACCAATATTGCCGAAAGGATATTTAGAGACATTCCTAACAGTTTAACAAATTCGAACAAAATATCCATCCCAGTAGCCACAAGCGTAGCTTAGTTTATATAATGTACTAGCTGACTCGACAGACGTTGTCCTGTCTTAACTTTGAATATTGAATTGGAATTGTACCGCTCAACTTTCTTAATAACTTTTTCATAAGAACCTTCTCCTGACAATATTAAACACAACAAAAAGAATTCGCGAAATCGTTCCATCCGTCCACGCGTGATGCGATGACCAAGGATATGAAGATTCCTTGTTATATATTACTAGCGGCCCGCCCCGGCTTCGCACGGGTACATTACGGTTACATTATTGGAGTTTTAGTAAGGACCCCAATTTCTTAGACCTACACGATATTCACACAAAATTTCATGAAAATCGGTCTAGCCGCTTCGGAGGAGTTTGGCAACAAACACCGCGACACGAGAATTTTATAATAGGTATATTAAATAATATCTGAGCCCGCGACTTTGTCCGCGTGGAGTTTAACTTAACACACTTTCATCCCCTATGTTATGCCCTTGGGGGTAGAATTAATCAAAATCCTTTCTTAGCGGATGCCTACGTCATAACATCTACCTGCATGCCAAATTTCAGCCCGATCCGTCCAGTGGTTTGGGCTGTGCGTTGATAGATCACTATGTCAGTCAGTCACCTATGAGTTTTATATATATAGATATCACTACATATTATAAAACAAAGTCGCTTCCCGCTGTCTGTATGTCCCTATGTATGCTTAGATCTTTAAAACTACGCAACGGATTTTGATGCGATTTTTTTTATAGATAGAGTGATTCAAGAGGAAGGTTTATATCCTACTAATATTATAAATGCGAAAGTTTGTGAGTGTGGATGTATGTATGTATGTATGTATGTATGTATGAATGTATGTATGTATGTATGTATGTTTGTTACTCCTTCACGCAAAAACTACTGAACGGATTTAGATGAAATTTGGAACACAGATAGATTATAACCGGGATTAACATATAGGATACTTTTTAACCCAATAATCCAATACTACGCGGATGAAGTCGCGGGGCACAGCTATGTATAATAAATGCGTAATATAGTAGAGAAACACTGATATTTTTAGAGGTTTCTAAGGTGATGTCGTAAATAAACTATTTTTTTTGCGCTTACATTGCAAGCGCTGGCTGAACCCTAGGAATTAGATCAAAATAATGTACTACAGTTTTGTACGCCTTAAAAAGTTCTACAAAAAAAACTGCGATGATATATATCTATCTTTTAGGGATAAGCCACAATAACCATTTTTTATCCTTTACTTTTTACGAGAAATAATGGCTTATTTACGAAGCGGTTTTAAACAATACTGCATTAATCCTTATCCAATTAAGTACCTTAAATAAATTGTGCATTTAATATAGATCAATATGGCCCTATACAGCATGTAATTTAAACGAATATTTTAGAAGATATTACAGATTTAAAATGCAGGGACATAGCGGGCGGGGGGGCCGGCGGCGAAACTACTGAACCGATTTGATAATTTATTTCACTGTTGGGAAGTTACACTATCCCTGGATGGTATAGGCAGCATATAGCCTATATAGGCAGCTAATATAGCCTATAATAGGCTATATTATATTTTGAAAAAAAATTGGGATCCTTACTTAAACTAAAAACAATGTAACCGTAATTTACCCGTGCGAAGCCGGGGCGGGCCGCTAGTAGATTATATATAGACTAGCTGTGCCCCACGCCTCCGTCCGCGCGGAATGTGGACCACCTTTAACATTTAGGGGTATGAAAAATAGATAGTAGCCGATTCTCAGACCTACTCGATATGCACACAAAATTTCATGAAAATCTGTCGAGCCGTTTCGGAGGAGTATGGTCACTAACATTGTGACACGAGAATTTTATGTCTAAGATAAGATTAAGGCGCTATGCAAAATATCACGCTTCATTAAAATAAGAACTAACCTATTATAATAAAATAGTTTTTTACGTATATAATGATATTAGGTAATTATAATATTATTTTCGCATGAACATAAACGTAATTTTTATGCGTTGACGAGAATATCTACGGCAACTTGGGGACTTTCCTTTAATACGCTAAAGATTATATACGGGGCTACGTACTTAGGCTGCATGTGCTACGGCGCACCGGTGTGGGCCGACAGGGCCACAATAGGGGCGGCACGGCGTAAATTACTACAAAGCCAACGTTTGGCGTTAATATTTCTATGTAAAGCATATCGCACGGTCAGTACCGAGGCCCTGCCAGTTCTCGCTGGTGTGCTCCCAGTGGACCTGGAGGTCCAAAGACGCGCGGCAATGTACTACTCTACTCGAGAGAGCATGAACACCGAGTTCCTTAAACCGCGAGACCGCTCTAAAATCGCTAGATTATTTAGTCCGATATCTGTCGTTTACGAAGATCTTCTGACCGAATGGAAATCCAGATGGGATACAACAACTAAGGGCCGCCACCTCCACCAATTCTTTCCATGCGTTCGTGAACGGCTGGAGAGAGCGTGGTTGGAGGTGGACCACTGTGTGGCTCAATTTCTGACTGGGCATGGCAACTTTAGGAGCAAATTATTCTACTTCACGTTAGTTCCTTCACCTTTCTGTCAATGCTCGACGCCGCAAAACAATCATGAACAATCTGCACATCACATCCTGTGGGAGTGCAGTCTCTGGCACAACGAACGGACTACTATGCTAAATAGCCTGCAAGTGACATCTGGAGTAGTTTATTACACAGACCTTGTGGAAACCAGGGACAATTTCCGTGCGTTCAAGCGCTTTTGCCATACCTATTATTGGAATCAAGTATAATCAGCTCACGAGTTTAGGTCCAATTAGTCATATTACGATCCGTGGTGCCTTACAACTGGTCTTCAATCAGCTGTAACAGTCTTGTTTCTATGGCAATTAGCCCATACCAGCTACATATATTTTGTCTCCCGCTTTGCACCGGAGGGAAGTGGAAATATTTTCTTCCAACTCCTCCTATTATTTCTTTCGATTAAATTCGTGCGGGTTCCAAGACAATTTAACTTTTCCCCGGGACTCGTCGAGGGTCAAACCTCGACGTCATTATTGGTCACCATTGTCGATCCTGGCTTACAGGAGTTACAGTGGTGGGAGTGTGTGGCGGGACTAGTCCCATAAAAAATAAATAAAAAAAAATAATGATATTAGGTAATTATAATATTATTGTCAATGAAGACAATAGTAGAGATAATAATTATTTATTATTTACCGAATATAATTATAACGTAAGCAGCTCTACACTATTAGGTCAAGTAGGTCAAAATGCCGGTAAAACCAACCAGTCAACTTTAAACCTTGACTTATATTTGATAAGTCTATTTTTGCAACAACAAGTACCTATTGTTACGCACGCATTGTTTTAAATCTTGCGGTTATTCCAAGTAAAGTTATTTAGAACTCGAAACAAGGAAAGTGTAACTAAACAATGATTGTAAACAATTGACTACAGCCCATATATGGGCTGGCTCGACCGGGTAGTACCACTCTCACACAGAAGGTCGGCGTAAACTAGCTATTATAGCTGCATTTCGTATGATGAGTAAGAGAACCGAAAGTCCCCGTCACTTCTCTTCCCTATGTCCCTCTCCTCTTCATTTTGACAGCGTGCTAGAAATGCCTATGTTATTGGAGCATCCCTAGGCTACAATAAGACAACTTTGTTATTATTTAAATATAATAAATAAATAATAATATCGCCAGACTGACACACCAACTGTATGGTCCTAAACTAAGCAACGCTTGTACTATGGGTACCGTACAATGGACTGGGGGCCAATGACACCCAGACCAGGGCAAATTACGAAAAGGCCTTTTCCGAAATTTACTCCAACGGTAATCGAACCCGCATCCAACATGTGCAGTAAGCGGTTGCGTTGTTACACCTTGGTTAGTCTTCTTCTTTCGAATGTCAAATTACTGATGACAGAAATAGATAGTTCGGTGTGTGACTATTCGCCAGCTAATCCACTTTTATTAATAAAGGGAGTATAAGTACCTATTTACTGTTCATGAACTATATATATGAAATATATGACGACCGCTTGGCGCAGTGGTTCGAGCGTAGGCCGCTCGGCTCACTGCACATGGTGGTTGCGGGTTCGATTCCCGCCAGGGTAAATTTCGGAAATGGCCTTATCGTAATTCGCCCAGGTCTGGGTGTCACTGGGATCGCCCCCAGTCCATTGTACGGTACCCATAGTACAAGCTTTGCTTAGTTTGGGACCGTACAGTTGGTGTGTCTGTCTGGCGATATTTATTATTATTATTATTATATTCATCCGAGATGAGTGAGACCAAGGAATGTTCAGAAACGACCGATCGTCTTTATAATTCAGTAGGTAACTATTATCATTGGTGACTAGTGTTTGGCTCTAGAAATGGGTCAGTGTGTATTTACGACTGGAATTGAATCGCATTACTCACTTTACGGTATAATTAATTGCTGTGCCGTAAGGGATAGCTCTAGGAATGCAATAATCTTTCGTGATCAGCCACATATAATAATACCTACTTTATATTTTCGGCACTGCATCAGTGGTACGTGTAAAAAATGCGCCACTAGCCTCTCGTTACAATACCTATGCAAAATGTTGAACAATTTGTTGAACAATTTGTTGAACAAATTGTTGTTGTGAATTGTTGACACACCATAATGTTCTTAGATAGGTAGGTAGGTACAGAATAATGGGTACATGGGTACTCCAAAAATTATCTAAAAGCTTGACGTTACAAAAACATTTTCCTTGGTTTAAAAAATTATCCCTTCTTTCGATGTTCGGGCAGGTGCCTTAAAAAATAAGTAAATTTCCTACATTTTATATTTTTGAACGTGAGATCTATCTATGTCTATAGCTGTACCAAATTTCACGAACTTCCGTCAGAAACTGTAGAAGTTATGACCCTGTGACAGGCCGGGACGGACGGACGGACGGACTGGATGATCTTATTAGATTCCTCGTAGGGACTACGGAACCAAAAAAACGCAGCCACAGTGCTTTCACGAATTACAATGTTATTGTTAGCAGTCATTCACACGGTTAACTCGACTCCGATTATTTTCATACATTTTGGTGTATATAACCAGATGGCAAATAGGGGCATAATGCGCCAAAACTATAATAGAAATCATTTATCCGTTATTTGATTAATAATAAACACGCCCATTATTTAATTAAAACTAGATAATTACATAATTATAATAATTATAATTTCCTTAAGGAGATTTCTAAAATATTGGTTAACTCAACCGGCGACCGGACGGCTGGGTCAGCAAGTGGGATAACCCATCCAGCGGGGAAATGCGGCTATCATCTTGGGCACGCTCTCGTATGGGCCAAAGTTCGTATATTTCCAAAATAATTAGGTAGTAGGTTGTAAAGTAAAATTATAAACTAGATAATAATTAAATAAGTAACCTAGGGGGCGTAGTGATTTCAGAAAATGGGGGGGAGGTACGTATGGTTAAAATTAAAATAATAACAAAAACAAAACTCACTGGAAATGATTCTTACAGCATTGAGTCTTAGCTATACTGCACATGGGGTCCCAGGCCACCGGGATCCCGTGGGAGGGGGGCAGGTTGCTGGAGCACTCGTTGGGCGCGTGGTTCCTGGCGAAAGCCTCACCCTGGTTGCAGCACAGCTGGATAGTTTCCGCCATGTCGTTGCCGAGGTACCCTGCAAATGAACAACCAGGGATAAAATCTATACAAATAAATAAAATTGGAGTGTCTGTTTGTAAAATCAAAATAACACCTTTTCACTAAATGCATATGAAAGTACATACGACAACTATAGCAAAAACGCGATTTAAAACATTTTTGTCTGTCTGTCTGTCTGTCTGTGTGTTTGTTCCGGGTAATCTCCGAAACGGCTGGACCGATTTTGACGGGACTTTCACTGGCAGATAGCTGATATTAAAGAAAGTAACTTAGGCTACTTTAATTTTAGAAAAACAATTAGGGTTCCGCTTAAAAAAATAAAAACACATGAAATCAAAGAGTATCTCCGAAACGGGTGGACCGATTTTGACGAGACTTTCACTGGCAGATAGCTGATGTTATAAGCAGTAACTTAGGCTACTTTTATTTTAGAAAAACTAAATATAAAAAATGGGTCCTGTCGTGCGGGCTCAGAACGCGGGAGCGGGCTTTTTTGTTAAGTTAAATTCCACGCGGACGAAGTCGCGGGCTCAGCTAGTATATACTAAATATCTAAGTATATAATATAGCCGTTTCGACGTCCCACTCCTGGGCAAGTGCCTCAACTCACTACGAGGGGGATTCAGGCCGTAATGCAGCGTGGTGGCCCGGTGCGCGTTGGAGGATTTCACATGTCTTTCGAAAATTGGTTGGATTTTCTAAGACATGCAGGTTTCCTCACGACGTTTTCCTTCTCCGTAAGCAAGTGATAATCATATTGAAATTATGATTCGCACATAGATTTCGAAAAACCTAGAGGTGCGAGCCGGGGCTTGAACCCAGGGCCTGGCCTGGCAAGACGCGTGTTAACCAATCAGTTATCACTGATATATTTGGGAAGGGGGGGATTAAATAAATAAACAAAATAAACATCGCCAGACTCTATAGTCTCCTTCCGGTATTTTTATGGGACTAGGCCGGCCAATCTCTCCACAACTCAGAAAAAAAACAACTCATAAAATTTACTAACCATTTTGTAATTACAGCAAATTACAAAAGGTAATTACCTTGGCCTGAACATTAGAACGTAGGTTAGTAAATTAAATTGTTCTAAAAATGTATAACGCTTCACGATTTTGTCTACAAACAAACATTTGTTGTATTTAATTGTTTTTCTCAGTGCAGGTAACTCTATTACTCATGTAAGCCAGGACTGATAGAGGTGTCTTATGAAGACCGCCGAGGATTGACTATTGACGAGTCCCTGGGAAAAGCTTAATTGTTTTGAAACCCACAATAGAGAATAGGAGGAGTTGGTAACAATTAAACTGGCCGACTTTCAGATTAATATGAAAGTCCTAAAAATAATGGGTCCCATATGGCGGCGAGAGTCATTAAAAAGTAACAGACGATAAACAATAAATCGTTGTCCTAAATAAACTCAGTAATCAGGTCACACTACGTTTGACGCATATGGGCGGTTTTGTCGAAAAAACAACAGGCAAAGCCCAATGCGAACAATATAGAGAAAGGTTCCGTATGTTAATGATGAGAAGTATATCAAATAAAATTTGGTACTGGTCGTCCCACTAAAATTAAAACTAGTTAATTTAATTGGGTCTCAGAAGGAACAGCCACTTCATATATTTTTTTTATGTAACAAAGTCGGCTAACAAATGTACGACCCGCATGATGCTAAGCAGTTACTCATCGTACGAAACGCGGCTATAATATCAATTTTACGCTGATCTTTTGAGAGCGAGGGTTACTACTCCGGGTTACAGCTTGTCTCTAGCACCTTTAAATACCACCGTTAATGTCGATAATCAGTAAAATTTATTTAATTAAATATTTTGTATTTTGTAATATTAAAATCGGGATAAAAAGATTAGAAAGTATTTAGTAGGAAAAGGATGACAAAATCAAAATGAATGTTTTTTTCTTTCTTTACATAGAAAATCGACAACATATGGGAGTGGACAAGGAGAGTAGACGATATAGTAAATGACCAAATAGGATTTGGTCGCGGACGATCTAGGAAGTGGACGATCTCTTTCGTTTTTCGTACGGTACCCTAAAACCGTATAAACAAAACCTCACTGAGACTGCCGGCTTTATAAAATTAAACCTTAACGGCAAGCTGAAGAGTGCAATTTCACTTTTTCAGTAAACACATAAAGATGCCGGTTGCAAGCTCCGAGAGAAACTTCAGTGACCTGATTCTGGTTCACTTTAAGTAGGTATTACAGACAGATCGAATTTTTACGCCATTATACATTATGCTACAGGTACACTAAACTTGAAAGTCATATATTCAATTTCTCTACCATTATTTGCATACTACCATCTATAGCATTGTCTCCAAATATCTTATGACAAAAACACGTCTAAAGTCAAAGCCAAACTCGGCAAACACGTATAACCCGCTTGATGTTAGGCAGTTACCGCAGCCTATAGATTCATGCAAAACCAAAGGCAGTGCTCGCACGCTAATCCTGTGCAGTGGGCCAGAGGGAGGAGAGATAATGCTCTCTGCTTAGTCTTCAGTGCTCGAACCCATCGTACGAAATACAGCTTTAATAGCTCCTTAACGCCAATCTTCCGTAAGACGGTGGTACTACATGCACTTAAGTAAGACCATTCACTCATACAAAGTACTTTGCACTTAAAGTTGGATGCACACTCTACCCATCCAATATATCAATCACCGCGTGATATTAATGAAATGATTTATAGAGTTGAGAGCTTTTAGCTACTGACAAGGCTGTAAACAAAACTCGACTTACGTTGTAGAGTTTTAATAGGTAAATAAAACATTGTAAAGAAGACTCTATGAAGAAGAGTTTGGGTAAATAAAACACTGTAGAGAAGACTCTATGAAGAAGAGTTTGGGTAAATAAAAAAACTGTCAAATTTATTAAGCTCTACTTATGTGGTAGAGCTTTAGTTCATGAAACGCTGTCAATAGAATTATCTCTATGCCATTTGTAAATAAACCTCTTATTATGTTGCAGTTGTAGAGACAGTCCAATCGAATACAGACCGTTTCAATAGTCCGAAAAAACACTTATCTCCTTATTAATAAACGCGGTTTAGTGGTTCTATAGTTACAGGTGGCTGCTCCTCGTAAATTCAGGTTACATTATTTTCTAGGCCACTGCATGAGTACTAAAGCCGTTACACAAAAGCGGTGACAAATATTCAAAGAGCTCAGAGAATATATTAGTAACTAACTATGCCCGCGACTTCGTCCGCGTGGAATTTAATTGACAAAGTTACATATAAACTTTCATCCCCTATTTTATCCCCTTGGGGGTAGAATTAATCAAAATCCTTTCTTAGCGGATGCCTACGTCATAACATCTACCGGAATGCCAAATTTCAGCCCGATCCGTCCAGTGGTTTGGGCTGTGCGTTGATAGATCACTATGTCAGTCAGTCAGTCAGTCAGTCACCTTTGAGTTATATATATTTAGATAACTAGTATGTCTTCACTAAGCATATACATATACTTAGATCAGCCATCGTATAACTACCTAAATTAATATATCAGAACTTTTGAAACACCCTGAATAAAGTATTGTTAATTATGATACTATTCAGATGATTTAATTTAAATAACACCATTAACCTAAGTTTTATTTATTATTTTAAACTGTTAAAAGTAAGTTAAAGAGAAAAGGTTAAACATATTCTATAATATAATGGGTTTATAATTAATAAATGATCATAGACAACTGCATAGTTACAGACAAGATATCGAATCATAAAATTAATGAACTTACCATACGCATCCCGACACAAGGTCAACAAAGCAATGCAGAATGCAAAACAATTGTGCATTATCACAAAATATCCTTTGAAATGTCGTCACAAAATGTAATGAATCCGAACTGCCGTCACCACTCACTGACCCATTTCATAAATGTCACTTTTATTGAAATTGTTTGTGTCAGGCTTTTTTATTGTTTTAATTTATTTATGGTCCATCGATCCTTGTTTTGAACGACGCGCTGCGCAGGAGTGCGAGTCGTGCGCGTACGCAACGCGATCTATTTCGGTCGCGTTCGCACTCCACCCGTCTCTGTCTTGCCAAAGATTATAAGGTAGAGGCGTCAAGTTGATGCCTTATGTAGGTACTTAAAACAATTAAAAGTTAAAAATACTAATGTGATTCTAATAAGAATATAAGAAGATCCTTTTACACTTTTTCACTTTTTTTCAACTAAAAAGTCGGTAAACCAGCGTGCGATTCGCCTGATGTTAAGCAGTTATTGTAGCACTAGCAGTTACCGTAACCTATAGATGCTTGAAATACCAAAGGCATTGCTCGCTCGTTGTTGACCTGAAATAGAAAGAGGAGGTAGGAGGGGTTAAGTTTCCAGCTTACTTACCCAGAGTACGAAACGCAGCTATAATAGTATCTTTGCGCATATCGCTATACAGGTTGAAATAGAAAGGGTATACTTTTTTTTTTCAAAACTTAACTTTGTAATTATAAAACTATCAGCTTTTGATGAAATTTGAAAAACAAAAGGTCTTATAGAAATACAGCTGTTGGCAGGTTTAACAAGTCTACAAAAACTTTAGTACTTCAACTGTCCCACAAAGCCGATAGTTTTAGATTTACAAAGTAAAGTTGCAAAAAAATAGTATACCCTTTTTGTTTCACCTAGTATATGAAAGATTCGTACTAGCCTGGTCGATATACCCCGTACATCAGCTGCAGTCCTAAAGCCATGTCGGAGGTCTTCGGGCGGAGCTTCAAAACTCTAAAACCAGGGTTGGCCATATTATAAAAAGAAGACGACCTAATAGGTAGTATACTATTGTCTTATCTGCGCCTGCGCACTCTGTGCCCTCCCTCCCACCGTCTGGATAAGTCTGCGTCGGCTGAGTAAGCGGAATGCCTCAGGACATATTAAAATGTCCTATTTCAATCTAAAATTAACTTTTTTTCAATAACTGGTAAGAAGGGTTTATTCTCACACCGGGGCTTCTGTGTGCCAAGATCTGGAGTGGTTTAAATGAAGATTATGATCCTCAGTAAGTCTTAACATTATAATATTTTTAATAATAGTAGAATATTTTTCATACAAATACTACTGTTCGAACATTCATTCATTCAGAAGTCAAGAAAAGTTGTATAATAGTGAATGAAATTTTTTAGGTACCGATTAATGTGCATTTTTATAATAGCTATTTTGTATAATGTTAGATGGCGATAAAATTATAAGATGCATATACTAGCAAACGCAATAAACTGCAAATACCCTCTAGAAATTTAATAATTGCAGTGATCTTTGTCAAGAATCTCGCTTTATGAGTGTTCTGGAAACACCTCTGAAATTCGATATTGTCATTCCAGCAATGAGAAAAAAATGTATAGGTACTTATAATAATGACAATATAACAAAATAATTATGATTTTTGTAGTGCCTAGGTATTAGTATTCGTTTGGGATTTTGTTTACTAAATGTTTGTAATTACAACACTTGGTTTATGGATACGAGACATTGACATAAAACTTTGCTGTGATTACAAAACTCTTAGTGAAAACACTAAATGGAATAAAAGTAACTCCAAAAATCTTTTATTAACATTCAAGCGCTGTCAAGTTTAATCTCTTGTTCCAACCATAACCCCATTGCCTGCTCACCCCAAAACTTACTATAAAAATAACTACTTACATAACCATCAATTGGTCAGATGACAGAAAAATGCGAGATTACATTAAATTTAACACTGATTTCATTGCGGCGGTTAAGATAAACTAATAGTTTAACCAAACGTTGCGTCACAGATGCTACTTGACGGTTATCATGGTATTAGGGTCCCGTGAGAATAATGAGGATGCCTTAACTGGTTATATTAAAATTTTGTGAGTAGCGTGAAATCGATAAAAGAAAAATGTTTTGAATATAAGTATCACTTTTGTTTAGTTCTAGCAATTTGCCTTCAAATCAAATTAATAGGATTCAACTCATTGTTTTTTTAATCCGATAGGATAGCAGGTATAGAAATAATTCTTAACTATATTTGATGGGAATCGGTTCTACTGTATTAAGATAGCTACCGTTCACACTGTTAACCCGGCACCGATATGTTCTATACATTATATTGTATCTAAATGTCAAATACGACCATCATCTGACAATAATTTATAGACTGAACAGTATCATCTTCTTTGTGTAATTTTAACTATACCCCCCAGTAGGGTTCACAATGGATCTACATATTCAATAGTTACCACCAATTGCATAGTGAATATAAAAATACATGAATAATGGAAACTAGGTCGATTATTTTATACGGAACCATGTCCAATAACACTGCTCGCACTTAACCAGTTTCATGTTTGTACTTTCGAAGAGTTTCTTAGAAGGGCGATATAAACCTACACAATGGTTTGTTTGGACTCTAGATAATTCGTGGGACGCGATTCTTTCCTCAATACAAATCCAGTTTGCTTGCTGAACCTTTTATGGTAATACACCTACACTCCCTGAGTCTAACTCATGGGTCCAGTGGCCACAATCGTTAGATTGTTAGATCGTAAGATCCTGAGTACGATTCTCGACGAGCCATGCATGTTACTCTTGATGGAAATGGTCCGAAATTGTGGTAAACAGTGATTACTGCCCACCCCTTCGGATTATATAGGCGTGATATTATGTATATTTTTTGTAAAGTTACATTAGGTATTGATCTAAATAACTAGGAGACTACTGAACCGATTTCCGTAATACTTTCACTATACATAATATCATGGGAAATCTATTGATTGCTCAATTGTATTATGCTCAGGAAGTAATAATTATGTTGTACAAAGTTAAATACGTTGTTGCATATTCATCTTTATAATATTAACATTTTGGGGTGATACCTATAGTATCGGTGTGTATACAGGGTGTAAGGGGCATTGTAACGAAAACTGATACCATGGATTCAACTCATGATTCTAGACCCCGCAGAGTTGGAATTTACCGTCGAAATTTTCATGAATTATGCTCAATTTTTTCAGAATTTAAAATACTATTTAAGATATAAACTGTAATGTTAAGACTCAATACACTCGAGCGCGCATTTCATGCTAAAATCGATTATAAAATGCTGAAAAATATTTGCTTCATTCACGAAAATACCGAATGAAATTTCCATCTATGCGGTTTCCAGTATCATGAGATGAATCCCTGGTATCAGTTTTCGTTACGAAGCCCCTTACACCACAGGGTGTAAGGTAGACAGATAGATTAGATTAGATTAGATAACTCTTTATTAGTCCACCACTAGAAACAAAAATTAACAAATTATTTACACAGAAAGTGGAAAATGGGCGGCCTTATCACTAAAAGTGATCTCTACCAGGCAACCTTAGGATGGAGAGGATCTAAAGAAAAATCATACGGGGTGTACTTACATAAAATTAACTTATAAACATATACATTACATTAAATAAACACGAAAATAATATGACATATACTTATACCTACTACATAATGGCTAAATGAATATAATAGCACGCAACAGTTTAGACACAGACAAAATAAACCTACAAAAGATACCTATTACGATAATAATAATGATGCTTTCGGTAGTTATCAAAGACTTACAAATTTCTTTTTCGCATTCATACTACGGACCTGGGGGTATTTACAATCGTCGGAAAGTTTCCCTGTCGGTCATAACAGCTTTCATCCTTTTTCTACTTCATTTGTAAAAGAAGGATGGAAGCTGCGGTTTCCGACATCGAAAACTTTCCGACAATTGTGAAACGTCTAGTATGTATTATGTAAGTAGGTACATATATGTACCTTCCTACCTACTTAATCAACATATTTAAGTACCTACTCGTTCGCATTGCGTGTACTGTTTGGTAATAATCCAATATCCATGAATGAATATTTACCGCTTTATTAAATGTTTTATTTCCGACCGCGAAGGTCACACAAAGCCGTGATGGGAATTCGATTGGATTTTATTAAGGCTGTTGTCACATGGGGCGGTCAGTGTGCGATTCCGACACTATGAGTTATGTACTTTACTTATATTTTTTTTTTAATTTATATACTAGGTACTTAAATTATAAAAATTAATGGTTTTTTTTATATTGTAATGTATGTATGAGTTATAGTTAGTGCTTTGTTAATTAGCATAAATGGCATGAGGCCGTTCTAATTAACGTTGAAATATATAAATACATAAATAAATTTAGATACTTTAACGGTAGTTTACCACTCCAGTGTGGAGAATCTAATCTGAGACCTCTCGCTCTTAGGCGATGCCTTTGACACCTTTCTATTACAATTTAGCAAACTGCATTCATTGTCTATCACTTAGGTATTTTTAATAACACCTACCACTAAATGACAATTAAAGTTTGTATTTTTCAGACAGTTTGGCAGTCATCAGAAAAAATACCTTGCAAAGCTATGTTTCCAAAGTAGGTACTTTAACCCCCTTATTTACAAACGTGGTTTAGCGGTTTTATAAGTAGTTAAAACATTCTTTGTCTTCTTTTTTCGAATGTCAAATTACTGATGACAGAACGGGATAAGTAACTCAGTGGGCAACTTTTCACCTTAATAAGTGAGTAATGATTTAAAATTAAGTTATCTTCTACCTTCTATAGAACTGAACTGATTTAAAGTATGTTTTTGCAAACAACGATTTAGCTGCGTCATACGAACGGAGCCTAAGCCCGTCAATGTCACCCGAAGTAGGTACTATAAGGGTAATAGCAGATACTGCAGTAAAATTACAATTAGGCGTCTGCCTTGCGGCGTACCTAGTACCTACAAGATGTGAAATAGGTATTTTATACAAAATACTTACATTATTTGGGAACACGAAGTGAGACGAATGATGGTGGGATAAATGTATGGGGAGGATTTTAATGCCTTTAACGAACGAAGGAATGACAGTACCTAATTTAATATTTATGTAATTATTACTGCTAATATCTGGACCGTTTAAGGGGGTAGGTGGGACCAAGGAAGTTTTAAGTCATGGGTGGAACAAATCTATACAAATAAATAAAATTGGAGTGTCTGTTTGTAATATCAAAATAACACCTTTTCACTAAATGCATATGAAAGTACATACGACACCTATAGCAAAAACGCGATTTAAAAAAAAATTGTCTGTCTGTCTGTCTGTCTGTCTGTCTGTCTGTCTGTCTGTCTGTCTGTCTGTCTGTCTGTGTATTTGTTCCGGGTAATCTCCGAAACGGCTGGACCGATTTTGACGGGACTTTCACTGGTAGATAGCTGATATTATAAGCAGTAACTTAGGCTACTTTTATTTTAGAAAACCAAAATTAAAAAATGGGTTCTGTCGCGCGGGTACAGAACGCGGGAGCGGGCTTTTTTTTTAAATTAAATTCCACGCGGACGAAGTCGCGGGCTCAGCTAGTTCAATCACTAAAGTAGATAGTAGGGTACTATTGCCACTTCCCAGTAGTGATGGAACATTTCATAGGTAGCGTGTGAAAAATCATAATAATTATGATTTTTTATCGATTTTCATAAGTAGCACCTGCTACAGATACAGGTAGAAACTGTTACAAATCATTGCAATTAAATCGCAAAACGATCGGTAATGTTATGGTTCTTATGATAAATCATCGACCAGTGATTTCATACGATTACGTGTCATAGTGAATAAAAATTAAAATTTATTGTGAATAAAATCATTGACTGTGAAAAATCACAGGTGAAATAAAAATATAATTTCACGTAATGAAAATGAATTGAAAGTAGCAATCATTTCTATGCCTACTACCCAGTTGAAACACTCACGCCATAGAGAAAGAAATAAATAATGAAAGCTAGAGTCGCTGTGAATATTTCGATATCAACAGAAACGAGATACGCGCATATACTTTTGCTTTCAAATGAATATGATCCATAAAGCATCAAGTATCTTGCTCAGCGCATCGGCTTTTAGTTCTACCAGCATGAATTTTTTCGTGCCAATCAATGTGGGTTTCAGTGGTGGTGTTCGGCAGATAATTTGAATAATAATAACAAGAGAACGTTGATATTTGAATATGTACCGTAAAGTCATTTAAAAATAGTTAGCCTTGCTTTAATTAGCATTTATTTATTTTTACTGTCGCTGTCCCTTAGGCATAACTTCACTTCTATGGTTTTCTCTTTCTAAGATTCACACAGTATACAATCTTGAACTACGACACCACTTGAAACACCCCACCTACGTTTTGGTTCGTTGTCTAAGCAATAAATAATAAGATAATTTTATGAATATCATAGCCTAGTCACCAAGGCGATATGCCCACGCGCTTACATCACTCTGCTTAAAAGGAGTTATGTGTTTAGCAATTTGAGGTCTACCGCCAAAATGTCTTGTAGCTAACTAATAAATTGATCAAACATCGCTTTTCATTGCTGTGACATAGTGGCATAATTTTGCGAAATTTATAGCTGATGTATAAGTACTCACCTAATAAACAGTAATAATTTAACCCCTTTTAACGTCTTACTCCTAGACACAGCGAGGGGGATTCAGGCCATAATCCACCACGCTGGCCCAGTGCAGGGTTGGCTGAATATATATATATATATATAGATTCAGCCTTATATTATAACTCAAAGGTGACTGATTGACTGACTGACTGACTGACTGACTGACATAGTGATCTATCAACGCACAGCCCAAACCACTGGACGGATCGGGCTGAAATTTGGCATGCAGGTAGATGTTATGACGTAGGCATCCGCTAAGAAAGGAATTTGATTAATTCTACCCCCAAGGGGATAAAATAGGGGATGAAAGTTTGTATGAAACTTTGTCAATTAAATTCGACGCGGACCAAGTCGCGGGCACAGCTAGTTTAATATATATTCCGAAAATTTGTTATCTTTTCTAAGACATGTTGGTTTCCTTCAAATTAAACAGATAATAAAATTAGATAATAAAATTTTTAATCCTTATAAATAAATATATATAATAATAGGTTCTATTTTAAGTAAAACTAAAGAAAATATCGTTTACTATTTATTAATGAAATAAATATTTTTAACAGTTCACACTACGTTACAAGCTTACGGATTTTTTATGATAAACATTTTTTTTTTATCAGATATGTATTTTATGAGATGTAATATTTCAATAATTATTATTCGTACCTACGTCACAATAATAGGTTTGGTTAATTATACCGAATATTATAATCGTTATTTTTTATATTAATAATATTTTGTATGTTAATAATATACTATCTGATTCTTTGGTAACATTGCGTAGATATACTGTAGGTAAGCTACTAATCGTCTGTCAGTTAATCTTATATTAAAACAAATAATTAGGGATACTAAAGTACACAATTACCAAATATTTTAAAGTCTAAATAGTAAGTTTTTATTTTGAATTATTTTAAAATATATGGAAGCACATTTATATAACTGCTAAAATACTTAAATATTGCCTTTCAAAATTATTGTATAAATGTTAATAGCAATACTTTAAACCACTCTGTAAGTTATAACACGTAGATGAACATTTGAAATTCATTGATTTGTGGCACAAAAACTGGGTTTCTCCAAAACATACTTCAGATATCGTCCGTCTTAGACTACATTTTAACTATTGGATATCTAAGAATCTCACTACTACACATTAAAATTACAACGTCGAGAATTTAACTACTATAATTATTAAACTTTTATAATATAATTTACCTAAAATAATTTTAATAAACTTTGACCAAACACTACGATTACTAGATTTTAGTACAATTATAAGGTTAAACATTCCGTATGATATTGTCATTATATTATAAAATATTTATACAAATATATATATTTAACAAAGAGATTATAATTTGAGATATATTTATAGAAATTGACACCATAGTGAGACATACCTACCTACATTGAACGCGATAGTTATGTATGTGATTGTATTAGGAATTGTATGACTGAGATATCAAAACTCTCTGTAAGAGATAATAAGTGCATTTTGTATATAAAAATGTGGTGGAGATTCATTTTGACGATTCCATATAAAATCTACAGTAAATATTAGAAAGGTAATTTGGCTAGCATAAGTTTAAGTTTTTACTTTCTTTGGTCTCAATAAGAACACAGTTTTGAGTATTTTTAGGTATCTATGACGCCAAAATTGAAAGAGACATAAATTATTCATTCTATATTAATAAGAATCTATAACGTTAATAATTAAAGCTGGCTAACCAAATCAATAAATCATTTTACTACTAATTTAATTATTAATTATTCAAATAAAATTACTTAATCCAAATAATGCAACTCCATTATACCTTATATAAATATAACAAAGATATATTTGATACTTAACATATTTATATATATATATTGATTAAATGCATTTTATAGTTATTATAAAACTTGAATCATCTTTAAAAACACCATTAGATTCAAAAATTACGCGTCCCGTAGCGCCTTCTCGTGAACTCTTATTCTACAAGGTGACACATAATGGGTATACTTTTTTTTTCAAAACTTAACTTTGTAATTCTAAAACCATCAGCTTTGGAGGGAACTTGAAAAACAAAAGGTGTTATAGGAATACATCTGTTGACCGATTTCACAAGTCTACAAAGTCTTTAGTACTTCAACTGTCCCACAAAGCCGATAGTTTGAGATTTACAAAGTTAAGTTGCAAAAAAAATAGTATACCCATTATGTATCACCTAGTATAACTATTCCTAAACAACAAACTTATATTAAAGTTCTTTAAAGATACCAAATAATTATAGTATATTTATTGAATTAAACACAAACTCTCATTTATAAGCAATTATTTACTTAATGTTAAAAATCTGGCGGTCAATAATAATATTGTTATAAAATCTCGATATGTATCAGCTCTGATTCGTTGCTTTATGATGACACTAAAAGTGAAAGTAAATATTTATAATTACATTGATTTTTCAAAAAATGTATTATGAAAATAAAAACGCTTACATTCCTACCAGATTACATCTTCGATATAATTAATAAACATTCATTTAATAATAACAATAAAGTATTCGTTACATGGAAGTCAAAATAGATAGTTAATATTATTTAAATTATAATTTATTAATTAAGAAACTAACTTACCCTTAAATTACGTCGTAAAATGGAACATACATGAACGCGTCGCAACGCAACCACAGCAAAACGGAAAGTCATCAAATTGTTATTATAATTATAGTTAATAATAAAATAATTATACGAATAATTAATCTAAAAATATAAGTTAAAATGTTTTAATTTAAATACGACTACACATCCTCTAAATGAGTTATATAATAATATGGTTATAAATATAATATTTTCGGATATAATTAATATCAATAATATAGATTATATTTTTATAGTGTATAGCACGCTAAATAATTTGGCACATAATAATTATAATTGTTTTAATATTGTGCGTGATGTTTTAGAATTTTATATATTTCACCTCTTTGTGACTATTCCTTGTTTGACTAAAATAATTAAGTAGGTATATTATTAAAATTGTTACTTAAACTTCTTGTCCTCATAGCCTATACCAAATCTCAGTATCCTTTTACTACCTCACAAAGTATAAGATCCTTATTACATTAGATTTTTAACCGTGTAGTAGGTGCCTGTTTAAAATAGCAATCAAGCAAGAAATAATCACATGCCTTCCAAGTTCCGTTTCAATTCTCGCTCTGAGATCTTGGTGTTAAGTTGTCAGGTGGTAGTTTAGGCCTTATTGTGCTTCGCCAGCTCCTCCGCTTGCATCTTGGTCCTCAAAGCTGGTACGTCCTCAGGGATGCGGACAATTTTGTGGAATTTCTGTGGATCAAATTATCAGATCATTATACGACTGAGATATCCGCGTAATGAAGCCGCAAGAGATAATGATAATTATTGTATACAATATCACATAAAAGATGATTGATAAATTAGATAAACAATTGATCTAATAAATAGAATAGTCCAATCATGTGTGCCATGAAAATGGCGTAGTTACCTAAAAATATTGGTAGAAATTAATACATATAATTAAAATAGAAAAATAACAAAAACAAGGAAATTAAAAATGAATCGCGACGTAACACGCTCTTCGAAACACGTAGACGATTCGTTCAAATTAATTAATTTAATACTAAAATTTTAATTGCCACTAAATGGTCGCCAATCTCCGCCTGACCTTGCCAAGCGTTGCTTAATCTCCTATCGATTACCGATCAGTAATTACAACAGGCTATGAGCGCGTCTATGGGACGTTATCAAAATCAATATTTCCTTGCTTAGACTACTGACCTCCCGCCAGGTGCCGGGGGTGACGCGCCACAGGTAGACCATGTAGCCCGGGATGCACAGCATGGAGGAGAGCGCGGTGAACCAGCCAAATGCGTGTGACCACCACGGGTATTCGTAGTTCATGTACTTAATCGGGGTCCATTGTACCAGGTTGAAGAAGAACACGCTCTGCACCACAAAGAACATTTGAAAATGGTTTTTAACGTACGGCTTCTAAAGTAGATTTTTTAATAACACAATATCATCTCGGAATATGATTCTTATTTTGTTATATTTACATCAAAAGTGACATACGCTGGCACCTCTAACCTCTACTTCGACTATTTAAAAATTCGACTTGATATAGATAAACATTTGTTTGTGGGTCTATAAAATAGAAATATAATGCATAGTATGTTAACCAAAAAATACATAGTATAAAAATGCAAGATCCTATAAAAATGCTGACGTTTTTTTAAAATAATTATGATATTTTTTTCAAAATAATTATTGTAAATAATCAATATATTTATTGACTGAAATAATTAAACCACTTTTTCAATAATAGTAATATTATAATATAATATAATCGCTAATACAACTTATTATTTATTACTCACAATGCAAATAGCAGGGGTGAATCCGACCCAGCAGAACTTCCACCAGATAGTCGGGTAATAGCCGATCATCTCCTTGATGCCATCATAGAACCGGTTCACGCCGAACGCCCAGGAGATGGAGACGCACTCGAAGAAGATCAGGAACAGCAGACAGAACCCGGAGACTGCGTAGGAGTCGAGGATTTGGAACACATACATGCCACCCTGGGAGAGAAGAAGATTTAATACAGACCTTATAATTACAATTTATTAGTTCAGTATCACATAATAAAACATTTGCCTTACGATTACTGCCCGTGATCTATGGTTATGGTAAAGGAAAACATCTTGAAGACACCTGAATAATTATCTACAAAACATCTAACCTATTTTCGAAAGACATAATGACATCCTGTCAGCGTTGCGGAATATGGCCTGCGTCCCCCTCACATTGAGGGAAGGCTCGAGCCCAGTGCCCAGTGGGACAATAAAGGAGCTAATTATGATTGGAACAAGCTAAAAATTGTGAAAAAACATGCTTTGAGTATCTAGCGAGAACAATCCCTATTGTTTTAATCAGAAACCTGCAGTAAGAAGTCAATAAGTGCCATGTTGAGACACATTGAAATACTAATTCACTTACCTCAGATATACACGACAGCCCAACCAAATAGGAGATAACACAAGTAATGGCGATAAATATTTCCTTCCTTCTTCTCAGGAGAACGGGCCACTCGTCAATCACAGCGGTGATGAAGCCTTCCATGGTGCAGAACTGGCTGTCCAGACCTATGAGGAGTAGCATGAAGAAGAAGAGGCATGACCAGAGGGGGGCGCCGGGTAGCTGGAGAACTGCTGATGGGTATGCAAGGAAAGCCAACCCAGGACCTGTAAGTGAAAATATTGGTTATGGAAGCATCTTCATTGGTAGGCTCAATTGATTAGAGCCTGAAGTCTGTTTTTGTCAAGCGTACGACCATTCTGATGTTAGTCAGTTACCGTAGCCTATAGATGCTTGCAATACCAATGGCATTGATCGCACGTCACTATCCTGAAAGGAGGGGGTCAGAGGGAGAGTAAGTTAGGGGGGTTGGTCTTCCGGATCTTTTACTAAGCTTACGAAATGCAGCTTCTTTACGCCGATCTTCAGTGACAGGGTGGTACTACCCTAGTCGAGCTAGCTAGCTGGTATATGAGCTGTAGTCAGTTGGCTACAGCTTGGCTCTACTACCGTAAAGCTTATCAAATAGCACGTTATAGTATTAAAAGCCATTGACCCAAATAAATCGTATTCCAAAGCATCGATATTAGATGTTAATTCAGAAACCCACCCAAGTCCTGAACTTTATGTCTGACCTCTTCCTTCATAACTTGCGTGTTCTACTAAAATAGTAGTTTTAATAATTATTTGGTAGAATTTAAGTACCTGAAGCGGCCACCTCGGCCACCGGCCGCTGCTGCTCATGGGCCATGAAGCCGACCACGGAGAATATCACAAAACCAGCAAACATTGATGTACTGGAGTTCACCGTACACACAATCAATGCATCCCTGCAACAAACATGTGAATGCTCATAAACATCCAATAAGTTCGACAAGTTCTTAACATAATGCGTAATCTTGAGGACAAAACTCTCCTCACTTCATTGAAGGATCACTAAAGCGTTATTTATAAAACACTAGCTGTGCCCCGCGACTCCGTCCGCGTGGAATGTGGACCACCCTTAACATTTTTCCTGAATTTTCTTTGCTATAAACCTCACGGAGCCCGAGACCTTTCCAACGAATGCAAAACCGTGGAAATCGGTTCGTGAGTTCTGGAGTTATAGCGTCAGGAAGGAAAACCCGACTTATTTTTATATAGTAGAATGTTTGGATTTTTTTCTTATATTGTAACAAATCAATAGGTAACTTTACTGGCACATATCTCGCATAGAGAATTAGCATTGCTATTCAACGTGGCAATGCTGCCAGTCTTCTGGGCACTTTGCCAAGCGACTGCGGTCTGGCACAAGTTTATTTTTTGTGAAATTGTAAATTAATAGACCTAAGCTTTTTTATATCTGTACATAGTGATATATTTGTTATTTCTTACTTCTTTGCAATAAATACCTTATAACTTTTGTTTTAGTTTCACATGTATATGTTATTTTATCCCAAGAAGCTTACAGATCATCTTCTTTTGCATCATTCGCTAACACCCGTATTAATAAACGTGGATTAGGGGTTGTATAGTTACACCATGCTTAGTCTTCTTCTTTCGAATGTCAAATTACTGATGTCAGAAAGAGATAGTTCGGTGTGTAACTATACACCCGCTGATAAGGGGAATACTCCCTTATTAAAGTCATTTTTCTGTCATTTATAGGTTTAATAACTTAAGCTTAGTATATAAATTTAAGCTTTAGCTTTAGAAGCCAAGCATTCTATCGTAACATATTTTAAGATTCTTCTTGTTAATATGCTCTACATAGATCAATAAAACTTACTTGTAAACGTTATTGGTGAACTTGTTGTAGCTTCCGAGAGCGACGAGGGTGCCTAACCCAAGACCGTAGGAGAAGAAGATCTGGGTGACGGCGTCGATCCACACTTCGGACTCGAGGAGCTTGGACATGTTCGGCATCACGTAGAACTTGATGCCTTGCATAGCTCCGGGTAAGGTGATGCCTGGACAGATATATATTATATATAGCTATGAGATGTGAGCTATATTTATAAAGAATGTACACCATCTTTTCTTCATTGAAAAGAGTACCCATTGAGTTTCGTGCCGGTTTTTCTCAGTGGAAGGAGCATTCCGAACCGGTGGTAGATTCTGACTATTCATAAATGCTTTGTTGGCTTACATGAATAAAAATAATTCGGTTTTTGAGTTTGAGCATTAAATAATCCTTATCATCAGCCCTTATCTGATCCACTGTTGTAAGTATGCCTTGATTGAATATTTACATATGTACACATATGAATAAGTTATATGGGAAGACGATGTAGATTCTAAGGACTGCCTCATTGATTTGGTAGTCACGAGCGCAACCAAAGTCCTCTGAATTTTATGAGATTAAATTATTAAGTACCTGTGAAATGTGGCCTATTATATTATATATATCTCTGCCTACTTTTAAAAGAACAGTACTAGATACTTCAGTAAGAAGTACTGGATTACTTACAAAATGAGTATTTTCAGATAGTAAAACTCACCTCGAATGAGCAACACGGTGAGGAGGAAGTAAGGGAACAGCGCGGTGAAGTATACGACCTTGCCAGTCCACCGCACGCCCTTCCAGATGCAGAAGTAGCAGAGGACCCACACTAGCAGCAGGGTCCCGGCCAGCTCCCAGCGGATGTTGCCGATATGCTCAATGCCACTGGAGATCTGGAGGGCGCGACGCCTGTGCAAAGAACATTGAATGTTATAATGATAACTAGATGATTGATTTTAGAAAATTGGGTGGATTACAATGCACTCACGTCTTGGTTTAAATACTGGCAAGTATGCCATATGCCAATATGCTAAATTTGAAATTTGTTGTGTTGAAGGAAATTTGATCTAGTTTGGGGATTGCAGGTTAGGATATACCTATTGATTGACTAATAGCCTTTTTTTAAGTTATAATTAGGTAACTATGATATGCAATAAAATTGTGCCAAAGGTCACACTCCAAAATGTATGCGTAAATTTAAGCTTAGGTAGGTATCAACCATGCAGCTCTTGGCTTCTAGACTTCCTCTAAAAAGATTTTTATAAACTAAAGGCTTAAAATGGTGATAGCATATAATTATTTTATATGGAGTCGTGGGCGGAAATATAATTGCTTACAATTATGTGCTTTATTGACAACCACTTAAATACCGTTATGGCATTATCATTACCATTTATTATAAAGCCTTAAACAAAAGGGCTTGCCGCAGGGCTGTGTTATTTATTGTACCTTCCATCACAGCTGTCAATGAGATGAAAATGAAAGGCGTGTCCGCACACAGCCTCCCAATTATAGCTCACTAATTATGTGGAAGATGCAATGAGTCATCGTGTTAAATTAACTATGCATTTACATTACATCAAATATTTACTTGTGTAAGAATTTATTACGTAAATGCATCACGTGCTTCTCATGTTACAATTGTAAATACAGTGCGTTTGATTTCGATTGAATATTTGGCCGTATCTTTGCAAAATGGAACCAACCCACACACACTTCTGCAAACTGAAACCAACCTAGAACCATTAACACAAGGTTAGTTTTGGTCTGCAGCAGTGCATGTCGGTTGATTCCGTTCTGAAAAACGACATCCATTTTGTCTGTAACATCATTTTACGAAGTTATTGACTCTACAAAACGGTGGTAAAGCCAATCTGTAACCAACTAACTACAGCTCATATACGGGCTGGCTCGACCGGGGTAGTACCACGCTCTCACAGAAGTTCGGCGTAAAGTAGCTATTATAGCTGCGATTCATACTATGAGTGATAGAGTCGGCAGCCCAACCCCCTTCCCTTGTCTTCCCTCTATCCACTCCCTTTCAGGTTGGCAACATGCGAGCAATGCCATTCGAAATGCAAGCATTTATAGGCTACGGTAACTGCTTAACAGCAGGCGAGTCGTACTTTGTAACATAAAAATACATTTTAACTATTTAAAGTACCGACCCACTTACTACTAACGTGTATAATACTTGTTGTTCACTTTAGAAATTTGCAGGTAGCTAGTAAAAATGTGGCCCGTCTACCGTCATCTGCCTACCCCCGATTCATGTGATATTTGTGCTGTTGTCCTTTTCCTCCCTTCATGACACTGTAATGACCGACTTCCGTGTGGCATAGACGTTCTCGTGCGTGCTCCTGTGCCAAAGTTTCCTAATCGGGTGAAATCATCTGTACATTTGTGTTGTGTGAACTCTAATGCCATTGGGAGCGCTCCAGTGTTGTGCCTGTGCTGAAGAACCTGGGGATCCAGCCATACCACCCGAGCAATGCGCCCGCCTCTATCGTGCCGGTAATATACACGCTTGACATTGACCTGACCCTTACAGTTCTACCTCTCCCTTATATTTCCCTTATTGAATATAGCCCAGCATAGCCGTACCTACCTAATCAGGACCCAGCACTATGCTCGCAACACTAATGAATCTTAAAAAAATGCAACATTATCCTGATACTATCTTATTATTTCACTAGCTGAGCCCGCGACTTCGTCCGCGTGGAATTTAACTTAACAAAAAAGCCCGCTCTCGCGTTCTGAGCCCGCGCAACAGGACCCATTTTCTTAAATTTTGGTTTTCTAAAATAAAAGTAGCCTAAGTTACTCTTTATAACATCAGCTATCTGCCAGTGAAAGTCCCGTCAAAATCGGTCCAGCCGTTTTGGAGATTACCCGGAACAAACACACAGACAGACAGACAGACAGACAGACAAAAATGTTTTAAATCGCGTTTTTGTTATAGGTGTCGTATGTACTTTCATATGCACTAAGTGAAAAGGTGTTATTTTGATATTACAAACAGACACTCCAATTTTATTTATTTGTATAGATGAGCGATTTATATGATTAGTAGCGTATAGATGCTTGCAATACCTTAAAGAGGAGTGAGATACAGTGGGAGGAAGGGTGAGTACTCATTGTACGAAACGCAACCATAATAGCCACTTTACGCTGATTTTCTGTGAGGTCGTACTACCCTTATGAACAAGAGTCAGTTGGGCACAGCTTGGCTCTGCCATCATAACTATTCTCAACGCCATATATTTTCGTTCCAGTTCTTGTTCATTTGTAAGAGAAGGATGGAAGCTGTCGTTTCCGCCATTGAATACTTTCCGTCATTTGGACGTAGTTTTTCAAAACGGAACCAACCCACACACACTTTTGCAAACTTAAACCAACCTAGAACCACTAACACAAGGTTGTTTTTGGTCTACACCAGTGCAAGTGGGTTTATTTGCCATTCCGCAAAACGATATCCAATTGTTACCTCCTCAGGTTCCGAGGCTACTCATATTCTCTCACTTTTACATAGTATCTTATTCAATCCAAGAACGTTTTGAGTTTCTCCACGAAACACATGAGCGTTGCTTGATATCATCAGAAAATCTAAGACTTAACATTCCAGCGCACACCACATTTTTTTTGCACATTCCTTTACAGTACAGGCTACCAAACTGTGGGATGCCCTGCCTCAACCCTTAAAAAAAGAAAGATTCCTACCAGCTTTCAAATAACATTTAAGGGAACATTACTTGAATGAGGTAAACTGCTGTTGTTAAATACCGATTCCGTAGTATTTTAGTATATATCTAAATATATATAACTTAAAGGTGACTGACTGACTGACTGACATAGTGATCTATCAACGCACAGCCCAAACCACTGGACGGATCGGGCTAAAATTTGGCATGCAGGTAAATGTTATGACGTAGGCATCCGCTAAGAAAGGATTTTGATTAATTCTACCCCCAAGGGGATAAAATAGGGGATGAAAGTTTGTATTAAACTTTGTCAATTAAATTCCACGCGGACGAAGTCGCGGGCACAGCTATCTAGCTGTGCCCGCGGGTACAATAAAGAGTTTTCTATTATATTCTACTTACTCCCAGAACTCCTTCACAGGGTCTGACAGCATGACCTTGCTGACGTTCCTCCCGTTCAGGGTACAGTAGGTGTCCATGTCCACCATGGACGACCAACACGTCAGATTCTTCCGGTCGTAGGGGTTCACACATGTCAGGGTGTTCCAATAGTTGTCACAGTTACGCCAGGGCACATCTAAGAACAGAAATTTAAACTAATTTATTTATCTTTGAAGATTACTTCTGATACAATCACTAGAGCCGGTATTCATAAATCAATCTCAAGTTTAAGAACGATCTTGAGTTCGCTTTTGAGTTGTTATTTTGTTCTTTTGACATTTCCCAAATCGCTCTCAGACTTAAGATCGTTTTATTCATACGCGCCTGGGAAAGTTAATTGTTGAGTTTTTTGAAAACGAAACACAGAGTAGGTTATTTATTGTGGACTGTATTTCGTTGGTGAAAACGTTTGATTTTGATAATAAGAATTGGTTTATGAACGAATTCTTGTGCTGGATCTAATCAATAGTTAATAGTCTAGGTAGGAATCGAACCGAAAACATATCGATTACAAGGACGGCCCTGCTAACTTCTGAACTATCGGCACTTGCGCTCGAGATTCGAGCTTTAACTTAGGTATGACATATGGGCGCAACTATGAGCGGACACAAAAAAAAATCTTTTCACCCGGGTGTATAAAGACATGTCACAGACTAAAACCAGTGGCAAAGAAGAATAATATTCAAAATTCAAAATTCAAAATTGTTTTTATTCATGTAAGCCAACAAAGCATTTATGAATAGTCAGAATCTACCACCGGTTCGGAATGCTGCTTCCACTGAGAAGAGCCGGCAAGAAACTCAATGGTTACTCTTTTCAATGTATACTATCTACCTATCAATCAATCCATCTACTACCTATCCATCAAATAATACTATCTACCTCATAGTGCATAATGATTTATCAACTTTGAGGAGTTTCGCAATAACGGTCTTGGATAAATCATACATTAAAATAATAATAATGCATAATCGTTATCGTTCGAAATTCTTCTCCTCATAAACGGCCTGACCGATTTTAATGTTTTTTTTATACTCATGGGTTCACTTTAATAGTACTTAGCTATAGTTGGACACGTAGATGGCGTTCTTGTTGACATCTAAAAAATAAACTCAATGCTAGCGAAGCTGCGGTCAAAGATACTTAAGTACTATTATTTTAAAAGGAAACCTTACCCGATCTCATGGACATGAAGAAGTAGAAGATGGCCCACGCGAGGATCACGATGTAGTACACGTTCATCCAGCAGGACATCACTGCGGCCGCATAGCCAATGCCTGTACACACACCAGCTCTGTTACTCCGAGAGTTTTTTGTATATATAGGTACTTAAAGAACACACTAGCCTCGTTACTTTAAGATTTTTTGTATACTTATAGAACGTATTAGCGTCAGTAGTCTAGTGGTTAGAAGGGCCGTCCTCGTAGCTGTGAGGTTACGGGCTCGATCCCCATCCTGGCCATTAAACTATTGACGTGAGCCCACTCCTACCACAAGCATCAGCTTAGTTGGAGTAATTTAAGTTTTTTTTAAGAACATAGTATTAAATAAGCGTTCGACCCAGATGTTACAAACTTAACATAGTCTATGAACGCTTGCAATACCAAAAGCATTGCTCGCACGCTACCGAACTGAATAGAGGGAAGGGAATAGACGGGACTTCCGGCTCTCTCACTCATCAGCTATAATTACTACTTTACGCTGATCTTCTGTGAGAGGATGGTACAACCCGATGCAGCCAGCCCGTGTATAAGCTGTAGTCAATTTACTAAAGCTTGGCACTTTAACTGAAGAAATTTCTAAGGCTCTGTTTAAACATGGGGCATTTCGACAGTGTCAAGTAACAAACAGCAATACCAAACAAAAATTGTGACAACATGGAGAGGCACCTTGAAACACCCTTTTTTCTCATGCCCTAAGTTATATGTTCCATTATACGATCTACTTCCTGACGGTGTTGCTCGCCCTGTTAACATCCCTTTCTTGGTGTCCTTAGCTCATACTCCTTTAATCAATATTTTATATAAATTTATTAGCATTAACAACATCAGGTCGTACCCTCAATTTTTTTTTTATATTTCCATGCAATTCGTAGCATATCATCTAACTGAAACCAGAGCTCTATCTACCGTACAATCGTCCCAAAAAGTATTATTCTTCTCTAAACACTTGTCGTTGGCAAAATCATCGATAAATGATGGAGCCATACATTAAAAAAAAAAACAAAAATTGTGACAATATGGAGGCAAAATACAGGCTTTATTTTCAACGTTTTCAGAAAGAAGGTGAAAATGAAAATAAACTTCAAAAATTGCATGACCGAAAACTTTTCCAAATAAGTACGAGTAATCACATAAATCGACCCAAAACTTTATCAAAGATTTACATGACGACAAAGATGCTTCAGCCCACTGAAACTCTCTTTCATTTGAGATCCGCAATTATCCCCATTCCGAGCTGAGGGTAGCGTTTGTGTAATTTCCCGTACCGGAGACACTTTTAGTACATTTGTTGGGAGGTTTGCGTCATCTATATAATATACGAGGCATGCCTTTTAAGTTCTGTCGTTTCCATAATTCCCGGCAATTTTGAATTTGGAACTGTTCTATATTCGAATGTGTTTAAATTTCGAATCTCAAAACAGTTGAATGTATTAGGATTAATGTTATTGTTTAGTCACAGCGTCGATTAGAATCTGTCAGGTTACGTACGAAAATGAATCTTTCTAAGGAAAATGTTCGTGCAATAATTTTCTACAACTTTAGAAGAGGCCTGACACGGCTTCAGTGTTTTGAAGAGCTAATATCTGTGTTCAGGGATGAAGCCCCATGTCTGCGGACTGTCGAACGCTGGTATTTAGAATTCCAGCGTGGACATACTAGTGTTAGTGACAAATCTCGCGAAGGTCGCCCAAAATCTGCATTCACTGAAGATAACATCATTGGAGTGAGACAACTAATTCTCGAAGATCGTCATGTGACGTATCGAGAGATAGAGGCTCTATTAGGCATCTCAGGGACAACCATTCAGAAGATCTTGCATGAAGCGCTTGGTGTAAGAAAGCTAGTTTTCCGTTGGATACCGCATCTGCTTTCCGACGATCACAAGGCGGCCCGCGTCAGATGGTGTAAGAAAACTCTGCAAAGGTTCAACCGAGGAGAGTCAAATCACGTCTACGACATCATCAGTGGTGACGAATCTTGGATCTATGCCTACGATCCTGATTCCAAACAACAATCTACAATCTGGGTCTTTCAAGACGAGCCAAAGCCGACTAAAGTTGTTCGTTCTCGAAGCACTTCAAAGAAGATGGTGGCCACGTTCGTTAGAAAAACCGGCCATGTTGCGACTATTGCACTTGATGATCGTAGAACGGTTAACGCAGAGTGGTATACCACAGTTTGTTTACCACAAGTCATCGCCGAACTTCGAAAATCTAACTCAAAGCGACGCATCATCCTGCACCACGACAATGCAAGTTCACACAGCGCTCGTCAAACGATTGAGTATTTGAAGCAGGAAAAAGTAGAAATTCTTGACCATCCTCCATACAGTCCTGACCTAAGCCCTAACGATTTTTTTACATTTCCTAAAATTAAGAAAAGTCTTCGTGGTCAAAGGTTCCAGTCCAGTGAAGAAGCAGTCGACGCTTTCAAGTCAGCCATTTTGAACACCCCCACTTTAGAGTGGAATAAATGTTATAATAACTGGTTTGAGCGAATGGAAAAGTGTATTAAGCTACGTGGTGAATACTTTGAAAAACAATAAAAAGTACTATAAGGTTCTAGTTGTGTTTTTTTCTTCGAACGACAAAACTTAAAAGGCATCCCTCGTATAACTCAAAGGTGACTGACTGACTGACATAGTGATCTATCAACGCACAGCCCAAACCACTTGACGGATCGGGCTGAAATTTGGCATGCAGGTAGATGTTATGACGTAGGCATCCGCTAAGAAAGGATTTTGATTAATTCTACCCCAAGGGGATAAAATAGGGGATGAATAATCCCGAAATTTTTGTTAAGTTAAATTACACGCGGACGAAGTCGCGGGCATAGCTAGTTTAAGACATATAATCGTTTTCGTATGCCGCTACCACTGTCCCACTCCTCTTTAGGTCAGCCACGTACGAGCAATACCTTTGGTATTGTAAGCATCTATAGTCAAAGTCAAGGTCAAAGCGTTTATTTTGTTTAGGCCTACGGGGGCACTTATAATTGTCAATTTTAAATTATTTTTATCTTAAATCTACTTACAAGCGGATCGGAACGCGACCTCGACTGAGAAGATCCGGCAAGAAACTCAGCGGGCTTGTCTTTTTACATTTTCTTAATTTTTTGTTTATCGCCAGTTGCTTATACATATAGTTAATAATTAGAAAGGGCAGTAGATATTAATATAAATATAATAGCTCATAGGCTACGGTAACTACTTAACATCAGGCGGTTCGCAAGCTTGTTAGCCGACTTTGTTTTATAAAAAAAAGTGAGCGGAACGGCGCACGCTTACATTGGCATTACGCTACACTAAATATGTGCAAGACCTATATAATAAGTACTTACCCTTGAAAATCGGCGCGATCTTGAAAACTCCCAAACCGCCAATCGTGAGCATCTGGCCCATAGCCAGTTCCATGAAGAACATCGGTATTCCGGCGAGGAAGAGCGTGAGGAAGTAGGGGATGAGGAAGGCACCCCCGCCATTCTTGTAGCAGAGATAGGGGAAACGCCAAACGTTGCCGAGGCCTATGGCTAAGCCAATCACGGAGAGGATGAAGTCGAGCTTGCTTGCCCAGGCGCCTCGCTCGGGTAAGTCGGATTTCGTTGCCACAGCACTGTGAAGCAAGCATAATAATAATAATAAGCTTTTATTGATTCCTTACAATTTTTGACTTTAAATACAAACTAGATTTTCCTAATTATTATATACTTATTTATATTTTTTATTTTTTTTTGTTATCCGTTTGGTTAATATATATAGGTTATTCGTTATTTACATATTTTTACTGTGAGTGTAAGGACCGCCTAAGAGCGTTTTCACATTATCCGATCCGATATCGGTGTCGGACGCCGATCCGATATCGGGGTAAGTAAAATGTATGAAATATGTACCTGTCTATATCCGATATCGGGCCGGACAATATGAAAGACAGGTACATATTTCATACATTTTACTTACCCCGATATCGGATCGGCGTCCGACACCGATATCGGATCGGATAATGTGAAAACGCTCTAAGGCGGTAAAAGCCTCTTCCAACGATTTCCATTCGTCTCTATTTCGTGCCGTGTGAAGCAAGCAAAAAGGAAACTTAAATCTGTCTCTTGAAGCTGGCTGCAAGTGAACGCCAATACAAAACATAATAAAATATTAAAATAATATGTCCATAGAGTATACAATATACAATAAAGTTTTGGTCAAGATTAATAAATAAATTAGTAAATAAACATTGCCAGACTGACATACCAAATGTATGGTACCAAACTACTATGGGCCCCGTACAATGGACTGGATGCGATCCCAGTGACACCCAGACCAGGGCAAATTACGAAAGGGCCATTTCTGAAATTTGCCCCGGCGGGAATCGAACCCGTAACCATCATGTGCAGTGAGCCGAGCGGCCTACGCTCGAACCACTGCGCCAAGCGGTCGTCATGAAAGATGTAGAGTTAAGATCTTGCTGTTCTTACCCGGTCTTGTTGCTGGATCCTTGCACGCTAAGTTCGATCTCATCGCTGCGACTATCGTTCTGCGTGTCCATCTTTATTTTCTTTTCTATCTCTTTCCAATAACCACGTGTACCGAATTCTTATCTCTTTCCTAAACTACAACCTATGTTTAGGGGTACTGTTTTAACATTTTCGTTGAAGTACGTAGACTAGATAGGGTGCGGCTTATTTTGTATCTGTAACAATAGGAACAACCTTTATAAAGCCCACTGCGAGACTCCCAAATAATAAAAAAATCAGTGCCGTCTAGGGACGCCCGAAAGAAGCGAAGCTTTGCAGTAGATATTAGATATATTATATTAACGCGTAACGCGTTACGCTTTTCACCGTTTGAGTGCCCCGAACGTCCGTAAAGAAGCTTCGCTTCAATAAAATAATAATAATTTAGCCCTTTTGACGTCCCACTCCTGGCCACGGGCCTCCCCTCTACATGAGGGGGATTCAGGCCATAATCCACCACGCTGGCCCAGTGCGGGTTGGCGGATTTCACATGTCTTTCGAAAATTGGTTAGATCTTCTAAGACACGCAGGTTTCCTCACGATGTTTTCCTTCACCGTAAGCAAGTGATAATCTTATATAAATTATGATTCGCACATAGATTTAGAAAAATCCAGAGGTGCGAGCCGAGGTTTGAACCCAGGACCTAGTGCCCGCAAGACGCGTGCTTTAACCAATCGGCTATCACTGCTACTCGAGACTGCGAGACTCTCAATATATTATATTCTAAATCAGGATTTCGTGGAGCGCAGTAAAACAAACTACACAATCAATATATCCTTACATGTTGTTATTGATTAATACCCTCCGAACGATATCGTTCACTCTTCTAAGTCCACTTCCTAGATCGTCCACGACCACTTCCTGACATAAGACCTACTGTAGTCTACTTAAAACTAAGTACTAGTGTACTAAAGTCTAGGTAGGTAATTATCGGGCAGTAGTCAATCATATTTTCCATAAAACAAATTCAAATTAACAGGATGCAAGTACATAACGTGTAATAAAGATAATATACATTTGCCTTACTAGGTATCTCTACATAGCAACTGTACCATTATCTCGCGAAGCCGGCGGCTCTCGGCACCACACCATAAAATAAAGCCGTGACATTTATATCTAGGTGAAGACGTAGTTATTTACATTTGGTTTGCGAAAATACGACAGGAGATTGTATACACATACCTACTAATATGAGACAAGAAGGAAAAGAGTAGCGATAAACAAATCTATCTCATTTTTAGGGTTCCGTAGTTAAAGTAGAAACTAAGTAATTTGTCCGTCTGTCCATTCGTCTGACGTTACAGTAATTTTATTCACAGACTATTAGGGCTATAAATATATTTTTTCCCTCTTTATGTCCCACTCCTGGGCATGGGCCTCCCCGCACTACAAGGGAGATACAGGCCATAATCCACATGGCTGATTTTACATGTCTTTCGAAAATTGCTTAGATTTTCTAAGACATGCAAGTTTCCTCACAATGTTTTCTTTCACCGTAAGCAAGTGATAATCATCCTTGAAATTATGATTCGCACAAATATTTCGAAAAACCCAGATGTGCGAGCCGGTCCTATGACTAAGGGTGTTGTGGGTCACGGGACCCTTAAATCAGGGCATTCCCGGGAAACCAGGCCATCTGCGGCACTCCTCACAAAGTGAGAGGTTGCCGAATGTTTATTGTGCTTGACGTTGACAAATAATGTGGGCACTTGCTTCTATATCCCGCATGCTGTAGGAAATTGCACTCTATTAACGCGAAATTTAAGGATGAGATGGTCAAGTCATATTTAACTTCTTCATTGCATTTTTAACTTATCAGATCAGTATTCCAAAAGAATTTAGCTTGACCCGGAATAATAATCAAGAATATATGAGTCCCTCCCAATAAGAAAATATGAGTCGTATAGAATCAAAGTCGGTAATCTGTTAAATTTTACAGAAACACTTATTGATAAATGGCCGTTTAGGGAATTTAAAATAACGACACATCTTTTTCTCAATCTTCATCAAATGCGGCAATACGGCGTTGAAAATTGACTTTGAAAATCAGCTTTAGTCTCAAATGCGGCAACCATTGGTGGTTTATAATAAAACCTGGCGTTCTGGCTCATTCTACAAAATTATTATCTAATAAAGACCACATTCTGTATTATTATTTATTTACTACAGCTATAATCCAACTATTTGAAATACGATTGTAAAATTATTTCCAAAACAGACTTAATAAAACGTTTTTATTGAATTGCCAAAATTCGTTCGAAGTACTGATTGCCGCTTTTGATTCTACAGGTTGAAACAGAAAGGGTGTACTTTTTTTTTCAAAACTTAACTTTTAATTCTGGAACTATGAGTTTTGGAGGAAATTTGAAAAACAAAAGGTATTACAGGGATAGCTGCTGTTGACAGATTTCATAAGTCTACGAAACCTTTAGCACTTCAACTGTTCCACAAATATCCCCATATCCCATACCCAATATCCCATATCAGCATCGCATCATATACACAGTAATACCTACCCTACCTCTTGGTTTCAATCGTGTACATCTCATAGCATCTGCAGTTCAAACTGATACCTTAATGTCAGCGATGCCGCAGCCAATCTGGCTAATTGAATAACGAGGTGCACCTATTGGTTGGGGCAGCCTGATGAGAGATGAATGATATTCGTGAGGGTATATTAGGCCATGACATTGGTGAATCATACACCTCATCCTAAGATAGGTACTAGTCTTTCGTACTATTTTAAGGCTTACTTTACGATTAGAAGCATGCAGAGGAATAGGGTCTAAGTACAGAGGGTAATATTGCTTTAATTAAGGTGTATGGGGACTGTTTAAACATGAGATGATGGACAAGTATCATTACTAATTAAATTCCTCATAAAAGTCACCAAGACTGGTCAAAAAGATGATTTTTATGATGAAGAGATAGCCCAGAACAAAGAAAATTTATAAGGAAAGGACTATATTATTGACAAGCGCATAATAGAAGGTAAATAATAAATATCAATTGACTATAATAATAAAGCGTATTCAAAAGGACTGGATCATTTTAAACCTTTATGCTTTCACATTAGGACTGTGTTTAACCACAGCCAGATAGAAAAAGTAAGAAAAAAGATAGTCGCTTTACGATTAGGAATGCCAACTGAAGAAAGATAGAAATTCAAAGTTTCCCGAAAGAATGTTTTAACTTTGCAAACCCCCTTTTGATTTCAAAGGGATTCCGTAGGTTCGTTCGTTTGATGAAAAAGGACTGTCAGTGTCGATATTCTTTGAATTGAATCAAACTAGCAGCTTCATATTTCTGAACGTATTTGCAACATTCCTTTCCTGATAGATAGAAAACAATCTTACGGTGTTCGTAACCAATTGATGGGTGATGGATTTAGATGAGTTGAATTTAATAGACAATTTCAAAACAGCTATCTTTAGTCGATCGATGATCGACGACCGATCTACGGTCGATCGGTTTGGTAACACCTCAATAGTTTGTAATAACCCGTGTCGCAAACTTCATGTCTTAAGGTTTTGTAGATAGTTGAGGAGATTTCATTGAGTAATTTCACTTATATAGGTATTAACTTCTAAGAACACTTTGGAATAAGAAACGAAATAAAACAACAAACCTACCCTCATTTTAACAGCTATCACCAACCTACCTTCAAATAACAATATACGTATTGTCGGACAGCAGAGGATTCACATCAACATCACACAATCATAGCAGATCCTCAAGAAAAACACAGCACATTATCACTAAAAAAGTCTATTATAGTTGTGTGTTCACTAACTAGCCCACCGGCTGGCCGAACGTCAAATACAAAATGGCGGACGGTTTGACAAACGCGAGCTCCTCAGCCACATGTCGTGCTTCGAATGCGAGGGTATGAACTGACATGGCTAGTACATCGAAGGTTTACAAGTGAACTGTCCTACTGTCAACGTTAGACAGAATTTATGAGCCAGCGCCTGGACCCCACCGGAAGACAGGGGATCGATGCGCGGGAGACTGTCGGCTTGATTGGTGTAGTGTTAACGGTCCGTGGGTGGGCAACGATTGGAGAGGAGATATCCCAAATACGAAATATAACTTATAAAAAGTGAATTACTTCCTTATTTGAGTACGGAACCCGAAACTACTTTGAGACACACGCCCCTCACTGTTTTATTTAAAAAGTGTAATACGGCTGTTGACAAGCAAAGAAAAGGAAATATTGCTACATACGTATTTACAAGTAGTTTTTGATGAGAATGGTGTTGCCTGCTCGCTCACTATGAGTTGCTGTTCCTGAGAATATACACCAACTTGTAATGTATTGAAAAGAGTAACCATTGCGCTTCTTGCCGGGTCTTCTCAGTGGTAGAATAACTCTTAATTGTACCTACATCAGAGTTTGAATTTGACAAAACTTAAGGAATATATGCACATACACTAGCAGCATTCCGAACTGGTGGTAGGTTCTAACTATTCATAGGTTGGTCTACATGAATAATAAGATTTTAAATTTTTTGATTGTTATAATGATTTATTTGCTTTACCTATAGGTATATTACGTAGACGCAATCGACTAGCGACCCCTTAGAGAGCAAATAAACTCTTGGTAGAGCTACTAAAACCTTACGTCGTGTCTTCGTTTGTGTGTGTAACCTTCAACTTATACTGAAGTCGAATATTAATTTCTTAACCGTGGATATCATTTTATAATATCTGCTGAAAATTCAAATAAATACTAGAAATTCGCAATCTTTGACTCTACCTTTGTATAATCATAAGGATAAAGACGACCCTATTTTTATCTTTTCTACTGAATGGGAGGTAGAGTCTTATTATCACAACAACGTTATAAATAAGCAAATGATTCATAAGTGCCAACTGCTTTTTTTTATTAGTACAATAGTACTAATAAAAAAAAATCACCTGGAATGTTTATGATCATCTTCAAAGAAACTCTAGCCGTTAATACGAAAAAAGATAAAACTCTTTCTTCACTCTCCTATACCTATAAATATTTTAAGTCCTATATAAATAAAACACCAGTAGCAACAGTAGCAACTTTAAATTGGCACATGATTCTCATTAATAAGCGAAAAACAATAAATTAACTTATTCTTAAAACTATTATTTTTTATACTACGTAGTAACTATCAACGACGACGTACATAACTGAAGACGAACGTAAAATAACACACTGAAATTATCTTAAATACAACTTTTATTTATAGGAAATTAATGTACTTATAGGAAATTAATATGAAGTTTATGGATTACAAGTAAAAACTTACAGTTTTTCGAGGGGAAATTGCTCAAATAGTGACGTGTACTCGTTCCGGCGTTCAGACGGTACCCTTGTGGACAAAGGACCATTTTACAGACACAGAATCCTGAAAACCACGCATGCGCGTTTCCAGGTGTCGTCCTTAAGGCGTCTACTAATGGCACCCTCAGAGAATCGGGAGAGTTCCCGTCTACTAAAGTAAAATTTTAATTGGTAGTTACATAATAGGTAGGTAAATACATTTTATTTCACTGATAGTGTAGAGTTCTCTGATAATTTGGTACCTACATGATTATAGAGATAGCTAGGTCCTTACCTGTATGAAAAGTCACGACGAGACCTTTCAACAATGTGGTTCGATAAAACAAATGGATGAGGCATACTTATGTACAATACATGAGATCAAAGACTCAGAAGCCTAAAAAATACCTGTAGGTGAATATTATAGTTTTATGTCAAAAAACTAATAGTAGTCCCCTACTATAACATCCACTTTCAAAACAGCGTATGTTTTGACCAATATAAACAAATTTAAAACCTAACACTCGAGCAATAACATTCAATTTTCTTAGCTTGACTGTAACTTGAAAAGTTTAATGACACTTTCATCTTCATGAACAGCAGTACTCTGTTATATTAGACCTTACCTTTGAGAGCATACAGTTAATTTTACTTTAGTACAACGGTAGACAAAATAAACATTTTCAGCGATGCAATTTGCTACATACCTTTGTTTTGTACCTTCCACATTAAATTATCAGCAGTTTTAGGGACGATTTCAGTTAATTACAACGTAAAAAGGTCCATGCTGCCATTATCTAGCTCGTACCTAGAGGATTCGATCCCGGGATACCGAAGATCCCGGCAGTATTTTGATCCCGAAACTATCGGGATTAAATTCAACAACCGCGGGATTTTCGGGATTAATAAAACAATAATAAGGTAGTGAAAATGATGGGTAAATTTTACATAAAGCCGCCGGGATTGAATTTTCTACTCGAACCTAATAAATTTGATTCAATTTGAAACAGGTAAGTAGGTATTATTGGTATGTAGTACGTAGTTAAGTACACCGTGTTATTATTTTTACAAATTCTTATTAATTTACCAACATTCTAATTACTTTCCACTTATATCTGAGTGGTGCACTTACAGGCGCTGATAGAGATAAGGGCCAGATTCATTTCCACCAATTATCTACACCATCCTGACTGACTCATGAAAACAGAGCCGAAACTGGTGTAGTAGAAACAACGTTTTGAAGGTCTTGAAGGTACTTTTAATCACGTAGTCCAGCAATTGAAAAGGTGAAACATAATGGGTATACGATTAACTTTTGTAGTAAATCTAAAAGTGTCAGCTTTGACAGAAATTTTATGAATTAAAGATAGTGTCAACATGAGTATGACATTCTTGGACAGCTAATCCCTACAACACCATTTGATCTTCAACTTTCAACAAAAGCCGATGGTTTTAGATTTATTACAAAAATGGTATGTATAGCTTTTCTGTTTCACCGTTAATATATTTAAATTAGGGGAAGAAAATTTGTACTTCAGTATTGAAATATATTTTATGTCTTTTTTTTATATGTGTAAATTTACCACATGATTTATTACCAAAAGTCTTAGGCAACCCGTCTGCAGCGTGTGCAATCTATACAAATAAATAAAATTGGAGTGTCTGTTTGTAATATCAAAATAACACCTTTTCACTAAATGGATATGAAAGTACATACGACACCTATAACAAAAACGCGATTTAAATTTTTTTTGTCTGTCTGTCTATCTGTCTGTCTGTCTGTCTGTCTGTCTGTCTGTGTGTTTGTTCCGGGTAATCTCCGAAACGGCTGGACCGATTTTCACGGGACTTTCACTGGCAGATAGCTGATGTTTTAAGGAGTAACTAAGGCTACTTTAATTTTAGAAAAACAATTAGGGTTCCGCGTAAAAAAATAAAAACACATGAAATCAAAGAGTATCTCGGAAACGGCTGGACCGATTTTGACGGGACTTTCACTGGTAGATAGTTGTTGTTATAAGCAGTAACTTATGCAAAGTGTCACTGAAAAAAATGGGTTTTTATTCTTGCATAAACGAACCAACTAATTAAAAGTAGTGTCTAGAGAACCAACATTATTCTAATTATGGGTAGATGATAGGGTTTTTAAATATAACAAGGATGGCAAACAAGCGTTCGAGCCGCCTGATGTTAGGCAGTTACCATATTATAGCGTATAGATATTTGCAATACCAAAGGCTTGCTCGAAAGCTGCCGACCTAAAAGAGAGGCTACTTAACCCCAATCTTCTGTGAGAGGGCGGTACTACCCGGTGGAGCCAGCCCATGTATGAGCTCTAGTCAATGGGCTCGGTGCTACCACCATTTAAAGTACCTACAAACTTTCCCTAACATCAAAAACTTAATATTGCTTGATCTGGGTGACACTAAAGGCTAAGGTTCTAAGGCAAACCATACATTCATTTGATACTTAATTAAAAAGTAAAAGCTACTTTATTACTATGCAAATTAGAGTCCATCTGTTGTAACAAAGATAGGAGCTCTCAATCCCAGTCTGATAAGGGCTCTTGGGTCCCAAAGTTTCAAGTTCGCGGTGTATCGATCCCATGACCCGGTTCCCACGGCAGCTGGGTCATGGCTTAAGGCGACGCGTTTATGGGAATATTACCATAAGATTTTATACCTACACCCTGAACATATACCTGCGTAGATAAGAGTATTGGTTGTTGTAAAAGGTCTGTATATGAATATTGAACGTTCAAATTTAATAATAGTAATAATTAGGCGTTTTAATGTCACACTCCTGGGCACGGGCCTCCCCTCAACACGACGGGGATTCAGGCCATAGTCCACCACGCTGGCCGAGTGCGGGTTCGCGAATTTGATACCTCTTTGGAAATTCGATTAGATTTTCTAAGACATGCAGGTTTCTTCACGATGTTTTTCTTCACCATAAGCAAGTACTTACTCCATACTGTTCTCAAAGTCGACATCAACATCCTAACCGCCTCGTCCTAAACTAAAGAACGCTTGTACTAAGTACCTATGTCTATGAGATCCCTGAAATGGCAGGCACCTAAAATTATTACAGTAGACATAATTCCGTTTTCAGGTAGTAAAGTTGCAAGCGTAGTACGTCGGAGCGCGGGTAGAGGGCGACACTGGCGCGTCAAGTCCCACGGGAGCAGGCGCGACATCCGGGAGGGAGGCGCGGATGTGACGACTTCCGGTTCCGATACACACGGTATATTTACACACGAGATTAGTCGTAGGATTTTATAGTGACTAGGTTTGTCACGAATTTGGGCGTAATTCTAGATTATATTCCATGCAACTAGGTAAGTGCAAGTAGGCTCCAGACAATTAGAGCAATGACGTCAACGGAACCTAGTTCTTCAAAATATTTATGCATACAATTTTAAATTCTGATTCACCGGCTATTAGATAGATTTTCCTAAGTTTTAGACCAAACACCGATCAATCTAGGTCTTGGAATTATCAGTGCTTCGTGATGTTTGCTAACTCAACGAACACACTTACTTCTACATAGGTAGGTAGGTATCAATCAATTATCTTGGTACGAAAATATTTTTAATTTAGCGTTGATATTGGTTTTGGAGGAAAGAAGACTTGTAAATAAGTTTAATTAATGACCTACTTTTTAACAATGATGTTAGTATAATAATATGTGCCACCTATGACTGTGTGTCTATAGTCACATGATTAAACGAACACGTGTGAATTATTGTAAATTGATCCATAAACCAATGTTATAAGAGCCACAGCACGCACCTTTGTGAAATGAACGAACTATACGACTAGGTATAAGTCCTAATGCTAGCATCAATAGGCCGTCCATGTATACCTGAGGTCTTGGCCCCAAGTCTGTTAACTGGTCGAATTGCGGTCGACTTGTATTGTACTCCACTCCACTAACCATTATCATCTCGACTCGAGAAGCAGTCGTTAGGGAACTTCGAACTTTTTGGCTCGATCGTTAACACCAAAACAGACATATTGTCATCGAGCGTTTGACGTGATCCTACTCGTTTAGGCATTTAGTTTGGTTGAAGAGGCTAACGGAACCTTCCGAAACGGGAACCGAACGCATAACAGCCAGCTGTCAAACATATCGCCGGACGTATCTTCTACAAATCGTACCGTGTGCACCCTCCTCCGTATAGTTTATTATGTAGTGTATGATATACACGGTAGGAAATCATTACTCTCGCCGGCGTAGGAAGCAGACGGTGCGTTTCCCGCTCCATGAGGAATCTGGGCCGAAGGGACTAGCCCTGGGACAGTTACGATGAGATACACTAAACCACATCGCCCTTTCTGTTCGCTGATTGCTAAAAAGCTGTTAAATACGCAACTATCATAATATTTTCTGATAGCGGCCCGCCCCGGCTTCGCACGGTTACATTACGGTTACATTATTGGAGTTTTAGTAAGGATCCCTAATTTTTTTTAAAAATATAATATAGCCTATGTCACCCGGGGATAGTGTAGCTTCCCAACAGTGAAATAATTTTTCAAATTGCTCAGTAGTTTCGGAGCCTATTCACTACAATCAAACAAACAAAGTTTTCCTCTTTATAATATTAGTATGATTTACGGGCCCTTTGAACAGTTACCACAGTTTCGTGTTGCGGCCTTGGCCCTAACAGTATAAAATGACATGTCAAAAGCGTACTCAAGATCGCTATTAGGTTTAAGTACCTACTAGGTATTTATAAATAAAATAAATAAATAAATATCGCCAGACTGACACACCAACTGTATGGTCCCGAACTTAACGCTTGAACTATGTACCGTACCATGGACTGACCTGACACCCAGACCTGGGCAAATTACGAGAATACCATTTCCGAAATTTGCCCCGGCGGGATCGAACCCGCTTCTACCATGAACAGTGAGTCAAGCGGCCTACGCTCGAACCACTGTGCCAAGCGGTCTTCAATTTATTAATACCAGCATAACAATAATGTACAGTCTTTTTAGAATTAAGGTATCGATAGCCGAGAAGCTGCTCTCGTAACTGATAGGTGCAGGGTTCAATCCCCATCCTGGCCATTAAACTATTGACATGAGCCCACTCCTAACTCAAGCATTAGCTTCGCTGAAGGGCCTAACGATAATACTAGCAATGTGTTTAGTTTCTTTACGCGGCTTGCGGTAGAAGTTAACTGCCAGAAATGGTCACATAAGGAGTAACTCTAAATTGAAAATTTAAAAAACCCCCGATGCGACCTCTTTTTAAACGACAAAAGAACTGATGATTTTCAAGCGGCTGAACCGATTTTCATGAAACATAGCTAAGAACACTCTCGATCTGAATACCTGTCTAAAAAAAACTATTTTAAAATCGATCCATCCGCTTGGGTGCTATGAAGCCAGAGACAGACACACAGATACACATATTAAACTTATAACACCTCTATTTATTCGTCGGGGTTAAAAAGCGTTATGCCGTTTGTAATTTGGTAAACTACTTTGTAAGTTAACGTCCACTATGAAATAGTTCTCTCAAAAATCCACAAGATGGCGTACCTATATGAACTCATACATATTTCATGTGACTAGAATAGTGCGACATCTATTGAACATTTTGTGAAGCTTAAACAAACTTGAAATAAAATGTACAGAGCTTCGCTCGTGACGGTAGGGGGGGTCCTTAATTTTTCTTTATTTATCTAAGATTTTGCATTTCTGATAGGTAGGTACTAGGCATGGAAAAGATTGCTACTTTCAATTCATTTTCAGTCCGTCAACTTATTTTTTTCTTTCACTGTTTTTTCACCTGTGATTTTTCACAGTCAATGATTTTATTCATAGTGAATTTTCACTATGACACGTAATCCTATGAAGTCACTTGTCGATGATTTAACATAAAACCGTGTTAGTACCGAACGCTTTGCTATTAATTGGCAATGATTTTTAACTGTTTCTACCTAAGTCGGTACCAAGTGCTGCCTATGAAAACCTATATAATATGATTTTTCACGCGCTACCTGTGAAATATTCCATTACTAGTAAATACCTTTGTTGAATTAATTAAAAAACCCAACCAATAACATTATAAAACGTATATTTATTAACATCAGTTTATGTGTACTATTTCATGGAAACAGCCTTGGGTCTCCCGTCCCTGGTTAGCTTGAGATGGACGAGTCTGTCGTGAGTCCTCAGGATGCTGGACTGGCTGAACTGCGCCGGACACTTGCCGCATTGATACGGTCGCTCACCAGTGTGGGTTCTTATATGAGCCTTTAGTATTTGCTTGCGCTGTGAATGAAAAAAAAATCTATATTGTAATCAGTTCCTCCGTTTAAGAGCTACGATGCCATAGACAGACACACAAACAGGGTGCATCTCAACGCATAACCGTACTCTTGCGACGGCTGTGATAAGGTACCTACTGTAACTTAAGTAGTAGAACCCGCACTGCGCTAGCGTGGTGGATTTTCTCCTAAATCCCCCTCGTATCGGTTGATCTATATATATATAAATGAATCTCTATTTCCTTGGTCATCGCATCACGCGTGAACGGATGGAACTATTTCGCTAATTCTTCTTTTGTTGTGTTTATTATTGTCAGGAGAAGGTACTTATGAAATAAAAAAATAAGTAATAGTACGAGATCCGGTCTAAGAAATATATACCCTCATCTGTTACTTATTAGTGATAAGAAATAAATGATAGATAATATTCACATACACATAGGTTGGCTAATTAAATTGCGGCCGGATAATATTAAATAGCTAAATTTTTAATTAAATTTATTTTATCTGTTTCCCTCACCGGTTATTCAAAAAATACGTACACTAGTTAAAAGATTATACCCAACAGAATTGATAACGTAGGTTTGCCTGCTTTCATAATTGATTTTAATAATGAATATGCTAATTATGTAATTAAGTACAAAAATCTTCATAAAAAAAAAACTCGCTATAGGGTAAGTTCGCTAGTTCTCGACCAATTAGTGGGGTTGGCAAGTTTGGGAAGCGAAACAAAAATGTTCTAGTAATTGGAAGTGGTCGGTGAACTAGCGAACTTACCCTATCATTGTCTGTCACATGAAGTTGCGCGCGCAACGCATATTTGTCACTCTCACCACTCGCATTTAAAATTTAACTATTTAATATTATCCGGCCGCAATTTAACTAGCCAACCTATGTGCAATGTGTTAATGCGAATATTATCTATCATTTATTTCTAATAACTAATAAGTAACAGATGAGGGTATATATTTCTTAGACCGGATCTTAGACTATAAGTTGTGCGGAACAATTCGAATTCAATATCAAAGTTATGACCGGATGACGTCTGTCGTGTCAGCTAGTGTTTTAAAAAATATATGTTATGTTACTCACGTCAAATATCTTGTCACACATGGAGCAGGGATACTGGAGAGGTCTCTTGTACCCTTCATGCACCAGCCGCCTGTGTTGTGTCAGCGACCAGTTGTTCACATACGCCTGTAAACAAGGTCCAATTTATAGTAATAACTAGCTGTGCCCGCGACTTCGGCCGCGTGGAATTTAATTGACAAAGTTTCATACAAAATTTCATCTCTTATTTTATCCCCTTGGGGGTAGAATTAATCAAAATCCTTTCTTAGCGGATGCCTACGTCATAACATCTACCTGCATGCGAAATTTCAGCCCGATCCGTCCAGTGGTTTGGACTGTGCGTTGATAGATCACTATGTCAGTCAGTCAGTCAGTCACCTTTGAGTTATATATATTTAGATTATAATAATAATTTAGCCCTTTTGACGGCGCACTCCTGGGCACGGGCCTCTTCTCAGTGCGACGAGGATTCAGGCCGTAATCCACCACGCTGGCCCAGTGCGGGTTGTGGATTTCACATGTTGATGAGCTTAGCTCCAGGCTCCCATCGTTCCAAAAGCAGCTTTAATAACTACGCTGATCCTATGTGAGAGGGAGCTATTACCCCGGTCAAGCTACAACATGACTCTACCACTGTATTAGGACATAATTAGTACTTAAGTAACAGTACCTTATCACAGCTGTCGCAAGAGTACGGTTTCACGTTGAGATGCACCCTGTTTGTGTGTCTCTCTAGGTCGCGGCGTATCGAGAACCGCTTGTCACAATGCAAGCATGCCAACCTGCATTGAATATAAACTTTAACTATACATACATAGGGAACAGTTTGGCTAAAGACAGGCAAACACAGAAAATGCGTTGCGCAAATTAAAAAAATACCCAAAATCACTATAAAATAACATTGAATTTTTATTTTATTGCATTATTAAATGATGTGTTAATCTTATATATAAAATTCTCGTGTCACAGTGTTAGTTACCATACTCCTCCGAAACGGCTCGACCGATTTTCATGACATTAATTTTGTGTGCATAACGGGTCTGAGAATCGGCTACTATCTATTTTTCATACCCCTAAATGTTTAGGGTGGTCCACATTCCACGCGGACGGAGTCGCGGGGCACAGCTAGTCTTATATATAAATTAAAATAGCTGTGCCCGCGACTTCGTCCGCTTTTTTTTTTTTTTTTTTTTGAATTGACTATATGTTGTTGGCCAGAGTGGCCATAACAACTTCACCCGGACAGAGGGCGAGCGCAAGTGCGCTCCAGCCAGAGGGGCAGGGGGGCAGCTAGCTCAAGGGCGCCACAAGGGACACGACCTCGGCTTGGGCCGCTGCCAGGAGAGGTGGCGAGGGTAAATCTACCACCGGATCGGAACGCGACCTCGACTGAGAAGATCCGGCAAGAAACTCAGCGGGCTTGTCGGGTGCCAAGGTGCGTCTAGGTAAGTAGACGCACCTTCTAGCGGAAGCGGGGGTTCGTCGACCTCGCCGGCGAGGTCGGTGTCTGGTGGGGAGTGTGCGTGTGTCGTTCTCCTCGACATCTGAGTCTAGGAGAGCGGTGAGTGGGTCGGGGGGGTCCAGCAACACATGCCGCGGCCTGCGGCGGCATGCAACTGGCGCGTGTGTAGGTGCATAATCGGCGGCGGCGACGATTAAGGCATTGGTGTGTTCAGAAGCCTTCTTGAAATAGCGTTCGGACGCTATTTTGAAGTGCTTCTGGATAGAATCGAGGCGTAAGTCAGAATGAAGGTCTACGTTCCTTACGAACCACGGGGCTCCGACGGCTTGGCGAAGGAAGCGGGACTGAATGGCCTGGAGGCGACTAATGTGCGAGTTGGCCGCGTGAGCGAACACAACGCTCGCATAAGACATGATAGGGCGTATGCAAGCTTTGTATAGTGTCACCTTATTTCTAAGGGACATTTTACTCCGCTTGCATAAGAGATAATGAAGGCGACCGAGCACAAAGGCGGCTCGATTGCGGACGTTTCTAATGTGAGGACCGAAGGTCATGGAGCCATCAAGAGTGACCCCGAGATATTTAACTGATTTGGACCAAGGGATAGGCTGCTTGTACAAAGAGACAGTACCTAAGTTGGAGCGAGTGTGGCGTTTGGAGGGGCGTCGAGAGGTGGTCCTGGCAAAAAGCACGGCTGCGCTTTTGTCCGGGTTCACCTCTATTCGCCATTTCCTAAACCACTCTCCGAGAGAATTGACAGCGCGTTGGAGAACGCGTGTGATTTGAGCCTTGTTACGATGGGAGAAATAAAGCGCGGTATCATCCGCGTAAAGGGCGAGTTGCACATTGTTCGTGCGGGGAATGTCATTGGTGTACAGACTGTACAAGAGGGGGGAGAGCACGGAGCCCTGCGGGACTCCTGCCCTGATGGGGTGGGGTGAGGAGAGCGTGCCCTCGACTCGATATCGAAAGGTACGGTTTGACAAGAAGTCTCGTAAGATGAGCACGAGACTGTCCGGCACGCCTAAGAGGTACAGCTTGTAAATCAAGCCGTTGTGCCAGACTTTGTCAAACGCCTTAGCGACGTCAAAGAAGAGAGCTCCCGTGGATAGGGGGCGACCGGGGGAGGAGTTGAGACCTTTGAGAACGTACTCCGTGATGCGGTGTACTTGGTGGACACAAGAGTGGCCAGCCCGAAAGCCGAACTGCTCGTCTATGAGAAGATGATTTGAAAAGATATACTCTTTGAGTCTTGCTAATAGCAGGCGCTCATAGAGTTTGGCAATGGCCTTGAGGAGGCTAATGGGACGGTAGCTCACTGGGACGTTGCGGGGCTTACCGGGTTTATGAATGCCGATGACTATTGCCTCCTTCCACGCATTGGGAAAGATGCAATTCGTCATAGCGGCATTGAAAATAGCTACTAGGAGACAGATAAGTTGGGCGGGTAAGAGTTTGAGAACTCTGTTGCTAATGCCGTCAGAGCCCGGGGCCTTTTTGGGATTGAGACCTTTAATCAAGTCCTTTACCTCGGATTCGGTTACCGGTGTGAGAGTGGTAGTGAGGGGTAAGGAAACCCTGCGCTCGACTTCCCTATCAACGAGTTCCAGGTGGTCGGGATCAGAGGATTGGGTGCTAGGGGAGCACTGGTTCTCGAGAGCGGAGGCTAGAAGCTCGGCCTTTTCGTCGTCATCGAAAGCAGGGGGGTCACCTGAAGGGCGTAATAGGGGAGGCATTGTGACAATGGAGTCGGACTTTAAGGCTCTCGCCAACTTCCAGTAAGCTAGATGCGATGGAGAGATTCCTTCGAGAAGGTCACCCCACCGCGCGTTCCTAAGCTCGGCGATGCGACGCTTTACATCACGCCGTAAAGCGCGCATGCGAACACGGTTAGCTTCGGTGGGGTAAGAATCGTAAGCTCTGATGGAGGCATTCTTAGCTCGGACCAGTTCTTTGATATCGTCCGGCAGGACGAAGCGGTGCGAGTCACCTACCTCGACCTGCTTAGACGAGTGGCTGATGGCCGACTGGAGATGGTTGGAGAAGGCATCTACAGCCTGAGACGTGTCCTGAGGGGACATGAGGGGTTCAGGGATGTTGGCGAGGTGTGGAGAAGAGACATCCGCTAAGGAAGTACTTAGCTTTTGCCAATCCATCACAGAACGCGTGGTCGGTTGAGATAGAGGGGAAGGTCCGAGCTGCATGAGGACGGGACGATGGTCGGAGTCGAGCTCTTGGAGAACTTCCAAGGAGCGCAACCGTAGGGTAATACCCTTGAGGAGGGCAATGTCTAGGACATCAGGGCGATGTGCTAGGTTGGTCGGGAAGTGAGTGGGGTGCATGGGGGCGATGACGTCAAAGTCGAGCTGATCGACTAGGGCGTCAAGACGCCTCCCATTAGGGGTGGTAAGGAGGCTATTCCACCTGACATGCTTGCAGTTGAAGTCGCCAGCCAGTATGACTGCGCTTCCCAGATCAAGGAGTGCTTCGATGTCACTCCTAAGCAGAAGCTTGTTAGGTGGAAGGTAGATGGAGGCTATGACCACGGCAGGATGGCCAGTGAGGGAAAGACGACAGACCGAGGCTTCTATGTTCGTGAGCGCAGGGGGGTCGAGGGGGATGCAGTGGAGGGACCTCCTGTAATAAATGGCAGTCCCACCCCCGCGGGCTGTGAGCCTGTCATTCCTTACAAGATTATAGTTTGCGATTTTGGGATCGCGACGGGACGGCTTAAGCAGGGTCTCCTGCACCAGCAAGAGATCAACCTGATGATCCCGAAGGAATTCACCAACCTGATCCCTCTGCTGGGAAAGGCCGAAAGCGTTGAAGAACGCTAGGGATAGGTGATGGGGTTTGGTTCGTTGGATATGTAAATCCATTACGGGTTTAAGCGGGAGTCAAAAATGGAGAGGGAGTCGTACACATCCATGTACGACTGCATGACGCCTAATCTCTCAAAGGGAGAGGAGACGTTTCGCAGCTCGTGCGCTAGTGAGCGAATCCGTTCAACGTTGACGACGTTGAAAAAATCGCTCACCAGCGCGAGGTCGTTAGCCCAGCTGGTGGCGGAGGTAGGCGCAGAGGGCGCGGGGCGAGGGCGGGGGGCAAGAGGGCGCGCAGGGGCAGTCTGCACCGGGAGGGAGGCGGTGGCCGTGTATGGGAGCGGTTTGCTCCATACATTAGCGTGTGGGGAGGGGCGCGCTGGGAGCGCAGGCTTTGGCGCAGAGGGCGCGGGGGCGGGGGGTGCTGAAGGCAGAGAGGGGCGGGGCGCAGAGGGCGCAGTGGGGATAGGTGCGAACACCGGGGGAGGCGCAGAGGGCGCAGAGGGCTGAGAGGCAGCCCGTGCCGACGCACGAGGGCGTCCACGCCTCGCCACCCCGCTGCTCCCCTTTGGGGCCTTGGGGCAACCGCGATAATTCGCGGTGTGCCCCTGAGTCCGTGGAATTTAATTGACAAAGTTTCATACAAACTTTCATCCCCTATTTTATCCCCTTGGGGGTAGAATTAATCAAAATCCTTTCTTAGCGGATGCCTACGTCATAACATCTACCTGCATGCCAAATTTCAGCCCGGTCCGTCCAGTGGTTTGGGCTGTGCGTTGATAGATCACTATGTCAGTCAGTCAGTCAGTCAGTCACCTTTGAGTGATATATATTTAGATAAGTACATAATTTGAAAAATAACTTTAAAATTAACTAAAATACAGACGAATGATATTTCTGATAGGAAATAGTAGTAAACAGTACGTAGCTATAGACATGTGACGTCACTGCTGTAAGTCTGCGCGTGCGCAAGAGAGAGAGAACGCGACCCCACTCCCCACGATAGGCTTTAGAATACTGTAATGGCGCATATCTTTGTACTCATTTAATATTTTTCGTAAAATTCTTACACAATATGTCAATAAGAATCGGAATTTATGAGGTCAAACAATACTAAAAACTAAATTTGATTTATGTCCTGATAAGTATTCATACGTATTACTAAGTTAAACAGAAAGGGTATACTATTTTGCTACTTTACTTTGTAAATCTAAAGCTATTGGCTTTGTGGGACAATTGAAGTACTGAAGGTTTTGTAGACTTATGAAATCTGCCAACAGCTGTATTTTCAAGTTTCCTGCAAAGCTGATAGTTTTAGAATTACAAGGTTAAGTTTTGAAAACAAGTACATACCCTTTCTGTTTTAACCTGTATATTTATTTCTGTAGTATACCTTATAAGGCTACCTACGGTAACTCTCTATAGTTGACGTGAGGTGCAGCGGTCTTCAAATGATTCTTCAATATCGAATCCGACTTGAAACTTCTGAAAGAAAGCGTGTACATTCTTGATTCTTAGCTCAATATCATGTTTATATCCTCCTAATATTATATTTGCGAAAGTTTGTGAGTGTGGATGTATGTTTGTTACTCCTTCACGCAAAAACTACTGAACGGATTTGGAACACAGATAGTTTATAACCGGGATTAACACATATGAAATTTTTTTATCCCGATAATCCCGAAATTTTTGTCAAGTTAAATACTACGCGGACGGAGTCGTGGGCAGCAACTAGTTTAGACATATACAAGGTGACACATAATGGGTATACTTTTTTTTTCAAAACTTAACTTTGTAATTCTAAAACCATCAGCTTTGGAGGGAACTTGAAAAACAAAAGGTGTTACAGGAATACAGCTGTTGACCGATTTCACAAGTGTACAAAACCTTTAGTACTTCAACTGTCCTGCAAAGCTGATAGTTTGAGATTTACAAAGTTAAGTTGCAAAAAAAATAGTATACCCATTATGTGTCACCTTGTATATTATGGGCTTATAAAAAAATAATTTCGCACTCAACGCAGTGCGCAATTAATAAATTGACTAGCTGTGCCCCGCGACTTCATCCGCGTAGCATTGGATTATTGGGTTAAAAAGTATCCTATATGTTAATCCCGGTTATAATCTATCTGTGTTCCAAATTTCATCCAAATCCGTTCAGTAGTTTTTGCGTGAAGGAGTAACAAACATACATACATACATACATACATACATACATACATACATACCATCCACACTCACAAACTTTCGCATTTATAATATTAGTAGGATGTAAATTTATATTCAAGGTCAAGGTCATACTTGTCGCACTCGCAATAGCAGTCTCATCGGAAGGAATGCTTTCGAACGTTATTTTGAGCTGCAAAGGAGATTTGAACCCCGAAATGACGAGCGCTTGGCGCAGTGGTTCAAGCATAGGCCGCTCGGCTCACTGCACATGGTGGTTGCAACTTTCGGGAATGGTATTGTCGTAATTAGCCCAGGTCTGGGTGTCACTGAGATCGCCCCCAGTCCATTGTACGGTACCCATAGTACAAGCGTTGCTTAGTTTTGGACCATACAGTTGGTGTATCAGCCTGGCGACATAAAAAAAAGAAATCTGTCACACATACTTTTAATCAATGTTAAGTCATATTCAAGGTCAAGGTCAAGGTCAACATACTTGTCGCACTCGACGCAGTAGTAGTCCCGCCGGTGGGAGTGCTTCGTGCTGTGTGTCTTGAGCTGCGAGGGCGCTTTGAACGCCATCCCGCAGTCCGGGCACACATACTTTTTCGTCACTGTACCGCAGGTGACTTCTTTTGTATGCATCCTGTTTACAAAATACATGATTTTTACACAGTGACTTACTTCAGCCCATTCTTTCAGTGAACCTGTTATTATGTTAAAATAATATCAATATGAGTAAATAAAAGGTGGGCAAATAAATAATTATAAATATATAATTTAGCCCTTTTAACGTCCCACTCCTGGGCACGGGCCCCCCTCAATACGAGGGGGATTCAGGCCATAATCCACCACACTGGCCCAGTGGCGGATTTCACATGACTTTCGAAAATTGGCTAGATTTTCTAAGACAAGCAGGTTTCCTCACGATGTTTTCCTTCACCGTTAAGCAAGTGATAATCATATAGAAATTATGATCAAGTGATAATACATATAGAAATTATGATTCGCTCAAAGAATTCGAAAAACCCAGAGGTGCGAGCCAGGGTTTGAACCCAGGACCTGGTGCCCGCAAGACGCGTGCTTAACCAATCGGCTATCACTGCTAATGGGCAAATGCTATCACAAAATTTGAATCAGTCGACCCAAGAGAGGATTGCGGGACGGTCTTGTCACTTTTGCGGGAGATTCGAGACCCGTAAGAGCACAGAACCGAATTTTGTCATAAACTTAGGGAGAGGCCATGTCTCAGGTGATGTAATGTCCTAATCTTGCGCACCGACCTTGCCTCAATGCGATTAAATTTTGGACAACTCAAACACGCTAACGCCCATCCCCTTGAATTACTTAGTTCATTAGAATAATAATGTCAAAGCGTATTGTAGTATATAGTTCGAATTATTTTATGTAGTTCTCGGTAATGTCAAAAGGCAACACACTGGAGCTATTATATTTACATTAATATCTGCTACCCTTTGTTATTAGTAATTATATAAGCAACTGGCTATTTTGAAACAAAAAAAATATATTACAAAATCGAAAAAGATAAGCCCGCTGAATTTGCGTTCCGATCCGGATGAAGATATAAGGAAGAAATGCAAACATATCATTTTGTAAGTGTCCCCGTAGGCCTAAACAATATAAACGCTTTGACTTTGGACGTAAATGGCTACTTACACCAACATGTGTGAGTTGAGCACCTCGTTGTTCGCGTACGACTTGTGGCAGTAGGAACACACCACGCGCTCTCTCTTGCTGTGAGTGTACGCTATATGTTTCCGGAGGGACACTTGACGTCTGCAAACAATAAACAATAAGCCTACAATCTATTAACAGAAACTTAATAAAATGTTGTTCTCTACAACTAGTTTTAATCATTAAATAAATAAGTAAAATAGTAGGTAGATAATAATAATAATATTAAAACAGTCTCCGCGGAAAATTGCATAGTATTAGGGTCCCTGACACTCATGACAGGCAGACTCTTGACTGACGGAGTTAGGTATCGTTGCCCTCTTCTTTTCTTGACCAACTTACTTGGTTTATAATTCTGGAGGTTGACACGCCCCGTAGGTAAGTGGTGGGGGCCTTCTTCTCAATCTAATAAGTAGTTTATTATCAATCGAATGCGTTGCTCTATATAGAAACTGTAGATGAAAGTCGATTTCTTTCTACCATTGATCGAAGGATCGATCGATCCATCTATTAATAAGTATTGTATTAGGGTGTTCTAATAGGCTGATTTATATCGCCAAGTTATACCAATTACGATACAATCAAACTCAAACTCTAACTCAAAATTGTTTGTATTGATGTAAGCCAACAAAGCATTTATAATAATAATAATAATAATTTATTTATTGGACCAAAATTAAGTTTACATAAAACATGCAGAATCCTGCCTCCTAGATTAGCGCAAGCTGTGGCCTAGGAGACAGTTCCTTCCCATTTAAGTGCTACTAGTTCTTTATTATTTTAATATTATAAGAGTAATTACTTAATATTAAACTTAGTTAATATCCCACAGTCGGAACGATAATATGGAGAATTTATGAATAGTCAGAATCTACCACTGGTACGGAATGCTGCTTCCGCTGAGAAGATCCGGCAAGAAACTCAACGGTTACTCTTTTCAATTAATAAAAGATGGTGTAAATTCTCAGGAACAGCAACAGAATATGAGCAGGCAACACCATTGTCACTAAATAAGTAAATCAATACTACAATATGTATAAACATAAACAGCTCACTTGAAAGACTTGGTACACTGAGAACAAATGTACTGGTGGCGCCCCTGACAGTGGTACGCGGAGTAATGGTCCTTGATCGTCAGCCGACAGATCCGGGTCAATCCACATTCCATACATTTGTATCGGCTACAAAGAAAAAACTCTCATAATAACACATTTCTGAGTAATCCAGTGCTCCAGACATGTTATACAAGGTGAAACATAATGGGTATACTTTTTTTTTCGAAACTTAACTTTGTAATTCTTAAACCATCAGCTTTGGAGGGAACTTGAAAAACAAAAGGTGTTATAGGAATACAGCTGTTGACCGATTTCACAAGTCTACAAAACCTTTAGTACTTCAACTGTCCCACGAAGCCCATAGTTTGAGATTTACAAAGCTAAGTTGCAAAAAAAATAGTATACCCTTTTTGTTTCACCTAGTATAAAGTAGTTTAACATATACTACAACTTCACTTCTTAATAAATCTATCAATATCCATTTACAATGGTATAAAACATAGGTGTATATTGTTCACACATGAAAGAAGTTTATAAAAATTTAGACAAATTAAAAAAAACATTCAGGGTCAACATAACATGACCTTGAGGGCATAATTTAAAAAAATCCATACAGTTTCATAAAAGTGTACCAACTGACATTAAATGATATTTCATGTGCCTGACTAGTTTCTCCTCGGTATCCATTCTTTGTTTGCATATGTCACATTCCAAATCACCCATACTCTGTAAAAGTAAAATGCCAGCTATAGAATAACTAAATAAATAAATAATTTAGCCCTTTTGACGTCCCACTGCTGGGCACGGGCCTCCCCTCACGTGAGGGGGATTCAGGCCATAATCCACCACGCTGGCCCAGTGCGGGTTGGCGGATTTCACATGTCTTTCGAAAATTGCTAAGATCTTCTAAGACATGCAGGTTTCCTCACGATGTTTTCCTTCACCGTAAGCAAGTGATAATCATATAGAAATTATGATTCGCACATAGATTTCGAAAAATCCAGAGGTGCGAGCCGGGGTTTGAACCCAAGACCTGGTGCCCGCAAGACGCGTGATTTAACCAATCGGCTATCACAGCTTTTCATAGAATAACTAATCAGCCTTTTTTTCCTGGTTACCTATTCCTAATTCCCGTCAACTGTTCTTGAAGGTTATGGTCCTAATATCAAAGAATTCGTAAAATTTTAAAGATGACGGACCTTATAAAAAACACCTACTTCAAAAAATTCTACATCTCTTACAAGCCAGAAATAATGCATTCATTGTATTATCTAACCATAAATATATTTTCAGATGGCCTGCAGTTCCTAATTTAAACGTTGTTTTCTTCTTCTTCTTTTGAAAAGAAAAAAAAAAACGAAAAAAAAAAACCTTGTTTTGAAGTTGGTTAAAAATCCAACCGTTTATGTATAACGAATTGAGAGTTCAAGGTCAAGGTCACAAGAAACTCACCTGACTGTGTTTCCCAAGATGCCTCTCGTAGCTATCCTTGAGATTGAATCCTTTGATACAGTTCTCGCATTTATATACGCAACCTAGATACTTCTTGTCTTGCAACATCATTACTCGCTCCTCCAAGCATTGTTCCCTCGTTATGTACATCGTTTTTATTTTCATGTGTTCTGCAAGAATATTTAAAAACCTGCCATTACGTTTTACTGTGCATGTGATTACTGAAGATTCAAACAAACGTTTACATAATATTTGTTAAGTAGGTACTATCATTTTTACAGATTATTTCGATCCCAAAATCAAGAACTTTAATATTTCAACCAGTCAATGAGTTCATTACCACATAAGTCTACATTAATAAGGGGTATTACACCATCAGGAATAAAAACCCAGTCTGTAAGTGCCCTGTAAGTGGAACCATGACCCTGACACTTAACACCATCCACAGTAGACTTGTATTGTCTTTGTTAAAATAAATAAACATTGCTAGACTGACACACCAACTGTATGAGCCCAAACTAAGCAATGCTTGCACTATGGGTACCGTACAATAGACTGGGCGCGATCCCAGTGACACCCAGACCTGGGCAAATTACGAAAAGGCCATTTCCGAAATTTGCCCCGGCGGGAATCGAATCCGCAACCACCATGTGCAGTGTGCCGAGCGGCCTCCGCTCGAACTACTGCGCCAAGCGGTCATCGTGTATATTGTTATACCATAAAGTAGGCAAACAAGTGGTACCTCCTTGGTATTAATTAGTTAACATAGCTTATACAGGTTGAAACATAAAGGGTATACTTTTTTTTTCAAACTTAACCTTGTAATTCTAAAGCTATCAGCTTTGGAGGAAACTTGAAAAACAAAAGGTGTTATAGGGATACAGCTGTTGACAGATTTCACAAGTCTACGAAACCTTTAGTACTTCAACTGTCCCACAAAGCCGATAGTTTTAGATTTACAAAGTTAAGTTTCAAATTGTATACCCTTTTTGTTTCACCAAGTAGATGCTTGTAATACCAAAGTCATTGCTTGCATGTTGTCCAACTGAACTGTTGGTCTTCTGGCTCTCTCACTCACCATAGGAAATGCAGCTATAATAACTACTTTAAGCCGGTCTTATGCAAGAGGGTGGTACTACCCCAGTTGAGCTAGCCCGTATATGACCTGCAGTCAATCAGCTGCAGCTAGGGTCTACTACCATTTCTGCTTACCCCTTTAAAACGGGTGTCATATTACCACAGTACTTGCCTGATGTCTTCTTCTTCATTTTACTTTGTTCCTTCTTAATTTTACTCTTTCTCCTCATTTTATTCTTCTTTAAAGCAGCGCTTAAGCTCATAAGGTCTATGCTGTCGATGTCTTCTAATTCCATTTCCTCTTTCAATAACGCTTTCAAAGAGAAACCCTCCTCGTCTTTGACTAGTGAGTCTGAATAATCTGAAATTTGAAAAAAAAAGTGTTTGATATATTACTAGCTGTGCCCGCGACTTCGTCCGCGTGGAATTTAATTGACAAAGTTTCATACAAACTTTCATCCCCTATTTTATCCCCTTGGGGGTAGAATTAATCAAAATCCTTTCTTAGCGGGTGCCTACGTCATAACATCTACCTGCATGCCAAATTTCAGCCCGATCCGTCCAGTGGTTTGGGCTGTGCGTTGATAGATCACTATGTCAGTCAGTCACCTTTGAGTTATATATATATAGATATTCTTAATTAATAAATTCTCAGAGATAATTTATTTCAAAAGTACGAAGTAGTAATTAAGGTACCCACATATATGTTAGCTAATATGTAAATTCCTAGTGTAGTTAGACTAGACATAATTATCATAATACTTTCAGAGTTAAAGGCTTTAGAATATTTGTTACAATATTCGTGTTAATGCTTTAGAACACTCCTAGAAAACAAGAGTAAACTGCATTTACGAGTAGCAGCCATTACTATTCAATTTATAAGTAATTAAGCAGGAATAAAAACAATGTAAATTCAAAAAGGTATTTGAATTTCAATCAAATAGAAACATCATTTTATTCTATACCCAATACTCATTGAAACTCCTTATTTCGGACTTCTGAAGAACCCTATATAAATATCTAGGGAATCTTACCATTCCCAGTATTCATAAGCTCCCCCTCTAAATGGTCCAACATGTCCTCCTCTTTCATCTCCACCTTCACACGAACACTGCTCCGGCCGTACACGACGGAGTACGACTCCTCAGAATGATGGGCGTCCTCCGATAGCTCTATGACATCTAATGGCACTTGGGTAAGATTGACTAGTGGTTGGGCTTGTGTGCATCCTGATAGTGTTTCATCTATTACCTGAAAATTAATCCTTACTAATATTATAAATGCGAAAGTAACTCTGTCAGTCTGTCTGTCTGTCAGGCTTTCACGCCAAAACTACTGAACCAATTTAAATGAAATTTGGTACACAGATAGTCTAGAGCCTGAGAAAGGACTATAGGCTTTTTAATGCGAAAAAAGGATTTTAAGGGGTTGAAAGAGGGGGTGAAAAGTTGTATGGAAGTACGTATCGTCATTTATAGAGCTAGAAGCTTGAAACTTATTTTTTAGGGTGTTGATTCGATATAAATAAATATGAGATCCATGTTTGTAAAAGTCTTACCCTCAAGGATGTGACACTATTCCATGAGGACAAAGTCACGGGCACAGCTAGTTAAAGATAACTATGAAAATTATGAAAAGCAGCAATAGCCAATTAGTTAAGCATATGTCTTGTGTGCACAAGGTCTTACAGTCAAACACAGACTCGTCTAGTACCTAGAGCCTAAGTATTCAAAACAGATGCGAAATAAAAGTAAATAGTTACTTACATTTTGAAAGTTTTCCAATAACATCTGATTGCTTTGCACACTCTGAATAAATTGTTCTGAACGCTGAGCTATCGGTTTACACAAATAACACAGCCGGATGCAGTCCATCTACAAATACAAAATATTCTTTATGTAAACTTTTATATGGGAACCTATCTACCTATATTTTTTTGTATGTATTGTTGGTAATTTTTAGACCACCAGTAGGTAATAGATACTTCAGATATTATGTGAATAATAATGTACTTAATTGTTTTACCTGGAATATATTTTTAAATGGTCCACATTGAAATGTATAATTGTCCAATCTCCTTTCATCTTCCACACACAAACATCCTAAGCAATATTTTTTCGAGTACTCTGGCTTCGCTTTCGCGGTTTTAGTTTCTTCCCGTTTATTCCTGTCACCCATTTTTGTAATATTTTAATTTGTTTATAGCATCATTTGCAGCATTTCATACAAAAAACTAACTAAATAAATTTGTTCACAAAAACACTTTGGTCTTCAACACAAAATACAAATGCCGTCAATTATTACACGATTTTATCTGAAAATGCTTTATTTCCAGAGGAGGATTTCAACTCTAGAGCATCTTATTGCATTGAGTTAAAGTCTATATTATGACATTTATCTCAGTAACTATAGCAACTTCTTTAATTAGTCGGCTTACAAAAGCAAACATGACAGCTAGCGTTCAGAAACCTACTCAAGTTATGAAACGTCAAAATATCAAAACGCATCCTACGTTCAGAAAACCTGCCTAAGAAACATTGCATGACTGATACTAGAACGTTTTAACTTGTATTTAACCAATCTTAGGACCTAGGACTGACACCATTGCGTTTGTTGCCTATACAAATTACTTGCGAGGTGCTTGTGAGTATTTATCTCCCATTTAAATACGATTTACGTAACTACATACGGCTATGCGGTAGATAATTACCGAACTAGAGTCCCTATAATCATTAATCATTCATCTACCTATCGTACCTTCGAAACTCATTTCTTCCAAAATGAGATTAGAGCACAGATGTGTATTAATGTACCGTTAGCACTTTCAAACCAAATCGTGACCAAATCTAAATTGTGTGTATCTGAGCCTTGGATTCTATTACATTGGAATCAAAATTGTATTACATTCGGTGGTGGGATTTAAAACTGGTGTAGGTCCCTTTGACCACTAGCTGCTGTATTTCATTAGGTACACCAATATAAACTTTATAATAATAGTTGGTACCTACCTACAAATAATGATCACTAAAATTAAATTATTTAGCACAAAGTGAGTGCTTACAATCTCAGTACCTAAGTAGACAATGACCTAAAAATAAGAAGTAAAATTGTAGAAATTTCTCATGGCCCGCTCTCGATGGAGTGGGGGAGGGAGGAGGGGTAGTCGACAGCTCCTTAAACACGACGCGGTCAAACGCTCGCTGACGTATTTGCTTTATAGATTGCAGTAGGCGCTGATAATACCGCCGTTTTGCATTAATTAGTATCATAATAACGATAGCCCAAGACCCGTCATTTGCATTATAAAGACAAAAAATATTGGCCACAAGAAATTAAAACCTTGTAATATAAACTTATATTTGGTTCCATTACACAGTTATCGGAGAGCAGTCCTACGGCGATCATCGCTCCATTTAATTTGTAATATTTGCACACGGGGGTATATTGAATAATAGATCATTGATGTCTAATTACGGTCGCTCATTAGCAGACAAATCGTGGTAGCCAGGAAGTGGATCAAACACGATAAATAACTGGAATATAATCAACAGCTCTTAACAATCCAATAGGTAGGCACCTACTCATATTTCCGAAGAGTGTTCGTGCTCAAGTGCGCTGACGAGGCCGTGTAGCGGCCAATAATAGGCTCTGGGACTGCAGCCGTGACGGAAACATGTAACTTCTTGCGGAAGATAGAGTTAGATCTTCATCAGGGTAGAGAAACCTAGATTTAGAAGGTACTCTACCTAGGTCTCTGAAGGACAGGCAGTGTAGGGTAGGACTATTACCTACCTACTGCTGTAGGTAACTAGGTACGTACCTACTGATATAACCCTCCCTTTTAGCTAGGCCGTAGTCAGGTAATAAACATAAAGCGTAGGAACTAAGCTTTAAAAACTCTGTATACTTATATAGACACTTATACTTATATAGATAAATTCGACCTGCATGTATGATTTTTGGAAGCGAAGCTTCTAAACGGGAGCGTCCGTTTAGAAGCTTCGCTTCCAAAAATCATACATGCAGGTCGAATTTGAAGGAGTTTCTCATCCTCATATTTTGAAGTCGGCTGCGGTGGATTTGTACCCGCGTTAAATTATTCACGTATCCATTGCTAGCAATGTACATCTATAAAAATATTATGCCTTTTATAGATAGAGTAATGGTTGGTACAATAAAAATTTATGAAAAGTCTCAACGCGCATGTCACAGAATTTCAAAACGCATCCGCTGGTCCATTGCGTTATTTTTTCTGTGTATCCGTCATTACGTTTCCCGGGTTCGCGGGCGGCCTGACGAAATTCGCGCTTTTATACACTGTACCTAAAAACAAACAAAATCATTTTAATTAATTTACTTAGTACATAGGTATCTGGATAATTAGTTGCATTGAAAATGCTAGAAAACTAAATAATTTACTTAAATATTTACTAAAAAGGAAACAAATGAAAATCGTACGTATTTAGTAGAACTAAGCGAGCAACAAATAAAACAGTCATATTTATTTATAAAAACCTTGAATTACGGGTAAAAATATTTGACAAGTGAGTAACTTATATGTAACTTTATAAAAATAACAACATTAACTTAAGTGAGTATAAGAAAATAAACTTAAGCACTTATTCATCACAAATAAAATGATAAAAACTTGAATAAGAACGTTAACGTTCAAATTTCATCAACAAAATGGCCGCCGAAAAACTTTTATGGATAACTACAGTACTCGTTCGCCTTTGGCTAGCTGCTACTGACCTCTGTTACGCTCAGTAAGTACCTCTGCTACCTACCCACTTAGTACTTAAATTACAATTTGAAATCCTTCATAAGAAACTATTAGCCAAATACCTACCTCCTTGCATTTACCAAACTAATTGGGCAACAGTGGCTTTTAAGATTTTGATGAAATCGTTTTGGTTTCTTATAAAACCAGACTTTGCAATAAAGCTATTCGGATTTTTATTAATTAATACTTTTACAATCAAACTCAAACTTAAGTCGTTTGTTATGTTGAAGCCTTTTCGGCGGTGGACATGTTTTCGGACCTCTGTTAGCATTTATGTGGCCGTCTAGATGTCGACCGCCAAGAATGGACGATACATGATGAAGATAATATTAATGACCATTGGTTTTTAATTTTATTTAGCCTTAACGTTAACGAAATTAGCAGATACACTCCCAGTCCGTTGTCTTATGGATACTTAGTGTATTGTTCCTTGATTAAGATTTGGCTTTAGAAAACAATCTTAGCATGTCGTTTTAATCGAATGCCTCTTTTAAAATGATTAAAAAATGGTATAATAATAATTTAACATACCTAAGTATTAACATTTTATGGGAAACTAATAATTCCATAAACGTTAAAAAGACATGCCAAGATTGTTTTACTAAATACGCATCCTAAGGAAAAATAGACTATCTACCCATGGATGGAAGTACAGGCGTTGCTTAGTATATGGAGCAAGGGTAGTTGTGATACCGCCCAATAGGTACGCAAAACGATTTGACCACTAGCGTTGACAAGACTAGTAATATTCCAATTACATGTCTATGTTGACGACCACTTGGCGCAGTGGTTCGAGCGTAGGCCGCTCGCCTCACTGAACATGGTGGTTGCGGGTTCGATTGCCGCCGGGGCAAATTTCGGAAATAGCCTTTCCGTATTTTTTTCAGGTCTGGGTGTCACTGGGATCGCCCCCAGTCCATTGTACGGTACCCATAGTACAAGGGTTGCTTAGTTTGGGACCATACAGTTGGTGTGTCAGTCTGGCGATATTTATTATTTTTATTATTTATAACCATAACCTAATTAAGTATTTTGATAACTATTGCCGTTAACCTCGAAAACCTTGACACGCATGTAGATATTTGGCATTAATTTAATACAAAAAATGATAGATAACCAAGTCTAAAATTAGTTCTCAATATTTGAGTAAGTAAAGTTTCAGTATTCAGTTATCAAGTACCTACCTACTCTAGTCCTCTAGAGATATAATTAATAATAATATAATTTAGCCCTACTTGCTAGTCCCACTCCTGGGCACAGGCCCCCCTCACTACGAGGGGGATTCAGGCCGTAATCCACCACGCTGGCCCTGTGCGGGTTGGCGGATTTCACATGTCTTTCGAAAATTGGTTAGATCTTCTAAGACATGCAGGTTTCCTCACGATGTTTTCCTTTACTGTAAGCGAGTGATAATCATTTATAGAAATTTGATTAGAAAAATCATAGATTTCGATATACTCAGAGGTGCGAACCGGGGTTTGAACCAAGGACCTGGTGCCCGCAAGACGCGTGCTTAACAAATGGCTATGATTGCTTCATACAGAGATAAATATATTAATTATTTTACTTACTATTTAGGTAGGTAGGTAAGTACTTACGGTCAGTTTCTTCATTGAAAGTAACAGCCAAAATGATGTCCTTTTCTTTACAAAATCTATAGTGTTGCTTTTATTTTATTTGATATCTAATGAATTATCTAGACATCAATAGTATATTTTTAATTTTAAACATCCAGTGGGTTTGCCCAGCTTACATTGTTTAGCGCAGGATTTCTGAATAAGTAGGTATGCATTAAAATAACCATTAACTAAACCAAATATATAGTATATTTATGTAAAAGTCTCATGTCACGGTGTTTGTGGTAGCACTCCTCCGAAACGGCTCGTCAGCTTGTAGGTAGATTATAAATACCTATCGTCAGAATGACCACCAACTGTATGGCAGATCCCAGTGACACCCAGACCTGGGCAAATTACGAAAAGGCAATTTGCGAAATTTACCCCTACGGAAATGGAACCCGCAACCACCCGGTGCAGTGATTCAAGTGGCCTACGCTCAAAGGATTGCGCCATGCAAGCGGTCGCAAAACTACATATTATTACTACAAATCAAAATCCTTTGCATACCGCTTATTTATTCCTACTTATCTACCTACCTGTAAATTAATCAATAAATAAGTAGATACTTATATTATGTCGGGCACAAACGACAGATGGCATTCGTGCTGTTTGAACAGGAAACAGGACTTTGTTTAGGGTTCCGTTTAATAATTTATTTGTTTTGTGAGCTCAGTAGTAAATAGCAAACCGGAAAACCTATAAGTATGATGCCTGTTATTTTTTATATGGTAACAAAGTCGGCAAACAAGCGTACGTCCCGGTCGTCTAATGTTAAGCAGTTACCGTAGCCTATGTTTGGCTTCCGGCTCACTCACTAATAATAGTGCGACACGGATCTATTATAGCTACTGTGGCGACCTCACATTCACGACGCCTACGGAACGCATAGATGGCGCTGAATGCGACGCCTCAATACAATGTATGGATTCTTCATAGAAAAACTGAATCGCGATATTAAGATTCACAAGCATCGTGACTATATATTCAAGACCTCGAGTACAACCAGTGGGGCATAGCGGCCGCCCCGCCAGGCATAACACCCGCCTGCCTGGAAGATCATCTTTTCCGCTAACCTTCTTTACGCAGATCTTCTGTGAGAGTGTGGTAGATACTACTCCGGTTGAGCCAGCCCAGAATACATGAGCTGTAGTCAACTGGGTACAACTCGGTTCCACCATCGTAGAATTTACAGAACAGGACCCAATACAGTCGGGTTTACTGGATCTTACCACTGTTGTCAACAGGTCCACACTCCTCACGTTCCAAGATCTGCTACCTGATGACCCTCGGCTGTACGACAAGATGAGGCCCCCGAAGATCAACGACCAGCCCACCACTGTCAACTTCCACGTCACAGTTATGGGTCTGGACTCCATCGATGAAAACTCTATGGTAAAACTTTGTTCTTTTAACAAACGAATAGTGATAACTTACAGGATTGGATCGGTTGGATCAACCACCCAACAGATAACAGAGAGGAGATGTCGTGTCACAGTTTATTAATAGAAGCAAGTTCACAAAGCCTAGGACGAATCATCATCATCATCATCCGGAAGACGTCCACTGCTGAACATAGGCCTCCCCCATAGAACGCCACTTCTAGACTTCATAGACGAATACTTCTATCAAATTCGATTTAATGATGTCTTAGATATACAGTCCTGAAGATTTTGGGATGATGACCTGACTGCTTAATGGTCTGAATTGCAGACTTATGCAGCGGACATTTTCTTTGCCCAAACATGGAAGGACTTCAGATTACGATTGCCAGAAAACATGACTTCTGAATATAGGTAAGTTCCAACCAGATTCTAGACTTTTTGAACGCTTAGGGCTTAGAGAATGCACGTAGATCCCTTTACGCATCAGTGTTTAAAGTTTTGGGTTCGGTTAGTTGGTAGGAGGACAGGATATGCCATTTCCAATGAACGGATTGAACATTCAAGCCTCATAAAAATACACTAATGCAACTCAAATACAAGAGCTTCTTAAATTGAGAGCGCCATTCAATAATAAATACAGATAGCGATGTCTCCTACCCAGATAGCTGCCAAAAGTCTGTTGTTCATGCGCATAGTAATCATTAAAACATCACAAACACTGCCTATTATAAATTCATCTTCCCACAGACTCCTAGAAGTGGACTGGCTGAAACACATGTGGCGTCCAGACTCCTTCTTCAAGAATGCCAAGTCCGTGACTTTTCAAACCATGACGATACCTAACCACTACGTGTGGCTGTACAAAGACAAGACGATCCTCTACATGGTGAAGCTGACCCTGAAGCTGTCCTGCGCTATGAACTTCCTGATATACCCTCATGACACCCAGGAGTGTAAGCTGCAGATGGAAAGCTGTGAGTATTGTGTACCTACCATTAACTCATCAATAAGTCAATAGACGTTCACAGCTGGACGCAAGGACTTTCAGCAAGTTCTCCACATCATAGTACTTGGCAATCTGTATCTACCGGCTCCATCCAGATAATCTGGCAATTTTTGTATATTTAGTGATTTACTAGTATCATATCATCAAAATAAATGTATTAATAAACGCAATGCATACTGTGTTTGTCGCAAATCACAAAATGTTGTCTTAAATGTTTTCAGATTTTGGATAAAGTATAAAAATACTCGATAATTTCGAATTTCGCGGGCTAGACAGGCGCCTTCACCTTAAGGGTAACTCATGATAGGTAACTAGTTATTAAAAAAGAAACAATTACCAGTCAAACATCAATCAGTCACAATACTTACTTCCACAATTGTATGTTATCAGTAGTCTTATCCCAAAGTTTTTCACCACTTGCATCAACCGACTCCAAAAGACGTAATGAGACATAATTGATTTTAACCCCCAACGAAACAAGAGTGGTGTTATAAGTTTAACATGTGTACCTGTGTTTGTGTGTATCTGTGTTTCTGTCTATGGCATAGTAGATGCATCAATTTTAGTTTTGTATGTTTTTGGTTAGAAAGGTATTCTGATCGAGAGTGTTCTTTCTTAGCTATGTTTCATGAAAATCGGTTAAGCCGTTTGAAAATTATCAGCTCGTTTGTAGTTTATAAATTCTTCGCATCGGGGGTTTTAAAAATTCTCAATTTATAGTTAGTTATATGAAAAACTAATAACCTATTTACCTTTATCGTACAAAATTATCTATTATATTCTGTAAGTAAGGTTTAGCTTACATGTTTCCCATTAATATCGTGAGGAAACCAGCACGTCTTTCGAAAGGCATTATGAAGTTTGGGCCAGCGTGGCGGACTATGGCTCAAATCCCTCTCTCATTTATGGCAGGCTTTTAAAGGGTTTTAATGGTAAAACGATGGTAATATTGGTCTTAGTGTCTTATAAATTACTAGCGACCCGCCCCGGCTTCGCACGGCTCTAAAATTATCACTGTTTCTCTATAGATTATGCATGTATCTATACATCTATACAAATAAAAAAAAATTGGAGTGTCTGTTTGTAATATCAAAATAACACCTTTTCACTAAATGCACATGAAAGTACATACTACACCTATAGCAAAAACGCGATTTAAAAAAAAATTGTCTGTCCGTCTGTCTTTCTGTCTGTCTGTCTGTCTGTCTGTCTGTCTGTCTGTCTGTCTGTCTGTCTGTCTGTGTGTTTGTTCCGGGTAATCTCCGAAACGGCTGGACCGATTTCGACGGGACTTTCACTGGCAGATAGCTGATATTATAAGGAGTAACTTAGGCTACTTTTATTTTAGAAACAAAAAAATGGGTCCTGTCGCGCGGGCTCAGAACGCGGGAGCGGGCTTTTTTGTTAAGTTAAATTCCACGCGGACGAAGTCGCGGGCTCAGCTAGTTATACATATAAACCTTCCTCTTGAATCACCTGTCTCTATATATTAAAAAAACTGCATCAAAATCCGTTGCGTAGTTTTAAAGATCTAAGGTTACATAGGGACAGATAGCGGAAAGCGACTTTGTTTTATATCTCATCTATGTAATATCTCATCGAGATCCCACTATAAAACAAGACGAAATGCCAAACACAGATTATAATTAGAAGCTGAAGGGGCGGCGTCGGCGCGACCTGAGAGCCACTCGGTCCTCAGTGAATGTATAACGAGTAACGACCTCGCTCAAGGGTGCTCTGAAATATTTTTGTACCTACATGAACCCTCGGCAACTGTACCGACATTTGCTTGTGATATTTTTATTTTAGGATCCTTCAACGTTTGTAGTGTTGTTAAAAAGGGATCGACTGATAGGTGCTTGCATATTTGACGACCGCTTGGCGCAGTGGTTCGAGCGTAGGCCGCTCGGCTCACTACACCGGGTGCTTGCGAGTTCGATTCTCGTCAGGGTACATTTCGGAAATGGCCTTTTCGTAATTTGCCCTGGTCTGAGTGTCACCTGGAGCGCCCCCAGTCCATTGTACGGTGCACATAGTAGAAGCCTTGCTTAGTTTGGGACCACACAGTTGGTGTGTTCGTCTGGCGATATTCATTATTTATATCTAAGGCCGGTATTAATAAATCTCTCTCAAGTCTGAGACCGATCTTCAGTACGCTTTACACTGGCAGAGTTGTGGCAAACGCTACCAACAAAGCAGAAGAATGAGAACGCTTTTATTTATTTATATTCTTCCTGCATGAAAGTTGAGCCTGTCCGTGGGGACCCTAACCAGAACCACAAACGCCTTGAAACTAGCGTTGTGACTAGAGTCCAACGGCTGAACTCTCAATGAGACATTGCTCTTTATTCTGACGTACTCAGCAATGTCCCCCGCCGCCGTGCTGGTATAGGGGAGGCGGGACAGGTAGGCTTTTGACGAGCTTTTTTGTACTGGTATGACATTAGGTTGACATTCCAAGGTCGCTCTCAGACTTGAGATCGATTTATTGATACGGGCATAAGTAGAATGTTATGCGTGTATAAAAAAATAGAGGTAAACGTCTGTATTTATAATGAAATAGGTAGTAGGTTATAAAATAAGTGTAGCCATTATTTAGGGTTACCGTCCTCTTGGGCTATGTATCAAGGGTATTTTACTTTCCGTACCAAAATTAACTGTTTAAAACATATTTAAGTGTATACGCTTTTTGTAGCATAAAGATTACTAAAAGCGGTCAAGTGCGTGTCAGACCACGCATACTATAGGGTTCGATAGACATCACGCAAAAAATACCACTTTTGAGCTCAATAATTCCTTAACCGTAAAATAAAATACTCGTGAACTCTCAGAATAAAATAAAATTCTTACTTCAAAAGACAGACTCAGAGCATACTCCGCTTCGATACAGAAAAAATATCGCTCACAGTCTTACAATATAGGCCAAGTGCTTTCCACTCGAGGGTCTTGCAGTCAGCTCCTTATCGGCGTGATCGAGCTCTATAAATAGCTGATCGACAGAACGATGCTTATCGCTTGAGGACTCTTGAGCTGGTAGGAAAAGGGAGCGGAACGTTAAGAGGTGAATCGATCGCTGTTTTCAGATGTTTTGTGAGTACCGTTGAGGCTACAAATGATGACGGGTGACTTGGATCATAGAGCTAAGATGCGATGGAAACGCAATATTGAGTCCACCCATAAGAGACAGCAACACAACATTACACAATAATACAATTTTGTGAATGATTATCACACCACAGAAGTGGATGTCGATGTTACACACATAATTATGCAAATAATTCAAATTCAATTATTTTTATTTCAGGCACTTTTAAAAAGTCAAGAGCTATGTGCATGTTCCAAAAAATATCCAATGGAGAAGAACATGCAAGTAACTCCATGAATAATCCATCAATTTTGTGTGGCACCAAAAAATTGGTGCCGGTTGTACTGTAAACCAACGCGCTGAGCAAGATACAAGATACTCGATGTATCTCGTTCATTAAAATACTATACCTACTTACTTTCCTGTACGTTTAAAGGCTATTATTTTTTTATCTGTTCACTGCAATTGTTTCTTTACTTAATTGACGTTGGAAAAGATTGCCGCCTGGATATAAATCCTCATAATAATCGTTAGATATGAAGGTACTGACAAGTACCTTGATACATTATCCATAACTGACAGTAAAGTAGGCACTTAAAGGTGCCAAAATACCTTATGTTATTAAAATTGTACTTACCTACCTAATGATATTACGATTAACAAGCACGTGCATTGATTCAGGTAATATAATTATGTCATGCAAGATTGAAGAAGTCAGATATAATGTGTATCAATAGCGCAGCAAAAATTTCTAATGTCTTTGATATGGAAGTAGGGTCGCTATGGTTTGATGATTTTGCAGAATCCACAAAGCCCTTTGACAACCTCCATCCTTTACACTAGCCGTCTGCGTGCAATCGCATTACCGACATCGACATCGGCATTCATCCTTTTACTCTAATTAAACCTACTCTGTTTGCTGAAGCTCAAACTTGTCAAGGATAGTAGGTATGCGATGTTTAAGTAAGATAGCAGATTTACCTACAATGCTATTGTTGACTCGCAAACATGATACAAAAAGCATAGAGCACTGATAACTCTATTAAATGGCCAAGCCTACTATTAAGACTGCTATCATATTTTTTTATGCTTGCAATACCAAAGGCATTGCTCGCACTTTGCTGATCTGTAGGGGTCTGTAACAGAGGGAGGGAAAGGGGGGTTGGGGTACGGGTTTTCTGACTAATCGTACGGCATCTACAATAGCTAGGTACTGTGACAACGGGGTTTCAATAATAAAATCTTATTCCTTGGTAATACTTTAATTTATTATATTGATATATTTCTTTATATTTAAATACGTCCTATTACATCGGTTCCCCGGTTGTCACTGCCAGCGCACCGCAGAGCTTTCAATTTCAAAACAATTATGTTTTCTTAAATTTATTATTTTCTCGTCAGCTAGGAACTCCTATCGCTAGTGGCCTTACCTTACATGGACCTTACCGTACTTTACGCAAATTTTCTGTGTGAGAGTCGTACCTAAGTACTTACTACCTCCATCGAGCCAGTCCGTGTATGAGCTATAGTCAAAAGGATACACGAACAGCTTTATAAATATTGCATCGTATCTAACTTACCAACAGACCTGACAGATAATAATCATTAAAACGTATGCCTCCATCCAAAAAACGAAGTTTCTAGACTTTACCCATTGACATAAAGCTTTAATTGCAGTATCCCACACGACGGACGACCTCGTCTTCCAATGGGATCCCGACGTCCCCCTCGTTGTGGACGAAAACATCGAGCTGCCACAGTTGGAACTGGTCCAAAATAGGACTGCTGATTGCACGCAGGTTTATTCTACTGGTAAGACGGGTTTTTTTCCTTCTTCTGTGTTTTACTGTAACGAAGGAGGTTATGTCTGGAAGTCCTTGGGAAATGCGTAAGACCAACAGTTGTTCAGTTAGCTTTAAACTTTACCCAAGATGGCTATGACTTTGAACTGTAGGTACGTGTCATCATCATCATCATCATCATCATCAGCCGGAAGACGTCCACTGCTGGACATAGGCCTCCCCCATGGAACGCCACAATGGACGGTTGCCCGCTGTGTGTATACTCCGTAAAGTAACCTTGTATGCTTCTGACTTTCAAAACTGTAAAATTTTCCAAATATTACTCTGAAGGTATTCCTTTATCCGTCAGATATTTGCCCACTCTTATCTGTGGATTAAAAGAATGTTAATCCGTGACGCATTCGCGATGGTCAACACCTAATCCAGCCACGTTGACCTAGTTTTGTCGATAAACAGATTTTTGGGACAAGGCTCCTAAGAATTAGGATTTTTTTATTAGCCCTATAATTCATGATGTTGACAGAGACCGGAATTTACTATTATAGTTGGGTCTCAAGACATATCTATCCTAAAACCATTTTACTAGAAATCTTTCGCTCAAGTAGTTTCTGATGTGATGCAAGAAGTGATGATTTATGAGCTACCTACACTTCCTTAGAAGAAATCTCACGACCAGACGTGAAGGATCCTAAGCTAGTGGCATTTCTGGGCATTGGAGAGCAACGACGCTCCGGTAAATAGCGCAAAACAGTTCGCTTGGTGGCTGATGAACGCTATATTTGAACCCATCTCCGTCGGATTCATGTGACAGTGGGTTCTGTATTTAAAAGCACCATTTCCGACCAATTTGAATTTTGTTGCAGGCAACTTCACTTGTCTGGAAGTGATATTTAAACTGAAACGACGACTCGGGTACCACCTTTTCAACACTTATATACCTACTTGCTTGATCGTCATTATGTCGGTAAGTTATCCATGTTCTTCTATCATCTTCTACCAATTAAAGTTTTTCCCGGGACTCGTCGAGGGTCAAATCTCGGCGTCACCATTGTCGATCCTGGCTTACAGGAGTTACTCCTGTAAGTATGTCCTGGTGGGAGTGTGTGGGGGACTAGTCCATGTTCTTGACTTAAAAATACAAAATGTATTAAATAAAAGGTAATGTCAGGAATTTTTTTTTAAATGCCGACCTTCTTCATTCCTTTCCAGTGGGTATCATTTTGGATCAAGCCCGACGCTGCGCCGGCACGGGTGACGCTCGGCGTGACGTCACTACTGACGCTGTCCACACAACACGCCAAGTCTCAGGCGCAGCTCCCGCCGGTGTCCTATTTGAAAGCAGTTGATGCTTTCATGTCTGTTTGTACCGTGTGAGTTGATTGCGTAATGAATCCATAGGTACCTATTATGAAAAGTACACAGTTACCATTAGGTAGACCATCTACAAAACAAAAAAATAAGTGCCGTCTAGGGACGCCCGAAAGAAGCGAAGCTTTATAGTCAGAAGTCACCTAGAGTATTGTAGTGTTGTCTGGTCCCCTAAATATGATGTGCACATCAAGCGTATCGAACGATTGCAAAAAAGATTCCTATGGCATCTCACTTATGACTCACTGTAACATGTTTGTAAATGTTTGTCTTAATATTCCTTAAAAAACTGGTAACAGGCTCTTTGAACTGTCCCGAGTTGCTTAGTAAGGTATCCTTCCATGTGCCGCGAAACCTACCAAGAAGTAACAATAGGAGGCTATTTTGCATGCCAAAAAGCAATACCAATTTAAGGCAGCATTGCTCACTTTCCAGAATGTATGCTGTATATAAAATATTGAAGATATTGATTTATTTCTTACATCTGTTCCATGAAGAGAATCTTTAAGTGCATTTCGTTAAATATTTGTCGCTGTCACTGTATATCCTATCTAACTTAATGTGTATAATTCTAAATTGCAATTTTTCATTGCAATTTTATTTTTTCTTTTTATTCCCTCTTGGTTTCCATGGTTGTTTATGCGTACAATTTAGTGCATGTAGTGCTCTTCTTTAAGTAATGAGGCACTTAAACTTAAGACTGGATTGATCTATTGTAATCGTTATAATGTACTCATTGTTGAAGAGCCAAATAAAAAATAAATAAAATAAATAATTAAAATAAAGTATAAAGCGAAGAGCTTCCTCTCTGTATACCTATATATATCGTGTAACGCTACTGACGTTTAACACGGATAGAGTGGCCGCGCGGCGAGCGCCCCGAACGTCCGTATAGAAGCTTCGCTTTAACATAGATAAAGGCAAAGAGTGTTGCGTTATTTAGGTACCTACTTACCGTCATTGTGGTTGACAAGTAACGACAGTAAACAAGAGTGGGTGTAAGACGTAAGTATGTGATGGCTGTACATAATACTATGTTCACCATGTGTGATACTTCCTCACCGTCATGGATGATGGTGATAACTGGCTCTAGTGCAGTGAAAGGTTTATGCACCATTAATACTTATAAGAATACTAGCAGGACTTTTTGTGCCACTATCCAGCCATGGACGACTTCCAGCTGATGAATGGTCTCGTGCCATAATAAAATTGCTTTGAAAAGTTGTTATTATTAAAACAATCCGTTCATTCCAGGTTCGTATTCATGGCCCTGATGGAATATTGTCTGGTGAACATTGTCCTCGGCGATGGCGCTGGCAAACCCAAGGTGAAGCATTTGGCTAAATAGATTACATTTGCGATAGGCTCCTAATGTTCCTATGTGATCAGTGAACACCGTTATACCGAGTTAGATATCTACTTCCAAAAGAAATCCCGATCCATGAAGTTAATAACTGTTAGGTACTCCTATCTATAAGTATTATGGTAAGTGCTTACCTACCAAATTGACGAATACTTAAGTTGTTATTGCATAATTATGTAAATGATGATTCGAGATTACTAGCAGTGAAATTATTTCCATATATAACTTTTAAATATTTGCTCGCTCACTCACGAGTCACCAAACAGAGGCGAATGGTTCGATCATTTCACGAGGATGCGTGCTGTGTCATAGCTCCTATCACACTGGCATATGGATCAATTTGCAATAATTCACGCGTCTTCGATGAACTGACTATAGACTCAAGTCCATTTGACATCATGTCACCGACTGGGGTATTACACGTTGATTAGTCAACATAAGCCGATAAGTAAAATGATGACCTATGTTGTGTATCTCAAAGTTAAATGTCTCTTTTATTTCATTGGAGTAGAGACTCTGGGTCCGTGGGGCCCGGGTGTCCATCGCATTTTTAGCAATTTGGGAAAGCGACTGGTCGAGGCAACTGGTGACCAGAAGGCTGGTACATATCTCGCACAGATAATTAACATAGCCATTCAATGTGGCAATGCTGCCAGCCTTCTGGCCACTTTGCTAAGCGACGAGATGGTCTGACGAGAGTTTATTTTTGACATTTTAAAAATAACTGTGCAATGAACTAAGTTACATAGTACACACTTAAAGACCTAAAAAAATTGTGACGAGGACTTCAAATGATAATTCATTTGAGGTCCTCATCACAATATTTTCAATCATCTCGTGAGTAAGGGACTACATTCAACAAGGCGGTTTATCCAAACCCAAAAATGAAGGTTTTTTTAAAATTCCAGGACGCAGCAGAAGCAGCCAAAGCCCGCACCAGAGCGATCAACATCGACAGGTTCTCCCGCGTCTTCTTCCCCCTTCTCTTCTCAGTGCTCAACGCCACCTACTGGATCCAATTCGCGCAATACATCTGATGGACTTACCTTTTCTTCTGTCTGGTTTTGCGGCCCTAAGTCTTATAATTTCCTGATAGAATTATTATTATTTTCATGCTGGAAATCGGTACTTAGGCCCCTATTAATAAATCGATCTCTAAAAAGTCTGAAAGCGATCTTGGAAATGTCATTTCAGAACAAAATGACATGTCAAAATGTAATTGAGATCGCCCTCAAACATGAGATCGCTTGGCGCAGTGGTTCGAGCGTAGGCTCGGCTCACTGCACGTGATGGTTGCGGGTTCGATTCCCGTCGGAGCAAATTTCGGAAATGGCCTTTTCGCAATTTGCCCAGGTCTGAGTGTCACTGGGATCACCCCCAGTCCATTGTACGGTACCCATAGTACAAGCGTTGGTTAGTTTGGGACCATACAGTTGGTGTGTCGGTCTGGCGATGCTTACTTGCTTATACTTTATACCCGTAGTCCGTTAATGTTGTCGGCTAATGGACTGCAAACAGGTTAGTTTCAGTTTGATTTTTGGGCGCTTAGGAGGCTACCAGATGTGTCCAACAAAAGTAAGAAAAACCAATGATTTTTACATCTTTTACCTGTAAACTTGAAAATCTGTAAACCCGCACTGGGCTAGCGTGATGATTATGGTTTGAATCCCCCGCGTATTGAGGGGAGGCCTGTGCCCAGGAGTGGGACGTTGAAAGGGGTAAATTATTATTATTATTAAAGAGTCTATAATAATTGTTATTGTTATCGGTAACTTGGTGTTTATTACGCGCTAAATAGCAGACTTAGCACCAGTTCTTTCTTTATCATACTTCCAACACGATTAACCCCGTTAGGCCCTCCAGCTAAGTTAATGCCTGTGTTAGGAGTGGGCTCACTTCAATAGTTTAATGGTCAGGATGGGGATCGAACCCGGAACCTCTCAGCTACAAAGGCCCCTCTAACCACTAGGCTATTGACGCTTATATGATTTTATAAGTACCTAAATTTAAAACTTAGCATTATAATGTGGTTTTAAACTCTTGTCTGTGGTATCATGGCTTAAGAATGGAACTAATTTAGAGATAGATAAGATATTATTTTTTTGCAATTGTTGGACTGAGTTTTGTATGGAAAAGTTATAGGTATTTTATCTGTAATCTATTCTAGCACTAGTAATAACACAAGTAATGTACCTTCTACTAGTAGTTACTACTACACCACGGCCAACGAGAAGTGATGCAGAATGGTAATAATATTCGAGTTCAAGCCGGTCTCGGCCGGGATCGCCAACATTCAAAGTTTTTGGTTAATTACAAAAAAAAGCAAAATTGAATTCAACGAATTTAATAAAATTATGTATTCATATTCGTATCGCTTCTCGTTGGCCGTGAGATAGACAAGTAGGTAAATGGTTCTCGGTATTACCAGCTTCATGGTACTACCCTTTACTACCTTATCCTTTCAAACGTTACGTATCTATAAGGATCGATTTCAAAAACATACATAAAAGTTTAACACAAACATACCTATTTATGTAAAAAACTGTAGCTATAACAAAGTACTTACTTGTCTACATGAAATACATACCTACCTACTTCATACTTAATTAAATATATTTTATGTTTTAAATATAAAGATACGTTTCAAGTTAACTAGTAGGTACCTACCTATTTCTTTTATTTTGACTGCAAAATAAACCATCTCACTACCCCTGACTGATGTAATTAATAAATAGGTAAATATCGCCAGACGAACACACCAACTGTATGGTCCCAAACTAAGCAACGCTTGTACTATGAGTACCGTACAATGGACTGGGGGCGATATCAGTGACACCCAGACCTGGGCAAATTACGAAAAGGCCATTTCCGAAATTTGTCCCGGCGGGAATCGGACCCGCAACCACCATATGCAGTGAGTTGACCGGCCTACGCTCGAACCACTGCACCAAGCGGTCGTCAATTATGATTTAACTAGCTGTGCCCCGCGACTTCATCCGCGTAGTATTGGATTATTGGGTTAAAAGTATCCTATATGTTAATCCCGGTTATAATCTATCAGTGTTCCAAATTTCATCCAAATCCGTTCAGTAGTTTTTGCGTGAAGGAGTAACAAACATACATACATACATGCATACATACATACATCCACACTCACAAACTTTCGCATTTATAATATTAGTAGGATTTGAAATACCTAATAGACCTTACGAACAAATTATACCTACCTATCGCCCTTGGCAATGACCGAGGCGATAGGAGGTGTGACCAGAAAAACGCGATTAGTGCGGTTCACTTGCTACGCTGCTTAAGTATTTACCTACTCTAATTTGTAAGTAGGCGCAAAAAATAACATTTTAATCAAGCGTGGAAGTCTCAAATTACAGAGTCATTTTTACAAGTTTCAAATTAACCAGAAGCCTGCAATATAGGTATAACCTACCTACCTACATATTCGAGTCAAAGGGCCTGAAAAACTATTTTGTTACCTAGTATTTGAAAACACTTTAGTTTCATGCAAACGAAATGAGGAGATTCGTAGACGAACAATGGTCACCGATATAGCCATACGGATTAGTAGGTACCTACGTTGAAGGGGCAGAGGCCGGAGAACTGATGGCTGATGGGGCGGAAAGGTGGCCCGACGACCTAGTGACGGTCGCGGGAAACCGCTGCTGGATGCGAGCAACACAGGACTGGTCGCTGTGGAAAAGTGGAGGAGGCACAGATATAGATTTACATAGATAAAGCAAATGCATGTACCTACTTCGCGTGTACGAAACCCCGACCTAGCGTCAAGGTTGGTCGCCGCTAACTTATGGTCCGAGCGACTACAGATATAAAAAATATGAGTATGAGCGAGATAATCACTCGAGAGAATCGTAGTGGGCGGAGGGGCATCGGCGGCATCGGTGTCTTTGAATCGGTTTGGTTTTCCCGTCAGTAATGACGTCACAGTAGGTATTAAACATTCGGCACGCTTGGTTTCAATACAAATCGTGATAGGTACTTGCGTTATCTATGTAAATCTATATCCGTGGGAGGAGGCCTATGTCCAACAGTGGACTTCTTTCGGCTGAAATTATGAAGACTATACGCAAACATCAAAGTTTAAAAAAATGTTAGGTACTTAGTTACTTACATGTCTTTGACAAGGCGTTCAAGTGTTACAATAATTACTGTGTGACTAAATAACAAGCAAACACAACCGAGAATAACAATGGGATGAATACCATTTGTTTTGAAACGTTTACAGCGGCCGTGAAGTGACTGCGTTTGTTTCCATTTTTCATTTTAATAATTGTAGTTATAACATACTTACTGCAATTTACTTATTATAATTAACATAATTCTTTAAAGATGGGTAGGTATTTCATTAGAATTAACATCTCTTTTGAGTAGTTAGCTCCATTTCCATGAAATGCTAGTTAGGAGCGTTTTGGTTGGTGATGTCTAGGTAGGGCCTTACCAACCTATTTATTTACACATTTTATCCTGATAAAACGTTTTATCATGAGTGTTACACTTACACTACATGAATGGGAAGCAAAAAAAATAGTAGGTAGGTATAGATAGTACATACAAGAAATGAAATCACTCATAATGCGGAACGGAACGTTGATAAATCCGAGATTAGTTGCGTTCAGAATATCGTGACGTCTGCATGTGTCTGACAGTATTTGCTTTGCGTGTTCTATTGTACTAACAAAATCTATAATTTGTTCAGTTGCTTATTCAAATTTGAGCAAACATTTATTCGGTTTTTTAATCAATGATTTATCTTTGATAATGAAATTAAGTTCAAGTTCATGGTCGCGATTTCGGACTTTTGAGTGTGCACTGTCACTTGTCAAGTTTTTGTTAACAAATGTCAGTCGGTCCCCGGATGACATTCGGTTTGAACGTGCGTTTTCAATTCGCCGGCGCGCGACAGCAATTTGCATGAAATTGCTTTTATTCAATTAGAAATTATAGTAAATCACGTTCGTACGGTGGTTGTAGGACGCGTGGGGATATGGCAGGAAGCTGTTGTGAACACTGTGATTCCTTTTCACTGTTGTATAATTAGCAAAATCAAGTCGCGAAACTCACCCGATAGCTGCGAGGCTCGCATTGTTTTGATATTTTAGTTCTTTTTCTGTGTTGAATAACAGAACGTTCTGGTGAAAATGAAAGAAGTGCAGAGTAAAGAAGATATGTCGGACGAGGAGTCTGGCTTGGGATACCAGAATACATTGGTGAGTGAGTTTGAAAGTTTGCAACTTTCTAATTTCTAGAAATAATTAATTGCAATACGGTTTTCCTGGTTTACGGTGGCGCGGCGGTGTACCCAACTGACTACTGTTAGCATTTCAGTATTTCAAACGGATTTTCTTTCATGAATTTTGTTTATCTATAATTGTTTACAAACAAAGTTTTGGATTTCAAAACACAACTTTATGTTTTACTTATTTGGACTTCTGTGATACAAAACAATATGCAAATTTACTAAATTATTTATTAATTCAAATACTCATGCCTAAACTCTGTGTAGCTAGCCATAGACATTCTCGTTTTGTTGATTGCTAAACAAGACTGCTATTTTCAGAATTCAATTTCAAGTTTTGTGTGAATTTATAATTGGAAGTCATTATACCATATAAAACTTTACATAACAATAAATCTTATTTATAAGATTACCTACTAGCCAATTGTAAAATCTAGATGAATTAGAATGGCTGACCTATCACTTATGTACCTACACTTAGTTACTTCGATATTTATTTTAATTTACAACTAAATAAATGTAGGTCACTACTCTGGATATTTATTTTCATTTTCACGATAACTCGGCTAGGTATTTTATTTTCAAAATCACCTATTTGCAGATGCATTGTGTCCACATTGCAAAACTTTTTATATAAAAAAAACTAAATGCATACTTTCTAATATCCAAGGCTTTTACGATTGTCCATTGTTAAGATACCTGTTAGAAATCTCATATTGTAGATGTAGACAGGACATAGAATTAATATCTAAATAATTTTTGCCAGCAAAACACGCCAGGTGGCCATAGAGTCCCACATTGATCAATACTTTCTTAACATAATAGGTCTTATTCCAATAATGTACAATATTATTCATAATGCCTTAGTAAATTAAAGATCATGTACCTACATAAGTACATAAAAGATAATAATCTGATGAGATTAATCTTTTCCGTTGGTCCGGACAGGTTGATAGGGAGTGATTTTATCGAAAGCCAGCTGTTAGAAAGAAAGTCATCAGATTAAAAATAATCCATTGTATCTACTTATAATTGATCATTAGGTTAGTGTATATGGTGAATGAGTCAAGAAACAAAACCGTTATGAATGGAAGGAGAAACTGTTCTGATAATGGGACACAGTGTGATAGATGATGATGGTTCTCCTAGTAACACCCAGACTAAGACAACTTACAGAAGAACCATTTTAAAAATGTTCCTTCCACTGCTATCCTGTAACCATCTAGTTCAGCAAGCCAAGGGGCCTACTAAGTGCAGACAATGTCAATAATATCTGGGACAGCCTTGTTTTATAATATTGTTTAACTCTTCATGGAGATAGGTACTTAAACATGCAAGTGATGATTCAACACTTAAGCTGACATAATGAAGTTGTTTGATAAAATATAAGTATGTAGTTGGATGACCTGATTTCGACTGTTTTGTTTTACTTTATTAAATTAGATAAATACTTATGTCTGATACCTACAACTATCAAAAGGTCCTCAGTTCACTACACTATATCAAGTGCAATACATAATAGGTATAAATTTTTGTGGTGATTGACCGTGTTGGTAACACCAGAGGGTACTTTACGCTGCCGATCTTCTGTCAGAGGATAGATAGCTGCGACGAATGAGATAGCCGGGAAACTGACCCCCCCTGCCTGACGCACTCCCCTAAAAGTCGGGAACTTGCGAACAATGCCATTGGTATTGCAAGCTTCTATAGGCTGCGGTGGCTGCTTAACATACATAACAGGCGGGTCGTAGGCTGTTTTTCGACTAAGTAGTTAGGTAACTATATAAAAAAACCATACGTTTACCAGATACCTATGAATAAATATAAATATGTATGATTTCATCTTCCTATATGCAAAAAATCTCAATGTTGTTAAAATTGTATCTATCTACAGTAGGTAGGTACGTTATAACTTCATAAGGATAATATTTATTAAATAATTAAGTAGTATCTTACTAATGTAGGTATGTGATATCGCGTCATACTACAGGTATTATGTTTATGATAGTAATTTTTTATGGAATTAACCGATTGTGCCTAAGAATTTTGGATAAATAATGGTATATTTGGCCTTTCAATCGTGATAAATATGCGGAAGGCTCGCTAGCCTTCCTATGTATCCTTAGTCGTTGTACCGTGATACTATGAAAGCTTTTATGTATTGAATCGACAGCCAGAGCTATTAGACAAAGAAAAATAAAATCTTGCGCTAAAATATACTGATTGTACGGTGGTGCTCATAGTTTATTCGCAAAATTATAAGGATTACTTAAGTGTAATAAACATTGGAAATATACCGAATGATTCATGAATAATATTCCTATTGTATGTAAATAAACGTGATGCCGAAACATTTATCTCGCTATATATTTATATTATTCCAGTCCATAATTAATTGTAAGTCTGTGGTGCTACTCTTAGCAACGATATACGATATATTTATATCGTGAAATTTTTCGTATCGAATCCTTCTCTAAATGCCATTTTTATTGCCGTCGTATCGATTGCTTAATGAACGATACAACATTATCGTTCGTTCAGACGATATTCGATATGTTCATTCCTAATTTCGGCATAATCAGGAAGGAACTGACTACTATTTCTGGCCCTATAAAATAAGTATACAAACAAATATCGGTCTCAAACTCAACTCAACTCAAAATTGTTTTTATTCATGTACGCCAACAAAACATTTATGAATAGTTAAAATCTACCACCGGAGAAGATTCGGCAAGAAACTCTATAGTTACAAACTCTATAGTTACTCTTTTCAATGGATAAAAGATGGTGTACATTCTCAGGAACAGCAACAGAATGTGAGCAGGCAACAACATTGTCACTAAATAAGTAAATAGTAATCAATTCTCACTCAGACCTAGGTATTTAAATTAGAAAGCTAGTTTAGTGAGGTCGCGACGCATAATGCCCTATTTCATGAACGCGAAATATCTTTAACGTTAAAATTATTTCCTTTTACTCATCATGTCATCAAGTCTCGAGATTTGCGTGTAACATTTGCCAACCAAACGATAACATATCTAGGTACATATCTAAAGATTATAAAACTGTCCGAAATCGTATACCAATTCTTTGTCTGTATGTTCTGTGACATATTTGCTTTGCACATATTTGCATATTGTCATACGGATTTTTTGACTAAATAGCATCAATTTGGTGTTGCTAGATGATCTAGGTAGCTGCTGATGACATAGGTATCGTTTAGGAGGAGATACAAGGCTGTATATCACCTTGTTGGCGACGCTGCCTACTTAGAAACCTGGACTGGTTCAGGTAGGGTACTAGATCCCAATCGTCTCTCTAAAGTGATGTTAGCTTTGTTGATCGTCGCCTTCAATTAAGAGCTTGCTGTCCTTATCATAGTTCGTAAACCCGATCACCTCCGAACGAACTGCAGATAGCAATATCAGAATTTCGGGACATTATCACGCAACTGACGCCGACTTGTTTGGGGACGTGCGAAAGTTGATAAACATACAAATTACTCCGAACAAACGAAATCATTGCGAGTCAAATATCGCAACGTTAATGCATCAACTGTATGGTCCCAAACTAAGCAACGCTTGTACTATTATGGGAATCCATAGCCATTCCATTAACTCCCAGATAGATTCAACCTGCAAACGCTAGATGCGGTGCGCTGAGCCACGGAACTGATAAAAATGCCGAATGGCCTACGCTCAAATCTCCAACAAGTACCTATTTTATCGTCAGGTGAAAAAAAACACTTAAAAGTCCATAAACGTTAATTGTATAACGTTCGTTTCTGATAACGTAAGCGCGATAACTATCTACGATAGCCACTATCTTTTGATCTGTCCTTCGATATCGTTTCAAGTCGCAATGCCACTGTCAATGCTGATTGTTGACAGAGTATCATCGTGCTGTAATCTGTCAACATTTACATTATGAAACTGGGGATAAGGCTAAATAAGAACTGGGTAGAGGGAAGGGGGGTCTGTTTTCACGAAGTAAAGTTCACGTGTCGGAAACGACAGCTTTCATCCTTCTTCTGAACTGTAAACTTATGAAAATGTATTGTTTTATCGATATACCACTATGTATTATACAATTACTAGCGACCCGCCCCGGCTTCGCACGGCTCTAAAATTATCAGTGTTTCTCTACTATATTATGCATGTATTATACATACTAGCTGAGCCCGCGACTTCGTCCGCGTAGAATTTAACTTAACAAAAAAGCCCGATCCCGCGTTCTGAACCCGCACGACAGGAGCCATTTTTTTTTTTTTTATTTTGTTTTTCTAAAATAAAATAATCCTAAAGTACTGCTTATAACATCAGCTATCTACCAGTGAAAGTCCCGTCAAAATCGGTCCACCCGTTTTGGAGATACACTTTGATTTCATGTGTTTTTATTTTTTTACGCGGAACCCTAATTGTTTTTCTAAAATAAAAGAATCCTAAAGTACTGCTTATAACATCAGCTATCTACCAGTGAAAGTCCCGTCAAAATCGGTCCACCCGTTTTGGAGATACACTTTGATTTCATGTGTTTTTATTTTTTTACGCGGAACCCTAATTGTTTTTTAAAATTAAGGTAGCCTAAGTTACTCCCTATAACATCAGCTATCTGCCAGTGAAAGTCCCGTCAAAATCGGTCCAGCCGTTTCGGAGATTACCCGGAACAAACACACAGACAGACAGACAAAAATTTTTTAAATCGCGTTTTTGCTATACGTGTCGTATGTACTTTCATATGCATTTAGTGAAAAGGTGTTATTTTGATATTACAAACAGACACTCCAATTTTATTTATTTGTATAGATGTATAGATAAACCTTCCTCTTGAATCACTCTATCTATAAAAAAAACCGCATCAAAATCCGTTGCGTAGTTTTAAAGATCTAAGCATACATAGGGACAGACAGCGGGAAGCGACTTTGTTTTATACTATGTAGTGATTATCTTATCCTATATCAATATAACGTTATATTAATAACATGAGATTAATAATAAAGCATAAAGGGCTGATGGAATAAGGATTGGCCTTTTACACTAATTCCTTGCTCTAACGACTTTCAAGCTTATTTATTTCCATTATACGCAGTCATTCGATCAGCTGATAGGTAGCAGCATATCTTTACGTCAATTACTTCCATGTTATCTCGATTGGATGCTGTCAATCTTTCGTAGATAAGCGTATACGCTGCCGGAAGGTATAGAGTCATATGAGTATCTTAATTTTGGATGCTCAAGGAAGTGCTATGCAATCGTGATGATGATACTGATTACGGAATAGATGCTATTATATCAATATAATATGGTCATTTGGGCCACTGACTGCGTCAGCATGTCCCAGGTATTGCAGCAGAACTTGGCAGCATTATCCACCTTATATCCATTGACATAGGGCTCGGACCAAAGTCGGCTTGAAGACCATGTTTTGGGCGATATCCACACGAAACTGCCGTCGGCCTTTAGGGACCCAACTATAGCGTTGTTCTCGGTAAATATGCGCGAAGTGTGTATAGGCTGCAATAAACAAGTTATCTAGCTTATTTTATTACCTGGCAACATTATAAAAAACATGCAAAATCCCATAACTTTAATGTTATCACGAACAATTACTTGTTTAGTTTTACTGCTGAATGAAATTGCTACGAGTATTACATGTTAGATCCATTCATTCAAGGATACAGTGCCTATCATGCTTTGCTTAAAAGGTGATGGTTAGCAGTTAATAAATAATAATAAATAAATAGATAAATATCGCCAGACGAAGACACCAACTGTATGGTCCCAAACTAAGCAACGCTTGTACTATGGGTACCGTACAATGAACTGGGGGCGATCCCAGTGACACCCAGACCAGGGAAAATTACGAAAAACCCATTTCCGAAATTTACCCTGAGGGGAATCGAACCCGCAACCACCCGATGCAGTGAGTCGAGCGGCCTACGCTCGAACCGCTGCGCCAGGCGGTCGTTGAGATGTGAGTTTGGTCGTCAGATAAACTGTCACAATATGACTTTTAAATCAAACTATAGAAAAATATAAAAGGAAGGAGTACTTATATCCTTACAAATTATTGAAAACAGGACGTCTGAAAGAACTGGCTTTTTTTAATAATTTGTGAATTCAGCCAATCGACACTAGGATAACATAGACTCTAATATCCCCATGTTATGAATATCCCCCTTATGCACCGATGCAGAGGTTCCCAAACTGCGGGAATCGGCAACGATGTAGGCCCGGAAGAATTACTTTCCTACTTTGCAGAACTACTACCTTCTCGAACTCTACTTTTTTTTTCGTCCCGAACAATAAAAGACCTGAGAAAGTAAAGACGGGGGGCACGGCCTTTGCCCTGCAGTGGAAAAGTATAGACGAACAATGAACTTAATAAAATTTGTCTATAGCTATAGTACTATAAAATTAATCCACTAAATACATGAAATAAAAACAGAGTATGCGAAACGTCAAAAATAAATAAAATACGACATTGATAGCGGTCGCTATCTATGTCTTATCTGCGAGCGACACTTGTCTCGTAATATAAATCATAATTTGTATGGCTGCGTGTCGCTAGCAATGTCTTGATTGAGTGTAAGTTTGTTTGTTTTTTAGGAAAAAGAACAAGAAACATTATTTTATTTTAAAGCGAATCTTCTATGCGGACGTTCGGGGCGCTCGTCGCACGGGCGTCAGACATCAGTAGCGTTACGCGATATATATAGGTATACGGAGTGGCAGCTGCGGCGCACCACGCTTTTTACTATAAACCTTCACTTCTTTCGGGCGTTCCTAGACAGCACTGTTTTTATTATAATCCAGTTGTTACTAGGTAATCTAAAATTAGGCTTAGTACATAGGTGGCAGTAAGTATTGTAACTTAACTAAGCTTCTTCTAAGGAAGTGTGATTGGTCTTTAGAAGCAAAGGGACGACCTCCGAGCCAACCTGATGACTGTCAGCACCATCTATCGAAGAGAAAAAAATATTTCAATTTAAATTTCAAAAAAGCAAATGGGCAACGCCGCTGTGCACAACTAAGTACTGTCTTTGTAATCCCTTCCATTATCACCCGAATTCCCAGCACGATAAGAGTCATGTGGTCGATAACGAGGATTTGTCATGGATTATCGATTGTTGTGGAAATTTAGCATTCAATGCAAGATAAGCCTGCGATTGAGTGTAAAAATCGTGATAACGTTATGTTGACCGTAAATGCTTGTCATTTCCTGAAACTGTATGCTTCTGAAAATTCTAGAATGCAATCGTAACCACAAGAAATCATTCATGGTCTCTATAGGCTTACTCATCACTGAAGTATTTCCTTCAAATTTCCTGAAAACTTCAATTGGTCATTAAAATAGGTACCTACTTATTTTTAACCCCAGACGAAAAAAGAGTGCTGTTATAAGTTTAACATGTGTATCTGTCTTTGGCATCGTACCGCCCAAGCGGATACACCGTTTTCAATTTTGTTTTAGGTTTGTTAGAAACGTATTCTGATCGAGAGTGTTCTTACCTACGTTGCATGAAAATCGGTTCAGGTTTGAAAATTATCAACTCTATTTTATAGTTAAAAATGTCGTTCCATCGGGGGTTTTATTATTTCTTCAACTAGCTGAGCCCGCGACTTCGTCCGCGTGGAATTTAACTTAACAAAAAAGCCCGCTCCCGCGTTCTGAGCCCGCGCGACAGGACCCATTTTTTTAATTTTGTTTTTCTAAAATAAAAGTCGTCTAAGTTACTGCTTATAACATCAGCTGTCTACCAGTGAAAGTCCTGTCAAAATCGGTCCAGCCGTTTCGGAGATACTCTTTGATTTAATGTGTTTTTATTTTGTTACGCGGAACCCTAATTGTTTTTCTAAAATTAAAGTAGCCTAAGTTACTTCTTAAAACATCAGCTATCTGCCAGTGAAAGTCCCGTCAAAATCGGTCCAGCCGTCGGAGATTACCCGGAACAAACATACAGACAGACAGACAGACAAAACATTTTTAAATCGCGTTTTTGTTATAGGTGTCGTATGTATTTTCATATGCATTTAGTGAAAAGGTGTTATTTTGATATTACAAACAGACACTCCAATTTTATTTATTTGTATAGATTTAGAGTTATAGGCCAAAGAGATGAAATACGTAAGATCCGCGCCACACGACAAAACTAGAGCAACAGGAAATAACAAAATGCACTGGCAGATGCCTATGTGTTAAGTATTTCATCCCTGTCTATTGACGTATAAATCGGGTCTATCTTACATTTGGAAAGATTACAGCAGATTGTGCTTCAATTCAATTCAGCATTTTCTTGCAAGTTTCACTCTTCATACTAATATTATAAAGAGGAAAACTTTGTTTGTTTGATTGTAATGAATAGGCTCCGAAACTACTGAACCCATTTGAAAAATTATTTCACTGTTGGGAAGCTACACTATCCCCGGGTGACATAGGCTATAATATATTTTCAAAAAATTAGGGATCCTTACTAAAACTCGAATAATGTAACCGCAATGTACCCGTGCGAAGCCGGGGCGGGCCGCTAGTAGATAATATGGCGATATTTACGGGAATAGGTACATTACACACTCTGATCACATTTACTGCTGTAAGCCAGGATCTACAATGGTGTCCAACGAAGATGCCAATACTCGACCCTCGGCAAGTGCCGAAGAAATTTGAAAAGACGTTAAATCTTGTCACATCACCGCATCCCTAACTTGTTCATGACCTATTAGGACTTATAAGGTTTCAAGAAAATGCTAATTTAGTATCTGGAACAAGGAAATATATCTAGAATTTCCTTCAAACAACCTTTGCAGACTATTATAGTTATTCAGCGGCTCATTAGCATGCAGTACTCAGACGCAGACTAGACTAACATGCATGTGATTACCTCTGTGCATCTGTGTAATTGTGTTTTTCTTTATGTATTTGGAAATACGTAAATTATTTTTGACGGCGTTCTTTTAGCAGAAGTATTAGAGTTAAAGAGTAGCCGTTAATCACCCACCATTAGATGGTTGATAAGGGTTGATCAAAGAAATTGTAATAATAAGAGGCTGATAGAGTGTAAGGTGGAGTTGGAATTTTTGGTTCTATTGACGCGTATTTAATTGATGTAAAAACAATTGCTCGAGCCGCTTATCTTCAATCCTGTCAAAAACTTAATCTATATACCTATATGTCGCAGCCAAATAGCTTAATTCGCCGGGTGGGGTTTCTGTGGGGTCATAAAAAATAACCCTACCTAAACCCATCCAGGTCGTTCTGCTTGGGTAGTATTTTGAAAAAGTTTTGTAGTACTTAAATGTCAACCAGTTGCCTAAGCATTAGCCAGCCAATTTATTAAATGTTGTAATAGACTATACGGCTGAATATCATTCAGGCCACTAGTTGAACGGCGCCGTTTAGTTAAGTGGCTAGGCTATTAATTGAACGGCGAATTAAGCTAGTTGGCGGCGACATATATATAACTCAAAGGTGACTGACTGACTGACTGACTGACATAGTGATCTATCAACGCACAGCCCAAACCACTGCACGGATCGGGCTAAAATTTGGCATGCAGGTAGATGTTATGACGTAGGCATCCGCTAAGAAAGGATTTTGATTAATTCTACCCCCAAGGGGATAAAATAGGGGATGAAAGTTTGTATGAAACTTTGTCAATTAAATTCCACGCGGATGAAGTCGCGGGCACAGCTAGTACAATATAAATACTGAGTGAATAACAAAAAAGTCGAGCAGCCTACTTTTAAACCATTAGACCAAACAGTGACGACCGCTTGGCGCAGTGGTTTGAGCGTAGGCCTTTCGGCTCAATGCACCGGGTAGTTGCGGGTTCGATTCCCGCCAGGGCAAATTTCGGAAATGGCCTTTTCGTAATTTGCTCAGGTCTGGGTGTCACCGGGATCGCCCCCAGTCCTTTTGTATGGTACCCATTGTGTAACCGTGGCTTAGTTTGGGACCATACAGTTGGTGTGTCAGTCTGGCGATATTATTTATTACAATCATCGAATCGTCCATATAAAGTCGTTGATATAAAACAATCAAGGTAGGATACCTCAGTTCAACTGGGTCACCGTTGTTGTATATTTCGCAAGTTGGTATCAAATACGCACTTTTATAGTAGGTACCTAAATAAATAACGTCAAAATATCGCCAAACAGACCAGTCAAACTACATCGGGTGACAACTTTACCTTGCTTTTACATCCTGCGACACCAGATAGCCTGGTTAATGTAGGATACAGATGCTGAGATGTGGCCCTTTGCGAGGCTTAAAAGAAGGTTTAATTGCCATGTTTCATCTCCACAAAAAGGACTAATAACTTCCGAAGGGTTGGTACTAAGTTATATCCTGTTAAATTCAACAGTCCCAATCCAACAACTTAAGTAAGCTGCGACCTCCTTACACCGTGTTGTATTAAATTATAACTCGGTCGAGGTAGGAAGCCTATAAGTGGGTCGACGTCGGTAATGCTTTGGATACACCTGCAAGAGTGCAACTATAGCGACATAATAGATATATACTCCCTAATGGAGCTCTAAACCAGAGGCAATGAATAAAAGTAATGGGAACAAAGTTTTAGAGGATGTCTGTGAAGAAATTACTAATCTATCCGCGTCTCCGCGAGGATATGAGGACCTCGAAGTGTGTACGAAGCGTAAAATGATTGCCATGATATAGGTAAGTGAGGCAAGTGGGTTAATATAAGCAACAGGGATAGCAGTCCAAGTGTGGCCCATGTTTAACAAAATTTAGCAACCGACACATTTGAATTTGCACGCCTGCAGTTATACGTAATATAATGCTGGTTTAACGTGTTCAGTTATGTTTTACAATGTTTGGACATCATAAAGGCGTAATTACTTGCAATCTATCCGTAAAACTGTATGCAGTTTATACTAGTATACTTGATTTCACAGACCAAACAAGCGAGTTAAACTTATCCAGGTCGATAAAAAACTAGTGCATACCAAAAATTAAACCCAGAAGTTGAGGTGAAAATTGGTCGACATTTTCAGCCAAAAATGGTTGGGTTTAGGGCTCACCTGCCAGCCGTGTCTATCCTAGTGCCAACGAATCCGTAAATATTCGAACACACAACTTGCAAACGCACGTGGTGTCTTGGTGTCAATTTAAAAAAGTGGGCAATAATTTAATTCGCTTCGTTTCTGAGAATTGCTGTCGGTGTGATGACTTCCGCATCTACGCGCCACGTACGAGTTGTAAGTGTACCATTCCAACTCAGGAATGGTGTGGGGGAATTAGGACAATATACCGTTGGGGTATGAGCTCTGTGTTCTATTGGGTCCTAGAAGACGGCCAAATTAAGGGCCTGTGCACACCACGTTTTTTAAACGCGCCGTCGACGCCCGTTTGTAGCGATACAGACGCGATACGCACGCAAGTCAGACGCAACCTGTAGACCTTTGTAGGATAAAAGCGCGCCGTCGACGCACGTTTCTAAAACGCGCGTCGACCGACGTTTAAAAAACGTGGTGTGCACAGGCCCTTACTTGGACTTGGATTTAAAAATATCGAAAGGCTAGAAAGCGGATGTGTTTGAGAATAGCAAGCAGCAGGAAAGAGTGCCGAAAGTATGAATAAAATCATGCGAGAGTTATGGAAGAGATTACCACGAAAAATATTTTTTTTCTTCTTAATAAATATCGCCAGACTGACTCACCAACTGTATGGTCCCAAACTAAGCAACGCTTGTACTATATACTGTACACTGGACTGGGGGCGATACTAGTGACACCCACACCTGAGAACATTACGAAACGGCCATTTCAAAAATTTTCCCTGACGGTAATAGAATCCGCAACCACCCGGTGCAGTGAGCCGTGCGGCCTGCGCTTAAACCACTGCTCCAAGCGGTCGCTGGTTGGCGCAAACGAAAGTAGGATAATACTTACACCATGTAACAAGCTGTCTGTGGATTATCATGCACAGTTCGGAAACGATACGAACGGTTAACAATATAGGAGTGAGTTGATAGGAGAAACTATGAAAGTTGTGCACAATCATCACCCCAAGAGAGATAATATTTTTAAACACACTATCTACTATATAAAAATAAGTCGGGTTTTCCTTCCTGACGCTATAACTCCAGAACGCACGAACCGATTTCCACGGTTTTGCATTCGTTGGAAAGGTCCGTGAGGTTTATAGCAAAGAAAATTCAGGAAAAATGTTAAGGGTGATCCACATTCCACGCGGACGGAGTCGCGGGGCACAGCTATAAATAAGATGAATTAAACACAGAAATATAGCATGTCGATGACACTCTGACACATCTTAGTGCCATCTATCGAGATCAACCTAACTTCGTTTATCAGTTTTATATAATTTGTAAACTCTTTTCACGGTAGCGTCAACAAAACGCCTGGCCGTTATCACAGCCTGCGGCCTTCAAGTGACGTCATGATCTTACTACCTGCTTGATATATGGAGGTGCGTGAATTAAAACATCGGCAAGGTTAGGGAGCCTGTTTGAGATAAGGGAAGGTCGTTGATAGGGCCCAAGACAGATCGAGAGCCTTGGCATCGCAATTGTAAAACAAATTTTGCAAATGTCGCAGGGAAATAATAAAATCAAGGATTTAATCAAATTCTGGAGGATGTCAAAATAGCAACTCGATTTTGTCAATTCCCCTCGAAAAAATTTAATAGATTTATGATTTTGACTCTTTGTTGTTGTGTCAAAAAAGACAAACGGTGTAAATGATTCTTCAGATACCCCTTAACATAGTTTGGTGAAATGACCAAATCACATCCCTTTCCTATCCCAGATATGATGCCTGATTTTATAATATACCGGCGACAAACTCATCCTGAGGAACGGGTATAGAGGGTGTGCACTTTAAAAGTTACTAAAAGTTATGCGCAAATTGGCACTTCAACGTATGACCATCGCAGTATTGGGTAACAATCCAACTGCTCATGATGGCTAGTTCAAATTTTTGCCAATAATCGGCCAGAACGCGACAATCAGGAGGATATAATGACATAAGTAGTAGTAGACGTGTTAACCTTCATGGTTTAAAATTATACATAAGCCAGTCCAGGGCATCTTGAAGCTTGACGTATATTCTGTTAGTAACCTGTCCGGAGTTATTACGTAGCTTCTGGCTTTGCTACCTTCCTGCTTATAATCCTCAAAATACGTCATCAAGACTGCTCTTCTGTTTGTAATGTACCTACTGATATTTACAATTGCTAAGTTTTTAATTCTACACTTTGTCGTCACTAGCGTCGCTTACCGCATTCTTAAGGCTAGTATACATTTGCTAACAACGCCTAAATAATAGACTAGATGACACCACCACAGACTCTTCAATTTTCATATGATATTCTATATGACCATAAGATCAACCTATAATGAATGAATGTAGTAGCAAATCTATAAATTGTGAAGTATAACATCGTGAGGTGAACTGCATGTCTGCGAAGATTTACCACGGGATGCTGAAATTCAGGTCACCGAATTACGTTACATCATAGTACTGTTGACCGATCATTCTATCTGTACAATGAACTCTTGAGAACGTAACCAGAGGAGGTATTCACAGTTGACGGAAAGTTTCCGATGATTTATGTTACACATGAATTGGAAGAAGTATGAAAGCTGTTGTTTGTAGTGCGCCGAACCGTACTAGGCTATAGCTTGATACAATACGGCCTGAATCCCTCTCGCATTGAGGGGAGGCCCGTGCCCAATTAGTGGGGCGTAAGTATTTTTAATGCCTATAATTTTTATTTGTAAAAGCAGTTAAGGCCGATTGTTTAAGCACGCGTCTTGCGGGCATCAGGTCCTGGGTACAAACCCTGGCTCGCACCTTTGGGTTTTCGAAATCTATGTGTGAATCATAATTTCTACATGATTATCACTTGCTGACGGTGAAGGAAACATCGTGAGGAAACCTGCATGTCTTGGAAAAAAAAAATTGAAAGACATGAGAAATCCGCCAACCCCACACTGGGCCAGCGTGGTGGATTACGGCCTGAATCCCCCTCGTAGTGAGGTGGAGGCCGGTGCCCAGGAGTGGGACGTCAAAAAGGCTAAATTATTTACATATTTATTTATAATTTTAATTGTTGTAGCTAAATCCTTCACCTACTTATTTACTTTCTCACATAAACATCAATGTGTACATAACATAACGTGTCCAAAAGATAGTATTGTTATTGTGAACAATCTCGGTTCACTAGGGAACGTCTCCTTTATCAATGTTTTACTGCACTTTATAATTAGTACCTTCCATTGTCTTAAACTAATTAGTTTTGCGGTGATGCGCGCGGGCGCAGACGTTGTGTATTAAAAAATAATTACCACAGTAATTAGTGGTTCCTTAATGATGTGTTAATTTAGAATCGTGTGTAAAGTATGTAAATTTGAAAATGGAACTGCTTAGTGAGCTAGTTGTTTTGCGTTTTGACGGATTTTGTTGTATTAACTGCAGCATGTTGGCTTGAAGTGTGATGTAGGTAATCAAGTTTAATTAAGCAATGATAAACTGTAATTATAGTCTTCATTGTCGAAGTATATTGTTATTTTCATATACATCGTCCTTATAGTCTTTCAGCCACTCCCAAACGCACTGAAATTACTTTTTGATAAAATCACTACATAGTTCTCGTATAAAACAATGTCGGTTCCCGCTGTCTGTCTGTCGCTATGTATGCTTGGATATTTAAAACTACGCAACTGATTTTGATGCGTTTTTTTAATAGATAGAGTGATACAAGAAGAAGGTTTATACGTATAATACATATATAATATAGAACAGAAACACTGATCGTTTTAGAGCCGTGTGAAGCCGGGGCGGGACGCTATAATAATTAAAATAAGGAGATAGCACAGATTAGAGATGTGTACAAATGTAGGGATACACAGGAGTGAGGCACATGCCAGTTATTAAAAAAACATCCTTAACTCTCAAGTAATCTCAACTCAACTACATTTTCAAGTACATTTTTTAATAACCACTATTAAATTTGTTGTCACTTACTCAGATGTATGGAGAATCAGTGTGTTGACAGTGTTATTAATTGAACTGTCAATTAGCCAACTTACTTCCTGGTTATAGGAGTCTTGTATCCGAGGAGAAAATCTAAGGCAACATTGAACACACTTGACGATTTTTAATTTTACCATACTTAGTGTGAAATATGTAATTATTGTTTTGTTTCTTCTTCTTCTTCTAAATTTCAAAAGAAAGCTCATTGCATTAGCCTTCAACTGTACTTACATCACCTATCGCACACGCCATTTATAAAAACGTACTCATCCAAAACCTAGACGTATGACTATTAACATGCGCACGATAGCCTTTCCTCGCGTGATTTATGCGGCTAGACACCGGAGCCGACATTGGTGTATTCCGACCTCAAATGTACGAATCATTAATAGTAATGACGGATGACGCGAAGGTACGTTGCAATTTGAATTTGAACCTTGTTTCTGTCTCGTCACTAAGTTCAGTAACGGTACTAAACATCCAATTTATCGCCCAAAGAAATGACTCCTAAACCGCTGAAAGAGGGGCCTAGCCCATTTATTGCCGTTGTCACATCGCCTTGATATAATTTGGCTTTAATTAAGCGGTGTAATAAAGCTGTGATGGCCAAGTCGTCGAACAAACGTTTAGGAACACAAAATATGTAGGCTTAAACGCCGGCTCGCATCTCTGGGATTTTCGGATTTCGTGTGCGAATCTCGTTTCCTACAAAGATGATCACTAACTGAACGATGAATGTAAACATTGTGAGGAAACCTGCTAGTATTTGGAAAGGCGTGTAAATTTCGCCAACACGCACCGGGCTAGCGTTGGCGAAACTATCGCTGTGGACTTTAGCCCGGATCGCACTTTATAAAGCCATGGCTCTTGCGCGTGTTTTGCCCTATACGCTACACAAAATCATCTACACACAACATTGTGTGTGTAGATGATGATTGTTGTGATGACAACAATGTTTTTGCTTGTCGTGCGCGATGGAAAACATTTACACTTTTTGCTCCCGGTTGAATAGAAGCGAGGTATAATCATTTTTTAAACGCATCTTCTTCCGAACTCATTGTGACACCCCATAAAAATTACCTTGCAGGAGTCGACGTGATGTGTAGCAAACCATTTTTCAACCGACTTCAAAAAGGAGGAGGTTATCAATTCGTGTGTATGGTTTTTTTTTTTTTTAATGTGTGTTACCTCATAACTCCGTCATTTATAAACCGATTCGGAAAATTCTTTTTGCATTTGAAAGGATGTCCGTGCAGATTGGTCCCATAATTTTTTTATCAAAATCGGTTCAGTAGTTTGGCATTAAAATCAAAATAACTGAAAAAATACATCATCATCCAAGTAAACGAAATTACGTGATTTGCTTTCCTGTGACTTTTCAGTGGGGGTTGCCGTCACTAAAATAGTCTCAGTAAACTGCCTACCTTCCGGTTTCATCATCAGATGATGAAGAAACTGGAAGGTAGGGGCCGGAACTCCGTAATAACACAATATACCCTAGTCGTGTTTGAGCTTAGTGGAATTGTCATGAGATGCATTCTGGCTATAAGTGCCATATATTGGTATAAGTGGTATACTATGTGTGGCCTTGATTGTCAGGATCCCTTGGTGATACCATAGAAATTTCATAAAAATAGGTTCAGTAGTTTGAGAGATATGGACTGTTTACGGTTGCCAGCATTTCGATACGTAAATTACCAATAAAAATCGTGAAAAAAATTTTTTTATATAAAAAAAAACGACTTCAAAAGAAATAAATTATAAGGTCCCTAGTTATTTCTAGCTTTTTAGTGCACCCAGGTTTTTTGAAGTCGGTTTTTTTGTGTAGATGATTTGTGTAGTGTGTATTGCCTAACATGACGGCTAAAGACCTCAGCCGTCTAGCCTCTACAAGGAAACGAAATAAAAGGATTATAAGACTATATTCGGGTCACCTACTCTCCTGACAAGATGACCGATGACTACTCACTAATCAAATAAGCCGCGATGTCCTCTCTAAACAGATAAAAAAGTCAAAATGGCAGTTGCAGAAAACAAATATTATTGAATACCACATTGTACCATATTTTGGCAAGTAAATAATTTCTTTTTATTTCATAAAAACATTGACTCTTGCGACACCTACTGTGACCTGAAATACTTTTACCCAGGCTGATTTATCTTATCATTAGTTTTTTGCCTGTAATTCATCCTGTGTGAATTTTGGACTAGACAGAAGGACCAGACAACATTTTATATGTAGGCCCATAGAGATTCATATCATGCAATTCAAAATGTTGCCAACTCATGAATGAAATTTCCCCAAATCAAATATCTCGCTCAATCAGACGAATAACGATTTAATAAATTGATTCGCCTATGCGCTTAGACCAGTTGGACCATTAGACCACGTGGTCAACAATATATGGCTCTTTAGCCGTTCACGTGACTATAGTTAAGCTGGAACGTAATCAACATGTTGTTTATTTTCCTCTAATCGTGGTAATAGTATCGTATATGGCATCCCACAGTCTTCGCAGATGATGATTTGTGCACACGCATCTGAGCGCGGCTACTCGCACGCGAAGGAACAAGCATAATGGGTAATTGTGCGCTTGTAAGGGGAACACTTGGTTGGTTCCCGTTTATTTGGACGGCACGATATTTATTCATATTCTAAACATTACGGTCTAGATATATTTGGACCGATAACATCACACACGTTACAAGGTGCCGGTAGATACAACTGGTAAAGGACCAGTATAAGTGAAATACATTGGTGGAGGTCTATGTACAACAGTGGACGTCTGATGGCTGGATCGATCTAGAACCGCCTTTGATTTCCAATCAGTTAATTGTTAATTAACGTTGCATTGCATCACCTGTCTACTATCAAAATTTACTACTGTTACGATAATCTCGTTAGATCGTAAGGAATCATAAGGAAATAAATAAACTCAACCCACGTAACATAGTTCCATCCCATAACGCCCGATACAATACCCGAGGGAATTACAATATCCAATTCTCCATGTAACAATAACAAAGCATCTCAAGATACCACACTGCCCAAGTGACGTGTGACAATGGAAACGTTCCCAGTTGGTCATACTCACGGCCACTTATACTTCCGCGCGTCATTGTGACTGACTCCCAAGTCCCTGGACGAGGAATGCGTCACACGACCTTCTTCCTACCGAGCTCGTACTCCTAATTAATGGTTCCTGGATTTAGTATTCCAAGATGGGTCGTTTGTCAGTCTGCTCATGTGTGCACCTCTCCAATTTGTTGACGACTGCTTGGCGCAGTGGTTCGAGCGTAGGCCACTGCACATGGTGGTTGCGGGTTTTGGTTCCCGCCGGGGCAAATGCGAAAATGACCTTTTCGTAATTTGCCCTGGTCTGGGTGTCACTGGGATCGCCCCCAGTCCATTGTACGGTACCCATAGTACTGATTAAGCTCATTCTCAAACTCATAAGTCAATGCAGACCGGTTTTATTCGGCATTTTGTACTAAAATTCATTCCATCTATGTTCGGCTATGTGACGCTCCGTATGCTTCCCATACATGGAGAATTCCACAAAGCCAGATACGTCTCGAGGATATTTCTTGCTACTGCCTTTCTTTCTCCTTATTTTCCCATTTTCTTGATCAATGGTTGTAAACGACTGACTCGAGAGCGATTTCGTGCTGAAAACGACAATCCATTGTTCGGACGTTTGATTTGATAATTATACGGATTACGATAACTAGTGTCGTTACTGTCAACTGCTCGATCGCTCGATTAGCGAGGTTGAATCGATGTTACAATGTGAGGAAATCGATTGCGATTATTTGCGATATTCTTTGGCGAGAATATTGAAGTATCTTGTTTATAAATGGACAAGCTAAACATTTACGAATGTAATCGTCTCTCTATAGTATGTCGATTTCTGTAAGATCTCCTATCTGAACGAGTCTATAGGCATACCAAAATCAAATTATACTTATTTTATTTAGGTTGCGGGTTTTTGTTCCCGCCGGGGCAAATTTTGGAAATGGCCTTTCCGTAATTTGCCCAGGTCTGGGTGTAACTGGGTTCGCCCACAGTCAATTGTACGGTACCCATAGTACAAGCGTTGCTTAGTTTGGGACCATACAGTTGGTGTGTCAGTCTGACGATATTTATTTAGATATATGTTACGGATCGTTATCACGCGCTAATAACCACAATACACGCGTAAACACATGTTTTTGTTTGATAAAAAATATTGGTGGAAAGTTCCTGTAACGTAGCCGCATTTCTTTATTATCATTTAAGCTCTCACGAGACGCAGTATAATGGATTAGACTATTTTAATGCTAGAAAATCGTGTTATTTGAGGTGACATACTAAAACCCACTTTTATCTAGAAGTACTTAAGTATCGTATCTTATTATTGTGAGACGGGATTAGGACCTGGCATAGAGCAAAAGCTCGGTTAGTAATATCACTAATTTGTATTGCGGGAAAAGGGGATAAGGAAATATAAAATCAAATAAACCACCCACCGCATGCTCTGAGAATGTACAAGTTGTTGGTGGCGTCGTTTTGACGTACTGTTATAGATTGATAATGCACCCTTTTGTGCCTACCTGGCATTCCCCACCTTTTCCAGCTTAGTCAGCGTTCCCGTCAGCCTGGCATCCCATCCATCAAAGTTGTTTAGTCCGCTTGTCGCAGTGGTTCGAGCGTAGGCCGCTCGGCTCACTGCACATCGTGGTTGCAGGTTCGATTCCCGCTGGGACAAAATTCGGAAATGGCCTTTTCGTAATTTGCCCTGGTCTGTGTGTCACTGGGATCGCTTAGTTTGGGACCATACAGTTGGTGTGTCAGTCTGGCGCTATTTATTTTCATTTTATCTTGACAACTAGTCTAACGTCTGACAAATTAATAACATGACTTCTTCTTTCGGTGGTAGAGCCAAACTGTTGCCAAGAGACTACATCTCATACACGGGCTTGCTCGACCAGGGTAGTACCACTCTCACACGATCGGCGTAAGGTTGTCCTTATAACTGCGTTTTGTTCGTTGAGTGACAGCGCTGTAACCCAAACCCACGCTCCGTACCTCCCTGTATCCCACTATTATTCAGGTCAGCAACTTGCGAGCAATGTCTTTTGTCTCTATCTATCTTAACTATCTATAGGCTGCGTTAACTGCTTAACATCAGGCAGGTGGCAATGTAATGTCGGCAAATGATTGCCTACTATTGTATTTCCTGGTATGAGAAACTTAGCCGGATGTAGATAATATTGGCAATGTTTAATTGTTGTAATCTTAAAGAAACAATGTGTTTCCTTTATTTCTTGGAGAAGGTAGGTGTCACTTGAGGAAATCGATACACAGCCATGTGAGACATGCAATAGCCCTTAAGAGTGCTAATTATTATCCTCCGATCGATCCTACCTGAAACTAAGATCGGTCCCGATTCCTGACTCGTGAAAGTTTGACTCATCCGGAAAACCCGAGGGTTTGATACACACCAGAATCACACTGGGCTGGAAAAGGCTATAACTAAACAAATATCTATACATCTATACAAATAAATAAAATTGGAGTGTCTGTTTGTAATATCAAAATAACACCTTTTCACTAAATGCATATGAAAGTACATACGAAACCTATAGCAAAAACGCGATTTAAAATTTTTTTGTCTGTCTGTCTGTCTGTCTGTCTGTCTGTCTGTGTGTTTATCCCGGTTAATCTCCGAAACGGCTGGACCGATTTTGACGGGACTTTCACTGGCAGATAGCTGATGTTATAAGGAGTAACTTAGACTACTTTTATTTTAGAAAAACATTTTGTTTTAAATGGGTCCTGTCGCGCGGGCTCAGATCGCGGGAGCGGGCTTTTTTGTTAAGTTAAATTCCACGCGGACGAAGTCGCGGGCTCAGCTAGTATTTTAATAAAAAAAAATTAAATAGCCTTTAAAATCCTGGATGCAGTAAAAACCTGGAAATAACTAGGAACCTTATAATTTATTTCACTTGGATTGAGTGTCAATTCAAGCAAGTAGATAGTTCTAACGTAGTGCAAAGATAGTGCACCGATAAATATCAAAATCGGTGAGCATACATAATAATAATAATTAAGCCCTTTTGACGTCCCACTGCTGGGCACGGGCCTCCCCTTAACATTAGGGGGATTCAGGCCATAATCCACCACGCTGGCCCAGTGCGGGTTGGCGGATTTCACATGTCTTTCGAAAATTGGTTAGATCTTCTAAGACATGCAGGTTTCCTCACGATGTTTTCCTTCACCGTCAGCAAGTGATAATCATATAGAAATTATGATTCGCACATAGATTTCGAAAAATCCAGAGGTGCGAGCCGGGATTTGAACCCAAGACCTGGTGCCCGCAAGACGCGTGCTTTAACCAATCGGCTATCACTGCTAATAAAAAGCATACATAAAAAATAAAAATCATACATACAGACGATTATAATACGTAGAACCACCACCTTTTTGGGAAGTCGGTTAAAATTACTATGGGTTAGTAACTTGATACGGAAAGGTTAATTACGAGCCAATCCGTTTGACAGTGTCCACCCGCCCTTCAGCAACGAACGACAAAGCAGAAGCCCAGTCTGACTAGCAGAAACTAAATTAATCGTATCGACAAAAAACATGCTGTCACTGTCCTTCTTATTTATGAAATCTGTGAAGTGAGCGGGACAGCACACTTACCGTTACGCGGCGGTGCTATTTTGTGAACTGTCGATTTTCACCTTTTGACCAATCATAGTCTGTCTGAATCAACAGACATGCCAGAAAAAAATCTCGTGAATTCTTCATTACTCCACTATATTACCGATTAATTATCGACTCAGTTAGTGTTGCGCGGTATCGATAATCGTTATTGTTATCGAGTGCGGAGGACGCACTAAACGTCGTGCAAACTGCGGTAATGAGATGAGGCAATGATGGATTGTAACTGGGAGTGTAAGGACTCGTTCACATGTGTGAACTGTGAATGAGAGCTATTTGAAATTCTGATGTTTCAATTGTCATAAGTAAAATGACTGTTTTTAAGCTGGGTACATTTTATTTCTAATAAATGGATATATAATAAATAAATAAATTCACCTTATATGTATTATAACTCAAACTCGTTATCTGTTTGTCAGCTTAATTCTTTTAAACTACGCAATAGATTTTGCAGAGGTTTTCAATACCGTTTAGAGACAACATTTAATTATATTATGACTAGTTTCTGCCCGCGACTTCGTCCTCGTAGACTTAAGTAAAGTATTCTATGTGTTAATCCAAGTTATAAACTATCTGTGTTCCAAATTTCACCCAAATCCGTTCAGTAGTTTTTGCGTGAAAGAGTAACAAACATACATCCACACTCACAAACTTTCGCATTTATAATATTAGTAGGATGTGAAACAGTTAAGAAGTAATAAAACAATATTATCACCTTATTTATCGCCGTAAAATGTAATAAATCATAATTTAATGAATAGTTGTGGTCTGTAATTTGTGATGAGAACATCATTTTCCTCAAGATATAGACTTACTTTCCGGAACTCAATATACAGACTAAGTTGGTATACAATACAGATTACATCGAAGACAAAACATGGTTCAAAAAGTTATCAAACGTTGCATAAATATTGCAAGAGTAGTAATAAAACAATGTAATTGGAGGTATTATGCATGCAAAAAGCAAAAAAAGTGCCAAACAAACAAAACAATCAAATAAGGAAAAATAAGATAAAGCAGCGGGTATACACATATAAGGTACCTTAGGTACGCTGCTTTAGTTTTCAGTTTCAGCCAGTGTGCGCAGGAGTGGCTGCGGCGTTGATTCTCACCATTAGTTCACATCACCTGGACCGGCCAGACGGTCGCAACCAGAAAGGACATTCGAAATTGCGGTCGACATTATTTTACTGTTGTCTTATAAAATTTCAACAAAAATATTGATACCCCGAAGGATTTTGGACTCTGTGCTGAATGGTATACAGTGTATATTGGTACAACAGTCGTTGTAATGTAATTAAATTCGAAATAGTGATGTGAATTTCTTTACGGATAAGATTTTTAAAAATATTTTTATGTGATGGAAAATTGTAATCTAGTATGATGTGTCTGAAATGATTGATTAGCTTTGGTTTAGATTAATCATGTTTGCAAATTACCTTTTGATAAAGTTTCCATGTTGGAAATGTTCATCAATATACCAGTTTATTAAAGATAATAATAATATACTAGATGCCTTTCCAAGCTTGCCACTATAGGTAGACAAACTAAAGAGCTTGAAATTGTGATTAGTTGCACGTTATAGTGTAAAAGTATGTTACTTGTAATAAATAATAAATTGACTTGCCTTGATTAATTGACTTACTAAAATAATTTAAAACATTTAAATACTGAAACATAATCATCACTAGAAAAAATATTTTTCCTTAAACTTTATTTTATTACCTGTTACAAATAAATGAATCATTCATCAAAATTCCAGCAATAAATCCATCGCATAACGATATTTTTATCGATGTATTGTTGCGTAACCGCACAGCACTAGCCTAATTATTGATTAGTGACAAGTAAAAGTGCGATATGAAGTGGAAGAGGCAAACCCTGGTCTCCGGGGATACCTCGGAGGATGAGATTGGACACAACTACTTGAGCACTTTGGTAAGTTGCGATAAAATTTATAAAAAAACCAGTTAAAAAAAAATCTAGTCGTAAGAGATTTAAATCAACCGGTAAGAGTAGGTACCTTATTTATTGAGATATTGCCACACACTCCCATCACTATTACCCCTGTAGTGATGGCAAAACAGCAGTTACTAATCTTAAATTATTTTGTAAAAATATAGTTTTTCTTATAAATTACTAGCTGTGCCCCGCGACTTCATCCGCGTAGTATTTTAGCTTAGCAAAAATTTCGGGATTATCGGGATAAAAAGTATCCTATATGTTAATCCCGGTTATAAACTATCAGTGTTCCAAATTTCATCCAAATCCGTTCAGTAGTTTTTGCGTGAAGGAGTAACAAACATACACACATCCACACTCACAAACTTTCGCATTTATAATATTAGTAGGATAAAAAATCTTTAACTACTCGAAATTTTGGAAGGTAACAGATAAAAGGTAATTGTATATTTTCTACAATTCCTACATAGTATATGAATACTTCACGATATATAGTGTTACAAATATAACAAAGATGCATTTTGACACTTGTAATTTCTCATGCCGGAATAACGTAGACATACGATTTCAAATAATGTCGTAATACTAAAGAATTATTAACTTATTTGTAAATCATAACAATGCGTTCCATTCATATAAACTAATTTTAATTCAAATCTTGCAAAACTAGGCATGCAAAATTTTGACAGCAACAGCTGTCAAAATCTATTTGTTAGGTTTGATAACAATTAGGTAGTTTTCTATACCCGTGTCAGTTGGTTTGAGTCATAAAACTAATGAACATAACGAACTCAGTACATAATATCACCATAAATCATAGAAACATGTCAGTTACTGTATTGAGAGTGAATCAATGTAGAATATAATTTCAATAAATTTTGCCATTAATATTTACTCAAATTTTAAGAGCATTATCATAATAAAACATAGAGAAAGCTCATTACTTCCATGCAAATCAGCAAATCAGCTTGGGACTAAGCAGCTCAAATCTCGACAGTCAATATATATGTCAAAGCGTAGCGTGTATTGCCCTACTAGTCCGAATTATTTGTGTAATTCTTGGTAACATCAAAAGGCAACACACTGGAGCTATTATAATATTTATTTTAATATCTACTACCCTTTGTGATTATTGAATATAAGCAACTATCGATAAAAAAAAAAATGACATGTAAAAAGACAAGCCCGCTGAGTTTCTTGCCGGATCTTCTCAGTCGAGGTCGCGTTCCGATCCGGTTGTAGATATAAGAAAAAAAAATATGTAAAATTGACAATTTGTAAGTGCCCTCGTAGGCCTACACAAAATAAACGATTTGAATTTAAATTTGAATTAAGGAACCGCTTTCGGAACAAATGATGAACATGAGATAGGATTATCTACTACTAGCTGTGCCTGCCACTTCGTCCGCGTAGTATTTAACTTAACAAAAATTTCGGGATTATCGGGATAAAAAGTATCCTATGTGTTAATCCCAGTTATAAACTATCTGTGATCCAAATTTCATCCAAATCCGTTCAGTAGTTTTTGCCTGAAAGAGTAACAAACATCCACACTCACAAACTTTCGCATTTATAATATTAGTAGGATTAATAAACTAATATTAATAATTATTAAATTTATTCACCGATTAAGGATCTAAATAGACCAGGTTACGTAAACTACTACAGTAAAGTGGCTGTTTAACATTTTAATGTTAAACACCGTTTACGGTGTTTAAATTAACCGCCATGATCTTTTCAGACAACTAGATTCTACTGTTATTGCTCGGGCGGTCCTGAAGAGAAAATTTCGATAAGGTTTTGAAACATTAAGTCGCATAAAATAAAACACCTTGTTGTTGTCCTAGCCCTTAAGGAACTAACGTCATTTCAAAATGTCAAATAATAGTTATTATTTTCCCGTGGGGGCAAATTTCGGAAGTGGCCTTTCCGCAATTTGCCCCCAGTCCATAGTACGGCACCCATTAGTACAAGCGTTGCTTAGTTTGGGACCATACAGTTGCTGAGTTAGTCTGGCGATATTGACTTACATATACTTGCCAAGAGTAAAAAATGTTTTGAGTTTATTTAGTATACCGATTTAAAAAAAAACTTTTCAAAAAACAGAAATAAAACAATACATTATGTCAGAACAAAAATGTTTTTTAAGGAAGTGAATATGATAGACAAGTGGTTAACATCCCACACATTTGACGTGATGACATAAATGGATCGCCTTATAGCGTCATATTGACATTAGCAATTATGAATTCCTGTATAACCAAAGATGTGTTTCCGTTAGCTGCGGTGTTAAATTTCACATTAAAATTACACTAGACTTAAAATTTCTGAAATTGGGGATTTCGCATTCACTTCGACTCATATAGCTAGGTAACCTTAGAGTATATTCGGCTTCTACCTATTTTCTGCTTTTTTCATAAAATAGAATATACCTATTTTAACTTTTATTTATCACACGGTTTTCTTATGGTCAATTTATAATCATTGTTAGTTATAAGAGAAGCAATAATAACCTGACACTGAAATAAAATTGGTGTATTTCAAAACTCAAAATGGTTTTTATTAATGTAAGCCAACAAAGCATTTATGAATAGTCAGAATCTACCACCGGTTCGGAATGCTGCTTCCACTGAGAAGATCCGGCAAGAAACTCAATGGTTACTCTTTTCATTGAATAAAAGATGGTTTACATTATCAGGAACAGCAACAGAATATGAGCAGGCAACACCTTGCCACTAAATAAGTAATTTTATAGTTATAGAGTATATGATATAGTTATAGTTTGATTTAAGTCCTTGATCCGCACAATATTTATCCTAGTGAACGAAAAATAGTGAGATGCTAATATGGATGCTAATGTATAAGTAATGGTTGTATAATGTTTTATAACAATAATGGAACTATATTGTATGTCTCTGTGTGTATCCATAAAAGCTACTAACTTCAGTTATAAAATGGAAAACGCAATTTTTGGCACTATCATTTGTAGCCGTTCCTTTACCTTGCCGTACAAGCTTGGAACATTTAAAGCTGTTTGTCATTATTGCAAATAATTAATTTCAGACATTAACGACACAGGTTTACAAAATATCAAATTTTTGCCGATATTGGAAGGTGCTTTTTGAAAATGTTTTTGTTTTTGTTTTTGAATCTGGTTTTAAATGCCTGCCTTAATTCGTTATCATTTGACCGAAAAACGCCCGTACCCGATTGGGTTTTTGATTGCCAACTATATTATTTAATGTATAATTACATTTTAACTAACAACAAAATTTTAAGTGCTACATCTGTTAATTAATTGCTATTGAGATTGTAAATTACAATTCGGCAGAGCGGCAATTCAAACCTATTTAAAATTAGCTTAGTTGCATGACATTTTTATTTATTTTTAACTATTTGTTTTTCATTTATCAGAATGTTAGTGATTAGCTGTAATTATTTTACCTTTTTTATATAAAAAATATATCAATAGGTATAATTATTGGTTCCTTCCGTCATTATGAAGACGTGGTCGGATCACCTTGAAGGACATCAGGTCAAACAGTAGGTAATAACAATATTCGATGTAAAAACAACATAAAAGGACCTTTTTCAAATTAGCAAAGAGTGCATTATATGATGTACTGCGCACTCGAATTCATTCAAAACTGGTTTTGGGTAAATTACTGTTAAAAAACACCTCTTTTTGTGCATCCGCTTTTTATAACAGTGTGGTTTTTTGTGGTCATCTCTGATAAAGCTCATAAAAAGGCCCCAATAATTGTTTATTCGGTTTATACAAAACTTAAACTTTTCTGAACGACTTAAAGTATCACAGAGTAATCACAACATACTTGTCAAAGTCTTTATTGTTTTGTGATTACTCGACGCTGCCCAAATTCGATTATATTTGACTCTATTCCCAACTTCATAGAGTTGCATAATAATTGCATCGCAGCCGCGTAGCATGTGAATATATTCGCAGAAGACAGCCCATACAGCCCGCTTTGTAACAGAGTGAGTTGTATAATCTTCTGTTTCTTTTTTATAAAATTCGTGCGGGTGACAAGACAATTTAGATTTCCCCGAGACTCGTCGGGGTCAAACCTCGACTTTATTGTGGGACACCATTGTTGATCCTGGTTTACCAAAGTAACACGATTTGGACTGAGTGTGTGGCTGACCTATTCCATGAAAAGCGACACTTCTAACCCCTAGAAGAACGAGCCAGTCACATCTTATTAAAATAAATAAATATGGTAAATAAGTCAGAAATAACCACCTAATATCTAAACAATAATTTCACGATAATAAGAATAGTAGTTTTTTTACAACGTCGACTAGATGAGGAAAATGAATAATCATAGTTTTAGACGACAATTATTGAATAAACAAAACTTTCTTACCCGCCAAGTGAGTAAGTTAAGGGGACTAACACCGAGTTTTGCCACGTGAAACATAAAAATATATAAAATACAATATTTTTAATATCATATAATAATGTATCTATCTATCAGCTGTTATGTTGCGTGCGCGCAGTGTCAAATCCTTGATTACAGCCAGTTTCTTTTTCTTCATGTGCAACATCTTATTTAAGCAACAGATAAAATTGAAAAATTGAACCAGGGCTCATTATTTCGAAGATAGTATCGTGATGATCACTCAGCCGTTTCGCTTTTAAGATTGATGTATTGTATTTCTCACAGAAAATCGGCGTAAATAGCTATTATAGCTGCTTTTCGTATGATGAGTGAGAGAGCCGTAAGACCAAACCCCTCTCTCTATCCCACTCCCCTTCAGGTGGGCAAAGTGCAAGCAATGTCTTTAGTATACACATTACATTAGTATACAAGCGTCTATAGGCTACGGTAATTGCTTAATATCAAGCGAGTCGCACGCTTGATTGCTCAAACTTTTACAACAATATTTAAGTATCTATATATTAATACGGGAAGGAAAAACTTTCTACCACTTTTTACGAAAATTGCGCGAACGGAGGAGTATGAAATTTGGCACACTTATAGTTTATATAGAGAAGGAGTGCAGAATGCTAATATGTTTTTTTAATTATGCATTACACACACTACCATGCGTTTGACACACATTTGTAACTTCTACTTGGTAACTGACTGACTGTCTGACTGACAAACGGTGACAGTATTTTTTTCTTTCTTTCGGTGGGCGGAACTTCCATAGTGCATTCTGCGTGCCAGTATCAAAGAGTCTTTGACAATATTACCTTAATGCCGTTAAAAATTAAATAATTATGGTCGAATTTCGACCACGGGCGACCACTAGTTAACATAATTCTATTAATTTACCTACAACGCTAAGGTTGTTAACCACTGCTCGCCTTAACGGGTGCGCGGGCGCACCTCGTGATGTCTGTTTGATCGATATTTATGGCCTCACAGGTGCTAACTTCGCCGATTTATGTGGCAACGCTAATTGATCATTCGCGATTTTTAATGAGCGATCTCATGATGATTGGATAGTCGTGGCGCTCGTTGATTTGGGTGCTATGGCTAATTGATGGCGACCAATAGCTCTACTACGAGCTTGTACGTTCTCTACAGTCGTTAGCGTGTACGTTGAATATTTATAAGGCACATAATCCCTATGCACTATGATATGATTAAGTTTTTTTTTGTTTTTACATTGAAATTGATGTAGTGTGAGTAGGTATGCACACCTCACTAAACAAGCTTTCTGATTTAAATATGTACCTAAATCTGAGTGAGATTTGAATGCTATTTACTTATTTAGTGACAATGGTGTTGCCTGCTCACATTCTGTTGCTGTTCCCGAGAATGTACACCACCTTTTATTACTTAAAAAGAGTAACCATTGAGTTTCTTACCGGATTTTCTCAGTGGAGCATTACGAACCGGTTGATTCTAACTATTCATAAATGCTTTGTTGGCTTACATAAATAAAAACAATCTTGAGTTTTTGAGTTTGATATGATGATTTATGAGATTCTGTTGCACAAAAAGCGAGTCGAGTGAGAGGCTCATGGTGGGAGTCCGTCCCTTTCTAATAGGCTGTCCACAGCCGGAGGGGAGGGACACTCTACCACCAGATCTATCTCTCTCGTAAAAGTTTAATAGACCGTAATGTAGGTTGATGATAGTAGAACATGAGCTGTTGAAGCTCACTGCCCCGGCCCGAACTGGAGGAGAATTGCGCGAGGCAGAAAGCATTGGAAAGAGTTCGAGGAGGCCTTTGCCACGAGGCACACTGAGTTAAGAGTTTTTTTGTAGGTTCCTGTTGTTTAGTTTTTTTGTTAATTAAGTAGTAACTCTCTCAGTTAATAAAGGCTATTTGAATTTTTAACCCCCGACGAAAAAAGAGGGTTGTTATAAGTTTAATATGTGTATCTGTATGTCTGTCTGTGGCATCGTAGCGCCCAAGCGGATGAACCGATTTTTATTTTATTTTGTTAGAAAGGTATTCTGTTCGAGAGTGTTCTTAGAGTGTTTCATGAAAATCGGTTCAATCGTTTGAACATTATTAGCTCTTTTGTAGTTTAAAACGTCGTCGCATCAGGGTTTTTTTTAATTTTCAATTTAGATTTATTATTTCATGTAGGTTGCTAAAGTACTGTATCATATTAAAGTGTGCGAGATCCTTACGCTCGCCTTAATGCAATCTGAACGTACCGTAATGCCCCAAAAAGCAAATCAAGCTCCTTGAAGAAAGCTGCAGGCGGACTCGTAAACATTTATTAATCTCATACATACATAAGCCATGTATGCGACCATATTTTTTAAAATTACTGCATTTTTGTTGCTTTTTAACTGTCATTTGCCATTCTGAATGCGCTTGATTGGATTCGTAAATGTAATGGATACTTATCGAAATTTAATTATTTAATGATACAATGAGGTTTTGTTTCTTGACCTGAAAAAAATGGAAGCTCACAAATTATACTCTGTATGAACGCTAAAATCAGTTTTTTTTTACAATATGAAAGTTGTAAATGAATATGATTTTATTTTATGGCAATGTCTTTTCTATACAAATAAATAAAATTGGAGTGTCTGTTTGTAATATCAAAATAACACCTTTTCACTAAATGCATATGAAAGTACATACGACACCTATAACAAATCCGCGATTTATACAATTTTTGTCTGTCTGTCTGTCTGTCTGTCTGTGTGTTTGTTCCGGGTAATCTCCGAAACGGCTGGACCGATTTTGACGGGACTTTTACTGGCAGATAGCTGGTGTTTTAAGGAGTAACTAAGGCTACTTTAATTTTAGAAAAACAAAATTTTAAAAAAATGGGTCCTTTCGGGCTCAGAACGCGGGAGCGGGCTTTTTTGTTAAGTTAAATTCCACGCGGACGAAGTCGCGGGCTCAGCTAGTTGTTACATAAAAAAAGAAAATGTGATTGACTATATAATATAATAGGTACGTATAAAGATAATAACATTTTTCGTTTTGGTTTTTCTCCTGTCTTTGAGGACCAATTGTCCAGCTATAAGTCTATAGCTACAACTAACTTTTGCTCCCAGCTTCGCTTGCGAAGATTTTATTTGATGTCGACAACAGCGCCAATTACCGGTTACAACTATAATTAAAAACCATCCAGGTGACCCGATAAGTACAAAAAATCTCATAGAAATCGGTGAAGCCGTTTAGGTAGAGAAGAATTACGAACGTATGTTTTTATAAACCCAAATTTTATAAGTATACTAGCTGTGCCCCGCGACTCCGTCCGCGTGGAATGTGGACCACCCTTAAAATTTAGGGGTATCAAAAATAGATAGTAGCCGATTCTCAGACCTACCCGATATGCACACAAAATTTCATGAAAGCGATCGAGCCGTTTCGGAGGCGTATGGTTACTAAGATTGTGACACGAGAATTTTATATATAAGAGAAAAGATATCCGGCTTTTTCAAATTCAAAGATGGCAACCCCGGATGTGGCATATCAAGGGTGAAGGAACGGACAACAGGTTTCAGGGCCCATAACCTGTTCATCTCAAAAGAAAATATTTACCAAACCCACTGTTTATCATACAGTTTATTGACGTTCTTTGTGACTGAGAGAGAACATGTGATGTCATGTCCACATCCACATTAATTACAATAACAATATATCACGTCACATTTCTTATCATTGAAGTGAAAGTGATATTGCAGAATCCATAAATAAATCTCCTGTGGTCAATCAAAGTAGCTATAGACCTTAGTGGCAATGATAAGTCTGGGACCGAGGTTCGTTGCCTACCGAAATTATTAACTGATAAGTAATTAATATCCTACTAATATTATAAATGCGAAAGTTTGTGAGTGTGGATGTATGTATGTATGTATGTATGTATGTATGTTTGTTACTCCTTCACGCAAAAACTACTGAACGGATTTGGATGAAATTTGGAACACAGATAGATTATAACCGGGATTAACATATAGGATACTTTTTAACCCAATAATCCAATACTACGCGGATGAAGTCGCGGGGCACAGCTAGTAACAGTATAGTTTGAGCTTTCGAGGACACATTAAGCTGTCGGTTGTGGTTGATATTCAAACCATGACCACAGTTTATTGGTAGTCAGAGAGCCAAAAAAGGCTAGCAGAATACTTAACTACCACCGATTCAGAATGCCAGTACCACTGAGAAGATCTGGAAAGAAATATTTTCAGAAACAGCAACGCAATGAGAGCAGGCATCAACGTTTCCACTTAAAAGTACTTGAATATAAAACACAAGTAATTTTATATTACCTTTTAGTATACCATGCTAATTAAGTCTCCCTCGGATTTAGGTATTTCAATTAGATAGCTAGCTTAGTGAGGGGTGCATACCTCACTACCTTTACAGCAAAATTTAATAAAAATAACACATAGGTAGATATTAATTATTTTTTTTTGCTTCGGTGTGATGCCTTCCCTGTTAAAAAAATGAACTGAAAGTTAAAGAACAATGTTGTCAAAAGGAAACTAGGTAAACTGGTCCCCACAAGCAGTAGATCACACACCCCTAGCGCTGCCACTCGTATAAGACAGGCAAGATTTACTACTGAGTTCAGAGTCCGTTGAGCACAAGGTAAACTTGACTAACAACTTAAGAAAACAGCATCCCGTTAGGTCGTAATTTTGGTATACCTTCAATAACAACGAAATCATGCGCTTGCATACGTCACTGAGGTTTAACCAATTCGCCTTGGCGAGGGGTCAAGTTGACCCGCGGAATCTATAGCCAAATTCGTCATTTTGAAAATTATTAACCTAATTGGCAAAACAATTATCTTCTCGACTCTAGATGCTTATGCGAACGCGACAGGTAGTTTGGTGAAACTATAAATCCACGTACTTGCGCCCATCTCTACGCAGGGCAAGGGCCTCTATATAGAGATACAGGTTAGCCTACTGCAGGGATGCCGAACCTTAATGCCGCAACGTGCCATTTTCTCCAAAACCATGTTTTAATGAAGGTATAGACGTGCCGCCAAATAATTGTAGGTACTAAAAGCCATTATTAATAAATCGATCTCAAGTCTGAGAGCGATCTTGGAAATGTCATCCTAATATCATACCAATGCAAAATGATACGTCAAAAGCGTACTCAAGATTGCCCTCAGACTTAGGATCGATTTATCAAAACGGGCCTAATTATAATTACTAATATTGTTTGAACGTTAATGCAAACTGTTTCGATCGGTAGCGTACCCAGAATAGTCTGTCGTGCGCCATCAATGACACGCGTGCCATTGGTTCGCCATCCCTGGTCTACTGCATACTGGAATGTAATAAAATGAAACCTAGCAGCAGACCCGCTTGGTAATCGCTAAGATCTTGCAGTACTTGATAATGTCTGAGAGATAACTGGCCCCGCCATTTTAGTAGGGAATAACCTATCGACAATAACATGATCTGCATACTAAAGAACTTTACACTTTATGGTGGTAAAGCTGGGCTGTAGCCAATTGTGGCTCATATACGGGTTGGCTCGACTGCGGTAGTGGCACTCTGTCACAGAAGATCGGCGCAAAGTAGCCATTAGTGCGTTTCGTACATTGATTGAGGGAAACGGAAAAGCGACCCTTCCCTTCTTTTCCCTATGTCCCATTCACCTTCAGTTCATCAACGTGCGAGCATTACCTTTGGTATTGCAAGCATCTATAGGCTACTACAACTGCTTAGCATCAGTTGAAATAGTTTAGTTAAATATTAAAAAAAGGCAGAAATCTCTTATATTTCTTTAAAATGCACTAAACATTTTTTTTATAAAAAAGTCATCTAATTCACCACTGTTACTGTTATTCTATCATAATGATATAACAATTTGTTACTAACGAGGTTATTTTAATTAACAAAGTACAAGTGGTAACGAGGAGGTAGAGTCCAATAACATGGATCATTATTAAGAACTTCGGATACATTGTTTTAAAAGCCTCCGCGAATCTTTAATTGACGTCTTTCAAAGATGGGTAACGAGCTTCTTTTGAAGACCGTAGTCTGGAATGATGGACACTAAAAACGGAGTAGCGATGCGGAATCCTCAAACAGCACTAGACGACCTAAGGAAAAGAGGATGCATTAAGTGTTGAAGACTCCCGCAATATATTACTCGCACGCGATGCAATCCTAAGGTCAGTGTCAATGCAGTCTTTCAACGCAATCATTGCTAGGAAAAAACAATAGGTACGCATTATATCTACTACCCTTTGTAACTATGTATAAGCAATGGGCGATTAAAAAAAATATATAACAAAATGTAAAAAGACTAGCCTGCTAAGTTTTTTGCCGGATCTTCTCAGTCGAGGTCGCGTTCAGATCCGGTTGAAGATATAAGAAAAAAATATGTAAAATTGTCAATTTGTAAGTGCTCACGTAGGCCTAAACAAAATAAACGCTTTGACATTGACTTGTTTAGGTTAATTTCAACTGACTATCTAGTTTCGTTACAAGATATAATAGTTACAGATATTCAGGAATCATTATTATGTTAAGTCTTATTTAAATATCCACTGCAACGGATATGATTATGTTGGATAATGATGCTGGTATTGTTAAGTGTTCCTTTTGCCAGTTGAAATTACAATTGATTGGATGCAGTTTGCGAAATTGCGGTATGATGTTCAAATAATCATCAAGATTCTTTGAACCGTATATTGCAGGTACAAAAGAATCCGATCTGTTGAAAAAGCTGATTACCTATTGTGTATACAAATAGCTCACAATTTTTATTTTTAACTTTTGTTGCTTGACACGTTCGGTTCTATGACGGCTGTGATTGGTTGTTTCGGAAGGCGCGGCTTCGTCGATTAGTTATCTGGTGATTGTTTTTAATTGTCTTATAGTTGGTAATTAATTAAGTAATTTCGCTCTTGCAATTTAGCATTTCCATTGGCTACGCATGCCCAGGAAATGATAACAGGTGTGCGTAAAGCATAACTTAAAAAAAACAGTGCCGTCTAGGGACGCCCGAAAGAAGGGAAGCTATCACTACATAGTATAAAACAAAGTCGCTTCCCGCTGTCTGTATGCCCTATGTATGCTTAGATCTTTAAAACTACGCAACGGATTTTAATGCGGTTTTTTTAATAGATAGAGTGATTCAAGAGGAAGGTTTATATGTATAAAACGTGCATAATATAGGAGAGAAAAAATGATAAAAATACCCGTGCGAAGCCGGGACGGCTCGCTAGTATAGTATAAAGCGTAGGAACTAAGCGTTAAAAACAGCTGCGACGCGCGCCACTCTGTATACCTATATATATCGTGTAACGCTACTGACGCTTAGAACGGATAGAGTGGCCGCGCGGCGAGCGCCCGGAACATGTCCGTATATAAGTTTCGCTTCAATAATATTTTAACGCTGTATCTACAATAAATGTATCTTAACTTAACTATAGTTACTTAAACCTCGAGAAAATTAAGTCTAAAGCATTCTGAAAACATCAAAGACAACCAGCGTACACTCAAGGCCAGACCGTAGTAGATACGAACTCCACAAATGATCCTAACCCCTGTTCCTTCTCACGTAGCTCACGCGAGCCAATTGGTCACTTGGTGTCTGTAATTGTGAAATTTACCTCATCAGACGGTATTTCCTCTCACGCCCACTAGATATCTGACCCGTGACTCGGTGACTCGTCGGGTCTCGGCAATTGCCGCGAGTCCTCCGTTATCGCTGCGAATTGGTCAGGTGTTATGTTCCACGCTTTGCAACTTGAGGAACCTAGAGTATTAGCCCTCTGATTGCTTCGTCCGGTAACTTGACCTATATTATTGTCATTGAAGTCATTTTGACGACCGCTTGGCGCAGTGGTTTGAGAGTAGGCCGCTCGGCTCACTGCATCGGGTGGTTGCGGGTTAAATTCCCATCAAGGCAAATTTTGGAAATGTGCTTTTCGTCGTTTGCCCAAGCCTGGGTGTCACTGGGATCGCCCCCAATCCAATGTACGGTAGCCATAGTACAAGCGTTACTTAGTTTGGGACCATACCTACAGTTGGTGTGTAGGTCTGGCGATATTTGTTTATTATTTACTTAAGTAGTATTTTCCCATTGGTATTATGTTTTTTTTTGTTATCTTTCAAAGTAGGTCTAATAAGTCTATAGGCTTCATCACCAAGCCTCAGAAAGTTTGAGACCTTTGTTCAAGCTTTAGATACGGACCTTAGGAATTCAATTATTTTCATGATTGCATTCCATGTGGTAATTGAATATCTACCAAAGGCTATACTAGTCATAGAATTGAAATCCAAGGTTACCTATAACCCAATGAGTATCCGATTATACCGAGTTACTTTGCGGTCAACTCATAATACCTTTGATATTATGGGTCCAGCAAATTATTCGCTTACCGCAAAAATCCATTTAACAGTCATCTCGACTGAAGTTATTCCTTCTACAACTAATTAGTTTTCTTTGCATTCTACATCCAAATCGAAAAATAGCCTATTGGTTAGAGGGGCCGTCCTCGTAGCTGAGAAGTCCCGTGTTCGATCCCCATCCTGGCCTTTAAACTATTGACGTGAGTCCACTCCTAGCACAAGCATTAGCTTAGTTGGAGGGGCTAAAGGGAATACTAGTAATGTGATAAGCACACATTGCTGGTTATCTTTTTAAAAAATAAAAATAAAATAGATAATATCCTATCGGTCAGAATCTTTGATCTGTGTTCAAGATCCAGAATACAGTGACCAAGAGTATATAATTTAGCAATCTTGGGTACGATTTCTTTACTGAAGACTCTAGTTTGAAGTGATCTACAAACTGTTGTAAAGTCTGCTCTAACATTACTGTTTTATAATTTACTATATGTTTTAACTCTAGTTGGTCTTCATTATGTAACATGTAACATGCAAATCAATGCAAATAAGTTGTTCCGCTCAAAATGTTCTCGTGCATCTGCCATTACCATTGATTCAATAACTGTCCATTGCACATAATAACTTCATTTAGAATATTGCGGTCGGTTTGTGCACGGTATTCTACGTATATTAGCGTGGTTTACATTGACGACACGATGGCGAGACGACTCGCAAACAAATTGTTCCATCCAAATTATAATAAAAGGCTTTAGAGATCTAAAGTAGAATAGAAATACTAATATATTAATGTTTGTTACATTCTGCATAGGCAAAAATGGATACTGATCCTATTTCTTGAAAACTTAAATTCTACCTGTTAAAGAAATCTTAAAAGCTTTGCTTACATTGTGTGGTAATTACGTAAGTTAAAAATTTAAGATGACAGTAATGTGTTTACCCATCCCGAGTAAAGCTATATAACCAAAGGCCCCGAGAGAAAAAAGAAAACGGGGCCCTATTGAAACTAACCTAATACTAAATTAGTTCATCATCAGCTTTTTTTTCGAACGTCGTTCATGGCGGTCAAAAGGCCTTTTGAGCTTGGGGTTCCTTCCTGCCCTACCTAGCTCTACGATAGAGCTACGCCACCGAACAACAGCCTTGGAAAACAATGAATCTATTCTAGCCTTAGGTATAAATCAAACCGAGATACGCAGATTTTAATCTCAGCAATGCTTTAATTATTTCTCACACTTGAATCGTCAAGTATAAACACCATTTATTTGCATAAACTACCATTTACTGTATGTTTATGTAATTAAGCTTGAATACTGTCTGTTAGGTTTGTCTATCTGACAGTAGGTACCTACTAGTCGTGTAAGAACATTTCGTTCACAAGAATATAATAGTTTATTTTTACCAAAGCAGCATACAAATTAAAACATCTTGCATTAGTCTTTGCAAGCACGGTTTGTTTTGCGGGAAAAGGTTAACAATATACTTATAGTAAAGTCACACTTTTAAAAATAAAGAAGATAAATATATGACATATATTTAATGAATACTGTTTAAGGCTAGTAAACGCCTGATTGCGATGGTGAATGATCCTGAAGAATGAGGGCATCCAGGATGGGCTGCTACATGTCTCTGGTTGCTGCCAAGGCGGTGACATTGACACTTGACAGCTCTGACTGTCTCGCTCCCTTTTTTCGCGATAAACTAAATAGAACTAAATCCTAGCTCGTGATTGTTATATATCGTCAGCGCTGGACCCATCTAATGCGTACGCAATTTATTTTCAGTACTTGTTAATGTCTTGCGTGGAATTAGTTTGCCACTATATGCCTTATTAGCTGTGCCCCGCGACTTCATCCGCGTAGTATTTCAACTTAGCAAACATTTCGGGACTATCGGGATAAAAAGTATCCTATATGTTAATCCCGGTTATAAACTATCTGTGTTCCAAATTTCATCCAAATCCGTTCAGTAGTTTTTGCGTGAAGGAGTAACAAACATACATCCACACTCACAAACTTTCGCATTTATAATATTAGTAGGATTTCGTTGTATATCCGTCCCTCATTGTCTTGCGTCTGATACGTGGTCTGTTAAACCAAAGAAGGATGAAACCTTAACCAACATTGTTAAATATTTTATAACCTGCAATAAATTCAGGGTTATCCAAAACCTCCGCTTTTTCGGTCAGGGTTCCACAGGTAACGCTTTTCACACAAAGAGAGTTCGTTGACACGGCGCGTCGGGCGCTCGTGACGTCACATGCGTGCGCGCAGCTCGCCTCGCTCCCGGTTTTACAACAACCTTGATACAACCCGTCTTTTGGCGCAATTATGCAATATTTTTGCTTTTTCACGAATTTTAAATGGCGTTTACATTGTAATGGCGGGATGAGCTCGACTCATACGAAGCACATTGTTCTCAGACCGCAACAGACCGAGACAAATGGAAGAAGGGAGGGGGAATGGGGAGGCCTTTGCCCAGCAGTGGGACACTACAGGCTCCTAATCTACATATACAAATAAATAAAATTGGAGTGTCTGTTTGTAATATCAAATAAAAACACATAAAATCAAAGAGTATCTCCGAAACGGGTGGACTGATTTTGACGGGACTTTCACTGGTAGATAGCTGATGTTATAAGCAGTATCTTAGGCTACTTTTATTTTAGAAAAACTAAATTTGAAAAAATGGCTTCTGTCGTGCGGGCTCAGAACGCGGGAGCGGGCTTTTTTGTTAAGTTAAATTCCACGCGGACGAAGTCGCGGGCTCAGCTAGTAATAAAATATAAAATTACATTGTAATTGTATGAGGGTCGGATTTTTTGCTATTCAATCAGTACTGGTTTGATAAGGACTGAAAGGAGCGTATACACCTCGCAGAAAAATTAGATCATTTAAAAAAAGTTACTACAGTTCAAAAATCTAGAGTCCGCAAAACACTAAGGGCTAGTTTGATGTGCTGGTAACAATCGCTTTCTGCTTTAACCGTCCGTCAGTGTATTAGTAAACTCGGCTCTGAGTCGATTACAGATTACAGTTACAGATTACAGACTAGTATAACCAGTCCTCATCCGAAACTATACAAATAAATAAGTCGCTGTCACTTTCCTATATTTTCCTGTGGCATCATCTAACTCAGTTGGAAGTCAGGTCAGATCTTGTGTAGGGCTACAGTCGCCCTTACAACGCTGATAAAAATAGCAGATAGCTCTCCAACATTGAAACTAATCTTAAGTTAATCGGTTCTCACGTGAGTATCTACATCATATCGGGACTTACCGAGAGTCTGTACATAAAACTGTTTAAACATCCAATTAGTATGTGTGGTTAACGGATTATCGCCTTTTAATCACAATGTGTGACTACTGGTGTCTTGCATCCAAATCCTTGGATTTGGATGCAAACATTGCTAACACTTTGTCAACTTACTAAAGCCTGATAGTGAACGTCGGTCAAGCCAGTCGGCAAATAGTCGGGAGTGGATTTTGAAATTCATGTTTGGCTTTAACATTTGCACTGAATTATCGTGAATAAATGCGGGTTTATCCTAAACTAGTAGTCCCATTAGCCAACAAAGCTGAATGCTTGAACTGGCTCACGTCATTAGGTTTGGACCTTTAACTGCTAAGCTATATAGTAAAGATAGATTTCAACACAAACATTTTACGCCACTGAAATTGGACGCCCACACGTAAGTCCGTCCGTTTTAGGCATTCAGTTTTCTAATATGAAGTCTTCATGAAACACGAAAAGAGGATATTGTTTTCTTATATTTACGCGAATACTACACATTGAAATAAAACTGCCGAAACGAATAAGCCGAAACGTCGGGAACATAACAAACTAAATAAACGCGATTAAATCCGTAAAATAGTTTTATTTCAACGAAAAGAGGCGTTCAGGATGGTGGGATAAATCATCTTTATAGAAAGCTTCACTCAGAGATCGGAATAAAAGGTGTACATACCTAGTATATGTGAAGAGATTTCAAGACTCTGTTAATTCAAAGGCAAAGACGTCTCACGCGGCTAGATGAGCCTGAGTAGGAATGTTCGGATGCAAGACCCATTATAAATAATCCATCTTTGAGATGAATGGGAAGAAATCAGACCCTAACAAATGAAGATAATTAACAAAGATGACATAAAACGATTCCACATCGTCCTTAAGACTATAAATAGCCGCATCCCACGTATCCTCAACTCTAATTGTGGACTTAATTGTAATACCCGTAATGTTTATTATTAGTTGCGGTTCACTACTGTCCCGTGTCAGATTTAACTTGATTAAGCCAGAATATATGTACTTAGCAGAAGATGTAGGGGACATGCCATACATAGCTGTAAATTTCAGCCAATCAACGGCGTCAAATGATTTTTATTATCATAGACGTTTAGTTTTATATGTTAATAGAGTTCTGCAATTTCTGCAAAGCTATTTGAATATGAGAACACGATGCTTTGTTGGACGGCCGCTTGGCGCAGTGGTTCGAACGTAGGCCGCTCGGTTCACAGCACATGGTGGTTGCGGGTTGGTTTCCCGCCTGGACAAATTTTGAAAATGGCATTTTCGTAATTTGCCTTGGTCTGGGTGTCACTGGGATCGCCCCCAGTCCATAGTACACGCGTTGCTTAGTTTGGCACCATACAGTTGGTGTTCCAGTTGAGCGATATATATTTATTTATTTATTCAACTAAATAGACGTTGGTAGACTAAGTTGTAGCCTATTGATAAAAGGTCATAAAAGGGACTGGCTCGACCGACTATTATAGCTGCGTTTCGTACTATGAGAGAGAGCCTGGAGCCCAAGCTGAAGCTCCCTCTGAACCACTCCCCTTCAGTCCGACAACGTGCAATAATGCCTACGATAACAATGGGCTTGTCTGCCGACTTTTTTAAATAAAATAAAAAATAAATCTCCTTTTATTAAAGGCTCGATGCATCCATCATAACTCTAAAATGAAAAATTGAAAAAAACCCCGATGCGATGACTTTTTAACCTAAAAAAAAGCTGATTATTGTCAAATGGCTGAACCGATTTTCTTGAAACATAACTAAGAACACTCGATCAGAATACTTACCAAAAAAAACTAAATTTAAAATCGGTTCATCCGCTTGGGCGCTACGATGCCACAGACAGACACACAGATAGTCATGTTAAACTTATAACAGCCCTCTGTTTTCTTCGAGGGTTAAAAATGGTATTCACAATCGCATGACTCATGATTCAATTTTGTATGAACAACAAATCCATAGCTGCGAATTGATTATACCTAGAAACACTTTATCATATCCTTAGTACCGATATGGAATTTCCCGAATACAATGTATATTTTTATCTTTTAAATACAAGGAAAATCTATTGAAAGATCGCTAGCCATGACTCAATTGTTTGAGCGTTATTGAGATGCGTACTTTTTAACCCCCGACGAAAAAAAGACTGGTGTTATAAGTTTAACATGTGTATCTGTGTGTCTGTCTGTGGCATCGTAGCGCCCAAGCGGATGAATCGATTTTAATTTTGTTTTTCTTGTTTGATACGTATTGTGATCAAGAGTGTTCTTAGCAATGTTTCATGAAAATGGGTTCAGCCGTTAGAAAATTATCAGCTCTTTTGTAGTTTAAAAAGTCGTCGCATCGGAGGTTTTTTAAATTTTCTATTGATCACCATTGTCGATCCTGGCTTACAGGAGTAACTAAAAGGAGTAGTGGGAGTGTGTGGCCGGGCTAGTCCCATAAACTGGCACTCGTTTGGTGTACTGCGGAAAGGTGGACAATCGTCACAGTTTGAACCTACGTAGACGATCCCAGAGAGGTCACGATACTGGCTATTTGACTGCTGACTATTTGGACAGCTTTACAAAACTGTGGTTACAATCAGCATACAACCACGACATATAGAAGAATAGAAGAATGGCAACAAGTCCAGAAGTAAATAAATATCGCCTGACTGACACACCAACTGTATGGTCCCAAACTAAGCAACGCTTGTACTATGGTTACCATACAATGGACTGGGGGCGATCCCAGTGACACCAAGACGTTATAAAAAAATACTCGTGAGGAGTTCCCAAAAGGTTAAACCATTTCAGAGATAAAGATAATAAATAATGACATAGGCAACTAATTAATTATCTTGGACACACACGATAACCTGATAGTAGCGGCAAACAATACCTGGATTCAAGGCTATTAAATGCTAATTCGGTACCAGTGCTAATCTCACTTTCAGAGCCGATGGTTGGAAGCTTTAATGATATAGTTATAGATGATATAGGAGTTAGGGATATGGATTCGGAAGAAATTGCTGATAAAGGAGACAGGGTGGTGGTATGTGCAGTTGATTACGTTTACAGTTATTTTTCTTCTTTCTTTAAAAATATGGGCCACCAAGTTTAATAGGCACCTATTCCGTCGAAAAAATTGGAAAAAAATCCCACTTTTTTTCTTCCTACTCCTCCCAATATTTCTTTCGATTAAATTCGTGCGGGTTCCAAGACAATTTAACTTTTCCCCGGGACTCGTCGAGGGTACCTCGACGTCATCTTTGGTCACCATTGTCGATCCTGGTTTACAGGAGTAACAGTGGTGGGAGTGTGTACGGGGAACCAGTCCCAATGAAAAAACAAGTTCATCTCCTTTCTTTAAAAATATGAACCACCAAGCTTAATAACTATTTACTCGTACTTATTTAGTGACAAAAGTGTTGCCTGCTCACATTCTGTTGCTGCACCATCTTTTATTCATTGAAGAGACTAACCATTGAGTTTCTTGCCGGATCTCAGTGGAAGCAGCATTCCGAACCGGTGGTAGATTCTGACTATTCATAAATGTTTTGTTGGCTTACATGAATAAAAACCATTTTGTTGAGTTTGAGTTTAATAGGTATTCCGTCAGTGTCAAGTAACAAATAGCATCAACAAACACATTTATTAACAATACAAAACAAAAACGTGACCATCCACTTTGGAAAACCAAAATGAAGGCCGATTGCGTTTACAATTCCCCAAATCTAAGAAATACCTTTTGACAGCGGTCAAATTCGTTGAACGAGACATATGCATCAAATAATATTATTATAGCTGTTGTAGTTAATTTTTTTTTTTTTTAATATCGCCAGACGAACACACCAACTATATGGTCCCAAACTAAGCAACGCTTGTACTATGGGTACCGTACAATGGACTGGGGGCGATCCCAGTGACACCCAGACCTGGGCAAATTACGAAACGGCCATTTCCGAAATTTGCCCCGGCGGTAATCGAACCCGCAACCACCATGTGCAGTGAGCCGAGCGGCCTACGCTTGAACCACTACGCCAATCGGTCGTCCAAGTTAATAATAGATATTAATTTCTTACCTTTGCGTAAAATGTTGTCTGAAATCATGTGGTTACGCTTGTGCTAAGTTATTGCGGCGTGAAAATGTGAAACGTCAAATATTATTTCTTAGATTAGGAGTACTGTATTGTTGTGGACTGAAGGAACTGTAAATGAATGTCAAATTTGTAAACTGATTGATGCGACATAAATCGAAACGAATCGGGACCAATTTGGCTTTATTGTTAGACTAGCTGTGCCCCGCGACTTCATCCGCGTAGTATTTTAACTTAGCAAAAATTTCGGGATTATCGGGTTAAAAAGTATCCTATATGTTAATCCCGGTTATAATCTATCTGTGTTCCAAATTTCATCCAAATCCGTTCAGTAGTTTTTGCGTGAAGGAGTAACAAACATACATACATACATACATACATCCTACTAATATTATAAATGCGAAAGTTTGTGAGTGTGGATGTATGTATGTATGTATGTATGTATGTATGTATGTTTGTTACTCCTTCACGCAAAAACTACTGAACGGATTTGGATGAAATTTGGAACACAGATAGATTATAACCGGGATTAACATATAGGATACTTTTTAACCCAATAGTCCAATACTACGCGGATGACGTCGCGGGGTACAGCTAGTACATACATACATACTTACATACATACATACATCCACACTCACAAACTTTCGCATTTATAATATTAGTAAGATTTGGACGGATCCAAGGTATAATTCCGTGATGCCTGATAGTGAAGAACAGCTAAACGGCCAGGTTTATAAAAGCAGATACTTCCCTTCCCTTCCCGTCTCTAGTGAGTAACTAGTACCTACTCTAGTATGTATTCCAAAAAGTCTTCGTCCTATTCAACTATTCAATGCGATCTGGATCTCTTCACTTGTAGTGTTAACTCGGTTAAGCAGTGCCTAAGCCAACAATTTTTCTCATCTTCCTGTAGGACTTGAATAGTAACCTAACAACTAATGTTATTATTTTTTTTATTTGTTTTCTGACTCTTCCTGCAGAGCTTTGTTTGTTATAATTACTTAGATTTAATTTATGTTTACACCTTTGCTACTTCTTCAACTGCTATGCGTGAAGACCTATAATTGGCTTTATGACTTTTTATTTGTGTCTTTAATTGTTATTTCTAGCTGTTGGTCTTCCTATCAATAAATAAATAAATAAAAAATAAATTCAACGACACTTATTAACACTGAAGGGGTTATTACAAAAACGCTTGGCGCAGTGGTTCCAGCGTAGGCCGCTCGGCTCACCGCACAAGGTGGTTGTGGGTTCGATCCCCGCCGGAGCAAATTTCGGAAATGGCCTTTTGCTAATTTGTTCCGGTCTGGGTGTCACTGGGATCGCCCCCAGTCCATTGTACGGTATGCTACAAGCGATGCTTAGTTTGGGACCATGAGTGTTTATTCAAATCATAATAGGCACAAGTGAAATGTATACATGCCGACACGTAAATAGGTAGGTACTTGATGTTTTAAAATATCCCCGCTTCTTATATACTTACATTTTCAATATTATCTTAATCTGTTCGACATTGAATGCTGCTAAGGTCATTGACGCTGTTTATAAAAACTATTATTTCTCTGTTTTTGCTATCGGTACACAAACAATGGTTGTTTCCCTGATACAATACTAATCAAGGCGTGAAATTATACTTATTTAAGGTTTATTTTTTTTGTCTAAGTAGCATGCTAATAGTAAGGTGAAGGGTCTAAAAGGAGACGTCTAAGCGGGCGGGTTGGCTGGGATATCCCAAAACGAAGCGATCCTATTGGTCGCAGCGAGCGGGCTAGCTAGCCCAGCGAGCCCGCCCGGCTCAAGCCGACGTTTGCCCTAGGGGCACTAGTAAAAATTGAAAGATGTATGGAAATAGCAGTTTATAAGTAGTCTTGACTGCCGATAAGTGAGACTCGTAAGAATCTAATGTGGTACTTGTGTACGGATATCGCGCTTTCTGTGTGTTTGTATAAAACCCAGTGATACAGTTTGCTATTCGATTTCATGATTCTCATGAAAACTATCGTTTTATCCAGATGTATGGTCGTTACCAACGCGACCTCAGTGAAGCGGCGAGAGAAGAAGCGAGAAGACTCAGAAGACTCCGGAAGAAGAGACGGAAAGATGACAAGCTTCGGCAGAAGGAGTTGGAAGCCAGTGGGAAACCACGACCCAGGGGGAAGTTCTTTAAAGTACTAGGTGAGTTCAAATACAGTCAAAGTAGTGTAAAAGACCCCATTGTTATAAAGACGTGTCACGGGCACACTCCTTTTCACATCGTGAGGAAAAAAAAAAAAAAACACCAGACGAACACTCCAACTGTATGGTCCCAAACTAAGCTACGTTTGTACTATGGGTACCGTACAATGGACTGAGGACGATCCCAGTGACACCCAGACCTGGGCAAATTACGAAAAGGCCATTTCCGAAATTTGCCCCGGCGGGAATCGAACCCGCAACCACCAAGTGCCGTGAGCCGAGCGGCCTACGCTCGAACCACTGCGCCATGCGGTCGTCAAATCTACACGTCGCGTCGTTAGTAAAGTCATGTGAAGTTCGCACCGTGGTGGACTATTGCTCGAATTCCCCTCGCATTGAGGGGGCAGCCTAATGGCAGAAGGCTCGCCCCCTGTTGCATTAGGACTTAAATACGGTGAAATGTGTGGGTACAGCAGTAAACCTCCGCCTAAAATGAAAGCGTGCATGCAAACAGGATTCGCATTGAGCACGCACCGCACGACGTGCAGGTTTCTTCAGTCATCACAATGTTTATCTTATCCGTAAACCGAGTTTTTTTAGTCCGAGAGCGCTTTTGGGCCCGACTCGCAAACTCCTGTGATTTGGGGTCAGAGATCTTAGATTATCTTGATATTAATACACCATGGATATAGTTATGTTATATGTGTATCGCAGATACTCGTCAGTTTTTAAATGCTATATTAAGCCCCGTATCAATGTATCAATCTCAAGTCTGAGAGCGGTTTTGATTACGCTTTTGACATGACATTTTGTACTTGTATAATATAAGATTGACATTTCTAGGATCGCTCTCAGACTTAAAATCGATTTATATTCATACGAGACTTAATGTATAATGCAGATACACTAAAAGCTAATGATAAAAAAACAGTGCTGTCCTAAGACGCCCGAGCGAAAGCTTAATAGTACAAAGCGTAGGGTGCCGCAGCTGCCTATACTTATATATAGTGTAACGCTACTGACGTCATCATGTAACGCTACTGACGCTTAGCACGGATAGTGTGGCCGCGAGCAAGCGCACCGAACGTCCGTATAGAAGCTTCACTTCAAAAATACAACCGAATTGAGAGTCTCCTTTTTTCACTCTGTTAATTAACACAAATAACTCTTCAGGTTACGTATGGAGGCACACGTTCGCCAGGCTCGGCGAGGACTGGGTGTTTCTGGCAGCGCTCGGCATCATCATGGCTGTCATCAACTTCGCAATCGACACGACGATCGCGGTCTGCCAGAATGGTAAATAAATTTCTTATATCAAACTTTTTTTGTATAACCAAGTAATTTTTTTAATGGGACTAGTCCCGCCACACACTCCCACCACTGTAACTCCTGTAAGCCTGGATCGACAATGGTGACCAATAATGACGTCGATGTTTGACCCTCGACGAGTCCCGGCGAAAAGTTAAATTGTGATTGGAACCCGCACGAATTTAATCCAAAGTAATAATAGGAGGAGTATAACCAAGTCAACAGACAAGCTTACCACCCGCCTGTTGTTAAGCGGTTACCGTAGCCTATAGATGCTTGCAATACCAATGGAATTGCTCGCACGTTGCCTGCCTGAAGGGGAATGGGAAAGGAGAAGGGAGTGTGAGTTTGGCTTCAGACTCACTCAGTCATCGTACAAAAAACAGCTATAATAGCCTCCTTTACGCCGATATTCTGTGAAAGGGTGGTACTGCCCGGTCCAGCCAACCCGGATATGAGCTTTGTTGCAAACACTATAATGTTAATAGTAATGTTAAAGCAATTAGGTGAAAGTAATGAATGAATGAATGAATGAATGAATGAATGATTTATTATGCTTGAAACATGGTGCAACAAAAGATATTAAGGCTAAAGCGCCCATGTAGCCCGCGAAGTTCAAATTTTTTGAGTTCTTTTAGAAATTTTTCAAAATCTGACAATAATAAAAGACAAATTTTGTAATTCGCGAAAAAGACCGTGTGCAGTGCATTTATTAATATATCCAACTTACTCTAAAACATTTCAAGAACGACAGCTATCCAGATAATCTGGTAATTTTTGTATATTTAGTGATTTACTAGTATCATATCCACCGTGATAATATTTAGAGTAACATAAATGTATTAATAAATGCACTGCACACGGTCTTTTTCGCGAATTACAAAATTTGTCTTTTATTATTGTCAGATTTTGAAAAACTTCTAAAAGAACTCAAAAAATTTGAACTTCGCGGGCTAGACAGGCGCCGTCACCTTAAATTAATATAAGCTCGGCACATTCCACCATATGAAATGGTATGCAAATAATTATAATTATATTATTGACAATAATTCATTAAACACATGCAATTATAAAACTAAAATATTGTATTATCATTAAGTTAAAATGTCATAAATAAGTAATTCTAATTAAATGTCAATTTATAATTTGTCAGACAGGTATTCGTTAACAGTGTAATAACCCTTTTCCGTTAATAAGCTCTTTACTTTATTTTTAAAGATATTGAGGCTTTGAATCTCCAAAATTGATTGAGGTAGGTGATTATAATGTCAATACTGAGAGTTTTTGGACTGATAATTGGATATCGTTTGCAAATCGGAATCAAGCCACACGCACTGCTGTAGACCAAAACCAACCTTATGTTAGTGGTTCTAAGTTGGTTTTAGTTTGCAGAAGTGTGTGTGGGTTGGTTCCTTTTTGCAAATCTATGTCCAATTAGTTGGAGCAGGGTTTTAAAGTACCATAGATGGTATTTAACGTGTCCTATGGGCTTATATAAGACGACCCATAGCTTAGTAGCATCCTCAGACGGAAAGCCTGCAATTGTAAAGATTACTCCGTTAAGAACTCCAACTAATTTAAATTTGACATGCGTATACTAAGAATGAGTTCATTTTAATCAAGATGTGAAAGATGATATTCATTAATCCGAAGTCTTTATTTATTTCTACGCTGACACGGATGTAGGACTTATAAACGTAAGTTGACAATATAGTGGTGTATATAGAGAACAGATAGCGTTTAGATTTGAAGGCCTTTTCAACCCCCGACAAAAAAGAGGCGTGTTATAAGTTTAACATGTGTATTTGTGTATCTGTGTGTCTGTCTGTGGCATCGTAGTGCCCAAGCGGATGAACCGATCTCAATTTTGTTTTTATTGTTCGATAGGTATTCTGATCGAGAGTGTTCTTAGCTATGTTTCATGAAAATCGGTTCAGCCATTAAAAAATTATCAGTTCTTTTGTAGTTTACTGAAGGGCCATCAGTTCATCCAGCCTTTTCTTATTTGCAGCAGGAATTACATTTGTATCATCTACATTAACTTTAATAGAACCCACGGACACACTAGAAGCCATTGTTAATGGCTTAATTAGATACTGTGACGGGCCTGGCGATATCCCAAAAATAACAGAACCTAGTCACCATTCTTTGAAGGAACCGACCCGCTCGGATATAGCGCGTTTCATGAACACGCCCACTGTTTGCGACAAACCCCGTGCCCTGGACTCAATCTTGACTAATCCTTGACCTCATTGGATCCCTAATAACATAAGCTGGAGCACACTGAGGTCCGTATTAAAAATCGATCACAATTCATAGAGAGCTCTTGGAAATATAATTCTTATGTTATACCAGTACAATAGAAGCGTTCTCAAGATCGTTCTCAGATTTGCGATGGATTCATTTCTACGGGCCTCAATCGTTGCCATCTTGACATTACTAGCTTATAGTATAGTTTCCGGCTTTCTCACTCGTCGACGTTACACCGAGCTTCTGTGAGAGAGAGGTACTGCCCGGGTCGAGCCAGCCGTTATATTAGCTGTACTCAGTTGGCTATAGCTAGCCTCTTCTATACAAATAAATAAAATTGGAGTGTCTGTTTGTAATATCAAAATAACAGCTTTTTTCTAAATGCATATGAAAGTACATACGACACCTATAACAAAAACGCGATTTAAAAAAAACTTTTCTGTCTGTCTGTCTGTGTGTTTGTTCCGGGTAATCTCCGAAACGGCTGGACCGATTTTGACGGGACTTTTACTGGCAGATAGCTGATGTTTTAAGGAGTAACTGGGGATACATTTATTTTAGAAAAACTAAATTAAAAAAAACGGGTCCTGTCGCGCGGGCTCAGAACGCGGGAGCGGGCTTTTTTGTTAAGTTAAATTCCACGCGGACGAAGTCGCGGGCTCAGCTAGTTCATCTATAAACTTATTTGTCACCGTCTCTCTCTTACTCCCTTATCAATAAACTTGGTGTATTCCGGTTGTATAGTTACACCATGCTTTGTCTTCTTCCTTCGAATTTCAAATTACTGCCGACAGAAATAGATAATTCGGTGTAGGTATAACTATTCCCTCGCTATACCACGATTATTAATAAGAAGGTTGAGGTGTAAATAAGTGTGAAAGTCACACAGTCTTGTCTGGTGAGAGCCATGCGAGGTGCTGGGGTCTTTGATGATATGTTCCTCTTCCAGCTCGCATGTGGATGTACAGTGAGCTGGCCACATCCACCTTCAGCCAGTACGTGGCGTGGGTCTCCCTGCCCGTCTGTCTCGTACTCTTCGCCGTTGGATTCGTGCACATAGTCGCCGCGCAGAGTATTGGTAAGCGTTGCTTTTCTACATTATAGCTGCGCGTGCGATTACAACTTGGTAACAATGGTGCCGGCAACCGATACCTCGACGAGAAGCGATACGGAAAGGATTTATGTATAACGTTGCGCCTTTATTCAACATATTAACGCACTTTAAATGTGTAATCGTAAAATGCCAGAGGCGCGAGCCCTGGTTTGAACCCGCGCACCTTGTATTCTAGAGCCTGCGATCAGGTATTGACAAATTTAAAAAAAAGATAAATAACACCAAATATTTTTAACCCCTGGCAAAAAAGAGAGGTGTTATAAGTTTAAAATGTGTATCTGTGTGTCTGTCTGTGGCATCGTAAAGCTCAAGCAGATAAAACGATTTTGCTTTAGTTTTTTTTTTTTAACCTTAAGACTCTTGTGTCTCTTTCATGCTGTATATCCAATCCGTACATTGTTGACTGCAATCGCTGTGACCTATGGCTGCTAGGGGCAGCAAACGATGCGAAATGATAGCTGACTTACATAAATACTGGGGGCGATCCCTGTGACAATCAGACCTGCGAAAATTACGAAAAGGCCATTACCGAAATTGACCCTGATGGAAATCGAACTCTAACCACTCGGTGCGGTGATGTGACGGTACGCACGGAAGCTCCAAGCGGTCGTAAAGCCTATCTAATCATCTTGTTCGAATTCCAATCACAGGCTCAGGAATCCCAGAGATGAAGACAATCCTCAGAGGGGTGCACCTCAAAGAATACCTAACATACCGCGCCTTAATATCCAAGATCGTCGGTCTGACTGCCACCCTCGGGTCTGGCTTACCACTCGGCAAAGAGGTGAGTTTAATGTTCTGTTTGTAGAATCAATAGCCCAGAGTCGTTTTAGGACAAAACTGGTGTTGACTGGTCAATATTAGATTGGTCATATCGTCGTCTGGCATATCACGGACGGAGCATGGAGGCAGAAGAAACAGCTGCTCACGTCCTGCTGGAATGCAATGGAGTAGCCACATACCGGGCAAGCTACCTGGGCACACCGGGTAGCCTTCAGGAAGTCTTCAGTGACATTAAGAAGCTGGGGAACTTCCTGGCTGAGCTTGGATGGCTGGATTGACCGGCTTACCACCCTCCAACACACAAAACAGGCGCAACAGTCGTCGATTTGTGGAAACTGCTCGCAGAAGAAGAAGAAGAAGATCGTCGTCTGGCAGCAGAACGTCATAAGTGTTCATTTTCTTCAATCAAACTGGTCTTCAATCAGCTGTATAACAGTCCTGCTTATGTGGCAATCAGCCTATATAGTTATTTTTGTCTCCCGCTTTTCAACTGAGGGAAGTGGAAATTTGTCTTCCAACTCCTCTTATTTTTTTTCTCTTGATTAAATTCGCACGGCTTCCAGGGGAATTTAAGTTTTTCTCGGGACAAGTCGAGGGTCAAACCTCGGTGTCATCATTGGATGCCATTGTCAATCCCGGCTTACTGGAGAAACAATGGTAAGAGTGTGTGGCGGAACTAGTCTCATAAGAAGAACATTTTCTTCTCCGAAAAGTTTTTATAACTCTTAATTTTGTTTTAAAAGAGGTTTTCCTAAAAAATGAGATCTAATTATTTGGACTACTAAGGTTCGTTTTAATAAATCGATCTCAAGAAGAAAGCGGTCTTAAGTACGCTTCTGACATATTCCATTCTTAAGCTTGAGATCGATTTATTAATACGGGCCATATTGATGTGGGCCTCAGCTGTTTTATATAGGTCTAAAATCACATCACTTGCTTATGACCAGGGTCCATCAGTCCACATAGCCTCCATGGTAGCGTCGCTGCTGTCCAAGCTGGTGACCACCTTCCAAGGGATCTACAGCAACGAGTCGCGCACCACCGAGATGTTGGCCGCGGCGTGCGCTGCAGGCGTCGCTACATGCTTCGCCGCGCCCGTCGGAGGTACTCTACCAATACCAACTAATACTATGACCATGTTAGCCAACTCACCTAATACTAAGAAGATGGTAGCCAACTTACCTGCACTAATAAGATGTTAGCCAACTACCTTAATATTAGGGGATATTATCCAACTTACCTGCACTAATAAGATGTTAGCCAACTACCTTAAAACTAGAGGATATTAGCCAACTTACCTGCACTAATAAGATGTTAGCCAACTACCTTAATATTAGGGGATATTATCCAACTTACCTGCACTAATAAGATGTTAGCCAACTACCTTAAAACTAGAGGATATTAGCCAACTTACCTGCACTAATAAGATGTTAGCCAACTACCTTAAAACTAGAGGATATTAGCCAACTTACCTGCACTAATAAGATGTTAGCCAACTACCTTAAAACTAGAGGATATTAGCCAACTTACCTGCACTAATAAGATGTTAGCCAACTACCTTAAAACTAGAGGATATTAGCCAACTTACCTGCACTAATAAGATGTTAGCCAACTACCTTAAAACTAGAGGATATTAGCCAACTTACCTGCACTAATAAGATGTTAGCCAACTACCTTAAAACTAGAGGATATTAGCCAACTTACCTGCACTAATAAGATGTTAGCCAACTACCTTAAAACTAGAGGATATTAGCCAACTTACCTGCACTAATAAGACGTTAGCCAACTACCTTAAAACTAGAGGATATTAGCCAACTACCTGCACTAATAAGATGTTAGCCAACTACCTTAAAACTAGGGAATGTTAGCCAACTTAACACTAAGGGATTTTAGCGAAATTACTTAACATTAGGTAGGATGACTGAACCACCTCGCCTAATACAAGAAAATGTTAACTAACTGAATACTAGGGAATGTTAGCCAACTTAACACTAAGGGATTTTAGCGAAATTACTTAACACTAGGTAGGATGACTAAACCACCTCACCTAATACAAGAAAATGTTAGCTAACTAACTGAATGCTAGGGATGTTAGCCAACTCAATATTAGATTGACTGAGCCTCTTCACCTAATGCAAGAAGATGTTAACTAACTTAACACTGAGGGATTTTAGCGAACTTACTTAACACTACGTAGGATGACTGTACCACTTCACCTTACACAAGAAGATCTTAGCCAACTATCTGAATACTAGGTAATGTTAACACAGGATGTTAGGCAACTTCCTACTAATATTATAAATGCGAAAGTTTGTGAGTGTGGATGTATGTATGTTTGTTACTCCTTCACGCAAAAACTATTGAACGGATTTGGATGAAATTTGGAACACAGATAGATTATAACCGGGATTAACATATAGGATACTTTTTAACCCAATAATCCAATACTACGCGGATGAAGTCGCGGGGCACAGCTAGTACTTAATACTAAAATAGCGTTGGCTGTAATTATGTCAGCCACGTCATCTAACACTAGGGCGATTTTGGCCACCACATCTAACACTAGAGAGATGGTAGTTATTCAAAATATTATGTTAATTGTTTTTATGTCAATGGTGTCAATTGGTGTCAGGTGTGCTGTTCTCGATCGAAGTAACTACTACATACTTCGCGGTGCGTAACTACTGGCGCGGGTTCTTCGCGGCGTGCTGCGGCGCTATTGTGAGTTGATAACCCTCATTATCATCCACAGCATGCTTGGTCCGGGTGAAGAGATGTTGATAATATACTATATTACTATATTGGGTACTTAAAGTGTTTGTATGAAGGAAGTGCCAAGATGATAATACATATCATACTAATATTATAAAGAGGAAAACTTTGTTTGTTTGATTGTAATGAATAGGCTCCGAAACTACTGAACCGATTTGAAAAATTCTTTCACTGTTGGGAAGCTACACTATCCCCGGGTGACATACGCTATAATATATTTTCAAAAAATTAGGGATCCTTACTAAAACTCGAATAATGTAACCGCAATGTACCCGTGCGAAGCCGGGGCGGGCCGCTAGTTACAAATAAACAAAGATCAAAGTATGTCAGCTCCAATATATATGAATCATTATATATTAATTGAAAGTATTTTACTTTATTAAAATTATTTATTGCGTCCAAAAATAATAGAACTTTAGATAGGGTGATTTTAGTTTAAGATGAAATTGAACTCGATGATAAAATTGTTACGGGGGATATGATAAATGCGTAAGTAACTCCGTTTGTTACATTTTAACATCTAAACCGCTGAACCAATTTCGTTGAATTTTGGTATAGACTTAGATCAGACCTTGGACAAGGACATAGGCTACCTATTGTCGCGAAAATGAAACTTGACGGGGTGAAATACGAGATGGAAGTTTGTACGTAAATTCCGTTCCGAGATCCGCGCGGATTACCTATACCGCTGGTAAAGACGACTCTATCTTTGCCGACCGCTTGGCGCAGTGGTTCGAGCGTAGGCCGCTACTCACTGCACATGGTGGCTGCGGGTTCGATTCCGGCCGGGGAAAATTTCGAAAATGGCCTTTTCATAATTTGCCCTAGTCTGGGTGTCACTGGGATCGCCCCCAGTCCATTGTAAGGTACCCATAGTACAAGGGTCGCTTAGTTTGGGACTATACAGTCGGTGTGTCAGTCTGGCGATATTTATTTATCCCTTTATTTGCAGATGTTCCGTCTGCTGTCAGTATGGTCGGGCGCCATGCCCACTGTTAAGCCGCTTTTCCCCACCAACCTGCCCCAGGACTTCCCCTTCGACCCCCAGGAGTTCGCTGTCTTCGTACTACTTGGGTAAGTTACTTTATCATCACAAGTACCTGTTACTTTTGTTGTCTGAATAGGTCTAAGCTTCCAAGAAAAGGTTATATTGCGTACGTTCGTAGGAGACATATCTTGTACACATAATTACCAATTACACCAAAGCTAACCATTTTTAAAGGACTTGCATAAAACCAAATATCGACCTTTCACATACTTTATTCTGGTTATACTTTATAATAATTTTGTGAAAAAATTGGTGCCGTCTGAACTAAAAGCTCAAAATGCTGAGCAAGAAACACATGATATCTATCTCATATACAGAGAGTGTTTGTGTTGAATTATGGCATAAATCCCCCTTGCCTTGAGGGGAGGTAAGTATATATATGTTGAACGACCACGCCTGCATTCCCCGAGATTAAAGGCAGAGATACACTGCAGTGCTCCAACATTTTGTCGATGATATTTTGGTCACAATATAAAAATGGGGGAGTGGTGGTGGGGGTTTCCATTATACCGAGCACATTCTCAATACGAGGGGGACTCAAGCCATTGTCTACCACACTGGCCCAGTAAGGGTTAGCAAATTTCACACGTGTTTTGGAAAGGCGGGTTTCCTCACTATTTTGTATGTCTGTTTCAGCATAGTGTCCGGTCTTTTGTCGGCTCTGTGGGTGTTCCTGCATCGGCAGTACGTGCTGTTCATCAGAAACACGAAGGGTCTCAGCAACTTTCTGCAGAAGAAGTAAGTTTATTGATTTTGTAACAATTATTAAAAAAAGAAGATTTTGTATTTGGTTTTTTGTGGACAACACTATTTTTAGTTAACTTTGATATTGTACAACACTATTGGACCACCATTTTGATTTATATGAATAAGAATTGAATTTTTAATTAAAACGACTATTTTGTTACTAATAGTTGTTTTATAACATCCAGGCAGTAGCCTGGAGAAGCACTAAAGTGGCTAGTTAGGTACATCTCGCTGTGAAAACCTGAAGTAATGTGCAGAGAAATTTGAAAACAAAAACATAATAATACACATAAATTGTTCGAAGTAATAATGTAAATTGTAACGAGAGTATAGGTTCATATAGGAGCTACAGGCGACCAAGTTAAAGCAAAGTTTATTCCCCATCTTTTTGAACAAACTCAATTGTGAGAATCACAAATGAACCGCAAATACTACTTTGTTACTCAAAGATATTGTTAAATTGTGGTCACGAATTGGCAACGGAACCTTATTTTGTGCGTAGCCCGACACGCTCTTGGCCGCTTTTTGTTATGACCGTTCTGAATATAGGCATTTCATTTCATTGAAAAATGTATTGCAAACATATCAATGCTCTATCTATAAACCTTATGTTATTATGGGCAAAGTGCTTAACTGAGTAGGTTGCTGCGGTAGTGAAGGGGGGATCCGTCCCCCTGCACCTCCATAAATATCGCCAGACTGACACACCAATGGTATGATCCCAAACTAAGCTACGCTTGTTCTATTGGCACCGTACAATGGACTGGTGGCGATCCTATTGACCACAGACCTTGGCAAATTACGAAAAAGCCGTTTCCGAAATTCGCCCCGGTGGGAATCGAACCCCCAACCACCGGGTGCAGTAAGCCGTGCGGCCTGCGCTCGAACCACTGCGCCAAGCGGTCGTCTACAGTAATAATGTTAAATTTCCATTGCAGTCGGTTCATCTATCCTGGTTTCATGACGTTGCTGATAATGTCCATCTTCTTCCCGCCCGGTATCGGCAAGTACATGGCAGCGGACCTCGGCAACCAGGGACAGGTGGGTTTAACTTTTTCAGCCGGGGAGTACTAAGCAGTGATAGCAGTGATGGTTTAAGCACGCTTCTTGCGCGCACAAGGTCCTGTGTTCAAACCCTGGCTCACACATTTGGGTTTTTTCGAAATCTATATGCAAATTGTTAATAGCCTGGTGGTTAGAGGGTTCGTACTCGTAGCTGTGAGGTTTCGGGTTCGATCCCCATCGTGGCCACTAAAATATGGAACCACTCCTAACACAAGCATTAGTTTAGTTGGAGGGGCTTAAGTGAATACTAGTTATGTGATAAACAAACATTGCTAGAAATCTATTTTTCATAAAAAAAACAAGAATCATAATTTCAATATGATTATCCTGCTGGGCACGGGCCTCCCCTCACTACGAGGGGGATTCAGGCAATAATCCGACACTCCGGTCCGGAGCGGGTTGGCGGATTTCACATGTCCTTCGAAGTTTGGTGAGAGTTTCTAAGACATGCAGGTTTCCTCTCCGTAAGCAAGTTTCAATCATATTGGAATTTTGATTCCTACGTCGATTTAGAAAAACCCACAGGTGCAAGCCTGGGTTCGAACTCGAACCCAGCAGCACCTTGTGCCCGCAAGAAATTAATTAGCAAATCAATTGACGACCGCTTGGCGCAGTGGTTCGAGCGTAGGCCGCTCGGCTCACTGCACATGGAGGTTGCGGGTTCGATTCCCGCCAGGGCAAATTTCGGAAATGGCCTTTTCGTAATTTGCCCAGGTCTGGGTGTCATTGGGATCGCCCCCAGTCCATTGTACGGTACCCATAGTATAGGCTTTGCTTAGTTTGGGACCGTACAGTTGGTGTGTCTGTCTGGCGATATTTATTATTTATTTATAATCAAAACCCTCTAATCACGGTTGTTTCAAAAGCAATGTACTTACATCTAATTTGCTTTATGGCCGTATTAATAAATCGATCTCAAATCTGAGAGCGCTATTATAAATGTCATTTTTAAATAATTCCAGTACGAAATGAATTAAATGTCAAAAAGGCACTCAAGGCCGGTCTCAGACTTGAGATATCTACTACCCTTTGTAATTATTGATTATAAGCAATTGGCGATAAAATCCTACTAATATTATAAATGCGAAAGTTTGTGAGTGTGGATGTATGTATGTATGTATGTATGTATGTATGTTTGTTACTCCTTCACGCAAAAACTACTGAACGGATTTGGATGAAATTTGGAACACAGATAGATTATAACCGGGATTAACATATAGGATACTTTTTAATCCAATAATCCAATACTACGCGGATGAAGTCGCGGGGCACAGCTAGTAATATATATAATGACATGTAAAAAGACAAGCCCGCTGAGTTTCTTGCCGGATCTTCTCAGTCGAGGTCGCGTTCCGATCCGGTTGTAGATATAAGAAAAAAAATGTTAAATTGACAATTTGTAAGTGCCCCCGTAGGCCTAAACAAAATAAACGATTTGAATTTGAATTTGATAGATGCATTAATACGGATCTTAATTTTGTGTTTATTGGTCTTTGACAGGTGTTAGCTCTGTTCGCGAACTTCACGTGGACAGACGACCTGACAGCCGACCAAGCGGCGGTCGTCTCGCACTGGACCACGCCCGCCGTCGATATATACGGATGCCTCGTCATATACTTCATTTCCACCGTAAGTACATAGCATTAGGAACCTTATGTGGAGGAGATACGGGCTTAAACGGCGTCTCGTCTTTTTTTTATACACACCACCTGTATAGTCTCAAACTAAGCGACGCTTGTACTATAGGTATTGTACAATGGACTGGGAGCGATCCCAGTGACACCCAGGCCTGGGCAAATTACGAAAAGGCAATTCCGAAATTTGCCCCAACGGAAATCGAACCAGCAACCACTAGGTGTTGTGAGGCGAGCGACCTGCGCACAAACCATTGCGCCAAGCGGTCGTCATTGCCGGCAAACAATTTTACAATCTGTCTGACGCTAAGCAGTTACCCTATAGATGCTTGCAATACAAGAGGTATAGCTCGCACGCTGCCGACCTGGAGGGGAATCGGACACCGGGAGGGGATAGTAAATTATTATATTTAATTTTATTAAACCGAGGGTGGGTCTAGGTACTAGCGTACATAATAATTAAAACAATATTTACTTATCATTAGTGCTAATATTGATTACGTAACATAAAAACACTTGAATAAACACTGGGATTGTTAATTGTAATCCATAAATTGGCAATGAGCATCAAGCGACGAGGTGGCCGAGAGGTTAAGGCGTTGGACTGCTAATCCAATGTGCTCTGCACGCGTGGGTTCGAATCCCATCCTCGTCGACGCGTTTTTGTTCCCCTATTATGGGTACTAGCTTTTCGCCGCTTATTTAAAATCTATATACTTACTAATAAATAACATTGAAGTGTCTGTTGTAATGTCAAACTAACAGATGACAGATTCACTGGCAGATGTTATAAGGAGTGACTTAGGGTAATATGTAATAAATAATAATTTAGACCTTTTGACGTCCCACTCCTGGGTACGGGCCTGCTCCCACTACGAGGGGGATTCAGGCCGTAATCCACCACGCTGGCCCAGTGCGGGTTGGCGGATTTCACATGTCTTTCGAAAATTGGTTAGATTTTCTAACACATGCAGGTTTCCTCACGATGTTTTCCTTCACCGTAAGCAAGTGATAATCAAATAGAAAGCATGATTATCACAAAGATTTCAAAAAACGCAGAGGTACGAGCCAGGGTTAGAACCCAGGCACTGGTACCTGCAAGACGCGTGCTTAACCAATCAGCTATCACTGCTATCTGCTATGACTTAGGGTGCTTTTACTTTATCTAAGTAAGAAAGGAGCCCATCCCCCCTTCATTCTCCTGCCCCCTCTGTACTGACTGGACTGGCGTCTCTCCCCAGTATTCCTGACCGTTCTAGAAACCCCCTCCCCCCCATACACCGACCATCTTAAGCCCGTATGAATAAAGCGATCTCAAGTCTGAGAACGATCTTGGGAATGTCATCCTAATGCCATCTCAGTACAAAATGACAAGTCAAAAGCGTATTCAAGATCATTCTCAGACTTGAGATCGATTTAATAATACGGGCCCTAGTATCACCCTTGTACGTGTCTCCCCTCTGTACTGACAGACAGTACTAGCGTCTCCCCCCAGCACTGACAGCACTAGTGTCTCCCCCCACCACTGACCGTCCTAGTATCTCCCGTGCACGCATTTCCCCTCTGTACTGACTGTACTAGCGTCTCCCCCAGTACTGACTGAACTAGCGTCTCCCCCAGCACTGACCGTCCTAGCGTCTCCCTTATACTTTACCCTCAGCACTGACAGTACTAGCGTCTCCCCCCCAGTACTGACGGTACTAGCGTCCCCCCAGCACTGACCGTGCCCCCCGCAGTACTTCCTGAGCATGGTGGCGTGCACGCTGCCGGTGCCGGCCGGCATCTTCGTGCCCGCGTTCAAGATGGGCGCGAGCCTGGGCCGGCTCACGGGCGAGCTCATGCACTACTTCTGCCCGCTCGGCGTCGCGTACGGCGGGCACATACAGAAGATACTGCCAGGTCAGTCTCATCACCGATTTTTTTCCTTTTTACAAACTTCCTCCCGCAGCTCCGTTAGCATAGATTTTAGTTTCTGGATGACGACAACAGCGCCATCTACTGGGGTCCAAATATAGCTGAGAACAATCCAGGTGCACCCATTAATACAAATAATGCAAATTAATTAAAGCTCCAGTATCAATTAATTAAAAATTTGAGAAACCTCCGATGCGTCGACGCTTGGTCGCTTAGTAGACACTCTACGATTGATAGTATTTTATCTATAGTCTATTCATTGAGACCATTCCAATGAGCCCAAACACGATATCTCCGCTGTAAGTTGGTGAGGAGTACCCTATCTTCAGATTCCAGGTGATGCTGCGGCATCAGGCCAAAGATACCAACAAAAATTACTACATCGTATACAGGAAAAATCATATTGATTGAACGAGTGACGGGTTAGAATCCGTCACCAATTTATCTCCATTTATCTTTCCTGCGCCATCATCAGACCCTGAACACCACCTATCTATAACCTGCTCGTTATTGTATCGGGGGTTTATTCCATTTTTAATTTTTAGTTATTGTAATTTTTTTTCTCAATATCTCGGAAAATAATTGGTACTTAGGAGTTTATATACTGAATTTTATATTGTTCTTCATCCCCATTAGAATATTATTAGTTGTTATTGAATGTAACCCTTGTTTTAATTCGTCGTCAGGTGGTTACGCGGTGGTGGGGGCGGCCGCGTTCACTGGCGCCGTTACGCACACGGTCTCTACTATCGTCATCGTCAGCGAGATGACCGGACAGGTAACCCACACTGTAGCATGTCTTTTTTTTAATACAACAAAGTCGGCAAACAAACTAACGACCCGTCTGATGCTAAGCAGATACTATAGTATATAGATGCTTGTAATACCAAAGCTATAGGTCGCACGTCGCTTTTGCCACAACACAATATGACACAAAACAGAAAAAATACAGTTCAAATAGTCTAAGCTCTTTTCTTCCGACATTCTCATTGACATTTGACATCTGAACTGTCAACTGTCATCACACAGCAACGTGGCGTCGCCCTGGTGGCAATAATAATCCTGGATACGTTGTCAATAAATAATGGAAATTTGTAAATGCCACCGTATCGTAACATGGGATCCAGTAATTAATATAATTAAATCCAAAACCAAGCGTACCATTGGAAGACCTCGAGACACCGTGAGCACTTTCTGCGTGGATCGGACCGCAAACAACAACTAAATATGAGGGAACCCAGTAATTAACTATGACATCAGGCCTTCTAACACCTCAGTCCCCCTGTGACCATGGTTGCTGTAAAGCAGCCGAAACGTCGGGAACATAAAAAATTAAATAAACGCGATAGAATCCGTAAAATAGTTTTATTTCTATGTGTAGTATTCGCGTAAATATAAGAAAACAATATGCCACCGTATATTGTTTGGAAATGGAATCGAAAAGCACACGGCTTTTGTACATTGGTCCTTCCTGGTATTGTAGAGCTTCGTTGATACATCTTCGTCCTGCCCCAGGTGACGCATCTCCTGCCAATAATGGCGGCAGTGCTGGCAGCTAATGCAGTGGCATCACTACTGCAGCCATCCTGCTTCGACAGCATCATCCTCATCAAGAAACTGCCCTACCTGCCCGACCTTCTGTCTTCTGCGAGCCGTGAGTATTTTCTTTTTAACCATTGACGAAAAAAGAGGGGTGCTATAAGTTAAACATTTTGTATCTGTGTGTCTGTCTGTGGTATTGTACCGCCCAAGCGGATGAACCGATTTTAATTTTGTTTTTTTTGTTAGAAAGGTATTCTGATCGAGAGTGTTCTTAGCTATGTTTCATGAAAATCGATTCGGCTGTTTGAAAATTATCATCTCTTGAGTAGTTTAAAAAGTCGTTGGTCAGGGTTTATTAAATTTTTAGTTTAGAGTTATATAACATACTCGAAACATGATGATGTGGCTGAAGATCTAGCTCGCTGACTTAGTAACACCCTGTTGACTCTAGATTTTAAGACACCAAAGTACTTTTCCTCTTCTGAAATAAAAGGTGGGAGCGAATTCCACTCCATAGGGACACACATCAAGAAAGATGAATAAAATCGTCTTAATGTAATAAAGATTGTTTCTCATGGTAAAACAAGACCAATAAGTAATAGACGCCGCGTAGCCGGGTACCTCCACTCGCCTAACATATGTATTGCCACTGTATATGTAGTATTTTGATTGGTCTATTCACGGCTCGATCTTGAACGGTCTGATCAAACTTCGCGCGCCTTCCTCGATACCCCGCCAACTTTTGACGATTTTCTTGCAAGTACATGTAAGCAGTGTCTTGTCTTATTGGTCAACTGTGTGGTCAAATCAAAGTTTGTATCAAAATATTTTTTTTAGTCTGGGGTATAATAAAAGTATTGTTCACACGAAGTGTGAACTTGTAAGTTGGGTTTTGTGTGTCGCATAATTTGAGAAGACTTATTTTATTTTTCGATAAATTACGACGTTATGTTGCAAACTTGGTCCTGACAATTCGTCCTTTAAAAATCGTTTCTTTTACCAAAAACGCGTCGACGAGGATGGGATTCGAACCCACGCGTGCAGAGCACATTGGATTAGCAGTCCAACGCCTTAACCTCTCGGCCACCTCGTCGCTTGATGCCAAGCTCGAATTTATTGACTCGTTTACGAGTCTATTTGAACAAGTGCCGTTAAAGTCAGCCTTAGAAGATTTATTGCAGTTTTATTGTAAGTTAGTATGTAGACAAAACCATTGTTATCTGGAAGAGGTATTCAGAAGCCTACCATAGTTCTACACTATACTCACTTGTCGTTATCGTCTACCTAAAATATTTGTAAAGCTAAGCGCGCACCTCAAAATTTGATGGTTGCGATTTTTAAAACGCGAAACGAAATCGCAAACGCCAATACTCATATACTAGGTGAAAAAGAAAGGTTATACATTTTTTTTTGCAACTTAACTTTGAAAATTTAAAACTATCGGCTTTGTGGGGCAGTTCAAGCATTAAAGGTTTTGTAGACTTTTTGTTTTGTGAAATCATTCTGTCAACAGCTGTATCCCTGTAACACCTTTTGTTCTTCAAGTTTCCTCCAACGCTGATAGTTATAGTATTCCAAAGTTACGTTATGAAAAAAATAGTATACCCTTTCTGTTTCAACTTGTATAGGTATTGTTCACAGATTAGCGATTATAATCCGCTACCAAACCGCACTAAACCTACTTAAATTGAAACTTCTTATAGTTGCCATCTACTGGAATGCTGTTTTAAATGGTTTTCTATTCCAGGGATGTATGACATCTGCGTGGAGGACTTCATGGTGCGGAATGTGAAGTACATCTGGAACAGAATGACTTTCCAACAACTGAAGGATCTGCTCAAGGAGAACAAGGTCACTACATTTTCAAGATTTATCATCGTATAGGATTTTTATGTATTCCTGAATGTGTACAGTCGTAAAGCTAAGCTGATAAACGGACCGGCTTGCCAGGGGTAATACCACTCTCTCACAGAAGATTGGTGCGGCGTGAAGTATCTATTATAGTTGCGTTTCGTTCGATGAGTGAGGGTCAGCACGAAAGCATAGAGTGACTGCAAAGCGACAAAATTTTTTGTGACAGTTTAAATACAACATAATAGGCTTCTGAATACTATTTTTAGATAATGTACACCATCTTTTACTCATTGAAAAGAGTAACCATTGTGTTTTTTGCCGGATCTCCTCAATGGAAGCAGCATTCCGAACCGGCGGTAGATTCTGGCTAATCATAAATGATTATTTGGCTTGACATGAATAAAAACATGTTGAGTTTAAGTTAGAAACTGCTGTATTATCTAATATTTCAATTAATACTTTGTACTTACAAACTTTGCTGTTATTGGGCCTAACCCATCAAGAAACTGTCTCGAATGAATGAGAATCGAGTAGAGCGACAGTCGTTACCAGAGTTGGTGAAGAGTGTTGTTGGTGTTTTACATTGACCGAAGGCCTCGTTTCGCATGCGCAGACGATCAAGAGCTTCCCCCTGGTGGACAGCCCGGCGTCCATGGTGCTGCTGGGGTCCATCCACCGCTGGGAGCTGGTGAAGGTGATCGAGCGGCAGGTGGGGCGCGAGCGGCGCCTGCAGGTGGCCGCGCTGTGGCTGCGGGAGGCCGAGCTGCGGCGCCGCGACGAGGAGGCCAGGAGGAAGCTGCGGAGACCCTCCCGCTTCGAGGTACCGCTCCTGCTATATACCTAGGGAGGTACCACTCCTACATTATATAGATATAGGGCTATACTCTATATAGATAGAGGGGTTAGTGTGACGGGGTTTGTGGTGGCAGTGGTTGATAGGACGCCGCTGTTCCAGGTGACCCCCGCGCCGGACATGCTGCAGGTCCCGGGCGCCGGCCTCACCCGCGGGACCTCGCTCAACGCCACCGACCAGGCCGGACTCATACCAGGTACCATACTCTTCACTGCAGCTTAATTACGAGCTGACTCAGGGTACTACCACCTTTGAAGATCGGCAGAAAGTTGCTGTCATACCTTTTTTTTAAGGACTGGTCCCGCCACTCCCTCCCACCACTGTTACTCCTGTAAACCAGGATCGACAATGGTGACCAATGATGACGTCGAGGTTTGACCCTCGACGAGTCTCGTGGGAAAGTTAAAATTGATTTCATAGCAGCATTCTTATGATGAATTGGAGAGCTGGAAGTCCAATACCTCCAAACTCTTCAATGCCCTCTGTCGAACTCCCCTAAGTAGGCAACGTGCGAGCAATGCTTTTGGTACTGAATATTAGGTATTCAAAGTCAAGGCGTTTGTTTTGTTTAGGCCTGCTCTGAGGGAATTTACAAATGGACATTTTACTTATTTTTATATATCTACAACCGGATCGGAACGACTGAGATGATCCGGCAAGAAACTCAGTGGGCTTGTCTTTTTACATTTTTCCAGTTGATTTATCTATTTATTAGTCCCTCCCCTCTCCTTCTTGACTTTCTATTAAAGCTGATAGGGTCCGAGGAAAGCAAGAGCATGAAGCTGCCCAAGTAATCTCTTCCATCATGTCCCAACTATAAGCTTGAATGTTGCAGCGCCAGGGCAGCTGTTCCGGCCGAAGTCGATCCTGAAGAAGACCAACTCGTTCACGCTGACGCGCGGCCTGGCGCCTCCCCCCCACTCGCCCGCCTCCCCCCAGCCCACCGTCTACACCACCGTCACCGGCGCCGAGACCAGGTCAGTTCGTCCGTCCCGTCCCCCCACTGACGCGGCTCTGGCTCGAGCTCGCCCATACCCGAGTAAGCGTTTCTCGATTTTAGACCATTCATTACAAAACTTTGCACTACAATCATGGGGTTGTTCAAAATTCAAGTCAGTCAGACAGGTGCATTAAAGACCGTCACTGTGTCTTCTCCCCTTAAGTTGCAGATGTCCAGGGCCCTAACCACGCTAGCTACTCAAATCGTAATAGCGTCAAATGCTCCGGTTTTGACGTTTTGCTGACACGAGCTTCACGATTTCTACTGACATTGATATGGTATGGTGTCAGCTAAACGTCAAAAGCGGAGCGTTTGAAACGTAATTTCGCGTTGGCTTTCTGGGTGGGTAAAATTATTAGCTTTCGAGGAAACTTGAACAACAAAAGGTGTTACAGTTATACAGCTGTTGACAGATTTCATAAGTCTACAAAACCTTTAGTACTTCAACTGTCCCACAAAGCCGTTAGTTTTAGATTTACAAAGTAAAGTTGCAAAAAAAATTGTATACACTTTTTGTTTCACCTAGTATATATACAGTTGGAGTGTCAGTCTGGCGATATTGATTGATTGTATCTCTCGCAGGATCCGCGCGGCGTTCGAGGCCATCTTCAAGCGGTCGTCGCTGCTGCAGGACGTGGAGGGGGGGCTGCCCCACCAGCTCAGCCCCGGCTCGCTGCCCCGGAGCCCTTCCATCAACAAGAAAGTGCAACTGGTGAGTATTAGAGTATTTGAAATTAAGAGTTCTGTGATATACAAAACAGAAACAGACACCGCCACTACCTATCCCCTCCCCTTCCCTCGCCTTCCCTCCCTTCGCCTCCCCCCTTCCTCCCCCTCCCTCCCCTTACCTCCCTTCGCCTCCCCCCTCTCCCCCCTCTGCCCCTTCGCCTCTCCCCCCTCCATCTTCCCATGCCCCTTCAGGTTGGCAAGTAAGGAGTAGGGATAGAGGTGGTTGAGCTTCTGGCTGTCTCACTCATTGTACGAAACTCAGCTATAATAGATTACTTTACGCCAATCTGAGAGAAGGTGGAACTACCCCAGTCAAGTCAATCCATATTTATAAGCTGTAGGAAGACAATTGGCCATAGCTTATCTTAACCACAGTTAAATTAAACATGCCATTTAAAATTATTATTGTTGCAAGTAGGTCCTCCTCCTCCTCGCGTCGTTTTCCTCATTACTGAGGGTCGTGACTCCCCCGCTGCATCAGTTTCTCCCGTACGATTTCCCTCCATCTGCTGCGATCCTTAGCTTCATGGAGGGCATTGTGGAAGTTGATGTTCACAGAAGATCGTATTTGGTCCGACCATCTCGTAGGATTGCGTCCTCTGGGACGTTTGCCATGTAGGCAAGTAGGTACTTAATGATTTATCGAAAATGTGTATGTAGCCAGAGTGTCATTATGTTTATTTGTTGGCTAGCCCCGCGAGCGCGTGTGCGACATGTCCCCGGAGGACCAGAAGGCGTGGGAGCAGCTCGAGATGGGCAAGGAGATCGACTTCGACAGGATGCTGCAGATCGCCAGGAAGCGAGACATGGTACCAACACTTTTATACAACTTAGCATGCATAGTCAGTAAAATTTACGAAGACGCGTGAATTATTGCAAATTGATCCATATGTCAGTGTGATAAGAGTCACGCGCGCTGTGACTCTTATCTTAGTTAAATATACGAACTATGCCTAATACAGGGTGACTAGACAATCGTTGACAATCCTTTAAACTTTGGTTGAGATATTTTTTTTTACATATTGACTGACACACCAACTGGGGGCGATCCCAGTGACACCCAGACCTGGGGAAATTACGAAAAGACCATTTCCGAAATTTGCCAAGACGGGAATCGAAGCCGCAACCACCTCGAACCACCGCTTGGCGCAGTGGTTCGAGCGTAGGCCGGTCGTCTCACCACACCGGGTGGGTGCGGGGTCGATTCCCGTCAGTTTAAATATCGAAAATTGACTTGTCGTAATTTGCACAGGTCTAGATGTCACTGGGATCGCCCCCGGTCTAATATACGGTACCCATAGTACAAGCTTTGCTTAGTTTGGGACGATACAGTTGGTGTGTCAGTCTGGCGGTATTTATTATTCTATTTGTATAGATTTTATTCCGCATACGAACTCGTTTGGTTTGTATATTTTTGTTGACGATTCTTCCCTTGTGGCAGCATCCCGACGACCCCGAATACGAGGATGAGAACCTGTACATCTGCCACATCGACCCCGCGCCCTTCCAGCTCGTCGAACGGACCTCGCTACTCAAGGCAAGTCACACTTAAGCCCGTATTAATAAATTGGTCTCAAGTCTGAGAGCGATCTTGGAATCTTGTCATTAATATTGGCGATGGTATGAAAAATAGATACTAGCCGAATCTCAGACCTACTGAATATGCATATAAAATTTCTTAAAAATCGGTCAAGCCATTTCGGAGGAGTATGGTAACTAACATTGTGGCACGAGAATTTTATATTTAAGATTATAACAGAAAATATTGTCTATGTTGTTAACACCTGATACCCCTCAACATTAGTCGATTAGATTCTCATACAATAGTGCACTTTTACTATTAGCTATTTAGTGGCAATGGTGTTGCCTGCTCATATTATTTTTTATGCTGCTCCTGAGAATGTACACCATCTTTCATTCATTGAAAAGAGTAACCATTGAGTTTCTTGCCGGCTCTTCTCAGTGGAAGCAGCATTCCGAACCGGTGGTAGATTCTGACTATTCATAAATGCTTTGTTGGCTTACATGAATAAAAACAATTTTGAATTTTGAATTTTTTTGAATCATGTGAGCGGTGTCTTTTCTGCATAACTATAGTTAGAAATTATATTATGTCAAAGACTTTTTGTTACACAATATTATTTATTACATTTTCAGGTTCACTCGCTGTTCTCGACACTGGGGGTAAGCAGGGCTTACGTAACCGCCATTGGACGACTCATCGGCGTAGTGTCTCTCAAGGAGGTGAGTCAACTAACATTATTGATATTCAATGATCCTTTTTAACATACCACCCACTACTACAGGTCAGGGGACCAAGCACAGGTTTAGATTTACATAGATAACGCAAATGCGTGTACTTCGCGTGTACGAAACCCCGACCAAGCGTCAAGGTTAGTCGGCGCTAACTTACAGTTCGCGCGACTACAGATATAAACAATATGAGTATGAGCGAGATAATCACTCGACAGAATCGTAGCGGGCAGAGGGGCATCGGCGGCATCGGTGTCTTTGAATCGGTTTGGATTTAATTTCGGATGTGACGTCCCAGTAGGTGTTAAAAATTCGGCACGCTTGGATTCAATACAAATCGTGATACTTGCGTTATCTATGTAAATCTATATCTGTGGGTCCAAGACTCTTAGCCGCTCGAACCTCGCTCGACTTGCATTCGTGTCGTAATAAGTCAGTTTTGACAGTTTTCTGTAGCCCACTAACCACTCGCCCACGCGTGCCGACCCATTTCTAATAGAAATCGGTCGATATAACTGGAGAATTTAATAAATAATAAAATGTAAAGAGTTGTTATAAATAATTATAAATATCTATCAACTGTCCAAAGCTAACCCCCTATTCTTTATTAATATCTACAACTTTTTTATTATTATCCTACTAATATTATAAATGCGAAAGTTTGTGAGTGTGGATGTATGTATGTATGTATGTATGTATGTATGTATGTATGTTTGTTACTCCTTCACGCAAAAACTACTGAATGGATTTGGATGAAATTTGGAACACAGATAGATTATAACCGGGATTAACATATAGGATACCTTTTAACCCAATAATCCAATACTACGCGGATGAAGTCGCGGGGCACAGCTAGTTAATTATATAAGCAACTGGCGATTAAAAATAAAAAAATAATAAAAAACGTAAAAAGGCGAAGATATATAAAAATAATGTAGTGAAAATGTTATTTTTAAGTACCCCCGTGGGTCTAAACAAAATAGACGCTCTGACTTTGACTTTGATGTACCCGCAGCTCCGCAAAGCCATAGAGGACGTGAACTCCGGCGCCCTCACCCTGGCGACCCGGCCCGAGCCCCCCACCAGCCCCCTCCCCACCATGATCAAGGTGCACTCCACGGAGCCGGCCCCGCCCTCCGACAGCGAGACTGCCAAACTGACATCAGGAGACAAGTGAACAGAACACTGAGGTTTGTGGTTATAATACTGTGGCTTAACTAAATATAGAAATATTTCAGGAGTTTGAAAACAAATTTCTATGATGTACGAAGGGTTTGTGGTCACTTTACTGTGGTAGTTGTGGTGTAAAAGAAATGTTAATAGAATCAATTTTTTGAAACAATCCCAATGTTTTATAGTCGCAATGTGTAACGCATAAATTATGGATTATCGTAAGATAGTTATAAGTAGTGAGTTCATATGATGAATTCTTAGTTCAGACATGGACTTAAGTTAAATAAATTTACGGTATAGGTGTCCTATATTAAGGATCATGCGATATTCATAGTGTGAACAGAACAATGGAATATTACTTCATATTTTAATGTTTACTATTTTCTAAATGGTACAAACCATGAAAAGCGCTAGAAAAACAGCTTTATATGTCTGATCAAACTATGAATATAGTTAAATAAAATGACTAATTTACAAGTGCCTACCATAATATGACTATAATAAAACCTAGTAAAAGTTTCGATGTGAAAACGATGTTCGTACGAATGACGCCATTGATTCGAATTGGGAATTTTCCCAATCATAGTTCTTTAACGAGTTAGTTGAAATAAGTAATTTATTATATCATTATACAGCTGTATGTTCGTGTCTGTGATTTTAGATATTTTTGTTTTATATGATGAAGGAAAACTTTGTGAGGAAACCTGCATGTCTAAGAAAATCTAACAAAAATTCCAAAGATATGTATATTTCCGCCAACCCACATTGGGCGAGCTTGGTGAATTATCCTCCTCGTATTGAGGGGAGCCCTTTTTTAACATGCCCAGGAGGGGATATTAAAAAGGGATAAATTATTATTATGTTCATTTTAAAACACTTGTAGTGAATATACCTATAGGGTGGTGACAGAAAATTCATTGACATTCTAACATCTTTGACAGTAGAACTGGCAATTGAAAGTTGTTCTGCAATTTATTTCCTTAAGGCTAAAGCGCCCGTGAAGCCCGCGAAGTTCAAATTTTTTGAGGTTTTTTTTGTTTTTTTTCAAAATCTGACAATAATAAAAGGCACATTTTGTAATTCGCGAAAAAGACCGTGTGCCGTGCATTTATTAATATATCCAACTTACTCTAAAATATTTCAAGAACGACAGCTATCCAGATAATCTGGCAATTTTTGTATATTTAGTGATTTACTAGTATCATATCCACCAAGATAATATTTAGAGTAAAATAAATGTATTAATAAACGCTAAACTATAAAAATACTCGAAAATTTTGAATTTCGCTGGCTAGACAGGCGCCTTCACCTTAAGTACCAATTCTACTTTGAACTATAAATCATTATCTGTGATGAGATTGAAAACTGTGGTCGACTGAAAAAATAAATAGTTTAAGCTCATAAATCCCAAAGATATTTTGGGGAAATTCCCAATTCTAGTTCCAACGTCACATATACTTACACAAAACTACATTGCATAATTTAAGACTTGTCAAATACATTATTCTACATGTATTATTTATGTATTGCTCTGTTCAGACTTGTGGTACAGTGACACCAAGTCATCTGTCAAAACATTATCACTCCGAAACGTCAATTTTGACAGTTTTGTAAAGACATTCGACTCCTAAACTGTTAAATAGGTCCCGGTGAATTCCGCTAACGTCTGAATAGAGCTGCGATCACATATCGTCACAAATTACGTATGAATATTTAATTATAAATTATAATTATTATGTGTTATGATTAGATTATCAGATGTATTTTTTGATAGAATATTTTTGACGTACACATGGTGCTTCCAAAAGAGATTAGTTGATTACGTATTAAAACAAAATATTTGAGTTTATTTAGTCTTTGATTTGAGCCACAATATTGTGATGGACTGCGAGTCACTTTGAGCTGTACTTTGAGTACACTGCTATATAATATCATTATACTAAAGTTATGTGCCCTAGATTTTTGAGTCCATTTTTTTAACTACAGGGTGTTGTGATCAAAATGTATTATTTATGAAAAATAATATACAGTTTCAAATTTAATTACTTACCTATCCTGCTTGCGTGTAAAATGACAATAGCTAACCTAACCTTTAAATTGACGAGTAAAGAAATAACCCAGCGGTCGGCGGGTCGTCTGCCGAGCTAGAGCTCTTCGGTTCGATTCCCACCACCGACCTTAACGATATTGACGTGAGTCTACTCCTAGCATAATCATTTAGAGTTGAGAGAGTTTGATTTAAATGGAGCCAACTACTAAATTAGTAGTTCTTCATTTTTCAAGTTAAAAATAATACTTTAATATGTGAAATAATTGATTAACGCAGGCGTTGCTTTGCGCAAAACCTATTGTCAAATTATTTGGGAGTAGCACACACCACTTGTCCTCGGTTTGTGAAACTCCAAAACATCAACTGACTTTTTACTATAGAAGTTTGGTCGTGTTGGCCTCTTTTATTATTATTGATCAACTTATTTGGCTTATAATTTTAGAGGTTGACAAGCTGAGGGTCAGTGGTGGGTCCCTCTCCCAAGTCATTTTAAGTATGTGTGCTTATTAAACAATTAATAATGTTATTAGCTCCACAAATAACGCTGCTTAGACTAAGAGTGGCTAGCATTTTTTTTTAATTATTAAATTTTATTTGACATATTTAAAGAAATTGACAATAATTTAATCCATATCGCGCACACCCTGTATAACGCCAAATTATTATAATGTCAAGGCTTGTGATTGTCTAAATCATTCCAAAAGTGTTGTTTCCTAGATTATAAGTTGTAATTGTAGTTTATAGTTTAAATGAACTGGTTACACTGGTTCGAGTCTGGTTCTTCAGTCCAGTCGCAAAACTTGTTCGAAATTACTGGTTTTGTGTTTGATAGTTAGCTTAAAACGTTTTTAGAAAAGAAAATTTGTGATAATAACAATGTCGACATTAAATTGGCGCTGGCGCTAGGATTATTACAAAATAAATATTAAATAAATATACCTAATACTATTATAAGTAGAGGTTTCGTGATATAACTGAAATAACTCCTGATAGGCACAAGCCACAAAGAGGCTGTTAAAACATATTCTCTAGAACTATCAAACACAAAGCTAGTCTTCCAAAGTGCCATTTATGCCTTAAAATGTGCCATAAGTTATTTGGCGATAAACATTGATGAGTTTAAACTGCATCGTTCACTACACAGTAATATTAACTATTTATACCAAACTTTTGGCTTCCCAATTTTTTACTTAGTCATACAAACACACTTTTGCAATTAAATAATTCGTATAAGAAATCCGCAAACCCGCACCGGGCGAGCGTGGTGGATTATGGCCTGAATTCAGCTTATTATTGGGGAATTAAAAGAGGTTATTATATTTTACTATATTCTGTACAAGTTAGCTTGATCGTTTTGACAGACGGAAAACTGACATTTATAGGGTCAGGGTATAAAAAAATGTCGATAGAAATTATCGAGGTTTCATGATATCATCGATGCTAAAAACGAATATTTTAATATAAAATGACATTTATTATCTTAAAGGAATACACATCAAATCCATATCTGGATCAGTTTCTGAATCGCTAGAACAATCTTATAAATTTATTATAAACTCTTGTTCGCAAATATTATCAAATCGGACGTCCCGCTCCAGAAATTGGATTTTATTTACTCACTATTATTTTAGATCAAGTATGTACAAATGTTAATAATGTAATATTAAAATAAACAATAAAATTAAAATATAAATTAAGCTTTCTTTAAAATATCGTCTGTGGTCGCGATGATTCATCGCCCATCACTAATTAGGTCGGCATGCCCATAAAGTGTGACATTGACAGGTACTGTCTGTTCTATTATGAAATTCAGGACTTCATAGGCGTGATTTTACTGACAGCTGTCGCAGAGATCAAGCTATCTTGTACAGATATAGAAGACTAGGAATAATAATCCATATATCAAATAAATTGCTACGAACCTTGGTTAACAAAAAAAACAACAAATATTTCAAACGTCATACTCTAATATTTTTTGTTACTGTGTAGTGAACGCTCTATTTTATTCCCATTATAATATTAAACGGTTGTAAGTATATATACATATCGTGCATCCGTCCCGTCAAGTGAAACAATTAATTAATTTAGTTTCGTGGATCACGACGTCATGTAAATATCGCGACTGCTACTGATTTCGTAAATAGATACACATCTAGCTATTGCCCGCGACTCCGCCGCTGCTTGCCGCGTGGTACTTCGATAAAATAAAAGTAGCCTAAGATACTTCTTGAAACACCAGCTATCTGCCAGTGAAAATGCCGTCAAAATCAATTCAGCCGTTTCGAAGATCAGCAAGCAGACAGACAGACAAAAAAAATTAAATTGTTTTTTTTTTGTTATAAGCACCATTTAGACTTTCATACGAGTTTATACGTACCGCTTAAAGTTAAACTCTGCAGAAACACAAAACAATAAAGCGACTCTTGTTGCACAAGAATAAGGTGCAAATTCAACTGATTCAGTGTCCTCGAGTGGGAGCCCAAAGGAGCCACCACTCAGAAGACATCCACTGCTAAACATAGGATTCTTCTATTGGATCCCACACAATACCTCGCATCCATCAATATTGCATAATATTAGGGACCCTGACACTCATGACAGACATACCCTTGACTGACGGAGTGCGGTCTTATTGGCCCCTTCTATTTATAGTTCAATTTATTTGGTCCATAATTTTGGAGGCTGACAAGCAGAAAGTGAGTGATGGGTCCTTCTCCTAAATTATTTTACAATTATTTTCCGCAAAGTCGAGTCTATCTTTCACGACCGCTTGGCGCAGTGATTCAAGCGTAGGCCGCTCACTGCCCATGGTGGTTGCGGGTTCGATTCCCGCCGGGGCAAATTTCGGAAATGGCCTTTTCGTAATTTTCCAAAGTCTGGCTGTCACTGGGATCGCCCCCAGTCCATTGTTCGGCGCCCATAGTACAAGCGTTGCTTGGTTTGGGACCATACAGGTGGTGTGTTCGTCTGGCGGTATTTATTTATTTATCTATTGTATTCCAGTAGCAGTCGTCGAGTTAGTTGTAATAAATTCATAATACAATTTCGGACACGCTTGTCATCCTCAAATTCTGTGATTTTTATAATTATTATACTATTAGTGAAAGAAGAAATCGAGTGTCATCTGGTCTTCTATATTTATATTTATAAATTTTAGTGTTGAGAGAATTTGTATTTTGAAAAATATTATTTTGCTACTGACTTTTGTGGTTAAAGATTTTCAACTCTATGGTCATGTAATTAATAAAGTTTAAAGTTGTAATTTCTTTATTATATAATGAAATTTTAAAATTTTAAAACAAAATCTAATTTGTAAGTCCCAGCAGTATAAAAGAAATACTTTCAAAAACAAAGAAAAAATGTTTTTCAAAATATACCAATGACAAATTTTCCGTTATTAATTCTCTCAAATCGTAAGTAGATCGTTATAATAAAAGTATTGTTGTTGATGCGTTTAACGGAACCCGTCATGTATTTAATTGTAGTTAGAATAAGTTACAAATTTGCATTTCCGCGATCTGTTGCTACTGTAATTAAATGTGTTCTGTCTCGTTGACTATGTTGTTGTTTTATTTAAAAAAGCCAATCATAATTGCTATGTTCACTTAAAATGTATGCTAGCGACCTCTATATCTCGCTTTATAAAAACAAGTCCGCTGAGCACTTCAATAGATGGCGCTTAACACAACTTTTAATACAATAGTTTTTTCTTCGCTGAAAGACGCTGATAAAGTCCTCATAATAATAAGTCGTTGTTTGATAGAGCCTGAAGTCCACCCCCCCCCCCACCCCCTCCTCTCTCCCACTCCCCTTCAGGTGGGCAACGTGCAAGTAATGCCTTTAGTTTTTCATGCATCTACTTTGTTGTATAAAAAAGGAATCTGGTCAATAAAAGCATTTTTTTTTTCGATAATATTTTAATTTCTGATAATTTTCACTAATTTGAAACTTAATCTATAATACTCAGACACTGTTTGTGAGGAAGTCAAGTCAATCGAACTGGATGGCTATAGTTAAGTACATTTTTTGATTAATGGTTGTCTGCAATGGACAGTGCCTTTTGTCTAGAAGAAGAATGTGAAAACATCTGATACCCATGTCTTAATAGATAGTTCTTAACAATATTTATGGCCATCTGTGACAACAGCCAAAACAACGAAACAATTCTTCAATTTTACCATAACAACGATTTTATTGAGAATTAAATAGTGTTGCCAACTTAGCGACTTTGTCACTAGACCAACTAGAGAGAGTCTTAGAGTATAACCGACATTTTGACACCATATTTGCATGCTTATTTTTTTGTTTATATTCGTCAATCCTACCAAACTACTTATTTTAGCGACAAATTTGCGACTTGAAGCTTCGGTCTCGCGACACTTGTCTTAGTTGGCAACACTGAATATTATTTATTTTAAATATAGACGGCTTAATTTAAAAGAAATACCATGTCACAGATGGGTGGATTTATAATTTTCAGGCTTAAAATAATTAAAACATTGAATGGCAATATTTGCAATTTTTTTTCAATATCTGTGGAAGTGACAGTACTTATTCAAATTGAAGTTTTATTTATAAGTGGGTAGAGAGGTTTTTTTTTATTTCCATCTACCTTCCTAATATTTATATAGTTATTGGAGTTGTTCCGCCCACGTCGAACGAGGCAGTTGTGATTGACTAACGTTTGATATCGGACGTGCGCTGAGTCGCTCCCGTTGTTAAAGTCTTTGAAGTCTCAATATGTGAACTGCTTTGATAGTCTTAAGACATTTTTGTGAATTCTGTGAGAGTGTATTGTGTTTGTGTCGTGGCGGCGCCGCGGCGTCCAGACGCAGACGGCGGCAGGCCGCATCACGTCATCGTCGTGACGGTAATGTACCACTTTACATTACTTTGACACCGCATTTCGTGATTGGTCTTCATGTGCACAATACAAACATACCTACTCTTTATGTCTAATAATTATAGTTATGCAAATGGCGACTTTAAAATGATTTAATAAGTCTACCCCCGTCGCGTTCCGATCGGTTTGTAGACTTAAGGAAAAGATGTTAAAAATGACAATTTGAAGTTGCCTAAACGAAATAAACGATTCTACTCCGGCCTCCATTTTGGTTTTCCGTGGACGGTCACATTTTTGTATTGTATTGTTATTAAATGTGTTTGTTATGCTTTTTGTTACTTCACACTGCCGAGCTACCTATTAAACTGGGTAGGCCATATTTTTAAAGAAAGAATTCGATAGGATACTTTGACTTTGTATTATGTTACCGACGCCAACGAACAAAACGGCGATATGTTTGTCTCTCTCATAAAATTCGACGATGATAACGGCAACGCGTCGTATTTCAACGCACCCACACAGTTTGTTCAATTACCTCTTAATATTTTTAAGTATGTTCGGTCCTAGTTCTATTTTACGTTAAAACTATAGGAACAAAGTTCTAAACGAATTACTGCTAAACTTAACTAAACAATAATAATAACTTGATAATTTATCATACTTAACATTTACATTTATATCAACGTAAATATCTCATCACCGTCGTCATTACTACCAGTTTCAACGCAGCTAAATGAAGACTTTGGAAATTGCATTTGTGAAATATCGCCAAAAATTACCCCGGTGGAAATTGAACCCGCAACCACGCGGTGCAGTGAGCCGAGAGGTCGTCAAAATTCTAAAAGTACCTATGGCGTATTTTCCTTAGGATCCGCATTTAGTAAAAAACCTTGGCATGCCTTTTAATGTTTCATTTTAAAAATATACGTTTATAATATAGAGTTACTAGTTTCCCAAATGGAATTCGGTAGAAAAAACATAATTATTAACATATTTTTATCTTTTAATATTTTTAGAGACGAATTACATTAAACAGACATCCTAAGATTGTTTACTAAATCCAAATCTTATGGAAAAATACACTATACTCATTAACATTGTACATAATTATCATTCTAATTGTTCTAATAGGTAGGTACTGTATCTCTGTAAATATAAGGGCTATGCACATAGGTATAACTCCTCTTCATTTAACTCTGTCAAAACTCCACGTCAAACTACCCTTAATCCAATTTTATAAATAAAATAAATGCACTGGTTCTTAATTCAACACTAATCCTATCACAATAAGACTTAAATTTGCGAAGTGGGACCAACCCATATTTCCACAAACCGAAACCAACCTACAATCACTCGAGTTGGAGTTGGTTTTCGTTTGCATCCAATTATGGGTTTACTTAATAACTTTGTAGCAGTTAGGTAAACCTCCTACAGACAACACAATCCAATGCACAGACATAGACGCGCGACTTTCGGAAGTTCGTTTACAACATTTTTTCTCTTAAATACTTAATTATTTGGCAAATAGTTATTCAACTTGTATCATTTTTTATGTCTATGGTATGTATCACATTTTCATTAAAACCATTAGATACACGGTAAGTTATTGCTAAGATATCATTGTTCATAATTTAAATCACACATCTCTACAAATTCCTGGCAAGCTCCTGTTTTGGTTTAGTCCTTTTAAATGCTTGCTTTTATCGTTGTGTCACATCACTAGCGATCGCTGCCAAGTCTCAATTTTCACCAAGTCTTACTACGCACTGTCTCTTGCACCAATCAGCAGTCTCACCCTGTGGTAACCAATCGGCCAAGTTTAACCTTGCCAAGTTTTGTTTTCGGCCAAGTCTCACATACACCCACACGACTCTACCACCATGTTGGGTAGAGTCTTCTGCGTGATAGTGTTCGAGGATTCCATGTAGAGTAGTTGTAGAGAACTGAATGTGGTGGGGGCGCAGCACGGCTTGAAGTCCGTTTTTCTTTCGGATACCGAGTAGAAATATTTCTGTTAACAAACATTTTTAAGTTATTTATACAGTAGACCAGGATGATGAACTTCTTGGTAAAAAAGAATTAGGCGTTCTTCTCACGTAGTATTAAATATTTGTTCGCAATATTATATGAAATACAACCAAACTAACCACAAAAACCAAAAATTAAAAATATCTGTCAAGTAACAATCAAGCTAGTTCCAAAGCCGTCAAGACAACTCACCCTAATAATATTATGGTGGTAACTATCAGTATTAGTGACTGCCGAGATCGGGGCGCAGCTGCCCTTGCAGAAGTAGGCGTGGTAGCCGGCTGGTCTGATGATCCAGTCGTCCCAACCCAGCTCCTTGAAGCTGACGTAGAGGGGCTCCCTGCAGCACTCGCTGGTGGTGGAACTGCACTCCAGGGCGCGCCCGCGGCGACGCTTGGCAGCATACTTGGTGTAGAGGACCAGGAAAGGCCGATGCTTCTCGTGGAATGACAGGGGCGAACGACGCAGCTGTAGAAATAAATTATTGGTTTTATTTGATGTAGGAAACACATAGATCGTAGATTCTTTCGCTATTGGGCCGGACTCATGTGGACTGTGTGGCACCAGCGGCCCTCTTCTTAGCTTACCGTTTACTGAGACGTATGATATGCATTTACTTTCTTGCCAAATTTTGTCAAAATCGGCACAGAAGTTAGGAAGTAAGAAACATCAATGAAAAACATGATTACGAAACTATTCTGCCCGCCCTACGCCTGGGCCTAGTCGGCCTTAAGGTGAAGGCGCCTGTCTAGCCGTTTATTAATACATTTATTTTACTCTAAATATTATCACGGTGGATATGATTGGATGTGTTTGTCGCAAATCACAAAATGTTGTCTTAAATGTTTTCAGACTTTGGATAAACTATAAAAATACTCGAAAATTATGAATTTTGCGGGCTAGACAGGCGCCTTCACCTTAAGGGAAATCCGGCACTGGGCGGACAGGCTGTAGAATAGCAACCACTAGCCGGAAGCCTCGGTGCGGGACGGCCAAGGCCAAGGTTGCGGCTTTATTACTTGAGGGCCAAACTAAAATTGTTTAGTTCAGTTGTTTAGTTTAGGTGGAGCTGGCACACCTACGCGCCCAATTGCCTTGTTACTAATTTACTTATAACGCAATATTTATTTATGCTGATTAGAGTCGCTAATTAAAAGTAAAATAACAAAATAAATATTTTCCTTCATCCCCTAAGATATATCTATGGCATTCAAGCTTACAAATAAAACATCGTTGTCAAAGTCTCGTTTTCTACTCAAGTCTCCCAAGTCTCACCTGACAAGTCCTGCAGGCCACGTGAAGCGTGTGCAGCCTCTCCCTCCCCTCCAGCCAGACCCTGACCGCCCAGGCCAGCTCAACGCGCACCCACCCTTCACCGATATCAGTCTCCTTGATGGCGATGGGTTTGGTCTTCTTGAACTGCTGCTGGCTGTCCCAGTGGGCTGCTTCCGATATCACGAAGGTCTGGTTGTATTCGTCTAGCGGGTCACGTTCCTGGGAATGACAGTTACGGTTTATCTTTATGCCTGTAGCCCCCAAAGGGGTGGAGGGTATGCCACAAGGGTGGGGGATTATTTTTACCTTGTAAAACCAGAGTTCGACGACGTTGACGTCTTCAGGTTCCACGTCAGGAGGCAGCTCGAATTGCAGGCACTTGAATGGATAGCGACCCGTGGTCAGGCATTCACCTGCAACAATGACGACATGAATTTAGTTTAGTTTGAATGGTTCAACAGCATAATACACCGTTATGCCTGTACCATAAAGTGCGAAATCCAATGGTGTTTATATCTATTGCGCGATATTTGGGTAGCAGGCTTGTGGTCTACACAGAATAGGACTTTTTAAAATCAAATATGTGTATGTATTAGGCACTTATAATTATGTAGGCGACTATTTTGTTATAATCAGTTAATCATTCCTTGCTTAATTTGTATGGCAGCTATTTTTTTATACATATGTATAACAAAATCGAAACACATGCGTTTGACCCGCCTGATGTTAAGCAGTTATCGTATCCTATAGATGCTTGTAATACCAATGGCATTGCTTGCCCGTTGCCGACCTGAAAGGGAGTGGGAGTTCGGAAACAGAGAGGGGAAGGGCGGAGGCTTGGGCTTCCGATTCTCTCACTCATCGTACGAAACGCAGCTATTATAGCTACTTTACGCCTACTATCTGTGAGTGGGTGGTACTACCCGGCTACCAGCCCGTATATGAGCTGTAGTCAGCCGGCTACACCTTGGCTCTACAACCGTAACAAACTATGTTCTTGCATCACAACAGTGCTTAATATGCCTTATCAAATTGAATCATCGTCACTCCTAATCATAGGTAACATAACCGAAACAATCACCTGCATTTATTTTATTATCTTTCCACTAAATCGCAACGTCACGTCACAAGCGTCATTTTACCGTTGAAAATGACCGATTCATCATGCAACGTCATTATAAAAACGGCCATCACTAAATGCGTTACGAAATATTTATATACACATCAATTTAAGTGATAGCACGTTAATACACGTAGTATGCTGACCCTTAGTTAATTGGTCCAAGGAGTGACCCTTGGGGTCGACCACGTCGAGATAACGGCAGACGTGACTTATACTCTTGTCCACAATGCTAGTACAATATTTTTTCGTATTCTTGAATTAAGTAAATAAGAAATATCGCTTGACTGAAACACCAGCTGTATGGTCCCAAACTAAGCCACGCTTGTACTATGGGTACCGTACAATGTACTGGGGGCGATCCCAGTGACACCCAGACCTGGGCAAATTACGAAAAGGCCGTTTCCGAATTTTGCCCCGGCGAGAATCTGACCCGCAACCACCATGTGCAGTGAGCCGAGCGGCCTACGCTCGAACCACAGCGTCAAACGGTCGTCAAAAGTACCTATAAACATCTACTTGCAGATACCACGTTTCTAAAACAGAAACGCTCGTAGCGACCTCTAGTGGCATTTACATTGAGCGCTTCCGTTTGTGCTTCCGAGGGCACGTTAAGTTGTATGCCCCAGTTATCACAGCCGTTAAGCCATGGTCTTCGGACGGCCTGCATGCCCTGACACCAGGGTTGTTCACTAGTTCATACGAACTAACAAGAAAACCTACTTCCTTGTTTATAATAAACACACGTATTCAATTGTCAATATTTTTACCAATACACCAATATTATCAGGCAATAAGTATTTTAAAATAATTAATTAAACAAAACTAAAGCAGTGATAAATCGATTTGTTTATCACGTGTATTGTGTGCACAAGGTCCAAGGTTGAAATCCCGGATCGCACCTCTGGTTTTTAAGAAATAATAATAAGTTTATAAGTAAATCTAAACAATTTTGAAAAGACATGTTAAATCCGCCAATCCGCACAAGGCCAGCGTGGTGGATTATGCCTTGAATCCCTGGTATTGAGGGTACGCCCGTCCTAAGGAGTATGACACCAAAAAGGCCCAATTATTATATATATGTAATTATTTCGACGACCGCTCGGCACAGTGGTTCGAGCGTAGGCCACTCGGCTCACTGCACATGGTGGTTGCGGGTTGGATTCCCGCTGGGGTAAATTTCGGAAATGGCCTTTCGTAATTTTCCCTGGTCTGGGTGTCACCGGGATCGCCCCCAGTCCATTGTACGGTACCCATAGTACAAGCGTTGCTTAGTTTGGGACCATACAGTTGGTGTGTTCGTCCGGCGATATTTATTTATTTATTTCAATCAAACAATATACCTATGTATTTTCTTCAAGAAATTGCGTTCAACACAGGACTTTGCACTTTAAAAGTATGTGTTGCAGATAAGTTTCGAGTTAAAGCAACTATAAATAAATGTGTTTGTAAATACAACGACCAGTTATATCTGGATAAATAGTCGATTGAAGAGAGTAGATATTGGTATACTCACTAAATAAATGTGACACGATATCAATGTCATTTGTCGTGTTACAAAAAAAATGTATTTACTAGGTAAATTATTTGTAGCTCTTTTTATTGTAACCCTGACTTTTAGTGTCGATATTTACAAAGAGTGCACTGGTTTTTATTTTATTTTTATAATGATTGTGCACAGAAGGTACACAATCTGCCGCTTCTCCTCTGACATAATCAGAGCCCTTGTTAATACATGTAGTTTTCTATATTACATTTCTTATTTCTATGTTACATTTTTCATTTTAATATATTAGATTAAGTTATAATTATATTTAATAGTAATATTAATATAAACTTATAAGAGTGCACTGGTTACTCTTCTAGACATAATCAATGGTAACATATGACCTTAGACCAGTTGCTAACTCTACGTTAGGTCTTAAAATTACCGTAAGGCTTTGAAATTTCACACATTTACACATCTGCAAATTTAAATGATCACATGGGGCGCTGCAACTTGCAACGCGCCACAATCGGAGTGTGCTTGCAACTACTATAATGCTCGACGTTCCAACCGTGCTTGCAACTGTTGCAACGCCCCACGACCCGACCGTGCTTGCAACTATTGCAACGCCCCACCATCGTACCGCGCTTGCAACGATTATAACCTCTGGACCTGATCGAATCTATACTTTTGAACTTTTGTGTTCTTCTCAATATTGGCTCCGGCATCCCACATCCGTATCTAAGCGGGCAGTCGGCAGAGGTCATAGTTATCAGCGGCCGAATCCCCACACCGCGCCGCGTGATCCGGCTCCTGACACCGTTCCACGGCTCCCTCGATTCATAAGATCATTGACTGTATGGCGACAAGGAAAAACTTCCCGTGACTTAAAAGTTTAGTTTCTTTAAAATGGGGGCACTATTTCTTTTTAAACCTCAAATGATAAATCAGTTTAAGAACCTGTGTTTCAAAATGACAATTGTCGCTTCTGGTGACAGCCGTGGGTTACAAAAAGCTGTGGTCAAAGCGATAGAAGTGTGAGCAAGACGTATTTGCAAAGAAGTTTCCTATTCTTCAACCTTATTGAGCTCAGATGCATACGATTCTGGAGTCCATTCAGGTCTTTTAAAATTCCTTCCTTCCTTTCTGTTAATTGATTTTCTAATTTTAGTGATATCTAAACTAAGCCATGACTCCGTGAGTCTGTAAAGCCTTGATCAAAAGCCTCCCATTAAAACAAGGGAAAGCGTAGTCGGTAGAGTCATATCATATCATCATCACTATTTTTACTATCCGTAACTATTGAAGCCTTATACTTATTAATAAAAAATATTCAGATTTCGATTGCCGACAAGACAGTAAACGCTTTTATTTGCCACAACACTGCGTAAACAATAAATATTTTTAATAAGTAAGAAACAAAAATACAACGCCAATCAAAAGATAAGGTGCAGCGGTGTAGCATCTCGGTGTAGTAAAATGCACACAAAACAACTTACAACTTATTGAATAGTTTACGTTAACGGTTGTATTCGGGGTATTAAACCGAGCGTGATGATAACGGAGCAAATTAGTGACAGGTCAAAAGGCAAGAGCTAAGATTTTTATGGCCGCTCCTACGCGGCCTACTGAGATAATTAATTGTGGAGTTCCGCGTACGGACGGGCTAATTAGGGAAAAATACTTAAAACTTATTTATCATTTCTTTGGAGGAAAGTTGATAAGGTTTGACCGGACTGTAGGTATATGAATTATGATGGTTGGTCATCATTTTCATTTGAGAAATGTTGCTGTGTACATCAGCCGTAAAAGGCTTTCACTCCTCTTAACCCTTTCCGTCAGTTCCTTAGTATCTAGACCTGGCTGGGGGAGCTGGGGGAGCTTAGTGTTAGCGGGTCATTCACACGAAGACGAAACCATTGTGTCTAATAGGTGATACAAAATGGGTATACTATTTTTTTTGCAACTTAACTTTGTAAATCTCAAACTATCGGCTTTGTGGGACAGTTGAAGTACTAAAGGTTTTGTAGACTTGTGAAATCGGTCAACAGCTGTATTCCTATAACACCTTTTGTTTTTCAAGTTCCCTCCAAAGCTGATGGTTTTAGAATTACAAAGTTAAGTTCTGAAAAAAAAAGTATACCCATTATGTGTCACCTTGTATACATTTTCGACATATAATGACGTTATTTGACAAACGTATAGAAATATGTAATCTTTAATTACTCAAATGTATGTTTTAGATGAATATTGATAATATAATGTGGGTCAAATTATATAAGATTCGTTATCGTTGTTTCATAAGCAAATTCCAAGATTTGATAGTGAAACAAAGCTTTCTTATCTAAATAATTTCCGCGTGTATGAAAGATAACTTGTATGTTATTATATTACATTGTAGTTACACATATCAGATGGGTGAACGGTGTGTGACATAATATGCCTTGCGTGATTCGAATACCCTGATATCACTCATCAACAATGTGGGTTTTCAACCATATTCTAAGACGTTACCTCTACATGCCTCATCTCTACTAGATTAAGTAGTAGGTAGGTAAGTACCTTTATCAATGAAATTGTTTGTTTGTAAGTTTGAGTAAGCAACACGCAAGAACTGCTGAACAGATTGGAATTAGCAGACATGGGTGTAGTTAAACTATTTTAAGAAAAAAAACTCTTGTATAACAACTATATAATTAATGCGTTTTCGGCGTAAAATTGCGTAGGTATACTTGTTTCGGCTAAAACGAATCAGAATCTTTTATTCAAAGTAAATAGCGTTATTTCAACCTCAATCATTGACACGTGCCTGCAAATTTATAAATAAATTAAGTCATTATTATACATTTCAACACAACCTTGCTCAACACGCGTTATAGTTTGAACCTTATCATTATGTAAGCCGAGATGTTTAAAAATATGAATTTAGAGTACTTAAAATATGGAAAAAACTCAGAAAACCCCAATGCCTTTTGTTTCATGATGAACAAAAACAACTCTCAATACAAATTAAATTGCTGAAAAAATGTGATCGATTTTGTGGAAACATAGTACTTCGGCCCGTACTAATAAATCGATCTCAAGTCTGAGAGCGAACTTGAGTACGCGTTTGACACGTCCTTTTGTACTGGTATGACATAAAAATGACATTTCCAAGATCGCTCTCAGACTTGAGATCGATTTAAATAATTCAATTTTGAAAAGTTTTTCAGCCATAATGACACTGACAGTGCCACTGACAGTGCGGTTTTCCCGCCCTTTTGTATAATTATTATCTGTGTCAACTGTCACCTTGTAACATTATGGCTGCGTTCCAATAATCCAGCATCAGTATTTTTCACCTATCTATCTGCTGTCTAGATCGTTCACGTGCTAATTATAATAATTATATTTTGGTTCAAGTGCAACATTGGTTAGTTGCCTCGTTCAAAGTCCGCAACTATGTTCGAATGCGCTCGTGCAGAATGCAAGGTAAAAATAAAACTACACACAAATATTTACACCACGCGTCTCCGGCATGCTCGGGGAATGTCCAAAGTTCGATGCCGTGCCGGTATCTTTCAGATAGTACATTGTGGGAGTTTCATCATGTTTATATCGACCTGTGTGAGTCATTGTTGTTAGTAAATTTAAATAATAATTAATAATAATTTAGCCCTTTTGACGTCCCACTGCTGGGCACGGGCCTCCCCTCAACATGAGGGGGATTCTGGCGATAATCCACCACGCTGGCCCAGTGCGGGTTGGCGGATTTCACTTGTCTTTCGAAAATTGGTTAGACCTTCTAAGACATGCAGGTTTCCTCACGATGTTTTCCTTCACCGTAAGCAAGTGATAATCATATAGAAATTATGATTCGCACATAGATTTCGAAAAATCCAGATGTGCGAGCCGGGATTGGAATCCAAGACCTGGTGCCCGCAAGACGCCTGCTTTAAGCAATCGGCTATCACTACTTAGTGAATTAAGAGTCCATTATTATAGGAACGTTTTTAATTTCATTGGAAAATAATAGTATTCTATTTAGCTTACGGTCGTCTACTGAAATGCTACTAAAATCTATAAATCACCCTTAGGTCGGTATTAATAAAACGATCTCAAATCCTACCTATATAAAATCTCTCTCAGATTTGAGATCGATAAATTCATATCAGCTCAGCGTTAGAAAGTTGTTTGAGACTTCGGTCTTTTTTGTACGGCGCGTCCAAAATGAGCAAATTTGAGTTTCGCTGAGTATTTCTAGATTACTATTGTGTGATATGTTTAGTTAACAATGTAATGATTTTGAATATTACACATAACTAAAAAACCTGATGTCTTTACAGGTTTCCTCACGCTATTTTCCTTCACTTCTAAATCTAGAGGCAAAGGCTCAAATGACTCTATCCCTCAAAAAACACATCGATTGCAGACGAAAGCAATCAATGGTAATTAAATAAATAAGGAACTGTACATGAGATTAGAACTGCAACAATCTATCTCAAGATAATTACGTAGCCCTAGCATGAGCTCACATGTTCGCAGTCACTAGCGTTTCCATTTCTCAGGATTGTAAAAATAATTTTATATTTATTAATTAATCAATGTGTGTGTATTAATCAAGCAGTGATAGCCGATTGGTTAAAGCACGCGTCTTGCGGGCACCAGGTCTTGGGTTCAAATCCCGGCTCGCACCTCTGGATTTTTCGAAATCTACGTAACGTAACGTTATTACATTGTTAAATATTTATACAACTCCTTATTATTTCTTCGCGCGGCAGAACAATTTCACAAATAAATATTTCACGTAGAGACTAGCTACTAACAAACGCAAATTTTATCAGGAAATAGTCACAGTGGCTCCGCTTTCCACTGTAACTTAATTACTTTTAGCAATATAACACAGAGTTTAAGCAATCAATAGACTGGAAGCCGTCTAGATAAGGTAGAGCTATGAGAGGAAGATAAACTCAAGGAATCTGGCCTGATGTTAGAAAAACTTTTACTGCACATATGATAGCTCTACCTGTAGGTAGAGTTCAGTGTATTAATTAAAATAATACAGATAATTGTAAGCTCTACACTTGCTATGACGACCGCTTCCACGACCGCTTGGCGCAGTGGTTCCAGCGTAGGCCGCTCGGCTCACTGCACATGGTGGTTGCGGGTTCGATTCCCGTCGGGGCAAATTTCGGAAATGGCCTTTTCGTAATTTTCCCGGGTCTGGGTGTCACTGGGATCGCCCCCAGTCCATTGTATGGTACCTATAGTACAAGCTTTGCTTAGTTTGGGACCGTGCAGTTGGTGTGTCAGTCTGGCGATATTATTTATTATATTATTTATGAACAAAGAGATTTAAAGGTTATTTTACACGTTAAATGTGTCCAAGATCTCACCTTCAACAGGGAATATAATTTTCTGCTCAGTCCGCCCATAGTAATCGTCGAACTCGGGCGGTTTGTCCGTCCCCTCGCTGAGGGTCTGTCCCTGCGCCACCGGCATCGGCAGGCTGTTCACTGGCAGAGCCACCGCCGGCTTCTTACTCAGCCGGAGCTTCTTCAGAATCTGCTGCTTCACGAACTCTATTCGCACCTGCGTCAGTTCCGTAACGCTGATGTCCCCGTTGGCGCAGCTCGCACAACTGCCCATCATCTCCCCTAAACTTATAAAACTACTGACTAGAATGCACACAATCACGCCCGGCATCATCCCACCCATCGTGGTAAATTCCTACGACGTAAACAATTGAAATAATACAATAGATCGAGCCGCATACGTGCGGTGGTGACGACGGAGCGCGCGCGACTGACTCGCGGTGTGAAAAAATCACGGATTAATATACGCGTACGCGCAGCTTCTATTTCTTGAAGGGGGTGTTCCGTGAGTTTTTTTTTTAATTATCTCCGAAGCATTGTTATATCGGAGGTCAGGGAGCCGGGTGTTGTTCTTGGACGATGGACCCGCGTGATATAGCCAATTAGGTATATGTCTGATCCAATGACAGTTACTTTGTATGTTCCCGTTGTGGGTATGCCGTGGGGAGCTTTCGTTGTGCTGTGATTGTTTGTATGCCTGTCCTTGCCTTATCTCGGGGACAAAGTCTCTGTGCGTTGAGGATGCAGTGAGGTGGGCGGTGAGAATGATATGCAGCTGCGTTTGTGGATTATAATATTGTTGCAAGAAAGTCGCTAGGAAATAGTCTACATACCTAATGGGGGGCCAACACAGAACAGCGAGGCATTTTTGGCCACCAAAGGAACATTACTTCAAACATTATTTCTGAAATCTGGCCTTGATGCCGAAAAGTCCATATTTCTACGTCTTCCAAAATGGTTTATATAATTATAAAGTCTCATTATCAATTAACTTATTGTGACAGCGCTTAATCCGTGTTGCGACATATGCGAGTTTGATTGTAAAATAGCAATCAGTTTGCTTTCAGCGGTTCAGGCACAAATTGGTAACGTCTTTCACATTTTTATTTTCAGTCCGAAAGGCTATTACTAGTTACCTAATTTGCGAAATGACTTTACGATTTATTTTAATGATATTTATTAAGTCATTCGTTCCACCTGATAAGCAATTATCCATGGAAAAATGATAATTCGATACGTAAGTCGCGTTAAACCACTGACGCTCTTTCATGACGATACGTAATTCAGACCGTGTAACAGGCGTTCTTATTATGGCTAAAGCGCCCATCTAGCCCGCGAAGTATAAAAATACTCGAAAATTTTGAATTTCGCGGGCTAGACAGACGCCTTCACCTTATCGAAACAAGATAAAGGCATACTTTAAGGATATTAGACTATAATTATTATTTACATAAATATCGCCAGACTGACACACCAACTGTGTGGTCCCATACTAAGCATTGCTTGTACTATGGGTACCGTACAATGGACTGGGGACGATCCCAGTGACACCCAGACCAGGGCAAAATTACGAAAAGGCCATTTCCGAAATTTGCCGCGGTGGGAATCGAACCTGCAACCACCATAGGCAGTGAGCCGAGCGGCCTACGCTCGAACCACTGCGTCAAGCGGTCGTCATGGGAAAGTCAACAACGTTTTCTCCATACTACACTGATCTGGGTGCCACTAGGATCGCTCCCAGTCTATTGTACGGTGTCCATAGTAGTACAAGCGTGGCTTAGTTTGGGACCTTACTTTTTGTCTTTTAGTCTGGCGATATTTATTAATTGTTCATCCGCGTGGACTTAAGTAAAGTGTCCTATGTGTTAATATAGAATAAAGACTATCTGTGTGCCAAATCTTACCCACATCCGTTCAGCCATTTTTGCGTGATTGAGTAACAAACATGCGAATATACAAACATTCACATTTCATATTACTTAGTAAGTAAGTACGATTATTTATTTGGTTATCTCTGATATCCCAGAGGTGGAATGCACGCTTTGAAACACAAGGTTAGCAGATTCAAAACGTCCGCACCTCTGGGGGATATTCGCAATCGACGGAAAATTTCCGATGTCTGAAACGACAGCGTCCATCCGTCTTTTACAAATGAATTAGAAAAAGGAATGAACGGCTGTTGCCGACACGGAAACTTTCCGACGATTGAGAATACACCCGCTGCTGGTACCCCGACGTCGTGTTGTCTGCCTCCAGGATTGTTAAAGTAATAATAGACTTTAACGTAGGCTAATAACGTACAATATCATGTACTTAGACCAAAATATCTAGTATACAAACAATCCAGTTTCTTACAAATAGAAATCCATGATTTAAATTATCCAGCTCTGGAATTTCTCAATTTCTCCGTAGGTAACCACAAAAATGGCAAACAACCAACACAACCTAGTTCCTGGTTATTGACTCCCGAACCGCACGATCACTGAACCCGAGATAAATAATATTTATGTTCGTTAATCTCTAGGCAGGTTACTGATTATGGTAACTAACCTATGAAAACGACAAACTATCTTAGTAATAGATAAAATTACAACTGTCTATCAGACTATGTACTAAGGTTTGAACAGTTTGACAGCTGCGGAAACGATACACACGCATACCTTTGCATTAGAGTGATTGGGATGCATATAGAGTTTTTTTTATATTTCTCAGCATATTGGTTTTAACTTTATCCGGCATCAATTTTTTGGTGCCAAGCTAAAATAGTTTCAGTTGTTGTGGTTTAAAGTGTGGTTCACATTGATACTGACTTATTTTTTATTAAGTGTTATATAAGTAATTTTGATTAGAAGTGATTTTGCTTTAAATTATAATATCTGTGGATTCTTGCTGTCCCTTACGGGGTGTTCGCATCACTGCACCTTTATTGGCATTATTGATCTATGTCTGACGATATACTGAATATAATTATCTTGATTATTATTAATATTTTTAATGGCAGGTTTAACCCACGAGGTCACACACAGCTTCCTAATCTTCGCGGCCAAAGGCGAAATTTTTTTTATTTCCCGGAACACGCAATAATATTTCGGTTTCTGCCTATAATTAAGTCATATCTTAAATTTAATTAGGTTTAAATCGCAGAACATTGTAATCATTGTCATTCAGTTTACACATGATTGCTTTAACAAACAAACATACAGTTAATTAGTCATTAATTAATGAATACCTGAATGGTTATGTAATCAGGAATATCTACGGGACGTGAAACCGTTTTATACTTTGCAAGACTGTTTTAGGTTCATCCATTTTGATCAAGTAATTTTGTAATAAAGTACTTACAAGTATTCACGAAGCTTCGGGAAGTTAAAAATAATGTTTTTTTTGTTCCGTTGTTGTTCGGGTTCGAACGCATTGGCCTAAAACATAATGTTCTAGTTCGTCGATTAGGTAGAGGAGTTGTAGCTGAAAGTTCTCGGAAAATGTACGGGAGAGCGTGCCGCCGACTTCGCCTGACCTAGACCTAGGTACTCGTCACAGTAGGTACTAGGTAGGTACTACAGGCATACCTACCTATTAGTGCTATTGAATTTCACCTGACCTCGTGGCAGAAAAAAATATGTCTTCTTATACAGCCTGCAATCTTAAATCAATTTAGAAATGCTGAAAAATTTGAGCATAATTATTCTTGAAAATATCGTCAGCTGTATCATGAGTTGAATATAATATGATATCAGTTTTCGTTACGATGCCCTTTACACCCTGTGTTACAAAGCATGCGATCCACCTGATGTAAAGAAGTTACCGTAGCCTATAGTTTTTTTATATTAAAATATTACTAGCAATGTGAGTTTATAGCTTTACGTATTCCCGTTAGCCCCTCCAGCTAAGATAATGCTTGTGTCAGGAGTGGGCCCACCTCAATAGTTTAATGGTCAGAATGGGGATCGAACCCGGAACCTCTCAGCTACGAGGGCAGCCCCTCTAACCACTAGGCTATCGACGCCTTGCTTGCAATACTGATGGCAATGCTCGAGTGGGACAGAGGGAGAATGGACAGGGTGATTGTGCTTCCGGCTCTACCACTCGTTGTACGATACTATAATAGCTACTTTACGCCGATCTTCTGTGAGAGGGTATGCTACCCACTACCCAGGGGCCCACTCTGTTAACCGCTGGCATCTTGACCGACTTGCCATACGTCAAAACAGACGTATCGCGTATCTGAATACGTCAGTTTTGTCAGTGTTTCTATGGAATATCCGTCAAAACTGACGTATTTACATACGCGATACGTCAATTTTGACGTATTGCGTGACGATCGAGATGCCAATGAGTTAGGCGCCAGGGTCTAATTACGTTAGATACTTTAAACGTAATAGAAAAGCTTTCTAACGCTCGCGTTCGGGCGATTGAAAGCTAATTCGCGTTTGAACGCTCGCGCTTAAAAGCAAATTAGCTTTCAAACGCTCGAACGCGAGCGTTTGCTTTTCTGTTGCGTTTTAAGTAGCTTACGTAATAAGGGCCCTGGTCGAGCCAGCCCATAGCCAATAGCTTCAGCAAGGCTCTACCACCTTACTTCCTTATCTCCTAAACAATTGCCGAGTCGTTATCAGCGCCCCACGTGCCGGCCACGCGGTCCGGATCTGAATGATGGTGCTTATTTATTTGCGCGCTAAGGTTATCGCCGCTGCGCAAATTGCGCCGAAGAACGATTGATAAAGACAATGTCTCATTTTCGTGGGTGTCCGTGAGGTTGGCACATGAAGGGAACTCGAGTAATCCTTTCAATTAACAATCAACAACAGCAAACAAAATAATTTGAGTCCTTTTTGAGCTATGTTTGTTTAGCTATTGGTTTCGGTGTAGCCGCGCGCCCAATATACTCAAATGTCGTGCCATACATTGCAATGTGAAACGTTTGTTCAAATTTGAATTCAGTTTCAGTATCTGGTGGTAAGCCACAGGCGGAATCATTTCCCGCCCGCCCAAACGAATGCATTCCAAGCTATCATCATATCCGCCCGATGTTACATCATCTTAGCACTCTTATATTACAGCAATTGCATCATCAAATCTTACGAAATATCAAATTAATTTACGAGGGATTTCGTTTATATTTAGCACATAACACGGTGCGTGCCTTAAGCTGATAATGTTTTAATTAGGCGCCGATAACTACCACCCAGAATAGCGGCATTTGTAATTATGATTATTTATATAACAAAGTTGGAAATTAGGCGTGCGGCCTGCCTGATGTTTGGCAGTTACCGGACCTTATACCAAAGGCATTGCTCGCTCGATGTTGACCTGAAGGGGAGTTCTTAGTTCCGCCTCTCTCTCTCGTGGCTTTAATAACTTTACACCGACATTACTACCCTGGTTGAGCTAGCCTGTATATAAACTATAGTCAATTGATTACAACTAGGCTATACCACGGTTAAAATAATTAACTCTACAGTATCAGTTTCTTTACATCCTAGTGGATGGTAGCTTAACCAATGGAACTGAACTCTCAACTAAGTAGGTACTTACCAAATAAAAAAGTAAAAGCGTTTACTTTGATAAGTAGGGATACCTACCCATGTAACAACTCCCGGAAGAACCTTGAAGCAGAACCACACAATTCCGATGTTTTTAATAATTAATTTTTTGCACAATAATAAAATACATATTTGCTTATAGGCTGTTCTCATTGTATAACAGATTGGGCTGTCAAATGGGTACCTACTTCATGATAACCACGCTTCTGATACGTGGGTATGACTGGACACAAACGGCCTCATGAAAAAACTAAGTTACAAAACTAGTATTCCTTTACCCCCTCAAACTTAACTAATGCTTGTGTTATGAGTGGGCTCATGTCAATAGTTTAACAGCCAGGATGGGGATCGAACCCGGAACCTCACAGCTACCGGGGCGGCCCCTCTAACCTCTAAGCTATTGACGCTTAAAGTTTTCAACTGCTTGGCTCTACCACCGTAAAACTCACCACCGTTTAATATACCTAATGTCCCTCATGTGACATGGTTCTACCAGGGTTCCAAGTCAGATAATTTGTATGTCATCTCCATTCCATTGGACAACGATAATTATTGCCCATTAATATTATCTTCGTACCAAAAATCGGCAGTTCCATCAATTCATGGCGGTCGACATGTGGTTAGTGGACTGCTAACAGATTGGTTTAGGTTAGGTTAGGATGATTTTTTTGGAACTTTACCTTAACTAGCGAACATTTATTTACTACGAAATGCCTTAAAACACAAGGTTTTTTGACTAAAATCAAAACTCAAACTCAAAATTGTTTTTTTATATACGTAAGCCAACAAAGCATTTATGAATAGTCAGAATCTACCACCGGTTCGGAATGCTGCTTCCACTGAGAAGATCCGGCAAGAAACTGAATGGTTACTCTGTTCAATTAATAAAAGATATTATATAAGTCCGGTTTGACGTCAATATACTAATATAGCTTCATTTTTATTTCCATTTCTTCATCACTAACTTTAAAGCGTCAATAGCCTAGTGGTTAGAGGAGCCGTCCTCGTAGCTGAGAGGTTCCGGGTTCGATCCCCATCCTGGCCATTAAACTATTGACGTGAGCCCACTCCTAGCACAAGCATTAGCTTAGTTGGAGGGGCTAAAGGGATGACTAGTAATGCGATAAACACACATTGCTAGTAATCTTTAAAAAAAAAAGGTACCTAAGCAGGTATATACCTACAATTCCTGTGTGCGTGTGTATGTAATTTTTCTCCTACTAAATAGGTTGACCAATTTTATGACAATTATATAGGTACACTAGCTGAGCCCGCGACTTCGTCCGCGTGGAATTTAACTTAACAAAAAAGCCCGCTCCCGCATTCTAAGCCCGCGCGACAGGACCCATTTTTTTTTCTAAAATTAAAGTAGCCTAAGTAACTCCTTATAACATCAGCTATCTGCCAGTGAAAGTCCCGTCAATATCGGTCCAGCCGTTTCGGAGATTACCCGGAACAAACATACAGACAGACAGACAAAAAAAAATCGCGTTTTTGCTATAGGTGTCGTTTGTACTTTCATATGCATTTAGTGAAAAAGTGTTATTTTGATATTACAAACAGACACTCCAAACCAGTAACACCCAGACCAGGGCAAATGACGAAAAGGCCATTTCCGAAATTTGCCCCGGCGGGAATCGAACCCGCGACCACCATGTGCAGTGAGCCGAGCGGCCTACGCTCGGACCACTGCGCCAAGCGGTCGTCAGCATTCTGTAGTGTAATAATCAATTAAATATAATCACGTTTCCTGTTATCGTAAAGCAAAAATATTGTAACAATCGGGGCGCCATGACAGCGCTACACATTGTACCTATCAGTTGTAAGTGAAAAAAAAATTGGGTCTCCGTTGAAAAATGTTAACAACCTCCGTATCAGCGAGCGGTCAGCGCGGCCACGCTGCACATGAACTGACCGGCTGATCAGCTATCTGTACCAACACAAGGTGTAATAATAGTGTGAAATATTTTTAAGAGGTCATTGTAGGCTAAGATCATTATCCCAAAGAAGAAATAATACCTATGGCAAAACGTGTCTCGAATGTTTAATGGGTCGGTCGATCGAACGTTCTACCATCGAACGAATATGTCACGCAGATGCTAGCGACCAGCGAGCGTAAAACTCGTGGTAGGTACTACTCCACCTTTCGAATACAGTGAAATTGGTTAAAATGGTGGAGTTTCTAGCCCATAACCCCTCGCATTATGTGTCATTCTTGTGTGATTTTACCTAATTATCTCCCAGAAAAAATTTTGTAAACAAAAAATAATATAGACCTTTCTATTTGTGTGTCTAATTAAGGGACTCCAACCCCCATATCAGATGTTCTAGGTATTTCTCCAGGGAATGGAAGGATTGCACTCTTGGACCCCCCCCCCCCCCATCTAGTTCCCCTGTATCTGCGCCTAACTAAATAAATATATCCAGACTGACACACCAACTGTATGGTCACAAACTAAGCAACGCTTGTACTATGGGTACCGTACAATGGACTGGTGACACGTACCCAGTGACACACAGACCAGCGCAAATTACGAAAAGGCCATTCCCCAGCGGGAATCGACTAACCGAGCGGCCTACGCTCGAACCACTGCGCCAAGCGGTCGTCAACGGATGTTGATTTTGAGACCATAGGTAGACCCGTATTAATAAATCGATCTCAAGTTTGAGACTAATCTTGGAAATGACATTCTTATGTCATACCAGTACAAAATGACTTGCCAAAAGCCTACTTAAGATCGCTCTAAGACTTGAGATAGATTATATGGACCGTAGACTGTTGATTAAGCAGTGAGTAGGTAGGTACCTACTTACCGATAAACTTAAGTGCTTAAACCGTGAACATCTGTGTCTGTGGGTACTTGTTCCTACCTAGCTAGCTCAGTAGGTACCTATGGCGACATTACCTACAGTTTAACACCGTCTTCTCAATAACAACCGCTTTCATCGGAAACACAGCATCTGATAACCTTTCCACAATACCTATTCCACGTCATAAACAAACACAGAACAATTGCACCGCTTGTAATTGTTAGAAAAACAATATTATCTATAGGTTCATTGCGCCGCGCAAGGTGACCAGCTCAGAAACTGTTGCGTTGAACTTAGGGCTTGTTTTGTCCGCCTAACCTAGTGTTGTGTACCTTATGAGGTAAATGGAGTCGGTTAATTAGCACATTGCTCTGTAGTGCAGCGAACTATGGTTCTTTTAACTGTCCAAAGAGGCCACGATTTGATTGACAATTTGATCGAATTGGCAATCAAATCTGACGTGGGGAGAGCAGTCCATCAGCTACCCGATGTACTCAATTTGAAATCGACACCTACTCGATATAACGAGAATCGATTACGAAATGTATCATCGATTAATAACTAATTATTAATCGGTAATTATAACGAGATTATCCCGTGCTCTTAGTTTTCTTTCACTTGAAAGAACTCTCGTTCTAGTACAAGTAAAGGATCTTCCTGTTTTGAAGGAAAATTGGCGAATCAATTTACTAATTGATCACCAACCGACCAGAAGAAATTTCATAACGAAACTCATAATCAATCGTCACATCTTCTGAACCATTGCTATTAATCCTGAATTGGAAAATTATGTTATTCTTACTTTATAATTTGCTATATGTAAAAGCTCTTTGTATTAGGAGTAAAAGCTTTCATAAAATAATAAAATTAAGTAAGGGCGACCGTCCGCCAGGCTGTGCTATGAGGCCCGCCCGCTACAATCAATAGGACCGCTTTCCTTAGCTTCAGCTAAAGGTATTAGGTATACTGTGTGTTTTTCCCTATAAAATAATAAATATAAATAATAATTTAGCCCTTTTGGCGTCCCACTTCTGGGCACGGGCCTCCCCTCACTACGAGGGGGATTCAGGCCGCAATCCACCACGCTGGCCCAGTGCAGGTGGATTTCACATGTTTCACATGTTTCGAAAATTGGTTAGATTTTCGTAGACATGCAGGTTTCCTCACGATGTTTCCCTCCACCGTAAGTAAGTGATAATCACAATATACGAAATCGATGTGTACTAGACTTCGTAAAATCCAGAGGTGCGAGCCGGGGTTTGAACCCAGGACCTTGTGCCCCCAAGACACTTGCTTAATCAATCGTTTCTCAATGCGTTATTTTTCCCTAACCCCCTCATTAATAATCGCGGTGCGGGAGAATAGTTAAAACTCCGCATTATCTCTTTCTGTCATCAGTAATTTGACATTCTAAAGAAGACCAAGTATGGTGTAACTACACAACTGCTAATCCATGTTTATTAGTAAGGAGGTTAAGCTATAACATCTATACAAATAAATAAAATTGGAGTGTCTGTTTGTAATATCAAAACAACACCTTTTCACTAAATGCATATGGAAGTACATACGACACCTATAGCAAAAACGTCTGTCTGTCTGTCTGTCTGTCGGTCTGTCTGTCTGTCTGTGTTTGTTCCGGGTAATCTCCGAAACGGCTCGACCGATTTTGACGGGACTTTCACTGGTAGATAGCTGATGTTATAAGCAGTAACTAAGGCTACTTTTATTTTAGAAAAAAAAAATAATAATCAAAAAATGGGTTCTGTCGCGCGGGCTCAGACCGCGGGAGCGGGCTTTTTTGTTAAGTTAAATTCCACGCGGACGAAGTCGCGGGCTCAGCTAGTATTATAATAAAAATGACACATCTTTTCGTTATAAATCCCCACTTTATTTCTCATCAATCTCCCGTAATCACCTCACTGTAATCATTATAATACTATTTATATATATTTACACTATGCACATAACCATAGAGATATTCTAAATAAATACAAAATAATTTCCTTTTAATTTCGATATGTTCCTATGTCATGTTATATTACAATCATAATCATCATCATCTGCCTTACCTTTTCCCATTATCTGGGGTCGGCGCAGTATGTCTTTTCCTTCCATACATCGCGCTTTCCCGTCATACTCACATCCGCTCCAACCTCGTTCATATCATATTACAATCATAATATAATAAAAAAAAAATGGTTTGTAAATATATGTAAATGAAATAAAATCACTCTAGCTGCATTAACCTGGAGCCTCTCGTTCTCACTTAGTTGTTTTCCAATGAGTTAAAACGAAAAGCAAATATTTGCCAAGGCGGATGCAACAATTTTAGGTAAATTTTATCACTGAAGCTGCCAATGGTTAGGGCCTTATGTACACACTGTTAAGGTATGTTTTCTATTAACAAATTAAAAATATGCCCTCTAGTGAAATAACAATATTTCTTAAATTCAAGTAGATACCATACAAAGTAAAATATAAACAGGAAATCCGATTTAAATGTCAAAAAGCTTAAAAATAGTAATTTATATAAAAATATAATTGTTTATAAAAAAAAACTTACAGCCACGATTTCATAATCTCACAGATTAAAAAGAAATATAAAACAAAAGTACTTACTTCATTAAATTAACTAATTATTCTAATTTACAGTAACTGGTACAGTGTGATGTCAATGTTGACAGTAACAGATATCTAGTAGAAATTACTGTGATAATGCTTCAGAAATTGTTGGCAATTTTTTAAATATTGCACACACAACAGTTCACAGTATTTTGGGAACGAATCAGAACTATCGAAATCCTACTAATATTATAAATGCGAAAGTTTGTGAGTGTGGATGTATGTATGTATGTATGTTTGTAAAATTTAGAAGTTCCACCGTAACGCCTAAACTACTCGTCCAATTTTGATGAAAATCGATTTGTTATTATGACTTTTGCTTATTTAAGTACCCGAACAATCATTTATGTGTTATTTCCAGGTCTAGTGTTAACTATCTTTGCCCGCGACTTCGTCCGCCTGGATTTCGGAACGGAATAAACATAGTGAAAGTCAAAGCGTTTATTTTGTTTAGGCCTACGGGGACACTTACAAATTGTCAATTCTTCATTTCTTTTCTTTTATCTATAACCGGATCGGAACGCGAAACACACCAACTTCCATCCCCTATTTTACCCTATTAGAGGTGTAATTTTCCAAAATCCTTCCTTAGTGGATGTTTACATTATAAAAGGTAACTACTGACAAAATTTAACATTTGTAACTCCAGTAGTTTATAATCTGCGTTCATTTATCTGTCGTCAGTCCCTAATTATATTGATTTATTAATAGGTTTGTTCATGATTTCCTACCTATTCAGATGCTCTACGACGTTTGCCGATGTAGCTGACGGAGCTATTTCTAGATTATTAATGTTTCTACTAAATAATCTCAATCTTATATAGAACAGCCCAAGATTCAAGACATGTTTTTTCTTTAAATCAGGCTTAGATACGTGACTTTAATACAGTCAAAATGTTAGAATAATATCCGTATTCACATTGATCACTGGGTGAAATTTAATATGCAATCGTGAACCACCGTAAGACCAATTTCGCGTAGCAATTCCAACTCCATAAGGTCGAATTTCTGTTGCTCTAGTAACAAACGCTATTCACGGTGAGAGTTTCAAACCTTGATCGGTCACGAATCACCAGGGGCGGATTTACCAGCTGGCTGAGTAGGCCTAGGGCGGCAGATTATTGGGGCGGCAAATTTGGGGCCCGATTTATTTTTGCTACCTCATAGAAATCAAGCGCAATAAAGATTATTTATTCACATGTACAGAATGTGCATTATTGTGTAAGTAGCATACATTACCCCGCCTTTATTAATTGAACATGATTGAGCTTTGATTAGCTCAAAAATTAAATCCACTAAATATTTTACGTGCAATATCAACGAAATTTTTGGATCGTAAAAAATATTTAGACAATTGTAGAGGCAAGGGCGGCACAAACTTTGCAGCCTATACCTTGGAAATTTTAAAATCCGCCACTGTGTAACATCATCAGTTAATTAGTAAACTCCTCGGTGATTTAACGACACAGTTACGGATCAAGGTTCAAGTTAATCGGTTATCTTATACCATAACTGGGAACCTTGTGTTAAATAAATTAATTAATTAAATACGCATCAGTTGGCGTGATGAGGGAGTTGTTCTTGCGAAACATTACATTATTCAATAACGTGTCAATCTACTGAAAATTGAACTACATTCATTAGTAATTAAAGTTTATATTCAATTGTATGTTTTGGTCGGGTGAGGCCGGATTTAGATTTTATAATAGAAAATATTTAATTTTAATTATGTTTAAATAAATATAAATATCGCCAGACTGACACCAACTGTACGGTCCCAAACTAAGCAACGCTTGTACTATGGGTACCGTAAAATGGACTGGGGGCGATCCCAGTACACCCAGGCCAGGTACGAAAAGGCCATTTCCGAAATCTGCCCCGGCGGAAATCGAACCCGCAACCACCATGTGCAGTGAGCCGAGCGGCCTACGCTCGAACCACTGCGCTAAGCGGTCGTCATATAACCAAGATAGGTGCACTTTGGTCCTGAATAATTTACCTATCTGAAGAGCGGGCGAATTTTAAGATATTTCTCATTATTTATTTTACTAGTCACGTGATTACTTACTCGTGCTATGACTCAGCATTTATACAGTTTGTTAATTTCACAAGGACGCATGCTGTGACTCTTATGACATTGGCATACGGGTCAAATTGCAACAATTCACGCGTCTTCGTGTGATAAAAACTGATTATACCCATATAACTATAAATACGTAGGATTGGTTTCAATGTAAAGTTCACTAACGTGTAGAGGAATAATAAATATCGCCAAAGTAACACACCAACTGTATAGTCCCAAACGAAGCCATACTTGTACTATGGGTACCGTACAATGGACTGGGGGCGATCTCAGTAACACCCAGACCACGAAAATGCCATTTCCGAAAGTAGCCACGGCCAGCAGCGTATTTTAAAATATGCTCTTGTTAAAGAGAGCTCAGTTTACGATGGAAATGGAATCGTACCTATTGGACTAGTCGTACGAACACGTAAGAACGCAGTAGCGGGCAAAAACTAGCAATTCCTGTTCGATATCTGTATTCAATCTTACATTATAACATCGTTTTAGACCGATACTCAACATTCTCAATTCTGAGCCCGAAAACACATTGAATAGAAAACTTCGCTCTCAGATTTGAGATCGCTTAATAACAGCCTTTAAATACTTATTCTTAGCCGAACTCGGCTTCACACAAAGCATCCATTTAAGTATAATCCTGTTTCATATAAAAATCATCGTCATTTTCAGACATGTATTAAGATTATAAAAAAATAATGTATTTTGAAGTACTTTTAACCCTGATTCATTTTAACAATCGATTAGTTGTTCAACTAATTATTTGATCGTTGAACGTCTCCAAAAATCTGTTTTGGTGATGGGACGGGAATCGAACCCGCAACCTTACACATGCATTGGGCCGAATGTTCTACGCTTATTACACTATTCAACCAAGTGTTGCCTGCCAAGTCATTTCCAATATTTCGCGTCTCTTTATTTATCTGTAGACGCGAGTGAGACAGAATGCATCCTCTTTCAACCTGCTATACCTTTTTCTAATACTACATCGACTTTTTTTGGTTGCTATTTGGCCCTGAGTCCGCTACCCGTATACTCACATGGCCTTACTACGGTCGCCGCGTTAAGAACTGGAGTGCTACTCTTAGCAACGATAATCGATATATCGTAACTTTTGTAGTGTCGATTCCTACTTTAAATTCCATCTTTATTGCCGTTGTATTGTTCGTTCAGTAATCGATACGACGGCAAAAAAGATGGAATTTAGAGTAGGATTCGACAATACGAATGTCACGATATATCAATTATCGTTGCTAAGAGTAGCACCCCAGTTTTTAACGCGAGTACTATAATGATTCTATATTCTGTGGTAGCAATTGATCTGTAGTTACGTCGACAATTGGTTGCAGTGTTCCGTGGCGGGGTCGGCGGGGGCGGGGGCGGGGGCGGGGGCGGGGGCGGCGGCGGCGACGACGGAGACAGCACTAGCGATGGCGGGCGCGTCCTTGTCTAGCGGCCGGTACGACCAGCTGCCGGCGCCGTCGAACTCCAGCACGTGAGTGTGGTATTTCCTGTTGATAAAGTAATATAATATATAATAGTTTAGCCCTTTTGACGTCCCACTACTTCTGGGCACAGGCCTCCCCCCACTATAAGGGGGATTCGGGCCGTAATCCTCCACGCTGGCCCAGTGCGGGTTGGCGGATTTCACATTTATCTTTTGGAAATTGGTTATTAGTATTTCTAAGACATGCAGGTTTCCTCATGATGTTTTACTTCACCGTAAGCAAATGATAATCATAATAATATAGAAATTATGATTCGCATATTGTCGTCACAACTGACACATCGCGTATCGAGGGTGCTACTCTTAACAACGATAATCGATATATCGTGACATTTCGTACTGTCCGAATCCTACTCTAAATTCCCTATTTTTTGCCGCCTTATAGATTACTGAACGAACAACACAAAATTATCGTTCGTTCAGACAATATACGAAGTCAAAAAAGATGGAATTTAGAGTACGATTCGATAATAGGAATCTCACGATATATCGATTATCGTCGCTAAGAGTAGCACCCCTGAATACGCCAGTCAAAGTCAAAGCGTTTTATTGTTTAGGCCTACTGGGGCACTTACAAATTGTCAATTTTACATTATTAACCCCCGACGAAAAATGAGGGGTGTTATAAGTTTAACATGTGTATCTGTGTATCTGTGTATCTGTGTGTCCGTCTGTAGCCACGTAGCGCCCAAGCTGATGAACCGATTTCAATTTTGTTTCTTTTGTTAGATAGGTATTCTGATCGAGAGTGTTCTTAGCTATGTTTCATGAAAATCGGTTCAGCCGTTTGAAGATCATCAGCTCTTTTGTAGGTTAAAAAAGCCACATTCACGGCCAAAACCAATTCCCACGGCTCGAATCCATTCGAAATTTGTGATTATTGGATTTCGATTTATTATATTTTTAAATGATCGTAATAGTCTGAACTGGCTTTTTACAATATTATAAATTTGAAAAGTTTCCCTGATTCTGGAAAAAATGTATATTTTATCAATTTTTATATGAGACTAGCTGTGCCCCGCGACTCCGTCCGCGTTCTGTTGAAATTTTTCCTGAATGTTCTTTGCTATAAACCTCACGGAGCCCGAGACCTTTCCAACGAATGCAAAACCGTGGAAATCGGTTCGTGCGTTCTGGAGTTATAGCGTCAGGAAGGAAAACCCGACTTATTTTTATATAGTAGATTTGTGTATGAACTAAAGACGTTCCATAAGTCACGTTTCAAATGATGGATACGCGCATGCGTAAAATTTTGTTTGTTTTGTTAATGGTCATGGAATATTACGCTATAATAATTCTAGAGGGCGCTGCTCCGCCATTGAGAAAAAATATAAAAAAAACAAATCTAATTTAAAATAATTTTAGCGTTATTGAAAATTCTTCCCCTGGGCTGCTCCCGTCCGCCTCAACCAGAGTTATTACATCAAATTGAATCATAATTGATAATATTTTACTAGGAATTAAACCTCCGTGGTATCAATATTTAGATTCGTTGTCTATTCTAATGTCATAACAAAATAATGTCTCATACTTTTACACAGATTTTCTGTCTTACGTAGTATTGAATTCTCTTTGATTTTCTGTTGATTATTGTACATCAGATTATAAATGAGGAAGCCGAAACAAATTATGTAAATGGCGCTTTCATAATCTGGCATCGAAACTAGTTGTACCAGATGAATTTGCGAGATGAGTTATGGATACTGAGCTACGGGAGCTACGCAAATCGCGCTAACTTCATTATTTGGAAGAACTAGATAAATTATACATTTGATGAATAGGTCGTCGCATCGGGGGTTTTTAAATTTTCAATTTAGAGTTATTTTCTCTTCGTTGTCAAGTTTCGACAGCTGTCATTTGGCACGCCGAAACTATAAGGGCTCCTTGGCCCATATTGTTATAAAATATTTTTTGTCATTGCTATTTGTTACTTGACACCTGCGCAGCGTTTGCAAAAAAATATTTAAAACCATATTTATGTATCACTGCGCGAAGACTAGATTGGGGGGGGGGGGGGGGGGGGTATTGGCATATGCGGGTTGTCACCAAAGGGGGGGAGGGGGATACGGTCACGTAGTATGGGTACGTTCCCATAGACTACGGAACGCTAAAAAAAGTGTTCGTTAAGGCGGCACCGACCAGACGCTGGGGCGGTGCGTGATGGAGAGCAGCGTGATGCCCTCCTTAACGGCCTGCTCGTACATCACCACCTCCGTCTCCATGGACACGGCGCTCGTGCACTCGTCCAGCAGCGCGTACACCGGCCTGCCGACACACAAAAAACCATCTCAAACCACTGGTCTTACAGCCGAATACAAATAAGTCTAACCACTGGTGAGACGTTTTTGACGCATCTATTAACTGAATGTAAAGTTATGCCTACATATACTAGGTGAAACAGAAAGGGTATAAAATTTGTTTGCAACTTTACTTTGTAAATCTAAAACTATCGTCTTTGTGGGACAGTTGACGTACTAAAGGTTTTGTAGACAGGTAGGTATAACACCTTTTGTTTTTGAAGTTTCCTCCAAAGCCGACAGTTTTAGAATTACATTTGTTTAGAAAAAAAAATTATACCCTTTCTGCTTCAACCTGTATCTACAAGGTGACACATAATGGGTATACTTTGTTTTTTCAAAACTTAACTTTGTAATTCTAAAACCATCAGCTTTGGAGGGAACTTGAAAAACAAAAGGTGTTATAGGAATACAGCTGTTGACCGATTTCACAAGTCTACAAAACCTTTAGTACTTCAACTGTCCCACAAAGCCGATAGTTTTACATTTACAAAGTAAAGTTGCAAAAAAAATAGTATACCCTTTTTGTATCACCTAGTATACAGGAGTACAGATATACAGGACTTGAGGAAGGTAGACTTAAAAATTAAGGTAAGTAATAAATAATAATTCTAGAATTAGTTTTATTTGAATTGAACTAATTAGTTGTATCATTTCTAATCGTTCACTGCCCCAAAACTTTAAAAAAAAATATTGTTATTATAACATTATGTTTCTTTTAACTGTCAAATTTACAGAATCGAATTAAAAATCGAACTACAGTAAGGCCCATATTAATAAATCGATCTCAAATCTGAGAGCGATCTTGGAAAAGTCACTCTTATGTCATTCCAGTACAAAATTACACGTGAAAAGTTTACTCAAGACCGCTTTGAGACTTGAGATTGATTTAAGAATACGGGCCTAAGTGTACCTGTGGTAGAACATCCTAGCCATGGCCATCCTCTGCTTCTCCCCGCCGGAGAGTGTGGCGCGCCAGTCTCGCACGGCGCGCAGCCCGCCGTGCCTAAACCAAACATCGCACGCTCCTTAACACGACACAACTCCCAACGAGACTCCACTACAATAATTTGGTTATAATGGGTATGTCACAGCCAACTAGCTTAATTAGCCGTTAAATCAACAGCCTAGCCTCTTTACTAAACAGCGCCGTTCAACTAGTGGCCTGAATGATATTCAGCCGTAGCGTCTGTTACAACATTTAATACGGACTAATTAGTCTCGTAAAATCAGGAAAACCTGTAGTAGCTGTACATTTTATATGACGCTATTTATCAAGTCGTTTTCTTGCGCCGTTGGTTAATAATAATAATAATAATCTAAAAATGAATCTCGATTTCCTTGGTCATCGCATCACGCGTGAACGGATGGAACGTTTTCGCTAATTCATTTTTGGTTGTGTTTATTATCGTCAGGAGAAGGTTTTTATGTAGAACAATAAGAAAACTGAGCGGAACAATTCTAATTCAATATTCAAAGTTAAGGCAGGACGACGTCTGTCGGGTCAGCTAGTAATAGCACGTTGTTACCCTAGGGGTGAAGGTCTTTCACCCGAGGTAAACACTGTGCTTTTCATTACGAATACGAGGAAAGTATAAATAAAAACAGGAATTAGCTAAATAAATAATACTAGGAAGTATGAACAATACTCTACAACTCGAAAAACAAATGAAGATCGGATTGCCGCCTTTTTTTTTTTTTCCGTTGGCCGGCCTGGTTCAATAGAAATGTGAAAATAGAACTAGTTTCTTTATAATAATTCGACAGCTGTCAGTTGAAAGCGATTCTCCCGGGGCTGAAAAGTATTACTTTCAACCCGCTCCTCAGGCAACTTCAGATCTAAATTCCGAGTATGTAATGAAAAATATATTTTGAACTCTTTTTGTGTGAATGTTTCCAGAAAGGTCCCCTAGGCGAGTGTAAGGGGGCAGATGCTGGTGATGATGATGATGATGATGGTGTCGATGGCACGTACCTGTTGGTGCAGGCGTCGAGCCGCACCAGCTTGAGGATGTGGAGCGCGCGGCGCTCGGCGGCCTCGTCGCCGGGCTGCACGCGCGACGGGTACGTCACCTGGTCGATCAGCGAGCCCATCGACATGTAAGGCCTGTGGTCCACATAAATATAAATACATTAATATCGCCAGACTGACACACCAACTGTACGGTCCCAAACTAAGCAACGCTTGTACTATGGGTACCGTACAATGGACTGGGGGCGATCCCAGTGACACTAGACCAGAACAAATTGAGAAAAGGCCATTTAAGAAATTTGCTCCGGTGCGAACCCGCAATCACACGATGCAGTGAGCCGAGCGGCCTACGCTCGAACCACTGCGCCAAGCGGTCGTCAAACAAACATCGATCAATATAGCGTTATTTATTTACAGATTCATATACTCTGCGGTATGTAGAACATGATGGGTCGCGCGGCGCAGGTGCTGGTGCTGCTGGCAGCTCCCGACTCGTCGGCGCAGTGTATGTTCCCGTAGTATGGGTGTGTTCCCTTACCTCTGCGGTATGTAGAACATGATGGGTCGCGCGGCGCAGGTGCTGGTGCTGCTGGCAGCTCCCGACTCGTCGGCGCAGTGTATGTTCCCGTAGTATGGGTGTGTTCCCTTACCTCTGCGGTATGTAGAACATGATGGGTCGCGCGGCGCAGGTGCTGGTGCTGCTGGCAGCTCCCGACTCGTCGGCGCAGTGTATGTTCCCGTAGTATGGGTGTGTTCCCTTACCTCTGCGGTATGTAGAACATGATGGGTCGCGCGGCGCAGGTGCTGGTGCTGCTGGCAGCTCCCGACTCGTCGGCGCAGTGTATGTTCCCGTAGTATGGGTGTGTTCCCTTACCTCTGCGGTATGTAGAACATGATGGGTCGCGCGGCGCAGGTGCTGGTGCTGCTGGCAGCTCCCGACTCGTCGGCGCAGTGTATGTTCCCGTAGTATGGGTGTGTTCCCTTACCTCTGCGGTATGTAGAACATGATGGGTCGCGCGGCGCAGGTGCTGGTGCTGCTGGCAGCTCCCGACTCGTCGGCGCAGTGTATGTTCCCGTAGTATGGGTGTGTTCCCTTACCTCTGCGGTATGTAGAACATGATGGGTCGCGCGGCGCAGGTGCTGGTGCTGCTGGCAGCTCCCGACTCGTCGGCGCAGTGTATGTTGTAACCACCCACTCTCTTATCGTCTCTCTCTAATTAAATATTTGAATATAAATATGCTAAATATATAAAAGTAATGAAATTATAATTAACTATAAATAAACCTATTAATATAACTATAAACCCTAATCAAATTAAGCACCTAAAAATTCACTATGTGAATTGTTATCTAAAGCTCGTTTGGTTGTGATCTGGGTTTGAATATTGATATGGCCATGTGATCTGTATTGTCTAGTGGTTATAGGACCTAACGTAGTATAGTAACCTAAATTCTTTTAGTGAAAGATTGGTATTCTTATGTCGTATGTATTTATACTACCTTCTTAAAAATAACCTGATTAATTAAGCCTAAATCTTCGATACTGAACTTACATAACTAAACGTGTTCCATTGTTAAATAAGTAATTAATGAAGCAATGGATGTAATAAGCTGGTTGTTCAGAAAGTTAAAATATAATAATTGCTTTGTAGCGATAAGATCAATTCAACATTACCTTTCAATAGTTAAAAGCTTATAAATACAACAGTTATTTGTTTATGACAAGGTACAGGGCCCCTCCCCGCCCTGTACTGTGGGATAACGTCTCATATCTGTATTCCCTCCTTGACTTGTCTTATTTATTATGAGTGAATATTTTGATATATCATTAATGACAATTATTTGTTATAATAAGAGTACACATTGAATAACTGTATCATCAATAGTATCATTGTAGTAAATCCATTAACTCAACAAATAAGAATCGAATCATCTGGACAGCAAGAGATCTTCAGGATATCACTGAGTCAAAGTCAAACGAAGTAAGTTTGATTTCTGTTGTGAAGATTAGCATCTCAGTCATCTACTGTGATGAGAATACTAAAAGGCTACTGCCTAGGCGAAATCAAACTAATGAGTTCCGGTCAATGTGTTAGCCATTAAGTCTAGTCAGTGACTGCAGGTTAGCAACTCTATCATCTACTGTTTAGTGATTGCCAACAGGGTCTACCGCCCCCAGTGTAACCAAAACTATCAAGCGTTACATGAGGAAAACATTACATTAAAATATATAGACTTATCAGTCAGTATCCATCCATCCAGAATCTCATTACTGAACAAACGATATGGTCACATTATTCAAAAGTACAGGATTCAATGAAATATTGATTAAATACTACAATTCAATGAAGTAAATATATTTATCAGCAATGTGAATTTCAAAACTTCAAGAATTTACCACCCATTCACAAAATTAATCTCATGGAGAAGAACGGGCAAGAAACTCCATGGATGAAGCAAAGGCCCTGCCTATATTTAAATTGAAGCTTAAATATATTCCGACCTATCTATCTATCCACCTTCCTAACACCTAAGTATATTCCTATTCTGTTCTACATACCGCGTCTTTATACTTAAGGCTTTACCTACCTACATAAATTATAAATACCTATTAATCCGTGTACAATACTAGCGTAATAAAACTACATTAGGTTTACCTAATCACCTATTCATAAAGTCCGATGCATCGTCCCTTTCCTAATGGAATTCCCTAATAATAGCACCTAACCAAGAAACCTAACTTTGATCTTTGTGTGTAATTTAAGCAGGTCTAGAGCTCGGAGCTCACATTTACTTTTAATTGTGCTTGCTGTCCATCACGGTGTAATGAAGGACACCTAACTAACAGCTACTGGGAATTGAGGTGGTTAGGCTCGATGGGAAACTATAACCTCTAACCAAGACATCTAACTACCTTCGATCTTTGTGTGTAAATCAAGCAACACTAGAGTTCGCGACTCACATTTACATTTACTTGAGCTGTCCAACACGGTGCAATGATGGACACCTAACTAACAGCTTCTGAGGGGTTGAGGTGGTTAGGCTCGAGGGGAATTCTATAACCTCTAACGTTCCCTACGTGTCGGTTATCCACGTGGCCGAAGCCGGGCTGACTGGGGTGTGGACTTCCAACGGACCAGGGACAATAATTGTGTATAAATATAAATATATATAGATAGACCGAACGGATGACTCTAAGTACAGGTAGTGAGTTGCCTAAGCCTGCTCCCACTTCGACGGGAACCTCACCCCACGTACATAGAATACACCAGAACGGGGTGCTTAGCCGAGCCCAATGCAAGGGAAAAACGACTTCTGGAGCGCACCAACTGACCCAGACCTAACCAATGAGAGGACGATGCAATGAACACCAGCGTACCAGCGCCATTACACCCCATGGAACCATGACCATGGATCAAAGTAAGCCGCACACAAGTATCAAATTACCGAACGCGAATCCCCGTATATCTACATTATACCACCAGAAAACACACCTACAACATTCAATAAAACGAGCCCATGAAGACCTGCTTTATCAAACATTGAGCACTTCCGGATGGTATTTTATTATATAAAAATGGCTAGAATAAACACTATGACCGACCGAGATTCCCCGTTTAACTACAACGATACCATTAGAAAATACACCTACAATATTCAACAAAACCAGCCCATAAGGCTTGCTTTATTAAACATTGAGTACATTCAGATGGTATATATTAATATAAATTAAATCTATGAACGCGACTGACTATAAACTTGATACTTGTGTTTAGCTTGGGAGCTCTAAATGAATGACCACGAAATTAGCTGTGCAAGGCCTTTTATAATCTCACCACCTGACGCTATCATGTATATTTCCTACCTTCAATATTTTTATAAACTAGAGACGCGCAAAGTCAGAATTTCTACGAATTCAATCTCACAATACCGAACGTAATTCGATCAATCTTTATATAGGAAGGTATAGTCAAATAATAAGGTATTCTTACTGGTAGTGTTTCCTCAGACTTTGGCTAATATCCTGGATATAAACAATATTCTAATTATCAAAACTAGTGTGCCGAATTGTGCCTAAAATATATAGACTATTTCTAACTCCTCCACTAGGATGAATCTGTTTATCGAACTGCTTCTAGTTTGTTTTAGATCCTACCTGTATGGAATTAATTTCCATCGATTATAATATGAATGTCCGATCGTTTACCGAATCTCAATATCGAAAACGTAAATTAGCGGCTAACGTCATCTCTAGCTTGTTCCTGCATTCTTCTCAAACTACCCTCAAATATATTTAATTATCGTCCGACGAGAGCTAAAAATAGACGCCGACACCGTGGCGCCGAACCAAATATGGTAATGCTTGAGCTCTCTTGGACAAGTTTCGACCTGCTCCAAGCCTAACATTATACCTAATTTCGTACGCATTTTTGCATAGTATCACGCAGAATGCAATTCTTTAAACTTAACAATGAGAAGTACGCCACGCTCAATACTTCCAAAGGGGAGTTTTACGCTATCAATTAATATGTCAGTCTAACTAGTTGTTTCAGAATAATAAAATTAATTAACAGATTATTTGCTTAAATTTAAAGTAATATTTAATTATTTCCTTTATTTATTTAAAAGCCTATATAAATGTATAGTTATATTTATATTTGTGCATGAGACGGAACCACGGGCAAGTCTGTTCCGTTACAGCCAACCCCCAAAATTTATGCAGGTGAATGAATATATAACCGAAGTAAATTTTTCATGAACCAAAATAAATGCACAAATATGCTCAAATAATTTTAAATAACCCCAAAAGAACGAACTAGTGCAAATTCTAATTTATCAATATCCGACTCAGAAAATTGTGGTAATGCATGTATGTTAAATGTGTGTAAACCTACAATGAACAGTGTATTTACACCGAATTGGTAATAATTTCTGTATGGACCCAAGTCAAAGTTTACTAACGTAGCAATCATGAACAAAAAATAACCGCTCTCAGGTCAGTCCAAACTCCGGAAGGAAACCCGTTGTGAGGAGGTCAATCCTAATGATTTAGTGTAAGCCTTTCACAGCAAACCCATCTTACGTATGGTGTGAACCGGGTACACTATCCTATCAAAGTTTGGACCTTCCAATGCTAACAAGTCATAATTCCCCATGACTGCAACGCCCCACCAGGACCTAAGCCCACAACAACAACTTATTCACAATTCGGAGCATGTAGAGTGTACCAAGTCATGTTATTTGCTGCCGGTAGAGTACGGACCTTTTATGAAATCAGTTAATACTGATGCATGTCTACTGACCTATCCTAACACCAAAGCTCCATCATAAAAGGTCCTTTGATTGTGTGAATGATTTTCTGAACTTCAAACATTGATAAACCGTTCCGTACCGAGACATTGTTGAATCACTTAGGCCCTTCAAGAAAACTATGAGAAGTCATATTTCATAACTAATTCATACATCATCAATCCTATCCTATAAAACATAACATGCTTACAAAGCTTCTACGTTCATAGCGATTCACGCCACCTAAATAACCCAACAACATACTCAGCACGAAGCTACGAATAATTTTGCACATGAAATCTAAGTAGATACCTAATCATCACTGCACAACCCCCCGATTGGATGCAACAAAACAGTTTATACACATAAATACTAGTTAGACATGACATGACTGTTACGCAATAGCTAGACTACGTAATTACAGGTAGATACGCACTACGCGAACTGCACAATTATAAACGCTTACGCCAAACGCCAGAAATTTAAAATAATAGTTACGCAAAATGACCGAAATTTAAAAGATAGAAACGCAAAATAAAAGATACGCAACATGCGAATACGTGAAGTAGTAGCTAAACAAAATATCTTAAGAAGATAACAGTCACGCAATACCTATAATAGAATCGTAAATAACAGCTATGCAAGAAAATGAAATTCAACTAATGTCTGAACACAAATTTTAATTATTATTACATATCTCTCATTTGTAAAATCGTCGCAGTATTATAATACACACATACCCAACTACAATGGAATTTCCTACCTATATCAACCAGCTTTCTTTATGAACAAAACTTTACATACTTTACAAGTCAACATCGCCATTATTTATGTTCCTAAGTGACAGGAAAGTAACGCAAAGTAACTATCTTTAAATATATTCTAAGTAAGGCTAAAACATCTCCCTACCTGCAAAATCTTACACCATAAAATGCACTACTCATTTGCTAAAATTCTGGGCTTTGCTAGCGAGATCGAGTTGGTACAGATTCTAAATTAAATCCTCCCTACTACTTTTCTAACTTAAACGTATCATACCTAACTATCCAATCTACCTATCTACTTATTGTATAAAACTAACCTTATATAACAAAATTATTTTCTATATACTTATTACCTCCCTGGTATTGATCATTATTCGATCATTATTTCCATCTGGATCCCTACATAACGTTCTAACTTATTTGAACTTGCTTCGTAAATTGTTTTATTTCATTATAGATTATGTCTCTAGACTAAACAATATGACTTGTCTAATATTATTAAGCCATTCTTACCAAAGTAGGTACAAGGACTGGTTTGTAGTTGTATCTATTGATATCCCTAACCAAACCTAAAGATTGTATTCTCTTTTCCGCTATCTATAATAATTCGATATAATTGATACGCACAACTGAATTTCCTACTTATCTAAGTAGATATCAACATTATGTATTTCATATCAAATATCAATGCGATTCTTATCGTACCTAGAACTTGTTATCCTATTTCACTGAATTAGGCAGTTGATGAGAGAAAAGGTATCTACCAATTTATGTAACCAATATCAACCTGTTTTATTTTCGTTCAACCCCCTATTTGTACTAAATTATGATACTAGCTGAGCCCGCGACTTCGTCCGCATGAAATTCAACTTAACAAAACTATTATTAAACAAAAACTGAAATTACTAAAATAATGAAGATAATAAAGAAACACCTATGCTAAGTTTAATCAAATTTTCCTTTTATACACCTATCGCAAAAGCCCGCTCCCGCGTTCCGAGCCCGCGCGACAAGACTCATTTGTGTTTTCCTTCCTAAAATTAAAAATAGCCCTAAGTCACCGCTCACAACATGAGCTATCCGTCAGTGAAAATTCCGCCAAATCGACCCAGCCGTTCCGGAGACTACCCTAAACAAACATACAGACAGATACCCCAATTTTATTTATTTGTATAGATTTATATCATAATGGTTATAAATTAAATTTCTACTTTTCTACCTATTAAACCTTAAACTCTTAATACAGATTTGTGTTTTCATGAACTCTTACTACAAATTTGTGTGAACATGTAATCAGAGCCGCCATCCTTATCTTTATTTAGTTATATTTTTTATCAAGCAATGGACTTAAGGTATATAAAATTTTTGTACAAAAATCATGAATTGAACTACAAGAATTGGAACCTTTCCTAAAATTTTACCAGCCTTACCTAATTTAACGCGAGGTCCGTAACCAACTAACTAGCATTGAAATATCAATGTAGGTACATTAATCGCTCTTGATTATCCTAACAAATTACTTATCAAATAATAGTCTATGATTTACTTATTACCTTTGCTACCTAGGTCCTTTCTACCTGAATTGCGTAAGACGTATATCACATATCACCAAGCTACCTAAATATGTAGGATGTTATAATTATTATAGAATTAACTTTATTATTAAACGAATCCGGTAGCCAACACTTATGATTTTACGACGTCCTATTCTGACCGAATTATTTGTTATCATATCTAACGGGTACTAACCTACTTTAGAAATCAACGTGAAATCCTCGTTATTAAAAATATACTACGAATTATAGTTAGATGATCCGTTCTAAAAGGTACTTACCTACTTGCTTTTACTTAATTCGCACATCATATAAATAATATCTACCTACCTGCACAAATCTTTATTTAATCGTAATAATAAATATCGCCAGACTAACACACCTACTGTACGATCCCTAACTAGTACTTTCATAAAAAGACAATTTCTGAAATCCAACGGGAGTCGAACCCGCAACCAACCATCATACAAATAATATCTACACAAATTTATATTTTATAGTACTTAATAATAAATACCGCTAAATTAACACACCAACCGTACGATCCTCAACTTGTACTTTCATTAAAAGACCATTTTTGAGGTTCCCAACGGGAATCGAACCCGTAACCAACCATCATACAAATAATACCTACCTACCTACACAAATTTATATTTGATGGTAATTATAAATATCGCCAGACTAACACACCTACCGTACGATCCCGAACTAGCACTTTCATAGAATACCATTTCCGAAATTACCGACGGGAATCGTACCCGCAACCAAGCATCATAATAATATTAATAATATCTATCTACCTGCACAAATTTATATTTGATGTAATAATAAATATGGCCAGACTAACACCAACCGTAAGATTCCAAAATACAATTTCTGAAATTCCCGACGGGAATCGAACCCGCTACCAACCATCATACAAATACCATCTACCTACCTGTACAAATTTATATTTGATAGTAATAATAAATATCGCTAGACTAACACACCATCCGTACGATCTCGAACTAGTACTTTCATGAAAAAATAATTACTGAAATTTCCAACGGGAATCGAACCCGCAATCAACCATCATACAAATAATTCCTACCTACCTACACAAATTTATATTTGATAGTCGTAATAAATTCACCAGACTAATACACCAACCGTACTATCCCGAACTAGTACTTTCATCAAAAGACCATTTCTGAAATTCCCGACGGGAATCGAACCCGCAACCAACCAGGACACAGCGCCGAGCGGCCTACGCCTAAACCATTACGCAAAACGATCATCAATTACCGCAGTGTTCCTGATAAGTTTCCAAAATTCGTAAATATGTACTAACCTACCTAGCTTGTTTTACCACTAAATTTTGCGACTGAACTTATTCTAGACTTATAATAATAAACCTTCCCTTAATTAATAATAGACCTAAGAGTATTGTCCTACCTAATACTACTCTGCAAATTATTTTTTATTAGCAACCCCCAGACTCTGAAATACGGATCAATTTCCTTAACTTAACTACAGATTAGTTAAAATTTACCACCGCGTAGAAATTAAACATTGGTTTAGTATCCCTACGAACATCCACACACGAATCTTAGAAATTACTAATCTACTACCTACTACAACAGAACCTACTAAACTACTAACCTACGTCATACGAGTCGTTATACGAAGTTCGTGCTATAAATAAATTCTACTAATTACTATGTTTAAAAGATTTCCGCCCTACAAAAGACATACCTAAGAACCATTACCATAAACATGAACTACTGACTTTTTTTTTTAATAATTTCCTACTCTTGCTAATACTACTACCTTAGCTTGCCTATTGTGGAATAATAAAATAACGTTATTATAACGAAAGTTTTAACCTGTATGAACCGTAACGATTTACTATTTATGTACCTATTGATTTAACATAAACCATACTCTAATCAAAACATTTCCTTTAATCGATTTAATCCCAACAACTACTTATCGCTTACTCCTAACGCCAATTAAGTTTTATAACCTAAAATGGAAAAGGATATTATTATGAAAATTTCTGTTATAATTTCTCAGTTAATGGCTAAATTTACTGATCGACTAAGGAATTATTAGTGCGCTAACAGGTCTAACTATTTACTATGAAAACCTACGACCTATTGCCGAGAATAGTCTTTATCACGCGTTACCTACTTACAGTGGATTCACAAACTTACACAATTATCGGAACCAAATGACGTAATTTCTACTACCTTTCAGTGTTTAATCTATCTAACAAACTGAATACCAATCTTAATCACTTTCCATTTCACGAACAACAAATTGTGACTTTAAAGTCACTTGACCAGATCAAACCAAACAAGTCAACTAAAGCAAATACCTCAGTAATCCAGAAACTTATTCTGATTATTATGTAAACCGAACAGAATACCGTAGTAATCCAAGATTCATAGCATCCTGGTCACGGCACCAAATTGTAACCACCCACTCTCTTATCGTCTCTCTCTAATTAAATATTTGAATATAAATATGCTAAATATATAAAAGTAATGAAATTATAATTAACTATAAATAAACCTATTAATATAACTATAAACCCTAATCAAATTAAGCACCTAAAAATTCACTATGTGAATTGTTATCTAAAGCTCGTTTGGTTGTGATCTGGGTTTGAATATTGATATGGCCATGTGATCTGTATTGTCTAGTGGTTATAGGACCTAACGTAGTATAGTAACCTAAATTCTTTTAGTGAAAGATTGGTATTCTTATGTCGTATGTATTTATACTACCTTCTTAAAAATAACCTGATTAATTAAGCCTAAATCTTCGATACTGAACTTACATAACTAAACGTGTTCCATTGTTAAATAAGTAATTAATGAAGCAATGGATGTAATAAGCTGGTTGTTCAGAAAGTTAAAATATAATAATTGCTTTGTAGCGATAAGATCAATTCAACATTACCTTTCAATAGTTAAAAGCTTATAAATACAACAGTTATTTGTTTATGACAAGGTACAGGGCCCCTCCCCGCCCTGTACTGTGGGATAACGTCTCATATCTGTATTCCCTCCTTGACTTGTCTTATTTATTATGAGTGAATATTTTGATATATCATTAATGACAATTATTTGTTATAATAAGAGTACACATTGAATAACTGTATCATCAATAGTATCATTGTAGTAAATCCATTAACTCAACAAATAAGAATCGAATCATCTGGACAGCAAGAGATCTTCAGGATATCACTGAGTCAAAGTCAAACGAAGTAAGTTTGATTTCTGTTGTGAAGATTAGCATCTCAGTCATCTACTGTGATGAGAATACTAAAAGGCTACTGCCTAGGCGAAATCAAACTAATGAGTTCCGGTCAATGTGTTAGCCATTAAGTCTAGTCAGTGACTGCAGGTTAGCAACTCTATCATCTACTGTTTAGTGATTGCCAACAGGGTCTACCGCCCCCAGTGTAACCAAAACTATCAAGCGTTACATGAGGAAAACATTACATTAAAATATATAGACTTATCAGTCAGTATCCATCCATCCAGAATCTCATTACTGAACAAACGATATGGTCACATTATTCAAAAGTACAGGATTCAATGAAATATTGATTAAATACTACAATTCAATGAAGTAAATATATTTATCAGCAATGTGAATTTCAAAACTTCAAGAATTTACCACCCATTCACAAAATTAATCTCATGGAGAAGAACGGGCAAGAAACTCCATGGATGAAGCAAAGGCCCTGCCTATATTTAAATTGAAGCTTAAATATATTCCGACCTATCTATCTATCCACCTTCCTAACACCTAAGTATATTCCTATTCTGTTCTACATACCGCGTCTTTATACTTAAGGCTTTACCTACCTACATAAATTATAAATACCTATTAATCCGTGTACAATACTAGCGTAATAAAACTACATTAGGTTTACCTAATCACCTATTCATAAAGTCCGATGCATCGTCCCTTTCCTAATGGAATTCCCTAATAATAGCACCTAACCAAGAAACCTAACTTTGATCTTTGTGTGTAATTTAAGCAGGTCTAGAGCTCGGAGCTCACATTTACTTTTAATTGTGCTTGCTGTCCATCACGGTGTAATGAAGGACACCTAACTAACAGCTACTGGGAATTGAGGTGGTTAGGCTCGATGGGAAACTATAACCTCTAACCAAGACATCTAACTACCTTCGATCTTTGTGTGTAAATCAAGCAACACTAGAGTTCGCGACTCACATTTACATTTACTTGAGCTGTCCAACACGGTGCAATGATGGACACCTAACTAACAGCTTCTGAGGGGTTGAGGTGGTTAGGCTCGAGGGGAATTCTATAACCTCTAACGTTCCCTACGTGTCGGTTATCCACGTGGCCGAAGCCGGGCTGACTGGGGTGTGGACTTCCAACGGACCAGGGACAATAATTGTGTATAAATATAAATATATATAGATAGACCGAACGGATGACTCTAAGTACAGGTAGTGAGTTGCCTAAGCCTGCTCCCACTTCGACGGGAACCTCACCCCACGTACATAGAATACACCAGAACGGGGTGCTTAGCCGAGCCCAATGCAAGGGAAAAACGACTTCTGGAGCGCACCAACTGACCCAGACCTAACCAATGAGAGGACGATGCAATGAACACCAGCGTACCAGCGCCATTACACCCCATGGAACCATGACCATGGATCAAAGTAAGCCGCACACAAGTATCAAATTACCGAACGCGAATCCCCGTATATCTACATTATACCACCAGAAAACACACCTACAACATTCAATAAAACGAGCCCATGAAGACCTGCTTTATCAAACATTGAGCACTTCCGGATGGTATTTTATTATATAAAAATGGCTAGAATAAACACTATGACCGACCGAGATTCCCCGTTTAACTACAACGATACCATTAGAAAATACACCTACAATATTCAACAAAACCAGCCCATAAGGCTTGCTTTATTAAACATTGAGTACATTCAGATGGTATATATTAATATAAATTAAATCTATGAACGCGACTGACTATAAACTTGATACTTGTGTTTAGCTTGGGAGCTCTAAATGAATGACCACGAAATTAGCTGTGCAAGGCCTTTTATAATCTCACCACCTGACGCTATCATGTATATTTCCTACCTTCAATATTTTTATAAACTAGAGACGCGCAAAGTCAGAATTTCTACGAATTCAATCTCACAATACCGAACGTAATTCGATCAATCTTTATATAGGAAGGTATAGTCAAATAATAAGGTATTCTTACTGGTAGTGTTTCCTCAGACTTTGGCTAATATCCTGGATATAAACAATATTCTAATTATCAAAACTAGTGTGCCGAATTGTGCCTAAAATATATAGACTATTTCTAACTCCTCCACTAGGATGAATCTGTTTATCGAACTGCTTCTAGTTTGTTTTAGATCCTACCTGTATGGAATTAATTTCCATCGATTATAATATGAATGTCCGATCGTTTACCGAATCTCAATATCGAAAACGTAAATTAGCGGCTAACGTCATCTCTAGCTTGTTCCTGCATTCTTCTCAAACTACCCTCAAATATATTTAATTATCGTCCGACGAGAGCTAAAAATAGACGCCGACACCGTGGCGCCGAACCAAATATGGTAATGCTTGAGCTCTCTTGGACAAGTTTCGACCTGCTCCAAGCCTAACATTATACCTAATTTCGTACGCATTTTTGCATAGTATCACGCAGAATGCAATTCTTTAAACTTAACAATGAGAAGTACGCCACGCTCAATACTTCCAAAGGGGAGTTTTACGCTATCAATTAATATGTCAGTCTAACTAGTTGTTTCAGAATAATAAAATTAATTAACAGATTATTTGCTTAAATTTAAAGTAATATTTAATTATTTCCTTTATTTATTTAAAAGCCTATATAAATGTATAGTTATATTTATATTTGTGCATGAGACGGAACCACGGGCAAGTCTGTTCCGTTACAATGTTCCCGTAGTATGGGTGTGTTCCCTTACCTCTGCGGTATGTAGAACATGATGGGTCGCGCGGCGCAGGTGCTGGTGCTGCTGGCAGCTCCCGACTCGTCGGCGCAGTGTATGTTCCCGTAGTATGGGTGTGTTCCCTTACCTCTGCGGTATGTAGAACATGATGGGTCGCGCGGCGCAGGTGCTGGTGCTGCTGGCAGCTCCCGACTCGTCGGCGCAGTGTATGTTCCCGTAGTATGGGTGTGTTCCCTTACCTCTGCGGTATGTAGAACATGATGGGTCGCGCGGCGCAGGTGCTGGTGCTGCTGGCAGCTCCCGACTCGTCGGCGCAGTGTATGTTCCCGTAGTATGGGTGTGTTCCCTTACCTCTGCGGTATGTAGAACATGATGGGTCGCGCGGCGCAGGTGCTGGTACTGCTGGCAGCTCCCGACTCGTCGGCGCAGTGTATGTTCCCGTAGTATGGGTGTGTTCCCTTACCTCTGCGGTATGTAGAACATGATGGGTCGCGCGGCGCAGGTGCTGGTGCTGCTGGCAGCTCCCGACTCGTCGGCGCAGTGTATGTTCCCGTAGTATGGGTGTGTTCCCTTACCTCTGCGGTATGTAGAACATGATGGGTCGCGCGGCGCAGGTGCTGGTGCTGCTGGCAGCTCCCGACTCGTCGGCGCAGTGTATGTTCCCGTAGTATGGGTGTGTTCCCTTACCTCTGCGGTATGTAGAACATGATGGGTCGCGCGGCGCAGGTGCTGGTGCTGCTGGCAGCTCCCGACTCGTCGGCGCAGTGTATGTTCCCGTAGTATGGGTGTGTTCCCTTACCTCTGCGGAATGTAGAACATGATGGGTCGCGCGGCGCAGGTGCTGGTGCTGCTGGTAGCTCCCGACTCGTCGGCGCAGTGTATGTTCCCGTAGTATGGGTGTGTTCCCTTACCTCTGCGGTATGTAGAACATGATGGGTCGCGCGGCGCAGGTGCTGGTGCTGCTGGCAGCTCCCGATTCGTCGGCGCAGTGTATGTTCCCGTAGTATGGGTGTGTTCCCTTACCTCTGCGGTATGTAGAACATTATGGGTCGCGCGGCGCAGGTGCTGGAGCTGCTGGCAGCTCCCGACTCGTCGGCGCAGTGTATGTTCCCGTAGTATGGGTGTGTTCCCTTACCTCTGCGGTATGTAGAACATTATGGGTCGCGCGGCGCAGGTGCTGGAGCTGCTGGCAGCTCCCGACTCGTCGGCGCAGTGTATGTTCCCGTAGTATGGGTGTGTTCCCTTACCTCTGCGGTATGTAGAACATGATGGGTCGCGCGGCGCAGGTGCTGGTGCTGCTGGCAGCTCCCGATTCGTCGGCGCAGTGTATGTTCCCGTAGTATGGGTGTGTTCCCTTACCTCTGCGGTATGTAGAACATGATGGGTCGCGCGGCGCAGGTGCTGGTGCTGCTGGCAGCTCCCGATTCGTCGGCGCAGTGTATGTTCCCGTAGTATGGGTGTGTTCCCTTACCTCTGCGGTATGTAGAACATTATGGGTCGCGCGGCGCAGGTGCTGGAGCTGCTGGCAGCTCCCGACTCGTCGGCGCAGTGTATGTTCCCGTAGTATGGGTGTGTTCCCTTACCTCTGCGGTATGTAGAACATTATGGGTCGCGCGGCGCAGGTGCTGGAGCTGCTGGCAGCTCCCGACTCGTCGGCGCAGTGTATGTTCCCGTAGTATGGGTGTGTTCCCTTACCTCTGCGGTATGTAGAACATGATGGGTCGCGCGGCGCAGGTGCTGGTGCTGCTGGCAGCTCCCGACTCGTCGGCGCAGTGTATGTTCCCGTAGTATGGGTGTGTTCCCTTACCTCTGCGGTATGTAGAACATGATGGGTCGCGCGGCGCAGGTGCTGGTGCTGCTGGCAGCTCCCGACTCGTCGGCGCAGTGTATGTTCCCGTAGTATGGGTGTGTTCCCTTACCTCTGCGGTATGTAGAACATGATGGGTCGCGCGGCGCAGGTGCTGGTGCTGCTGGCAGCTCCCGACTCGTCGGCGCAGTGTATGTTCCCGTAGTATGGGTGTGTTCCCTTACCTCTGCGGTATGTAGAACATGATGGGTCGCGCGGCGCAGGTGCTGGTGCTGCTGGCAGCTCCCGACTCGTCGGCGCAGTGTATGTTCCCGTAGTATGGGTGTGTTCCCTTACCTCTGCGGTATGTAGAACATGATGGGTCGCGCGGCGCAGGTGCTGGTGCTGCTGGCAGCTCCCGACTCGTCGGCGCAGTGTATGTTCCCGTAGTATGGGTGTGTTCCCTTACCTCTGCGGTATGTAGAACATGATGGGTCGCGCGGCGCAGGTGCTGGTGCTGCTGGCAGCTCCCGACTCGTCGGCGCAGTGTATGTTCCCGTAGTATGGGTGTGTTCCCTTACCTCTGCGGTATGTAGAACATGATGGGTCGCGCGGCGCAGGTGCTGGTGCTGCTGGCAGCTCCCGACTCGTCGGCGCAGTGCAGGCAGCCGCAGGGGCGCGGCACGTGCAGCGCGCCGCCGAACACCGGCCACAGCCCCGACACGATGCGGAACAGGCTGTCACACACCACACAACCACGTCACTACACAATAGCGCTGTGCAGGCCAGCCGCGGCCGCGCAAGAATATTGCAATTCCGAATTAACGCCTGTGCACACCACGTTTTATAAACGCGCCGTCGACGCGCGTTTCTAGCGATACGCACGCGAGTCAGACGCAGCATGTAGCAGACCTTTGTAGGATTAAAGCGCACGTTTCCAAAACGCGCGTCAACGGCGCATTTAAAAAACGTGGTGTGCACAGGCCTTTAGATTACTGATTTTAGGCGCAATTTAAATTACACCTTGCCTATCATAAATAACTTACACTATAGAATTGACTCAATTTGGATTTTATTTTAGACTACGACCACGACTTCGTCCGCTTGGAATTTAAATTGTTAATTAAGTGAATATCCCGTCAAAATCGGTCCACCGTTACGGTTACTCTTGGATTACAATTATGTTTTTACTTTTAACGTGGACCCTAATTGTTTTTCTAAAATCAAAGTAGCCCAAGTTACTCCTTACAACTTCCAGTGAAAGTCACGTCAAAATCGGGCCAGCCGTTTCGGAGATTACCCGGAACAAACATACACACTGAATGACAAAACATTTTTAAATCGCTTTTTTGTTATAAGTACCGTATGTACTTTCATATGCATTTAGTGAAATTTTCTTTCAAATGCATTAGAGGATTTGATATTACAAAAAAATACTCCAATTTAATCTATTTGTATAGATGTCTGACACTTTGGCAGTGAAATCGACCAGTTTGCCGTAACGGCAGTACGGCATGACGCTCGCTCGTGCCGTCATGCCTTCTCCCGCCGTACCTGGACTTGCCGCAGCCGTTGGGCCCCACGATGAGCAGGTGCGTGCCGGGCGCGATGTCCAGCGTCACGCCGCTCGCCACCACGTCACACGACGGCGTCACGATCGGCACGCCGCGCAGCCGGATCGACAGGTCGTCCGTGTATATTATTTTACCTGGCGAATTGAACTTCATCATTAGTACCTAACACAGATAAAGATTTACATAGATAACGCAAATGAATGTACTTCGCGTGTACGAAACCCCGACCAAGCGTCAAGGTTGGTCGCCGCTAACATACAGTCCGCGCGCCTACAGATATAAAAAAGGATTAGAGGTGTAAGAATAATGGGTGGTGGAATAGTTGGTGTTGGAATAGCGAGGGGTTGTGTAGATGGGCACTGGGCACTGGGCACTGGGCACTCACCCTCCGGCACGGGCGTGTTGTCGCGGAAGGTGACTTGGAAGCCGCTGCCGTGGTGCGGCAGCACGGCGCGCACGCAGCGGCCGCGCGCCACCTCCCCGAACACCACCAGCATGTCCGACACGCGCGTCGCGTACCCCGCCAGCGTCACGATCTCCTGCGCACACACACACACACGCACACACCCGTCAGTGAGCCACTAGGCTTGTTGAAGTACCTAATATCGATAAGTACATCGATTTGTTTTTGAGAGATTTTTAATATTTCTATTTGTCAATTTAAAACATCCAAGTATTGAAGCGGCCAAAAATCAAGTTTCGGCGGCAGTTTCGGTTTCGGCCAAAATTGGCCGAAATTTTTGCCGAAACCGAAACTGATTTCGGAAGTTGTCGTACACGCTCGCCTAACTTCGTTTCTCGCGCCAACGCTTTGGCGGACGCTGGCGTCCCTGATCGGGAATTGTCGTGCGCAGTTCGGATAGCTCTGTAGCAACACAACTTAGTCATTGCGTTATCGCCCGACGTAAACTTTCTTAGGAGGTTATGTTTTGATGGAACTGATCGAGAAACGAAACAAAAACTTACATGTAATCAGTTCCATCAAAACATAACCTCTCAAGTATGTTTACGTCAGGCGATAACGCACAAAAAATATTAATATTTTTTTTATATTATACTAGTTTATGCCCGCGACTTCGTCCGCGTAGTATTTAACTTAACAAAAAATTCTGGATTATCGGGATAAAAAGTATCCTATGTGTTAATCCCGGTTATAAACTATCTTGAGTTCCAAATTTCATCCAAATCCGTTCAGTAGTTTTTGGCTGAAAGAGTAACAAACACCCACACTCACAAACTTTCGCATTTATAATATTAGTAGGATTAAATAAATGATTACAACAAAATGAATATACTGTGTTTCCATTTCATGTCGTAATTAATAATGCAGAATAATGGGTAAAATGCACCAAATTTCAGTATTTAAGGAGTTTTATACTTGACCACGTGAGTTTCGGTTTCGGCCGAAACTGAAGCCACGGCCGAATATTCGGTTTCGGTTTCGGTTTCGGTCGGACTAATTAAAATCTATATTTTTTTTGAGACAACCAAACGATAGTAATTGCTAGTAATATTCAAAATCAACGATAACATTGAATATTACTAGCAATTGGTTAAAAACCAATTGCTAGTAATATTCAATGTTATCGTTGATTGATCAATTTTGGATTTTTGATTTAATATAAATAAATGTATTTTGATTGATATTTGTTTCATATACTACATTTAAAGGGCGCTAATATTCTCTTTGAAAACTTCATAGATTAAAAAATAATGTAATTGAGAACCTCCACCTTTTGAAAAACATAAGTGAAGTGCGAGCTAGGGTTTGAACCCAAGTCCTTGGATGCTCTAAAAGCTGAGTATGTAATCAATCGGCTATCACTGCAATGACGCGTCAATCCAAAAAATGCCTATATAAGACCCTCAATAATAAATCGATCTTTAGTCTGAGAGCGATCTTGGAAATATCTTACCAGCACAATGACATGCCAAAAGCATACTCAAGATCGCTCTCAGACTTGAGATCGATTTATTAGTATAGCTTTCATACAAATATTGTTGATTTTGTATGATGATACCTTGTAGCTGGACATGAGTCTCTCGATGGCGTCGGCCGCTGAGTTGAGCAGGTTCCGCGACGTCGTCATGTACTCGGTCCTGGCGCTTATGCCTTCGTTCGTTGAGCCTGCGCATATACTCGTATTGATCACTCCAAAACCTTTACTCTCCAAAGGGGTGGACCACAGATATAGATTTACATAGATAAAGCAAATGCATGTGCTTCACGAGTACGAAACCCCGACCAAGCGTCAAGGTTAGTCGGCGCTAACTTACAATACGCGTGACTACAGATATAAAAAATATGAGTATGAGCGAGATAATCACTCGAGAGAATCGTAGCGGGCAGAGGGGCATCGGCGGCGTCGGTGTCTTTGAATCGGTTTGGATTTCCCGTCACAGTAGGTGTTAAAAATTCGGCACGCTTGGTTTCAATACAAATCGTGATAATTGCGTTATCTATGTAAATCTATATCTGTGGAGTGGACAGAGACTTCACTCGGTAGACTCGACCAGGGTGGTAGATCCACCCTCCCACAGAAGATATAGCTGCATTTGGTACGATAAGTGAGAGAGCAGAAGCCCAACCGACCTCCGTACTCCTCCATCTATCCCACTCCCCTTCAAGTCGGCAAAGTACGAGCAATATCATGGATATTGCAAGAATCTCTAGGATACAGTTACTACTTAACATCAGGCGGGTCGTATGCTTGAGACTTTACGATATTGTTACATAAGACACTGCACATAAGACATTGCACTTTAGCAGTAAAATCGTCTTGTATGCCGTGACGGCAAATGGCATGACGCATTCTCATGCCGTCATGCCCCCACTACGCGCCCACTGACGACTCCCCTAAACACTACACACGTTTTTCTTTCCCACTTTACTAAAATTAGTTCAGAGAGTAGGTATTGAAAGAATCACATTAGGGCCTATGCACATCACGTTTTTTAAACACGCCGTCATTGCGCGTTTTTAAAACACGCGTTTAAAAATCGTGGTATGCGCAGTAGAGATTGATAATTTCACAGGTAGCGTGTGAAAAATCATATCACATAGGTTTTCATAAGTAGCACCTGCTACCGACATAGGCAGAAACTGTTAAAATCATTGCAATTAAAACGCAAAGCGTTTGGTGCTGTCCCGTGCTTTCATGATAAATCATCGACTATAGGACGTCATAGGATAAAGTGACATAGTGAAAATTCACTGTGAATAAAATCATCGAATGTGATAATCGCAGGTGAAAGAAAAACATAATTTCACGTAATGAAAATGAATGTAAAGTAGCAATCATTGCCATGCCTAGTGCGCAGGCACTTAGGGGGCGTCCATTAATTACGTGAGGCATTTTTCACGCAATATTACACCGTTTTCTACTAGAAAAATAATTACGTGATATTTGCCAAGACATTACCCCCCCTCCCCCCCCCCCACCTAGAACACCTTACGCAATTAATGAACGCCCCCTGAGGACTACATTTTTAGTGAGCCGGTTAGGAAATGAGGAAGACCCACCGTCCCCCCTGGTGCCGGTGAGGATGGGCAGCGCCAGCATCACCATGCCGGTGCCGGACCACACGTACTTCATGCAGAACTGCTCCAGCATCACGTACCACAGCTTCTTGTTGAACACCGACGTCATCTGCGCCACCAGCTCCTTGTACGCCGACTGGAACTGCCCTAACTCCACCTGGGGGTGGGAGGGGGTACACGATTAGCGATGCCATTCAATGTGGCAATGGCCATGTGAACATGGTTTTTTTGTATTACATATTATCTTTTTTATCTAGTAGGTCAAATTTAAATTCAAATATTTTTATTTAAAATAGGCCAGATTAACTGGCACTTTTAAAAAGTCAAGGTTTAGGTGCATGTTCCTAAAAAATATGGGGAAGAACATGCAAGAAACGCCACATGCAAGTACTAAATAGATTAATAATAATAATAATTTAGCCCTTTTGACGTCCCACTGCTGGGCACGGGCCTCCCCTCAACATGAGGGGGACTCAGGCCATAATCCACCACGCTGGCGCAGTGCGGGTTGGCGGATTTCAAATGTCTTTCGAAAATTCGTTTGATCTTCTAAGACATGCAGGTTTCCTTACGATGTTTTCCTTCACCGTAAGCAAGTGATAATCATATAGAAATTATGATTCGCACATAGATTTCGATGAAATCCAGAGGTGCGAGCCGGGATTTGTACCCAAGACCTGGTGCCCGCAAGACGCGTGCTTTAACCAATCGGCTATCACTGCATGTTTACTAAGTAGATTAATAGTTTTACTAATCAGACCACAAAACAAACTAGGTCATCAGAATCCGATACAGATCCGTCAAAAAACATAAATAGAAATAAAAAAAAGACAATTGATCACACAAATTTTCCATTTCACGCGATAAGAATACGTCAATCCATTCATAAAACCTCAATTAGGTTGGCTGGCTCAACCGAAGTAGTAAGATGAGGTAGTCCAAAGTCGCCAAACAGTGTGCAACCCGCCTGGTGTTAAGCAGTAACCGTAGCGCATAGATGCTTGCAATACTAAAGGCATTGGTGCGCTCGTTGCCAACCTGAAGCGGAGTGGGAATTGATGCTAATCGGGATTGGGCTTCAGACTCTCTGAATCACCGTACGAAACACATCTATTATAGCTTATTCACGCCGATCTTATGTGATAGGGTGACACTACCCCGTTCGAGTTAGCCCGTATATGAGTTGCAGTCAATCGACTACCGCTTGGTTCTACCGCCGTAAACCCGTCTTGTTGTGGGCGGTTCCAAGATGACGTAGGTACGTTATTCTTTCTTATAGGTCTGAATGAGATTTGATTACAATTTACTTCTGTTGCTGTTCCTGAGAATGTACACCATGTCTTATTCATTGAAAAGCGTAGCTAACCATTGAGTGTCTTGCCGGATTTTATCAGGGGAAACGGCATTACGAACCGATGGCAGATTCTAACTATTCATAAATGCTTTGTTGGCTTACATGAATAAAATCAATTTTGAGTTAGAGTTTGGGTTTATGGTCTCGTCGCGGTACATGCTAACACGGTTCCGTGGCGCCCCGCTCATGTGGTTTTTGCCTGCGCTTTCGCGGCGTAGAGTCTCCCGCCTCCCCCGAGACGGAAGGAGGTCAATAAAGGGTTTACCAACGTAGAAAAAGGGGGGGTACCTTGTGCCCCCCGTAGAAGGCGACCTCCTCCGCGTGCGCGATGAGCCGCGCGTGCACGTGGCGCAGGTTGGCCTTCATGCGCGCCTCCTCCCCCGCCAGCGCGCCGAAGCGCGGGCTCAGCAGCCGCAGCAGCTGCCCCGTCACCAGGATCACCACCGTCGCGATGCTGGGCCCTGCCGACACACACGGCTGGTGTCAACTATTATATCGCCACTGACACACCAACTGTATGCTCCCAAATTGACCAACGCTTCTACTATGGGTACCCAGGCCAGGGTAAATTACGAAAAGCCCATTTCCGAAATTTTCCCCGGCGGAAATCGAACCCGCAACCACCCGGTGCGGTGCCAAGCGGTCGTCAATTAAAAAACCCTATGCCGACCGACACTTAAATTGATTTTAGCAAGAAATGCGCACTCGAGCGTGTCGAGCCTTAATTTACGTTTAAAATTGTAATTATTGTTTTATTTATGTAAAACCAATTGTGATAGATTTTTATAATTATTTAATGACTAGCTGTGCCCCGCGACTTCATCCGCGTAGTATTGAATTATTGGGTTAAAAAGTATCCTATATGTTAATCCCGGTTATAATCTATCTGTGTTCCAAATTTCATCCAAATCCGTTCAGTAGTTTTTGCGTGAAGGAGTAACAAACATACATACATACATACATACATACATCCACACTCACAAACTTTCGCATTTATAATATTAGTAGGATAAACGTAATTTAGAAATGCGGATAAATTTAAGCATACTTAATGAAAATGTGGACGGAAAATTCCAACTTGGTCCGGGGGTGCTACTCTTCGCCACGATAATCGATACATCGTGAAATTTTTCGCATCAAATCCTAGTCTAAATTCCATGTTTTTTACTGAATGGACGATACAAAATTATCGTTAAAAACACCGGGCGCAAATTTCTCAAATGACGTTTTCGTAATGTGTCCAGGTCTGGGTGTCACTGGGATCGTCCTAGTGCAATGTACGGTGTCCATAGTACAAGCATTGCTTAGTTTGAAACCATACAGTTGGTGTGCCAGTCTGGCGATACTTATCAGTTTATATGTACAAAATTTAATCAAGTGCCGTGTAAAAGATGAATAATCTGATTGCCGGCGTCCGTGGTAAGCTCACCAATGAAGATGTTCCCCTTCATCTTGTTGGAGTAGGTGGCGAGGGTCAGCACGATGAGCAGCAGATCGAAGCAGGGCTTCGTCAGCGAGCTGTACAGGTGCGCCACGGACTGCGCGAACACCGACACGTCCTCTGTTAGCCTGTAGGCACAACACTAGCCGTCAGGTACCGTGTACCAGCTCTACACAATCTATAGTGTTGCCTAACTATCGATAGTTGACCTTGAAAGCAAATCACAATATCGATAGCGTATTGACGCTAGGAGAAGAGAGGCATACTGTCCATAGTATCCGTGCTCAATAGAATCAATGCTATGGCTTACCATTAATAGGTACTGACCTATTAATTCATGGTAAGCCATAATATTACCATTAATAGGTATTGAACTATTAATGGTAAGCCAAAATATCGATTATATTGAGCACTGATACTATGGATAGTATCGCTATTATAGCGTATCCTATTTAAATCCCCGTCGATAGTATCTTCGATATTATTGCGTGTCCATCAATAGTATAAGAACTATCGATAGACAATCGATAATTAGGCTTCACTACTACACAATGTCAGGTAGTGATCACGAAAGCCATTAATTCCACCGAACAATTTTTCAACTCAAAATAAAATGAGACAATTATACCGTAAAGTCTTATACTGAGAAGCGTAAGAGCCATTTAAGATGACATTTTAAATTTAAGATACTCGTATACATAATACAAGGTGTTCAAAATTCCGATATTAATGCTCGGAGGTTTGGACATAGATTTATAATGGAAAGTTCAATAGAAATAAAATCGAAATTCGAACACTTCAAAGAAATATTTCACTACCGCCAATTTTAATAATATGTCATATCTCATGTACCCACCAAGCAAACATGTTTACAAAGTTTAAGAGTTATAACTACTCTGCCACCACGTAATATACGATACATGATGTATCTAATACGAACCACAGATTCAAACAAATAACATTGCTTACCTATGATCGGCATTTTCAATCCTAGCATCCAGATTAGCGACTCTATAATACGTCTGGTTCTTGAAGTAGAGTTCGTAAGCGTGGTTCACCAGCCTCGTGCGGAAGGCCAGAGCGAGCCGGCTCTCCAGGAACCTGATCATGGAATTGATGAAGGTGGCCGGGATCGCTATGCCAAACCACTGCATCAGGAGTGCGGAGAATCGGTGCATGTCCTTTTGGACTATGTGTTTCACTGTGAAATAAATAAATATAAATAAATATCGCCGGACTGACACACCAACTGTGTGGTCCCAAACTGAGCAACGCTTGTACTATGGGTACCGTACAATGGACTGGGGGCGATCCCAGTGACACCCAGACCTGGGAAAATAACGAAAAGGCCATTTCCAAAATTTGCCCCGGCGGGAATCGTACTCGCAACCACCATGTGCAGTGAGCCGAGCGGCCTACGTTCGGACCACTGCGCGAAGCGGTCATCGAAAATATATAAGGAACGATAGAGTGAAGAACGAAGATATGTTGGAGAAGGGTTGGAGGCGAAACGGAGCATTCCTATACACGCATGGCATTTCTTTGAGCTATGTCGGTACGGTACATCATGGGCGTACATCTTGAACTCTTGCGCAGTGATAGATCAAAACACGCTTTGAAACACAATGTGAGGTTCAAGCTACGGCTGGAACCTCAGGGACTTTCAGCATTCATGTGCGAATCTCATGCCAAACTAGGATTATTAGAATTGTTTAACGGTGAAGGAAACCTGCATGCCTTTCGACAGACGTGTGAAGTCCGCAAACCCGCACTAAGCCAGCGCAGTGATCGCATTGAGGGTAATATGGCCGGTATAACAGAAATAGGCTCGCCAACATTACACTGGGAACTACGGAACTAATATTACAAAATGTTAAAAGACAAGCCCGCTGAGTTTCTTGCCGGATCGTCTAAGTCGAGATCGCGTCCCGATCCGGTTGTAGATATAAAAAAATAATAATAAATGACAATTTGTAAGTGCCCCCGTAGGCCTAGACAAAATAAACGCTTTGACTTTAATCAAAATACCATCGGCGAGATAAGTGTTCACTGCAGTGCTCCTCTAACGCCTACCCTCCCTATCAGACTTGAGATCGACTTATTAATACGGGCCTTAGAGCTTCAGATTAATGAGGTCCGTGGCTACGCTAATATACCGCCTCCTTCTTAAATCTGTGTCTGCCTAACTGCCCGGTCTACTCAAAGGGCATGGTAACTCGTCAACAAAACCCATGGTACTTACCTATAGAACCTTCCAAGGAGGCCACGTATATTGATAAGAAGGTCCTTGTGAAGAGGCATACCGTGTGCGCGGTCAGCAGCGCCACCTCGTGACACCTGAATCCCGGCACCATGATCTTGGCCAGCGAGACCAGCTGCCGGAGGAACTCCAGGTTCAGACCGGGCACGTGCTCTTCCACTGATTGGGTTTCGTCTGCATCTTCCTGGAAAAATCAAAAATGTGGTAGAGTATAGCCAGGCCATTAGACATAGAGTTCCGTAATAGTTTTTTTAACAAACGTTATTCTCCCATATAAAATTAATATATTGTTCGACGCCTTTACGTAATACACATTCTTCTATATCTAGAGTTTGACCAGAATGTCCACGGCGTTCTGGTTTGCTTGGTAGCAAGTCCTCAAGCGGGACAGACTAATAAGGATATGGCTAATGACTCTATCCAAGCTATGGCCCCATTATCTACGTAACCTGGGATCTCAGTAAGCAAAGCAGGCAACAGATACTTACGATATTCTGTTTATTATCAGTGTCGGCGTCCCCCCGGCAGAGGGCGCACTGCTCCGCCCCGCAACGCCCCCCGCACGTGTCGCCATTCGAACTCCCGTTCTCCACTGTGTGAAGCTTACCATTCTTTGTCACCTGAGCATGAGGAAAGACAGTAGTTTAGCTAACCTTGCTTAGGGATGTGGCGCAACGCACAGAGCAAAATGTAGAGTTTGACGTTTCATCGTTTGTGGAGTACAGAACTACTGTAGCTTCACCATAGTTTATATAACAAAATTTCACGCCGCCTCTATTGTTAACATATATTGCAAGTTCTTTTGAACGCGGCTTTAATATTTAAAAAAATAACCGACTTCACTAAACCTGGGTGTACTAAAAGGCTTTGGGAGATTTTTTTAAGAATTTAATGTGGTGTAAACTTATGAAATCTTTGGACGGCTAACGCCTACAACACCATTTGTTCTTCAACTTTCAACTTTAGATCTACAACAATAAAACATAATATAAACTTTCTGTTTTACCGTGCATAAAGTAAATAAAGTGTTACTAACCTTATAATTATTGTTATTATTGCAGGGCTGCGTCTGTTTCTTGTCCCGTGTGCCGTACACTGCGCACGCGGCGAGTGCCACCCCTACGCCAACCCCCAGGGCTATCGAAGGCTGTACCCTTGACGCCTGCTCTCGAATCTTCGTCAATATCGCCGGCATTTCGATTGAACAATCCTACTTTACACTGTTATCATTTATGAGATCGAGCAATTAAAACTTAAATCACAGATAAAATAAACCTTATTTTATGCGTTTAGGTCATAGTGATGTGTCTTCGTTCATTTTTTATCTGAAACAAAGAAAATGTTACATTAACAATGATGCTATCCTAAAGGCATTGTCTAGTTTTAAAATGAGGTCTACACTTAATTAGGTGATAATAATTAGCGCTCCCCTCAATGCAAGGGGGATTCAGCCCATAATCCACCACGCTGGTCCAGTACGGATTGGCGGATTTCACATGCCTTTCGAAAATTGGCTAGTTTTTTTAAGACATGCAGGATTCCTCGAGGTGTTAAGATGGTGTTTAGAAACAACCTGTACCCAATTGGCTACAGACTACAGCTCATACAAGGGTTTGCTCGACCAGGGCTGTACCACCTTCTCACAGAAGATCAGGGGCTTTCATCGCATAGGTAGTCGATGATTTTGCAAATAACAGAAATTGATGGGACGGTTGGTGAGAATTAGTTGATTACGAGTCTGACACATAATGTCATCTAAATATATATAACTCAAAGGTGACTGACTGACTGACTGACATATTGATCTATCAACGCACAGCCCAAACCACTGGACGGATCGGGCTGAAATTTGGCATGCAGGTAGATGTTATGACGTAGGCATCCGCTAAGAAAGGATTTTGATTAATTCTACCCTCAAGGGGATAAAATAGGGGATGAAAGTTTGCATGAAACTTTATCAATTTTAAACTGATCGGGCTGAGACTTTGCATGCATAAAGCTACTATGACGTAGACATTCCCTAAGAAAGGATCAAAATTCCACGCGGACGAAGTCGCGGGCTCAGCTGGTAGCAGTATAAAATTAAACATAAAAAGCGTTCTTAAGACCGCTCTAGGAATTGTGATAGATTTTATTAATACGGGCCTTAAAACTTCGCAGTGAGATGTCTCTTGTATAAAAGGTTAGGACCAATAACTATTACTCAAGCGGCTGACGTAAGAGGTCGATGCCGCAGGCCAATCGCTCGGCCAAAGTACATTGCCTAGATTATTACATGATGAACAGGATTTCCTAGTAGTGGTAGAACACTTTTAAGGTAGTAGTAGGGGGAGTAAACATGCTGACGTCTCCCTCTATTCTAAGGAGGTTGCAAAACCAGAATTCAGAACATGTGACGCTATATGTTACTGAATCCTTACTAATATTATAAATGCGAAAGTAACTCTGTATATCTGTCTGTCTGTCTCTTTCACGCCAAAACTACTGAACTGAAATGAAATTTGGTACACAGATAGTCTAGAGCCTGAGAAAGGACAAATGCTACTTTTTAATGCGAAACAAGGGTTGTAAGGGGTTGAAAAGGGGGGATGAAAAGTTGTATGGAAGTATCGTCATTTTTATAACTTGAAGATTGAAACTTATTTTTTAGGCTGTTGATTCGATATAAATAAATATATGACATTCAAAGTTTATAAAAGTTTTACCCTCAAGGTTGTAAAATAACAATAGAGAATAGGGGATGAAAGTTTGTATGGAAATATAGCTCTTTGCAGTGAAACACTGCAAATAGCTCATTAAAGTATTTATACGTATGTGTCTTATTTGTAAAATAATTAGCCAAAATAATTAAAAATGCCACCCAAAGACACTATTCCACGCGGACGAAGTCGCGGGCACAGCAGTCACGTTTTACAAAATAGATTGAATAAAAAATAGGTAAGGATAAAGAAATGAGAATTATATTACGGTTCAATCTTATGAACTCGAAATCAGGTGTTATACCTATTAAATGACTGGCTTGTAAAACATCAGTTAAATTGACGACCGCTTAGCGCAGTGGTTTGAGCGTAGGCCGCTCGGCTCACTGCACTGGGTGGTTGCGGGTTCGAATCCCGCCGAGGCAAATTTTGAAAATGGCCTTTTCGCAATTTGCTCAGTCTGGGTGTCACTGGGATCGCCCCCAGTCCTTTGTACGGTAGCCATAAATAAATAAATATCGCCAGACAGACACACCAACTGTACGGTCCCAAACTAAGCAAAGCTTGTACTATGGGTAACCGTACAATGGACTGGGGGCGATCCCAGTGACACCCAGACCTGGGCAAATTACGAAAAGGCCATTTCCGAAATTTACCCCGGGCGGGAATCGAACCCGCAACCACCATGTGCAGTGACCCGAGCGGCCTACGCTCGAACCACTGCGCCAAGCGGTCGTCATAGTACAAGCGTTGCTTAGTTTGGGACCATACAGTTGGTGTGTCAGTAAGGCGATATTTATTTATTTATTTAAATTGGAATATTGACTGGATACGGTTTTGTAGAATGAATCCAACCCACAAATATACTGAACAAAAAGTAAGACTATTAATATCATAGTCTTACTTGTGGGTGACTCAAAAATTAATGAATTAAAAACATTTTACCTAAGTATCTTGGTTGTGAACAATATTAACCTAACCAACACCAGCGACCTCTATCAAGCATTTGACTTTGAAATAAAAAATCAAGGCACTCAACGAATTTAAATCAATTGCATTTGTGTTATTAGTTATCAGAAGGTCACATAGACCAGCAGTATTTATTGCATTGATTTGTAATTCATACTGAGTAGGAAACATTCAAAAGTACCCACTAAGACCACCATAGTGTTGGACTAAAGTTAAACCGAGTTGAAACCGTGCCTTGAATAATAGCATTTTTCAGCAGACTTAGAAGCCAAGAGTTGAATCACTACCTTTAGGGTTTGGCTGAGCTTTGGGCAGAGAATGAAATGCTATTAAAACTTGATCGAAATTCGAACACAAAAAAATGCCGTCAAACTAAAAACAAATTCTCAAGCAAGAAGTCCCATGCATTTTTCATGCTATCCTTTTCTTGAATATTGCTAGCTAACTCGTAAATATAGTTTACAGTGTTTTCTAGGCCACTGGACCTGTTCTAAGGCCGCGATTTGTGTCATATTTTCAATGACCCGTATCTCAAAAAACATAATTAATAGTTATGTAGTCTCGTCTCCACTAGACATAGCTACATATCAGCTACTCTGTATGTACCTACATTGGTATAGATAACCCCTGTTGGTTTCTTTAAATGTTAAGGAAGGCACACTGGCAGATGGTCTACCTGATGATAAGTGGGTAACCGTCGCCCAGAACATCTGGAACCTATACTTGTATCTGTAAACTAGTATTTTGAAGAAGCCCATATTGTAGTGCATGCAATGGACAGACTTAAGGAGGGAGATCACTCCACAGCTTAGACGTGTCTGGAAGGAAGGCTAGCGATGCAATACCAGGCATTCAAGTTGTATGGATCGATATATAGATAGACTTGTGCTGTAGAGACAGGATTCGTTATGAGCGTTGACATTTGTGGACAACAGTGGCCGTAAAGGAGTATGATGGTGGATTTATCTGTGTTATTATCTCCACACGTGACCAATGACCTGCATCCGCACCATCGCCGAACAGCCACCTCAGGAACCGATTCAAGTCAACCGGTACGCCTGGTGGAGTTCACGCCACACGACCTTCAAACACTGCCCTTCACGGGTAGCATAACAAGTTTCATAAAAAACTAAATGTTAAATGCGTTGAGACCTTAACATGTTGACCTCATTCCACGATTTGATACACATCTTCTAACACGGACAATTATTAATATTCGACCTAGAACCAGCATGGAACATATAACTACAGTATAATCAAAAAACAATGTTTTTTTTTCGCCTGGGTGATTGTTAGTTATAATTAAGACTTGCTTGGTGGCGCTGTTGTCGTTATCTATACAAATAAATAAAATTGGAGTGTCTGTTTGTAATATCAAAATAACACCTTTTCACTAAATGCATATGAAAGTACCTACATACAACACCTATAGCAAAAACGCGATTTAAAAAAAAATTGTCCGTCTGTCTGTCTGTCTGTGTTTGTTCCGGGTAATCTCCGAAACGGCTGGACCGATTTTGACGGGACTTTCACTGGCAGATAGCTGATGTTTACGGAGTAACTTAGGCCACAAAATTAAAAAAAAAAAAAAAAATGGGTTCGGTCGTGCGGGCTCAGAACGCGGGAGCGGGATTTTTTGTTAAGTTAAATTCCACGCAGAGGAAGTCGCGGGCTCAGCTAGTTCGGAAAATAAAATCTACGCTATCGAAGATGCGGACAAAGATACATTTGCATTCCTTACATAACAACATTATGCTTATGCAAAACGAACACTAAAATGTCGTTTTCATTACTCATACACTGAAAGTAGGTCTGAAGTTGCCTGAGGAGCGGGTTGAAAGTAATACTTTTCTGGCCCGGGAGAATCACTTTCAACTGACAGCTGTCAAATTATAAAAAAAAAAACTAGTTCCATTTCTATGGAACCATGTTCAAACTTTTTCTACAGTCACTCAATTACAGCACGATGTAAAATTGAAATAACATAAAGTTGAGTATTAAATAAAGAATATATACTTTTAAATGACTTAATTATAATTTAGTTTCAACAATTTCTTTAAAATAACATAGATTTGGTCAAAATATTTAAAAATGAAAATTAAAAATACTGGCTAAATAATGAAGTTGGCCGGCCAACGAAAAAAAACAAAATATTCGGCAATCCGATCTTTTTTTTTTCGAGTTGTAGAGTATTGTTCATGCTTCCTTGTATTATTTATTTAGCCAATTCCTGTTTTTATTTTTATTTTCCTTGTATTCGTAATGAAAAGCACAGTGTTTACCTCGGGTGAAAGACTTATTTTGTCCCTCGAACTATTAGCGCCCTCGCTACGCTCGGGCGCCAAACCCCGTCTCGGGAAAAATAAGTCACTTTCACCACTCGTGTAACAATGTACTATTACTTATGACATCCAACACATTATTTCGGTTTATAATTTGTTTTCCGACAGCGTGAATTGTTGTAAAATCGACTGCTATATATTTATGCTTTTAAAGATTATTATATTACCAATAATACAAAAATGTTGAGAAATATAAAATTATGGAACATAAATCTAATCTGTTGTAATTAATAAAGATAACATTTTTAAGCTAAACTGTACGTAATATTAATTTATAAATTCCGATATGGGCAAGAATTATTGAATTCCCGATAAAAAAAATTGTGACTGACTTCCTCAAAATTCTAATTACGATGTTAGATTTCATGAATTTGATAAAGCTGTTTGATATAATACTATATAGAATGCAATTGTATACTACCATAATCATATTTAGGCAATACAGCTATTGTATTTACAAAATACTCTATTCATTTTACCAGAGTATACCAAAAACAAACACCAATTCAAAAGTTAACCAATCAGGATGTTTAAATTTACAAAACATAATAAGCTATTATACAATTGAGCGAAAACAGTCCTGGAGCCAAACACGCACCTTGCGGCATACCACACGTGTTTACACTTGACGCATCAACCCTGACCTTACGTGACTCAGATATACGGCGGAGACAATGCCTGGCACCGACCTCTGTCACCATGATTGATTAAAGGGAAAATCTTAGTAAAATCAACTGAGGGAAACGTGGTGCACTCAATCAAAAGCCTTTGTTTGAATCAAGTAATTATGTATCGCGTGTATCGCTCAATTTATTCATAAAAATCGTATGCAATAATAATTTACGAGCATTGTGGGCCGCAGATATAGATTATTTAGCATCCTCACTGTAACATAATACCTATAGTTTGTTAATTAAGTTCGATATTAAATAAGATATAAATAAGATGCGAGTTTTGTTTTATAACATTTTTGGGACTGCTTTCATCATAGGTATACCTACTGGAGAACGTTATGTTTTAATACGTATGTATTTTCGTATCAGGTCGCATTAGAGAAAATTTAACTACGTACAATATATCTAGATCTTCAACTTACGAATTGAAATTATAGTCCTGTAATGCTAAAAGGAAAACTAAACAAGATCTGTCGGAAAACACCGCCAACGCAGCCCTCCGCGAAGGCCGAAGCGACTTCCTTTTCGATGGTGAGCAGTTTGTTCTTACATGAATAGAATACCATTAAGACTAATACCGTGTCATAAATAACTCTAATTATTTTCATTACAGGTATTTACTTGTAGGTAGCATTGGAGGACTTAGTGTTTATTGCTATAAGAATAGGCATTTGCATACTTTGTATGTACTACTGAAGCACTCAAGACCCCTAATTAAAATTTCCAATAATAATATGTTTTAAAATATATTGGATGAATACATAAATTATATCGATTTAATCCGAAGCTCCGATAAAAAAACGTTAAGTGCGAACCATAATTTTAAGACAGGTTAGCATCAAAACACCACTGTCGATTTTGGCTTACAGGAGTAATAATGGTTGAAATGTGCAGCGAGACTATTCTCATATTAAAAAAAAACTTATTAGATAACCAAATAATCTTAAGTTGACCTAAATATGATGTTGAAGACTCAGTCGGGCTTACATACCGACCTTATAATTATGCCGGATAATAAAAAGAGGAGAAGAGGTAACAAAATAAATCAAAGTAACGATATTTTCCTCCACAATCAATCAGTACATGGAACGTTTGCGGTACAAATTCTCATTGTACGGCCGGCTACCGTTCGTAGCGGGTTCACGATCACCTTGACCGCGCTGGCGGCGCGATCTATGACTGTAGCATTAGTTGTTATAACCTTAAAGAATAAATGTTGATTTCGAATAGTTCATGTTATGTTTACCTACAACATTATTATGAATAAAATTGAAAATTTTGAAAACCCCCGATGCGACGACTTTTTAAACTACAAAAGAGCTGATAATTTTCAAACGGCTGAACCGATTTTCATGTAACATAGCTAAGAACACTCTCGATCAGAATACCTATCTAACAAAAAAAACAAAATTGAAATCGGTTCATGCGCTTGGGCGCTACGATGTCACAGACAGACACACGGATACCCAGATACACAAATACACCCCTCTTTTTTTGGGGGGTTAAAAAGGGCACTACGTCATCCGTGGGTGGCCTTATTTAATTATACTATGTCTCTATTTCAATAAATCTGAATTGAATCATACGTTCAATATTTACAACTTGATTTATAGAGTGGCTTTTATAAAATAAAATAGCAAGTTTTCATTGCATTTATAAAATGTACCTATCATTTAGAAACTGGAACTGATTTCTAACTATTTGCCTCTTTATGTCAAAGGCAAAAATAAATCAGCAAATTCTAGAAAGGAGATAACATATTTTATCAATAATATGAAATCCAGTAAACGTGTCTTGAGAATTCGATGTCACCTAGGTCACTTGTAGAACATACGTCATTATTGACATTTCCACAGTTATTAGGCAAGTAATAAATAACATCCAAATATCACACGATTTATTGACGACAACACAATTAATAGGCAATTCTTTTATAACACTAGTTTTAATGTTAAATTCCGCAATATTTTTTGCGTCATTAAAATGAAGAAACATCCATTAATTTACCCGGCTTTTTTTAACTGTGAATAATTACTATAATTCATAGTTATGCCTACTGACAAGTGGTATAATGTCGTAAAATATTTGTTATAAAACGTGTTCAAATTATCTCATGCGTCAATCAACGGTGTAAAACAGACCGAATTTTGATAAATTTGTGTATTTGTCCAAACTTGTATTGGGGTCAGCTCCCAATCAAACACTGCGCCGCCGCCGCCGTGTAGACAGTGATTATAAAAGCGTCCCGCTTGAAAGCGTTTGGTCCTAAAAAGTGTTGCCAGACCGTACGATAATTAGGCCATCGGTACGAAAATTGGTATCAAAATTATATGGAACGTACGATAATTTTAAACAGCACAAAAATACCTTTAAACAGACTGTAAGTCATGGTTAAGATTCAACACGGTAAAGCATTTTGCTCAATTTCATTTTATTGACTAATATTTTTCTATTTTTTGTCCTTTATTTACCTGGAGTTAAGAAGCCAATAAATGATAAATTTGACGGTAACATACGATAATTACAACTTTTGGATCTAGCAACACTGGGTCAAACAGCAGAATACTGTTTCATAAATACAATAGTGAAACCTATTTTGATGCTAAGAGCGACAGCGACAAATGAACGGCTACCCGAACTTTCCAGAACGTTCATTATTCACCCCGCTAGTGCTAATTCGCTACCATCAAGCTACTTTCGCTAGCAGGGTCTCTACGATCTATAGCAACTAGCTCAAAGCCGAAGACAAATTCACAGAACCGCAAAAGAAAAATACCAAAACTATTGTAACATTAACGGTGAAATTTACCAGAAATGTGTGCCAGTTATGATGCCACCATTTCTTTGGACATTCAAATACTTTCACTCGACGATCAGTAGTTAACGCTGGTACGGTAAAAGATTTCTAGTTATATGATCACTTTGTAACCACATTTGTACGCATAGGGTAGTAGGCAAATCAGAGTCAGCTATGGAAGCCAATTCGCATACAAAATGGGAGAGTTAGGAAGTGTTATACATGCCACCACCTTCTTCTGCATTACCGTTGTAATAGATTTAGTTTCTAGTCTACCTTAATTTGTCTGAAACCCTATACTCCGAGCGACTGTCGACTACACATGTGACCTTAATTAATTAATGGGACTACTAGGGCTTTAAGAGCATGATTTTTATACCCCTTAACGACTACGTTAGACTGTCAACCAGATATGAGAAGCACGGAGGCGGTCAGATGTCTCCGTGCTCTACCTTCCGAAATTTCGCAGTCTGGAGAGGTCACTCAAAGATAATTCTGTCGACGTATATCAACCAGATGCCTTACATGGTAGTAGGATATAGTCAAGTGTCAAAGCACTCTGTCCTTTATTCACTTCCCTTACACGTAATGGCATGCGTTCATGTTCACCGCCTGCGCCAGCTCCGCACGGTTAACATTTCACAATAAAACAAAAAAATAATAAGGTATCTCATTTGATATTGAAAGGTCCGGGCAGCGACCTTTTTAATGAGCTGGGTGGATTTAACATAAAAAATTAGGTCTGATTTTGTGTTTTTAATTGAGATAAGATTTGGGGCAAGCAATCTTTTCGAAATTAAAAAAATAAACTGATAGGTAAATAAATGATTAGGTATTGATCTTGATCCGCTAATGACGACATTTTAAATGTGGTATTCATGAAGCCGAGACGGAAGATACCCTGTAAGTAACTAAAAGTATTCATTTTTTTATTTTTCTCTTCGCTTCCCTGGAGTTGGCTTAATCAAACATAGGATGGAAGGAGGATACAACTTCTATCCGCTTAAGTGGAAATAACTTTGTCTGCTTTGCTGCTGATCTCTCCGCGAAAAGAAAACCAAATTAATAGACCGTAGTCTATTACTACGAAAACCCGTAGACCCGGCACTGTAACCTCGTGTCCGCAATTTATTTTACACTGAGTACAATTTACTTCCTTGTTCCCTCGGGACTTTTTCTGGGAATAGACTGTACGCGAAGTTCTTTTCATCACTAAACTTTTCAACATCATTTCTGCTACTGTTACAAAAGATTTGTCAAACTTAAGATTCAATTTTTTAACCCCCGACGAAAAACGACGGGTGTTATAAGTTTAACATGTGTATCTGTGTATCTGTGTATCTGTGTATCTGTGTATCTGTGTGTCTGTCTGTGGCAACGTAGCGCCCAAGCTGATGAACCGATTTCAATTTTGTTTCTTTTGTTAGATAGGTATTCTGATCGAGAGTGTTCTTAGCTATGTTTCATGAAAATCGGTTCAGCCGTTTGAAGATCATCAGCTCTTTTGTAGGTTGAAAAAGCCACACTCACGGCCAAAACCAACTTCCACGGCTCGAATCCGATCGAAATTTGGGCTCATTGGAATAATATCTTTGCATCACTTGAGAACGGCTGAAACGATTTCGCATTATTATATATTTAAATGATCGTAATAGCCTGAACTGGCTTTTTACAATATTATAAATTTGAAAAGTTTCCCGGATTCTGGAAAAAAATGATATTTTATCAATTTTTATATGAGATTTGTGTATGAACTAAAGGCGTTCCGTAAGTCACGTGTCAAATGATGGATACGCGCACGCGTTAAATTTTGTTAATGGTCATGGAATATTACGCAATAATAATTCTAGAGGGCGCTGCTCCGCCATTGAGAAAAAATACAGAAAAGAAACTAATTTAATATAATTTTAGCGTTATTTGGACGAACTAGGTAAAGTATACATTTGATGAAAAGGTCGTCGCATCGGGGGTTTTTAAATTTTCAATTTAGAGTTATTTACAAGTCTACTTTACAACACACGCTAGGTATATGAATAAATCATAGTAAACACTTACATAAAAACTGTTAGAAACATGAATAGTAACGCTGTTGAAGATCAAACACGAGGCCAAATCAACTTAACGTCTTGACAAGACATGCCCATTTTTATTATAATAACAATCTTGTTTAATTTACAAGCTAATAAGTTAGAAAAACATGTTGTCCTTTAATGTGTACAATATTAATCAGACAGTTTAATAATATTTACACACCTTGACATACCTGCACCTAAAGTTTCCAAATTGACACAAAACAAAGAGCTTGATGTCCATAAAAAGTCCTGTCATTTGAGTCGCAATCGCTAATGCAATTTGTTTTATCTTAAATCTAAATATATATAACTCAAAGGTGACTGACTGACATAGTGATCTATCAACGCACAGCCCAAACCACTGGACGGATCGGGCTGAAATTTGGCATGCAGGTAGATGTTATGACGTGGGCATCCGCTAAGAAAGGATTTTGATTAATTCTACCCCCAAGGGGATAAAATAAGGGATGAAAGTTTGTATGAAACTTTGTCAATTTTAAACCGATCGGGCTGAGACTTTGCATGCATAAAGCTACTATGACGTAGACATCCCCTAAGAAAGGATTAAAATTCCACGCGAAGTCGCGGGCTCAGCTAGTATACAATATATGCAATGCAGGCCGCTGCAGAATGATGGTCCTTAGTCTATCATTTAGGGGGCCTGTACATGACAGAGCGATGACATCAAGCGTGTCGCAGATAACTGATTATTGCGAGGTTGCAAGTAAATGGCCTTTTCGTAACTTGCCCTGGTCTGGGTGTCACTGGAATCACCCCCAGTCCATTGTACGGTACCCATAGTAGAAGCGATGCTTAGTTTGGTACCATACAGTTGGTGTGTCAGTCTGGCGATATTATTATATATTATTGGGATCGGGCCCATACAAGTCAAACCGGCTGAGGCTGTTACATTTTTTGCTACACCCACAGGTTCAAAGCTCATCAATGTATGTTTTTGTGACTTTTTTTTTCTCTCAGTAACAACCGTGATTATTGCAATCAAGTTTCTGATTGTATGACATTCATGTTGTTAATTGTGATCCGCATTGATATATCCAGGTTTATGTACTTATTGGTAGGAAATGACGACGCTGATGACTCAGACTAGGTAATTACTTACGGTTTCATACGTTCTTAAAAACAAGCTTTTATAATTTAAGTGTAATAACACAATAGAAAGAAGTCATTGTGACACATTAAACAAGTCCAAACTCGAATGGTTTCAGCATTTGATTCAAGTATCTTCGGGTTCCATTATAGCGGTTAATTAACAGAGCTGGGCCCCTGTTCAATCGTACAATACCTAAGAGGATAAGTAAAGACGTTGAAGGGACTGTCCCAAAAATTACAACAATTAATCTATTTTGTGCAACAATCAAAGCCATGAGAGCCTTTGCAGACGACGGATATATTGCCGCGGACAGCGACATTTCTATACACTGACGCATTTTTGGGCTGCCATCCTGGAATTCGTTTTGCAAAGCACCAATGGTCAGGGTTACAGCTAACATTTTCGTCTTTTGTGTGCTGCAACGACTCACAAAGTCGAGTCATTACTTTGAACGACCAATGGGATAAGTAAACTTTATATAAAAGGACTGTAGTGTAAAAAATGTAATTAGCCAGAGCAAAATGAACAGATCTGACGTATTTTTTTGCTAGAAATAGAACAAATAAGATTCTAATTAATAGAATGGACAATGCTGGCGGTGTTCTTTCGGCTATTTAAAAACTCGACTTTAATTAATTAGAATTGTTGTGAACTAAGTTCACAGAAATCCATTGTATTTATGTACACGTGAATCTCGTGCGAAGCACGCGAGCTAGCACCTACAGCGGCGACGCCTTGCAGTCGCCTTGAAATTGTATTTCGTAACGAGATTATTAGTTTGTCTGACAGGTGGCGTAACACCAGTCTGACCGGTAACGAGAAACTAAAAAAATATTATACATTATTTTTAATTTGATCGTGGTTAAGGAAGTTTCTGTAGATATATGCGTCAAATATTGATTCTAACTTAGCAGCAATAAGTCTCGTGAAAGACATAAACACACATGCACAGCCGACGCATCCAGCTTAATTCATAAGAGAGAACGAGACCAAATCAATCCATCTCACCGAAGCGAAAAAATATTAAGGCCTTTGCATCTCACATTTTGCCTAGCCAATAGAACTGGCTACATATGCTATCTGCTAGATCTGCTCATGTACTGAAAATTGGTGGGATTTTCTCAGACATGTTCCTTCTTCGTAATGTTTTACAGTAGGCATACAAAAAATAAAAAAAATATCCATCATTTATTATTTCCGTAGGAATTCCTGATGTATACAAAACACACGGAAGCGCGGCCTTTGTCTCACGTCGCGCTTTTATATAACATAATCTCACTTGGGCAAGGACAGGCTTTAAGGTTCCGGTGGATTAAATAGCTAGAGGTCATTGTTTTATCCTCCGCTAATTGTTGTTTCATTAATGTACTAAGAAGCAACAGACTCGAACTATCTTATTAAACAAAATACCTGGGCCCTAACCACGCTAGCTACTCAAAACGTAATAGAAAAGCAAACGCTGGCGATTACCTTCAGCTTTTGACGTTTTTCCAACACCATACCATATTAATGTCAGTAGAAATCGTGAAGCTCGTGTCTGCAAAACGTCAAAAGCTGAGCGTTTGATTTTCTATTACGATTTGAGTAGCTAGCGTGGTTAGGGCCCAGCTCTTTGTACCTATTAAATATAAGCAACTGGCGATTTTCAAAAATATATAATACCTCCTAGCTGACCCGACAGACGTTGTCCTGTCTTTTAGGGGTATGAAAAATAGATGTTGACCGATTCAGACCTACCCGATATGCAAACAAAATTTCTTGAAAATCGGTCGAACCATTTCGGAGGAGTTTGGCAACAAACACCGCGACACGAGAATTTGATATATTAGGAGATGTAAAAAAAAATATAAGCCCGCTCAGTTTCTTGACCCCGTATGCGTGAACTAAATAAACGATTTGAGTTTAAAATAATTAAAACACTGATTTTCTCTTATATAGCGGTCGAGAATAAAAATAACTAGCCCTAATAAGGCCATAGGTGTGGTATAGCCGAAAGAAGGCCATGTCCTGAAATTCCGAAAACAGTACACGGTAGACCAGATAAGTTATTCATATAAAAATCATTTTAGGAGACTGACATGTGCGCCTCTGCGAGACTGCACAAATCTCGTTCGAGATCAACTTTCTCCGTTTGATATTGATTTCGAAACTTCGAATCTTGGCCGTAGAAAGTTTTAAGATAACTCGACTTTTGAATAAAAACTTTTGCATGAATAGCAGGAGTAACTACAGACCCAGAAAAACAAGGCTTTATTTATGTGTCAGAGGTAAATTTAGAAGTCACTAACGAAGTCACCAACAAACTTCTCCAAGATTTTGTAGTTACAAAGTCGGAAACATCCAGGGTGGTTTCGTGGCATTTATAAAGTACCTGCTTTATGGGGTTAGTTGAAAAAAAACAACATTTTATATGCAGGATTGGCAAGAGCAACCTTTGTTTACGTTTGTGAAAGTCTCTGCAACTCATTAGACTTTGAAGTGTGCCAAAAATAATTGAAATTAAACACTTCAACGTCAAATATGAAACTGTATTGTACGAAAAATATATTTATTTATACAGGTTGAAACAGAAAGGGTATACAAGTTTTTTCAAAACTGAACTTTGTAATTCTAAAGCTATCAGCTTTGGAGGAAACTTGAAAAACAAAAAGCGTTATAGGGATACAGCTGTTGACAGACTTCACAAGTCTACAAAACCTTTAGTACTTCAACTGTCCCACAAAGCCGATAGATTTATATTTACAAAGTAAAGTTGCAAAAAAAAATTGTACACCATTTTTGTTTCACCTAGTAATATAGGAAGTGTTGAAATGGTATAGTTAATAAAACTTTCAGACAGGCTCAGAACGAGGTAAATAATAACAGATACCACTAATTAGGACTTGTAGGTACAATTGTTAAAAGTATCAATGGTCAAGGGTATATATAATCATGAATAACCACCAGTGGGTCGGTGTGTATTGCAAGAAACTAGGACAAGATCAGTGAAGTTATCTTACTCCTGTCTTATGAACACACATCAGGAAAAATACGTTACGATTACACGTTTGCCATTAAAACGTGCAAAAATATAGCCGCCCTCCTAAAACTTTAAACGCGTGTTCAGAATTTACAATCTAAGTATGATCTAAGTTATCAGACTGATCTAACCCGAATAGAGAGAGACATTGTAAAACCGACAATTTGCGGTACTCGGGTAATTGCAAACCTTACCACCAGACAGGCGGGTAGTCATTTTGCAATACCGCACTCTAACTTAATCTCAAGGCTGACACCGCTCATATACTTTTGAAATGGGACGAAGTTTCTAAACTTAATTAAATTCACAAATCCTTAGATATTGTACAGGTGGGTGGAAGAACATTCAATATCATTTGTGAAAGATTTGTGCAGATGTATTTAAGATTAACACTTAAGAAGAAACCCTTATTTAAGAGAAACCCTCTTAAGTGCTAATCTTAAATAAATCTTATTTTTCTTTTCATCTTTATCTTATAGGCATTACATATTAAGTGCGAACTAAAACTGGTTCGTACATAATAATGCCGTTATGACATAAAATCACACAACTGGCGAGTCTGAAACATTGCGGAGGAGTGTCATTTCAGAATTATCCGTCCCATTGGGTGAAATTAAAATTCAAAGCCCACAAGTACATACAAACAGTAAGAATGTTATTTGAGAGATAGATCTCTCTATCTCTAACTCTCAGTGAGGTAATAGAAATAGAATCTAATTATTTGATGATAAAAGACAATTATAATGAAATTAAAATTAAGATTCAAAAGACACTGCGTATCTAGGTCATAGAGTAGATAAAACGATGTGGTTCATTCGCCCTACCCACAGAATAAGCTAAAGACAATTATAAAAAACTTTAAGAAACATCTCTTCTCCGACTAGTTTTATCTGAAGATATCTATTAGACCAAAGCTGGTCAGAAGCAAATAAGGATGAAATTAAACCTATTGCATGAGAAATTTTGCCAAATGAAATTGATATTTAACTCGCTACATTATTGAATGGTAAACAAATAGAAAAATATATTTACATAGAGGAGCAATAAAAATTTTAGAACCATCTCATGAATACACTGAATCGAAGGGGTAAGCAGATTTTATTGCATGGAGCGGATCCATATTTCGCTGGTGGTATATTGATCATTATAATGTACCTAATAGAGGGCGAGCCTATTGCCATTATGCTGGACACATCGCCTCTGCATGTCGGGGGTTTTGAGGCCATAATCCACCTTACTGACTCAGTGCGGGTTAGGAAACTTTACACTAGTTATTGTGTCAATAAACACCTTAAATTTTAAGTTGGTACCACTTCTTGAGAAGTTTCTATACACCTCCAGAAGGGGTACCAACTTATTAATAACTAGCGGCCCGCCCCGGCTTCGCACGGGTACATTACGGTTACATTATTGGAGTTTTAGTAAGGATCCCTAATTTTAAAAATATAATATAGCCTATGTGACCCGGGGATAGTGTAGCTTCCCAACAGTGAAAGAAATTTTCAAATCGGTTCAGTAGTTTCGGAGCCTATTCATTACAATCAAACAAACAAAGTTTTCCTCTTTATAATATTAGTATGATAATTGTTACAATATACGGTTCAACAAATCAGGTAGCGGCGCTAATTAAAAAGATGTAATGATGTAATTAAAACGATTTGCCGAACTGGATATGCACAAAAGTAAGTGTATTCAATATGAGAAGGTTGTACTCGTATTAATGAACCACCGGGCCTAGAAATATTTAAAATACAGTATTATTTTATAAACCCGTTACCGAAACAGGTCGACTGATCTGATTATATATTATTACTAGCTGTGCCCGCGACTTCCTCCGCGTGTAATTTAACTTAACAAAATTTTCGGGATTATTCATCCCCTATTTTATCCCCTTGGGGGTAGAATAATCAAAATTCTTTCTTAGCGGATGCCTACGTCATAACATCTACCTGCATGCCAAATTTCAGCCCGTTCTGTCCAGTGGTTTGTCAGTCAGTCACCTTTTAGTTATATATATTTAGATAAATGTAGATCTATATAATAGATAAATACTTAATAACACGGTTAAATAAATAAAACAATTTTAACTTTCAAGGATCTGATAGAAGACTTTCGTGTATAATACAAAAAATATATAAGTTTACTAATTCAATGACTTAGCACTTTTGTAGAATATACAAACATGAATTTTTAACTCGCTTACAAACAAAAAAACTATATTTTTATCAACAAAAACAAAGTATCACATTAAAATAAGCAATGTAACTCAAAAACCTTGCGTCCAAGAACGAAAAAGTGTAACTAATAGCTAATTTAAAAAAAACTCACCTGTACCACAGAATAAACAAACACCTGAGCTTCGAGCTTAAAGAAAACAAAGCAAGGCACAATCACAACACTAGAACACTCAATTGAATTGATTATCAATCAACAATACAGAGGTTTATTTAATAATCGCAATCGGCGAAACGTCCGTCGCCGGCCGCGGTCAGATCACGACTGATGCTAGAATCCACCCGAAATATTTAGAAGGCGCTTCGGTTTATCAAAACGCTATACAAGCAAGATTCCGTTTACGGAAATATCAGTAGAACTTTATATCTTTTTGCCGACTTGGGATCGTATTTTAAATGTAATTGTGAAATTTGCAATAAGTCCCAAACAAGTATGGAAATAATGTGGTAATTGATTATTTTTCTAATGTGCGACACTCGCTTGACTAATCGGTTAAATTAAAAATCGAGTGAAATTGTATTATGCGTTGTTGGTATAGGGGTAGATTAGAATAAAACTACTATATCAGTCGTTGTCAGTAAAAGTAATATGACTTGGTCTATTATGTATTTGCTATTTACTTGGTTATTTGTATCTCGAGTCTCATTCCCGTCCCCGTGTAGTTACAAACTTACAACCTTATAATAAAGGCAAAACCATAAATCAGTGTAAACGTTTTATCACGGGGTAGTCCGACCGAATCCCCAATGTAATCGATACAACCACCTCCGCCTATTTGCAACAGCGTTTATTAATAAACCAATCAGGACTTCAATCATTTTCAAATCAATACTGCACCACAGTGTTATCTGTATTCAATCCACGGACACTGTGAGAACATTATCGTTACTATTCGACGTGTGATATACTTATATCATGTTCATGACGCTATTGACGTCAATGGGATGGCGATATTCAATAAACGTAGCATGTAAAGCTACTCGCAGACGATAGAGGTGACCTGTTTTAAAGTTGACAGTTTTATCTAAAGGTCGAGCCGTTGTTTTCTCACTAATTGAGTTACTTAGAGTGTATTTATTTCAAACATTTATGTATTTGTATGGATCTAATGGATCGAATAGATCCTATTGCGGGTATCTTAAAAACTATACAAATTCTGTAGACTATGTCTGGGGATGTCTGTAACGAGAGCTTCGATCCTTCTTGTACATATGAATTACTAGCTGTGCCCGCGACTTCGTCCGCGTGGAATTTAATTGACAAAGTTTCATACAAACTTTCATCCCCTATTTTATCCCCTTGGGGGTAGAATTAATCAAAATCATTTCTTAGCGGATGCCTACGTCATAACATCTACCTGCATGCCAAATTTTAGCCCGATCCGTCCAGTGGTTTGGGCTGTGCGTGGATAGATCACTATGTCAGTCAGTCAGTCAGTCAGTCAGTCCCCTTTCAGTTATATATATTTAGATAAAAGGAGGAAACACGTTGTTTCTGCCGCGGAAACTTTCCGTCGACTGTGAATAAGCCTCTGGATTTTTATTTGCGGAGCTTCTTTTAAAAGTAGTATTTATCCTTCTTTAGCCCAAATGGGTGTGTTTTTGTTTAACTGATAACATTGAATTCTACACGCAGTTTACTTAAACATAATTGGGCAATCGTTACAGATCCATTAAAAAGTAAATGGTAAAATTTCAGTTTTTTAACTACCTATAGTAGTTTATTTTAATAGGGATGAATCCTTCAAGAAATAACTTGTCTTTTCAATTTGTGTAAAAGCAGAAAAATCAAACTTAATATTTTTGCAACATGTTTTTAACGTCGTTATTTAAACGCCCCTTAAACTACATTTTGCCCTCTGCGATACAACCTGTGCTCAGTGCAAGGCATATTTACATTTTTATTAGTTTCATTTTATAAAGCAGCGATTCCGGGCGCCCCTATCAAAAATAATAAAATTTCTTATCATACCTGTATTATTTATCGAATCACTTAGTACATGTGAGGTAGGCACTTTGAATTTCATCCTCCAGTACAAAGGATAATAGGTAAATTATTTTGATAAGATTGGTACCTACCAATCTTATCAAAAGGTACCTAGCACTACCTAGTCCAATTGTTACAGAATTGTTAAATAATTATATTATAATTCGGTCACCCATCCTAGGTCCGACCGAGCCGGACGTGGCTTAACGCGACAATCTATCTGGCCTTGTTACCAATTAGGGTGCGGCGTCTTCTCGAGATAATAAATTACACACAAGTATTAATAGAACAATAAACATAAATAATCAATATCTAGAAGAAAGTAAAAGTAATACCTACAAATCGCATTACAAAACCGAATTGTGATGTGAAAAAGGAATATCGATGATTAATAAAATAAGATTCAATATTTACCATAAGTAGTACACTTTTATATAGAGGGTAACGTGCGTGGGTTGATTTGACGCGAACTAAAAAGTGTTATATCCAAAACCGAATTATTTACGATGAAACATCGAAGGAAGTCTTCAGTTATATGTGTTTCTTCAAGAAATTCTTTACGTTTTTACTGATGCTACCACTGTAAAGTGCTGCTCACCCCCCAAAAATCCATTATTTTTCCTGAATATTGTATTTATAAAATTCATTAATAATCTAATGCGTTAATGAATTTATCTTAATATCATTTCGTCAATGTATTTAATGATAAGATGTTCTTGGGAATGTTGTCGGCTGTCATACAATGTAATAATAACTTGATAAGCTATTTAAATCTGCTCAGCTTGACCTGTTAACGATTGCAGAAACCAGGTAATTGGGTAAATTCAATTACGAACGAATGTGTGTGAAGACGGGATAATGAAACGAACACGCCTGTATACAAGGAATCGTAAAAATATATTTTATTCTTCACTGGGCATAGGCTGTTGAAATATTTCCCGACAAAAGACCGATAACCTTTCTCTGTCTCTGACTTTGACCACTAGATTAACGACACAGTTTATCGATATACGCACAACATACAACTGTCCCAGCCCTAAACGACCAGCAGCAGAACGAAACGCTAGACTATTGCTAACGTCTGCGCAGACGCAACCGACGCCATCTTGGCTCAGTGACACACTAGCGCCATAGTTACGCAATAGTATATATAATATAGTATGTAATATATGTAGGGCGCGGGAGATTCACAACTTAGATTATGTTCTGCAAAATGTATTTTTTATGAAATAACTAGCTGTGCCCCGCGACTCCGTCCGCGTTCTGTTGAAATTTTTCCTGAATTTTCTTTGCTATAAACCTCACGGAGCCCGAGACCTTTCCAACGAATGCAAAACCGTGGAAATCGGTTCGTGCGTTCTGGAGTTATAGCGTCAGAAAGGAAAACCCGTCTTATTTTTATATAGTAGATAATTTGTAGAAAGTCTAGGTCATGGTATTGGCTGATGAAGAAATCTAAATAGGTAAAATTTGGTAGAGGCTAGTTAAATTATTGACCATAAAACTTCAGACTTGAGATCAATCATTGAGATCTTAAATTAGAAAAGACATAATAGATCGATACGATTGGTTTCTAGAAAACGAGACCAGATTTATAGGTACAAATACTTTTGAGTCCTGAAGAAAGCTTGACGAGAATTCAAGCTTATACTGGCAGTGCTATCCTTTCCAAAAGGAGGGTATAGGTATAGATGTCATGTTTAGCCATCAGCCGGTTTCAATACGTTTCAGCCTTCAGGACGGTTATTGTTGGGGATATAAGTATCTCAAGGACTCGTCGAGGGAGATGCATTAAATCTTTACAGGTTACAGAAAAGAAAAACAAGGAAGGAATACATCTTCAAGTGTGAGACAGACGATAACATAAAATCAGGGTCAACAATCGAAAAGATTAAAGAATGAGCAGTGGGTCACTTAAATAACAGATTATTTATAAATGCACTACACGAGTTTAAATATGATACGTAATTAAATAGCACTTAAGTTATATGACCTAGCAGATCAACACGTGATGATGAGAGATCGTGTTAAGATGAATGGTATATAACATGTTGCATATTGCGACTCGTGTCATCGTTTATTAACATTGCGATGAGCATTAAATGTAAATACCATTAATTAAAACATTGTTATCGATAATTTGATGGAAAACACGACGCCAATTAGACATCGTTTTGCACAATAGAATCAACCCGCATGCACAGCTGCAGACCAAAATCAACCCTTGTATTAGTGTTTATAGGTTGGTTTCAGTTTGCAGTAGTGTGTGTGGATTGGTTTAATTTTGCAAAACTACGTCCAGTTGGATTAGGTGCGATAAATTTAAAATTTAAAATCATCACAGATTTATAAAATCTAGTGAATATTTCGCCTTAGTTAGGTCCTGTTGATTATATTCTTACAAATATAATAGATACTTGTCTACAAGTAACGCCCGGAAATCACAAATAAGTGTGACTTTTGAGTCGTTCATCCTAAAATGAAAACCATGTTTGAAATAGCCTGCAAATGATCCTTTTGTGTTCGTTTGTTCGTTTATGCAAAATGTCTGCATAAACGATGTTTGTGCAACCCGATGTTTCCATACGGGAAGTTGCGAGCTCGCCAGCGCCATGACGAGAAAGCCAAAAGGTTAAAGCACTCTTACTTACTTGGAATCTCGTGGTTTGTGCCTGGAACAAGTGAAATCACCGTTTAAATTATAAACATAGACGGTGTGTTCACATATATACTGCTAATTAATATTCCTTGCAAGAATTTGTCGGATAGTTAATTTGAAAAACCCACAGAAAAACAATTAAATTTTTCCTTTGATTCGGAGTATTTCAGGGTCATGAAAAATAAAAATCATTATTAAAAGTCATTTATCATCTCGGGAATAACCCAAATTATATTCAAATACAAGAAAACAAACAGATAAACACGAACAACTGGCATTGAGCGCCGACCAATTGGAATCGCGGAAATTATAGTTTACTTTCATTGCACGGTAAAAACACTTTGACGTCACACTAACGGTGGATTCGTAACATAAAAATCTGTTTTCTTCTCGCTTGAGAGAGACTTGTACATAAAAAATCGAAGTAGACATAGCGTTACCTGTTACAAAATTAATTTCATTACAATGAAGCCATCGTCTATGGATCTTGAAGCCAAGCCCTTTTCACTTCCTCCATCCCATCCCCCTTCATGTCCACAACGTGCGAGCAATGCCTTTGGTATTGCTACCATATAACATGCAACTGCTTAACATCAGACGCTTATTTGCCGACTTTGTTATAATTATTTAAAAAAAACTGAGCCTAGTCTGTGTTGCTAACATTGAAACACGAATTACATTACATTTTCGCTTCAATCATGGGTCGCAAGTCTGGCAGTCGATCTCCATGAAGCTAAGGAATGGAGACATACATTTTGTGAAAGGAACTAGATATTTAGCAACACTTAATACATAATTCAAGATTACATAGGTCAGGTTGTCGATGTATACCCTTTGCAGGTGCTACCTAACCTATGCATTGCATCATATTTTATTGGCTAGACATTGGTCGTTAGCTAGTGCTGAATAACTAAAATTGCATTTTTCCAACTAATCAACTTATATTGTTGCAAAGATGTCGGAAAATTTAGTACTTAAACGAAGATGTCGTATTTTTCTTTACCTGGTCCCTGGTCCATGATCCCTTGAATTAGTGTTTCCCTGAGTGAGTCCTGAATGAGTCCCTAGGGAGGATGACTAGTATTGAATTTAGTATATTTTTTACAATAACTACCAATGCTTTGTTAACAGAGGTTCTAATCAAATCAAATCAAACTGTACCTTGGGAAAAAATATACTGATATATTTATTAAAAAAAAAAGTAAAATAATATTTGCGATTCAAGTTTGTTAAAACGAGCAAGTTATGACGTCATACTTCCGTAACAGGTTCTGTTTTCAAAACTTTAAGCGTCTGTTTCTTCACCAAATTTTAAAGATTCACTAGTAGTAATCGTAAAACTAAGTTTATACATACGGTATATCATTCCCTTTGTAATTTTCCAGACCAAAGTACCTTACATTGGGATTATATCACTACCTACGGCACATTTTATTTGTTATTCTAATAAAATATTATATAACAGCCAAGGCCACGCGTTTAATAGTTCCGACCGGTTGGAACGACCACTTTCTACTAGAATAGAAATGGTAAACGTATAAACAAGGTGTAAGCTGTTATTAGCACCTCTCACTCTGTTTTCACTTCTATAGGTATCATGGATTAGAGCTCATTATTTATAAATATGGACACTCTCTTACCTAGGGATTATATTTATTCCAATAACAAGTACCAACTTATAGGCTGCCTCGACTTGTCTTGCCTTTTAGACGTCAAGCTTTCTGGACAGCTAACTGACTACAGGTGTTTCTACACATCGTTATTCTATAGTTTAAATCGTCTTTAGTTTTGGCGTATCGATTTGCAGAAACTCTTACAACGATTGCATAAGGGTAATTTAAAAATCAGTTTGCAAATATTCTAGCGAACCATAAGCGCTATTTCTCTCCCATCCATGTCGAATAGAGTCATTATAGGCACTGACAAAAATACAAACCAAAAGATCAGCTATCAAGGTCATTCACAAAGTAGATCGTTGCTTAAATAACTAAAATCTGTCAGTAATGGCTGATAAGCCGGCCGGCAAGCAGCAATGGTAAGTAAACTTGCAGCCGGTAAATTGTTTATGGGTTATTAGATAGCTCTACGTTCATTGTCATTACAGTCGCTTGGGTGCGCTAGTTGGTGGTCCACTTTCTAAAGGTTCTATTACAATGTACAGTGTCTTACTAGACGCTTAATATAACACGTTAATAAAAGGATCCTATAAGATTTAATTAAGTCAATCTATAGCACGAACTAACTATATCTATACAAATAAATAAAATTGGAGTGTCTGTTTGTAATATCAAAATAACACCTTTTCACTAAATGCATATAAAAGTTCATACGACACCAATAACAAAAACGCGATTTAATTTTTTTTTGTATGTCTGTCTGTCTGTCTGTCTGTCTGTGTGTTTGTTCCGGGTAATCTCCGAAACGGCTAGACCGATTTTGACGGGACTTTCACTGGTAGATAGCTGATGTTATAAGCAGTAACTTAGGCTACTTTCATTCTAGAAAAACTAAATTCTAAAAAATGGGTCCTGTCGCGCGGGCTCAAAACGCAGGAGCGGGCTTTTTTGTTAAGTTAAATTCCACGTGGACAAAGTCGCGGGCTCAGCTAGTCTTGTATATATCTTGTCCAGAAATACAGTTAACACTGCTTTATAAAAATATCTATAAGTAATGTCCAATAAGTATACTTTCCACTAACAAAGAATCAAAATACATAGCTATGTTAAAACGTAGTAAGTACCATGAAATTGAATACAAAACGCGTCGACGCCCACCATGGAAACGATGGGAGACCATTAACTATGGAAGACGGCGGACACGCCCCGGAAAATGATGCTTTTTTACACCGTTACCGGTAGATTATCCATGATGTGTGAAACATTTAGGACGTTAGGGCAAACTAAGGAAATTGCAACAAGTTTGCAGGCTTGGCGTAATCAAGTTAAGTGGCTGAATCCTGAAAAACTCGGCACAGCTGAACTGATTTTAATTATTTTTAGTACAACTGTCAATGTTATTATGTTCTGGAATAATTCCGCAACAATTGCGAGTAAATGCCAGTTGTTTAGTTTACTATCTTTATTAAAACTAAACCTAAACTTATTACCAAAAAGTTAATAAAAAAAATCGAAGAAACAGCAGAACATTTCTACGAGAGACCTACATACATACTTATAATTTAAGTAAGTACCTACATGCAAGCAATCCCACTAACTCAGTACGTACTGGAGCCCAAGTCTGTTAACCGCTCGCTCGACTCGCATTACGTCAAAACTGACGTTTTGCTTATCTGAATACGTGAATTTTGACCTATTGCGAGGCGAGTGCGAGTCGAGCGAGTTGTTAACAGACTTAGACACTGGTGTCTATAATAACAACCTGGGTTGTACGGACTGTACGGACCCAGCGCTGGCCAACGTAGGTACAGAGATAACTAACCTCAAAGACAAGAACAGAAGTCATAAACTATGGTTAGCATAAGACACAGATCAAGCAAAGTGATGTACCGTTTATTTAAATGATAGGAGAGATTGAAAAGAGACACGCTTTGGTAAATGATAGAGTCGCACGCGATGTGCGGTAGAGGCACCACGCACCACGGGGTATTGAGGACACCGCAATTCACCGCATAAACAATTTTACCACACTTCGGTCTGAGATCAGGCTGAGCTGAGGCTCTGTAATTAGTTTTAATGTGTAGCTCTACCATGTGTTTAAGACTTGTAGCTAGACTCTCGGTAAAGTATTTGCATAATTTTATTCTTGAGATAAAACGTGTGGTACATGCAAGTTTGGTCGAATCGGCACTAACTTGTCCCAGTTTTAAAAACAGTCTTAACCTCTGGCCTAATAAATATTCATCCTACACGTAAAATACAAATTGTAGTATAGTAATATAATAGAAAATTACCATTTTTGTAACTAATGTACGTTAGTCTGCATTATAACCGAACTTCGTTTCACATTCGGTAATACCGAAATTCGGCAGCTTACGCCGAACTTCGGTATTCGGCCAAAATCAGCGATAGACATACCTATTACAGTTCAATGTTTTTTTAATAAGTAGGTAAGTACTTATCTGCAGAGATATTATTGTAAAAATCCACAGTTTTTGTAACGACTTGAAACTTTACAAGCAAATTTGTCGCAGAATATGATGCAATAACAATTAAATAAGTAATTAAAAAATACTGGCCAAGGGCGAGCAAGGAAGCTGTACAAAAACTATCACACAAACAAATCTGTGTTACTTAAAAGCGCACCAAAAATTTACCGAAATTCGGCCGAATTTCGGCTTTGGCACATGTTATAAATAATCGGCAACACTCGTCATACGCATTCGATCCATCACTAGCCCGTAAATTACACATGACGTACACGACATTACTTATGCATTCTGTGGAACTTAGCATTAGCATATTATGATAATTTTCATTACCTATAGATACTTACCTAGATATTAGGTAGGTACTTGAGTTAAGTATATATGTACTTATCTATTTTTCTATATTTGTAAGGGTTTAGGTGTTTCAGGAAAATACCCGGCTATATTCATAACCTGGAGGAATCTCAAACACGGCTGAGTGACCTTTCCCCTCATTGGATTACACCAATATCAAGCCGCCATTATTGTTGACACAATTTGATAGTTCAACATTTTTTTTTACTTTAGACAGGTATTTGATTTACACTGTGACAGGCAGCCAATGAGGCTAGTTTCGACAGCTCAAGGGTCCTAGCAACGGCTTTATTGCAAAGCCAAACATTTGCGAGTTTTGCAAGCCAGTATTTGAACCCATTGAAATGTTTAACTTGTCTGCAACGCGCGGTGAAGGGAGAATACTTGCCTACTTCACTCAGGGCCGTAACTCCGTAGACTATTGGCCAATATGATTAGGGGTAGGTAGGTTGGGTAGATAAGGTAGGTAGGTAAGTAGATGTCGAAAATAATGATGATGAGGTAGGTTACCTAGATGTATGTCCTGTACGTCTCATTGCATCGGATAAGGTCGCGACTTTTCCCGGTCTTCCATTGGTTAAAATGGGATGTGACGTCAATTTTAGTTAATTACCTAAATAAAACAATTAACTGTTCTATACAGGTTCTATTGTGTATATGTTCTATACCTACTTAATGAAGATTTCCAGGAGTGATAACCAGGAAAATCTTCAAACGAAAAAATATTTAAACTCAATTGATACCAAGCTACCTATAATGTTGAATCACCTATTTAAGGTGAAGGCGCCTGTATAGCCCGCGAAATTCAAAATTTTCGAGTATATTTATTTTAATCTGAAAACATTTAAGACTACATTTTGTGATTTGCGACAAACACAGTATGCAGTGCGTTTATTAATACATTTATTTTACTCTAAATATTATCACGGTGGATATGATACTAGTAAATCACTAAATATACAAAAATTGCCAGATTATCTGGATAGCTGTCGTTCTTGAAATGTTTTAGAGTAAGTTGGATATATTAATAAATGCACTGCACACGGTCTTTCTCGCGAATTACAAAATGTGCCTTTTATTATTGTCAGATTTTGAAAAAAATCTAAAAAACCTCAAAAACTTCGCGGGCTAGATGGGCGCTTTAGCCTTAATCAGATACATACTTTTAGGGTTATCATATTGTTATCATATTAACTGAAAATCAAAATCTAACATTGCTAGCTATACAAATAAATAAAATGTAAGTTTCTGTTGGTAATGTTAAAATAACATCTGTTTACTAAATGCATATGAAAATCATTAAGGTACGGTAAGGTAAAAACTTTTTTTTTTTAATTTTTGTCGGTCTGTTTTTACCGGTTAATCTCCAAATCAGCTGGACCCATTTTGACGGGCAGATAGCTGATGTTATAAGGAGTAACAAAGCCTACGTTTATTTTATCGAAACACCAAGCGGACGGAGCCGCGTGCAACGGCTACTTCTGTTTAAATCTACACTGCATACTACCTACACTTTGTTTGAACTCCCAACAAGTCCTGAGTAAACATAAGTACTACCAACTCGCCATTCCCCAAAGCATGACAAAGACCAAACCGCAGCACGCTGCCGGCATATGAAAATGAATCATGCAACCTTCCGATAATGTTTATTTTCACTAATAGCAGCAAATATGGACTCTGGACAATGAGACAAAGAAGAATCATCGCTATCTTATCAGTACAATTGCAATACTACTCGGGAGAGGATGGCAGTTGTTATGGTCATTATTCTCTTTGAGTACCTACTTAATAATAAATGTTTAATATGAATAAGGTTTAATTTACGGTTGGTTAAAGCACGCGTCTTGCGGGCACCAGGTCTTGGGTTCAAATCCCGGCTCGCACCTCTGGATTTTTCGAAATCTATGTGCGAATCATAATTTCTATATGATTATCACTTGCTTACGGTGAAGGAAAACATCGTGAGGAAACCTGCATGTCTTTGAAGGTCTAACCAATTTTCGAAAGACATGTGAAATCCGCCAACCCGCACTGGGCCAGCGTGGTGGATTATGGCCTGAATCCCCCTGATGTTGAGGGGAGGCCCGTGCCCAGCAGTGGGACGTCAAAAGGGCTAAATTATTATATTATTATTATTATTACGGTGGTTAGACCAAGCTGAAGCCAATTGCTTGGCTCGTCTGGGGTAGTATTAAGATTAACCTCTCACAAAAGATAAGCGTAAAGTAGATATAATAGCTGCGTTTCGTACGATGAATGAAACAGCAGGAAGCCCAATCCTCCCAGCTTCACCACTCTCTATACTCTATGCCAATTCCTACTCCCCTACAGCGCGGCAGCATGCGAGCAATGTCATTGGTATTGCAAGCATTTATTGGGTACGGTAACTGCTTAACATCCGGCGCGGCGGGTCCTACGCTTGTTTAAATAATAAATATTGCCAGACAAACACACCAACTGTATGGTCCCAAACTAAGCAACGTTTGTACTATGGGTACCGTACAAAGGACTGGGGGCGATCCCAGTGACACCCAGACCAGGGCAAATTACGAAAAGGCCATTTCCGAAATTTACCCTGATCGGAATCGAACCCGCAACCACCCGGTGTAGTGAGCCGAGCGGCCTACGCTCGAACCACTGCGCCAAGCGGTCGTCAACTTCGTTTCCCGACTTTGTTATGAATCCCCACCATCAATCAGTTTTAGACGCGACTAATAAAACCTGGGGGGCTACTCTTAGCAACGATAATCGATATATCGTGACATTCGTATTGTCGAATCCTACTCTAAATTCCATCCTTTTTGCAGTCGTATCGATTACTGAAGGAACATTACAACATTATCGTTCGTTCAGACGATATACGATGGCAAAAAATATGTGATTTAGAATAGGATTCGACAAGACGAATGTCACGGTATATGGATTATCGTTACTAAGAGTTGCAGCCCTGTACGTATTTCGAAAGGCATGCGATTTCGGCAACTTGTACCAGGTCAGCATGGTGGGCTAATCCCCCTCGCATTGAAGCGGAATATGCCCGCTGTAATAGCAATAATCTAGCCTCCTATTGCATTGGGACTTGGAACACTCATCCATGGTGAAATGTGGGTGCACTGTGGTGCCACCCACCCCTTCAGGAAATACAGGTATGCAAATGAATATCTATGTCTGTTCCTCCATTCTTAATACCAAGTTTATCTGAATACATAAATAAATTATCATAATCAATTAGCAACAGAAGTACCCTTGCTAATTAGGCATTCTTATCAAGCACTGTGTATGTGGTTATTATCAAATAATTTATTTCAAGGGCAAAATGTTTAATCTCAATTAGACTTTGTTTCATTGTAATAATTTAAGTATATTAACAACTTATTTAATTAATAAAGTCTGAAATGTGCTTACCTAATAGACAGCAGTAGGTTTATCACTTAAACCGAAAGAAATTGTAAACATAATTACTTATTATAATAACTTAGACTAAACCATCAATGAAATGTGTTTATGGTTTTCTGCACCCCTATCTTATGAAGAAATATAGGTTTCATGTTTTCCATTATTTTTTATTTAGAATCATAAGACTCTGCGATTGTCCATTTATTTAGCAAGTTCTGTATCTTAAATAATATTAAGTAAGTACCTAAATAATTAAGCAAATATAGCTAATTATGTTAATTTATGCAATGATAAATGGTTTCCGTGACTTAATCTTGATTGCAATTTATTTGAATACATACATAAATAAATGGCAAATGTTACAAAAACTAGATACTTATAATTTGTAGGTATGCTTATGTTTGATGACAACATATTCACAAAAAATTACCAACATTTGAGCTGGTAATCCTGACAAAATCATTAACATAATAATGTGGGAAGATATTATAATGACTTCTTATAATATACAATTACTTATGTAGGTACATAATTATATACTTATATATAAAAATAAGTTGGGTTTTCCTTCCTGACGCTATAACTCCAGAATGCACGAACCGATTTCCACGGTTTTGCATTCGTTGGAAAGGTCTCGGGCTCCGTGAGGTTTATAGCAAAGAAAATTCAGGAAAAATGTTAAGGTTGGTCCACATTCCACGCGGACGGAGTCGCGGGGCACAGCTAGTATACTTATATAAGGTGAAACATAATGGGCATACATTTTTTTTCAAAACTTAACTTTGTAATTCTAAAACCATCAGCTTTGGAGGGAACTTGAAAAACAAAAGGTGTTATAGGAATACAGCTGTTGACCGATTTCACAAGTCTACAAAACCTTTAGTACTTCAACTGTCCCACAAAGCCGATAGTTTGAGATTTACAAAGTTAAGTTGCAAAAAAAATAGTATACCCTTTTTGTTTCACCTAGTATAGAAGAATAACATACTACCACTGCTACCTAGAATATACTATATGCAATTCTTTTCCACATTTCACAGACCATACCATGAATAATTCAAAATAATAAGTGTTTAGATTGAATACTCAAAAAACTTAATATTTTAGGTATCAACTGCTTGAGACTAGTGTTTGTTGTTAGGGGTCCTAAAATTTGAGTATCATTCAAGTTATTGGCTGTATGTTAGAAAAAGTAGGTACCAAATTTAATTGATAAAAATAACTGAGGGTAGAGATTAAAGAGTAGAGTATATCCCATGCTGCATGCAGCATAAACATACATTATTAAATGGAAATTAAATTAATTACATTAAAAGTTGGCAAATTCATGTTTTTATTTGGTGTTATACTATTTTATAATATTCACACAAGAACAAAGTTACAAACCAAGGATTACTTACTTAACTAAATATTCTGACCTTGATAATAAATCTACTTAACTATAAATCCGCTACTTCTAAAAGTATGTTTTAATACTTTTTAACTGTAGAGTTTATTATTATTTAACTAACAAAGGCTAGCAATCTTTTTACCTTTATTTACGTGTTCTACCAAAGATAACTACGACGTCCTATTAAGATTCCAATAAGTCTACAAAACACAAAAAAAAATTGCACATAGTAACAACACGGTAATATAAGCACTATTTAGCGAATACGAATTATAAATAATAGGTACTTACCGATAGAATGATCAGGAAATATTGCAACCTTGTGGTATAATAATTGCACTTAACTAAATACTAAACTGGATTCAACTAATCACAATTGTATAGTTAAACACGACAAAATACACACGCGCACTTATAAAATGCGTGGTATTTTATTATTTTTCATGAATTGTTCACCACAACGATAATACAGCTGACTCCTTTGTTGAGTGACAACAACCACAAACATACCGTCACACGACACACATTAAAGGCTTGGGAAAAAAAATTGATACGTCAAAATATCGATATTTTATTCAGAAAATAATCGATATATACATATATCGCCGATATCAAATATTATAATTTTTAACAGCTCAGTACGCCGCATGTCTTCGATTCGAAAAAAAAAACTGCCAGATGTGTTTATTCTTCTTAACTATTTTAATATTTTGATAATAATTTTAGGTTACCACGCCCTGTGTTCGAGATTAATAGATATAATATTGATATTTTTAATCTACACAGGTAATTATATCGATATCTATAAATATCGATACAAAATATATTGGTATATTTTTTTCATTCGCCCATCCTTACAGCAACCAACTCGGAAATGATGAAATTAAATTGAGTGGAATCTCTGATATAATGTAACAGCGAACCAAAAATATAATATACCAATTAAAATCTTCTTGCAGAGCCCACCCACAGAATTTTTTTTTTGCCTCAGCCCAGCTTCTTGCCTCAGCCCCAAGAAGCTGATATTATATAAAATTCTTGCTCAGCCCACAGACTTATAAACACTACGTTTAAGCCCAATTCTAGCAACACTGACTGGCACTTGACAGTGACACAAAAAAACAGGCTTAGCGTAGACAAAGTAACGAATAGATCTAAGTACCTACCAAATAACATACTCATTTATTTTCATTCACTCCGTAATCCCACCAGCGATAACCGAAATAAAATTGGGAACGAACAAAAGGCTAGAGCTAGAATAATAACGATGTTTTCTATGATTTATTTATTAATTCAAATCTCCGCAAATAATTACATAACAAAGAAAGTTGATGTCTCTGTGCACTGTCTCCGTTAACACAATGATAATTTAATAAGATCGGGATAAAATGAGCATTGCTCGTTTGATATGTTTGATTCACCTTAAAGATCTCACAACCCGATAACAAGTACCAAAGTGCCTCGTCTATTTATTCTCTTCCATCAACGATTTTGGAGTTACCACGTACAAAAATAAAATTGTAATTTTATCCACAGACTTATAAATACTTTTTATCACACAAATCTTAAAACATGAATATACATCTCGTATAATATGATAAGTAAAAATAATTACATTTTCACACATTTTTATTGTTTTTTTTTATTAATAAAACAATTATATATATAATGTTGTAAAAATTACTGTTGATTTGGTACTGTTGTAATTTCAGTTATTAGTTGCGTAAGTCGAAATATACAACAAACAACCCACAGGCGATAGAACGAAAAACGCATTCCTTGGATCCTTTGGATCCATGGATCGAAAGTTTTAAGTGATCGAAACTAGAGAAAAACAAGAGAAAACTAGAAATAAAATTGTTCCCAAGGATGTAATTTTATTTTATGAACAAAAAGATTACCAGTAGCCAATTAGAATTATTATAATTAATGAATGATTATTTAGGTCATTGCGAATTATTTTAACATTTTATCATAAAAAAGTGCTTAATCATAGTAATCTGCTTATCCAAACACAATAAGTATATTTTCTCAACGCTACTAATCTTTAATAATTTTATCAATACGCTCATTCACACAATAAATTGCCGCAATTTTTTGAACATTAGCGCCTATTTCATTCTCACGCCCAGATTTGACGTCACGACACGGGGTTCTCAAATACGGTACCGCACCCAATTGAGTGCAGCAGAAACAAAGGATGTAAGTGCGAGATATAGAAAATTACGTAGTACTTATGTGTATCACATAAGGTTGTTTTTAGTATATCAATATTATTCGTTATTACTACTACTAGCAGATGGCGCTATTGAGCCAGACTACACTAGCGCAGAATACACCAATCACGTTCCAGGAACTTTGACGCAATTTGCAAATGGCCGTGAAAAGGACCGATCTTGAGGAGGGTATATGAAAAGCTAATGGTGGATTGTTCCGTGATAAAAACTAGTGAATAAATCTTGATTCAGTGTGGTGCCGTTGATAATATACAAAATGTGCCAAAAAGTGAGAATCCAATCTTAATAGTGATTAGGAAGCACGCGAAAACCGCTGGAACGACGATCGAAGGGACATTGCTGACAGAAGGGTAAAATTCTGCCATCATTTTAGCCTAATTGCTCAGTATTCTGTTGCTTTTATCCAGTTTTCGTTACATTAAGTGCTATTGTGATATATCTGTAAGGATATTGTAATAATTCTTGAACGAAATCGTGAGTCCTTTTGGGTGTAAGCGCATAGCTTCGCCGGTGTAAGACGTTCCATGAACACGTATTAGTGGCTATATGTGCGTGTTATTTGAGCTGATCGTATGGCGAAAGACGCCCGATACCGCTGGGACTTCGACATAGTTCACCGGATGATAGGATATTGAACATTTATTAGGACAATTTGGGGTGTGTACACAGTTATAGATATGTATCGAGCCCCATGTAGCCACAGCCCTGTTGCTAGTCGAAACGACATCGATTCAGTGCTATTATCCGGTTTTGCCTTTCATTTACACTCTGTTTGACATTATAATAGTGATCCTGGCTTATTTTGCGTAGGAAATTTGAGTTTTTACGCTAAACTCGTCTCAGATAACACGATTTTTATATGACACTTGCTAATATGACTGACAATAATTTGATAAAACCAATCGTGTGTCATGATCGTAAGATAACTGAGCTTAGCTGTATTTGTAACATAATATAAACTGGGTAGGAAAGTAGGTACATACTTACATTTTGTATTTTATCTAGGATTTTACCTATTTGCATTGATACCTAAATAGTTTCTATTTTCCTTCTTTCTTCATTAGCATTATGAAGCTAAATTTGTGTTGTTTGCATAAAAATGCACAGATTTATTTTCCCAGTGTTACCACACCCAGTCCTGAATGTTGCAAGTACATAGCGTACACAGATAGGTATAAAAAACAATATCCCTATGTTATGTAGAATCAAGACAATTGTTTTACAAACAAACTCATTATGTATTGTCAATTAATATTGGCTGCTACATTTTGTTGCCATTTAATCAAGACATTTAGATTTAAATATTAATTGACAACCACTAGGTCTTGTAGTTTGGGAGTAGTCCACCATTCCTCTGCATTAGTTGGCTGCGGATTGGATTGGTTGGTTGGGGAAAGTTTTAATTGCTCTAGTCTGGATTTCTCACCAATCAATTGTATGGTAGCCATGGTACCTAACGACAAGTATTGCTTAGTAAGGGACCATACAATAAGTTAGAGTTATCTCACATATACCTACTTATTTTTATGCAGCATCTAGAAAATATAATTAAAAGGTCATCAATCTGAGTAGTTTTCTTTATGTACTTACCCAAAACATTAAAAATGTATCTTTAAATTCAGAATGGGTAAGTCTAAATAAGTTTTTATTCATTTGAGTTGAGCCATCAAGCTAAGGTTCCCGTAAGTACCTTCACTAAACTCATTTTAAACCAATGAAATATTCAGTAGTAGGTCAGACATAACTTCACTATTACAAATGAACTAGTATAGTAGCTATATTGAGTTAATAACTTGACCTTTAAACTCCACACAGGCTAGGTTACCTACCGAGATAAAATATTAATGCGGCTATTTCATTATGGACGATGAACTTTTGATCTTATTTGGTACCTATTTCTAGTAAAAGGTTCATTCTGTTGTATAAGAATGATAGTTCAGTTAATTTTTTTTTTTAATCTGTTATAAGCTTAAAATAAATAGAATACATTTGAGATTGTTTTCTCCAAAAAGTTATTGCAGATAGGTATCTGATTCTAGTACTAAATGAGTGTAGCAGTAGAGTATTACATCTACAAATGCAGCATGTAAAACAATCCTACTAATATTATAAATGCGAACGTTTGTGAGTGTGGATGTATGTTTGTTACTCTTTCACGCAAAAACTACTGAACGGATTTGGATGAAATTTGGAACACATAGTTTATACCCTGGATTAACACATAGAATATGTTACGTAGGTTTAACCGGACGAAGTCGCGGGCATAAACTGGTTAAAAATATTTTTTTTACTTTATGGCAGTTTTGGTATAATTAAATATTATTGCATAGCCATCTACCTAATTTTAAAAAATGTAAAACCAACCAATCTGTTGGCAGTACACTGGCCGAACAACATGTTATTAAGGATTTAACTGACTACATACTTTCGAAAGAAAAATAAAGTATGATGACAGTGCATTTCTTAGCGTGACTCGGATCAGGATGACAAGATAAATCAATGAGGCAGTTTTTCATTAAATTTTTAGGCACCAAGCAACTAGTTTTTATAAATTTCATGTAGTAAAGTCAACACAAATTGAACTGTACAAAAGGCATCAAACAAACCTACCTCCTTAAAAGTGTCACGAAAACATCGACCTTGCTTGCGTCACGGCAATGTGTGAAAAGCATTGAAAATTGTGTGACTGATAGACACTGACACATATTCAAAGAATCAGAGTTGAAAATTGTGTTTGTTTTTAGAGGGTTGTGTTGTGCAGGCATACTTGTCTCTTCACTATAATGCTTTCGGCCTAATTCACTAGACAGCTAACCTATATTAAATGTGCTAGCTAGCTTTAGGCAATGTCACACTTATAAATAGGTCAGTGAACTAGACTTACGTACAGTCTAGACAATAACTTTTTTGTTATATCACCATAGATGTTTTGCTTAATACACCCGAGGGTTGTACAAAGTATATTTTCTTCTTTATCTCTCTGTTAACCGTAATTTTGATGTTTATACTTATCTTTATAAACCAATCATGTTATCTCACAACTTTTAACTGATAATTTAATCAAGCAAAATTGGTTTACAACTTGTCGAAAAATTTGAATAAATAATAAATAAATATCGCCAGACGAACACACCAGCTGTATGGTCCCAAACTAAGCAACGCTTGTACTATGGGTACCGTACAATGGACTAGGGGCGATGCCAGTGACACCCAGACCGGGGCAAATTACGAAAAGGCCAGTTCCGAAATTTACGCTGACGGAAATCGAACCCGCAACCACCCGGTGTAGTGAGCCGAGCGACCTACGCTCGAACCACTGCGCCAAGCAGTCGTCAATATAGCGGTCGTCAGAATATGTTGGTATATAACTGGAGAAATTGTCTCTCATTGCTACACTCTGTTTATTATCTCTCCTACATCAGAATGATGTGTTGAAAATCAATACACAGCATCACTTTAAAATAGTCTGTCTGTTTACTGTTGTGTTGATTATACTGATCCTAAAGAAATTAAACTTGTCATTGAATTAACCTAAAATTATAAAGAAGAAACAATTATTACAGTTTTATTCAGGTAAATTGTCTCTACAAATGGCATGCAAAGTTGCGTGTAAATCCTAGTCTCTTATATTGAGGTAGACAAACATATGGATCTGTTACTATGTTAATTGTAAATAAACTGTAGATACAGATATACATAGAAGGAAAGTAAATTATTGTTTGTATTAACAGGTGAGAATGTTTTAGGAAAACTTTTTTTTTTGGTTTTTGTAGCCCCTCGCAGAACCCTTGTTATACATGTCTGAAAGTTTTATGTATTCTTGTTTGTTTGTTTGATAAAACATAAAATGACTTTGGACCATAATGACATCCAAAAAAATACCTATTATTCCCAGGACAATAACAATATACCTATGCTTTTGTAAAACCCTATGCTGTAATGTTTGGCCCTTCGAATGGTGGGGGGCGTAGTTACACAATCAACTTAGTCATCATTCTGACGTGGTTATTGACTCAGGCATTAGTTTGTGGTAAACGGTAATCCATTGTAAAATGGTTTGGGAGAAGGATCCACCACCCACCCTCTGCTTGTCCATATCAAATTATAAACTAAATAAATTGATCAATAAGAGAAGTGGCCAACTAGATGACTAACTTTGTTAGTCATGTTAGAGGTTGACAAGGCAAGGGTGAGTGGTGGCTCCTTCTCTTCCCCCAAAACATTTTCGACGTGATATTGTTTGCCGGACTTCATGACTCTGTGGCATCTTCCCTCTATGGCCATTTCTTTCAATTTTCGTCTGTCATCTTACTACTTATTTTTGTTCCTCGCCAGTCCTGACCATTCCCGGATGTTCCGCAACCAGGTTTTTTTTCACCAAGGCAATTCTACTTTCCTCTACAAAATTTCTCCACCCAAAAACAAAGCCAACCAAATGTTTGTTACACAAACCAGCAAAGTCAAGCATCGGCTAACAAAGATTCAAGACAGGTGCATTCGGTATTGTGTGTCGGTATGGTGCGCCTTCAATGGTGCCATTGTTCCGTCTTTGGTGACAGGTGGAAACAGATTATAATAACTACGGTTTGACGTGTCGGTTTCATGCTTATGTCATTATATTATCTCGAAAGGTATTACTACTTCTAGTGTATTATCTGCGGAAACAAATAGCAAACCTGAATCTTCAGACGAACCTAAACTGCTTTTAAAGAAGACATCTAAAAGCATATCAACTACCCTCTGCAGAGGTCAGCCGCCCCCTTCTCGGCTCGTCGTTAACTGTAACATGAATTTACGTTTTTTTCCAACTTTTCTCAAAATTAGCCGCCCCTAATGTCTGGCCGCCCTAAGCCCGGGCCTAAAGGGAAATCCGCCACTGACCCGATGCCCTAAACATTTCTCCCATTGAGAGTTCCAATTGTAGTCTTCTACACCACTACCTACGAGCATTTGGTATCATCATTATATTAATACGTGAAGCAAAAACTTTGTATCCCTTTTTACGAAAATTACGCGGATGGTGGAGTATGAAATTTGGCACAGTTCAAGTTTATATGGAGATGGAGTGCAGAAAGATTATATTTTTATATAATAATGCTTAAAAATACCTTAAACTAATAAAATAAGAATTACACACACTACCATGCGTTTGACACACACATATTTGTAACTTCCTCTCGGTAACTGACTATCTGACTGACAAACGGTGATAGTTTATTTTTCTTTATTTCGGAGGGCGGGCTCCATAGTGCATTCTGCGTGCCAGTATCAATCAAGAAACATAACCTTCTTGATTGATGGTTTGTGTACTTAATAGTTAACAATCGAACGTTAACAATTTTAAAACTAAAAATTTAAATGATTTATGGTAGAATTTCGACAACGGGCGACTACTAGTAAAATTTAATACGTAATTGGATATCTGATTATCCTTATCTACTATATAAAAATAAGTCGGGTTTTCCTTCCTGACGATATAACTCCAGAACGCGCGAACCGATTTCCACGGTTTTGCATTCGTTGGAAAGGTCTCGGGCTCCGTGAGGTTTATAGCAAAGAAAATTCAGGAAAAATTTCAACAGAACGCGGACGGAGTCGCGGGGCACAGCTAGTACTATATACCTTTTAAAGTTTATAAATCGTGTCACGTACCCATGAAGTAACGTAACGAGACCGGCCGGTCGATACGCCCGCCCTATTGAACGCCACACGACAGCCACAGAAGGGCGAACGACCCGCGGCAACACGTGTGACGTCATAGGTTTCACTGGCAGTCCGTGCACCTGGCATGTAGACAAAATAAATTTTTATTCAAGGAGTATGTAATCAATATGGCTAGTGCGGGAAAATTCTATTCACCTAACCCTTTAGGGAAAATACTGCTGGAACTCAGCTGCTATGATTATGTCAACAATTTGTTAAAAAAAAACAATTGAAATAAAACTATTTTTACGGATTATATCGCGTTTATTTAATTTTATGTTCCCGACGTTTCGGTTGCTTTACAGCAACCGTGGTCACGGGGGGACTGAGGTGTTAGACGTCCTGATGTCATAGTTAAAAACTGGGTACCCTCAAAATTTAGTTGGTGTTTGCGGTCCGATCCACGCAGAAAGTGCTCACTGTGTCTTGAGGTCTTGCAATGGTACGCTTGGTTTTCGATTTAATTATATTAATTACTGGATCCCAAGTTGGTGGTAGCACCCAGCCATCTTCCCTATTGAAATTAGGATGTTTTTTAATTTCAATGGCCTCACGTATCATCCTTGGTCGGAATCGGTGTTCTATTGCGAGGATCTGTGGTTTATCAAATCTGATATAATGGCGGGTGCGGTCCTGTATCAGATTTGATAAACCACAGATCCTCACAATAGAACACCGATTCCGACCAAGGATGATACGTGAGGCCATTGAAATTAAAAAACATCCTAATTTCAATAGGGAAGATGGCTGGGTGCTACCACCAACTTGGGATCCAGTAATTAATATAATTAAATCGAAAACCAAGCGTACCATTGCAAGACCTCAAGACACAGTGAGCACTTTCTGCGTGGATCGGACCGCAAACACCAACTAAATTTTGAGGGTACCCAGTTTTTAACTATGACATCAGGACGTCTAACACCTCAGTCCCCCCGTGACCACGGTTGCTGTAAAGCAACCGAAACGTCGGGAACATAAAATTAAACAAACGCGATATAATCCGTAAAAATAGTTTTATTTCAATGTGTAGTATTCGCGTAAATATAAGAAAACAATAAAAAAAAACAAGTTTCATCACTGGCTGTGTATTAGGCAAATTGTGGCAATTTATCCAATTTATTGACATATCAAAGTTCAAAAGTGGTTTTATAATAAGTGGGTATGAGACCTAACGTCGGATAAGGAAAATATCATCAGTTCAGGTTTTTCTGCGGGATTTGATACGAAAACAACATTCTTTGTAAGATGTTTTTATTTAGATCTCCTAAAAGGTAAAATGTTTTTGTGAACTCCGTAAAGGTTATGAGTAGATACTTGCTACCTGTAGTTTTTTCGAAAACTTAAACTAATATTTTGTTTGTGTCGAAGTTTTGTTTGTATAACACATAATCCTTCCTTTTGACTTGGCCGAGGTAGGGTAAAAACTAGTTCAATGGCCGCTTCATTGGTGTTTGATTTGTAAACACATTTAATGGAAGCCATTAGCTAAATTATTAATTGTGATTCTTCTACCAAAAAGAGTATATCCTAATTCCTTAATAGATTGATTACCTTAGAACTTCCATTTAAAGCTCTTTCCATTGGAATTTTCAAAGCAAATCTTTAATCTGGTAAGAGGCAGGCAGTCGATCTGTGTCGGCTCTGTCTTCGCTTAATCCCATTCTCAATCGGCATCTAATTGAATCACATTTCCTCGGACACAAGCCGTCAATAGGTTTTCTTTACAGTTGTAGAAAATGTTGTTTAAATTGTTGGTGTAAATTATCGACTCGTTTAATAGAATGTAAAGGGTCCTTTCCATACAAAATGAAGCGGGTGAACTAAGGTGTACATAATTAGTTATATATATTAAAACATTTGTAGCTGGTACAAAACGGATTAGATGGCTTTCACACTACACGATTGCCAATTTGATCAAATTGGCGATAAAATTGTATAATATGGAGAGTAGTTGACGATTAATCTGTAATTGGGCAGATCGTGTTGTCGGGGCTTGCCGATCCGGTCCAGATTCACTTAAGATTTGGGACAATTTCTATCGTGGTCACGTTAAGTTGACAGCGCGGTAGTTATTGTCTGCCACCGGTGGTCTCCCTGTACAAATACCTGTAATCAGTTAAGGTTGACTGAAAACGAACCCCAAATACAAATAAAAGGTGGACCAGAACAACTTTCGCGCTCACCTCCACTAATCTTCCATTTTCGTAACGAAACCACGCATCGCCAACTCCAATTCTGCTGTTTCGCATTTCCGCCGCGTAATACGTGCTGACTACTGATTGGCCAAATAAACTGCACATGCAACTTCACTACCACGGTTCGTTGACTGACTGCTTGTACGCAACATGGGATGTGGGAAGTATCATTACATAAAAGTTGGAATAAAAAATAATAACTTACACGTTTGCAATAAAAAAAACATGCAATAGATAAAAATGAACCTTATGGAGTAGGTAGTAGAGCCCAGATGTATCCAATTGACTACAGCTTCTCTTCTTCTTCTTCTCTTCTTCTTCTACTACTAGGTGCAACAAAAAGGGTATACTATTTTTTTTGCAACTTAACTTTGTAAATCTCAAACTATCGGCTTTGTGGGACAGTTGAAGTACTAAAGGTTTTGTAGACTTGTGAAATATGTCAACAGCTCTATCGCTATAACACCTTTTGTTTTTCAAGTTTCCTCCAAAGCTGATAGTTTTTGAATTACAAAATTAAGTTTTGAAAAAAAAGTATACCCTTTCTGTTTCAACCTGTATATACGGGCTGGCTCGACCGCGGTAGTAGAATAGAAGCTCGGCCTCACAGAAGACTCTAAGTAGCCATTGTTGCTGAAAGAGCCTGAAGACCAACCCTCCCTACCTTCCCCTATGTCGCACTCCCTTCAGGTCAGCAACTTGCGAGCAATGCCTTCAGTATTGCAAGCATCTATCGTGGTTCCGTTAAATTGTCCCACTAGTGGTACCCGTCCTTTGCTTTGACAACAATTGATTTTGCTGATGATGACACCTAAAACAATCTATGTAACTCTTCTCAAAACATGACAATGGCATCGATGTTTTGGGAAATAGAAACTGACGGAATTCCCACATGGTAATTGCTTTTTTCTGTTACACCACGTGCCGACTGATGGATGTCTGAAGATTGCATGCGTACGTAAAAAGTGAAGTGTTTGTCTGTATTTTATTGCATACAATGTCAATAATTCACGTCTGAAAAAACATTGCTTCGTTGCGCACATTGAAACATCAAAATAGTATATTACCTAATCTACTGCAGTGGCTTAACTTTGATAAGTTCCAATTTCAATCGATGTTTTAGGGTTTACTGCCAATATGTAGGCCTTAATCTCTGGTGTCAACGTTTTCAGGCCTCCTGATAGCTAAGTGAAATTTAAAAGATTTTTACCTAACATTCGACCCATATGAACAACTGAAAGTCAATAACTGGTAAGGGACCCAACCCCTGAGGCCTTTGCCGACAAAAGTTTTGAGGAAAATTATAAGATTGCACTTAAACCTCATCCAAAGAATTCGAAACTCAGATTCATATGATTTTGGCAAATCATAATCAAGCTAAAATCCCAATCCAACCAATGTATGAGATGGGTACTTATCACACAACAATGACAGACATGTTTTAAATCACTCTCGAGTGACATGCATCGCTCCTCAATTCCAAGTAAGAGAGCGTAGGAGATGCTGTCAAAACAATATTATTTAAAGGTGTTCCCGCTAGCCGCTGTTTCCTCATGTTTTTCCTTGCAAAACGCGATGTGTAACAGTGTTTGCGCGTTAGTTCCGGAAATTATGCTTCCACTGTGACGCCTTGAATCGAAATCCATAAACCGTGCCGCTTTATTCAGACTGTTCAAACTTACAGCGGTAAAAATGTTATGTATGTTGCAATAGGAAGTCATAGACCTAAGCAGTTTTAACAAAAGATATAAAAGATTTCAAACCTCCTTTTTAAGGAGTATACTATGGTCTACATCTGCAAATATACCCAAGGTACAACAAGGCTAAAACTTTCATTTCTGTAAAATTACTTCCAACACAGATTTCCAGTAGCCAACCTTGCCCATTTATAAGTTAATTGGATGAGTTTACCAGTGGTTGCGTTGCCACGCACCGGGACCGCAGTTAAACCCAAACACTGGAGGTTAGTGCAACGAAAACAATGGGGAGTCACTAGCGAGGCAATTTGCCGTGATTGAACGAGGGAATTCACTTTGGGAGTGCCGCTCGTGATAAATAACATTATTCTGGTTAATATTTATTCTCGTGCTGCTATTTACTAAATTTTTAGTTAAAAATTTTAGAAAGTAGCCTGCATGCTGCATGTTGTAACATTATTGGGTAATTCATATTAGAGAGAAGGACGTTTGTAAGTGCTTTAGGATTGGAACTTGGATAATGCCACATTCTAAAGTGGATATACAAAATGTCTAGTTTAGACAATCCACAAAAACAAGCTACAGATATTAATATAGAACAACAGTAGGACACGAAACAGCCATTATGAACAGTCGTTAACAAAGCGAACCGGGGTGAGCAGTTAGATACACGCCCCTACTCAGACGGGGCAGTTACGTTCTGAACTTTATTGCTTTCTAGGGTGGCAACGTCGCGCAGGCTAATAGATTAGTGTCAGAGCGCTTGAAGGAGACTTGACAAAATTCAAAGTAGTTTTATTTTGAAGACGAGTCTTAGCATTCGAACATTTTCCAATCTATTTGATGGACGGCATTTATAATACTGTATGAATACCTGATATAACCTGAATGCGATTATCTCAACACGTCATATACGAGTACGTTGAACAAATTTAGAAGTCTCTCGTCCTAACATAATCCGATGGAATTGCATCTACGGAACACTTATTTTATATCCAATTTTCTTAAGAGAGACATTTATCATGATTGTGTTTCTGTATATTAAGTCAAGGAGATTTCAGATTTCGTTAATAGGCGAACCATGCGACTATAAGCAAGTTATCAATCGGAAAAGTCCTATGTGCAGTCGGAAATAAAGCCCTTTCTACATGCCATAAGCTTCACAGACATCGAAAACTTTATATTTTACATCGAAAAATTTACATTTTCATATACCTACATGGATATCTAGTGACATATTTTATTTTCTCTTATGAATCTCCATGTTTATATTTACCTACCTCATCGCGTAATATCTTCAACCCTAAAGCTAAAATCCACAAACAGTGTTCACGGGAACATTTACAACAATAACATGTGAAACTAATTTTAGCCACTTACAAACTGTTGCACGGCCGAAACTTGATTTATGTACTGTGTGTTTATAGAAAGTGGGGGGAGGGGGGGGGTGTTTCACACAGTTTCACGTGGTTTTGCACGAAGAAACGTGGATTTTTTCTCTTAAACACTGAAATTTTAATATTTCTATGTGTTTACATGGTGCTCCCTGTCAAAACCGGCTTTTATCGAAGGGTCCTTGTCGAGTGCTTAAATTGCTGGTTGGTGTAACATTTATGATAAAAATGACGATTTTTGGAGGTTAATATCTAAATAACCGTTTGAGGTGTGGTTATGAAATTTGGAGCACATACGTATCTCGCCAGTCTCAATACATGAGCCAAATTTGACATGTTTATGTTAATAGTTTTTGAGTTATGAGGGGGTGAAAAGTGGCTCCAAATGGTTCGTGTAAATATACACACGGTGCTGCTCGCCTGTTCGCTTGAACTTTGGCTTGACACGCTACCGCGTGTCTAGATCAGAAGAAAGTCTGACGTCTTTTTAGTAACGTATTCCAATTTCAGTTTTCATATTCCGCAGGTCGTTGTTTAGGCAACATTCTTGTTTTCCTCCATTTATACGCAAACCCTGTCGCAATTGTCATAACAATTCGCGCAAACCTGCTAATATTATACAAATATGGACAATTACTGTGCTAATATACTGGGAGTGACACGTAAAAACTTTCCCATTTGCCTGTACCAACTCTGTTGTGCAACTGTGACGCAACGCAGGACAATTACCGCAAAACAATGGTAAATAATGGCCTCGCGAGATGTACCCGCTTTCCTTACATTGTTTTTACTAGCTACAGCTATTGTTTTTAATGAGGTAATAATCTGATTTACAATTTCTTGTAAACAAGAGGAGTATACAGCTTGGAAGCTTTAATGATCCAAAAGTTAATGTAAATAATTGGAAAGTCGACAAGCTTGTAAAGACGTTGATATACCAAGAAAGTATATCGTTAGGTAATCGTTCCCTTGTTCTGGGTCAAGGAAAAATCTCATGTTTTCGTCCAATAACAGCGCTCCTGGTTGCTTACTATCGTTTAAGAACGGAAGGATTTCAATCTTAGCAGGATTTGCTGTAACCACAAATAACTAAATTCGCTTGCAAGTTTATGCTGCTTCTTTATAAAAAAAAACGTTTATGGATTTCCGTATCCTTTTGGCAACAGTTCACTCTTGGATCTGACAATTGTTCTATCGTATTCTTTATCTATATTTTCTTAAGTTATGTCTTACCAGTGAGTAACTGGTCCACTCATCACGATATTTCAGAATCTTTGAGAATGAGACCTATACGGACTAAATATGACAAGGGCGTTCCATTCGGCTTCTGGTGTTCGCTAAAAATGGACTGTATTCTGCGACACCTAGTGGTGATCTAAAAACTATATCGTATCATGTCAGGACCGGTATAACTAGTGTTTTTTTCAAATCTTTAGTAAATATCTTCGCCTCATTGTCAGTTTCGTTGGAAACGAGGAGAAATAAGGATAAATCGCTGATAAGTTATAATAAAAAGCAGTTTCCAATCGCAGTCTGACATTTTTATTTCACCGTTTCCGCGATCCTACTCGAACATTGACGAATTACTTGCCCATCTATTACGCCCGGTTACATGGAATCCGCGCATTTGACGGCGCAAACGTTGCCACCGCGTAAAATAAAACATTTTTCATTACTCATACACTGAAAGTAGGTCTGAAGTTGCCTGAAGAGCGGGTTGAAAGTAATACTTTTCTGGCCCGGGAGAATCACTTTCAACTGACAGCTGTCAAATTATAAAAAAAAAACTAGTTCCATTTCTATGGAACCATGTTCAAACTTTTTCTACAGTCACTCAATTACAGCACGATGTAAAATTGAAATAACATAAAGTTGAGTATTAAATAAAGAATATATACTTTTAAATGACTTAATTATAATTTAGTTTCAACAATTTCTTTAAAATAACATAGATTTGGTCAAAATATTTAAAAATGAAAATTATAAATACTGGCTAAATAATGAAGTTGGCCGGCCAACGAAAAAAAACAATATAGGCGGCAATCCGATCTTTTTTTTTTTCGAGTTGTAGAGTATTGTTCATGCTTCCTTGTATTATTTCTTTAGCCAATTCCTGTTTTTATTTTTATTTTCCTTGTATTCGTAATGAAAAGCACAGTGTTTACCTCGGGTGAAAGACTTATTTTGTCCCTCGAACTATTAGCGCCCTCGCTACGCTCGGGCGCCAAACCCCGTCTCGGGAAAAATAAGTCACTTTCACCACTCGTGTAACAATGTACTATTAACAACAGGAACGCGAGCACACCGCCTCATATTTACTGCGAAGCACGCCGTGCCAAGAAGCTCGTTGGGTACTATTCTAATGAAGCCATAAACTTTATTGAGTCGATGGAGCCGAAGTGTTTTGGTGAGGGAACTAGACGTTTGAACAATTTACGCTCCAGGTATGTCGGCACCTACGTTTCCCGGTACGAATGGCGGCGTTGAGAATGATTTGTGTTAGGTTAAATATGTAAAACGACGCGTGGCTGATGTTATTAGCCTATTATAGGCAACTTCGTCCGCGTGGACGATGTTATTAGCCTATTATAGGCAACTTCGTCCGCGTGGACTTGAGTAAAGTATCCTATGTGTTCATCCAGTTTATAAACTATCTGTGTGCCAAATCCGGTCAGTGGTTTATGCGTGATTGAGTCACAAAATACAAGCTTTCACATTTATAATATTAGTAGTAGGACGACATTGATTGAGCTTAGTGTCGAATCCAAGAGTTTAATTCGTAGTAGTATTATATTAGACCATGTACATGATAATTCTTCTCTACTACCATCCACTCTACTTAAAACTTTTATATGTATATCTATTCTAACCTGTATAGGTTGTCTCAAAAGTTCCAAATAACCTTTCTGGATCTCGAACCCATTGCAAGAAAAAAATACAGTGCCGTCTAGGGACGCACGTAAGAAGCGGGGCTTTATATAGTATAAAGCGTAGAGCATCGCAGCTGCCGTGTATCGTGTAACGCTACTGTCGTCATCGTGTAACGCTACCGACGCTTAGCACGGATAGAGTGGCCGCGCGGCGAGCGCCCCGAAAGGCCCTATACAAGGTGACACATAATGGGTATACTTTTTTTTTCAAAACTAACTTTGTAATTCTAAAACTATCAGCTTTGGAGGGAACTTGAAAAACAAAAAGTGTTATAGGAATACAGCTGTTGACCGATTTCACAAGTCTACAAAACCTTTAGTACTTCAACTGTCCCACAAAGCCGATAGTTTGAGATTTACAAAGTTAAGTTGCAAAAAAAAATAGTATACCCATTTTGTATCACCTAGTATAGAAGCTTCGCATCAAAAAATTGCATATTTTCAACGCCCACTGTGGACCGATACCGCTCGTATTGGGCACCTTTACTTCTCCGCTTTGCAACATGTCTGATGTGATTCCAATGGTTTGCTCCAGGTCGGTGCGTGGCGCGGCAGTCGGAGCGGTCGGAACTGGTCATTTGCTGAACTAACGCGGCGCCAACATGAACGAGCTGGACAGCCTGCGCCAGGAGGCGGAGACCCTCAAGAATGCTATTCGAGTGAGTACAGAAGGACCTTTTAACCATTTACTGTATCCATCGCTCAGGATTTTCTTTTTGCCATGTCTAAATAATAATAATAAATATCGCCAGAATGACAACTGTATGGTCCCAAACTAAGCAATGCTTGTACTATGGGCACCGTACAATGGACTGGGAGCGATCCCAGTGACACCCAGACCAGGGCAAATTACGAAAAGCCCATTTCCGAAATTTGCCCCGGCGAGAATCGAACCCGCAACCACCATGTGCAGTGAGCCGAGCGGCCTACGCTCGAACCACTGCGCCAAGCGGTCGTCAAATATAAGTAACTTCGATGCTTTGAATCTAACATCAGTCCTGACATAATCTAGACCGAGGCTGAGTATCCTCTTAGCTAACCTGTCTTTTATTTTATGATGGGCAGCAACTCTTGAAAAGATACCCAGTCTCATTGATCCGTATTTACAACATCGAAATGCGTTAGAGATTCACTCGAGAAAGAACCAACTATTTTGGAAACTCTTTTTGGTAATGTCTTTCCGCTGGCTTGGTATGTGTGGAAATTATTTATTCATTAATTGTTGTGCAGGATGCTAGGAAGGCGGCGTGTGACACGTCCCTCTCGCAGGCGACGGCCAACCTCGAGCCGATCGGCCGCATACAGATGCGCACGCGCCGGACGCTGCGCGGACACCTCGCCAAGATCTACGCTATGCACTGGGGCAGCGACTCCAGGTAACTCACACGATAACCACATATCCTAGTCCAGTATACAGGTTGAAACAGAAAAGGTTTACTTTTTTTTCAAAACTTAACATCGTAATTCTAAAACTATCAGCTTTGGAGGAAACTTGAAAAACAAAAGGTGTTACAGGGATACAGCTGTTGACAGATTTCACAAGTCTACTAAACCTTTAGTACTTCAACTGCCCCACAAAGCCGATAGTTTTATATTTACAAAGTAAAGTTGCAAAAAAATTGTATACGCTTTCTGTTTCACCTTGTATTCCTATAAAATGTAAGAGTGTGTGGTGAAACAAGTCTCAAAAAAATCTTATAACATCCTAGCTATAAGAGCCAAAATGGCTGCGATACCAGTTTTTCGAATGTCAGTTGCTACCCGCAGAATACCAGATGATTAATAAATAATTATTCGTCGGCTAACTGGATTATTATTGGTCGTTAAACTGTATTAGTGGGATGTGTACTGTGTGGTGGTTCAAAAAAAATTACCCTAACATAAACCACCTGGGTAGTCTCGCCTGGGTAGAATTTCTGGGTGAGAGTTGCAGACGAGAAGACAAACCCGAATTCAGACAGCTCAAAGCCCAGTCGTCAGTATAATTAGTACCATCATCAAAAATCCAAATGAAATGTTCATGATTCGTTTATTTGGAATCAAGCATCAACGATCGTTAGAGCCAACAATAATAAAACTAAATATAATGCACTTATTTTGTCATCGAAGATAACATAATTTCAATGAAACGTAAAATATAATGATCGAGTCCATAGCATATGAATAATGAACAGCGTAAATCATTTTTTGGCCTTTGGAATTAGAACATTAATGACTAACCATGTGACTTTTATCCCTGAATGAACCCCCTTATCTCGATCGACTCGCAGTACGTCAAATCTGACGTATCGCGTATGTCAATTCGTCACGTTTGACAGATTTTGTATAGAAGAACTGACAGACAAACAGAGTTAACAGAGGTTGGCCCCAGGTCACTCGCTTTATATGAGGAAATGTAATGTTTCTATTACCCTAAACCTGGGTCTAGAAATCTGACCCACTGGTTCAAGCTGTGCGTTGTCAATTAGTGTTAGAACTTTATGAAATAGATGCTGTCGGTCGCAAATGGCATATACACACAGAACAAGATCTTTAGAGAATAAATCCAATATATGAATTCGTGTAGAACTGATAAGGCCAATAATACATTTAGACCAAACAAAAGTCGATGTGTCTCTTTGTTTAAGTATAAAATAATAATAACCTGAATTATTAAATGTTTATAAACCACTTTTTCCTGGTGATAGCCAATAACGAGTCATCAGTGTGTACACGTTGGCGTTGAACACGCAATTACCAGCTATATAACCGTGGCAACAGGGTTTTGATTGCACAGAACGTCCGCACCGCTGAGTCACTTAACTTAATGCGACTTAAAATGGTGTGTGACGTCAATGACAATGCTTGAGAGTAAAAACAGCTGGTCAGGGAAATATCAATGGCGACATGTTTGTGACAATACACGATCAGATACACATTCATATAAAATAAAATAAATAAATATCGCCAGACAGACACACCAACTGTACGGTCCCAAACTAAGCAAAGCTTGTAATATGGGTTCCAATCGACTTGTATAATGAACTGGGGGCGATCCCAGTGACACCCAGACCTGGGCAAATTACGAAAAGGCCATTTCCGAAGTATGCCCCGGCGGGAATCGAACCCGCAACCACCATGTGCAGTGCGCCGAGCGGCCTACGCTCGAACCACTGCGCCAAGCGGTCGTGAAATTACATATTGTAGTAAAGTCAGTTTACTACAGAGAGAATGAATAAATGGAGACGAAGAAACCTGGGGTGCTACTCTTAGCAACGATAATCGATATATCGTGACATTTGTAGTGTCGAATCCTACTCTACGCCTACCCTACGCCGTCGTATCGATTACTGAACGAAAGGTACACACACAATTATCGTTCGTTCGTGATATACGACCGTAAAAAAGATGTAATTTAGAATAGGATTCGACACGACAAATGATACGATATATTGATTATCGTTTCTAAGAGTACCTAGCACCCTTGCTTAAGCGAAGACACGCACACAGCCTCAGTCTGGCGGTATTTACTTATTTACTTATTTACGTTAGAACGAACGGGTTGCAGCAAACAGTATCTTCCTCCATTTTCATAATTATGATTATAATAATCAGCCACCTCCGAAACGACTTACAATGAATTACTTTTAAAAACGTATTATTTTAGGGCTGCACTAGTATGGCGATTTGTTTAATACTATTATAACAAAGTCGGCAAATGACGACTAACGACCGTACGTCCCGCCTGATGTCGAGTAGTTGCCGTAGCCTGGAGATGCTTATAATACCTAGAGACCTAGTATTGCTTCAGTGTTGCCAGATTCAAAAGTTGTCATTATCGCAAGCCACTATAAGTTTTCTATGCAACTGTATGTTCTATGACTTAGCTTTAAAACGTAATATGTGCTCGTAACACGATAAATGAATCAATTTGAAAACTAGTTAAGGTGTTCATACGCCTACTGTACATACATGGTGGGTAACAAACAATCCAATCCCATTGACCCAACTCTCCAAGCCCGTCTGTTTACCCCACAGGTATATTTTTAATTCGCCAGGTGTTGCGTACGTGCAGGCCGTCTCGTATCGTATTATTTGGGATATCGTATTAATTGAAAATATTACTATAAGGGTTTCCCACTATCAGGAATGTGCGATACTTAAAAATAGACGGAATATAATTCCGGTTAATAATAACGCACCATTGAATACCCACTATACTGATTTTACATCAGCTTTTCGTGGGTTTGTATCATGGTAACAATCGAAAAACGTTGGTTAAGATTATTTTCGCGTGACAATGCTTAGCTGTAGCTAGTGCTCGCCATAGCCGTAAATACAGGTATTTAGGGCTATAAGGCCTCTTGTACACACACGGTTTTTCGCCGTGTAAATCTACGGTTAATTCGCCGTGTGCACGTCTACAAGCTTCCATAGTGATCCATACAACACTGACGACCGTGCCTACACACGGCTAATTAACCGTAGATTTACACGGCGAAAAACCGTGTGTGTACAAGAGGCCTGAGGGTACAGGTACCGTTTAAGAAAACATATTTAAAATGCTCGGGGAATAAAGTCGCTTCCGAAAAATCACATGTATAATTCAAACATAAAATTTCGTTTTTTGAAGGACGCCTATAGTAAGAGAAAAACTGTTTAGTTAATACAGAAAATAATGTAATATCGATCAGATACTTCCGCCAAACCGCATTGAGCCCCCCTCTCATTCAGGAGAGGCCAGTGCTCAAGAGTGGGTATTTTAAAAGGGTATTTTTTATTGACAAGCTTGGTCGTCGAACCTTTACTTCAGGGATGACGTTTAACTGAGAGTATTTTTTTGTCTTTGTCCATGCTTAACTCAATTTGTCGTATTATTTGTCGGTCAGGAACCTGGTGTCGGCCAGCCAGGACGGCAAGCTGATCGTGTGGGACAGCCACACCACCAACAAGGTGCACGCGATACCGCTGCGCTCGTCGTGGGTGATGACGTGCGCGTACGCGCCGTCCGGCTCGTACGTCGCGTGCGGCGGACTCGACAATATATGCTCCATCTATAGGTGAGTTACAGAAACTAGGACATTAATTAGAAGCGTCAATAGCCTAGTGGTTAGAGGGATCGTCCTCGTAGCTGAGAGGTTCCGTGTTCGATCCCCGTCCTCGCCATTAAACTATTGACGTAAGCCCACTCCTAGCACAAGCATTAGCTTAGTTGGAGGGGCTATAGGGATTACTAGCAATGTGATAAACACACATTGCTAATAATCTTAATAAAAAAACCTGTATTTCTGTAAAAGAAACTGATATTTTTGGTAACCTTATTAGTTTCAAATTTCTTATTAGAAAAAATATGGGAAAAAAAAGCTGCAACTTTGACATTGTTGTACACCCATATTAAGGTTCATAGTAAGGGTTTTAGATCCATGTTATGGAATGGAATGATCTCCCTCCTGAAGTCTTTCCTTTGCACTACAAAATGGGGTTCTTCAAAAGGCAAGTTTACCCTTAAACGCCGGCGCCCTTTTGCCCCCCTTAGTTGCAAATGTCCTGAGCTACGAGTACCACTTACTGTCAAGTGGACCTTCTGCCAAAGTACCGCCCACCTAGACAATAAAAAAATATCCTTATGTAATTGGGAGTTAGGACCTTATCATTATATTAATAATAATGTATTTTGCATTCCTGTCAGAATATATTGCGTTATGGTATTTTTGTAATTAGTCCGGGTCTGGGTGTCGCTGAAAATGAGTCCAGTCCATAGTACGCTCAGTTTGGCTCCATACAGTTGGTGTTAGTCTAGCGATGATTTTGTGACAGATTTTCATTGTATAGGCGTGTTGGGGCTTATGTGTAGTAAAGATGGTAAAGGAAACAAGTGAACAAAATATCAAAGTTACATTAAGGCTGAAGCGCCCATCTAGCCCGCGAAGTTCAAATTTTTTGAGGTTTTTTAGATTTTTTTCAAAATCTGACAATTTTAAAAGGCACATTTTGTAATTCGCGAGAAAGACCGTGTGCAGTGCATTTATTAATATATCCAACTTACTCTAAAACATTTCAAGAACGACAGCTATCCAGATAATCTGGCAATTTTTGTATATTTAGTGATTTACTAGTATCATATCCACCGTGATAATATTTAGAGTAAAATAAATGTATTAATAAACGCACTGCATACTGTGTTTGTCGCAAATCACAAAATGTTGTCTTAAATGTTTTCAGATTTTGGATAAACTATAAAAATACTCGAAAATTTTGAATTTCGCGGGCTAGACAGGCGCCTTCACCTTAATTAAAAACCTTACAACTAACTACTATACATACAAATAAATAATTAGCATACGCTTTACTTCACATAGGAAGTCTCGCGAAAAAATACGGAACTAAATTCTATTTCCAACACGCGACTGAGTATCTATGGGACTTCGTATGTGAAATAGACTGTAGGAGTGGCCTTAGGCCGTCTACACACAAACAGCTTAGGTATACAACAAGAAAAAAAACAACATTATTGAACGTTCGGGGCGCTCGCCGCGCGGCCACTCTATCCGTGCTAAGCGTCAGTTGCGTTACACGATATACTAGGTGAAACAGAAAGGGTATCCTATTTTTTTTGCAACTTTGAAAATCTAAAACTATCGCCGTTGAAGTACTAAAGATTTTGTAGACTTATGAAATCTGTCAACAGCTGTACTTTTCAAGTTTCCTCCAAAGCTGATAGTTTTCGAATTACAAAGTAAAGTTGCAAAAAAATAGTATACCCTTTTTGTTTCAACTAGTATATAGGTATATAGAGTGGCAGCTGCGGCGCACTACGCTTTATACTATAAAGCGTCGCTTCGTCCCAAGACGGCACTGTTTTTTATTCGTATGTATGTAATTTTCAGCCTGAAGACGCGCGAGGGTAACGTGCGCGTGTCACGCGAGCTGCCGGGCCACTCCGGCTACCTGTCCTGCTGCCGCTTCCTCGACGACAACCAGATCCTCACCAGCTCCGGGGACATGACCTGGTCAGTATTGAGTGTCCAGGGGTGTAACTGGGGTGGTGCTAGCGGTGTCCGGGCACAGGCCACAGACCCTGGAGGCACGTAGAAATTACTAGACCAGGACCAAGCTTCCAAGGGCGCTGTTTTAGGAGCACGCATCGGGCGCAAAAGGCTACGTTATTATGCACAGCTCACACATTGTGCAAATGTTATTTAAGTTCGTATATATAATAGGGCACATTTTCCTTCAATACGAGAGAGAGGATGCGAGTCCTGTACCGGTTGTTGAACTTCAAACGTCTTTCGGAAGACGGTTTTCTTTAGATTTTTCCACGACCACTAAGTACCAATTTTTTTTTGGTAATGAGATTCGCACATGGAATCCGAAAATCTCGAGGTGCGATCTGTAGTTTGAAATTGTACACTTAACTTTAAAACGTCGATAGCCTAATGGTTAGAAGGGCCATCCTTGGAATGTCATGGAGTCATGGATATCTAAATTTACATAACCAGATCGCACACACGGTATTTTATTTGTTAATATAATATTTTACTTTATTTGATCAACGTTAATTTCACTTTAAATTCTTCTGTAGACAGAAATACGAGCCGAAATAAATAGGTCTGGCATTCCTAGTTGCCGCGATTATATACCTCTATCCTTCCCCATGGATCTCTCCATCGGTAGCTTCTCGCTTGGTTTCTGCAACAGTATGCCATCCGGTTAGTTGTAGAGGTCCATGGGTCATACAAGGAACGGAAGGAGCTCCTGGATTTTAATCCAATAAATCAAAACTTAAAATTGTTTTAATTCATGTAAGCCAACAAAGCATTTATGAATAGTCAGAATCTACCGCCGGTTCGCAATGCTGCTTCCACTGAGAAGTCCCGGCAAGAAACTCAATGGTTACTCTTTTCAATTAATACCGAAAAGATGGTGTATATTCTCAGGAACAGCAACCGAATATGAGTAGGCAACACCATTGTCACTAAATAAGTAAATTACAATCAAATCTCACTCAGATTTAGGTATTTAAATAACATGAGAAAGCTAGTGGGGTGTGCCTACCTACTCACACTTTACATCAATTTAAACGTTTACAAATCAATAAATAATGAGTAGAGTTTGATGATGTGTGTGTGTGTGTGCAGCGCGCTGTGGGACATCGAGACGGGCCAGCAGTGCGGGCAGTTCACGGGCCACACGGGCGACGTGATGTCGCTGTCGCTGGCGCCCGACCAGCGCACCTTCGTCTCCGGCGCCTGCGACGCGTCCGCCAAGCTCTGGGACATCCGCGACTGCCAGTGCAAGCAGACCTTCCCCGGCCACGAGAGCGACATCAACGCCGTCACGGTTATACACATTCTTCCCTTCCACTTTTTAACCCCCGACGAAAAAGAGGGGTGTTATAAGTTTAACATGTGTATCTGTATGTGTCTGTGGCATCGTAGCGCCCAAGCGGAAGAACCGATTTCAATATTGTTTGTTTTGTTAGATAGGTATTCTGATCGAAAGTGTTCTTAGCTATGTTTCATGAAAATCGGTTCAGCCGTTTGACAATTATCAGCTCTTTGTAGTTTAAAAGACTTAAAAAAAGTTTTCCAAATTTTCAATTTTAGTTATATTTATTGACTAGCTGTGCCCGCGACTTCGTCCGCGTGGAATTTAATTGACAAAGTTTCATACGAACTTTCGTCCCCTATTTTATCCCCTTGGGGGTAGAATTAATCAAAATCCTTTCTTAGCGGATGCCTACGTCATAACATCTACCTGCATGCCAAATTTCAGCCCGATCCGTCCAGTGGTTTGGGCTGTGCGTTGATAGATCACTATGTCAGTCAGTCAGTCAGTCACCTTTGAGTTATATATATTTAGACATTAGACATAGCGCTTGAATACTAAAACACTCGTTTAAGAAATACTCGTTTAAGAACTGTGTCGTCGGGCCATGAATCATTGTTATTTGACGATCGTTTGGCGCAGTGGTTAGAGCGTAGGCTGCTCGGGTGCACCGGGTGGTCGCGGGTTCGATTCCCGTCGGGGCAAATTTCGGAAATGGTGTCACGTAATTTGCTCAGGTTTAGGTGTCACTGAGGATCGCCCACGGTCCATTGTTCGGTACCCATAGTACAAGCGTTGCTTTAGTTTGGGACCATACAGTTGGTGTGACGCGAACGAGGTCATTGGCCTACCTTATGCCTGGACCGACGCCCACTATTAACTTGGTCTAGATTCTCTGAGCAAACATCAATTTAGTTTCGTGAACTTAGTCACTGAAAATTCTATGCTCTTCGACTTATACGACAGTTCGTTTTCAGATTTCCTTATTTCATGCTGTCTAGATCATCGCTCGATTGCGTGTGGATTGACAAACCCTCTTTAAGTCACTTTGTTATTTTATTTATGTTACACAATAGGGGCCACCCATAAATTACGTCACACGTTAAGGGGGAGGGAGGGGGTCGACGAAGTGTGACATTGTGTGACAAGGGGTGGTGAGGGGTCCCAATTTTTGTGACATCACATTGAATGACGTTCATTTTATTGAAAAATAATTTAAATGGAAATAATAATAATTTCGGAACGTAAAATTGTAAATATGTGACAGCACACTAGGTAGGGGGGGGGTCTCAGAAATGTGACCAGCTGTGACAAGGACGGGGGAGGGGTAAAAAAATCATGAAATTTGTGTGACGTAATTTATGGATGGCCCTATATCTCCGGCATTCATGTACTGATTTTGAAAAAATGAATTGATTTATGACTTAGTCGTAGTGGCTATTCTTTGGGGTTGGTATTTTTTTCATTGCATAGCAAGTACTCACCATGTGTGTATGTTGTTGGTCTCGCGCAGTTCTTCCCGTCCGGGTTCGCGTTCGCGACGGGCTCGGACGACGCGACGTGCCGCATGTTCGACATCCGCGCGGACCAGGAGCTGGCGATGTACTCGCACGACAACATCATCTGCGGCATCACGTCCGTCGCGTTCAGCAAGAGCGGCCGCCTGCTGCTCGCCGGGTACGACGACTTCAACTGCAACGTCTGGGACTCCATGAAGAGCGAACGCGCCGGTTAGTGACGCCACCAATGCCCCCCTCTTTACAAGAGTGTTGTAGTAATGAGGGAGGGTCGAATATTGACAGTGCAATAATTTTCAAAATACCTTTAAAAATGCCTACAATGCAAACGTTTCAAGTTTCCGGACCCTTTTTCGATAGCGATTCGAATGGTATATAATGCTGTGTAATGCCAGCCCCCTACCCCGCCCCCCCCCCACCCCCGTAACAAATGAAATTCATTTAACTTTAACAATGTTTTCTGATGTGAGCTGTTTTTTGTTCGTGCAGGTATCCTCGCCGGCCACGACAACCGCGTGTCCTGTCTCGGCGTCACTGAGAACGGCATGGCCGTCGCCACCGGCTCGTGGGACTCGTTCCTGCGCATCTGGAACTAAACCCCCCCCCCTCCCCGCGCCCTCCGCCCTCCCCCCGCCCCCCGCTGAGCAACACGCACGCCCCCCCCCGCCCCCCGCCCCCTGTCCGACGACACGGCTACACACACTGATGCAAACGGAAACTGTGGTAGGCTGATTACGTAGTTAGTGACGTCATTGTTGTAGGAATTCTGCAAGTGGTTCAGGTCAGTAAGCATCAATTGCTAGGAGCCAACTTGTAAATGTCATTATAATAATAATAACAAAGTTGAAGTTATTTCAAGTTCAGTCTCATAGTTGAGATTAATTTAATAATGTCTTATTATGGCATTTGCAAGAGGTATGTCAAGTTTCTGATTCATCTGTTGAAATATATAGAAAACTGACTCGTGATTCTGTTGACTAAATTATAAATATTGCCGCGTTACTCGCGCATTACGACCACACAGGCTGCAATGAGCTTGGTATAATCGAGGTTAGGTGTACCAACAAAATTAGTACCATCGTGACTATAAACTGGTTTTATTAAGTGTTGTGTGCGATCATGAAATGGATTGTCTATCGAACGAAATTAAGTCGAGATATACTTTCATAAGAAAGGAGGAAATAAACGTCTACTTTACTAATTACGTAATAAGCCTAATCCACAACTTTTAGTCTATAGAACGCGGTGTGCGAGTGATGTGTAGATGCCTCTCGAAATCGACTTTGTAATCACTAATTATAGTCTTGGAACATTCTGTCATCTTTAGCAATTGTCTTAAGATCGGACACCCTGTGGGTTTAGCAAGAACTCTGAACGTTATCGTATCGTTATCGAAAAGGTATGCTGTAATCGAGAAAGCTTCGTGCTTGGCGCTCTGAGTCTCCAGTGTGAGTTTAGGTGAGAAAAAATGATGTTGAGTAAATATCAAATCTATAAAGTGATTCAATAACGCGTCATCTGGTCAAAATTCGCGATAAAACGCGCTTGCTGACCCATCTTATCTCCTATTGAGACAAAATCATCTCGAAAATTTAAAAAAATAAGGAGTAAAAGCCTATAAATAGTGTTTACAAAGCGTTTGTATAATAATTCTGTACAAAGACTCGTCCGAACGGTTCCCGTTATCCTATGTAAAGGATTGTACATCCTATCTGGTATAAGAAAATTAAAGGCACAGACTTCATGTGACTGGGACACGGACCAAACACGCTATATCTCCGCACTTGCATCGAAATAATTCCGAATTAAATTACGGGGTGGTAGCGGAGGCACCGCCATTGTGATTGGTCGGGAGCGGAGGCATCGCATTTTGATTGGTCTATCAAAAATAATAACGGATTGTGATTGGTCGATCGTAAGTCATATACACCTTATAAAGCGTATGTGTTTCGGAAACTTTTGTGTTCGAGTGCGGAGAGCAAAGGGTGGTTGGCCCGTAAACTAGGATGTCGTATTGTGTCGTTATGTTCTGATTCGGTCTGAACACCGAGCTTCAGAGAATAGAACTGGCCTGGCAACAGTTTGTTATAAATATAACGCAATCAAAATAAGCAAACGACACACGTAAACATATTTAATAAATCGGAATACCATGGGCGTTGTCGAACAGTCAAACAGGCTGTACTCTTCGTCCTGTGATCGTCCTATTAATTACGCGACTCATTTACGCACAAAATTACGCGCGTAATTATGACACAATACGACATCCGCCTCTTAAATATCCGGGACGTAATATACCCGCTTTATTTATTATAATTATAATTATAATAATTTCTAACAATATTGAAGCATTTAAAACAACTTTTTAGGGAGGTTATGTAGTTACAGTTTTGTATATGTGTGTGTGGGTTAAATTTGCGCGCGTGTTTGTGTGTGTGTGTGTGCTACGGACTCACTGTTCACAGTATACATAAACGTTTATATATATATATAATATGTATTGGATAATGTAATGTAATTATTATTTAACAATAGACGCCGGTGACCTTTCCGCGGAGGGGTCAAGGCGGCTGGATTAATTTTGTGTTTATTGGTAAGTGTAAACATTTTTAATTATTAAAAAAATTGAAATTCTACGCTTATCTTATAATTCTCCACAAATTTATAGAACTTTAAATATATTAACAGCGGTTTTACAAAGCCTTTTTAGAACAAGCTTTTGATATATCAACGTATCTATTCAGTGGGGTTAGTACGAGTTTAAAACTTCTTCAAATACCGGTTGAGTAATTGAATGTATCCATACATTCAGTAAAGCTGCAGGACCCCGCTAGGGGCGCTATGAAATGTATGGAAAGATAATATGATCATTCCATCGGTATTTAATGGCGACAAAACTTTTACTAAACAGCCAGTTAACTTAACCTCCTGAATTAAAGTTTTAATAAAACTCTTCTCCCCGTTTCAGGTGATAACATCGCACAACAGAATGTCGTACAACTTCAAAAAAAAAACCCTATAATTAAAGAACCAAATATTAATTAATTAATAATGTATCTATGCGTAATTTATTGAATGGAAAAAGGAACTATTATTTACGTTTATTCTCGTCATTCTAATGTATTACTATCGTGGTCTAACTAATTTATGATTTTATTGTATGTTTTAGATATAGTCCATGCATCCATTTGTAAAAATACCGAGATAAATGAGATCTCTATTGATCTCTATTGACGGAGAAGATCATCCTTTTTTGTACCTACCCGCAAAGACCGTTTCACACGTGCATAGCGATTGCGCTACGCTGAGGCCGCACGGTTTGTGTGCAAGGGTCGTTATGACTTGCAATTTGTAACTGGGAATAAATACTAGGCTTTAAGCGTTCAGTGATTTATAATTTGACATTTAAAAATATAATGATTTATCAATGTCCATTTGATTTTGTATTTTCCCTTTGGCACAGATTATTATACCCACTGTTATGCGGCATTTTACGTGAGCTACGCCCGTAAAGTTAATAGACATGTTTAGATATTAGATGTAACTAACTCCCATTGTAGGCCCCGCGCCTACGGGAGCGAAAATCGTTGTAACCTAAACAGATCTCGACTAACATTTCAATGGGTGTAACAATTCTATAACAAGTTTTCAAAATGCAACTGATACAAGTTCCATAAAACGTGCAATATAATAATGGTTCATGAAAAGAATGCATTTCTTCTATCACCATTCCTACTTCGGCGTCGGTGTGTAAATTAAATTTTCTATGGAATTTAATGTGAAGGTAGTTGTGCAGGTCGTCAAGAATCTAGTTCTCGAGAAATTAAACGAATTAGTTCATTCATTCTCGCTCTGGCGGTTACTGCTAACACCTGCTACTATTGTTTACGAAAATAGACTTGAAAAGGAAATAAAAAAGCTGTCACGTGCACTGAGATGATATATCGGCACGAACATTATTTATTAATCAAATACCAAGCTCGGCTAAGGCAAAAAAGGGCAAAAGATAGAAACGGACTGCCGTTCTTAAATTAAAAATTGCAAGATCGAATGAACTAGTTTGATGTAAGATCGCGAATGAGTGAAAGTGAACTAAATCAAGCAAGATTATACCGTAATGTAGGTGTTCATTCCTACCACTACAAGAACTGCCTATATCCATTATTTCTCACTAAAATTACAAGCGCAGCGGTAAAACATCTTAATTTTCCTTGTTTACGCGAATACTACTTATAAAGCGGATTAAATGGCTCTTGAATACCGTATAGGTTTTCACCATGTTTGGCGCTTTAAACAATGGAGTTTAAATACCTTTTTGAATGACACATACAAGTACAGTTTATCGCGTAAACAAGGATCAGTCTTAATATCATTATAAACAATCTTTTTGTATGTTTATATTCATTAGTAGCTTTCACTCTATTCATATTTAGCTTACGACTATTTAAGAGTCGAAAAATAAATGGTTCATGTCTGAGCGTAACCTAAATATGCTTAGATTTAATAGTACTTAGTCCATCTCTTGAAACGTTCTGAAAAAAATAAGTGGATAGGCGTTAATTTTAAGCAAATTAAATGGTAGCGTTTTTTAATGTCAAATAAGGGTTACCATAATTAATGTGTCGTGCAACATTCGCTCGTATTCACTTGCAAAAATATGATCTATAATCCCTTTCAATCAAAACGCGTTACATCGGATGAGACAAAATCAAACCATCGTCTCATAAGTTCATTTTACTAGGCATAAGCTAGCTTTAGATACGTAAGAATTAATATTATACATAAATAAAAATAGGCATTTGTAACTCGGAACGTTCTGTGTTGCTAACTGAAAAAAATTCGATGCCAATATTTTTCTTTGTGGTAACACTAGTTTTTATACGTTGCAGTATTTGTTGGGATTTTAAGCACAAAATATTTTATGATTATTGTTTGTCGGCTTTTTTAATTGTACAATCGATAGATGGTTGTCACGCTATTGTTTATTACTTTTTATTATTATTTTTTTGTTAAAAAATAAGCCTTTTGTCTTAGATAGGATATAATGTAGTTGTTTGTATTAAGGCAGACGAAGTCAGACGTGGGAGCTAAAATAAGGTCGATATGCTTTCCAAATTTATTTAACAATTCAATATAAACAATCATATTTTCTATAGTTTGTCGTGCTCAATTATCATAACATTAATACTGCACAAAGGCGGTGAAAACTATAATCCAGTTGAATATTTATGGTTATAAACACAGACAGAAATATGAGTATAACAAATAAACAATTTGCTCCGCCATGTGGAACCGACGTTCGGATTTAGTTAATTATTATATTGATTGAACACATTTTGAGCATATAGATACAAAATAATATATATGTACACACATGCATCTATTTGTCTATACGCAAGGTAATTTTTGCATATGGCAATTATTTGTCCAACGGAAAACAAAATGGCCGCTGTAAAGGCGGGAACGCACACTGCAATAACGCGACGCACAGCCCCGAATGTTGGACAGATAAAATAAAATAGGATGTAATCTGAAGTTAGCTCTGGTCTGCTAGTTCTACGCCTAGGATAAGACTCTTTTTTAATATTAAAAACAACTTGTTTTCTACTGTAACGGCTTCTTTTCAGATCGATGTACGATAACTACCTATAATATAGAATTATAATGATATGTATGATATTTAATGGATAGATTTGATGGCTCATATTCGGTTTTTCGTCTATTCAGACCAATTTTTCTCACTTTTACATCGTATTATTGGAATGGACTGCCATATTTTAACCTATAAACTATAAATATACTTAAATGTGAGGGATAATTCAGTTTTGAGGTTATCTGATGGCGAATGTCAGTGGCGAGTCCTCGAATCGCTCGCAGGAGGGTACGAGTTGGTCTCTGACTACATCCTAACACTCGAGAGGATCGTAAACCTTAGTTAAAACTTTTATTTGCTAGTCCACGTCTTTGATATGTTTAAAAAATAATTATTCTTAGTGGTGTAATACTAATTATTATAATGTATTGTGTAAAATATTTTTTTTAGTTATTATATCAATAAATTAAAATTTGTTTATTTTATTGCCTCTTTTTTTCGTGTCTCATCTGTTTTGTGACAATCAGTACACGGTAAATAGTTGTAAGACCATTCCTAAAACACACACAGTGTTCAAATGAACACTGTGTTCAAAAATTTAGACTAACTAGGACGCGTTGAGGACCGCATGCAATACCTGATACAAGAATGGTCAAAAGATCAAGCTTCATTATAACTGGTAATTAAAGGTTACACAGTCAGCAAGCTCCCCTGGATAACAAAAAACTATTCTATCAGTATCAAAACTCTACAATGATTGCTACCGTAGGTCTAGGGGGCAGTGCCCCCGATTAGGTGATAAGTGGTTGAGCACCTTTACTATAGTTTAAAAAAGGCAACAATTTCATTTTTTCCCAAGGTGCCTTGGTTACATAGCCACAACCATAGGTATATCATATTTATATCGGATGTCCGTACACGTATTATCACCACGCCAGATCTTTGCAGTAAATGCCAAATAAGAGTCGTAATAAAAATATCAAGGCTTCACGAATAAATCTGGTAGTGTAGCCTTGTGTTAAAAGCAACAGTGTTATCACCTAGCTAAATAGCGCGAGTTGGCATCGAACTCTGGGATTTTATGCGTTGACGTATGCACATTGCGCTGGACAGAAATGCCCACTCCGTTAGAAATTAATTCTAGCATTTATCTTTTAGCAAATTAAAAGTAAGTACAATACTAAGCTAGTAAGATCAGGGGTGGTACTCTTAGCAATGATAATCATACGAGTATATCGGGACAATCGTATTGTCGAATCCTACTCTAAATTCCACCTTTGCCGTCGTATCGATTACTGAACGAACAATACAAAATTATCGTTCGTCCAGACGATATTCAACAACATTAATATGGAATTTAGATCAGGATTCGACAATACGAATGTCACTATATATCGATTATCGTTACTACAGACACATAATTTTCGGGAGTCGTGTGAGTCATCTGCCCGCCCCGCACTAACTGAAATAGCCAATCCTACGAATCGTTATGAAAAACAATGGTGTTTTAAAACCAGACAAGCGACTAATGTGTCGTGTGTCGTCACACTGTCTGTACGTAGCAGGCGACAAGTAACAAGCACACATCTTCTGTATGTGTGACCTTCCTCAGTCATTTACTCCGACTAATCATTTCAAACAGCTATACAAATCATGACAAGCGATATATTGAACGATTTGTTGCTAATTATGTAGGTACCTACTTGTTTTCAGTTTTTATTTTACCGGACTGCGCCAAAGGAGGGTAGTGTAGTAAGTTGGCAGGTAGCTTGTAATGCGAGATTTCATTATTTTAGCCAACCCCCCAAAACCACGTTTTTGTATGTATAAATAAATTTCTTTAAAAAGAAAAACAATATCCTACTTCTGAGTTCAAGGTTAGGTTTTCTGAAGAGATATTCTAAACAGCTAGTAGGTATTCACGAATATTACTGTGAAGTGCGAGGTCTTACAACACGACAGCGCATTAAAGTACTTACTTAAATATAAAACTTTCTATATGGTTGGCCCCTTTATTAGATATTGTTTGTGTATCCGGCCATTAGGAACTTATCCGACAGGCTGATGTAAGTTATTTGTGAGTATTTCAGTAAATATGACAATAGGCCCACCTCCAATCATTATTATCATTAATATTTCAGCCGAATGACGTCCACCGGTGAACATAGGCCTCCCCAAAGTTTTCCCATCGACCAGTCCGGTGCTTGTCGAATCGCTCCTATAATGAGCAAGAGTGTCAAACACGCACTGCTTACCCTTTTGAAGAATGCAGGCATGGCAGTAGGTAGGTACCAATTTGAGAAATACAAAGGAAAATTCATCCCGATTATCCCGTTAAAGATTTTTGAACTACCTAGATACTGACGTGAGGGATAATTTTCAAGCGAATACCAGCAGGTGGTGAGTTGCAAGGCTAAAGATTTATTTCTCCATGATGTTATGAATCAAGCGGTTTGTTTGAATAGTAAATAATGTAAGCATTCGTCGGGTCCCGTGGTGGTGGCGAAACGCGCTGCCCCGCGGACCAAATTAGACGTTGGCACGGATTGAGACCGACTAGGATGCCTGTGGATTGCAGACTTAGATGAGACAGTCTTATTTACGAGTCTCAGTTACGAGTGGTCCCTCTAACTACTAAGCAATTGACGCTTTAATTTAATTTATGTATTGAGCACATGAATTAGACCTAGAATTTATATTAGGGCTAAGCCTAGTTTTTTTATCATAATGGGTTCTGTCTACACATTCTCTCCATTTCTGCGCTTTTTTTATACCTATACGTGTAATAGTTACTTTGATAGTCGTTATACTCAAACATACATACCTACATGACGTTACCCCGGAGAATATCCATGAAAATCCTTACAGCACAGTCACCGTACACCGAAGCTTTTCTACGTATTATGCAATGGTGTTTCAGAACTTATTTTAGTTAGTAAGAAAACTTCTCGCGCCGCGAACGGAACTCCGCGCCAAAATAACAAGGAAACGGTCCTTTTTTACATAAAACACCATAATTTACCGCGATTGCGTGGGATAGTGGAAATATTGTGTTTATAACGGTTTGATAAGTGTATTTTCATTTCATTTTTATCGATAATTCGTTTTCAATAGCGTGGGTGTAGTGACAAACGGTCGCCATGTTGTTTTCCTTTTTCATTGTTTTGTTTTTTTCTTAATTATTATTACTACATGTGGGTGTAGTGATATTTTCCGGGTTGAGTCAAGTGACAGAACAGGCGGAGACATATTTATGATGACTGTGATAGATTAGATTAGAACATTTTTTTTTTGTAAGCCTTAAAAATATTGCATTTATTTTATAAATATACTATACTTACCACAGACTTTATCTAAATTACAACTCTGTGAAACTTACTTAGAAGTAATCATAGACAAAATTAAATGTAGATTTTGTTCTTTTATCAGTATCCGAGTGTTGCGTGGTTGGGATTAAGGCTAAAGCGCCCATCTAGCCCGCGAAGTTCAAATTTTTTGAGGTTTTTTAGAATTTTTTCAAAATCTGACAATAATAAAAGGCACATTTTGTAATTCGCGAAAAAGACCGTGTGCAGTGCATTTATTAATATATCCAACTTCCTCTAAAACATTTCAAGAACGACAGCTATCCAGATAATCTGGAATTTTTTGTATATTAAGTGATTTACTAGTATCATATCCACCGTGATAATATTAAGAGTAAAATAAATGTATTAATAAACGCACTGCATACTGTGTTTGTCGCAAATCACAAAATGTTGTCTTAAATGTTTTCAGATTTTGGATAAACTATAAAAATACTCGAAAATTTTGAATTTCGCGGGCTAGACAGGCGCCTTCACCTTAACACAATCTTTTTAATTTTATTTTTTTGCTATAAGTGCGTAATGCATCGAACTTATTATAATAAACTATGTAATTAAATAATGACTGACTTAGATATTTAGTACCAAACTGTCTATAAAGACTTTTGATAAGAATGCGTATCTAAAACATTAATCGAGTTATTTTAAAAAAGTAGAAAGATTGATAAACACGTCATCGCGTTTTTAACTATTATTGTTTATGTTTTGTAATTTTTAAAATACTTGTCAAATGACTTCTTATAACACTAATATAGACGTACTATTTTGTAATAACACCGATAATGTATACCCATGTATTATGATAATTTATCGAATTAGTGTAGGTTCGTAACAGTAGGCAGTTCTGTATTTTTTATTTGTTATATCTATTAGTAGCTCTTGTTATTTTCAAATCTTTTCCTCTCCTGAAAAAATGAAGTGTTAATTATTTTAATAAGGCAAGCAGAGTTCTAGTACCTAAATACTTAGTAGATACGGTTCTTCAAACCATATAGCGTGCGGCTTCCTACCAAATGAAGTATTAACAAATGAATCACCTTGTTTTGCTTGCCAATGACGATGGCGTAGCAGGTGGCTTCAAATAATAAGAAATACAGTCAAATAGTCATAGTTCACCCACTGACTTATGACCTAAATTGAATCATACAGACAGACAAGTAAAGTACTTACTTACTTAATAACTTTTAAGTCTAAGTGGTAGGTATCAAAGTACCTATTTAGGAATGTACTAGGTACTTATTTCATCAGTTTTTTGGTGTCGGTCCCTCCCTCATACCTAACGCAAGATAAATAAACAGGACTGTAACTTGCCTACAGTACCTAGCCTCCACAAAGAGAAACCGCCTTTCAGTCTCTTAACGCCGAATACGCGAAACTCAAATATGAGTGCTGTTCAATTTTGGCGCGACATACAAAAATACAGAGAACTATGGTCACAAACAGCTTAGGACTTAAACATTTGAGTAGCGTTTTAGTACCTATATCCAGATGGAAAATTCTTACATCTTCATAGAACATTTTCCTGAAAACAATTACAGACGGTGCCGTAAACAAAGTGCCGGACGTATAAAAAATCAGGCAAAGCGCCCGGCAACCGAATTTTCGGCGAAATTATTCTCGTAGCCGCAAACTCTACGCAGTTTTGCTTATTACATTGTAATAAGAGCTATAATTTGTGAAGAATGGCGCTGTTGTTAATGTATTTTGAACCTTAATTTTGTTGTGATAAGCAACGATTATAAATTAGGCTGGTTTGGTTGCATGTTTCACGCTTTTCACCTTGGTCACAGAATAATGAAAATCCTTGGTTCTTTTATATTAAGATAGCTAGGTGGGATAATGATTATCATTCCATGTCAGAGTCTGGTAGTATGCAAGGCATATAATGATGATATTCTGAACAGCTTCCAACATCATCTTCAAAGTACCAAAACTGTGAACCAAGCGGTGGGCTTGATCTAGTCGTTCTAGCATATTCTTCATGTGATATATCTTTGTTTGGAACCGAGATTCACAACATGACAACACACACGAAAACCAAAAAATCTTTTGACAAAGGAAATCTTTTATCGAAGCAACAATTGCAGTGGGTGTGAGTCGGGATTAGATTAGAAGTTCGGACCTTTATGGTCGTCATTTAAACGCACGTTAAACCCCGACCATAGAGCCCAGCCTTAGCCACAGTATCAGTTAGTAAATAGAGAGGTAGGTGGCGACGTGACCTACGTCACGAACTCTGTCCCTTCGTCAATAATAGCGCGAGAACAGTACACCGAATGATCTCTTTCTGTCATTAGTGATTTGACATTTGAAAGAAGAAGACTAAGCATGGTGTAACTATACAATCGCTCGTCCACGTTTATTAATAAGGTAGGTACTGTTCGGGGATGAAGCTGATGACATAATATTGAACTACAAAAATTAATCTACGGTGGTAGGGCCAAGCTGTAGTCAATTGACTAGCTGAGCCCGCGACTTCGTCCGCGTGGAATTGAACCTAACAAAAAAGCCCGCTCCCGCGTTCTGAGCCCGCACGACAGAACCCATTTTTTCATTTTTTTTAATTGTGTTTTTCTAAAATAGAAGTTACTGCTTATAACATCAGCGATCTACCAGTGAAAGTCCCGTCAAAATCGGTCCCCCCGTTTCGGAGATACTCTTTGATTTCATGTGTTTTTATTTTTTTACGCGGAACCCTAATTGTTTTTCAAAAATTAAAGTAGCCTAAGTTACTCCCTATTACAACAGCTATCTGCCAGTGAAAGTCCCGTCAAAATCGGTCCAGCCGTTTCGGAGATTACCCGGAACAAACACACAGACAGACAGACAGACAAATTTTTATTAAATCTCGTTTTTGCTATAGGTGTCGTATGTACTTTCATATGCATTTAGTGAAAAGGTGTTATTTTGATATTACAAACAGACACTCCAATTTTATTTATTAAGTATAGATTACAGCTCATATACGGGCTGGCTCAACTGGGGCAGTACCGCCATCTCACAGAAGATCGGCATAAAGTAGCTATTAAAGCTGCGTTTTGTAAGATGCCCTCCCGCTATCCGACTCCGCTTCAGGACGGCAACGTGCGAGCAATGCCATTGATATTGCAAGCATCTTAGGCTACAGTAACTGCTTAACATCAGGCGGCTCGTAGGCGTGTTTACCGACTTTGTTGCATAAATAAAAAATGTACCTACTGAATCTACACCGGCCTCGCTATGCATCTTTGATCTTCTATTTTCACCTTGATTCCTCATTTGATGTTTCGTCCAGTTCTCATGTACCTACCTATTGTTCGACCCATACCTACCTATTTACTAGTTGAGTGTGCGTGGGAGTTGATGACGTCAGCATCATTTTAAAGACAGCCAGTGGACTATAATGAACAGATCTTGACCGATATTGTACATTCAATGTAGATTTAAGGTGAAGGCGCCTGTCTAGCCCGCGAAATACAAAATTTTCGAGTATTTTTATAGTTTATCCAAAATCTGAAAACATTTCAGACAACATTTTGTGATTTGCGAAAAACACAGTATGCAGTGCGTTTATTAATACATTTATTTTACTCTAAATATTATCACGGTGGATATGATACTAGTAAATGACTAAATATACAAAAATTGCCAGATTATCTGGATAGCTGCCGTTCTTGAAATGTTTTAGAGTAAGTTGGATATATTAATAAATGCACTGCACACGTTCTTTTTCGCGAATTACAAAAGGTGCCTTTTATTTTTGTAAGATTTTGATACATTTCTAAAAAACCTCAAAAAATTTGAATTTTTTTGGTTAGATGGGCGCTTTAGCCATCAACAGATTTACAATCTGGGTTGAGGGTTAATTTGTGCGAAAATGAAGAAAAGCTAGATTTTTTTATGCATTTATGGCAGTATTCTAGCTATAAGTATGTTAAGAGTTTATGCTAGAGGCGCTTAGCTCTACGTAAAATAATTCGACGGCAAATTGTAAGTTTCGGGGTGGACTCTTAAAAATGCTCTACAATAGTTTACACGTAGTTGGTAGAGACCAACGAGCGTAAAACTAACGTGGTGATAAACGTGGATTAGCGGTTGTATAGTTACACCATGCTTAGTCTTCTTCTTTCGAATGTCAAATTACTGATGGCAGAAAGAGATAGTTCGGTGTCTAACTATTCGCCCGCTAATCCATGTTTACTAAGAAGGGGGTGTTTAGTAACTGAATTTATCACGAATATTTCATACAAGTTTTAATCAATATTTTAGCTAGGTAATAATAGTCTTTAAATGTAGGTACTTGGAACTCTGTTTACCTTATACTATAAACGAAACAGTCACAAAAAACCACAATATATTAGTAATTTAACGCTTATCCACAACATTTTACAGAACCTGAATTTTCAGAATACGATATTCAATAAAACCGATCTCCAAAGTACAGTGACAGTGAAAAGTGTTCGACAAAATGATGACGATCAGTGAGAGCCAGTACTCTTCAAACAAGATGTCCAGTGTCCACAAGATCAACGACCGCGTGGTCCACCGGGACAGCTTCGATGACGTCAAGAGCTCCTCCAGCGTGAACAGCACGCTGATCACGAAGCGCGGCTTCAAGCCGTCAGACATGTTCGACCCGCAAAAGAAAGAGTTTCTAACCAACCTCAGTTATAAGTTGTTCCCTGTAAGTTGGGTAAGTCACTTTAATCCAATTAATTTAGCGGCTTCCACTTCTAACTCATCGCGATGGCCTGGATCACGTTTGGTATATTATATGAGTATTATAATTATGTATTTATTATATTATTATGCTTCTAATGTTGGCGTCGTAAATGTAAACTGGGGCGAGGTGGTTTAAAATTTGCGATTTCGTACGCGATCAATGTTTAAACAAGCAAAGTCGGCCGCGCAGCGTCTGTACAATTACTGTTTACACGGAGCAGTTCAATTTTATTCAATGCGCTGCAACTTGGTTAGTTAAAGTGAAGTAACTTTATCTCACAAAGACTCACATAATATCTTGTTGAGTAGGTGTCTAGCAGATGACTTGATTCTTTATCAACAATAAAAACTGATATAACATATTGGTTTAATAAGTTTTATTTAGCGATAACATTTACGACGCCGACAGTACTTTTTTGGAACAAAACTGTGTATCTGCCGAATAAACGAAAATGAGACTTGGGCCCGTATTATTAAATCGATCTCAAGTCTTAGAGGGATCATAGAAATTTCAGTCCAGTACAAAAATACATGTAAAAGGCGAACTTAAGATCGCCCTAAGACTTGAGATCAATTTATTAATACGGCCCTTATACTTATATGTGAGTAGCGTTAGCTTTTTAACAAACTCCGCGCGGAAGACATAACATTCTTAATAGTCTATTGCTGAACTAGAAAGATAGTGAGAAACATCGCAAGGCCGAGTTATCAGTTGCCGACGAATTATTAGCGTATTTACTGTTGCTGTAATAATTAATGAACTAGCGCATGATGCTACAGACTTACTATCTGATAGAACCTATACTTGATACAATGAAAGTAGAATAGTAAAGTTACTCTATAGATGAGAACCTAATTTGATACATAAAATGAATGATTTTAGCCTATCTTAGTAGCTACTTACCCCTCTATCTATCCGTCTAAAGATCTTATAAATCTGTAAAGTATCTGTCTGTGCTGAAATATACTTAAAAAAATAATCTTAGGTGTCTTCTATTTCGAAACATTGTTCCGCCATTTCTGTCCGTATTTGAAATAATATTAAATTAGGAGTTAATTAGTAATTAGGATTCAAACATTTGATTACCTAATTCGATAATAATTATAATGTGATGAACTTTCAAATTTATATGAACAAAAACCAAGTGTATGATCACAAGTAAAGTTGCTATTATGGGTAGATACAACACAATGATTGGGAATTGGGATCGACCGGTCCCAGTTACACCCAAAAGAGGGATGATACACAGCTTTGTTGCAAAAAAAAATATACCTACCTAAGTACCCTATGTATTTTATATTATTTATTTAAGTATTTAGGTATTTACATGAATGTGCAGTATTTTGTTTGAAGCAGTACACTTTACTAACCTCTATTATAATTAAAAAAATTGGTAGGCAAAATGAATAATCTATCTGCATAAATATAGAGTTAAATATCGCATGTATTGGCCTCTGGCTGTAATCCAGACGTTATCTAAGAATGTGTCAAGCTAGAACTATGATTTTGACATTTACTAAGATGTTTAAACAAGACTCGTGCAGAGAACACTGCCAAAATAAGTGGAACAATATGACAAGACAATGAACTCTCGGAACCAACAATTTGAGGATCGTGCACTAGCCGACAAACTTCAAAATTAATTACAATTTTGTTAAAGGATTAAAAAAAATATATAAAATAATCATTAGATGAAAAAATCTTGTTGAACCTATGTTTTATTACAATCCTACAAATAACAAAACTTATGGTTAAAACTGCTCGCGAACATTCTTTGAGTAGGTACGGTAGAGACTCCGTGATAAAAATGAAAAATTCGGGACACGAAAATGCGACACGAGGAATATTTTTAAATAACACAATATTATAAAAAATTGTAGATAACACATTAAAAGCGTTACTGTTAACTTTAAGGGAAAAAAAACGAAAATAAGATACTTAGGTACTAAATCGTATTATTAACATAGAGTGTGTGAAAAAATGAGATTTTTTTTCGATCGTGTCACGTTCAATTAAAGCAACCGATACTTGGAATTTATCCCATCTATTATGTTTTGTAACAGTTAAAAACGGCTTAAAAGACTAGCCTATCCGAAGACAGACGGACAAATAGATTAACCTATATTAGTTTCCACGATGTTCTAAATGCAGCTAAATATATTAACGGCAGTTGGCAACTGATGTGTTCGAATTTCACTGTTTAGGAAACAAAAAAAGAAAAAGTTCGTGAACACGGTTAGGTAAGTCCTGTCTTCCTGATGCATTTCGTAAGCGAAGAACAGTGGGTCACTCCAGTAACGTCTATCGTTATAAATTATGAATAATAAAAATAATTAGGTATAGACTACTTATATAAAATCCCCAAATCCACTGATACGCGCAGAAGTTAATGATTAAGGGATAGCTTACAGCAATAAGAAACGTCAAACATTATCTACCACTCGTTCGGATTATTATTACTATACAAAAACCTGTGCTTGTCTATACCTATTTATTTTTAAGGCGTATATAAAGGACAATACATATCACCTACTTTTACATTTCACTATAAAGGGTTAAAAATCTCATGAAGAACTAAGTTGATAAAGTATTCCGTGCAATAAACAAATCTATTTATAATCTCAATAGCTAAATTACAAAGTAATAACTCCACATGCAAAGTAACACTCTAGTGTCTAAGCATAAAAAGTGGTCTAGGAATAGTCGAGTGCTCCGAATCAGTCAGTGCCGGGCATCGAACCCGCGCTCGTCAATTTGCGCCTCTGGTCTTGGCCTCTGAGCTATTTAGGGCTCATTTGTGTATCAACGAGATGCGGATGATTTGAAAAGAGGCGGATCATAGTTTTGGATCTGAGAAGAACTGTCGTAGCTTCGTTCCTGATATTTAATAGCCCTTAGAAGATCAATTTCTGGATAATCTTTTCTACCAAGACCTCAACCTTTGTTCTCTCCACGTCTTAGTGTTTGAGTAACAAGAGATTGTAGGTGCCAGTGAACTGCTGTGTCTTGTCCCCTACGAAAGAGACTAGCATATCATTGTTACCCAGAAATAACAAGATGTTTTAGACATTAATTCTGGAGACTCCTGGCTCAAAAATGCAGTACAAAAAATACATACTATTAAATATTATATCAGTGGTCAGCCTTAAAAAACTTTACACATTAATTAAATAGACAAGTATGACCATATTTTCATGGTGACATTTGTAGACAGGTTAGCATTTGAAACAAATGGGAATATTTTATCAGAGCAGATAAATTAATGACAAGATTTTTCAATCTGGCCTGTCCATCTAAATTCTAAATGTTCAAGGCAGTGTTTCTGACGCGATGATGTACAACTGATCTATAGAGGGAACTTTGCCAAATATTAATTTAGAAATATAATTCGGATGTCACGGCATTGTCTCGAAATAATGTATCGCTAGCATGTGCTCATCTGTCTATGAAATCAAAAGCGTTTCAAGTACTTTGTTTTAGACTTTCGATTTTACGTATTATCTAAATTGTATTACTTTCAATATTATTCCTTGCCAGATTTGATTGTACTATATAGTTATTACCATTATTTTTGTCTTAATTTATGACAAAAATGTTGCTAAACAACCAATTAGTTTTTAATGCTAAGTCTTGTGCCAATACATTTCTAAAGTCTAAAACAAAAACGCTCTCCTAAAAATATTTGTCAAAACATATTATGGTATTTGGCAAGCGCATTGGTAAAATGCATAATCTCTTTTTTAGTTTTTTTCCGAGTTTTACAACATTCAAACGACCTTACGACGCGGACGTATTGAAATACTATTCTATTTAAAACGTTATTTAATATTTGTTTCTAGAAATAAATGTAATAGATGAATATATGATGATAGATTATTGAATCAAAAATGTTATATATGTGTAGGCCAACTGCCGATATAAAAATATAATGAAAACAGCAAAATTGTTCACAGTTTAGCAGTGTGAGTAATAGCTATTACGGTTTCTAAAAAACAACCAGAAGCGATAGTTCAATCAATTTCAAAATTATCACTAACCCTTATTTTTAAAAGTAATTCGAGTGTACGAATTATTTATACTAACCCAATATTCCTTCTGGATAATCTTTATAGGCGTATTGGCCTTATCTATCATAAATTTTCATGGCAATGGTTCTGGCAAACACCACTTGGGTTTATGCCAAAACACTTACTAGTAAATCGAAATTTCAACCTAACTGTGAACTAGGATCCATTTTACGTCTTATTTTAATAGGCATAACATTTTAATATGGGACTATAGATATAATGAAAGCTAAATAATTATTAATTAAATTTAGAAAACATTACTTTATAAGTATTATCGACTTACACGTTAATAGATTAATAACAATCATTATTATTATTTTACTGTTCTCATTGAATTTCATTGAATATTTAAAGCATTTAAATACAATATTTGTTACTATTTAAAAAAAAATACACAAAGCAGTTGTGAAACTTCAAAAACAAAAACCACAAAATATATTAACATTAAATATTAATTATACAGAATGATGCTGATGCACCTCAAGAGATAGCGACACTGCCGCCGCCGGAATGTGTCACTGTAAGACATTCCGAAAATCTATCAAATTCATGGAAACACTAGTTTCATAAAACACCCTGTATATACTCAACATGGTCATTAAAGAAAATCCTTTTTCAGGACATTTTGTTATTAATTTACTAGGTGTCATTTTGTACTAAATCGATGTGTTTAGGCAATTGGCATCGCTCGCTGTAACAGTTTGTATGATCTTCAATTTGTATGGAGTTCTTACGAACTGTTCACGCGAGCGGAAGTTGAAGTCAACAAAGACCGCCCAAGTTTAGAATTTAGGTTATTTTTAAGGCAATAACTTGCTATCATTTAAAGAAATCCAATTTATATTTCAGCTTCTCTATCTTAGCTAAGATTAAGAGAAGTTTAAAGAATTTTAAATTAATTATTATGGCATGATTTAATATTTATGTTTGACTACTTACTGAATTATTTTCATTATGTTTGTTTTGTGAATAACTTTTGTTTGTAACGTGTGTAATGTTTGAGAGAAACTAACCAGATGAGGTCCACCAACCCAGACTGGGCAAGTGGACATTGCCCTGAACACTCCTCGCAATAATCGGAGGCGTATACCCAGCAGTGGGAATTGAAAGGGCTATATGACTGTACTTTTATTTTACGACTATTGTACATTTATTGATGTTTTTGCATATTGTGGTTCTTCTTCGTTGTCATAAGAACTGTAATTAATTGTTATGAACTGTATTCAGCATTCGTCAAATCATATCATTTGTTTTATCTCCAAAGCAATTACTTAGTGTTGTTTGTTGTTTATGGTTAAATAATACTGGAAACACCTTCTCATTGGTCTCATTGGTCTCATTCTGCTAAACTACTTCTAATTTAGTTCCGTATTTTTCGGTGGGACTGCTTATATGGAAAAGACAACAGTGCTCTTCTGTACACACTCTTCTCCTGGCGTGATGGTACACATGAAATATCACCATTGTCTTAAATTCTCACATACCATGACATATTTGACTTATCCAGCAATTTCCGTGAAGTTAATACTGCAAACGCCATTTCCAGGAGGACCTGGAGAACAAGCCCATCATCGTGGGCGACAAGGAGGTAGACCTGAACAAGATCTTCACACCAGCGGCTGATGCTGAAGAGCATATCATCAAGAAAGACCGCAAGTTTGGTTAGTAAAGAATTTAAAGCCCATAAGAATCTTAAAAAAATATACGTAATAGATTACTTAACGTTTGTAATGGGTAAGTATGCGTGGTTACCCACGTATAGTGCATTGGTGGGACTTAACCCACATCATTGTCACTGTATCACACAAACCGCTAGGCATTGTCAAAACATACGCTATCTACGTTACGTCTTTTGAATAAATAAAGTTTATCCCAAAATATTACGCTAATATTATGGACACCATACATTGGTATGAGAGTATTTTTAGTACATTTTTTTTACATTAGATCTAAGTACTTACCTACTTACCGATATTTTTTGCCTTGAATTGTGAAATATTATTTAAAAATTATATTACATTATCTAAATACAAAGATATTCGCCATGAAAATACTCAGTTATGACGTGACATTTCACTAACTTAGTAGGTAGGTACTGTTTTCAAAACTTTTAAAGTCTGATTGTTTTCCTTTTTAAAAGTAGGTGATGAAAATAATGATTGTATTGCTTATAACGAACGACCATTAGCAGACACGATCAATTATACATTTTTTGATATGCCCCCGGGTGTATAACCGACCCGTCGCGAGCTAAATACAAAAACTTTCTTTTCACCCGTGTATTTCATGTCGTTCATTTCTGCTTCTTTTTCTCACCCAGTAACCTGTTTTATTATACCTCTGTGAGCATAAACGAAAAGCCCCATTCAGACTTGCATATAAATCTATTGCGTTCCGTTTTCTGTGAGTAACGGTAAACACATATTTCACGTGTTCATTGGTTGGTGCAAACTGCCCTCTATTTCGGGACTGGACTCACGCGCCGATTAAGGTTTAATATTAGATGTTGTGCTGTTTGATTTGCGCAGTTTAGGAGCTTTGGGGTCTTTAGTTTTCATCAAAATAATGAGTTACTTGGGTACCAATAACTTTATCAATAAGTTCATATAAAAAATGGGTTTGGTACTTACATATATTACACCGAAAGTTTTTTTTGTAACTTACTCGGCATACCAACGTATGACTAGCCTTATGTTAAGCTGTTACTATGCCCTAAGATTGCGGCATTGCTGGCACGTTGCCGGCCTGAAGGGGAGTGGGATAGAAGGAGTGGAAGGGAGCCGGAGTGGGCTTCCGGCGCTTTCACTCGTACGAAACGCAGCTATAATAGTCAAACTAGCTATAAATGGTCAAACGTCAGTCATTACGTTGAAATCAACTTGAAAACTCAAATCGTAGATGGTACTTAGGTCAAACCAATTATTATCTACTTATTCTTATTATTTTATAAATCCCACCTATTACCTCCAGATTTTGATAAATAAAGATAAGTTGTTGCTTAAGGCTAAAGCGCCCATCTAGCCCGCGAAGTTCAAATTTTTTGAGGTTTTTTAGAATTTTTTCAAAATCTGACAATAATAAAAGGCACATTTTGTAATTCGCGAAAAAGACCGTGTGCAGTGCATTTATTAATATATCCAACTTACTCTAAAACATTTCAAGAACGACAGCTATCCAGATAATCTGGCAATTTTTGTATATTTAGTGATTTACTAGTATCATATCCACCGTGATAATATTTAAAGTAAAATAAATGTATTAATAAACGCACTGCATACTGTGTTTGTGGCAAATCACAAAATGTCGTCTTAAATTTTTTCAGATTTTGGATAAACTATAAAAATACTCGAAAATTTTGAATTTCGCGGGCTAGACAGGCGCCTTCACCTTAAAGATTCTAAATAAATTCCTTTACCAAATAAAAACAGAAATGACTACAATACCGCCATCTTTATTCTTATCCTGTCACATTCTAATTCCCCAATCGCCAATAGATGTCGCTAAACACAATTCTTGATTACGACATTATTAAAATTAACGAAAAGAATTAATATTTTATTCATGCTCAGGATGTTACCTAATCATATTAAACTCTACTTATTACAGAAAAGACATTCGCGTCATCAGCGTTCTACGTGCCCGGCGTGCATCCCACGGTCAAGGAGCAGATGGACCTGGCGCGGACCATCTCCAAGTCTCTGAGCGACTCCAGCAACCACATGAGCAGGGGCCAGAGTATGTACGTCAACAGGAAGAAGAGATCCGTAAAATGGGTGCACGAGGGACGAGGTATGTGTAACGGGTATACAGAATGTTGTAAAATTCCGCAATAATACTTGGGGGTTTGGATGAATGTCAAAATTGTCAAAGTTCAGTTTTGTACCATATAATTTATATTGAAAACTAAAACTCAATTTAGTCATTTCTGTAAATGTGTATGTATATTATAAATCACAGCTTTTGGCCTAAAGGAGGAACAAATTAATAATTTTATATTAGTTTAGGGTGGCTCAAATATGAGTAAGTACTTACTGAATGAAAATTATTAAATTTCTTCTTGTGGGACCGTTATACAATATTTTTTGAAGTTTGATCTGACTATATTAAAATAGTGCTCTTGGCATCATATGAACTTTTGGCTATTTATATTACTTAATTACTAACATCGAACGTATTAAATACGAAATTAATTTCATTCGTCGCTACGTAGGAATAATTAATAATGGCTTTGGTCGGTAGCCAGTTGCCTGTGTTATTTATTTATAGGATACGATTTCATGTATAAGTAACAGTATGATACTAATGGGCGATCGAGAGTATCTTGTGCAAATGCTGCTAAATAACATGTTATAGTTTGTTTATAAACAACAATGTGGGCAATTATTACTCTGGTAGTATACGGGGTGATATTCTAGAGTGATTAGACATGGCGAAAATAAGATAACAATCGCTCTTGAAGTTGCACACATATAAAAAGCTGCGGTAAAACAGCACCTTCTCTTTTTAAGTCCGATGAAAGCAGAAGACCACCATAGATTCGGTTGCCAACCCTACTTTCAAACTAGTTAGGAATAGGCACTGATCTCACTATCAAGTCTACTACATTTATTTGCGTCTGAGCTTAAAACTACTATAATATTTGTATTAGATAATTGTGGTAACTGGCAACCCTACACAATTTTTTTCAATACTTCAGTGTCCGACACATGGCGCAAAACGAAATCACGTGGTTCTGTTGATGCGAAATTACTTAATAAAAGGACATTATTTTCCAAAACATACAAGACAGATACTCCATTTTTACATGATCCCTGACGCCCGCCTATCAAAATTAAACTAACACATTATTTTCACCTCTTCAGGTCGAAACACATCAAACCAGTCCAGCACACCGACGCCAGTTGCGAACCACGACACGCCATACCGCCCGCCATCTAGTTTACGCAACCAGAAAACTTACCCGAAGTCCGCGCTAAAACACTCCACGAACTTACCGAAAATGGAGCCGTTCCCGGTCTCACCACCGACTATTACTGTGCAAAATATCGATATGCCGGTCCCCCTCGCTCCTACGAAGCTAAATGACGTGTATGCTTCGCCAAAAAGCCCAAGATTACCACTGGTAAGCGGTCCGAACTTCAACGTAGCGCCGCGCGGCTGGGGCGAAATGAAGGATTACTACCGACCGGTGGTACTAGATGGCGTTGGTGCCTCGGTGCAGTATTCAGATTTTTAATTTTGTTTTTGAAATATCATAAGAATAATTGAAATAAAACTATTTTTACGGATTATATCGCGTTTATTTAATTTTATGTTCCCGACGTTTCGGTTGCTTTACAGCAACCGTGGTCACGGGGGGACGGTTGCTGTAAAGCAACCGAAACGTCGGGAACATAAAATTAAATAAACGCGATATAATCCGTAAAAATAGTTTTATTTCAATGTGTAGTATTCGCGTAAATATAAGAAAACAATATCATAAGAATAAATTAAGATATTGCCAGCCTTATGCAACATTTTTGTTTGTTTTATTTAAGAAATTGACGAAATACGAACTAGATTATAACTTGTATTAATTTTTAAATAAAATTTCTAAATAATCGGTCTGTATTCAATTCTTGCTGCTTATCCTGCGAACAAAATATAGCGTGAAGTCGTTATGATTATTAAATTATATTAAATAAGATTATTATTAATTAACTTACGCGTAATATTTTAATGGTAGGATTAATAATTTCTAAAAGGAAGTGCAGAACTAGTCACATGATTATTACTTATTAATTTATTTTATTTTATTAATACACACTTAATTAATAAGAAATCATTAGTGCCTTAACGTGAACTAACCAAAGATGATTTAGAAGTAATTAAAAACCTAATACTTATGAGAAAACTACTTAGTACTATAAGATTATAATTAAAACACTAAACCCTAAAGTGGTTCAATTAACTTTGCAGCCAATTGCCAAAGAAAAATATAAGAAGCTAAGCTAACATTATAATAAACTAGGTAAGTCAATATTTGGGCTAATTCTGTAACATCTCTACCTATTATTTTGATATAATATATTACTTGATCATTTTTATCATTTGAATTATGTCACTTACAATAAAAAAAAATGATATTTATACCTATGTAAGTATCTAGGGTGTGAATAAGAAATAATAATGGAATAGTGTTGCCTACAACAAAATATCACTAATGACTAACATATTAGGTTGGTACTAAGTAGGCATTAAGCTTATTTTAAATATTTTATGTTAAGTTATTATTAATAGTTAGTAATTATTTGATGGCATTGTGACGTAGTGTTATTTTGTATGAGAGTATCAATAAAATTCTATGAAAGTCGATATTTTTATTGTATTTTAAGTAGATATCTCAGCTGAAAATATATTGATTTATTTATGGAATAGGTGTCCATTTATAATTTATCACAGTTCGAGTGTTAATGGGAGCAGCCTCAGTTCAATACAGCAATAAAAATATTGTTTTTTGGGACAATAGATAATATAAGAACTCTTCAGCACGCGAATCGAACCGAATTCCTAGCCTACATGAAGCTTGTTTGATTTTGATCCTGCGTAACCCCTCAGGTGTACTTTCTATTACAATACATTTCAATACATAACATTTTACTAAACTCTATATGAACTTACATCTTATTATGACACCGTCAGGTGAAGCGTCACCTCCACTAGGGCTGATACTAGATAAAATTATAAAGATATAATAATATAATAACACGTAATAATATAGGTAGGTACTATGGATAGATTCTACAGGTACCGTGATATGGACTGGACGAGTGGCTTCCAGACAAGGGCAAGTTACAAAATATTTCAACGAAGAATTCATATAAATAATAATAATAATTTCCTCCTCCCCTAAACATGAGGGGTATTCAGGCCATTCAGGATCTTCTAAGACATGCAGGTTTCCTCACTATGTTTTCCTTCACCGTAAGCAAGTGATAATCATATAGAAATTATGATTCGCACATAGATTTCGAAAAATCCAGAGGTGCGAGCCGGGATTTGATCACAAGACCTGGTGCCCGCCAGACGCGTGCTTTAACCAATCGGCTATCACTGCTAGATATTATTATGTAGAATTATGTGGAATTACCGCGGCGGTAGTACCAAGTTACGAGGATCTTGTATCACAGTCGCTTCGATATCAGTAAGTATTTATGATAACCTGAAAGGCGACATTGAAATTTGGAAAAGAGTAGAAAGTAAAGGTGATATGAAATAATAATCAAGTCGGTTAATAATCCAGTGAAACTTAGTGAAAGATTTGTAAATTGAGACTGAAAGAAATTAGTAAACGATAATACCACTATTTCAAAGCACGCTTGCCCTGATCTGGGTGTCACTGGGATCAACCCCAGTCCATTGTACAGGCGTTGTTTAGCTTGGAACCATACAGCACGACGTTAGTTGTCGGATTAATTAATTTATTTTTTACAACCTGTAATATCGATGTTAATATGTGACAGCCCTATTCCCCACGACATATTTAAAGAGCAAATGTTATGTGTTATGAAACCAATCGCGATGTGATGGACCGACAGCATACCTTTTACTATATATACCTGAATAATAATACCTAATAAAGCCGTTATAGCCGATTAGTTAAACACGCGTCTTGCAGGCACAAGGTGCTAGGTTCAAACCCCGTCTCCCACCACTGGGTTGTTCTAAATCTGTGCCAATCATAATAATCTATCTTATCTAATATATAAAATTCTCGTGTCGCGGTGTTTGTAGCCAAACTCCTGCGAAATGGCTCGACCGATTTTCATGAAATTTTATGTGCATATCGGGTAGGTCTGAGAATCGGTCAACATAAATTTTTTACACCCCTAAATGTTAAGGGTGGTCCAAACCTTATTTTTTTTATGTTTTAGACAAAGTTTAAGACAAGACCACGTCTGTTGGGTCAGCTAGTTTCTATATAAAATACATATATGTATAGGTATCTCAGCTGTTGGGATAATCTTACACAAGGCTTGCCCCAAGTTCAGTGAACGGCCTGCGCGCGTGCAGCCTACGAGACGACCTGTCTTGCGAAATATGTATAATATCACGTGATCGTTGCACAGACCGTGTCTTGTTTGGTTTCTGTGTTCTAATTATTCTTAGGATTGCATAAATGTTGTCTGACATTGGAACTAATAATGCAGGATTTAAATATGTATAGTTGTTACCATTTACATAACAACTATAGTCACTAACAGCGAAATACTGAGACGCGACTCTAAATGATAGAGTTGTTTAGCGTGTTAAAATTAAACTGCTGTCAAACATTCGGCGGTAAGGAAACGAAGACACTTTTGTTATCTAGTAGTAGATAATAACAAAATATGTGTCTGGTGGCAACTCCGTCAATTTGGTTTAAATGTTTGGTCAAAACGAATTCGTTCCTGTCACTTTGCAAACCAAAATTGGACGTGAATACAGAATAGATTTTAGGATTCTCTGAGCTGTGTTAAGAGAAAAATTTACTATTTTTAATTTGGTTTCGTGCTGTTTAGGTATCAGAATTGGCATGAATAAGATGTTTCTATCACAGAGTAGGTATCTATACTACTATGAAATCATGGTTAGTATAGGTCAGTAGGTAGTACCTATCTGGCGTATAGTGGGTTTGTTTATCGTTATATTTTTTAATACAACAAGCATTTCTTAAGCATTTGACCTGCTCGATGTTAAGCAGTTAACTTAGCCTATCGATGCTTGCAATACCAAAGGCATTTCTCGCACATTGCTGACCTGAAAGGGATTGGGCCAGAGGGAGGGGTTGGGCTACGGCCTGTCCCACTACATCGGCTACGTCGATCTTTTGTCAGAGGGTGGTACTACCCGGTCGAGACCATGTATGAGCTGTAGTCTGTAGTCAAATGGCTACAGCGTGGCTCTTCTTCAATAAGCTTCACTAACGCAGCGAGTCAAATCGTAAGCAGCCCGCATAACGTCAGTAATCGGTGTTCCATAGCCACCATTTACAATTGATTTGTCAACCTTTAAACCTTTTAGTACTTACTTTTAAACTACGCAATCTCTGAGAGCATTTCATCCTAAATATTTATATATCTATGTATATTATACAGGATGTAACGAACACCGATACCATGAAGCAACTCATGATTCGGGACCCACTAGATTTGGAATTTTCCGTCGATATTATCAGGAATTATGATTCAATTTTTCAGTATTTTAAAATACATTTTAGCATCAACTCATTATACAAATCTATCTCGAGTGATTTTACATAAATAAATCAAAAATTACTCTTTGAGAAACTGCAATATTAATTAAAACTCAAATGCTCGAACCCGCATTTCATGCCAAACTCAATTTAAAAATGCCGAAAAAGATAAGCATAATTCATGAAATATGGGCGGAAAATTCTAACTCTGGGGGTCCAGAGTCATGATATCAGAGTTTGGTCAGTTTTCGTCACGATGCCCTTTACACCCTGTATAATACATACAATTTTATTTGCAAAACATTGTATTTAATTGTAAATAACAGAGGAAGCCGTGCGAAACTAGGGCGGGTCGCTAATAGGCCATAATCTGCGACATAGTGACAGATAGCCAGAGATCCTTCAAGGAAAACATGATTACGTATCTACCTAAGCATTTATACATAAACATGGGAACGTGATTGTATGGACCTTTGTCTGGAGTCGTGATTTCCTGTCTTTACTAATGTATCGTTAAACTATGCAGTAACACAGCAATGTCGTCGACCCGTTATAATTTATTCATTAATGCAATTATTTATGCGTTTACTATCATGACTCTGAACCGGTTATTTTATTCAAGTTCAAACTTAAATGCCTCATGGATTTCAGGTTTTAGGTGAGCGTGTTATATTTTTCACCATTCGCCAAACTGTTTCAATATTCGGAAGACAACAAGGGCACACTAGTCTACTAATTTAGTAGCGCTTATAGAATTTAGTTATTTACTGATAGGTTTATGAGTGAAAAGTAGTTATAGGCGACCGGATATACAACTAAAATCAAATGAGTAATCTACTATATAAAAATAAGTCGGGTTTTCCTTCCTGACGCTATAACTCCAGAACGCACGAACCGATTTCCACGGTTTTGCATTCGTTGGAAAGGTATCGGGCTCCGTAAGGTTTATAGCAAAGAAAATTCAGGAAAATTTCAACAGAACGCGGACGGAGTCGCGGGGCACAGCTAGTCTCTATATATTGTTTATATTATTAATGGCCTCTTTCCATTAGGTCAAGCCCAATATGATTCTGCCAATGTCGATTAACGAATAGCAATAACAAACACAATTAATAACAATACAATACGCTGCTATAAGCTGTGATAGCCGATTGGTTAAAGCACGCGTCTTGCCAGGTCTTTGGTTCAAACCCCGGCTCGCACCTCTGGTTTTTTCGAAATCTAGTGGGACGTCAAAAAGGGCTAACAATATTATTTTTTACAATACAAAAATGCGACCGTCCATTTTGGAAAACCAAAATGGAGCCTCCAATGAGTAATGTCATTAGACGTTAGAGATACTATCATCGCGGCTTGCCATTGACTCCACTGCCAACATGTACGTACATGGGAAACTAACCTTTATGAACAGAGAAATACCCGTCTCTCCTTTCGCAACATATGAAAATATGAGGACACGTGGCGCCGTGCGCTGACGTAGGTACCGTGCGCGTGCGCATTTCGCCATGACAAAGCCGGTTTTTGGATTTGTTTCAATCCATTTAATTGACAGAATATCGAAGGTCGCTTACAGTTTTCCTAATTAATAAAAAACTTTAGTTACGATGAAGTTAACAGCTTATAAAATCTGCTTCATAAAAGTTGGCGATTTGCGCTACGGACCGTGAAACGAAATCGCGAGGAAGGACTTTCCTCACAACTATCGCTAACCCATCATCTCACCATCCCCAGCTTCCGATTCATAGGCTGTACTATTTTTTTTCTATAATTTAACCTATTTATGTCCTGTACACAAACAGGAAGGTTACTTTACAAAGCCGGCAAGTTATCGTAGCCAATAGATGCTGCAGTACCAAAAGCATTGCTCGTACGTTACTGATCTGAAGAGGAATGGGATAGCGCGAGTGGGACTTCCGGCTGTCACACTCACCATACTAACCGCATCTATGATAGCTAGGTACTTTAAGCCAATCTAATGTAACAGGGTCGTACTACCCATGTCGAGCCAGCCCATATCAATTGGCTATAGTTTGGGTCAACCACCATGATCAGAATAATTGGGTAACATTTTCTGCCCCTTTCCACTGAGTTTCCACTGACGACCGCTTGACGCAGTGGTTCGAGCTTAGGCCGCTCGGCTCACTGCATTTGGTGGTTGCGGGTTCTATTCCCGCCGGGGCAAATTTTGGAAATAGCCTTTTCGTACTTTGCCCAGGTCTGGGTGTAACTGGGATAGCCTCCAAACCATTGTATGGTACCCATAGTACAAGCGTTGCTTAGTTTGTGACCATACAGTTGGTGTGTCAGTCTGGCGATATTTATTTAGTTATTTAACAATAAGTAGGTACTTACCCGCATTTCGCGGATGTAATGAAAAAAGGTTGTACTACAAGAAAATACTTCCGAAATAACTTAAAAAGTTAAAGTCCAAGATATTAAACTATATTCCTTCGAACGTAAGTATGCGGAACGCTGAGCGATGTTTATAAAAAAAAACTAACATTGATGCTTGTATTGTGTGTAAGGCACAAGGTACCGGTTTTTTGCAAAACCATACCACAGCCAGGACCGGCCGACCGGCCGTCAGTTCGCGACCGGTGGCAACACCGAGCGGTTTACAGATTACGCGCGGGCATCAAAATGTACCAATATGACAGTATTTTGTAACTTAAATATGTATTAAAAATTTCACGTGTGATATCAGTACTACTTGATTAAGTGCTATATCGTGAGGTTAAGTGAAAAATGGAGTAATGTAAGTGATATAAGAATTAATTTCATTATTTTAAGTTCGAATATGTGATGACACTTCATGAAAAACCCAGGTATTGCAAATGGGAGATACATAATTACTTATATATAGCTGTCGAAGATGGATTGTATAATTAGCTGTTTTATAAAACAGCTGCATTACCATTGCATTGTATTAACTAGATTATATTATTATATACTAGCTGTGCCCACCGACTTCGTCCGCGTAGTAAACGACAAAACGTAACTTAACAAAAATTTCGGGATTATCGGGATAAAAAATATCCTATGTGTTAATCCCGGTTATAAACTATCTGTGTTCCAAATTTCATCCGAATCCGTTGTGTAGTTTTTGCGTGAAAGAGTAACAAACATACATCCACACTCACAAAATTAAACATTTATAATATTTATGTTTTAAAAATCCTACGGTTTAGGTTAAGGTTATGTATCTTTAATAAATACCCTGAAATCCTGTTCAACAATCTAGGTTGGACAATTGAGCTAAATGTTTAAAGATGTTTTGTAAAACAGCTAATTTTACAATCTATCCGCGACATTGTTATCTCACCTGATTTCCCTAAACGGGTTGGCAGAGAGTACAAGTATTTCGTTGGTGGTATTTCGGCCCCAACCAAGAGAATGTCCTAATCTTAATGCAGATAATCTCCCTCTATCCCAACTTTCAAGTCGGCAACGTTGCGAGCAATGTCTTTGGTACAAGCATCTATAGGCTTGGGTAACTGTTTAACGTTAGGAGGGTCTTAAGTCGTACGTAACGCTTATTTGCTCACTTGTTACATAAAATAATCCTACTTTATTAATTAATTATAATATTATAAATGCGAAAGTTTGTGAGTGTGGATGTATGTTTGTTACTCTTTCACGCAAAAACTACTGATCGGATTTGGATGAAATTTGGAACACAGATAGTTTATAACCTGGATTAACACATAGAATACTTTTATAGTTTATTAAGTACGCGGACGAAGTCGCGGGCAGAAACTAGTATAGGTATATTTATAATAGCGGCCCGCCCCGGCTTCGCACGGGTACATTGCGGTTACATTATTAGTTTTAGTAAGGATCCCTAATTTTTTTGAAAAAATATTATAGCCTATGTCACCCGGTGATAGTGTAGCTTCCCAACAGTGAAAAAAATTTTCAGATCGGTTCAGTAGTTTCGGAGCCTATTCATTACAATCAAACAAACAAAGTTTTCCTCTTTATAATATTAGTATGATAGAGTAGACCTTTTGTCATTATAGCGGGCCTTCGATAAAGTGTTTCCATTTTATTAAAGTAGTGGGCCAATTCCCCCTCAATGCGAGAGGGATTTAGGCCAAACACAGTCCACGAGAATGGTCCAGTGCGGGTTGGCCAACTTCGCACGTCTTTTGCAGCCGTGCGGGGTTCATCCCGATGTTTTTTCTAAATCTTTTATTCGTACGTTTGTGTCATTTGTTTTTAATTCTAAAATCAAAGGTCAATAAAACATACCATATCTAGCTACTTGAATGCCAATGCAAAAAACGCTCATGAACCGCAGTAATGATTCCTTATCAGTATTTTAACAAAAACGTAAGTACGGCACTCGATATAGGTAGGTACCTATTCTGTAGTTCATAATGTTTGTTAGTAAGTTTAAAAACTAGCGGTGCCATCTATTGTACCTATAGGGAAATAAAAATGAAATGCTGTTCGTTGCTAAGCGTATAACCTGCGAACTGCTGGACCGATTTGGCTATTTTTTGTTTTTAAAATGATTGTAATAGAAGCTTTCCAAAAAAAAATCACATTTGGAAAAACTTAACTGATTAAGTCACGATTAAAATAATGGTTAGTTCGTGTTCAGTGGGAATCGAACCCGCAACCACGCGGTGCAGTGAACCAAGCGGTTTATGATCATAACAAATCGTTGTTTCAGACAATTCTGTAAGTTTTGTAACAAATTATTTATAGCGACGCGACGCCGTTACTTGAACAATTGAATCGATGACATAATTATACATGTATTGTATGTAGATCATTTGTTATACTATTGTATATGCTGTAAGTATAATAGGTATGTAGGTATCCATAGACAATCTGTCTGTAAACGCTTTAACATAGTAACAACAATATAGAAGTACCTATTATTATAATAATCATTCGCTATTCGTACGTAATAGCTCGTAATGACGACGCTGTCGCAAGGCCGAGCATGTGGTTCACGATTCCGTTCCCAGTTCAGTCAGAATAGTGTTGTCTAACTATCGATAGTTGATGGATCGATAGTTGACACGAGAACTAGTCATAATATCGATAGGGGTATCGATAGTATTGGCATGCGACAATATTAGCCCTATTGAACGATAATATTGCAATACTATCGATAGACTATCGATAGTTAGGCACCACTAAGGCCCGAATTAATAAATAGATCTCAAGTCTGAGAGCGGTCTTGAGTACCTACGCTTTTGACATGTCATTTTGTACTGGTATGACATGAGAATGACATTTCCGAGAACGCTCTCACACTTGATAATATTGATGTTGTCCGGATGTTCTGCTTGGAACTTGAAACCGTGTCTCGGTAATTAAACTGAATTTTGCCGCAGCAATACATTTGACATTACTGTGATCATTTTAGAACATGCTCTAAGTCCCAATACGGACGGGAATAAAGGTTGTTTTAACTTTGGCAAAGGGACCACTGCGAATGATTCGCGCGGATCATCCGCGCAGGTTTTTATATTTTATTAAATCCGGTCTTTCTTCCACATTCAACGTCTATTTGTTAATATATGTATTAAGGTAGTTAGTATACCTATGTTACAACATAGCACATAGGCACCTAGTTTATATGTGTGTATTTATTTCTCGTTCTAATCAAGCCTTTCACTTCCTCTCTAGTTACCTACGCAGAACTTTTTTAATTGGATACTGTTATGTAGAATGCATTCAACCCAGACTCACTTGCGCTAGGGTTGATTTTAGTGTGCCAAAATATGTGTGGTTTGGTTCTATTTTGCACAACTACCTATATCCAATTGACAATTTTAATCATAGCCTTTACTGCATTGATTGCAATAAAGTTTAAAACGTGATTTTTAATTAAAATGGTTTTACTATAGGTGTACCTGGTTGAGACAACCATCGCAAACATGCCTATCTCGAAACAGCGGGTTCGATTTTATCCGTATTCTACATACCTATGTTAGTTAGGTACCTACCTACTAAAGATTGCGTTATTTTGCGAATTTGTTACTGGGAATAATTTATCACTAGGGATCGCAGTAGTTTAGTCTTAGACTATAAAGTGAGTTTAGTCAATTAAATACTTATTGTAGCTGTGGGTAAAATAAAATTATAAAAAAGCTATTGGCACTTGGTCTTGTTTGACAATCTTGACATGCATGTAAGTACTTTCGTACTCTACGGCCCGTATCAATAAATCGATCTCAAGTCTGCCAGCGATCTTGAGTAGCCGTTAAACGTGACATTTTGTACTAATATGACATAAGAATGACATTTTCAAGGTCGCTCTCAGACTTGAGATCGATTTATAATCGGTCCTAGATGCTCACTTACGAAATTTGAGTCTGCGCGTGCGCACGCAGGAAAGAAATAGCAGTTGTATAGTATTTAATGAATCTGCAATGTGAATTCTGTCCTCATATCCCACTTCGGTTTTTGCGAAAGTGACTCTATCCTTGTCATCGCCGTATGATTTAACGACTGTCTCTGTCGTGACATTTATACAGACTTTCTCCTTAGTATAGAGTACAGAAGGCTAGCTTTCCCGGCAGTAAACGATGACAAAGTGTAGCTGTAAAGAGTTGACAACAGCTCATATACGAGCTCGACCGGGGCTAGCACCTACCTCTCACAGAAGATCGGAGTAAAGGAGTTGCGTTTGTACGATGAGTGAGAGAGCCGGAAGCCCAACCTAACTCCCTCCCTCCCTTGAGAATAAAAATTGTATGAACAATTATTTTAAGGTAAAGGCGCCTGACTAGCCCGCGAAATTCAAAATTTTCGAGTATTTTTATAGTTTATCCAAAATCTGAAAACATTTAAGACAACATTTTGTGATTTGCGAAAAAACACAGTATGCAGTGCGTTTATTAATACATTTATTTTACTCTAAATATTATCACGGTGGATATGATACTAGTAAATCACTAAATATACAAAAATTGCCAGATTATCTGGATAGCTGTCGTTCTTGAAATGTTTTAGAGTAAGTTGGATATATTAATAAATGCACTGCACACGGTCCTTTTCGCGAATTACAAAATTTGTCTTTTATTATTGTCAGATTTTGAAAATTTTCTAAAAAACCTCAAAAAATTTGAACTTCGCGGGCTAGATGGGCGCCTTAGCCTTAAAGTGTTAGTCTCTAACCCTCACATCAGAGGTTGAACGCGGCCGGGCCATAGAGGCCCGGAAAACAAAACCTCCCTCCCTTCCCCCCCTCAATCCCACTCCCCTACCGGTCGGCAATTCGCGAGCGATACCTTTAGTATTAGGTTACGCATTACGGTAACTGCTCCACATAAGGTGTATAGTAGGTACGCTTGTTTATGTTTACCGACTTTATTTATTTACGACGGGCTGAGCCCGCGACTTCGTCCGCGTGGAATTTAACTTAACAAAAAAGCCCGCTCCCGCGTTCTGAGCCCGCGCGACAGGACCCATTTTTTTAATTTAGTTTTTTTAAAATAAAAGTTACTGCTTATAACAACAGCTATCTACCAGTGAAAGTCCCGTCAAAATCGGTCCAGCCGTTTCGGAGATACTCTTTGATTTTATGTGTTTTTATTTTTTTACGCGGAACCCTAATTGTTTTTCTAAAATTAATGTAGCCTTAAAACATCAGCTATCTGTCAGTGAAAGTCCCCTCAAAATCGGTATAGCCATTTCGGAGATTACCCGGAACAAACACACAGACAGACAGACAGACAGACAGACAGACAGACAGACAGACAGACAGACAGACAGACAGACAGACAGACAGACAGAAAGACAGACAGACAGACAAAAGTTTTTTTAATCGCGTTTTTGTTATAGGTGTCGTATGTACTTTCATATGCATTAAGTGAAAAGGTGTTATTTTGATATTACAAACAGACACTCCAATTTTATTTATTTGTATGGATGTATGGATGTAATAATATAATGTAATTGTAATAATAATTGTTATTTCAGACGTGCAGTACCTATATAAATTATAAAGATTCCTTTTGCTGTTTACTGAAGACTGCAATTGTTAAGATGACGGACGATGTCTACCAGAAGCAGAGAGTGTCGCCGTTCTTGAGACAGGTAACGCCGTTCTCAGTGCCATATTATTAAATGAAATGGCGATGAATCTCAAATGGCGCTAAGAAAAATATGACAGGAATTCAGCTAAAAATAACGCTGCTGATCGCACATTCGGGATCCGGTGGGATGTGGGGGAAAAGGACGCGGTTGGACTTTGACCTTGAGTGACCTTTGACCTTGAGTAACTTTGACTTTGAATGACCTTTAACGATGGTTATTGACCTTGAACAACCTTTGACCTTGAACCTATTTCAAGATCGCTCTCAGATTTGAGATTGATTTATTAACACGGCCCTAAGATTGCCTCCAGTCCATTGTACAGCAGCGGGATCTCCAATCTATACCACCTATAGTCAGAACTCGTAGAGATAAATCTCCTCATAATGTGCGCCGTTTCCCTCCTCCGACCAGTATTTTATTACAGTAAAATAAGTAATAATAATAAGTATCGCCAAACTGACACACCAACTGTATGGTCCCAAACCAAGCAACGCTTGTACTATGGGTATTATTAATAGTTTTATTACATTTAATTAATATGCTTAATGGACGAACGAGGTTTGAAAGCAAGATACAAGATTTTCAATTGTTTATGTACGAGAAAAAATGTTCTACGGTTGGCAACCCTGGTCCCTGTTCTGTTTGGAGGTGTTCAGGAGTTCTATTATGTTTCAGTTGCTGGCTGTGAGCGGCGTGGTGATGTACATGTGCGGCACGGGCGCCAACATCGCGTATCCTGGCGTGCTGCTGCGGCAGCTCAGGGAGCCGGACTCAGCCCTGCGGCTTGAGCCTGAGCACGAGTCCTGGGTCGGTGAGTGGATTTATCTACAAGCAAGACTTCGGGCATTCTATTATCGAAATAGATTTTTTTTTATATATGACTATATGTTGTTGGCCAGAGTGGCCATAACAACTTCACCCGGACAGAGGGCGAGCGCAAGTGCGCTCCAGCCAGAGGGGCAGGGGGGCAGCTAGCTCAAGGGCGCCACAAGGGACACGACCTCGGCTTGGGCCGCTGCCAGGAGAGGTGGCGAGGGTAAATCTACCACCGGATCGGAACGCGACCTCGACTGAGAAGATCCGGCAAGAAACTCAGCGGGCTTGTCGGGTGCCAAGGTGCGTCTAGGTAAGTAGACGCACCTTCTAGCGGAAGCGGGGGTTCGTCGACCTCGCCGGCGAGGTCGGTGTCTGGTGGGGAGTGTGCGTGTGTCGTTCTCCTCGACATCTGAGTCTAGGAGAGCGGTGAGTGGGTCGGGGGGGTGCCGAAATAGATTCGTTGTCAATAAACTAAGGCGTTGTCCTTTAGACAATCGCTCGCACGAACATGCGATGCGAATTAATCGCGTGGTTTAAATACTCAACTCGACTCAACTTTCGGTTGCAGGTTCGATTCCTGTCGGGGAAAATTTCGGAAATTGTCGTTTCGTTATTTGCCCAGATCTGGGTGTTACTGGGATCACCCCCAGTCCATAGTACAAGCGTGGCGTAGTTTGGGACTATACAGTTGGTATATCAGTCTGGTGCTATTTATAATTATTATTAACTTGCTTAATTTTGAATCAGAACACTCGGTAATGATTTGTACTTAATACTAATTGACACCTAAGCTTCATGGCAATAAAATATGATTAAATTAATATTACTTATGTTTGATCGCGATTCGCGAGTTCGTACGATCAATGAGATCGTTGTATGTTCGTGCGAGCGATTGCCATTATAGGCAGTGCCTAAAGCGTTGCGATAACGCGGCCAATTGTTTGTATTACCTGCGCGCGATATAATCGCTTACAATTAGAACGCCTATCAGACTCTGTCCGTGTTACTACAAAAAAAAACAGTGTCGTCTAGGGACGCCCAAAAGTAGCGAAGCTTTATAGTATAAAGCGCAGAGCGCCGCAGCTGCCACTTTGTATACCTATAAATATCGAGTAACGCTACTGACGCTTAGCAACATAGATTGGCCGCGCAGCGAGCCCTCAAGCGCCCCGAACCTCCGAATAGAAGCTTCGCTTTAAAAGTTAAACACGTTATAAACACGAGTTATTTCAAAAATTTCAGGGTAGAATTTGATATAGCACATGCATTATGTATTTAACTTTTTTTTAATATTAAAACTATCCATATGAACAAAATTCGCGCGCTTACCACATTATCGCATTCTTTTAGGACAACGCCAAGCTATAGCTGTTTTTCAGTGGTGACGCGCAATAAAGAACCTATGCCGAACAGGAAAATAACAACGTAGAAGACGATAACACCAAGTAAATAGTGGTTCAGGTTCCACTGAGCCAAAAAAATACCTATTTAAATAAATTAAGCGGCCAAGGAGGATCTTCAAGGTCCATTTGTGCCCAAAATAAGCACACACACACATAATCAGTCACATGACAGAAACTCGACACACGTGTTTCAGAAATATTGTAATTTGTGTTATGACGTATTCACGAGGCAAAATTACGGTGATTCAGTTGGATAATGATCCGTAATCAAGTTGCTTGTACTGCAATCAGATAGAATGGTGTTTGATGAAATTTTTCATTCACCAGGGAAAGGTTGAGGGGCAAGGGGTTGTTTCTATTAGATATAAGAACCTATAGCTTACCTACTAAGACTGAGATTTGGACGAAAAGCCTTTTGATAGAATTATTTACAACTGCATATAATACGAATTGTTATGATAACTGTTATGGGAAAATTCTAATGCAAGATGGATGAAGAGGATTAAGACGGTTTTCCAAACATCCAAAAATATTCAACTACCTACTGACTTTTTGGTCTTATCAGTTTACTCTTCCCAATCAGGAGTCAAAGACACCTTGACCTTGACTTTTTAGACCTATTGAAGCGAAGATTCTATACGGACGTTCGGGGAGCTTGCCGCGCGGCCACTCTATACGTGCTAAGCGTCAGTAGCGTTACACGACATATATGTATACAGAGTAGCAGCTGCGGCGCCGTTTTTAACGCTTAGTTCCTACACTTTATACTATAAAGCTTCGCTTCTTTCGGGCGTCCCTAGACAACACTATCTTTGATACTTTCGTTTCGACACTCTCTGATACTAGTCATTATCAACACTGGTCAGTATATCATTTCAAAACGATTTATGAAATCGGTCGATTTGGTGGGGTCAGTTTGACACACTAACCAATATACTATAGATGCGGTTATTTCACGATAAGTTCTTTAGTCTTCAGAGCATTTTATGACGGGTATTTGGGATGATTTAAAGTTTTACTGAAGGTTACTTTTACTACATTTTTTTTTTCTGTTGCCATCAAGTCATAAATAATAATTTAGCCCTTCTTGACGTCCTATTCCTGGGCACGGGCCTCCCCTCACTACGAGGGGAATTCAGGCCGTAATCCACCGCACCGCACGCTGGCCCAGTGCGGGTTGGCGGATTTCGCATGTCCTTCGAAAATTGGTTAGATTTTCTAAGACATGCAGGTTTCCTCACGATGTTTTCCTTCACCGTAAGCAAGTGATAATCATATAGAAATTATGATTCGCACATAGACTTAGAAAGATCCAGAGGTGCGAGTCAGGGTTAGATCCTAGGATCTGGAGCCTGCAAGACCCGTGTGTAACCAAGGGGCTATCACTGCAGCTGCATCATTATCTCAAAACAAAAAGTGTCATCGTGTTTTTAGAAATTAAAGCAAACAGTTAATATATCCTTATCCTTACATTCCAGCGTCAATCCTGGGCCTGGCTCTTATCTCCGGCATCGTGGTGGCTCCCTTCAGCCTGCAGCGTCTCGGAAGAAGGTTGACCAACCAACTCAGCACACTACCAGCATTAGGTGGATGGGCCCTCATGGCGACAGCTAAAGGACCCACTGCGTTGCTGATTAGCAGGTCTTTGCAGGTAAGACCACTTATGACCACTAAGTGAGATTTGATTACTATTTAATTATTTAGTGAAAATGGTGTTGCTCGCATTCTGTTGCTGTTCCTGAGAATGTAACCCATCTTTTATTAATTGAAATGAGTAGCCATTGAGTTTCTTGCCGGATCTTCTCAGTGGAAGCAGCGTTCCGAACTGGTGGTAGATTCTGACTATTGATTTCCCTGACTTTCTTTGTTACATGAATAAAAATAAATTTGTTTTTGAGTATGTATATAGGTACTAAGATGTGTACTTATTGCTGGTAGTATTCATTGGCTGCAAGCTTAAGTAACATAAAAAGAATCTTGCGTTTAGAGTAACTACCTCCGCAAGGGCTTTTACTTGCTGTACATGTAACATTCATTTTTGCTTGAACGGTACAGGTGTAGTGGTTTAGCTAACTGTGGTGCTAGAGCTAGGCATTGCTATGCGAAAATGACCTTCAAGTTGTTCAGGCTATAAAGGCCATATCTTACGTCTAAAGTTTACGTTTTATTTAGGTTTAGAAGTCTACTTGATGCCAGGTTAAAACACACTATTAGCGTTACTGTACTTGTGCTGTGTGTCTCATAAATCTTCTGGGGATTATTACAATTGTACTTATTTACTATTTGTATAGTATGTTTCTGCAATATTACGTTTTGTTTCTGTTATCAACAAGTGCTTGTAAACGCGATTGCTATAAACAATAAAATCAATTGCTTCGCTTGCTACTGATCCTGTTTGAGTTCAACTTCATAAAACAACGCTCGGCCTTGTCGCGTTCATTGTAGCGGACTTTGATGGGTGATGAGTTCAGAATGATTCATAGATGTATCTTGTTGATTACCTAATGATTTGTTTGCAACGAAACTAGGTACTTGGGTCGAATAGTTACTCAAAATACTTAAATCACTATTCAGATATTGAAGTCCTTTTATGGTGCTATGTTATGATGCACTTTTCATAGGACTTTCAGGAGGTATTACTCGTTGTTTATGTTTTAGATTTTGTGTTTATGTTTATGTTGTGAATATTACTGAATTATTAAAGCTTTACTCTCTTTTTCTATACTTAATTACTTAAATATTCTTAATGATAGATAAAGCCATTATTCCTGTTTCAACATACCATAGCATTTTACGCAAACTAAATAATAAAGATCTGCGACATTATACGTTGTATTGTATCTACATAAATGTCTCTGTGTTTTATAAGAAAATCCTGAATATTTGTGCACTCCATGCAGGCGTTAACTTGACTTGCTTGATGCATTAAAGTGGGTCTTACATTTGATATTTAAATGCCTTTAATTTCTCCTTCCAGGGTTTCGGCATGGGTCTGCAAGCCGCCGCGGCTCCAATTACAATCGCGGAATACTCGGCGCCCAAACATCGTGGAGCCTTCCTTGCCACCATAGCTTTCTCCTTTGCAACTGGCATGCTGGCTGCCCATGTCTTCGGGACTTTACTCTACTGGAGGTCTGCGGGACTAGCCTGCGGAAGCTTCTACGCTCTATCCCTGATCCTGGTGTCTCTATCACCTGAGACACCACCGTATCTAGCCTCTCAAGGCTTAAACAACGAATGCAGAAAGTCCTTTCGCTGGTTCAGGGGTTACGATCATAATTCAGAGAAAGAATTAGAGGTACTACTGAATAGCCAGAAGAAAACAGTTGTCACTAAAACTCAGTCGAAATGGAAGACGTATATCGAGATAGCGAGGAAGCCCGAATTCTATAAGCCCACAGTAATCATGATGTTTATGTTCATGCTGTTTCAGATTTCAGGGATGACTGTGGTCCCGTCTTATACTGTGATGATGATGGACGAGGTCACTGGGGGTACTATCGATGGGAACATCAGTATGTTAATGGTGGATGTCGTGAGGTTCGTGACAGCCGTTCTCGCCTGCGCTGTTGTAAACAGACTTAACAGACGTACAGTACTGTTTATTGGAGTATATATAAGCGTGGTCTCATTATTAGTAGCTTCGTTACTACTATATCTAGTTGAATTCGGGTACATACCTGATGATTACAGATGGGTCCCTGTACTACCTAGTCTCGTTTACATTTTCGGAAAAACTCTCGGCATTCTACCTATCCCATGGGCGATCGCTGGTGAAATCTTCCCATTGGACTACAGGAGCTTAGGGAGTGGGATCTCAGGAATGTTCCTATCAATCATGTACTTTGTCGTCGTTAAAACAGCTCCGTTTAGTTTTGAACAAATTGGAGTGAACGGCACGTTCTGTATATACGCTGTTTGCATCGCAATCTGTGGAGTATTCTTGCACTATTTACTGCCTGAGACAAAAGGAAAGACACTGTATGAGATAGAGTGTCATTTCAAAGGGATTAAGGCTGATTCTATCCGTGTGGATCGAAGAGAGGAAGAGAGAATGTTGGAGTTAGAGGAAGTGAAAGGGGGGTGAAGAGAGACGGGAGACTATGGGATGTGATTTGCTGTGCTGATGGCTTGCGGCGCAGCCCGATGAGGACGAGGAAATAAGATAGAATAATAACAGAAATTAGCTTCGAAATAAATAAACTCATAATCAGAGTAAAAAATTGTTTTATTAACATAATGATATGATATTGAGATTTAGTTCATATTAATAAACAAAAGAAACTTAGTTTAATTAATATTAGAACAGCCCAGACTAAGAGTTTGCCTGTTAAATTGCAACAGACTCGCCTCTTACTAGTTACATTGGGATGTTATTAATACCATTGGTATGAAAAATACTATAGTAAGTAGTAACTGTCAATTGTTTTACTTCGATTCCAAACAAAAGCCTTCAGTGATCATTACTCAGCAGTCTATCCATTCCAACTAACCTACCTACCTAGTATCTTAATACATGATATGAGAACTGCATCTTCGCATCATCTCCCCATTCCTGCCATTCAAAGGCTCAGCACTCTTGCCATCGGCCGGAGACAACCCCCTAAAGCTATCCTCAATCTCCTGAAGCGTCTTATCCTTCGTTTCTGGTAACATGCACCAGACGACAGTCATACAGCAAGTCACAATAGCAGCATACAGGCAATATGTCAACGGCAGACCAATGGCGCTGGTGAGAACTGGGAAACATTTCACAGCCACGAAGAAGTTCAATGACAAACCCAGAATACTGATGCCACTGCCTAATCCTCGGTATTCCAGAGGGAATATCTCACCGGATACTGCAAACGGTATTGAAGAAATACCCACAGTTAATGAAAACATGTATAAACCGATTAAGAATATGGGAATCCATTGGCTATCAAATGGCAGCTTATTATTTTGCTTGGCGTAGACATAACCAGCTTTTCCTAAGTAAGATAAAATGCATATAACGCCACTGCTGAATAGAAGTGTCCGCCTTTTTAAAGTCTTCATTAAGTAAACAGCTAGGATGTTGCAAATTAGCCTTTCTATGTCTAAGGCCACCATCAGAAACTTAGCATTCGCTTTAGGACCGACAACTTGCTCTATAATATCAGTAGCATAGGAACTGATCACGTTGATGCCAGCAAACTGGAACATCACGTATAGGAACACCATTATAAGGATGGGTTTGAAGAACTCTGGTTTCTTCATTGTTTGGTTCAAGTGTCTGAAGAAACGTTTCGTTTTTACTGTACAAGGCAGATTCTGGTCCACCACGCTCGATTTCCTTGTCAGTTTCTGGGCTGTAATCATTTTCTCCAGTTCATCCATTTGGGTATCGCTGTCGCCACGAAGCCACACAAATATTTCCCTCGCTTCGTCAACTCTTCCTTTTCCTATCAACCACGAAGGAGACTCAGGGTTGTAAATAATTAAAATAAGACTTGTAAACGTTATGAAAGAGCATATCAACGCGCTCTGCTGCCAACTGCAAACTGCACCTAGAGAATGACAAAATAAGACTCCAATTGTCAATGACAATGACACACTGGTTAAAAATGCTCCTCTGTTTCTGGGGTCTGTCATTTCACCGATGATTATGGAGCCTAAAGGTCCAAGCATGCCCATTGCTATGCCTTGGAGGAACCTGGCGACGATGAGGCCTGTGACGTTTTCTGCCAGGATCACCAGGACCCAGCCGATCATCACTGGCAGGATGGTAAGTAAGTGGGACTTCTTCCTACCGATCCTGTCCATGAGAGGAGTGATGATGAAGTTGCCGACTATGAGGGCGAAGCCGATGATGGACGCTGCAAGATAGAGAAAATGTCATTAGATACATTTTATTGTTAAATGTCGGTTTATGTCCAGCAGTTGTTGACGTATTATGAATTTATGATAGAAATAAATAAATAATAATAAATATCGCCAGACTGACACACAAACTGTATGGTCCCAAACTAAGCAACGCTTGTAGTATACCGTAGAATGGTCTGGGGGCGATCCCAGTGACACCCAGACCTGGGCAAATTACGAAAAGGCCATTTCCGAAATTTGCCCCGGCGGGAATCGTACCCGCAACCACCCGGTGCAGTGAGCCGAGCGGCCTACGCTCGAACCACTGCACCAAGCGGTCGTCAAATCAGTATGTTAGTTAGGTAGTTAGAAAGAAGAAGTTGATTTACGAATCGAATTGCATTTTTATGGTATTTCCTCACCTATCCATGATTCCTCGCTGGTGGTGGCGTGAATGTGGGAGTCTGGGAGGCGGAGGCTGGGGATCAGGATCGCGGAGAAGCCGATGACGCACCCATGCGCCACAATATTGATGGACACGCTGGCTGTCACGAAACACTGGAATTAGACAATTTACATAATTTAAATCTTGTTTTTAACGCTTTAAAGGACTTAAGTACTTTGTCCATCACTATGGTTGTAAATCAAGGTACAGATATTTACATAAGATCATATTAAATGCTTTATCCAGAGGTTCCCAATGGGGGTGGTGACGCCTCCAGAGGGAAATCAACGATCTCGATGAATCAGTGAAATCGACAAAACTGCTCCTATTCTAATAACTGCACATCTAAATGATGACCGAAAATATAAGCATCAATAGCGCAGCGGTTAGAGGGTCAACCCTCGTAACCGTGATAATCCAGGTTCGTTCCCAGGTTAGTAATTAACCTTTTCCCGTAAGCTAGCTCAAGCATTTAGCTTTTAGAGCGCTGTTCAGACAAAGTAATGTGATAAAACCTTATGATTAGAAATCTATACAAATAAATAAAATTGGAGTGTCTGTTTGTAATTTCAAAATAACACCTTTTCATTAAATGCATATGAAAGTACATACGGCAACTATAGCAAAAACGTGATTTAAAAATTTTTTGTCTGTCTATCTGTCTGTCTGTGTGTTTGTTCCGGGTAATCTCCGAAACGGCTGGACCGATTTTGACGGGACTTTCACTGGTAGATAACTGATGTTATAAGCAGTCACTTTAAGACTACTTTTATTTAAGAAAAACAAAATAAAAAGATGGGTCCTGTCGCGCGGGCTCAGAACGCGGGAGCGGGCTTTTTTGTTAAGTAAGTTAAATTCCACGCGGACGAAGTCGCGGGCTCAGCTAGTCTTTAAATAAAAAAGAAACAATAATCCGGAAATTATCTGCATAATTAGCTAATGATAGCAGTGAAGGACACAATATTGGTGCAATTGTTTTTAAATTAACACGTGTCAATAGCCGATAGAAGACAACGTTGTATGACGTCTACGCAGTTTAAGACGTGGACAGAGAACAACCTTGAGAATATACCGATACCATACATTTAGGAAGTATTACACAAATAATGGACTTAAGTCTTACTGCATCTTCTTAGAGATCTAACCATTTTTGTAAAGACAATGAAATCCGCACTAGGTCATCATGGTGGATTATGGTCTGAATCCCCCTCGCATTAAGGGAAGGCCCGTGCCCATAAGCGGGGCATTAATAGGGCTAATTGTTATTGCTAATGTGTATAAATAAGGGTTATACAGAATAAAATGGTCGCATAATTAAACGACTGTCCAGGTACGATCATTCGTTTCAATGCTAGATAATGTTATTTGCATTTCCTTCTTTCTACCAACTCCATCTCTCTCTCGGCCTTGTCCAATAGAACGCGAAGATGCGACTTCGCAATTTGGTCAAACAAAGATATCTAAAGGCCTGTACACACCACGTTTTTTAAACGCGCCGTCGACTTGCGTTTTAGAAACGTGTGTCGACGGGCGCGCTATTATCTTACAAAGGTCTACAACTGCGTCTTGACTCGCGTGCGTATGGAGTCGGTATCGCTACAAACGTGCGTTTAAAAAACGTGGTGTGCACAGGCCCTTAATATGTGTCTAATTGTATGCGATTGCCACGCTCGAATTTGAGATGATCGCTTTAGGTAAAAAGGTCAATGGGATAACGCCTTAGCGTGCAGTTTAAAAATCTGAATTTTGCACCGTAAATACTAAAGTAATAGAGTCGAAATATGGCTGGAGGGACACGTGGACATGTTTCTTGTACTAAGATAAATTTCTAAACAAATCGTATCGATTTATTAATTATTAAATCGGTGTTGTTTATCACGTCGACAACATAATTGGTTAGATAAGATGTACCTATTTTAAATAAAGGCTTGACGTTACTAGTTGAGGATTCAATACAAAGTTAAACATTTATTAAACGGGCACTTTGAATCAAAATGCATCGCTGCGCTCAGGATTCTACTTTGGCATCCCTCATTACGCTCTGGATTTAAATAGTGACCTCACCAAGAAGTATGTGCCCTCAACAACACAATATAACCTTGCTCTCTTGTGATTCATACACTTTACTGTTTTAGATTGTTTATTTCAAGCGTGTTGTAGAAATGTTTGGCTAGAGGCGGGCCTAAACAACATTTTTGACATGGATTATGTTGACCCTAGTAGCTCTCTTCTTCAAAATACATAGGAGAGAACGATAAATAATCGACATTTCCCACATCATGCCTTGTTGCAGGCTACAGCCGACCGTGCCTAGCCTGTAGCTGAGCTATCCTTGATTAGATTACAATGAAGTCGCGGCTAAAACAATTCACGCAGTAACTAAGCGGCGGTAATCTGGAAATTATACTCTGTATCTACACCTTGTGCAATATAAATCTGATAAGTTGATAACACCGGTAATGACTACTGCTCTACGTTAATATTAATCGGAACAAGTGTTAAAAGATGTAGATGCAGTGCCGTCTTTACAAGGTATGAGGCCCTAGGCCCAAGTATCGACGGGGCCCCCAATAAATGTAGAAAAAATTAAACCTTTCGAGTATCAAAACCTGAAGTCTTATAGCGTAACACTATAGTTGTAATTCGCTTTTATGGAAGCTTAGATCATAATCACTTAATATGCACATAAGCAACTATTTTAAATGACACCAGACAAACTTTATGTAAAAATAGCCCTAAATTATTTGTGAAATGATTTTACATAGATATACATTTACATAGATTTTACATTTACATACATTCAAAACTGAAAAATCTGTAACAGTATTCCAAAAACGGCTAAAACTATACCTAATCCAAAAATGTTTACTCAGTAAAAGAATATTTAGAGTCCAGCTTTAAATAACGATAGTGGCGATCTGTACTATACAACTGACTTTGCATATAATATAACTTGAATTATGATTTGTAGTACCTACTTGAAAAGGATGACATTAACATTGACGAATAATTGTATTAAATTCGTTTATTGACATTTAATTTTTGACATAACTAATTATATCTCATTTCTCCTAATATTATTATTTGGCTGTGCCCGACAGGGTCCATATTGATCTCTCACCTTGTTATACCATCTTTGTGATACATATGGAATGCAATAAAGTATTGACTATTGACATTTTACATATTATAAACTAGCTGTGCCCCGCGACTTCATCCGCGTAGTATTGGATTATTGGGTTAAAAAGTAGCCTATATGTTAATCCCGGTTATAATCTATCTGTGTTCCAAATTTCATCCAAATCCGTTCAGTAGTTTTTGCGTGAAGGAGTAACAAACATACATACATACATACATACATTCATACATACATACATACATCCACACTCACAAACTTTCGCATTTATAATATTAGTAGGATGAAATGATTAACGTAGTTAATTACTTTATTTTTATTACTATTATGGGGGTTTTAAAGCTTACGATTTGTTATTCAACGTTCTTTCTAAAGGACGATTGTATTGATTGTAATAGTTTTTTTGCGATTGGGGGGCCCCCAACATGCCTGGGGCCCTAGGCCCGGGCCTATTAGGACTTTGCGTAAAGACGGCACTGTGTAGATGTATCCATATGGGCGTGCGGGCTTTACCTATCCTATGGTGCCAGGGTCTTGGGGGCGCCGAGCGCCGGCCGCCCGTGAGCAACGACTCCTCCAAAGTGCCTGCATAAACTGCATTTACTGGTAAAAGCCACCGTTATTAAATGTTTTTCACTAAATGCATATGAAAGTACATACGACACCTATGACAAATCCGCGATTTATAAAATTTTTGTCCGTCTGTCTGTCTGTCTGTCTGTCTGTCTGTCTGTGTGTTTGTTCCGGGTAATCTCCGAAACGGCTGGACCGATTTTGACGGGACTTTCACTGGCAGATAGCTGATGTTTTAAGGACTAACTTAGGCTACTTTAATTTTAGAAAAACAATTAGGATCCGCGTAAAAAAATAAAAGCACATGAAATCAAAGAGTATCTCCGAAACGGGTGGACCGATTTTGACGGGAGTTTCACTGGTAGATAGCTGATGTTATAAGCAGTAACTTAGGCTACTTTTATTTTAGAAAACAAAATTCAAAAAATGGGTCCTGTCGCGCGGGCTATGAACGCGGGAGCGGGCTTTTTTGTTAAGTTAAATTCCACGCGGACGAAGTCGCGGGCTCAGCTAGTACCTATATAAAGTAAGTATATTTTTGCATAGTACTTACTTACCTTAATACTTACTTGATATATAGGTATGTTATTTCAGTTTATTAAGTAGTTGAGAAAAATATTCAAGAAATAGGTACTTAGTTATTTAGTGTTTGAATTTCGAACGAATTTAAGCCACTTCAAAAAAAAGGAGTTTCTGTTCGTCTGGATGTCTGTTTTTTTCTATATAACATTTAATTATATGCCCGATATTTATACAAAATCCCAAGTAGATATTATTTCGGACGTTTGAAACATCTGTATAACGTAGTTGAACACTGAATATTCGCCCATAGCTGGGTCAAATAAGAGCTGAATCAGGCACTTATTTATTTACGACTTCAGTTAACTCATTTACGAGCTATCTATAAATAAAATAAATTTATTAACATCGTCAGACGAACACACCAACTGTATGGTCCCAGACTAAGCAACGCTTGTACTATGGGTACCGTACAATGGACTGGGGGTGATCCCTGTGACACCCAGAAATGGGCAAATTACGAATAGGCAATTTCCGAAATTAGCCCCGGCGGGAACCGAACCCGCAACCACCATGTGCAGTGAAACGAGCGCTCTACGCTCGAACCACTGCGCCAAGTGGCTTTTGTAATTTGTACCTATACAGTACCTACAATTTGAACCTTGCCATCTTGGCTCTGGCATCCATAAAAGACATCCTCCATTTAGCACTAGCTAAATCATACTAATAATATATCATACTTCATACTAATATTATAAAGAGGAAAACTTTGTTTGTTTGATTGAACCGATTTGAAAAATTATTTCACTGTTGGGAAGCTACACTATCCCCGGGTGACATAGGCTATAATATATTTTCAAAAAAAATAGGGATCCTTACTTATACTCGAATAATGTAACTGCAATGTACTCGTACCCGTGCGAAGCCGGGGCGGGCCGCTAGTTGATTATACAGTGACAACCTTTCCTAGCAAGCACTAAGTACAAAAACAATCATCAAAATCGCTCAAGTCGGCAAACCTCTAGCAGATATGAAGTGCTCCACTTACTGTACAATGTCAACGATTTAAAATACTACTAATCGAGTCCAGAGGTACTTATAGCTATTATCATAGAGAGATAAAGGCAATTAAAGTCATTAACATTCACGTCACCTAATGACAGATTATCACAAAAATCAAGCAATCTCATGTTATCTCTGCTTATTGCGCGTACTTTGTAAGGCCATGTGCCCTTCATATCGTGTTAGGTTTATTTTGTCATTCGTGTAAGATACTCTCTGGTCACGGGCCTCCCCTCAATGCGAGGGGGATTTAGGTCATAATCCGCCACGATGCCAAGGACGAGGTTGGCGGATTTCACAAGACGTCGTTCGAAAATTGGGTAGATTTTTCAAGACAAGCAGGTTTCCTCACGATTTTTTCCTCCATCGTATAAGCAAGTGACAAAATTATAGATCGCACAGATATTTCGAAAAACCCAGAGTTGCGAGCAGGGTTTTGAACAAAAGACCTTGTGCACACGAGACGCGAGTTTAACCAATCGGCTATAGTGATAGCCGACTGGTTAAACTCGCGTCTTGTGTATGCCCGTTTGTGGGTATACGAGTACTATCCTACTAATATTATAAATGCGAAAGTTTGTGAGTGTGGATGTATGTATGTATGTATGTTTGTTACTCCTTCACGCAAAAACTACTGAACGGATTTGGATGAAATTTGGAACACAGATAGATTATAACCGGGATTAACATATAGGATACTTTTTAACCCAATAATCCAATACTACGCGGATGAAGTCGCGGGGCACAGCTAGTGTTTACTAAACCATAAAAAAACTATAAATAATCACTTACCTGCTTCAAAAACGGTGCATATTTACTCCGACGTCTCTTCTCCAATACCCCACCATTCTTCTCCACTTCACCCATGTTTTTTTACAGAGTAATTATTCTCAATTCTTCATTTTATTACCTATACTGCCACACGTCCACACCGGCTGAGTGTTTGAACAAAAGACCGTAAAATAATACGGTGTTAAGTGATTGCCTCGTCACTGAAGTGTGATATCCATGCGATAAACAGATTAGATTAATTGGTTGTTTGTCATTAATTATATTAGGTATTGTTGAAGTGCCAGGCACGGGCAGTTGGGCAATATGCATCTAATGCAAGCGGTGTTTCGGGCTGGTCTTCACAAAATAATAATACGTATAATAATAAATAATTTAGCCCTTTTGACGTCCCACTCCTGGGCACGGGCCTCCCCTAACTACGAGGGGGATTCAGACCGTAATCCACCACGCTGGCCCAGTGCGGGTTGGCGGATTTCAGATGTCATTCGAAAATTGGTTAGTTTTTGTAAGACATGCAGGTTTCCTCACGATGTTTTCCTTCACCGTAAGCAAGTGATAATCATATAGAAATAATTATTGCGTAAAACCCAGAGGTGCGAGCCGGGGCTTGAACCAAGGACCTTGTGCCCGCAAGACGCGTGATTAACCAATCGGCTATCACTGCTGTGTCTTCTTAGTCGACGTAAAGTTTCCATGACGAAAACAACAGCTTCCATCGACCTTCTACAAATGAACTAGAAGAAGGATGGGTATATTTATACATAGAATAAGTCGGCAAACAAGCATACGGCTTTAATGTTAAGTAGTTAACGACTTAACATAGCCTAAGATGCTACAGTGCTTGCATATTTGCTGACCCAAATAGGAGTGGGACAGAGGGGAGGGGTTGGGCTTCCAGCTCAGTCACTTATCGTACGAAACGCAGCTAGACTGACTAATTTACGCTGATGTACTGTGAGAGGATGGTACTACACTGGTCGAGCTAGCCCGTGTTATGCGTGTACTAGGTGAAACAGAAAGGGTATACAATTTTTTTTGCAACTTAATTTTGTAAGTCTAAAACTATCGGCTTTGTGGGACAGTTGAAGAGTACTTCAACTTCAGTACTGACTTCCAGTAGGAAGTTTTGTAGACTTATGAAATCCGTCAACAGCTGTATCCCTATAACACCTTTTGTTTTTAAAGCTTCCTCCAAAGCTGATAGGTTTGGAATTACAAGGTTAAGTTTTGAAAAAAAAAGTATGTATACCTATCCCGTATTTTGGAATATTAAAACTACAATTAATTCATAGAAGTTATACCATTTATTCGGCCAGCAAGCCAACACACAACAACATCAAAAAACCGCGGGCTGTCAAAACTTGACAGACGTCACACTTAAAGGTTCCATGCATTAACGCAACCTTAAGCCACCATACACTACAATACCATTTCCGTTTCAACCTGTATAAGCTGTACTTCGCTACAGTTTGGCTCTGCCACTGAATTATAGTATTGTCTCAGTATAGGTAAGATTTTATTCTTATTCTATGGTAATATCAAATTTTGTAATTTAATTGTCATCGCAAATACGATAACTCGTCATATACCTAATTATAGTCTCGTCATACATTTTATGGATATCTAAATCTGTTGCTGCCTCGATAACGATAATCCACTTCACTAATACAGGATCAGTTTGTTTGTAGTTTTGTTGAATTATTTCAGGCTTTATCAGACTTTTGTTTGAGGATGGAGAAAGTTTATCGAACCGATATCGAACCTTTGCGGTATCAAATATTGCTACCGTAAATACTCGGAAAATGTATTTTCTTTTAACTTTGTCTATGGTTTTAAACGCAACTATTCAAATAGGTTAGGTACCTTTTGTTTTATAATGATTGAACCTGTCTATGAGTTCTTATTAAGTATAGTGCGTGATATTTTCCATGGCACGTCAGTGCTGAAAATGCTGTAGGCTGTACCTACCACAAAAAAAACATAATTTTGAATAATAATAATCTTTAATTCCGCACACAATTAATACTACTACAAATACTCTCGCTCCTCGTAAAGGTAAGATTTTTAGTAACCTACTAAATGGAAAGAGGCCATTAACACAAAAAAAAAAAAATATAACATAATATTTTGTGTAAGCCCTAGCGACATCTCTTAACGGTACTTATTACCAAATCAATCAGTAACGACATCTGTTGTCTGAACATGTAATGACAACACCCATTTTCGCTTTAGCGACCTTGCTTACCTCTTGCTACAAGTCATGCGGCTTTTATGGGAACTAAAACACTCACCCTAAATATTCAGTGTACAGTGAAAAAAAACTTTTGTAATCGTTATGATGTCTTTACAATAAAAAAGTTCTTATATTGAAATTTAGATTATAATATTTAGTGTCTATAATTTAGTTTTAGTAAAATGTATATTGATTACAACACCGCCACGTCTGTGAATATTTTTTGGGATGTAAGAGAGAAGCATGATGCTTTTAATATATCAACTTGCACTTAATAACAGATGGCGCATAATTAAGCAAGCTGTAAGTATTAAATGACAAGTGTCTGGCTACGAAATGAATGTCGTAGTTTCCGAGATCTTTATATAAATACCTACGTACCATATTAGTCCTATAAAATGACAATTTTAGAGTTCTAGCTCATTCTACGTTTTCTTATGCAAAACTAGCTGAGCCCGCGACTTCGTCCGCGTGGAATTTAACTTAACAAAAAAGCCCGCTCCCGCGTTCTTAGCCCGCGCGGCAGGACCCATTTTTTTAAATTTAGTTTTTCTTTCAAAAAATTAGCGTAAGTTACTGCTTATAATGACAGCTATCTACCAGTGAAAGTCCCATCAAAATCGGTCCAGCCGTTTCTGAGATACTCTTTGATTTCATGTGTTTTTATGTTTTTACGCGGAACCCTAATTGTTTTTCTAAAATTAAAGTAGCCTAAGTTACTCCTTAAAACATCAGCTATCTGCCAGTGAAAGTCACGTCAAAATCGGTCCAGCCGTTTCGGAGATCACCCGGAACAAACACACAGACAGACAGACAGACAGATAGACAGACAAAAAATGTTTAAATCGCGTTTTTGTTATTGGTGTCGTATGTACTTTCATATGCATTTAGTGAAAAGGTGTTATTTTGATATTACAAACACACTCCAATTTTATTTATTTGTATAGATAGAAATGATTCACTATACAAAAATAGCATATAGTAGAGTAAAATCGATTGGCGGGCGCAGTCCTACGCATCTTTCTGTGATGCGTCTTTATCGTTGCCTAATTTAAGAATCCAAATCTATTTCTGTGGTGGCACTTATTATTAGTTGCCAACATACCTACCTAACAGTTTATAAATAGACTTTCCAGAATCTGTATCTAAGGTTATTTTGTATGAAACAAACAAGTTCATAAATTAAATTTTCATATATTTAGGTGACCAACAGAAGAACTTATGATGTAAAATACAAACCTAATATACAATGCGTGCTGCTAAATTAAATCAGTCTTAGAATTAATACCACTTAAGTATATGATTACATTGGAGAATTTGAGATGCTTAATGCTTAATCACTGGTGTTTAAACTGTTTAATCGACTTCCTCCACAGTGGGACCGTTATTCGACTGCTGTTGGTATCCGTAGCCTCCAGGCATTCCTCCGGGCATTCCCCCGGGCATACCTCCGGGCATTCCTCCGGGCATACCTCCGGGCATTCCTCCGGGCATACCACCGGGCATTCCTCCGGGCATACCACCGGGCATACCTCCGGGCATTCCTCCGGCACCCGCTCCGTGCATTTTGCTCATAACTGGCGAGCAAACCCGTTGTAACTCCTTCAATTTGTGTTCATACTCCTCCTGGTCAGCTAACGTGTTGTTGTCCAACCAACGGAGCGCATCTTCGCAGGCTGATCTCGCTGTGCTCTTGTCAGCGCCTGACAGCTTGTCTCCCGCGTCGTCCAGCGCTTGTTTCACGCTAAACACGTAGGCCTCCAGCTGGTTACGAGCTGCCACCCGCTGCCTCTGCTTCTCATCCTCCTCCTTGTACTTTTCAGCTTCAGACAGCATGCGGTCGATGTCAGCCTGAGACAACCTGCCCTTGTCGTTCTTAATGACAATATTCTTGCTGCGGCCTGTACTGTTTTCTTTGGCGGACACGTTGAGGATGCCGTTTGCGTCGAGGTCGAATGTCACGTCAATTTTTGGGACTCCTCGCGGCGCAGGCGGGATGCCGGTGAGGTCAAATGTGCCCAACAAGTTGTTGTCTTTGGTCATCGCTCTCTCGCCCTCGTATACTTGAATGGTGACGGCCGGCTGGTTGTCAGAGTAGGTGGTGAAAGTCTGGGATTGCTTGCAGGGGATCTTGGAGTTGCGCTCGATGATCTTAGTCATCACTCCACCGGCGGTTTCTATACCGAGGGAGAGAGGAGCGACGTCCACTAGAAGCACATCCTGAATCTTGGAGTCTTGTTCGCCACTCAAAATTGCGGCCTGTACTGCTGCTCCGTAGGCCACAGCTTCATCAGGATTGATGGATAAATTCAGTTTCTTTCCACAGAAGAAGTTCTGTAACATACTCTGGACTTTCGGGATTCTGGTCGAGCCTCCGACGAGAACGACGTCGTGGATCTGGCTTTTGTCGAGTTTCGCGTCTTTCAATGCCTTCTCGACCGGATCGAGGGTGCCTCTGAACAGGTCAGAGTTCAGCTCTTCGAAGCGGGCTCGCGATACCCGAGTGTAGAAGTCGATACCCTCGTATAGAGCGTCAATCTCGATGGTAGCTTCAGTGCTCGAAGACAGCGTACGCTTAGCTCGCTCGGCGGCCGTACGGAGGCGGCGGAGTGCGCGAGGATTCATGCATAAATCCTTCTTGAACTTCCTCTTGAACTCCTCAGCTAGATGATTCACCAATCTGTTATCGAAATCTTCACCTCCCAAGTGCGTGTCTCCGGCGGTCGACTTCACTTCGAACAGCGAGCCTTCATCGATGGTTAAGATAGACACGTCAAAAGTACCACCGCCAAGGTCGAATATCAAGACATTCCTCTCGCCTTTCAGGTTCTTGTCCAAGCCGTAAGCGAGTGCAGCGGCCGTGGGCTCGTTGATGATGCGAAGGACATTCAGCCCGGCGATGGCTCCAGCGTCTTTGGTGGCCTGACGCTGGGAATCGTTGAAGTAGGCTGGGACTGTGATGACCGCGTCCCGGACTGTTGATCCAAGGTAAGCTTCCGCCGTTTCCTTCATCTTCGTGAGCACCATGCTGCTGATCTCCTCTGGCGCGAACCGCTTCGCCTCTCCCTTGAACTCGACCTGAATCTTCGGCTTTCCGCAGTCGTTGATCACTTTGAAGGGCCAGTGTTTCATGTCTTGCTGAATCTTTGGGTCGTCGAATTTCCTTCCGATGAGCCTCTTAGCGTCGAAGACGGTATTGCTAGGGTTCAGGGCGACCTGGTTCTTGGCCGCGTCTCCGATGAGGCGCTCGGTGTCGGTGAAGGCCACATACGATGGTGTCGTCCGGTTGCCCTGGTCGTTGGCGATGATCTCCACGTTTCCATGCTGCCATACTCCGACGCAAGAGTATGTGGTACCAAGATCGATTCCAATAGCTGGCATCTTGATGATATCTTCCAGTAATACAACTTCAATAAATACAACTTGAATAAATTGTAAAAACTCTGAGTAGTCTCGTTTGTTAACTCCGGTTTGCACCGAACTCTCTTCGTCCGTATAGTTTCGTGTTTCAAATGAATCTGTTTCCCGCCGAGCTGTGCTTGTCTTATATACTCAAACGAATATAATTCGAGACAATTCTACTACGTGCTCGATTCGGCCAATCAGCTCGCTGAATTGATGGAAGGGCCTAGAAAGTAACATCGTCTCGGCCAATAGGAGCGCCGCAATGAACGAAAGAGATAGGTATATCTTTATCGCACGTACGTCATAAGTCAGATCGTTAGGGTGGCAATTGTGGGAAAAAATTCCTAATTCTAGGGAAATAATAACAGATCATTGGTTATGAAATATGTTGGGTGTTTTACTTATAAATTATTGTATTAAGTATTATTTGATTTTTTATTGCAAGTATTATATGTGTTAATAATTTTATTATTATTATTACATACACATACATAACAACAAACAAACAAACTTGAAACTTGTTAAGTCTAAACTAGATGACATAGACATTGAAAATTTATTGAAATAAAATAATAATTTCAAAATGATACTCTTAAGCCCGTATTAATTAAACGATTTCAAGTCTGAGAGCGATCCTGGAAATTGCAGACCAGTACAAAATGACATGTCAAAAGCGTACTTAAGACCGCTCTCAGACTTGAGATAACATTATTAATACGGCCTTATATTTAAATGAACATTTATTTATAATACTTGTAAGGATCAGTACTTAATTCTGCGTTTTATATTTTGTACTTAGTGTGGGAATTTTTATTTTTACTACGTTAATAATTTTAAAATAAAAATATTCAACAGGTATACTTATTTATTACCAAATCGGAGATTCAAAAATACATTTTCGGGGTAATTTTAAAACGGCGCTTGGTCGTAATCGGGGAAATATCTAGAACGTAGGAGATTGCATGATGCATCCAAGGCGGAATCATAAAACGTGTGAAAGGGACAGTCGATACTATTGTTTACTAACAACAAACAGCTGGCCAAGCAAAAAAGGACTTACTAGAAAATTCTACCCTAGTGATAGAAAATAACGAAAATTACCCTTTTCCTAGAGGGATGTAGTAACAATATAGTTAATAAGTATAAGGTAAATCTGGAATAGGTAGTTTGCAGTAGCTAGTTATGTAATAATAATAAAATAGGTAGAAAAGAGTATCAAACTTTATTGTTAAATATTTTTGAGAATATTTACAAGATCTAAATTATTTTTACAAAGAGAGAATTGTGTTTAGTGCTCAGAATAATAACGCCGGCGTTATTTTTCTAAGGCTTAGTGTGTTTATTGCTATCTATTAATAGAGGGCAGTAATTTAATTATTTTTTTGTAAATAAAGCGACATACTTATGAAATTGTAATTGTATACGGTGCTTATGAAAAAATAACTACTTTTATTTTTGTTGTCTGTCTATCTGTCTAAAAATTATATAAGTTTATTAAGGGGTTTTGTTTTCAATTCATGATTCATGCATCATCACCTATAAGTACTACCTATGACAAGAAAGCCAGTAGTTCAGCTAAGTACCTATTTTTATAAAAAAACTAGCTGTGCCCACGATTTCGTCTTCGTAGCGTTTTTAATTATTTAGGCTAATTATTTTACAAATAAGACACATATCTAAGTACGTATAAATAATTTAATGCTATTTGCAGTCTTTCACTACAAAGCTCTAAAATGACGATACTTCCATACAACTTTTAATCCCCTTTCAACCCCTTACAACCCATTATTCGCATTATAAAGTAGCCTATGTCCTTTCTCAGGCTCTAGACTAAATGTGTACCAAATTTCATTTATTTCGGTTCAGTAGTTTTGGCGTGAAAGAGCGACAGACATACAGACAGACAGAGTTACTTTCGCATTTATAATATTAGTAAGGATATATAAAATAATATACATACTTAACATATAAATATTAGTAAGGATTGCCTTCATACCTATTGGCTGCTTAAGCAGCTTATATGTATAGTTTAGTTCAGACCTTTCCTAACACCAAACGTTTAGTGGTAGGTACACAGATAGTGGACATATATAATCGTCCTAAAATGAGTCAAAAATATAAGTATTGATCCTCCAGCCCCTTCTACAGTGACGTCTGTGACCAATCGAACCACAAGAAACTGGGTCAGTCCAACGAGAGGCTCCAGATATTTCTAGATAACCTCCATAATATATTATTTTACAGTGAATCAAACGCTGTTCATCAAACACGGTGGCAAGGTTACAAGCTTGTATACAATTGTGATAGAAAAGGATCAACTAAAAGTTTATATTTCTAGAAAATTATTTAATTCAATAATTTGGTGCATTCCATGGGAGAACAGCGCCACCTGTGTTTTATAATAAAAGTTGTAGTCCAATCTATTCGTCACGAGATGTCGCTATTTCATGCCAAAAGTAAAATTATAGGCAGGTACTATAAAAAAGTATTTATTTACACTACTTGCAAGCAAATGCAGTGATAGGCACACTCTTTACGTCTTAGGTCCAGAGTTCAAACCCAAGCTCGCACCTCTGGGTTTTTCGAAATCTATGAGCGAATCATCATTTCAATAAGATTAATGGTAAAATAAACCTGCATAATATCTTACAAAATTCGACCAATTTTCAAAAGACATGTAAGATCTAGGTCCACAGGTATCCTAGTAGCCAGGCTAGTGGATTATCGCCTGAATCCCTCTCGCACTGAGGGGAGGCTCGTGCCCAGAAGTGGGACATCAAAAGGGCTTTTTATTATTGTTCGCTGCTTGCTCCTTACAGAAAATAATAGCATTTAATTGTGGAAGCCCCTATTTGTAAAAAGTAAAAACCTAAGTAGGTAGGCAGTTGGCACCCACGCACATACTGCTAAGGCCAAAGATAAGATCCCAGAGCTTACCCTTTGTTTAAATTAACACATGACATAGGTATTAATTAGTTTACTTATCTATTTTTGCTGTCATTATACGAAGGTAGTACATGGACATAGACATTGAATGAAAATAGATACAACGATACCTACCTATATGCATTCTGCGTTAAGGGGCCATCCATAAATTACGTCACACGAATTTCATTATACATATTTTGACCCCTCCCCCGTCCTTGTCACACCACAATGTGTCAAATAAGTGCAGGTAGGTAATTAATTTATAGTGCTAGAACCTTTCTTTACCTACAGGTTTTACCTCAGGTACAGTCTAAATCAAAAGTACCTATTTAGTAACCAACTTTTAAGACCGGCCATCTACGGTCACCAATTTGTTGTCTAGACATATAAACGCACGTTATATTCGTAAAGAGAACGCTTTATCCATTCTGTAGCAATACCACAGGCACTAGTTTAGTTTCGATAAATTTTCGTTTCAAGGTAAAAAAAAAGCTCCTTGAGATTTTAAAATCCATTTACTTATTACACCAGGAATACCTATGTAATAAAATGTATTGATGTACTTATCTGATGCTCACATCTTTCTGAACTTCTATTTCTCGTTATTTCTGAAGTAATAACATTCTACGTGGATTTTTAAATCACACATTTTTGTCTTTGATTGTACCAACTTGTACCAACAATTGTAAATTTGTGGCAACATCATTGCGAGTTTTCACAATGGACGATAAAAATGTCCGGTGGCACCGACGCGACGACCACAGAACTGACCGTTTTCACCAACGCAGTAACGGACAGTTAGAGCGGTAAACTGTTGTTACTAGTATACCAAGCAGTTGTATACTGCTCTAACAGTGTGATAATGTGTTGTTAAACTTGGGCATGAGTGTGGTCGCCGATACGAAGTGTAGGTAGTATAAAATGTAGGAAACTATTTTGGTCGCTCGGTATTGTTTTCGGCCAATGTGAAAATGTTGGTTGGGGATAATATACGAGATAGGTAGTTTAAATATTGGTACTATTTGTCATTTAAATATTCCTACTTTAATTTTGACTAAACTTGTTGCCTAACTATCGAAAATCATGATCAATACTATTGATGACAAGCAGTATCAATATCATCTAGATTTCAAAGCTATCACTGTAAAAAAGATGCTATTGCTTGTTATCAATAGGTAGTAAGTGTTAGGATTTTCAACATTACCTACAATTACTAGGAAACATTACCTACATAGGTCCTGTGAAGTAAGTAATATAGTTCCATGTGTGTACCTATACTCTACTGTTTTGCTTTACTTTTCAGATTTTGAGTGTGTAGTGTGCCTATGTATTGTGTACAGGGTACCTAATCAATACTGAAAGAAAACAATTTCAATAAATAAAACCAACAGATATAATTTGTTAACATTACCATTTATTTCAAATAATGGAATTAGTTTGAACTAAATCAGTCTTTGGCTGTACACCAGTGCACAAAATCCTGCAAATCACATACATAAAAACCATTACAACATGGCTATAGGCGGCCTGAGATTTTAATCTACTTCCTCCATGCGCGACGCGTCGTCAGCATCGCCCTCTAGTGGGGGGACGTCTCCCACGGTTGCTTCTTCGACCTGGATCGGTTCATCCTCATCAATACCAAGTCCCAGCTTGATCATGCGGTAGATGCGAGATGCATGCACCTGTGGCTCGTCGAGGGTGAAGCCAGAAGACAGCAGAGCAGTCTCGTAAAGCAAGATGACTAGGTCCTTGACAGCCTTGTCATTCTTATCAGCTTCCGCTTTCTGTCTCAGTGTCTCCACAATGGAATGATCTGGGTTGATTTCCAAGTGCTTCTTGGCAGCCATGTAGCCCATGGTTGATGTGTCACGGAGTGCCTGCGCCTTCATGATACGTTCCATGTTCGCTGACCAACCATACTGAGCAGTGACAATGCAGCACGGAGACTCAACCAGACGGTTTGAGACTACCACCTTCTCGACCTTGTTGTCTAGAATATTCTTCATGACCTTGCAGAGACCCTCAAACTTGACTTTGTCTTCTTCACGCTTCTTCTTCTCTTCCTCATCTTCTGGGAGCTCCAAGCCTTCCTTGGTGACTGAGACCAGGGTCTTGCCGTCATATTCCTTCATTTGTTGGACTACATACTCATCGATGGGCTCGGTCATGTAGACAACTTCATAGCCGCGCTTCTTGACACGCTCCACAAATGAGGAGTTGGCAACTTGGTCACGGTTCTCTCCAGTGATGTAGTAGATGTGTTTCTGGTTCTCCTTCATGCGAGAGACATACTCCTTGAGGGAGCAAGACTCGTCTCCAGAAGCCGATGTGGGGTAGCGGAGTAAATCAGCCAACTTTGACCTGTTCTGAGAGTCTTCATGGATACCAAGCTTCAGGTTTTTGCTGAACTGGTCGTAATACTTCTTGTAGTTCTCCTTGTCTTCCGCCAACTCCTCGAAAAGCTCTATGCATTTCTTTACCAAGTTCTTCCTGATGACTTTGAGGATCTTGTTCTGTTGCAGCATCTCACGAGAGATGTTAAGGGGCAGGTCCTCACTGTCGACCACGCCCTTGACGAAGTTCAGGTACTCTGGGATCAAGTCCTCACAGTTGTCCATAATGAACACCCTGCGGACGTACAGCTTGATGTTGTTCTTGCGTTTCTTGTTCTCGAACAGGTCGAAGGGAGCACGTCTGGGCACGAAGAGGAGCGCCCTGAACTCCAGTTGACCTTCAACAGAGAAGTGTTTGACAGCGAGATGGTCTTCCCAGTCATTGGTGAGGGATTTGTAGAAGTCACCGTACTCTTCTTGAGTGATGTCATCAGCGTTGCGGGTCCAGATTGGCTTAGTCTTGTTTAGTTCCTCATCTTCGGTGTACTTCTCCTTAATGGTTTTCTTCTTCTTCTTGTCTTTCTTGTCCTCTTCATCATCTTCTCCGACATCCTCAATCTTGGGCTTCTCGTCCTCCGCACCCTCTTCCTTCTTTTCTTCCTCGGCCTCATCATCATCAAGCTCCATTTCACGTTCCTTCTCAACCATCAGTTTGATTGGGTAACCAATGAATTGGGAGTGCTTCTTAACGATTTCCTTAATCTTGTGCTCTTCAAGATACTCGGCCAGGTCTTCCTTGATGTGGAGTACGATCTTGGTACCGCGGCCGAGGGACTCTCCAGGGTCTGAGCGGACCGTGAACGAGCCTCCGGCGGCGGACTCCCACATGTACTGCTCGTCATCATTGTGCTTCGAGTGCACAGTGACTCGGTCAGCGACCAAATAGCAAGAGTAGAAACCCACGCCGAACTGACCGATCATGCTGATGTCGGCGCCAGCCTGCAGCGCCTCCATGAACGCCTTCGTACCAGACTTGGCGATCGTACCGAGGTTGTTCACCAAATCGGCCTTAGTCATGCCGATACCGGTGTCAATAATTGTGAGAGTACCTTCGCTCTTGTTGGGGATGATCTTGATGTACAGCTCCTTTCCGCTGTCGAGCTTTGACGGATCCGTCAGAGACTCGTAACGGATCTTGTCCAGGGCATCAGAAGAGTTGGAGATCAACTCACGCAGGAAGATCTCTTTGTTGGAGTAGAATGTGTTGATGATCAGCGACATGAGCTGCGCGATCTCCGCCTGAAAGGCGAAGGTCTCCACCTCCGCGGTTTCCGTCTGCATTTCTTCGGGCATTTTGACTTATTTCACTAATCAAACTTCACAGAATAATTTTATGACTAGCGCCGTTTTCAAACACGTGTTGGGATATCGCTGAGAAACGCGGTTGCTCGCTTCGCTCTTTTCTTGAAATAATGCCGGGCGAAACGTCAAATTGTTTATATAGTGTCGTATGGTAGCGACATCTGTGATCGAATAGAATATTCTAGAGTCGGCGCGCTACTCGTCAGGGGTTTTACGCATTGGTACATTTTTAACAAAACAAAGATTGCCAAATGTTATGCAAAGAAGAAAACTATTAATGTTTTATACATTTTCCTATCAAAAATGGAGTTTAAATGGTTTAAAAAAAAAACAATATAAATTATTATATGTATACATCATTGTAAAATTAATTTGATCGAAGGTTTTGCCTATACTTAATTATTAATAAAAATCAACCTATTTTGTTTCATTTAAATGTGGAAAAGATATTTCATGTATACGCATAAATAACTATGATAAAGGCCTGGAAGGGAAGCTTCTGGCTTTAAAAACATTTTAAACTTTGTACCGAATAGATGTTGAATAGTTTTTCAGTGCCTAATCATTAGTTATAGGCCCGTATTAATATATTGATCTCAAGTCTGAGAGAGATCTTGGGTACGTGTTTGACATGACATTTTGTACTGGAATGACATTTTCAAAATCGGTCTCGAATTTCAGATTGATTTATTAATAATATTTACTCAAAAACATTTTTAGGAATTTTAAGACACGGTGTTAGAAAAAATTGGTCTTATTATCATTTCATAATTTATTTCTTTTTCTGGATTAATTCTCTGTCATTGTTGATGATCGATTATCATGCTCTTGTAAAATTTCGTTTCTTTAAGATTTAAAAAAAAAATCACTAAATTTATAATATTTCATTTCTATTCCACTGAGCTTTTAAGTATGGAGAGGTGCCATGACTACATGAAAAAATTGCATAAAAATATAAATACTTACTATACCGTTTCGGTCAATAGATCTTTACGTAGACTCATAAATTTAATGTAAGAATAACTAATAATAATATGAAATCAAGATATAAATAAGAAAAGGTTGAGGATACCAGCCCGCTTGAAGTAGATTTTCCTTTCGACACTAGATGACGTTAGTAGCTGTATAGAGGCATTTCATAGAATGTTCCAGAATGTTCGAGAACGTTGTATATTTTTAACATTTTCTTCTAAATTATGAATGAAAGTAGTATGGTAACTTATTGAAATTATAGTCGAAATTAAAAAACATATTTCCAATGCATTGAAAAATGTCGTATATGTAACAGAATATTTAATAAATCCCATATTAAGTTCCTACTAGAACATTCGGAATACTTCCGGTAGTTAGTTTCGCTACTGCCCGTAAGTAGCGCCAGTGACGTCCGGCTTAGCATTTATGTCAAGTTCAATGAACATCTTGGGATACCAGATATTTTTTTTTTTGTACTTTATACGTTTTTGTATTAAATCATGAATAGGTATAAGATATAACCTCGTCATACCGCCCTGGCTTCGCAAAGTCAACTTAAATTAATGAACTTACATAGTACGTAAATAAATTAGAAGTAAATAAATAAATAAAAAATCGACACATTAATATTTTACTATGTTATTTTAAAACAATGCATCTTTTGACTCGAAATCTCCGATTTATTAATAAATAAAAATATTACCTAGGTACAGTTTGGACGTCGAGATTGCGATCTGGAGGTTGATTAGGTAAGTACCTACCTACTTATGACATTTCATTGTTAGGTTCTCACAAAACACGTTGCTTAGATTGGGAATAAAAACATCCTCTCTAGCTTTTATATATAAATAATTAGGTACGCTGTGAGCCATATGATTACATTTAATGATTGGTTTATTGGTGAATAAAAATAAATTCAATCAATTTTTATAAAATTTCATTAATTGAATATTTAATTGTAGTTACTTACTATGATATTATTTATAGTTACTTACTATGATATTATTTATAGATACTTCCTACATTTTAATAAATAATGTTTCGACATTTTTCATTATTTGAGGCTGGTAACATTACTACGAAATGTAGTAACTGTATTGATTATAAGCATGTATATAGAATTTTGTTGGTATTGTATAGATCTTTGTACTTTTCTAGAATGAAATGGAGTAAATAGCCTATTCCAAAATTATGTCGTGTTATTTGGTATTAAAACGTAACATTAACATAAAACCGTTTATAATAAGTGATAAAAAACTTTCAATTTCATTGTTTCCCGGCACCGGAAGTCATGTTTATCTGATGTTAAAGTTCTTTATAGGTACATAACGTAGTAAAAAAAGGAAACTTGAGAAGTTCCTAGCAGCTGTAAAATTTTAACAAGTTTCAACCTATCCATGCTGTACTTACCTTCCTAGTGTGGTCTTGGTAGGGTAGCTATCATCATCATAATCCTTGGTCTGAAAATGCGGTAAATACCTAGGAAGGTAAGTAATATTATTCGTAACCTACCGAGGTTATTACGAACAAAGTTCTACATATTGTTGGCCACAATTAGGTACCTACCTACACAGACCTACCTATGTTTCCAAAACATACTTTATTAGTTCACCATTTTAATTTTCTAGAATAGTAAGCAAGCGGGTATACAGTGGAAGTTCATTGTCATAATATCGGATGGTGATAACTGATGCTATGTTGATGACTAATAAAATTATTAACGTGACGAGTGGCTTTTCAACATTTTTCTTTTGTTGTGTAAAAAAAGGGGTTAGAGAGCTCTAATCGGAACTTGGGTACTCAAGATACTAGGTACCTACTAGGTATACTTACCTACCTACAACCAAGCATTTAAATAATACCCAGATGTATGTATATTCATTTTAATTAAACAAGTTCCCGCCAATTCTAAAACCCGCGCTTCTTTATCGCGCGTCACGCCCCATGCCCATGTGTGATTTTTAGGTTAGCTAATTTTTAATCAATGATTAATAGTAGGAACTTATGTCCTATGAATAGAATAAGTAGGTGCCTACTCAACTACCTACTTCCTAGTTGTTGCATGGCATAGCGTGTACCTAGGACAAGTAGGCCATTCAATTCCTAGGTACTTATGGGTATATACCTAAGACCTACTAACTAACCTATCTAGTTACGTACAATGATAAAAAATCTAAGCTAATTAATCAGGTTAGTAAGTAGGTACCTCTATGTATAAGGAGCTATCTAATTAGGTAAGTACTTGGACATTATTATTTTCTACATTTTAATAAACGCCTTTGTGTTTAAAATTAGGTAGGATGGTATTTTGAGATGACTCTTTGGAACGTACCTACCTATGTACCTACTTGTGTTATTATTATTCACTTTGGAGATGACAATGCTAATTTTAGATTAGAGAACCCCTGTTCGAGTTGATTAGGCAGCTACCTACCTATAAATAAGGGCTTTGATGGTAAAGGTACTCAAGTCAATTTTTTTTGTCAAGGTTTTCTAGATGTTTCTACTGTTTCCAGTGTTCTTCCTTATTGGGAATTTAGTCGATCGCAAAAATTGTCGTGAATTTTACTGATTAGTGTCATCTAGTGGAGAATAGGAGGAAACGTTTATTAAGTATGTAAAAAATATTCAAAATGGGTTTCCAGCGTTGCAGAGGTACCTGCATTGATTATTCAAATTTAATTGTCCTATTTTAAATGTACTTCGAAACAGAATCTAAAATATAAATATTGTGGGTGTTGAAAAAAAAACAACTGATAGGATTAGATTGTATGCTATTCACCAACAGATGGCAAATCCTGTAGCAAAAATTTTGCAGTAACACAAACTGGCGTTAATTTTATGCATCGTTTTAGAACAACTTATTGATTTATTTAGTTGTTAAGTTATAAAGTAGGCACAGTGTTTGTATTTCAACAAAACAGTTTTTGCCGACGTTCCTCTATTCACCGCAAGATGGCGTACAATATTTCAAGAACAATCGCTAATGTTCTAGCTATTTCTCGTTGTTAGCGCGCTGTCGTACCTGAGAAATATAAAAGCGATGCGAGCGCCGGCCTACGTCAGTATTGATTCAGAGTTACCAGTATACAATAGTAGTCTTTGATTCAGAGCTAAAGCGAGGAAAGCGAGTTACGATAACTTATCCTACTTTCAAGCTATAAGCGAGATAAAAGTTTCAATAACTGAAGAAATGGCACTTTTACCATACCTATTGGACGATTTGCGTCCCCGACGACTTCGAGACCAACTTTTTGGGCTGGATCTCACACCGGACGACTTCTTAACGAGCTTAACGGACATAGTACCCCGTTCTTCCGTCAGGGTGCGAGAATACACTCGCCCGTGGAGGAACCTGGCTGCGGCCGTTCGAGACGTCGGATCTACCATCAAATCGGACAAGGACAAGTTCCAAGTCAACCTGGACGTCCAGCACTTCGATCCTGAGGAAATATCGGTCAAAACTGCTGACGGTTACGTGGTAATTGAAGGCAAACATGAAGAAAGAAAGGATGAACATGGATTTATTGCTCGTCATTTCAAGAGGCGGTACGCGTTGCCCGAAGGGTGCAATCCTGAAACTGTGGAGTCCAAATTGTCTTCTGACGGTGTTTTGACTGTCACAGCACCGAAAGTGGCTGGGAATAAGGACGAAAGGGCTATTCCTATCAGCCATACTGGACCGGTGCGAAGGAAGGTTCATGATGAAGAAGTGACGAATGGAGAAGCTGAGGTAGAAGATAAATCTCCACAGAAGAAAAAGAGGCGTTAATTAAGTTAGATTAGTAATAATTAGTGTTAATTTTGTTTAAGACTGATTCATTATAACTTTAGAATACATTTATATAATTTCGTAATTGGTAGTTTTATTTCTAATTAATAAACACCTAGAATCTTGTTATCTACAGCAGTGATACCTTACATTAACAGTAAGGTTTCTAGTCACATCCAGTGAGTAACACAATGGTGTCTGTCTGTAACATAAGATCAATAAATTTTTCTACAAGCAAATATTTCTTCTCGAATATTGCTATTACATTTATAGCAGGCGCTTATCGATCATAAAAATGAAACTCAATTTTGCGACGGATAGAAATAATAGTGTCAAATTTATTCAGTATTTCAAACAGCCAATGAGAAAGCATGCTCCGAGCAGCACAGCTTTATCCCCAACATCCATGTTTACGGGGAACGAGACCCCAAAGTTTTCTTCGTTGAGAACAGCTGCCATCCGCCATGTCTTCATCACGATCCCGAGATCCGCCTTCCTGTCTTGTATATCGTATACATAATGGCACATACCTCTCGCTTTGATCTTCAAAACAACATTACCAGATCGGTTTTTGACTAAAAACGTGTTTACGCACCTAAAATCCTGTTTCACCGACCCCACAAAGTTTCCGGGAGGTGCCCATACGAGCACTCTGTCTAGACAGAAGCGGAAAGGCCTTTTGACTTGGATAACTTCGTTTCCGTACAGATTGTAGATCTTCAAATCGAATTTACGGTATCGTTTCTCTTGTACAGCCAGGAAAACCTTCTGTCCTTGTCTGTTAAAGATCGTATACCCAATTCCTTTTTGTCCGATGATCTCGTGTAGGGCGTCTGTTTCTTGGGTCACGATCAGCTGGTCTAAAGGACAGATGTAGGCTAATCCTGGGTGCTCGGTGTCGTATTTAGGACATGGCATCCATTCCGCTCTGTTCTTCCCATGGTTCTCAATTCCAGGGGTTTTCATTTAACTTCTGTGACGGCATGTGGCTGAGTGTGTCATATTATTGCTTGAATGGTGGGAATGATGGGCGATTACATTTTATCTATTTTATGGGTGTTTATGAACTTTATCGGGTTTTATCTTCGTAGTTCCATAACGAGATAGTAAAATGTCACTCTGTCAAGTGCTTAGCAAAAATCTGCAACAAAGAGTAAAGGTCTGCAAAGAGATCTCATGTGGATTCCACTTATACAATTTTTTTTTAAAATTTAGATTGTTCTATCCTCTTTTTGATCCATCCTTGATCAGTCCCAAGGAGATTATATCCATCCTTTACATAAAATCTATGGCACCATGAAAAGAGATCCTTTGTCATTGTTTGTAATAATCTTTATTTGTTTTAGAAGCATAATTTATAATCACTAGATGGCTCTAGTTGATTGAAGTAGAGCGCCATCTGTTGGTATCATATTAAACAACATGGTCTGTCCCATCAGTCCCATAACGTTTTGGATTGGGTTCTTCTAGACTACAAATAGTACTGTTATATTTAACTAGATGTCTACTAGACAATATTTGTATGACAAATATGTTACTACCAGCTGACCCAGGCTTCGCACGGGTGCAATAAATAAATCTCTAAAATTATTAGAAATTCTCTACTATATTATGCATGTATTATACATATACACCTTCCCCTTGAATCACTCTGTCTATTAAAAAAACCGCATCAAAATCCGTTGCGTAGTTTTAAAGATCTAAGCATACATAAGGACAGACAGACATCGGGAAGCGACTTTGTTTTATACTATGTAGTGATTTCTAGGTATAAAATTTACTTTACGACCTATTCTCATTCCTACCAAATAACATATAAAAATTCATAAAAATCGGTCGAGCCGTTTCGGAGGAGTGCGACCACAAAGTTTTTTTATATTGTATACTATCCTACTAATATTATAAATGCGAAAGTTTGTGAGTGTGGATGTATGTATGTATGTATGTATGTATGTATGTATGTATGTATGTATGTTTGTTACTCCTTCACGCAAAAACTACTGAACGGATTGGGATGAAATTTGGAATACAGATAGATTATAACCGGGATTAACATATAGGATACGTTTTAACCCAATAATCCAATACGACGCGGATGAAGTCGCGGGGCACAGCTAGTATCCTACTAATATTATAAATGCGAAAGTTTGTGAGTTTGGATGTATGTATGTTTGTTACTCCTTCACGCAAAAACTACTGAACAGATTTGGATGAAATTTGGAACACAGACAGATTATAACCGGGATTAACATATAGGATACTTTTTAACGCGATAATCCCGAAATTTTTGCTAAGTTAAAATACCACGCGGATGAAGTCGCGGGGCAACAGCTAGTGGATAAATATTTTACGTAGACGTTATCGACTAGCGACTCTAGCGAACTCATAAAAGTGTGAGAGTAATAGGTAGGGGATCTATAATGAAGTATTGTATTTTTTAAAAGCTTACTATCATTTGGAGCTTATCAAATTTCTAGCCCCGTTACTTACTCACCAGAGGGTTAGTAAGAGTTTGAGTTCTGATTGTATTTGAAATTTTGAATATACCGATTTTTGTTTATTACCAGTAAATCTGAACGTTTCCGCTAAGGGCGTGTTTTACAAGATACACAAATTAAAACGATATCTAGATACCTACCTAAAATTTAAATGGTAAAGTTCAATGTAAGCTTACCAATTTTTAAATGAAGAAGATATTTATATTTCTTTAATTACTTCCTATTTTACTTTTCCAACTTATTATTATCCGAGCGTGTGTTTGTTTGTATGTTATATGTATGTACGTTTGACTGAGCATCACGCCAAAACGGCCGCACGTATTTCTATAAAATTTGGCATCGATATCACTAATAGAATCCCTACCTAACTAGATAAGCTACATTATCCTCGAAGTCTACCCACGGTCAAATTTAATGATTATCTTGTTACAAATTATTGATCCACAACACAGTTCAGGTATTTAAAATCGAGTTCTAACCAGAACTTCAAGACATGCTAAACATACGCCTCGATAAAAGCGATCCTATCATACCTACGAAACATGGGAACAACTGTGTACCGTAGACAAAATAATAATAGCAAATCCAAGATCCTTAATAAGGGAAATATTTAATTGACTTCCCTCCCTATTGTGATCTATATACCTATGTACTCTGTGTATGTACGTCACTTGCACACACGTCTGAGACAAACAGCGCGTATATAAATAGTTATTCGTATATATAGTAATAAAGTATAAATGATGGAACTAACATATAGGAAAATATAATATATTTGTTGGTATAGCTACGGCCTGAGCTATATATATTGCCCGCTGATGGAATAAGAGTTCAGTGGAGACGGTTGCAATTTTATTTTTGTTTATTATTTTTTTGTTATTTTTATTTAATAGGCGTGAGACTGTGTCCTGAATCACTTCAAATTGAGGAATAAACTAATATGTAAACGTCTTCATAGATAAAAATATTATAATAAGAACTTACCTACCTTTTTGGATGGCTGGCTTCGTCATATGTCCAATACGTAGATGCCATTGTAGGTACTGAGAGTTTGCACTGTCGAAAATTGCACAGATTTATATTTTTTGATTGCACAAGAAAGTATTATAAATCGGTGTAAATATTTTACCAGTGCAATCTAGAAGTAAAATAAGTTAGAATATGTAAGACGTCTGATAGGGATATTATTATAATAAAATGTTTGTTCAGCTTTACTTTTGTTCACTTATATATCGATACATTGACGCGTTATCTATGCTAAATAATATATATTTTTAAATTAATTAATTTTAATTTTAATTTCTATGCTTAGGTGTATTACAGGGAAGTGAAGTTGTTTATTTAAATTTTAAATATGTTTGTAGGAGGTAATCTCTGAAACTACTGATTTGATTCTGATTGATTGATATCTTTCACTGATCGAAAGCTACATTATCCTTGAGTGACGTAGGCTATGTTTCGAAGTATTATGCAGTTGGAGCCGCGGGTAAATGGTAGTAGTTGGTCTTTATCAATCTTCAGCCTGTGATGATGGAAATCTGTTTAACTTAAATACTATTCAAATGTACAAATCCTGCTGTTTGAGAAGCCGTTATCTGTATTTTTGCATAGAGTCTCCACAATTCTGAAGGTGGCTCAGAATTAAGCAGCTCTTAAAGCTTTGTTTGAGTACCTACCTATTCCGCGGTTAGGTTAGGTTTACAAAGGATACATCTCAAAAAATATTTTTGTCTTTAAATGAGCTTCACCTAAGGATTTAGATTTAAAGCATGTGTGATGTCTAATAAGCTTTGCTTTCATTTACAGCTCAGTTTTCCCCTATTGTATAGTAATTAAAAATATTTTTGTACAATTAACCGCGACTCCACAGCGCCCCATGTCCGAAACACACATACGAAGCGCGGCGCTCCGTCTTAAGGACGACATATGAAGTAATTTTTTTTCCAACTCCCATCCATTCTACACACCACCTTACCACCATTGACTTAAGGTTCCGAATGCTGGTGATCGCGAAATATTTTTTCCATTTCATATTTACGAATATGCCCCAAATTCCCCAAAAATTAGAACCGTGAAAGCGGAGGGGAGGCGATGGGGCGCGCGGGGGGGTTGGCAAGTACGAATTTTTCCACACACACAGACGTATCACTGGGGTGGGGGGTGGTGGGGATGAGATAGTAGATAGTTTTAGAGAAAGAAAATATTATATATGTTGTGTTGCCGGGAGCCCATGCGGAACGGTTTATTTTGTTCCTTAATTTGTTGTTATTAATTGTAGCTTTTCTGTTCCCTGTGCGATGCTGACTGGGCAATGGTTCACAGCTCGCTCGCGGTGCCTTGCAACTGCCTCCGTCTTTTTCATCAAGTCCCTCCAACGATCATCAAATTTCCATCATTAGCATTTCCTGTGGACACATTGATAAATGCTCAAGATTATGCCAAGGTACCACAGAAATCCGACCGATGCATTACGATTTACGACCGCTTGGCGCAGTGGTTCGAGCGTAGGCCGCTTGGCTCACTGCACATGGTGTTTGCGGGTTCGATTCCCGCCGGGTTAAATTTCGAAATGGCCTTTTCATTTGCCCAGGTCTGGGTGTCGCTGGGATCGCCCCCAGTCGAATTTTCATACCTAGTAGAACTTGCTACCAACCAACATAGGCAGAAACTGTTAAAAATCATTGCAATAAAATCGCAAACCGTTCGGTACTGTCACGGTTTTTATGATAAATCATCGACCAGTGACTTCATAGGATTACGTGTCATAGTGAAATTTCACAATGAATAAAATCATTGACTGTGAAAAGTCACAGGTGAATAACAGTGAAAGAAAAATATAATTTCACGCAATTAAAATGAATTAAAAGTAGCAATTATTTCCATGCCTACTAGATACCTGTCTATAGATATAAAAGGGCCGCCCCGTCCGCGTGTCCGTTCATTATACCGGGTCGGGAGCGACCTTGGATGCTAGTTCCTTCGATTGCGAAGCACGATGGTCCGCGACTTCTGTACTAAATAGTCCAATCTATACAAATAAATAAAATTGGAGTGTCTGTTTGTAATATCAAAATAACACCTTTTCACTAAATGCATATGAAAGTACACACGACACCTATAACAAAAACGCGATTTAAACATTTTTTGTCTGTCTGTCTATCTGTCTGTCTGTCTGTCTGTCTGTCTGTCTGTCTGTCTGTCTGTCTGTCGTCTGTCTGTCTGTCTTTCTGTGTGTTTGTTCCGGGTAATCTCCGAAACGGCTGGACCGATTTTGACGGAACTTCCACTGGCAGATAGCTGATGTTTTAAGGAGTAACTTATGCTACTTTTATTTTAGAAAAACAAATATTTAAAATATGGGTCCTGTCGCGCGGGCTCAGTACGCAGGAGCGGGCTTTTTTGTTAAGTTAAATTCCACGCGGGCGAAGTCGCGGGCTCAGCTAGTTGGTAATATGTATAAACATTAATTGCTGTCTGTTATTCTCGCTAAAACAAGAAAATGGCTCGACCGATCATCATAAAACAAAATTATTTCTTTGTATGGTTTAGATTCACATTTGGACTCGGTAGTTGCCACTGCAATAGCATTTTAGGTAGGACAGGACAACGTCTGCCGGACATAGTAGTCGGTAAATAAATAAGGATCGCCAGACTAACACACCAACTGTATGGTCCCAAACTAAGCAACGCTTGTACTATGGGTACCGTACAATGGACTGGGAGCGATCCCAGTGACACTCGAAATAGTACATTGTTATACGAGTGGTGAAAGTGACTTATTTTGTCCCGAGACGGGGTTTGGCGCCCGAGCGAAGCGAGGGCGCTAATAGTTCGAGGGACAAAATAAGTCTTTCACCCGAGGTAAACACTGTGCTTTTCATTACGAATAAAAGGAAAGTAAAAATAAAAACAGGAATTGGCTAAAGAAATAATACAAGGAAGTATAAACAATACTCTACAACTCGAAAAAAAAAGATCGGATTGCCGCCTATTTTGTTTTTTTTTTCGTTGGCCGGCCAACTTCATTATTTAGCCATTATTTATCATTTTCATCTTTAAATATTTTGCCCAAATCAATGTTATTTTAAAGAAATTGTTGAAATTAAATTATAATGAAGTCATTTAAAAATATATATATACTTAACTTTATGTTATTTCAATTTTACATCGTGCTGTAATTGTGTGACTGTAGAAAAAGTTTGAACATGGTTCCATAGAAATGTGAAAATGGGGCTAGTTTTTTTTTTATAATTTGACAGCTGTCAGTTGAAAGCGATTCTCCCGGGCCGGAAAAGTATTACTTTCAACCCGCTCCTCAGGCAACTTCAGACCTACTTTCAGAGTATGAGTAATGAAAAGGTCATTTTCGAAATCAACCCTGACGGGAATCGAACCCACCACCTTTCGGTGCAGTGAGCCAAGCGGCCGACCCTCGAACTACTACGCCAAGCCCTCCGTCTGGGGAATGGAATAAAACAAACAAAAAGCTGGCTAAATTGTAAATGTAAGTGCCCCTGTAGGCCTAAACGATTTTTATTTTGCTTAAAAATAAATCATTTTTATATTAAAATGACAGCAGGTGAACCCATCCAAGATGGTGCCGGGGCAACATGCCTTAACTCGCGTGTTGCCAGCCACTGCGAGGTCCGACTCCCCACAATACAATGTCCCGCCGCGAAATATAGGCCACTAGGAATTTTTTAAAGTGAGTCAAATAAGCGCCGTGGGATCGAAAGGGTCGCATTCTAAACGGAACGTGTTGGGCCAGAAGATAGGCGGCGCGGCTGGCATGGCGATTAGGTGTTATAATAAAAACAGATAAACGCGGATATTTTCTTCTATATCGACAATTTGAAATCAATAATAATTCAGTAAATTAATAATATAGTATAGTAATACAATCGTATCTACAGCAGTGATAGCCGATTGGTTAAGCACGCGTTTCGCAGGCACCAGGTTCTGGGTTCAAACCCTGTCTCGCGCCTCTGGGTATTTCCAAATGAATATGCAAATCATAATTTTTATAAGATTATCACTCGGTTACGGTGAAGGAAAACTTCGTGAGGAAATCTGCATGTCTTAGAAAATCTAACCAATTTTCGAAAGACATGTGAAATCTGCCATCCCTCACTGGGCCAGCTTGGTGGATTACGGCCTGAATCCCCCTCGTAGTGAAGGGAGGCCCGTGCCCAGGAGTGGGACGTCAAAAAGGGCAAAAATATTATTTGTATCTGATCGGTTCCATTGAGAAGAGTCGGCAAGAAGTTCAGTGTTGTTGTCGGTTAATTCATATTCTATGTAACAAGCTTATAGCAAACGCTTTCAGATTGGATACATCTATTAGTAACTCTACCATTAATTCTAACTCAATAGTTCCAGTAGTCTCGTCGTTGTTGGTTTCTCGAGAAACTAAAGACGACTATGCTGCAGCGTTTAGTGAGCGTACATACATGGTACCGCTACAGGCTACAGCTGTGACAAAACGCTTTCAATCTGCAAAAATATTATTGAGTTTCACTACATATGCTTAGATCTTTAAAACCACGCAACGGATTTTGATGCGGTTTTTTTTAATACATAGAGTGATTCAAGAGGAAGGTTTATAATATATGCATAATACATGCATAATATAGTAGAGAAACACAGATAATTTTAGAGCTATGCGAAGCCGGGGCGAGGCGCTAGTATCTTTATAAAATACTGGTGTGTGTGTTCGTAAATCTTTTCGACCTTGCTTGACCTATTTTGATGATCTTTTTTGTACTTATAGGGTCACCTGGAAGGTTCTTAGCTATAGTTAGACCCGGTAGATGGCGCTGTTGTAGCCATCCAGAAAATACAGTAGCGAAGTCGCAGGCACAACCTACCTAGTCCTACTAATATTATAAATGCGAAAGTTTGTGAGTGTTTATGTTTGTTACTCTTTCAGGCAAAAACTACTGAACGGATTTAGACGAAATTTGGAAGACAGATAGTTTATAACCGGGATTAATACATAAGATACTTTTTATCCCAATAATCCCGAAATTGTTGTTAAGTTAAATACTACGTGGACGAAGTCGGCGGGCACAGCTAGTTAATTACATAAAACAAATAAAAACAAAATATTTGTAGATCACAGTCTAAAATAGTCTTTAATTTAACTTTTCCCCGGGACTCGTCGAGGGTCAAACCTCGACGTCATTATTGGTCACCATTGTCGATCCTGGCTTACAGGAGTTACAGTGGTGGGAGTGTGTGGCGGGACTAGTCCCATTAAAAAAAAAAACTCTAAAATAGTCTAGCCAGATAAAACCTATATATGCTAGGCTGCCAAAAAATATTGAGGTTTATGTTAAATAGCCGTATACTATGTCTCGATAGGAGGTCGTATAATAAATCATGCATCGTTTTCATGGCCACACACCCATTACAATCTCACTTTTTTATTAAAAAATATTTTTGAATTCCAATTCATTCGTAGTTCACTAGACTATGTCCAAGACTCGCCATACATGGGGTCCTAAGTTCGATTCCCGGTTAGTAATTACATTATAGCAGTCAGCTCGCGAGACAATTCCATCGGAAAAAGGGGGTGTATATTTTGTTCATTTAACGAAGACGTGTGCTATGACTCTTATGAGACTGGCATACGGTTCAATTTGCAATAAATCACCCGACTTCAAGAAATGTACACAACGCAACAATGCATCTCTGCCTACCCCATCAGCGGATATAGGCGTGATGATATAGAGGATGACATAACCATCTGGGTCACTACAATCGCTAGCAAAAAAAAAAAACAGTCAGATCAATTTTTGCCATGGTTTAAAAAAAAGAACATTAAAAAATATATTATTATGTACTTATATTTTTCAGTTTTATTCCCGTTCTCGGCAGGGCATGAATACATTTATTGATATTAATTATTATATTAAGTAGTATTAGTGTGCCTTTAAAAGGCCTTAATACCGGTTAGGTTTCCGGAACCCTTCAACCAGTAGTTTTTAGTAAAACCTTGGTCTCGGAGTCTCAAAGAGATCTTAGCCAGACCGACCACCAGCCAGACCACCCGACTAGCATGGCCATTGCCTAGGATTATGTACAGATTATACATTTTATTTCAAAAATTTATGATTACTATAATAATTTCTATTGCAAAACAAATTTCCGCCTTACACAGGATGGTATGAGAAAACAATATGATATTTTTTATATTTTTATTCAAAAAGCGAGCCTCCTACACGGGGTGGTTTAAAAATCGAATCAGTCCTCGTCCTTGAAGCCGGGAGAAAGAACGCGTTGCCGTCAACACATAAATCATATTTCTGGAGAATTTTTAAAAGTCCTATTGCTTTCGCGTATTTGCCATGTACTCCCCCCTTCGGTGGTGGGGTGGCGGGGGCCGTGTGTACTTACTCCCTCGTTTCCTAGTTCTGCTCGGTGTGTACAGGGTGTTCCGGTTTTGTACGGTTGTTGCCTAGTGGAAGATAAGATAATAGATATTTGTGTTATTGTTTAGTAAGTAATAAGTAATTAACTTATAGCTTACTGTATCTCGTAACTTGTGTGAAATTTCAAAATATTGGGTGCACTTAATTAGCAGTAATAAGTAAATGTTAAAACAAAGGCCACATTTGTGGTTACAAAGGTTACATTTGTAACTATCAATACAATTTATATATTCAGTAGGTTGGTATTTACACACAAACAATTTAGAAACAAGAAATTTATTGAAACTTTAAGATTTATATAAACATTTCTACACACCGCCTACTTGACAATATTTGATCGCATTGACCCTTCAAAACCACATATATCGTACAAAAATTTAACTTTACCATGTATAACGTACGCAGTAATATAAGAAAAGTAATAAATCACAATTAATTAAAGTAAAAATACCAGCCGCCGCATTTGGAACACGCTGTACATTCGTAAGGCGCCGCGGAGGAGCGAGGCGGGCGGCGCGCTTTGCGTAGTACAACCAAATAATTCAGATAAAACGCGAATATAATTTAATTTGAAATCTATCAAAAAAATATTTCATTTAACGAAATGGAAAAATAAATATGAAATTAAAACGATTTAAGTTCATCTCAATTTCCATTCGAGTATAGTTGATTCAAATACTGAATAAAATGAAGTATAACTATATTTATTATTGTAAATATTTCATGAGACGGGAAACGTCCACAGCAGGACTTTCATGTTCAGTCTTCTGCCACATGTATCCTGCATTCCTTGTTCGTGGTTGTCTTCAAAAAGAGGTTAATTAATTTGTTCTTAAGTTAGTAACGAATATTAAACCGTTAAAACAACAAAAAACATGTCATCTTATGCAACTCCATATTATGCTATGTGGAAAAATTAGATAATTAAGTGTAAAAGTATGATTATTAATTAATTTAATTATGTTAACAGTGTTATGCTTATATAAATAAATGCATTTAACGTTCACTTTTTATTGAAAAGATACAATACATATCAACTTAATAACAATGTTGCCTAACTTAATAATCTAACTGGTGATATTTCAACGTCACCCTTTATCATGTTTTCAAATTCACATCGCAGCAGATAAGCATTATCAGTCGGCTATACTAATAACAAAGCCGCCCAAAATATAGGTAAGTACATCAATACTCCAAAACCTGAAACGCAGTTCATAAATATAACTGATAAAACCTAACAAAATAAAAACCAGTTGAAACCGGAAATGGGGGCGGTTTATCTGTATGTCTAGCGTATACTGCCACCGTACACATGTGGTGGGCCAGTAGGAAGAAGAAAACGGGCGAAGAAAAAATGAGGGAGACGAAAAACTAGAGAGGGACGGAAAAGTGGGCGAAAAACGAAAAATTTCACCCTCCCCCTCCCGGCCCGCGCGCCCCGCGCCGCCCCCGCTCGCCCCCTGGCACACGCACACACGCGTGGGGCGGCAGAGTATACGCAGTCTTGACACTTTTCCACTCTCACTATCAATTTTCTTTTTTTTTTAGTTTTTAATTTTCACAGAAGACAGTAGAACTTTTTCGACGGATAGTTGTGTTGTGAAGGGGCGGTGAGGGTTAAGTTAGCTAGTGCACGTTTGGGTTATGTTAACCTGCATTCGTTTATTAAAAATATTGATAGTCAATCTAATTATTTTTGGTATAAAAATTCGATTTGAGGACAATTTAGTTTAATGTAAGGTACCCATATTTTACGAACATATATCTAAAGGTATTCCCCCTCGTGGTCTGTAGGTTTAATTTTGGTGACCAAAATAGCCACACGCATTTTTAGCACCTATTCACAGAAACATTCAAATATTTCAGTATTTATGATCTCTTCTATTCCTAAGTACACAAATAAAACAAACTATTTATTAAAATCCAACGTTCGATTTCATTCTTATAAATCTTAAGACATGGCGTATAAGGATCAATTTGGTTCGCGCGCACGTGTCGCGCTTTCCGCGCGTTTCCCCGGCTGATTTTTCCGGCAAGTGAAAGTATCAAGACCCCTCGGTCCCGCGGGAGGCTATTGTAGCATGTTTTTATACCCAAAAATTTTAAGTCAGTAGGCGCTCGCACTCAGAGCCGCTAGTACGTTTATATTATTATTAATATATATTTATATTTCGTTTTAATTTACAAGTTTTTCCATCGTTCATAATTTTAATATTTTTATACCGTTTTATACAACAATAAAGTGTTTATAGATAGGCGTAATTACAACGTAAACATTAATGAATATAAAACTGGAATTCGCGGGCGAAACTCGACGCGAATAGGCGAGTTCTAAGTTGGCCGGCAACTTTGAGAGTTTTGGCAGTTGGAAATTTAAAATTGACGTTTGAAATTCAACATGGCTGACTGTGTGTATGTCGTGGTGGCGTGCGGGTTCGTCGACCCCGCTGGGCTCTAACGATGCTGAACTTTCAGAACATTTGACGGCTGCTGTATCCGTGAGTACAATTACCATACAATACGTATCAATCGCGGCGAGGAATTATTGATGAGCTGTATTACATAAGGGCGCAAGTGATGTCTCATGAATATTGTAGCCAGATATGATGGGCATCACGCACACCGGCGAGTATTGTTTTTATCGGTAGTGAATTAGAGGGGATGATAGTGGCCGCTAGTGGTATTGATTTTTTTCCCTCATTCTGTTAAATTTCATTTATTGGGGGAGCGACCGGACACGCTGCGATGACGTGTGCCGAATGCCCCGCTATCCCCGTTGCTAAGAAATTGGAGGGCAACGCGAAGTTTTGTATAGTTCGCGTTCGATTGCTTCCGCGGGAGGGTAGTTTTGTTAAACACGTTGCAGACATTGCGCAATGTATGCCAATAATAATTTATAGTTTGTTGACTAAGGAAATGAGGGTAGTTCGTGATTGGCATTGGATTGTTTGTGTTCTTTTACTCAGTCAGTTCTCTGCTTCCTTAGTCTGTGGTTCATGAGGTTCTGGTTTCAATTTCCGGGTCTTACAGGGTTTTCTTAAGGGGAAGTCAGGGGTGCGCTATTGTGCGCCCACATCTCGTCAGATATTAACACTAGGTTCTAGGTAATTCTATTAAGTTACCTATTATCTTACCGGCCAGTTTTCCAGCTTGTGAGCTGTTATCATGACCTAAATAATACTGTGTAACCCAGGAATCGAACCTACACAACATGGCTCTCAAGTAACCTTGTATCACATGTTTAGATAAGCGTCGCTTTTTCGTTTCTACAGTTTCTATAGTACTTGCACTATAAGGTAATAATCTGATCGATTTTCTGAGAGCAAACTTGAGTGTACTATTGAGATGTGATATTACTAGAAAGCTGAATCTCAAAAGCTTAATCTAAGTAACGGCCAAAGAGAAGCAATACGAAAATGAAAATAATACTTTATTAAATTAACCACTTGTTGTTATATCACTATGTTGTGCGATAATTTATTTTTATAAATGGCCACGCGTGTTGGTGAGGCCGGCGGTGAGCAACTGGAACTGGAAAATTATTACCATTTCGTATCGCTACTCGTTGACCGTGCTATAGTTTACTCTCGAGTTTGGGTTCATTTTAATTATACGGGCGTAACTCTGCATTAATAAACTAATCCTAAATTTGAGTGCGTTCTTAGAATGTTGTAGACTGAAATATATGTATTCTAAAAGCGTCTCATGTGCGTTCTCAAGGTTGACATTTGTTTGCACGATAATATGCATAGCGCCTTAGCAGAGATGGTACCTGACCTACCTACCAAAAAAAAACAGATGGGTATCATCTATGGGTTGGTTTTCTATCGCCAACCCGCACTGGGCCAGCGTGGTCTATAACGGCCTAAATCTCCCTCGTACTGAGGGGAGGCTATGCCCAGGATTGGGACGTCAGAAAGGGCCAAGTAAATTATTATATTATTAAGGTTTCTTTCTATCTAACTGACCTTTGATTAAATCCAACCAACAGAATATATTTATACCATACGATAATTATTTTTTGGGGTAGGTAGGTACTTTAGCTTTTACAAAGCTCATGAAAAATATAGTGCTTTATTAAGAAAAACACAGTGCTGTCTAGGGACGCCCGAAAGAAGCGAAGCCACTCTGTGTACTTATATACATAGTATAACGCTACTGACGTCATCGTGTAACGTTACTGACGCTTACCAGTGGCGGCGCGGCGAGCGCCCCGAACATATAGAAGCTTCGCCTCAATAAGACGTTATTATAGACATATATATATATAGTGTAGCGCTACTGACGCTTAACAGTGGCCGTGCGGCGAGTGCCCCGAACGTCCGTATAGAAGCTTTGCTTCAATAAGACATTATTACAGACCTATATATATATATATAAGTATAGTGTAACGCTACTGACGCTTAACAGTGGCCGCGCGGCGTGCGCCCCGAACGTATAGAAGCTTCGCTAAAATAAGACACTATTATAGATCAAATGCTGCCGCGCGCATACTGTACATAACAAGGTGCGCAAACGCACCTTGTGCAATTTATGCGCAGACTGTTGCAATTGTCCCGCTCATTAACATGGCGGGTCGTGACTCCGATTGGATGCAATCGTATCTATGACTTGTAAACAATGCATGGCCCTTTTAAGGAATGCGGGTAGTTGCACATAGGTACCTAACTACCTACATAGGTACTACCTAAGTACTTAATAGAAACAGGTGCTGAAGTTTCTGTCTACTGCGACTAAAAGGTCAAAAGTAACATGCTGTAGACTACAAAATCTATATATATATATAACTCAAAGGTGACTGACTGACTGACTGACTGACTGACTGACTGACTGACTGACTGACTGACTGACTGACTGACTGACTGACTGACTGACATAGTGATCTATCAACGCACAGCCCAAACCACTGGACGCATCGGGCTGAAATTTGGCATGCAGGTAGATGTTATGACGTAGGCATCCGCTAAGAAAGGATTTTGATTAATTCTACCCCCAAGGGGATAAAATAGGGGATGAAAGTTTGTATGTAACTTTGTCAATTAAATTCCACGCGGACGAAGTCGCGGGCACAGCTAGTCATATATAAGGGATGGCTCGACTGGGGTAGTACGACCCTCTCACAGAAGATCGGCGAAAAGTAGCTGTTATAGCTGCGTTTTGTACTATGAGTGAGAGCACCGGAAGCCCCCCCCCCCCCTACTCGCTTCCCCTCCCCCTATCGGCTATCCCACTGCCCTTCAGTTCGGCAATGTGCAAGCAATGCCTGTGGTATTGCAAGCGTCTACACTCTATAGACTACGGTAACTGCTTAACATCAAGCGGGTGGTAAGCCTGTTTGCCGATCTTGTGTCAAAAAGAAAAATCCTACTTCCTACTAATATTATAAATGCGAAAGTTTGTGAGTGTGGATGTATGTATGTATGTATGTTTGTTACTCCTTCACGCAAAAACTACTGAACGGATTTGAATGAAATTTGGATCATAGATAGTATATAACCTGGATTAACACGTAGGATATTTTACTTAAGTCTACGCGGACGAAGTCGCGGGCAGAAACTAGTAATATTATAAATGCGAAAGTTTGTGAGTGTGGATGTATGCTTCTTACTCTTTCACGCAAAAACTACTTAACGGATTTAGATGTAATTTGGAACACAGATAGTTTATAACCTGGATTAACACATAGGATACTTTACTTAAGTCTACGCGGACGAAGTCGCGGGCACCAACTAGTTTCATCATATGATTAAATTTTCGGTACTTACGGCGGTAGAGCCAACTAGAGAGCCAAGCTGTAGCCGGCTGACTACAGCTCATATACGGGCTGGCTCCACCGGGGTAGTACCACCCTCGCACAGAATTCCGGCGTAAAGTAGCCATTATAGCTGCGTTTCGTACGTTGACGGTGAGAACCGGAAGCTGTGTGTAAACACATATATCGGCGTCATAATTTCCATACTGTTTACTATATCAATATGTATGTCAAATACGGTCATTAACTGTAAGAAATTTATAGACAAAACAATTTTTTAGGGTTCCACAGTTTGAATAGTAAATCCAAATATCACTGCATCTAATACCTTATAATGTGGTCAATAAAATTAGGTTACGTAAATAAAGTCAGTTCCGAGCAAAGAATTTGTAATAACAAGACATTCACAAATTCTTTGGTTCCGAGAATATATACCTACATACTAGCTGTTGCCTACGGGTCCGCCCGCGTGGTACTTCGATAAAATAATAGTAGCTCAAGTTACTCTTTATAACTGCAGCTATCTGCCAAAATCGGTCCAGCCGTTTTGGAGATTAGCTAGAACAAACTTATATATTATGCATTTACTAAAAAGCTATTATTCTAATATTCAAAAGTGACATTTCCATTTTATTTATTTGTATAGGTGTATCGATATATATAGTATATAAAAATTATTGCACAATATTATTTATTGAGTAACCACAAGTTTTCCCCAAAAACATACGTCATCCGACATAGGTAGCAAGGTCGTAAAACCGGTCACTCATCTAACGGTAAACCTGACTAATCACACCACTACCTTGGTTTTCTAAATAACAATCAGAGTAATCATTACGTAGGTACTAGTATTTACTCACGGATCTCTCCACGCCATGATTGCTATAATTGATCATAAAAGCAGTAATAGCCGGTTGGTTAAGCGCGCGTCTTACGGGCACCAAGTCGTGTGTTCAAACCCCGGCTCGCACCTCTGTGTTTTTCGAAGTCTATGTGCCAATCATAATTACAATATGATTACGACGGAATATTTAAATTTCCAATCTGGGGGTCCAGAATGATGAGTTGAATCCATGGTATCAGTTTTCGTTACAATGCCGCAAACATCTTTTATATATACACGAGTATATATGGATAAATTAGCAGCGATTACCAGTGACAATGAAACTGAAAGTCATTATTGTAATGTTTCCGTTACTACAAGGCTGTGAGATTTTAATTATTGCCATTGTAGTGGTAGCCACATCTGTCAAAAACCGGTTAAGTCCGAGTCAAAAGTATATGGGTGTTCCGTACCATTATTTTTGTTACAATTATTCAATGTAACTTGTGTAATTATAGTAACTTGACTGACTAATAATTGTTTCCTCGTAATTAAGTATTTTATGTCAAAACAGTAAGATTTATTGACTATGTACTTACCTTCCCGTTCGTAACTTGATTTTTTACAATTTTATTTTATATCATTACCACATCAACTTTTCTTAGAAATATCCTAGGTTCTGTGTACGTCAACAAGTTTCCTAGAGTATCACTAAATAAACTCTGTGCTAAATAAAAATTAAAGTGGAATTCGTTTGACCTATTCCGTTACGGAATCTTAAGTTGAAGAAAAAAACGACAATCAACGTCATGACTAGTTGTCTATGGCGCGTGGCGGGAAAACCTGCGTCACATTAAGTGACAAATGGCGGAATGTGCGCACACGCATGCCTCTGATACGGGCTCGGGACTGCCCGCAAGACGCTATGAATATTCTATGTTGCCTCCACTTTTATAGTCGTTCGAAGAACATTTGACTTTATTATGACATTGACATAGTCGCATTCACCATTTTACATTCTCAGTTTATGTTTTTTTTTAACAAGTTTTATTCCAATGGTTATCAAAAAATAGTTAAGTAGCGAAAAACAACCTTTTTATCCATAGAAGTAGAGTTGATTTCTTTACATAAACATTTTTTGTTTTTTTTTTTGTGCACGAGTTTTCTTAATATTATTATTTAACTGGCTGGTTTTATTTGTATGTCTTGATGTCGACAACAGCGTCACCTAGCGGCCTGAGAACTCCGACGCCAGAGTGGGCCACTCGCTCATGCCAACCAGCGATTGACCATATATCTTGTTACCCAAAACTAAACTAAACTATATGTGTTACCGTTCTTTCAGGGCCCAGATGTATTAGCAAAGCTGCAATCGTTTTAATTATTTATTGAAAATTTCGTTACCGCCAATGTTACACCATACAATTATCCCATGATGATTCAATCCCACATCTGTTGACACACACATTCGTTTAAGTACTTACTGCCTAATTACGTCACAAGTATACGTCAACCATGACGTTTGTTATTTAATATGTGGCGACATGGTGCAATTGAATCGCAAAAAAATAATTTGTTAAAACGACGCGGACTGAATTTATAATATCTATATATATATAACTCAAAGGTTGTAACTCAAAGGCTGACTGACTGACATAGTGATCTATCAACGCACAGCCCAAACTACTGGACGGATCGGGCTGAAATTTGGCATGCAGGTAGATGTTATGACGTAGGCATCCGCTAAGAAAGGATTTTGATTAATTCTACCCCCAAGGGGATAAAATAGGGCATGAAAGTTTGTATGTAACTTTGTCAATTAAATTCCACGCGGACGAAGTCGCGGGGCACAGCTAGTAATATATAAAATAATCTCTATTTCCTTGGTGATCGCATCACGCGTGAACGGATGCAAATATTTTGCTAATTATTTTTTGTTGTGTTTATAATTGTCAGGAAAAGGTTCTTATGACAGATAAAATAATAACATTAAGCGGAACAATTCGAATTCAATATTCAAAGTTAAGACAGGTCAACGTCTGTCGGGTCAGCTAGTAATAATATAAATTATGTAGGTTAAATGACTCAAACTAAGCGACGCTTGTACTATTAATCCGTACAAATGGACTGGGGGCGATCGCAGTGCTTTCGGACTGGGGCACGTTACGAAATGGCTATTTTTGGAGATTTCCCCGATGGGAATCGAACCCGCAACGACCTCTCGCAATGAGCAGAGCGGTCTACGCTCGAACCACTGGAGAAGTAGTACTGAAGTAGGGTGTTATCTTTTGTTTATTAGAGTATTAATAAATCGATCTCAAGTTTGAGAGCGATCTTAAGTGTGTTTCTGGCAAGTCATTTTGTACTGGTGTGACATAAGAATGACATTTTTAATATCGTTCTCAGAGTTGAGGTGGATTTATTGATACAAGCCTAAATTACTTATTGCAGCAGTGATAGCCGATTGGTTAAGCACGCGTCTTGCGGGCACTAGGTCGTGGGTTCAAACCCCGGCTTGCACCTCTGGGCTTTTCGAAATCTATGTGCGAATCATAATTTCTATATGTTTATCACTTGTTTACAGTGAAGGAAAGTCCAACCAAGTTTCGAAAGACATGACGTGAAATCCGCCAACCTGCACATGGCCAGCGTGGCGGATTACGACATGAATCCCCCTCGTAGTGGGGGGAGGCCCATGCTCAGGAGTGGATCGTCAAAAGGGCTAAATTATTATATTAATTACTTGCTGATTGAAGACCTCATAATAACAAAATAATATCTACATGGTCTGACTCTAGCAATATCCATGAGTCCTGGGGTGAATCATTACAATGATATGGGAAGCAAAAAAATACCAGAACAGCATACAAATTGTTTTGTGTAACTTATTCGCGTCAAACAACCGTATGACCCGCCTGATGTTAAGCAGTTACCGAAGTCTATATAGATGCTTGCAATACCAAAGGCATTGCTCGCACATCGCCGACCTGAAAGGTAGTGGGATATAGGGAGGGAAGGCGGGCTTCCGGGTCTCTCCCTCATCGTACAGTTATTATGGCTTCTTTACGACGATTTTCTGTGAGAAGGGGGTACTATCACGGTCATACCGCTGTTTATCGCTTTCTCTACTTTTGTTTTCGTTCAGAAATACCATTTATACTTGTTAGACAGGTGTCGTTTCTGTTGGTATATAAAACTCGACTAAACTATTTGTATTGTCATCCTTTTCACTACAATAAAGTGTGAGCTAGACGGAAACATGTTTAGATGTGTCACATTTAGCTTAGTCGTGATTTAACCTCAACAGAATTGGTATTAGACTCTACCTAGATGGAAACTAGGGTCAATTTTCAATGCACGGTATTTCCCTAAGCGTTAGGTGTTTTCCTCATTAAGAAAACTCTGGGATTTTCTACCTCTATCTCATAGTGATTATTAAAAACAAACGATAATGATGCATTAATTAGCTTGTTGTACAACATACGGTGCGATCTCTCTCGTCCGACATCGTCAGAGACTACGTCTAATACTAGCTCTACCATGATTTAAAAGTTAGGTTAAGTCGCTATGTAAAATTCTTCCAGTGGCTGACAGGGTCGTTGTTCAATAGTATATGTGCTATTGACAAGTGGCGTAAGGCGAGGGTTAGGGTGCTCGTCCACTCGAGCCTCTAGCTAGCCTGCTCGCTTCGACCAAAATGATCGATTCATTTGAATGAGTGGAGGAAAAGAGCTTCATTTTTCTCCGCTCTTTAAAAGCGAAGGTCGAAGCAAGTAGGCTTGCCCAGCCAATCCGGCCAGTTCAAGTGGACGGGCATCCTAAATTTGATGGTAGAGCTAGTTTTGATAAAAAAAAACCCATGCGTGTACCTAGTACCGTGCGTGGTCCGCCACGCACTTGGCCGGTATTTTTTGTTGTCGGTCCCAAAATCGAGCCCACCGTGATTCACCGCTTCCGGAGACGAATACTTCTAATTCCTGGCATATAAATATAAAAGTATACAGGGTGATTTTTTCAAGTAACGGTAAATTGCCAAATCTTAAACTATAGGGAATAGCGGAAAATGGTCAAAAGAGTCTCGGGGCCGATTTTGATAAAAAATAAAACAACATCAGTAGAGCTTTCAGAATATTTTTTTTCTAGCTAGATAGTGTCGCTTATAATAATCGAATTCTGGGAAGTAATGTCGAAGGAAAGGGTTATCCGGTGACCACAAGAAATATAACAACATAGATGTTATATTTAACGGTGGTAGAGCCAAGCTGACTACATGAAATAAAGTTACTTTCATTTTTATGTACTCGTATTTATGTTTGGGAAATCACCTTATTATTGCTGTCCATATAAGGATCGCACTGTCTAAATTTACCACGGTCACCATGCGTACGCTGACTGAGTACTTCCCCGGAGTTATATTATTTATTTTTTACCATGTATATAATTTCATTCATTGTTCCATGTCCTTACAGTTGATTTAAAATAGTACCACAACTTTATACCTTATGGGGTGAACAGAACTGCACGATTCTAAATTCATTAAATTTCCAATGTGGCAAGGGCTATAGTAATAATTAATTATTATATAAAAATGTTGAGTTTGGATAGTAATTAAAATTTTTTTTTTTATTTTATAACATTTATTATCTGTATTTAAATTAAATAATATAAAACCTAATTATATTACAATAATATTATTCGAATTGCTAACTTGTCATTATTCCATTCATTAGATACATCACTTAAAATCTAGGTATTTAAAAATCGTAACGACTAGTTCACATTGAAATTTTATATACTAGGTGATACAAAATGGGTATACTATTTCTTTTGCAACTTAACTTTGTAAATCTCAAACTATCGGCTTTGTGGTACAGTTGAAGTGCTAAAGGTTTTGTAGACTTGTGAAATCGGTCAACAGCTGTATTCCTATAACACTTGTTGTTTTTCAAGTTCCCTCCAAAGCTGATGGTTTTAGAATTACAAAGTTAAGTTTTGAAAAAAAAAGTATACCCATTATGTGTCACCTTGTAGAATAAGAAACACGATTTTTAATAATACTGGCAAACATATTTTAGTAAAATATTAGTAATACTCGCGGCAAAAATACTAAAAATAAGTTAATTACATACCTATATTATTGTCACAAAATTAAATGCATCGTTTGACACTTAAAACAGTGTCTGGCAACATAACCATTAAGGCATCGGATGTTAAGCTTCACTATTAGCACTAGAGATCACTGGCACCAACGTTTGATAGGCACCGCTATCGCCATCGAATAAGCGCCAACATCTAATAGGCACCGGCATCGAATAGGCACCAATAGCCAAATTAGTCGAGGTAATCAGCGGGCAGGCACATAACCCCGATCCTCACGTACCCACTCGGGCAATGTTTGTCCACAAAGTGTCGAGCCGGGTTGACAACGTGCCGCTCCACCACCTTCTTCGGTACCTGCTTCTCTTCGACTTCTGGTAAGATCTTCCTCTTCCTCCTGTTCTTCTCCAAGCAGTTGCATTCTAATAACGGCGACAGCACCCCGGGGAGGACCGACGAGATGTCCTTGTCCTCAGGATTAGGGTAATCTTCAGACAGTTCCTTCAGAAACTTCCACAGGTCCTTTTCTTCTCCTTCCGCGTACTCTTCGCAGGTGCAGTCGCTTTCCGCCTGCACTAGAGCGGCGGTGAGCGCGACTAGTAGAATAAACTTGTAAGCCATGTCGTCGTTGTGAAGTTCACAAGTGGAATGATCTGTCGGTGCGCCCCGTCGTGTCTTATAAGGGGGAGTTAGCTTGTGATTCATATTTTATCAATTAGAGTAATACATATTGCTTGTTCGTCATCCTTAGGATTTGAAGTAAATTAATGACGACATAGCTCCTACTGTCGTTATGTCTGCGAACGAGGATAATTTGTGTTTTCGCTATTCGGGATGCGATGAGTAATTAAATTTTATGAGTTTATAATAATTATCATCCTAAATGGGTACTTAAGTATATTACTCATATTATAATGAAACAGTTGCGTATTATTAGAAAGATTGTATTTTTATTGCAATCGATTTACGAATTTCCCGTTTTATTAATTGATTACTTCATTATAATTATTATCAATTCGTTGTACAACGTTTTCATTACAAATTTTCAATTCAATAGTATTATAATAACGGCTTCTGATTGATTAACGAATATTTTATAATTAAACAAAATTAATATTGCCGAATTTTATTATACAAGGAAAGCAGGTATAATAAAAATATTGAATGGCCTCTAACGATCGCATCCTGCTGGTACCAATTATATTATTATACGCTTCATGGGAATACGAATAATGATATCGAAAATATTTATTAGAAAAGTATGTATTTACTGAATAGGTATTTATATAAGCCATTATGTATAACTTGTATGAGATTTTGACGTCGGTTTACATAATATAACTAGGTAAATAACCTGGATACTTCAAAAAACATAATCTATTCTTATCAGTCTCTAATTTGGATGACCGACATTCAAATAGAGCGAATCCTATCGAACTACCAATACCCAACTAGTAGGATTAAGAGGTGACCAGGAGCTCTACCATGAGCTTTTATGTAGAGTCGCTATTCGGTGGCATCTATGACGATTTGGAATCGGTATTGTGTCGAACCGAAATAACGCTTACTGGTGCGGTGAGCCGAGAGGATCATGCTGGGGCCACACATCTGGGTGTAAATGGGACTGTTCCCAGGTACACCCATAATCCGAGCATTGCTTCCTGCTTGATATTTGTCTGGGGATATTTCTTATTAGGTTATCTCTACGCTCAGGGTTTCCACGCCATAATTTCCTTTGACGCAAACAATGACGACGTGAGGATATTATAATCCGTCAGTAAAATAGTTTTTTTCTTATATCAAAAGTAAATAAATTAAAATAAAGTATCTCAAATGCGACACCAAAATACTTGATAACAACTATAATCATTATGCAAATCAATATTATTATCATTGTAGAGATATAAAATGTCAGAAGGGAGAACAGGTTTCTCACAAAGCGTTTAACGTAAAATAATAATTATTATTATGTAAGATAATGTACACACGTGTTATAAATATAGATACTTAAGTGTCGATATAAATAGTGTGCTATGCTATTTATGTATTATTAATAGACATTACATACATACATATTTGTTGTAATAAACGAAACGTTTAATATAAAAAAAAACAGTACTACAAAAGTCATTTGTTGTTTCTTAGAATAGCAACCTTTTAGGGTTCCGTAGGCCTTACGAGGAACCCTTATATTATCATCCAGTCCATTCGTCTATCCGTCCCAGTCTGTCACAGTACCATAACATATACAGTTTATATCGGAATTTACGAAATTTGGTAAATACTATAAGAATAGATCTCACTTTCAAAATAAAATGTAGCAAAACTACTGTTTTTGAGGTACCTCCCCAAACATTGAAAGAGGGGGTTTTTTATTAGTCTCCCCATAATGTGGGGTATTGTTGAAAAGATCTTTTCAAATGAAATGGTGTTTCCATACAACATTTTATTATCAGAAATTCCGTTTTCTAGATTTTTACCTTTCAAGTGTTTTCAAAATTTACATAATGTTCCGACACTTACATTTTTATGATAATTTACAAAACTAGGTAGCCAAAGCTATCATTTCGTTATTGAAATGGCTACGGAACCCTACATTGGACGTGGCACGAAACGCACTTGGCCAGATTTTTTTTAATTTAACAACTCTCGTCGCTATTGTTGCCTCTACTTTATTGAGCCATGGGTCTCATAAAGTCCTAGGTTCCAGGTGTCAGGTTGTGTAAAGCGTCCGTTAAAGTGGCATTAGGCTCGCTCAAATTACATTGGGACTGACAAACCACAAACGATACGAAAAGGTATAGTTTATTATAGGATTTGAATTAGTTATATATCAGTAATTTTTAATTAAAATTACGCTTTTCGACACAGAATGAATGATCAAATTATATATTGGCCGCCCGAATATCCCAACCGCGGCGCTGGTGTCCGACTCAAACTCGACCATACTGTATCGCTTCTCGTTGGCCGCGGTATAGACACATAATAAAAATTAAGTAAATAGTTCATAGCCGTTCAGCTCCATATGACTGGGGTCATAAAAATGCGATTCCAGTTTATTATAACAAGGCGGGCCGGGAAATTGGGCTGTGACGCGGCGTGACGTCACATCCTGAGGGTGCGGAGTGGGCTGGCGGGAGGTATTGATGCCAATTCCGCTGTCACTTGACGACCGCTTGGCGCAGTGGTTCGAGCGCAGGCCGCTCGGCTCACTGCACATGGTGGTTGCGGGTTCGATTCCCGCCGGCGCCAATTTCGGAAATTACCTTTTCGTAATTTGCCCAAGTCTGGGTGTCACTGGGATCGCCCCCAGTCCATTGTAAGGTACCCATAGCACAAGCGTTGCTTAGTTTGGGACCATACAGTTGCTGTGTCAGGCTGGCGATATTTATTTATTTATGAAATCCCTCCTGTACTAAACCTTGACGGATCTCAAAATATATCCGCCTCGCTCATGGGTTTCGACCATGAAAAGGCTACTTTAGGTTGTTAACCGACAAACGCAGAACCAGTGATTGATGTTTAGGTTTTTGTATACCTACAACTAATTCGACCAACAAGCGTACGACCCACCTGATGTTAAGCAGTTCCTGTAGCCTCATAGATGCTAATATGATAATTATCTGTGGTGTCTATATTTATACAATAATTCTTCTATACGTGTGTTTGTCATTGGCCTCAACATAAACCCTGGACCGATAATAATGTTTTTTTTGTATTTGTGTTTGAGCGTGGCCCTTGATGGTTTAGATTCACATTGGAACCCGGTTAGTGGCGTTATAATCGGGTTCTTGGTAAGGTAAAGGCTGACGGACCGCAAGTTATAAAAGAAAATTGATGCGTTGTATTCGTAATTCTTATCCTCCTAAACCGCTTGACCGATAATGATGATTTTTTGGGATTATCTGGTCGATTCTTAGCTATAGTTGGACCCGATAGGTGGTCCTGTTGTCGAAATCCAGGAAAAATAAATCTACGCTTACGATAGCTGCGGGAAAACTAGAACAAGGAAATATAGAACAAGTATACTCTGCCTACGTCCTCAGGGAACAGTATTGATGGTATTTAGTTCAGACTGTAGGTAGGTAGATAGTTACTGTTGTTGAATCCGTCCATGTATGAGTCCCAAGTACACATGGGTGACTATATATTATATGAATCACTCTTCAAGATAGCACTACCAGCTTCCAGATGCGATTAAGTGTAATAATTAAGACAGGGAACTTTGTTATGATTTAATCGTGTTTGTTCAAGAAATGTAATTATAATTAGTTTATCTGCGCTCATACTGACCGAACGAAATGTAGTTATATTTATGCATTAAGACATATATAAGGTGTTTCTATATTAACATCCAAATGAACTTGTCAAAAATATAAACGTCTTGAAATTAAAATTTTACGGAAGTAGTCCACCACATTTGTTCAAGAATATTATATGTACATACAGAATAAGTAGGTATACAGGGTGAAAAAGAGGACAATACTGTGCTCACTTCTATTTTATTTTTTGGAACAAAAAAATAGCTTTTGCTACTTGGGTTGACCCAACAAATGTGCGGATAAATTTTAGGGCAACAAAAAAAATGTAAAGGTTCAAATAAGTCTTGTAAACATTATTTCTTAAATTTAATACTTCGTATCGTTATCTTTACCACCATTTAATACCATTCCCTAGTGTTTTTTTTTTGTAAAATGAGGTAGTACTCGACGTCTTTCAACATTTCTCTAGTCTAGGGTAATCGTTGTTAGTTTAATATTCTAATACCTAAGTATAGATAATTTCTAATTGACCCGGAAAACATGAACGCACAATCCTACTAATATTATAAATGCGAAAGTTTGTGAGTGTGGATGTATGTATGTATGTATGTATGTTTGTTTCTCCTTCACGCAAAAACTACTGAACGGATTTGGATGAAATTTGGAACACAGATAGATTATAACTTTTTAACCCAATAATCCAATACTACGCGGATGAAGTCGCGGGGCACAGCTAGTGTAAATATAAAATAATGAACCAAACACCTGATATCGGTCAACGACCTCGCTATTGGCTCTATAATGTAAACATCTAGCTTTATACGAGTAATAACAGCGATCACTATCTCGGCGAAATGTAATATTTCTATGGTATTTTGGTCCCTATATAATAGGGGCGTAGGTACAATTATCTATATTACAAATTAATATGTCAAAATGTGACGATATAATAAAGTGTAATCCTGTATAGCGTGGCAACAATTTGGTTTAGAATTTCCGAACCATACCAAATCCGGTTGTACCTTTCACATTTGCGTCATAAAGTAAAAAAAGGGTTTCAAACCTTGGCCTTCCTTGACCGGTATTCCGCCGATCTAATTACTGGGCTATTGTAGCTTTTGTAGCAAAAAAGCCAGGCAATTTACAGTAGATCCTGGGAAAGTACAGTGGAATGAATTAGTAGGTACAATATGGTTTACTATAGTATGTGTATCGACATATCAGTACTATCTACCCATTCATATACGACCGCTTGGCGCAGTGGTTCGAGCGTAGGCCGCTCGGCTCACTGCACATGGTGGTTGCGGGTTCGATTCCCGCCGGGGTAAATTTCGGAAATGGCCTTTTCGTAATTTGCCCTGGTCTGGGTGACACTGGGATCGCCTCCAGTCCATTCTACGGTACCCATAGTACAAGCATTGCTTAGTTTGGGACCATACAGTTGGTGTGTTCGTCTGGCGATATTTATTATTATTATTATTTATACATATACGACCGCTTGGCGCAGTGGTTCGAGCGTAGGCCGCTTGGCTCACTGCACATGGTCGTTGCGGGTGCGACTCCGGCTGAGGTAAATGGCGGATATGGCCTTTTCGTAATTTGCCCTGGTCTGGATGTCACTGGGATCATCACCCCAGTCCATTGTACGGTACCCATAGTACAAGCATTGCTTAGTTTGGGACCATAGAATTAGTGTGTCAGTCTGGCGATATTTATTTATTTGTATTTATAGCACCAGAGTCTAGTCTGAGCGGGGAGTATACCTAGCTACAGTAAAAAAAGTCCTATATAGTACTCAGGGATAAGGATCGAGCATAGCATGAAATGGCATAAACAATTGTAAGTGTCATTCTTATGTCGTACCAGTACAAAATGACATGTCAGACGCGTACTCAAGATCGTTCTCAGACTTGAGATACATTTATTAATACGGCCCTAAGAGTCACAGCACGTGTCATAGTGAAATGAGCTTTCAATATAGCACATGTATCAGATTTAATCTCCCATATACTGTAAATTGATAAGAACCAGGAAATACCTAAATATTCTGATTCCCTGGTTAATACAATAACTTTTAGTATTGAATCGACATTTTTCTGCTTTCTATGACATCCTCATGATCACCAAAATCCTAAGGGGTCATTTACACGAACGACGACACCGTTATGTCTATCCATTTTTGATATATACGGGGCCCTATTTGACATCTGGATATTATAAAGTGTATAAAAAATATCTGTGCCGGGTTAATCGTGTGAACGACCGCTTAGGGTTATGTAATTTACTAGCTGTGCCCCGCGACTTCATCCGCGTAGTATTTTAACTTAGCAAAAATTTCGGGATTATCGGGTTAAAAAGTATCCTATATGTTAATCCCGGTTATAATCTATCTGTGTTCCAAATTTCATCCAAATCCGTTCAGTCGTTTTTGCGTGAAGGAGTAACAAACATACATACATACATACATACAACCACACTCACAAACTTTCGCATTTATAATATTAGTAGGATAAAATAAGATACTTATGTTTGACAATGAAAAACCATAACAAAATTTACAACTGTTTAAAAATTTTACACTACCATAAAAATAATACTTATGCATAATTACAATACAATTGTCAACATTTTTAAGTGATAATCTTAACGACTTTACAACCGTGGTAAAGTATGTCTATCTCGTCACTTAATTATCAAGATGGCCGTAATTTTTTTCTAAACGTTCGTGTGATTGGTTGACGATACGTGAAGACATAGTAACGGGGTTACTGTTATTCGATCTTGTAATTTAATGGATTGTAATTTTGTAATTGACCCTTTACACGTGTATTTTTTTATTCGAACCGTGAAGCAACGACCCCTTTTAGACGACTCTAAAAGATGTTTCACATAGATTAGAGAAGTTGAGAAAAAAAAAACATTCAGTACTTTTATAAGAAGCACCTGGAACTGCAAGGTGTTTTATAAGTGTGATGAAGTGTTTCTGATATGCATGAAAGTTCCTGAATGGTAAGCTATAATAGGTGAAACACAAAGGGTATACAATTTTTTTGCAACTTTGTAAATCTAAAACTATCGGCTTTGTGGGACAGGTGAAGTACTAAAGGTTTTGTAGACTAATGAAATCTGTCAACAGCTGTATCCCTGTAACACCTTTTGTTTTTTAAGTTTCCTCCAAACCTGATAGTTTAAGAATTGCAAATTTAGATTTGAAAAAAAAGTATACCCTTTCTGTTTCAACCTGTATAGCCGAAGAATATACTGCGCAACAAATAATTACTTTTTCATTACTCATACTCTGAAAGTAGGTCTGAAGTTGCCTGATGAGCGGGTTGAAAGTAATACTTTTCTGGCCCGGGAGAATCACTTTCAACTGACAGCTGTCAAATTATAAAAAAAAAACTAGTTCCATTTTCACATTTCTATGGAACCATGTTCAAACTTTTTCTACAGTCACTCAATTACAGCGCGATGTAAAATTGAAATAACATAAATTTAAGAATTAATTAAAGAATATATATTTATAAATTACTTAATTATAATTTAGTTTCAACAATTTCTTTAAAATAACATAGATTTGGTCAAAATATTTAAAAATGAAAATTAAAAATACTGGCTAAATAATGAAGTTGGCCGGCCAACGAAAAAAAAACAAAATAGGCGGCAATCCGATCTTTTTTTTTTTTCGAGTCGTAGAGTATTGTTCATGCTTCCTTGTATTATTTCTTTAGCCAATTCCTGTTTTTATTTTTATTTTCCTTGTATTCGTAATGAAAAGCATAGTGTTTACCTCTGGTGAAATACTTATTTTGTCCCTCGAACTATTAGCGCCCTCGCTACGCTCGGGCGCCAAACCCCGTCTCGGGAAAAATAAGTCACTTTCACCACTCGTGTAACAATGTACTATTAAAATATGGCCTACCTTATTTAATAGATATTTTACAGGAGTCCAGTAACAAATAGTGGAAAATATTCAGTAATCTAGCGTCAACAAGCACATTTAATAACGATACAAAAAGTATCGTGACCGTCCACTTTGGAAAACCAAAATGGAGGCCATACGAAACTATGAGGGCACCAAAAATTCAGCTTGCAACCTGTCACTTCACTACTGTCAATGTCATTACAAATATATAGGTCGGAGAGAAAGAGAGAGACTGTCAGCAGCAAAAACCTTCTAGAAATTTTCGTTTCGCCTTTATTCACTCCCGACAAAAAATAGGGGTGTTATAAGTATAACATGTGTATTTGTGTATCTGTGTGTCTGTCTGTGGCATCGTAGCGCCCAAGCGGATGAACCGATTTCAATTTTGTTTTATTTTGTTAGACAGGTATTCTGATCGAGTGTTCTTAGCACTGTATCATGAAAATCGGTTCAGCCGTTTGAAAATTATCAGCTCTTTTTAGTTTAACAGTAGTCGCATCGGGGGTCTTCTAAATTTTCAATTTTAGTTATTTATAGGAATAGGTTAGATTAGGTTCCAAATAAAACCTTAATATCCAATCGAGATCACTAAACTCCAACACTGGAAAATATTAATGTTACATACATAATATATTATTACTATATAGGTATGTATAAAGAAATATACGTTCATCTAACACACACAAGAATAAGTCGGCGTAGAAAAATCTTAGTAGCGATCCCCCCGCGGCTCCTCACAATAATTAGTTTAACAGTGTTCGAACACCCACAGTTACCCCCACTCCCTCCCTTCTAAATAGGGGGGATCACCCCCTCATTTCAACATACACACGCGCTCCCGAAGTTGTGTAGATCGTGTGAGCCAACTATTGGGAAAATATCAAGGAAAATTGGGCAAAATAGTCATTTGTATTTAGCTGGGTTGTACTAGCATGGGTAGGTACTTGGGTATGATAAACACGGGCTGCTTAGGGGTAGGTAGTAGGAGTAGGTAGTCAATTCGAAGATACGGTTCTAAGTCTAATGTTTGGACGAGATGCAATAACAAATTGCATGTGTGAAAATTAGACGCGCTCTCTAAACGAAAGAATCAATTATTTAACTAATCAATTAAAATTAAAATATCATGTTATCTATAAAAAAGTAATATTCGGACCCTAGAAATAAATTGGTAAAGTTAGAAATTAATCCCCCTCGTAGTGAGGGGAGGCCCGTGCCCAGGAGTGGGACGTAAAAAATTCCGACATTTTTATACAAAACCTTATATTATCAACCTATTTGCAAGTAATTATAAAATAGAACTCTACTATATATTAAATATAGATACACCATCGCCCCCAGTCCATTGTACGGTACCCATATTACAAGCATTGCTTAGTTTGGGACCATACAGCTGGTGTGTTCGTCTAGCGATATTTATTTATTATATATAATTATGTTTATTATATAGATATTTTATTTATTTATTGTACGTCAACTCTTGGCTTTTCGGTGAGGTTAAATGAAAGTTGTTATATTACTATTATTCAAGTCATCAGTTCTATGACTGAATTCTTAGAATGTTTCATCTATTTGTGGTTAGTAAACCATTAATCACACATCGTACTAGGTAAGTAGAGTTGGGCAATACTATATTATTATGAAACAAGTACTTAGAATTGTGTTTGATGTCTAAAAGTGTGTCACCAAGATATCTGTGTGGCTTAGGTTTCTCTTAATTTTCTCTTTCATTATAAACAATAAAATTAACATTAATTACTTAATAATGATAAACGTTCCCAAAAGAATATTATAAGATGCAGAGGCATAGTTTAAGTAATATAACTAACGATTTCAAGGTCATCCTGTGGGTTCTATGATTCACCATTGGTTAGTTGGCATAAAAATGATTTTGATCTGAACTATCCCAATTACCTACTTGTTTTTCTATTCCGTTTTCCTCTTACATTCAGCAGACTCAGTCTAGACAAAACACAATCTATATATTAAGTTTAGAGCTAAAAACTGAAACAGATTAAAACCCAATCGATTAAGACTCGGCTTATTCATTCACACAAGTACCTACGCGTCAAGTCCATTCATCTGTTTACAATGTACAGGACGCGTCCACACTTGGTGTTAATTAGCTTATTTTAGATTGATACAGCACTACGGTTCTACAGCTCTCGGTTCTGTACTCTATGCTGTACAAGTATTTTACTAATAGCGAGCATAAAAGATTCGTAATACTCATGGTAGAGCTCCAGATAAGTAGAAGAGTTATAAGAGTCCTTTACATAAGGAGACGTTTCCAATGGTGAACACAGACTTTTTAAATAGTGGTGGATTTTAAAATTTGTTCATTACGCTTACACAGTGTTTAAAAGCTTAAAATATAAGTATGTAACAAGAAATTTTGGAAATTATACAGTGTGCGGGTAATGGCAATTGATTGACACATTGGCAATGGTTAGCGGGTTAGTGAGGGAAATATATGGTAACACAAATAAAAATCTAGGTCTATAAACATATTCCGAAAAAAGAGGGTCAGAAACTAAGAAAAAAAACCATAATTCTGAATTACATAATCAATAAATATGGCATTTTAATCAACTTAAAATGATATATAATTAATATATATATATTTGAGACTTAGATCTACACTTCTAAAGCTTCCTTATGATGCCATATGACCCATCCATCCATGATAGACGATGGACGGTTCATTGTCCATCTATGATATTATAGGTGGATAGTAATTTATGGGTGTCAGATGAGTTAAAAATTAATCTCGCTGACAAATTAAAATACATAAATATGAATACTTACGGGTCTCTAGTGTGACTGCGGCCTATGGTAGTTACATTCTCGACACACGTTTGTTTGGCTTATCCAATCTCATCCTTATTAGCTGCTTTGGAAAAAAAACTTTCATCTGGGTTATTACGCTTTTAAACACTGCACTTTGGGCATGCCTAATAGTTTTTAGGGTTCTTCATGCCAAATGCTTAAAAATATAATTATTTTATTTTAATCATAAAATACACCACACACTAAGTTATATATTTTTATGTGTTTTAATTGTATATAATTATTTTTTAAATAAAATTTGTGTTCCTCCTTATATTCGAAGACCGTTTGGCGCAGTGGTTCGAGCGTAGGCCGCTCGGCTCACCGCATCGGGTGGTTGCGGTTTCGATTCCTGTCAGGGTAAATTTCAGAAATGGCCTTTCGTAATTTTCCCTAGTTTGGGTGTCACTGGGATCGCCCCCAGTCCATTGTACGGTACCCATAGTACAAGCGTTGCTTAGTTTAGGACCATACAGTTGGTGTATTCGTCTGGCGATATTTAGTTTATATTTTTATTTATTCACCGTATGTTCGTGAATAAAGAATGCAATAATACTATTGGGCTAGTGTCCAAATTATTACATAATAATGGCTCAACATATTTGTTGATTGAATTGAGGGAACGCGTTCAAACATTTATATGCGACCAAACGTCATTAGATAAAAATTGCTGTTATTTAATTTGTTAAGTGACCATTTGTATGGACTTAGATTTGTGACGAACCATTTTTTTCGTGTCTAATATTTTGGATTTTAATAACAAGAATGTACGGAACCACCAACAAAAATGGCTTTAGTATACAATTTTAAAATGTTACTCATATTGTTTTTATGCAACCCATTTTCGACCATGTTGAGAGTTCGCGCAGAGTAAAAAAAAACCTTTGCAAAAAGTTTCCGCGCAAACATTATTATAATTATCAGTTTAGTTTAGAGAGATGCATCCTATTTGACATCCGGTGGGTGTGTCTCGTCGACTCTCGTTCACTACTTAAGTGCTGAATAACCCGAGTTTTTGTTTTGCAATGACTTTATTTATTTAGCAGGATGTTACCTAATGGTTCATTAATATGTTTTTAAAACCTAACAATGGAAAATTACTATTAACTTTATTTAAAGCTTGCATCTATTATGAATTCACTTAATAGCCAAAAATATATAGTAGCAATGTGACTTTATTATGGTACAGGAATACTCCCGTTAGCCCCTCCAGCTAAGCTAATACTTGTGATAGTAGTGGGCTTACGTCAATAGTTTAATGGTGAGGATGGGTATCGAACCCGGACCTCTCAGTTACGAGGACGGCTCCTCTAACTATTAGGCGCCTTACTACTTACTTGTTTATGATGTCATGGACAGATTTGCAATTTCGTATGATGAACGTTCTTTTTCATATTCTACCTTATGCAGTTACAGAATGCTTGTCGAATAACAACTTTTTAAGATTTGATATTGTAATAATATCACCATAACCTAGTTATACATTAAAAATAGACTTTTTAATTACTCATACTCGGAAAGTAGGTCTGAAGTTGCCTGAGGAGCGGGTTGAAAGTAATACTTTTCCGCCCTAGGGAGAATCGTTTTCAACTGACAGCTGTCAAATTAATAAAAAAAAGTAGTTCCATTTTCACATTTCTATGGCACCATGTTCCAACTTTTTCTACAGTCACTCAATTGAAATGCGCGATGTAAAATTGAAATAAGTTAAGTATTAATTAAAGAATATTTTATATTAGGAATATAAGATTATTTTTGTCCCTCGAACGAACCACGTCTCGGGCCAGAATAAGTTACTTTCACCCCTTGTGTAACAATGTACTATTTCAGTTTCATCTTTATTAAGACCTCGTTTGCATTGGATGTAACATTCACACACAACAAATTGTTGTCTCCATTTTATGACCACAAAAGATAAAGACAACCATATCTATAAACATCATAACTCACAGATTTTTACGCCGGCACCCTCTCGTTCTTTATTCATAAGAGAGAATAAGACAGAATTGATATTCCTTGTATCAGATTTACTACGGTTGCAGGTATCTCAAACTACCCTCAACCAATGGCGTAAATAACCAAATGTTTTACGTAAAACCGTTTAATATTCCTCATCGAACCCTGAAGACGGGTATAAATCGTCCCCTGGCCAACAATACGGGTTCCGTACCGGCTACATATTTATGAGCTGCCTGCGGTACCCTAAATATGGCCAATCGATATCCTTTGCTTTGTTTAATTGCGGTCCGAAGATTGTTACTTACTTTTGCATGGACTCATAAAAAGGAGGGCCAGGGTTTAGTTAAGCAAATATATTTGGTACGACGACTTCGCCAATCGTCTATATCTATACAAATAAATAAAATTGGAGTGTCTGTTTGTAATATCAAAATAACACCTTTTCACTAAATGCATATGAAAGTACATACGACACCTATAGCAAAAACGCGATTTAAAATTTTTTTGTCTGTCTGTCTGTCTGTCTGTGTGTTTGTTCCGGGTAATCTCCGAAACGGCTGGACCGATTTTGACGGGACTAGCACTGGCAGATAGCTGATGTTATAGAAAGTAACTTAGGCTACTTTAATTTTAGAAAAACAATTAGGGTTCCGCGTAAAAAAATAAAAACACATGAAATCAAAGAGTATCTCCGAAACGGGTGGACCGATTTTGACGGGACTTTCACTGGTAGATAGCTGATGTTATAATCAGTAACTTAGGATACTTTTATTTTAGAAAAACAAAATTAAAAAAAATTAGTCCTATTGCGCGGACTCAGAACGCGGGAGCGGGCATTTTTGTTAAGTTAAATTCCACGCGGACGAAGTCGCGGGCTCATCTTAAATAATTCGAATCGATATCGGAAACGGATACGTAAACTTTAAGTTAAACATCTGTATTATTGCCAATTTGAAATTTATTTGGTCAAATATTTGAATGATAGTAATCGAATGGCTGCATGTCTTACAGATAACTAACAGATACATTTCAATATACTTTAAAGTTGGCACCAATTGGATATTGTTTTGCAAAAACAAATCAACCCATACATACGTCAGCAGACTAAAACCAACCCCAGTGCAAGTGTAAGTAGGTAGGTTCCACATTGCAGAATGATATGTAGGTTGGTTCCATTCTGCAAAACTATGTCCAATTTCATGCGAATGATTTAAAATACCTCGCTCTGGATAGGTGACGGCTAGTTGCATTTAAACTGAGCGTTTCCGTTTGTGCTTCGGAGGGCACGTTACGCTTTCGCCCCCTCGACCCCCCTGCGCTCACGAACATAGAAGCCTCGGTCTGTCGTCTTTCCCTCACTGGCCATCCTGCCGTGGTCATAGCCTCCATCTACCTTCCACCTAACAAGCTTCTGCTTAGGAGTGACATCGAAGCACTCCTTGATCTGGGAAGCGCAGTCATACTGGCTGGCGACTTCAACTGCAAGCATGTCAGGTGGAATAGCCTCCTTACCACCCCTAATGGGAGGCGTCTTGACGCCCTAGTCGATCAGCTCGACTTTGACGTCATCGCCCCCATGCACCCCACTCACTTCCCGACCAACCTAGCACATCGCCCTGATGTCCTAGACATTGCCCTCCTCAAGGGTATTACCCTACGGTTGCGCTCCTTGGAAGTTCTCCAAGAGCTCGACTCCGACCATCGTCCCGTCCTCATGCAGCTCGGACCTTCCCCTCTATCTCAACCGACCACGCGTTCTGTGATGGATTGGCAAAAGCTAAGTACTTCCTTAGCGGATGTCTCTTCTCCACACCTCGCCAACATCCCTGAACCCCTCATGTCCCCTCAGGACACGTCTCAGGCTGTAGATGCCTTCTCCAACCATCTCCAGTCGGCCATCAGCCACTCGTCTAAGCAGGTCGAGGTAGGTGACTCGCACCGCTTCGTCCTGCCGGACGATATCAAAGAACTGGTCCGAGCTAAGAATGCCTCCATCAGAGCTTACGATTCTTACCCCACCGAAGCTAACCGTGTTCGCATGCGCGCTTTACAGCGTGATGTAAAGCGTCGCATCGCCGAGCTTAGGAACGCGCGGTGGGGTGACCTTCTCGAAGGAATCTCTCCATCGCATCTAGCTTACTGGAAGTTGGCGAGAGCCTTAAAGTCCGACTCCATTGTCACAATTCCTCCCCTATTACGCCCTTCAGGTGACCCCCCTGCTTTCGATGACGACGAAAAGGCCGAGCTTCTAGCCTCCGCTCTCGAGAACCAGTGCTCCCCTAGCACCCAATCCTCTGATCCCGACCACCTGGAACTCGTTGATAGGGAAGTCGAGCGCAGGGTTTCCTTACCCCTCACTACCACTCTCACACCGGTAACCGAATCCGAGGTAAAGGACTTGATTAAAGGTCTCAATCCCAAAAAGGCCCCGGGCTCTGACGGCATTAGCAACAGAGTTCTCAAACTCTTACCCGCCCAACTTATCTGTCTCCTAGTAGCTATTTTCAATGCCGCTATGACGAATTGCATCTTTCCCAATGCGTGGAAGGAGGCAATAGTCATCGGCATTCATAAACCCGGTAAGCCCCGCAACGTCCCTGCGAGCTACCGTCCCATTAGCCTCCTCAAGGCCATTGCCAAACTCTATGAGCGCCTGCTATTAGCAAGACTCAAAGAGTATATCTTTTCAAATCATCTTCTCATAGACGAGCAGTTCGGCTTTCGGGCTGGCCACTCTTGTGTCCACCAAGTACACCGCATCACGGAGTACGTTCTCAAAGGTCTCAACTCCTCCCCCGGTCGCCCCCTATCCACGGGAGCTCTCTTCTTTGACGTCGCTAAGGCGTTTGACAAAGTCTGGCACAACGGCTTGATTTACAAGCTGTACCTCTTAGGCGTGCCGGACAGTCTCGTGCTCATCTTACGAGACTTCTTGTCAAACCGTACCTTTCGATATCGAGTCGAGGGCACGCTCTCCTCACCCCACCCCATCAGGGCAGGAGTCCCGCAGGGCTCCGTGCTCTCCCCCCTCTTGTACAGTCTGTACACCAATGACATTCCCCGCACGAACAATGTGCAACTCGCCCTTTACGCGGATGATACCGCGCTTTATTTCTCCCATCGTAACAAGGCTCAAATCACACGCGTTCTCCAACGCGCTGTCAATTCTCTCGGAGAGTGGTTTAGGAAATGGCGAATAGAGGTGAACCCGGACAAAAGCGCAGCCGTGCTTTTTGCCAGGACCACCTCTCGACGCCCCTCCAAACGCCACACTCGCTCCAACTTAGGTACTGTCTCTTTGTACAAGCAGCCTATCCCTTGGTCCAAATCAGTTAAATATCTCGGGGTCACTCTTGATGGCTCCATGACCTTCGGTCCTCACATTAGAAACGTCCGCAATCGAGCCGCCTGTGTGCTCGGTCGCCTTCATTATCTCTTATGCAAGCGGAGTAAAATGTCCCTTAGAAATAAGGTGACACTATACAAAGCTTGCATACGCCCTATCATGTCTTATGCGAGCGTTGTGTTCGCTCACGCGGCCAACTCGCACATTAGTCGCCTCCAGGCCATTCAGTCCCGCTTCCTTCGCCAAGCCGTCGGAGCCCCGTGGTTCGTAAGGAACGTAGACCTTCATTCTGACTTACGCCTCGATTCTATCCAGAAGCACTTCAAAATAGCGTCCGAACGCTATTTCAAGAAGGCTTCTGAACACACCAATGCCTTAATCGTCGCCGCCGCCGATTATGCACCTACACACGCGCCAGTTGCATGCCGCCGCAGGCCGCGGCATGTGTTGCTGGACCCCCCCGACCCACTCACCGCTCTCCTAGACTCAGATGTCGAGGAGAACGACACACGCACACTCCCCACCAGACACCGACCTCGTCGGCGAGGTCGACGAACCCCCGCTTCCGCTAGAAGGTGCGTCTACTTACCTAGACGCACCTTGGCACCCGACAAGCCCGCTGAGTTTCTTGCCGGATCTTCTCAGTCGAGGTCGCGTTCCGATCCGGTGGTAGATTTACCCTCGCCACCTCTCCTGGCAGCGGCCCAAGCCGAGGTCGTGTCCCTTGTGGCGCCCTTGAGCTAGCTGCCCCCCTGCCCCTCTGGCTGGAGCGCACTTGCGCTCGCCCTCTGACCGGGTGAAGTTGTTATGGCCACTCTGGCCAACAACATATAGTCAATTCAAAAAAAAAAAAAAAAAAAAAAAAAAAAAAAAAAAAAAAAAAAAAAAAAAAAAAAAAAAAAAAGTTACGCTTTCGCTCCCGGCCATCACAGGCGTTAAGCCGTGTCGGAGGCCCTCGGGCAGCTTGGAAACATCGGCACCAGAGTGGCCACTAGCTCATGCGATAGGAACAAGAAGACTTTATAGTCCAGTTGGATCTTATAACTTAGCTCAATGCTTATATTATGTACTAGTTTCTGCCCGCGACTTCGTCCGCGTAGACTTATGTAAAGTATTCTATGTGTTAATCCAGGTTATAAACTATCTGTGTTCCAAATTTCATCCGAATCCGTTCAGTAGTTTTTGCGTGAAAGAGTAACAAACATACATCCACACTCACAAACTTTCGCATTTATAATATTAGTAGGATGATGTCATGTAAAGAGTTAAATGGTCAGGATGGGGTTCAAACCTCTGGGGCCTTTCTGTCCACTGAGCTATAGATGCTACACGTTTTTCTGTGCTAATAGGTAGATGCAGTAGAGATGAGATAAGATTCTTAGGTTTGGACCTTTGGACTCTTCAGACGTGTTTGAGATACCAGCACACATCAAGGAAATCACATAATTTTTGGTATTACCAATAAATTTCAGGTTATCAGGGTCAGTGACCTGAAATACATTTACTTATATCTTGTATAGTTCCACGTGTTACTCGGAGTGCTCAATAATTTATTCATGGTGAATGTTTTATAAGCAGAAAGAATATTCGCAGTATTTCTGAATGGACGAGAAATATTCATTAGATCACTAACACGACTTATTACATTCTGCCATCCTCTTCCGCTAGACAGAGACGGAACGACTCGGACCTTTCAATTTTCGTACGCCGTTTCTTATTTAGTTTCTCGCAAATTATCTCCAATTCTTCATATTATTAAACATCCAAGGGGAGAACTAACCCCCACCGGGTGGGGGGAGATGGGGGCTTAATGATGGGGAGCGGTCAGCGCCCCCCTCTCCCCACGTCCGGCACACTTGTTTCTTGTAAAAATTTTCCCCAATCTTTATTTTCTTCGTGGACGTATATAATTAGAGTTTTGGGGCGCGAGTGTGTGTGCGCTCATGTGCGTGTGTGTGTGTGTGGGGTGTGTGCGTGTGTGTGGGGTGGTGTAAGTCGGGTTATTAGTTTTCTTACCAGTTTGTGTTCGGGATGCTTTTGTTAGATTTCGATAATTTCGCAACGGCCATGGGGGGGGGGGGGGGGTGCGTCTCCGTGGGGGGTCGACTTCAGAAAAAATCAATATAACTAGTTGTTAGTATGTTGTGGACGCCGTTAATTAATATATGACGCGGTTCAGCTCTCTACTCACTCACTCTCTACATTTCGGGATACAGCTACAGATATACAAACGCGCTACAAATACGTACATATGGAAACGTAAGAGCGATTCAAATTCAAATTCAAATCGTCTATTTTGTTTAGGCCTACGGGGGCACTTACAAATTGTCAATTTTACATCATTTGTTTTCTTATATCTACAACCGGATCGGAACGCGACCTCGACTGAGAAGATCCGGCAAGAAACTCAGCGGGTTTGTCATCATCATCAGATTTTTTTGTGGAATCATAGGATCTAGGACAAAACACAGACAGACTTTGGTATTGTTAGCGATATTTTTAACTATAACTCTACACTGTTTAGGGACATTAATCAACTAATAGGTTGGTTAGAAAACAATTTATAATGTACCAACCTAAAGCCCGAAGACAACATAGTCTATGTTCTAGTAATAGTGTTTCAGTAGTATTTTAATCCTATAACCATTACTTTAATGTAATGCTCAGTAATAGGCCCTTCTTTGTTCATTGTTGCAATGAACTTGCTATTATCGTCAAAAAAAACCTGCATGTCTTACCGAACGGCTTTGAGATACCAACTTCATGCTATCCCTCTTTGGAATACAGGTGTAACAGTGTAGTTTCGGGTCGTGGTAGCCCAGTGGGAATGGCCACGGTTTGAGATCCAAATAGTCGTGGGTTCAAATCCCGGCTGCGGACATGAACCAATCAACTTTAATCATAAAAAAAACCATTGCGCATACCACGTTCCTTAAACAGACGCGCTCGAGGGGGTAAACTCTTGGATAGATGACCGCCATTGGCATTCCCAACTGAGCGCTTCTGTTGAGGCCACGTTAAGCTGTCGGCCCCGGCTATCACATTCGTTAAGCCCTATCGGCGGCCTTTAGTTGCACACTATAGCTCTATACGATAACCAATAAGTATATTTTACTTAGAAGGAGCTTGCCCAATACTCAAATATGAAATGAACAATGATTATGAAAAAGTTTAAACATAGATTGACAATACGCGGCCGCGGAAATTCTTATTTTATCTGTGGTTGTTAAGCCGGTAGTTCCGTCAGGGCGGCTGGACATATAAATTGCGGCGGGAAGACAAGATGGATGGGAAGGGCGGCCCGCCCAATAGTGTGGCCACGGCGGGACGAGGTTGTGGGACAGTCCTTTTTTTATAAATAAAACAACAAGTGCTACATTTTGAGCTGAACAATTTATCAACTATACCGAATTTATTGTCTACAATATCGCTTAGATCAAAAGTCAAATTGAATTAAATATAGAAATAAATATAAGTGAATAGATATAAATGTTAATAATTAGTTCTATATAGAAATGAATTAAGATTATCATTTTTTTCAGTATGAATTGAATTTGCATTATTATATCACCTTGGTATTGGACCGTGTTCTGTTGTTTCCTGTAATAAACGTGTTATCATAATGTTGTTATGAAAGCCAGTCTACCGTGTCTAGTATGACAGATATTGTTTAGCAATATTCATGTTACAATAAGATAACTTCACCTTTAACACTAAACGTGTGTAAAAAATAAATATTAGTTTTCATCAGTATTAAGCCAAATTACAAGTGTTGATAATGGAATTTTGTCAGAGGCATTAACTCCATTTTTTTACCGTAAAGAAACAAAGAAAATTAATTGATTTTGATACAAATCAAGTAATTTGAAAATTTTTCATATCAATTGTTTACTATCTAACCGCTTGTAATTCGAGGAAAAATATGTTTTCGGTATCCATTAACGACCCCGAGCCATGGCCACAGCACCCCTGGTTTGACAAAACCACACTATGGATGTTTACAAGTTTTTTTATCGCACAGCGATTATGTTGCGGTTTCATTTGTAGAGAAAAAAAATACTATGAGGTAATGTTAACATGTTACATTACTACTGGTGAACTTCACCCCTTTTTGAGGAAATAATTGAATTCCTTATGGTCATAGATAAATAAATAAATATCACAGCGCTAATACACCAACTGTATGGTCCCAAACCACACATGGCTTGTTCTGTGGGTCAATTTCTGAAATTTACCCTGGTGGGAATCGAACCCGCAACCACCCCGTGTACTGAATCGAGCGGCCTACGAACCACTGCGCCAGGTCGTCACGCAATAAGTATTGTTGTCCGTGTTTTCGTTTTAACTTTGAACTTAGTATCTTAGTATCTATCTCTGTTACTACTGGGGTAAAAAAAACTTAAATTATTACCCAGTTCTTTGTCAGTTGTTATAATCCATTCAGTAAATAGTTAGTTATAGCATTATACTTGCTTAAAGAGACCGACAAAAATCGGTTAACAATTTATTTTATTGGCTCCCGAAGTTTGTAAATGTTCTCGCTAAATGTCAAAAGACTACGTGAATGGCGCTTCTCATATTATGGGACTTGGTACAATGGGTGACCTTGCAGCCTAGCCTATCAGGAATACAGGACAGATGATGATATAACACACAAGAGTATCTTCAGGAGTGAAAAGCCTGCAAAGCGACCCTCACCTCGACTCGTGACAGTAACAATGAATCCCTAGTAGCCTCAGAATATTAGTACCTATATCATCTATGTATTCTAGCAGTACTATTTTGGCTTAAGGACGGTCTTAATAAATTCATATCAACTTTGGGGGATCTTGAGTAGCTTGATAAGTGGTATGTCATTTTGTGCTAGATTGATAATAGAATTACAATTTGTTCACAAGATTTTTCACAATTTTTTTTTTTTTTTACAATTTGTTCATTGGTCTCAGTGCTATAGAAGCTATAAATGGAATCGTATTAAAAATATGGATGGTAACAAAATATAATACTATATTTGATGGATTCAGGAGCTTCATAGAGTTTTCGTGCTCGATAGATATCGTCTTCGTAAAATTCTTGTACCTATTATGACAAACTAATACTCGAGAAGCTAACTATTTTCCCTGCAAATAAATAAATAAAATAAATATCGCCAGGCTGACACACCAACTGTATGGTCCCAAACTAAGCACGCTTGTACTATGGGTACCGCACAATGGACTGGAGGCGATCCCACTGACACCCAGGCCAGAGCAAATTACGAAAAGGCCATTTCCCAAATTTACCCCAGCGGGAATCGAACCCGCAATCACCATGTACAGTGAGCCGAGCGGCCTACGCTCGAACCACTGCGCCAAGCGGTCGTCAAATAAATATGTTTACCCTAGCGACTGTCGACTCTGGCAAACGTAACTCATGGTAGAGCTCAGTACTGGTATAAAGGCTAACTGTACTACCTCCCTTTAGGTTTCCATAATACGTGTAAATGTTACCGAATCATATCTAGGAATCTGACAGTTGTGAAAGGCACACATTTCAAGACGAACACTAATTCCGTATCCGTCAGTCGCGCCTCGCGAGCGAGCACCAAGGATACTGCGACAAAGCAAATTCGATTCGGCGATCGTCATCCGCGCACCGTCAGAAGAAAATATAATAACAAGACAAAAAAAAAAACTTGAAAATGTAAGTAGGTACATCACATGCGGAATAAAATAAAGTAAAATGAAATAAAAAAAAGAAGTATGGCAGAGGAGAAATACATTGCCATTTCTACGTCACACACACACGCACAACGCCCGTCCAATTTATAATATTGTTTTCCTTAGGATATATTTTTTCACTAGCGGGGTGGGCCGCCCGCCACCCCGCGGGCGTTTCACCCCAGATATTATTAAAGACGAATACTCACACATTCTTGGGGAAACCGAGTGTGATTAGATTAATATAGGCTTGGGTTTGTGTATGAGTCGGCAAATTCATGGGGGGGGGATCTAAGATGGACAGGATATGGTACACCTTGGATAATGGTGTAGAGTTTCCACAAACAATGGTGTCTATTGGTTACTTGACATGTGAGTTGTCATTTCGCCATATTTAATGATAACAAAGGCTATCAATTACATAATCCAGAAGATATATTCCTAAAAGGAAATATACATTATTTGGTGGTAGAACCTGGCGGAAGCTAACAAACTACAGCTCCTGAACTGAATGGCTCCACTGGGGTAGTACCACCGTCTCACAGAAGATCGGCGTAAAGTAGCCATTATAGCTGTGTATTGTGCGATGAGCGAGAGAGCCGGAAGCCCAATCCCCCCTTCCCCACCCTTCATCCCGATCCTGTGCGAGCAATGCCTACGTTTGAAGGCAAGTCTTAGGGCTATAGCGCCCATCTAGCCCGCGAAATTCAAATTGTTTGAGGTTTTTTAGATTTTTTTCAAAATCTGACAATAATAAAAGGCACATTTTGTAATTCGCGAAAAAGAACGTGTGCAGTGCATTTATTAATATATCTAACTTACTCTAAAACATTTCAAGAACGACAGCTATCCATATAATCTGGCAATTTTTGTATATTTAGTGATTTACTAGTATCATATCCACCGTGATAATATTTAGAGTAAAATAAATGTATTAATAAACGCACTGCATACTGTGTTTTTCGCAAATCACAAAAGGTTGTCTTAATTGTTTTCAGATTTTGAATAAACTATATAAATACTCGAAAATTTTGAATTTTGCGGGCTAGACAGGCGCCTTCACCTTAAGCAAGGTGGCCAACATTATTCTTTGAAAGAAAATGTAAATAAAGATGCGTACCAAACAATATGGTTTGATTTAACAAATGTTTATTGTAAGTATTGAAACGAGGCCCAGTTCAAGCTTTAGATACTAAAATGCGGACTTTTAAATTACTTTCTTTATATTATACCTAGTTTGGCCCTTTTAACTTCCCACTCCTGGGCACGGGCCTCCCCTCACTACGAGGGGGATTCAGGCCCTAATCCACCACGCTGGCCCAGTGCGGGTTGGCGGATTTCACATGTCTTCCGAAAAGTGGTTAGATTATCCAAGACATGTAGGTTTCCTCACGATGTTTTCCTGCACCGGAAGCTAGTGATATTCATATATAAATTATGATTCGCACATCGATTTTGAAAAACCCAGAGTTTTGAGCCGGGGTTTGAAACCAGGACCTGGTGCGCAAGACACGTTCATAACCAATCGGCTATCATTATACCTACTAGTACAAAATTACATTTCAAAAGCGTACTCAAGATTGCTCTCAGTGTTGAGATCGATCATAGCACCCTATGTTTCAAGACAGCCTGCAACCCCCAAATTCATCCCCTAAGGCTTTGATTTCTTGAGAAATTGAAATGGGATTATAATTCCCTATCAAACAAAGAAACAATGATGGAAATCGGTCCATGAATGTCTGAAATATGAAATATAAGTCGTATTAAGAATCTCCTGGTCGTTTGAAGTCAGGTTAAGATCTGACTTTTTTATATAGCAAGTATACGACCCACCTAATGTTAAGCAGTAACCGTAGCTTGATGCTTGCGATATCAAAGGCATTGCTCGCACGTTACCGATCTGAAGGGGAGTGGGATTAAGGAGAAGAAAGGGAAGGTGTGGCTATCACACAAATCGGACGAAACGCAGCAATAACAGTTACTTTACGATGAGCTTCTGTGTGAGGGTGGTACTACCCCGGTCGAGCCGTATATGAGCTGTAGTATATTGGCTACAGCTTGGCAACGGGATTTCTAAATAGAAAGAATTAAAATGTGAGCCAACTTTGAACAATCTCTTACTTGCCAAGTTATGAACTCGGGACAATAAGTGCCTTATATATGCAGGGAAAGTAAATTATAATTATTACACAAAAATCCACGAAAATAACATTTTAATGCAAGCACGCGACATTCAACCTTAATCTGTAATAAAATTAGCCCTTAATCGCTTGAAGCCACTGACACAGTAACGAACCACGACCGCAACAACCAATATTCGCTATCCTTGTCCTGACACGTGCGACTACTGAGAACAGTTGGCTGAAATCTTAGAAAGAGAATGCCTTAGAAGTGCAATTATAAAAACCACGCAAAAAAATACTTTACAGCACATCATTAATTATCGACGTAAGGAACACCTAAGTTATAATTATGCAAATATATTATCTGCCAAAACCACTGAAGCTATTTTTGTTTGGCACCTAAAAATAGGTGCCGGCTGAATAAAAAAAACGATACCCTGAGCAAGCTCAAAGTAGCTCCGGGCATCCCATTCACTCTAATGTAAACGTATATACGTGCGTCTCATTTCCGCAACTGACAATTGTTTAAAATGCCGAAAAAATGTCTTCTATGGCTGAAATGCTTTTTAATCTATTGAAGTGAGAACATTCCAAGTGTCATTCTTATGTCATACCAGTACAAAATTGTGTCAAATGCGTACTCAACACCGCTCTCAGACTTGAGATCGATTTATTAATACGGGCCTAAAGACACACATTTATCTTAGTTGCAGGGATTTACGGAATCTGGTGGTTATATGATAGCCTTAAATTGCTAGTTATCTATACAAATAAATAAAATTGGAGTGTCTGTTTGTAATATCGAAATAACACCTTTTCACTAAATGCATATAAAAGTACATACGACACCTATAGCAAAAACGCGCTTTAAAAAATTTTTGTCTGTCTGTCTGTCTGTGTGTTTGTTCCGGGTAATCTCCGAAACGGGTGGACCGATTTTGACGAGACTTTCACTGGTAGATAGCTGATGTTATAAGCAGTAACTTAGGCTACTTTTACTTTAGAAATACAAAATTAAAAAAAATGGGTCTTGTCGCGCGGGCTCAGAACGCGGGAGCGGGCTTTTTTGTTAAGTTAAATTCCACGCGGACGAAGTCGCGGGCTCAGCTAGATAATTATAAAGCATGTCAAAAGGTTCCCAGTGATTGTTGCCGATATACTTAACTTATTTAAGTGTTGTTCGTTTAAAAATGCCATTTTACCAAATAATAATTTAGCCCTTTTGACGTCCCACTCCTAGGCACGGGCCTCCCCTCAACACGAGGGGGATTCAGGCCATAATCCACCACGCTGGCCCAGTGCGGGTTGGCGGATTTTACATGTCTTTCAAAAATTGGTTAGATCTTCTAAGACATGTAGGTTTCCTCACGATGTTTTCCTTCACCGTAAGCAAGTGATAATCATATAGAAATTATGATTGGCACATAGATTCAAGACTGCTTTTATTTGGTGAGCGTTGCTCATGGTGTATCGACCTAAATGCTCAAAGTAGCTAGTCTGTCGAATACTTAAACAGCCGCTAGGTCACATTATGGAGCGATTTTACAAATGGCGAAGTAAGTGCGGTTACAAAAATAACCTGTTATAAAAATTTGGGGGTAGCCACCCCAATAGACCTCCGCTCGTATTATACGATACATTAAGTACGGTAGTTCTGTCGATAATCCAGCTATCCGTGGCGTTAGGCGCAGTGTACGTGACATGATAGTGATCTGACACGTGACACTTGTCACCGGTGTTTCAGAAGTCCGAAATTTAATAACAGTTTCACGTATATGCATGACTATGAAAAGATAAAAATCAAAATGTTTGTCCTAGAAGTTTACTCACGTCAATAGTATAATGACCCTGGTCATTGAAGGTCCCTGGGGATGAAACAAGTGACCTCTCAGTTACGAGGCTCCCTTTCACCACTAGGCTAATGATTTTGTTTTGTATACCAAAGCGGGCAAACGAGCCCACGACCTGCCGTAGCCTATAGATGCTTGCAATACCAGAAGGATTGCCCGCACATTGCCGACCTAAAGGGGGTGGGACAGGAAGTGGGGGGGGGATTGGCTTCTGGTTCTATATGAGCTGTAGTCAACTGGCTACCGCTTGGCTCTACCACCATTTACAACCCAAACACACCCAAACGCGTGATAAACTCTATCCCAGTTAATGAAACCTCACTGTTATCATTGAAAACCTTGATAGCGCGCAATCGATGAATGATTTACTACATTTTTAATTTCCCTTATCTACTTATCTTTAAACTAACGTATGGAGAGATAAAAATAAATTTTTCGATGTAAAATCAATACCGGTTCGCGGTTGGCCGCGACGCGACGTATGATAACGTGGGGTACACGTTACGTGATGTGCTGTACTGTAGGCTTCCGTTTTGAGCGGCTGCTAACGTTAAACGAAGGTTATAGTTTGCGCTGACAGCGGAATTTTTAAACTATATATGTTTTAAGTGTTGTCAAAATGGTAGACTGTTTGTCTCTACAATCTACAAACTTTTGACAATGTATCTGATAATTATATAAAAATAAAAAACTCAAAAGTCGTACTCAGACCCTAAAAAAATGTTTGTGTTTAACTAATACCGAGTTTAGTATATTATTATACTATTAACATTTATCTATACAAATAAATAAAATTGGAGTGTCTGTCTGTAATATCAAAATAACACCTTTTCACTAAATGCACATGAAAGTACATACGACACCTATAGCAAAAAAGCGATTTAAAAAAAATTGTCTGTCTGTCTGTCTTTCTGTCTGTCTGTCTGTCTGTCTGTCTGTCTGTCTGTCTGTCTGTCTGTCTGTCTGTGTGTTTGTTCCGGGTAATCTCCGAAACGGCTGGACCGATTTCGATGGGACTTTCACAGGCAGATAGCTGATATTATAAGGAGTAACTTAGGCTACTTTAAATTTAGAAAAACAATTAGGGTTCCGCGTAAAAAAATAAAAACACATAAGCTCAAAGAGTATCTCCTAAACGGCTGGACCGATTTTGACGGGACTTTCACTGGTAGATCGCTGATGTTATAAGCAGTAACTTAGGCTACTTTTATTTTAGAAACAAAGAAAATGGGTCCTGTCGCGCGGGCTCAGAACGCGGGAGCGGGCTTTTTTGTTAAGTTAAATTCCACGCGGACGAAGTCGCGGGCTCAGCTAGTATTTAATAAGTAGGTAGGTACCACCAATAGTAACTATTATTGTTGTACCTTGTATACAAACGACACTTGTGGCAGACAAATGAGGGCCAGAGTCGTTTCGCCATATGAGTATTTCGTCAGAAGAATATAAAACACGCTTTATACATTGATAAATGATACAGAGTGTGTCAAAAGTCATTTAAACAATACTTGAGGGTTTGTGAGTAAGATAATATTATTTAAATGACCTGTATTACTGTTCTTAGATAATTAATTTAAACATTAATTATAGGATGAAGTTGTGAGGATTCCTCGAATAGTATCGGATTCCATTGTGTACAATGTTATGTTTAAAGTGATATGGTAAGTAGTTTAAGCAGTGATAGCCAATTGGTTCAGCACGCTTCTTGCGGGCATCAGGTCTTGGGTTCAAACCCCGGCTCGCACCTCTGGATTTTTCGAAATCCATGTGTGAATCATAATTTCTATATGATTATCACTTGCTTACGGTGAAGGAAAACATCGTGAGGAAACCTGCATGTCTTAGAAGATCTAGGTAACCAATTTTCGAAAGACATGTGAAATCCGTCAACCCGCACTAGGTCAGCGTGGTGGGTCATGGCCTGAATCCCCCTCTTGTTAAGGGGAGGCCCGTGCCCAGGAGTGGGACGTTAAAAGGGCTAAATTATAAATAATGGTAAGTATCTATATAATTAGTAGTATTTACTATTTGGAATACCTCTAGCCACCCCGTCATGGACTTTAGTCGTGAAGCTATGTACCCTTTTTCACATCAGTTGTCACGTATGATGAAGTGCAGCTTTCTATCGGTCACACGTGTCAATTATAAAATTATAAAACCAGCACCTGGCCTTCCGCGGGGGTGTGGGTTCGACTCCCGCCCCAGAGTGATTGAATATAAATACGTGGTGATGTGACTTTCGGACAAAGGTGGGGTGGAGTGGTTTAGTTCAGTTTTAGGTTATTAACTCAGGGTTTGTCCGAGTTTCCGAACGTCGTCGTTATTTCCAAATGTCAGTTTCATGTGGTCAAAGTACAGTCAATCACAATTTACTACATGAAAATCTGTATGGATTTTGTAAAAAATGAGCTGTCAGATTTGACAGCTCGATAGTTACAGCGTCATCTATATTTGGATTCTTAATTCAGGATGCATAATAAAAATATACTAAAGTATTTATTGTAGGCCACAGTTTATTACATAACCGAGCTGTTTTATAAACTTGTGCGACCAAATCGTGAAGTGCCAATATACTGAAACGCTTCTCAAATACTTGAGTCTAAACATTCACTAGTATCGCTTCCGTGAACTTATTTTTCATTCGACCTTTAAAAAACAAGCCAAAAAATTGACATTTAGGAAGTCTCCACAGCACCCGCCGCGGCGGCGCCCGCATGTCATTTCATCGGCCATTATAAAATGTCGGCCGTAATCGGCCTTTATTTTTATTTTATTTGCCAACCACCCCTCCCCCGAAACCCCGCGAACCACCCCCACCACCCCCAAGGGGTGTCCGACCGATATTTCAAAGTTAACGACATAGCAGTAAAAATATAGCACTCCAGTCGAAAAAAATGTGAATGAATATTGAGTGTAATCGTAAAGTAGCGTTGTTTCGAGATCCTATTTTATAGTTTCATAGTAATTAATAAGAGGTGGCGCCACGTTGTCTGTTTTGACATTTGAATCATAAATTGTTATTCTTTTGCAATTGAGTTTTTGATATTTTTCGTTACGAAAAGTGGGGATGGTGAAATTTGCGCTAATCATGATTAAATACGCCTAGTTAGACCTCGCCTACGCCTTTTTGGTATAGGCACAATACATCCTATCTACTGACTAACAGACAAGAGCCAAGAATTTATGTCCTTGTGCGGTACACACGTCACTTCGAAACTTAAATTCGTCCATATAATAGTTACATAAATTCCATTTCACGATAACATATGTAAATCGGATACAATATATTCCGAGGCCATCCTTGTATCCGCCATTTGCAATTTCTTTTTTCTCTACAGGCACATACAATAAAATGAAGTTGGCAACGTTAAATTACAATAACACTTTAATAAGCCAAATTGATGTTCGCCGATCTTCCCGGGGAAGTAATTAAAGTTGTTTTTTCGACTTTTTAATATAAAACTTTTCACTTTGGTTAGCGGTAAAAAATGTTATGAAAGCGGCCGAAGCCGAGGAAGTTGTTTATATCAAATAATACTCGTACTTGCTAGAAGCTTTTTTAAACAAATTTTGTGGAAAAAATGAAAATTAGTGTTGAGCTAAGTTTTTATGTTTGCTTATGTTTTTGTTGGTTTCGAAATTATACTATTGAATTGCGTCATTGGTCTAATGGTCGGTCTTGGTTCGAATTCCAGACCTTGTCTTAAGAAAAATCAAAGAAATATTCGTCTACTAAGGATATCATACTTAGGATGTGGAAATCTGAAATTGTGCCCTTTGAATACTTGCCCTATACATATAAGTAAAACAGTATAAAATATTTCCTGAGTCATATTACATTTTTACATCAAATTCTAAAATGTCTTCATAAAATCTTCGAAAATAAACTTAAATTTATAGCACCATAACTCATAATCATTGCGCAGACTGTGCGACGGGGGAGCGAGATGCCAATAATCGCGTGGGATAGAGTTACAAAATTTTTATGAGTGGGAAAGAGAAGGAGCATTTATTAAGAGCCGCCCTTTTGATAGTGTTTCCAAATTTTCGGAAAGCAGCGTGTATTGTTTGCCGTCAGGGTTGGCTTACATGGGGCTAGAGAAATCGTTTTTTTTTGTTCTAAAAGAGTTAGATTAGCTTACTATGCTATATACATCACATTGTCATAACGGTCCTATTTATAAACTATTTTAAATATATCATACTTGCCTACCCACTTATATTTTATTTTACTCGTACATTTGTTGCAGCTGTTAAAGAACAAGTGCACTTAAGTCTGATATACAATATTCCTTTTCCTTCATTTATTAGTGCGATCTGTTGTACCTACTAAAAATGACAAGAGTAAGCCTATTTACCTACTGGAAATGAAACAAGAAGCAGGTAATAATAATAAATATATTAAGAAAAAAACACACAAATAAAATTGAAAAAGATAAATCATATTAAATATGTTACGATATTTAAACGAAATTCTTACGGCATGTAAGCCGTCACTATCCCATAATGCACCGGCCCCCTGTCAAATAATCGACGTGCAGGGGTGGCCGGGTGGGGAACACCATTTTTGCTATTTTCTACCCAAAAAAAAAAAGAAATACGGCACGCGTTTTTACTTAAAAACATTAGTTTTGAACGCGCACGCGCATGTGAAAGCACGCGCCGATAGAAAAACGAATGTGGTGCTAGTTTCCGCGGGTGACTGTACTTTGACATTTTTGCGAAGAGTTTTTCGAGGTCGACGATACATTGTTGTATTGATTTAATTTGTTTTTTTGCTGACTGTACCTGCATTAATAATTAATTTTGTGAATGGATAATTATTATTAGAGCTAGTGTTACAAATTTGTGATTAAATATAAATTGATATTTTTGAAGTTAGTTTAGAAAAATTTTCGCTGCGGATTGTATTTGGATATTTCGTTGGTAAACTGTTTGGTGATGAGCGCGTGGTGAACAGTGGTGATGATGGTGGTTAGAACTAAATGGTGAATGATCTGGAACCAATGAGTGAGGCGATAGACCTCAGAAGAGACAGGCGGTGAGAATCATTGATACTTATTCGAATCTTATTGGACTAGGTAACATACATATAAATACATACATAGGTACTTCATAATTTTGTGCTACAATAAAATTTGCGAAAAATTAAAATTCAAGAGTTAATAAGTACTGTAAGGTCCATGTCGGCGCACTGGCCACTAGCGATAGGCGTTCCTGGCCGACGGGAAAATAATAAATTTAAGAAAACATTATTGTTTTTAAATTGAAAGAACTGCGGTGCACTGGCACTGCTGGCAGTGACAACCGGGGAACCGATGTAATAAGACGTATTTTTAAATACTAATATAATAAAATAGATATTATAAGTAAATAAATGTTTTGCATAAAGAATTAATGATTTTATTAATACACGGTAAACCTAAGAAGAGGTTGTTACAGTACTAAACACTAAAATAGTAATGATTTTTAAAAATGTTAACTTATTGATCCATATTTTTAGATCGATATTTGTTTCGAATTCGAACAAATGCAAGTAGGTCTATTTCAGTTAATACAAAATAAGAAATAAGATTAATTACTTTCATAACTTTTTATAATAACCTGAGTGCCAAATAGGTACCAATACCAAACGGGGCTAACCTTACAACATTTTTAATGAAAATTAAATAATAGTCAACACCACTAAACAACCCAATTATCTTTTTTATAATTTACTTATTCCCTGGACGTGCGCAGGGGGAAGTCTGGAAGCCAAAATAGGGCCCCTTGTCATTTCTCATGGCTTTTTTTTATTGGGACTGGTCACACACTCCCACCACTGAAACTCCTGCAAACCAGGATCGACAATGGTGACCAATATCGATCCTGGTATTTCTTAGATCCTGGTAGATCTTGTAAATTTTCTTCAACGCACATTTGTCTCATTTCCAGATGCGGCGGTGACGCGATGTCAGTCGCGCCGGCGGTCAAGCGCGAGCTAGACCTGGAGAGCGGCGGCGGGAGCCCCGGGCGCAAGCGGCGCAAGCAGGCCGCGCCCAGCCGCGCCCCGCCGCAGCCCCTCGCGCCCCCGCCGCTCGACCTGCACGCTAAGATGGCCGACATCTACAAGAGCGCCCTAGCCTTCGGGGAGCTCGCCCTGCCTGCCTTCGACCCCCTAGCCGCCTTCAGATTGCTACCCCGACATGAACCGCCCCGCATCTTCAACCCCGAAGCCTACTGCGACCTATGCTGCAAGGAGTTCTGCAACAAGTATTTTCTCAAGACACACAGGGCGAATAAGCACGGTATCTACGACGGAGGCGACCCCCAGCCGGCCGCCCCGCCGCCAGCTCAGCCGTCGCCGCCGCGGAGAGCTTCGGACGAGGAGTCAGGCGGAACGCCAAGGCGGCTTTCCCCGGACTCTGCACGGCGCGCGCGCGATGCCGGTTTCCAGCCAGACGCGTTACGTAGATTAGGCGTCGTCAACCCTGAGGCGTTCTGCGAGATTTGCTGTAAGGAGTACTGCAATAAATATTTCTTGCGGACGCACCGGGAGCGGCGGCACGGGGTACCAGCGCGGCGGTCGCCGGTGATGGACCATTCACCTCAGGCGGCGACGCCGCCCACCGGTCTGCTGGGCACGCCGCTCGGCACTCCTCTGGGCACGCCGCTGGGCACGCCGCTGGGAGCGTCGCTGACTCCACTCGGGACGCCCCTCACCACACCACCGGCGTTGCAGGCTCCCCCGCCGGATACACCACCGCGTTCACACTCGCTACCACCCCCGCTGGACCCCGAAGAGATGGCTGAAGTGAAACGAGAATGTGAAGACGAAATAGAAGCGGCGCTGCATGACGGTCAAACGAGTCCTCTCAACCTGATCATGGAGGAGCGCGGGGCGGCGTCGCCCGGCTCCGCGAGCGAGGAGCTCCGCAAGCTGCAGACGATGATCTCTCAGCTGAACGAGCTGGCGGCCGAGCGGCTGGTCGACGAGCCCACGGAGATGGGCCCGCGGCCACCGTCCGCCTCGCCGCCACCGCCCGATGAACGCCGCGCATCCTCCTCCGGCTCCAGCTTCTGCGAGATCTGCAATAAGGAGCTCTGCAACAAGTATTTCATGCGCACCCACATGCAGCGCATGCACGGCATCTCGCTGGAGAGCGGTACGCAGCTCGGCGGCGTCACGTGCGACATCTGTCACAAGGAGCTGTGCAGCAAGTACTTCCTGCGCGTGCACAAGCACAACACGCACGGCATCCCCGCGCCGCCCGCGCCCGCCGCCACCGCGCCGGCGGAGCCCTGCCCTCTATGCGCGCGCCGCTTCCGCGGGCCGCGCGCGCTGCGCGCTCACCTGCTGGCCGAGCACGCGCCGCCCGCACGCCCACCGCCGCCACCACCGCGCCCGCTTGACCTGCTCGCGAGAGACAAACCCTACGCCTGTTCGTACTGCCCCTTTACCACAGATGTGCTGGCGTTTCTGTTCGCACACGAGCGTGCGCACGCGCAGCAGCAGCAGCGAGCGAGCGAACCGCCCGACGTGGCGTGCGAGCCGCCGGGCGGGGGCGGCGGCGAGCCCGAGTGCGGCGAGGCGGGCTCGGAGGGCGGCGAGGGCGAGGCGGAGGGCGAGGCGCAGTACTCGTGCTCGCGCTGCGAGTTTCGCGCGGAGGGCTTCGCGGCGCTGGAGGCGCACCTGCGCGCGGCGCACGGCGGCGCGGGCGCGCTGCTGGCCGTGCCGCGCGCCCCGCAGGCCCCGCTCACCATGCAGCCCTTCGTGGTGGAGGAGGCGGGCGGCGCGCTGAGCCTGGTGCCGGCGCTGGTGTTCCTGCCGGTGCGGCGCCGCGCCACGCGCCGCGCCACCGTGACGCTGACGCTGACGCCGGCCTAGCCCGCCGCGCCGCCGCCGCCGCCGACCGAGCGCGCGCCCGCGGCCGCGACGACACCCCGCGGACGCGCGCCTCCGATCGCTGAACTCTACTGACTACATTTAACGCTGTGTGCCTTCAAGCGATTGCTGAAATTATGAGACGTAATTGTAACGGAGAAGCTGTCCGCGGCCGCCCGCTGGAGCGCCACACCGCGGCGGCCCCCGGCCTGTTTTTGTCAAGAGTCTAACTTCATATATTGAGAATTATATTGAACGGGTGATATATGAAACGTTGCCGCTTATAAATTCGATTATTTATTATTATCTCCTCGATGTTCCGTCGGGTCGGTCCGAGACGAGTTTATGAAACGTCGATTTCGATCGGGAGAAGAAATACACCCTAGGAGTAATTATTATTTAAAGGTATTTTATCGGTGAGTGCGTACTCACGATAGCGTCGTAGTACCGGTGCGATGTTGATCACTGAGCGAGCGTCTCGGTGCGACACCGGCCGCGGCGCGACTCGCCGCGACTGCGCGCGACTACTCGCGATTACTCGCGACTACCCGCGACTACTCGCGATTGCTCTCGACGCGGCGCCGCCACACACCCACACAGTACAAAGCAGGTGCCACGTTAGGAGTACTACGACAACCGCTCTACCTCACGACGTTAGTTTTTATATTAGCTGTTATTGTATAAATTATATTTTGGAGTTACAATAGAGTACGAATATAGTTACTGCGTTACGACGCCGCGCCGGACGGAGGCCGCGCGCTATGTTAGCTACTCGATACTATTTATTGTTGTCTACGAGTGACTTAAAGCACAAAGATACGTACTATTGGGCAGTGATCAACATTAAACGTAATTTTAGTATTAAATTTGATTAGATATGTGGTCCGGGGCTCGGTCGGACGGTTTTGTTGTGTAACACACTATACGGGTCATTGTTATGGGACGCGCGTTCGGGCGGAGCTCGCGCGCGTTCGCCATTCGTTCGGCCGGGCTTACTTTATACTTATTTGTATTGTAATCTATAACTTAATACGTTACTGCCGGCGACCCCGCATCGGACAACCCTGTGCGTGATATCAGCACGAGACAGTTTGGAACGAGAAAAAAAATAAAAAGGAGATTTTTAAAAATAATTATATTTGTTACATTTTATAATAGAATTATACATAAGCTGCTACCTGAAAGACTGAAAAAAAAAGTTATAATCGTGACAGGGTTGGCCGAGACGCGTCGTCCGAATTATTATCTTGGTAATCAAGACTTATTTGATGGGTAAATTGGTAACAATTATTGTTTGAATAATTCATTATTGGTAGATCATTGTGGAGGTTAGCTTGTACAAACCATGCAGCTTCTAAACAAAGTTCCTATGTATGTACGTAAGTTGTAATTTAAATTTAAAGAAACTAGAGGTCGCTAGAGTGACGGCTCCGGATGGGAATATATTATACGTATAATAATTATTATTGTGATTTCGAATCAGGGTAAACCTTATGACAAAATAGAGTAACGTCCTTAATAATAGTTTCGTGATGTGAATCGTAATAATAATTATAAAATAAAATCTATATTATTTGAATGAAATCGTTTGCACGAAAAATAGAAAATGTTTTTTATAAAATAAAAATACAACGAATTCAGAGTTGTCTCGAAGCAATAACAATATAAGTTATGCATACATTTAAAGTTCCTATCTTTTGTTTCTTATTGAGTATTCACAGAGATTTTACGAGAATATTGGAATAAATCCATCTTCCTACTAGTCTTCCTGCAGCCAGAGACCAAACACAAAAGAAAACAAATCCCATCCCAAGCCGAGACTCTATCGCGCAATACAACAAATTATATTAATAACGTTTTAAATAATAACAAAATTAATAAAAATTGTACGCGTGGTTCGATCTGAGCCGTCGTCCATTTTCTATTAAGGCGAGCATTCGCAGTACAATAGCTAGTGAGAGAATGCAACATTTTTATAATTATTACGGAAGCTGGACGGCGGCAATGATCGGCGTCATTCGGTGTAGTGAAAAAATTATGTATTAAAAGGAAATTGTGTTCAGAATTTTGAGTTCGCCGCGCGTTGTACCTCGGGTGAAGATTAACCTAATAAGGCTGGGGACGTAACAACTGTTGGACGTATTCGCTATTTTTATAAAATCACTAGCTGAGCCCGCGACTTCGTCCGCGTGGAATTTAACTTAACAAAAAAGCCCGCTCCCGCGTTCTGAGCCCGCGCGACAGGAACCATGTTTTAAATTTTGTTTTTCTGAAATAAAAGTAGCCTAAGTTACTGCTTATAACATCAGCTATCTGCCAGTGAAAGTCAAGTCACAATCGGTCCAGCCGTTTCGGAGATTACCCGGAACAAACTCACAGACAGACAGACAGACAAAAAAAAATTAAATCGCGTTTTTGCTATAGGTGTCGTATGTACTTTCATATGCATTTAGTGAAAATGTGTTATTTTGTTATTACAAACAGACACTCCAATTTTATTTATTTGTATAGAATAAGTACATAAATTTTTGTAGATAAATTTTTGCAAAAAAAAATACAATATCTAAAAAACCATGCAGTATTTGGTCCAAATTTTCACATGTTAGGATTTAATATTTATTGCAGACGTCCGTTCTTATTTATTTTTATAAAAATAATTGACGAAATTAATATCACTAATATTTTTATTTACAATTATAAATTATTCATTCACATTTTTTGAAGCGATAATAGCCTAGTGGTTAGACGGGCCGTCTTCGTAGCTGAGAGGTTCGGGTTCGATCCCCATCCTGGCGATTAAACTATTGACGTGAGCCCACTCGTAGCACAAGCATTAGCTTAGTTGGAGGGGCTAAAGGGAATACTAGTAATGTGATAAACGCACATTGCTAGTAATTTTTTAACAAAAAAACAGTTTTTATATATTGAAGTATACGAGTATAGTATTCATATTATGCAATATTTCTCATGAATCTGATAAAAAAGCTACATCAGATTAGGTTAGAACTGATTCACAAGAAATCTAAATTGTGAGTAGGCAATATGTATGCACAGCAGTACATTTAGCGTTTACCTCTCTTTGTTCTTGAAACATTCAGGTTTCCCCAAAACGATACCTCATTAAATATATTTTTTTATGTTGGGTTATGTTCAGTGACTTAAGGTAACATTTTTTAAATATATTTAAAACTAGCTGATATATTTAAAACGACTTCATCCGCGTAGTATTGGATTATTGGGTTAAAAAGTATCCTATATGTTAATCCCGGTTATAATCTATCTGTGTTCCAAATTTCATCCAAATCCGTTCAGTAGTTTTTGCGTGAAGGAGTAACAAACATACATACATACATACATACATACATACATACATCCACACTCACAAACTTTCGCATTTATAATATTAGTAGGATATATATTTATAGATTTAATTATAATATTATATTTTCTAATTTATATTTATTTGTATGTATTATTATTTTCTACATCACTACAAGATAATATATTATATTAAATTGATTAGAGGTCTGGTTCATGCGTTACGTATATAACAAGTAGGGTTCAAATATTGAAAGGTAAACTTTATTTAAATTATAAGTCCAACTTTTGTTATGTCCGCAGTGTAACAATAGTACAAATTTGTTAACCAAAGAGCGTAAGGTATCGGAGATTGGTAAACAAATAATAAAACAGTACAAATTAATATTAAGTGTAGCAGAACGGTTGACAGGTGTGATAATTATTATTAATAATAAATTTATAAAATAAATAATGATTCACTCGGGTATAACGCTTGTAAACAGGTAAATGCAGTCGCACCATTTTTTTATATTTATTTTTAAAGTATATTTTTTAGAAAAAATATTAGTGGTTCCTATCGCTTACTATTATTATAAATATAAACATTTAATCTCTTTTATATAGTATTTATGGTGACAAACGAAGAAATTAAATGGTTATAACATAATCTAAGACAACCCGTGCAACTGCAATATTTTAGTAAGTAGTACCTAATTACCAATTTATTGTGTTAAAAAACAAATGAGTGCTTACTTTATATTGTTTTTTGTGTCTCACATCAAGTGATGTTAAAAATATTTTGTGAAAAACCTTGAGTAAGACACAAATTGCATTGTTAGAACGCTTTTTGTCAATTTCAAATGTTAAATTTGAAGTTTGTTAGTATAAAAATATTTGAATTTTGACAAAATCGTGACGATCTCGTGAAGAAAGTTCCTTGACATTCCAAAGAAAAATGATTTCTAGTCGTTTATTTTTTTAGTTTTAATTTATTTCCTAGTGCGACTGTATGATGTAAACGGGATCATGATTTTTCAAGTTGTATTTAAAGAATAACTGCGTTGTTTCTAGTCAAATTATTTTATTAAAATAATATCAATGTGGGTGATCAGATAGATGGGTAATCAAATAATTCAATTTAAATTTTAAGAAATATTTATCCATAAACAAAATAGAAATTTAGTCAGATATAAAATTACTAATTGGAGATATTTTCATTTAAGTAAAAGTAAATAAAATAATCTTTTGACACCCACATTGAATAAAACTTATATTTTAAAATATTATAAAGAGAATTATATTGGCTTTAGGAGAAAGCCAAAACTTAATACTGCAACCATTTTGTAGCACTTATGATTTAAAAAGAAAATAATATTTAAGACGAAACCAAAAACTATATCATTCTTAATGGTCATGATCTGATATCGACAATTTGCTTATAATTTACAAAATAATGAAATTTAAAATGGAAAAAGTGCAAAGGAAGAAAAAATAGGCCAAGTAAGTATTACGATTTCTTATACTTATGCGATTATACGCTGTTGCGTATAATAATTAAACATAATCACAGAATAAAAAAGTATACACGTGATAATGTTAAAAAAAAAATTCAAGCGAAATTATGATTTCCATTATTAAAATATTATTTTCCTTAATTATTTATTATAAGTGCTACTCTGTGGTTTGCGGTCGGTATATGTTCCTAGCACCGTCTGTTTGTTATGTATTTGTTTTCCATTAATTACTACGAAGCATTTCTACCGTATTCAATAAATTAAATATACAAATAAAAACATTTGTGTTATTTTTTTCCTATATCCTTGTACACGAAATGTCTTCCGTTGGGGTGCTGCACGGGGTGAACCAAAGAGTTTGGAAAGATTCTATTAGCTGAATTAATGATTATAATAAAGATATATGGAAGAAGATGAGTAAGAAGGGAATTGCAACCTGGTCATAGTGTGAACACTAGGGTTAACCAAGTGACATTCAGTCTTAGGTCTTGGTGGGCATTTCAAATCATATTATATACGTTTTCATGAGTAGCACCTGCTATACATAGGTAGAAACTGTTAAAAATCATTGCAATCAAATCGTAAAGAGTTTGGTACTTACTGTCACGGTTTTTACCTTAAATCTTCGACCAGTGACTTCATAAGATAGCGTGTAATAGTGAAAATTAACTATGAACAAAATCATTAAATGTGAAAAATCACAGTTGAAATAACAGTGACAGAAAAATGTAATTTCACTAAATGAAAATAAATTGAAAGTACCCATTTCCATACCTAGTACCTAGTAGGCAGGCGGCACCCGTTGAAGTACCTACCACAGTCTACTCATGCTCACTAATTAGCTTTAGCAAATGAATTACTAATAGCAGAATAACGTGACTTTGGGCATGCCTACCGTTATGGGATACAATTTCTTGTTAATATTGAAATGACAGCATGACAGCATGGCAGTGCTACTTACCGGCCTAGGTACCTACTTTTGAATAGGAAAACGACTATTTCGTCAACGTATTCTAAGGAACGAATATTGCCACGCTACTTAAATGTTGAAGTCCCGCGTTTGAGACTCTTTATGTCTTTTTAAGCACGTCTAAATTAAACAAATCTCAAATTTGATATGCGTTCGAGTACCTTTTTGGTAGTACTGTGTATAAAGTACAAAATTAGGGACCACCAGTGGGACCTCTATCACTTATTTGTGGTCTCTGGTAGCTCTGTCTATTAATAGTTAAAGAGCGGCCAATAATTCCGATCACCGCTTGGCGCAGTGGTTCGAGCGTAGGCTGCTCGACTCACTACACCGGGTGGTTGCGGGTTCGATTCCCGTCGGGGTAAATTTCGAAAATTGCCTTTTCGTAATTTGCCCTGGTCACAGGAATCGCCCCCAGTCCATTGTACGGTAGCCATAGTACAAGCGTAGCTAAGTTTGGGACCATACGGTTAGTGTGTTCGTCAGGTGATATATATTATTTATTTATTTAATTGAGAAATTCCTAGATTGCTGGCGGCATATTTTTGGTTTGGCGCGGTATCACTATTACAGAACCTTCCTATTAAAATTGTACCTAAACCTAGCTATCATTATTAAAAAATCAAAACAAAAAATACGCATTAACGCCGTTCCATAAATCATACAATCACAACCCTAAAGCAGCACAAAAAATAAAAAAAAAACTCCCAAAAATAGTCTTAATTAAAGATTATATCCGCGTCAACTGTCGGCTTTAGATTAATAAAAAAAAACTTACAAAAATCACCCATTTTATTGAAAAAGCGACACCCATTAAAAATCGCGGGCCGAGGGTTGTTTTGTCGCGCATCTGTCAAACGTATTAGGGGAAAAATGTAGTGAAATTGTTGAAAAATGGGTTAAATGTTAAAAAAACATGGCACAGCACCGAAGAGGGGTTAACCTAGCGACAGCGTGACGGAGCAATGTCAACATTACACTAAGTTAACCCGCCGGTCGTCGGATCGACACGCCGTTTGAACTCTTGTCACATTGGAGTTTTTTATTGAACTTTACACTTTTTTTTCGCTTTCCTCGTTTAATAATGTATTTATTAGGTCCACATCGAGAACATGAAAACCTAGGCCTAATATACCCTCAAACCAGCCTCGAACCCTTTCAGTAAAGTAGTGGATACTTTACTGATAAATAACCAGACTTGCGGAAAAGCGAAATATAATGTTTTATTATCACTTTTGTTGTCAATACTTGCGCACATTTATAAATGATTCCACCAACATTACACATTATAGTTCAAAGGAACGCAAGTTATAGAAATTAAACAACAATGACAGCATGCCTTTTCGTCCTCCCGTCAAAAAGGTTTTTCACATTTTTGGGCTATGTATAATTTAAGATTGTAGTGTAGGGATGTAATTATTTATGGAACATTAAATAAAAAAAATAAAAAAGAGTTGCAAGAGAATTTTATTTAAAAAGTACATAACGTACAAGCCTACTTATTTTGTTTCAATAATTACTTATCTACTATTATTTTTAAATATCAATACGAACTATAACAGCGCTAGTTTTGTTATAGTTTTCAGGTATTATATACGAAATAATTTTCCTTAACACGTTGAAACTAAGAAACAATTAATTAAGCACAAATCTGCGGTTATACCGAGTATACTTTAATTAATCAGGTATATGCGTAATGTATTGCTTTATTCGTAATAACAGACGGTACTGTGTTGCGTAAATCGCAGTGACCCTTTAAAAACAAACATGATTCACTATGGTGATTTCAACAGAGTGGATCACAATACTATATAATATGTTAAAGTAGAATTTTCTAAATTTTGGTGAGTATTTTTACCTATTAGTGTCTATACACAAACCTATGTTTACGTGTTTTTTTTCAGTTCTAAATGTTTTTTTTGGCAATTTAACGTGGTGAGCCTCAGCGACACCAATTGGTGTCTTAACGCCCGTAACGTTGAGCCTCGCCGACACCAATTGGTGTCGGCTGGACAAGCATTCAATATTCAATTTTCTAGTTAGATATTATGATGTATTTTGGCTTGAAACAAATTGGTTCTGATGTGGCATGATTTTCCACGACCGTAATTAGCTATAAAATAAATATCGTGGCTTGTGATCGTCCAGAAATCAAATTTAATTTTTCAGTCATTTCGCGCGCGTAACATTGTCACGGCCTCCAGCTAGTGACTCTCTTTTAGTGTGAATTGGTGTTTTTTTTACCGGTAAGTGGCTTTATTTTCATTATAAGTGTTTATTTCAAGTACTCAGATATTAGTTTTGATAAAACAATGCCAGAAAACGTGTTTTTTGAACTAACAATTCTAATGTTGTAGGAGTTCGGCAGAAATTCTGCCACACTGAATGTTTATTTATTGTGTTACTACAAATTAGTGGCTTTATGATGTACATAATAGCGTAATAAATAGTTATTATTCATATTTCCAATAATATTTGGTAGATTTCAACAGTTTTGTGTACAAATATCAAATTCCAATTTAAAGTTTATAAGGTTATAAAAAGTAAGTAATGGACTTTTTGTTATCTATTTGACAGTTCCTAAAGTCAATAGTGACATTTCCGCGTATGTCAGCCATTGTATTGAGCTAACCCAGTAGTGCGTGGTCATGTCGATAAAATTATCGATAAACGATTATTTTGATTTTCGGATTTATTTGAATAGTATCGTAATCTATACAAATAAATAAAATTGGAGTGTGTGTTTGTAATATCAAAATAAGACCTTTTCACTAAATGTATATGTACATACGACACATATAGCAAAAACGCAATTAAAAATAAAATTGTCTGGTGTTTGTACCGGGTAATCTTCGAAACGGCTGGACCGATTTTGACGGGACTTTCACTGGCAGATAGCTGACGTTATAAGCAGTAACTGAGGCTACTTTTATGTTAGAAAAACTTTTTTTTTTAAAATGGGTCCTGTTGCGCGGGCTCATAACGCGCGAGCGGGCTTTTTTGTTAAGTTAAATTCCACGCGGACGAAGTCGCGGGCTCAGCTAGTGATTCAATAATATGTGGAAAAAAAACAATGACACCTACTACTATTTATATTTTCATTACTGTCTTTTATGTATTTTAGGAAATGGCCAATTGGAATGTGGGAGAACGCGTGGTGCCGGAGCACATTCTAAGCCTTCTAGCGGACTCGCGACTCGGAGGGCAGTGACGTCGAGGAACCCTAGTACCTCGACGTCGAGGCGGTATATTTTGAATACCTGGAGGAGGCGGAGGAGTACGAGTTGGCTCCACCAGGTCAAAATGTAAGTATATTTGAATAGTTTAGTATTTTTGTGCTTTTATTTATTACTTTTGAAACTAATTGTTAATTGTGTTTATTATTTCAGATCGCCCTACATTTACTTTTTTATTTTACAGATCCGCCTCCACCTCCTTGGCGCGAGGTTCGCCAGGTCCTTCCAGCTCTGCCCCCCGCGAGTCAACACTAGGGCTTGCAAATAATCGATGATTTTAGATATTCGAATATTAGTCATTTTTAAGGTGGTATTCGAATTATTCAAATAGTAGCAAAAATGAATATGTAATTTTTTGTGAATATTGTTGTTTATTTATTATAATAATAACTTTAACATGATAAGTGAATAATGCCTTGTATATTTTTTAACTCTATATGAAAAAATCAGGAAATAAATGAAATTATGTTTATTTTATTGAATTTAAGTAAAAGTTTCAAGTCACAGACAACTTTGTTAGGCACTAGCTTCTGCCCGCGACCGAATACCCCGAATATTGGGCCATTTTCAGTATTCGAATAATAAGGGAGGCTTTATTCGAATACTGAATGTGTAAAATGTATAGGTACATTTCTGCAAATATGTGAGCATATAAACTTTTACACACTTACATACATTTTCAGCGGTTCAAAATTCGAAATACATTAGATTTTTAAATAAACTGCCATATTGCCCCTTAGTGCAAAAATCGTTTCTTATTGCCTAGGTACCTAAGTTATAAAATATACCTATAGTCAAAATTTTGTGTTCGATGAGTCAGTCAATCAGGATAATTCAATATGAAGAGGGCTTATATATTAGTAAATACAGTCGCGGACTGAAAATGTTTAGCAGATTTCAACTTCGATTCCATCTCAAATCAAACTGTGAGCAATAGGATCTAAGATATTATATCAACAAACATATTACAGTTTATGAACTGGTCTACTCATGCACGTCATTTAGAAAGGTAGGTCAAGCCGTTTTGGAGGAGAACAATTACGAACTCACGCACACCGAAGTTTCATATAAGAATTTAAAAAAAGTTTAATTGTCATTTACACCTAAGCCGTTCGTTGGAGAAAATAGGTAACCTGAATGAAAACCTTATATTTTTGTTCATATTATACAAATTAACAAAAAATATAATATTATCACGAAAAAATATACAGAAAATCGTCTAATTCTTAACTACATAGCGTCTTCAATCGCCTTTAGCATTTAGACTGACATTTTAAACTACTCCATGGTCGATATATTAGTAGTAGATGCAGGAATAACTAATGACATTGTACCATCAATGATAAACTATTATATTTGTCAATAAATATTAGCTAAAATATGATCATCAAAAATGTATAATATTATAAATGGAATAGTCGAATTTTCGAATAAAGCCTCCCTTTTATTATTGGAATACTGAAAATGCAAGCCCTAGTACGCAAAACAAATACTTTATAAATGTACAAAATAATTTATTCATTAGTAGGTTCAGAAACGCTCTTTCGTACAGTCAGCTTATCGACAAGTATCGTAGCGGCGCGCCCCCCATCACTACGGAGTGTATGAGTGTGTGCGTGATCGACATCAAAACATCAAAACCATAACAAAAAAAGGGTCACCTTAGAAGGGCCGTATCATTGTTTATTTCTATAAAACGTCAGCAAGAGTGTATTACATTAGAAGAGCTATATTGTTTTGATTTATGTTTTACATTTTGCAAGTTCCAATAACGTGTGATAATGGAAAATAACAGCTGGCAAAAATATGATTTGATTTGTTCTCTTGTGCCAGAAATCGCGGAAGTTCGTGAATAAAAGTGGTATATTTTTACAAATCATGCATGGAAATTAGATAATAAATGTTTGCAGAGTATTCTAATAATATTTTCTCTTATACACAACACGTCAAGACTCTGATTACGATATAAACATTCATGCGTTGAACTACGCAATTGCATATGCGCGGCCGCGCGCACTGTGTGCTTTGAGTTCGATTATTATAAATCTCTTCGATAAGATATGTAAAAAAATGCTGTTGTTTGATTACTTGTATGTATATTCATTTTAATAAATCCAAAATTTCGTGTCAATTAGTACAGTGATTATTTCAGAAACCTACATAATACAACAAAAATGCAATTTTATCCCGTACACTGACTTCAACAGATGATTTATAATTCATGAGATGTAATCAAATGATTGGTTATTCTGTAACATAAAGCCTATTTGTTCAAGAAACTAAAACAGTCATCAGAAAGGCGGTAGTGGCAATAGAATTTGAATGAGAGGGTATTTTACGAGTCATGACATTTACCACCGCGGGCAGGCAAAGTGACAGCGAGGCTTGACAGATTGAGCGTATTATGACGTTGGAGCGGGAGTGGTTAATGTATTTAACTAGCCCAACAAGATATATAAAAAAAAAACAAAATAAAAAGCTGCGCTACATTACACTATTCGTTTTGATTTTTATTAAAAAATAACAATATGTGATCCATCATTTGACTCGCATCTAGACACGCGTCCCCACGACCTTATTATTTATCAAACAATAAAAACATTTTTTTTTATAAAAAATGTAATTTAGTAAATCCACCCGGGAAAAAACTTGTCTAAATCATTTTATAAAGCGCTATTGTGTCACTTTTAAACCTTTGCAATTTTGTAAAAGCGACACGCGCTTGCCACACTTTTATTTCCCCGAAAATATTGAATAAAAAACTTAATTCACTAAATCCCAGTGACCTACATATCGCAATTTTCCCCAAAATCCGTGAAAGCGACCCCTTTATTACTAGTTTTTTGCTAATCGAATTCAATCCTTTGGAAAAAAGGGTTGGATAAATTCCCTCGTATTTAACATTTTTTTGCGAATTTTTACTCTGTTGAAAAAAATTATACGCGCTGTCAAAATTTCGCGCCATTTACTTCGGACATCTGCCGGCGTCGCGTCGTCGGGAAAAAAGTTTGACAATGCAAATAGGGGATGCAGGACATTAATTTTTAGGGTGAATTCTGTATTTTGTGCAAAATAGAGAAATGCATTTAAAGTATACCGAACCCGATGTCCCCTAATTTCAATATTAATGTCCGAAGTTTTATATATTTAAAGAAAAATGGTCGCTTAATGTTTGGGACAAAAGTTCAAAATGGCGAAGCAATATTTCGAATTTATTGTTTTGCATTTTATGGGATACGATTTTTATTATTTCTTTTATTATATTAAGTAAATAGGTATAATGTTGATTTTGATTAACCTAATGGTAATACGAAATACAGTGGTGACAACTTTTATGGTTTGATCCATCTATTTTATTAAGGTTTGTTCTACGAATTTCTAGACATATTTGTTATAAGTAGGTACCTACCTAAGTAAGTACTTCCTACTAAATTCTGTTCTATTTATTTCCAACAGGTTTATTACCAAGATTTCCTGCCCGTAATCAAAAAAACTAATCCATTTATTTCGAGTCCTCGCCAAGTCTCACTACTTAAGGTGAAGGCGCCTGTCTAGCCCGCGAAATTCAAAATTTTCGAGTATTTTTATAGTTTATCCAAAATCTGAAAACATTTAAGACAACATTTTGTGATTTGCGACAAACACAGTATGCAGTGCGTTTATTAATACATTTATTTTACTCTAAATATTATCACGGTGGATATGATACTCGTAAATCACTGAATATACAAAAATTGCCAGATTATCTGGATAGCTGTCGTTCTTGAAATGTTTTAGAGTAAGTTGGACATATTAATAAATGCACTGCACACGGTCTTTTTCGCGAATTACAAAATATGCCTTTTATTATTGTCAGATTTTGAAAAAAATTAAAACAATCTCAAAAAATTTGAACTTCGCGGGCTAGATGCATTAAAAAGCAGTTAATTGTCACGTTTTATTGAGACATCAGACGTCATAATACATGTAGTCTATGAGAAGCGTCGCGGCCAGTAGCAGACCCTTCTCCTCCACCGGCAAATCTCTCTCGAACGCTATACCGAATCTGCGTACAGAAAAACTTGTTTTATTCACTAGCGAACCGCCCCGGCTTCGCACGAGTATTTTTTATCAGTGTTTCTCTACTATATTATGCATGTATTATACATATAAACATTCCTCTTGAATCACTCTATCTATTAAAAATACCCCAATAAAATAGGTTGCGTAGTTTTAAAGATCTAAGCATACATAGGGACAGACAGACAACGGGAAGCGACTTTGTTTTATACTATTTAGTGATATCTAATGTGGAGGGGTACATCTAAACTGCTCCTAAAACCAGAAGAATCCAATGACCTGTCAGTAACTGGCGCGAAGAACAGGGCGTGCGTGAGACCCTGCCAGCGCTTGCAGGTGCCGCCGACGGGCGTGCCGTCCATCCGGCAGATCTGGAACTGCACATCCCTGAAGAAACTCAGCGTGATGGAGGGCCCTGATGGATATTCACAAGAATTATACCTCATTTGAAAGACAGATAATTATGAATACTAACGATGGAACACTGAATGATACTTGTTTATGTAGCGGCTGGAATCTGAGCGATTTTAATTACGTTTATACCGTTTCCTTGAATGCTAGGTAGGTACGTTAAAATCTTCTTGTTCAGCCTTTTCTGGAAGGTGTATTGACCACCAAATAGCTATTTACTTAGAAATGGGTAGCTGAAACATTCCATATTTATCAAAACTGGTATTACAGACATAGCTCTTAATGCATGCGCAGATTAAATATAAATATTTCACGACATATTCAAAGATTTATTTTTAACCTCCAATGTATTCCGATGCTCAGACACTTAATCCCACCTTTTATCCAAAAAACATCGTCTCCCTGCCCATTCTTGACTAGGTACAAGGGCTTGACTGCCGTCCACTGCTGCTCCACGCTGCCTATCATCTGCCCCGGCGGGGAGAAGATCTCCAGGTGCTGCAGCTGGCAGGGCAGGATCCTGGAGGTGCAGGCGTATGGCCTGTTTATAGTCATCACTTCTTGCCCCTGGCTGTTGGTCACCCGGAGCTGGAGGGGGCGGAGGCCGTAGCAGAAGTAGCCTACCCACCAACTGGAAGAAAGTTGACAGGTTAAAAAGAAATAGAGTAGTCAATAGCCTGCTGGGTAACAGGGCTGGTTTCGTAAACGGGAGGGTCCGAGTTCGATACACACGCTGACTATTAAACAATTGTCTTGAGCCCACTATTAGGAAAAGCATATTTTAGTTTATCTATGTGCGAATCATAATTTCTATATGATTATCAGTTGCTTACGGTGAAGGGAAACATCGTGAGGAAACCTGCATATCTTAGAAGATCTAACAAATTTTCGAAAGACATGTGAAATCCGCCAGCCCGCACTGGGCCAGCGTGGTGGATTATGGCTTGAATTCCCCTCATGTTGAGGGGAGGCCCGTGCCCAGGAGTGGGACGTCAAAAGGGCTAAATTATTATTATTATTTATATTTTAGTTGGTTAGTTGAGAGAGGCTGACGAAAGTTAGAGCCGTATTAATCGATCTCAAGCCTGAGAGTGATCTTGGAAATTACATTCTTATGTACTTAAGATCACTCTCAGACTTAAGATCGATTTATTAATACGGGCCTTAGTAATACGATAACCTTTCAATGCAAGTGATCTTAAAATAATACGAATTTCCAGCAGTGGACGTCTTCCAGTTGAGTAAAGTACATAATCTTTACCGGTTTTCCTCTTCAACGGTATACACCAGGGTGTGATTGGGCGTCCTCACGAAGAACCTGTTCTTCTTGCCTCTGAGGAAGAGCACGCTCTTGATCCTGAGTCGCTTCGTGATGAGGAGCCGGTCCACGGGAGACAGGTCCTCGAGCGGTGACGGTGAATTTGGTAACTGCTGCTGGACATAATGAATGAAAATAAATACTACATTCAGTAGGAATGCCTAGTGGGGACTCGAGTCCCCACTAGGCATTCCTACCCATAACCGTAAGGGACCATTGTACACCTTGAACCGTAAGGGACCATTGTCCCTTACGGTTCAAGGTGGGTTCAAATACCAGTAGCGGACATGCAGCAATGGCTTTTTCCAAAAAATGTTTTTACTGGGCTCGTGCCACTAAAAAACTTGGTAAGTGGCATTTACAACTAAACGCTTTTCCGTGCATCGAAGGGCACTTTAAGCTTTTGGTTCCGGCTCGTCTTTAAGTCATGTCGTAGGCCTTTGGGGAGCCTGTAAACCCTACAAAAGAGGTTGGTTCATAGCGCACGAATAAACGAGCGCAAATAGAGAATTTCATAAAAATTGGTAAGAAAGTTGGTTGGTAGGTACTTATCATTATTTATTTCAATGGCTTCCGCTGCGTTACTAATAGGTTAGGTAGGTAAACAATCAAGTTAAATATGAAACAATCCCATCATTTGCGTACTATTCTTATCGCAAGGTACCTAACGGAAACTCCATCCAGTGTTTTGACGTCATACCCATGATAAGAGTCGGTTATGTTGCAGATCACCGCCCAGGATGCGGTCACTTTGAATCTATATTTACTACCGTGTTGTTTACTGACGCAAATTGATAACCTACTTCAGCTTCAGAAGCTATGGAAAATAATTATTGAATCATAACGATGGTAGAGCTAAGCTGTACATTAGACAACCATTACGACGACCGCTTGCCGCAGTGGTTCGAGCGTAGGCCGCTCGGCTCACTGCACCGCGTGGTTGCGAGTTCGATTCCCATCAGGGTAAATTTCGGAAATTGCCTTTTCGTAATTTTCCCTGGTCTGGGTGTCACTGGGATCGCCCCCAGTCCATTGTACTGTACCATAGTACAAGCGTTGCTTAGTTTGGGGCCATACAGTTGGTGTGTTCGTCATATTTATTATTATGATTATTATTTATTAGACTACAGCTCATAGGTATACGGGTTGGCTCCACCTGGGTAGTACCACCATCTCACAGAAGATCCACGTAAAGTAGCTATTGTAGCTGCCTTTCGTACGAAGAGTGAGAGCCGGAAGCCCAACCCCTTCTCTTACTCTCCCTCCTCTGTCCCACTCCCCTTCAGGTCAGGAATGTGCGAGCAATGTCTTTGGTATTGCAAGCATCTACAAGGTGACACATAATGGGTATACGTTTTTTTCAAAACTTAACTTTGTAATTCTTAAACCATCAGCTTTGGAGGGAACTTGAAAAACAAAAGGTGTTATAGGAATACAGCTGTTGACCGATTTCACAAGTCTACAAAATCTTTAGTACTTCAACTGTCCCAGAAAGCCGATAGTTTGAGATTTACAAAGTTAAGTTGCAAAAAAAATAGTATACCCTTTTTGTTTCACCTAGTATAGGCTACGGTAACTGCTTAATATCAGACGGATCGTACGCTTGTTTGCCGACTTTGTAATATAAAAAAAAACAATTGACAGATTGCATACTAATAAGTATGTGTTAACCATGTAAGGGGTGGTAGAAATATATATCTCAATAGTTGAACCAGACTTTAACAAATTTTGATAAGGATTAAACCATTTAAACCATGCAAGTCTATGGTAGAGAGAGATATTTGTTATATTCGGTTCTTTTTAACCGACTTCCAAAAAAGGAAGTGGTTCTATGTTCGTCTGTAGGTAAGTGTGTTTTTACGTATTTCATTTCCTCTCTTGTTGTATGTTGTAAGCAATCGATGTGAGAAAACCTGCACGTCTTTAGAAAAATATGAGAAGTCGCCTACCAGCACCTGGGCCAGCGTGGTGAAGATTAACTACTTCCTATGACTGGATTGGAGCTATTTTTATACATTCGCTCTGTCTATGTCTATATCTGAGCTATGATTTTCGAGAGGGTATGACCGCTTAACAGCAGTGATAGCCGATTGGTTAAGAACGCGTCTTGCGGGCACCAGGTCCTGGGATCAAACCCCGGCTCACACCTCTAGGTTTTTCGAAATCAATGTGCCAATCATCTTATATATAAAATTCTCGTGTCACAATGTTAGTTACTCCTCCGAATCGGCTCGACCGATTTTCATGAAATTTTGTGTGCATATCGGGAAGGTCTGAGAATCGGCTACTATTTATTTCTCATACCCCTAAAAGAGAGAACAACGTCTGTCGGGTCAGCTAGTAATTTATATGTAGAAGGTGGTTGAGAATATAAATTGTACAACCAAGTTCGATATTGTGTGGGTACTATTCAAAAACATTGTCGATGTTATATTTTGATATTGTAATTAGATTACAGTTGTTAAAATACTGTTATAACTTTACGATAATTCCTGTTGGATTATTTGATGAATTGTAATAGTAAAACTCTTTAGCTTTAAATCCTTTTTGTAAATTGTATCGAGTGAACGCTGTGACGTAACAAGTCATGTGATCGGAATCGTTTGGAGGGGGCAACTGTTTAAATATCGGAGACCGGTGAGTCCGGGATGCATTTGATTCGAGAGAGCAATACAGTTCGGTCCTTACAAACGGGACCGGTGGTTCACTAAAGTCTGATAATTAATTACCTACTTTGTTATTTGTGATTTCTGATTACCTACATAGAATACGAGATTTATCATTCTGTATCTTTGCGGTTTAATTGCCTAAGACCTACGCCATCAATCCTGTACCTGAAGCTCCTACCTTCTGATGACGAGCGTGCCGCTAATCTGTCGGCGCGCGCGCCGACATCAGAAGTGGGATAAAGGCCTCATTAGCCCACATCGGCAGCGGCAGTTATGATAAAACTACGTAAGCTGCTGTGCAGTATATGGTGCCGTGGCAGGCGCCGGGAGTTGGAGTTGCTGCGTATGTGGGCGGCATGCGAGCTATGGCACTACATACGCTACGAGTGAGCGTCGCGCGATTCGTGAGCGACGGTGTGGTCATCAGCGACACATGGCGAATCTGGATGACAATGACGGTCACAAGTATGCGTGAAACAGAATCTGGTGAGTCGAACCATGTTTATCTGGTGCCACGGATTCGATAATGAGAAATTACATACGGTACGTGTTACAGTGCGTGTAAGAGATTAAATGCAGGTGCGCGTGATATTTTTAATCCAATTGAAGGTTGGAAAATACCAACTGTTGTCTGCTATGTGATTGTGATGTGTACTTAGTCTGATTTGATTAGACGAATTTCGGACCGGGCAGGCAGTCGCAGCCGCCACGGTAGCCGAGATCAGCGGGCTCATAGACAACATCATTCTCGAGATACGTTGTGGAGCTCAATGAAGGCGATCTTGCTTGGACTTTCATTTTACCAGGTCGCTATAGTACGGCTGGTACATCTCAAATTATCATCGCCAAAGCGTGGCCCTTGTCAGGCCTCACGGTAATGCTTTTGACGAGAAACACCGCGGACACCACCGCTGGTATTGCCAAGTCGGCGCCAGGCATGTTCACTAACTGCGCTGACGCGAGCGGTCGCCATCACCGACGCGGTCGGCATCACCTGTTATTGCAGTCCATAATACATCGCAGGCCCTTGTGCGTCACTGGTCTTCACGGCGACCCGGGCAGATCACGTGCTGCCAACAAGGAACGCGCCTCTGGGACCAACATATCAACTTCTTTGCCATCGACGGGCACAGAATGTATTGTGGAAACAATTCGTTCCCATCTGTGGTTTGATATGAGTAGCACCTAAGTCTAACGACTGTAGGATTAAGTGCCATGCGGCAGGTTTGGTCTAAGAAATGGGTATTTGTCACGACTGATGGTTATGGTCAGTTACGGCCGAGCTCGGGAGAAATTAATACTCTGGTTAAATCCACAAACCCACCAATGCAAGGGAAGTTAGACAGTTACTAGGACTTGCAGGGTACTTTCGATGGTACATCGCAGGGTACGTTTCTAAAACCGCCTGCATCACAAAATTACTGAGGAAAGGTGAATCTTTTAATGGGCCACTGAATAGGACAATGCCCCTGATGATGTTCTACATAGCTTAACCAACGAACCTGTCTTAGCTATTTTTGACCCATTGGACTTCACACTGATGTTATCGGACCTTCAGTTATAGATGCGTTCTCTAAGTACTGTCTGCTGTACACCATGTACAGGCAGGATGTCAAGGCGTTGCAACGAGACTTTTTAAGCTCAATTTTATTGTTTGATATACTTTCCACAATAGCTTGTAACCATGGCAGGATGTTTAAAAGTTATATGTTCCAGAAAGGCATGCGTGGTCCTTACAAGGCCGTATGCGTAATCCCACATCATTGCTACGAGCTGGAACTGCTCGTTGGGTCGCACGGCAACGGGACTCAGCCGCCACCGGGTACATGGTGCTGTGGCGTGGAGAGTGGACGCCGGATGCTTGCACAGCACTCTCGAAGCTGGCATCTTCAGCAAACACTTCAAAGAGTTTTGTGATTCCCATAATATTGCTTTACACTTAATTATTGAATGGTGATCGATATTTGTTAAAATCTTTAAATAGTAATGGGGTTTACAAACATGCTCATGACCGTGTAAGAAAAATGCCTGAATGTCCAGTTATTGTTACTGAGTACGTCAATGTTGGCGATGATGGTAATTATTCTGTTACCAACATATCATAGCCATCACTTACAAGATGTCTAATCTGACTCTTGCTCAGGTTGTCTATCAGGACTTGACGCCAATGATGGTTGTCTATCTTGACTTGACGCCAATGAGGGTTGTCTATCTTGACTTGACGCCTATGGGGGTTGTCTATCTTGACTTGACGCCTAAGGATGTCTATCTTGACTCCAAGTCGTGGTCGAATCCCATGGTGTGATTTCGACTGAGTTATGTTCTGTGTCTGTAACGGCTTTATTATAACTATTGTTATAACATGATTTATGATGGACTCAGGATTTTTCCTTAAAGTTTCTGTTTGGTCAGAATGGCCGATCGGTATTTACCGGATTATGTTTTGTTACACCTACACACGGGGACGTGTGACTCGTCAGTATGGCCGTGTGTAGAAGGTGGTTGAGAATATAAATTGTACAACCAAGTTCGATATTATGTGGGTACTATTTAAAAACATTGTCGATGTTATATTTTGATATTGTAATTAGATTACAGTTGTTAAAATACTGTTATAACTTTACGATAATTCCTGTTGGATTATTTGATGAATTGTAATAGTAAAACTCTTTAGCTTTAAATCCTTTTTTGTAAATTGTATCGAGTGAACGCTGTGACGTAACAAGTCATGTGATCGGAATCGTTTGGAGGGGGCAACTGTTTAAATATCGGAGACCGGTGAGTCCGGGATGCATTTGATTCGAGAGAGCAATACAGTTCGGTCCTTACAAACGGGACCGGTGGTTCACTAAAGTCTGATAATTAATTACCTACTTTGTTATTTGTGATTTCTGATTACCTACATAGAATACGAGATTTATCATTCTGTATCTTTGCGGTTTAATTGCCTAAGACCTACGCCATCAATCCTGTACCTGAAGCTCCTACCTTCTGATGACGAGCGTGCCGCTAAACTATAGCACGCGCGCCGACATATATATGTTTATCACTCCCTTAAGGTGAAAGAAACATCGTGAGGACATCTGCATGTCTTAGAAAATGTAACCAATTTTCCGAAGACATGTGAAATCCGCCTATCCACACTGGGGCAGCGTGGTGGATTACGGCCTGAATCCCCCTCGTAGTGAGGGGAGGCCTGTGCCCAGGAGTGGGACGTGAAAAGGGCTAAATTATTATGACCTCGTCTGATTCTGTGGCGACGGCTGCTGGTGGCCCCTTCAATTCATCAAGGAACGGCTGTGGTTGCGCCACCGGTATCGGCGCCGCTTGCATCATCTTGTCCACTCCCACGCGTGGGGTAAGCTCTTAATCCGTTTGAGATGCACTTATAATGGTTTTCTACGATATCGCATGTTACGAGGCGGTGCTTATCAAAACGCTTGACATTTGTCAGCAAAGATCGCTTTCAGGTGTCACAGAAGATGTGGAGAAAAGAGGATGTGTCCCATTGTAAAATTGTCTGTAAAAGAAAAAAATATGGAAAGCAGCGATTAATTTGAAACTTAGTCGGTAGGTAGTTTAACTTTAGCGAATAGCTACTTACTACAACCTATTAAAGTCCGGTCGCGGAGCAGGAAGAATTTCGTACATTAACCTGTTATTATTTGTCTCTGTCACTCCCGCGTAAATCTAATACGTCTCGCTCACACAGTTGCCGTGACCGCCGTCCTCGGGGATTGTAAACCTTTTATCGGAGTGCTATAATAAGCTAGTATATTTATTACACTTGAAAAATTTAATATATACCGCACTTGATGCAAAAATGTTTGTGACCACTGTCAGTAGGCAAAGAGGTCATTGTACGAAATTCTTCCTGCTCCGCGACCGGACTTTAGGTACCTACATATTTATAGAATTTTGTATATCAGTGGACAGCTTGTGTCCCTGGAGATTACAACTTCCGAATCTTAAAGCTCGTATAACTAATAAATCGATCTCAAGCCTCAGACCGATCTTGGAAATGTAATTCTTATGTCAAACCAGTACAAAAGGATTTCTTAAAAGCATACTTAAGAACGCTCTCAGAATTGAGATATATTGATTTATACGGACCTAAGAATAATACACAAATTTTAAGGCGTATTTTAGTTCCGAGGATTATGCAATTGTCATTTTTAACTTGATAAAAAATAACCTATCCCTATTAAGTAGTAATTTTTACTAAACGTTTTGTAATTAAAGCAATTTTATGTTTTATTTTAAAATCATGCTTAAGCTGTAGATGCCAAAAGAATTGCTCACACGTTGCTAACCTGAAGGGGAGTTGGGTTTCCGGCTGATCGTACGAAACACTATAAATTAACTATTATAGACTATAATAGCTACTTTAAATCGTTCTTCTGTGAAGGGGTGGTACTACCCCGGTGGAGCCAGCCCGTATATGAGCTGTATTCAATTGGATACAGCTAGGCCCTCCCACCATTAAGGTGATAGCGCTTGTCTAGCCCGCGAAATTCAAAAGTTTCGAGTTTTTTATAGTTCATCCAAAATCGACAAAACTTTGTGATTGGCGACAAACACAGTATGCAGTACAGTACCTAAATATTATCACGGTAGATATGATACTAGTAAATCACTAAATATATAAAAATTGCCAGATTATCTGGATAGCTGTCGTTCTTGAAATGTTTTAGAGTAAGTTGAATACCTATATGAATAAATGCATTGCATATGGTCTTTGTCGCCAATTAAAAATGTGCTCTTCAATATTTTCAGATTTTGAAAATTTCTAAAAAACTACAAAAAAATTGAATTTCGCGGGCTAGATGGGAGCTTTAGCCTTAAATGAATACGTGGCGTTACATAAATGACTACCCGACCTACAGAACATTAATATTGCAAAACTTTCAAAGCTTACCCCAAATGCATTTTATCGATTCCATGGTCCGGCCATAAAATAAAAGCGTTTAACATGATCTGGATCCATGCAAATGTGGGGATTATTATTACGAAGGGGACTCATTTAAATTTTTGTGAAAAAAATACGGAAATCGTATCGGCTTTTGTCGATATGCAACAATATCGGGTAAGTTACAATGGCTTGCGGGGTGACCATGAATTTTGTAGGACGAAGACTGCTTTTTTCCTAAGTACCTAGTCCAAAATAGCCTAGTCGAAAATAAAGACCCATCAATATTTTATGAAACTAACTTTTATTTGATGTCGAATTTTGAAATAAAAACCCATATAAACCGGAATGAAATAGGAGATATTATTATTTCGTATAAGGCACACATCCTAACTTTCCAAAATAAATTTACTGTAATTTTGTATCACACAAAAGAAATTCATATTTCCAAGAATTTGTCAAACCTTTTCCTTGGTATTGGTGACAATGACAAGCTTTGGGTAAGATAAACAGTAGTTCGAAATTCCAACAGCAGCGTGGTCACCAGCATTTTTAATGTGTCCGCGCACGCGCCGCCCCGCGCTCGTATTTTATGCAAAAACGCAAATTTCGTTCGAAATTTGAAACGCTCTATTGTGTTGCCAGCTCCGATGAATAAAAATAATTGTTGCCAACTTGAATTTTTGGGGGAAAACGTCGCGCGCAGGTCCCGCCATTGTCTGCGCAGGAGTGTGCCGAATAGAATTAACGATAGTTTTTATGCAAGCGACATTTTGAATTAATAAGGATTTTCGTACGGACCAAATGGGCATTTATTATTTAGAGACCACAGTTTGGGGAACTAGGGCACTCTGTAGTAGAAGACTTTCATATTATTATTTCTATTATTTTTTTAAATAAGAGCTCTTGTACTAAAATGAGGTAATAGTAATTTCGTATACTGTTAAGTAGTACTAAACACTTTTAGACAGAGGTAAGTAAGTAATGTAAATAAGCACCCACAAAACAACAATGTGTTCACCATTGTAATAATAATGCTGGTTTAATTATCTTGACTTAGTTCCTATTTTAAATTTATGATTCCTACTAAATAGGTAATAGAGACTAATAAATAAGGAACTGAACTAGCTATGTATATAGAATGATGTTGATTATCTATGATCAAGAGGCTAGATGTTTTCAGATCGTGGTTTGCAATAAAAGACGAATATTATTCTCGTAAATTCATTGTTATTTACTTTTTGTACTTCAACATTTTTAATCTCATATAACATTCATACATACGTAATAAAGATTTGTGCTAGTTTCGCTCGACATAATACTCGCAACTCCTTAAAACTGAGTTGCCATACAAAGTACACAAAAATCTTTTTATATTGGTAGTTTTTGAGATTTTATATACATTTTAGTCAATTTACAATAGGTTTATAAAACATAATTCAGAATAATAATGCTTTGTGAATACATTGGTTAAATGAATGTAACTATAAAAGAGTCTTACACAATGGGAGATTTTTGGTAACTTTTCATCTGAATCTATTTAAATAGTAGATTTTTTGTACGATATTGAGTGACTCGAGCGAAACCACGGTACAAACACACACGTGCATACATTTACTGTAATAATTAACAAAAAATAAACAGTAAGTATTGTATTGATAATCAATAATAAAATGTATTACATGGCTCACAGATTCGCAATATTCTCTTATAATTTTATAGTGGAAATACGTTGTTTTGTTCGATTTAATAATAATAAATAATAATCACAACCTTTTTGGAATACTTTACTCAACTATAATTTTGGATTTATCTTCAAATACGAGTGAAATGTGGCCTGCATACTTTTAAAGATATAGTAACTAAACTAATTGTGACGTAATTAATAGCTATTTTTTCAAACTAAGGGTCGCGACCCCCAGGGGGATCTCAGAAGGTATTGACAAGGTCTCTAAAGTTCAACATTTAACCTTTTTTGTGTACGAAAACCCGTAAATTCTAAAATTAATATTTCACAAATGCCACATTTCTAGATAAATTCAAACAGCAAAGAAGTGTTCCAAAAATGTTGTTTTACACCATTGTATTTCATATTTGCTATCTGAAACGAACTCTATAAATACTTCGAACTCTATAAATAGTCGACTCCGATCGCGAGGGTAGTCGGTAGTTGTTTTTAATAAAATATCGTAAATTCATCACAAAAACTTAACAATAACACGTGATATCCATAACCAGTGTTAGGTTTTCAACAAATCTATTTACAATTTTATTTAATAATTTTTATTTTGAAAAAAAAAATAAAACGATACAAGCTCTCTCTACTAAATTGGCTAAAAAGCAAGGCACGTCGTGATAAACTACTAATATTTATTTATATACAAAAAATAAAGTTTTGAAGGTACAGTTATCTAAATAAATATCATCTAAAAATATATTTCGTATCACATTTGATATTTCTCTGTACAAAACAATGTGGTCCTCCAGTAAGTAATATCCCAGTTTTTTAATATAATAATGAAGCATATTTTTCTTTAAATAAAAAATATAGCACCTCTTACTACTAATAGCACTTTTATAATACTTTTAATTATCTTATAACGTGTATATTTCATAGCAAAGTTGTTATATCAATTAAATATCAAAAAAATCTATAAAACTGTGTAAAATGTCACTTGAAAATTGTATATGTCATCTCTTTTATTTGAATCTTATTCAAAAAATATGTTTATGAGACGATTACAACTCTATATATGTGGCAGAATGTACATATTGAAAACGAATACATTCTTTAGCTGCAGTTTCCGACTAAAATTATAACTTTCTATGAAAATTCACAAACTTATCGATTCTCAAACTTTTGTGGGCACCACGGCCCTCGACGTCGAAAAGGACATCTTAAAAATACGTAAGATATGTTACAAATATCAAATCATAAACTATATTATGAGCGGTAACTAAACAATCACGAACAACTAAACTAAACTTATAACGGAGAAATTTCTTTACTAAAAATAGTTTTAAACTAAAATATCGTTGGACATATTTAGAGTAATAATTATAATTTAATTATAGCCTTTTCTACAGTAGGTAAATTTGAGCCGATTTTAGTACATAATAATATTTATTTTGGCACTTATTTGAGCTCTAAATATGTTCAGCAGCATTTTGTTTAGGTGATGATTGAGAGAAATGGTCGTTTTGTTTCATTGTTGATGCAAAATGAACTCTTTGGTTTTCATTTAAAATTAACTGGGATTCAATTTGTGTGTTAATCATTTATGTGTCTTCAACACGTTTACTGAAGGCTGAGTTTACGACCACATTAACGGACCGTCAGAGTAATATCGGATAGTTTGTTATACTGGTATAACAATCGTTTACTGCTATAACAGTCCGTTAGTGCGGCGGTGCACACGGCCCTCTGTTAATTATTTTCATACTCCCAAAATATTTACGCCCATTGATAAACAATACAGTTTTAGCGGGCGTAGAGAAAAGTTTGGGAATCGCTGTGAAAACGATGAGTTATATAACCGTCTAGAAATTATGATCATACATTGTGAATGTTATTAAAGGCAAGCCAAAACTATTAAATAGGAGTTGCATGTCATATTATTATCATAAATTGGATGTTTCAAATTATACTCAATTGTTCGGAATATCTGTGAAGAACCCTTTGGAGATATGTTAATGATGATAACTATGTCACCTTGAAGAACAGACACCTCCATTGTACTTTAATGGACCTATTGGGAGATAATTGTTGGCGGTTTCTTTTTTTTCAATTGTGTTTTCTTTTATCTAGACGACTATATAACTTATTTTATAAATCATTGTCCTATTATAATGTGTTATAACACAATTATTGTCCTAAACACCGGCAATGAACACATTATAACTAGTTTTTAGAGTTCCGTACCAAAATAATGAAAACGTGATGTGTTAAACTCTTATTACTACAATGGATATGCTTATAGGAACAAATAATGGTACGGAACCATACGTAGAACGGGTGGCAAAATAACAGTGGATAAAATTTTTGTCTCTGTCACTCTTATGATTGCAGCGTGAGAGGTAAAATCCTTGAGATGTTTTGTCGCCCGTACTACGGGTGCAGAAAGACCGGCGTTTCTTATTCGAATCGTAAGGCACTCAACACAACGTCTTCTCCCATACAAACTCATACAAGAGATCTCGATTCGATTTGAGTTTATGAAGCTACCTTTAGCTAATACCGACAGTGGTGTAAATTGAATACAGCGCCATCTATCGAAGAGGGATTGAGACATCTCGTCAGATAAAAAGTGGTTGTAGATTGATTTATTATTAGTAGGCATTTTACATATTTGTATCAATAATAATATTATCAGTTTATTTAAGTGGCTGCAACTGAACCAGCCAATTTCGAAATTTTATATTTAAAATTTAGTGTGTGTGTGTTTTGAATGATGTCTAGTTTTGAACAATGAAAAAACATTCTTCCATTGCAATCGGTTGAAAAATATTTAAGGCAGGAGGATTTTAACCGTATAAATTATCCAGAAAACTTGCCCACTAGTGGGAATGTTTCAATGATGCTACACTAATGGCACTGACACATTTCGCAATAGTTTTTCATCCTCTTCAATAGATGCCACTCCAAAGAACCGAGTCGGCAAGTTGGACGTCCTCCTCAACAGATGTCGCGAGTAGTCTCCTGCATCGCGCTATCGAAATGTTCATGACACCGGTGCGGTGGCTAGGCGCCCAGGTCCATGTCGAAGCAGTGCTGGCGCGGGTGCGAGTGCGGCGAGTGCGGCGCGTGGTGGTGCGGCCCGCCCAGCAGCAGGCTCGGCAGGCAGCCCTCCGTCAGCGCGGACAGGGCGCCGCCCAGGCCCATCGACGCGTCCGACATCAATGATGAACCTACCAATCAATAAAATAGCTCTAAAGTACGAGTGGACCGATGCCGAGTACGAACTTTCTTGCAGCTGGTTTCACTAGTAATAGTAATAGATTATCGACTGTGAAGCGATTGTTAAGCGGTGTAATTTTCACGACTGGGTGAAACAGAAAGGGTATACAATTTTTTTTGCAACTTAACTTTGTAAATCTAAAACTATCGGCTTTGTGGGACAGTTGAAATACTGAAGGTTTTGTAGACTTATGAAATCTGTCAACAGCTGTATCCCTATAACGCCTTTTGTTTTTCAAGTTTCCTCCAAAGCTGAGAGTTTTAGACTTACAAAGTTAAGTTTAGAAAAAAAAGTATACCCTTTGTGTTTCAACCTGTATAAGGACACACGGAAATAAGATTCGCACAGATTGCCACGGATGAATAAATTGTTCCAAATTGTTGTCTCGATCGTATACAATATCCAAACCGACGTGTTACGAGTCGAGTGAAAGTCGAGCGTTATCGGAATCGTTAACAGACTTTGGGCCTATGGTCTGGTGTACAGTCGACCAACTTGACGTTTGATCACCTTAAGGTTGCATTTTGTGTGCAGTGACCAGCGACCACTTGCAGCTAGCATGGTCACCTTCTTGGTTTACTTTTCTAAAGGACTTTTGTCCCAACAGATAGTAAATTTACGTCTCATTGGACAATAATATCAGAGGCAAGGCGAACTATGATTACCTAATGTCTACAAGCGAAATTTTTAAAAACTGATCAAGCGTCAAATTTGTTGATGGTACGCACCTGTATGCGTGAAGGAGGCGTCGTCCTGCAGCATGGCGCTGATGCTGCGGTCCGCGGCCTCGGCCACCACATTGCTCAGACACAGCTGCGACGTGGGCGACGAGCATAGCATCGGGTCCCCTGCAGAACATATAACATAAATTAATAAATAAATATCGCTTGACGAACACACCAACTATATGGTCCCAAACTAAGCAACGCCTGTACTATGAGTGTCCTACAATGGACTGGCGGCGATCCTCGTGACATCTAGACAAGGGCAAATTACGAAAAGGCCATTTCCGAAATTGACCCCGACGGGAATCGAACCCGCAACCACCCGGTGTAGTGACCCGGGCGGCTTACGCTCGAACCACTGCGCCAACCGTTCGTCGTTATAGCATAATTAAACGTTTCACTTGTCGTCCCAATTAGCGATCGATCGTTGTTCAAACGATACGATTTCGTTGCGCGATGTAAATGTCCATGCAATGGTTGAACACTTACACTTACACAGATAGATACAGAGCCAAGAAAAGCTTAAATGTATTGACACAGCTCGGTTGAAGTTATACTGGTATGTACATAAATATATACAGGGTGTAAGGGGCATCGTAACGAAAACTGATACCATGGATTCAACTCATGATTCTGGACTTCGAAAGTTGGAGTTTTCCGTCGATATGTACCTTGCGTGACGGGGTTGTGGGAGTCGTCGTCCATGAGGTCCTCGATTTGCGCCAGGTTCAGCACCGCGCCGTCGCCATCCAGCAGCCCCGGCCCGGGGGACAGCCGCATCTGCGTCCACAACACAACACGTGACATAACCACCTTTATTGCTTCAAGATATTAAAGGTCATTTTAGTGAGAAGAAAGAGCGATAGTGGAAGGGACTACATCTCGTATCTGGGTGGCTCAACCGGGGTAGTACCACCCTCTGCCAGAAGGTCGGCGTTAAGTAGTTTACAATAATTTCGTTTCGTACGATGAACGAGGGAACCGGAAGCCTAACCCTACCCCCCTCTAGCTCAATTCCCATTTTCCTTCAGGTCGGCAAAGTGCCGGCAATGCCATTGGTAATGCAAGCATCTATAGGCTACAGTAACTGCTTAACATCAGGCGGGTTGTATGCTTGTTTTATATATACAAGGTGACACATAATGGGTATACTTTTTTTTTCAAAACTTAACTTTGTAATTCTAAAACCATCAGCTTTGGAGGGAACTTGAAAAACAAAAGGTGTTATAGGAATACAGCTGTTGACCGATTTCACAAGTCTACAAAACCTTTAGTACTTCAACTGTCTCACAAAGCCGATAGTTTGAGATTTACAAAGTTAAGTTGCAAAAAAAATAGTATACCCATTTTGTATCACCTAGTATAAAGAAGAGGGAACGAATATAATAAATAAATTATAAATACCGCTAGACTGACACACCAACTGTATTGTCCCAAACTAAGCAACCCTTATACTATGGGTATCAGTGACACTCAAACTGCCCCACTAAGTAGATAGTTTAAGGCTAAAGCGCCCATCTAGCCCGCGAAGTTCAAATTTTTTGAGTTCTTTTAGATTTTTTTTAAAATCTGACAATAATAAAAGACAAATTTTGTAATTCGCGAAAAAGACCGTGTGCAGTGCATTTATTAATATATCCAACTTACTCTAAAACATTTCAAGAACGACAGCTATCCAGATAATCTGGGAATTTTTGTATATTTAGTGATTTACTAGTATCATATCCACCGTGATAATATTTAGAGTAAAATAAATGTATTAATAAACGCACTGCATACTGTGCTTGTCGCAAATCACAAAATGTTGTCTTAAATGTTTTAAGATTTTGGATAAACTATAAAAATCCTCGAAAATTTTGAATTTCGCGGGCTAGACCGGCGCCTTCACCTTAAGATATACAAAGTAAAGTTGTAAAAAAATAGTATACCCTTTCTGTTTCACCTTGTATAGGGAGGAAGCTATGTTGTACAAATTAGTAATTACCTTAATGTCTTTATGGTTGAAGAGATGGTCCGGCACCGGGTCTAGACACAGGTCGGGCTCCAGGCAGCCCAGCGACAGGCCCTCGTCTCGACTCAGCGACGAACAAGAGCCCAGCTTCAAGCCGTCTGCAATCACACATCATTCATATTGTATGACGTCTGTGGATTGCCACTTCTTTTCAGGCTTAATTATGTTTCAAACCTATGTACAGTCGACAAACTTGACGTATGATCACCTTAAGGTTGCTTTTTGTGTGCAGTGACCAGCGGCCAAATGCGGCTAGCATGGCCACCTTCTTGGTTTCCTTTTCTAAATGACTTTTGTCCCAACAGATATTTAATTTACGTCTCATTAGACAAAAACAACATAGGCGAGGCGGACTATGATTACCGTTCTAAAAGTTTTAAAGACTGATCAAGCGTCAAATTTGTTGATGGTACATTAAATACAGTACTTCGGGCAAAAATGAAACAAAATTAAACCGAGTAGGTAGTTTTAAATTTGAACGTCTTTATATAAAACAGTGATAGCCGGTTGGTTAAGCACGCCTATAGCGGGCACCAAGTCCTGGGTTCAAACCACGGCTCGCACCTTTGTATTTTTTTTAGAAATCTATGAGCGACTCATAATTACAATATAATTGTATATATAATTAAATATATAAATCTTGCTTACGGTGAAGTAAAATGTCGTGAGGTCGTGAGGAAACCTACATGTCTTAGAAAATATAAACAATTTTCTAAAGGCATGTGAAATCGGCCAACCCTCATTGGGCCACCGTGGTAGACTTAAGTAAAGTATTCTATGTGTTAATCCAGGTTATAAATTATATGTGTTCCAAATTTCATTCAAATCCGTTCAGTAGTTTTTGCGTGAAAGAGTAACAAACATACATCCATACTCACAAACTTTCGCATTTATAATATTAGTAGGCTCTTTATATATGAGTATAATAGTCCTCCTATATAACTGGTCCAATTTTGATGTTTTTTTTGTGTGGTTGCGTGAGTCCTTTAAAGGTTTAGATTCACAATTGTATCCGGTAGGTGGCAATCGCGATCTAGGCAGGACTAAGTCTGCCGACCCTTTTTTTTTTTTTCAATTTTTTTTTTTGATATGACTATATGTTGTTGGCCAGAGTGGCCATAACAACTTCACCCGAACAGAGGGTCCAGCCAGAGGGGCAGGTAGCTCAAGGGCGCCACAAGGGACACGACCTCGGCTTGGGCCGCTGCCAGGAGAGGTGGCGAGGGTAAATCTACCACCGGATCGGAACGCGACCTCGACTGAGAAGATCCGGCAAGAAACTCAGCGGGCTTGTCGGGTGCCAAGGTGCGTCTAGGTAAGTAGACGCACCTTCTAGCGGAAGCGGGGGTTCGTCGACCTCGCCGGCGAGGTCGGTGTCTGGTGGGGAGTGTGCGTGTGTCGTTCTCCTCGACATCTGAGTCTAGTCTGCCGACCCATTAGTTAGATACGAGTATTATAATAATAACGATATCCTCTTAATCCTGAATTTTCAGGGGTGGTAACAATCAGCGTTGCTGTTTCTGAAAATGAGATGAAGATCTCACCTAACGCGTCTAACGCTGAGAGGCACTCCGTGGAGGGCATATCCCTCAGAAGATCTGGAGGCTGCTCGCCGAACTCCATGAGAGGCGAGGGTTCTGTCTTCGGTAACACCAGCTCCTGGAAACAAAACTATGATGCTTATTCTGTAGATACATAAACTAAAGTTGACAACACTAAGTGTATCGTCATCCTTGTTATAGCCCTAATGCATGAGCGAGACAGATGTATTTTTAAATGTGTCAAATTCAGTTTAGCCGTGATTTGGCGACAACAAAATTGACGTCGTTGTCTCCATTGCTCCCGATTGCTGATAGTTTGTGTAACAGCTAGTAATGACTCGTGTACTGACCGGTGCGGCGGCGGAGTGCTTGTGGGCGGGCGGCTCGGGCGCGGCGTGTGGGCGGGCGGGCGGCGCGGGCTCGGGCGGCGGCTCCGCGCACTCCACGCCCGAGTCCTCCGCGTGCGGCGACCCGCCCCCGCCCCCGCCCCCGCCCCCGCCCCCGCCCCCGCCCACCGGCAGCCCGTGCACGCGCGCCAGCCGCTCCAACTCCTGGGGATGAACATTATCTTATCAGGACTTAAATCCAATCAAGTATTTTGTTATGTATAGAGAAAGCTAGTTTAGCGAGGTGTGCATACCTACTCAAACTTTACAGTTTACAAACCAAAATAATAATTAATAAAACAGAGGTGGATAAGAAGATAATTGCTTTGGTGTGATGCCTTCCATGCTAAATAAACGTATAGGGTTTAACAACAATGTTGTTGAGAGTTACCTATAATATAGATTTTCCTAACCTGTATCCTGAGCATCAGTTTTCTATTGTGCAGCTCCATCTGCTTCCGTCTCTGCTCGCTGTGCTTGAGCCGGGTCACCTCGTCTCGCAGACACTTGATGTAGTCCACGCTGCTCTTCAGGATCGTGCCCTTGTTGGGCCGCACGTCCCTTATCACTTCATAGAAGGGGTCGTTGGTCTTCGGCAGCAGGGTGCCTAGTTCCTTGATCCTATCATTTATGTTGAATCGGCGACGGCGTTCAACTGGAATGAAAATTATTGGTAAAGTTGCAAGGTTTCGTTAAGGGTACTGCTGTGAAGTGACTGGAAAGATTTTGTGCTATCAAAGCTCGTGCTGAACTCTCGTCACTTAAATTTCTGATGGGTCTATCATCCCATGTATTTAAACAGATTTTCTCATCACAGCTAGCATGCAGGTCTTATTAGATCGTTCATTCCTGTAGACATATCTTACAAAATGCGGATAAACTTTTAGGATATCGTCAGTAAGACACAAGGTAAGGTAAAACTGGAAGAAGAAATTAAGAGACCACGCAGTCTTCTTTTCTTTTTGGGACTAATCCCGCGACTCCGACTATTATTCCAGTAAGATAGGATCGACATTGGAGTCTAACAATGACGCCGAGGTTTGAACCTTAAAGTACCACTGGGAAAAGCTAAATTGCCTTGGAAACTTGCACAAATTTATTCAAAAGTAAGATTAGGGGGAGTTGAAAGAATATTATTCACTTAGGACTTACTCATATTGTGGTTGTCTTTCTTCTGTCTGTCCTTGGCTAACGCATGCATGTCGGCGTCCGAGAGGAGGTCGCCGGCCACGGAGCTGGCGGCGGACGGAGGGCCCGAGGAGGACAGCGGGCCCGCACCGCTGTCCAGGGAGAGAATGTCTTCTAGGAACTCGTCCGCCTGCGAACGGAGGTAACACCTTCACACCTCTATTCCCAAAAGACGTAAGCCACGGACCAATAGGATTCTGTACAAGGATATATTGCACCATGATAATTACGAAAAAAGTTACGGGACGGGAGCGGAGGTCATTGTAATTGGTCGGGCGTGGAGGTACCGTGGTCTATCGAAAGTAATTAATGGATTGTGATTGGTCAATGGTAAATCATACACCTTATTAAGTGCATGTGTTTCAGAATCTTTTGTATATGTTTAAAGGGCAGTGGGTCCGTAGGGTAGGCAGAAGTAATGTACCCATATTTCACTGATGGATAGTATGTTGCTTATAGTTGCCATTATACTGGGAACATCCCCTCTCAATGCGAGGGTGATTCCGACCATAGTCCACCAAGCTAGCTCATTGCTACTGAGCATACGGGTTGGCAAATTACACACGTCTTTCGGCAGACGTGAAGGTTTTACCATAAGTTCCTTCACCATTCAGCAAGTGATTATGTCCGTTGGAAAGAAGATTCGCACATTAAATCCTAAAATCTCATAGGTGCGAGCCGTGATTTGAACCTGCACACCTTTTGTTTGAGCTATCATGATACGACACGACTCTTCTTCGTCGGTCCCAAAACCCCAATTTGGTCCACGTGTGCCTGTATACTCCTATTCCTTTTATGACGTCAGTTACCTCCGAGTTGTTGCCAACGGAGCACATGCCGGGGCTGCGGAGGCTGGATGAGGGTCTGTCCGGGGAGGAGGGCGTCGTCGCGCCCAGCTCCGGGGCCGACTGGGTCGGTGCACATCCTCCTGTCACCTGGAAACGAAGACATACTGCATATACTCTGGCCAATGAACCAACTTGAAGACTTGTCTTTTTGAATCCGTGTAGAGTTCGAACTTTAATTCCTATACGCTTTGAGTTGGCCTAGATCCACCATATACTCCCACCACTGATACTTCTGTAAACCAGTGGGGTTCAACGATGACGTCGTGGTTTAACCCTCAACGAGTACCGGGAAAAGCTGATTTCCCAGAACGAATTTAATCAGAAGAAATAATAGGAGGAGTTTAGAATAGAAGAAAAGAATAGGAGAAGTTGGAAGACGATTACCTACTACGGGAGACAAAAAATAAAACTGTATAGGATACTTACAAGACTCTTGAAATACCATTGTAAGGCACTATGGATCCTAATTAAACTAATCGATTCTGAACTCGCGAGCTGATTACACTTGATTTCTAGACTTCCTAGACTATTATTATATCGGTGTCACATAAATGAGATAGCATATAGGTAAGATATCGCTACGGGCAGACAGAAGCGATAAGATTAATACATTATTAGCTCTATGTTGCTCTATGTTCTCATTTGTGGGTTTTTGGAGAGAGGACGATGGTCGCTATCAACCAAATGAGGATAAACTGGAAGCTGGAAACCGACTTCAATACTTGATCTAAGAATAGGAATAAGACTCACCTGTGGCTGAGGTTGAAATGATTCACTGAGGTACTGCCGCACTTGACTCTTCTGTTTCTGTATCACGTGATACCTGGTGGGGTTCTCCAGAACTGTTCGCACCTGGAAAAAAATTGATGGTATTTTCACCTCTGTTATAATTAAAAATGTAAGTAATCTATGATTTTAATTATAGCAGTCACTGGTAAGTTACACTAGCATTTAAAGTTTGGCTACTGATTTATAACTAGCGGTGATAGCCAAGTGGTAGAGCCGCTGATGTTTTTCCAGTTCAGATTTTTGAAAAAGACAAGACACCGTTACTTCCACCATTGTATGAGAATGCAATCTTCAAGAAACGTTTAAGTCGTCCATAGGTCACAGGGAAAATCTTAACGTGAGCCCATTCTTAGCACAAACTTTGAGCTTAGTTGGGGTAACAGTACTTTGACTATCGCTAAGTCTAGTAGTGCACCGAGTAGTTGCGGGTTCGATTCCCATCGTGTAAATTTCAGTTAATTTTCGTAAGATGACATCTGTGGATATCACTGTGATCAGCCACTTCATTGAAGAGTACCCATAATACAAGCCTTGCTTAGTTTGTTACCATACAGTTGGTGTGTATTCCCGGCTTAGACCATTTACCTGTAATACTTGTGGTGGAAGCTCAACGTTAGGCGTGATCCGCGGCACCTCCGCCGGTGCTGACTTCTTCTTATCCTCATTATCTTTGGCCTGGCCAGCTTGTTGTGCCTGGACAAAGTCATTTATCAAATTAGAATGAAATCCAGCAGACTTCTAGTAGTACCAAATTCTTGCTCCCTTAATAATAAACGTGGAATAGCGGGTGAATAGTTACACACCGAATTATCTCGTTCTGTCATCAGTAATTTGACATTAGAAAGAAGAAGACAAAGCATGGTTTAATTATACAACCGCTAAACCTCCTTTATTAATAAGGGGGTTGAGGTTTAGTGGGACATTGGAAACCGCCAGCTTGGGTTGTTTCAGAAATGGTCTTTTGTAATTTACACAGGGAGTTATTGGGATCACACCCAGTTATATAAAACAATCGTTGTAGAGTCTAGGAACAACATATCAATGGAGTTTCTGTCTAGCGATATTGAAGAGTAAATTCTAGAAGGCAGGATCTTATTTTTAGACCATGAGTTGAGTGACTATTTTTTAGATTTTGAGATATTCACACTCAACGCAATTAGAATATAATTTTAACGCTTTGTTGCTCTATCCAGGATAGTCGCGACTGTCCTTTTTGATTATTCGATGATTAGAGTGCATATTGAGTCTTCACCAACGGATCCAGAGGTGCCGAGAGTGAGCAATGCATAGACGAGTAACAGAAAAGGACAGTCCAAACAAGTATCAATCTAATTGTTAAATGTATGACGCTAATAGGATTAGAGCTATCGTGAGAACAGACAAAGAGGCTAGAAGGTAAATGCCTTGTATGGGTGGTGCTGAGTTTAATTGATTTGCTCAAACAATTGTCGATGGCTAACATTTTAATGTCCAAGCCTTGTATGGCGACACGGATGCGCCTTTTGGGTGTTTCACAGAAATCCGTTGCAGAAATCTTGACTGTCTTAATCTTTTGATGCATGCAATGCTTCTTGCATCTCATAGGATCAGGTCCGTTGCAACCTCCAAGTTCTGTTGTCAAAGATGTTGCCAAAATTCTTGTGATGATACTCACTTGTAAAGATTCTCTGCGCAGTTGCTCCTGCGCATGTTCTCGCATCAACTGTTGCTTCAGCTGTGTGCGAGACGTCGGCGTTAATGTTTTGAATGTGGGCGGGCTGCAACAAAAGGGAACGACCTGTTAATCTTTTTGTATAAAATTCCTTTGTGCGTGTGTTTGAAATTCTTCTCCTCCTAAACGGCTTAACCGATTTTGATTAATATTTTTACTTATTGGGTCACGTAGATAGTTTTTAGCTATACTTGGGTTATCTCGGTAGATGGCGCTGTAATCGACATACAGAAAATAAAATCTACGCCAAGTTGTGGGTAAAGTTAGTTTACTATAAGTATCATCAATACGTTAGTAAATTCTTCGTCGTCATTCATACATCCATACATCGTCTTCTATGTTCTGTTATTCTAGTACTTGTCCTATCATCAGCGAAGCATAGAGCTTATCAAGTTACTAATAGCTTAAGACCAGCTGTCTCTACTGTCAGAATATAGATCATCTATGTAACGCTTGCCTGCTGAAACCATAACTATCAAACAATATAGAACAAGACGTACACCAGTCTCGTTTAGCAATCCGCTAAAGATTCGTATCGACCTATTAATCCGCTAACTATAGCAAACTAACTGCTGACTAACCTAGAGGTTATTTTTGCTTCTCCACACAGCTACACAAATAATAATGCTATTCAATGGCTAACGGCAACCGAGGAGGCATAACATTGATCTACAGTCGGATTGGGCGCGCGACACGTACGCGAGTGCGCACGCGCATACAGATCGCGTCGCACCCACCGCGACGCTGTTCACTTAGCGGACATTCACGTTACTTGAGTGATATTTGTTTGAGTGCTTTTACTTGTTGTGATTGAGTTGAAGGCAAGAGACCACGTGGGCGCTATCCAACACTGTGGACAGACCTCATAAAATCCGTGACACACGCAACCGTGAACGACTGCTCTCACTTAGCCAAACATAGACCCACATGGCGACATATCGTACGAGCAGCGGTGGCACAAGAACCGACCGAAACATGATCACGACCGCTCTGAGAAGAGTGCTACGACTTAGAAGAAGAGATTGATGTCGGAACGGTCTAGGCAAATTTCAGAAACAATGCGAGTTCGATTCCTGTCAGGGTGTCACTAGAATCGCCCCCTGTCAATATATAAGATACCCATAGTACAAGTGGTGCTTGGTCTGGGCCCATACAGCAGGCGTTTGTTTGGCGTTATTTACTTTTTGATTTGTAGCTCTACCATGACTTTTCAGCACCCTAGTCGCTCTATGTTGAATATTTGTATGGTAAATTGTGCAGCGCTATCAGTCGCTTGAGGAATTCAAAATGTGCCCGTTTCGTCTTAGAAATATTTTACGTAGACGATCGACTGGTGACTCTAGCGGCCGTAGAGCTATAGAAATAGATCATATATCTGAGCTCTATCGAACCTTTGTGCACTAAGGATAATGAAATCCTATAAATTCACACAACCTATCCGTTGAGGGTCAAAATTATTACACACACAACCCAGTACTGAGTATATGAACGGTCAAGGCTCACTCGTTGCCGTCATACATATATTAGATATACTTTACTTATCATACAGACAAATGTGGAATATCGTCGAGTCTTGAAATCACTTGAAAGTTTGCAACAACGGTGTTTGACAAACGTTTTTGTTTCATCCAATTTGGTTTGGTTTTGGTATGGTTATATAAATTGGTCAATTTTAAAATGTATAATAAATCGTTTTAAAACTTTAATTTTACTGCCAATCCTAATAGATATGTGTGCTAAGCGCAGTTTAAAGAATTTTAGTATGCATTCAAACCATTAATAGAGTTTAGTATTGTGCAGACCTATTGATAGTAGAGATAATTTTACTTGTAATCTATTCAATATCTATAGCTGGATTTTCATGTATCAAAACACATAATACTTTAACACATTTGACTGAAGAAACTTTACTACCGCGAGTCAGAAAGGCCACTACTGCCATCTATAAATAAAAATAAATAGGATCCTATGTTATATTTGTTAAATCCACCAAAAGATGTCTCCACACCATAAGAACAATGTTTAAGCATTAATTAGACGTGTGTGCAGTGTTCAAACGATTCACTTGACCCGCACACGGACAAACATTTCGACAATTAATAATATATTTAGGTCGCGTGCCGACAGGGATCGCGAAACGGTCCGCATTGCGAATGACAATGGGGTTTTGTGTTCGCGAATTTTAACAATTTACTGTTTAGGAGAGATTTCTAAGTAGCCTTGGCTGCATGACAAGTAACCTCAATGCTTTTTTAAAGATTACTAACAATGTCATGCGTGCAAAAGGTCCAGAGTTTAAACCCCGGCTTGCACCTTTAGGTTTTTCAAATGCATCGTGAGGAAACCTGCGTGTCATAGATAATCTAACTAATATTCGAGAGCTACGTTGATCCCACTCGCATCGAGGGGAGGCCCGTGCCCAGGAGTAATACATAAAAAGAGTTACTTAGTATTCTAAATCCATTAATAATTTAATGAGCAGAACTATAATAATACACTGAAAATGTTAGAGCTAAATATTGAACTGGTTTGAAATAACTGCCGCTATCCTTCCTGTTATAAGGAGAGGTTTATTCCTTCATAAGGATGCAATCAAGGCCTTGAACATTGTAACGTTAATCCCCGGTTTTACCTCAATTACAACCGCATTTCAAGCCAATCTGAAACCCGTCGAAGCATCTTACAAAATACATTAAACCGAAACTGGTTTCAGAATATTGAATGCTTAAAATTTATTCGTTTACTGGTATTTTCCATGTTGCAACTTGTATGACTATGTGAAAACTTTGGTACGGTGGTAGAGCCAAGCTCCAGCCAACTGATTACAGGTCATAAACCAGCTAGCTTGACTGAGGTAGTACCACCCTTTCACAGACGTAAACGGCGTAAAGTAGCTATTATAGCTGCGTTTTTTACGATGAGTGAAGCCGTAAACCCAATGCCCCCCTCTCTATCTTAATTCTCTTCAGGTTGGCAACGTGCGAGCAATGCCATTGGTATTGCAAGCATCTATAAGCTACGGTGGTTGCTTAACATCAGGCGGGTTGTACGCTAGTTTGGCGACATCTATATATCTATACAAATAAATAAAATTGGAGTGTCTGTTTTTAATATCAAAATAACACCTTTTCACTAAATGCATATGAAAGTACATACGACACCTAAAGAAAAAACACGATTTAAAAAAATTTTGTCTGTCTGTCTGTCTGTCTGTGTGTTTGTTCCGGGTAATCTCCGAAACGGCTGGACCGATTTTGACGGGACTTTCACTGGCAGATAGCTGTTGTAATAGGGAGTAACTTAGGCTACTTTAATTTTTGAAAAACAATTAGGGTCCGCGTAAAAAAATAAAAACACATGAAATCAAAGAGTATCTCCGAAACGGGGGGACCGATTTTGACGGGACATTCACTGGTAGATAGCTGATGTTATAAGCAGTAACTTATATTTTAGTAAAACAAAATTTAAAAAAAATGAAAAAAAGGGTTCTGTCGTGCAGGCTCAGAACGCGGGAGCGGGCTTTTTTGTTAAGTTAAATTCCACGCGGACGAAGTCGCGGGCTCAGCTAGTTGTTATATAAAAAACCACCTTCTCATAGTAGATCGGCGTAAAGTTGCAATAACTAGTTAAATGCCTATCTTCTTTGATAAGGTGGTACGACCCCGGTCCAGCTAGCCCGTGCACGAGCTTTAATGAAATGACTACGGCTTAGGTCTTCCACAAAAACCCAACTATTTCACCATTGTCATATCGGTCACAATATAATAAATATTGGCTATCGATTTTGAAACGCTGAGTAATTGTTTGCCATATCGTAGGTCGTGGATCCCTACTCTAAGTATTTGCTTTGAATAAGCATAGTAATCTCATAGGGGTCACGTCTCAGTCATAAAAACTATTTTGCCGTCGCATTACTAAAAAGCTTTTAAATAAATAACAATGAATGATGGTCTTAGAATTTGTGAAGACTTTAGGAGATATTGTCTTAGACTGATTAGTAACTATCTAGTTTATGATAGGAAAATCTGACCGAAATATAACTTAGATTCTGAAAAAAATGTTTTAGTAATCGGACGGTTTTTTTTTTATTTTTTTTATTTGACTATATGTTGTTGGCCAGAGTGGCCATAACAACTTCACCCGGAGGGAGGGCGAGCGCAAGTGCGCTCCAGCCAGAGGGGCAGGGGGGCAGCTAGCTCAAGGGCGCCACAAGGGACACGACCTCGGTTTGGGCCGCTGCCAGGAGAGGTGGCGAGGGTAAATCTACCACCGGATCGGAACGCGACCTCGACTGAGAAGATCCGGCAAGAAACTCAGCGGGCTTGTGAAATCGGACGGCAGTAAGTATTAGTGTACCAACACAAAATATTTAAATAGGAATAATGTTTTATAATAATATATTCTAATTGAGAATCTAAACCATCAAAGAACCCATTCAAACACACATTTTTTTATCAGAATCGGTCAAGCCATTTTCGAGATTTTGCGAGGCTTGATTTGATTTTTAGATTGACAACAAACAAAGCCAGGTTTAGTTTGCTCCAAAGTATTTTCTTCTCTCGCACAGTCCTTGTAAGATTTTCCAACCATGAAATCTAGGTATGTAGAGTAATTAAACATCTAACATCTACGGCGAGACGTCAGCCTCCTTGGGGCGTGTGTGCGGTTCTCATCAGCAGCTCGCGTGACCAGCGTGTTAGCGTGCTGAAGCGACGGCAAGGACATTGCGACAACACGACGCTATGGTACGAACATAACACAATGATTTTCACAATAAAGCCAATATACCTAAAAGTAATAATGAAAAAAGACAGTAAGTGCATTTTAGAAAACTTTTTTTTCGATTACGCGCACCCAAAACCAGGCAATTTGAGTGAACACCATGACAAAAGCATTTATTAAACATTTTAGTAGGTATTTAAATCGACATAATAACATCACACGCATGGACATTTTGTCGAATAAAAGCATATCATGCAAACTTATAAAACTCTATTGCTTTAGGTTCGCTTGAATATTCGCTAGAATCCGCAAAATTGCTTAAAGTATTTCTTTATTAAACTTAAGTAAATGGACAGGTGTTTATGTCACTTTCGATACACATCATAGAGCAAGAAAATGATAGAGACGCTGCGAAAATTTTGACGGCTGCGGAAATGAGATGCACACATGCATACACCTTTGCATCAGTGAATGGGATGCATAGAGCATCTTTTGTCTTGGTTTAAGGTTCAAACGGAAACGATTTTTTGGTGCCAATCTAAATGAGTTTCAATGGTTGTGATTATTTGTGTAGATAATCTTACTAATATTATAAATGCGAAAGTTTGTGAGTGTGGATGTATGTATGTATGTATGTATGTATGTATGTATGTTTGTTACTCCTTCACGCAAAAACTACTGAACGGATTTGGATGAAATTTGGAACACAGATAGATTATAACCGGGATTAACATATAGGATACTTTTTAACCCAATAATCCAATACTACGCGGATGAAGTCGCGGGGCACAGCTAGTAAGCAGAATGAGGCATGTCTCATGTCAATATTTGATAATATACACTAGAAGTAATTAAAAAACGGTTAGCTTTGCCTAATTGCTATTTCTGTGTATTATTGCTGGCCCTCATTAGTACTGTGTACTGTGTACTCTGTACTATCGCCCCGCATAGCTACATTTTTGTAGTTAAAATTTATAGAATAGTGACTTTTGTGCTGTAAATTAACTTCGGGTAATTAAGAACCAACTTCATTACTTGTTCAACTCGCTAAAATTTCAAGAAAGAATGCTCTATGTTTAGCTCGAATTCTTTTGGCAGTTCTGATTACCTTTCTAGGTTTACAAACGTGATAGTATGTATTATATTTTACGTTACGCAGATTAGTGTCGCCGAGTCCATTCAATATTATGATTATTACATATCTGTACGTGATACTATCAGTCGCGAATCGCGATTGTTTGATAACGGTAATTAGTATTTTATTATGAAAAAGAGGCGTGCCGTTGCATTGATATATGAAATTAGAAAATTGATGTGTTTTGATAAATTCAAAACTTTTATTATTATGTTATTGTTTTATTTATTATTATGTTTTTTAGTAGACTACTATGTATGTTTGTTTGTATCATTTATTTGTATCACCGTAGCGCCTGAACTACCCATCCGATCTTGATGAATGAGGTTACAGTTGATTATGCTACATTTTATACGAATAAAATCAATATAACGGATGTTACAGCCAAAAATGAGAGCCCTGATTTTTATTTTGGTTTCTTATCGAATGTGAAGTCTAATGAAGGAGGAGAAAATTAAGAGTTTATCAATATAAATATAGTCAGTATTAAATATACCTATGTTATTGTAAAAAAACTCTATCATCGACTGGTTTTACGGACATAAACAATCTTTGAAAATTATATAGAAGAACCCAATCGAAGTCAGGGGATTAGCACTGTTTGATAGAATTGATAAGACAGTCAAAATACTGCTGTTATCTCGAGGCTATAAAGTAGTGATTTCATTTTCCTTTTCCACTGATTATATTCATTTTATGATCATGTTTTATTTCTGCTTGACACCAAGAGGAGTAATCAGAAATATTTAATTTTTTTTGTAAAGATCACTTGCGTGAGATTATCACATTACTAGAAATCCCGTTAGCAACTCCAACTAGGCTAATTGCTAGGAGTGAGCTCACGTGAATATTTGCGGACCGAACCAGAAACTTTTACTTACGATATCGCCCTTTCTTACCGCTATGCTATTGTCGCTTCTAACGCTAAACTCAAATTGCATTACAACAGAAATAATATCTAGTGTTACCATCTTAATTAAATGACGAAAAAGACGCGTTGTGATTACATGACGTATCACAACATCACGCTTTGGTGTAATGACGGTGATTGGCGCTGACTGCGGCGTTTCGCACGCGGAAGCGATGCCCGCTTCCGGTCATTACCGCAACCAGTCGAGTGAACTATGGCGTGCTACTATATCCATGGATCTGTATGGTAATGTCGTTTTAATGCCGCTTCAACCGCTCGGCGCAGTTGTGTGAGCGCAGGCCTCTCGGCCCACTGCACCGGGTGGTTGCGGGTAGATTCCCGCCGGGGAAAATTTCCGAAATGGCCTTTTCGTAATTTACCCCGATCTGAGTGTCACTGGGATCATCCGCAGACCCATTGTACGGTACCCATAGTACAAGCGTTGCTTAGTTTGGGACCATACAGTTGGTGTGTGAGTCTGGCGATTTTTATGATTAAGCATTTATTAATGGGATTACCCCGAGTTTTTTTTTCTCTACGTCACTCTGTATACTTAGATACTAATGTCGTATACTAACTTTGTGCGCAGTACAACAAGTATTGTCTCAATTTTCCTTTCGTCAAATCACGACTGAACCAAACTTGGTATAATAATAGTGACGTCCCACTCCTAGGCAAGGGCCGCCACTCAATACGAGGGCAATTCAGGCCATAATCCGCCACGCTGGCCCAGTGCGGGTTGGCGGATGGCTCATGTCTTTTGGAAATTGGTTAGATTTTCAAAGACATGCAGGTTTCCTCAAGATGTTTTTCTTCACCGTAAAGTGATACTCATGACCTTGTGCCCCCAAAACGCACTGTTTTTTTTAATGAAATTCTCTAAATATTTCCGACCTGCTCACCCATTACGATTATAATAAGGATGACAATACGGCTCATGTGGATAATTAGTTAAGGTAACATTCCCGTATTAAGAAATCCTCGTGTCAATCATTATAAGTACACGTGTGCAATCTCATACAAAAACATGTTTATGACTCATCTAAAATGGATACAAAAACACACAAAACAGTTCACAAAAATGTATGAATGAACGGTATAGTTCCCACCGGTGGGACACGACAATTAAACTACAATCGGCTCGCGATTCAAGTGATGGGCGGCGGGCGGTAATGGCCACAGAACACGAAATGACCGAGACACGCGGCGTTTGCCATTGATGACTGATTAATCACAATTCTGATGTGTTATGACGGTAATTACACAGACTTTAAGGTCCGAATTTACAAATCTATCTCAAGTCAGAGAGCGATCTTGAGTAAGTACTCTTATGACATTTCATTTTGTACTGGTATGACATAAGAATGACACTTCTAAGATTGCTCTCAGACTAGGCCCGTATTAATAATAGGGGCTTCAGGTGGTAGAGCCAAGCTATGGCGGATTTCACATGTCTTTCGAGAACTGGTTAGGTTTCCTCACGATGCTAACCATCACCGTGAGCATCCGTAGGCTACAGTATCAGACGGATCGAGCGTTTGTGTATTATATAAAAAACTAGCGACCCGCCCCGGCTTCGCACGGGTGCAATAAATCATCAGTGTTTCTTTACTATATTATGCATGTATTATACATATAAACCTTCCTCTTGAATCACTCTATCTATAAAAAAACCCCATCAAATCCGTTGCGTAGTTTTAAAGATTTAAGCATACATAGGGACATACAGACAGCGGGCAGCGACTTTGTTTTATACTATGTAATGATACCGACTTGAAATAAAGAAACATATTATTTTTTGGAACCATGACAGCATTAATTGTGTATTTACTTAGACACATAAGTGTTATACGATGTTGGTTAGTAACTGGAGTGAGTCAACCTGCTACACATCCCATCACGGGTGTAGTTATCACGCGTTATCAGCGGCAATTACATTATGTACGTATCTACTGCGGATAATTCAGCACATATGAATGACATCACTGGGAAACTACGGCTTTCTATGCGTAATACCAATTTCAGAAATTGGGGTCCCTATTCTAACGTTTGACGTTTTTCTAGTAAAAGTCAATAGGGACTAAGGCCGAGGCCGCACCGGTAAGGCGATATATTAATTAGTGAACTTTTCATGTGGCCACTGCCATGTTTAAAGGGGTTTATATTAAGGAATTCGCTGTCATATCGCAATCGACCGGTGCGACCTCCGCTTAAGGGCTTATTCGAAGAGCCGCTGCAGAATGAAGTATGGATTTGGTATTTCCTGTTTGGTGCAGTCCAAAAATGCATAACCCCTAACTTTTTCAAAATGACAAAATTCCATTTAGGTAAGTCAACTAACAAAATTGATTAAAAACAATTACTTTTCTGGCTGCCCGTAAATAATATAAGATGTTACATTAGTGTCAATCCAAATCACCAAGGAATGATCTTCTCAGAGAGCAATTTCGAAATACCGCGAGCCGAAAGTATAATTATTAGAATGGGCATTCTAGGCTCTAACTTCGTTTGCCTTGTAGGATACGCCTTTGTTTTAGACAGCTCTTCTTTCGTCCCTCGCACCACACGGCGACCTTCACCGTCGACGGTAAATGACGCGCTTCCCCGCGTCAAGGACGCCGCAAATCGGCGCGGCGTGAGAGTGCGCTCTGACCGCTCTGCCGTGAAGCTTCCGCGTTCTGGTACCAGCTCATTACCGCAGCTGCCATGGCGGTGGTTGGTGACCCATGAACGAAGATCCAGTACCAATATGAACTGGCGCGTTCTGACTGAACGGTGGTAGAGCCTAGGTGTAGCCAATTAAATACAGCTCACATACGGGCTGGCTCGAGCAGGGTAGTACCACCCTTACACAGAAGGTCAGCGCAAAGTAGCTCTAATTGCTGCGTTTCGTATGTGCGATGAGTGAGAGAGTCGGAAGCCCAGCCTAGAGAGGTTGGGGAGGGGAAAGGGGACTGGGATAGAGATCCCATTTCCCTCCCTGCAACGTTTAGCTAAGTAGCCTGAGGTATTGAACAATGTGGCACGCAGTTAAATGTAATTTTATTATAGACTCGCTGTGCCCCGCGACTTCATCCGCGTAGTATTTTAACTTAGCAAAAATTTCGGGATTATCGGGTTTGTTCACGACGCCTCCCACGCCACCTAGCGGCGAGCACCGGAAACAAGCGGTCCGGAGAAACTATATAAGGCGCCGGACCCGTCGGACCAGCCCCTGTCCAAGCAAGACTCGCCTAACACAAATTTGTTAATTTTAATAAGAAATATACTTGTTTTAAACGTTAAATAAAATAATTATTGAAGCCAGCCCTTACCACGTCAATCGATCCGATCAAGACACGGAAGAAAGAAGCTATCGTTTCATCAGCAAAACCAACATTTGGACCATCGAAGCCAAATCAAGAATCAGCATTAAATCAACGTGGCATCAGAGGGTTTGGCCAATCAATCGTTCATTTTTATCCTATCCTTGTATTTGCATTTGTACTAATACCGTTCTCAATTATAGCGCCGGCCGGCACGCGAGCCCGAGCGTCCACCCACGCACGGAAAAATTGTGAGTACCCTTGTTTCACATAGACTGCCATAATGACTACCGAAAGTGAATTTAGTGAATGTTTATCCGAAAAATCTACCGGTTTAGCTCGTGAGTTAGTCAGAAAAAGAGGAACAGTTAAGGGTAGACTGACTTTGTTCTCAAAGTTTGTAAATTCTCTTGGGAAAACAGCTTTGTCAGATCCACGTAAATCGGAATTAAAAATACGTAAGCAGGCAGCCATGACATTACTAGTAGAATTTAACGAAATTCAAACTGCGATGGAAACATCTGCATCAGAAAGCGAATTCGAGCAACATCTGGCTGCTCGTGAATCATTCGAAGATTTGTATTTTAAAGTCATGGCTACAGCTGATTGTTTGGTAAATGAGAATGAATTAGAGAACGGATCCAAATGCAATGCTTCAAAATCGTACGTAAAATTGCCCACTATCACACTACCCACATTTGACGGTTCTTATGATCAGTGGCTAGAATTTAGAGATATTTATTCTTCGGTTATTCATGGGTCAAAAGAACTGGATAATATACAAAAATTCCACTATCTGCGTTCGTCACTTAAAGGAAGTGCTTCACAAGTGATTAAATCTCTCGAGTTTTCTTACGATAATTACGAAGTGGCATGGGAATTATTACAAAATAGATACAATAATAACAAATTACTAGTGCATAATCATGTTAAATCATTATTTTCCATGCCATCAATAGGTAAGGAGACTCCAAGTACGATTAGGAAGTTAATCGACACAGTCTTGAAAAACTTACGAACGTTACAGTTATTAGGCGAGCCCACAGAGCAATGGGATACGTTCATCATTTATTTAATTGTCTCCAAGTTAGATGCAGCTATTGAGAAAGAGTGGGAAACACATAAAAATACCCTCATTTCCAATAAACCAGAATGGAAACTGCAATTGAGTGAATTGATAAAATTCTTGAGGGACAGGGCAGATACGCTAGAAATGATAAAAGTTAGTCATCCTAGTCAGAAACCCACACAAAATGAAACCAGTATAACAACTCGGAGTTGTGTTGCTACTCAAGCAAAAAAGGTACCTTCGAAAGCAAAGCGTACCTACACATGCACTTTGTGTAAAAATCATCATCCACTGTATGCTTGTCCCCAGTTTCTTAGTTTAACTAAAGAAGATAGGGCCAGCTTAGTGCAATCTAAAAACGTTTGTAGTAATTGTTTACGCGCAGGGCACACGGATAATGATTGTTATTCAGGACCGTGTAAACGATGCAATCAAAAACACAATAGCCTTCTATGCAAAGAGAACGAGTATGAAGTGAACGGCAAAAATGAGCCCACGGTTCAAGGTTCGATTCCGACCGAGAAGCTCGACGTCCACGCTAACTTCTCAACCTCACTACACGCCACGACATGCAACCCTACTATACACAGCGGTGAGATAGCGAGCCACACAAGCACACAATCATTAAATGATCAGGTTTTGTTATCCACAGCATTGGTAGAAATTGCAGATAGTGACAACAAATATCACACGGCTCGTGCACTACTCGACAATGGTAGCCAGCATTCATTTATAACACAATCATTATGTAATAAATTAAACACAAAAAGCTTACAGTCCACTTATCAAGTCATAGGTGTAGGTAAGTCAGTCACACAGACTACGCACTCATGTGTTATCAATCTTAAATCGCTAGCGAGCGATTATTCCGCACGTATTAATTGTTTAGTTCTACCTAACATATGTACGAACTTACCCTCTTTAAATATAAAACCACACAATATTAATTTACCGGGGAATATAGTTCTTGCAGACCCAGAATATTTTATATCTACTCAGATAGATATACTGATAGGGGCTGATCTGTTCTGGGACTTGTTGAAACGTGATAGGATTCATTTAGCTAGTGGACCTTATCTATACAATACACAACTAGGTTGGATAATATCCGGTCCTATCTACTCTAATAAGTTGCAGTCTAACAGTCAGACTCGTTGTAATTTTACACAATCATTAGACACACAGTTAAGAAAGTTTTGGGAGATCGAAGAAATCACGCAACATAAACCATATTTATCAGCTGACGAGCAAGCCTGTGAGGAACTTTTTATAAACACAACAGAGCGGGTAGATGGAAATCGTTTCTCCGTTAGGATTCCATTGACTGAGTCGGCCGAGGCGCTCGGCGATAGTTATAAAGTAGCAAAAAACAGGTTCTTGTCACTTGAACGTAGATTAGACAAATCACCACAGTATAAAGAAATGTACAGTAGTTTCATGCGCGAATATTTAGCCTTAGGGCACATGACGCGCATAGAAGATTACACAAGTCCTCATTATTTTCTTCCACACCATGGAGTCTTTCGTGAGGAAAGCACCACCACAAAATTACGCATAGTATTTAACGCTAGTGAGAAAACATCGTCAGGAAAATCTTTGAATGATATTCAGTCGCCCGGTCCAGTACTTTTAAATGATTTATTTTCAATTTTATTACGATTTAGGCAATATCGGTATGTCGTATGCGCTGACATTGAGAAAATGTTCAGGCAAATACTCATACAACCACATCAAAGAAATTTACAGTTAATTCTATGGCGCGAAAATAATACAGGGCCAATCGATATGTACCAGCTTAATACCGTAACCTACGGTACTGTTTCTGCACCATATTTAAGCATACGTTGTATTCGACAGTTAGGGTTGGAATGTAACGATAAACAAGTTTCGCGAACGATGTTAGAAGACATATACATGGACGACTTGATTTTTGGAAATGATGATGAAGTACACTTATCACACATTTGTAAAAGGTTATCGGATGAATGTTTGTCAGCCTGTTTTCCCTTACACAAGTGGATATCAAATTCACAAAATGTTCTACATTCTGTGGTGAAGGGTAATAGCACGTCAAAACATCTATCACTAGGCGATAACTGTCAAAGCAAAACGCTAGGGCTTGGTTGGTTAAATGGTAGTGATGAGTTTAACTTTACCTCAAAGGTAAATACGAATGCATCCAAGCTAACTAAACGGTTTATTTTATCCACGGTCTCACAAATCTATGACCCCCTGGGTCTGTTAGCTCCTATTGTTATTATAGCCAAGATATTATTACAAAGTTTATGGTTATGTAAAATAGGATGGGATGATATAGTGCCCCAAGATATAAAACAAAAATGGGAACTTTTCATTACCTCATTAAAAAATTTGCACGAAATTCGCGTACCTAGGCATGTTACATGTGTTAATCCTCACTTAATAGAACTTCACATATTTACGGACGCATGTCAGAAAGGTTTCGGTGCGTGCGCATACATAAAAACAATAAAAAATAACAATATCACAGTGAAGCTACTTTGTGCCAAGAGCAGAGTATCGCCGTTAAAACCGGTTAGTATTCCGCGGCTTGAGTTGTGTGGCGCATTAACGGGTGCTAGGTTATACGAGAAAATAATAAAATCACTTCGTTTGCGATTCCATAATATCGTATTTTGGACGGATTCCACTATTGTATTAGGATGGCTTAAAATGTCTCCTCATTTACTAAAGACATTTGTTCAGAATCGAGTGGTGGAAATAAACGATATAACAAGTGAATCATTGTGGTTACATGTGAGCACTAAGGATAATCCCGCAGATTTAGTTTCGCGTGGTATGTACCTAGATGAGCTCCGTTCATCCTCGTTATGGTGGACAGGACCCAGATTTTTACATGATAAGGTAAATAATTGGTCGCAAAATAATCATAACATCACGAACACTGATTTGCCAGAACTAAAAGCACATACACATATAGTTAGCACAGCGCACAGTGTTGTTTTGACAAACCAGAATGCACAAAGTAAAACTGTAGAATCACAACTATTTCCATTTAGCAGGTTTTCACAGTTTAATAGAATGCACCGTGCCTGTGCATATATGTTTAGATTTGTATACAATATTCATCCCAAAACAAAGGCTAACCGTCTTTCATGTCCATTAACAGTGGAAGAATTAAATAAAGCACTAACATGGCTTGTAAACATAGTACAACGCCAATCATTTTCGACAGAAATTCGCGCATTAATAAACAGAAAACCAATAAAAGGTAATCGTAATGTCTCCGGTCTGAACTTGTTTATGGATGAATGTAGTACTATTCGAGTAGGTGGGAGAATACAAAATTCGACAGATTTTTCATACTGTAAGAAACACCCTATTCTACTGTGTAGTAAACATTATTTTACTGTACTACTTTTCAGATATGAACATAGGCAGTTGCTACACGCTGGACCTCAGTTACTTCTGTCACACATCAAAGATAACTGGTGGCCACTAAGCGGTAGAAACTTGTCAAGAAGGGTTGTGCATCAGTGTGTCACCTGCAGCCGAGTGAGAGGAAAAACGGTACAACCTATAATGGGTAATTTACCAAGGGAAAGATTACAGATAGGTTTTCCTTTCACAAACGTTGGGGTTGACTATGCTGGGCCTATGTTTATATTAAATAAAAAGGGCCGCGGGTCTAGATTAGAGAAATGTTATCTCTGTATTTTTATTTGCTTTTCAACACGCGCATTGCATTTGGAGCTAGTTACTAGTCTCTCTTCGGAAGGGTATCTGTTGGCCTTAAAAAGGTTTATAGGTCGCAGAGGAAAACCTTACCAGATTTTTTCCGATCACGGAAGAAATTTTGTAGGTGCCCAAAAGGAATTTGCAGATTTTTTGAACAAAGAATCTCGGAATATTATTGACTGTATGTCTAACAATAATATTATTTTCAGATTTATTCCACCGTATGCACCTCACTTTGGTGGTCTATGGGAGGCAGGGGTAAAGTCGTGTAAATATCACATAAAACGCGTAGTCGGTAACGCCAACTTAACTTACGAGGAGTTCAGCACGGTATTGGTACAAATCGAAGCCGTCCTGAACTCCCGTCCCATGTGTCCAATGTCCACAGACCCTAACGACTTTAATCCGCTGACACCTTCACACTTCCTGATTGGCCGGCCTCTGACTTCTCCCGGCTGCGATGACGTCACCAAGAAAGCTGCACATCAGCTGTCACGCTACCAGCGTGTCGAGCAAATGCGGCAACACTTCTGGCAGCGCTGGTCCCGAGAGTACATAGCTGAGCTACAGACGCGGACCAAGTGGAAGACAAACCACGATGATCTGGCATTACACACACTTGTGCTGGTAAAGGATGATAACCTGCCTCCGTTAAAATGGCGGATGGGCAGGATTTTAAGTATTTTCACAGGAAAAGATGGCGTTTCCCGTGTGGCCAACATCAGCACGGCCACGGGAACGATTCAGCGGGCCTTTTCGAAGATCTGCCCGCTGCCCTCATCATCAGAGGACATCAATATCACAGATGGCTGAGCACAGATGGCTGAGCACTTTTACGTTGAAAGCTGAAGCTTTCAAGGCGGGCGGCATGTTCACGACGCCTCCCACGCCACCTAGCGGCGAGCACCGGAAACAAGCGGTCCGGAGAAACTATATAAGGCGCCGGACCCGTCGGACCAGCCCCTGTCCAAGCAAGACTCGCCTAACACAAATTTGTTAATTTTAATAAGAAATATACTTGTTTTAAACGTTAAATAAAATAATTATTGAAGCCAGCCCTTACCACGTCAATCGATCCGATCAAGACACGGAAGAAAGAAGCTATCGTTTCATCAGCAAAACCAACAGGGTTAAAAAGTATCCTATATGTTAATCCCGGTTATAATCTATCCGTGTTCCAAATTTCATCCAAATCCGTTCAGTAGTTTTTACGTGAAGGAGTAACAAACATACATACATACATACATCCACACTCACAAACTTTCGCATTTTTAATATTAGTAGGATTTCACACGTAACAATTCCTGACGTTATCACTAGACGCCAGTTATCGTGATCTTTGATAAGAGCTGCGATCTTGATAATGATTGGTGGGAAGCATGGATCGGCAGCACGGTAGTAATTATTGGAAGTCCTATAATAATAACACACTATCACGCCTACATCCCTAAAGGGTAAGGCAGAGGTGTCTCCAGTGCCCACATTTCGCTGATGGTAATTTAGTCCACATGTAATAGGTAATAAGGCGCGAGCCTAACGCAATTATACCGGACCCCGCGGTTCCGCTCGCATGGTACTTCGATAAGTTACTCCTTAGAACATGAGCTATCTGCCAGTGAAATTCCCGTCAAAATCGGTTCAGCCGTTTCGGAGATTGGCCGGAATTAACAGATATTTTAAATTGTTTTTGTTATATATGTTTGTACCGTACATAGGTAATTTCTGGTATTTTGACATAACAAACAGACACTTCAATTGTATTAATTAGTATAGATATAGAAACACGCCTCCTCAATGCGAAGGGATTACCTACTTACTAAAAATCTAGCTATCTTGCTCACGCCTTGCGCCCGTGAGAAAGTCGGCAATAGCCTTAGTTTAGTCAATTTTATTTTGTGCGCCATCAGAATCAGCACTATTGTTGTAGTAAAGCGAGGTATGTTGACAATTCTATTGCGATTAAAGTCTATTATAGCGTAGCTGGCCCTGCTAGAGTCAGCCTAGACCCAGATATTAGCCCTCATAACATAACGAGTCTATAAAAAGATCGGTGTTAATTTTTCCAATAAGTACTTACCATGATGATATAATCCGTTTTTTTTCGATAAACTGTGGTTTAAATAATAAGATTATTTTAATGTTTACTAAAATATGTCATAACATGGTAGGCAGACAAATAATTAGTATGTTAAAGACCTCAGTACTATTGGGAACAGTGTACTAAATTTAAAATAATAGAAGAAAGTTTCGAAATAAGTTTCATTATTAGACACGTAACGATAATGTAATTTTCAGTATGTTTTATACGAACTGAAATCTAGTATTTGGATGAAAATCTTCCATATCACAAGACAGGTTAAACGGACACAGGACAATAAAAACTGCGAAGTACAATACAAATTCAATCTTCAATGGAAACCATGAATGAACAGACGTCTCCCATTATATGTTAATGCAATATCAACTTAATTGCTCTCTATAATGGTCGGAAAATCGTTTGTATCCGGTCCCCACGACAACCGGCAAGGATGGCCGGACGGGTAGGTTTAATTAACTACTTATGGTTATTTTTATAATGAAAAGTACGGACATTTATTTTCATTATTGTCTGGGAAACGTGTGAAATATTGCACAATTGTTTTTAATACTTTGATAAAGTTCCAAATCATATACCTACATATTATGAGCCACAGGAAACATACCGGTAAGTATACACTCATGTTTGAGTTTAAAAAGTTAATTAATCTACCAGTTAGTGGGAATCAAATCCTTAGTGAGATGTAACTGAAATTGTTGTTGTTGTTGTAATTGTAATTGAATTTGACGACCGCTTGGCGCAGTGGTTCGAGCGTAGGCCGCTCGGCTCACTGCACATGGTGGTTGCGGGTTCGATTCCCGCCGGGTTAAATTTCGGAAATGGCCTTTTCGTAATTTGCCGTAGTCTGGGTGTAACTGGGATCGCCCCCAGTCCATTGTACGGTATCCATAGTACAAGCGTAGCTTAGTTTGGGACCATACAGTTGGTGTGTTCGTCTGGCGATATTTATTTATTTATTTGTTGACAACTTCTCTACAGTTGTGTGTAATCAGTAATTAATGAAACAGAACAGTAGTGGTCATATTTAAATACATATAATCTTATTACAAAAAAGTTGAACACAAGTTATATATTTTTTTTATAATAAAATTTAATATAACTCCTGTGTATCACGTATATCACGTCTTTTCTAATAATTTGTATTCAATTTATTTTAATAAAAAACTAAAGTACCTATAAACTAAGTAAATGAATGCCAATTTCAAGCTTCCACATATAGGAACCATAGCATCATATGCATTTCATCAGATCCAGAAGAAATCAACTCGGTACCTGTGTGTGAAACCGTTATGACAATAATGATGATTGTTTAGAGATATATTTTTGACAGTTTGAGAGCTTAAAATAAGTTGATTTGAGTTTGTTAAAGAATGGTAATACTCTGGGTAAGAAGGTAGCTGATACAATTTCTTGTGTTTGCAAAATACCTATGATACAATCCATTTGAAATACCAACAATATCTTAAAATAGTTGCTATTAAAATTGTAGCGGAATTTCAAGATGAGTGCAACAGATATCTGAAAAGTTTTGTATGAAGAAAACTGGAAACTCTTCAGAGACACTAATATTGAAATTCTCCAAAAAATAAAGAAAAATTATAGGAGTGTTTGAAATACGTTCTACTTACTCTTTCTTATTGTTGACTACTACACTGACTGGCTTCACCTTCCGAAGATAATTATAGAATAATAATAATACAGTCCTTTTGACTTTTCAGTCCTGGGCACTCGCCTCCCCTCACTGCGAGGGGGATGCTGGCCGTAATCTACCACGCTGGACCAGTGCGGGTTAGCGGATGTCTTTCGAAAATTGGTTAGATTTTCTAAGACATGCAGGTTTCCTCACGATTTTTTTCCTTCTCCGTAAGCGAATGATAATCACATAGAAATTATGACTCGCACATAGATTTCGAAAAACGCAGAGGTGCGAGCCAGTGTTTGAACCATGGACCTTGATGCCCGCAAGACGCGAGCTTAACCAATCGGCTATCACTGCTTCTAATGCTAATTATAGAAATGTTTGAAATATGAGGTTCTACTTACTCTTTCTTATTGTTGACTACAATGACTAGCTTCACCTTCCGAGGGCCCTTGGTCATTTTGCAAATATCCTTGCTTGCATCTACCGGGCCCTGGGATACGATTTTTAATAGTGGAATGATTTCGTAGTTCATACACTACAGCCGTACCGGCTGCTACGCTCGTCACCTCACTGACATCATCACTTGTATCGTCCACTTTTCCATTTAAAACACATATCTAGAATCACTTGTGTCCATTACTGATTTCCACACTCACTGTGTTGAATACTGCTGCGTTCCTAATGATAAAGTTATCGTCAATCGAGTCGCTTTGTCTATTACATAACTTGAGATACGTTGATCGATGCAACCTTTTTTGCGTATAACTTAACGTTATCCTATTGATATTTGGATTAACATTGATTAATTAAACACATGAAAAGACACTGATACGACGAAGTAGATATCGCTTGAAACAAAATCAAAATATTTAAGCAAAAACAAATATATAGATGATAAAATGAAAGTAATGGATGGAAATAAATAGTCTGGTGGTGGTCTTAACTTGACAGGAGAGCTTAGATTATGTAATGGCGTTATATAACATATTGTATAGAGAACTTAACCCAGCGACAGTTATAATCGAAATGGCACACATAATCAGATCGCGGTGGCGTCAAACTGGATGATGTATGATGATGAATACGTCCCGAGCTGTTGAGATTTTGATAAGATTTATCATTATTAACGTTCAAATATTTATTGTAACGTCGAAAGAATTCAGTCGGTGAAAGAAGAGTAGGATATACCTACTCTAATGGCGGTATCATAATTTGTTTGGATTCTGTAATTACTAGTTTCACTGTGGCATTGTTTGTTATTCAACAAGTTTAAGTTTGTATACCGTCATTAGTGTCTGCTTCTTTAATTTCACAAGATTAGGCAGGGAATGTATATTTTTTATATTCTTAATCTTAGTTTCATTATGTGACGACAGCTTTGCAGTATCGATCATTGTTATCGATGTTACACAAACGTCATCATTCAGATTTTTCCTGTTCTTAACCTGCTTTCGACTAAATGGGGCTTTCTAATAGTTCAACCACATTGTATTGGGCACGCCACGTTTACAAATCACGGATATTTTATAACTAGACAGATAGCGTTCCATCATTTGGATTAAAGTATTTACCTGCACTTATTATAAAGATTATTACTTTACGACATTCCACATTTTTAACGATAATACTAATCCATTTTTAATTTTCCTACATTGTAATTTCATGATGTGAAAACATGGAATTTCTGTCTCGTGTTCATTTCACATTTTATCTGAATTCAAATAGCGCGTCACATATCAGGCTGGTCACGCGTAATCTTAATTAATGTTAATTAAGGATTAAAACATCAACCATTTTGTTTCAAATATTGTATGGCTATGTTTAAATAAAACCCAGATAGGAGTTTGTTGGTGAGACAAGCATTTGGACATGGGAGAACAGAAAATATTGAAATTCTGTATTATATATCCTACTTTAACTGTAACTACAAACTAGAAAAAAAATTGCAATAAATAAAAGAAGATGATCGGCTGTCTTAAGACTGAAAGGATACCCGAGACGAGAAGTAAAAGCTTGGAGGAGGAAGGGCAAGAACAAGCTACATGAGTAACAACCAAGAAAAGAACGGAAGATAGTTGTATAAGGAGGAGAAAGCAATGTTGTATCATGGCAAGTGGGGTTTCATCAGCTACTTTGACAAGAAGGGTCTCATCTTAGACGAAGTGGTCGTTGATTTATATGTTCTGGGTGTTATTGGGATCGCTTCACGTCTATTGAATACCCATGATAAAAGCCTTTCTTAGTAAGAGACCATACCATTAGCAAAGTGTCTGTATAGTGATATTTATTTATTAAATTTTGGATGCTCTTAGAGTGTGATCGGCAAATTATAGCAGTAATATTAACGTATACATCAAACAAGGATGTGGATTACTGGATTTCGACATAGTATTCGTGACTTTTATTATATTTACTTTGGACAATAATCAACCTTGAACAGAATGGATTTCTACTGAAGGCACCGACAGATTTTTTTTCTATAAGGTATAGGCTACACTGATCCGCTGCAAAATGCCAATTTTCATAATAGTAAAAGATGTTAACAATTTGCCGACCTGCAGTAATAGAAGGCATTACAAGAAGAGGATGATGATTTAGGAAGCTAGTTTGTTTGCTGTATTTTGACGCACGCTCCAATAGCGCTAAGTTATTTCCCTAAGGTTATTTACATTTGTAGACCATAGGCTAATGCTTATAATTACTTAACAGGAAACCGAAATGGCAATAATTAGTACCCAGACCGTCAGACAGACAGAAACCACTGTAGGTTTGTGTAAGATTTTCACATAACTAGTAGAGTCCCATTAGCTCTTATAACTAAGCTAAAAGCTTACGGAGTTTGGGCTTACGTGAGTAGTGTGATGGTGAGCTTTTAGAACCTTGGTTCTCCTTTGATAGGAGGCTACTGGCTCTTTAATTTTATTAAAATAATATTTATTAGCTAAAAATGCAACGCTCTACCTCGCTTAGATATGATACGCGCAGGTACTAGGTTACTGTATCAGACATGATATCGCAGTGATTGATGGCTCTGCGATACGTAAAGTGCTTGACTCGTGCGCAGGGCTGCCACGTACGTATAGTTCTAGTACTATGATTAAATTATCAGGTAGTTCTCCTTTTGTAATATTAAAGCAATGCTTTGGCAAAGTGAAAATCAATCAATAACACTTTTTTTCGTGATGATTGGTCTTAAATGTTATGCAAAATAAGTACCTAGTATCTGTTTGAAGTTGTGTTAAAATAAAAATTCTAGAATTTATGAAAATGGTCTTAGGCAAAAGCTGATACGTATGGAAATGTACATTTTGCATTTTGTTGATTAACGTTGTCTATTATATTTTTATGTTTCCGTGCAGCCCTAACACACTTAGGTATACACTTGCTACGCGACATAAAACGGACACGTGTCAAATGTGATAAACAAAAGGCCGGTTAGAAATCTCGATTACAACTCTTCGGGTGCGTATAATCTTCGCTACCTATATCTTTATATAATAAAAATGGCGAACGCTACAAAACACTTATGCTGCAAAATGATTTCGAAGAAAGACCCACCACTCATCCTCGGCTTGTCGAGCTACAAAGTTATAAACCGAATAATATAATTGATCATAGAAGAGGCCACGAAAACCGACCTTCGTCAGTCAAGAGTCTGTCTGTCACGAGTGTCAGGGACCCTAATAATATGCAATTATCCGCGAAACAAGGCGAACTAAAAAGATAATTCGACACACGCCTCTGAGCATCCTCAGGATAGGTAGGCTGCAATGGAGCTTTAAGTTTTGCTGATTTGGTGGCATGAGGGTGCAACCACATAAGATACCTTAAGGGAGTTGTTAGTTTCGGCTTGCAGAGGACTGTATGTCTTCAGGATAGAGTTGTAACTGGCATGTTAAGTATGAGAATAATGTATTCAAATAGAGATAGTTTTTGTTTAGTTACGAAGGGGACGACGACGATGACTTATAAATTGTAATTCTTATACTTTTTCTAAAATCTACATCCGGACCAGAACGCGACTTCGATTGAAATGATCCGGTTAGCCACAGCGGTCTATCTTTGCAGTAATTTGTAAAGCGCCAATTTAAATTATTTGCGCAAGCGCAGAATATTAGGGTGTCCTGTCAACGCTCTTTAGCGACAGAATAATTTCCCAATTACGATACGATTACGTTTGATGACCTATACTATGGGTGCTGGCCGGAAAACGTTAACACAGATTAATTGATTGATTACTGCGATTTAATAATAATGTCATTATAAATAATATATTTACCATTTTGAATGTTAATGCGCTATTTAGCGTCACAAGATCAGTGTTACAGATAGTATTATCGCGGGAAGTTTGTATAAGATATGTAATGGCGCAAAGTCAATGTATGTATACATTATTATTATTACCTAACCATAAAATTCACAGCACAATTCTCTTTTAAAAAATCAAATATATAAAAACCTTTTTTGAAGTCGGTTAAAAAAGAACATGACACCTAGATATCTTAGTGATTTAGTTATTAAAACGGGTCTCAAAGAGGGCTTATGAAAACAGACGAGAGAGCAAAATATCGCCAGACTGATACACCAACTGTATGGACCCAAACTAAGCAACGCTAGTACTATGGGTATCGTACAATGGTCTCGGGCGATCCCAGTGACACACAGACCTGGGCAAACTTCGAAATGTCCTTTTGGAAAAAAAAACCGAAAGCTGGAGAGAGTTAGATGATATGCCATCTCACAAGGCAACTGCATCAAGTACATCTTAGAGATTGTACTCGTGACTGAAAACGTTTCGAAACATTAGGTAATTAACATTCCATAAACAGTCCTCAAGAAGACAGATTAAATATTAGTAATTAGGATTAAAACTGACAGTGATCAATAATCATAACAAAGATTGTTAAGTGCGTATTATTTATCGCAAAAAATCGCACATGCTTACAGATAAACAATTTACCTAACGATAGGTTGCGTGGATGGATACAGTGCGGGAGGAATGCCCAAGTAAAGATGGATGGATTGTATCAAGAGTGATATGAACGAGGTTGGAGTGGATGTGAGTATGACGGGAAAGCGCGATGAATGGAAGGAAAAGACAGACTGCGTCGACCCCAGATATGGGAAAAGGTAAGGCAGATGATGATGATGAGGTTGGGTGAAGTTATCAGTATCACGTACCTAGGGACGTGAGCACTTGCCTAGGGAGGCAAGATCACGGGTTCGATTCCCGCTTGGGACTTTCAAAATAATCCGTAGATGTAATATAATAAATATCACCAGACTGACACACCAACTGTATGGTCCCAAACTATGCAACGTTTGTACTATGGGTACCGTACAATGGACTGGGGCGATCCCAGTATCATCTAGACTATTGCAGTGTGGCTAGTGGAAAGTCGTATCGTGAACGAGAACTCTCGTCTGTCACTGTTATTGTTATGTTTGAAATCTGTCGTATGAGCGGGAAGGCTTGCATTGGCGCAACGCTGCAGAAAATATTTCGTGCTCAGGGCTCTGGACAAAAAAGAAAGCGATAATTATAATTTGAAAATGCGTCTATGCGCTGAGTGTGGGTATGTGACAGAGTTAGGTTTGACCTTCGTAGGGTCATTTGAAATCCAGCGCTGTGTCGCGGCTTGCGCTGTATCCTAGCATCATGCTGGGTGGCAACCTCATTTCGCACAGACGACTTGCACAGATTTTTTTATCTGTATGTTTTTTTTTTTTCATTCTTTCAAATTCGGTTATTTCAGACCTACGAGGTGAGGTTACAATTCTCGATCCTTGTTTTCAAAAGGAGTGTTCTACTTAATTTTCCATCCCTCAGTTAGTTATTATGTTACATTCTGTTGTCTGTGATATAAAATAGTAATCGGCGACCGCGAGAATAGCGTCCGTTATTTCTAGAACAAATTTACCCGATCACGTTTACTACAATGTTTGGAATTATCTAGACAAGAACACAATGCAATTGAAAATGCATTCGTACGAGTGTATGTACGTGTCGTAACTTCGAGTACGACTATAGTTTGTCTTTCTCAAATACCAACTATCTCTATTAGATACTACTCCCAAGCTTTTTGTAATAGAAAAGTCTTTTTAATAAACTATTTTAAATGAAAATTCAATTGCGTAAAATACCTAGCTTAAGTATAGTCTGCTAGGTATAGGTTGAGATGGCAATGAGGGCACGTGATAATATACTGAAAAAAACGTCACCCTTTTATGAAAAGTTAAAGTCTTATGGCTCTGAGCTCTTGTCATAAAACTGCACTGGATTTTTGTTCTTTATTACATAATCGATGTTTTCACTGCAACAACTTTAAATTTGGCAAACATACACATGTTTAAAATATTATACCATCAGGGGAAAGCGAGAACAGTACAGCGCTATAGGCATGTGACGTCACTAACGTAAGGTAGCGCGTGTGCAAAAGAGAAAGGGAGCGACATCACTCTCCCCCCACTAAACATTACTAGCGAAAAACTGTGTAATAATATAAAATTTTGGAAAAAAAATACACGTTAAGTATTTCATATGTTAAAAAATAATTGGACCTACTCATGAGTTAAAAAAAAAAAATGTTCGATGTTAGTCAACCACCCTATTGACAAACTTTAGACTTCGCGTTCGGCTCCCCACTTTATCAGAAACCGAGTGCAACAAGGACTGAGATAAAAAAATCGAGAAAAATACCCACCACAAGTCAAGATGTCCGAACAAACAATGTCACAGTTAATGGTTCCAGTTAAACTTGACCTTACCGCTGCTAACTCGCCGTGAATTGTACCCACTATTACTGTTTCAACAGGCTTGCTACATACATGCGACAAGTCGTGACTGCGACTTACAACGGCCACCTTAATCCATTAATTATCCTGCCGAAGTCAAATTTCCAATCGCAAATACGAGTACGTCCCACTCCGTCCACTACGTCCATCTTACACAGTAATTTTACACTGTTTAAGATTTGTTGAGTTGTAATAATTATGACCCCTATTTGACAAGTGGGAAATAGAGTCGCTCAAGTATGTTAGAGAAATGAAAGATATGCCATAAGATCATTTTTTATGGCAAAATATAGAGATGAATATACTGAGCTAACAACCTCTATGGTATGCAGGCTAAGTTAACAGCTAACTTTTACCAGGGAAAAATTTTATTTTTTATTTCAGTCTCAAAGTCGCTCATTAGCATTCGCCCTAATGTTTATTACGAATTTCAATTACTAATTCACACGGTCGCAACGGTTGCGAGTCGCCTAAGATCCGTGAATGTATCGGTTTAACCATGCTATTGAACATAATCGGCATAGTGTTTGCGTTGTTACCTCTAATACTACGCAGGATATATTATCCAGCATTACAGACGATTGTTGGAAATTGTAGCGTCAACAGTCAAGTGGTTAGACGTCGTCTTCGTAACCAAACCGAGATGTTTCGGGTTCGATCACCAACCATGCCATTAAACATTAGTTACTGAGGCTAGCAGTACTAGGTCCTGGTAATGTAATAATACGTCTCATTGATAGTAATCTTTAGCTAAGGCTTTATCTTAATCTAGGTAAAAATTTTAACGCTAGTGTTAGAATCAGAATATTTTTATATGTGCATATATCTAAAAAGTCGTTTAAAGTAGGTTTCTTAATATATAAATATAATAAGTATATTATTACTGTAGAAAATGAAGTTGCATGAAATCTAAGATTTTCCTCCAAAAACTTGTGCAATGAAGTCGTCAAATTAACTATTAACTGATGGAACAACTATTACCGAAGGTTGGCGGAAAAGTCACGGAAAAACAAAACTACACAGAAAAAACAAATTAATTCACTATTGACATAAATTATTTAGTCAGTGGACTGCGGGATAAGATTGGTATAAACTTTGATAAATTTATGCTTTTATCAAAGGGAGTAAACAATACCAATAACTATTATTATTATGGTCACAAAAATGTCCCTAAATAAGCAACGTTATTACTACGGGTACTGTACAATGGACTGGGGGCGATCCCAGTGACACCCAAACCGGGGCGAATGGCGATCGAACCCACGACAACTCGGTGCTTGGAGCCGCGCTACCTACGCCCGAACCATTACACCAAGCGGTCTTCAAACAAAACGAGACGAAACGAAGTGGCCTTAATACTTGTGAAACAGACGCGATGTAGGTTCACTTGATTGATTAATACCATTGACATATTGATAAAGATTGATCTGGTTGGTTTTCTAAGAGGATTGATAACAGTTATCATGACACGGATTGTCTTGGATATAGAGTTAAGATACAAAGATATATTGGTTCAATTTTGACGGAACCTAAGTACTTGTGCCAAAAGCAGTGATAGTACGATTAGTATATTGAAAACATTGGTCATCAATCATTAATAATATATTCTCTTCGTGGATTCGTCATCGTTAGCTGACGACATATCATCCGCTAAGAACTAACGATTAACGATACATTATTAATATTATTCAATTTATTTGAAATTGGCAGACTCAGGACCCTGCATAGACGTGTCTCCTCTTCTGAATTGAGATTTTACCTAAGTAGTTCAGCAACACTATAAATGTTATATAATAATAATAATTAGCCCATTTGACGTACCACTTCTGGGCACGGGCTTCCCCTAATTGCGAGGGGGATTCGGGCCGTAATCCACCACGCTGGTCCAGTGCGGGTTGGCGGATTTCACATGTCTTGCGAAAATTGGTTAGATTTTCTAAAACATGCAGGTTTCCTCACGATGTTTTCCTTCACTGTAAGCAAGTGATAATCATATAGAAATTATGATTGGCACATAGATTCCAAAAACCCAGAGGTGCGAGCCGGGATTTAAACCCAAGACATGGTGCCCGCAAGACGCGTGCTTGACCAATCGGCTATCTCTGCTGTTATTATATTATCATTAGAATTACAATGCTTATATATTTGGTATTTTTCTGACAGTTCAGTTAACAGGATAACTGTCTGGAACCAAGAGATTTGAATAGGACCCCCCCCTGGTGGACAAACACGTGTCAAAATATCGGAAACCCAGCGTAAAACCTAGTTCATATTTTAATTTGTTTGTTATTCAAATGCTTCATACCAAGATCGTAATGGCCAGTGGCCGTGATGCTGAAAACTGAATAAGTCGAGGAAAAAAATAAAAGAAAATTAGTCAAGGTGAACCGGTGTAGTTAAATAATGAGATTGGAACTCAGTTATCACAATAAACTTATTGAAATTAACTGTTTTTGATGTTTGAGGAAAAGTTAATGTAGCCTGTGACGTTTCAGAAGAAAAAATGACAATAAAAGAGAACTAAGCAACGTTTAAAAATACTTATGGTGGTATAAGTGTTCCCAGTCCAAATAACATTACATGCCGATTTGAGGCACATTACTATGTTAGCTCTATAAAAGCTCATCATATATTTTCAATATAGAGTTTGTAACAAAATATAACATTGTCATTGCGGTTGAACTCGAGTTATTGCATACTATTGTTTGGTTAAATTCATTACTACATTGTTTGCGCTGTTAGTCAGCCGAAGTAACTGTTGTGATTGGGTTTTTATCTATTTCAGGTTTTCCTGTTTTAATGAAGTTATCCTGGATATCAGTTACGTGTTGTGTTCTAGTGAAGTTGTCCTGGATACTAGTTATAAGTTGTATTATAAGTACGGTGATACTACCCTGTTCGAGACAGCCCGCATATGAACTGCAGTTATTTGCCTTCAGCGTGTCTCTACCACCGAACGTCCTCATAAAACACAGCTGTCAAAACACGAAATGCGGTATTAACAAGGTAAAAACATAACTTGTCGAACCATTGACAAGGAAAGAAGATTCCTACTGTTGTATATACTAGGTGATACAAAAAGGGTATACTATTTTTTTTGCAACTTAACTTTGTAAATCTCAAACTATCGGCTTTGTGGGACAGTTGAAGTACTAAAGGTTTTGTAGACTTGTGAAATCGGTCAACAGCTGTATTCCTATAACACCTTTTGTTTTTCAAGTTCCCTCCAAAGCTGATGGTTTTAGAATTACAAAGTTAAGTTTTGAAAAAAAAAGTATACCCATTAAGTGTCACCTTGTATAGTTCTCTCCCGTCGATAGGTAAAGTAAAAAATAAAACTGAGAAATACCTTAGAGACATCAAAACTCTCCATAGGAAAACGAGAGTTACGAGTAGATCAAACAACGCAGAAACATCTGACAATTCTAATATCGAAGTGTCGCTTAGTGACATTTCCTGTCCACCGTTGATTCATCCAGAGGCAGTTGGACAAGTTAGAAAATAAGACATTTTTGGAAATAATCCATTCGGAAAGCACGGTTTGGTAGACTATGTTATTCTGTACAATGTAGCCCTAAGCATTAATCCTTAATTCGTGACGTCTTCAAAAACACAGGAAAAATGGTCCCGAAATAGATTATAACAAACTAAACAATCATTAACAAGCCGTTAAACTTATAAAAAGTGAAGCAACAGAACAATATATAAATATTGAATTAAACGACAGATAAAACAGGCTACACGCAAATAAACATCGCTCCATTTGCAACGGGCGATAAGATAATTGCATCCGAGCCGGCATATGCAGCCGTGAATAAATCAGGTGAAAGTAAACAACCAATTATTTTATTTGTGTGATGGATAAAGTACATTAACGCTCCTGAACAGAAAGTGGACACATTTCTGAGAAAAAATACGCAATGTATGACCGATGTAATATTTACATGCGTATCTGCGACACCTATAACTTGGAATAGGAGATGTGAACGATGGATGAGACACAGATGATAAGAAGATGGATGACAAAAGATGGTTGTGACATTAATGCTTCCAAATATAATATATAATGTCATATTGATCTTCTAATAAGTTATAAAAACTTGTGGGAATAACTCTAAATTGAAAATTTAAAAACCCCCGATGCGACGACCTTTTCATCAAATGTATACTTTACCTAGTTCGTCCAAATAACGCTAAAATTATATTAAATTAGTTTCTTTTCTGTATTTTTTCTCAATGGCGGAGCAGCGCCCTCTAGAATTATTATTGCGTAATATTCCATGACAATTAGCAAAATTTAACGCGTGCGCGTATCCATCATTTGACACGTGACTTATGGAACGTCTTTAGTTCATCCACAAATCTCATATAAAAATTGATAAAATATCATTTTTTTCCAGAATCCGGGAAACTTTTCAAATTTATAATATTGTAAAAAGCCAGTTCAGACTATTACGATCATTTAAAAATATAATAAAGCGAAATCGTTTCAGCCGTTCTCAAGTGATGGAATGAGCCCAAATTTCGATCGGATTCGAGCCGTGGAAGTTGGTTTTTGCCGTGAATGTGGCTTTTTCAACCTATAAAAGAGCTGATGATCTTCAAACGGCTGAACCGATTTTCATGAAACATAGCTAAGAACACTCTCGATCAGAATACCTATCTAACAAAAGAAACAAAATTGAAATCGGTTCATCAGCTTGGGCGCTACGTTGCCACAGACAGACACACAGATACACAGATACACAGATACACAGATACACATGTTAAACTTATAACACCCGTCGTTTTTCGTCGGGGGTTAAAAACATACAACATATCTTGATAAATAATAGTCAAACTATTACAAAAACATAATATGACTCCAGAATGGTCAATATATTACTAGGAAAATAGGATAATGATGTAATAACTGCCGGATAACTCATACATATTTTATTCGTCTATAATGGAGACATGACAAAGAAAAATCATGAAAACGGTATGACGTATTGTGGTTATGTGTATGGCTCTACTAAAATTATACCTACTCGTAGGTGATGAATTCCTGGTACCTTCACTGCTGATGAACTGAACATTTTAATATTAAAATCTAAAATATTTTTAATTCACGTAGGCCAACAAAGCACTAATGAATAGTCAGAATCTACCACTGTAAGCAGAAACCATTTCATTCAGTAACTACATACTATCCAAATTACACGAGGCACATGACTTCCAGCAGCCACAGGTGTCATTGATCTAAATACAACTGACTCTACAAGTAACGACGTTTTCGCGTAAACTGCACGCAATCTGTTTTTAGATGGAAAAGAAATTAGCGCCTAAAGATAGACGGATCGGATTGAATAGAGCCGATTGCATTTAGCCAGCGGACGTAAAAACAAGGTCGACAGTGAGATCACAAGAAAAACTGAACTAGATCATTTGGAGTGCATTTAGGTGTTCTGAAGGTCTTATAGTGCGGGATTAAGAACTAAAGAGTCATCTGGCAAATATTTTGCATCAGGATGTAGGTACAGCTGGCCACAAATAGTCTTTGACCATTGCCAAGTGAGATGATAAGCGATGCACTTACTGAGATCTGAGATCGAGGGAGTAACGAGCCTCAGCTTGAGCGGTTACTGTAGAGTGTATTATGCATCTTACTGTAAATCCAAGGTTTCCAGGATCAAGATAAGTGTTGTTCAACAAAGGTTGACTCTTCGAATGTTTCCTTGCAAATTTATAAACTATGAATTAGCAAGGAAACTTTTGAAGAGTCCATGATTATCTCTACGACTGACTGGTCCAAAGTGCTCCCGGCGAGGCCACTTGTCACCAATCACGACACGTTATCGTGACGACAGATTTGGAAACGTATATTTATCGTTATCAACATGCCTACGATAACAGGACGAAAGATTTGGATTGACTTCTAACATTATGTAATTTGTTGGTAGCTACAATTTTGTATCGACGTTTTTAAATAACGATAAAACGACCAAATGTCTGCGATGTTGCATTTTTCCTTTAGCTGCACCGCTGTGAAATGTAAGGAACGATTCGAATATTCACTCGCTATTCGATTACCCAACTGGTACTAAGTCAATATTCTCAAAAGGGGTAGACAGTGCAAGCATAGGTGCAATGAAATAGGGGACGAGCATATTGAACCTACTCCCACCACAATACGAGTCTATTCGAGTGGGTAATGTCTGTTAATGTGGGTGCCGGTGTATTGCTATATTAGATGTGTGTCACTGCAGTGTTAATTGATAATTACTTTCTTTCAACCGTCTCAGATAACCTAAATTTTTCAGTAAATATTTACTTTTTAATGTAGCCTATCATACATTACCTATTTATTGCATAGCAAACGAGTGCTTGTTTTGTGCAGACAAAAACATGGTACAGTAGTTCAAGCTTGTTTCCACGTTCACCCGGGGTCGTCAGTCGTAAGCGTTTACGAAAAAATGCCTCTATTGTAAATTGCGAGCGCATATCATGGTAGAGCTACAGCATCATGTATTCTTTTAATAGAGTTTTGGAAAGGGTTGAAGGATTGAGAGTCGGAGAGGAACTGTTAATTTACTTAGTATATTGGTTACAGTCATATGTGAACTAAATCTAATATTTTCACTTAACCAGACACCCGGACTGTTAAAGTGCACAAACGTTTTTATTTAAGATAACTGGAAGATGTTTATCTGCGATACAACATACTCGTTTTAGAGAAGGCAGTTATTTTTGTGATAAACTGTCACGATACTGATACACGACTGATATGAATCGTTCCAAGGTGACAGGTTTTCAGGTTATTGTTTTTACATAAATATAAAACACTTAAGAGTATTATACATTGGATTTATCAATTGCCTACATACATAAGCCTTCTACCAAAGGGAGATTGTTGTCATTCATATGTACTAAGTTATAAATATGTAAAGAAACATTTTTTTTTTTTTATGTGGAATTATGATGCATATAAAATCTATAATAAATACACGCCTGTTTGCCTGAAGGGACACGTAGCGATACTTCGCAGGTGGAATTTAAAGATCGTGGTGGACTAGGTATGGCTCGAATCCCTCTTGCATTGAGGGGAGTGTGCTAGATATAATGGCAATAGGATCAAAACTTTCTTATATATTGTTTACTATTTATCCACAATAAAATATATATTATGTACCACTTAAGATTTTTCCACATAAGCAGAGTTGCTGCAACAAAACCTTGCTTAAGTTATGTAAAAAATCTGCATAAAACTGCACTCGCCAGATGGGCCTTTCGTTAAATTACTAGTAATTACTGTTATTCTCTTAACTGCCAAACAATTATTGTAATTTTAAGTGTGATGCAGTAAATACACAAAGGGGCGTCGTCCGGGGCGTTTACGCTATAACAAACATGTAAGTACGTTTTACAATAACAGTTACTAATACCAGTTTCAATTTGGAACATACTTGGCGCATCATTATGTCACTAACAATTAAAAACTAAGTACGTTCGTCCGGCCTTCATTTATGAAATTTATGGTAGGTACTGTAAACATTGATCTAACTATGGGAATGAGTACTAAATTGTCTACAACTTAATCACTTATATACGTTAAATGTATACGTTAAGTGTACCCCCGATATAGACATTTTATCCATTAACAAAGCATTTTTCAGTATAATGGCAATTTGTTTTGCCATTGTAAAGAATAAGTATTTGGCTGACCGATGGATGAAATATTAACAATGTGGACTTGTTTATCCGTCACTTCAGATGAGTGCAGTCATTACATTCTAAAATCAAATAAAAGGCTTTTATTACTAGAGGAAGAGGGGGGGAGAGACCCACTTTAACTTCAGGTACAGTAACCTTACTTTAATTTCAGTACCTATGTTTTTCTATCCTTATAAAGCGTTCGTTAATTATATAATTAAAAAATAGTTTAAAGAGCTGTAAGCAATTAGAACGAGCGGCGTTTATAACGTAACATAGTTATGTAATTGCGTCACTAGTGACTACAATGGCGGCGACAATTGTCGAAATTTACGATTTTTGTGGAGCGCCTCGTGTTTTGAGAACGACACGCGGTGTTTAGTTCGTGGTTCCGTATCTAGGAGATCGAATATTACGATATGTATATTAAGGGAATTCACAAGTGCGACAAAGACACCGATAGCGGATAGTTAACACGGGCAACACCTGCCTGCGTCTGACGTCTACGCCCTAGTGAGCGGGATGCTAACGAAATCTTCGATAAATCGTTTAGAAATAAATACTTTTACATTTGGAGGCACAGAAGTGGTCCCAACATGTTCTGTGTAGGTAGTGCCTTGTAACAGACAGTCGTAAGTTCTCTAGAAAGCTTTCTAGAGAACTTACGCCTTAAAATTGTCATGCCTTTTAACCCTTAAAATTAATGGGTTCTAAAACCCCTTTCGCCTTTAAAATTAAACATAACCAATCATAATAACGGTTCATTATTTCATTTACCGTGGGACCCCTAAAATTGTAAAGTACACTTCAGTGTAAAATTGTACTAATTAGTTGGAACGGCGTGAAACTACGCCGGCAGCAAGACGCTATGCAAATCTTATTGAGCTTTGAGCAACGCTCGGTACGTGAGCTGTTTCGGTAATATACTCGCGAGAGTTAACGTGAACACGGGCGAATAAGGGGTCACTTTGATCTTCAAATAGGTCGATAAACAACGTTTGAATCGTATCACTACAAAAACACATCACTTAAAAAAATTACAGTATAGTATTAGTAGTCAGAATACTCAACGTAGACAATTCGAAGTCAAAACACACACATTTGCAATTATAGTTTTACTAACAATGTTATTTTTAGTGTACATCTACCCACTCATTGGTAATTGTAATAGAGTAAACATATGTGGGGTGTTACTGGGTTCGCCCCCAGTCCATTGTACGGTACCCATAGTACAAGCTTTGCTTAGTTTGGGACCGTACAGTTGGTGTGTCTGTCTGGCGATATTTCTTTATTTTTATAAGCTGAGCCCGCGACTTCGTCCGCGTGGAATTTAACTTAACAAAAAAACCCGCTCCCGCGTTCTGAGCCCGCGCGACAGAACTCATTTTTTTAATTTTGTTTTTCTAAAATAAAAGTAGCCTAAGTTACTGCTTATAACATCAGTTATCTACCAGTGAAAGTCCCGTCAAAATCGGTCCACGCGTTTCGGAGATACTCTTTGATTTCATGTGTTTTAATTTTTTTACGCGGAACCCTAATTGTTTTTCCAAAATTAAAGTAGCCTATGTTACGCCTTTTATCATCAGCTATCTGCCAGTGAAAATCCCGTCAAAATCGGTCCAGCCGTTTCGGAGATTACCCGGAACAAACACACAGACAGACAGACAGACAGACAAAAAATAAAAATCGCGTTTTTGCTATAGGTGTCGTATGTACTTTGATATGCACTTAGTGAAAAGATGTTATTTTGATATTACAGACAGACACTCCAATTTTATTTATCTGTATAGATATAGATGTTCTCAAACTAGGAACCAATTGTACCTACTTATTTTGGGTATTGTAGAAAGGACTGGGGACGATCACACTAACTCCCATGCAGTGTAAATTATGATCATATCTCAACCACTGGCATCTCGTACGACTCGCAATACGACAAAAATGACGGATCTGAATACGTCAGTTTTGATAGATTTTCAATAGCAAAACTGTCAAAACTGGCGTATTCAGATACGCGATACGTCATTTTTGACGTATTGTGAGTCGAGATGCCAGCTTTCATCAGAGTTGGGCCTCTGGTCTAATTAGCATCCCGACCACTGGACTTAGGTTGTTATTGTTATTTGTCAATTTCTCTTCATTTAAAACATCGTTCTTACAGTCCAGAAATTGTAAAAATTTCGCAGAAAATTTTGCTACACTAAAGACAAATTGGCCACCACGTCGGGCTGAAGTCTGAAACAAAGGTTCGCGAAGTAACGAAACGCGAATGAGGTCGCCAGTCGCTATCAATAAAGCGTTGATGAGGTGACAAGCATGAAGCTTGGCAAGGCTGCGCGGCTACCAAAGAGGCGTTCAGAGAGTAGTTTCTCTTCCTATTACGACATTTCGAAAATATTTTGTGAAATGGAGAATTTATAAAATAAAGACTTGATATGAGCTTAAATTATTTTCTAAGTAATTATGAAGGTTTGTACCTACTTCAGATGATTTGTGATGTTATCCAAGGATAGGGACAACAACTTAGCTGTGCATACTTTCATCGCAAGCTCACTATAATAGTGAGGTAAGAATTAGAAGACGAATGTATATATAAAGTTATTTTGTTAGATTCTCATCACACACAAAGGTGGGAAATAAATTTAAATTTTAAATAGTTAATTAGCATTGATACGAAAATTAACAGATGAATACTTATTTTTTAACTTATTTAACTTTTACTTATTATTAACAAAATCGCCATTAAAAATAATTTCATTTCCAACTTCTGAACGAATGAGGTTTTGATACTATCAAAACAATCGTGTTGCAATCGTCTTCCAATGGAATGTGAATTGCTTTGACATTCTAGTGTCAGAATCAATTCTGATTATATCGGCAGAGGATTCCGACTAGATTTAAAATCACTTCAAGAACATACCATGCAACAATCCAAAATTTAAAACATTAAAGTAACTGACTAAAAGTCCATAAACAACTCGATTGACGGTAAAAAACAAAACACACGCGTTTGGAATTCGAGTTTCCAAGTCACAGCACTACCACTGAATGGGCGTAATGATGCGCTACGTCAGCCCGCGTATAGGACCGGAGTAATACTGATTACGAGGTGTGCCGCTATCGCGTAAAAAAATACAAATAAACGTCAACGGGCGTGATAATGACAGGTACCGACAGTCGTGCTCGGTCAGCCGGACTGACCGCACGTCGCCTTTGACGAACAGGTTGTATGTTTTATATTTGCGCATCACTAATAGTCACGTTAAGGTTATAATTGAGGACTTTTTTGACTTGGAGGAGGCACTTCCTTGGCCTGAATCGTATCACTGCTCCGGGCTTGAGCTCCTTCTTAGTGCAAAGCCATGTCTATGATGCTGGCACAAGGCGAATTGGTGAGCTTCAGACGTCAGCAGGAAAATCATTGTTAAAAATGAAATTATCATGAGAAATAATATTAATTATAAACCCCATCCAAACTAAGCTCACGGGGCAGTGGCAATTTTTTTATTTAATTTTTTCTAAATCATCCGACGTTGTTAATATTAAATTAACATAAATCGCTATATTGCCTAAAACGAAACGAAATCAAGGCTGATAAAAATGTAGGAAAAAAACAATAATCACATTATCAGCACATTACATTTGTAATCAGTTTCGTAATATGATTACAATGATATCAAATTCAGTATACATTGTTATGGGATTAAACTTTATACAAATAACGAAACTGTTGTTTGTTTATAAGTATAATAATATTGTTATCTCCCAAATGGCTGTGTGTAGGTAATTTGACTGAATACAACATTTTATGACACGCATAGTGTGATTTATAAAATACCCACGAAAATTCTATTGTATGGTCCCAAACTAAGCCGCGCTTGTACTATGGGTACCGTATAATGGACTGGGGGCGATCCCAGTGACACTGAGGGTATGACAAATTACGAAAAGGTATTTTTTCGAAATTCGTCCTGACGAGAATCGAACCCGTATCGGTGGGGTCGGTGCAGTGAGCTGTACGCTCGAACCACTACGCGAAACGGACGTAAATTTCACAACGTTTTGAGTATTTTGACTACAAACAGTCTATTGTCAGTGAATTCTATTTGAATCTCCTTTTTGTCTCCACAAACAACATACTTTTCCTTGTAGTTACCGAACATTGGTTGAACATTATTACAATTTCAAATGTAAAATGAGCCAAGTCACAGTAACAGGTAAAGTTATGCAACTAAATAACCACGTCGTGATTTACGAATCGTCAAGGACTGTGCTCCTTATGTCAACACATTATACGTATAGGTATCGACGCTTTTTCTCATGTTTAACATTACTTTATACTATTAGCTAGAATTTGGTTAATAAACAAAAGACGTAGTATTCTGGTGTAATATTTTATTAAGAATTCTTTTGAAAGTCCAGCAAAACAAGAGAATAATAATTTGTCGGCGATTACAATGCGACCACGTCAGTTATGGTAATTTGCATAAAGGAATTGAGAACGATGCACCATCAAAACGATCGCTTGAAAATTCTTCGTAAAATACTTGCAGTATTAATACAATTGTGTAGTCTGTTTGATTAAATATATACAAAATATTTTCTTCAAAATACCTCGGGTTGTATAAGAACTTTGCTTGCAGCAAAACATTTAATCCATATTTTTTGTAAGAATCTTGTTTCTAATTATCACGTTAATAAATAAATGACTGCGTCAATTTTAGTTTTGCAGACTATCCACACTTGGTGTCTCTCCACATTGATGTTTTTCAGTCTTATGCTATCCCAATGTACAGTTCAAATCAAAATTATCATAAGACTTTTACCAACCAAATATAAATCTATTTTAATGTACAATCAATGGTGTATTTATTACCATCGAGATGTTACTATAAATAATTAAACGTGTTCATGAATATTTATCGCGCAACAATAGCGCTAGTTGTCTGCGGACACGCGAAGCATGCGCTTGAGCACAATCTGTTGTTGCTAGCCCATGCAACATGATGTAAGTTCTATAACACGTTAGAAACGTGAATCTATAAATAGTAGGGCCTAAGCGACGCTTTCCTTGTGGGTACAGCACTATTAACTGACTTAAACGACGCTTGGATTAGAGCATATTATTGCTGTAGCTAGCTCTTATTTACTCTGTATACCCGTGAAGATATAAGAACATTGAACATAAGGCAACACAATTTTCAATGCGAATATAAATCCCTATGTGCAATTTTATTTTTCAGCTATATAATAATTATTAAATAAATAGCCGCAACTTTACTTGTGCTTAAGGGACAAAATTATATTTTAGATTTTGTTCAGCACAACCCCAATAGTTATACGAATATATACCCTATATATACAAATAAATAAAATTGGAGTGTCTGTTTGTAATATCAAAATAACACCTTTTCACTAAGTGCATATCAAAGAACATACAACACCTATAGCAAAAAAGGGGTTTTAAATTTTTTTGTCTGTCTGTCTGTCTGTCTGTCTGTGTGTTTGTTCCGGGTAATCTCCGAAACGGCTGGACCGATTTTGACGGGACTTTCACTGGCAGATAGCTGATGATAAAAGGAGTAACTTAGGTTACTTTAATTTTGGCAAAACAATTAGGGTTCCGCGTAAAAAAATAAAAACACATGAAATCAAAGAGTAACTCCGAAACGGGTGGACCGATTTTGACGGGACTTTCACTGGTAGATAGCTGATGTTATAAGCAGTAACTTAGGCTACTTTTATTTTAGAAAAACAATATTAAAAAAATAGCTTTTCTCTTAGAAATCAAACGCAGGACCATCTGAATAATAGATAATTTGGAAAGTTCAAAAATTTAACAGAGTACCTCACGATAGGATATTTATAACTGTAACCAAATAGCCAGTGTCGCAATGTAAGTGAAATTCATCGTGTCTCTCGCAATTGACTTGTCAAAATAATGTTAAAATCATGAAAATCGTGATGGCGGCCGGTTAGCGGCGGCTGCGAAAAGCGTAGTTGCATCGTGTACAATTGATTTGTGTGTCTGTTTGTCAAACGTGATCGTATCAAGGATTCGGGTGACGTGGGCGCTGGTGTACTGGGTCAGACTGCTACAGTATCAATAGTTGAGGATAAATATCGCCAGAATGACACACCAACTGTATGGTCCCGACCTAAGCAACGCTTGTACTATGGGTACCGTACAATGGACTGGGGGCGATCCCAGTGACACCCGACCTGGGCAAATTACGAAAAGGCCATTTCCGAAATTTGCTCCGATCAAACCAATCTGACGACCGCTTGGCGCAGTGGTTCGAGCGTAGGCCGCTCGGCTCACTGCACCTGATTGTTGCGGGTTCGATTCCCGCCGAGGCATATTTGAGTAATGGCCTTTTCGTAATTTGCCCAGGTCTGGGTGTCACTCGGATTATCCTCAGTCCATTGTACGGTACACATAGTAGAAGCGTCGCTTAGTTTGGGACCATACGGATGATGTGTCAGTCTGGCGATATTTATTATTTATTTATTTAAATAAGTTGATCAATAAATAGAAGAGGCCAACACGACCGAACTCCGTCAGTCAAGAGCCTGTCCTGAGTGTCAGGGACCCTAATAATAAGCAATTTGCCGCAGAACAAAGCGAACTAAAAAGATAATTCAACACGTGTTTTGCATCTAAACGACACAACCTCAAGATAGTTGGGCAGCGTGACACCGCAGTCGGTTGACAGTTTTGGTGCAGTTATACAGGATGTTCGAACAGTCCGAAATAATAATTAACTAAATTCTCCACGATCAGAGTGATTATATCAAGACTTATAGTCACTTATTGACATCTCTTATGATGTCCTATAAATAAATAGAGACGGCAAGACTCCATGCGACATAAACAGTAACAGAAAAAAAGAAACTTATATAGGAGGAAGATTAAACAGAACACTTCAAGGTTATAAAAGTGTAAATCTACAAATTCGCGACAAACCATAAGAAAATACAGCAAGGTCTCCGAACTGACACTAATAATAATGATCGTAATATTTCAGGAGGCAACTACATCATATCGAACGCTTATTTAGGAAATATCATTTTCATTACTCATACTCTGAAAGTAGGTCTGAAGTTGCCTGAGGAGCGGGTTGAAAGTAATACTTTTCCGGCCCGGGAGAATCGCTTTCAACTGACAGCTGTCAAATTATAAAAAAAAAACTAGTTCCATTTTCACATTTCTATGGAACCATGTTCAAACTTTTTCTACAGTCACTCAAGTACAGCACGATGTAAAATTGAAATAACATAAAGTTAAGTATTAATAAAAGAATATATATTTTTAAATGACTTAATTATAATTTAGTTTCAACAATTTCTTTAAAATAACATAGATTTGGGCAAAATATTTAAAGATGAAAATGAAAAATAATGGCTAAATAATGAAGTTGGCCGGCCAAAGAAAAAAAAACAAAATATGCGGCAATCCGATCTTTTTTTTTTTTCGAGATGTAGAGTATTGTTCATACTTCCTTGTATTATTTATTTAGCCAATTCCTGTTTTTATTTTTACTTTCCTTGTATTCGTAATGAAAAGCACAGTGTTTACCTCGGGTGATAGACTTATTTTGTCCCTCGAACTATTAGCGCCTTCGCTACGCTCGGGCGCCACACCCCGTCTCGGGACTAAATAAGTCACTTTCACCACTCGTGTAACAATGTACTATTAAACCAAAATGTAGGTTTTGGTAAAAAATCAGAGTTATGGTCAAATTAGAAAAAAAGCAAATATATTATTTTTATAGAAGTTGACTCCACTCTTCATTTTCCATATTTCCCTTCAAGTCGGCGACGTGCGCGCGCAATGCCTTTGGAACTGCAGGCATCTATAGGCTACGGTAACTGCTTAACATCAGGCAGGTCGTACGCTGGTCAGCCGACTTTGTTATACAAAACTAATTCATCGATTTAAGTCACTTTCTCTATTTTGTGCTCTCAAAAGAGAAAACATCAAATATGTGTAAATATGTCAGTAACGTGAAATACTCTGAAGCCTAGTTACAACAATTTCAGTCCATGAAAAACGAAACCTATTACCATTGTAGTATGCAAATATTCTATCGCCAGTCTACGAATTGATGACATAATAAGTATACTCTTTAAGGCTTACACCGACACGCGCGGAAAATACTCGAGTATACGCGATGACCGCCGAAGTATTATACGCAAAAATACCCTTGTTAAATATAAATCTTTATTCAAATGAACACTGATTCTATTCAAAATAAAACCACAAACAATGAGACACAGTTCTGTATTGAATAAAGTTTGTTTTCAAACCGGCATTAATGTGCGGATTATACGTGTTGGAGAGTTAGAGAAGCAGTTGATAATGGGTCAGAGGCAGGGGAAGTGTTCCAGGGGCCGAATTCCAACACGATAATGTAAAAGTATTGTAGAGCTAACAGGAGACACTCTACAACGATCTATTGAACTGGTGCAGGACATAATCAAATGGAGATAAATAAATATCGCAAGACTGACACACCAATTGTATGGTCCCGAACGAAGCAACACTTATACTATGGGTACCGTACAATGGACTGGGGGCGATCCCAGAATTACGAAAAGGCCATTTCCGAAATTTTCCCCGTCGGGAATCACACTCACAGCCACCATGTGCAGCGAGCCGAGCGGCCTACGCTCGAACCACTGCGCCAAGCGGTCGTCAAATCAGATTTTACGCGCGTGTCGGTGGGAGCCTTTAAGCGTCACGTTTTTGCACGCAGACGTGAACCGTATGCTCACGCGGCTATTGTGGCTACAATAATGCTTACCGTAAAACAATATATACATTTGAACTTCAGTATGTGTGTCAAGTGAAGCGATGTGATAACGTCATTAGTTCCAGGGGTTAAGAACTGTATGGGTTAGGAGCGCATGAATTTCAGGTGTCGATAATTGGGTGCTTTTACAGGAGACAATAGTTTGAAGCGAGCTTTTAAGCATGAAGTAGAAAAGTGATTTAATCATTTATAACATTCTAAACTTGTGTTTCTTTGAATTATAATGTGTAATTTTGGTGGAATATTATTATTATTTTATTTATTGCCAGACTAACACACCAACTGTATGGTCCCAAACTAAGCAACGCTGGTACTATGGGTACCGTACAATGGACTGGGGGCGATCGCAGTGACACCCAGGCCTGGGCAAATTACGAAAGGGCCATTTCCGAAATTTTTCGGGTTTTCCATGATTATTTTATTTCATATACCTGCAAATGCATAAATTGATGGAATTAACTTTTGTAGTAGATACTACAAATACTAATTAATGATGTATTAATTATGTAGACTATCTATCGAGATCGAGACGTAGTTAGATAATGTTATCTGCAATATTACCTTCAGTTAAATTTTCAGCTGATTACTTTGAAAACATATTTATGAAAACAGCGATTGTTTCACGAAAGCGAATCTTTGGTAGACAAAATAAAGAGTAACTAAGTAACTAGGTATCTGCATATAAGTTCTGAACAAGTTTCGGATACTAACGTAAGTAAGTACTCGGTACATTTGTTTACTGGGCTAGGTATTTATATCTTTTTCTGAAAAACCGTGATCCGTAAAGATTCGATAAAAACGATTGCTAACAGATCGTGATAAGAAAATTCTCATGTGCGGTTGCTACGCTTTAAAAATATACATTTGGACGCAAAATATATTAATATACTTGAGCTCCGTTTATCTTATCTGTCGCGGGCCGAGAGATTGTCTTGTGATCTATCACGGTGACAGGTTACCAAGGCGTGTATATTGTTACGTGAAGATTTCCAACTATTATGTTATAGTTTGGAGGGACATTGTGGAAAGTGGGGGAGAAGTCCTGGTGAGAATGTCTCCAAGGTCATTCTGATGGTGACTCCAGGCGTGTTTGACATATTGCGTACTTGGCGTTTTGCGTTTTTGACGTTCTGCGTGTTTGGCGCTCTGCTTACAATGAAACCAACAGAACTACGAATACCTTTTTAATTTTCAGATGTTTCTAATGGAAAATCGATTCAAGTTTGTCACCGCCATGAGACGGCCGTCTTGTATAGGAAAACCAGCATTGTACTGATGATAATTATGTATGGATCACTCGTCACTTAAATTGATCAATGAATTGCGAAACGCCATCTCGGAGGAGGAAGCGATACGGTGACTTGCGGCGAAGGCCGAACGCTAACAATACGCCATACATCATATTATAGATGCACGTTACGACGCGCGGTGGGCCACATCGGTTCGGAAACTCATTTACGAATGATGTAGAGTTTAAGTTATAACTAGAGCTTACCCGCGGATGCGCCCACGGGGAATAAGAGAATAAAGTAGCCTATTTTTCCATAGCAAAATAAAATTATCAACAGCATACCCGTTAATACGTGCGGATTCCACATGTCTTTCGAAAATTGGTTAGATTTCCTAAGACATGCAGGTTTCCTTGATGCTTTCCGTGACCGTAAGCAGGTGATAATTATATTGCAATTTAGATTTAGAGCACAACTGACCCAGTCACTTAAAATCCATCCATCCGTTGTATGATGCCGAGACAAACTTACAAACAAACAGACTGCCGTGTCCTCTATGCGAGTGTCTGCTATGCTGGTTCAGTGCAAAAGAGTGCATTGTGTTTTACTTGTGCACTGTAAGAACTGTATGGGTATAGTCGTAAACACCAACAATTTTGTAAATGAGATTCGAAACTTTAGCCGCGAATATGCCGAGATAACCTTGAAAAACTCATGGTCACTGGCAAGGTGGAGGGAAAGAGATCTCGGGGTCGCTGCCGGATGCGTTGGTCCGATCAGATCCGCACCACACTAGGCACCTCCGTCTACGATGCCATGCAGGTCGCCGTCGATAGGAACAAATGGCGAGCCATCATAAAAGAAAAGGTAGTGGGAGGCGGTCACGACCCTCAGAATTGAGGAATACGACGCCAGCAGGAGGATGCCGAGATACTTATTTTTTTTTTTTTTTTTTTTAAAGTTACTACCAATGTGTGTTTATCACATTACTATAATAGTATTCCCTATAGCCCCTTCAACTAAGCTAATGCTTGTTCTAGAAGTGGGCTCACGTCAATAGTTTAATGGCCAGGATGGGCATCGAACCCGGAACCTCTCAGCTACGAGGACGGTCCCACTAACCTCAAGGCTATTGACGTTTATTTTTTTTTTAAATAATTTGAAATTGTGCGTGATCCTGAATATTCTATGCATCATAAAAAAATATTGACTCTTATTTTTCTATTTCCCCCGGCTCTCGAAGGACTTTCATGGCCATAATATCGAAATATCAACTTAGAAAGAGCTTACATTTGAAGTAAAATATTCGATTATCATTACTATTCAAACATGAAAGAATAATTGCACAATCTCATCTTTAATATCTCAATTGCTCTCAATAACAATGTTGATGACATAAACCACGGGCCGGCCTTGGCGGCATCTATTAAAAGTGAGGCTGTAACAATAGGTCGTGGCGAATAAGAGCCGACGTCTGCCGAGAGCCGGCCCATCCTTGACGGGCGATATAGTCCGAAAATTTGACGCAAAAACCGTGAGGCCGAAACGACCTTATTGCGAACAATTATTGTGGTAAAAACCAAACTTTTCGCTCCATTTGCTTTGGCTTGTTTAGTTGTGATTGTAGAGTTTCCGTAAGCAAGGAGTTACTTATATCATCCTTAGTCAGTAAAGGAAGATGCTGACTTATAATTTTGAGATATATTTTGATAAGCAGAACACCAAATATTTTTTTTTACGTTGGTTCTGAAAAACGTGCTTGGAAAAATATAGATTTGTTAAGTCTAATAATTTCTATGTTTTATTATTTTCTTAAATTATAAATATCAGATTTTTTTGGAGTTCAGTGCCATCTAGTAACAAGTTTAAACATCTATCTTAAAAAGAACGTAAGTAGGATCAACTTTTGCGTTATAATACGTAATGTAACGCCGACCAACGAGTTCACACTTCATAAAACAAAGGTTTTAATACTTCCAGAATTATCTGACTCTCACGATACTACAATAAACAATATTAGAAACAGAACAGAACAGCTAGGTAGCCGTTACAGCGGAACTAATTCAGCTATTAACAATGCCAAGGTCGGTGGATGCGATCGCCCAGCTGCAATACAGCCACCTGCATACACAGAATAGCTGTTTAACTTGGCTTTTCTAAACAAGAGGAACATGATATAAAAAACAGATATATTCGAACATTATTCTTGATTTTAAAATGTATTTCACTGAAATTTCATTGTTTTGCTCGCCGTTCGGTTCAGGTTTGTGAGATACGTTCATCAACGACATCAGGTTCTTTTGAGGGCCTTGACAGGCCAAGCCCAACACTGCATTTATAAGCCGTATAGACAAAAATAAGATGAATCCTTTTCCTTTACAATTAAACTACAAAAGTGCTGATAATTTTCAAACTGGTGAACCATAGCTAAGAACACTCTCGATCAGAATACCTTTCCAACAAAAAAAAACAAAATTAAAATCGGGCCATCCGCTTGAGCGCTATGATGCCGCAGACAGACACGCAGATACACAGATACTCATGTTAAACTTATAACACCCCTCCTTTTTCGTCGGGGGTTAAAAACAAATCGAAATATCAATGTCTAATTGTCGCAAACAAACTGTTGCGTAACAACGCCTTCAATCGGGGACAGCACTATGGCGAAGGTCGTCGAGAGTGTAGTCATTTGCCGTGGCTCTCGACCCGTGTGTTGTGACTGACAGCCCCAAACCCGTCATGGGCGACAAGTTCCAACGATGTTTGCCAGACTCGAATGTTCAAGATGAATGTACTTTTGTACGCGAGATTAAGTCGTTGCATGTTCAGTACGTTCGAATAGAATCTACGATCGCATGACGTGTCGTAAGAGTAACTAGCGTCTGCTGTGTTCCTCTTCATTTCTTTGGGAGAGAGGGCTAACAAAGCATAACAGTCCCAATTTGAAGAGATTAATGTTTATTCATATCAGGTAATAACTGAAATAAACTGACAGTCGGACCAACGTTGATCGATACAAAAAGAGCAAAGTTGAATCAATTAAGCAATGATTAGTAAACCTAACGTCATTGTTTAGACATCAGAGAGTCACTGGCTTGATCAAGTCTAAATAGGCCAGGATAGCATTGATAGTATGATATTAGACTTGAGAGTCAATAGATTGATTTAAAAGATTCATATTCAAATAAATTTATTACGAAAGTTGTCACACACGGTACAGCAAATAAATAAACAATTAAAATAGCTGCAATATCAACTAATTCCAAAGTAAAATCGACAACGCCATTAATGACAGCCGCATCATAAAACCTACACTCGGAATGACGTAGGTACTTAATAGGTGCTTGATAATCGGAAATACCAAACAAAATACATGATTTTTCCTTGTATGTAATGTACAAACAACGAACTAACTACCTAAATATACAACACTATGTAACGCATTTAAGTTAACAATGAAAGAGATAGGCGGGAGGGGATCCCAGATGCGAGGGAAAGATTACGTCATAAAGGACTAGAAGGTCGCAGAAAACAGACAAAAATGGAGGACTCTGAAGGAAGCCTACATATTAAAATGGTCGAAAGTAGCTAAAAAGATAGTCGAGACAAGCACCCCGCTCTACTTATACTACAACTCTTAAATCTTATATGCTTTTGACATTCCAAAAATATTTGCAACAACACTAATTCCTTCAGAAGATTCCAACTACTTTTATTTGCAGAATTGAGGCCAAAGCTAAACCAGGAAAAGTACATTAAAGTTAACTTTTAAAGTACTTGAGTGCATGATAGAGCTACTCAAGCTTTTAGTACCTCACAGTTGGAAGAATTTGCTGGCTACGATACACTTTGATGTAGTAAAATGGAGCTACTTGCTACACTTTTAACGTGTTCCTGGTAGTGGTAAAAGAAACAATTCGCATAGCCCGGATTGAGGACATATATATTGAAGCCCCATTTTGAAACAACCAGGCAAAAAAATCTAAGGCTACAAACTACTACTGGACTCACTATTACTTTAACTGGCAATTAGCATAACGTTAAAAGATTTAAACAAACTAGTTAAATAACGTAATGAGCGATCGTTATTTATAAGTTCACAAGTTATTGAGCCGGTGGCGAGCCTTCACCTTAAAGAAACCGGGCCACTTGCCGGCGCAGGCGCTGCTACACTTGTTTTGTGCAATCAATGGCTTGCGCGGCTCCAATGGACGACACGGTACGAGAGTGAGAGTAATTTTACCGTACATCTATACGAAAAAAAAATAGCTTGCAAAACTGGAAAAAAAGAAATCGCACGTTACGACCGGAAGGGGAGTGGGGCGGAGGGAGTGAAAGGGAGGGGGGCTGGTGGAGCTTTCGTCTCTCTCACTCATTGTACAAAACGCAGTACCAGCCACTACAGTAATAGCTATTTTATATAGCTATTTCTTCCGTGAGAGGTTGTTACCCGGGTCGAGTAATGAGCCAATCTCGGAACAACTGGTCTGATTTTGAAGGCACGTTAACATTACAGCCTCAGCTTCTGTAATTAGATTTGTGTCGTCGAATAAAGTCGGATTGATATTGTGACATCTTTCTCACGGTTATGGAAACGTTCCACGCGTCATTGTAGAATTATTTTTATCGACTTGAAATTCCACAGAATTTCAGATTAACATTCATTTATGATATTGACCTCAGGTACAACATGAATGGTTTTACACGCTTGAAATCCTTACTTTACGTTTGAGATATTAATATTTTCACTCGCATTCTGAATATGCGTATTTTAATTATTTTATTTTTGTCTCCATTGGCTGGTTACCCATTGCTTCGAACGGTTTCCGGATGCTACAATGGATACGCGCAAAAAGATTATGATTCAGTGTTACCTAACATTTTAATACTTTACTTGTCACATTAAAAGTTTTCTTCAAATAGCCAATCAATTTATTGGAAATTGCGACAAAGCTTTGTTTTGTAATTTTATGGTTTTATTTTCTATTTAGTTGGCAAACCGTGCAAAAGCGAAGGTCGGTGAGCGATAATACATTTAGACGAACAATCGTAGATAAGAAATTGTATGAGGGATTATATATTTTATATATTATTGATTTACACGTACCTTCCTCAAGGTGCCCTTGAGCTGGTAGTATTCCCTAACATCCCCTAAGGCATAGCCTAAGGGTCGCGGTAGCCCAGTGGGAATGGCCCCGGCTTGTGTTCCGAAAGGCGTGAAGATACAGAGACATCCTTGGATATAGAGGTGTCAAAGCCACGTAAGGCTCACAACGAGAAAAGAGAAACCCGTTGGCCGTGTTCTTATGTTCATTGCACACCACCAAGTCTGTATTCCTCGAAGGGGTAGGCAGACAAATCTCTCTAGTGCACCATCATTTCGCTGACATCATGGGGAGTCTCTTTTGCCAATCCCCTCAATACGAAACGAACTAGGGCTATAGTCCACCATCCTGACCCAGTTCTGGTTTGCAAACGTCACAAGTCTTTCGAAAGTGGTGCAAGTTTTTTTTGTATGTTTTCCTTCACCGTTTAACATGTGATATTCTTAGTAAGTATACTTAGTTTGTTCACCTAGAAAACGCAGCGTTGACTATCCGTTGTCTGCTATCTCCCTTATAACCTTGCTCTATTGTTGCAAGTCGACAATGTCACGACGGTTTCCGGAATTACTTATTACTTAATGTTTAACTTTTCTGTTATCTTGGAACAAGTATGTGGTGCATGTAATTGGTGCTGCTTTGTTAGTAGGGTCAGTTACAATTGTCACATCACGATTGCCATTTTCCGACCACCCAAACCTTCATTAGAATTATTTACAAATTTCATTAACATGTTCAGGTGGTAATTAAAGGGATACATTCAATGTACCTACTGAAGTTGTGGTTGCCTGTTGATGATGATAATTTTTATTTTATATATTTATTTGTTCCCTAACTTCGGGCAACGAAACATTTAGTAGGTATATAAGATCTTACAGATAGATATATAATGCAAAATATTGTCCATGGCGCCTTAGTAAATGTCAAAGATAATATACTTAACTACAACGAAGATAATATTCTGAAAGCTGAGCTGAAAGTGTGAAACTAATATAATTTTCGTAAACCGTTAAAAACTAAACTAGATTTCCAAGATTAAGATCATTTACACACTAGACTCTACACTTAACACACGGGAAATTAAGCTATAATGTGAACGCTATGCGAAGTAATTTGGCATGAAAAATCCAAGCAGTGTTTGTCGTAAAATATGATTGAAACACGAGAATATCGCGTGGTGTACCGACGCCCCCTTGAACACTTAAATCATCAGCAATCACAATTACATCGGTATCTCGCTGATGACGTTGAAGTAATTAAACTATTACATATTGTTGATAAAAGATTGTATCTAGGTGAAGATTGTATTGTTAACGTAGTTAAAATGACTGATGCTTTATTTAAATGTTGCAATTTTCTAAATGGGAGTAGTTACGATGGCAAACATCTTCATAGTCTGTTTATGTATATTTTTTATGCCAAACAGAACAGCGCCCCTAGCGGACGGTATCCGAACCTTCAATTCTCCATACCAAGCGGACAAGTACATGAATTATAAAAAACTAGCTGAGCCCGCGACTTCGTCCGCGTGGAATTTAACTTAACAAAAAAGCCCGCTCCCGCGTTCTGAGCCCGCACGACAGGACCCATTTTTTCATTTTTTTATTTAGTTTTTCTAAAATAAAAGTAGCCTAAGTTACTGCTTATAACATCAGCTATCTACCAATGAAAGTCCCGTCAAAATAGGTCCACCCGTTTCGGAGATACTCTTTGATTTCAAGTCTTTTTATTTTTTTACGCGGAACCCTAATTGATTTTCTAAAATTAAAGTAGCCCAAGTTACTCCCTATAACATCAGCTATCTGCCAGTGAAAGTCCCGTCAAAATCGGTCCAGCCGTTTCGGAGATTACCCGGAACAAACACACAGACAGACAGACAGACAGACAAAATTTTTTTAAATCGCGTTTTTGCTATAGGTGTCGTATGTACTTACATATGCATTTAGTGAAAAGGTGTTATTTTGATATTACAAACAGACACTCCAATTTTATTTATTTGTATAGAGTATAGATGTATAGATGTATACGGGTGGATACCGAGCAAACTGGCAAGTTCTTAGGTTCTAATGATAGAGGCATCAATCAATTTAACAATAGTCAGTTTTATGTCTATGTAATAAGACCTATACTAAGCATGATGATAACAGAAACTTTAACTCGAGTAATACTGATATTTATGAGTTAGTACTGCAATGCGTAACATACGTCACAAGTTAATCGTTAACATAATGTATTATCATCTAAGTAGCAGGAATAGCAGATTGGTTACGTACGCGTCTTGCGGGCACCAGGTCCTGGGTTCAAACCCCGGCTCGCACCTCTGGGTTTTTCGAAATCTATGTGCCAATCATAATTTCTATATGATTATCACTTGCTTACGGTGAAGGAAAAACATCGTGAGGAAACCGTCATGTCTTAGAAGATCTAACCAATTTTCGAAAGACATGTGAAATCCGCCAACCCGCACTGCGAGGTGGATTATGGCCTGAATTCCCCTCGTGTTGAGGGGAGGCCCATGCCCAGGAGTGGGACGACAAAAGGGCTAAATCATTTTTATATATATTATCATCTAAGTATCGGTGACTATCAAACCAACTGTATGGTTCTAAACTAAGCAATGGCTGCACTATGGGTACCGAAGAATGACTGGGGGCCATTCCAATGACAGCCAGACCAGGGCAAATTACTAAAGAGTCATTTCCGAAATCGACCCCGGTCGGAATCGAATCCACAACCACCACCACCACTAAAACTTCCCGTAACAAGTGAAGATATCGCTAAATCGGAACAAGAATTTTCAGTTACGGCAATTAAAGGTAACTAAAGGCAACTAGCAAAAAGTACAATCTAACTCACAGTATATTACACACCTCCGCCATTGAAATATGATAGCAATGGTTGTAAGGTTAGTGTCAGAATGCCTGTATATGGCATGAGTAAAGTAAATAACACCAAACAACAGTTTACAATATATAAGCCAGTACCTACGTCGGAGTTTGAATGTCACAATTTATTTACTATTAGATAATGATTTACCTGAACTGGTTTTTGTGAAGGAAACTCAACTAAATCGTAATCTTGTGACGACAAAATTTGAAGAAGTCAAATAATAATTGCTGATGTTTATATGTTTCAAAAGGTTTAAGGTGCTGGATGTAAAATGCAATGGACCACTCAACTACTTAGGTATAAGGGACTGGTCCCGCCACACACTCCCACCACTGTTACTCCTGCCAGCCAGGATCGACAATGGCGACCAATGATGAAATCGAGGGTACCTAGGTACATTTATAGTTTTCTAGAAAATAGCTATCGTCATTTGTTTTAAAGCTAAACGATTTTGATCTGTGTCAGTCGCTTCCTGTCTTTGCATCAGTCCAATTCACAGGAGTAGGTACTCTCAACGGCCGATCTAACACCTATTGCTGGTGATTTATGTTCGTAAAAATGAAATATTGTTCGTTGTGATGTTACCCAGACACTAACCAGATGAAAACAAACACTTTGTAGCGAGTGTTTGGATTAAACGAAGTCTTGTACGAATTGTGAATCATATAGCAAAAATGGTTGAAATAGTTCTTGAAGGTCGAATTCCAATTTTGTAAAAAAATATTAAAAAAGTAGACATTTAATCGATAATTATTCGACATTTAAGTGTCGCTTCAGAAACTCCGGAATATTACAGAACAGTACGTCGTACACCCATCGCAAAATGTTTAAGTTCATTACCCCTAAATTTTGTTCTAAGTTATTCCTGATGTGACGACATACTTTACGATGGTACCTATAGCTGTCAATCGACTACAGCCGTATGTCATTAATTACAGTCGACATGTTAATTCCTGTGTAAAAATATTTTTTGTTTTTTTAATCCAGTGATGCAGTTTTAGTTTCTTCTTACAAAATCGGGCCCGAAGCTCCATTGAGTGTTTTTTCTCTATTTCTCAGACTTTCAGATATGGCCATACACGCCCACTTGAAAGAATCACCGGTAGCTATATATAAAAAATTGCGATGAGTGACAGAAAAAATATATAAAATATGGATAAGCATTTTTTTTTACTAAAGTACCTTAGTCTTTATCCCCCTTAATAATAAACGTGGATTAGCGGGCGGATAGTTACACCATGCTATGGTTTCTTCTTTCGAATGTCAAATTACTGATGACAGAAAGAGATATTTCAGTGTGTAACTGTTCCCGCGCTACACCACGTTTATTATTAAGGGGGAAAAGGTTTATTTAAAGACCATAAGGAAATATTTCCATGAGTGATTCATAGAATTGGGTAATTAATAATTAGGCTGGGAATATAATTTAAGCAGTAACGTCTTCTGTAGGTATCCAAAAGTCACTGCTGTTTGTTTCTCAGTGTGTGTTTTAATTAACATACCACAAAATATCGCAATAATCCTTATTCGTAGAACAGAAACACGGCCATTATTGACATAAAAAATTACTTAGTTTGAGACAGACAGTACCGGTTCGAACCAAGCTGTGTCAATAGTGAGTAACGCTAGACAAAGGTGACAATTAGCGGTTTAATTAGTACAAATCTAAACAAACTAACAAAAGGTTGTTCATCTCATTTGTTAATGAACTATCCATGACATGGTCTATTTTATGAATTAAAGAGTTGTGTACAAATAATAGATTTCTCTATGAGATACAAATGTGGACCCAAAATGTATACCTTGCGCGACACCCATTTCTACACAACATTTTTTGCAAAAAAAACAAGATACATTTATTTTTATCAGCCGTCTCAAGCCAGTTACATTCGACCTGTAGGTACAGAACTGAACTCGCCTTATCATACATCTAAATTGTGGTAGAAATTTAACTATTACGTATGCCACACCACGCTCGATTGCATCTGCAAATTCGCAATACACGAAACCGGGTTTCCGTGACCCAAATATTAGGAAGAAACTCGTTGCAGGGTGAAACTGCGAGGTTATAGTGATAAATGGGAGATTAAAGTTGCAGTCAAAATAATTTACCGAGAAAAGGTAGGTACAGCCATATCTGGATATTACAGAGACACAGATTATTAGTATTCAGATACACAGAAAACTTGTACTCTGTATTCATGTTATCCTTAAACGTGTTATAGTAAGTTATTTGAAAACCGGTAAGTACTAAACGGTACCTAATTTAGTCATAGTTCAACACAAACAAACAAAACAAAACAAACATGGATAAAGAATTCACCTAGCATTTGAATAAGTATGCCCGAAGTATTCTTAATGTTCGCAAAATTGAGAATTCAGTAACTGAGCAGAGGTCACGTCTTAATCATGATGCATTTAAAATACGTGTTGATAATTTCTTGAATCTGGTCTGACGGTAAGTGCTTTTATATAAATTTAATAAACTCATTAAACCTGATGAAGAATTTAAATTAACAATAATGTTAAATTTTAAAAGTGACGAGACAGATTGTAAAAGAGGAAAATCGTGAAATAGGGAAACCCCTTGGGCATATGCTTGGAACTATAAATAGGTAACATTATTAAACAACATGCACTTATTGTGAGAATGTTAATATTAACGAAGAGAAGAGTCAATCTGTCGCTAATTGACTATAACCTAGCTCATATATATTACTAGCTGTGCCCGCGACTTCGTCCGCGTGGAATTCAATTGACAAAGTTTCATACAAACTTTCATCCCCTATTTTATCCCCTTGGGGGTAGAATTAATCAAAATCCTTTCTTAGCGGATGCCTACGTCATGACATCTACCTGCATGCCAAATTTCAGCCCGATTCGTCCAGTGGTTTGGGCTGTGCGTTGATAGATCACTATGTCAGTCAGTCATTTTATTTTTTTTTTTTTGAATTGACTATATGTTGTTGGCCAGAGTGGCCATAACAACTTCACCCGGACAGAGGGCGAGCGCAAGTGCGCTCCAGCCAGAGGGGCAGGGGGGCAGCTAGCTCAAGGGCGCCACAAGGGACACGACCTCGGCTTGGGCCGCTGCCAGGAGAGGTGGCGAGGGTAAATCTACCACCGGATCGGAACGCGACCTCGACTGAGAAGATCCGGCAAGAAACTCAGCGGGCTTGTCGGGTGCCAAGGTGCGTCTAGGTAAGTAGACGCACCTTCTAGCGGAAGCGGGGGTTCGTCGACCTCGCCGGCGAGGTCGGTGTCTGGTGGGGAGTCAGTCAGTCAGTCGCCTTTGAGTTATATATATTTAGATACTCCCTGACAGAATATCGGTACAAACTATTACAGCTGCGATTCGTACGATGAGTGTGAGCGCCGAAAGCCGAACCCCCCCCTCTTTCTTTCCCTCCGTCCCAATCCCCTTCACCGCCACGGTAACTGCTTTACATCAGGCGTATCGTGCGATTGTTTGCCGATTATGAAAAAATAATTATGAAAAAATATGTAATAACATAATATTTGAATTGGTAAAGAAACTCCCGTAGGAAAACAATATCTTGATCCAAGGATATTTTGCATGATATGAACAAGGCGTTCTATGCCATAACAGAGACCGGACTAAAGTATACAATCGCTTGCGTCACTAATTATTAGACACTAATTAAAAACACGTCTTCATCATTCAACCGTTCTGAGAATAATCGTGATGCGTTTAGTGTGTCAACAGTTGCAGGGAAGATTTTTAAAGATACTACGCTACGTCAGCGCGGAAAGAATTTCGTTAAAAAAACACGTTTTTTTATTGTATTCTCTCTTTTTCTAAGTGTTTTAGCCAATGGTTTAGGTCTAGGTTTTATAGTTCGCTTAACAAGAAAGTTTAAAAATCCTCGCAGTTTAATTTATCTTTTTAACACATTGGTTCGATCTATTTTGGAGTATGGTTCTGTGATTTGGTGTCCTTTTTACCATACACATATAGACCAGATTGAAAGGGTCCAAAAGAGGTGTTTAAAAATATTATGCTATCGACATAACATTCACCGGAAATTGAAATCCTATAAAGCTAGATTAACTCACTTTAATGTAATCTCACTTGATACAAGGCGTACCCATAGTGATTTTATATACGAGTATCTATATAAAATCACACATTCATTAATTGATTCTCCCGCTTTGTTATCCAACTTAAATATAAACACCAACTATAGATGCCGCAAACCTAACGTTTTTACCCTCAAAGTTTTTCGTAACAACACATCCTACTATAACTCAATCGTACGAATGTGTCGGCAATACAATATTCTCAATAACGATAATCCTTCCGTAGATTTATTTGGGAGTAACTTTTATGTATATATGAGTAAAATCCGAGATATCGTCAAGGACTCATAATTGCATTACATTTAGATTAGTTCCTAAACATACATTTAAGTACCTACCTACTTACATTAAATATTTGGTCACCAAAATAGTTTTAAAATCATTTCAAGAAAATTTTAGTAGTTGTATTTTTGTTAAGTTTAGTATTAGGTTATTATTACATTTACATACACTTTAGTTACTTATATTGTCTAACTCGTACCGTCGATATTGTTAACTTTACGTAACACAAGCTTTTGGGTTATAATTATATATAAGCTCTATAATTGTAAACATTTACTTCATGCTAACACGTTTGTAACCTGTTTTGTGTTCAATAAATAAATAAATAAATAAATGGTGAAAAGAGAAAAAAGATTCTGCCAGATATTGTAGTAGAACTAACAAGAACAGTCCTTGAATCCGGCGTTCCACAAGGGTGTATTTTAGGACCTTAAAGAGCGACGATTGATTTCAACAAAATCATACTTTCACATTTTTTATTCTCAAAATCATTTAAACGTTTCTGAATCGCCGCGACAGTGGTTGATTTGTACATATATTCAACCAAAAATAAATAATTTATCGCCCTTGACCAGCCGCGACAGCGCTTAACAAGTGTTTAAGTAATGAGACAGAAATTGCATTTAAATGTGTTTCTCAATAACAATTAATAACAATATAATTATTAATCGAGTTTTAATAAATCAATGATCTCGTACAAGTCTTTTGTTTACGAGCCAAGCAACGACATTGGACGAACGTAGTCAAGACGACTGTATGTTTTTAAACTACAGTTGTAAAGGCAAGCTTTAGCCTACAGCCCATATAAGGGCTGGCTTGTCTGGAGTAGTATCATACTCTCACAGAAAATCGGCGTGAAGCAGCTATTAAAGCTGCGTTTCGTACGATGCGTGAGAGAGTTGGCAGACCAACCCTCCTTCCATCCTAATCCCCTTTAGGTCGACGACCTGCAGGGCAGCAATGCTTTTGGTATTCCAAGCATCTATACGCTATTCCGGAACTTTACATCAGGTAGATCGTACTCTTAAGCTTGTTTATACGACTAAAAATGTTAAGCACTTTAATTATTCAATATACCACTTATAAGTTGTACCTGTATCGAATCCAGAAAGAAAATGGCAGACGCACAGATCGCAATAGAGTAGTTCCTTGATAAGCAGACTAATTATTTGATATAAAGGATTGGTTTTGCAATTACAAAATGGACCATTGTGTAATAACTAACAAGCATGGGCCCCATAATTCGTGCAAGCTAAATGTTTAAATTATTTCGTCATCCACAAACGTTAAGTCATTAAACTGTCGTTAACATTCAAGCGAGTCTAATGAGTGTCGCCAAATACCTATACTGTTATTGAATCGGACTGTTGTATTCACTTCGCGTTAGGCCGGAGACACTATGCTGTCTTCAATCTCAACTTTATCATAGCGTTCATTGATTTCATAATCAGCTGTTGTATTTTAATTTTCAGATTGTCGATAGTATAGGCATTGAGATGTGATGTTGGAATGCGACCACTTAGGTAAGTGAGTTCTTATTTTTTGCATGCGTCTTTTTAAATGCTAAGGATGATGTACCTACCACAAAAAACGATGGTAGGTATAATTTATTTCTGTTAGTTGGTACAAGTGGTTGGTAGCGAGTGATTTAATCAAAGGTCAGCTGTTAGAAAGAAACCCATCCGACTTTTTGTCATAATTTGCTTTTACTAAAGCGCTATGCAAAATAAACAAATGTCCTCAATCAATTATTAATTTTTAATTGACAGATTCTTGATGCTATGGGCTTTGAACATGAGAAGATTGAGAAAGATGGTGGAAGATAAACTGACAAATTAACGGAAATAAACCGACAAATGAAAGGAACTCCACCAGCAAGAGAGAAGTTCTGAAGTTCAGGAAGAAGAGGTTCTAGAAGAGAGAAAAATAATGGTTCAAGAATACAATTTAAACAGAACATTATGTATTTCCCCTTACATCGGTCGTGTTTACAAATCGACTTGTGGTCAACCCACAAGCCGGCTCGCCTGTCCGTGCCGACAAGTAATCACCTAATTGCGGTTGTGCAATTAAATCAATCAGTTTTAGAAACAATCATTACACAGGACATTTTGAAACTGAGGTTTTTGATGGTATACTGATGGTGAATAGACGAAATAACCGTATTTTTTATATAAAGACGTCAAAATAACGAATAAGGTCACAAATAACGATTCCGATTTAGCTCTTCATACACAGATCTTTAGTTTTTACTACAAAAACTATGCCAAAATTCAGTTGATGGCAGTATTTACCCGCTTCATTCCTACCAAGTTGAGACACGCGGAGCGTTTCGAAATCGAATACAATATTCGTAAACTATCATAACGTAGTAAAACATACAGGCTTGCCGCAAGGGTCGATGCTGAAACCAATGAATATTTGCTAGTACGAACAACCTGTGGCTTGAATGTTACGTGGTCCACTAGCATTTATATACAAACTCACATCTACTATTTCCATCCCTTAACTTATATTTTCGCGACATTAGGTGGCCTATGTCCTTTTCCAATCTCCATTCTGTACCAAATACATCGAAATCGGTTTAACGATTTAGGTAGGCGTGAAAACATAACAAACAGACAGACAGACATAGTTACTTTCGTATTTATACTAATATTAGTTTAGATCTGTCGGTGCCGATCCTTTAATCCAGCGTGCACATGTTCTTGCTCGTAAGATGTGACAGGCTCTAACGGTGCCTGTCAATTGATACCGTTATCGTATTTGGTAAGTGCTTGCTATTTACAAGATAGATTAATATTCTCAGCAGTCGTTATGCTAGTGCCCCGGTCCATTGTTTACGGGAAGGGAGAGACTAAAAATAGAGTCTTAGGTACATACCAAATATTTTCTTTAAGATTCTATGCAATGTTTTTGTTTCATTGCTCTAGGTATCCACAAAAGCAGCTTTCGAAATGGAAATATGTGTTTTTTTTAAGCGAAGCTTCTATATTGACGTTCGGGGTTTGTGATACAAGTTGATCCTTCGCATAAATCTTCCAGTCATTAGATAAGTCTAAATTTTGTAAGCCCTAACGTCCTCAGTGCTGCATAAGGCACCTCAGTCGCTGGTCAAGTTGATTTTACATTAAAAGTTAATAATGTTCCATGCTTTCAAGGTGCATTTGACACAAGTAGCTTACAAAACACATAGTATTTGATAGAGTAATTACAATCCAATATAAATGAAATTTAGTAGCTGTATAATAAATTATTGTTGATATACATCACACGGTTCAATCAACACAGTAATGCAATCGAACGCTTCAATAGAAACTTTTCCCATTGAAAATGTGTATGAAAAGAGTTATGCAACAACATGACATGATAAAATTCAGCAAAATGTGACCTAAAGTTCCGTGACATAAAGTTGAGATTTCCAAAGAGATGTGTGTAGCCTTCGACTTGTTATTGAAGTCTGATCATGTTTGGGACAAACAATCAATAATATACTAAGGCAATAACGTGTCAACCATCAAAGGAATAACAATTAATTTCCCGCCTAAATAAGACAAACATATGGTTGAAATTTGAATAACATAGCAATTCAACATTTCATTGCAGAGTTCAAGCCAAGTTATCGGCGAAAGCGCTGCGCAGGTGCAAGGACAAGCCACGCGTGGATTGCGCGCGCGCATGCACCACAAGCAGGGTGAACTGTGTCATTGGCGGCTATCCGAAAATTGTAGTAGTAAAAGTTGTCCGTTGAAACGGTACTTTTGGGTGGTCGAATAAACTTTGCGGTTATCGTCAAGTTAAATTGGATACATACGTACTATTTCGGTATCTACGTATTTTATAAAACCAAAGGTTAGCAAAGCTAAGCTAAATTTTCTTTAATAAGTTCATCGTTTCCAGTTTGCAATCATAATTGACTAAGCATATTTACTTATACCTAGATATTAATAACAATTGACCGATTATTAAAAAAATATATAATTACAATACAAAATATATATTTGATAAGTGTACAGTAATGAGATCCCTATGGATATTAAAATAAAACTCAAAACAAGTAACGGGCACATTACATCAATATCGTTCATTAAACCGTCCGTAACCGGTATCGATAACTTGATACAGCTCGCATCAATCGGAGCCCCGACGCCTTTCAATCGAGGGTATCTTCAAATAGCTCTCAATTATCGGATGCGTCAGTATGCATCTGTGTCCCAATTGCCTTCATGACAGAATCAGAGAGAATGAAGGGCAACTAACAGATTTAACAGAATGCATAACTTTTTCTTATATCCTTACAACTCATATTAATTCAAGTTTTTAAAGTTTTGCGATTATCATCTCCTCTTTTTTAAATATTTCTAGCAACGTGAGCTTATCATTAGCCGCTCGCAAAAACGAAAATCTTGCACAAGGAGTAGACACACGTCAATGGTTTAGTGGCCAGGGTAAGACGAATCCAGAACCTCTCGGATACCAAGGCATCCAGTCTAACAAGGAAGCTCTATCTCGAGCTAATCCAGATCATTTTCGTAATTATTTTCATGCTGTCTCTGTCTTGCTGGTGGGCAATATGTTCTCTATTCGTCCATATGCGCCTAATCTACCTAGCCTTTGAGTAGGATTTGAGTCTTATTAGTGGCAATGTGAGTCCAAAAATGTGCCGTGATAAAATACGTCAAAATCCTCACGAGTCTTCAATGCTACTGTTTTAACCGTAGTTTATAAAAGTGCTCTCACTACTAGGCTTAAAATATTCTTTATCATCATGTACTCACTATGTCAAGTGTTTTGAGTAAATCAACTACATTTTCCTTCTATTCGATTAACTGCAAAAGTTCCACACACCTTAATGTGACCTACAATAAGGACACTCACTGGATACCGATACGTCATGTTGCGATAAAAAACGATATTTATATTATTGTTTATAACGACTCAGTAGTTCTCCACAGCTCTAGATTGTGGCCGATTTTATAGAGCCCATAGATTTAATTATTTTACTAAGTGTATTGCTGGACCTCAGAAGAATGATTCGCTTTCTACGAATCGTTTTTCTGTGTGCCCGACAATCGCTAATTCAAATTGGCTATATGTTTTGTAGGTCGTATGCGTTAAACTCTGTATTTTCGTCGATTCGACAGTTTTGTCTATCAAGTCTGTTATCTCAGACGTTTCATATTTAAAATTGTTATTTATTTATTTATTTTATCTGAGATCAACATAACGCATATGATGTCCAAACGCAGGTCATAGTCCTCAATGGTCAACCGAAGGTGATTCAGGGCATTGCCGGATCAAAGTTACGCTACATGCATTGTATTTGTAATTTAACGTTTCTGTAAAGTCACATACACAAGATTGATATGATCATCGTCATAGGGATATTACACCATGCCTCATATAACTTCAACGTCCAGATTGCGAATGCACATGCCCATATCTTACACAAGAGGTATCTCATATTCGTTCCAATAAACCCGGTCTCAAATCCATAGTTTCCTGTGCAAGGGGAATAACGATGCGCAAGCGCAGATATCACGCCCATGATTCACAACATGGCGGCCGTTTATCTGCCGCCAGTGAAACACACCGCCTGTCAAATAAATTAAATTCGCAATGGCACGGTCAATCGATTCGAAATTTAAATATTCCTGCGTTGGTACTAGTTGCAATGGTTGGTTTGGATTTGTTTGCAATTGAAGGTGACATGCGGAATGAGATCGGCGTGGATAAACTGCAACACACAAGTCTAGCAACGGGATGGGTTGCCAATTTTGAACATTAGGCACCACTTCAGACGGTTCAAAGTCCGTGGATGTTATTAAACCGGTAATAACCCGCTAACGTTTGAGTATGAGTATTCAAGTTACTGCTTAAAAAGTCTTGGTGGATAAGATACCTTGTGAATTCCTATCATAACTAGGTGGGTGAGGTGTGACCTTCGTTGTCGACAGCTAGTACTAACATACTTATTATTATTGCCAGATTTTTTAAACAGCGTCTTTACCATAATTTATTCAACCATTTACAATGTCCCTCCAACGGCCGCCACCACAATATTTGCCTCATTAACTCCTCCATTTACAGGCATAATCTTTGCTTTCGTTAACATTGGAGCAAGTACGATATATTACAAATGTCTGTCTCACACATGCTTCGCTATTACCCCACTTGCGGCCAAGGTTGATATAGAGAACAAGCTTTTGCCGGAGGCTTTATTATATGTCAGTAAGTTCTTACACGTCCTTATGTGACCGTAATTAGAATTATCCTGTTTCCTTGTACTGTGTGTAGTGTTTTATGTGGGATTACATTGACACTTCTTGGCTACCAGTATAATGGTGGTTTGGACCGGAAGATGTATGTGTAAAGTGTGTATGTGTGAAGTTTGCAAGCTTTTCCTGTAGGTGTTTGCCTCGATTTCCATTTTTACACTTATGGGAGATGTATTTTATAACATCCTTTCTGAACAAGCGCTAGAATATAGATATATGTGGCATATGCGAATTTCGAGATACAACACTTCTGAAGTTTTTTCATTCCGCTCTTTCAAAATTGCAGATTCCCAGAAATACATTAATTCCATTCAGAGCAAACCGCAATATGACTATTATTAAGTCAGGTATTTTCCACCTTCGACAAACCGTTAGTCATACTTATTCGTAACAAAATTGTCTAAAAAGGGCACGCGATCAACTTGAGAACAGGTTAGTAGATCGTAATCAATTGTTTACAATGAATAACTGTGGGTCAAGGATGCATAGACGTGAGGAGGTCAGGTGGCTATGCAAAGCGCTTATGGGTTTAATATGTAGGGCTCTCGACGTAGAAGTAATGAAGGCGCTCTATATTGGTTTGTATTAATTATATTACAATAAAGACGAGTCGTACCGCAAATTTTTTCCAGCTATCTGTTTTGGAGCTTTTGGAAAAAGAGGAGATTAATTTGAGAACATTTTATCATTCTTATAATATATTATTGCCTTGTCATTAACTCTTCCCACGCATTTATGTTCTTGTCCATTTGGGAGGACCTACTACTTTCTAGTAGGTCCAAAATAAAATTAAACCGTCATCAACATACACTTTATTGGACACTAACAGATTTTACACGTCATCTGCGTTATTTACCAGATTTGGTTAATGATGTAGTCAATAGCCTCAAATAGGTTTTTGTGTCATCAGGTGATATTTTGCTTTAGATTATGGCGTGAGAGTGGTAATTCAACACCAAATCCTCGTTATTATTTTTAATTGATCCTTATTTCGAAAGTTGATCAATTTAATTGTATAGAATGTATGGTCAATTAATTCAACAACTTAAAATAATACGATTTTTTTGTTTTGGTTTATAGAAAGAGGGAGAATATTGGTGTAAGTGGCTCAGAAAAGCAGAAGGGAAGACACACTGATCAGGTCGATCATTTTTTGAGTGAGCCCAATTGGATATTTGAGGCATAAAATGAATACGTAAAAAATCTATACGGGATCAGCGTGTACAAGTTTTTATGCACAAATTGCGACAGCAAAATTACGAATTAATTGAAAGAACAGTAGCTGGTGACAGAAACGGGCGGTGTGTAATTAAATTGGTAATTCAGCTCGTTTAGATAATTAACAGTTAGGAGCTGTAGCTGTGTGAGCATGGGTAAAATTTTAGTTACAACTAAAACTTGTAATGGCAAGTTTCTTTATAAGTTATTAATGGTCAATCTATTGCCATTTATGTGGAAAAATATTACTTCCTTTTAGATTCTACCATCCTTAATTAACTGTATCCGTACCATCTGCATTAAAATCACTACTCACTATGCTTTCATATATACAACCAATTTAATTATTATATACAGTGAGTGTTTTTCTGTAAGATAAAATAATATTACTTCAGATAGTATAGGTAGACTTATAACAGTTAACAACACCAAATCTAACTAAACTGCTCAAACAAAAACTGAATTTGATTCATCCATTTTCAGACTATTTTCCAAACGCAATATGATCGTAATACAACAAAAGCCGTGCCATAAAGATAAACCTTCACGCATTCATGTCTCGACTGATATTCGATTTGACTCTCAATCAGTCATTGACTCTCGCGAATACAAGTTAATCCTCCAATTAGTATGCAAACGTTACCAACTGTCAACGTTAGAGGCAGCTAACTGTTTAATTGCTATAATTAGTGCAACAAATAACTTTTTGTCGTATGACTGAGAATTTGTAGGCGATGGAATGGCGTCGTCGTCTTGTAAATAATAAGAATTCCTTTGCACAACATCTTCCTGCTTTAAATTGGTCTTGAGTTTTTCTTTCTGTCTTACTTTAACAACATTTTCCATAAATACAAATGAAGTTATCATACCAGTAAGATATTAAACTCTATAACCTTCCAGCATAATATTTATTATCTTTGTGTATGTCAGTATGGTTTCTAAGAAGTTTTCGTCTACAATTATTACCGAACAACGTTTCAATGGACATACCGAAGTCTATGGCTAAAGAGAATAGGATTCAGGACCTAAATATCAGTTTCATACAGCCAGAGTTTCAGGACGTATGAGAAGTAGGAGCAGATCCTCATCGTCACACCGGTTGGTGGCAGGATAATGAAACCATGTCCTCCCCCTTCTAAAGCCCGTATTGATAAATCAATCTTAAGATAAGAACCGATCTTGGAAATCTTATTCCTATGTCATACCAGTACAAAATAACTTTCAAAAAGGTATTTAAGATCGCTCTCAGACTTAAGATAGATTTTTTAATACGGGCCTATGTTCTCAAGATAATTTCAAGATGACAGATTCGCATTTAAATTCACAACTTTATTACCGTACATGGCTTAACAAATGCATATCTTTACAACACATCCTTTGTACCGCAGATAAAAAAATAATGCATTGTTATTGCTCTGCTGTTAAACCTTTTGTTGGGTATACTCATGCATGATCATTCCTTGCATGCACCTAATATTGAAGCTGGTCTTGTATTGAGTTTCACTATTGTTGTTAAAAAATAAGAATAGACAACAATTTTTAGGTCTATAGAAACTTTTGTCCTTCATAATCAGGTACAGGTGTTAAGAAATAACTCAAGGTTTTTTCTAGATTGTCCATAGTAGTAGGTATAGTTAGTACTTAGTTTAATTTATGTTGAAGAAAACTGAGTCTTATAACAGTAAAGACACCTAAAGTTTATAGAGATGTTCACATGTGATCAGAAACAATAAAAAGCCAACAGCACTATAATTATAAACTATTCAAACAGAAAGGCAGATTTTGCCGCCTCGTTAGCGATTAAACAAGGTAGATCGCATATATCGAGCGATATATCAATAACGGCTAATTATCAGAAACTACTGACGCGAGGTGATAGGCTCTACAATCTTAAAACAGTTTGAACTCAAACGTTGGTTCGAGTAACACAGTAGGCAGACCAGTAGTAGACTAAATACCTGCTACACATGTTTTTATTGTTAGATTACCTCATAATATAGATAATAATGTAGATACCAGTAATTCTATGGAAAGGCTTCAAGCGAACGATTTTCCTATTTCATGAAGCGATAGACATCATAAAAAGAGACAGAAGACTATGTAATTAATAATTAAAGTATGCACACTGAATGTGTTGCTTCTGCTCAATTTCCCATATACCCATCGTGTGCGTTGCTATAAACATTGAAATGCCAGGATGTCAAACGTTCCAGATTAATTTGACATCCTCATTCGGTCGATTCCCAAGATTCTCGTCAGTCACTGGCACTTAAGCCAATGAGTCCATCGTCTAGGACACACTTCCATTCAACCCTGTTTGTAGACATTCCAATTGTTATTGATATAACTTATCAGTTGGTCAATTGTAGAATTATCTAAAACTTTTGATGTCAATGCCTGTTCTTGAATTGTCGCTCTAAAGCACACTACAATAAGAGTCAGGGGTTTCACAATCCAATAGTAATACTCATTGACAGCTTCATAACTATCATGAGCGTAACGATTTTTATTAGTACCGCAGACGACATTACTCATTTGAATAGTTTCATGGGGAATTTTGTTAGCATCGAGCGTTTCCTTAACGGTTCTAAATAAACAAAAAGCGACTCGCTGACCGTACCGTGTATCGAATCGACCGATGAATCGTGCAATCCAAATGTGTGGAACACTTGCGCACCGAATAGTCCATACCAATTGAGCGGAATTGGTCCACACTGATTATTTACTCACAAAAACACGTGGCGGTAATTGTGACATGGACGAGGGCGGCACGACCGCGCGCGTCGGCGTTCCGTATGACACTGACGTCGTGACGTACGCACGCTATGGTCGTGGACCGCGGAGCCGGCGCCTGCGCATATTTATCACCGTAATCAGGTATGTAGCAGGTAAATTGCCTCTGAAAATATATGTAGTCGAGTGATGCAATCCCCATGCCCGTTCTGCGCCGGCGTCCTTCTTGGAACATGGGTGCTCTGGTTTGTTTATGTTTTGAGGTTAATTTTCTGAGTTAAAATATACAGTAAAACATCAGTTAGCGGAAAGTAAAAGTTTCTTATGTGTAATACAACAACAATGCAGGTAATGTGGGTTAGTTTAGTGTTTGCGTCATCGGTCTCAAAAAGGCGAGTGTCGAGCCAGACATATCGCAAGTGACAAAATGAAGAATCGACAGTGAGAAATTAATTCCATAAGCCAACCAGTTTGTGCCCTTACGAAATAAAAGTAATATGCTTAAAGAATTCTGGTTTATCGAAGCACGTACAAAGTTAGTCATCTGATGCGAAGAAAAAAAATATAGAAACCAGTATGCCTGAGAAATTACGAGTCTTAGAAGGTCAAATCAAATTTAATTATTTTGCACTAAAATGTTTAAGATAGAAGCACGTGTCAAAGTTGGACAGACATACTTTAATATCCGAAGATGATGATAGATCAAAGAATGTTTGAGGTAGCATAGAATAAGTACTTCTATAGCCAATTTATGTTGCTTGTTTAATTACTACACTGTAGTCTACATTAAACATGCCAAATTTGGTTTTTAGTGGTTAGGTAGGCGTAATCCTTCGGTATAACATTATACATTTTTTTTCATACTGATCCGATGAAAAATCTTTTCAGAATATTGGTTTAAGTAAACAAAACCCAAATTAGAGGTCCTAGTTGTTGTTGTTGATGCTGTCGCAAAATATCCTTCCTTGGGGAATTAAAATGCTTATTTTCTTTACTTTTAATATAACCGTCCCCTTTTGGTTAAGTACCGCTCTAGTACCAAGTTGAACCATTCGTCCTAAACTCAAACGGTCTCCCGTCGCAACGATCAGAAGCTCCCAACGCTCATTATCTCAATTGATTCAATACGATGCGCGTGCGCACAGCAGCCATCCTCGCGTGACGCCGCACACGATTCGTCCCCGCCATCACGACACGACAGTAAGATAGATTATAACTATTGATTTGGTTTTATCTTTACTGCGATATATGGAAGGTCAAGGAAAGACACAGGTTGTCCATTTATAAAGCCATCATAAGATTAAAGCACTTATATACATAGACAATAGACGCAAAAAGCAAATGCTGACAAAAATTGAGTGCAACCAAATTACAACTGAAATAGCCAATTTATTAACGTTAGTAATTTCCTTCAGAATTAAGGACTAAAACAAAAAGGTACATAGACGAAACAGATAAGGACAAAAATACATGTCTACGACGGGTTTTAACATTCTATAAGACCGAAATTGCAGCGCGAATGTGGATTCTGGGTGCCCGTCAAGTGAGTCGATTTTTCGCAACCCCTGAGGGAGTATGGACAAGTTAATACATAATTGGAGCCGCGATCACAGCTTGCATTACACATATACTACATAGACACACTTCCACTTATACAGCTCATACACGAGCTGGGTAGACGCGGTAGTACCGTCTTCTCACAGAAAATCTGCCTTAAGTTGCTATTACAGTTGCGTTTCTTAACGATGAGTGAGAGAGCCGGAATACCAACATTTGAATCTCGTTCTAATGTCTTCATCGCGTGTGAAATTGGACCTGGTATTTATACTTATGTACAGTGTACCAAGATTGTACCAAGTACTGAATCATTGTTAATAATAAAGTTGCATTTCATGGTATTCTTTTACATTATTTACTTTTCAATGTAATCTTCTACTTTGTGATTTGACTGCTACTGTTCTGAATGGGTTTTTTAATTGAGTTTTCATGGTTTGAGATAATATATCCTGCTCGGGATATCAGTATGTCATCCATATAAGAATTTCCTATTTTTTATTTACAGGTAAGTTACAGCTTTTGCTCTAAAAATCTCACTTACAACCAAATCTTAGTCAATCGTGTGTTGAACTAGTGTTTAATTCATATTGAACAATATTTTTGGGTTAGTAAAGGGCCCAGTTCAGAACCTTGTGGTATTCTGAACTATATTTCATGTTCTTAATATAATACACCATCCTTTATTTACTTCTTCTAACTTATAATTGGTGTTTTATTATGCTATGGTAATCGATCGCAGTCACAAATAATGAAATAAAACAATAAATACTGAAGTAGTGCGTGTAGTGTAGTATATATCATTGTTACCGATTCAGATACGCCGATAATTCGTTACAACGTGGAAATTCCGATATTTTGACATTGATACAGCGTAAGTCTAGATAGTAGTCGAGTAATGTACAGAAATAACTTATCTAAAGTTATTTATCTAACAGGTGATGGGAGATAAATAGTTTATGAATCTATATTAGAAATGCTAGATCCAGTCAATCAGGGAGAATTTTGAATGAGATTTATTTGGACATGTTTAGATAGACGTGAACAAATCTAAAGGTACTCATAAAACAAGAGTGACAGTCACCATAAGTGTTGTGAAGACTATAATGGAGAGCATCACACATGCAGAAAAGGGTGTGGCATTCGGAGAGGATGACCGAAAATACTTTATTAAATTGTGTCTGATTAAGCTAATGATACCCACGACATTAGTAGGTACAGTTCTAGTGTACGTCTACGTGTTTATCTTCATTAAGTTTCTTTGAATTAATGTTTGATAGATGACTTTGTATTCAACCTTGGAAAATAATTACGCTATAAAAAAGGATAATGTCAACCACATTACCACAATGTTTACCTACTACACCTCTCCATAGCTACATCTACTGTGAAATCACATAAAAACCCTCGAAATTCTCCAAACGGTTTACGCGGCCGCGCATAACCACGTCCAAAACAAACAATAGCGCGCTCCTGCGCATCATAACAAAGCGAAGACAGTCCAATAACACTGCACAAATATCCACTGAAAACTGAACTATATTTTTAGCAGAATAGAACACTTTTCACATTACACTGAAACCGAATGATTGATTCCCGCGCTAACGTAGCGCGCCAAAACAGAAACCCGCGAAAATTTACGTCGCAGCAGTCAGCCATTTTATAGTTCCGACGGTAACAAGTTTATGGCGCACTTTATTCATATTCATAACTGCAGTTATTAACGTTAGACGTTCGGAGAGGCGGCCTCACACAAACGTTGTGATCGAAAATAGAAAAACTAATTGGTTGAGTCGCCAGACCGCCAGACAGTTAGGCATGGAGCTAAAATTACACAGGTCTACGTCTGAACACAAACACGAGTGGGACATTACAACACTATTAAAATAGAGAATGAAACTTTTTTCTAATATAACAAAGTCGCCGAACAAGCGTACGATCCTATCTACCTGATGTTAAGCTGTTATCGTAGCTTATAATCCTAAAGACATTGCTAGCACTATGTCGACCTGAAGGAATTGGGACAGAGGGAGGGAGAGAAAGGGGGATTGAGCTTACGAAACGCAGCTTTTAAAGGTACATTGCGCCGATCTTCTGTAACAGGGTGGTACTACCCTGGTCGAGCCAGTTCTTATAACTTTTAATTTTATTTTACTAACTGTAGCTCCACAGAGTTATTTATTACGTGCGCTACTGTCGCTAACTTCTTGCGTCACACACAGGGTGTAAGGGGCATCGTAACGAAAACTGATACCATGGATTTAACTCATTATTCTGGACCCCCAGAGTTAGAATTTTCCGTTGATATTTTCAGGAATTATGCTGAAAATATTCTGCATTTTTACATTGATTTTATTATTTCATCTGGGCGATACCGCGCACCCTAGTGGGCGCTGACATCGCCCATGGAGGCATTCACGGGCCCAAATATAGATTATAATATGCAATACTATTTTGTATAAGCGTGTAAACACCGGTTCGCAAAATATCACGTGACAACTATTGCAAGAATTCCTTATCGCAAAAAACACTACCCATTGTGACGGGGGAAAACCACTTTTACAGGAAAGGGACGCGTTGCATTATATTCTAGTTGGAATAGGGGCGGAGGTCCAATAAAGGTTATGAATCTCTGAGTCAGCCCTTAACTGCTGCATTATATGATGCATCCTCAAACATGACTCACGACAATATTCAATAATTAAAATCAAAATATCTCCTCAATTAACATAGTCGAACAAAATAAGAATTGTATAGTGAAATAACCTAAGGTTTTAACAAGTTTATGCAACTCTTCGCAAGGTACAATAAATAATTTAGCCCTTTTTGAACCCAGGACCTGGTGCCCGCAAGAGGCGTGTTTAACCAATCGGCTATCACTGCTTCAAGGTATAATTATGAGAGATAATACCTGCGAATATTTCTTCAAAAGACCGAGAAATATTATAGGAACAATAATCGATATTTGAGGCAAATAAAGAAGGAAGAAGCTTAATACATAGTAGTTGTGGAAGTAGTTAGTTAGGCACAGCTACGTCACTGGGCTTGTTCTTAAGATCGACCAACCAGAGCAAAAGATCTAGTCAGTTTAAAACATATATTTTCTGATAAACTGTTTGGCAGAGCAGTTGTTAATCGGTTCTTCCTTTCTCTGCTAAGTAAGGCGTGATATTTTCAACTTTTATATTTTAATCATCAGAAATATAAGAATCGCTACAACTGACAAAGTAACTTAATAATAGTAATCCGTGCTACAGCCTTGAAACCTATCTACAGTCAGCCAAATGGCAGGCATTTTGTAGATTATTTAAATGTATCGTTGACACAACATGGGTTTATAATTCTGATTCATGTCAAAGTATTGCAAGAACACGCACACGTACGCACTACGCGATTGGCACACGGGCTGCGCGTACGCTTAGTAAAATTAGACTGATTTCGCATGTGTGACGTCGCGGCGCATCATCGCCGCGCTGCTTACGTCAGAAAAGTTCCACCTTGCGCTTATATTTTCAATGATTATACAATTTCCATCCATAAGAATTTTCCTTCTGAAATGGACTATCTTCAACTAATACAAATAGTTACCAAGAATGATGTGTTCATATGTGCCAATGAAGAATAATATTTGGAGTACAAAATCTTCAATGGATTGTTTACATATTTATATAATATGTTTACATATAACACAAGAACAGCTACATATAGAATTTGCTATGTTAAATAAAAACAGTTAAATTATTTTTAATTTTTAAGTTTGTAACAATATCGCATTGGGTTTAGCCTGTAAAGATATTTGTATGTATTGAGAAAATAAATAAATAATCGTATGTATCTATTACTCTGGCAGTATGCGAAATAGCTTATTACATCCCAAACGACAAGCTTACCGTTATTAATTGTGTTTATAAGAATTGTTCCTTTGCCTTACAGTTTTTTTTAATTTTAGTGGATTCCATCCAAATTAAGTTTTTCCTCTCTGAGGATCAAACCTCGGAAATCTTGTGTCTATGTGTTTAATTTTAAGGATAAATCGATACTCTCTTGCCTTTATAAGAACCTATGAATTTTATGGTCCAGTGTAGAACAAACTTTCGTTCTGTATTCCTTATATCTGGTAATGACGTAGGTTCGGAGAACAGTGTGTTCTACGCACAAAAATAACCGGCCCGTTTTAGCTGTGACGGGCAATCATATGTTATGACTGGCGGTGATAGGCCAGCATTTTGTTTCATCTCTTGGGATAGCCACGACACTTACCCTCGTATTTAGATATGGAAATAAGATCATAGAAAGAAAGATTGGAGGGAAGAGAGCGATTGAGAAGAATCTATTTGAACCAGATAAAGCGAAGAAATGTAGAGCCGTATCAGATGATCAAGAAGCTAAAAGGAAAGATAAATATTTGGAAAAAAAAAACTCGACAGAGACTTCTCTCTTCATTCGTGAAGCTATCAAATTTTTGAAGAAGTTCCACAATATGAGAAGCATGTCACTCGTCGCAGGCAGGCGACTGACATAATGGTTTGTATGTACTTGACAACCGTCTGGCGAAGCGGTTCAAACATAGGCAGTTTGTCTTACTGAACTGGGTGGCTGCGTCTTCAATTCTCGTCGGGGCAAATTTTGGGAATTACCTTTTCGTAATTTTCCGTGTTATAGGTGACACTGGGATCACACTTAGTTCATTGTGCGTTACGCTTAGCACTCGCGTTGCTTAGTTTAAAACCATAAAGTGTTAGTGTGTTAGTCTGGCGATATTTATCTACTATATAAAAATATAGTCGGGGTTTCCTTCCTGACGCTATTAACTCCAGAACGCACGAACCGATTTCCACGGTTTTGCATTCGTTGGAAAGGTCTCGGGCTCCGTGAGGTTTATAGCAAAGAAAATTCAGGAAAAAAATCATTAGAAAGCGGACGGAGTCGCGGGGCACAGCTAGTTTATGTATAAAAATAGGTATATCACCGTAGGAGCTATTATTTGAGTAGTTTGCTGAAAAATTCAACTTGGTCGCACATGATCGCTTTTTATGGGGAGGATTAAAACCATGCTTACAGCTTTTATTAGCAAATATGTAATGTAACAACATGTAAATCCACCTACTTCATCTAATTGCATTGAAAGTTGGTTAACGTAAAGTACTAAATAAAAATACTGATGATTACACTAATTAAGGAAGAAATAATAAAAAAAATAGACCAGTTATGATATGAAGCGCAACGACTGGATTTTGTTCAATCTCAAGGGTAAACCTATGCATAGTTGAGAGCTGAAAAAACTTTAGTTTGCCCGACAATTTACAGCTTTACAATCCATAATATGTATCGAAATTTCCGTGACGTTCTTACTTAGCAAATAGATAAATATTTTAGTATGTAATTATGACAACCATGCTCATATATATACATACAAATAGTCTCACGACATTACTTGAACACGAAGGGGTCCCAACGAGACAATTTAATGACCTCATACACCAAATAATTAGTGGCAGCATTCCTTCTTATTAGTGCCGGTTCGAACCGGTTCGCGTCGCTTCTTTACCCCTCTTTATTAGTCGGTAATTCATTTGTGGTCTTAGCAGAGAAACATGAAGATAGTAACAAAATATATCATACTAATATTATAAAGAGGAAAACTTTGTTTGTTTGATTGTAATGAATAGGCTCCGAAACTACTGAACCGATTTGAACAATTCTTTCACTGTTGGGAAGCTACACTATCCCCGGGTGACATAGGCTATATTATATATTTTTTTTAATTAGGGATCCTTACTAAAACTCCAATAATGTAACCGTAATGTACCCGTGCGAAGCCGGGGCGGGCCGCTAGTCTAATATATAATCTATAATTTGGGTCCAAGGATACAAGTTCTTACTTAGTTTGGTATCCACAGTAAAACTTTCTATAAAAGACGTGGTTTAGTTACTTGAACAGTACGTCCAATACTAACTACTGTTTTAATATAATTGTATGGCAAATTTTATTATTATTGTTATAATAATATTAATATTTAAAAACAGCAGCCGTAGTGAGAATAAAAAACTCAAATCATTTGTGAAAAAGGTACCTCAAAGGCTGGTTTATTGACTTGGTGGAATCGCTGTCGCGCCTCAAAACTATGTCTCTTATATCACCGCCTCGGCAAGGTTACAAGACATTTGGGACCGAAGCGTTAAGAGAGGCACTCACAGATAACAGGACATCCTCACCATTGGAGTAACGACAGAATATGACTGGTACTATTCTAAAATAGGCTGCAGATCTTATGACAATGACCTGATTGAGTAAACATCTCTACAGTACTACTGCTGCCTCTCCAAACAGTTGACACAAGACGTTATTTACCCAAGATCGTGCCTAATACAGCACACCGCGTAACCAGAGCTTTGATAACTGTGACAGTTCTGATAACGACGTGATGTGTTGAAAACAAAGTCAGTTAGTGGAGTGTAGTGCCTCCACGACGTGAAGAAAACTTGAGACAATTGCAGAAGTTAAGGCAGAGCTGAATGTCCAGCATTAAGGAGGCCTATGTCCAGCTGTGGACTGCAATAGGCTGGCGATGATTACATAAGCCATACAGACGACAGTTTAATTGAATGGCCACCACAAGCTAAACAAATAATATTCACTGATAAAAAAAGCCTGAAAATCAAACTAATTACTAAATTTATCTGTGCGTGGTTTCGCTCAGGGTTGGCAGCGACTTGATGGGCATAAGATATAAAGAGATGTCAAGATGATACTACTTTATTTGGTAACTAGCTATGCCCGCGACTGCGTCCGCGTAGTATTAAACTTATCAAAAATTTTGGGATTATCGGGATAAAAAGTATTCTATGTGTTAATCCCGGTTATAAACTATCTGTGTTCCAAATTTCATCCAAAACCGTTCAGTATTTTTTGTGTGAAAGAGTAACAAACATACATCCACACTCACAAACTTTCGCATTTATAATATTAGTAGGATTAGTAGGATTACTGTACCTTGGGAGTGCAGTACAAGATTTGATAGTTTGATAGAAAATAAACCCTCAGTATACTTATTATAGGATCCGTTTCAGTTTCATCCAAGTATAAATGGTGTTAAGCGTATTGTGCAATATTTTTTCCAGCAGGCGTTTCATGTGACCTCCGTACTTTGGTTATAGAAATAGAGAATATTTAAATTATCTCAGGAAAGTTGGTGCTACTACGAAGCACACGTTTGTCGCGTGTCGTGTGTCTGATAACGTTGTAGATTTAGAAGCAGTGAATCAATTTATTGTTCCATGAAAAGTGACTGCTTCGGATATAAATTTTCTGTATTTTTAGATACCATAAACCCACTTAGATTATTATAAGCCGTATCTAAATAAAACTTTCCAGAAACAAAAGTCTTATCATTTATTTGTAAAGTGTAAAAAGGTACCCACTCTGTATGTAAATCTTTATGAATCAAGTGTTTCATAAACAATAGTTTAAGTTTACAAATTTGGAATATTGAATAGATTTCAATTGAAGTCAAGACCACTCCACTACCAATTTTCTTTAGCTATCGTGTTCACCTTCTTAATCATTGTTTCTTAGCTTCTTTTTTAATTGTATTACTCGATGTTTATGAAAAAATTTAATTTTCATTCGGAAGGGTGAACAATTTCCTAACTTCTAGTCTTGAAACTCCTCATCCTGCCCATGATTTTCACATTCGTTTACACCAATGTATTGTTATCACATCTGTGGGGTGTCCTCACACGCATTCTTGATCTAGGGCCAGCATAAACAGGCGTTTGTACAAAGTTAACTTACTGCGCCATATCTGTAGCCTTGCAGCTTCCGAAATACTTTGTCCAGCAAAACAGAGTCACATGACCTAATGTCATTATTTACTTGAAGTCAGATTTCAGGAAATCCCAACTTGCTCACCCCAAATATTTACAGATGCTGTTGACTTACCTGAAAAAAGTGGAATATATATTTTAATTGTTTTCATTCTAAGTGGGGAGCAATATGGTTTGATATCTAGCCATTAGGAGACCTTCAGATTCCCACAGACATGCGGTTTACCTCACATTTCGCTTGTCTGATTGAGAGGTGACAATTATTCAAACTGAAATTATGACAAACAGATATACCTAGTATTGAAACTGCGTAACACTACGCGCAATACTCATAAGTAACTGTAATTTCAGAAAAATGCTTAATTTTGACGCGCCATACAAAAAATACAGAGACCGGCAAAATCTAGTAGTGTTGATAAGTGGGATTAAATCATTAAAGTAACCTTACGTGTTCGGTCGTACCACTGCTAATAACAATAGGTACCTACTAAAACAATGCCAAAAACAATTAAACATCTAAAGCAATAGGTTTATTGCCACGGTGTTTGCGTCACCATGGGATTATTTAATCTTCAAGTGCGGATCGGTCCGCGACCCAATTCCGTTCGTTACGAACCCGGGCACCATGACCCGTGGTCAAATGATGTGTTAATGAAGACGCGATGTCAGAATATGACGACCAGAATTCACCACAAACCGATAACAACATGAAAGAGACATAATTATTTGGTAAGGGTTTGATAACCCAAGATACCTATCATGAAAACGTCTAAAGAGTTTACCACATAGCTTTACGTCAACGCGACAAGACTACTCACAGACAGGTGTCTACTCAGCGGGTTGGATCTGGGCTGCCTGCAAAATTGCAGTTTGGATACATTTGATATCACTGTATCCAAGCTGCTAACAGCCGACAGCACGGCAACTGCATCAAGTCAGCCAGACCGCTTGCAGTCGACTTTCAGTCCGCTCTAGGTTGGCGTCCAACTGCATAAGAACTGCCAGTCTGCAGTCGGCTTGCAGGCCGGATACAGTTCTTCTGAATAGTTCCTATGAAATTTATATTACTTCTCGAGTAAACAAAGGAGCAACACTATAGATAATTTTACATTGCACAATGTGCTGTCAGTTCGCGCACACTGCAAGACCTCATAGTAATGTTTGTGAATACGACCGTTAGTTTGTTACTGTCTGTATCGTACAAGATAAAACACTAGTATCATATCAATCATACATCTAGTGTCGAAGCGCGCGCGCACATGGAAAACTCCGCACATGGTTAAGGACATAGAATCAGGTCAAGATGAGAGACGCCCTTACATACTAATGGTGGCGACTTGCTTCGCCTGCTATGACGTCACAATCGATACTTACCGTACCATTATAGATCTGAAGGAAATAATATCGACAGACAACGACACTGTATGTTTCCAAACTAAGCAATCCTTGTACTATAGGTATCGTAAAATGGCGTAAGGAGTATACCAAATAGATTGAGACCTCCTGGTGCAGTGAGGCGAACGGACTACGCTCAAACAACTGAACCGTTGTTCATTCTAATATTTGAAAGGCGGATAGCATTCAGATATGTAATAATAACTCCAACTTTAACCTTACCAGGACTTGACAAAAAGACCGCATTAGTTTTAAAAAACAAACTGCTAGATGGCCTGTTTGAAATTAGAATAAAAAGTCTACAAACAGAATATTTATTACAAGGATTTCATATAAAAACACAATACAATTAATTCCAATTTAAAAATCAATCGAACGAAACCAGACAATCAATAAACACACGAGTGCCGCCATCTAGCGGAGATCACAGGAAGGCGAAAGTAAAATACAAAGTGATCAGTTTGCGTTATACCAACTACATAGCGATAGATAGAGCTACTTGTATGTACAACGACAAATTAATATAAGTCTATTACGTGTGTGAACCGGACAACATAATACTTTCACAAAAAATATAAAAATTTAAATTGTTTGAGATTTCTTGTACCTACTAATAAGTATACAGAATGTTTCAATAGTCCGAAATTCTAATTTAGGTAATTTAATGGTAGGTGATTAGTAGATGACTACTGAAGAAAGTCTATACATGAACAAGTACTTATCATAATATTTGCTGAGTTACAGGCCTTTGTCACTAATTTCGTATTGCAGCCTTAGAATGGGCTCATGAATCTCTCAAATTGGATGTGTCCACTGGTCTAAAAATCAGTGTAAGCTGCATTTAAAAGTAGCAAATTCCATTATTTAAGAAACAGCGTGTATAAGTAAATTAAGAATATGTTTTTTTTACTAGCAGTATTTTGAAGTCTCGAATTTCGGTTAAACATTTCTTCCATTTCATTCTTTGCAAGATACTCATCCGAAGCTCAAATTATTATTTCGGACTTTTTAAACATAAATACATAGTTATTTTTAAACTACAGTCACAGCCAGATAATGTAGATGCCTATGTACATGGTGAAAATTTACCGATAAATAGAACCAGAGCTGTAAGAAAAGCTTCGTCTTTGTCTGACGAGGGGTTGAGCCAAACAATTCGTTTTAGATAATAATGTACCCATACTTACTCTACCTGGGAGTTCTATGCTACAAAAGTGACCAACACAAATATGGTAACATAAGAATGTTTATAATAGCAGCTATATTAATGAACCCAGATTTCAAGAGAGAATCCAATCCCTTTACCCAACAAAATCGGATGCATCATCACAAAACAAGGATGTCACATAACACGTCGAAAACAAGTGCAGTCTAATGTTGACTCTAATATTGATAAGATAACAACATCTCAATGCGGCAGGGTATTACGTAAACTTGCATAATCTGAGTAAATAATGTTAAACAACTATACGAGCATAAATGAGCTAAGCAAGGAATTAATTAAAAGTGAAATACATGTTTTACTTTTAATTAATTCTTTGACGACCGCTTGGCGCAGTGGTTCGAACGTAAGCCGCTCGGCTCACTGCACATGGTGGTTGCGGGTTCGATTCCCGCCAGGGCAAATTTCGGAAATGGCCTTTTCGTAATTTGCCCAGGTCTGGGTGTCACTGGGATCGCCCCCAGTCCATTGTACGGTAACCATAGGACAAGCTTTGCTTAGTTTGGGACCGTACAGTTGGTGTGTCTGTCTGGCGATATTTATTATTATTTACTACGCTATAAAGTGGTCTGTACCAAGACTATTAAATTTTAATAGCAAAGTCGCAGTGGTTAAAGAAAATATTTTCTGTCCGTCTATAAGCCAGAAGACGTCCATGGCTAAACATTAACCTCCTACAATGACGTCCACACATCCACCCTTTCCTTCCCATTCCTTCCTCCAATCGCTTCACTTCCTCACTTCAGTCCTTTGCCACTCGCATTCACCGGCTCTCTGCGAGGCGTTTAATATCACCGGTCCACCTTGTGACTATGCCAGACTTCAACTTCCGACTCCTGGGGGTATTCACAGTTGACGGAAAATTTCCGATATCGGAAAGGACATTTTCCATCCTTATTATACAAATGAATTAGAAGTAGGATGGAAGCTGTCGTGTCCCACACGGAAATTGACGTGCACACTGCCCCAAGTCATCGGTTCTGCGAACGGTTATGTTCAGCCAACAGAGGAAAACGATCTATCTGAGTTCAAAAGCTTTTGGAGGAGTGCCTTCAAAACTCAGTTTTAAGAGGGGAAAAGTAAGACGTAGAGAAAAGCGAGCAAGTTAAGCAGCTAAATCAGCTAAAGATAATTATGGTATTTTGCAATCGAACGGAACATTATGCTTGTAGGTATTCTTTGAAAGGATTGGAGGTTAAATTGATAAGCACACTATTCTACGAAATAAAGCATAAAAACAACAATTAAACACGTGTTTAGACTGTTCAGCCGCTGAACGACCTCACGACTCATCTTAGATTCGTAGTACGGTATTTGACACTGTTATTGTCTTACACATAATAGGCTTTGATTATCTAATATCGCTGTACAAATTCCACAGTCGGGTGACGTCATAATTTCAATACAATTTTTATGTGAGTACTTGGTGTGGAGACGTGAACAATTGAATGGAAACATTATTGATGCTTAATGGATCTTGCTATCATAACAATGTGTCCGATTGTATTTTATCAGTTGCAGGGTGGGCAGACATTTATAGTACTAAAGATTCACGGTCGTCTGTGTAGTGTGCTCACACGAGATTATTTGTATCTAGAAATTATCTTTATGCGTTCGGTTGCTTTTCTTAGTATGTACCTTCAAATTCACGTTTGTTAAAGAAACAGAGAGTTTTAGAAAAGTTACAATCTACTGGCAAGCGTATGTGGGAAGAAATTTTGTTAAAAGGAGCAACTAACTATGAACAAAAGATGTCTCGCAGGACGATGCATTATTCTTACGAACTGAATCTAATAATTGGGTTTGCCTTATGACAGTGGCAAACTAAGAACCAGAAGCAAGCTACGAATGTTCACTGAGGACAACAGAAAAGGGATCATGATTATTCGAACGAATGCGATTCAGAACGAAGCCTTGCTCGTGGTTTGTAAGCTGCTGTAGGAGAAGATTACGTACAGGAAGACGTTAGTAGCCAGCTACTTACCCGCCGTTTGTCTCCTAAAACAAACATTTCTTAAGGTTAATAGTTCCTAGTATAGAGGACGGATGTTTGCGCCTTCGGTCTCCATATTTGGCGGTTACAAACTGTTGCAAATTGGGGACATTTGCCACGTTTTGGTAAAAAAAACTAACAAATTTTACATAAATTTGATTACTTCATAGATTTTTAATATTAACACAAAAGGAAGGATTATGTTTTAGTAAATGGTATAAATGTATAAATTCATGTTATATTCTAATAGTGTCGAAAGCGACAATTTCATCAGTTTCATAGAATCGAAGTCCGGTACAAACATAACAGCGTGTCATTATTTGTTATCCAGGATATAAATGAACTAAACCGTTTGTATTCTATGGAGGGTAACATAAAATACATATTTTGGCAGTTGTCCGTTAGTCGAACGCACGCGCGACGCCGCGTGTTTAGCGCCAAACTATTTTAGCTGCGGCCGCGCAACTCGCAAGTTCAAGGGCTGCAGTTGGTCTGTTTTGAATTAGGAACGCTGATTCATTGGACGATTGTTTTGATTATACTCAGAGTGATGCGGAGTAAATGAAAGATCAAGTGACAGTTAACGAGCCCTCTTTGTCAGAGTGATCAAGATGTCACCTACTTACGTTGAAACGGCCCTGAGTTTATGAAAACATGCCATATAACCCGTAAAATAAAAACATCAATCCATAAGAAATAACATTTACTGAGACCTTAGACTAACTATCTGTGTAAATTCCGGAAAAGGACTTTAATAATTTGTTAGGGGTGTCAATGGGATCACCTCCAGTCCACTATATGGTACTTATGGCAGAAGCATTGGTGTTTGGGGACCATACAGTTTGTTTTTCAGTCTGCCGATATCTATTTCTTTAGTCTACTACTAATATGACTCCAATAAAGCGGGATCTACAGATTTCACACACAACTAACTTACATCACCAAGCAGTGTAGGTCTTAAAGTAAACGATTTTTTATTAAACTGCATAAGTATTAAGTAAATTACAACGCTTTTGTATATGTGAACGAAGTTCATCACACTTCATTTGAATTTGTAAAATGAATTTGTATGAATGGTATTTGTAGTATAATAGCTCTAAATGTTGTTTATCTTCTCAGGTAAGATTTGTAGCTACTGTTAAGCTCTACAGATATGATGTAAAATGTATATAATGCTGTGTTTAATTAAACTCAAAACCTCTTTTCCGAGCAACCCAATTTTTTTTTTCTATTCCAACAACACATTGTACTTATTTTACGAATTAGCTCTGAAATAATGGACGAAGCACAAAATATTATGTCTTTGTTAGGTAATAGTAACAAACCATTAGGTGAATAGATGGACTTGCCAACAATAGGATTTATGAAGCGTGAAATGATAGCACGACTTCAACAACGCGGGTGCGATGAGCTGATGCCAATTAAATGTGAAACAACCGCATATAGGCACTTGACTCTTGATACAAAATCATTACCAAATGATTAGAATGTTCAGCAACATCTAATATGAAAGTATTGAGAAAATACGACATCAATTTAGGACTTAATTTTCAGTGGTAATGAACTGATTCACGCAGATGTAGCAAAACAACCACTAAATATTCTAGGACATCTATGAGAAGACGGGAAAGTGCCAGTGCGATGATAAACGTAAATAATTCAAGAAGTACAACATATTTAAGACCTCTAACTTAGCACCATAATTCTAGAGTTGAGAATGCAACAACAACAAGAGGAAGTAACGAAATTAATAAACACTCAGACAGCCTTGACCGTGTTTAATTGCGAGATGAAACAAGATTTCTATCGAAATATTAGAAACGTAATTAGTTATTGTTTGGAACAAATCATTTTATCTTCAAGTTGTAACTAACCTAAACATATTTTTTTTTTCCAGATTCTATTGTTGAAAGGATATGATTGGATAGGAATCAATTGGGATTGGCTACTGATTTCGGTTTATTTGTAGTTTGTCCTTTTCTACAAATGCAGTTTTAACTCTATGCTTGGTTATTCGTTTGTGCTTATAACTAAAACTCTCAGAGTCTGGTCTCTTCTGAGACAGGGGTGCATAGTGTCTCTATAGACATAATGGTATTAGGCTCTACATAATATACAGAGAAATACGAACTACAATGTGTGCTTTTGAAAAGCAAAGTGCATATCATCCATTGTACTTGAGTTTTATTAGGTTACAAACTGATATTTCAGAGGCGCGTGACTTGAATTGCAAAAGTGGCCCGCACGAATATGCGCCCGCGTTCATTGTACCTCAATTTAACTATTGCAAGATTGGCGGTGGATGTTTTCAACATTAAGAAGCCTAAAAGATCTTGAGTATCGTCATCAATATATTCTGTCTGACTGACTTTGGACAATCGATCTTAGTGACAATTTTCGGTTGAATTCTTCAGCTCAAATACTGTATATTATAGCAATTTACTTTCAGGAAACGGAACTTAATTAAATACTCATCGTTATTTGGATATGGTGGCAGGAAATTACTAATGTTTATAAAAGTATTTGACTTACTTTGGTTACTTATCTTTGTCAACTGTGCCAACAGTAAAACACGGGCTCTCAAAAGTAGCTACAAATGGGACTGGAGCGAGTGTTGTGTAGGCGTGACGAAATGTATAATATCATCCTTTTCCTAACATATTCCATTGACTACTACTACGACCTTGAAGATAATCTAAAACATGTTACTTTATAAGGACCATTCGATAACAGACTCCATATTAAAAGCTCCAAAGTTGGCATTCAAGAATGCTAATAGAGCTATCGAGCAGAACATGTTATTTCCGTGATATCGTCCTCACAAAACAATGTATATTCCAAAGGAATCACTGAGGTATTACAACGGTGATGGCGTTAGGTACTCTCATCATCAAACTATATAAAACAGTTGGGCAGTTTAAAAAAAGGTTGTTTGTTGTCACAGTCGACTCCGTGTTGAACTGGCGAGTTGCCCGGATGAGTAATGACATTCTGAATACTCCGACACCGGCCGGAGTAACATCGCGAATGTTGTTTGGCTGTCATTCATAATCGTCAGCAGAACCTAAGTGCCTGTGCACACCACGTTTTTTAAACACGCCGTAGACGCGCGTTTGTAGCGATACAGACGCGATACGCACGCGAGTCAGACGCAGCCTGACGCCTTTAGACTTTAGACTGTAGACTTTTGAAGGATAAAAGCGCGCGTCGCCGGCGCGTTTAAAAAACGTGGTCTGCTCAGGCCCTAACAACCGTCTACTGCGTCATAGCTACTTCTTTAAACCGACTGGTTGCAGCCTCAAGTACTCCAACGTCTACATTTTCTGCATTAAATTATAATTTATATTCCTTTTTATAATAATATGTTACTTAATGTATGATTTACGTGTAATAAAGAGTATATCTAACACTCAGACGAAAATAATAATGTAGAGGAGGCGTGTAGAACCAGTGAGTGAAGCCAGCAAAAGTAATAACAAATAGCATAAATCCGGATTATTTTTAAGAATTGCTGACCGTTGTTCGCGTTCGCAGATCGTCAGCATACGTCTCGTCACATAAAAAAAATATTATTAATTGTATTAATGCAGATTTGCGTCGCAAAAAAAATACATGATCTACTCAAATTAAAAAAGAATCTGAATCGATGGTATTTGGTATTACTTTCGCTGGCTTCGCTCACAAGTTCTACGCACTCTGTCTATGTTATTATTTTCGTCTGAGATCGATCTATCTAGTATATATTTGTGCGCCTGAGCGTTAACGGACGTTTACTATTATTTTAAATGCGGATACTGATTTGCACAAGTATGCGAGTATGAATATTCGTAGAATACTTTGCAAAAACGTCAATAAACCGGATCAGATAGCTTCAAAATACCTGTGATACGTCTGAAGCACATTATTTATTGTAATAAAATGTTTGTTATGATTACGTATAAGATTTAGCTTGATAATGTTGAATGTATTAAGGATTTTTCAATAAAAAACGGTATATCTTAAAATAAAAGTAATAACTAATTTAAGGCTAAAATATAACACGGATCGCTCGCTTTAGAAATTTTCAGAGAACGTCGCACCCATAACTTTAGATTTCTATGCGGGATGATCTAATAGATGCAATTCAAGAATTCGTTATAACCTAACTCCCTTTTCTAAACGCCATTAAACACTTTATATATTAATACGTGAAGGAAAAACTTTCAACCGCTTAATAGGTACGAAAATTGCGCGCACGGAGGAGGATGAAATTTGGCACACTTATAGTTTATATAGAGAAGGAGTGCAGAATGCTAATATTTTTATATTATAATACTTAGAAATACATTCAAATCAATAAATAAAACATTACACACACTACCATGAATTGAAACACACATTTGTAACTTCCACACCGACTGACTGTTTGACTGACAAACGGTGACAGTTTTTGGAGGGCGGGACTTCCATAGTGCATTCTGCGTGCCAGTATCAACCTACACCTGTTTATCTTTTGATACGTGGAAACGAATGATGAAGGCACTAAATAGTTTTTCACAACTTCGGCAAGTGCAGCACTTCGCATTTCGAATTAACAGTAGCTCTACTAGGATTGGCATGCTCGCTGGTCGCTAGCATCTCCGTACAATACATTTCCTCCTGTCAGTCACCCACGGAAATAGCGATTTGTTGCCGACCAACAACGCTACTCGTACGTTTGAGTTAATACGTTACGGTAGAGAGACAGATGAAAGAAAATATACAGAAGATGCATACCTTCTTCCTTCATTATAATAGCATCAATCAAAATCGTAATCTGTCCTTGAATCTGTAAAGGAATACTTTCAAAAACCTATCTATAGTCTTGTTCAATTAAAATAATCAATCAAATTTAATTTTAGTATTGAATGATCTTGTCCCTATTTAATTTTATTTTCATTGCTAAGTCCCGTTTACCTAGATTCAAAAATAGTGGTAGTTTAGTTCCGCAGGACGGAACTGGAGAATTGGAGACTCTTCTTCTGAAGACAGACATTGAGACCATGTGAATCAAGCGCTCACACGAAGGTCAGTGTAGGGTAGGTTTATCCTAACTCTACAGATGGAAGACATAACTATCTGATCTGGCACACCCACCATACAACCCCTGAGATAACTTTCAAACTCTGGTGCGACGAATTAAAATCTCTGATAAGATGGAAGAACTGAATATACCTATCGATCTTACTATCACACTGGCTAACGACTGACAGCGGAAAATCGTAATCGAAAGAGGACCTTTGGAGAGGCCTACGTCCAGCAGTGGCCCGGACTCAGTAACTAAATTAGACTAAGATAGGCCCGACAAATTACAGTATAAAGTCTGTCGCAAGAATTTAATCAACAGATGCGATTTACACACTAATTGTCATTGAAACAGAGAACAAGGCGCATTGGCGTTCCGTTTTTCAATTAATTCATTATTCTCGATCATGAGACGAGTGCGTGGCGTTCAGATGTGCTTATTTATTCATAATTATATAGGAATCCTTACCAATACTTAAACGTTTATGATAAAAATCTAACTGAGGTTTGATGGAATGTGGTATTTTATAGGAACGTCTTCAGTGAATAGACTCAATAGCGATTCATTCGCTTTGAATACCCTGATTAAACAATCTAGATTTTATATAATTCAGAAAAATAAAAAGTAAATAAACACAAAATACGCACAAGGCACGAACTGGGGCTAATGTAACCTAATCATTCCAAGAAATTGAGTGAAAATACACATCCTAAAAATTACCCCGCTGCATTTTCACCCATAATCGAGAGCAAAATATCCTAAGCTTCGAACCCTGGTCCAAACATCCAACCATAATGACATCCACATAAAGTCTAAACAAACACAATTATCTAGCAAACATGAACTTGAAACCCAGTGAAAGAAGACAGCGAGAAGTGAGCGTTATCAACTAGGGCTATTACATTGAATTGATACCAATAGAGGAGGCTACCGCGATTGGTCCAGCCGCGCGTCCCATTCGATCGGTGTCATTGGCTAATGGAGCCGCAGGATACACGTCACGTGAAGTTAATTGGCGCTGATTTATATTCATTATTTATCAATACTTTATAAATAATGAATATTCATTGAATAACATCTGTAAATCAGCGATTGGGCTCATACTTGATGCCGCAATTAGATAGGATCCAATTTGACATAGGCTATACTAAAGACTTTCAATCAGAAAGGAAACCTTTCTTGAAGAAGTCCTCTTCCGGCCTTGAGACGGATCCATGGACTTTATAACAGGATACTAGGGCCCGTATTAATAAATCAATCTCAACTCTTGAGAGCCGACCTGAGTTCGCTATTATTTTTCTGTCCTAGGCTAACCTTTCCAAAGTCGCTCTCAGGGTTGGTCTCGATTGACTAATACCGTTTCTAGTATGCTTCATATGATTGATACTTACAGTTATCTATTTATTAAGAAAAATAGATAGTCTAATAACACCGAGGGATGCCTTTTAAGTTTTGTCGTTTGAAGAAAAAAACACAACTAGAACCTTATAGTACTTTTTATTGTTTTTCAAAGTATTCACCACGTAGCTTAATACACTTTTCCATTCGCTCAAACCAGTTATTATAACATTTATTCCACTCTAAAGTGGGGGTGTTCAAAATGGCTGACTTGAAAGCGTCGACTGCTTCTTCACTGGACTGGAACCTTTGACCACGAAGACTTTTCTTAATTTTAGGAAATGTAAAAAAATCGTTAGGGCTTAGGTCAGGACTGTATGGAGGATGGTCAAGAATTTCTACTTTTTCCTGCTTCAAATACTCAATCGTTTGACGAGCGCTGTGTGAACTTGCATTGTCGTGGTGCAGGATGATGCGTCGCTTTGAGTTATATTTTCGAAGTTCGGCGATGACTTGTGGTAAATAAACTGTGGTATACCACTCTGCGTTAACCGTTCTACGATCATCAAGTGCAATAGTCGCAACATGGCCGGTTTTTTCTAACGAACGTGGCCACCATCTTCTTTGAAGTGCTTCGAGAACGAACAACTTTAGTCGGCTTTGGCTCGTCTTGAAAGACCCAGATTGTAGATTGTTGTTTGGAATCAGGATCGTAGGCATAGATCCAAGATTCGTCACCACTGATGATGTCGTAGACGTGATTTGACTCTCCTCGGTTGAACCTTTGCAGAGTTTTCTTACACCATCTGACGCGGGCCGCCTTGTGATCGTCGGAAAGCAGATGCGGTATCCAACGGCAAACTAGCTTTCTTACACCAAGCGCTTCATGCAAGATCTTCTGAATGGTTGTCCCTGAGATGCCTAATAGAGCCTCTATCTCTCGATACGTCACATGACGATCTTCGAGAATTAGTTGTCTCACTCCAATGATGTTATCTTCAGTGAATGCAGATTTTGGGCGACCTTCGCGAGATTTGTCACTAACACTAGTATGTCCACGCTGGAATTCTAAATACCAGCGTTCGACAGTCCGCAGACATGGGGCTTCATCCCTGAACACAGATATTAGCTCTTCAAAACACTGAAGCCGTGTCAGGCCTCTTCTAAAGTTGTAGAAAATTATTGCACGAACATTTTCCTTAGAAAGATTCATTTTCGTACCTAACCTGACAGATTCTAATCGACGCTGTGACTAAACAATAACATTAATCCTAATACATTCAACTGTTTTGAGATTCGAAATTTAAACACATTCGAATATAGAACAGTTCCAAATTCAAAATTGCCGGGAATTATGGAAACGACAGAACTCACCCATTCGCACTTACTTAATATTTTAGCACTGTCAGCCCTGTTTTGTTTAACATTGCCTTTTAATTACGGGTGATAATTGCGTGATTCCGACGCCGCTGTAACTGGACCGGTGGTTATCATTAACAAGTCTGATCGGATTCAGGTCGGAAACTATGAAAAAGAGTTGTTTGCGAGGAAGTTTAACTAATTCTACATCTTCAGATCTGTGTATGGTTAAACTTAAATCCTGTATAAGCAACTGGAGACAAAAAAGAAGAAAAATAAAAATAAAAAAATTTAAAAGACTAGCCCGCCGGAGTTTCTTGCCGGATCTTCTCAGTCGAGGTCGCGTTCCGATCCGGTTGTAGATATAAGAAAAACAATGTAAAATTGACAATTTGTAAGAGCCCCCGTAGGCCTAAACAAAATAAACGCTTTGAATTTGTTTATGTCTTTACAGTAGGTACATTAATCAATCTACCTACCTCCGACCCACTCCCATTCACGTCAGCAAAGTGCGAGCAATGCCTTTGGTATTGCAAGTGTCCATACTCTATAGTCTACGGTAACTGATTAACATCAGGCGGTTCGTACGTTAGTTTGTCGACTTTGTTACATAATAAAAAACCAACTTGTACTGCCGTAGATATTTGAATATTTTCTTTTTCTACTATGGTTGGGACATTTTTTAAAGTTATTTATCATATTTCTTTTTTATGTTTGGTTCACATGCGTACAAGTATTTACATCTTTGTTAACATGACGACCGCTTGTGCGGCGGTGCGAGCGTAGGCCGCTCGGCTCACTGCACTGGTTGGTTGCGGGTTCGATTCCCATCAGGGTAGATTTCGGAAATGATTTTTTCGTAATTTGCCCTGGTCTGGGATGGCCTGGGTATCACTGGGATCGCTCCCATTCCATTGTACGGTACCCATAGTACAAGCGTTGCTTAGATTGGGACCGTATAGGTGGTGTGTTCGTCTGGAGATATATATTTATTTATTTGTGAACGAAACTAATTTATCACTGAATTGAATCGAGATCGAAGTTATTATATAATTTCGATATCAAAAGGAGGTCACATTATACTTTACTATGCAAACACAAAAGCTTAGAACCTTGAATAGAGCGACTGCAATGTAACTACATGCCACGTAGAGTCCTACTTACGACGTTATGCTTAGCCCGTTACTGGTCTTGACAAGTGAAATTAGCTATCTATTGCTATATTATCAACTAGCTGAGCCCGCGACTTCGTCCGCGTGGAATATAACTTAACAAAAAAGCCCGCTCCCGCGTTCTGAGCCCGTGCGACAGGACCCATTTTTTTTGTTTCTAAAATAAAAGTAGCCAAAGTTACTGCTTATAACATCAGCTATCTACCAGTGAAAGTCCCGTCAAAATCGGTCCACCCGTTTTGGAGATACTCTTTAATTTCATGTGTTTTTTTTTTACGCGGAACCCTAATTGTTTTACCAACATTAAAGTAGCCTAAGTTACTCCCTATAACATCAGCTATCTGCCAGTGAAAGTCCCGTCAAAATCGGTCCAGCCGTTTCGGAGATTACCCGGAACAAACACACAGACAGACAGACAGAAAGACAGACAGACAAAAAAATTTTAAATCGCGTTTTTGCTATAGGTGTCGTATGTACTTTCATGTGCATTTAGTGAAAAGGTGTTATTTTGATATTACAAACAGACACTCCAATTTTATTTATTTGTATAGATGTTACATGGCCTGTTTTACAGACTGGTAATGATTGTGTTTATTTACTTATTCAAAGTTAATTAGAACGCCCAAATGCCAATAACACTGTTTAACGAATGTGGCATGGTCATTGCGACAACCAAGCGTACGACCCACCGGATGTTAAGCAGTTACCGCAGCTTATAGAAGCTTGCAATATCGATAGCATTACTTGCACGTTACCGACCTGAAGCGGGGTGGGATAGTGGGGAAGGGAGGGGTTGTGTTGGGCTTTCGACTCTCTCACTCATTATACAAAAGGCAGCTATTCTTCTGTAATAAGAGCTAAACACAATACAAATAACAGTCCAATCTAGATATATATAACTCAAAGGTGACTGACTGACTGACTGACTGACATAGTGATCTATCAACGCACAGCCCAAACCACTGGACGGATCGGGCTGAAATTTGGCATGCAGGTAGATGTTATGACGTAGGCATCCGCTAAGAAAGGATTTTGATTAATTCTACCCCCAAGGGGATAAAATAGGGGATGAAAGTTTGTTAAGTTAAACTCCACGCGGACAAAGTCGCGGGCTCAGCTAGTCTGATATAAGTATGTACTTTGATCTAAGCGATCTAAGTTATTTAAAAGACACAGTCCTATTTTACCAACTGTTATCAGTTATCGTCGCCATAGCATCTGTTCATATAATACTACCCGTATCTCGATTGATATGTAAAACAAATTGTAGAGCAATGAACTGAAATGTGATTATAACAGAGATAGTAGAGTCGGTAGAGTTGTGAACATTATGGTGTATGGTTCTCCAGGAGCTGTGCGCGTGTTAATCAAGATCCAACTCTAGGTATCTTATACACAATCTTTGCACACGTCAAAAATAACTACGCTAGAGCATTTATATTTGTTCTTCTGACTTGTCAAACATCTTAAATCTTGCCTTATCTAATACGTCAGTACAATGATAGTTTGGTTTAACTGAAGTACTTCAGATGGCTTTTCAAGAGAACATGAAAATTGTACTACCTACTGGAAAACATTATATAAATGTGTATTCACACTAAATACTAGATAAAACTACTTCAAATACTAAAACGTAAACGGTTGGTGTGTTGACGATAATTGTAGAAATAATACGAAACGAGAGCTCGCATCACAATCAGGTAAGCTTCATTTTGAATATTACACAACACCTATGGTTAAAATACAAGAAAGGTCTTCTGGCGAAATCATCACAACACCAAAGCACAAAGAGAGCATTATTTAGAATTAAAACTCACATATAAAATTAATACTAAAAGGCAGTCGGAAATGTGGTCTTACCACATTGTTATGACAACAAAACATAGACATTTTCGAGAGCAAAAAAGTAGTCGAAGTCTTTGGCCACGGCAAATTGAACAGGTTCTGGGCTAAGCTCGATTTGATAACGTATAACTACTTATTCCTGTTCTTATGGTGATATCTTGGCTTCAGAGACAGTTACCCAGATAAGGGTTACACCGCCCGAACAAGTCACTAAGGCTTCCTAGCCACCGTATATTTTCAGCCTTGATAGTAAAATTTATTTACAACAGCGAAGGCTACAGCAATGATTGATGCTGCCTCATGACATCCTAAACCTCCTCCGCCTCACAATCCGAGTCATTATAGTCTCCCCCTTTCATGAATATGTTCACTGCGTCATTCACGAGTATCAAAACACTGCATGGCCGCGAACAAAATATTGTTATTCAACAGTAACGTCAAATGTATGTACACAGATTATGTGGGATAAAAGACAAGAGTGCACCGGCGGAACACCACGGTCTCCGAATTGCGGGGCTGATAAAATCACGTGATGAGTGATAAAACTACAAATCTCGCAAAGGCCAACTTAGTTGCTCAAGGCACCATTTTTTGTCCAGGCAACGGACCTTTGAATGTTTTTATCACCGGTTTTTTATTCGCTTTACTCAAATGAAATAGTGGAGAGTCGACTGCATTGTGTCCTGTTCAAACCCCGGACAAGTGCAGTATCCTCTTCGGTCACGGAAGCGAACGCTTCGATATGGCAGGACTCTGGTTATGGACCTCCACAGTAGAAACCTGAAACAGCAGTACCTTTGTACCTACAAAGGTACTGCTGTTTTGACCAATCAAAGAGCACGAATGCCAACAAAGATGAAAAACCTCGTCCTGTGTATGATTGGACAGTGTTCAATCGAATAGCAAATCTGCAAGCAACTGACAGGTCAACAACATCATTAAAGACCTAGCACATTTGTAGGCAACAGAACATAATGCTATGCAACATTATTATTGAGTGGAAGAGCTACTTTCTCCGCCGGTCTCTTTTTCATTAGGTTGCACCGTTGACAAATCACAAGATCGTTGCAAACCTAATTCGGTTTTCGTGAATTTTGAACAAATAGTTATTTTAGTTACACTGATATTTTGTCGTCACTTTATCTTTTTAAAGCCGTCGGTCATCGTCCTGCCTGTTTGAGTAGATGTTGTTAAGGCTAAAGCGCCCATCTAGCCCGCGAAGTTCAAATTTTTTGAGGTTTTTTAGAAATTTTCCAAAATCTGACAATAATACAAGGCACATTTTGTAATTCGCGAAAAAGACCGTGTGCAGTGCATTTATTAATATATCCAACTTATTCTAAAACATTTCAAGAACGACAGCTATCCAGATAATATGGCAATTTTTGTATATTTAGTGATTTACTAGTATCATATCCACCGTGATAATATTTAGAGTAAAATAAATGTATTAATAAACGCACTGCAAACTGTGTTTTTCGTTAATCACAAAATGTTGTCTTAAATGTTTTCAGATTTTGGATAAACTATAAGTATACTCTAAAATTTTTAATTTCGCGGGCTCGACAGGCGCCTTCACCTTAATGGTATCTTGGTAATCTTCCCTGGTGCCTATGACGTATTACTGGGATCGCTCTCGAATCATTGACAGTACCTAAGCCTACCCACGGGATAATCAAAGAAGTTTTTAAGTTTCTCAGTTTTGGCGATGGAAATATAAATGTCTGGTGATTGATTAATGTAACATCCAGGATATCATAATGGCCGAATTGATCGAGCACAGATTAATGGACATACGTTATTTAATTCGTGAAATTGGTTAAGGAAAGAAAGAAAGAAAGAAACATTTATTCGACACACATAAGGCATGCATATCTACAGTTAAATGTGTACATCTGTTAATCAAATTACGAATCGTTTACCTATGGTTTATTAACACAGCCGGTCCTTATTGGAATTGATAAATATAAATAGCCGTCGATAATAAAAGAGCCACAACATCCCTACTAAAATTATAAATGCGAAAATAACTCTGTCTGTCTGTCTGTCGCGCTTTCACGCCAACACTACTAAACCGATTTAAATGAAATTTGGCACACAGATAGTCTAGAGCCTGAGAAAGGACATAGGTTACTTTTTAATGGGAAAAAAGGGTTGAAAGGGGGATGAACAGTTGTATGGAAGTATCGTCATTTTTAGAGCAAGAAGTATGAAACTTATTTTTTAGGCTGTTGATTCGATATAAATAAATAAGCCATTCAAAGTTTGTTAAATTTTTACCACCAAGGGTGTAAAATAACAATAGGGGATGAAGTTTGTATGGAAATATAGATCTTTGCACTGAAACACTGCAAATAGCCCATTAAAGTATTTATACGTAAGTGTCTTATTTGTAAAATAATTAAAAATGCTACCCAAAGACACTATTCCACGCGGACGAAGTCGCGGGCACAGCTAGATAATGATAATTGTAATTAACAGTGGGAACAAGCGATTTATAGACGAAAGTGAAGTATTGTTTACGCAGTCCTTTCGATCAGACCCTGATAGAATCGCTCCAAGCGTTCCGACCGCTAAATCTTGGCAGTAATATCCGCATAGGTAAAACAGTTGGTTGAGGGTATTGAGTTATAGATAAGATTAAAATGATAATCATTCTTAGCTAAGAGATAATTAGGTAACTAATCTTCGGGTAATTATTTGACAGGTCGTTAGTGTTCATAAATACCTAGATCAGTGTTTGATCATTACGAAGTAGCTAGAACCCACAAATGAGTATACATGTGAGATACATTTCAGACAAAGAGTTTAAAAAATCCGACGATAGGAACGTGATTATTTCCATGATATTATAAGGCGGTAGCTCGGCCACACCGTCAAATTAATATACGCCTCTACCGTCGTTCTAAGATATATATGAGCTAGCGCTTGTCTCGCTAGCTTGCAAATTTATCCGCCGGTTTCCGTTTCAGGCTAGATAGCGGTGCGCGCGAGCGAAATTTTCGCTCGCTCTTTTGCGCGTGTCAGTAAGCATGTGTGTTCACATTTTATATTAACCAAAACCCTCCCATTATAGGGTATTGAGTGAGATAAAATGAGTTAAATTTTGATTCATCATTAACTATTGTTGACAAATATTGACAGTAGGGAGATAATTATGTAGATTTAGGTATACTAGTAAACTACGAGGCAAAACTTTTTTTTTTTTTTTTATATGACAATACGTTGTTGGCCATAGTGGCCATAACAACTTCACCCGGACAGAGGGCGAGCGCAAGTGCGCTCCAGCCAGAGGGGCAGGGAGGCAGCTAGCTCAAGGGCGCCACAAGGGACACGACCTCGGCTTGGGCCGCTGCCAGAAGAGGTGGCGAGGGTAAAGCTACCACCGGATCGGAACGCGACCTCGACTGAGAAGATCTACGAGGCAAAACGAGATACACTCTCGCTTATCGTTACGCCAAAGTTAGTAAAAGGAAGGTAGGTAGGTGGTTAGGTATTTAACTCATCGAGATTCCGACGGGAAACCTGCGTCTGCGCCTAGTTGCGCATCGCAAAGGAGGTCGGTTTTGAAAGTAATATTGAGCTTAATATATACCTATTCGCTCATATCCTTGTCAATAAAATTATTGGCAAGGATATGAGCTTTATAAATAAATCATCTTTGTTTGTAGGCTTTGTTCGAGTTTTCAAAAAGGCGGGAAACTTGCGACTTGCGTAATTCTTAATTAATCAGAAATCTAAAGTGAAATCATAGTACCTACGCAACAGTTTCGTTTTTAAAACAAGACTAAAGAAAGTGTAATCTCGAATCACGAGCATTACACCCAACGAAGGAATGTTTGCAAAATTGTGTACACCAAAGATAAACAAGGTAGAATCGGGGGCTTTGCCAAGTCCAGCTCTCAGGGTCGCGGACGAGCGGTGAAATTGTTTCTCATAAAATGTGCTAAAAATATTCTTGTGTAGATAGGTAAGTACACATTCACCGCGGTAAATCGGCAATCACTTGTTTATAAAAACTTGCTCACTCACCTCTCTGTTATCGGAACAGCTTTCGACTTGAGCTCGTAAAACATGAAGTCTTGCTGCGGCTGCACAGCTGTGAGCTCCTCCAAAATCCTCTTGTCCGTATTAAAATCGTTTGTCAGGAACGATGCGAGATCGAAACCCATATCAATCCCGGATTCATCCATTTTTGAACGCAAAACAAACACTAACACGGAACTTTTTGCACTTATTACGTTTGACACGTAGCAATGCTAAGCATTCATGATCAAAACAAAACGTTATTTACTGGAGAATGGGATGAAAACTTATAGCATCCATCCTCCCAGCTGTCTACCTACTTGTTGCTATTGTATTTTGACGTAAGATAAAAAGGAGTGACTATAATTCTACTGAATGAAATCGACCTTATCTCCCATAGAATAGCAGCAAACACGTGCTAGTAGTGATAAGTCGCATAACATTTTGTTATTATTTTTAGTAATGGCAACTTTTGATTAATCAGAAAATAATACATAGCATCTACATTTTACAGATTTAGTTATATTTTATTGAAAAAATGTTTTTTTTATCCATATGTTATAAAATTAATTATTTCTTTCATATCTTCGAAAAAAATGCAAATACTTAAAGCTTTCTTAGTTGAAAAATTTCGACCAATATTTGTACTTGGCTACACTGAAACCACCTGAAAATTAATGCGTTCAAAAACCGATCTACGACGCGGTCTACGGTGGATCTGTGGGTGGATCTAAGTACGAAAGAACATTTATACATTAGTGGTGTCCGTTGAGCAGTACCCACGTTGGAATTGTAGCATTATTAGTATAGTGGAAATAGTGTTACACAAGGACTTTTTATTTATAATTTTAGAATAAGTTAGTAATAATAGGTATTTGAACGTACCTTACATTTTTTTGCTCTTTGGTTGGTACTTTTTTTGTGGCAATATGATGAAGTAAATTTCAATAAGGCCATCCCTATCCCTCAACAAATGTGTTTTTAATAAATGTATGATATCGCCTTCGAATATTAGGTTTGAAATATATTAAGTCATTTACTACTTTACTAGTATCGTTATGGAGGATGGGGTATGAGGTATTGTTTATCTTTAGAATATAGTATAATATGGTAAGTAATTTCTGAAGAACCTGAATCAAGCGCTTGTGATTTCAAAATATTTGGCCATCTTGCCTACTGAATGATTTATTTAGCAATTACAGAAAAGTAAGTAAAGTAAATACCTACCTTTACTTATATTTCCCAATAATATATTTTTGCACTGTGTACTTTACATGAGCACTTAACGTGATCGTATCATCATTGGACGTTACGCTAGGGAAAAAATATTTATTGTTAGGGGCTCTGACTCAGATTCCGATTCAGGGAAAAATATATTACATTGTGTAAATATATTGTCGACTTATCGAGATTAATAATATTTGCGATAATATATTCTTGAAAAAAATATCGAAACTTTGATATATCGATATTGTTTGCCCAAGCCTAACATAACAAATTTAACAACGGAGAATCTAGTAGGGATGTGACATTCACCATAAAAAATCGATTATTTATTAATCTATAATTTTTTTAGCATGAAAACTCGATTTATAAATAATCGATTTTTCTTGAAAAAATAATCTATTTTTTTATATTAATCGGTTTTTTTCTATTTTTTTCAATAAATTCCAAAATAAACGCCAAAATATTCTATTAATCACAGTTTTATTAATTAAAAATAAACAATGGAAATCAGAAGTTTTGGTATTTATAATCAACAAAACACCAAACTAAACTATTCTAATAAAATAATACTAAAAATTCATGAGCAATGAGTTTAGAAAGAGCTTAGGTAAGCGTTTGGATAATATTCGGCTCCTTGCCTTAGTGAATATGGCGCCAGCTTTCGAGAACACTCTGTCTGCTGGAGCCGAAGAAGGCGGTACCAAAAGGTGCTTGCACGCCAACTGTGTCAGTTTGGGATAAGCTCCCTCATAGCTTCTCCAGGATTCTAATACATCTTCTTTTAATCCTATTAGAGGTGCAGCTATGTACAAGTTTAATTCGGATGTGAGACCGGTTAATGTACCTAATGTACCTAATAGTAATTCGACCTAATAGAAATTCGCGCTCCGGCTAGACTTAAATGTCGGGGTGAGGCAGATAAAAATCAATTTTAAAAAATCGATTAATAATCGATTATATCCAATTTTAAAATCGGTCATAAAATCGATTTTAATTGTATTAAAAATCGATTATTAATCGATTTTTTTTCACATCCCTAGAATCTAGTCTCTGTGTGGTAGGTGATGCCAAATTTACTCGATTAATAATTTGGTGAAAATTACTTTATAAATCAACAAAAAAATACATAAAAATCTGAAAAAATGTCGAAAGCCCACCCTCCAGAGTTGAAAAAGTAAGTTATTTATATTTTTAATACCTATAGAAAGCTAAACCGGCTAAGCGTCACTTACATGCGCCATACTTAACCTAAAACGAAAGTTGTTTTTTGGGTACGTAAAATTAGTTGCAACACTTGCAACATATCACTAAACTCACGAAATTTTGTATAATGTAGTTCTCTTTTTATTAAACGTGAAATAAAGGCCGTAAATAAGTAGGTAGGCACCTGTGTTTTGTATATTTGTTATACTGTATATGCTTCGCGGTATTTTACAGATTCATGGATAAGAAATTGTCGATAAAACTGAACGCTGGCCGCGCCGTGACGGGCGTCCTGCGAGGTTTCGATCCTTTCATGAACCTGGTGCTGGACGAGTCTGTCGAGGAGTGTAAAGATGGCCAGAGAAACAACATTGGGATGGTGGTATGTACTAACTATCAGCATAGGTACTCCATTCTGGTTTTTCCACAAGATCCATTGCTTTGGAATTTCCTCAACGAAATTTAGCATATTGTTGTAGTAGATCTATCTATCTACTTATACTAGGTGATACAAAATGGGTATACTTTTTTTTTGCAACTTAACTTTGTAAATCTGAAACTATCGGCTTTGTGGGACAGTTGAAGTACTAAAGGTTTTGTAGACTTGTGAAATTGGTCAACAGCTGTATTACTATAACACCTTTTGTTTTTTAGTTCCCTCCAAAGCTGATGGTTTTAGAATTACAAACTTAAGTTTTGAAAAAAAAAGTATACCCATTATGTGTAACCTTGTATAATATGTATATAAAAATGAATGTTTGTCTGTATGTCCTTTATAGAATTGTAAACTATGCATTTGATCATGTCTTGATCTTCATCAAGGTGTTGTGCATGAGCCCACAAGGGTTTCTGAGTTGGTACGACCAACCTTTGACAGCGTAGCAACGCGCTCAGGGTACAGCTAGTACTAGATAATATTTACCAACCATGTTAAGGTTTTGATATTGAAGTATTATCACTATTTCCTAGCTGTTATCCATTAAAATGTAACTTTCTCAGTGTTTTCTAGAACATAGGTTCCTACATACAGAACAAAGTTTGCTGACAAACATACTTTATTGAGTTTGATTTTAATATAGTTGATAATTACATATTTTTCTGTAATATAAAATTTTTCGGTCTCCAGTCTCTATTTAGTATTAAAAAGAGCAAAATAGACATTAAATATTCCATGGGCCTTAAATGTGTCGGGCATAGACATTACTTTAATTCAGGGACTCTTGAGGCCTCTGTCCATAGTGCCCACATGCTACAGATCCCACTTCACACATCTAGATCTTCAGAACTCATTAGGGTTTTAGGCCGACAAGATTCTTCACCATACATTGTTTCATCATTGAAATATAACTCTATCCTACTAATATTATAAATGCGAAAGTTTGTGAGTGTGGATGTATGTATGTATGTTTGTTACTCCTTCACGCAAAAACTACTGAACGGATTTGGATGAAATTTGGAACACAGATAGATTATAACTGGGATTAACATATAGGATACTTTTCAACCCAATAATCCAATACTACGCGGATGAAGTCGCGGAGCACAGCTATTAATAATATTTTTATATTTCCAGGTTATTCGAGGGAACAGCATCGTGATGTTGGAGTCTTTAGATAGAATTTAGCTTAAACCATGTAATATTAGGATAACTTTAAGATAAATTTAAGATTTTTAATTCAAGTTCTACAGATATTGTGGCCTGAAATGCGTTTAACGTCTTGGTTTTATTGAAGAAATGTTGTTCTTATTGCCTGTAAGAGTCATTGATGTTTCCCATTGTGCAGCAATTGTTCCTAATATATGTTCTAAAATGCAGTCTGAATACAGATAATGCATAGCAACAATTACCATTTCAAAGTCCCGTACAACAATTGATTTAGAAAAGTACATTGGAAGATAGCAATCTTAAATTCCATGTTATTTGAATACAGTTCTGTTGATATAATTGTAAAAAAAACATCAAAAAGAGTATTAGAATAAATGTGTGACATTGTGATTGGTTTACTGCATTATAACTTAGGTTACCAGTATCATAATAAAACATTGAAATACATACAAATATTTGTTTTAATTTTAGTTAGTACTTACTGTGATGTCAACGCAGACTGAAAGGACAGGCCTACAGGTTTGTAAATGTACTCCGCCTACTTAAGCAGTAAGTATCTAACTCAGTTCTGGACTCCAGAAAAAACCGCTGACGTAAGCCACATAGCTCCAAAATTGAAGTGAAACAGGTTACATACGTACCTACTACATACATACTATGTGTGAGATGGGCAAGAGACTCAGTGCGTCCTAAATAGAAAAGGAAAACCAGACAATCCCAGTTGGCAGAAGTAAGCTATTAACGGATTGGCGCACAGCGCAGCAGTATAAATGGAACGAGGGAAAGAGTTCTGCTTAGGTGTGGGATAGGTACAACTCTTCACGGACAGCGTTAAGACTTGACAACTTGTGATCAAAATTTGTCTACGGCCAGACGATGCTCTCGATCCAGGGCACGTAGTACTTGACCCTGGTGTACATGCCGGCTCCGCCGACTTTCCCGCACTCCCTGCCGAATGACGTCACGCCGACGATGACGTAAACACAATAGTCCTCGTAATGAGCTGGCCCACCACTGTCGCCCTGCAATCATAAAAACCAATAGAATTGCTTTAATCCACGGTATTGATTGAATTTTATTTTGCTTTGCCCCATCCTTTACCATTTGCACTGATTTGAGCTGAATAAAAATCTATCTGTGGTTCGAGCGTAGGCCGCTCGGGTCACTACACCGGGTGATTGCGGGTTCGATTCCTGTCAGGGTAAATTTCGGAAATGGCCTTTTCGTAATTTTCCCTGGTCTGGGTGTCACTGGGATCGCCCCCAGTCCATTGAACGGTGCCCATAGTACAAGCGTTGCTTAGTTTGGGACCATTCTGTTGGTGTGTTCGTCTGGCGATATTTATTATTTATCTGGACTGGCTTTTCTCTTTACCTTAAGCTGATGAAATTGGACAGCAAAGCATGCAAGGAAGAGCTGATAGGAGGATGAAGATTTGAAGTGCTTAAGTTACCTCGCAAGTATCAATGATGGCAGACCTCTCGGCCGCCCCATAGCACATCTGCGTGGTGTTGTCATAACCCTTCTTCATGAGTCTGTGGGGCGGGAACATGTCTTCGCACTCTGAGTTCTCGAACGCCTTCAGATCCAACTAAGGAAAAGTTACACAGAAGATTAAATTTCGGTAGGTATTGGTGGTGGAAAACGACTTTATTTTTTTTGTGAACATGAGTCGGTAGTGTTTCGATTCCTCATAAGCTTTTAAAGATTTATGCCAGTATAGGCTGGAGTATTGTGGAACCTTTCTTTGATTTCGAGGTTTACAGCACTCATTAATCAAATTAAAAAACCAACTGGGATTTAGGTACTTATATAACAGGGAAAGTAGGTATTTAATATCTTACAACTTGCAAAGTATCAGAAAGTGGTTTGTCGGCGCCCAATTTTCCCCATCCTGCCGCGTTCAGGGCCACATCGTATTCGTCCGTCAGTTCTCCGATATCTAGGCACGCTGGAAGCGCTGCTCTGCCGTAGTTGATGCTGAAATGCAATTTTATTTCAGCGTTGATCTTCGCTATTTCACCACATGAAATATTTTTTGTGTTTCACCACGACTTTAACACATTAACTGAATAACCGTCTGTTGGTATTGGGCCACAGGAGATAAGAAAAAGACGATGAGAACAGCTCAATAGTCTGATTTAATTCAAAGGGAAAAAGTAACAGTTTTTACATAAGTCATAATTTAAAAGAAGAACGAGTGACATTAAAGAATTCGAAAAAAAGGCGGGAAAATTTTGAACGGAGTGGGCGCGTTTTTTAAACATAAAAATTAAATTTCACTTAATTTGAGAATTAAACTTTATTGAAGAGGCCTGACCGTGGCCGGAATGACGGCGAAGAAAAAAAAACGGAAGGTAGAAGAGGAGCATCCTCCGTCTAGGTCGGAGTCCGACGATGATGAGATGGATAAGTACAAAGTGTTTAAAGTCGACAATTACGTCCGTCAGTATCCTGAGGACGGCGGAAATTTTGAATATTTAGTCATATATGAAAGTAATGATTCCACGAAACCCATTGGCGATCGTGATCTGATGTCGCTAGGCGCGGTCCTTAAGCGGCACCATAAAGGCATAAAACGGTTCAAACGTATCAACCGATATAAGGTCGCGGCTATATTCGAGCGGCCCGGCCTGGCAAATATGGCTCTAAATAATATTAAAGTCCAGAAAGACTTGGATCTAAAAGCCACAATACCTGCGACACTAACTGAAATAACAGGAGTAATACGCGGTGTCCCCACTTACATGTCTAATTCTAACATTTATACCGGCATTTCCAGCTCTAAAGACGTAGTGTCTGTACGACGCCTGATGCGCCGTGGACGTGACGAAGATGGAAATCCGATTCTGCTACCTACACAGACAGTAGCAATTACCTTTTCATGTCCCACGCTTCCTGACAGTGTAGACATTAACAGCTGGTATTTTCAGGTAAGCGTTTTTATACCACCAGTCAGCCAGTGCCTGCGGTGCCTACGATATGGCCACATTGGAAAATTTTGTAAAAATACCCAGAAATGCTCTATTTGTGGCGGCAGCCACCATTTTAAAGAATGTACTATAGCTGTAAAAGATGCAGTATGTGTGCATTGTAATGGCAATCACATATCTATTTCGGCAGAGTGTCCTAAACGAAAAGAAGAAATTGAAAAGAATAATAATAAATACAAACAAAAGAAGTATGTCGATCTATTCAATGACAAAAATTTCCCTGACTTGACCAAAACGAAATCTGACCATCATATTCAAAATTTTTTGCAATCTGATCGTATTTTGAACCTAATTATATCCACTATTATAAAAATTAGCGCACAAAAAACCAAATCAGACAGTCCCATAACATCTGACGTCATTAAAACAATTTTACTGGATAATTTTAATATAAGTAAAAACAGTACAACTAAAACTAATGGATAAGCTCAATATAGTCCAATGGAATGCTCAGAGTTTGCTAAGTCATAAGCATGTCTTTTCACACTATTTATACGAAAATGATATACATATAGCTTTAATTTCTGAAACTTGGTTACAACCATCGAAAACAATAAATATCAAAGGTTATAAAATAGAAAGATTAGATATTGGATCTAAACATAATGGTGTTGCAATATTAATTAGAAATTATATTAATTATAAAAAGATACAAACTTATGCAGATAGTTCTTTACAAAATATAGCCATTCAAATATATATAAACAATGAAACTTTATCAATAGTTAGTTTTTACAGTCCAACATCTGCTACTCCTTCTAATTTTAACTATATACAGCTTGACAATTTGATAAAGTCTGTTCCACAACCTTTAATACTAGCTGGTGATTTTAATGCACATCATACTGTGTGGGGTTGTGTGTCTACAGATGCACGTGGTACAACCCTTCTAGATGTTATAAATGACAATAACTTGTGCTTGTTGAACAATGGTTCAGCAACAACTGTTGGATCTCATACATGGCAGCCAAATGCGTTGGATCTTACAATTGTTTCTCCCTTATTAGCCTTAAGATGTAACTGGCATGTGCATGATGACTCATTTTGTAGTTATCATCTTCCAGCAGTCACAACCCTTGTATGTAACCCTGAAAATATAAACAATAACAGTAATGTTAATTCTAATTATTTCAGTCCTAATTATAAGTGTGTTGATTGGCCGAAGTATCAACATGTGGTACGTTTAAAATTAAATAATTCCAATTTTGATTTATCCAATTCAGATATGTGTTATGACATGTTATGTAACATTCTGCTAGAAGGTGTTTCTGAAGCTAATACTGCTAATAAACCCTACAATTCAGTATCTCAGAGTTGTAGTAAATTAAAAAGAAAGTTGAATTTGCCTTGGTGGAACCATATCTGTACACAGGCTGTTAATAAATGCAAGTCTGCTTATTTGGACTTCAAAGCTAATCCTACAATAGAAAAATACCTATTATTTAAAAAGCAGCAAGCTCTAAAGAAATTAACCATAAATAGCGAAAGACAAACTGCATGGAGAGAACTCTGCAATTCATTCAATCGGCTAACTCCATTATCAACTATCTGGTCCAGTATTCGAAAATTTAATAAAACCTATATTACTCCACATAATCATTCTAATGATGACAGATGGATACAACAATTTCTAGACAAATACACTTCCAATCCTACTAATTTGTCAACATTTGATCCTCCAGTCAATAACACTGATAACAATGTCAACAAGTTCTTCTTAAAACCATTTACATTTTCCGAATTTACAAGTGCTATATATTCTCGTAAGGACACTGCTTTTGGTTTAGATCACATATCTTACAAAATGTTCAAAAATCTTGACTCATTTAGTCAAAAAATTGTTTTAAATATATTTAATTCACTGTGGAGTAATATGGTCATTCCTAAATCATGGAAGACTGATTGCCTTGTTCCTATACTCAAGCCTGGTAAAGATTTAAATGATCATGACTCATATAGGCCTATAGCTCTTACTTCCTGTGCAGCTAAATTATTTGAACAGTTAATAAAACAGCGTCTTGAATATTTCATAGAATCCAAAAAGTTATTACCTTGCAATCAGTTTGGTTTTAGGAAAGGACATTCCGCTGTAGAAAGTTTAAATCATTTGAATTTAGATATACACAATGCATTTGCTAGCAATAAGTTCTTGATTAGTATTTTTTTTGACATCACCGGTGCTTTCAATAATGTAGATCATCACATCCTTGCTAATGAATTATATCTTCTTGGAATACCTGTAAAGTTAATAACATGGATTTTCAACTTTTTAAATGGTAGATTTGTATATGTAAAAAGAAAAAACAATTTGTATGGACCTCAATTATCATACAAGGGTGTGTGTCAAGGAGGGATATTGAGTCCTTTGTTGTACATTTTGTATATACATAGGTTAAATAACATATTAGGTACTGATGTAAATAGTTTACAATATGCAGATGATCTGACAGTTTATTGCACTGGTACTAACATAAGGTCAGTAGAAAGTAAGCTAAATAATGCATTGAAAGATTTGAAATGCTACTTTAATTACTTAAAGTTAGATGTTAATTCAAACAAAACTAGAGTCATAGCTTTTAGCAGATCTAGATCTTTACTTACCAACATCATTTATGATGGTAATTTACTTCCTGTTTATGATGAGGTTAAGTTTCTAGGTGTTATTTTTGCCAGGAATTTATCATGGCAAAGACATGTTTATGGTTTAGCTGACAAAGCGTTGCGTGCTTTCAATATATTGAAATCACTTGCCAGAACTTATTGGGGAGCTGATCCAAAAATTTTACTTATGTTGTACAAATCTATAGTCCGTTCTCACTTTGAATATAGCTTTTATTGCTATGCTTCCAACTCAGTTTTAGTAAACAAACTGGAAAAAATTCAAAACAGTAATCTTCGTTTGATCACAGGGGCTATGAAGACAACCCCTATAGTCTCAATGCAAGTTGAATGCAATATCTCTTCTTTGCTTATTAGATATAAATATTTAAAGTTCAAATTCATTTTAAAACTTAATTCTGTTAGCAATCATCCTCTTCTGACCAAGTTAAATGATTCCAGATTTTTAGCTTCATCTCCTCTCTCTTCCAAATACCCTTACATTCTTCTTGACTATACTGACATTTCAACATACATTAAAAATAATAATATTTATCATGCTGACAATTGGGCATGTTATCATGGAACTTTTGAAGGTAAATTTCCTTTAACAGACATACTAATAGACCATACTTTAAGAACCAAACAGGATGTTTACGAAAAGCTTTCACATTGGACCAATTACCAAGTTATCTACACAGATGGATCGAAGAGCGAAACAGGTGTATCAGCTGCATATTATCATATGGACAAAAAGTACGGTCGAGGACTTCGATTACCTGCCATTTACACAGTTTTCTCGGCTGAAGCCACAGCGATTTTACAAGCCTTGAGATATATAAAAAACGATGTAATGTGTTCCAGTGCATCTCACTTTATTATTGCATCCGATAGTATGTCCGTTTTGAAGGCCTTGAGACGAGCAGGTATCAATAACACACATCATCTCCTTTTTGAAATAAAAGAAACCTTGGTAAATTTAGCAGCATCCAAACATATTATGCTATTATGGACACCAGCGCACGTGGGCGTGAAAGGTAACGAAAGTGCAGATTACCTTGCCAGACTAACGAACAATTTGGGTGGCAATATTCAAAATATATCAAGTGCGTGGCAAGATTTGGTACCCGTATATCGAGCAAAGATTAATAAGCAATGGCTGGAAGAGAGAAACGAAATTATTCAGAGTAAAGGAGCATGGTATGCCGGTATTAATAAGGAGGTGGGTAAAAAGCCTTGGTTTGCAGATGACAACAAAAATTATCTTACCCGAAAATTTTACACACAAATTATGAGACTGAGATTTGGGCATTGCCGATTTAATTTCCATTTACACCGCATGAAAATAATTTCTTCCCCTAAATGCACTGAATGCAATTTACAAGAAGACCAAACGCTAGAACATATTTTCTTTAAATGTCCCGCTTTTAACATGCAACGTCTGTTGCTCATAGATCAGTTACTGGAAAAATATCAAAACATCCCGCCTTCCCTTCAGAAACTCTTAGCTTGCCCTGATAATTTTACGCCTATCTATGACTTTATCATCTCCACGCTTGGAGATATTTGAAGGGACTATGAATGAAGACTGAAACAAGAATATGAAAAGACCACTGGACAAGACAAACAATCAAGGATTGGACAATTTTAACAAATTACTAAGAAGAAACATATAAATGACTGTATGATGGAGAAATTGTGATGAAATAATAAAAGATTTGGCACTTGTGCCTTTATATTGACTAAAATATAGGAAAAACGGATAAAGAAATATTATCAATGACACAGTCAACTTCAGATTTGGCAGTATGGACTAGTTCCTTCGCCTGTCCTATTGGACGAATATTACTACTACTACATTAAAGAATTCTTGTCATAGACAAAGGCTTGGATTGTTGTCTATTCCAACAGCCTTCCTCAAAAATACAAGTGTTAAAAATGAACAATCATCTCGTTACAATATAACTTAAAACTGCAACCATTTGCAAATAAAAACCTGCATACTAATTATTGTATGACTTAAAACAAATTTAAATTCTTTCTCAAATCCAGGAACTTCTTGGAAGGTATCGCTTTAGTAAATATATCAGCCAGTTGATTTCCTGTGGAAATATATTCAAGCTTTATAAGTTTATTAGCGATTTGTTCCCTAATGAAATGGTATTTAATATCGATGTGTTTGGACTTTTTGTGATTTGTAGGATTATTTGCGATACAAATGCAACTATTGTTATCCTCAAATATAACAATGGGCTCTTTTAATTCAATTGAAATACTACTAAGTAGTGATTTCATCCAGACTGCTTCTTTTACAGCCTCAAACAATGCCATATATTCGGCTTCCGTTGAAGAGACAGCAACAGTATTTTGTTTACGTGTATTCCACGAGATTGTACAGTTATTAAAGGCTTTAAATAAATAACCTGATGTACTTTTCCTGTCTGTTTCGTCACTTCCCCAATCGGAGTCCGCATAGCCAGTTATTAATTGCTTATAATTATTTTAATTATATATTAACTTTAAACTAATTGTACCTTTTATGTATCGCAAAAGATGTTTTAAACATTTCCACAGCTCTTCGTTATTTTTGCTTTGATATCTACTTAATATACTAACAGCAGCACAAATGTCTGGTCGTGTACAAAGCATTGCATACATTAAACACCCTATAACATTTTTACAAGGCGCATCATAGTATGTATCAGAATTTAATGCTAAATAGTTCAATTTACTAGGCAAAGGTGAATTAGATGGGTTACAATTATTCATAGAAAATTTACACAAAACATTTTGCAGATAGGTGGATTGATCCAAAGATATTGAGTTCTCTATTCTAGTAACCCTAATACCAAGAAATAACTTTAAATCTTTTAAATCAGTCATTTCAAATTTTTGCATTAAACATTTTTTATAATATTCTAAAGTACTAATATATTTTGTGGAAATCATTAAATCATCGACATAAAGTACAATATACACATTTTTATCTATAGAGTTTTTATCTAATATATATAAACAGGGGTCTACAATGGAATTTTTAAAACCCATATCTTTAAGTGTGAGGTCTAAACATTCGAACCAGCATCGGGACGACTGCTTCAGTCCATACAAGCTTTTATTTAATTTACACACTTGATTATCATTAGCTAAAACACCTTCCGGTACTTCCATATAAATGTTTTCTTTTAATATACCATTAACTTTTACAGTGAACACCCATTTGCAACTAATTATATTAACACCTTTAGGTCTCTCAACAAAGTTCCATGTTTTGTTGCTTCGAAGTGACTCGAGTTCGCTCTGTACAGCTTTCAACCATTTATCAGAATCATTTCTATCATAAATATCCTTAAAAGACGATGGTGCAGATTGCACCGTTATTAAAGATAAATATAAATCGGGATCGTTCATTTGTTTATAGTTTTTCGGGGATAATTTGCAAATTCTTTCGCTGCGTCTTAATCGACAAGGTAGATTCTCTATTGACGCATTATCGTTCGAAGAATTTTGTTGTTGGCTTTCGTTTATTAGTTTTGCCGGATCGGAGCCTGGCTTACTAATTTTTTTAGGAATTTCAATGTTTTCGTTACTACCGTCACGTATTGGACGCGATGGTTCAAAATTAAACTCATCAAAAATAATATCACGAGCTATGAATATTTCATTATTTTCAACATTAAATAATCTATATCCATTTGCATCGTAACCAATTAAAATTGACTTAAATGATTTTACGTCAAACTTGGTCTTCTTATTTTTATTATGAACGTAAGCGGTAGAACCAAACATTTTTAAATGACTTATTTTTGGTTTTTTACCATGCCAACATTCATATGGTGTTTTGTTTGTCAGAGATTTAGTGGGTAGTCTGTTTATTAAATATGTGGCTGTTAAAACAGCTTCACCCCAAAATATTTTTTCGAGTTTCGCACTTGTAACCAATGTTCTAGCCATTTCGGTCAACGTACGATTCATTCGCTCTGATACACCATTTTGTTGTGGAGTGTATGGTACAGTCAAATGATACATAATTCCTTTGCCAATACAAAATTCCTTGAAATCATTTGAAAGATATTCCCGACCGTTATCACAATACAAATTAACGACTTTAGAGTTTAATACATTTTCACTTTTAGCTACAAAATCTTTAAAACATTTTAATACTTCCGATTTGGAATACATTAAATATGCCACTGTATAATGAGTAAAATCATCTATAAAAGTAACAAAGTAATTTTTATCATCGAAGGTAGGTGGCGTTATAGGTCCGCAAACATCGGAATGGACAATAAAAAGTGGTCTATTATTATTGGATTTTTCTTTAGACTTAGCAAAAGGTAACCGTGACTTTAAAGAATTCTTGTCATAGACAAAGGCTTGGATTGTTGTCTATTCCAACACCGTCCAACGTACAGGCAGACTGATCACAAATCCCTAAGCCGGTGCGCCAACATCTTGACCCAGATATTGGCCAACGGGAAGAGGAGGGATTAGGTAGTAAGAAACGTTAAAATGACTCACTCGCGGTCAGTCTCAATCAGGGCGATGTCGTGGTACTTGCCAGGTGACTTGTATTCTGGGTGCACTATGATCCTTGTTATGTTGTAGATATTCCAATAATGATTCAAGTCGCTGCGCTTCAGTATTCCCAGAGCTGCCAAAGTTATTGGGCCTCTGAGGAACAATAGAGAGTTAGGCACTAACACAGAACTCATTCGTAAACCGTGCATTGAAGACCGCTTGGCGTAATGGTTCGAGGGTAGGCCGCTCGGCTCACTGTAACGAGCAGGTTCGGTTCACGTCAGGGTAAATTTCTGAAAGGGCTTATCGTCATTTGCCCTGTTCTGGGTGTAGGTAATTAGGATCACCCCAGCCTATTGGCATTGCTTAGTTTGGCACCATAATACAGTTCGAAGGTTGGTATTGAAGAATCTTATGTTGTAGTGATTCCGTAGTTGTTTTATTCACTCGCCAGAAGGTATTAGTAGCATCATCAGATTATTTATTTTGTGGAAGGTAGGTAGGTAGTTAGGTACTAAGCACTTATTAAGCACCTACGCACTAAGCTTAAGCACTTACCTAAGCATTTATTTAGAAGTGAATTGTTCTGTAGACTAATGTCATATTTTGTGTTGCTTCAAAATTAAGATATTGGGGGGGGAGTGGTATTCAACGGATTATCGTGTCATGGAAGATATCTCACAGCACTGGATGGGAGGAGCAGTGGGCCGCAGTCAGTATGAACCGCTCGCCGATCAACGCGCCGCCGCACAGCCACTGCGCTGACTGAAGCGTGCCATACCCGATCAGCGCCTGTAACACCATTAATAACATGAATCGAGTATCACTGACGAAGCGAAAAGTTCTAAAAGGTCTTTGGATGGCACAGATATAATGTTAAGAAGAAAAGAAGAACCAACATATTTTAGTATGTCAAACTTGACGTTATACCTATATTCACAGATGCGAAACCTAAAAGCTTGTGGCGTAATATCCTGGCCTCCGAAGTACTATGACCTCATCCGGGACAAGCTCAAGGACAGTCCCGTGAAGGTAGCCGAATGCTTGGACGCGCTACAACAACAGGACATCCTGATAGACTTCGACGAACGAGGCTACATGCTACAGGCGTTCACAAAGCACCTGCCCTTTGAATCGTGATGGATCACTTCCAGGGGCGTCCACCAGATTGATAGGTACTGTTATCTGAGATTTTTTTTTTATTGTTTATGTAATAAAGTTGGCCAGCAAGCGTACTATCCTCCCTCATTGCTCGCACGGTGCCAACCTGAAGGAGAGTGGGAAAGACGAAGGGGAAGGGTTTGTGCTTCCGGCTCTCTCACTCATCGTACGACACGCATTTATATCTATATCTTTACTCCAATATTTTGTGAGAGGTGGTACTGCCCCGGTCGAGTGAGCCCGTATGGCTCTACCGCCGTAAACTCTTCTTGCCCACTCACCATGTGTGGTAGCTCCCATAGCTCTGCATCACGCCCCCCCACGCCGCCCCCACCAGATGGGTAAAAAACTGTATCAAAACATTGCCCCGTTTCATTATACTCCGGGTACTCGGAGCGGGACCCTCCCCCCCTACACTTGTAGGGGTAGTCTTGGAAGTATTCCATACACTCTGTGAATGAAAACCTTTAATTATAACTATAAATTGAAAATTTAAAAAAAAACACTATAATACACTTTTAGATTATATACTTTTACAAACGTATAAAGATTTTATTTAAAATAACACTGAAATACACCTAATATAATCACAAATCACGAACATAAATTATGACGGTAGAAATTATTAAACTTTTAACACAATAACAGCTCGGGACGTCCAACTTGCTTGAGCGACGGCGATGTAATGAGAGCGATAACGTCTGCGGCAGCTATTTTATAGGCTCGCGCATCGCCGGTCGTCGGGTTGCCAGCTCAGGGGTGGGGGTTACGGTAACACGGCCTCTCCTGACGGGGCTGCGTCCTCGCGTCCCCTTGAAAGTCCAGGTTGCTCGATGTCTTCAAAATCATCGCAACCTGAAAATGTTGACAATGTAAGATGAAGTAAGTTTGGGTTTAATGTAGATGCTTGCTGAAAACACCGTTATGAATATCAGTATGGGGCTGTATCTAAAACGTTCAGGCATTTACATGGGTCTTTTCCCGGTCACCCGAAGCTCAACACCAAGCGGAGTCTGATACAGGATTTTTCCGAGTCACCCCAAAACCTTCAGGCATTTACATGGGTCTTTTCCCGGTCACCCGAAGCTCAACGCCAAGCGGAGTCTGATACAGGACTTTTCCGAGTCACCCCAAAACCTTCACCAGTCACCCCGAAGCTCTATATCAATTTCAGAGACTTATACAGGTCTTTTCTGGGTCACTAACTACTGGGACTTATATAGGTCTGTTCCAAGTCACCCCAAAGCTCACGTCACCACGGAGGCTAACATGGGTCTATTCTCAGTCACCCCATACCCAGAGTTACAACAGAAACAATACAAAGCACCCATACGAAAATAAAGCAATATTGAGAAAGGCTATACTATAAAGGACTTACTCTCAAAGAAGGCGGCACAGGTATCTGGCGTCCACTCACCACGCCATGGTACCAGGTACTCGGCAGCCGCCTGGGTGGTTTTTCCATAGCAACCCGCAATCAGACGCAGCTCGTAGCGATTGCCTGGCAGGACCTTCACAACGCGGTAAGGACCGCGCATGCCGCTGTCCAGTTTACCTGTGCTTTGAGATCGTTTGATAACGAACACGCAATCATCAATATGGAACTTCTTAGGGGTAGTCCTATGTCGATTGACATAGGCATCCTGTTTTTGATGATTGTTGATCAGGTTATTCTCCGCGGTCTGCCTGCGAAGTTCACGCCAGGCCTCGCGGTTGGGTGTGGTGCCCTCGACAGTGATATCTCTCACCAACGAGTGTATGATTGGTGTGGTCGACTCAGTTCCTATAAGTAGATTCAATGGAGAATACTGAGTAGAAGAGTGCTTGGTTATATTAAGAACCAATTGAACCTTCCATAGGGTACTCGGCCAAGTCTCAGACTTGTGATTAACTTCTACCCTAATCATATTCGTAATCGTCCGGCAATATCGTTCCACCTGGCCATTAGATTGATGCATTTCGGGCGTTATGAAATGCAGATCAATACCGTACTCCGAGGCAAGAGTAGTGAAGTCTGTACTATCGAACATTCGACCCCTATCACATACTAGTAAACGTGGTGTGCCGAAGAGTGATATGGCGCTCGTAATATTGCGCTTCAGTTCAGCTGAATCTTGTTTTTGCATGGGATACAAAAGACAATACTTAGTAAAAGCATCGACCAAGATAAGAACATACTTATAACCTTCAGATTCTGGTAAAGGACCCAACGAATCAACATGAATAGTGTCAAAGGGAATCGCTGATTTTTCCCATGACATTATTGGTTGTAGTGGTGCGCGCGGTAATTTTTTATGAGTCATGCAAATGACGCAATGAGCGATATACTTCTTAACAAAATCGCGCATACCAGGGAACCAAAAATGTTTTAGCATTAAGTCTAATGTTTTATCGTAACCAACATGTTCGTGTTCGTCATGAAAAACTCTAAGGAGACTTAATCTGTGACCCTTTGGCACGTAATACAGGAGTCTTGATTGTTCTCCCACGGCGTTGTATTTATAGTAAAGCAAATCATTTTTTTTTACATACCTAGTATTGTCTAGTTGACAGTCGTTTAATTTTTCTAGCAAAATAGCAACCTCCTCGTCCGACTGAGCTATTCGAGCCCAATTCAATGGCTTTACCACATTGCAAATGTTAATGGGATTCCTACTTAAATAGTCTGCATGAGATATCAGTGAACCTTTACGATACTCTAGGGTGAAATCAAAATCTTGCAAATATATCCACCAACGAGCCACCCTTGGCTGTAGATCCTGTTTGCGTTGCGTTAGCTTTAGGGCATTGCAATCAGTAACGACTTTGAAGTGTTTACCAATTAAATATTGACGAAAATGCTGCAAGGCCAATAACACTTTTACGGCAGTCAGGAGTTATTTGTAGCAATACAGCACTATAGCCTGCCGCGCTGGCATCGGTATGGACCTCTGTATCAAGGTGGGGGTTAAAAATTGTCAAAACGGGCTCATTAGTTAAAATAGAGATTATTTCTTGCCTAGCATATTCTTGATCTGTGCCCCAATTAAAAGGTACACCTTTACGTGTTAGTGTCGCGATACAAGCGGTTTTTGAGGCGTAACCCCGAATGTATCTGCGGAAATACCCAGCTAACCCTAAGAATTGACGGATTTGTTTCACGTTTTGTGGAGCTGGAGATTTTACCAGAGCTTCAATCTTTCCACTACTCGGCCGTACCTGACCATTACTAATTATTCTGCCTAAGTACTCTATTTCGGTCGTCAAAAACGTGCATTTGCGTAAATTAATGGAAAAACCTGCAGTTGTTAATGTTTTGAGGACAGAGTTTATTAAAGTCAATCCTTCGTTTACATTATTATGGAGAAGGATGACGTCATCTATATATACAAGGGCTTTACCTGCCTCAATGTATGATTTTAACGTATCTGTCATTATTCTCTGATAAACAAATGGTGCATTCGCAAGACCATACGGCATTTTCAAGTATTCGTAGTGCCCTTCTGGCGTTATGAATGCAGTTTTGTCTACAGAACCCTCATCAAGCGCTATCTGATGAAAACCAGTTGTCATATCTAACACCGTATAGTACTTGCTATCTCCGAGGCGGTCTATGTGATCATTAATCAGTGGAAGTGGAAATCTATCCTTTACAGTTAAGAGATTTAGTGCCCTATAATCGACTACCATTCTGTCTGATCCATCTTTCTTTTTCACCAGCAATATAGGGCTAGCATAAGCTGATTGGGACTCGCGTATTATGCCCTTCTTCAGCAAATCACGGATAATATCGCGGACACGTAACTTCTCATCATATGATAATCTATACGGACGGTAATAAACAGGAGTTTCGCTGTTCAGTCGGATGTACATCTTACCAGTGTTAACAGTAGTGGTAGCGGTACCGCTAAGAAAGTAGTCTGAATATCCATTTAATATAATTAACAACCTATTTTTTCGTAATTATCCAAAGGGGTATTAACACTGTCAAGAGTTACAGTCGAATGCGCCGTACCAGATGTTACACAGTTTACATTCATTTCGGACCGCAATATGCGCTGCGAGTCCCCACTACGTACATATAATACACCTTTTCTATTCAAAACGTCTGTACCGATAATAATGGGGGTATTCAAATATCTCTGCGGCACTAAATAGAAATCAACTTCTAATGTTATGTCGTTAAACTCTATAGGTAATGTTACATAGCTAGTTGTTTTAAACTCCGTGCCACCTAATCCACATAATACTTGATAACCGGAATTAATTTTACATGAAAAATGCTTCACCAAATCTGACGAGATAAGAGAAATATAAGAACCACTATCGATAAGTACATCAGTAGGTATACCACATAACACTGCAGTTATTACATCGCGGTTTTTGATTTCAGTCAATTCGTGACAAAAGTTTACGTTTCCCTTATTTCGCGATTCGGAACGCTCTTTAAGAAAGCATTTTTCTTCAGTGTGTCCATTCTTCTTGCAGAACGTACACTTGATAACGGCTGACTGACTAGCCAGACGAGGCGCAATATTATCTACACTGGACTTGGACTTTTTGGGACACAAATTGCTTAAATGCCCCCACTGATTACACTGAAAACATCTAACATTATCACCTACTGACCTCTTTCTATAATTATCGTAACTTCTTTGATTTGAGGGTACTTGACTATTTCGTACTGGGCGAGCACCAACATTCGAACGATCGAAATCACGATTAGGTTTAACATAAATAGACAGAAATTCTACAATTTTATCGGTCTGCAAGTCAGCGTTAATTGCTGCTGCACGTACATGAGGATCCTTTATTCCGCGTAATATTATAGCAACCGTTAAGTCGTCGCTTAATCCCTTCACTATTCTCAAACGTAATAACGACCTACGAGCATATTCCGCGTAACTAGAATATTTTTCCGACGTGTTAGTCATAACCTCAAAAAGAATATTGGCTAAATCAATACGCCGTGGACACAAAGTTATCAATTCTTGTTTGAAATTAGACCAGGAGCGGTCGTTACTAGACCAATCCGATAGCCATGATTTAGCTTCGCCCTTTAAACAATGACCCACACGTGCTAGGCACTCATTGTCGTCCCAACTGTTACGCGCGCGAGCGCCGTCTACCTCCTCACACCACGTTATTACATCATGGACACTAGGGTCGAAGTTCGAGACATAATATTGGTTTGGCCTCACCGGGTTGATTGATTTGATGGCTCCTATGAGGCGCTCGACGACATCACCGCTTTTGTCACTGGTGTCTGATGGTGTCGACGTTGGCGGTGCTGCTGACCGGGTAGCCATCGCACCTGCTGCTCTCGCTGAACCCTCGTCACGGCTGGTACTTGGTTCCGGAGCGGCGCGGGCAGCCAATACATCAGGACCCACGTAGTCGGATCGCCTCTCCAGGTCCGTCAGTCGGTTGAGGATAGCTTCCAGCTGGCAGGAAATATCCATAGGCGCTGGAGGTGTACCTTCTCTTCGTCTTTTCGCTCGACTCGAACCGGACGGCATTTTACGTTAGCTAATATGATCAAATTTAGATTCTTGTGAAGTGAATTATTCGAATCCCACTTCTGATTTTACAAACGTATAAAGATTTTATTTAAAATAACACTGAAATACACCTAATATAATCACAAATCACGAACATAAATTATGACGGTAGAAATTATTAAACTTTTAACACAATAACAGCTCGGGACGTCCAACTTGCTTGAGCGACGGCGATGTAATGAGAGCGATAACGTCTGCGGCAGCTATTTTATAGGCTCGCGCATCGCCGGTCGTCGGGTTGCCAGCTCAGGGGTGGGGGTTACGGTAACAATACGGTAGTTGATATTATTATGTCAACTACCTCAAGATCTCAAGTCTGAGAGCGATCTTGGAAATCTCATTCTTATGTCATTCCGGTACAAAAATACACGTCTAAAGCGAACTCAAGACCGCGTTCAGACTTGAGATCGATTTATAAATACGGACTAGCTATTTTTGTCTCCCGCTTTGCACCGGAGGGAAATGGTTTTTGTTTTCTTCCAACTCCTATTATTTCTTTCGATTAAATTCGTACGGGTTCCAAGACAATTTAACTTTTCCCCGGGACTCGTCGAGGGTCAAACCTCGACGTCATTATTGGATGGTCACCATTGTCGATCCTGGCTTACAGGAGTTACAGTGGTGGGAGTGTGCGGCGGGACTAGTCCCAATAAACAAAATACAGACCCTAGTGAAGATACAACAGGATGAAACTCGCTAAGAGCGCAGTATTCCGACTCACATGATATTTTCATTCAATCTGATTAAGGCTAAAGCGCCCATCTAGCCCGCGAAGTTCAAATTTTTTGAGTTCTTTTAGAATTTTTTCAAAATCTGACAATAATAAAAGACAAATTTTGTAATTCGCGAAAAAGACCGTGGGCAGTGCATTTATTAATATATCCAACTTACTCTAAAACATTTCAAGAACGACAGCTATCCAGATAATCTGGCAATTTTTGTATATTTAGTGATTTACTAGTATCATATCCACCGTGATAATATTTAGAGTAAATAAATGTATTAATAAATGCACTGCACACGGTCTTTTTCGCGAATTACAAAATTTGTCTTTTATTATTGTCAGATTTTGAAAAAATTCTAAAAGAACTCAACAAATTTGAACTTCGCGGGCTAGACAGGCGCCTTCACCTTAAGCTTATGTCTATTGTATCTTAATGTGAAAGACTTACTGTTCCAAGCTACAGATTCCTTCTTTTCTTCTAATCCTCCGCCTGGTCTAACTATGTAGTTTCTTAACCTTTAAGGATACAAAGCGCCGCCTAAATTACGATTCATATCAAAGGAAAATACGTCCGAGTAGAATTATCAAATGAAATTGAAGCTTCTTCACAGTAATTAAAGTTACAAATGCAACAGCTATGCGTTTTGGAATATGCCTGTATCCGTGCGTAATGCGGAATAATTATACTCAGGTACCTAAGTATGTACTTTTCTAACTAGACGACCGCTTTGAGCAGTGGTTCGAGCGTAGGCCACTCGGCACACTGCACATGGTGGTTGCGGGTTCGATTCCCGCCTGGGCAAATTTCGGAAATGGCCTTTTCGTAATTTGCCCAGGTCTGGGTGTCACTGGGATCGCCCCCAGTCCATTGGACGGTACCCATAGTACAAGCGTTGCTTAGTTTGGGACCATACAGTTGGTGTGTTCGTCTGGCGATATTTATTTATTTAATTTAAGACAGTTATAGGAAGCCTTAATATAGATTTCAGGAAGTGGCGTCAAACTTACGTCTCGTTTCGATCGAGCTCACAATCCGTGCAGCAATAGATCGGTTCGTCGTTGTTGCTGTACGAGCAAATTTCGGGCAACGGTCCGTATTCTTGAGAACCGACCCGCAACTGAAAGTTAAAATGTGCTTACATTATCAGCCAGAACCCAGGTGTAAGTAGGAAATGTGCCTATTGATTCTCTTTTAAAGACTCTGTTATACTTGCTTTCAATGATCTCTTTTTTAACCCCCGATAAAAAGGGGGGTGTTATAAGTTTAACATGTGTATTTGTGTGTCTGTCTGTGGCATCGTAGCGCCCAAGCGGATGAACCGATTTTAATTTGTTTTTTTTTGTTAGAAAGCTATTCTGATCGGGAGTGTTCATGTATAATCAGTTCAGCCGTTTAAAATTATCAGCTCTTTTGTAGTTCAAAAGACGTCGCATCGGGGGTTTTAAAAATTTTAAATGTATTAAAATAACTTATTAATTTAGTATCTCCTTGATCCTACTAATATTATAAATGCGAAAGTTTGTGAGTGTAGATGTATGTTTGTTACTCCTTCACGCAAAAACTACTGAATGGATTTGGATGAAATTTGGAACACAGGTAGTTTATAACCAGGATTAACACATAGGATACTTTTTATCCCGATAATCCCGAAATTTTTGTTAAGTTACTACGCGGACGAAGTCGGCGGGCATACAGCTAGTTTCTTCATAATCGACGTATTTGCTATCTGTATACCGTAAAATGTACAATAAGTTGTATATTTCATGAATAGGGTTCAATATCGTGTCGCAATTAGCGTTATCGTTTCGGAAAAAGTACAACACCCTTTGATGTTCCGACCACTTGAAACAATACTCACGTACAAAGTCGTCAAGGCAGCCGATCTGCATTGATACACTGGCACGCAGGTACCTTTCGCTTCACCATTGGTGCAGGGAGCACCTGAAACAAACATTAACTAGAGTAAACTGTATATTTATATTACCTACACTAGCTGACCCGACAGACGTCGTCCTGTTTGAACTTTGAATATTGAATACGAATTGTTCCGCTCAACTTTCTTAATTTTTTCTTTCATAAGAACCGTCTCCTGGCAATAATAAGCACAACAAAAAAAGAATTAGGTAGTTCGTTCCATCAGTTCACGCGTGATGTGATGACCAAGGAAATAGAGATTTATTATCTAAATATATTATAACTCAAAGGTGACTGACTGACATAGTGATCTATCAACGCACAGCCTAAACCACTGGACGGATCGGGCTGAGATTTGGCATGCAGGTAGATGTTATGACGTAGGCATCCGCTAAGAAAGGATTTTGATTAATTCTACCCCCAAGGGGATAACATAAGGGATGAAAGTTTGTATGAAACTTTGTCAATTAAATTCCACGCGGACGAAGTCGCGGGCACAGCTAGTTATATATATAAATAACTAGCGGCCCGCCCCGGCTTCGCACGGGTACATTGCGGTTACATTATTCGAGTTTTAGTAAGGATCCCTAATTTATTTGAATATATATTATAGCCTATGTCACCCGGGGATAGTGTAGCTTCCCAACAGTGAAAGAATTTTTCAAATCGGTTCAGTAGTTTTCATTACAATCCTATTCATTACAATCAAACAAACAAAGTTTTCCTCTTTATAATATTAGTATGATTTAAATATATGGAAAGCCTTGTAGGTACAATTATGTCTGGGTTTGTAGCATTTTTTTTCTAACCTCGTCATAAACAAAGAGACAATTATCGGTTTTCCGCTATTAACCTACGTTCAATGTAGTTTATAATGACTGACAAGCGGAATCAATTAAAGAAGTAGGTATACCCGAAGCTGCAACGACAGGTGAATGAAATCCTACTAATATTATAAATGCGAAAGTTTGTGAGTGTAGATGTATGTTTCTTACTCTTTCACGCAAAAACTACTGAACGGATTTGGATGAAATTTGGAACACAGATAGTTTATCACGCTTGTACTATGGGTTTGTAACGTACCATGGACTAGGGGCGATCTCAGTGGAAAATGACAAATAGGCCATTTCCGAAATTTTACCCAGCGGGAATCGAACCCGCAACCCCCGGTGTATTGGGCCGAGCGGCCTACGCTTGAATCACAACGCCAAACTGTCATCAAACATTTTTTTCGAATTCATTTTCAAGTCAGACTTGGATTTTCAATAAAATTTAAAAACTAGTATTTTTTTATATTGGCAAAAACAAACAGACGTTTTATGTTTTGAAATCCGTTTCTGATATCGATTCTAATGATTTACAAAATATTTTAATAAATACATATATTAAACCGACTTCTAAAAAACCTGGGTGCACTAAAAAGCTAGAAATAACTAGGGACCTTGCAATTACTTTCATTTGGAGTCGGTGCCAATTCAAGTAGGGCTAACACCACGAACTTGCTCCGTTCGTGGTAGGAATCTTCCTAAGAAGTAGTAGTAGTCTTTGGGAGCCGTTTTTTGAGATTTGTAGGTACGTAGGCCTTCGTAGAGGCCTACGCTATAGTAGCGTAACTATGAAAACTGGTAAGCACTAGGCACGGGCACAATCCATATACTACACACCTATCATTATCGATTTGACTTGATTTTATTTTAAACTAGCTGAGCCCGCGACTTCGTCCGCGTGGAATTTGACTTAACAAAAAAGCCCGCTCCCGCGTTTTGAGCCCGCACGACAGGACCCATTTTTTAATTTTTATTTTGTTTTTCTAAAATAAAAGTAGCTTAAGTTACTGCTTATAACATCAGCTATCTGCCAGTGTAAGTCCCGTCAAAATCGGTCCACCCGTTTCGGAGATACTCTTTGATTTCACGTGTTTTTATTTTTCTACGCGGAACCCTAATTGTTTTTCTAAAATTAAAGTAGCCTAAGTTACTCCCTATAACATCAGCTATCTGCCAGTGAAAGTCCCGTCAAAATGGGTCCAGCCGTTCCGGAGATTACCCGGAACAAACACACAGACAGACAGACAGTCAGACAGACAAAAAAAATTTAAATCGCTTTTTTGCTATAGGTGTCGTATGTACTTTCATATGCATTTAGTGAAAAGGTGATATTTTGATATTACAAACAGACACTCCAATTTTATTTATTTGTATAGATGACCAAATTATTAATAATCATCGATTATTACAAGTATCGATGACGAAATTTCTCTTTGAATGATAATTAATAAATAATTATCAACCGATTCTTAAAACAAAGCTTTCGCACCTTAGAAGGGAAATTGCCAAATGATGTTACAAATTTTATCAATCATTAGAAATTATTTTAACAATCAATCGGCATACCACTACTTAAATTGAGATTGAACGTGTGGACCGATCTGATCAAGCCCAATTTGCCCAATTTATTGCCAATTTAGTTGCCAATCATATCGTGGCTTTTGGAAACCGTTCTAGCTCCCTTTTAATCCGTACAAATCACTTCGGTTCACGCGAAACAAGCGTAGCGTGCGCTCTCATTATCATTGAATCATTCTAACAATAATTAATCTCCCGAATTGTCGTATTTTTCAATAATGCGTGGTACATCGCCTAGCAATACCTACCATTCAATAGAATAGCTACACACAACGTCAACGCTTTCCTATATATTACTGTACTCTTTGGGCAACGCCCAGGCAGGGCTGAGATAAACTTCACCTTTGAATACCGAATGTGTGATCTTGACAAAACCACTTGCCACTCTAACCTCGTAAGATTATGATCCGGTCAAACAACGACATCAATCTCGTCTAAGACATTTCTAAGAACAATATTTGGATAGATAGATATATATCTTTTTGTTTTTGTTTTTGATTTGTATAATTCTCTATTATTCTCGACATCGCAATATATCTGGCCCTTAAGATACAGGCAATGCCTAGTTTAAGGGTCACAAGCTAAGCACTATTACATAATTTATTTTTCTGTTCTTCAAGTCTACAGACCTCATTTTGTAAACAAATTAACATAAATAAGTAGACTTAGAGATAAATAATTTTTTTTTCATTTTTTTTTTCAACTTACCTTCAGGCAAATCGAGGTAACATTTGACACGTGCCAGCAACATTAACACTATTAGAAACATAGTTATCGTAAACATTATAACACCTTTCATGTTCACTCAAGATTCACTTATATTTTTGATACAAAAAGATAAAATCGTTCAATCTTTGATTTAAAATAATCCACGTCATGTGTAATTGTTAACTGTTCAACACCCTGTTATTAACTTCATGTTAGAAAATTAGACTTGACATTGCTTGCTAAACTTCTATTTTTTTGTAAACTATCGAGCGAATAAACAGAATCAATAGGTAATCTATCTATTGTCAAGTTGACATTCGTTACACTTCAAGGGGCAATTTATAAATCATTGTTATTTTCAGTTACTTGACACCTTTGATAGAGGAACTCCTTTAGCAAAGCTTGACACACAATTTACTAATAAAGGTTATTTACTTATTGAAGCTCACAAAAAATATAATTATGTACACAAATAATGTAGAATATAAAAATTATGTAGGTAAGTGAACAATAGTACATTGTTACACGAGTGGTGAAAGTGACTTATTTTTCCCGAGACGGGGTTTGGCGCCCGAGCGTAGCGAGGGCGCTAATAGTTCGAGGGACAAAATAAATCTTTCACCCGAGGTAAACACTGTGCTTTTCATTACGAATACAAGGAAAATAAAAATAAAAACAGGAATTGGCTAAAGAAATAATACAAGGAAGCATGAAAAAAAAAAAAGTTCGGATTGCCGCCTATTTTGTTTTTTTTCGTTGGCCGGCCAACTTCATTATTTAGCCAGTATTTTTAATTTTCATTTTTAAATATTTTGACCAAATCTATGTTATTTTAAAGAAATTGTTGAAACTAAATTATAATTAAGTCATTTAAAAGTATATATTCTTTATTTAATACTCAACTTTATGTTATTTCAATTTTACATCGTGCTGTAATTGAGTGACTGTAGAAAAAGTTTGAACATGGTTCCATAGAAATGGAACTAGTTTTTTTTTTATAATTTGACAGCTGTCAGTTGAAAGTGATTCTCCCGTGCCAGAAAAGTATTACTTTCAACCCGCTCCTCAGGCAACTTCAGACCTACTTTCAGTGTATGAGTAATGAAAAGTATTCTAAACTACTAGCTACCAATAAATATTTAATAATTGGAACTAATAAAAGCAATATAAAATATTACGTCTACTCATGTCTCTCACTCCACAACGTCTACACAACAAACCTACTATTTCCGGTAGGTGCCGTCTTTGTTCTAACAAGGCAGACTTGTTTAGAACAAGTTTTTACATTAACTAACTATTTTAATATTCCTTGATCATTGAAATCAAACTCCGTGGTGTTTCAAAAGTCTGAAATAATACTGTCTTGTAGGTATTGGATTGTATCGGGCATTTTAAATAAATGAAAATCAAAATTAGAACACTTGTTTTCAAACTGTTTTATGTCATTTCAGGCCCAATTTTTTTGTTACAAACTTTTTGTTGAATATTGGTGGCTGCTGCTCGTAAACGAAGCTTCAACTGCTTTCTAGGCTACTGGATGGGTCCTAAACAAGAAAGCTAGTGACCAATATTAAACTGCCCGTCACTCAGAAAATATGATAGATATATATACCTAGTCTGTCTTTACTAGGTATCAACCAAACTAGCCTAATAATTATTTCGGACTTTTTAAACACCTGTGTATAAAATCGGTACTTATTGTTTAAATAACTAAACGGGTACCCACGTAATAAAACTCCATATGTAGCATTTTTACACTTTAATAACCACGATGTACAACATAGGCTTACTAGTAATGGATGGAACTCACAAAATAATGTAAGAAATTCAAATTCAAAATTGTTTTTATTCATGTAAGCCAACAAAGCATTTATGAATAGTCAGAATCTACCACCGGTTCGGAATGCTGCTTCCACTGAGAAGAGCCGGCAAGGAACTCAATGGTTACTCTTTTCAATGAATGAAAGATGGTGTACATTCTCAGGAACAGCATAAAAAAATAATATGAGCAGGCAACACCATTGCCACTAAATAGCTAATAGTAAATAATAATCATTTATTATTCTGAGACAGAATTTCTAAGATTCAGAATTCTGAGACATAAGTCCTGTCCCTGACTGCCATAAGAGCTGGAACCCACGCATTTAGAATCAATTAAAAACCATTGAGTGATTTATATTAATTACCTTGGTGTATTCTACATCGCAAATCTTGAATCCTTGACGGTCAAGAACGGCTAACAGCAGATGGTCGATAGAATATTATGTCGCCCGTCATGAACTTACGAATTTGCGGCGAAAATTATAGCAGCGTTTTATACCATGAGTGAGAGAACGGAAAGTCCAACCCACCCGTCGCTCTCTGTCCCTCCTTCTGTTCTACTCGCTTTTAGATCGGCAAAGTGCCATTGGTATTGCAAGCAAATATAGGCTACGGTAACTGCTTAACATCGGGCGGGTCGTACCCTTGTTTGCCGACTTTACACAAAAAAGGGGGATGAAATAAATTACAATTAGTTTTACCTAGGTATGAATAATTCAATCTCAAGTCTGAGAGCGCTTTTAAGTACGCTCTCATACTTGAGATCAATTCATAAATACGGTCTCTAGGGGTCTGATGATGTGTGACTACGGCCACACGACGCTCTCGATCCAGGGCACGTAGTGTTTGACCCTGGTGTACATGCCGGCGGAGTCTGCGGTGCCGCACTCCCTGCCGAATGACGTCACGCCGTTGATGACGTACATACAATAGTCCGCGTAATGAGACGGCCCACCACTGTCGCCCTGCAATCATATTGGATGTTGTAGAACTAAGATTATTTGGATGATAGATCAGCTTGGGACTGAGCAGCTCAAATCTCGACAGTCAATAATAATGTCATAGCGTAGCGTGTCTTGCCGTACTAGTCCGAATTACTATTATTATTACTGTTATTGGTAATCTCTAAACACAACACACTGCAGCTATTATATTTATATTAATATCTACTGCTCTTAGTAATTATTAACTATATAAGCAACTGGCGATAAAAAAAGAAATGATTTAAATGTAAAAACACAAGCCCAATCAGTTTCTTGCCGGATCTTCTCAATCGAGGTCGCGTTTCTATCCGGTTGTAAATACGAGTATAAGAAAAAAAGATGTAAAATTGACAATTTGTAAGTGTCTCCGTAGGCCTAAAAAAATAAACGATTTGAATTTGAATTTAAGAGTAAGACACATTGTCAAATATAATAGAGATCATTAAACCAATAGGATTCTTTCAAAATTACGTCACGTTGTCGTCACGGCAACAAGATTTTTCCCGCTATGTATCGAGCTTCTGGTAGCTAATTGAATTTAACAAGATCTATGGTACTGTAGAATTATTTGGAGAGCAATCGCAGCTGCTCCTCCCGTCAAGATCGTAGGCGGGTGCTTGTGAGGACTAGTCCTCCCATTTTCAGGACGTTCAGGTTTTGATTAAGAGGTCTGGAACCCTTATAAGAAAAAAATTAAGACGGATTGCTTCATTACCTCGCAGGTATCGGCAATGGCCGAGTGCTGGGCTGCCCCGTAGCACATTTGCGTGGTGTGGTCATAACCGTTCTTCAGGTGTCTGTGGGGCGGGAATAGGGCTTCGCAATACGTTTTGTTGTAGGGCTGCAGGTCCACCTTTGGAAAAAAACAGTGCTGTCTAGGGACGCCCGAAAGAAGCGAAGCTTTATAGTATAAAGCGTAGGGCGCCGTAGCTGCCACTCTGTATACCTATATATATCGTGTAATGCTACTGACGTCATCGTGTAACGCTACTGTCGCTTAGCACGGATAGAGTGGCCGCGCGGCAAGCGCCTCGAATATCTGTGACTCCTCAAGAACAAATTTATGTGGTGGTCTTGGAAATGTTTCACTTATAGGAGTCAAATGGAGTTTTGACTAAAGTTGGACATACAATTTTACTCTTCTCAATACCATACCAATTCTTGAAAGCCAATTCCCAATGTTTATTAGACTTATCTCCAAGTCCACCTTAATTTCATTGAATAGATACATAGAGAGACCGTCATAAGTATTTATCTGTTTTCAAGGTACACCAACAAAGAAACACTTCAGGCCAAATTCCTTCCCTGGTTTCAAAAGGAAAATGCATGAAATTGTGGATATTGTGTTTGTAGTTTTCTTACTACTTGCAAGGTTTCAGCCAAAGCCTCCCTGGGGCCCAGTCTTCCCCATCCTGGTGCGTTCAGGTACGGATCGTAAAGGTCCGTCCGCACCCCAACATCCAAGCAAGCCGGTAGCAGGCCTCGGCCAAAGTTGATCCTGCAAAGCGGTTCTATTAACTTCTAATTACACAGTCACGGTTGTTTCAGCATTAATGCATCATACCACCCATATCATATCACCCTTACATACAGAACTCTACTACGGAATGTCTCAGGTAGACTCTATTAGGTCTTCTATCAGTCTGTTTTTTTTTAATGAACTGACACAATTTTGCAAAAGACAAAATGTTTCCTTTTCTTGTATTTTAATTTATAGATCTGTTTTTGAGGTAACATTTGGAATATGAACTCACTCGCGTTCCGTCTCCGCCAGGGCGATGTCGTGGTACTTGGACGGGGACCTGTACCTTGGGTGGGTGAATTTCAACAAAGTCGTTTTTTCTTTCATTTCGGTTGAATTTTTTATTTTTAACTTTTTTTAAACTGTATCTGTTATTTATTGTACTTCTTAATATAGTTAATGCAAATTTTTAATGTCATCAAAATATCTTAATTAACTTATGAGATATACGTGTTTAAACTTTTGATGGCACCGAAATGAAACAGCCTTTCACCGAAATGAAATAACCAGTCACCGAAATGATCTTTCATTACGGTGACTAGTTATTTAATTTCACCTGTCCACCAAAAACGTATACAGAAGGCTTATCTATACAAATAAATAAAATTGGAGTGTCTTTTAATATCAAAATAACACCTATTCACTAAATGCATATGAAAGTATATAGGGTACTTATCACAAATCCACGATTTAAAATTGTTTTTTCTGCCTGTCTGTGTGTTTGCTCCGGGTTAACTCCGAAACGGCTGGACTGATTTTGACGGGACTTTCACTGGCAGATAAGAGCGCTAATGAATGAATGATTTATTATGCTTGAAACATGGTGCAACAAAAGATCTTAAATTAATATAAGCTCGGCACAAACCACCATATGAAATGGTATGCAAATAATTATAATTATAATATTGACAATAATTCATTAAACACATGCAATTATAAAACTAAAATATTGTATTATCATTAAGTTAAAATGTCGTATATAAGTAATTCTAATTAAATGTCAATTTATAATTTGTCAGACAGGTATTCGTTAGCAGTGTAATAACCCTTTTCCGTTAATAAGCTCTTTACTTTATTTTTGAAGATATTGAGGTTTTAAATCTCCAAAATTGATTGAGGTAGGTGATTATACAATCTTGGGGCCATACAGAAAACACTTTTATTAACCCAGGCTGTTGTATTGGGTGGAAAACCAATTTTTAGATAATGTCTTTTACTATTTAATTTAGAAAACATATTATTTAATTTTTTTCGGACAAATAATACAACTTCTAAGATTTTAAACTAATAAAGAAGGGTTTACAACTGTCCGTAATCTTCAGCTTACACATAGCCCTAACGCACCTCTTTTGCGCCTTAAATGCAAGTTCTTTATTCGTAGAATTGCCCCAGAACACAATACCAAACCTTAAGAGAGACGCAACATGACCATGATAGCTGATGATAAAAGGAATAACTTAGGCTACTTTAATTTTAGAAAAAAAATAGGGTTCCGCGTAAAATAATAAAATCACGTGAAATCCAAGAGTATCTCCGAAACGGTCGGACCGATTTTGACGGAATTTTGGATACTTTTATTTTAGAAAAAAAAACAAAATGGGTCCTGCCGCGCGGGCTCAGAACGCGGGAGCGGTCTTTAGCGATAGGTATATAAATAAAAAATAGATTAAACTTAGCATAGGTGTTTCTTTATCAACTTCATGCTTTTAGTAAACTATTTTTTTCTCATTTCAACAAAAAAAAATTGTTTAATTAAATTTTTGTTAAGTTAAATTCACGCGAACGAAGTCGCGAGCTCAGCTAGTTTAACAATAAAATTATCAAATAAGAAACAAAATATTTTTTTTTTACAAAAGAATAAATTAAATATTTGTTTTATTGAAATAAAACTAATTTACTGATTCTATCGCGTTTACGTCCTGATGTCATAGTTAATAACTGGGTACCCTCATATATAGTTGTTGTTTGCGGTCCGATCCACGCAGAAAGTGCTCAGTGTCTCGAGGTCTTGCAATGGTACGCTTGGTTTTGGCAGCCGAAACGTCGGGAAAATAAAAAAGTGAATAAATAAAATCCGTAAAAAGAATCCGTAAAATAGTTTTATTTCAATGTGTAGTATTCGCGTAAATATAAGAAAACAATATATTTATTTTATATTAGCGATGTAATAAGAGGTTAAAGGAAGACTATTTAAGCAACGCCCGCCCACCTTCAGCTTATTATTTTGCAATTTCTCAACAAGCATCAATTTGTAGATACGTTCATCTGGTTCTTAACCGACGTGATGCTAACCTAGGAACCTCTGTTATGCTAAATTTTAGGTATTCCTCTGGGTAAAATACTAAAAAAAACACAATAAAAGGAGTAAAATAAAATAATAAGTAAAAAACTAATCTACATTTTTTAACTACTTACGGATATCTTTGCTTTGACTTTGTTCAAATGAGATTACAAATTACGTAAAGTTACATTCACCTATACAAATTCTTCGTTATCCTCAAAGCTTAGAATCCTAAGCATAATAACATCAGCGAACCTTGTGAATAAAAGGAAACTCTTCTATATTTGAAACTTTGTACTTTAACAAAACTAAAAAAAAAAAATTGCGTTGCTGCTTGTACTTAAAAATAGTACTTATAGGTGAAACATTTTGAATAATTCACCTGCTGGCCTTAATTTTCACTGAAATGAAGTAGTAATCAACCGAAATGATAAAACAATTCACCGAAATGAAAATATTATACACCGAAATCCAAAGCACTCACCGAGATGAGAATTTTTATCATTACGGTGAGATTTTTAGCATTTCCATGGACAGTTTAGGCCACCGAATCAACCGAAATGAGAACACTGAAATTAAAAACAGGGACAAAAAATTGTATTACTAGAAAACTATTTATTATAGGATGTAGTGAATACTACACAAATAAACGTAGTACAATAAGCTTGCTCACGAATACTTAATTAAATGTACTAGATCATTGGATGACAAGTTATACCTATAAACGGAAATGAAAAGAAATTTGTCCCATCACACCGATATGAAATACTTTCGTATTTTTCGGGAGTAAGCAGGCTAGCTGCGCACGTCCTCTGACGATAAGTACATAGGCAGCATTGGTACGTAACTTTTAAGGACATGAGGGGGGAGCTAGAGTGGTTCTATACAAAAATATTCTTGACAAACTTTAGGTCACCGTAATGAAAGGACTTTCTAGGACACATGCATTTTTACTTACCAGGTATTAAATTGAGGAGATATTATTATAAAACCACTTTGTGATAATACTATCACTATTCACGATTAAAATAAAAGTTGCCATCAATCTGAATAACCAATAGTTTTTGTTGTACAAGGGAAATTACACTGAAAAATGTAATGCGGACAGCTACCGAAATGAAAAAAACAGGGCTTTACGATTTTTTTTTTCTAATTAACTGCAACCCTAATGAAGAAATAATTTTGCCTCGCATAGGCACAAACCTCTTCTAGCTAGAAAAAAATAATAGAACTGTATAATAATGTTCCACACTACCGATTTCATCCGTGCCGCGTAAATTTTGCTGTTGGGAAATCCACCCGGGTGCACTATGATCCTCTGTAGTTTATAAATATTCCAATAGTCATTCAGATCACTGCGTTTCAATATTCCCAGAGCTGCGTACGTCATCGGACCGCTGAAAAGCAGGAGTTTTCAGAATATTGACGACCGTTTGGCACAGTGGTTCGAGCGTAGACCGCTCAGCTCACTGCACACGGTGGTTGCGAGTTCGATTCCCGCTAGGGTAAATTTCGGAAATGGCCTTTTCGTAATTTGCCCAGATCTGGTTGTCACTGGGATCGCCCCCAGTCCATTGTTCGGTACCCATAGTGCAAGCATTGCTTAGTTTGGGACCATAAAGTTGGGGTGTCACTCTGGCGATATTTATTTATTATTATTTCCAATAGAGCAGGGACCACAGATAAACCAGTCATAATATGATCCTAATTAACTTATGTAAAGCGAGGCTAGCAAGCGGTCTAAGACAAGACCTAGTGTTGAATGATAAATTGAAAATTTGGTTGTATGAGTAGGGGGGAGCGGCGTCTCACAGTTTCGGATGGGAGGAGCAATGGGCCGCGGTCAGTATGAACCGCTCGCTGATCACGGAGCCTCCACACAGCCACTGCGCGGACTGCCTGTCGCCGTAGCCGAGCAGCGCCTGCAACACAACGCTGCAGAACCCAACGAAGACTACGAACGAGTCTCCCATTGGTTACTGAACCATCGCTGTCGCTGTTCTCCCAACAAACTCGCTACCTTTGACTTTGTTGAACCAATTATACATACTAGTATGCCCGTTATAATGGTCGAAATTAGACCATAATAAATTTTAATCTTAATTTTAAACGGCATTAAGGTTTTATTGTCAAACTAGCTGAGCCCGCGACTACGTCCGCGTGGAATTTAACTTAACAAAAAAGCCCGCTCCCGTGTTCTGAGACTGGGCGACAGGAACCATTTTTAAATATTTTTTTTCTAAAATAAAAGTAGCCTAAGTGACTGCTTAAAACATCAGCTATCTGCCAGTGAAAGTCCCGTCAAAAAATCGTCTGTGTCTGTCCGTCTGTATGTTTGTTCCGGGTAATCTCCGAAACGGCTAGACCGATTGGAACCAATTATCATGGGTTTGATGCACTACCTACCCTTTCGGGGAATACAAGCATAATGGTGTATGTGTATTACCATGTGTGGCAGCTCCCAAATCCTCGCGTCCCGGCCTCCAACGCCGCCCGCACTGAATGGGTAAGTTACCAGATTGAAACATTTGCCTTCTTTATCGTATTTGGGGTATGTCTTGCGAAAGCCCTCTCCCCGACATTTGTAGGGAAGTTCTTGGAAGTATTCCATACATTCTGAAAACAAATTATGCTTAGAAGATCAGCCCAAGCGAGCGGTTCCGGGTTCGAGTCTCATTAGCATGGAACGGTCAAATTAGGACCTATTACACTAATATCACGCATCTATCTCTCAGAACTTCAAGCATACCAACAGAATCTTTAGCCATTCATCCGCAAACAAATATTATACTTGCGCCTGAATCCAGGAGGTCGTTTAGCGCAGTGAGGGTGCGGGGTATAGGGGACATCGCTCGGGCAAGGACCATGAACTATTGCAACACTAGTAATGTGATAAACTCTCGTTTTCGGTGCGGTGGCAATTTTCTGTGGCTCTACCTTGATTTCTACGCTCGCTAGATCCTAGCGTCTACGTTATATACGTATGAAGTTGTATAGAAAATTATACAGCGCCTCCGTCAGCCACCAAAAGAACTAACAATTTAATAATATTTTACAACACACGCACATTTACAAAGCAAATGAACTTACTGTTCCAGGATAAAGAATTCCTCCTTTTTTCTATACTTCCACCTGGTGTGACTATTTGGCCTCTTAATCTGCAAAGAAAATGAAATACTACTCATTAAATTCAAGGTTACATTCTGAAGACAAAGCATCGCATGGTTTTCATATATTTTTTTTTTGTACATAATTATAAACGTATCCATCCATACCTAAATTCGGGTATATGTACCTCAAAAATATGTTACCAAAGTGTTTGGGTGCATGATAGAGGAATGTGTCCATGTCGAATGGAAATTACGACCCAATCCCGCTATAGGCAAAATATAGGCAAATCTCTGCCTCGCCTGTTTTTTTTATGAAAGTGCTAGGTACTTACGATTGGTTCCTATCGAGTTTGCAATCCGTACAACAATATATTGGCTCGTCGTCATCATCGTAAGAGCAAAGTTCAGGCAACGCCTCGTACTCATAACCGGCTCTCAGCTGTGAGCAAACACGCCTATCATCAGGGAGAAGAACCCAAGTGGAGGTATAAGGCCGCAAACATAGTGCAACAATTACAAACTAGCGATCGCATCAATTAGAAGCTCCTTGAAATGTCGACTACCTACGTGTCAGGGTCAGACTGTCAGTAAACATGTAATTTGAAGGAAAAAAAACTATAAAATACATAGTTTTCGTTTTGCAAAATAACATTGAGTCAAGGTATCCTTAGTATTTTTTTGGAACATTGGATTTTTATTATGTTTGCTTGGGTTTTACAGTATTGTGTGACTGCACAAAAATACAAATATAGGTATAAATATTTGTGTGCAACACCAAAGGCATTGCTCGCACGTTACCGATGGGGAGTGTGAAAGAGGGAGTCGAAGGGAAGGATTTGGCTTCGAGCTCTCACACCTATCGTACGAATCGCAGCTCTACTTTACGCCGATCTTCTGTGTGTTCGACGTACCAACGTGGTCGCACCACGGTTGGCATCTGGCTACAGTAACAGTACATAGTTATGCAGAAAGAATCCAGGGTTGATTTTGGTCTGCCCTACCCTAGTCCAAGTGGTTGGAGGTTGGTTTCAGTTTCCAGTAGTATGAGTGGTTGGATCCATTCTGCATAACTCAACTCAATTATTTATGATTATACCCTGGGTTTTTGAAAATATAATATAGCCTATGTCGCCCAGGGATAGTGTAGTTTTCGAACAGTGAAAGAATTTTTCAAATCGGTTCAGTAATTTAGGAGCCTATTCAATGCAAACAAACAATCAAATCTTTTCTCTTTATAATATTATTACTCGTAGTATAGACAAAAATTGGCTTATACTCACATGCAACGCCGCCCAGGCTGCCGAATGACACGTGTACAGTGGTACACAGGTCCCTCTTACCCCGTTTGAGACACAGGAAGCACCTTAAATACATTTAATACGAAAAGGCATGACAGCACTTCACTTCTCATGGTCGATGAGCATAAGGTCATAGGTTCAAGCGCTGGCTCGTATGTCTGGATTTTTTGCAATCTAAGTGCGAATCATAATTCAAATATAAATATCACTTGCTTACGGTGAAGGAAGGCGTCAATAGCCTAGTGGTTAGAGGAGCCGCCCTCGTAGCTGAAAAGTTCCGGGTTCGATCCCCATCCTGGCCATTAAACTATTGACGTGAGCCCACTCCTAACACAAGCATAGGCTTAGCTGGAGGGGCTAACGGGAATACTATAATGTGATAAATTCACATTGCTTGATTTTCTTTTTAAGTAATTCTCATGAGAATCTAATAAATTATCGAAATATAAAGGCATGTATTTTCCTCGCATTTGGGAGTGGGGCATTAAAAAGGCTGAATTATTGCTTTGTATTGTGGTTTTATCATTTATTCTCATAGGCCCGTAAATTTATTTATCAACCTCAAGTCTGAGGTCGGTCTTGAGTCGCATTTGTCATCTCATGACATTTCCGAGATCTCTCTGAGACTTGAGATCGATTTATTAATGCAGGCCGTAAGTAGTTACCGGGGAAGTGAAGTATAAGCAAATATAGATAAAATGTGGACTCACCTGCAGGTAGATCGAGATAGCATTGAACATAGAGCAGACACATCAACACTATTACAATTGTAGTCTTCAAAAACATGTTTATTTCTCTCATTTTTCTGTAATTGATAATAAAAGCTCTCAGTGATATTAGGTAACTCGTTTTTATTAGCCTCAGTTATGCCTACATAATATAAATTAAAACAATTTAGGATAAGGACCCACCACTCACCATTGGCTTGTTAACCTCCAAAATTATAAATCAAATAGGTTGATCGATAATGGAAGAGGTTAATGGAAGAGTGTCAGGGACCCTAATAATGTGCAATTTTCCGCGGAACAAAGCGAATTAGAAATAAAATTCGACACGTGTTTCGCCTCTGAACGAGACATCCTCAGGAAAGTTGGGCTACGAATGAGCCCAATAAATATAAATTACTGATTATTCTAAGCGAATAACGATTATCTGAGATGTTATAAATAATTGCCTTAGATTTTTATAAACTTAAATTTTCTATTATCCATAATATAATTATAGTTTAACGCTAATTTCTCTTTCTAACAGTGAGAACTTGAATTTTTTTTGTATTTTTTTTGCCTAAGTAATTTTTTCTGCTTACCAATATTATTAACTGAAGCTAACAACAATGGATACAAGTTAAAAACCGCGGCCGTTCGTGTTGCTAACTCCAAAACATCTATTAACTATTCAACATTATTATTTTCCTGTATCTATCATCTTAGTTGTACCTACAAGGTTAATTAAATCTGTTTCTATAAAACAAGTTTATTACTTAATTACCAAACGTGCACGCGGTTCTGTTCGCATGGATTTGTTGTCTGTCCTGTGGAAAACTTCCCTATCCCGGGCTGAATAGTATCCCGTATACTCGGATGGTTGACATTCTTTAGTTGCGTTCCGATCCGGTGGTAGATTTACCCTCGCCACCTCTTCTGGCAGCGGCCCAAGCCGAGGTCGTGTCCCTTGTGGCGCCCTTGAGCTAGCTGCCCCCCTGCCCCTCTGGCTGGAGCGCACTCGCGCTCGCCCTCTGTCCGGGTGAAGTTGTTATGGCCACTCTGGCCAACAACGTATAGTCATATAAAAAAAAAAAATCTTTAGTTTTGCTCATCACTATGCTTAAAAGTGGATACATTTGTTGTACCCTCTCCCTTATTAATAAAAGTGGATTATCGGGCGAATAGTACACAACAAATTATCTCTTTCAGTCTTCTGTAATTTGACATTCGAAAAAAGAAGACGAAGTATGGTGTAAGTACATAACCGCTAATCTTGAACACAAATAATGTAGAATATAAAAATTATGTAGGTAAGTGAACAAAGTATTCTAAACTACTAGCTACCAATAAATATGTAATAATTGGAACTAATAAAAGCAATATAAAATATTACGTCTACTCATGTCTCTCACTCCACAACGTCTACACAACAAACCTACTATTTCCGGTAGGTGTCGTCTTTGTTCTAACAAGGCAGACTTGTTTAGAACAAGTTTTTACAATTTTGATATTCCTTGATCATTGAAATCAAACTCCGTGGTGGTTCAAATGTCTGAAATAATACTAACTTGTAGGTATTGGATTGTATCATTATAAATAAATCAAAATCAAAATTAGAACACTAATTTTTTTTTTTTAATTTCAAGCCCAATTTTTTTGTTACTAACTTTTTGTTGAATATTGGTGGCTGCTGCTCGTAAACGAAGCTTCAACTGCTTTCTAGGCTACTGGATGGGTCCTAAACAAGAAAGCTAGTGACCAATATTAAACTGCCCGTCACTCAGAAAATATGATAGATATATATACCTAGTCTGTCTTCACTAGGTATCAACCAAACTAGCCTAATAATTATTTCGAACTTTTTAAACACCCGTGTATAAAATCGGTACTTATTGTTTAAATAACTACACGGGTACCCACGTATAAATAAAAATCCATATGTATCATTTTTACACTTTAATAAACCACGATGTACAACATAGGCTTACTAGTAATGGATGGAACTCACAAAATAATGTAAGAATTCTGAGACATAAGTCCTGTCACTGACTGCCATAAGAGCTGGGACCCACGCATTTAGAATCAATTAAAAACCATTGAGTGATTTATATTAATTACCTTGGTGTATTCTACATCGCAAATCTTGAATCCTTGACGGTCAAGAACGGCTAACAGCCGGTTGATAGAATATTATGTCGCCCGTCAAGAACTTACGAATTTGCGGCGAAAATTAGCTCTTATAGCAGCGTTTTATACCATGAGTGAGAGAACGGAAAGTCCAACCCACCCGTCGCTCTCTGTCCCTCCTTCTGTTCTACTCGCTTTTAGATCGGCAAAGTGCCATTGGTATTGCAAGCATATATAGGCTACGGTAACTGCTTAACATCGGGTGGGTCGTGCCCTTGTTTGCCGACTTTACACAAAAAGGGGGAAGAAATAAATTACTAATGGTTTTCAATTAGTTTTACCTAGGTATGAATAATTCAATCTCAAGTCTGAGAGCGCTTTTAAGTACGCTTTTGAAGTCTCATTTTGTTCTGGTATGACATAAGAACGACATTTCCAAGATCGCTCTCATACTTGAGATCGATTCATAAATACGGTCTCTAGGGGTCTGATGATGTGTGACTACGGCCACACCACGCTCTCAATCCAGGGCACGTAGTGTTTGACCCTGGTGTACATGCCGGCGGAGTCTGCGGTGCCGCACTCCCTGCCGAATGACGTCACGCCGTTGATGACGTACATACAATAGTCCGCGTAATGAGCCGGCCCGCCACTGTCGCCCTGCAATCATATTGGATGTTGTAGAACTGAGATTATTTGGATGATAGATCAGCTTGGGACTGAGCAGCTCAAATCTCGACAGTCAATAATAATGTCAAAGCGTAGCGTGTCTTGCCCTACTAGTCCGAATTACTTATGTAATTCTTGGTAAACCCAGAAGGCAACACACTGGAGCTAATATATATATATTAATATCTACTGCCCTTTGTAATTATGAACTACATAAGCAACTGGTGATTAAAACAAAAAAAATAATGTAATAAAATGTAAAAAGACAAGCCCACTGAGTTTCTTGCCGGATCTTCTCAGTCGAGGTCGCGTTCCGATCCAGTTGTAGATATAAGAAAAAAAAAGCAAAATTGACAATTTGTAAGTGCCCGCGTAGGCCAAAACAAAATAAACTTTTTGAATTTAAATTTAAAAGTAAGACACGCTGTCAAAAATAATAGAGATAATTCAACCTATAGGATTCTTTAAAAATTACGTAACGTTGCCGTTACGGCAACAAGATTTTTCCCACTATGTATCGAGCGTCTCGTAGCCAATTGAATTTCTCCAGATCTATGGTACTGTAAGGTACATGTCGGCGCACTGGCCACTATCAATAGACGTTCCTGGCTGATTTATAAATATAGTTTCTTTTGGATAGCAATCGCTACTGCTCCTTACGTCAAGATTGGCGGGTGCTTGTGAGGACTAGTCCATTTTCCCTATTTGCAGGAAGTTTACGTTTTGATTTCGAGGTCCAGAACCCAGATAGGAAAAACTAGAAGACAGAGTGCTTGATTACCTCGCAGGTGTCGGAAATGACCGAGTGTGAGGCTGCCCCGTAGCACATTTGCGTGGTGTGGTCATAACCGTTCTTCAGGTGTCTATGGGGCGGGAATAGGGCTTCGCAATACGTTTTGTTGTAGGGCTGCAGGTCCACCTTTGGAAAAAAACAGTGCTGTCTAGGGACGCCCGAAAGAAGCGAAGTTTTATCGAAGAAAGCGTAGGGCGCCGCAGGCGCAGCTGCCACTCTGTATACCTATATATATCGTGTAACGCTACTGACGCTTAGCACGTATAGAGTGGCCGCGCGGCGAGCGCCACGAACATCCATATAGAAGCTTCGCTTCAAAAAGGAAAGTTACACATCTATCTGTGTCTTGTTAATAACAAATTTAGGTGGTGGTCTTGGAATTGTTCCACTTATAGGAGTCAAATGGAATGTTGACTAAAGTTGGACATACAATTTTTCTCTCCTCAATACCATACAAATAATTTGTAATAATACAAATTCTTGAAAGCAAATTCCCAATGTTTATTAGACTTATCTCCAAGTCCACCAAGTGATACATAGAGCGACCGTCATAAGTATTTATCTGTTTTCAAGGTACACCAACAAGGAAACACTTTAGTCAAAATTCCTTTCCTCGATTCAATAAGAAAATGCCTGAAATTGTGGATATTGTGTTTGTAGTGTTCTTACTACTTGTAAGGTTTCAGCCAAAGCCTCCCTGGGGCCCAGTCTTCCCCATCCTGGTGCGTTCAGGTACGAATCGTAGAGGTCTGTCCGCACCCCAACATCCAAGCAAGCCGGTAGCAGGCCTCGGCCAAAGTTGATCCTGCAAAGCGATTCTATTAACTTCTAATTTGCATAGTCACGGTTGTTTCAGCATTAATGCATCATACCACCCATATCATATCACCCTTACATACAGAACTCTACTACGGAATGTCTCAGGTAGACTCTATTAGGTCTTCATTCATCTGTTTTTTTTAATGAACTGTCACAATTTTGCAAAAGACAATATGTTTCCTTTGCTTGTATTTTAAATTATTAAAGGTCAGGTTTTGAGGTAACATTTGGGTTATGAACTCACTCGCGTTCCGTCTCCACCAGGGCGATGTCGTGGTACTTGGACGGGGACCTGTACCTTGGGTGCACTATGATCCTTTGTAGTTTATAAATATTCCAGTAGTCATTCAGATCACTGCGTTTCAATATTCCCAGAGCTGCGTGCGTCATCGGACCGCTGAAAAGCAGAAGTTTTCAGAATATTGACGACCGTTTGGCACAGTGGTTCGAGCGTAGACCGCTCAGCTCACTGCACACGGTGGTTGCGAGTTCGAATCCCGCTAGGGTAAATTTCGGAAATGGCCTTTTCGTAATTTGCCCAGATCTGGTTGTGACTGGGATCGCCCCCAGTCTATTGTTCGGTACCCATAGTACAAGCATTGCTTAGTTTGGGACCATAAAGTTGGGGTGTCACTCTGGCGATATTTATTTATTATTATTTCCAATTAAGTAGGGTCCAGAGCTAAACCAGTCATAATAATATGAAGCTAATTATGATCTTAATTAACTTATATAAAGCGAGGCTAGCAAGCGGTCTAAGTCAAGACCTAGTGTTGAATGATAAATTGAAAATTTGGTTGTATGAGTAGGGAGCGGCGTCTCACAGTTTCGGATGGGAGGAGCAATGGGCCGCGGTCAGTATGAACCGCTCGCTGATCACGGAGCCTCCACACAGCCACTGCGCGGACTGCCTGTCGCCGTAGCCGAGCAGCGCCTGCAACACAACGCTGCAGAACCCAACGAAGACTACGAACGAGTCTCCCATTGGTTACTGAACCATCGCTGTCGCTGTTCTCCCAACAAACTCGCTACCTGTGACTTTGTTGAACCAATTATACATACTAGTATGCCCGTTATAATGGTCGAAATTCGACCATAATAAATTTTAATCTTAATTTTAAACGGCATTAAGGTTTTATTGACAAACTAGCTGAGCCCGCGACTACGTCCGCGTGGAATTTAACTTAACAAAAAAGGCCGCTCCCGTGTTCTGAGACTGGGCGACAGGAACCATTTTTAAATATTTTTTTTCTAAAATAAAAGTAGCCTAAGTTACTGCTTAAAACATCAGCTATCTGCCAGTGAAAGTCCCGTCAAAAAATCGTCTGTGTCTGTCCGTCTGTATGTTTGTTCCGGGTAATCTCCGAAACGGCTAGACCGATTGGAACCAAATATCATGGGTTTGATGCACTACCTACCCTTTCGGGGAATACAAGCATAATGGTGTATGTGTATTACCATGTGTGGCAGCTCCCAAATCCTCGCGTCACGGCCTCCAACGCCGCCCGCACTGAATGGGTAAGTTACCAGATTGAAACATTTGCCTTCTTTATCGTATTTGGGGTATGTCTTGCGAAAGCCCTCTCCCCGACATTTGTAGGGAAGTTCTTGGAAGTATTCCATACATTCTGAAAACAAATTATGCTTAGAAGATCAGCCCAAGCGAGCGGTTCCGGGTTCGAGTCTCATTAGCATGGAACGGTCAAATTAGGACCTATTACACTAATATCACGCATCTATCTCTCAGAACTTCAAGCATACCAACAGAATCTTTAGCCATTCATCCGCAAACAAATATTATACTTGCGCCTGAATCCAGGAGGTCGTTTAGGGCAGTGAGGGTGCGGGGTATAGGGGACATCGCTCGGGCAAGGACCATGAACTATTGCAACACTAGTAATGTGATAAACTCTCGTTTTCGGTGCGGTGGCAATTTTCTGTGGCTCTACCTTGATTTCTACGCTCGCTAGATCCTAGCGTCTACGTTATATACGTATGAAGTTGTATAGAAAATTATACAGCGCCTACGTCAGCCACCAAAAGAACTAACAATTTAATAATATTTTACAACACACGCACATTTACAAAGCAAATGAACTTACTGTTCCAGGATAAAGAATTCCTCCTTTTTTCTATACTTCCACCTGGTGTGACTATTTGGCCTCTTAATCTGCAAAGAAAATGAAATACTACTCATTAAATTCAAGGTTACATTCTGAAGACAAAGCATCGCATGGTTTTTATATATTTTTTTTTTGTACATAATTAAACGTATCCATCCATACCTAAATTCGGGTATATGTACCTCAAAAATATGTTACCAAAGTGTTTGGGTGCATGATAGAGGAATGTGTCCATGTCGAATGGAAATTACGACCCAATCCCGCTATAGGCAAAATATAGGCAAATCTCTGCCTCGCCTGTTTTTTTTATGAAAGTGCTAGGTACTTACGATTGGTTCCTATCGAGTTTGCAATCCGTACAACAATATATTGGCTCGTCGTCATCATCGTAAGAGCAAAGTTCAGGCAACGCCTCGTACTCATAACCGGCTCTCAGCTGTGAGCAAACACGCCTATCATCAGGGAGAAGAACCCAAGTGGAGGTATAAGGCCGCAAACATAGTGCAACAATTACAAACTAGCGATCGCATCAATTAGAAGCTCCTTGAAATGTCGACTACCTACGTGTCAGGGTCAGACTGTCAGTAAACATGTAATTTGAAGGAAAAAAAACTATAAAATACATAGTTTTCGTTTTGCAAAATAACATTGAGTCAAGGTATCCTTAGTATTTTTTTGGAACATTGGATTTTTATTATGTTTGCTTGGGTTTTACAGTATTGTGTGACTGCACAAAAATACAAATATAGGTATAAATATTTGTGTGCAACACCAAAGGCATTGCTCGCACGTTACCGATGGGGAGTGTGAAAGAGGGAGTCGAAGGGAAGGATTTGGCTTCGAGCTCTCACACCTATCGTACGAATCGCAGCTCTACTTTACGCCGATCTTCTGTGTGTTCGACGTACCAACGTGGTCGCACCACGGTTGGCATCTGGCTACAGTAACAGTACATAGTTATGCAGAAAGAATCCAGGGTTGATTTTGGTCTGCCCTACCCTAGTCCAAGTGGTTGGAGGTTGGTTTCAGTTTCCAGTAGTATGAGTGGTTGGATCCATTCTGCATAACTCAACTCAATTATTTATGATTATACCCTGGGTTTTTGAAAATATAATATAGCCTATGTCGCCCAGGGATAGTGTAGTTTTCGAACAGTGAAAGAATTTTTCAAATCGGTTCAGTAATTTAGGAGCCTATTCAATGCAAACAAACAATCAAATCTTTTCTCTTTATAATATTATTACTCGTAGTATAGACAAAAATTGGCTTATACTCACATGCAACGCCGCCCAGGCTGCCGAATGACACGTGTACAGTGGTACACAGGTCCCTCTTACCCCGTTTGAGACACAGGAAGCACCTTAAATACATTTAATACGAAAAGGCATGACAGCACTTCACTTCTCATGGTCGATGAGCATAAGGTCATAGGTTCAAGCGCTGGCTCGTATGTCTGGATTTTTTGCAATCTAAGTGCGAATCATAATTCAAATATAAATATCACTTGCTTACGGTGAAGGAAGGCGTCAATAGCCTAGTGGTTAGAGGAGCCGCCCTCGTAGCTGAAAAGTTCCGGGTTCGATCCCCATCCTGGCCATTAAACTATTGACGTGAGCCCACTCCTAACACAAGCATAGGCTTAGCTGGAGGGGCTAACGGGAATACTATAATGTGATAAATTCACATTGCTTGATTTTCTTTTTAAGTAATTCTCATGAGAATCTAATAAATTATCGAAATATAAAGGCATGTATTTTCCTCGCATTTGGGAGTGGGGCATTAAAAAGGCTGAATTATTGCTTTGTATTGTGGTTTTATCATTTATTCTCATAGGCCCGTAAATTTATTTATCAACCTCAAGTCTGAGGTCGGTCTTGAGTCGCATTTGTCATCTCATGACATTTCCGAGATCTCTCTGAGACTTGAGATCGATTTATTAATGCAGGCCGTAAGTAGTTACCGGGGAAGTGAAGTATAAGCAAATATAGATAAAATGTGGACTCACCTGCAGGTAGATCGAGATAGCATTGAACATAGAGCAGACACATCAACACTATTACAATTATTGTAGTCTTCAAAAACATGTTTATCTCTCTCATTTTTCTGTAATTGATAATAAAAGCTCTCAGTGATATTAGGTAACTCGTTTTTATTAGCCTCAGTTATGCCTACACAATATAAATTAAAACAATTTAGGATAAGGACCCACCACTCACCCTTGGCTTGTTAACCTCCACAATTATAAATCAAATAAGTTGATCGATAATGGAAGAGGTTACAAAACCTAACTCCGTCGGTCGAGTTTGTCAGTCATGAGTGTCAGGGACCCTAATAATGTGCAATTTTCCGCGGAACAAACCGAATTAAAAATAAAATTCGACACGTGTTTCGCCTCTGAACGAGACATCCTCAGGAAAGTTGGGCTATGAATGAGCCCAATAAATATAAATTACTGATTATTCTAAGCGAATAACGATTGTCTGAGATGTTATAGATAATTGCCTTAGATTTTTTATAAACCTAAATTTTCTATAATTCATAAAATAATTATAGTTTAACGCTAATTTCTCTTTCTAACAGTGAGAACTTGAATTTTTTTTTGTATTTTTTTTGCCTAAGTATTTTTTTCTGCTTACCAATATTATTAACTGAAGCTAACAACAATGGATGCAAGTTAAAAACCGCGGCCGTTCGTGTTGCTAACTCCAAAACATCTATTAACTATTCAACATTATTATTTTCCTGTATCTATCATCTTAGTTGTACCTACAAGGTTATACCTGTTTCTATAAAACAAGTTTATTACTTAATTACCAACCGCGCTCGCGGTTCTGTTCGCATGGATTTGTTGTCTGTCCTGTGGAAAACTTCCCTATCCCGGGCTGAATAGTATCCCGTATACTCGGATGGTTGACATTCTTTAGTTTTCGCTCATCACTATGATTAAAAGTGGATAAATTTGTTGTACCTTTTCCCTTATTAATAAAAGTGGATTATCGGGCGAATAGTACACACCGAACTATCTATTTCAGTCTTCTGTAATTTGACATTCGAAAGAAGAAGACAAAGTACGGTGTAAGTACATAACCGCTACTCTTGACGCTTGACGCTTGACGACCGCTTGGCGCAGTGGTTCGAGCGTAGGCCGCTCGGCTCACTGCATCGGGTGGTTGCGGGTTCGATTCCCGTAAGGGTAAATTTCGGAAATGGCCTTTTCGTAATTTTCCCTGGTCTGGGTGTCACTGGGATCGCCCCCAGTCCATTGTACGGTACCCATAGTACAAGCGTTGCTTAGCTTGGGACCATACAGTTGGTGTGTTCGTCTGGCGATAAAGGGGTAAATGTATTGAGTGTGAGTATACCGAAGGGCAGGAGGAGGCAGCTTCGTCCTTGGACTTGGACTGCTACTCCATTTTCATTCAGAAGTTTCACCAGCCCGAAGAGCTGGGTACGCCTAGGCCCTTGACACACCATGTGGGTCTGGTGTCACTTTTTATAATAACGATCGATATTATAATATCGGTCGATGTGAACCCCCCCCCCCCCCCCCCCCCCCCCTCTGGCCTGGCGTATGCTGCGTCGCTCGCCTGCTACGCTCACACTAATTAATCTCTTCTCCGCATCGTATCATTGAAAATCAAACATTAAATTGGTGACAATACAATATATTTTCATTTAAATTTTATTAATTAATCAATTATAATAGTCCGTATATCAGTTTAATTTACAAACTACTAAGATAAGACGCCACTATTGAGAACACAACCGTCAATTATTGGCCCCACCAACTATCGGGGAAACGGCGAATTTTGATTGGTCCGCTCAAGGCTTGGCCTTGAATTGTCCAATCAAAATGTCAGGTGTGTTCTCACATAGGCATGTAGTGGTAATGCATATGGTAGGCGAGTAGGGGTACCCGGCTATGCAGCGTCTGTGGCTTTTGGTCAATGGTCTAATTATAATAATCCTTGTACAGTTCAGGCCACACGACGCTCTCGATCCAGGGCAAGTAGTGGCGCACCCTGGTGTACATCCCGGCGGAGCCGACGATCCCGCAGTCCTTGCCGAATGACGTCACGCCGAACACAGTGTATAAGCAGTCATATTCAGATTGTAGAGGTCCACCACTGTCGCCCTGGGGATGAAAAGTATGCTGGATTACCATCTGAGTTACCACTCAAGCTTCACGTCAAGTTTAATTAATAATAAATAATATAATATCGTCAGACGAACACACCAACTGTATGGTCCCAAACTAAGCATCGCTTGTACTATGGATACCGTATAATGGATTGGGGGCGATCCCAGTGACACCCAGATCAAGGCAAATTACGAAACGGCCATTTCCGAAATTTTCCCCGGCGGGAATCGAACCCGCAACCGCCATGTGCCACTGCACAGGCCGCTCGGCTCACTAGCCGAGCGGCCTACGTTCGAACCACTGCGCCAAGCGGTCGTCCAAATGTCAATTGTATCGGCATATTCAAATATAGTTACTAAGAGTCCTTCTTAAAGGTTGGCTAATAGGTGTAGGTATGTAGTACATAGGTACCTCGCAGGTGTCTGTGATGGTGGTCTCTTTCCTAGCTCCGAAACACATCTGTGTGCTATGGTTGTAGCCATCTTTCAGCAGTCTGTGCGGCGGGAAAATGGCGGAGCATGACGTTTCGTTGAACTCCTTCAGCTCCAACTGAAACAATAAATAATTAAAATTCCCAATTCCCAGAGTACAATTAGAATCCTACTAATATTATAAATGCGAAAGTTTGTGAGAGTGGATGTATGTATGTATGTATGTATGTATGTATGTATGTATGTTTGTTACTCCTTCACGCAAAAACTACTGAACGGATTTGGATGAAATTTGGAACACAGATAGATTATAACCGGGATTAACATATAGGATACTTTTTAACCCAATAATCCAATACTACGCGGATGAAGTCGCGGGGCACGGCTAGTAAGATATAAATATAAAAACCGGCCAAGTGTGTGTCGGACCACGCGTACTACAAGGTTCCGTAGACACCCCGCGTCCCGCAATAAATGCGTCTTTCAAAACACGTGCAGGTTTCCTTACGATGTTTTCTATCACTGTTCACCAATTTGTGTAATAAAGTAGGTAATGTCTGCTCACAATTTGCAAGGTATCTGCCAATTGCTGCCTGTGTCCGAGTCGGCCCCATCCCGGGGCATCTGCGAAATAAGTATAAGTGTCCGAAACTGGGGTGTCCAGGCAAGCTGGCAGAAGATCTCTACCGAAATTTATTCTGAAAATGAAAAAAAGTGGTTCATTGAAAGGGAAAGGGTAGAGACTAAATATGTTGAAATCAAAAGAATTTTCATATTCATGGGTGCATTTATCTACTTATTCGACGACCGCTTGGCGCAGTGGTTCGAGCGTAGGCCGCTCGACTCACTGCATCGGGTGGTTGCGGGTTCGATTCCCGTCGGGGTGAATTTCGGAGATGGCCTTTTCGTAATTTACCCTGGTCTGGGAGTCACTGGGATCGTGCCCAGTCCATTGTACGGTACCCATAGTACAAGCGTTGCTTAGTTTGAGTCCAAAGAATTTGTAATAGTCTTATTATTACAAATTCTTAGTTTGAGACCATACAGTTGGTGTGTTCGTCTGGCGATATTTATTTATATTAATATTATTTGTTATTATTATTTATTAATAAGTAGTCAGAATCTTCCACCGGATTGGACTGACACTTCCACTGACAAGAGCTGGCACACCAGTGCCAGGCAACTAAACTAGATACATTCGACCTAAATACAATTACAAGTGTTTTGTAGAAGGTTGTAATTTCTAAAGATGACGTACCTACTACAAAATAATTGATTTCTAAGAGCTGGTAATGACCAGCTCTTAGAAATCAATTATGTATCAATTATGTATCTACCTATAAATCTTTTCTATTGGTTAATGAACCAATAGAAAAGATTTATAGGTACCGTTAGATTTTATTTTGTGGTAGGCATGGGGTAGGTGAATATTTCGAATAAAAAACAAAATGGCTGCCATTCTGAAGGGGTTAGGATTTAGAATAAATATCGCCAGACGAATACACCAACTGTATGGTCCCAAACTAAGCAACGCTTGTACTATGGGTACTGCACAATGGACTGGGGGCGATCCCAGTGACACCCAGACCAGGGTAAATTATGAAAAGGCCATCTCCAAAATTTACCCCGACGGGAATCGAACCCGCAACCAACCGATGCAGTGAGTCGAGCGGCCTACGCTCGAACCACTGCGCCAAGCGGTCGTCTATATAGAATATTTTTATTGATAAAATTAAACATAATAACCCCTTAAAGTTTGTACTGTTGATTACCGGACTCATTATATATTATAGCTGGTCAATTACAAATAAGCAGCATGCGACTACTCACTCCGTCTCAGTCTCCAGGAGCGCAATGTCGTGGTACTTGTGCGGCGGGTTGTACTCGGGGTGCACTATGATCCTCTTTATCTTGTAAACCTTCCATAACTCTTGAAGATCGCTGCGTTTTAGTATCCCTAGGGCTGCGTACGTTAGGTTACCCCTGGAGACAATAATAAGTTCTGCTCACAAAAGAATAAGTGGGAACGTTTGCTGCTTTCTTAAAGAATCCCTTCATTAACTGGTAAAGAGCTTATTATAATCTTCAACCAGCTGAACAGATTTTCTTGAATAAAGAACACTCTCGATCAAAGAAATCTGTCATACAAAAAAAAACGAATTTATAATCTGTTCATCCATTTAAGCGCTACGATGCCACAGACAGACACATCGATGTATTTTTCCGTCAGGGTTAAAAAAATCATGAAGCGTATCCATAGTTTTGACGCTGCTTTGACACCGGGCACCGCGCGCCGGCGCACTTTAAACTCTATGTCATTTACCGAGATCGCATTTGAATGCCAATGAAGTATGAAGTACTGTATCCTTTTCTTCCTATATCCTTTATACAAGGTTTTCTGACAAGCAGGCGACGCATTTTACTCAGCGCAGGGCAAAACAGATTTTGTAACGTATGGACAAGCACGGTTGGTGTACATTGACCTGCTTATTATGTGTTATTTGCTGCGTTGCAGAATACGCACCTGACGTATATGTTTGCGTCAGCATGGCTGCCTGGCCAAATCTGTACTCTGCCATCCTCAACTAAAATGCCATTACCCAACATAATAAAGAAAGAAAGAAAGATCGATCTATGATTTTCACTTTTTGATGCCAATTTAATCTAAGCAGTATTTTTCTCTTTAAAAGTTTTTGAGATTAAAGAGGAATTACGCTATTATGCTACTTTATTTCAAGTGTTTATTTTAGTTTTTTGGGTTTAGTGTAAAATTTGTTTTTTGCTGATAACGGCATTTTAGTTAGAGGACGGCTGTACTACTTCCCGTCTCGTCGGCTTGATTCCAATAATATTTATGACTAAAGCGCTTCTGTTAGCTTACTCACAGTGCTGGAGCTGAGATGCAGTGCGCGGCGGTCAGTATGAACTGTTCGCTGATCACTGAGCCGCCGCACAGCCACTGCGCCGATTTCTGATCAGCGCCGAATCCGAGCAGTGCCTGAAATCACATAAACATATTCATATCTACGTCTTGCGATTATCCATGAGTACGTCCCCACTTAAACTAAGAGACCTACCCAAGTCCACGGTTACATTCTCTGGCTATTTTTATCGTTGCCATATGGGCTAGTGGCCAAGTCTGCTTTTTATCTGCAATTTTCAGGCCGTCTAAAGGCTTCCGACATGGGTTAACAACTATGATCGTCGGGACCGACAGTTAAACGTGTGTTCCGAAGTACGAACGAAATATCTATAACTAGTATTCCCGTTATAATGGTCGAAATTCGACCATAATTCATTTAAATTTAAAACGTCAATAAGGTTCTATTGTCAAAGAATATTTGATACTGGCACGCAGAATGTACTATGGAAATTCGAAAAAAAAACTGTCACCGTTTGTCAGTCAAACAGTCAGTCAGTTACCAAGTGGAAGTTACAAATGTGTGTGCGTCAAACGCATGGTAGTATGTGTAATATTCTAAGTATTATAATATAAAAAATAGCATTCTGCACTCCTTCTCTATATAAACTATAAGTATACCAAATATCATACTCCTCCATCCGCGCCATTCTCGTAAAAATTGGTACAAAAGTGGTTTTTACGACCAATATACAGAAATGTTTTTGCAGTTGAGCAATTACGTACCATGTGCGGGAACTGCCCTCGTACTGCATCGCGACCTCCGCCACCAAAAGCAAATCTTATGGCGTTGACTTCATAACAGTTTGCAGTTTTATTTAAATATTTCATGAACTCGGTAATGCCGTAGCGAACTTTACCCCGGCATCGGTATGGTAGAGTCTGGAAGTAATCGGCACATTCTGAAAGAAAATACGACTATTGAACCGAAGATGAGGTCCTGAGTGACTCTACCAACACTTTGGAGAAGAATTGAATTAGGCACTCGTGCCACGACACCGCCTCCACTATAGGGCCCGTATTATTAATCGATCTCAAGTCTGAGAGCGATCTCGGCAATGTCAATATTAGTTGTCATACTAGTTCAAAATTACACGTCAAAGGTGTACTCAAGACCGCTCTCAGACTTGAGGTCTCTAATATATTATACGGGCCTGTAGCGTGTGAGCTAAGGTCAAGAGGTAATGCTTTAGCTGAGAACCTAATAAGCTAGATAAATACTCACTGTTCCAAGCTATCGATTTCTTTCTTTCTACAATAGCTGCATCTGGTAACACCACGGAATTGCTCAACCTTAAAAAGACAAACACGCTTTCCATTATAGGCGCTCCATTAGGACTTTTGGAATCATACTATAAATAAAATCCAAGTCACCTTTTGGGCAAGGTGAATTTAGGGGAGGACGAGTTTCGGGCAAGTCGCATTTTGAAATAGTGGCAATCCATGCTCGTCGAAAATTCGGGCAAATTGCTTTTTGGGCAAGTAGCATTTCGAACACATCACATTCTGGCAAGTCAAATTACATCCCCATATTCCTGAGAAAGTTACATACGTGCTAGTCACATCCGATTAAGGATTTTTTTGTAGGCCATATAATACTAGAATATTTACTTACGACTGATTGGCATCAATGCTGCAATCGGTACAGCAGTAGATTGGTTCATTATCCTCTGTATAAGAGCACACCTCCTCCGGCATCCCTGGACCTTGCTTGTATCCTGATCTAGTCTGAAAATGATAGGATAACATTGAGGGTAAGTTTATCAATTGAATCGTTCAAAAAACCTGTTTTTGTTACTATAAATAATATTTATCTTTAAGGAAAACCGCATGCCCAAGAAAACTACTTTATAATACTGGATTACCTACATATGGTATTCCCCGTGCAATGAACCCCAAGGTACGATGATTATAACATATTAAAAACCCTCTTTGTAATATAATGACTTATAACGACCACAACTCACATGTATAGTTTCCACCGCTGCTGAATAACATTTGTACAGTGTGACGCAAGTACCTTTAACTCCTTTAACAGTGCAAGGAGAGCCTGCAACATATAAACAGGAACAAATAACTTTTTATAACTTCCGATTCGTGTTTCTTGTGAACGGAGAACTTTGTTTTGTATAACTCCACCAAGGACTTGTTTTTGATACCCCGTTGAAATCTAATCTACGATGCCAAAAGTTAAAGGGACATTAACCATCTAGTGATTAGTATTACATAATACTGGCTTCATTCTTGCTTTCCTTAGGGACCATAGACTTTAGTATTACCCATATTTACGGTAGAAACTTAGGTATTGAATAAATTCTTACGTCAGTTAAAAAAAACCCAACAAGCCGGGTTTTTTTTAAATATTGGGTCTTGCTTGACACATATCCTTGAAAGAGAAACGATCAACTATGAGATAGCGGATATTAACACCAAACAGATGCCGTCTATCGTACCATGAGTTTATAAACGCCAGGAATCGATATTCACTAACGTTAACGCAATACACTCGTGGTAGAGCTAATATTTTCCACAATAAATCTTGTGGAACTTTGTTAGAGTTTTAATAGCTCCCATAAGATAACATTTATTTTTGCTCCCATCTATCTGTAGGTATAAATGCTGGATATAAATGCTGAATACAGAGGTATTCAGCATTTACCCTACTAATATTATAAATGCGAAAGTTTGTGAGTGTGGATGTTTGTTACTCTTTCAGGTTAAAACTACTTAACGGATTTGGATGAAATTTGGAACACAGATAGTTTATAACCGGGATTAACATATAGGATACTTTTTTCCCAATAATACCGAATTTTTTGTTCAGTGAAATACTACGCGGACGAAGTCGCGGGCATAAACTTGTATCCAATTAAATCGCACATAAAACAATTCCCAGGAAATATTTAAATTAGCAGTCATTCAATACTGGTTTTTCAAGCCTCTACCACTTTCTTTTTGCAAAACAAGGGTTATCAACCGACCTGCGTTGTCCTGTTTTCTTTCAAGAATCCTACTAATATTATAAATGCGAAAGTTTGTGAGTGTGGATGTATGTATGTATGTATGTATGTTTGTTACTCCTTCACGCAAAAACTACTGAACGGATTTGGATGAAATTTGGAACACAGATAGATTATAACCGGGATTAACATATAGGATAACTTTTTAACCCAATAATCCAATACTACGCGGATGAAGTCGCGGGGCACAGCTAGTGAAAATATAATTGCACATTATTAGACAATATACCGAATAATAGACGGGCAAAGAATGGGTTTCTGGTAGAGTCGAACTAGAAATATACGACATCATGTCTCTATTCTCCGAAAGCAATGCACCCTTATTTGTTCGTAATACATATAATAGGATGCGAGCTAATTGCCTTACTGGGAATATTCCTTAATGCGAGGGCTCTTAGGGCCAATGTCCACTGTACTGGCATCGGGCCAATCTATTTCCGAGAAGCCTCAGTTTCTTCACACTGTTGACCCTTACCGTTGAACAAGTAACATTAAATAAATTACCTACTACATTATATGAATCAAGACGCTTTTTTCGTCTAAAGTGTAGATTGAGTTTTTTTTCGTGTTGTAAGACAGGTTTTCTTTTAAGATTTAAGTATTAAAATTAATTTTAGCATTATCTACTCACCCTCAGGCAGGTTAAGCTCACATTCCACATTGAACACATATAAGAAGATGAACAGAACACATTTTATATGCCCCATTGTGAGTCGCACGTCGTCCCTGGGCACGACGCTAGCATGCACTAACTCAAAACCCAGTGTTGTTTATTTTTATGTGATATCTTATAGTGGCTATTCACGAAGCAATTTCATATTCAATTTGAGTTCATTTAAGAAATTCTGCAGCGTGGAGTAAAGTTGATGCCTACTTTCAACTTGTAGAATGTCGAGTCGATCGTCCTAGCAATCAATAAGTTGAATCAACAAATTAAATCGTGAATTGAACAGTTGAAGTCAATTTTATGTCATTTGCGCTGCAGTGTGACTATATATGGCAGGATTCTGCCTTTTTCACTGATTTAGCCCTTTACCCTATAATACTTATACTAATATAAGCTGGCTGATGTGACATTATAGCCAATAATAATAATGGCTCGAGCAATTTGAGTATATTATCTTGTTTTGTTCTCCTCAACACTGGGTTGGTGTAGGAAAATAACGCTAATTAAACCCAAAGGAACAGCCGATAAATTTAAAAAATCGAAATTGGTAATTTTGTATTAGAAATCAATTTAAAAAATGTTCACCGGCGTCGTCTAGTTTTAAATAAAAAATATGCCTATTAATTTTAAATATTTATTTATATCGATATTCTATGTATTTTTTGAGCAATTTTGAAAAGTTTGGCAAGATTTATCAGTTGCCTAAGTGCGGCGTGATATCTGATTAGAAGTTGGACACACTGAAGACAAAATTAAATTGTGAGCTGGATTGACACGTGAGTGGAGTACCATCAATCTTGACTTTAATAAATTGAATCCGCAAATTGAATATGAAATTGCATCATGAGTAGCCACTTTTTCCCTTCCTTTGCACTGACCAAACATTTACACCGATATGTGATGTTGTCTCTTTTTTTAAGCCGCACAGCATAGAGACAGCAACACATATGGGTGCACTGTTTCGCTACTGCAAACCCACGGTTAGGTTACATGTATATATATATGTAGAGGCATGTTTAAGGAAAAATCTTCACAATTAATTAACGCTACATTCTGTGTTTATATCGAGGGGAACAACTTTACTAATTTCATAAATATGTCTACGTAAAGGGACGCTCGAAAGAAGCGAAGCTTAATAGTATAAAGCGTAGAGCGCCGCAGCTGCCTGCCACTCTTTATAACTATATATGTCGTGTAACGCTACTGACGCTTAGCACGGATAGAGTGGCCGCGCGGCGAGCGCTCCTGAGTATGTATAGAAGCTTCGCTTCAATAACACAAAACGTTGATTATTTACAGTAACATCAGAGGGTTAATTTCAGAATACTATCCCCGATTGAAAATTGTGTATATCTGGAAAAAATATGTTCCTACACAACTATTATCACAATATAATTGCAATGAAATAATTAAAAGGCGCTTATACCGAGTCTGTTCTATCAAAATTTATATATGGCGGTTACTTATCAAACTACCTACACTTTATATAGTTATATATTGCAATAAAACCAATAGAAATAAATAGGTGATTTCTACTAACAGTCCAACACACTTTTTATCCGTATTGATCATGATATTTAATACGTACCCAAAGTAAAAATTTGCAAAAGGAAAACAGTTATTATAGAAAATAAAATACGCAGGAATACAAAATACAATTATAATTAAATTAAATTTACAATTTGGAAACTTGTATATTATTATGCGTTTATTGATATAAAAAAAGTTCCTTATGTTATTACATACATTAAATTATATTACACGATGTAATTGCTAAATTAAAGTAGCAGGCGCTTAGCTCATTTAGAATTACACATTTGTTTAGATAGTAGGTTAAATAAGTCATAAGAAAAAAGTCATAATATACATCAATAGATTTTTATGCATTTACAACCATACTTCATCCCATAGGTGTAACTTTCTGACTACATGAGAGATTTACAATATAACTGGATTATGCACGAGAATGATTAATATTGCATTTTATTTTGTAGACCTGAAATTATAAGGTCTATTTTAATTCACCACCTCGATAGACAGAAAAAAAGTCGAGAATGCTCACCACAGCTATCGAGATTAGAATAAAAAACCGGACAAGTTCACGTCAGGCCATGCACAATGAAGGCTTCCGTACCCATTTCAATAGCAAACATTTATCTTATCTATAACCAAATACAAAAAATACAAGAAAAAAAATTGTATTTGCGGTTGATTTTTTACTCTCATTATTCAGTTTATACAGGTTGAAACATAAAGGGTATACTATTTTTTTCAAAACTTAACTTTGTAAATCTAGAACTATCAACTTTGGAGGAAACTTGAAAAACAAAAGGTGTTATAGGGATACAGCTGTTGACAGGTTTCACAAGTCTACAAAACCTTTAGTACTTCAACTGTCCCACAAAGCCTACAGTTTTAGATTTACAAAGTTAAGTTGCAAAAAAAAATAGTATACCCTTTATGTTTCACCTTGTATAGAAACGACGGGAATAAACTTTGCTTTAACTTGGTCCGCTGTAGCTCGTGATTGAGTTAATCAAGACAGAAAGACACATAGACAGACAGACGGACAACAAAGTGATCATATAAGTGTTCCGTTTTTTCCTTTTGCGGTACGGAACCCTAAAAAACATTTTAATTTAAAAAATAAACTGACTTAAAAAGACCTTAGTACACTAAAAAGGTAGAAATAACTAGGGAGGTGAGTAACAGTAGGAAAATCTTACATTATTCATAGTCCACTAATAATACAAATTCTACAACACGTTTAAATACTAAAATAGTTTTGTATACTAGAAAATATATAATTTAGCTTAATCGTTTACAGAATTTAAGGTTTTTGTTGCCGGCGCTTATACCAAAGTTAATCTTACAGAAATGAGAACAATCAAACAGCGGACATTTTTCAGCCAGGCATTTCAGCAAGTTGTGTTTCAATTGTCGCTAATACCTATATTGTCACACTTTTTGTTAACTCTTATTTTTATTTCAGCTTTGTATTAGTGGTAAATCAATCATTATTTTTTGCATCACAACGCGGTTAAACTCTTACTAAAGTGAATAATAGATGTCGCTTATAGTAACTTTTCCAGTAGGTACCTTACTAACAGCCATCACGCACGCGCACTTATGCTATAGTGTGACAAACAATACTTGGCCGGTGGCCAAAAGAGGAACTAAAAATATTCTTTAGAAAAATAAAAATTTTTACAGTCTTGTATCGACACTAGCGACGCTCTCCAGTGCCAACTTATACTTGACAGTTTATATGAGGAGCGGTGAACGACGCATGCGCACGGGTTGACGTTGGTTGGTTCATAAATTGTACCAGACTAGCTCCGTAAACTTTTGTCCCTTTCTGACTTGATCTATCCGTGTTTTTCATCTCTCTCTGGCGAGAGAACGTCATGACGTTATCTAGCCACGTTGTAGTTTTTTGTCAAAACAAACTAACATACCTACAACTCCAGTCCCATTGGACTGTCCAATTATATACACTATCACTGACGTAATTGCGTTGGTGCTTGATGATAGTGTATATAATGGGTTCTGTTATGTTTGGTTGATCAGTGCCACAGAGAGCTCTGTACCGCTCAGTTCTTGCTCAACGGAGTACTTTGCAATACTCGCGCGGAACTCGTATACGTCAGTTATAAACGTAAGTAAAGTCCGTTTAGAAAATAATATTTTATTTTATTATATTAAAATAAAATGCGTTTCACAAAGTTTTAAATGAAAATTCCAATTGGAAATATTGATACACTAATAATTAAATTACATATTTAATAATAAATTGATAAGGTGAAACAATATAAAATATTTTTTAATATTTATTTACTAAATCAGTTGTAGGTATAGGTAGAATAAATGCCTGCATGCAATTAAAATTATTTTTTAATTATATATTTTAGCTTTGATAAAGTTATACGTGATTAATTATTGTGTTTACTTATACGTAATTAAGTGGAAAGAATATGAAATAAATCGGATCTACGTCTAGGTATAAACATAAGGTAAGTTTGAACAGACCATAACACATATTATGTTATTATTACTTATTAATATAAAATAAGACTCACAAAGTGTTAGATTCAGCTTTAAATTTGATAGGTACTTTTAGAACTAGTTACCCAATAGACGATTTATGAATAAATCAATCAAGTATCACAAAAATTTAAACTAATAAATCAATTAAAGATTCTACCCAATATAGGTAGTAACCTAAAACACTTTTCTACCATTTATCAAATATAATTAATAATATGGTATTATGTTCCGTAAAATATAAATTATGGAATAAAATACAAAGCACTTATACCTATATCAAGGACTAGCGGCCCGCCCCGGCTTCGCACGGGTACATTGCGGTTACATTATTCGAGTTTTAGTAAGGATCCCTAATTTTTTGAAAATATATTATAGCCTATGTCACCCGGGGATAGTGTCCCAACAGTGAAAGAATTTTTCAAATCGGTTCAGTAGTTTCGGAGCCTATTCATTACAATCAAACAAAGTTTTCCTCTTTATAATATTAGTATGATTTTCATTTTTATCGAAGTAAGTAAGTAAGGTGTAGTAAGGTGGTTTAAGCTTGTACGCATTGAAAATGATGTGTGATTTTCAAAGTAGTAAGACTTTCAAATTAATTTTACAACTTCTAGGCACTATACACTTGATAAATATGTTACTATACTAGTAAATTTTTAGGTGTCTGTTTATTTCCAGATTAACTATGGGGGATCGTGAGTTTTATGTAATTAAGTTCAAGAACGCACCAGTTTGCGCGCTCAGTTTGTTGCATATATGTGTACCGAAGATCTGGATTAAAAATCCGTACGACGGATTGTTATCGAAATCCCGAACTGTTGTGGTCGAGACCAGGTACCCTGTAGACGACACGAGAAATATTTACAATCTCGTGAAACAATATAAGGAGTGTACAGACCAGACATACTATGAGGCCTATGTCAAACATAAAACATGTAAGTACTAGCTATATCTCGGCTCCCGTCAGACTTCCTTATAAGCTACCACTACCCTTCACTACCACTACTGCACTACCCTTCAGGTCGGCAATGCCGCAAGCATCTATAGGCTACGATATCTGCTTAACACCATGCGATTCGGGTCGTACGTTTGTTTGCCGAGGTTGTTATGTAAAATGAAATAAACTGGGCAAGTGCATGTCGGACTTGCACATAAAGGGTTCCGAACATTAATGCATCTGAGCATGATCGCCGGTACCTTAGCGATCGCATGCATCTATCATTTCCTGTCAAGTAACCTACCTACAGGCTAGGTGGCCGAGACCGCAGACATAGTAGGAAGAGTTTTATCGCTTTTGTATACATAACACCTATATTTATTTTCCACAGACGACTATGGTGAAGCAATGAGACTTGTTAAAGAACTCAATCGAAGAGAAACATCTCCGATACCGTCGACCAGCACCGCAGCGCAAGATCAAGTCTACTCTCAGACTGTTGCAAGCGATGAACACTCCGTTGAAAGTGCAATTAATCTATTATATGAAGCAGAACATAACAATACCGATTTAATTAGAACTGTAGCTGAAGATGTTCAAATTCTAAAGGAACATATAACTGAAAAGTTTGATATCTTGTTCGCGTTAGTAGAGCAATTGCGGATGGATAATTCCTTGAGCATTCTAAACTTGCAGCAAGATTTAACGACGAGCTTATGTAATTTAAGTTCAACGGTTGACAAATTGGAAAAGAGTCGATCGGAAATTGCTGGGCAACCCAATAGCCCAACAGTAGTTGGAGCTGTTGCTAACATACCAACAGATGTGACGCCAGAAAATATTGAAGAAAATGAAATTGAGAATGAATCAAGAGCAGTAGAAATAAATGATATTGATATATCTATTGCGACTACATCAAAAAATGCCGCACTGTCGGCAGCTGTGGAAAATGACGAGAGTTCAAGCTGTAGAATGGTAGCAAATGATACTCATGCTAATGAAGACCTGAAACCGGATGACGAAGACACTTCAGATGTTGCAACTGTTGAGATGGCAGACACCCCGCGAACAAGTGTCGTCACTAGAGAAGACTTAACGCCAGAGAGAGAAAGAATGAAAAGGAAATCGTCTGATACCGATGCAGTTTTACCGATAAAGAAAAGAGGTGGACTTTGCATTTATAATAACAGTAGCAACGATTTATCGATACCTTTCAACAATAGAACGGATCCAGAGAATTTGTTAACTATTTTATATTTAATTCTTTCTGTAATATTACAAAGTCAGCCAACAAGCAAATGATTCGCCTGATGTTAGCAGATATTTTACCCAGCTTGCAATACCAAAGGCTTTGCTCGCACGTTACCGACCTGAAGGGGAGTGAGACTGAGGGAGGGGAATGGACAGGGCTTCAAGCTCTCTCACTCATCGTACGAAACGCCGCTAAATAGCTACTTGACGCCGATCTTTTGTGTGAGGGTGGTACTACCGTATCATAAGAGTCGTGCCACGAGTCACCGGGAAATGATGGTATAAACGCCATCTGTCGATCCCCACGTGGCGCAGTGTCCTCAAAATTAAAATGGAATAGGTAGAGATAGCTGTTAACACCTACATATTATAAATGAACAATGTAGTTAATATTATAATAATTATTGTTTTTGTATTGAATTGTTAATCAGCACGGGTTTAGATGTTATTTCGTGGATATTGTGCCATTCTTTGTGGTATTTAGTTTATAATAAAGTAAGAAATAAATTATTATGTATTTAGTTTTGGTAAGGCTTAATAAATAAATTATCAAATACATTATTGCTGATATTAATTTTTCTTCTTCAGTAAGTACGGATTTTAATCTAAAGTCCGTCTCACGAAAGAAGTCCTCCAGACGCGACGCCACAGTCATGCGACGAAATGTTGTTAACCTCCATTATTGTAGACTCCCCAAAAACTCAATGTTTTATCACTGTAGGATGAATTCAATTTTATTATTACAGTAGTTTATTGAAATTTATATACATGAAAACAGTTAAATATAATAGATTGACGTCGTAACGAAAATTAGTTCCACTTATTGCCGTAGGTCTTCTTTCGTGAGACAGACTTTAATTAAAATTGACGACCGCTTGGCGCAGTGGTTCGAGCGTAGGCCGCTCGGCTCACTGCACATGGTGGTTGCGGGTTCGATTCCCGCCGGGGCAAATTTCGGAAATGGCCTTTTTTAATTTGCCCAGGTCCGCGTGGAATTTAATTGACTAAGTTTCATACATACTTTCATCCCCTATGTTATCCCCTTGGGGGTAGAATTAATCAAAATCCTTTCTTAGCGGATGCCTACGTCATAACATCTACCTGCATGCCAAATTTCAGCCCGATCCGTTCAGTAGTTTGGGCTGTGCGTTGATAGATCACTATGTCAGTCAGTCAGTCAGTCACCTTTGGGTTGTATATATTTAGATTTATATCATATATTATAATATAAAACACTAGCTGACCCGACAGCCGTTGTCCTGCCTTAACTTTGAATTTTAAATTCGAATTGTTCCGCTCAACTTTCTTAAATTTTTCTTTCATAGGAACCTACTCCTGACATTAATAAACATAACAAAAAATAATTAGCGAAATCGACCCATCCGTTTACGCGTGATGCGATGACCACGGAAATAGAGATTTATTTTTATAAAGATAGACTAGCTGTGCCCCGCGACTCCGTCCGCGTGGAATGTGGACCACCCTTAACATTTAGGGGTATGAAAAATAGATAGTAGCCGATTCTCAGACCTACCCGATATGCACACAAAGTTTCATGAAAATCGGTCGAGCCGTTTCGGAGGAGTAGGTATGGTAACTAACATTGTGACACGAGAATTTTATATATTAGACTAGCTGTGCCCCGCGACTCCGTCCGCGTTCTGCTGAAATTTATCCTGAATTTTCTTTGCTATAAACCTCACGGAGCCCGAGACCTTTCCAACGAATGCAAAACCGTGGAAATCGGTTCGTGCGTTCTGGAGTTATAGCGTCAGGAAGGAAAACCCGACTTATTTTTATAAAGTAGACTAGCTGTGCCCCGCGACTCCGTCCGCGTGGAATGTGGACCACCCTTAACATTTTTCCTGAATTTTCTTTGCTATAAACCTCACAGAGCCCGAGACCTTTCCAACGAATGCAAAACCGTGGAAATCGGTTCGTGCGTTCTGGAGTTATATCGTCAGGAAGGAAAACCCGACTTATTTTTATATAGTAGACTAGCTGTGACCCGCGACTCCGTCTGTGTTCTGTTGAAATTTTTCCTGAATTTTCTTTGCTATAAACCTCACGGAGCCCGAGACCTTTCCAACGAATGCAAAACCGTGGAAATCGGTTCGTGCGTTCTGGAGTTATAGCGTCAGGAAGGAAATCCCGACTTATTTTTATATAGTAGACTAGCTGTGCCCCGCGACTCCGTCCGCGTTCTGTTGAAATTTTCCTGAATTTTCTTTGCTATAAACCTCACGGAGCCCGAGATCTTTCCAACGAATGCAAAACCGTGGAAATCGGTTCGCGCGTTCTGGAGTTATAGCGTCAGGAAGGAAAACCCGACTTATTTTTATATAGTAGATTAAGTGGTGATGGATCAGGGCTGAGAGGTAGTTAAAGTGAGAACATTATAACGAGAATCCTTAGATAAGAATACAATACAATTTTGGTGTATACTAAGAAAATAATTAATAAACAAACCACATAGGTCATCGTTGCTCCGAGAAATAGGCTATTAAGTTATTTTTGAATTTATATGTTGTGTTATCACGAGATAAATCTATAACGAGACATGTTTTTATTATAAGCAGTTAAACAGCGATGACAGAATGCGTGAGAAGTGTAGATAGTGCTTTAGCAAGGATTTTAGTAATTAAATAGATACTTACCTAGTTTTTTGCCCGATTAGTTTGTAAATATAATTATTATTATTATTTTATAATATATGGCTCTGTCCTTTTGGCTCTGTTTTTTAATATATATAATGATTCAGGAGGAGAGTTTATGTGTATAATACACGCATAATATAGTAGAGAAACACTGATAATTTTAGAGCCGTGCGAAGCCGGGGCGGGTCGCTAGTGGAAAATAAATTACAATATCGTTGTTGCCACAATTGTATTTTTCACCTCTCGCAGTGGCCAGAATTTCGACCACGCCTTCTAGTATAGCAAGATACCAATCGACTATTATAGGTCCAGCAACCGGGTCCATTGATAAGTTCGATACGATTGTGTCTCGTGGGTTTTGGGCAAGTGCCTATGGTTCGCCGCTGACAACTTTGACAACTTATTACATAAAGTTCCGGTGTTGTCAATGATCGGGCACAATCATCGGCCCCCCCGGTAGCATGTTTAACCGACTTTAAAAAATGGAAGAGGTTCTATGTTCGTCTATATTTCTGTATATGTATGTTCACCGATTACTCCGTCTATTGTGGACCGATTTAGATTTTTTTTTGTTTGAAAGGGATGGTGGTCTTCAGATGGTCCTATAGCAATTTTATCAAAATCGGTTCAGTAATTTGAGAGATATGGGCCATTTACGGTCACCAGGAATTAAATATGTACTAAGACTACCACTAAAACTCATGGAAAAAATAATAATAAGGAACTTCGTTCCAATAGACAAATTAAACCGACCGATTAATTTTTGATCCAATCCATTGCTTCTTGGTAATAAAAATCAATTATTATATCATTAATTCACTTAAGAAAAAAAAGAATATAATAGGTTTATTTGTTCCACAAGAAACTACATAAAACTGTCTAGCGAATCTACAGCTTTGATATTGTTTACGGGAATAAAACCCGGGAGTTTGCGGGCGGTGGTCAGTGAACTTTGATAAAGGAAGCTAGTGAATCACTACGCGTGTTACACGTGACGTTTAACGTGAACTACGTCTCACGTCAACACTGTCGAGCTATCGTACATAATATATAAATTGATAATAAGTATGCGTAAATAATGTGTATTATTCATACACTTGATTTGTACATATAGTATGTTTATATGATGAGTTAGGAAATGGAAATACATTATAAAAAAATGTAATTAGTAAGCAAAATTACTCAAATAATATTATCATAAAATTAGACACCGATTATGCGCGCGTTTGATTATATACCTATAGTAGATACTAGCTGTGCCCGCGACTTCGTCCGCGTGGAATTTAATTGACAAAGTTTCATACAAACTTTCATCCCCAATTTTATCCCCTTGGGGGTAGAATTAATCAAAATCCTTTCTTAGCGGATGCCTACGTCATAACATCTACCTGCATGCCAAATTTCTGCCCGATCCATCCAGTGGTTTGGGCTGTGCATTGATAGATCACTATGGCAGTCAGTCACCTTTGAGTTATATATATATAGATACCTACGTATCATTGGGATGGACTATTCGCGAGAGACTAGGCAATGGTCTATCACAAGTAGTTTTTGGGGATGGCGTACTTACGTACCTGTAGGAAAAACGCGCTAGAAACGTCAGCTGTGACGTCTAGAACCTTTTGTACAATAGGAAATACAAGACCGCGATCTGAAATGGTGGAAAAACACGTAGGATTGATACAGTTTTGTCCAAAAAAATGAGCGTTCCCAATAAGTAGATAGTATCTAATCCTTTACCCAATCAAATATTTTTCTTTCGTAGGTACCTTTGCAGAATTATTAAAAGGCACTTTTGTGGTTGACTGTACAAGTTAAATGCACGGGGCGTGACCAAAGTGTGCACGCGCATTACGTGCAACCTGTTACAACCAGCCAATGAGAAAGAAGAGTCAATGCCAAACGCATAATGTGACTCATTTTCATAACACCAGTTGCGCGATACGTAGATACTTGTTTCCTCCTCCCACACTCCCCCCTACCGTCCCCCACTTACACTCCCTTCCCACACGCTAGATATGCTTGCATATCTCGTACAATAAACAGGTAACGATGTAAACGTTTGTTTACTATTTCATAATATGGACGGTGATGTCTCGTATTCATACACTAGCTGAGCCCGCGACTTCGTCCGCGTGGAATTTAACTTAACAAAAAGCCCGCTCCCGCGTTCTGAGCCCGCGCGACAGGACCCATTTTTTAAATTTTGTTTTCCTGAAATTAAAGTAGCCTAAGTTACTCCTTAAAACTTCAGCTATCTGCCAGTGAAAGTCCCGTCAGAATCGGTCCAGCCGTTTCGGAGATTACCCGGAACAAACACACAGACAGACAGACACACAGACAAAACAATTTTAATTCGCGTTTTTGTTACAGGTGTCGTATGTACTTTCATATGCATTTCGTGAAAAGGTGTTATTTTGATGTTACAAACAGACACTCCAATTTTATTTATTTGTATAGATAGTTATACGGCATTGTTGGTGGTAGAGCCAACCTGTCTTATGGCTCTCACAAAAGATGGGCGTAGAGTAGCTATGATAGCTGCATTTCGTACGATGTGTGAAAAAAACAAAAAAAATATTGGGCCTGTCGCGCGGGCTCAGAACGCGGGAGCGGGCATTTTTGTTAAGTTAAATTCCACGCAGACGAAGTCGCGGGCTCCGCAGTTATATATAAAAATGTATCTCTATTTCCTTGGTCATCGCATCACGCGTGAACGGATAGAACTATTTGGCTAATGATTTTTTTGTTGTGTTTATAATTGTCAGGAGAAGCTTCTGATGAAAGAAAAAATTAAGAAAGTTGAGCGGAACAATTCGAATTCAATATTCAAAGTTAAGACAGGACAAAAATATAAATATATTTCAACTCAATTGAATAGCGTAACCTTCTTTACACATTTCCTAGCATAATGTATATTTTTACACATTTACATTAACTAAGAGAAATACGACATTAGTTTATATGATTTCAGGGGTTTATCCCAACAATTCCCCATGAACCTATTTGCGCGATGACCTTGTCTTGTGTGTAAATTTGGACCTTTGCCCAGTAGCGTGTACGTTGAACAAGCGGACCGCTGGAAAAACCAACCATTCAAACATTGCTACATAGAAAACGAGGCGATCCTATTGGCTGATATATTTTGTAATACATGTGATTGGTTGGTGCGTTACAAATTTATATATTCCGGTGGGCAAAATTGGAACTAGACTAATTGGACAGCATTACAAGGATAGTGGCGACGCCGTAATCTGAATTTTTCAGTTGGTTGTCCGCGGTGCTCACAGATACGAGTGGCACAGCTTGTAAACAGCGTGTTTAATTTAGTTAGTACGGTGACGATTATAACTTCCACGTCAAAGAGGGTCAGTGCGTGTTTAGAACTGTGTTTGAATAATATAAATCTAAATAACCACGATTTCAATCATTAAGAAATAATTATTGACTATATTGAAATAAGTAGGTATTGTGCGTTCAAGTTATTTGTTCGTTTGATTCTGAGTTGTAAGATATTAAGGTAAACATATTTTTGATTGTTTTTAAATCACGGACGTAGGGAAAAATTATACCTAGGTATTTATCAAAAATATGGGCATTGATCTGGGCGCGGTTTATTGAGAGCGCGCAGATAATAACGAATATCAAGGCTAAATAATTTAATATTAAAAAGTACTGTGGTAACCGTTACCCCTGTTTCTTGCGGGGGTAGACACAGGCATATGTAATGTATCAAAATTTAACCAACTGTAATGAGGAAGCTAGTTCAAAACAACTCTTTATAACTCTAAATTGAAAATTTTAAAATCCCCGATGCTAAGTCTTTTTAAACTTCAAAAGAGCTGAATTTGGGACCATACAGGGATGTGTCAGTCTGGCGATCGATACCAATTTATTTACCTATGATTACCTACTCATATACGTTTTTAATTTTATACGCTCCCTTTGTGTTAAGGGGTTCATCCCAAATAGGTGATAGAATCTTACAATTCATAAGACATTTTTTGATTTGATTTTAATGGTTATTTCATCTTATTGTTTCAGATGAACGAAGTATATTACGTCATAAAGTTCGACCGTCCACCAAAGAAAAGCTTGGACAGATACTTATGCGTGCCGGCATCATGGACCAGAGTACCCGAGCAAGAGCCTGATGAAGAACCACATAGCAATTCAAGAAGGGTGCGTGTGTGGTACCCCTTAGAATCAACTAAGATGACCGCATGTCGTGTGGAATCAAAGGAGCGTCCTGATATGAAAAATTGGGGGATGTACATGGCTACTGTACCATACATTGGTAAATTCATTTTTTACTTAAGTTCTACCTACTTGGCTTTTTACCTAGAAACTTATTAACCGCTTCGGACTTTAAAATTTAATTATAAATTATAATTATTACTTATTGTGCAGGTGATTACTATGGCGCCACAGGATGGATCAAAAATAATCATACTATGGCAAGAAGAATAAATACCGAATCTCTGAATATGCTAAGAAATCAAATAACTGCAGGAAATACTGCAGAAGACAATCCATCATCGCTTGACCACCAACAGCTGCCGTTCACTTCTGAAACATCTTCTGATCATGAATTCGCAATTAAAACAGAAGCGGATTGCACAGAATACTGCGAAGTTATAGAAGATGACTCGGATGACAACAATGATAGTTCCTTATCACTAATCGATTGTCTGAAAACTATGATCCAAAAAATACTTCAAGAAATAGAAAAGGTGACAAAAGAACAACACCGATTCGAGTTCAATGAAATTCGTTGTGTTAGAGAACGTGACGATGTGGTCATGGGGATAGTTCCGAGTTTGACTATCAATCTTAATGGAGTCGTGGATGATGCTGCTACAGATAATAGAGAGACATGTATCAGACAAGAAGTTACCTCAACATCAGATAGAAGAAATATACTTCAAGGTAAAAGATTTCATAGAATTATATCACTTACTAGCGGCGCGCCCCGGCTTCGCACGGGTACATTGCGGTTACATTATTCGAGTTTTAGTAAGGATCCCTAATTTTTTGAAAATATATTATAGCGTATGTCACGCGGGGATAGTGTAGCTTCCCAACAGTGAAAGAATTTTTCAAATCGGTTCAGTAGTTTCGGAGCCTATTCATTACAATCAAACAAACAAAGTTTTCCTCTTTATAATATTAGCATGCCTAATAAATTATCTACGTATATGGCATCCTTCCTACTGCTCCTATTCTTTCTTTTGATTAAATTCGTGCGGGATTTAAGACGATTTTTGGTTTAAGTTTGTCCGATACCGAGGATATAAGTAAATTCTTCGTGTTTACTCGAGGTATAAATGTTATAAAAACACTGATTTCAGGTCAATGTGCTAGACCGCCACCGCAGCCAAGCATCAGCGTCTTGCCTCCGACCGGGAGACCCAGGTCCTCGCACCCGGCCAACCCCACCAAGGTCGTCACTCCATCTCATCCATCCACAAGTTCTGGAAGACGTGTCAGCACCCCGAGTGGCACTAACGGACGAGCTCCTACTCTGGGACGTCTTGTATCACCAAATAATAACTCGTTACCTCACCCCACGATAACCAGCTCTGGTGTTAGGAGACACCAGTTCGGGTCTACCTCAGGGTGTACTGCAAGTCAAGGTCACGCAACCCTAGATATACCTACACATGATCAATCGATAAATATTAATAAGAGATTCTATAAGGATGTGGTCAATGGTTCATCTGCATTAAAAACCTCGATCAATCTCGGTTCCATTACTCTGACACCTTGCTCTGGTAGTTCGGACGGGCGAACAGGCGACCCATGCGAGCATTCTCACAAGAGACGTCGTACTTAATTAACGGAAGAATAATAAGCCAGGGTGGGCAGAGGTCGGGCTACTACCGTTACATGTTATCGTGAATTTGACAATTTCATAGCAGAGTAAATAAAGGACGTCACAGCATGTGATAAAAATGAGTCAAGCGCATGCCTTTGTTCTATTCTTTTTTATATTTAACTAGCTGACCCGTCAGACTTTGTCCTGTTTTAACTTTGAATATTCATGAGCTGCATTTAATTATACCGTTAACATCGATTCAATGATCAATGATCGTGATGATGATTCAATGATCGTCCAAAACCACTGTCAGTTATGTCAAACTAAAATTTAATATGTATAATAATAATAATAATAAAGGTGCGTCTTGAAGCTCAGTATTTAGACTTAACTGTCGATCAAGCAGACTGACCAGCACCTTTGCCAGTATTGTGGCCAGGGATATCGGTCTGTAGTTCTTCAATTCCGAGGCGTCTCCAGTTTTGTTCTTGATAATCGGAACCACAATTGTTTTCATCAAATCCTCAGGTAAATACGAATGACCAACCCACAAGGTATAGAACATAGACAGAACACGCGGTAGGTGACCGCCTGCATTCCGCAAATGCTCCACACTCAGTGAGTCATGGCCCGGAGATTTTCCACCCTTCATGCCAGACACAGCCTAATGTATAATGTTTCGCTCAACTTTCTTAAGGCTAAAGCGCCCATGTAGCCCGCGAAGTTCAATTTTTTTGAGTTCTTTTCGAAATTTTTCAAAATCTGACAATAATAAAAGGCACATTTTGTAATTAGCGAAAAAGACCGTGTGCAGTGCATTTATTAATACATTTATTTCCTAGCTTCTACTAGATTTATAGAATAGTGATGTGTAATGTACCAAATTATAATATTATATTATATCTACAATATTTTTTAAGATTAAATTTTATTAATTTATATAATAGTATAAGGTATAAATAAAATAATATAAGTAGTATAACCTAAGTGTTTTACATAAGTTTTACATATAAAATACTAACTGTGTTTAAATTATTGTTGATCAAATAATAAATCAGTTGATGTATTACAGTTTACTCTTAATTTTACCACCCAATACAATAACTGCTCGATATTCCGTTTGAAACTGTAACTAAGTATAAATAAAGTTGTAAACAAGCGACCGCGTGGAATTTAACTTAATAAAAAAACATTTGCGAGTCGATGTTTCGTGTTTTATATACCTACTATCGCAAAAGCCCGCTCCCGCGTTTTGAGCCCGCGCGACAGGCAGCATTCGTGATCTATTTTTATTTTAAATAAGGTAGCCTAAGTTACTGCTTATAACATCAGCTGCTGCCAGTGAAAATCCCGTCAAAATCGGTCCAGCTGTTTCGGAGATTACCCATAACAAACACACAGACAGACAGACAGACAAAAAAAATCGCGTTTTTGTTATAAGTACCGTATTTACTTTCATATGCATTTAGTGAAAAGATGTTATTTTGATATTACAAACAGACACTCCAATTTTATTTATTTGTATAGATGTATAGATAAAAGGAATCCGTTAAACAGGTAATAAATATAATTACCATACTTATTCTGAACTCATTTGAAAGCATAAATCTATAAGTAGGTACATTTAGATTTTATATCTAACACAGATAAATATGAACACTGATATTGGCAGAGCTATGCATAAAAAAAATCACTGGACACAGTGATCAGTTAAAATAAAACATAAGAATTTGTTCAAGAGAACAAACAGTCATCGGTTAATTATTTATTAAAATAATATAAATTGCAAATATAAATATAAATTACATAGAAATAATATATAACTAATATAGATAGACTTTAAAACATTAAAATATAACTAAAAATATAAATAAAACTGAGCAAATAACAAACAACAAGTCAGAAACAAGTAAAAAGGCTTTTAATAATACTGTGACCCGAGTACCTACGGAAAATCCTGTTTTTCAGTTGCACGAAATACTACAATAACGCTAGGTTTCATAAATAGATGTGTGATTCATTATATTGTAGGTATTCACGTGACGGGATAACCCCATGACCCCATTTTGTATATATACCTACCTACCTATTCCTATTAACAGACCCGATAAACACTTGCAAAAGTAATGAATAACAAAAGCTTCAATTCCAGGAAAACCACATGTCATGATTTATTCGTTGAAAACATCATACAAATTGTTTTGGGCACTTATCTCCCACGCATGATGTCACTACCTACCTATCCTAGCTACGACCTACTTATCATTACATACCTACGAAAACATATTTTGCACATAATATTATAAATAAATTATTAGGTACCTACTTTATTATATTAATCACAAATAAATTAATAATTTATATAATTAATAGTAGGTCGCTACGACACCTTTTTTATTTTAATTTCATTAATATATAAGCATATTATTATTGTTAACTATCTTTTGTTTAAAAAATCGTCAATTTTATTTCATGTTTGAGGTAAGTACCTACCTGTTTCTTATTGTAAAATAATATACCTACACTTGATGTTATAAAATTTACACAAACATGATTCATAAGGTTAGTTGTTTTCTTCATAAACAGCTAAAGTACTTACTAGCGGAGTCGTCGCGGGATTTCAGTGAAGGTGCTCTTATGGATTTTATAATTACCGTATAGAAGTGTCATTGGTTCCTGAAAAATATACTGTTACTAATCAGAATATTCGAATATTTCATCGAATATCTGATAACTTACATCATTGTGTGACAAGGGGCCACCCATAAATAAAGTCACACGTTAAGGGGGAGGGAGGGGGTCGACGAAGTGTGACACTGTATGACAAGGGGTGGGGAGGAACTCCAAATTTTATGACATCACATTTTTTTGCCGTTCATTTTAGGGAAAAAAAATTTAAATGTAAATAAAAATAATTTCATGGAAAGATAAATAATCGGAACAGCTGTTTTAATTTCTAAATGTAAAATTGCAAAATATGTGACGTCACACTAGGTAGGGGGGTCTCACAAATGTGACCTGCTGTGAGATGGACGGAGGAGGGGTCAAAAAATCATGAAATTCGTGTGACGTAATTTATGAATGGCCCCTAATAGTGACTTGTAAGTTGTTATTCATGGTAGAGTCAAACACTTGTCAGCATTGACTCTACTATGAAAATTATCGTATAAGTAGTTCACTAACTCGACATTATTTTCCTTTCATTTCTAGGTATTGTAGTTGATGATACTTAAGTACTAATTAAATATATTATTATTTAATACCTGAAATAAAGCCAGGTTGTAGTCAGGGAGTTTGTTGAGATTAGTGTAAAATGTCTCTGTTTGGATTGTAGGTATTTATTCATTACTTACTTAAAGTCTGGCCAACGAAAGGTGTCTCAGGGTCAGACAAAAGGTGGGAATTTTGAAAAATCCCACGCTGTTAACCCTCACTGTACCTACACATCATAAACAGAATTAATACGACAAAAACAAGTAGGTAGTTTACGAAATTATTTTATTTTACCACACAGAATTCAATCTATATTCATTTTTAGTTTCTCAAGTACCTACCTAAAGATGAGTTCATAAATATTATAAAAGTTACAAAAAATATCTCGGCAGAAACATTCGTAAGCCAATTAATTAAAGTGGAAATAAGTGGTGTGCCTGACGTAAACTAGAAAACTACATATTGCATTGCGTGGGTTGCTATTAACTTTTAATAGAATTCACAGAAATGGTCTCATTGTTTCGAAGAAGAACCGTTTGAGCTGCGGTTCTTCTTCCACGAACTACTCGACAACTCTGAAAAGTTACTCAATCCTGAGTCCCAAATTTGGTACCGCATATCGAACCCTCAACCACCATGTGCAGTGAGCCGAGCGGCCTACGCTCGAACCAGATTATAAAAAGTCTTTATATTCCCGCTAGGTAGAGCCAATATAGTCAAAGGAACTGTCGGTAAGTCAACGTTTGCTGTCAAATACCTGCGGTGAGAGTCCACAGACCAATGTCGGTACAATTAATGAGACATAAAGTCTATTTTAGTGAGATTCTATATAGAGCTAATGCCATTACATGCTACCCACGCCTAGACGTACTAGGACTCCTACTTATTTTCGTAAAGCAATACTTTTTCTGCTTCAGCAGCTCTACCATAAGTTTCAGGCTCGCTAGTCGCAGCGTCTAGGGAAAACTAACAATTTGATATACAAATATTCTCACGTAGACGCCAGCGTCTAGCGACTCTATCAAACAGATAAACTCATGGTAAAGCCACAATTTTATGGTTTCTAGAAGTAGAGCTACTTTAATCACTGAATAGATAAAGCGAATAATTTCTGTAGTAGGTAGAGGGGTAAAGTCTTACCTATTAGTTTTAAGAAACAAGCATTACGTAGAGACCCACCTATCGATATGTGTGCCTGTTTAATTAATGTTCTGTCTAGACATTATCGAACTTAGAATTCCGGGCGCTATCTCATTCAAGGCCACTAAAATGCACGCAAAAAATAGTAACGGAACAACTGCGCTAATGTAGCGACGTGTCTCAACCGACTAGACTTAATAATTTAGCTATCAATAAATTATAATATATGTGTGAGAGCTGATCTGTTGATAAATACATGATTTTGTGAAGTTTTAATTTAATTATGGGTAGGAAATGGTTGACACCTTTCAAGAAACAAGTAAGTAGACAGCTTTATCAGCTATCTAAGGAGGTCCTTTGAGATCGTTTAGTGTTATTTATATGCCCTGTATTATATTTATATGCTTATGCCCAGCTGTGGCCAAACCAAGGTTGATAGCTAACATCCAAATTTCTGCAGCGCAAAAAATATTGAATGATAACAGCGATGTCAGTTTATTTAGGTGTATTTATCTCCAAAATAAATAGTGATATTTTGATGGGATTGGTAGTGTCTGAAATACCGTTTCTTCTTGTTTCTCGAATGATAACAGTATAATGCATTGTTATTATTGTACTATAACGCATAAAGGCTGAGCCGTTATCATCATACTAATATATATTATACTAATATTATAAAGAGGAAAACTTTGTTTGTTTGATTGTAATGAATAGGCTCCGAAACTACTGAACCGATTTGAAAAAATATTTCACTGTTGGGAAGCTACACTATCCCCGGGTGACATAGGCTATATATATTATATTTAAAAAAAATTAGGGATCCTTACTTAAACTCGAATAATGTAACCGCAATGTACCCGTGCGAAGCCGGGGCGGGCCGCTAGTCCTACTAATATTATAAATGCGTAAGTTTGTGAGTGTGGATGTATGTATGTATGTATGTATGTATGTTTGTTACTCCTTCACGCAAAAACTACTGAACGGATTTGGATGAAATTTGGAACACAGATAGATTATAACCGGAATTAACATATAGGATACTTTTTAACCCAATAATCCAATACTACGCGGATGAAGTCGCGGGGCACAGCTAGTAATTTATATGTTGGCTGAGTCGCCACTGAAACTGTTTGTCGGGAAGTATTTCGACAATACTTTGTCTATATCACTCTTCTATAAAATTAATGAAGTGTAAACGAATAAGCATAATGTTTGCAGATTAAATTATATTGTTTAATTGCATGTATTAAATTAGTTTTGGTAGATTTTATTTGGTTTTCAGTAGGTAGGTACCTAATTATATCACGTTATTATTATCACCCATTTGCAAAGCAAATGCAAAAGCAGTGAACAGAGATGCAAAACAAGTGAATAGTATTGACATTTACATTTTTAGCATAAATATTAATGAGTAAGAATGTAATTATGTCTTCGAATTGAAATTTTAAGACGATACATCTATGATTAACTGCGGTGATTTTATTGTGCGACCAATACAAAATAAAATGGAAACATCTCTGTCTTGAAGCTGTGCTAACTCTTTCGAAGAATACTTCGATATTTCACTGACCGTATGTCGCAATAGGTGGCGAATTTATTGCTATTATTCTGTCATAAATAAATACTAATTTAAGTATTCAAATTTGACGACCGCTTGGCGCAGTGGTTTTGAGCGTAGGCCGCTCGGCGCACTGCACATGCTGGTTGCGGGTTAGATTCCCGCCGGGGAAAATTTCGGAAATGGCCTTTGCGTAATTTGCCCAGATCTGGGTGTCACTAGGATCGCCCCCAGTCCATAGTAAAAGCTTTGCTATGAATAGATATTCTTATTTTTAATTAATGTTTCAGTGCTTCGTGACAGCAGGGGTGGCCATCAATGTGGCGCAGTTCGGTCTGGTAATGGCCTTCACAGCAGTCCTGCTGCCGCAACTCCGGAGACCGGACTCCATAATGGTCATAGACGACACCTCAGGTTCTTGGATCGGTGGGTCATTTAACATTTTTATTTGACCTTATCTGGACTAGTGAAATTGACGCTGTGGCCTTTTTTGATTGAATTGTTAGATTTCCACATCACAATCATCCCCTTAGCCAAACTGAAGGCTGGAATTCGGAGTATATGGGTTAATGTCGAAAGTTAAAAGGCTGTGGGGATCGGTTATTAACATTGTTGTTTTATCTCTTTTCAGCGGCTGTGCCTGGCTTCGCCCTAATCCTAGGAAACTTCACAATACCCACACTAATGGCTAGATATGGAAGGAAGATAGCCAACCTAGTCAGCGTGCTGGTCGTCTGCATCGGCTGGTTTTGCATAGTTGGAGCCCAGGGCATTACATCGCTGATCATCGCCAGACTACTCCAAGGCTTGTCAATGGGCATGAGCACATCATTAGGGTCAATTCTAGTCGCAGAATACACCAGCCCAAAGAACCGAGGGCCATTCCTTTCAACTATGTCACTGTCTATGTCCATAATGACGCTGATTGTCCACACAGTTGGATCCTACGTGTCCTGGAAAATAACAGCTCTGGTCTGCACAATAATAACTATACTGGATCTGATTATAGTGATCTATTCCCCCGAGTCGCCGAGCTGGTTGGCCGACCAAGGAAGGTACGAGGATTGTGAAAAAGTTTTTCATTGGCTACGAGGAGACACCGAAGAAGATGAGCTCAAGAAAATGATTGAAGCTAGTCAGATAGTGAGAGAGTCGAAAATGGACGCGAACATCGTAGACACGTTTGGAAAGAAGATTCGAAGAGATCTTGGGTACTTTAATGCGACGATAAAGAAGAAAGAGTTCTATAAACCAATTATAATCGTGATACATATGTACATGATAGCACATTGGGGTGGCATCAACCTTTTATCAGCATATACCCTGGACACACTTCACGGAGTGATCGGAACAGACAAGTTTGATGCTCTATTAATCATAACCCTGGATATCCAACGTTTAATCTCTAATACCCTAGCTGTGTTTGTAATAAGACGGGTGAAGAGACGGACTATGTTATTCATAACTACGTTTTTAAATATTCTTGCTTTGCTTGCAACGGGAGGTTATGTGTGTGCGAAGGTCCAAGGCCTGTTGCCGTTCAATCATCCGATTATTGGAGCTATACTTATCCACATCCATACCTTCTCAGTGGTGACCGGGTCTCTGCCATTACCTATTGTAATATCTGGGGAAGTGTTTCCTCTGCAGTACAGGAGTTTAGCGGGAGGCATCAGCGCATTCTTCTATTCCTTGAACTTCTTTTTAACAGTGAAGACAGTTCTCCTTCTGTTCAAGACGGTTGGCTTGCACGGTGCCTACTTCATCTACGCTGGCGTTCTGTCGTACTCTCTGGTCGTGTCTTGGTTCATTCTGCCGGAGACTAAGGACCGGACATTGCAGGATATAGAGGAGGAGTTCAGGGGAAGGAAGATGTCTCCGGAGGAACTGAAGGCGGCTCAATCGTTGAATTCATTGAATCCAAATTCGAACAAATAGTCATGTAAGATGTCTTAATAAAATACTTATTTTACAATAGGATTTTGTCCTTAATCATTCTCTATTTCTAGTAAGAAATTATCGAAAAGAGGCATAAATATATAACAGAAAAAAACTGACACCGCTTGTCAGTCAGACAGTCAGTGAGTTACCAAGTGGAAGATACAAATGTGTGTGCGTCAAACGCATGGTAGTGTGTGTAATGTTTTATTTATTGATTTGAATGTATTTCTAAGTATTATAATATAAAAATATTAGCATTCTGCACTCCTTCTCTATATAAACGATAAGTGTGCCAAATTTCCGACTCCTCGAAGTCCTCGAAAGTTTTTCCTTCACGTAGTAATATACAGATTAATGTATTTCCATATTCAGGGCCAGACGATTGCCTCTATCCATGGCAGGAAGGGTATGACCCTGGTGTATATGGCCGGTATGCCGAACCCACACGGCTACCTATATGACGTCACAGTACGGAGTATGTAGACACTGCAACGGACGTCATCATCCGTTAGAAATTATACGTTGTCGATGTGAGTCTGGATAGGACCACCGCTGTCACCCTGTGGTACAAATATTTACAAAATTATTTTTTTTTTGAGATATTATATTTTTGGGTGTTCGGTCGAAACACAGCTATCGTGGAGGAGAGCCTCTGTCCCACTCCCTTCAGGGGGGCAATGTGCTAACAATGCCTTTGCCAATGCCAAAGGTACATTCATATTTATGCCTCATTCACACAGCAAAGGATAGCATATCTTTAGGAGGAAGATCATAATATTACCCACCATGATTATTCGTATGAATCAGGCTTTAAGAATCGAACCCAATATGTAAACATATATGTTGCAAAGTCTTGCTATAAATAAGTGGTTATATATTCTAATCCTCATGGCTATTCACAAGTTCTTGTAACCGGTTTTGTTTACTTAGATTCTCGTTTTTAGGGTTCCGTAGTCATAGGTAGGTAGTAATTTTAGTTTTGGCAAATTGAAAGCCACAGTCATTTTATTCGACAATTCCGACACAAAAATAAATATAATGACCGCCTCAGGCCTGGTGAGCCCATCTTTCACTCTATTACTACAATTTCGTATCGCTTCTCGTTGGCCGTGGTATGGATCACGAGCTAATAGTCGACCATGTTATGCGAAGTTGATCACCTGTCGTTTTTAAACACACTCAATAGGTAGTGAGAGTCAATAATCAACCGCAAATTCTTACAACATTATTGAATTTTACGACTTCAGACAATACGTTTTCAGTATTGTATTGAACCTTACCTAGTGTTTGACCTGACACGCACTTGGCCAGTTCTAACTTAGTAGGTGTATGCACACACATACGTAATCTTATAAGTAATAATTTTAATAATGCATGATATTTTCATGGTGCCTCAGGGAATGCTAGAGATGAAGTCACTATCACAAAAATATAATTTGATGGTGAAAAGTTTGCTGTTGGTTGGTTCAGTTGTTTGATAGCGAATGATTTAATCAAACCTAAGCTGTTAGAAATAAATGTATTATGTTTAGCATTTATAAGGCGCCAAGCAAAATATCGTACATTATTAAAATAAGACCTGATAGCTTGTATACTTACTTAGCACGTTTTTCCTCGTCGTGAATTAGTATCTTTCAACTTACGAAGCGTTAACGTCTTACGAGTGTGTCGCGATGTATTTTAAAGAATTAATTTTATTTATTTGTTTATATAGTGCCTGCACTGTCAGCGGCGCGGGGAGGAAGCGTGAGGGTGAGATATTTTTTTTACAATTTCACGCGTGACAGACAACTTCTATTAAAATTGACTATTTGTATTTTTTTTTATAATCGAGGTACTTTTACACGAAATAGTAGTTAAATGAGAAGTTTGTCTGAATATAAATTGGTCAACATTACGATTTATGTTGCTGTCACACTTTTTTGCCGTCAAAACATAGACACAAAATTAAATATTTCGCGAGTCCAACAACTGTATTCCTACGAAGTGTTACGAAATATGTAAATCTAGTAATTTCCCCAAAATGTTGTGATCTTTGTGATGTTGAGAACTTTTTTATAAGATCTGGTTTGAAAGACGAGTCCTAGTTCGAAGGACTGGGACAGGCCTTCAAAGTCTAACTCTTGTAACACAAAATGTAAAAAACCCATTCAGTTTTTTGCCAGATCTTCTCAGTCGCGTTCCGATCCGGTTGTAGTTTTAAGAAAATTATGAAAAATCCCTAAAAAGATCCCTGTTAGAATTGAAGTAAGTTTATTTTTATATTTTAGTTTTTCTGTTCTTGCCGAATTCACAACGCGACATTTTGTAAAAGGCTCAATTGGCAAACCACGCCGCTAAAGATATTTTGTTATACGGCTTGTTGCAATCTCTTTCGGATGTAAATCAGTGGGGCTTTCAAGATTATGAAGCGCTGTTTAAGAATTATAAGTTGCTCATTAAGTTATTTAAGTATTAAGTAAGCAAAACTACGTTATCTTATCTTCTATACAAATAAATAATATTGGAGTGTCTGTTTATAATATCAAAATAACACGTTTTCACTAAATGCGATTTAAAAATTGTCTGTCTGTCTGTATGTCTGTTCCGGGTAATCTCCGAAACAGCTGAACCGATTTTGACGGGACTTTCACTACCAGATAGCTGATATTATAAGCAGTAACTTAGACTACTTTTATTTTAGAAAAACAAAAATAAGGGTCCTGTCGCGCGGGCTCGGAACGCGGGAGCGGGCTTTTGCGATAGGTAAATAAAGAAAAATGAGATTTAAACATAGCATAGATATTTCTTCATTATTTATTAACAGAATTATTAACTTTTCGTAAACTCTGCGAACTGAACGAACAAGTTTTGTTAAATTAATTTTTTGTTTAGTTAAATTCCACGCGGACGAAGTTGCGGGCTCAGCTAGTTTTATATAAAATTGTAAACATTAGGTACATCATAAAAAAAACATATTCTTATACCTACCTAGTAGGATTCTCGTAAGTCAAACATTTGGTAGCCTCCATGACCGAGATATAACCAGTTTTTAACTTTTTAAAGAAACAGCATCCGCGCGTCATTGTTAAAAAACTTGGTAATTTGGGGTTTTTCGTTAATAACAGGTTTCACCAAAATATATATTGGGTACACTAGGTCACGCAGACGCATCGCATTCAATCTATTTATTACAGATTATTACCTATTAAGTTTTGCATAATAATGTAAGATAATGTTTTGAAAGACTTCAATCGCTCGTTTAAAAGATGGTGCGTGTACGAGGTAGCTACCTTATATTTTGTATTGATAATTTATAACACCAAGTCTGTACTAAATAAATAGTGTAAAAGTAGTTTTTTAAACTCTTTTATAGAACAAAGTCGGCAAACAAGTGTACGACCCGTCTGATGTTAAGCAGTTACTGTAACCTACAGATGCTTGTCATACCAAGAGCATTGATCGCACGTTGCCGACTTTAAGAGTAGTTGCACGGAGGGAGGAGAAGGGGATAAGGGTTAGGTTGCCGGCTCTCTCACTCTTCATACGAAAAGCAGCTATAATAGCTACTTTACGCCGTTCTTCTGTGAGAGGTCGGTAGTATCGCGTTCGAGCCAGCCCCTATATGAGCCAATTCCAATTGGCTAGAGCTTGACTCTACCACCGCTTGGCCCATCACCTCTTCAGCTATCTATACAAATAAATAAAATTGGAGTGTCTGTTTGTAATATTAAAATAACACCTTTTCACTAAATGCATATGAAAGTACATACGACACCTATAGCAAAAACGCGATTTAAAAAATTTGTTCTGTCTGTCTGTCTGTCTGTCTGTCTGTGTGTTTGTTCCGGGTAATCTCCGAAACGGCTGGACCGATTTTGACGGGACTTTCACTGGCAGATAGCTGATGTAATAGGGAGTAACTTAAGCTACTTTAATTTTAGAATAACAATTAGGGTTCCGCGTAAGAAAATAAAAACACTTGAAATCAAAGAGTATCTCCGAAACGGGTGGACCGATTTTGACGGGACTTTCACTGGTAGATAGCTGATGTTATAAGCAGTAACTTAGGCTACTTTTATTTTAGAAAAACAAAATTAAAAAAAATGAAAAAATGGGTTCTGTCGTGCGGGCTCAGAACGCGGGAGCGGGCTTTTTTGTTAAGTTAAATTCCACGCGGACGAAGTCGCGGGCTCAGCTAGTACTAAATATAATATGATTCTACCATCATAATAATGTAACGATAATTTGTTCCAGGGTCACCCTGCGTTGGGCAGGACAATGTAAAAGGGAAATGCGTCAACTTGTACAAATGCCCTTCAGCCGTCAAAAGCTCTCTATACGTGAGTCATCTAACCTTTTCCAGCATCAAGTACCAAACTTTAGGGCGGCCTTAAATCTCAGGCACCAGTTATTTTAAAATATTATTCTATAAGTAGTTCAGATAATTTCAATTATAAGTAGGTAAAGTCACATAGATAAATATATATCGCCAGACGAACACACCAAAATATGGTCCCAAACTAAGCAACGCTTGTACGAACGATGGGTACCGTCCAAAGAATTTGTAATAATTATTATTACAAATTCTTTGGGTACCGTCCAATGGACTGGGGGCGATCCCAGTGACACCCAGACCAGGGCAAATTACGAAAAAGCCATTCCCGAAATTTACCCCAGCGGGAATCGAACCCGCAACCACCGTGTGCAGTGAGCAGAGCGGCCAACGCTCGAACCACTACGCCTGCGCCAAGCGGTCGTCATAGATGAAGTAATCGCATCTGAAAAGTTCGAAAATAAACAGGTAAGTACTAAGAAGCTCAACGGTTCAGACGCGCAGCTCTTAAGAAACACCAGACCATTATAGATATATTTTGTTAATTTCAGTACAACTTCGGTTACGATGCCCCAGAATTCCCGGAGATATGCTCGTCTAGTGGCAACGAACCAATCATCTGCTGCACTGATTGCTTCATCGATGTGAAAGAGAAGTAAACTTCATCAACTATTCGGCTCTTGGTCGCTGGCTAATGATCTTGAGTTCCTTTGACCAGATTGAATATTAGAGGTTGGCAGTAGCCAAGACTTCGTAGAGCCTAAATCTTTCAAGAGACTGCTTCAAACTATTAGCAATCCTTAAGAACTATTAAAATGACACCCGCCCTTCAGAAAACTCAAGAGTAGGGAGATTCCAATGAGTCAGTTCCACTTTATTTCAAGTCTTTGTTGTATTCTCACCCCGCTTTTTATAGCAGTAGAAAACTCACAGCTCGCTCGGCGTTTACACAAATTGAGTTTTATTTCTAGATCCAGAGGGTGGACATTGGATCGCTTTGGGAATCTGGTGAACAAGAGAGAGGGGCCACCTGCTCGCGCAAGTACAGTTTATTCATTTGTTGTTCATCCTTAGATCTAGCAGTGGACGTCCGCGATTGATGATTGGGTGTAATGTTATTTCTGCTATTGTTAATTTCTCCTTTAGTTATTATTTTATTTCTCCTAATTATTTTTGAGGAAGATAACATACGCCCTCTGAATTCTTTCCTGGGAGCATCTTACGATGCTACTATGAGGGAGGGGGGGGGGGGGGGGGTTTGGTACATTATAATAGGATTGCTTCCTCGCACTGTGTCGCTGTCTCTCAGAATCTACACCGACTGTATTTCTATTGAAATTACTAAGTAGAGTTTCTTGCCGGACCTTCTCAGTGGAAGCGCTTCGAACCGTTGGTAGATAGATAGCGACTATTCACAAGTTGGCTTACATGCATAATAATATTTTCATGAAATAGTTAACATCCCCACTGGTGGGGTTTATATTATGTTAGGGATAAGTGTACCATCCACACCATCTGTTTAGCCTACTGGCGAAATTAGACATTCCTGCAGTAGGGCAGTTGGGTAGTGCTGCAGTAGGGCGGTTAAAGAATGTATGAAATATATAATTCATCAAGTATTTACTTAACATGTTTTCTTCGTAGTGTGCACGGAATATTTCCAGACGCTACCGTACCCATGTCAGGGCATGGACTCCATTGCACTGAACAAGTATTTAGTGACGAACGGAACCTGCCACGAATTGTCTACATCCGCACCCTTCGCAGTAGGCGGACGAGACGCTAAAAAGCGGGAATTCCCTCACATGGTAAGATACTAAGCTAGCTGTTGTGGAACTATGTAGTATTAGTTCGAGTATTAGTTCGGTGTCAATTAGCGAATTATTTGGGTCACCTTGTGAGACCACATACATCCATCCTACTTAACAATTTGTAAACTTGAATCGTGTAAATCCAACATATCAGGTAGCTCTACCTTGAGTTTTACGTTCGTCGCTGACGTTTACGTAAAATATTCACGTTAGTATTAACTCATATCTGTACCTAAATATAGGTTTTCTTACCTTCTTTCCAGGCTCTGATTGGCTACGGCGAGGACCTGAACACCACGCAGTGGCTGTGTGGAGGATCCGTCATCAGCGACCGGTACATCCTCACAGCCGCTCACTGCTCATCAGCTCCTAAGCTGTAAGATTAACAGAATTATTATAGCTTTTATTCTAGTAAGGAATATCACTGTGTTTGCAAAGTCTATGATGGAAATTAGCATCGGTTTCGGACTCAGATCCGCCGCTGCAGACGCAATGAAAAAGGTGCCAAGGATTCAATACCAGTACGACTGCGCTGATCCCACCCAGTCGATGCATTATTTTCTGTTGTCTTGAGAGGGGGGGGGGCAGGGATACACTAACACTTTCATCACGACATTTTCATTTTATTGTGCCGATGCTATCGACTCTTCAATCTTTTGATAAGTCCAGAAAGGCCAATGTCCCATTATTATACGTACCAAACCCCAATACATCTCATGCCGACGCATGAAGCATTCTTGATCCCTCATCCGATCAGGCCGTGTACAGCAGGTAATATATACATTTATAGCTAGGATACACAGCAGAAAAGGACAAAGCTACGTGAAAAACAGGTAGCATACGGATCCTCTCATTTACTTCGTTTTATCAAAGTGTGGAGCGCGCTAGAATCCCTGAAGACTAAGATGATATGATTCATGAAACAAATCATAAAAAATATTTTTCATTTCAGGGGACCTATAACTTACGCGGCATTGGGCCTACTGAAACGCAGCGACCCCATAGAGACATGGCAGATATACAAGGTCGAGAACATCATAGTGCATCCGGAGTACAAGTCGCCGGCGACATACCATGATATCGCGCTCTTGAGAGTCGACCGCCCGTGAGTCAATACTTTAACAGTACAAAAATAAACCTTAAAGTTACGAAACTGGGCTTATAGTTCGTTCATTTCAAGAGGACGCATGCTGTGATACGTATGATATTAGTACGAGTATGTGGGTCAATTTGTAATAATTCACGCGTCTTCGTGAAATAAAATCACAATCTATATAAATATATCACCAGACTGACACACCAACTGTATGGTCCCAAGCAACGCTTACTATGGGTACCGTACAATGGACTGAGGGCGATCCCAGTGTCACCCAGATCTGGGCAAACTTCGAAAAGGCCATTTCCGAAATTAGCTCCGGCGGGAGTCGAACACGCAACCACCATGCAGTGAGCCGAGCGGCCTACGCTCGATCCACTGCGCCAAGCGGTCGTCCGAAATTGGTAGGTATCTCCAAGTATTAGGTTAGGTTAGTTTTAAATTATATTGTATTGTATATAAGCGGGTACTGCTGGTAAATGCAGTTAATACTGTTTTCCAAGCTAAGTATTGGATGTATTCCGCAACATGACCGGTGTATTAACTATTCGAAGGCCCGAAAGCCCGAACTCAGAAATTACTTAGTTGCGTGTCATCATTATGTACCTAAGTAAATATTTATTTCGGGTTCTTGCAACACCCTGTATATCTTCGCTACACTAATCGACTTAAAATATTTGTATAGAATGGCGGGTTCAAAAACGGACGTTCTCAATTTGACCTCTATCCTTTTATTATTGAAAATGGCCAAATCAATATTATTATTAATTCTTCTGTTTCAGTATTGAATTCAGCAGGGACGTTCTGCCGGCTTGCGTGCAGACAATTAACTATACCTACGGCTCTGTGCAAGGGGTCGGTTGGGGCAAATTGGGACATCGCAGGGATCTCGCTGACACACTACAAGTGGTATGTCATCCTTCAATTTAGCACGAATTATTCACCTAAATTAGATTTAAAAATAACCACGTTGCTCCAATAGCCCGGTGGTCCTAAGCTAAATCCTAATTCCTTATTGTTTTTCAGGTTAATCTCTGGGCCTTCACTGACGACGAGTGTAGCGAGTTGTTTCAGCCACACCGTCATTTCAAGAACGGCTTTGACAACTCTACTCAGACGTGCTACGGAAATAAGTATCAAATTGTGGACACATGCGAAGTGAGCTCAATACTTATTCATGGCGTACCGTTTCTGCGTAGGCCAAGTGGGAGCTGGTGGGGCTTACGGCAAAACAAAATTGTAGAAAAATCTATTTTCTCTCATTCTCCCCCATGAATTAAGAGAGAGAAAGGGACACTTGATGCGACATTATGCGATGTAATTTTAAAACTGGTACCCTATGGACTGCATCTTATAAAATGGGCTGGCACGACCAGGTTGTTTCCACCGTCTAGCAGAAGATCGGCATAAAGTAATGATTATAGCTGCGATTCATGCGATGAGTGAGACAGCCAGAAGCACAACCCTCCCTCCCTTCGCCCTCTGAGCCTCTCCCCTTTTGTTCTGCAACGTGCGAGCCTTGGCGTTTGGTTTTGAAAGCATCTATAGGCTATGGTAACTAATTCATATCAGGGGACTAATTCTGTTAACGACTGTCGCTCGACTCGATTCACATTCGACTAGCAAAACGTCGAAATTTACGTGTCGCTCATCTGCTTACGTCACTTTTGTCTGTTATCCTATAGAAAAACTGTAAAAACTGACGTATTGGGATTATTAAGTAGGTACCTACCTACCAACTAATGTTCTTCGCAGGGTGATAGCGGTGGGCCAATCCATGTCGAGTACAAGAACTGTCAGTACACTGTGACGGGCGTGACGTCATTCGGCAAGGACTGCGGGAAGGAGACGGGGGCGGGGGTGTACACCAGGGTGAGCCACTATGTGCCCTGGATCGAGAGCATCGTCTGGCCTCACATAAGGGCACCCAAGTACATAGACGAAGATTAGAGTTTTTTTAATAATTTACATTCAGTGATTTACATTTATTGATTTGAATAAAGTTTTGAAATTATAATTTAAAAACGGTTTTTTTTTCTATTAGCAGAATTTTGACGTAAGCGGTAGGTATACTCACATTTATTTTAGTTTTATTTTATTTTATACACCTTTATTACATTGAGAACACGATGAAAAGATCGCCCCTCAATGGGACCAATGACCAAAGTTAGAATCATTGGCGATATGACTGATCTCAGTAATAATACCCAGACCGGAGAAAATTACGAAAAGGCCATTTCCCAAATTTACCCTGACGGGAGTATAACCCGCAACCATTCAGTACAGTGATCTGAGCGGTCTACGCTCGAACTGCTACGCCAAGAGATCGTATTTTTTTGCTAGACAAGTAGGTACCTAGTAACTAACTACAAGACAAGACGTGATGAGACAAGACAAGGGTATTTTGTTTGGCGTGGTACTTTGAAGCATATTATTAGTTATTACCTAACAACCTTCACACAATATTCACTCAAGAAAGTTGACGTAACCGCTTGTGGCCGTAAGGTTGTGGAATGACAGTTTGGTCATTCCACAAACTTCTGAATAGGGTCATTCATACATCATACCTCATATTTGGTTGAGGTCCCTTACGAGTTTACGCAATATTACGCTGCCATCGCATTCTGTGCTTTCATCGTATCCTCATTCCATGCCCAAGAATTTTACAGAAGGCCTTCAAACTTCTTGAACAACAGTGACAATTGTCGCTTTGACAGCTATTATTTGACGGCAGGAGGACGACAGCAGCGAAAGCAGCTGTCAGTGTCAGTCTGCAGTCGCCCATGGTTTGTGTTTTGGTGGAGATAAAGTTATATTTATCAAATTTTCAGCGTAGTAAACAAAAAATAACGTTAAGCTACAATGGTTCCGACTCAAATTTAATTATTTTACTCACTACAAACGTTAGAACACTCAATTGACTTCACATATCTGTTTCCCGTAAGTTTTTTTTTGTTTTGTTATGATTCATGTTAGTACAATAGAAAAACACTTCCTCGGAAATAACTAGGGTAGCTCACTTGGTTCTCACACACGCCTCAATCCCTGATCTCTAGGTTTATAAAAACATAGGTACTTAAAAAGATAAGTAAACTTAATTCCCTAAAATATTTTGCTTACTAGATTTGCTGATGTCATTATTGTAACGGATCATTTGGGTCAAATAACACATTTGCTATCATTCAATGTGCATATTAAGTCAAGTGCATCACGACTGTTAAAAACAGACTAATAAATAGGTATATCAAGTAGTTAAATTGCAACAAAGTTAGGTAGAATAGAATAGGTACCTACCTATAAACAAAACTATTATAAACTTAGTATTATGCTTACACAAGAACCTGTATCTTGTCTATAAAATTTAATTGTGCCGCTGTTTATGTAATCTGTAGGTTTATTTTTATGCTGCCTTAAATATTGAGTGTGTTGTGTCCATTTATCAGTTAAAATATGGGAGATATACATTTAAGTAAGTACTTATCAAGATAACATTATCATTGTGTCGAAAATCAAGGGGGCGTATTCTTTTTTATTGGTGGATGATATGTGTAATAAAATTTGCATACCTACTTAAGTTTACTTTTTAACTATATTTTAAATCAATCATAGGATTCTCTTAAATCGATACTATTCTTTAGGTGAAGGTCATAAATATGAAATATATCACCCAAATAGTTATTACCAGCTTGAAGCCCGCATATTGCATTTGCCATTAACTATATATCTAATAGTATCCTTTTGATTTACTGTGCATGACATTAAGAGACTGAGACAGGGGTACAAAGTCTTAGAAGTGCATCTTTTATTATACTTTTAGACACTGAATATTATATATAGCATTGTAAGTAATTTGTAATAATATCCTAGTCTCAATAGAAAAATGATTAGCAAATTAGTTTCCACGTAAAACAGCCCAATATTAATTATAAAGTAACATGATAATAATTTATATTTATTTCTAAAGACATGTGTAATAAGTAATTTAAAATTATATTACAATAATTGTTTTCAGCGACGAAGCCGTCAACAATGGCTGAAACATTAGACCCACTGTCACCAAGTTCAAACAGTTTCCAGCCGACTGGCTTCATGCATAAACTTAGGATGAGGTTTGGAAGATCAATGCCCGCTAGCAGACAGCCCGGAGAAGGTAAATAAATATATAATAATATAACTAGACTGACACCAACTGTATGGTTCCAAACTAAACACTACTTGTACTAATGGGTCCGGAACAATGGAATTTGGCGATCCATGACCTAAGCCTGGACAAATTACAAAAAGGTAATTTTCGAAGTTGACCCCAGCAGCGGCAAATAAATTCGTAACCACATTGTGCAGTGAACACAGTGGCTTACGCCTGAAACACTACGTTAAGTGCTTGTTTCGTAGATAGGAACAGATTTCTTAGCACTCTAGCAAGGAATGTTCAACCCACAAGCATATTTTTTGGGAAGAGTGCCCAGTGTAGAAGTGAATTAAGTTTGGCAATGAGGCCATTATACGCGCGTATTTTCGCTGAAAAAGTTGGAAGCCAATCAGTTGGAGGTTTGAAACTCTTTACAAGTTTTCAGACATTACTTGGCAATTTTTTGTACACAAACATCGGCGGCAAAGTCTTCAATTTATAAAATACTTGCGAAACTAATCAACCCTGAAATAATTAGGCAAAGTCCCGTGTCTTTTCGCTTTAAGCAACCGTGACACTTTTGTTTGGGTACACAAGGTCGTTGAATGAACACAATAAACAGCTAGATAATGTTGCAATAACATCGGCTAAGAGTGTCTTTATTAGTTCAATTTTAACATTGATTCGGTGTGTTTGTGGAAATGGGTGAAAAAAGTGTCAGAGGTGATTTTGGTCGACAATATCCATTGTTACATTATTTTCTCGACAAAACAGGGATGGTATATTTGTAAACATACTGTCTTTGGCTCACAATGAGGTGTTAAAATGGTTTTTTTATATTAGGCTGGCTGTGTGCCTAATGAGATTTCCATACAAACTTTTGCAACCCTATTTAACCCACCTTAGGGTGGAATTTTAAAGAAAATCCTCACCTATGTTGTATAAGTTACTATTATTATTATTTTTTATTATGAAGCATAATAAATTCAGCTGCCCCCGAATCTGAGATGATTTTAAGTATTATGTGGTTAAAATCCTACCATCACAATTCTACTAATATTATAAATGCGAAAGTTTGTGAGTGTGGATGTATGTATGTATGTATGTATGTTTGTTACTCCTTCACGCAAAAACTACTGAACGGATTTGGATGAAATTTGGAACACATACTTTTTAACCCAATAATCCAATACTACGCGGATGAAGTCGCGGGGCACAGCTAGTTATTTATATTTCCTCCTTTTTGTTCCAAATCAATCCAACCATAAATTTATTTTCTTAAAAAAAATATATACCATAAGTTTTATAATTAAGGGCTAAAGAAATTCGATAACATTACATTTATATTCATTTAATTGTAAAAAAAAATCTTGATAATTTTCAAGACTTGGCAGAAGTACTGCTATGCTTACTAACTATAGCTGGTAAATTACACCCACATTAAATGCTTAGTTTAGATCCATGATGTAAAAACATAGTCTTCTGTCCCATCCAGGGTATGTGGAATTTGGTGAGTTCAGAACAGAGGGGCCCGGCGTCAAGAAGGTGGGCACCTTCGCCGGAGTCTTCTGTCCTGTGGTACTGTCCATGTTCAGCGCGCTTGTGTTCATTCGAATGGGTAAGTACACACTCTGCGTACATATTCACGGCAGTAACCACCGAGAGGGTGGTCAGAGAAGTTCAGCGGAACAAATTTGCAAGATCAACTGCACCAGAATTTATGTCCAAGTGATTCGAATAAACTCTTTGAAGCTGTGTGTGCTCTGAATTTACCATTAACCCATCGAGATTTACATGTACATAATAGATTATCTACCTAGGTTTGTATATAAGACGAATCAGGGGTGAATATCCCATCCATAGAGTAACAAAACAATGCAAATATTTTTTCGTAGTTAATGTAAATAAAATGTAACTTATCATATGACATTTAACTGAGTCAACACTTCAAGGTTGTAGGTACACAAATATATATTTTGCAGTAAATGTGTTTCGATAATAACCATATGAATCATGTAATTAGTTCCAGTGCGAAAGCAATTAATTTTAAGCTCTATTACAAGTACAAGAAGATTTATGTTTGCAGGTTACCTTGTCGGGAATGCTGGTCTCCTAGTAACGCTAGGTCAATTCGGTTTGGCGTATCTCATAGTGGTGTTCACTGTGACATCGATATGCGCTATATCGACAAACGGTGCTGTTGAGGGCGGCGGCGTCTATTGTATCCTTTCACAAATATATCGATAATTGCGAGTTTCATAACCGTCTGGGAAATTTTTGTCAATGTTTATTTCGTAAATTGCTCCGGTCTGAGTGTCACTAGGATAGCCTTTAGCACATAGTATGGTAGCCATAGTACAAGCGTTGCTTAGTTGGGCCATACAATTGGTGTGTTGGTCTGGCGATAGTTCACAATTTTACAAGTTCTTTGATGAATTTCGACTTGAGTGACGTTAATTTACTAATTTCTACTGCAGACAACGCTACAATGATTAGCAGGGCTTTTAAATCACAGATTCCTTGGAAAATTATCATTATCTATATAAATACGTGAAGGAAAAACTTTCAAACACTTAATACGAAAATTGCGCGGACGTAGGAGTATGAAATTTGGCACAGTTATAGTTTATATTAGTAGAGAAGGAGCGCACAATGCTAATATTGTTAATACTTAGAAATACATTAAAATAAATAAATAAAACATGACACACACTACCATGAATTGACACACACACATTTGTAACCTCCACACCAACTGACTGTCTGACTGTCAAACGGTGACAGTTTTTGGAGGGCGGGACTTCCATAGTGTATTCTGACTTAATAATAGTATGTATCGATAATGTCCTTATCGTGCAACCCTAGTCATGATAAGCCGAACCCTAGGCCCGGAGTTCGGTGGCGCGGTGGGCACGCTGTTCTTCTTCGCGAACGTCGTATCCAGCGCCCTCTGTATATCCGCCTGCACGGAGGCTTTGGTAGAAAACTTTGGATCTAATGGTAAGTTGTTTCAGTACTTATTTGGCATTAATAAATCGGTCTCAACTCTGAGAGCGAGCTTAGAAATATGTTACTAATGTCATTCCAGCACCGCTTGGCGCAGTGGTTCGAGCGTAGGCCGCTCGGCTCACTGCACATGGTGGTTGCGGGTTCGATTCCCGCTGGGGCAAATTTCGGAAATGGCCTTTTCGTAATTTGCCCTGGTCTGCGATGGTGTTACTGGGATCGCCCCCGGTCCATTGTACGGTACCCATAGTACAAGCTTTGCTTAGTTTGGGACCATGCAGTTGGTGTGTCAGTCTGGCGATATTTATTTATTATTATTATTATTCACTATTAACGGAAAGTTTCCGATGTCGGTAACAACAGTATTAATCCTTCTTCTAATTAATTTGTAAAAGTTGCCATCGACTGTGAATGTATCGTCCAGTAAAGCTGCGCGTTTCCGCTAGGGGCGCTGGTGTGCAGTGTATGCAGAGATTGCATTGTCATAACTTGTAGTGACCCCCAGGCAGTGGCGTATTTACAAATTTCCAAGGTATACGCTGTAGGTTTTATGCCGCCCTTGTCTCTACAATTGTCATGTCCTACATTATTTTATCAATTCAAAAATTTCGTTGCAATAATTTAATTTGTGGGTTTATTTTTGAGCTCATCAAAGTTCAATCATGTACGATTAATAAAGGCGGGGTAATGTATGCTTCATTCTGTACACGTGAATAAATAATATTTTCATTACTCATACTCTGAAAGTAGGTCTGAAGTTGCCTGAGGAGCGGGTTTTGGGCAAAATATTTAAAGATGAAAATGAAAAATAATGGCTAAATAATGAAGTTGGCCGGCCAACGAAAAAAAAACAAAATAGGCGGCAATCCGATCTTAATTTTTTTTTCGAGTTGTAGACGATTGTTCATACTTCCTTGTATTATTTCTTTAGCCAATTCCTGTTTTTATTTTTACTTTCCTTGTATTCGTAATGAAAAGCACAGTGTTTACCTCGGGTGAAAGACTTATTTTGTCCCTCGAACTATTAGCGCCGTCGCTACGCTCGGGCGCCAAACCCCGTCTCGGGACTAAATAAGTCACTTTCACCACTCGTGTAACAATGTACTATTATTGCACTTGATTTCTATGAGGTACCAAAAAAAAAAATATCTCCCCAAATGCATTTGCCGCCCCAAAAATCAGCCGCCCCAGGCTCCAGCCTGTTGAGCCTGCTGGTAACCCGCCCCTGCCCGCAGGCTACCTGGTGGCGGCCGGCGCGGGCGTGCCGGACGGCTGGTGGTACCGGTTCCTGTACCGCTCGCTGCTGAACGCGGCCGGGCTGGCCGTGTCGCTGGCCGGCGCCGCGCTGTTCGCGCGCACCAGCCTCGCCATCTGGCTCACCATCCTGGTCTGCCTCGCCAGCGCGTTCATCAGCTTCTTCATCACGCCGCCCTCCCTGGTCAGTATGTTTTCAGATTCGAATGACGACCGCTTGGCGCAGTGGTTCGAGCGTAGGCCTCTCGGCTCACTGCATCGGGTGGTTGCGGGTTTGATTCCCGTCAGGGTAAATTTCGGAAATAGCCTTTTCGTAATTTTCCCTGGCCTGGGTGTCACTGGGATCGCCCCCAGTCCATTGTACGGTACCCATAGTACAAGCGTTGCTTAGTTTGGGACCATACAGTTGGTGTGTTCGTCTGGCGATATTTATTATTATTATTAATTCCAAGTTTCTGCCCCAAAGTGATATACTAGGTGAAACAGAAAGGGTACACTATTTTTTTAGCAACTTTACTTTGTAAATCTAAAACTATCGGCTTTGTGGGACAGTTGAAGTACTAAAGGTTTTGTAGACATCTGTCATCAGCTGTATCCCTGTAACACCTTTTGTTTTTCAAGTTTCCTCCAAAGCTTTTAGTTATAGAATTTAAGTTAAGTTTTGAAAAAAAGTATACCCTTAATTATTGATGCCGTAGATTTATTGATATTGCATCTGTTATAAAACGTGGAATCATTATAAATAATGTGAAAAGAAAAATAACATGGGTATCACAATAATTCCATTTGCAATGTCTGCTAGTTTCCAAACTTTACGTGGTTGTTGTGATATTAAAATCGAATTTTATTAAAGTATCGAAAGTCGTCTGTATGCGAGCGTCCGGTCCTGTAGAAAAGACTTGCTGTAGAAAAGTATTAATGATGATGATAACGATTAGCGCATTTTGAGAAACATAATTATTTGATACTTTAAATGTTGCATTTTCAAAATTTCACCCTGTATTTGTTGTCAATAGATAGACAAGCCGGAGACCAATCACATTTTGAACGCGACAACACTGAACTACACCGGCCTGAGGGTGGCAACACTGTACGAGAACCTGTACCCGTCTTACGGGCGGGACTACACCACGGCTGATGGACAACTGGTGGACTTCGCGTCCGTGTTCGGTGTCCTGTTCACCGGAGTCACCGGGGTCATGGCCGGGGCTAACATGAGCGGTGAGTCAGTTAGGTTACTTTCAATTCAATTCAATTCAAATCGCTTATTTTGTACCTACAGATTATTAATTTTTCATGTTTTTTTCTTATAACTACAACCGGATCGGAACGCGACCTCGACTGAGAAGATCCAGCAAGACAAGCCCGCTGAGTTTCTTGTCGGATCTTCTCAGTCGAGGTTGCGTTCCGATCCAGTTGTAGATATAAGAAAATAATGTAAATTTGTAAGTGCCCCCGTAGGCCTAAACAATATAAACTTGACTTTGACGTTGAATAACTCAGCGGACTTGTCTTCTTATATTTTGTAATAGTATTATTTTTTAAATCGCACGTTGTTTTAATCCTACTAATATTATAAATGCGAAAGTTTGTGAGTGTGGATGTATGTATGTATGTTTGTTACTCCTTCACGCAAAAACTACTGAACGGATTTGGATGAAATTTGGAACACAGATAGATTATAACCGGGATTAACATATAGGATACTTTTTAACCCAATAATCCAATACTACGCGGATGAAGTCGCGGGGCACAGCTAGTAATTAATAATTACAAATGGTAGTAGATATTAATGTAAATATAATAGCTCCAGTTTTATTTAAATTTCAACCTGATTTTGTCCTTGTTTTGGAGTGGAGACCTCGACTCGGCAAACGTTTTGTAGGACGCCCTCCGACCAGGTGGGATGACGATCTGCGAAAGACTGCAGGCAGATGCTGGATGCGGCAAGCTGAAGACAGGTCGCTGTGGCGCTCATTAGGGGAGGCCTATGTCCAGCAGTGGACTAATATAGGCTGATGATGATGATGGTGTTGTCCACCAGGTGAGCTGAAGAGTCCGTCGCGCAGCATCCCGCTGGGCACGCTGGCGGCGCTGGTGTTCACGGCCGTGTGGTACGTGGCGCTGAGCGTGCTGACGGCGGCCACGTGCTCGCGGCAGCTGCTGCAGAACAACTACGTCTACCTGCTGCCCATCAACGTGTGGCCGCCTTTCATTGCCGTCGGTGAGCTGATGGACTTCACTATCACTACATAGTATAAAACAAAGTCGCTTCCCGTTGTCTGTTTGTCCCTATTTATGCTTAGATCTAGTCCGGCCCGTAGACAAGGTAGAACAATGTGCTCGACTCTTATGAACTGACGTCGTAACTGTGAGTCTAGTCCACACGTACATCACTACATAGTATAAAACAAAGTCGCTTCCCGCTGTCGGTCTGTCCCTATCTTTAAAACTACGCAACGGATTTTGATGCGGTTTTTTTAATAGATAGAGTGATTCAAGACGAATGTTTCTATGTATAATACATGCATAATATAGTAGATAAACACTGACCATTTTAGAGGTTTCTAATGTGATGTCGTAAATCAACACATCTTTTTGCGCTTAAATTGCAAACGCTGGCTGAACCCTACGAGATAGATCAAAATAATGTACTACTGTATTGTACACCTTAAATAGGTCTACCAAAAAGTCCGCGATGGTATTTAGGTCTATCTCTTAGGGATAACCCACAATAACGATGTTTTACACTTTACTTTTGACGAGAAATAATGGCTTATTTACTAAGCGATTTTAAGCAATACAGCATTCATCCTTATCTAATTAAGTACCTTAAATACATTGTGCATTTAATATCGATCAATATGGCTCTTAACAGCATATCATTTTAATGAATATTTTCCAAAATATTACACCCGTGCGAAGTCGGGGCGGGTCGCTAGTTAATAATAAAAACATGAATAATAAAACAGTGCCGTCTAGGGACGCCCGAAAGAAGCGAAGCTTTATAGTATAAAGCGTAGGGCGCCGCAGCCACCACACTGTAAACCTATATATGTATCGCGTAACGCTACTGACGTCATCTTGTATTAACTTGTTTGTCGACTTTGTTGTAAAAAATACATGTATTGAGTCAGTGTAAACGAGTTTTCAAAAAATATGAAAGAGTATTATTTCCCACCAGGCATGCTTATGGCAACATTCTCAGCCGGTTTGTCGAACCTTATCGGAGCGTCGAGAGTACTGGAAGCCTTGGCCAAAGACAACATATTTGGTGAGTCATCCATCCATCTATCAGCCGAAATAAGATCCGCCTGCCTTATACCTCCCTCTAGGACAGTCTAGGATGTTCAACAGGGTCCTGTGCTTCCCGGACACACTTGCTTAGCTTCATGCCAAATTTCTACCGATTGTACAGGTTTTCTAGGGGTGCGTTCCAGATAGCGATCACAACGATCACGCTCACGACCGCAGTTTTTCCCGTTCCACTTGCTTGTGGGCGTTACTGTCGTAAACTCAAGTGGAACAACGAGTTAGTAAAAAGAAAGCAAAAGATTTAAGAGGTTAGGTTATCTATACAAATAAATAAAATTGGAGTGTCTCTTTGTAATATCAAAATAACACCTTTTCACTAAATGCATATCAAAGTACATACGACACCTATAGCTAAAACGCGATTTTAAAAATTTTTGTCTGTCTGTCTGTGTGTTTGTTCCGGGTAATCTCCGAAACGGCTGGACCGATTTTGACGGGACTTTCACTGGAGATAGCTGATGATATAAGCAGTAACTTAGGCTACTTTTATTTTAGAAAAACAAAATAAAAAAAAAATAAGTCCTGTCGCGCGGGCTCAGAACGCGGGAGCGGGCTTTTTTGTTAAGTTAAATTCCACGCGGACGATGTCGCGGGCTCAGCTAGTTATTTATAATTGTTTTGTTGTACTACTTTAATAGTTAAATTTTTTATTCGATTTGGTAGGTAAACGTTCAACCTGTACTTGTTGTCTACTGGATATGAAGTTGATGTATTAAATTGACGGCTTTCTAAGATACTCTTTCTAAAAACGTGTAAAGTTTGGTGGAGCACCCGTATCCTCGTACCCTGTGTGATGTCAAGCCACCCTCTATTAAGAATTGTCACCGCTTATGTAAATATCGCTATTGACAACCGCTTGGCGCAGTGGTTCGAGCGTAGACCGCTCGGTTGCACACTGTGGTTGCTGGTTCGATTCCCGCCGGGGCAAATTTCGGAAATGGCCCTTAACGTAATTTGCCCAGGTCTGGGTGTCACTGGGATCGCCCCCAGTCTTACGGTACCCATAGTACAAGCGTTTCTTAGTTTGGGACCATACAGTTGGTGTGTTCCAGGGTTCCTCCTGAAGCCCATGGTGTCCCGGTCTGGCAACCCCGTGGTGGCGGTGCTGGCCTCCTGGCTGTTGGTGCAGCTGGGAGTCATGGTGGACTCGCTTAACGCCATAGCCCAGATCAACTCGGTGCTCTTCATGACCAGCTACCTGGCTATCAATTTGGCGTGCTTGGGGCTCGATCTTGCGTCGGCGCCTAATTTCAGGTGAGTATTGGTTTTTAGGGTTCCGTAGTCCCTACTAGGAACCCTCATAAGATCATCCAGGTCGTCGGTCCATTCCAGTCTTTAACATTACCATAACTTTTACAGTTTTGGACGGAAATTTGGTACAGATATACCTTAAGAATAGATATAATATCACGTTCAAAAATATAAAATGTATCAAAATTACTTTCTTGAGGTACCATCGCGAACATGGAAAGACGGAATATTTTTATAAAATACTAGCTGTACCCTGCGCGCGTTGCTACGCTGTCAAAGATTGGTCGTACCATCTCAGAAGCCTTTGTGGGCTAATGCACAACACTTTGCTGAAGATCATGACATGATCAAATGCATAGTTTATCCTACTATATATAATATAGCGGCCCGCCCCGGTTTCGCACGGGTACATTACGGTTACATTATTGGAGTTTTAGTAAGGGTCCCTAATTTAAAAAAAATATAATATAGCCTATGTCACCCGGGGATAGTGTAGCTTCCCAACAATGAAAGATTTTTCAAATCGGTTCAGTAGTTTCGGAGCCTATTCATTACAATCAAACAAACAAAGTTTTCCTCTTTATAATATTAGTATGATTATAAATGCGAAAGTTTGTGACTGTCGATGTATGTTTGTTACTCTTTCAGGCAAAAACTACTGAACGGATTCTGATGAAATTTGGAACACAGGTAGTTTATAACCGGGATTAACACATAGGATACTTTTTATCCCGATAATCCCGAAATTTTTGTTAAGTTAAATACTACGCGGGCGAAGTCGGTGGGCACAGCTAGTGATTCTATAAAGGACATACAGACAAACATTTATGTTAATATATTATAGAAATAGATATTAGTTGAATGTGTGTTCCTTAGGCCGACGTTCAAGCACTTCTCGTGGATGACGTCGCTGGCGGGGCTGGCGGGGTGCGGCGCGCTGATGCTGGGGCTGCGCGCGCTGTACGCGTGCGGCGCGGGGCTGGCGTGCGGCGCGCTGGTGCTGGCGCTGCACGTGCTGTCGCCCGCCGCCGCAGACCCCAAGTGGGGCAGCCTCAGCCAGGCGCTCATCTTCCACCAGGTACTGCTGCCACTAGTGGGAGCAGGCAGGAGGGCCTACTTCACAGAATGGTCACCGCCGGGCTCGCCAACGCTCCAAATTTTCATAGCGTCTCAGAATGATTAGTGGAGAGTTTCAGGTGTTTCAAATATCGATCTGACGTTTTGCAAGGTATTTCGTCTTTGGTGTTTTATGTAACTTAAGCATGTGCTTTAATTTGATATCAATTATAGTTTGGATCATTTTTAGATTAAAAGTAATATTGTGAAAATACAAAATTCTTTGAGATTATGGAATGCAACTGTTGTAGTGAATAAAAAAATAATTAATGTTATAGACCCCACATCCTTAGAAAACAAACGAAATTAAGGACAAGTGCAGAGTCCCTATGCATCTCCAGAACCGGTGACGCTAAGGTACAGTACCAGGACTCGACGTCCTCAGCGAACCGATGACGCCTAGGAACAGTACCAGGACTCGACGTCCTCAGCGAGCCGATGAGGCTGAGGATGTGAGCCCTTGGGTCGTGTCCGCAGGTGCGCAAGTACCTGCTGCTGCTGGACCCGCGGCGCGAGCACGTCAAGTTCTGGCGGCCGCAGATGCTGCTGCTGATCGCGTCGCCGCGCCAGGCCGCGCCGCTCATCGACTTCGTCAACGACCAGAAAAAGGTGACACGACGCACTTTATTTGGTTACACGAGATTTCCCCACCATCACACACACACACAAATACACACACAAATACACACACACACAAATACACACACAAATACACACACAAATACACACACACACACACACACACACACACACACCACCCTCTCACAGATGATCCGATCGGCGTAAAGTAGGTATTATAGCTGTGTTTCATAAATTGAGTCAGAGAACCGAGACCCTTCCCATTGTTACCCCCCCCCCCCCCCCTGAAAAAGGGGGGTGTTATAAGTTTAACATGTTATCTGTGTGTCTTCTCTGTGGTATAGGAACGCCCAAGCGGATGAATCGATTTTATTTTTGTTTTTTTTTTGTTACAAAGGTAATCTGATCAAGAGTGTTCTTAGCTATGTTTCATGAAAATCGATTCAGCCGTTTAAAAATTATTAGCTCCAGTAGTTTTTGTATTTTAAAAAGTCGTCGCATCGGGTGGTTTTAACGGACTTCAAAAAAGGAGGAGGTTATCAAATCGGCTGTATTTTTTATTTTAAATTTAGAGGTATAACCGTTTTTATTTCCTTAGGCACACCTAATATTTGTCTCGCTTACACATTATTACGGTCGTAAGAGACATAGGTAACAGGTTGATAAAGATTGTTTAGTGAAGATTGTAGAGTGTAATGTGTGTGTGTGTCAGGGCGGCTTGTTCGTGGTGGGGCACGTGCGGGTGGGCGAGCTGGACGGCTCGGGCGACCCGCTCGCCGCCGAGCACAAGTACTGGCTCAAGCTGATCGACCACCTTAAGGTAAGCCCCAGCGCTGATATATGTAGTTCATAATGGGGATAGGGCCTGTGCACACTACGTTTTTTAAACGCGCGTCGACGGCGCGCTTTTATCCTACAGAGCAGTCTGTTGTGGTTTGTTTCGATACACACGCGCGTTAACATCGCGTCTGTATCGCTACGAACGCGCGTCGACGGCGCGCTTAAAAAACGTGGTGTGCATAGGCCTTAAGTAACAATTTATTTATTGACATTTAAAGATTTTTTTTTACAAAAAATTGTAGTACATACAAAGATGTTGTTTATTAAAGTTTGCTAAAATTGCGAAGTTATGATGTCGTACTTCGGTAGCTACTACTGTTACCTACTGTTATGGAAACCTTACACGTCTGTTATTTGCCTATTTTGATACAACTAACTATCGATATATTGAACTGAAAATTACCCGCAATATCGATAGGTATATCGGTAGTGTCAATACCATTGATGAAAAGCAATAGTATCGATATCAATAGCTTTGACAATCTATCGATAGACAATCTATAGCTAGGCAACACTACCATTAAACTTGAGATTGATTCATTAATACGGGCTTAACTGTGTAGTGTATGGCGGCCTTAGTTTGCGTTAATGAATGGCCAACACACAGGGCCAATATCCAAGTTTGACATCTGTCAAGTGTTTGACAGCCCGCAGTTGTTGCTTGCCAAATAAAAGTGATCACACCCCCTCTTGTGGTTTTATTATCCCGAATACGGGTCCAACGGATGTTGATGATGACGGCGGCAGGTGAAAGCGTTCGTGGAGCTGAGCCTGGCGGCGTCGGTGCGGGGCGGCGCGGCGCAGCTGGCGCGGCTGGCCGGGCTCGGCGCCATGAAGCCGGACACGGTGCTGCTGGGGTTCCGCGACACCGCCCAGCCGCTCGACTTCTTCCGAGAGTGAGTGCGCGAAAAAATTAGGTCGCGAGGGCTCAATACGCGCGACCTAATTTTTTTTTATTTTCTAAAATAAGGTAGCCTAAATTACTGCTTATAACATCAGCTATCTTTCGGAGGTTACCAGGAACAAACATACAGACAGACAAAAATGTTTTAAATCGCGTTTTTGTTATAAGTACTGTGTGTACTTTCATAAGCATTTAGTGTTAGGGTGTTATTTTGATATTTCAAACGAACACTTCAATTTTATTTATTTGTATAGATAGATCTCAAGTCTGAGGGCGATCTTGAGTAAGCTTTTGACATGTCATTTTGTACTGGTATGACATAAGAATGACATTTACAAGATGGGTCTCAGACTTGAGATCGATTTATTAATACGGGCCGTAGTCTGAGGACCGCTCGGATTTCGCTTGACTTGGACATGGCTCGCAATACCTCAGTTTGGGCAGTGTTCCGTAGACCTCTAACCACTCTGCTGACCGATCTCAACTAGATATCGGTCGGCACGAGCAGGCTGTTCTAGAAATCGGTGGTTAACTAATTATTGTTAGTTTACAATATTTTAAAAGATGTTGTGAAAGGGTCACATATTATTTTGAATTATTTTAAACAAAAGGTGACGCTTTTGTACTATAATATGCCAATCCTACTAATATTATAAATGCGAAAGTTTGTTAGTGTGGATGTATGTATGTATGTATGTATGTATGTATGTGTGTTACTCCTTCACGCAAAAACTACTGAACGGATTTGGATGAAATTTGGAACACAGATAGATTATAACCGGGATTAACATATAGGATACTTTTTAACCCAATAATCCAATACTACGCGGATGAAGTCGCGGGTCACAGCTAGTATTATATAATAATATAGGTACCTAATATCTTCAGTATAGTACCGTTTAATCTAGCCAGAACAAACTTTCAAGATAATTTGTGGTTTTTTATTTCTGAAATAAAAACTACGGACCTGAAAATATTGTACACATATTATGTTAGTTTTGATATTCAAAACAGATATTCGGCCAGTAGTCTAGTTAATCTTATTAATCCCCCCCCCTACCCCTGCAGCCCCCTCTCCCCGTACAAGACGGATCAGTTCGAGCTGGAGTCGGGCGAGGCGATATTCCCGCCGCGGCGCGCCACAGACCCGCGCCTGTCGGCGGCGCAGTACGCGCGCATCGTGTCCGACGCGCTGTGCGTCAACAAGAACGTGTGTCTGTGCCGGCACTTCCACACGCTCGACATGGCCGCCGTCGAACGGTCAGTGGACGGACACCTTTATTATTTCACCACTTATATATTTACAGGATGTTTGCAAACTGCGAAATGAATGATTTAGATTTAGATAGCTGCTATATCCATTAATCCTTTCCCCCTATTCAAGGTGGTCATGAAATAGCGCAAAACCTCAGACATACCAACTTATTTATACGTTAGATAATGATAATCATTTTTTAATTAATTTGCAAAAAATAAACACATGCGTCCGCGGCGTAAGCGCGGGTGAACTAAGTCAATGTCGCCGAGTTGCATTGCAAGTCGCATCAACGCCGATTTACCTCTGATGTGAACTGTGTAGTTGGAAATTTGTTTTTTTTTTAATAAATCTGACCAAATTGATCCAACTCTCGAGTCTGAACAAACTAATTTCAGGTTACGCGCAATTTCATTTATACGTTGTATATGACCACGCTACTTTACAGTCTTCCCCTTACACAACTTCACGTCCGCTTGGCGCAGTGGTTCGAGCGTAGGCCGCTCGGCTCACTGCACATGGCGGTTTCGATTCCCGCTAGGGTAAATTTCGGAAATGACCTTTTCGTAATTTTTCCTAGTCTGGGTGTCACCGGGATCGCCCCCAGTCCATTGTACGGTACCCATAGCACAAGCGTTGGTCACTTTGGGACCATACAGTTGGTGTGTCGGTCTGCTGACTGTGCTGCTCATTGTGTTTTCTTCACAGGAAGTCCCCCTCCCTGAAATACATAGACGTGTGGCTGGTGGACGTGCTGTCCCCGAGCTGCGAGGACGCGTTCAGCGTGCGCGGGCTGTTCGCGCTGCAGCTGGCGGCCGTGGTGCGGTCGGCGCGCGGCTGGCAGCATCTGCAGCTGCGGCTGCACGCCGCCGCGCTGCCCGCCGCCGCGCTGCCCGCCGCGCACCACACCAACATACTGGGTCAGTGCACCGCACGCAACTGATATTACCACAGATATAGATTTACACTAGCTGTGCCCCGCGACTTCATCCGCGTAGTATTGGATTATTGGGTTAAAAAGTATCCTATATGTTAATCCCGGTTATAATATATCTGTGTTCCAAATTTCATCCAAATCCGTTCAGTAGTTTTTGCGTGAAGGAGTAACAAACATACATACATACATACATACATACATACATACATACATACATCCACACTCACAAACTTTCGCATTTAAAATATTAGTATTACCATTACAATCACTTCTGTTTTTATTTGTACTAGCAAACACTTGAGCACGTCGCGCACACGCGCAAGAGACTAGGCGGCGTCGCGGCGCACCAAGTCTAGGTTTTCAATAGGAATACATGACAGTATAAGTTACTGGCGATAAAAAAAATACAAAATGTAATAAAACAAGCCCGCTGAGATTCCGTTACGTTTGCCGGATCTTGTCACTCGAGGTCGCATTCCGATTTAAGAAACATATTATGCAAAAATGATAATTTGTAAGTGCCCCCGTAGGTCTCAACAAAATAAACGCTTTGACTTCTACTAGAAGCGAAACGACGGCGTCGGGGCGCGTTCGAGTCAGGGGGGAGGAGATCTTGCTATGTGAACGTGACCTTTAAGTATGGTGCAAGCAGTATGTATATAAAGGTGTTTTTGCAGAAGCGGGTCGCACGGTGGCGGCGGGCGGGTCCGCGCTGGAGTCGCTGGCGGCGGGCCGCCCGCTGCAGCAGCGGCTCGAGGAACTGCTCAAGGTGTTGAGGATCAATGCCACCATACATATTGTGAGTGTTATCCACAGATATAGATTTACATAGATAACGCAAGTGCATGTACTTCGCGTGTACGAAACCCCGACCAAGCGTCAAGGTTTTTTTTTTGTTTTAACTAGTATTCCCCTGATGTGGTAGTCAGGGACTTTGTTATGTCTTTTTTTTTTAGTTTGTTATTTAGTTAAAGTTGATGTAAGTGTCGTTGTTTATGAGCACTATTTATTTCTGTATGCCACTTTACTGGCATATTTCCTTGCAATATTTTATAAAGTAGTTTCTAGTATTTTTATCGTTTATTATATTCTTGATTTCGGGTATTGTTATTTTTATTCCAATTATATTATGTAAGCGTCAAGGTTGGTCGCCGTTAACTAATAGTCTGCGCGCCTACAGATATAAAAAATATGAGAATGAGCGAAAGAATCGACAGAATCGTAGCGGGCGGAGGGGCATCGGCGGCATCGGTGCCTTTGAATCGGTTCGGTTTTCCGTCACTAATGACGTCACAGTAGGTGCTAAAAATTCGGCACGCTTGGTTTCAATACAAATCGTGATACTTGCGCTATCTATGTAAATCTATATCTGTGGTTTTATCCATCCACCTGCTTAGAAACGCGTATTCAGACTCGAAGCGCCCATTACAAAACTTTCTCGAACGGTCATTTGTTTAGAGTCCATTCGGACGAGCTGCAACCGGATTGCAAGCTGGCTTCGAATGCGGTTTTGACGCAGCTGCATCAACTGATGTACAAAATAAATAATAATAAATATCGCCAGACAGACACACCAACTGTACGGTTCCAAACCAAGCAACGCTTGTACTATGGATACCGTACAATGGACTGGGGGCGATCCCAGTGACATCCAGGTCTGGGCAAATTACGAAAAGGACATTTCCGAAATTTGCCCTTACTGGAATCGAACCCGCAACCACCATGTGCAGTGAGCCGAGCGGCTTACGCTCGAACCACTGCGCCGAGCGGTCGTCATGCCACGGATTGTACACGCAAACTCTTCGTTGTGTAGGTGACGGATTGGCCCAAACTGGAGGAGTACAGCAAGTGGGCTGGCGACGTTGATGAGAACACCATGTACCAGCGGGTCCCCACTAGCTATCTGCAGATGTGAGTACCTACTTAACAGTTTAGTTTAATAATAGTTTATTTTCACTTCCTTATATAATTACAGTTTTTCACTGGCACCCAAACTAGGACAGCCTGTATTTCAGGTGCCAGGCTCCTCCCTTACATATATTATACTAGCTGTGCCCCGCGACTTCATCCGCGTAGTATTGGATTATTGGGTTAAAAAGTATCCTATATGTTAATCCCGGTTATAATCTATCTGTGTTCCAAATTTCATCCAAATCCGTTCAGTAGTTTTTGCGTGAAGGAGTAACAAACATACATACATACATACATACATACATACATACATACATACATACATACATACATACATCCACACTCACAAACTTTCGCATTTATAATATTAGTAGGATTATCTATAATTAGAAGTGTGTGTGAAGGGTGTGTAGAGGTAAGTGTGTGAGGGTGTGTGTGCGTGTGTGTGAGGGTATTATGTGTGTGTGGTTTTATGTTGTCGTTATTTTCTTGTATAGTTCTTCAACCTCTTCATACTTAAGTGTGCCTAACCATGTTTTAATGTAACTTAGAACCTTGTAATTATTAAATTGTCTTATGTCCTTGCTGTGCTTGCTGATTTCATTGTAAAGTCGAGGCGCAATACTGTCAAAATGTCGTCTAGCAAAAGTACTCTTTGTTCTAGGAGCACGACAGGATATAGATATTTTGTTAAGAACAGGTAGGTGTGAGACACTATAGCGATGGAAGCGCCGTAGAAATTCATAAAAGTATAGTTTCCTTACACTTAATATATTAACTTTATCATAGAGCAATGTTGTCGGATATCTAAATGGAAGAAACAAAAGTATCTTCAGGACTGCACGCTGGGCACGCTCAATTTCTATCATATACGTCTTGCCCGCTCCACCCCATGATAAAATACCATAGTTAATTACGCATTGACAGAGTGCCTTATAGGTCTGTAGTATAAGCGATAGTGGTGCGACATGTCTTAAGGTCTTAAATATGTAAATCAGTTTGCGAATTATTTTTGCAGTATAGCTAATATGTGGTGACCATTGCAGTTTTTCATCAACTATAACGCCTAGATATTTTATATTACTCTCCTTCTGTAAGTGTTCACAATGACATGTGTCTACGTGGTCTGCAGCACGGTTACAAGGGAACGTATGCACCACAATACCAAATGACGATGGAGGATGAGAATTCTTAGTCTTAGAGAAGCACACATATTTGGTTTTCTTAGTATTTATTGAGAGAAGGCTATTCTCTAGCCATTTAGTAACTTTAGCTAAACCTGTTTCACACGCCTTATTCACTTCCGCCCATGTTTTACCATAAAATAAAATGGCAGTGTCATCAGCGAACACAGTGACCGTTGCATCGAGCATTTTAAGATCACACAGCTCATTAATATAAATGAGAAAGAGCATATGTATGGTTATTGGTGATTAAGGGGCTTCGCTCATACGCTCAAAATTGAGATTCAGGATTGTTCCACTTACTTTCCTCTTAACAACATAAACTCATTTATTTTGCATGGAAGGCATCACACCAAAGTAACTATTTTCTAATCCACCTCTGTTTTATTGTTAACATTTAAATGTGTGAGTAGGTATGCACACCTTACTAAACTAGCTTTCTAATTTAAATACCTAAATCTGAGTGAGATTTGATTACTATTTACTTATTAAGTGACAATGGTGTTGCCTGCTCACATTCTGTTGCTGTTCCTGAGAATGTACGCCATCTTTTATTCATAGAAAAGAGTGACCATTGAGTTTCTTGCCGGATCTTCTCAGTGAAGGCAGCATTCCGAAATTCCGGTGGTAAATTCTGAGTATTCATAAATGCTATGTTGGCTTACATGAATAAAAACAATTTTGAGATTAGAGTTTTGAGTTTGAAGAGTCGATGGAGCGGCGCGCCGCGTCGAGGTTTTCTTTAGGAATATATGTATGACCGTGCGCTCATCTACTAGAGTTAAGGGAGGGGGGTATATGCTGGCTCCTTTGTAATAGTAGAATGAGAAAAAACATTACAGCTCGCGTCTCGACACTATTAAAAAAGCAGTGCCGTCTAGGGACGCCCGAAAGAAGCGAAGCTTTGCAGTAGATATTAGATTAGATATATTATAAGTGGCGTGCATAGGGTTCTGAAACAAGGTAGGCAGAGTGTAACATAATAAAAAGTTATTGGTTGATGTACCTACGTAGATATTGACATAGGTACCTATCCGAAGAGGACTTTAAAAAAAAAACAGTGACATCTCTGCGGTTGTATGTCGTTGTACCTTTGTCGTCATTTTCTTTGGTAAACTGAACTATTACCTACACCTATTATTCGACCCTTTCTATGATAAATTAAACCATTATACGTTCGTGTTCAATTAATTATATTAAAATAAAATATAAATTGCAAATATAAATAATATAAATTGCAAAATTTCTAAGGGAACATATTCATATCTTATATAAAACAAATATTCAATTGCTTGTGTGTAGGCTTGAACCCACGCAAAATATCGTATGTAATTGTAGATATAGGTTACTTTATTCAGAACCTTTATCAACAAAGTCCATAGCACGTTGAATACATCGGTTCTCCTCCGATCACCGAAGTTAAGCAACGTCGGGCGCGGTCAGTACTAAGATGGGTGACCGCTTGATGATACGCGAAATTGTGAAGCATTCTTAATTTTTAGATATATTTAAATTATTACCAATGTTCTATCTAACCTTCAATCCATATTTAGTATAAAGCTTAGGGCGCCGCAGCTCTGACGTCATCGTGTAACGTGTAACGTGTAACGCTACGTCACAATTTTCACGAATAGAGTGCCCGGGCAGCGAGCGCCCCGAACGTCCGTAAAGAAGCTTCGCTTCAAAAGGGTAGCCCCTTCCAATCCAATATAATAATTAGGCCAAAGACAGCTTGAAAAAATATATTTCACGTGGCGCCGGTTCAATGCGAAAAGCGAAGCCATAAAGGAAGGAATAAAAGTAGGTGGCACCTTCTTTCCTACTCCTTGACATTTTTTTTCATATATTACAAAGTCGGTTAACAAGCGTACGATCCGCCTGATGTTGATCAGTTCCCGTAGCCTACAGATGCTAGCGATACCAAAGGCATTGCTCACACGTTGCCGACTTGACGGGGAGTGGAAAAGAGTTTGTTGGCCTTCCGGTTCTCTCGCTCATCGTACGAAACGCTGCTTTAATAGTAACATTAGACTTTCTGTGAGAGGCGGGTACTGCCCCGGTTAGCCGGCCCGTATGTGAGCTGTAGTGATCATATCGATCGTGCTCCACAGAGTGAACAGTATAATAAAGCAGCGCTGCGCGGAGGGCTGTGCGGTGACGTTCGTGCAGCTGCCCGCGCCGCCGCCCCCGCCCCCGCCGCCTACGCACGCGCACGACGACGAAGCCGTGTGCGAGAATTACCTAAAGGTATTATATTATATTTAATCATCATTATATTAATACGTGGAGCAATATCTTTGTACCCCTTTGTGTTAAAATTACGCGGAGGGAATAGTATGAAATATGGTCCAGTTAAAGTTTATATGGAGAAGATGAGCAGAAAGCTAATATTTTTTTATATACTATGCATTAGAAATAAATTAAATTAATAAAAATACATTATACACTTTTGACACACACACACGCCCCTACAATTCACAACATGATGCCGTTTTGTTTGAAATATTCCTTAGTGTTGCGATCACTAAAAATAATCCGAACTATCATAGACAAGAACCGATACCAAGAACCGATACAGAATACATACAAATAGACCCACAAAAAACATTGTAATACCGTTTAGCGAAAGATGTGATTGTAGAGGTATTGTTTAAATGAATTACGGTCGAATTTCGACCGACGGGCGACCACTAGTGATAATAAATATCGCCAGACTGACACACCAGCTGTATGGTCTCATAGAAAAATAATACTAATTATTAATTTAATCCGTTTAATGTCCCACTCCTGGGCACGGGCCTCCCTTCAATGCGAGGGGGATTCAAGCCATAATCCACCGGGGTTTGAACCCAGTACCTGGTGCCCGCAAAACGCGTGCTTACCCAATCGGCTATGGCCCAGCACACATCGTTGGAGGCGCGGCGGAGAGCAATTGAAGACAACGATTTAATATAAACCTTAACTACCTTGACGACATCTATACAAATAAATAAAATTGGAGTGTCTGTTTGTAATCTCAAAATAACACCTTTTCACTAAATGCATATGAAAGTACATACGACACCTATAACAAAAACGCGATTTAAAAAAAAAATGTCTGTCTGTCTGTGTGTTTGTTCCGGGTAATCTACGTCTCCGTGGGCGCTCCGAGAACCGTGTGCGATTTTATTCGTATATTGACTATATGTTAAGGTAGTTAAGGTTTATATTAAATGGTTGTCTTCAATTGCTCTCCTCCGCGCCTCCAACGGTGTGCGCTAGGCCTATCACTGTTTGGAACAATAAAGTGCACTTAAATTATTATTGGCCGGATATTTACCCTATTAAATGATTCGCCGGAAATTGCCCTGGCCAGAGCAACGTGGAAAAGAAAAGGGGAGGCCTTTGCCAAGGACTGAGACAGTCTTACAGGCAAAAACACTTAAATTGTTCATAATCCATAATATATTCGTGTCTTATTCCCAGGTGCTAGACGAGTTCACAAAGGACTTAGTACCAACTATTCTGGTGCGCGGACTGAAGTCTGTCACGTCGACCGCGCTGTAGTCCGGCCCGTAGACAAGGTAGAACAATGTGCTCGACTCTTATAAACTGACGTCGTAACTGTGAGTCTATTCCACTCGTACATCACTACATAATATAAAACAAAGTCGCTTCCCGCTGTCGGTCTGTCCCTATCTTTAAAACTACGCAACAGATTTTGATGCGGTATTTTTAATAGATGTAGTGGTTCAAGAGGATGGTTTTATATATACTAGGTGTAACAAAAAGGGTATACAATTTTTTTTGCAACTTAACTTTGTAAATCTCAAACTATCGGCTTTGTGGGACAGTTGAAGTACTAAAGGTTTTGTAGACTTGTGAAATCTGTCAACAGCTGTATTCCTATAACACCTTTTGTTTTCAAGTTCCCTCCAAACCTGATGGTTTAAGAATTACAAAGTTAAGTTTTGAAAAAAAAAGTATACCCATAATGTGTCACCTTGTATATAATACATGCATAATATAGTAGAGAAATACTGATAATTTATTGCATCCGTGCGAAGCCGGGGCGGGTCGCTAGTGACTTAGAAATGGGTTAAACATTGTAAAAAACCATGCGATATGAAGCTTTCTTTGACACTCGGTAACTTTGGTTGACCGCGGCCCCGCCCGCGTGGTTCTTCGATAAAATTAAAGTAGCCTAAAATACTCCTTATAACATCAGTGAAAGGACTTTCCAGGCATGTTGCTGGCCTGTGGGGGAGTGGGACAGAAGGGGGGAGGTAGTCTTCCGGTTCTCGCACTCGTCATACGAAACGCAACAGTAACGGCTACTTAACGCCGATCTTCTGTTAGAGTGTGGTACTACACCGGAGAAGCCAGACCGTACCAGTTCTAAAATATTGATGTTACCGAATATAGTTTAAACTCACAGTTATGGATCTGACAACTTGCGGACCAAATGTGTGTATAGTCAGTTCGTTTCACGTAGACGCGTGAATTGTTGCAAATTGACCCATATGCCGGTGGCATAAGAGTCACGGCACGCGTCTTGGAGAAATGAACGAGCTATACTAATAGTAATATAGTTTGTAAATGATAGCAATGTCGTGTGAACATTCAAGCATTCGCTTTAGAAAAGCGAAAGTTCGATTATCTATTTTTAATTATGCTCGTGCAGTAATTTAAATAATTCGAATCAATGTCGGAAATTATTAAACTTTATTTTTGTCAATTCTCATGTTATTTTGAAAATTATTTATATAATTGATACAATTCTACTACTAACAGTGAAGTATTTGAAAAATTACATATATATTGTCATAAATCCTGACTTAAAGTTTATTTTTTTGACTTAAAGTTGACTATGTTGTTTAAACTATAAATATCTAACACGGCCAACTGGAAGCATAACGAAATGGTTAAACATGTTGAAGTCTGTCACCGGCGGGCTCGCCAAAATCTGGGTGGCCATTATATCAATTACTAGCTGTACCCTGCGCGCGTTGCTACGCTGTCAAAGATTGGTCGTACCAACTCAGAAACCTTTGTGGGCTCATGCACAACACTTTGCTGATGATCATGACATGATCAAATGCATAGTTTACGATTCTATAAAGGACATACAGACAAACATTCATTTTTATATATATAGATAGATTCGCGATTCATTATGTGTTGTAAACATTAATTAACAGTGAAGTAATTTATAAATTTTCCTATCGCTTCTCGTTGGCCGTGATAAAGATTTAGAAAAATCATTGTACTAGTACTTTCAATGACTTAAATAGGTTTATAATTGTTATAAATGAGGATGATATTGATGATGATGATAATTATACTTATCATTTTTATATTTTGAATGACACGCATATAGATTAATCATTTTTAATAATTGACACGTAAGTAGATATAAAATTATAATTTACTTTGTAGGTATATAGAAAATTATGTAAACCAACGGTATTTTATCATTTCGACAACTCATTGTAATGCTTATCAATTCCCATGGTCGCTAACATTTCTGCTTTCTTTTAAAATATGGCCCACCCAGGTTAATAGGCATTTCGCCAGTGTCAAGTAACGGATAGCAATAACAAACACATGTAATAACAATACAATACAAAATATGACTGTCCACTTTGGAAAACCGAAATGGAGGCTCGCTAACATTTGATGCGTTCGAAATAAATCACAGACTAAAGAAATATCGCCAGAACACACTGTATGGTCCCAAACTAAGCGACGCTTGTACTATGGGTACCGTACAATGGACTGGGGGCGATCCTAGTTACACCCAGACCGGGGAAACTTATGACAAGGCTATTTCCGTACATGCAATCGACTTTTTTAATCAACGGACAGTGCCTGTCATCATTTTGCGAACAAAATTTTGCTCTCTTTGTGTCTCTGTACTATTCTGTAGATCAGAAGGACCAATCGTCTATTGAAAAAGGGGGGCTTAGAAAAAGAATACTATAGCAGTGCATTCAAACGTGTACCCATAGGGGACAGCAATACACACAGAAGAAATAATAAAACAGAGCCTTACTACAGCACATACTCAAATATTGCCCTTAGACACACCTCAGTCTAGTTATTTTTATGCGAATAATCTGCCACAACCACCGAACATAATTTTGATTGGCACCAAAAATTAGTGCAGGTCGAACTAAAAACCGATATAAGCAAGATAATGCTCTGCCCATTCACTCTAATGCAAATACATATGCGTGTATCTCGTTTCCACAGCTGGCAAAATATTTACATCGTCTCTAACTTACCAGTCATATTTTTTCTTTGTCTATGATAGCGGCTTCAATTACATTTGTCAGTTTTACATTTGCGTCATTAACGGCTCTATAATGGGAAATGATAAGTTTTAGGTAAACTATTTTCATTCATAATTGTGTATATAATTAATGAATAACCAACAGTAGGTACCTATCTACTTAACTCAAGGTTCTATTTATTATATTAACTTGGCGTTGAATATAAAACAAAGCGATGCACCAAAATACGTGATACATATAAAGTTTATGATATAGCCTGATATTTTATTTTGTAAGAGTACTTTATTATTTAGCAATTTTCTGACAGTATTTTATAAATAAAAGAAATGTGATATGACAATAAATGATTTATCTTTTTTAAAAACAACATGTTTTTGAAACTCCCTGTCACTTCTTATCTAAAATCGCCAACAATATACAATGTCGTTACAAAATAGTTTAATTTGAATAATATATTTTTATTTAGCAGTTTAGTATAAGCCTAACATAACATCACCAGACTAAGCATCGCTTACAAAGAACACAATACAACGGTCTAGGGGCGATTTTAGTGAAATCCAAGCTAGGGCAAATTTTTTGTAAAGCTATTGAAAGCTGATGAAAAATTAAAAAAAATTGGGGTTAAGTATTACTGAAGCTTACTCCACACTCTTCTTTTCTACAACTCTATACTCATAACTATATGGTGGGCTGCGAGACAAACACATTTACAACCTTCAATAGAATACACTTAAACACTAGATACCTTTCATTCTCGTACTAAGCCTTTAGTTGCGAAGAGTTCAACGATTGAACTGCCGTCATCTCGTCCGGAGACATCTTCCTTCCCCTGAACTCCTCTTCTATATCCTGCAGCGTCCGGTCCTTAGTCTCCGGCAGAATGAACCAGGTCACCACCAGACAGTACGACAGAACACCAGCGTGAATGAAATAGGCTCCGTAGAGGCCGACTGTCTTGAACAAAAGGAGAGCAGTCTTCACTGAGATGAAGAATTGTAAAGAAAAGAACAGTGCGCTGATGCCGCCGGCTAAGCTTCTGTACTGCAGAGGAAATACTTCCCCAGCTATCACAACGGCCAGTGGAAAGTGTCCTAGCATCATTGAGAACATATGAATATGGATAAATACTCCTCCAATTATCGGTTGATCGAACGGAAACAACCCATGGTTCCTCGCGAGAGTATACACGCCCGTTCCGACTAAAATGACAATATTAAGAAACGTACTCATGAAAAACAACGTTCGCCGTTTCATCCGTCTTATGATGAATATGGCGAATACACTCGTGATTATTCTTTGAACGTCCACGGTTATGGCCAAGAGATTGTTGTACTGGTCTGTTCCCGTCACGTTATGGATTGTGTCCATCAAATACCCGGATAAGAGGTTGATGCCGCTCCAATTGGATATAGAGTACACGTGTATCACGATTATTATTGGCTTATAGAACTCGTTCTTCTTTATAGTCACACAAAAGTAATTGAAACCTCTAACACACTTCCTTCTAAGAGTATTTTCGACATTCGCGTCTGTTTTCGCTTCCCTCATAATCTGACTTGCCTCGAGCATTTTCCTGAGCTCATCGTCTTCATCATACCCTCGTAACCAATGAAAAACTCTTTCACAATCCTCGTACCTTCCTTGGTCGGCCAACCAGCTTGGCGATTCAGGGGAACAGATTACTATAATCAGATTTATTGTTGTTATAATCGCGCAGACCAAGGCTGTCGTTTGCCAGGACACGAGGACTCCAATTGTGTGGGCTGTTAGCGTTTCAATAGCCATCGATAGAGTAATGGTGGACAGAAATGCCCCACGGTTCTTCGGGCTGGTATATTCTCCGACTAGAATGGATGCTAAAGATATGCTCATACCCATGGATAAGCCTTGGAGTAGCCGGGCGATGATCAGGGTTGGAATACCTTTAGCTCCGACAATGCAGAACCAGCCGATACAGACTAATGAGACGCTGACTAGGCTGGCTATTTTTCTACCACATCTGCCCATCAGTGTTGGTATTGTGAAGTTGCCCACGACTAAAGCGAGGCCAGGGACGGCAGCTGAAAAGAAATGGAAGATGAAAACCCATTTAGCGGGATGTTTGATAAGAATGTGTTGCATTGCATCCGTTTCGAGCAAAGATCGCTCGATTGATTGTCTCTCTCGGACGAAAGATTCGATGGCCATAATAATCATAAGCTATAATATTTTCTCCTCAATTGGATCACTTTCGGCGGAATACTCAACACGTGTTGTGTATTCCGCCGAAAAAGTGCTCCAAGTCCAAAAGCGGTTCCGCATAAATTTTGAAGCCTAACTCTTTGAAACATCATTACCTTGCTTTTTCTTGTGAGCAGCACTCAAATTTGAGTTACGTACGTGCCCTTGTAAGTAGTATCAACTAAAAGTATGGTTTGAAGTGTTTAATCACCCACCGATCCAAGAGCCCGAGGCGTCGTCTATGGGCACTACGGAGTCCGGTCTCCGGAGCTGCGGCAGCAGGATTGCTGTGAACCCCATCACCAGCCCGTACTGCCCCATGTTGATAGCAGCACCTAATGTCACGAAGCACTGAAACATCACAATATGTTTATAAATATTATCAGACTAGTTTATGCCCGCGACTTCATCCGCGTAGTTTTTAACTTAACAAAAAATTCGGGATTATTGGGATAAAAAGTATCATATGTGTTAATCCCGGTTATAAACTATTTATGTTCAAAATTTCATCCAAATCCGTTCAGTAGTTTTTGCGTGAAAGAGTAACAAACATACATCCACACTCACAAACTTTCGCATTTATAAAATTAGTAGGATTCTAATCAAGGCTCGTACCTGCAGAGTTTTCGGACTTCATAATAATGTGTGAATCTCATTTCTAATCCAACTTTTTATAACCATTTGCTGGGATGCATTCTGGCTATTAAACATCGTGAGGGAACCTGCACGAGGTCTTCATAAGGAAATAATTTATGGCCGAAGTCTTTTTTTTTTGTCGCCTCAGAGCTCGGCTGTTGGGCACTAAGAGCAACTAATATTTAAATAAATAAATAATAAATATCGCGAGACTGACACACCAACTGTATGGTTGCAAACTGAGCAAAGCCTGTACTATGGGTACCTACCGTACAATGGACTGGGGGCGATCCCAGTGGTACCCAGACCTGGGCAAATTACGAAATGGCCATTTCCGAAATTTTCCCCGGCGGGAATCGAACCCGCAACCACCATGTGCAGTGAGCCGAGCGGCCTATGCTCCAACCACTGCGCCAAGCGGTTGCCAAATTTGTAACAGACATTTACCTTGCTACCTTGGAGTGAAGAGCGCTCTCATTCAAAATCCGTAATATCCTACTAATATTATAAATGCGAAAGTTTGTGAGTGTGGATGTATGTATGTATGTATGTATGTATGTTTGTTACTCCTTCACGCAAAAACTACTGAACGGATTTGGATGAAATTTGGAACACAGATAGATTATAACCGGGATTAACATATAGGATACTTTTTAACCCAATAATTCAATACTACGCGGATGAAGTCGCGGGGCACAGCTAGTAGGAAAATGTATCTGGTAATGAGATCTTAAAAATACATAAAACAGATACTCACTTGCTTGCTGAATGGTGTGAACCATGTTTTGCCTTCCATAAGCAACTTTATGAACACCTTATTTTAAATAAGGATATAATATAATATCAAAATTGTGCACTACCTATCTCCGGACGCTAGTTCGTCTGAGCGGGATGTTGGTGCAAAAATGTTATATTATTTACCTAATCTGCCGGCTTAATTACTAAAGTGTTAGATTGAAACGTTTCACAGGTATTTTGGTTGTCTTTGTTTTGAGCGTGGGAGTTTATAATCATAATACCTACCTACCCATTATTATTTTGTTCGGGTTGCAATTTTTTTTTTTTTTTTTGAATTGACTATATGTTGTTGGCCAGAGTGGCCATAACAACTTCACCCGGACAGAGGGCGAGCGCAAGTGCGCTCCAGCCGAAGGGGCAGGGGGGCAGCTAGCTCAAGGGCGCCACAAGGGACACGACCTCGGCTTGGGCCGCTGCCAGGAGAGGTGGCGAGGGTAAATCTACCACCGGATCGGAACGCGACCTCGACTGAGAAGATCCGGCAAGAAACTCAGCGGGCTTGTCGGGTGCCAAGGTGCGTCTAGGTAAGTAGACACACCTTCTAGCGGAAGCGGGGGTTCGTCGACCTCGCCGGCGAGGTCGGTGTCTGGTGGGGAGTGTGCGTGTGTCGTTCTCCTCGACATCTGAGTCTAGGAGAGCGGTGAGTGGGTCGGGGGGGTCCAGCAACACATGCCGCGGCCTGCGGCGGCATGCAACTGGCGCGTGTGTAGGTGCATAATCGGCGGCGGCGACGATTAAGGCATTGGTGTGTTCAGAAGCCTTCTTGAAATAGCGTTCGGACGCTATTTTGAAGTGCTTCTGGATAGAATCGAGGCGTAAGTCAGAAAGGTTGCAAGTCTGTTATATGAATACTTATCATCACATGTTCTATCATCTTCTATGACCTATGTATATAAGAAGGAACTGACAGATCAACGCACAGGTAGCCTAAATTGCTGGGGTTAAATTACGTGTCTATACCTTGCCTATAATTTATACTTTTTGCATCCTCTAAGGGCGGTAAAATAAGGATTGAAGTGTGTATGTAAATTCCGTTCCAAGATCTACGCAGACAAAGTCGCTGGCAAATGTATTAACATTTTAACACACTTACTGAAAACACAGCTGAATCCTGTGAGTCTAGAAGCATAACTTTTTCAAATTAGTTAGTTCTAGTTAGGTACGAATTATTAATCTGCCAGACTCTTATCTGTCAAGTACTTAAATAACTATATTATTTTCAACCGACTTCAAAAAGGAGGAGTTTATCAATTCGTGTGTGTTTTTTTTTTTATATGTTTTTACCGCATAACTCCGTCTTTATAAACTGATTCGAAAAATTATTTTTGCATTTGAAAGGATGTCCGTGCAGATTGCTCCCATAAAAATTTCATCAAAATCGGTTCAGTAGTTTGGCATGAAAATAAAAATTACTGGAAAAAATACAGCATCCAAGTAAACGAAATTGCGTGATTTGCTTTCCTGTGACTTCAGTTTTTGTTTTTTTTTTTTTTTGATATGACAATACGTTGTTGGCCAGAGTGGCCATAACAACTTCACTCGGACAGAGGGCGAGCGCAAGTGCGCTCCAGCCAGAGGGGCAGGGGGGCAGCTAGCTCAAGGGCGCCACAAGGGACACGACCTCGGCTGGGGCCGCTGCCAGAAGAGGTGGCGAGGGTAAATCTACCACCGGATCGGAACGCGACCTCGACTGAGAAGATCTGTGACTTCAGTGGTGGTTGCGGTGATTAAAATAGTCTCAGTAAACTGCCTACCTACCGGCTTCATCATCAGATAATTAAGAAACTGGAAGGTAGGCGCCGGAACTCCGTAATAACACAATGTAACCTAGTCGTGTTTGGGCTCAGTGGAGTTGTCATGAGATGCATTCTGGCTATAAGTGCCATATATTGGTATAAGTGGTATACTATGTGAGGCCTTGATTGTCAGGATCCCTTGGTGATACCATAGAAATCTCATACAAATAGGTTGAGTAGTTTGAGAGATATGGGCTGTTTACGGTTGCCAGCAATTCGATAAGCAGTTTACCACTAAAAATCGTGAAAAAAAAAATTTTATACAAAAATTTTACCAACTTCAAAAAAACCTAGGTGCACTAAAACCTAGTAATAACTAGATACCACATAATTTCTTTAATTTGGAGTCGGTGCCTATCCAAGTAAGTAAGGGTAGGTAGGGACCTAGAAGTCCTAGTGTAAAGGTAGTGGCACCGATTCCAAATTAAATAAATTATGTGGTATCTAGTTATTTCTAGGTTTTTAGTGCACCTAGGTTTTTTTGAAGTTGGTTCATATTTTTCTGCGATCATTTGTTAAGATTAAAATGATGAAAGGATTGAAATAAGAAAGTGATAAGTTTTGTATTAAATTATGTATATGTAATTACCATAAACATTAATACTACCTATATCGACTTAAGTTTTGGTTAAGTATCCCTGTTTAAAAATTGGTTTACATATCGTGGACGATCTGACTATATTTTTAACTACCTAAAGAGGTAAGTAGCTACTTACCTCTTTCTTTAGTTATTAAGTATTAAGTATATATATTACAATAGGCTACATGACATAATAGCTTACATTATTATACCATTATAAACAGTAACAAAGTTTATTTAGGTATGTGTAGGTATAATGTTAAGAAATTAATCCACCATAGGCTTCCTATTGATACAAAATGATAATTGACCTGTTTTAACAAGTTCAATATACATTACGAATTATGTAGTCCCAAGTAAGTGCCTTTGCAACCTGAAGTAGCAATCGAGATAATAAAAAAATAAATTAAAATCAAATTATGTCGAAATAAATCTGGATTTCCGCAAGGTACTTACCGCATTAGGACCACTCCTATTATTCATTGAGCTAAATTTACTATTTACTACTTAAAATTATCACAGCTACCTAGTTGATATGCATACTGATTAGGTACATTTAAACCACTTCTCCAATCAGAAATACTTATAACATTATTCAGGAATGCTGCATCTTCTGTCAGTGGAGACTTCCTTGCATGACGTCAACGACTGAGTGGATTTCAACTCCTCAGAAGACAAAGGCCTTCCTCTAAACTCATCCTCGATATCTTGTAGCGTTCTATCTTTAGTCTCTGGTAGTTGGAAGTATATCACCACCAAACAGTACGCCATAACACTCGCATATATCAAATAAGTTCCATGCAAACCTACACTACTCAGAAGAATAGGTGTAGTTTTAATTGTTATAAACAAAAATGAGGAATAAAACACAACACTAATCCCAGCCAAACTTCTGTATTGTAAAGGAAATATTTCACCAGCTAATATGTAACTGAAAGGCAAAGAACCGGTCGCTACTGAAAACATATGAACGTGAACTAAAAATATGCCAATCGTTTTGTAGTCTGAAGCTAATATTAAATCATTTTGGATCGCTAATGAGTGCCCCGCTATGGCTAATAGCGCAAATATATTCAGGCCGACTGTGATGAATAACAGAGAACGTCTCTTGAATTTCCTTATTACAAGTAGGGCTAGAGTATTTGCTATGAGTCTATGTCCATCAATAGACATTATGAGTACGGGCATATCAGCATCCGGCCCTACTACTATTTTAAAAAGATCTATAGGAAACGCCACCAAAATATTGACACCGTTGCATTGGCTTAAAGTAAAAATATGAGTCATGACTAACATCGGTTTATAAAATTCTTTTTTACCAAACGCAATTTTTATATAATCTATTTTGCTTGAAATCTTCTTGGTGAATGGCATAGATTTGGTTGAAACTTTCCCTTTCCTTAATGCGATACTGGCTTCTATCATCTTATTTAACTCTTCATCTTCTTTATCCCCTCTTAACCATCGGTATGATGCTTCACAACCTTTGTACTTGCCTTTGGCTGCCAACCAGCCGGGTGACTCTGGCGAACTTACGACGATAGCCATATCCACCATTGCTATGATACCACATATCAATGCAGTGTTCTGCCATGTTAAATAAGATCCCAAGGTGTGCACAGCCATCACTGCTGCAGCTATAGAGACTGATATACTCATAAGAAACATTCCTCTGTTCTTTGGGCTGGTGTATTCCCCAATCAGTACAGATCCAAGTGACGTAGACATACCCAAACTGATGCCTTGAAGGAACCGTGCCAAGAAGAGAACGGAAAAGGACTTCGCGAAGTAGATCAGGGTCCAGCCAGTGACGAGAGGTAGGATGCTGAGGATATTTGCGTTCTTCCTGCCAAACCTCGACATGATCGATGGTGCCATGAAGTTGCCGATGATAAGGGACATGCCGGGGATAGCGGCTGCAACGAAGGAGTAATAAAACTAAAGTCATAAATAGTAAAATTGATGTAGGTTATTTCCTTAGATAATAAGTAGGTAGTAATAGTACATTGTTACCCAAGGGGTCAAGGTAACAAAATAAGTCATTCACCCGAGGTAAACACTGTGCTTTTCATTACGAATACAAGGAAATTAAAAATAAAAACAGAAATTAGCTAAAGAAATAATAAAAGGAATTATGAACAATACTCTACAACTCATTTTGTTTTTTTTCTGTTATTATTATGTTTATTTAGTTTATGGCTTCCATCGTTTCTCGATGAGGCCTGGTTCAATAGAAATGTCAAAATAGAACTAATATCTTTTTAATAATTAGACAGCTGTCAGTTGAAAGCGTTTTGCCCTAGGGCTTAAAAGTATTACTTTCAACCCGCTCCTCAGGCAACTTCAGACCTACTTTCCGAGTATGAGTACTGAAAATACTTTTGTTCGAACAAGAAACAAGTCCTAATGCCAGTATGAACCTATGGGGTAAAGCTGTGGGGTTGTGCTCAAAAAAGTTACAGGTAACAACGCCTCCAGAATCGAGACTCCAAAGTGGATCTCGTCGCCAACGTTGTCAAGAAACACGCCAAAGCTTCACCATCATGTGAACATTGAGGCTATCTAGCGATTTACAATATGGATTTAGTGAGAACAGTCAAAAGAACAAAACCTTTTGAGTTAGTGTTGTGAATATAAGTGTACATACTATTCGTAAAGAACACAACAACAAAGTGTATTCGCCTTAATTAGAGATAGTAAGAAAAGTGTTCATGGACACATTCTTAGCAATACACATACATTATCAATTTAGGTAATTTTTTATCTCATTAGTCTGTAGTCATTGGGTTAAGGGACTAGTCCCGCCACACACTCCCACCACTGTAACTCCTGTAAGCCAGGATCGACAATAGTCTGTAGTTATTGGAAAAATAGAATTAAAAAATCACTGTAGCCTTGTTATAGTTCCTTTCATGGACTATTATGGATGCAGTTTCACAAATTAAATCCCCTATGTGATTTTTGTACGTGGTAGAGCCAAGCTGAAACTAAATACTACATACGTCTTATACGGGCTTAGTTACGGTAACTGCTTAACGTCAGGCAGGTCGGACGCTTGCTTACCAAATTTGCTATAAGACCATGACGACCGCTTGGCGCAGTGGTTCGAGCGTAGGCCGCTCGGCTCACAACACAAGGTGGTTGCGGGTTCGATTCACGCCGGGGCAAATTTCGGAAATGGTTTCTTCGTAAATTGCCCACGTCTGAGTGTCACTGGGATCACCCCAGTCCATTGTACGGTACCTATTGTACAAGTGTTGCTTAGTTTGGGAATAAATATGTATGTACAAAATTGACTCACCAATCCAAGATCCTGAAGAGATGTCGATTGGGATCGGCGACCCCGGCTCCTTCAGCTGCTGCAGCAGGCTCGCGGAGAACCCCAACACCAGTCCTGCCCCCGCCCTGTTCAGTGACACCCCCGCGGTCACGTAGCACTGGAAATGAGCAGTTGGAGGGTAAGGAGACGGATTCCTTGGTCTTTATGTGTGCATATCTACTAGGTGATACAAAATGGGTATACTATTTTTTTTGCAACTTAACTTTGTAAATCTCAAACTATCGGCTTTGTGGGACAGTTGAAGTACTAAAAGTTTTGTTGACTTGTGAAATCGGTCAACAGCTGTATTCCTATAACACCTTTTGTTTTTCAAGTTCCCTCCAAAGAAGATGGTTTTAGAATTACAAAGTTAAGTTTTGAAAAAAAAAGTATACCCATTATGTGTCACCTTGAATAACATAGTCAATGAGAATCGATACGCAAATTCAAGTTTCATGCTATAATAACACACGGTAAGTATTTTCTTGCTGTGACAGCGACGTCACAGGTAGGTTAGGTACCCGTTCTAAATCGGTCCACAAGAGTATTTTGTTTTTTCATACTTTCTACAACGTGATTTTTCAGTACTTGGGTTATAGTTTTTACACTATCTATTTTATTTAAATTATTTTAGTGTTATAACAATATATAGATAGGTATATATAAATGACATATTTTAAATGTGCTAATTCAACCCATTTGATAGGTACCCGACACGGCATTTTCTTTTTTTATAGTAATATCTATTTAACCTTTTTTTTTTGACTATATGTTGTTGGCCAGAGTGGCCATAACAACTTCACTCGGACAGAGGGCGAGCGCAAGTGCGCTCCAGCCAGAGGGGCAGGGGGGCAGCTAGCTCAAGGGCTCCAACAGGGACACGACCTCGGCTTGGGCAGCTGCCAGAAGAGGTGGCGAGGGTAAATCTACCACCGGATCGGCCCTATTTTAGCATGAAATGTGCGTCCGAGTCTATTGGCTCTTTTTTTATTTATCGCAGTTTATGTCTAAAATAGTAATTATCGATATATTTATGCAAAATCAGTTGTGATAGATTTGTATGTAAGTATTGATTTCATGCTGAAATCAATTGAAAATGCTGAAAATTTTAGCATAATTCATTAAATTATGGACGGAAAATTCCAGCTCTGGGGTGGTTAGAATCATGAGTTGAAACCACGGCATCAGTTTTCGTTATGATGCATCTTACATCCTGTATAATACATTGGCACCTGCCGGTCAACATCATAACACTACTTTTGACTTCGCCGTAGGAGTAAGAAAACAAAAAGTGTAAGTACCTGCTTTATAAACGGGCTGATCCATTTATCACTTGCACCCATTTTATTTTACTCTGTCATACGCAATTCTTAAAACATAATACAATAACATAGGTCACGTCTCTCGGATCCGACAGAACACACTGCAATGGTTTTAAACTGATTTGAATAACTTGGAAGGCATTTAACTAACGATACACGAGCCTAATACCGCGCCTAATACCTAATTTCGCAACAGCTATTGTAATTGGGAGGTAGGTACATAGGTAGGTACATACATGTTTCCAAAATATTCGCTGTCTCGAATACAATATTGAATATTCAGCAGATGTTACATTATTAACCGATCTATTGTTTTATTTTCTGTATGAAATCTTAAAAATAAGAACAGTTGGAGTAATATTTAGTTTTGTCACGCATCAGTGAGCTGTCCACTTATAAATCCGTACAACGCGTGAAATAAGTAGGTAGTTGACAAGCCTGAAATAGTTTACATTTATATTTCATTTTGTTGGTCAATTTAGTAGATTTTATGTTAATAATATTTTTTAATAGATATACACTAATTTTGTCATAGTTTTAGATACTTAATGTAAGAATATCTATCAATAAATTATTGCGTTAATCAACAAAAGAAATGACTTATCAAGTTGTTCAACACCGACTTGTCAACTTATGCACTCAAGAAAATTAATTAATTTCAAGTAATCAGTAAGAACTTAAAAATATTAAAACTTTAAATATATACCTACCTATAGGTTTCATCACACTACGGTGTTGCATCCTAAAATAAAACACAAAATTAGAAATTATGTTTATTTATTATTACAACTATTTACAACAATATTGTTTATAAATGATAAAGAATATGTCTAAACTCCATGTTTAAATTCCGGAACCTCTGTGTGTCTAAATATAATTTATTTGGCCCTTAAGATACAGGCAATGCCTAGTTTAAGGGTCACAAGCTAAGCACTCTTACATAATTTATTTTTCTGTTCTTCAAGTCTACAGACCTCATTTGTAAACAAATTAACATAAATAAGTAGACTTAGAGATAAATAAATATTTTTTCATTTTTCATTTTCATTGTAGGTAGTCATTGTTTACAAATTTACACGTACTGAGTACCAAAAACAAATTACTAATTTATTCACAACATTTTGATAATATAGTTATTTCAAAATTGGACACAAGTCCAACCTGTCAACTTGTTCACGCCTTGTAAGTTATTAAGTGTTTTATTTTCTAAATAAGTCATTATTCTTGGCGTAAACACGCGTGTCGCAAGGCGAATCAGGCACAACTGTCTCTTGTTCACAATCATTTACATAAGATTACCTATAAGTAGTTAGTACGGATTCACATTAGATACTTACACACATTTTTACTTTGTTTAATAGTTATAATTAGCTGAACCGACAGATGTTGTTCAGTCCAAATAAAAAATATGTTTGATATCGTTTTGTAAATTTGTGAAAAGCTGTTGAAAATGGTAAAAAATAGTAGTAGCAGCTCTCACCTGCCCTCCCAGATCCTCTTCCCCGTCAAAATATATATAGTATAGAAACCATAAAACACGAGTTCAAGTATTTATTTTGAACTAGTTTATGCCCGCGACTTCGTTGGCGTAGTATTTAATTTAACAAAAATTTCGGGTTTATCGGGATAAAAAGTATCCTATGTGTTAATCCCGGTTATAAACTATATATGTTCCAAATTTCATTGAAATCCGTTCAGTAGTTTTTGCGTGAAAGAGTAACAAACATACATCCACACTCACAAACTTTCGCATTTATAATATTATTCATATATATATATTATATTATTAGGATGTGCTATCACCCCCTATTTTATACCTTTAGTCGTCATTCACACGTCGAAGACGATAGTGTGTGAAACAGCTTTAATACCGCTCAACTACTGACTGGCTGGTCCGCTGGGCGATAACGCTTTCTTGTGGGTGCCCGAGGCTTTCAAGGGGGCAGTAAAAGGCTCAGGGAATATTAGGGGCGTTAAGGCAACCTAGGGGACGTTGGGAGACAAATCCTATAAGTTGCCCTTCCACGGGAAACATGCAGTCCTGAGTATTAAAAAAATTAAAAACAATCTTACAGTGGAATTTTGTTATTCCTAAAATAAGATACTTTGTTCAAAGAAACAGCTTCTAGCTAAGTTAAAAATAATACATTGTATAACTCCCTTAAACAATTATTTCCTATGATAAAACTGGGTATTAGCTAGTGTCTTATTAGCACTAAGTATAAATGCTTCAAAATTAAACCGACTTCAAAAAAATCGGGATGCACTAAACAGCTGGAAATAACTAGGGACCTTAAAATTTATATCATGTGGGGTATCTTTCATTTCAAAAAAAGCAAACAATTATATATAGTAATTTTTATTCCCCTGGTAAATAAATTATATGAAACAAATGAGAATTATTTCATCCAAAACACACAATTCAATAATCCATTAGGATACCAAACTCAATCATTCTGACCACACGCCGTCCTCTCTGTCCGACGGCTCGAGCAAAAGTGTCCTTGAATTTCTTAGCATCTACGAAATCAACCGACACAAACTCGATTATAGTAGCGCACCCAAAGACCTTTTAGAAATTTTCGCTTCGCTCCTCAATCTATGAGCGCACCCCTTGCCATCATCTTAGTACAACACGGAAGCTGTCAACTTCGTAGAATCACGTGTGACGGCCATGACGGACGGCGGCGCTTGGGTGACGCATGACGGCCATACAATGGACACACGCTCTTAGGGGAAAGATGTGAAAATTGCAATTTGTAAATGCCCAAGTAGGCCTGTTTGGGTTTACTAAGCCCTCTTACATACTGTGTATGGGGTATATAGACATGGCATTTAGTGGGTGAAAATGAGAAAAAAAGAAAATGAAAAATAATTTATTTCCAAAGTACACAAGGTATTACAAAGATAACAAGTAATAAGAACAAAGTTGTACTAAGTGGTAGTGTTACAATTAAACCATTATCTGTGGATCTCACACTAGGCCTAGCCTGTATCGTGGGGTCCGAAGAAAAGGTTTACCAGCAGTTTTAGCGGTTGGCAGAAAAGTAAGAACTTAATGATTAGGTATAAAATAATATTTTGGTAATAAACAAAAGTTACAATATTTAAAGAAACAATAATAGGCTAAACGTAAAACAAAATAAAATAATAATATGCCTGCGAATCTTTGTCTGAGTGGATGTGTGTGGGGTTGTGTGTTAGTGTGTGATTGAGTTGGGGGGTGTGTGTGTGTAGGGGTGTGTATGTGGGGATGTGAGTGTGGGATGCGTGTGGAGAAGTGTGTTTGGATGTGTAGTATGATGTATATATGGTTCTGGATTTGATTATAGTATAAACAGGTAGTTAGATGGTAGGAACATTTAGAATAGACAAGGACCTATTCCAACATTTCTTGGTATTATGACCGGGAAATGGGTAAGGGGGATCTTATCCAAAGTAACATAAAAATAAAAATAAATAAATAAAATTCATTTATTTTTCTCACCACAATGTACATTCACAAAAAAATATAAATTATAAAATTTTTATAACTTTAATTATTGTGGGAGACTGGTGCCTAAACTGGGCGTTAGCCTGTATTTCAGGCCACCAGGCCTCCATCCCAGATTTTCTTATCAATTTTACAATTTCGAAGCAAAGTTGTTACATGTACAAATAAATTTACTAGGTGATGTCTGGGGTAATAGTTTGGTATATGTGTGTGTGTGTGGGTGTGTGTGTGTGTGTTTGTGTGTGTGTGTGTGTGATTTTGTATTTTGGATCCTGTTATTTGGGAATCAACAGTAGCTTTTCGGTTGATTCATAGTTTAGTGTTAACAGCCATTCTATCAAATGGTGTTTGCATACTAGTTTAGTTAATGGGTATATATTTTTAGTTTTATTGATAATGTTATAGAGGTATCCTCCCATGAAACAAAAGTAGCGATTTGTGAATTGAGTCTTGAGTTTATTGGCCTCGGTAGGATTATAGAGTCTTTTGGCCTGGAGCGACGAGGACTTATAGGTAAGCAAACTGTGCTGTTTAAGTACTGTGTGTAGTATAAAAAGTTGTCTTACTGTCAAGACCTTGCTCTCCTTATAAAGGTCGTCAGTTGGGTAACTGAAAGGTAGGCTGTTCGAAACCTTTAGAATAGCCCTCTGGGCACTTTCTAGTTGTAGTATGGAGGTTTTATGAGTACCGCCTCAAGTTGTGATGCAATATGTACTTAAGCAGAGACTAGCAAAGAGTATAATAGACCACATTGCATTCCTTGAGTAGGTATGGTTTAAAAGTGCTAATGATATTTATATTGAAATTTGCGCAGGACAACGTCTGTCGGACCTCGGCGTGGGCCGCTGCCAGGAGAGGTGGCGAGGGTAAATCTACCACCGGATCGGAACGCAACGACAGAGCTGCGGCGCCCTACGCTTAAATACTGTAAAGCTTCGCTTCTTTCGAGCGTCCCTAGACGGAACTGCTTTTTTGCTGCTAAATATATTTTTACAATAGTCTACTTATTTTCTATGTTATGTAAGTACACTATTAATATTAAAGGTACCATTATTGTAAACAAGAATATAGGTTTTTCTTTATATTATGTAGGTATATTATGTTAAGAAATATCCACCAATATAATCCGCCTCAGACTTCTTATTGATACAAGGTGAAAATTGACATGTTTTAACAAGGTCAATATACATTATGAATTTTGTAATGCCTGATAAGTGCCTTTGAAATCCTAAGTAGCAATCAATACTATACAATAATTATTTAAAATCGAATTTTGTCGTAAGCTATCTGGAGTTCCGCAAGGTACCGTATTAGGAACACTCTTATTATTAATTTAGTTATATTTTTTTGTTAATTAAATACCACCAAAGTTACTACTTAAATAATCACAGTTATTTTGATGTGCATGATGATCACATTTAAATTAGTTCTCCAACCACAAATAATTATACCACTATAGGAGTGCTGTTTCTTCTGTCAGTGCAGACTTCCATGACATCAACGACTGAATGGACTTCAACTCTATTTCCTTCCTTTTCCTTTCCTCGAAACTCATCCTCGATATCCTGTAGTGTCTTATCTTTAGTTTCTGGTAGTTGGAAGTAGACCACCACCAGACAGTACACCATAACACTCGCATATATCAAATAAGTTCCATGTAAACCTACACTACTCAGAAGAATAGGTATAGTTTTAATTGTTATAAATATAAATAAGGAATAAAACACAACACTAACCCCAGCCAAACTTCTGTATTGTAAAGGAAATATTTCACCAGATATTACGAAAGCAAAAGGCAAAGAACCAGTCGCTACTGAAAACATATGAACGTGAACTAAGAATATGCCAACTGCTTTATAGTCTGAAGCTAATATTAAACTATATTTGATCGCCAGTGAGTATCCCGCTACAGCTAATAGTGCTAATATATTCAAGGGGACTGTTGTGAATAACAGAGTACGTCTCTTGACTTTCCTTATTATAAGTAAAGCGAGCGTGTTTGCTATGAGCCTGTGCCCATCAATTGACATCATGAGTATCGGCATATTGGCATCCGGCCCTACTACTATTTTAAAAAGATCAATAGGAAACGCCACCAACACATTGATTCCATTGAATTGGCTTAAAGTATAAATATGGATCATGATTATAAAAGGTTTATAGAATTCTTTTTTACCAAACGCAATTTTTATATAATCAATTTTGCTTCTAATCTTCTTTGTGAATGGCATAGATTTGGTTGAAACTTTCTCTTTTCTCAACGCCTTACTGGCTTCTATCATCTTATTCAACTCTTCATCTTCTTTATCTCCTCTTAACCATCGGAAAGATGTTTCACAGACTTCGTACCTGCCTTTAGCTGCTAACCAGCCGGGTGACTCTGGCGAATTTACGACGATACACATATCCAGCATTGCTAGGATACCACATATCAAAGCAGTGTTCTGCCATGTTAAATAAGATCCCAAGGTGTGAACTGATATCACAGCTGCAGCTATAGATACTGATATAGTCATAAGAAACATTCCTCTGTTCTTTGGGCTGGTGTATTCCCCAATCAGAACAGACCCAAGTGACATACACATGCCCATACCGATGCCTTGAAGGAACCGCGCCAAGAAGAGGACGGAGAAGGACTTCGCGAAGTAGATCATGACCCAGCCAGTGAAGACAGGGAGGATGCTGAAGATATTTGCGTTTTTCCTGCCGTACTTCGCCATGATCGATGGTGCCAGGAGGTTGCCGAGAATTAGGGAGATGCCGGGGATAGCGGCTGCAATGAAGGAGTAATACATTAAAAATAGTAACTTGATTCTAAGGTGAGAAATTGTGAAATTGGTGTTTATTCACTTACATATTAATCTCTTCTGCAGAATCTGAGTAGAATTTTTGACATACCCGGTCATATTATTATCTCTTAAGATTTGATTTCACGGGCAACTACTAACTAGGTATTCTCTTTTTACCCGACGAAGCCAAATGGAAGGGTTATGTTTTAGCAGTCTATGTATGTGTGTCCCCGACTACATTTTATATCCAAAGAAGTATATCCTAAAAAGTCACATTGATGACAATTTAATTCAAATCAAATGCCGTGGTCGTCCTTTGTCAACTAAAAAAAGCAAAGTTGTATTTCTAAGTAAAAGGGTCTTGACAGACAGACAGACGGACAACCAAGTGATAAGGGTTCCGTTGTTTCTTTTTAAAGTCCCGAACCCTAAAAATAAGTATGCACCCATACAACTGACTCACCAATCCAAGATCCTGAAGAGAGGTCGAGTGGGATCGGTGACCCTGGCTCCTTCAGCTGCTGCAGCAGGTTCGTAGTAAACCCAATCACCAGCGACAACTCCGCCTTGTTCAGTGTCACCCCCGCGGTCACGAAGCACTGGAAATGAGGAGTTAGATGGTAAAGAGATGGATTTCTTTGTTATCATTTGTGCACATCTACAGGTTGGAACAGAAAGGGTATACTATTTTTTTCAAAACTTTACTTTGTAATTCTTAAAGAATCAGGTTTCGAGGAAACTTTAAAACAAAAGGTGTTACAGGGACACAGCTGTTGACAGATTTCATAAGTCTACAAAACCTTTAGTACTTCAACTGTCCCACAAAGCCGATATTTTTAGATTTACAAAGTCATGTTGCAAAAAATAGTATACCCTTTCTGTTTTACCTAGTATCCCCGGCTATTATATAATTCAGCGTCTTTAAATAGTCGACCTTTAAGCGGTTATTCCCACGAAAAACCCGACACCAATAAGTTATATATATGTAACTGTAGCCCTATTATCTGTCAATAATATACTTAGGTTTAACAAAAAAAAATTATCTTAATCATGTGAATGAGAGCTAAAATAACAAAATAGGGGGTTAAAGATTATTTGGGTATGGGCACATAGCACATCTGAAATAAATAAATGCCGCCCGCGTGGTAAGTATCTACTTCAATAAAATTAATCATTCTAAACATCAGCTATCTGCCAGTAAAAGTCCCATTGAAATCGGTCCACCCGTTTCGGAGATAAGCCGCAACGAACGTTCCATTAAAAATAATGATAGTAAATCATATAAGCCTTGCTTCATTAAAAAAACAAGTGTAAATACCTGCTTCGTGAACGGGGTGATCCATTTATCACTTAGTCTCATTTTGTTTTACTCAGTCATACGCAATTCTTCAACATAATAACATAACATAGGTCACGTCTCTCGAATCCGACAGGACACACTGCAAAGGTTTTAAACTTATTTGAATATGTACATGTGATGGTAACGATACACTAGCCTAATACCGCGTCTAATACCTAATTACGCAACAGTTTCAGTGTCAATTGTGATTGTGAGGTAGGTACATAGGTACATACATAGAGATGTTTCCAAAACATTCGCTGTCTCGAATACAATATTGAATATTCAGCAGTACTTAGTTACATTATTAACCGAGTTCACCGCCAAATTGGTCTTTTGCGTTCTATTCTGTTAGGATTTCTTAAAAATAACAACAGTTGGAATAATATTTAGATTAGTCATGCATCAGTAAGCTGTCTACTTAACACCTGTTGTAAATCCGTACAACGCGTGAAATGAGTACATAGTTGACAAGCCGAAAATGCGCACTTTTCGGGCCAGGCATTTTTTAGTTTACATTTTATTAGGGTTCCGTACCTCAATAGGAAAAAAATTGAACCCTTACGGGATCACTTTGTTGTTCGTCTGTCAAGACATTTTGCCCTCAGAAACGGATAGAGTTAATAATAATAATTTAGCCCTTTTGACGTCCCACTCCTGGACACTGGCCTCCCCTCACTACGAGGGAGATTCAGGCCGACATCCACCACGCTAACCTAGTGCGGGTTGGCGGATTTCTCATGTCTTTCGAGAATTGGTTAGGATTTCCATAACATGCAGATTTCCTCACAATGTTTTCCTTCACCGTAAGCAAGTGATAATCATGTCTATAGAAATTATGATTCGCAAATAGATTTCAATAAACCCAGAGATGCGAGGCAGGGTTTTGTCCGCAAGTCGCGTGCTTAACCAATCGGCTATCGTTGCTATTGGATAGAGTTATCAATATGAAATTTATAATAAACTAGCGGCCCGTCCCGTTGTACATAGTCAATTTCTAAGCCTAACCTAACCTATTTCATAGATGTGCACACCCCTCTCCCGTAATCCGGTGCCCGACCAGGACCACGGCGGGCGGCGTTTATTTAAAAAGTAATCTACAGGTATGAAAATAGTCTCAAATACGAAATGATTTATTTGGATAAGGATTTATAATAAGGTAGAGATAATATGGTCTGAATTTGGTCGGTATTTCTATCAACTTTTAAAATGTATAAAAGTAGTTATAGTAACGTAACTATAATAGTTGGACACGTGGTGTTGCCAAATGTTTTGTAGATATTTATATGTTCTTATATTGTAGAACATTTTTTTGTTCTGTCATCAAAAGTTTTCGTAGCGCATGCGATGAAAGACAGGGGACACACACATTATTGAATTACATTACATTATTGATTACATTATTGAAGTTTAGTAGGGATCCTTATTTTTTTCTAGTAATAAATATAGCCTATGTTACTCAAGAATAATGTAGCATTCCAATGGTGAAAGAATTTTTGAAATCGGTGCAGTAGTTTTTTAGTTTACTCGTTACAAACATAAAATTTTTTTCTCTTTATAATATTAGTGTAGACATCAAAATATGCTATGGTACGAGTACCTTGTAGGCTTCTAGGTCTATAGTGTATAAATTAGGCTTCTAAGTCAACGCAATCAATAGATACTGCCATTTATGCCACCAGGGACCGGAAACCACTTCAAACACTGGACCCCTTCAAAGGGTAACCCATACTTTTCACTTACCCTTCATAAAGCTGTCCCAATAGAAAGGGTAACCCTTATTATTTGGTAAGGGTTCGCATTGACTAGTCATTCAAGGGAAACCCTTACACTTTGCTTAACGTAATATTTAACTATCCCTTTAAAAGGATAAGTTAAAAATTTAACCATCCGTATAATAGGGTAGCCCTTTTCGCTAACCAAGTCAATCAAATGCTCGCCCTTTTCCTTATAGTTATTCTTTCGCGAAGCTATTGAACCCATCATGATAAGGCGGTGGTGGTGTTGATGATGATGATGATGATGTTGATGATAATAATGACAATAGTGATGATGATGATGATGGTGATGATGACAATAGTGATGATGATGATGATGACAATAATGATGATGATGATGACAATAGTGATGATGATGATGATGATGATCATGATGACAATAGTGATGATGATAATGATGATGATGATAACAATAGTGATGAAAATGATGATGATTATTATGATGTTGTTGATGATGATGATGATGATGGTGATGATGATGAAGATGGTGATGATGACAATAGTGATGATGATGATGTTGATGATGTGTTGATGATGATGATTATGATGTTGTTGATGATGTTGATGATGATGATTATGATGTTGTTGTTGATGATGATGATGATGATGATGACAATAATGATGATGATGATGACAATAGTGATGATGATGATGATGATGATCATGATGACAATAGTGATGATGATAATGATGATGATGATAACAATAGTGATGAAAATGATGATGATTATTATGATGTTGTTGATGATGATGATGATGATGGTGATGATGATGAAGATGGTGATGATGACAATAGTGATGATGATGATGTTGATGATGTGTTGATGATGATGATTATGATGTTGTTGATGATGTTGATGATGATGATTATGATGTTGTTGTTGATGATGATGATGATGATGGTGATGATGATGAAGATGTTGATGATGATGATGGTGATGATGATGAAGATGTTGATGATGACAATAGTGATGATGATGATGAAGATGTTGATGATGTGTTGATGATGATGACAATAGTGATGATGATGATGATGATGACAATAGTGATGATAATGATGATGATGATGACAATAGTGATGATGATGATGATGATGATGACAATGATGATGATGATGATGATGTTGATGATGATGATGATGATGATGATTATGATGTTGTTGATTATGATGATGATGATGACAATAGTGATGATAATGATGATGTTGTTGATGATGATGATGATGACAACCGTGATGATGATGATGATGAAGATGTTGATGATGTTGATGATGACAGTGGAGTGATTGAAACGAGATTTAGATCAAGACTGATTTATTATATTATATTTAGGGATTGCAGTACCGGTACTGAGGAGAGCTAGGTAATTCCCGGTACCAGGCTTAAGCCAGTACCGGGAAATACCGGGAAATTCGGTACCCAAAACAAACGTTGAATAGTTATTTAAAAAACACACTTAACAGGCTAATTTGTGCTTCTTTTAATCAAAATTTAATCATTTACGTGTATATTAAGTATTTTACTGATTTAGTGAACGAATCGGAAATTAATTTCGAAATTTCGGACCATTTTTCAATTTTCAATTGGCAGCGTGTCAATTTCGAAATTTCGAACCTAAGATTCGGCCTAGCGGCAATTTGGAGTGGATGTCGACACCAGGAACTAGATGCAGGGAGTTGAAAATGACTTCAGTGCCTTATGTTGCGAGAGGCGTCGTTAAAAAGTAATAGGCTGGTGATTGAAAATGTAAGTCATCAGTCATTACCAATGAAGCCGAAACTTCCACGCACAAGTAGACGCCTCAACAATATCATCGAGACACTAATGTTTTGCATCTCTCTCCTGGTCCTGTTTCTCATTGTATCTGATTTTGAAGTACAGTAGAAGATCCTATTTGCTGATCATAAAGCTAAATTAGGCAGACGTAAGTGGGCGATTTGACAAAATAACCAAAATGGTAAAGGTAGCCTATCTGGAAGCAAACCACAAACATGATGAAGTGACGACATCGTGAAGGCAGCTAATAATTTGATGAATAGACTAGCAGGTCAGGACTGAAACCAATGTCTGTTAAAGGGAATGTTCCGATTGTTTTACTTCTCCATTAACCATTTTGATTTGAACCAGCTGGCGTAGGTCCCCTTCTGTCTCTTTTACGACTTGCTCCGTCTAGTTCGATCCCGCGGTCGTCGTCTTTTAATGGTGCTGGAGGTCTTTTAGCGGTTTTTTTTCTAATGTTCACCAGGCGCTATTCGAGTAGTGATAAGATCCCGCCTTCTAGTGACATGACCAACCCTTTGCAATATGACGCAGATACTCATTTGATGACATCGTTGAATTTGCAAAATTTTTGCTTGTCAAAATCACATTTACCAAAATTTTGTATTCATTTCGAAATTTCGAAACTGCACGTCCTAGTCCGTATTCGCTATCCCTGTGGTGACCTCGGTTGTTGTAACGGAAGTTGAAATGGTATGGAATATGGATATTTGAAAATATTAGTTATGAAATTATGAAGTCCCGAAAGTATCGAAATTCCCGGGAATTATTTTCAGTACCGGTACTAGATAGAAAGAGGAAAATACCGGGAATTCCCGGGAAAAACCAGTACCGGGAATTCCCGGGAGCAATCCCTACCTAGCACTCCTCAGTACCGATACTGCAATCCCTAATGACAATAGTGATAATGATGATGATGATGTTGATGATGATGATGATGACATTAGTGATGATGATGATGATGATGATGACAACCGTGATGATGATGATGATGAAGATGTTGATGATGACAGTAGTGATGATAATGATGATTATGGTGATGATGATGATGATGATGGTGATGACAACCGTGATGATGATGATGATGACAGTAGTGATGTTAATGATGATGATGGTGATGGTGATGGTGATGGTGATGATGATGATGATGATGATGATGATGACGATGACAATAGTGATGATGATGATGAAGATGATTATCATGATGATGATGACGATGATGATGATGATGATGATGATGATGATGATTATGATGTTGTTGTCAATAGTGATGATGATGTTGATGATGATGATGATGATTATGATGATGATTATGATGTTGTTGTTGATGATGATGATGATGATGATGATGATGATGACAACCGTGATGATGATGATGAGGAAGATGTTGATGATGTTGATGATGAGAGTAGTGATGATAATGATGATGAAGATGATGATCATGATGATGATGATGACGATGATGATGATGATAATAGTGATGATGATGACAATAGTGATGATGATGACAATAGTGATGATGATGACGATGATGATGAGACCAATAGTGATGATGATGTTGATGATTATGATGATGATTATGATGTTGTTATTGATGATGATGATGATGATGATGATTTATTCCTGTTCTATTGTGTTATTTGGGACGTCCTTATGCCAATAGGGTCTTTGCGTTTAGTCGGAATTGGATGGTACATTCATTTGGAATAATCAAAGACGTGAGTACGAGTACCTATAACATTTTTCTTTGTATTCTGACAGGGAAGGAAACCAGCGTGAGAATAGGATGTTTTCCAAAATATATTTCCACGGGATATTGCATTCTTGGAGTAGGTAAGTAATATTTTAAAAGTGCTTATGATAATTTTATTTCAATCTAGCTGTTCCCCGTAGCTCCTCCCGCGTGGTACTTCAAATTAAATAAAACAAGCCTATGTTACTCTAGAAAAACATCGGCTATCTTCTTGTGAAAGACCCTTCAAAATCGGTCCAGCCGTTTCGGAGATTAGCCGGAATAAACTTTCTCTTCCAATTAAAATAATGATAGTAACTATATAGACAGGCCTTTCTTCGTTAAAAAAACAAGTGCAAGTAACTGCTTCGTGAACGGTGCCCGCGACTTCGTCCGCGCTGGAATTTAATTGACAAAGTTTCATACAAACTTTCATCCCCTATTTTATCCCCTTGGGGGAAGAATTAAAAATCCTTTCTTAGCGGATGCCTACGTCATAACATCTACCTGCATGCCAAATTTCAGCCCGATCCGTCCAGTGGTTTGGGCTGTGCGTTGATAGATCACTATGTCAGTCAGTCAGTCAGTCAGTCACCTTTGAGTTATATATATATATAGATATCATGTGTAATTCATACAACATAATACGATAACATAGACTCACGTCTCTCAAATCCGACAGAGCGCACAGCAATGGGTTTTGGGCACAGAATTTGTAATAATAATGTCTTATTATTACAAATTATTTGGTTGAAACTGATTTGAATAAGAAGATGTTATGGTAACGATACACGAGCCTAATAAGTACCCAATTTCGCAACAGTTATTGTGATTGGGAAGTAGGTACATGATGAGATGTTCACAAAATAGTCGCTGTCTCGAATACAATATTGAATATTCAGTAATTATTAACCGCCAAATTGGTATATTGTGTTCTGTTATGTATGATTTCTTAAAAATAAGTTGGAATAATATTTAGATTGGTCATGCATCAGTTTTTTTTTTTGATCTGGATTAAAAATGTTGTTGGCCTGAGTGGCCATAACAACTTCACCCGGACAGAGTCCCATGCATCAGTAAGCTGCGGATGAGTGTATTGTCAAAATCGCGCACCTCCTAAATTCTTTGGACACTAATTTACGTAATCGGGATGTTGCTACAAAAATGTTATATTATTTACCTTTTGTCGGAAAAGGGAAGATCTTCCAGCTAGGCGGGTGTTATGCCTGGCGGGGCGGCCGCTATGCCCCAATGGTTATTCTCGGGGTCTTGTATAAATATAGTCACGATGGCTGCGAGTCTGAATATCGTGATTCAGTTTTTCTATGAACAATCCGTACATAGTATTGAGGCGCCACCTTCAGCGCCATCTATCTGTTCTATCGGTGCCACGAATGTCACGTCGCCACAAACTAATCCGCCGGCTTAATTACTGTAGTGTTTGCTACTGAACTAAGTAGTATTAATAGTATTTGGGTTGCTTATGTTTCAAGCGTGGGAGTTTATAATTATAATAGGTACTTACCCACCCATTGTTATTGTTCAGTTCGCAAGACTGTTATATGAATACTTACTTATCATATTATGATCAACCATCTTCTCTATCTGTATATAGCAAGGAATTGACAGATCTATCAACGCTAGTATAAACCTAAGTGTGTACGTAAATTCCATTCCGAGATCTATGCGGACAGTCGCTAGCAAAAGTATTAAAATTCTAACACACCAACTGATAGAAAACGCATCGCTAAATACGGTGGATCTAGAACTTTGTCTAGAAGCAAGACTTTTTGCGCAGGACTCGCTTATACAGGGTTACTGGTAATTCGACGTGTTCCATGCAGAGTAGGTATGACAGAGTAGCTAAATAACAATAACAATAATAATGTACCAACCTTTTTTACAGTCCGACTCCTGGTCACGTGCCTCTCCTCAATACAAGAGGGATTCAGACCATTTCACGTCTTTAAAAAAAATGGGTAGATTTTCTAAGACATGCGCCATGTTATCTTTCAATGAATTCCGTTACTGTAAGCACATGATAATGCTATTGAAACAAACAAAAAAAAATAGAGTAAAATTGTATTAAGGCTAAAGCGCCCATCTAGCCCGCGAAGTTCAAATTTTTTGAGGTTTTTTAGATTTTTTTCAAAATCTGACAATAATAAAAGGCACATTTTGTAATTCGCGAGAAAGACCATGTGCAGTGCATTTATTAATATATCCAACTTACTCTAAAACATTTCAAGAACGACAGCTATCCAGATAATCTGGCAATTTTAGTATATTTAGTGATTTACTAGTATCATATCCACCGTGATAATATTTAGAGTAAAATAAATGTATTAATAAACGCACTGCATACTGTGTTTGTCGCAAATCACAAAATGTTGTCTTAAATGTTTTCAGATTTTGGATAAACTATAAAAATACTCGAAAATTTTGAATTTCGCGGGCTAGACAGGCGCCTCCACCTTAAGAATAAACGTGGATTAGAGGGCGAATACGTCACTAATTTCACATTCGAAAGAAGAAGATAAAACATGGTGTAACTATTATACAACTGCTAATCTCTACGTTTATTAATAAGGCGGCTAAAGTGCTTGGGTTTGAACCCACAATCGGCTATCACTGATTTTTTAGCTAAAATGCAACAAAATTTCAAGATCGTTCTCACACATGAGATTTATTTATTACTAGCTGTGCCCCGCGACTTCATCCGCGTAGTATTGGATTAAAAAGTATCCAATATGTTAATCCCGGTTATAATCTATCTGTGTTCCAAATTTCATCCAAATCCGTTCAGTAGTGTTTGCGTGAAGGAGTAACAAACATACATACAAACATACATACATCCACACTCACAAACTTTCGCATTTATAATATTAGTAGGACTACTACCAACCAGCCAGAGTATGAGCACTATTTGACCTCATTTAACTTTTTTCATTTATTTTAATGTAAACATCGCGGCATTTGCCCCTATGACGTCGGTGTGTATAAATAGGTAGGCACATGCGGTACGCGAGGTCAAGACAAGAGTCAATGATACAATATACCATCACGACCGCAGCCTCTAAAGGGTCACATTCTCGCGTCAAATGAGTCAAATGACGCGTGACTTTAGCGGTATCTCCAAGCCCCCCCCCCCACACCGCTCCACTACCACAGGAAACTACTCGGTTAATCGTTATGGCGCATAAATTAAAGTAGGTAATACTAATTAATTAATCTGAATGAGGATCTTATCTGACAAGTAAATAATTACACTTAGGTATTATTTTCCGCAATTATCTGATTAGATTGAAATGATTAAAGGATTGAAATAAGAATGTGATAAATATACATAAGTATTTCATTATAATTATTATGTAATTACCTTTAACATTAATACTACATATATCGACTTGAGTTTTGCTTAAGTGTCCCTGTTTAAAAATAGGTTTACAGAATAATAAATGCTACCGCGAATGAAATGAGAGTTATTTGTGACCAGAACAAATAAATTATTTTATATCGTGGACAATCTGACTATGTTATGATTTAACTAAATAGTTTTTACAATTTACTAATATATTTTTACAATTTTCTACTTATTAACTATATTATACACCATTAATTATTCTACCTTTATCAACAGAAACAAAGTTTTTCCTTATGTGCGTAATCTAAAGATAATAATTGGCATGATTTAATAAAGTCGATAAATTATACATACATTAAGAATTACTTATGTAATCCCCGATAGGTGCCTTTGTGCCCTTAAGTAGCAATCGAGATTATAAAATAATAATTTTAAATCGAATTTGTCGAATTATATCTGGAGTTCCGCAAGGTACCGTATTAAGACCACTCTTATTATCCATTCAGCTGTAAGTATTTATGATAAATATCATCATAGTTACTACTTACAATTATCACAGTTATGTTGATATGCATGGTGATTAGGTACATTTGAATTAGTTCTCCATTCACAAATACTTATAACACTATAGGAGTGCTGCATCTTCTATCGCTGGAGATTTCCTTCCATGACGTCAATGACTGAATGGATTTCAACTCCTCAGAAGACAAAGGCCTGCCTCTAAACTCATCCTCGATATCCTGTAACGTCCTATCTTTAGTCTCTGGTAGTTGGAAGTAGACCACCACCAGACAATACACCATAATACTCGCATATATTAAATAGGTTCCATGTAAACCTATACTGCTCAGAAGAATAGGTGCTGTTTTAACTGTTATAAATATAAATAAGGAATAAAACAGAACGCTAACACCAGCTAAACTTCTGTATTGTAAAGGAAATATTTCACCAGCTAGTATGAAACTGAAAGGCAAAGAACCAGTCGCTACTGAAAACATATGAACGTGAACTAGGAATATGCCAACCGCTTTGTAATCTGAAGCTAATATTAAACTATATTGGATCGCTAATGAGTACCCCGCTATGGCTAATAGCGCTAAAATATTCAAGCTGACTGTTGTGAATAACAGAGTACGTCTCCTGAATTTCCTTATTACAAGTAAAGCGAGCGTGTTTGCTATGATCCTGTGCCCATCAATTGACATCATGAGTATCGGCATATTAGCATCCGGCCCTACTACTATTTTGAAAAGATCAATAGGAAACGCCACCAACACATTTATACCGTTGCATTGGCTTAAAGTAAAAATATGGATCATGATTAGAATTGGTTTACAAAATTCTTTTTTACCAAACGCTATTTTTATATAATCAATTTTGCTTCTAATCTTCTCTACGAAAGGCATAGATTTGGTTGAAACTTTCTCTTTTCTCATCACCATACTGGCTTCTATCATCTTGTTCAACTCTTCATTTTCTTTATCTCCTCTTAACCAACGGAATGATGTTTCACAACCTTCGTACTTGCCTTTAGCTGCCAACCAGCCGGGTGACTCTGGCGAATTTACGACGATACACATATCCAGCATTGCTATGATACCACATATCAAAGCAGTGTTCTGCCATGTTAAATAAGATCCCAAAGTGTGCACAGACAACACTGCTGCAGCTATAGATACTGATATAGTCATAAGAAACGTTCCTCTGTTTCTTGGGCTGGTGTATTCCCCAATCAGTAAAGACCCAAGTGACGTACACATGCCCATACTGATGCCTTGAAGGAACCGCGCCAAGAAGAGAACGGAGAAGGACTTCGCGAAGTAAATCAGTGTCCAACCAGTGATGAGAGGGAGGATGCTGAGGATATTTGCGTTCTTCCTGCCGTATCTCCCCATGATCGATGGTGCCATGAAGTTGCCGATGATAAGGGAGATGCCGGGGATAGCGGCTGTAACGAAGGAGTAATCATTAAGATATAGTTAGTCAATACTAAAGTAATAGTAGTGAAATTGGTGTTTATTTGTCAAACCACGCTCATATATCTTTATACAAATTCCTATGTATTGTCCTTATTTGTTTTAGTGCAACCATGTTTATCCATAGACTAGTATATCGATAGCACTAAGTATATTTTTCGAAAAACTGTAACGGCTTGGGTTACTTTATTGACTTTTTTTTATTATGAATACTAGCTGTGTATATTTCCCACATTCAGATGCGAATGCAAATGACTCAAGTTAGGTACAATAATTGTCAAGATGAGAAGACATCTACGTCAAAGTACAAAGTACATCAAAGTCAAGAGTTAAGTGGACAGTAGGTATAGTTAACTAATTAATGATTAATTTTATAGATAATGGTGGATACTCAAGTTGTAGCCAAGTGACTGCAGCCCAAATAAGGGCTGGCTGGACCGGGGTAGTACCACCCGTTCACAAAATATCGGCTTAAAGTTGCTATTTTAGCTGTGTTTTGTACAATGAATGATAGAGCCGGGAGACCAACCCTGCTTCGCTTCCCCTTCCTCTGTCCCACTCCACAGGTCGGCAAAGTGCCAGTCACGCCTCTGGTATTGCAAACAATTATTGGCTACGGTAACTGCTTAACATTAAGCAGGGCGTGTGTTTGCTTGCGTGTTTTCTTGTATAGTAGGTGCGTATAAAATAGATGTTTAACATTGACTCACCAATCCATGATCCCGAAGAGATGTCGATTGGGATCGGTGACTCTGGGTCCTCAAGTTGCTGCAGGAGACCCGTGGTGAACCCCATCACCAGCCCTGACCCCGCCATGTTCAGTGACACCCCCGCGGTCACGAAGCACTGGAAATGAGGAGTTGGAGGGTAAGGAAATATATTTCTCTACCATTATTTGTGTGTATCTTTTCGACAGCCAATAAGAATCGACTCCTAAAATAGTGCCAAACTAAAATAGTGTAAACTGATGCCAAGTTACCAGTTACCAAAGCTTATAGATGCTTAGATGCTTGCTATACTAACGTAATTGCTCGCAAATTGCCAACCTGGAGAGGAGTACGAAACGCAGCTATAATAGGTACTTTACGCTGATCTTCTGTGAGCGAGTGGAACTATCCTGTTCGAGCTAGCCCGTATAAGAGTTATTAAGTAGTTAATTAATAAATAATAAATATCGACAGACAGACACACCAACTGTACGGTCCCAAACTAAGCAAAGCTTGTACTATGGGTACTGTAAGGTCCATGTCGGCGCACTGGCCACTGGCGATAAGCGTTCCTGGCCGACAAGAATATATTTAAATTTAAGAAAAAGATTATTATTTTGAAATTGAAAGCTCTGCGGTGCGCTGGCAGTGACAACTGGGGACCGTTATGATAGGACGTGTTTTTATGTAAATTAATATAACAATAATAAAATAATAAACTTAAATGTTACCAAGTGCTTTGAGTTATTAATATAAAACCCCGTTGTCACAGTACCATACAATGGACTGGGGGCGATCCCAGTGACACCCAGACCTGGGTAAATTACGAAAACGCCATTTCCGAAATTTGCCCCGGCAGGAATCGAACCCGCAACCACCATGTGCAGTGAGCCGAGCGGCCTACGCTCGAATCCCTGCGCCAACCGGTCGTCATCATTGTCTCCAGTTTGGCTCTGCCTCCGTGTATTTTTGCGAAGGAGTCTTAGCTGTCTTTGTAACCGTAAAGTAATAATGGTCCACGTCTTTTGGAAGGTAATGATATGCTGATCCAGTTTTATTAGGGGGAGGGAGCTAGGAATTATGCTATTTCCATGATGGTGTTATATTTGACCACGTATTTAAATGTTAAACTCGTATTTAAACATACAAGTGCCGGGTCTGTCAATATTTGTAAGATTCCAGCATCCTTGATACCAGTGTTGAGACAACAAATCCTAGTTTGGTACACGTTAAGGTTGATTAGCGATTTCACACTCCTAAGTTGTATCATTTATTTATTTATTATCTATATTAAAAGATACTATATTAGGGAAGCGCGTTGAGTTAAGAATTAAAACCAGTGATTTTTGTACTATTGCCTCGTACTCATATAGATCTGCCTGTTCATTCCAGTAAGTATGTCTGTCTAAATTATGACTGGGCATGATGCCATAAACCAATATCAGTAGTTATTCTAATTATAATAAATCCAAATAAATATAACACACTAGCTGTGCCCCGCGACTCCGTCCGCGTTCTGTTGAAATTTTTCCTGAATTTTCTTTGCTATAAACCTCACGGAGCCCGAGACCTTTCCAACGAATGCAAAACCGTGGAAATCGGTTCGTGCTTTCTGGAGTTATAGCGTCAGGAAGGAAAACCCGACTTATTTTTATATAGTAGACTAGCTGTGCCCCGCGACTCCGTCCGCGTTCTGTTGAAATTTTTCCTGAATTTTCTTTGCTATAAACCTCACGGAGCCCGAGACCTTTCCAACGAATGCAAAACCGTGGAAATCGGTTCGTGCGTTCTGGAGTTATAGCGTCAGGAAGGAAAACCCGACTTATTTTTATATAGTAGATTTATTAAGCTTGCTTCATTAGTTAGAACTTATGCATAAGGAAAAAGCGGATCGCAATCGGTACCTACGAGTACAGCCAGTTCTGGGAATGGTCGTTGGTGACAAGTCGAGGATATTTGCATTGATGTCTTATAGAAACCGGATATAGCTAGATATGTGCCATATTACAAGGCAAAGAAACATGATAAGCATGGAGCCCGCGTATATACCTAAATTAATATCGCCAGACGAACACACCAATTGGATGGTCCCAAAATAAGCAACGCTTGTACTATAGGTACCGTATAGTGGACAGGGGCGATCCCATCCCAGTGACACTAAGACCAGGGCAAATTACGAAAAGGCCATTTCTGAAATTTACCCTGGCGGGAATCGAACCCGCAACCACCCGGTGTGCCGCAGCCAACCGACTTCCGCTCCAAGAGGTCATCTAAATGAACCCAACCCAACCTAAATGAATATTTACAATAGATTCGATAGTACCTATCCTTCCGACTTAGGTACTTCACAATGCGAGAGACAGCGACGACAGTAAGACAGTCAATCCTATCTTGAAATGTCAATGATGCCGTGTAGGTATGCTACACATTTCTGTAGTTATACATGGTTCTGAAATTTTCAAAGTGTTGCACTTGGTTTTTTATGTCATTAAGTCAGCAAACAAGCGTATCACCCGTTCGATGTTAAGCAGTTTCCGTAGCCTATAGAAGCTTGCAATATCAAAGGCATTGCTCGCACATTGCTGACCTCAAGGGAAGTGGAGAGAAAGGGGGAAGGTTGGGCGTTCGGCTCTCTTACTGAAACGCTACTACATACAATAGCTACTTTTCACCCAAGGGTCACGGGTCACCACAGTAGTAAAACCCAGCCTCCCAGTGATGTATGGCTCTTTTTCTTTTCTTAAAACGTTGTCAGCCAAGAATATACTTCGACACTCGAAACAAACGCATGCTCCAAGCTCGTCATACCTCTTTGTTACAAGGTGACAATGCACCCTATTTTGCTTGCGGTTACTGAGACACATTGTCACATAAGAAGTACCTAAGTACTTGAATTCGTAAACAGAGTAACATACTTTACTTAGACCTACTTACGTATATGTGCGTATTATTTTGATAGATATTATTTTGATGCCAATAAGTATACTTAAATAACACTCAAATAACTCGACTGGAGAGAAATAAAATAAACTAAAAATTAAGCAACAAGTTAGGTGCTAATTGCATTGTTTTATTGAGTAAGACAAATCTTTTGATACCTATGTTAGATAGGTATACCCAAAGATTTTTTAATAATAAGACATTAAAAATTCTTAGGATATAGGTAGGTACTTACCCACTTGTTTATTGAGTTGGTTCTATAAGTCTTTTGGCAGTTTCACATTCACATGAAGTTATATAAGTAGGTAATTCAAATGCCACGGCGCAAATTATGAATTACTAAAGCATTAATGTAAATCAAGTTTGAATTTAGAAAGGTAACAATTACTGAGAGCAATCAAAACTAGTATTACTTACTTAAAATAATTAAATGCATCTTCAACATCTAAAATATCGTTAGTGTTTTTACAAAAAGGAAGTGATAAACATGAGTTAGGTATGTCAAAAAAATGACATAACTCGGGTTTCACGCGTGAACTTTTTAAATAACCCGGCGGCGTGAGTTTTATCTAGAGGTAACCTGCTCATGCTTGATAAATACCTACTTCATGTCTTTTGCAAATACATTTGTCTAACAATTAATAGATAGAGTTACGTATAAGATTCAAACTTAGTACTAAAAGTGAACTACGTAAAGCGCAGTGGAGCACTGACAGAAATATTTACACATGTCACATCAAATAAAATCCAATCGGAACAATTATTTAGTTGGTACTTAGATACGGCTTCACAAAGGTCCGCGCACTTTCTCTTCCAATAAAAATAACAATGATAGAACTTAGGCTTTTCTATATAAAAAAAAAGTGCAAGCACCTACCTGCTTCGTGAACGGGGTGATCAATTTATCACTTGCTCCCATTTTAATTCGCTCGGTCACTCGCAATTAGTAGGTGTAACATTATAAGATAACATAGGACACTTTAACCTCGACGATCAAACACACGCCTCTCGAATCCGAATGAGCGCACTGCAATGTTTTTAAATTGATTTGAATGGGTGGCAATAAACGCGTCAGATACCGCGCGGTATTAGGAACCTAATTAAAATATTAGGTACGCAGCTTAGGTATTTATAATTTGTTTTTTACTGGCGCGTGTGACCCGACGCGTTTGGCAACGTCCAATCTTGTACTGGGCATTTTTTTATTTTCTACAGCTGTTGTGATTGAGCGGTAGGTATTAGTGATGTTCCCAAAGTATTCGCTGTCTCGAATACAATTATTGAATATTCATTAGTAGGTACGTAACCGATACGCCCGCTAAGTAGGTAGGTACTATTGTGTTCTTTGTACGAATTATTTGTAAGAATAAGAACAGTTGGAATAATATTTGGATTAGTCATTCCTCCATTTAACGCCTGTTATAATTATATAAACAAGATTGATTATTGTATTTGCTATGTAATTGTTTGTAGGCGTCTTCTGATTATTGAAGATTAAGATATACAAGTATCGTACGTGATTAATACAGGCTGTTCCAAAAGTCCGAAATAATACTTAGGGGTTTGGATGCATCCTAGACTAATTTTGATCGTAATATTTAAGTACATATCTTTGTAGCAGTAAAAAATATTTATAAGTGTGCTAAATTTCAGTCATCTGAATAATAACTCTAAATTGAAAATTTAAAAACCCCCGATGCGACGACCTATTCATCAAATGTATAATTTACCTAGTTCTTCCAAATAATGAAGTTAGCGCGATTTGCGTAGCTCCCGTAGCTCAGTATCCATAACTCATCTCGCAAATTTATCTGGTACAACTAGTTTCGATGCCAGATTATGAAAGCGCCATTTACATAATTTGTTTTGGCTTCCTCATTTATAATCTGATGTACAATAATCAACAGAAAATCCGTGTAAAAGTATGAGACATTATTTTGTTATGACATTAGAATAGACAACGAATCTAAATATTGATGCCACGGAGGTTTAATTCCTAGTAAAATATTATCAATTATGATTCAATTTGATGTAATAACTCTGGTTGAGGCGGACGGGAGCAGCCCAGGGGAAGAATTTTCAATAACGCTAAAATTATTTTAAATTAGATTTGTTTTTTTTTTATTTTTTCTCAATGGCGGAGCAGCGCCCTCTAGAATTATTATAGCGTAATATTCCATGACCATTAACAAAACAAACAAAATTTTACGCATGCGCGTATCCATCATTTGAAACGTGACTTATGGAAGGTCTTTAGTTCATACACAAATCTCATATAAAAATTGATAAAATATACATATTTTCCAGAATCAGGGAAACTTTTCAAATTTATAATATTGTAAAAAGCCAGTTCAGACTATTACGATCATTTAAAAATATAATAAATCGAAATCCAATAATCACAAATTTCGAATGGATTCGAGCCGTGGGAATTGGTTTTGGCCGTGAATGTGGCTTTTTTAACCTACAAAAGAGCTGATGATCTTCAAACGGCTGAACCGATTTTCATGAAACATAGCTAAGTACACTCTCGATCAGAATACCTATCTAACAAAATAAACAAAATTGAAATCGGTTCATCAGCTTGGGCGCTACGTGGCTACAGACAGACACACAGATACACAGATACACAGATACACAGATACACATGTTAAACTTATAACACCCCTCGTTTTTCGTCGGGGGTTAAAAACCTGTGACATAAAGACACACGGATGGACGGATATTATGACAAAACTATGAGGTGAAACTAATACATATTTTATACCCCAAAAAAGTGAAAATCATTGCCTGAAATTTCCAGGTTTCAGAGTTCATAAAATTGCCCATTGATCAGAACACAGAATTATAAAATATATACTAGCTGACCCGGCAAACGTTGTTCTGCCATATTATTATAATTGTTTTCTAGGTATGAAATATACTTTACGATCTGTTCTCATACCTACCAAATAAACATAAAAATCCGCCAAGCCGTTTCGCAGGAGTGCGACCACAAACACAGTGAAACTATTATTTATACCTATTTATTGTAGATTTAGACTTAATAAATAATTAATTTAATAAATAATTTAATAGATTTAATTAATTATAAATCTGTGTCATCTTTCTGTGATGGACTCGTATACAACAAGGGTACTATAATATGATAGCTGTGATAGCCGATTGGATAAAGCACGCGACCTGATGCCCAGGTCTCCTGAGGTCTGCCTGAGGTCTCGGGGTCAAATCCCGGCTCGCACCTCTGGATTTTTCGAAATCTATGTGCGAATCATAATTTCTATATGATTATCACTTACTTACGGTGAAGGAAAACATCGTGAGGAAACCTGCATGTCTTAGAAGATCTAACCAGTTTTCGAAAGACATGTGAAATCCGCCAACCCGCACTGGGCCAGCGTGGTGGATTATGGCCTGAATCCCCCTAGTGTTGAGGGGAGGCCCGTGCCCAGGAGTGGGACGTCAAAAGGGCTAAATTATTATTATGAAACTATAATATGAATATAAAATAAATAATGATGTGTTACAAATTAATATAATTATCAGATACATTTTGGTACCGAAACCACGGACATAAATGTTCTTATGTTACGCAATCACGTGTCGCCCAAATCGTAACACGCAAATATCATGTCTAACGACGACCTTACGAATTGAAAACAATCTTATCGCCGCTTGAATGATCAATATCAACTCGCCATCCGTTCTGATTTCCTTTATATAACACTTTAAAGTACCTAAGTAAATATTTACGCTATTATTTACACTTAATCATTACCTAACTCATCATCTTTACCATTTCTTTATCACCCAGCCTCTCTCTAAATCTTCCAAAGTTAAAGTAATCCTCAATCTCCTGTAAAGTTCTATCTTTGGTCTCCGGTAGTACAAAGTACAGACCTATCAGAGATCCCGCCATGATAGAACCAAACACTGTGAATGTCCCATGAACACCCGTACTGACTAGTAAATAAGGTGTTGTTTTCAATGCCATCATTAAAGCTAGAGATAGCGTTATCCCAGAGACAGCAGAACCTGCTCCTCTATGAGCTAAGGGAAATACTTCTCCTAACAAAGCATAAGGTATTGGCGTACAGCCTAAATTTGCTAGAACGAAGTAAAGAACGAAAAGAGATAGAGGTATCCATGAATGTTCTTTAGATATAATTTCTTTTGATACCATGAAAAGGTAGCCGCATACCGCCGCTAAAACCGTTAAAGATGCAATTCCAGTACTGAATAATAGAGTCCTACGTTTCATCAGTTTCACCAGCCCTGATGAGAAAGTAGCGCTGACTGTGATAATCAGATCTAAAGCTATGGTATAGTAGAAAGATTGTGTCTTATTTCCGGTTAATTCTCCAATGATTTGCGGAGCAAAAGCCGGGAAAATATGTCTGCCACAAGACTCTAGCAGAATCGCTCCGAAGAGGATAATAATCAGAGGTTTAACAAAATCTTTTCTGGCGAATTTCTTGAAGAACTCCCTAATATTACCGCAAGTGGACTGTCTGGTCGTGTCAAGTCTTTCCTTCTGAGCTCTGATTAATTCTTCTAATTCTGCTCTTGATTTTTGGCTCGTACCTCTTAGCCAATAGAAGGCCTTTTCACTCTTATCAAACTGTCTTCTAGCTGCCAACCACGCTGGACTTTCAGGCCACGTGCAGACTATTATAAAAGCGACAATATGTGGCGCCAGTGCAAAAAGCGCTACAGTCTTCCAATGGAAATAATTTGCCAGTAAATGTATTATCGTGTTCCCTAAACACACGGCCGCTGTCTTCAAATTGAGGAACATGCCTCGATGCTCAGGGCTCGTGTATTCGCCAATGACGACCGCTCCTAAAGTGACAGTAGCCCCTGCGGTGATCCCGCCGAGGACTCTCCCAATCATGAGGACCGGGATGTTGGTGGCGAAGTATATGCAAAGCCAGCCAGCTGTTCCAGGGATGATGACGAGGGCGTGCGAGAGGCGGCGCCCAAGCCACTCCATCAGGAAAGAAGAGAAGAGGAAACCGATCATGCTTGCCAGACCGACAGAGGACGCTGGAAAAGATTAAATTAGAATAATTGACGACCACAAAGTGTTCTGATTTGAGCTCACTTGATTAAAACATTGAAACCTTAGTATCCTCAATTAAACCGAAAATAATTTACCTAACCTTTGAACCATTAGCGAACTAATGCTATTAAAATAGAAAATAACTGTAGAGTCATCTGGGTGTTACTATGAACACCAAAAATCCAAAAAATTGCTTCTATGAGGCCATATGGTTGATGCTAAGAAATAATTCCCGGCAAAGGTTCCTACAAAAGATCCTGCAGTTTACACCATTCGAGAAGCAAGTGATGTTGCAATGAAAGCCTTAAATGTACCAACCTAGCCATGAAGCGATGTGAAGATCCGCCTGGATGGGAGAGTTAGGGTCCCGCAGGGCTGGCAGGAGGCAGGACGGGTAGCTCAGCACCATCCCCTGCCCCAACATGTTGAGTAGCACCCCTGTCACCGCCCATGTCTTTAACAAATAAGTAATTATGTTTAATAATCTAATCATACGACACTCATAGAAAATTCTACGTGCCGACTGCTAGGACCAACCTTCTCGCCAAAACACCACTGACCCGAGCGTTTCGTACTATTAACGAACTTCATGCCAACACGGATATATTCACATGTCATTTTGGTGAATTCGCTAAAGGTCTACTATACTTTTTATGTTATAATAATGTTTAGTTGATTTATATGTTTGGTTACCTGTATTCTTGTATATATATAGTTGTGTGTTATATAATGTAGATTGTATATTTTGTGTGATGTATGTTTTATTGAAATTGAATTAGTGTTTATATGATAATTTTATGGCCCTTCTATTGCATTAGGTACCCACCTGTAATGATAGTTTAAGGAGTTGGTGAATAAATAAATAAATAAATATTCTGACGACGCGTGGCTTACATAGTCCCTATATTTTCGGGTTTTTCAGAAGTCTAAATAATACTTGGGGGTTTGGAAAAGTATCCGGCATAGATATTTTTTTTATTACTGGTAGATATATTGGGGGCTGCACTTTGACTATTATTAAATAAAATTAATAAATATCGACTTCACCATCACCCACATCAACTGTATGGTCGCAAACTAAGCAACGCTTGTACTACGGGTACCGTACAATGGACTGGGGGCGATCCCAGTGACACCCAGACCTGGGCAAATTACGAAAAGGCCATTTCCGAAATTTGCCCCGGCGGGAATCGAACCCGCAACCACCATGTGCAGTGAGCCGAGCGGCCTACGCTCGAACCACTGCGCCAAGCGGTCGTTATGACATGTGTCTGGGGCTGCCTTCCTAACTATGATTAAGATCAAGGTCCACCATGCTGGCCCGGACACACAAGGGTCTAAGAGATCACTTTAATTAGATTACCTAAACATTACCACCGAACAGAACCGCTGCTCGAATTGAAAACAAATAGTACTTATATCACTACAAAATATTTTTTTTAAATCACCTGTTTCACAATAGGCGCCACCATTTTAATATCAAATTAAATCAATTTTAAATCACTGCACTGAATTCATGCATAAACCGATATTAGTACTGCATTACACGGCGACAATTAATGCTATCTTGAGAAGTTATCTTATTATCTGTGTTATTGGCGATACAAAATTAAGATATTAATTTGATTTATGGTTTTGTGTCGATAGTTAATGTTACTCAGTAGTGAAAAGTGTTTGTAAAATTATAAGAACGTGAATTTTTGCGATCTAACTTGATGATTTGTGATATTTGGGTTTAACACTATCCTTTAAAATATAAGATAACACTTTAGTAAATTCGGTTCCAAAATTACTTTTGGGTTGATAAAAACCAATGTAAGAAGAACATACTATTTTAAATTTCTACAACTACCAACTATGTGGCCATACAATTTGGATTTTTAACAACTGCCTACACGAGATCTTTGTTTTATGAGATACAGAAATGTACTGAAGCATGTTAAAAATAGAGCCATTAAATTAACTAGGGAATGATGTAACGAATTATTTTATGGATTAAGTAGATATAGTTTTATAGTTCATCCATCAACATTAGACTGTGATGATGCTGCTTTACACAGTAGAGGACAACATAGATATAGGCGAGTGCGCACGGGCACGCAACTGGTCTCATCAATTTGATTTGCTCAAAACAACTGACAGTCAGCGCGTGCGCTGCCGAATCAATGTAAAACAACTGTCGATATTATTGTTTATTATGATCAAGAATTTACGGGGTTCGTCCCAATCCATTGTTAAATACTACGACTGGTTTTAAATACTGCTTCCAGGAATATCCGGCAAGTAACTCTTTTCAATATAATGAAAGATTCACTGAATGAAACATTCTCAGGAATAGCAACACAATGTGAGCAAGCAACGCATTGTCACTAAAAAGTACTCGAGTATTATTGTATCAATAATACCAAGCTAATTAAATCTCACTCAGATTTAGGTATTCAAATTAGAAAGCCAGTTTAGTGAGGTGTGCATACCTACTCATACTTTACAGTCATTTCAATGTTTATAACAAAGTAATAGACATAAAGGTAGATCCTACTATAATATTATAAATGCGAAAGTTTGTGAGTGTGGATGTATGTATGTATGTATGTATGTATGTATGAATGTATGTATGTATGTATGTTTGTTACTCCTTCACGCAAAAACTACTGAATGGATTTGGATGAAATTTGGAACACAGATAGATTATAACCGGGATTAACATATAGGATACTTTTTAACCCAATAATCCAATACTACGCGGATGAAGTCGCGGGGCACAGCTAGTATAATAATATATGAAAAACAATTGCTTTGGTGTGACGCCTTCCATCCTACTGATATTATAAATGCGAAAGTTTGTGAGTGTGGATGTATGTATGTATGTATGTATGTTTGTTACTCCTTCACGAAAAAACTACTGAACGGATTTGGATGAAATTTGGAACACAGATAGATTATAACCGGGATTAACATATAGGATACTTTTTAACCCAATAATCCAATACTACGCGGATGAAGTCGCGGGGCACAGCTAGTGCTAAATAAATTAATAATGTTGTCAAGAGGATAGTGCGTGGACCTGTCCCCGCAAGCAGCGCCCGCGCAAACACATGACTTGAGCAGCAGCATCACTCCCCTCAACCCTAATAGAGGAAACGAGGCAGAGGGTGATCTGCTCCACAGAGCCACCGTACTTTACTTACTGCATCTGGTTGTGCTATGGTCTGCAAGCAATAGTACAATTGGACCTACTTATGCAAAATGGAACCTATCCACACACACCTCTGCAAACTGATACCAACCTAGAACCACTAACACAAGGTTGGTTTTTGTCTACAGTAGTGAATGTGGGTTGGTTCCATTTTGCATAAGTAGGTCTAATTAGCTTATTGCTTCATTATCAGATTGTTGAGGGCGATATACGATAACCGCTCCTTTTTGTTAAAACAAGGTTCCACCTTCACTATAGCTCGATAACCCTTGTGTCAGTCGACTGATTTTCTATTAATATCTCCAGACATAATACTATTAAGCGGCATTAGCTTAGTGGTCGCGGTCATCGTACCCGAGAGGTTTCATGTTCAATGCTCATGCAATTGTACTATAGACGACCGCTTAGCGCAGTGGTTTGAGCTTCGGCCGCTCAGCTTACTGCACTGGGTGGTTGCGGGTTCGATTACTGTCGGAGCAAATTTCGGAAATGGCCTTTTCGTGATTTGCCTAGGTCTGAGTGTTACCGGGATCACCCCCAATCCATTTTACGTCACGAATAATACAAGCGTTGCTTAGTTTGGGACCATACAGTTGGTGTGTCAGTCTGGCGGTATTTATCATTATTTATTGACGTGAGTCCACCACTTTTTTTAGATCAGGTAACCCAGGATGAGTCCCAGTCTGCCACGGGGAGACTGACTGAGTATTAGGACTCCTCACTATAACTTGACGGTGTTCCATCAGGGGGATGGGTGTGTTTATTCGATCATCGGCAAATCTCATCTGTGTCATTTAACTAAATATAGTCTGCTACCTACCACAAAATTTCCCGCGGTAGAGTGAACGGGGCGGCGGCGCTTCCGCATGTATAAGGCAAGGCGTACATGGACGATCTACCGATTTATTATATTTTGAACTATTGAAATTTGGACACCGATCTGTGAGAGGGTACTATCCTTGTCGACGATGACATCATAGGAGTAGGTTACTGAAAGTCATCACTACGCACTCCCATAAACTCGTGAAGTTTAAGCTAATTAGAACACGAAAGCCAAATTTAAACAATTTTTTTTTTTAATTTCGTAGTCTTTATATTTTCAAAACTTCGCTATCAAAATGGATGAAACATAAATTTATGACTTCCTAGTCATTAAAACCCCGATCCATTGACATTACTCCATGATTATGTCGGAAAAGCTGCTTCTGTTCGCGTTGCATAACACCAATGGCATCTACTGCTAACGAGTAGGTACTAATAATAAACAAGTGCTGAATTGATAAAACATTACTCATTATAATCACTCTAAGATTATAACAATGAGAATTCATAATATAACTTGCATTAACCCAACGTTCAGTTTGGTTCTTCTTCTTTCTTTAAAAATATGGCTCACCCAAGTTAATAGGTATTTCGCCAGTGTCAAGTAACAAATAGCAATAACAAACACAATTAATAACAGTACAATACAAAAATGTGACCGTCCATTTGAAAAACCAAAATCAGTTTAGTTTTTTTTATTTTATTAATTTATGCCTTCCATCGTTTATCGATGATTTTGCCAACGACAAGTGTTTAGAGAAGAATATTGCGGATTGTACGGTGGAAAGAGCTCTGGTTTGAGTTGGATGATATGCTATGAATTGCATGGAACAATAAAAAAATATATTGAGGGCTACAACCTGATGTTGTTAATGCTAATAAATTTATATAATATTGATTAACGGAGTATAAGCTAAGGACAACAAGAAAGGGATGTTAACAGGGCGAGCAACATCGTCAGGAAGTAGGTCGCATAAGGGAACAGATATCTTAGGGCAAGAGAAAAAAAGATGTTCCAAGGAGCCTTCATCCAGTCCACATTCACAGAGAGAATTGTCACGAATTCTAATTTTAGCCAGAAAAACTGGAGTGCAAACAAAACCTAAACGCAGTCTGATAATAACAGAAGTTGCCAGTAAGCTTATTGATGTTTTTGTGTATACTAAACCAGGGTTTGGATGGGATTGTAGGTTGAATGGAGCCATATAATTTTCCTTTGACTTGTCTGTCTGACGTAATTTATGGATGGCCCCAATGGACAAAAAAGTAAAGAAAGGTGAAGAAGATAATAATGTACTTCCATGAAGTTCCATGCTATAATCCAGCCGTATACAAAATTTCATTCAAATCTGTTGAGCCGCTTACAAACAAACAAACTATCAACCAAACACACATTGGCATTTTTTTATTTGGGACTGGTCCTGCCACACACTTCCACCACTGTTACTCTAATAATGACGTCGAGGTTTGACCTTCGATGAGTCCCGGGGAAAAGTTAAATTGTCTTGGAACCCGCACGAATTTAATCGAAAGAAATAATAGGAGGAGTTGGAAGAAATAAATTCCACTTCCCTCCGGTGCAAAGCGGGAGACAAAAACAGCTGGTATGGGCTGATTGCCATAGAAGCAAGACTTTTACAGCTGATCGAAGACCAGTTGTAAAGCACCACGGATCGTAATTAGACTATTTGGACCTAAACTCGTGAGCTGATTATACTTGATTCCAATAATAGGTATGGCAAAAGCGTTTGAACGCACGGAAATTACATACACCCACACATACACATTGGCATTATTAAATATCAATTGTTATTAGTTATATAATATGTAGTTATAAGGATAATATAGAATCAAAATATGTGAGGTACCTACTTCGTTATTATCTAATACATCCGGGTGTTGTGTGAGCACAGTCCACTCGACTATTTTCATTATTTATTATTGTTATTCTGTTTGTGATGGATACTCCGCTGTGTAATCAGGTAATTATTGAATTATTTCTACACATTATTTCGCTCTCAATTCAAAACTATTCACCTTCTTCTTTCTATTGTGGTTAAAGAGATTGATACTCCTCCGGTCGCGATCGAGTTCGGGCGCTGTTTGTCTTAACTGGTCCTCCATTCTCCTCTTGACAACATTTTTCTAAACATACTGATAGACAAGAAAGTTACCACGAGCCATGTTTGGCTCGATGGAATGTTTTCCAAATGGAAACTTTTCCGTGAAAATGCTTTGTTAAGCATTTTCACGGAAAAGTTTCCATTATTTAATGAGGTTACTAATCACACTATAGCATAGTAGTTAGGAGATAGCCCACATTCCACCACCTTCTAGTTTTGGTGTATGTTTCTGACTGAGCCTTTAAAGATTACAATAGTAATGTATTAAATTGCAGATGGTAGCCATATCCCCAGTACAAATATGCGCCATATCACATTATATCCTGTGGTATATGCCTATGCTCGCGCTGCACAGTTTGCGGCAACGGGAGCCGGAACAAATTCATTACGATGTTACCTTTTTTGACCCACTTCGTACTTTAAGTGAGTACTTTTAAAGGTATATGGTGACCCCCTTTTTAAAAAAAATTTCTTGTCTGCTCCAGTCAGCCGGCGGAAGCCCTCTAGAACTGCAGCTTACTAATCTTACACTGATAAACACGACTTCGGGTTCTTAATATATTTTTATTTTCAGACTTGATAATCTCTATAACTGACGTCGCTGGGTGCATAATGTCCGCTATCCTTATGAAGTTTATCGGCCGACGGGTCACCCATCGCATTTTTACGGCAGCGGGGGTGGTCGCCTTCCTACTCATCTGGTTTGCTCCCGACAGCGACACTCTCAAAGCTGGCTCCGCATTCGCGGGATTATCAATCGGTCTCTCTACCTCCTTAGGCTAAATAATGATAGGAGAATATGTCAGTCCGAAATACAGACAAGTATTCTTATATTTAAATAATTTTATGCAATTGATTGGCGGGGTGGCAATTGACCAGTTAAAACCCGTTGTTACTCACACGACTATTGCAATGATCGTGTTGGCTCCACTAGTAATATCATTTGCTGTCATTCAAGTAACTCCCGAGAGTCCCTTGTGGTTGGCGTCGAGAAAAAAGTACTATGAAAGCGAGAGAGTCTTCTATAAACTGAGGGGAGAAGACCCTCGGACCGCCAGAGAAATAAGAGAGATTATTGAAACACAGGAAGAGCCGCACACTGCTGAAGCAAGAATTATAAATTTACGGAAACATATACTTACATTCTTATCAAAATTTATAAGCTCAGAGCTTTTGAAGCCTTTCGGGATAATCGTGATCGCTATATTAGTCCTAGAATTTAGTGGCAGAAACTATTTAATGATTTACTCCATAGCTCCTAATTTGAGTAAGTTTGATTTTAAAGATGTTTCAGCATTCAATTTACAGTGGGTGTATATACTGATGTCAGTATCTGCTCTAGTTTCCGTGGTCCTTATAAAAAATTACAAGCAAAGAGCACTGCTATTCTCGACAGGATTCTTGGCTTGTGCCATACTGGCCATGCTGTTATTTTTCTCAGCTATAATACCTATTAGACGAGTAGCAATCGTCGACACTGTGTTATATATGTACAGTTTCCTAACTAACCTATGCTGTTCCCATTTACCCTTTGTTTTGGTAGGAGAACTGTTCCCTTTGGAACACAAAGGCATAGGGGCAGCTGCTACAGGGATAGTTTCACGCATACTCTTTCACGTAATGCTATACTTAACAGGGTATATTCTGATGCAGAGATTTAATATTCATTGGATGCTGCTTATTTACAGCGCAGTTACGAGCGTTTGTTTACTTATACTGTATGCCATCTTGCCAGAGACTAAGGACCTTACCCTGCAGGAAATAGAGAATAAATTCGTAAAGCGTAATATATCTTGTTACCACACTGAGTTGCAGGGTGCTGAGGCTGGATAGAGGACTAGAGCGTGATTAAATCAATAAATGTCTGTTGGGGAGCGAAACGGGAGGATTATCTACTTAGGATCTATCCACCTGCTTAAGGATGTGTGGTCTACGTGGTCTGTTGATGGTGGGATGGTGAAGCTAGTGGAGACACGCGGTCTGGTGGGTTCTTCAGAGAGCTGGTTGCTTTTGTTTTCCACACTCACTCTCACTGCAAATCCATCACACACGACGGCTAGCCGTTTTTCGGGAGTGATTACGTCAAAATATGTTCTTTTAAGCCACGTAATGGCGTCGGACCCAGTCCTTACAACTTCGTAGGCGGGATGGTGCGAAACACGCGTGGTCTTGGTGACGTATTGCGGAAGACTAGCTCACAAAAACAGACAGTGTCGGATCGTCGGCGCCGCGACTAGCGCCGGCAGATAGCTGTGTCAAGCCCTTTAATCGAGTTCTCATTTAAAGCGCGTCCTTATCATACGCGGGCGCATCCCATGCGTCGATTTTGAATAGACCAATCATGATCCAGGATCTTTACCCAAGGTTGGCCAACATGAGTCACTCGTACCAACACCCGAAAATTAATGTTTCTCTGTGTGTGGTCACGTTTAGAAACCGTTATGCTTATTAAAAAATCTAAAATATTCATATAGAAAAAGACAAACATTGTTTCGCCGCGAAACAATGTCAATCATTTGTTATCAAGCTCAACTGTTTTGCAACTCGCGGAAAATGTTTAATCGGAAAGAAAAGAGACGCGGAGAAATAAAGCTTTTTATACATTAGTGATGACGTGCTAACACACCTTCTCGCCCCTTAAGGCGCGTCCAGACAAGTGTAATGGGTAATGGATCGTGGTAACGCTAATTCAGCGTATGGATTACACTACGTACGAGCATTGCATGTAATCCTGGGGTGCTACTCTTAGTAACGATAAACGATAGATCGTGACATTTGTGTTGCGTTCCGATCCGGTGGTACATTTACCCTCGCCACCTCTCCTGGCAGCGGCCCAAGCCGAGGTCGTGTCCCTTGTGGCGCCCTTGAGCTAGCTGCCCCCCTGCCCCTCTGGCTGGAGCGCACTTGCGCTCGCCCACTGTCCGGGTGAAGTTGTTAGGGCCACTCTGGCCAACAACATATAGTCATATAAAAAAAAAAAGTGACATTTTTGGTGTCGAATCCTACTCTAAATTTCGTATTTTTTGCCGTCGTATCGATTACTGAACAAACGTTAAAAAATTATCGTTCGTTCAGACGATATACGTCAGCAAAAAATATGGAATTTGACGCTTCCAACGATTACTCATTTGTCATATTATGTACCTGAAGGTAATGGGAACATTTTTTAAGATATTCAGTATAAACAAAAGGAATACTTTTCAATTCGTTAGCTAGTTTAAAAGTTATGAGGGAACAGAGGAACATACTTACATAGATACATAGCTGTTAAGAGCGACTCTCATTCTATTAATACACGGAATAAGCACAAGCTATCCGTACATGTAACTCGTCTCCACAGAATAAGTCATTCTTTTATGGGGCAATGTATATGTTTTTACAATAAGCTTCCCAATGAAATCCGAGATTTACCTATCAATAAGTTTAAAACCCTATTAAAGCTAAACTCAGTGCAAAGGGTTATTACAAAATCTCGGATTATTTGGATGATAAATCAGCTTGGGACTGAACAGCTCAAATCTCGACATTCAATAATAATGTCAAAGCGTAGCGTGTCTTGCCCTACTAGTCCGAATTATTTGTAATTCTTGGTAATATTAAAAGGCAGGAGCTATTACTTATAATATTTATATTAATATCCGGTTCTACAACCGGATCGGAACGCGACCTCGACTGAGAAGATCCGGCAAGAAACTCAGCGGGCTTGTCTTTTTACATGTCATTATATTTTTTTTATCGCCAGTTGCTTATAATCAATAATTACAAAGGGTGCGGGTAAGGGGGGGCACTTACAAATTGTCAATTTTGCATTATTTTTTCTTATATCTACATATAAGAAAAAAAATGTAAAATTGTCAATTTGTAAGTGCCCCCGTAGGCTTAAACAAAATAAACGATTTGAATTTAAAGTCATAACATTCCTTTTTGCTTCGCCGTAGTCGGGTAAAAATATTTTAGTCTTTCATTGTGAATTTGTTGTTCAACCAGGGACATTCTAGATTTGCTTTAAGTCATTTATTTATTTATTTACTTGGACATCCAACAGCTTATTAATTACAATTATTATTATGAATTATCATGATGATGGCTTGGCGCATTGGTTTGAGCTTAAGGTCTCTGCTCACTGCACCGGGTCGTTGCGGGTTCAATTCCCGAAAACGAACTTTTCGTAATCTGCCCTGGTCTGGATGACTGTAGATCACCCCCAATCAAATGTAAAGTACCCATAGTACAACTGTTGCTTAGTTTGGTTCCGCACAGTCGGTGTTTTTTTTTTTTTTGATATTACTATATGTTGTTGGCCAGAGTGGCCATAACAACTTCACCCGGACAGAGGGCGAGCGCAAGTGCGCTCCAGCCAGAGGGGCAGGGGGGCAGCTAGCTCAAGGGCGCCACAAGGGACACGACCTCGGCTTGGGCCGCTGCCAGGAGAGGTGGCGAGGGCAAATCTACCACCGGATCGGAACGCGACCTCGACTGAGAAGATCCGGCAAGAAACTCAGCGGGCTTGTCTAGGTAAGTAGACGCACCTTCTAGCGGAAGCGGGGGTTCGTCGACCTCGCCGGCGAGGTCGGTGTCTGGTGGGGAGTGTGCGTGTGTCATTCTGTAATATTAATATAACAACACAATATACGTAGAAAAATATATCCTTTTCTATTATTTTGGATAGCATGAGTCAATTATTTTTAAATTCTATTGTGGTTTGGACAATGTCAGGAAAACAAAATATGTATGACAAAATGTACTTTATAATTGTTTTGTTACATTCATATTTTAAATATTGTTTTCTTATATTTACGCGAATACTACACATTGAAATAAAACTATTTTTCGGATTTTATCGCGTTTATTAACTTTATGTTCCCGACGTTTCGGTTGCTTTACAGCAGCCATGGTCACGGGGGGACTGAGGTGTTAGACGTCCTGATGTCATAGTTAGTAACTGGGTACCCTCATATTTAGTTGTTGTTTGTCCACGCAGAAAGTATTTTAATAAAAATATTTAATGAAAAGTGATTTCAAGTATTTACTTTAACTCTTAACTTAATATTCGTTGGCAAAATGTTCAATAGATGTCGCACTATCCAGTCACCTGAATAACTCACTAACGCCATCGGGTTGATTTTTGAGAGAACTTTTTCACAGTGGACGTTACAAAGTAGTTTACAAAATTACTAACAGATGCCATAACGCTTTTTCTTTACGTGACGATTTCTGCCAGTTAACTCTCAACTACGCTGATATAATTACATTACGTGTCGTAAATCTTAATAATCTCTTTCTCACCGTTGGTTGCGAGTTATATATCTATCTACAATGATAGGCCAGATGTCATTTACCAAGCTAGTATACCTCACTAGGAGTATATTGTATTTGCTGATAAATATTCTTGGACCAAAAAAAGGACCTTAGGCTCTAATCACCTATAATCATCCCTAAATTATGTTGTCTTTGATTTCAAATTTTATCTAAATAATTACTAAATACTTGTCATAAAATTAACTAATCAGACATTCTTATAATGCTTTAATTAAATCTTTCGCTTCATCAGTAATCATTTTCGCTTTCGACTCATCATCATTGAGCTCGTCATTCTCAAACTTTCCATGATTGAAATAGTTCTCGATCTCTTGCAGAGTCTTGTCCTTAGTTTCCGGCATCATAAAATACAAAATAAACAGACAAACGAACATGATTGCTGCATACACTGCGAATGTCCCATAAATGTGGATGCTCGCGAGCAAGTGCGGAGTTGCTTTCAGTCCAGCCATTAAGAATATCGATATCCATACTCCTGACACCGCCACCCCTGCTCCTCTGTGAGCCAATGGGAACACTTCGCCGACTAATGCTAGTGGGATAGGCGCGCAACCCAAATTAGCAAGGACAAAGTACACAGCAAACATTGAACAAGGCAATAATGGACTACTATCGCGTATAACACCTTTGGAAACTAATAAAAGGTATCCACACACGATGACTAGTACAGCTGTAGCGGCAAAACCGGTGTAAAATAGAAGCGCTCTCCGCTTCATGACTTTAACTAAGAATGAAGAGAAAAGTGCACTAGCTAATATAATCAAGTCTATAGCTAGAGTGTAATAGACTATTTCAGATTTATCTCCGGTCAAATTGCTCACGATCTGGACGCCGTAAGCCGGGAAGATGTGTCTCCCACTTACTTCTAAAACCAAAGTCGCTAGAATCATTATTGTTGACGGTTTAATGAAGTCCTTTCTCGTAAATTTCTTGAAAAACGCCACGGTATTCTGTTTAAACGTTGACTTTGATTGCAGTTTAGAATGCCGTTTCTTCTGAACTTTAATCATTTCTTCCAGCTCTCGAGATGCCTCTTCACCCTTGCCTCTAAGCTGGTGGAATGCTATCTCACTTCTTTCGTAACGTCCTTTCAACACCAACCAGGCAGGGCTTTCCGGCCACGTGTAGTTTATAACCAGTGCAATCAAATGAGGTATCAACGCAATCAGGGCAATTGTTCTCCAGCTAATAAAATGACTCATGGTGTGTATAAGAGTTGAGCCCATGCAGACTGCAGCGTTCTTCAAATATAGGAACACTCCTCTGTATTTTGGAGAGGTATATTCTCCAATTATTATAGCACCTAATGAGACCGTACTAGCGGCACTCAATCCTCCCAAGAATCTTCCAATCATCAGCATAGGTATGTCAGTGGCGAAGTATATCAGCAGCCAACCGACTACCCCCGGGAGGATCAGGATTAAATGGGACAACTTGCGGCCGCACAGGTCCATGAGAAACGATGAGATCAGGATCCCCGGGATCGCTGCGGGGCCAATTATGGATGCTGGAAATAAATTTCGGAATTAAATAAAATTGTTGTTAATTTTCTTTATATTTGTAATTATATAATTAAATTAAGTAGGTAAGACTCTTCGTTTGAGTACTTTTTGTGTGCTAAATCAGCGGTTGTAAAGAATCTTATAATTATAAACACTTGGAAACCTTCACATTTCTTTGTGTTACCTACATAAGTACCTACTTACCTACCTATTGCCTACTATTTTTCATCTGCTGTTGGTTTTCTTTACAATAAATAATAGATATCCATCAGTGATTTCCTATTGAAAGAGTTGCATTCAGCTTCTTTCTGATTTGGTTTGATACAGGGTGGTTCACACACATGTCAAACGAAACAATATTAAGGAAAAGTGTTCCTAATTTCGATCCATAGTAGTAGTAGTATTATTTCAGACATTTGAAACACCTTGTATATTTACAATTAGTTTATAAAAAAAAACAAGTAGGTAATAATTTAAAGGGTTGCTCACCTAACCAAGATCCGGTTTGCAGGTCCACCTTGATGGGGGCGTTGGGGCTCTGCAGCGCCGGCAACAGCGCCGAGGGGAAGCTCAGCACCATGCCCTGTCCGAACATGTTGATGAGCACCCCGGACATCGTCCATATCTGGATATCCCGAAACGATCTTTTGTAAATTAATTATTAAAATAGATTTAAGCTTTTAATTACGGTGTATTTACAATAACAAGAAGAGATTTTACGATAACAAGTGTTAGTGACGTGTTTTGTTGTGGAAATATCAACAAATATTGGATGATCAAACGAACTTACTAAAGTGAAGTTCGATCTTAATTATCTTGACTTCTTCTCAAGATTTAATCCATTACCTTATGTAGTGTAGCTAGCTACCTACGTCTCTGGCGCACATAGTTAAGCGTCTCAGGGTAGAAAGAGAAAAACTGTCTTTCCACCCTCACGACGCCATATCCGATCCGGCTGTACTTCATTATTTTAGGGAACTCACTGTCTCAATATTGCGAGACCTAGGGTTCAGATCATATTATCTGGGTGGGGCGGGAACTTAAATCTCTTCGAAGAAGTCAAGATAATTAAGATCGAACTTCACTTTAGTAAGTTCGTTTGATCATCCAATTATCTTGACTTCTTCTCAAGATTTAATCCATTACCTTATGTAGATGTTTGGAGTGATTAAGCAATATTGAGAAAATAAATAAATTGGATCAAGAAATGAAATGAACATCATATTATACGAAATAATTATCGATTTATTATAAACAACAACTCAAAAAGAATTATATTCAGCCTTTGATTTTAAAGAGTAGATTCATTAATCAACAAATTACAATTAGTGTTCACAATGGGCCTATTGTAAAAATTTGCAAAAACAGCGGAGCGGTCGGACCAGCCAGCCGATTTTCTAATAACATCAACACTAAAACCAAACCGAGCTGCGGCGGATGTACTCGCGTGTCGAGTGCTATGAGCACTGAAGGTCCTGGTATCAACACCACTGTCATGAAGTGTCTGCTTTAACCAACGCCCAATTGATTGCGAAGAAGCAGCTTTATAGGGTCTTCTGTAAGTCAATATTAATGTATCGACATTATGGTCCCTGATACCAGCAGTAAAGGCTATATAAGCTTGTAAAGTTCTACCAGGGCAGATATTATGATTATTAAAGAAAGGTATATTAATGATTGGCTGTGCCCGACCAATTCCTGAAGTTTTAATCATGTCAGTGATTACTATTATAATACGATCATCGTAAATACTTAAATTTGATAACTTAATTAAAGACAAAGTTTGGGTTCTTTGTCCGGAGGCTAGAGCTAATAACATAACATTTTTCTTTGTTAACATTTCTAAATTCACCGAGCTGTTATCTATGTTACTTAAATAATCTAAAACAATATTTGGGTCCCATACCGTAGTATATTTCGGGAAAACCGGTTTCATCTTAAAAATACCCTTAAAGAATCTCCTTAATCTATCATCTTGTGAAAAACTACAAGTTGAGATAAGAGAGATTGCCGATCTATGGTTGTTGAGCGTACCATAAGAGGCTCCACAATTAAAGCTTTTCATTAAAAAATCTAACAGGTCCCTAATTCGTACGTTATAGAAATCAACTTGATATTTTTGGCAATACTGCCACCATAATTTGAGACTACTCGAATATTTAGCATGAGTATTCTTCGAGATTGAACTAATCATTACTTCTATCGCAGCCTCTGGAATTTCTTGTCGTACAAATGCTTCCCTGATAACACAGCTGCTGCCAGGGAAAGGTGCTGGTGCAGTGGATGCCTCGATCTAAATGCAGAAGAAAGAAGACCTTCATGAGGATAAAATATAATTGGTTCCGATACACAGAGAGATTTAAAAAGTGGATACCATGGTTGGGATGGCCATTTGGGCACAACTACGATACCAGTGGCCTTATCAGATATAATCCTATTAAGCATTTTTAAAACTAAAGAAAATGGGGGAAAGGCATAAAAGAAAAAAGGTGCCCAGTCTATTGTAAAAGAATCGATTTCGTATGCAAAGGGATCTTTCTTCCATGATACATATCTTGCACATTTTGTATTAATTCTGGATGCAAAAAGATCAATATCAGGTTCACCAAAACATTGAGTTATATTTAAAAAGGCTTCTGTATTAAGTTGCCATTCAGTGTCTACATTAATCCTTCTTGACTCTCTATCAGCGTCTACATTTAACGATGATTTTATGTACGATGCAAAGATAAATAAACCTCTAGATTCACACCACTCCCATATTGACCGAGTGATAGAATTTAGGTGTTCGTACTGAACACCACCCATCCGATTAATATACGAGATGGCAGTAGTGTTATCTATACGGAGAAGAATACTACAATTAGTGACATCCCTAGCAAAAGACTTCAATCCAAAATAGGCTACAAGTAACTCTAGATAATTGATATGAAATTCTTGCTCATAACTATCCCATTGGACACCAGTATTTTCGTTGCCGCAAGCGGCGCCCCAACCTGTTGTAGATGCGTCCGTGTATATCTCTATAGCAAAGGTTTTGGGTTCTATATATCTAAGTGTATTGGATATATTATTTCGCCACCATAATAAATCTTCGCGTAAAATTGAAGATACGGTCATGTTTTTATTATAATTACCGTTATTATGTATAAGTGCCAAGTATTTTGCCCTTTCTAATCTTTTAGTATGAAACCATCCATAAGTGGTAGCCGGACAGGCAGCGGTGAGACAACCTAAATACTTGGCAAATTCTCTAATCAACATAAACTCAGAAGATAATACCTTATTAGTGAGGTTAAAAATAGTCTGAGTCTTCTTTTTGGGTAACTCTAATGTCATAGAAGTAGAGTTCAAAATGAAACCTAAAAACTTACAAACCTTAGTAGGAGTCAAGGTACTCTTACCCCAATTTAGTATGAAGCCTAACCGAGTTAAGCATTCAATTGTTGCATTAGTATTTCTCATGCAGCTATCTTTTGAATCACCTATACACAAAAAATCGTCGAGATAACGGACTGACCTAAATCCACGCGACCGTAGATATGTGGCAACAGGATTGAGTAGCTTTGTAAAAATATACGGGGCAGAACAAAGACCGAATGGGAGTACAGTAAATTGGTAAAGAGAATTCCTATAATAGAACCTTAAATACTTTCTATGTTCATTGTGAACGGATAATAAAAAATAGGCGTCCTTGAGATCAATGTTCGTCATGTAATCATTGTTATATAAAAGCTTTACGGCAGTTCTTATATCCTCCATCTTAAAATGTTCTTTATTGACGTATCTGTTAAATTTTTTAAGATTTAAAATAAAGCGAGAACTACCATCGCTTTTAGGTACTATGAAGATATCAGATATGAACTGCCCTGAAGCCGGTAAACATGTCTCGATGGCGCCAATTTCTAATAAACGAGATACCTCTTTATCCATAATATCTAAGACTGACTTATGAATAGTTGGCTTAGGGTACTCGGTCGGTAATTGATCTGGTGTTACTTTGAGTGGAATTCGGTAACCAGCTATTGTAGATAATATAAAATCATCACTTGTAATAGACTTCCATTCCTGTAAGAAATATTGAAGGCGTCCTGTTTGTACCTGGGCTAGATTCACAGGTGCATCGAACGATCTGACTGCGCTGGCGGACGGCGTGATGACGACGACGTCTGCGCTGTCTGGCGTCGGGGTGGTGGGGGCGGCGGTGCAGGCGGCGGCTGCGTGAAACCCGCCCGCCTCTGTGTTGAGGACTGTGGATATCGGCGGCCCCTCGTGAATTGAGTTCTTTGCCCACCGCCTCTGGTGACTTGATAGTTGTAATTCCGCGCCGGGCGTGCTCGAGACGGTGGGCCCTTCCAGTTTAACGGAAGATTGGAAGTTGTTGCTTGCATAAGGTTACCCGTTCTTTTAATTCCTCTGGAACTCTTCAATTTGACCACCATTGTTTGGTTCTATGAAACTGTCTCCGTCAGGTACCTCACCTTCGACCTTCGACCTTTGAAAATCATTCTCGAGTCGGGCTTGATTTGTATCTGCAAACGATAATAATACACACAATGCATTTATTGCATTATAAATGCACAATAATAAGGCAACTTCTAATAGTTATTTTTGTGACACGATATATGACTATGTTATAACAGATATTAAAAGCAGATTTTTGGTAAATAATACCCACTTATATAAATGGAACAATTTTGTAGAAAAAAATAATAAAAATATGAGGGTATAAAATAAAGGACAATATGTCCGCGCCATAATATCAGGCACGTCGTAATAATAAGGAACAAATATCGTTCTATTATCATGTACTGGTGTATGTACGGAACACGAATATCGTGTAGGCAATATGCCATAAAGCGTATATGCTTCTAGCTTGCACTATGCAAGAACATAATTATGATAACCAATATGGTAATTTAGTATCGTAACTTGCCTTCGTTTAATGACACATCCTCGTCACTCGAATAAATGATTCTCCTGCTTCTGCGGTCAGTCGTCAATTTGTCCTCATATTTCTTCATTTTCCTTAGCCTTAGTCTTGCTTAGTCTCGTCACTCTTTCTTTTAGGCATGTTATACCGTTTAAATTATTTTATCGGATCTTCCAACTACGTGCGTTCGACGCAAGCGCTCGCACAATAATGAAGTACAGCCGGATCGGATATGGCGTCGTGAGGGTGGAAAGACAGTTTTTCTCTTTCTACCCTGAGACGCTTAACTATGTGCGCCAGAGACGTAGGTAGCTAGCTACACTACATAAGGTAATGGATTAAATCTTGAGAAGAAGTCAAGATAATTGATATAACTACGACCAGCTGTCAACCTGAGGAAGTCAACGGACTGGATTTGATTTTTTTCCTTATAATCCCGGGGAGTATTGTTTTTAATACCTTTAAAGTCTGCACAATTACATACTTCACAACATATTAACACGACTCACATCCGTGAGTTTCGTCCAATATACTCATTGGCATCGTTTGTCTCCTTTTGTTTGACTGACATATAGTGGAAACAAAATAGATGACAAAACATTCGCCACAGACATAAAACACGACAATAACACTACACAAATAACATTATTATAATTTACATAGTGTTCAATTGTATCTTTGCTTGTTACACTTACTAATCAGGCAATAATTTTGAACGATAATCCCAAAAAAAAACAACAAAAACTATTATTTTGGTGTAACGGTTGAACTTATAGACTGCGCTATTTTTGGACAGAGTTTAAAACTAAAAGCGTTTAATTTGAAACATCTTTCCCGCTACCAAACGCGCGTTGTTGACTTAGTTTTCGCCTAGCGACTTTCACAGGAACGTTTTGAATTGTGTTTCACTTTGATATCGACAACGATTTTGTCGTTTCGTAAAAGTATCGCGATACCCATTGGTTTATCAATTACATGAAATCTTAACCGAATCCTACAACATTCAAACGGTATAGGTAGCGTTGAAAACTGGCGCATTCGGCTTCCAAGTAAAATTACAAAAATACTATTTCCAGCGGGATCAAACCCGCATTCACTCGATGGAGTGATCCCAGAGGCGAAATGTTGATGCACTGCCCTTCGGATAAAACAGGCGTGATTAAATTATTCGATCTCGGGATCCCGGGATCCCAGCCGTATTTTGATCCCGAAAATCTCGGGATTTAATTCAAAAAATCCAGGGATTTTAGAGATTAACAAATTTAAATTTAGTAAAATTAGTAAAAATTATACGAAAATTGTACATTGCACCCACATTGGCTTACGTCAGTGATCTTGTTTTACCAGCTGCAGAGATATTTTAAATCATTGGAATCGAAATCAGAAACAGATTTTGGCAAATTATATAAAAGTAAGTAAATTTTAAAATTATTTAACTGTTAGTAATCATACGGCACATCTTCCTATTCGATGACTCGATTTAATCAATTTTCTCAATACATTTTAAATAAGCCAAAATACCTGACGTTTAAAGTTTTCGGATCCGTTTCCGATATCGATTCGCATGATTTAAAATATCCCTCTGTTAGTTTTCGCTGACGACCGGGCCCTGTTGTAAAAAGTTGTATAGAAACTAACAAATATCCTCTTCACTTCGCGACATGTAATTAAGAATTATTATATTTTTTACAATACAATACAATAACTTTTATTTGCGAATATAGGTAGGTATACATAGATGTTACAGATGATAAAAGTGCTTATGCTATATTCCACCAATTGGCATGCAAAATTCAAATTAATTAAATGGGTCAATCCAATTAAATTACAATTATTATCATTATTATATTATACATTCATTGATATTCATTCAATACTAAACAATTATAATAATAATCTAATTTTCCTTTAAAAATTCGTCAATAGTATAATAGGCCTTATCTATTAGGAAATTATTTAACAAACTTTTAAAAACATTAATACTATTTGTCTTTCTAATTGATATGGGCAGCTTGTTGTAAATAGCTGGCGCCATACAGAATATACTAGTGCGCATCAGGTGCGTTTTACTGGGCAAGTGGTGCAGAGTATGTTCACGACGTTCACGTTTTTGTTGTAATTTGTAGATATCATTCAAAAGAATTGATAAAAAGTAATAGGTATTATGTGTTTATAAAAAGTAATATGATAAAAATAGGTTAAAAACAATTTGGACCTGTACATTCCTGCAGTGCCGTGGACTTAAGGCTAAAGCGCCCATATAGCCCGCGAAGTTCAAATTTTTTGAGGTTTTTTAGAAATTTTTCAAAATCTGACAATAATAAAAGGCACATTTTGTAATTCGCGAAAAAGACCGTGTGCCTGTGCAGTGCATTTATTAATATATCCAACTTACTCTAAAACATTTCAATAACGACAGCTGTCCAGATAATCTGGCAATTTTTCAATATTTAGTGATTTACTAGTATCATATCAGACGTGATAATATTTAGAGTAAAATAAATGTATTAATAAACGCACTGCATACTGTGTTTTTCGAAAATCACAAAATTTTGTCTTAAATGTTTTCAGATTTTGGATAAACTATAAAAATACTCAAAAATTTTGTATTTCGCGGGCTAGACAGGCGCCTTCACCTTAACGATGTATTTTTTTATTTTTAAATTATTACATTTTATTGACACTACAATCACGGGATTATCCCGGGATCCCGGTATTATCTATAGATTATACCGAAATCCTGGGACTAGATAAAAGAGCCGTTATCGAATTCTCTAGGCGTGATGGTGGATTATAAGTAAGAAAATATTTTAAATACGTACTTACCTGCATGATAATCGGAGACATGTCGCGCACCTTGTCGCTATCAATACCACTCCGCATCTGGCGTGTTTAGCAAAAGGAATACCATCAATATTCTTAACTTCTGGTCGTCGGAAATTTATTAAGGTCACGCCACATTCAGGCCGCGGTTGAAACACGAACGCTACGGGTCCTTTTCTGGTAATGTTAAAATTTAGGCAAAGGCATTACATTTTTGCATTTAAAATCCACCACTGGTATATAATGCTGCTTCGACTGAAAAAAACAGTAACGAACTCTATGGTTATATGTGGATATAGGCACTCCTTTTTTAAGAAAAAGTTAATAGGCACATAGGCAGATTCTCAGGAAAAACAACGAAATGTGAACAGTCAACACTATTGTTGTTATAAATCTAGAAATACCTAGGTAATACTCAAGTAAGTAAGTAGTTTATTAATTCCTACTCAGACTTAAGTATTCAAAGCAGCCAGCAGGATTAGTGAGAAGTACCTACTCCCTCACACTCCTACTATACTTCCATGTTATAAGTATTTAGTATTCATTTTATTGATACTCGATTTCACAAACCTATCCCAAAAATCGTGAATAGAACATGTATCATATTCAGCGCGCATTCGCCGCTTGAGTGTGGAGTCAGCATTAAATATATCCGGTTCTTAGTGTGTGTTTAATGTGGGAATCTTAGGTTTTGCATAATAAATGATAAAATTTATACGTATGTATGTACCTCGGTATATAAATAGAACAGTTCAAGGTAAGAAAGTCAAAGGAAATTAATGTATTTCAACATGAAGGTGCAATAAGTAATTTAAAAAACTTGCAAATAAGTTAGTCTACCCAGACTTGGGAAAATTACGATAAGGCCATTTTCGAAATTTGTCCCGACGGGAATCGAACCCCCAACCATCATTTGCGGTGAGCCGAGCGGCCTACGCTCGAACCACTGCGCCAAGAGGTCGTCATCGAGTATAAGTAAGTAGTTATTTCTTAAATTTCGATTTATAACTAGGTATGGTGTATTTTCTCACAGGTAAGGAAGCAGTGTGATAAAAAACATTATTTATTACCAGAAAACAACTAATAATTAACAAAAAATATAAAAGTTATATTATATTACTAGCTGTGCCCGGACTTCGTCCGCGTGGAATTTAATTGACAAAGTTTCATACAAACTTTCATCCCCTATTTTATCCCCTTGGGGGTAGAATTAATCAAAATCCTTTCTTAGCGGATGCCTACGTCATAACATCTACCTGCATGCCAAATTTCAGCCCGATCCGTCCAGTGGTTTGGGCTGTGCGTTGATAGATCACTATGTCAGTCATTCAGTCAGCCTTTGAGTTATATATATTTAGATTAGCAGCAGCTGTTGCCCGCGGCTCCGCCCGCGTGGTACTTCGATAAAATTAAATTAGTATACTCCTTATAATATCAGCTATTCGCTGTAAAAGTTCCGTAAAAATGATTAGCTGGAACACACAGACAGACAGGTATACAACAATTTTAAAAATAGTTTTTTTGTTTCGTTAATTACTAACGACTTATAAATATTAAACGAAAACTGGATGTAAAAATAAAACTGCTTAATGAATTCTATGAAACAATGTCAGCACCTACCAAGGTCATTTAGAATTCAGAATAAACCATTATGGATGTATAGTCATGACGCACGTGATAACTATCGGTACATCCATTCTTTAAATTTTTGACCATTGTATTATTGGTCGTTATAGTCGTAGAAGGCTATTAAGGCTAAAGCGCCCATCTAGCCCGCGAAGTTCAAATTTTTTGAGTTCTTTTAGAAATTTTTCAAGACCCGACAATAATAAAAGACAAATTTTGTAATTCGCGAAAAAGACCGTGTGCAGTGCATTTATTAATATATCCAACTTACTCTAAAACATTTCAAGAACGACAGCTATCCAGATAATCTGGCAATTTTTGTATATTTAGTGATTTACTAGTATCATATCCACCGTGATTATATTTAGAGTAAAATAAATGTATTAATAAACGCACTGCATACTGTGTTTTTCGCAAATCACAAAATGTTGTCTTATATGTTTTCAGATTTTGGATAAACTATAAAAATACTCGAAAATTTAGAATTTCGCGGGCTAGACAGGCGCCTTCACCTTAACTTTATTTTCCTTTTTGAAGCGAAGCTTCTATACGAACGTTCGGGGCGCTCGCCGCGCGGTCACTCTATACGTACTAACCGCCAGTAGCGTTACACGACACATACCTATAGGTAAGGTACTTGCGCCCAAGATGGCCCAGTTCCTAAGATGGCCCACTTACAAAATTTCTTACTTTTATAAGTTCAAATGAGTTTAAATTTCGCACCCATGTTCGGTTAGTAACATAGACAAAACTGCAAGTTCATATCAAAGGCAGGGAGCCGCCATCTTTGCAGTTGTTGACAGTTTGTCCATGCCGTTAGAAGTGGCATACGAGTTATAATCTCATGTTCACAAACATTTTAGTAGTTCTTTAGAAAAACGAATAGTTTTCGTATTTTGTTTTAATACAACGTTACTTAGGTTTATGGACACTCTTGAGAAGGTAAGTGTTGTTTGTGTTCTTTATTAATTTTCTTTTAAAAGAAGTAGTTCTTGTAGGCGGGTAAAGTCCCTATAAAGGCCCACCACACGGGTTCCCAAGATGGCCCGGGCCTTATTAGGACTATAGACAATCATAGTTTCTTTGGAACTTATATGAAGTCCTTTTATTTATTCTTTAGTAATTAGTATTGTAATGGACCACTGGAATGTATTAAACGTAGGTAGTTACCTACCTTATTTATTCTACTTTAGGCTTGAAATTAAAAGTTTTCACATCTATAGTGTGTTCATTCGAATCTATATTTTTAAACGTAACCACTTTGCGTGGTGCTAAATTAAAAATTCGTATTTTTTCTCATCTGTTAAAATTTTAGTTTAATTTATTTTCAGATTTTACATTATGGAACCTATCAATAAGAAGCGTGGTGAATGGGCTGAACAGCAACTTAAATACTTACTTTTCTGTTCTTTTTTCACTATTATTTTTCTTTACTCCTAATAAGGCCCACCGAAATCGTGGAGAAAAATATTTTGTCAATATCTAAAAATAAAACTTGTTATTACCAAACGTAATAGTTAGATTCACGTCTCAAAAGTGTTATTTATTGATTTTATTTAGAGATTTTTGTTTTGTAGGTAGATTAAGTTTTGCTAAGCCTAAGATGGCCCACCATGCAATTTATGACCAAAAAAACTTTTGTAACCGACTGATTACCAAGAATCTCATATGTTAGGTTAAGTTTTACGTTTATACATATTTTTTGTTTTGATAGCGTTTATAAATTACGTAATGAATGTCGGGCCATGATAAGTACCTATGTTCCTAAAAAGGCCCACATTAGAGGTTTTTAAAAACAATTGTTTTCTTAAAGAAATTTTATCTAATATGTTGATTTGTATTGTGATTTTATTCACAAATAAATGAGTCATATTGTGTTAAAGTTTGTTTTCATAAATCATTTTATTTTTTTAATTTATTTCAATATTACAAAAAATGGGCCTTACAAGGCGCAAGTACCTTATACAGAGTGGCAGCTGCGGCGTGCACGCTTAGTTCCTACGCCTTGTACTATAAAGCTTCGCTTCTTTCGGGTGTCCCTAGACGGCACTGTTTATTTTTCATGCTATTATCTTTTTAAGTCAGTTGATTATCTGGTTAGCCTTTTAGCTAAAATAGTTTTTAATTTTAAAAAAGCCTATGTGAGTAACACGGTAACTGCTTAACATCAACCGGGTCGCACACTGGTTTGCCGACTTTCTTATCTTTATAATATTTAGTTATATACCTACTTAGCCTTTTACATGTCTTACTGCAGGGTAAAGGTCTCCCATTTCTGTTTCCACATGCCCCTATCTCGGCCTTGTTGTGTTAACTAATACTTAGAAAAAAAACAGTGCCGTCTAGGGACGCCCCAAATAAGCGAAGCTTTATAGTATAAAGTGCAAGGCGCCGCAGTTGCCACTTTGTATACCTATATATATATCGTGTAACGCTACTGACGCTTAGCACGGATAGAGTGGCTGCGCGGCGAACGCCCCGAACGTTATTTTAGAAGCTTCGCTTCAAAATTAAAAACTCTTAGTTTAAGCTGCAATACACAAAATATTGCAATCGTAAAGTCAGTAGGCGCTAGGGTTCTACATAACTCCTCTAATGACCCAACATTTTATCACCACATTCAAATTTGGACACAATAAAGACATATCGATGCCCCCAAGCAATAACTCGGTAATCGAAAAATCCAAATTTTACAGGAAAAATGTTTTACTGTTTTTTTCGAATATTTCTTCAACGAGTGGGACTATTAAAGTCATTTATGGATCAAATTAAAGCTATTTTTTTGTCAAATATGACTGTACCATTACTAAGAAATTCCTTTTATTAATTACCCTGTAATTAAACAAAATAAATAATACATTACATTCTATAAATTACATATAACAGTTTTAGTACTTACGAGATTATTGCAGTAAATTTATCAAATAAAATATTTCGTAACATTTTGTTATGGACTTCTAAGGTGTTATTTTTTATCGTAAGAATGATACATAACGTCTTTTTACAGAGTTATTGCGGTAATATTCAATAATTTTAAATACGGTATTGATGTATTACATTGTTATTACGACTTATAATAATAATAATATAATATCGCCAGACAGACACACCAACTGTACGGTCCCAAACTAAGCAAAGCTTGTACTATGGGTACCGTACAATGGACTGGGGGCGAACCCAGTAACACCCAGACCAGGGCATATGACGAAAAGGCCATTTCCGAAATTTGCCCCGGCGGGAATCGAACCCGCGACCACCATGTGCAGTGAGCCGAGCGGCCTACGCTCGGACCACTGCGCCAAGCAGTCGTCAAACTTAATTTTGAAAACCACTGTTATAGGTAACAGTAAATACAGATTTTTATGGAAGTATTTAAAAATGAAATTAGAAGGGTTTAAACGAAAAAATACACTAATTTCTTTAAATTTGAAGTAATATTTATTGCACCATGACATGTGGACAATTATTAATAATCAAATAAATCTAAAAAAATCATCAATTACATAAAATTTAACCTAATTCTTCATCAGAAATATTTTCTCTTCTTACTTTTCTGTGTTTAGATCTGTATCAGCAGTGAAGTGTTTAAGTGATTGATTAGTTGCGATAAGAGTTATAATATTGAGTGTGTAATTATACTGGGGGATTTTAATGCCAATCCTGGCTCACGGTTTTTTTGTGAACTTATTTCTGTTTGTAATGAGCAGACTTGGTTTTGCACCGACTATAAGCTTCTGCCGAAGGACACACATACGTTTGGTTGTCAGGCTAGCGGCTCGCGACGCTGGCTAGATCATTGTTTGACAACTAGCGCAGCCAAAAACTTAATTAATAAAGCATTTGTCTCATGTGGGGTTTACCAGTCTGATCATTATCCTGTTTTATTTGAATGTAATTTAACTAAAATTAAACAAAAATTATCAGACCAGTATTTTGTTAATAAAGTCAAAGTTTTGGAAGTACACTAACAAATAAAATCCCAAGCCGAGTCTCCCTGCGAGTGTGTCGGGTCTCAGTGAACCAAAAGATATTGCCAACCTCTTTCAAAGACATTTTAAAGTTCAGTCTTTCTTGCAAACGGGGCAGCGGGAGTTCGATGAAAGGGAATCTTCGGGTTCTGGTGAGCTTGCCGTAATGATTACAGCTAAACAGATTTCAACACTAATAAAAAAAATGATAAAAGTTAAGTCGCCAGGCCACGATGGCCTTAGCGTCGAGCACCTGAAGCACGCTTCAAGCAAACTATTCAATATTATACCTCCCGAAAAACACCTGTATTTGCTTGTTTTTTGGACCTGTCAAAGGCTTTCGACCTGGTGTCCTATGATAAACTATGGGATAAAGTGCGGAGTGATACAACACTACCGAAGGAAATTACATCCCTGTTTCGCTTCTGGTACTACAACCAGAGGAACAGTGTCAGATGGGGGCAAGCTCAATCGGATGAGTATAGGCTGGATTGCGGGGTGAGGCAGGGGGGATTAAGTTCACCCCGCCTGTTTAATTTATACATGAACCGGCTGATCAGTGAGCCTAGCTGCACCAAAATTGGAGGCCATATTGATGGCGTTTGTTTGAATAATATTAGTTACGCCAATGATATGGTGCTGCTGAGCCCATCGATTGGCACTTTGAGAACACTTGTAGATATTTGTGAATACTATGCAGTGGCCCATGGGCCCAAATACAATGTTAAAAAGAGTGAACTCATTATGTTTAAAGCGAGTGCCATAAGTTATTCTGATATCCCCGGTGTCTCGCTCGGTGGCACTCCTTTAGCATGGGTGACTAAATTTAAGTACTTGGGTCACTGGGTCACTGATGATCTCAAGGATAATTTGGATATAGAGAGGGAGCGCAGGTCGCTGGCTGTTCGATGTAACATGCTGGTTCGAAGATTTGCACGTTGTACGAATCAGGTAAAAGTCACTCTTCTTAAAGCCTTCTGTCAATATTTCTACACGTGCAGTCTTTGGACCCGTTTTACGCAAAGGACATACAGCGACCTTCGTGTCCAATATAATAACGCGTTCAGAATACTGTTGGGGCTGTCGTGGCGTTGTAGTGCATCCGGTAAGTTTGCGGAGGCGCACACTGACGATTTCTACGCCATAATAAGAAAGAGGACCGCATCTATGGCAGGCCGCCTGCGCACCGCCACTAATAGTCTCCTGAGCGTGTTCTCAGATCGGTGGGACCCATACCATTTGTAAGGTAGGTAGCCTTTTTACTAAAATTATTAATTAATTTATCTTGTATACTAATACTATGGACTCAGGTCTGAAATAAAGAATTTGAATTTGAATTAATGAGCCTATATCAAACATAAATAACGTTGTAAATATATATTACGGAATACGAATATTTTAATAATCTGAATAAAAACCCCGTTCTGACGTTTACCAAAAACTCCTTGAAAATTATTTACGCCAATAACCCAGTAACCGCAGCTTACCAAATTATATTCTACAAATATATTTTGTACAGACCCATAACAGTTTTATTGCCGAAATGTTTTTGTTTTAAACTTCCCAACAATAAACCTGTGTGTCATGATATCTTTGTAAATATCATTAGAAAAAATCTGAAAATAATTGGTAAGATGTATTCTAGTCCGTAGATGCCAAATTTGATATAACAGCATAAACCCCATAATAGGACATTACCGAGTTATTGCTTGGGGGCGTCGATATAATATCTCTACATTTTTTTCTCTATGGTTTGTGCTAAGTAAAATATGGTATTTTGAGGCATGTTTTTTATAGTATTGAAAGAAAGAAAGAAGGAGAAAACTTTATTGTGACTAGCAGAAAAATAAAATAAAAGAATATAAGATAATAATAAAAATAAACTGCTCGCCACAAACGGACCCAATTCAGCATGTGCTGGTTGACAAGAAACAGCGCTAGTCTTGGCGATGTTTGGCGATTTCACGGACGCAAACCACTAAAATTGGTATTTTTAACAACAAATATTCAAACATATTTCAAGAAGAGTAAGGTTTGAAGCTTGTTTCCAAAGCGAGCGTACTCATTGCATCAGTTACAAACTGTAAACACGACTGAAAATATCTGCAATTCAGTTTGAATGAACATGGCAATCTGCCACACATCAGTGATATTACTGTATTTTGTACATAAGTACACTTCTTAGTCTAAATATTCTTGATCGACCTCTGTTGAATTCTTAACAATGTGTTACATAAGTCTGTACCGAAATATTCGATAAATAAAGTGGCTTCTATGTGATTCAAAAGTGTTTAGTAGTTTCCGAGATAATTAAGTGATATTAGTGTTGGAAGGAAGTGTATTTATTTTATTTTGTGTTGTTCGTTTGTTGTGTGTTTTTGTTATTACCCACCAGCGTCACAAAAGTAATCCCAAGTAAGTATTGAAATATTCCCGGGTGAGAGGGTAATTAACAAACTATTCAATGCCAACTAAACAAGATTATGACACATAAAACATAATTAAAATAATTATTTATTTAGTTAAGTTGGCTAGCAAACGTATAACTCGATTGATATTAAGCAGCTTACGCGCTTACCCCTTATTAGCAGCCTTGCACGTGTCTGACCTGAAGGGGAATAGTACAGAGGGAAGGGTAGGGAGGGGTGGTTGGGCTTCCGGTTCTTTCACTCATCGTACTTATTTAAGTAAAATTGCGTCTCGTTACTAGGAATCGACCCAAATGTGATTGATTTGTTTATGCTGGCCTACGAGTCCAAGCTAAACACCTTGCAATTTGCCTCTCTATGGGCACCGACTCCAAATCACAGGCTTTGGCTTAAATCAAGGCTTTGGCTGAAAATCAGCGTTGGAGATTTCGTTCCCCTCCAGCACATGCTGAGCCAAATGCCTTTCGGTACAGCTCACACTGTAGGAAATGCAGCTTACTGACCTTAGGTCTATATATTTCACTTATTTTATAATTATGTGCTGATATTTCCTTATGTGTTCGCTGTGCTGAATAAATATTTTTCATTTCATTTTCATTTCATCATTTCATTTCAAATAAAATAAATTATAAGGTCCCTAGTTATTTTTAGGTTTTTAGTGCTCCCAGGTTTTTTGAGTGTGGTTTATTTTTAATTATTTTTTTAAATAATTAATAAAATATTACATCGAACATCCTCCTTTTTTGTAGTCGGTTAAAAAGGAGAATAACAATCAATCAATTATAGATATTTTGTCAAAAGCGAGCCTCGTGAAATCAATCAAATCATTGCAATGAGACATTCTGTACTTACTTAAACGTTCATTTACCTAACTAAAGGAGGGTAATTATTTTCATATGGGGAAAACTCTACATTACAGCAGTGTTCCAAGGGACGTCTAGACGACGATACTGTTTGGCTCCGGGGCCGAATCGATACGATAAACGAAAAGCGACGCGAACAGTGTTACGTAATATTGTTAATTAAATATGGACTCTACAGTGATATTGAGTAGAGTTTTAGTTCGTCACTCGAATCGATAATAATTTAAAACTATAGCTCTACCATTAGTTTATTAGTCTCTAGCGTTTACGTAAAATATTTATAAAATTGTAGAGACCCCTATCGGTCACCTGAGGAAGTAATAATATGCAAAACAGATATTTATGTAGATGCTAGCTGCTAGCTGCTAGCTACTATACTGGAATATATTAACTCATGGTAGAGCTACTGAAAAATATGGAAAAATGTTTTAGGTAGGTACATCTATTTATGGGTTCTCTTTACCACACAGTAGAGGCCACCCTGCAGCTAAAAGTTGTAGAGTTCAGATACCGCTCGTTCTGTTCAACATAGTGTGGCGAAACCCCGCTAGATGGAGCGATGTCGGTGGTATTATTTGTAGTCTTGTAGATTTCTATTAAGAAAAAAATAAAATGGTATTCTATTATCAAATACTCTAAGCCCAATTTTAATATATTTACTTATTGTTTTACAAGATTTATTTAGGATAGAGGAGCGTAGTAATGCCACTGAAAAATATGATAATATTTATAATTGTAGAGTGATACTACACTCTATAATTGGGGATAAATCTTTACCAAGAAGACAAGAAGCTACAATGATAATGTACAGTCAACATCAAAACTGTTTGATAGACATATCTTCTCTTACATACTTAATATGAGACCTATACTTTATACCTATGAATAAATAAGTAGGGTACTGCGTAACTTATAACTTGTTATTTTCTAAAATATATCATAGCTTTAGTAAATAATAGTCAATAAGTGAGTTTGCAATCTCTATAGAGCGTATCAAAAGTCCGTAGTACTATTTTAGGTCCATAGTATAAGGTGGCTTATTTTATTACTTGATCAAGACTGAACGGTACATAATTATCTTAGTTTCTGGGTTAGGTAACATTTCAATTTACAATTTTTTTCTTTTAATCTTAGGACACATTATGCTCATATTGCACTGTAAACTTTTATTAACCTACGAGTAGCGACCAACTGATATTTTAACAGCTGAATATTTTGCGTAAAAAAAATCTACCATTTTGACCAAATACATATTATTATTTCGGACTCTAGATACACCCTGTAGAATATATAATCATGAACAAATGTAACAAAGAACATGTACCTAACAAAGTGTATGTACATAAATTACTTTTAAGTAATTCCGTTTCATTGATTTATATGTGTGTGTACAAATCTTTTCAATTACAAGTGTCACCAACTTATTTGTTCAGGTGGCAAAAGCTGGAACTAGCGTTGTCAGTACGACTGATAAAGACAGTGGCGCCACCATCGACTGAAGAGATAACTTGGTGGTAATAATAATAATTGGCCAATAAAGTACACTTCACACTAAGCGGTGCGTGCGCGTCGGAGCGCACCAGAGCGGAGTGCGTGGAATAGATGAACGGACCTACGTTCTAACGAGCATTTGCGCTTACTGGCGCAGGCGCACGCTGCAGGCTCGTGCTTTCGCCGACATGCTCTTACAATATTCATGAGTTCAACAATATCAACTAATTGTAAAATAAAATTGGCACTCAAAAAATTTAAAAATAAAAGTTTCCAACGCGTTCCGACGCAGTCCGCTTGATGTGAATTGTACTTTAGTGCTTATAACAACCTTCATTGAACGTTCACATTTCTAAACAGCTGACTGCCGTACATACAATATTCAATCAAAGATATCGACATTCGCGGTCGGAGATAAGTGTTTTTACAATCGACGCGTACGATCCTGTGTGTAAGACAGTCGCGTCGCTGGCCGTGCACCATGTACTAGCAGTGTTTGAAAAACTACAGAAAAATGGGCAAGAAAACGCAGTGGATAACGCCTTTTAAGAAACAAGTAAGTGTTTTTTTTAGCAATTTGTTAATTTACAATAAGCGCTGTATTGCGAGCTTAGATAGGCTACGGTAATTGCTTAGAATCGTCTTACGCATTTCCGCCGACTCAGTTATATTTTTTTGTGGGACATGTTTCCACACCCCCCCTGGTGCTCCCTGTTAGCCAGGAACAGTGGGGTCCAATTGTCACGGCTTAGCTTCGACAAGTCCTGGAAATAAATTAAATTGCCTTGGAACGAAGTATTTATGTATAATTGTAGCGGGTCTTGCCTCGTGCTTATTAGCCTTGTTGAACTGTTGTCTCTGAGGTGAGGTGTTGGTCATCCTCACTTTAATCTCCTTGTTTGCAGTGGCTTTGTGGAGCGGGTCACCTTCATCCCTCTATTATGGTTGAGGAGAGTGCTGCCGCTTTTGAATATTGTCGTTAAATACTATTCATTTACTTAGCATGGAAGGCATCACACCAAAGCAATTATATTATTATGCACCTCTGTTTAATTAATTATTATTTTGGTTTGTAAACGTTTAATTTGATGTAAGTGTGAGTAGGTATGCACATCACACTAAACTAGCGTTCTCATTTTATTTAAATACCTAAATATGAGTGAGATTTGATTATTATTTACTATTAGTTATTTAGTGACAATGGTGTTGCCGGCTCATATTATTTTTATGCTGTTCCTGAGAATGAGAACACCATCTTTAATTCATTGAAAAGAGTAACCATTGAGTTTCTTGCCGGATCTTCTCAGTGGAAGCAGCATTCCGAACCGGTGGTAGATTCTGACTATTCATAAATGCTTTGTTAGCTTACGTGAATAACAACAATTTTGAGTTTGAGTTGAGTTGAGTTGACAGATGAATTAACTAATTTCAAACTCAATAATTTGCCCCTCAAGTTGGCATGTCTAGTCAGAATTTGAGCCACACAGTAGTCCATCCCCAGCTACGTCCTCTCCAGATTCTCAGGAATGCATGCTCAGCAACGCAAATTGCTGAGCATGCATTCCTGAGAATCTCTGCTAGCGACCTTTAGTTGACTCGGTCAGAAGATCTTCATAAACCACAGATATCGGACTGAATAATCTAATTCTAGATCGATCTCACAGCTTAAGGTACTCGGTGTTCATGTTTTCTCTCATGGAATTACATTGCCGCGAGTCTCTGAATCTTCAGCTATACCTGGAACTCATCCGCAAGTACCGGCAAGGCCTCGGTACTAACTGACAACTTTGCGATATGCTTTACGTAAAAAAAATATATTAACGCTTAGTGACTGTGAAGCAATTTACATCGTACTACCCCTGTTGGGCCCTGTGACTTTGGCTAGATACTTTGTATATGTAGCCAAATGGAATATTATGACATATCATTGAATTGTAGATAAGCACGTGACAGGATTATCTTTAAGATTATGAACCGGCGTCATTGGTACTTACTTTTATTGCGATAAATATCATAATCTAGAGAGTAGCGGTAATGTAGGGCAAATAAATGCTTAAGATTGGCGTTGTTTTATAGTCACCACTACTGTTAAGATTTGACTCAAATTTACCTACATCGACACCTTTTTATGGGTTTTTTTTATAAATTAAGTAGTCGCTCTAACGTTACAAATTAGTTGCTTTAACGTGACAAGTAAGTTTGCTTAACGTCACAAATTAGTTACTTTAACGCAACAGATTAACTCTAACGTCAAAAATTTGCTACTAAAACGTCACAATTTAGTTGCCCTAATGTCATATTTAAGAACAAGAAAGTATTACTATCTACTAGCTTCCCATTAGTAAGCAGGTGTTCCGTCATAAATATCTTAATCGACCAATTTTCTCGACTAACCTTATTTTGCAGTTCACCGTATCAGATAATACAGTCATGAAACACATATCGTGACAAAATTGATATCTTATAAGATAACCATGCTGTTTGGTTATCAGCAACGTTGAGGGTTTTAGCGGAATGTTTACAAGATCTTGAGCCTAAGAAACGTGATAATGATCTGAATATGACATGTTATCTTCTGAAAGAAAAGAAAGAGTCCTTGATTGTCATCAATGCGTGGATTGCAATTTACTATTTGCAAATTTACTTGTTGCTTAACGTAATACTGATCAGAAATGAATATTATTATACGACATGGGAAAGGAACCTAATAATAATTTCATGCACATAATCAATGGATTTAAAATTGGAATTAACAAGACGCACAAAGATTATCTCTACGATATGCTAAACATCCATTATGCTACATCAAATAAAGTCACATCGAAGACTAGTTAACTAAAATCTATTATCGTAATATCATACTATAGATCTATCAATTAAAGCTACGTACTTAATTCTACATTCATTAATGTTTATAGTTAAAAATTGTAGATTTTATTCTTATATACTTAATTGAAATGTTTTTTTTTAATTTTCAGTGTTTCGTCACGATAGGCGTGTGTTTGAACATGGCTGGGCACGGCCTGACGATGGGGTTCGCCGCCATCTTGCTGCCCCAGCTGCGGAGGACAGACTCTCTGATACCCATTGACGACTCTTCAGGATCATGGATAGGTGAGTGCCAAACTATTTTACTACAAAATGACGAATTTCTTTACACTTGTTGGGGGTTTCCAATCTTGGACTGTTCACCAGGCTGTTATTGTTGGTTTTTGGTTAGTTCTCATAATTCGAAAGGAAATTATTGTTATCATAAGGGGCCATCCATAAATTACGTCACACGAATTTCATGATTTTTTGACCCCTCCCCCGTCCTTGTCACAGCTGGTCACATTTGTGAGACCCCCCCTACCTAGTGTGATGTCACATATTTTGCAATTTTACGTTTATTTGTCATATGCTCAATAAACCATTTCAACATTATCTTTGTAGTTTAATTTGTAACTGAATGCAATAAAAGCATTTATAGCATCCGGTGTCGAAATTGGTGCAATTAAATTCCTTCAAATTGTCATGGAAATTGCAGCTTCATTTCTTATAATTTCAGCATCAATCCTGGGCTTCGCTCTTGTCACTGGCAACTTCATCGTGCCACCTATCATGGCGAACTGCGGCCGAAGAACCGCCAACCTGGTCAGCATCACTCCTATGATCATTGGTTGGTTCTGCATCCTGCTTGCCAGCAGTGTGCCTGCACTGCTCGTCGCCAGGTTCTTCCAAGGCATATCCATGGGCATGAGTTCTTCCCTAGGCCCTGTCTTGATAGGAGAATACACCAGCCCCGTGAATCGTGGAGCCTTCCTCACTTCAATATCCTTATGCATAGCAACAGGAGTACTTTTGGTGCATACCTTAGGGTCATATTTAAGTTGGCAGACCACAGCTCTGGTATGTGCCTTCATATCCTTCATAGATTTATTAATAGTCATATACAGTCCAGAGTCTCCCAGCTGGCTGGCGGATCAGGGCAGATACGATGAATCTAAAAAAGTTTTCCGATGGTTGAGGAACGAAGATGAAGAGGAGGAACTGCAGAAAATGATTGAAGCTAGTATTATTGTGAGAGAATCCAAAGTGGACGCTAATATTTCTCAATCGTTTAGCAAAAAAGTAACAAATGGTTTAGCTTACTTCAGTGCTACGATAAGGAAAAAGGAATTCTACAAACCTATTTTTATTATGATGCATATTTACACATTAGGACAGTGGGCTGGAGCGAACATTTTAGCGGCTTATACAATGGATATATTCCACCATGTTATAGGCAACGATATTAATATAGCACTATTAGTTATAACTCTGGATATTCAAAGAATTATCTCCAACGCAGTGGCAGTGGTGGTTATAAAGAAGATAAACAGAAGAACAATGCTTTTCTCAACTGTTGGAATAAACATATTTGCTTTCTTAGCAACAGCAGCGTATACCTACAGTAAAGACAATAATATGCTACCTTCAGCATTAAACAATCCAATAATTGGTATAGCCCTGATTCATCTGCACATGTTCACGATAGCCACTGGTACTGTGCCGCTCCCGTTCATCATCGCTGGTGAAGTATTTCCCTTAGAGTACAGAAGTTTAGCGGGCGGCATCAGCGTTCTATTTCTATCATCGAATTTGTTTATTACCGTGAAAACAGTGCCATTTTTCTTCGGAACTCTAGGAATATATGGAGCTTATTGTATATATTCAGTGGTTGTGGGATACTGTTTGATTGTGGCGTGGTTCTTCTTGCCAGAGACTAAAGATAGGACTCTACAGGACATTGAGAATGAGTTCAGAGGCAGGCCGCTGTCGCCTGAGGAGTTAAAGTCCACGGAGTCTCTGACAGCATGGAAGTTGCACAGCCAGGACAGGAGATGTAGTAGTCCTGTTCTTTGAGGTGGGATTGGACTTCATAAATTTAAAAACAAGGGTACTAATTGTGATAAGTATTCAAATTAAGATAATGTTAGAACTGTGTATAAAATTACTAATATTAGGAATTAATAATTAATGTATATTTTAATTTATTAAATTTTAATAATTTCTGGAGTTTTTGAAGGATTAATTTATGTATATTTAGAACGTCTCCAGATCTTTATTTTTATTAGACATTAGATTACTTTTACTTATAATAATAAAATTATATTGGTATAAAGTGGTATATTTTCTTCGATTTTTTTTGTAAGACATAATATGTCACTTATTCAGTAGAAAATTTGGGGGTAAATATAGATTCAATTTTGAGAACGTACCATTTCATATTTGAAAGGTGTGGGAGGATGGTATTCTTAATAACAATTTTTTGAAATATTTTAACGATTCATAGGCCTATAATGGTTAACAATAATACATACGAAATGTTCTTAAAAATGTATATATAATTATTACGTGCTTTGTTTACATATATGTTTGCATTCTGTAAAGTATTATTTAGATATATTCACAATATATAAGGCGATGACACATATTTACAATAAGGTCAAGCTGATATAAAGGCTCGTATAGACACCTTTTACATATTTTTTAACATCCAAAGCAAAAAGTACTTACCTACTTACCTAAGCATACGTAACGAACCCAAAGGAAGTAAATGAATAATTAAAATAATGTAATTATAGCATCTTTTGTTATACTTCCTACTGGTTTCTTTGATTATATGTTATAATAGCTGTGCCCGCGACTTCGTCCGCGTGTAATTTAACTTAACAAAAATTTCGGGATTATTCATCCCCTATTTTATCCCCTTGGGGGTAGAATTCATCAAAATCCTTTCTTAGCGGATGCCTCAGTCATAGCATCTACCTGCATGCCAAATTTCAGCCCGTCCGTCCAGTGGTTTGGGCTGTGCGTTGATAGATCACTATGTCAGTCAGTCAGTCACCTTTAAGTTATATACGAGTATATTAAGATAGCCCTCTACAGATCACATTATTCACACCACTATTATTTATATTATATAATTTATTATTATTATGATCACGACCGCTTGGCGCAGTGGTTCGAGCGTAGGCCGCCCGGCTCACTGCATCGGGTGGTTGTGGGTTCGATTCCCATCAGGGTAAACTTCGGAAATGGCCTTTTCGTAATTTTCCCTGGTCTGGTTGTCACTGGGATCGCCCCCAGTCCATTGTACGGTACCCATAGTACAAGCGTTGCTTAGTTTGGGACCATACAGTTGGTGTGTTCGTCTGGCGATATTTATTTATTATTATTTATTATTCCTCATTAAAAACACTCATATTGTGGACAAAATTATTAGGAATACAACTCATTTAGAGGCTGGCTCGACCGCGGTAGAAGCACCCTCTCACAGAAGATCGGTATAACGTAGCAACTTAAGTGCTTAGCCTATAAAATAGTGTAAACTACAGTTAAGAGTAGCAGCAACCAATATTCGGTTTGTTAAAATATAGCGCGAATAGTTAATTAGATTATGAAATTTAATAAAAATTGTGGTGTTTCATGATATGTCTAATTTTCATCCAAACCCCCCAGTATTATTTTAATCTCTTGACATCTCCTGTATAAATATCCCCTGTGTCATGTCGTGTGAGGTACCCACCTCACACGACATGACACAGGCGACCTCACACTCTAATACCCATTAGAACCATACCTTTCATATAGATAGATGATTAGAACGCCAACATAAACTGTAACTCGACACAGTAAAATGAAGCGATAAAATACTCGTTTTACAAAACGGAAGCACTTAAACGAGCCTTTACGAGGGCGCGCAGTATTTATAAGACAATCTCTTGGATTATACGCAGCCACATTACTTACTAGATCTGTTACAAGTGCAACACTTACGCAAGCGAAACAGGTACGTTTTCTTTATTACTAACTGAACCGACAGACGTTGTACTGTCTTAACTTTGAATATTGAATTAGAATTGTTCCGCTCAACTTTATTTATTTCTTTATTTCAAAAGAACCTTCTCCTGACAATAATAAACACAACAAAAAATAATTAGCGAAATCGTTCCATCCGTTCACGCGTGACGCGATGACCAAGGCAATAGAAATTCATTTTGGATATAAGTATATAGTTGCGTTCCGATCCGGTGGTAGATTTACCCTCGCCACCTCTTCTGGCAGCGGCCCAAGCCGAGGTCGTGTCCCTTGTGGCGCCCTTCAGCTAGCTGCCCCCCTGCCCCTCTGGCTGGAGCGCACTTGCGCTCGCCCTGTGTCCGGGTGAAGTTGTTATGGCCACTCTGGCCAACAACATAATATAGTCATTCAAAAAAAAAAAAGGATATAGATAAGGTACTAGCATTAATAATTCTATTGAAAAGTGTAACAATTGAGTTTCTTGCCGGATCTCTCAGTGGAAGCGGCATTCCGAACCGGTGGTAGATTTTGACTATTCGTAAGTGCTTTTGTGACTTATATGAATAAAAATAATTTGATTTAATTTGAAATAGAATCTGAGTCTATGGCCATAACACCAGACACATGCCCACCCAATGAGAGGAGGACTCCGGCCATAGTCTATGTTTATTTAACAGTAACCATTAATGATTTTTCTATAGGTAGCTAGTTTAAGGAAAACACGAGATTATTTCCTGATGTTTACAGGTTTTGCAGAAAATATTCATCTTTTGTTCGTGGTACCGTCTGATCCTAAATTATTGTGACCACAAACATAATGACACGTTTTTTGCTGACAGGTTTAACAATGAATGTTCTCAGCGGGAAGCTCCTCAAGATGGTACTGGTAATCATAGTGCTGGCCTGCTCCAGCACCCACGCCTTCAGGAACAGCAGCAGGATACCGAGCCGCGGCCACAGGGTGAATCATACCGTACAGTTGGATTGAACCAGTTTGAAGGACTGACGAAAGTAAATAGAAGAAATAAATATTTAAATCTTTATTTGGAAAGTTTTTACTGATCTAAAATACTCGTATAGTACCAATACGTTTGATCAACTATTTATTGTGTACTTGCACCTGTAATTTGTTGTTCTGTGGCAATTTTGTCTGGCATTTTGTGACTCCATACTCAAGCCAATACTCTATTCTAGAGGTCATTGATTTGGCAAAATTAATCCACTGACGTCTACCCATTCTCAAAATCAGCCTATTAAGGTACAGCACTGCCACTTATCTCCGACAGTTTTCTCTTAAACGCTACAACAGGATCAGTATGCAACGACTGCCTAACTTCCATCTCCTCAGGACCTAACGGCCTTCCTCTAAACTCATCCTCAATTTGCTGAAGCGTCCTACCTTTTGTCTCTGGTAACAGAAACCATATAACTGTCATACTGTAACACAGAATCCCACCATATACAATATAAGCTCCATGCATTCCAATACTCTCTACCAAGCCAATAAAAGTTTTTAAAACTATGAAGAAAGTTACAGAGAATGACGTCACGCTGATCATGCCTCCAATACTCCTGTATTCTAGAGGAAATACCTCTCCTCCAATCACGTTTGGTAGAGGCAGCATACCAGTAGCAACAGCAAACATCTTCAGGTTTATCAAAACAATTGAGATCCATATTCCATCGTAGGGGAGGATACCTTCGTTTTTCGAGTACACATATCCAGCTAAAGCAAACTGGCTGAAGATCGAGAGGCCTCCTGTAGCGAACATCATTATCCGCCTCTTCAATTTGTTAATTGCAAAAACTGCTAAAGCATTAGAGATTAACCTTTGAGCACCCAGGAATATCATCCAGAAATAAACATTAGCTTCTGGCCCCATCACTTTCCCAATAATATACGTAGAGTAAGCAGCCATGGTCGTACCTCCAGCGAAATTTACCAAGATATGAGCATGTATCATGAGAATGATTGGCTTGTAAAACTCTTTCTTCCTTAAGGTCGTTACACCATCTCTAAAATGATTTGTTTTCTTTCCAAACTTCTCTGATATCCTTTCTTTCTCGAACAGTATTCTGGCATGTATCATTTCTTCTAATTCATCATCTTCTTCGTCACCTCTGAGCCAATGAAAGACATCTCGGCATTCTTCAAATCTTCCTTTAATAACCAACCAGCTTGGGGTTTCTGGGGAGTATAGGGTCATAACCAGGCTGGTGAATGGGAAGAACAAGCAGACCAAAGCTGTTTGCTGCCAACTTAGCACTGATCCTATGACATGGGCGAAGAATATGCCAAAAGACTGGGCCAAGGAGACCGTGGTAAGGAAGGCCCCTCGGTTCTTTGGGCTGGTGTACTCCCCCACTAGTACCGATCGGAGCGGGGAGAGCATGCCAATGGATAGACCTTGGAGTATTCTTCCGATGAACATGGACTGGAAATAAATAGTTTTATTTTGAGTTAGAGCATGGATGGGCTTTGTCGACGTTACGGCTTTTAGTACGAGTATATTTTTCTTTAAGTATTTAATTGAGTGCTGCCATGTTTTGAAGGAATAAATTATAATTTGATTGGTGATTTGGCCTAACAACAGATATTTTATGATTTATTTCTTATAAGGAGGTATTGCTGACGATACATTTATTTCTAAATAAAAAATCTCACGTTTAATATCTATTTGAGCAAGCAGTCTTTGCCAGACTGTACTTTTTTAGTATAAGTACCTTACCTCAAAGTTTTCCGTCATGATTATGATAATCCAGCCTATTAAATTTGGAATGGTGGCAGCGATATGGGCCACCTTCCGTCCACACCTCCCCATGATAGGAGGGGAGATGAAGGTGCCGATTATCTGCGTGATACCCATGATTGATGCTGTAATGAGATAAAAATAATAATATTTAGTGCTTTAGTGACGACCGCTTGGCGCAGTGGTTCGAGCGTAGGCCGCTCGGCTCACTGCACATGGTGGTATGAACCGAAATCGGAAATATCGAAAGTAGCACAACACTTATCCAGCGAAGATGTGAAAGTTTAAACGTCGGCGTGTCCCAGGGACCAGCAAAATTGTCTTGGAAGCAGTTGTTAGCCACCTTGCAGAAGGGGGAAGAGGTAGTAGAGGGGTTCAAAGGGTAGAAGGGTTTACTGATAAAATCATGATTTAAATCGGGGTGTTACTATCAACTCTGTTGCTACTAACCAAACCATGACGCTTGCACCGGGCTCAACTTCAACCCTGAGTCAGGCTGGCTAAGCTGTGGCAGCAGGATCGCTGGGTAGCCGAGAGCACAGCCATGCCCTATGATGTTGGTTGCCACTGATGCTGTCACGAAACACTAGGGAAAACAGGAGGAAATAAATAAATATAACTTGACTGTTTGGTACTATATTGGCTAAGATTTTTATTGGTGTTGTCATTAATACCCAGACTCGATAGAATATCTCGTAAAAGGATATGAATGCGGAAGGTCAACTTTGCTATCCCTATAATTAATACTGAGAGAAAGAAGAAGATGCTAGAGTTTCTATAGAGTTGTATGACATGCTCTTCTTCTTCTTTCTTTAAAAATATGGCCCACCCAGGTTAATAGGTATTTCGCCAGTGTCAAGTAACAAATAGCAATTACAAACAGTTAATAACTATACAATACAAAAACGTGACCGTCCTCACTCTCACTCAATCAACTCAACTCATGACTCAATATGACATGCTCGCTTAGTCCACGCAAGTGACAGTAAATTTGTTTGTGTACAAACATCATTTGTGTCTGTAGTTCTTCTTCTTCTTCTTTTTTTAAATATGGCTTTCATCGTTAGGTAGTCGATGATTTTGCCAACAACAGAGTTTTATGTGACTGATGGTCGGTAGGTCTAGGTGTGTCTGTAGTTTCTCTTTACTATCACTTCAATACTATTTTGACTCTACATTTTTTTTTTGTTTGACAGGACTTCACGTTTGACAGGAATCATATCATATCAACAAATTTTTTATAAGGTAAATAGGGCCATTGTTGCGTCCACAACCCGTTACCTTCCGCCGAATACAGTAGGTTCGGTGGCGGGTGGTGGAGCCGTGGTGGGGGGTACTATTTTTCTTGCTGGTGGTACCCTCCCTGGGGATAACGCCGTCGCTTACTGTAGCTTCTTGTACCGCTGCTGTCTTCACTGTAGGTTACTTGCAGGTTTCTTGAATAAAAAGTCTTTTCGTTTCCTTCCTTATTTATTCTCTTCAGGAGCCGTATCGGTACTGCGGTGACGTCGGTAGGCGACGCCCGTCTTATATACATTTCTCTTATGTACTACGTCCAATCATAAAGCTTACATTTTAGCCAATCACGTTTAAGCATTTCCTAAGGTACCATGAGACTGTACCGTCACGAGAGCCGCGTTTCTAAGGTACGGTGAGACTGTACCGTTACGAGAGCCGCTTTTTCGGCCCAGAAGCCTCGTCCATCTTCCCGTACCTACTAAACTATTTATTTATTTATACCTTAATACTATCTTATTCCTAATACATTTTATTCTTATAACTATCTTATTGTATTCTGTCGCCGACATCCTCCCCCTCGTGCGTAGCACCGACGTCTGTTCCGGCGACTGTGCAGCTCGATGCGTCGTTCCTCGTCGCCGCAGGCACCAACAGGATCGCCTTGGAGCTCGGACGCATCAGGATCCCGCCGGCTGTCCGGACCTCGATGACTCGCGTTCTTCCGTCTCGCCCAGGGAAGGTGTGGATGACTTCTCCTCTCGGCCATATCCCTCGTGGCAGTGTGGAGTCCGCGATGATGACTGTGTCCCCAACTTGTAAGTCTCGGGGAGCTCGGGTGCCGTCGATCTTCCTCGGCAGCAGGGTCGGTAGGTACTCCTTCAGCCACCTGGCCCAGAAGTGATCGGCCAGGCGCTGTGTCGTCTTCCACTCACTCCGTCCTTGCAGGAACTCGCCGTCGCCGAACGCCCCGAGTCGAGGTAACCCGCTGGATCGCCCAATAAGAAAATGGTTGGGCGTCAGGGCTTCTTCGTTGTCTTGCGTTTGTGGCACCAGTGGTCGTGAGTTCACCAGGTGCTCGGCCTCCAGTAGTAAGGTATGGAGGACTTCTTCTTTCGGATGCTTCTCTCGTAGCGTGACTTCTAAAGCTGTCTTGACGGATCTGACGAGACGCTCCCATGCTCCGCCCATGTTTGGTGCTCCCGGCGCGATGAATTTCCATCTGATGCCCATTTTTTCGGCTTCGCTGACGACATCTTCTTTCTTCATTGCTTCGATGGCTTCTTTTAGTTCTCGGTTGGCGCCCACGAAGTTAGTTCCATTGTCGCTGAAGATAGTCTTTGGTGTTCCTCTTCTTGCCGCCATTCTTCGTACGGCCAGGATGGCGGAGCTCGAAGACAGAGATGGAGCGAGTTCGAGGTGCACTGCCCTAGTAGTGAGGCAAGTGAATAACGCCCCCCACCGCTTCTCGTGACGGCGACCCACGGTGACAGTCATTGGGCCGAAGTAGTCTACTGCCGCGCATGTGAACGGCGGCTCCCCATGGTGTAGTCTTTCTTCTGGTAGATCTCCCGTTGGTGGCACCGAGGGCTGGCTCTTGTATACTCTGCACCATTGACATTGATGTGCCGCCGTTCTCACCGCCGCTCTGAGTCCTAGAACCCAGAATCGCTGCCTTATCTCGTTGATGACGGTCGCGTGGTTTCCGTGGTTGAGCAGGCGATGATAGTGCGCGATGAGAAGCCTCGTGATAGTGTGCTTGCTATCTAACACTATCGGTCGTTTGAAGTTGTCGTGGAGGTTTCGTGCCGCGTTGATTCTCCCCTTCATCTTGATTAGATCGTCTTCGAGCAGCACGTCGAACTTGATTTTACTGGATCTCTTCAGAGGGTTGTTCTTCTTCAGCGAGGTGATTTCTTCTTTGAAACATTCTTCTTGACTTCGTCGCAGAAGGAGTTTCTCGGCCATCTCTTTCTGATAGTCTTCTAGAGGTAGAAAGCTTCTATCTTCTTTCGATGAGACTCTGGTGACACTCCGCTTTGACATCTTTTTCTGTCTTCTCCAAGTGGGGTCCGCCTCTTCTTGCTTCCTTGACAGATTCACCTTTTGCTTTCTTCGACATAGATCGACAAACTGGATCACCCTCGCCGTTGCTCGGAGAAGCCTGGTCCAGCTGGAGACTCGTGCTGGGTCCGGTGTCGCGTACTCGTCGCTGGTCTTCACCGCTGTTACCGTGCAGACTTCTTTCTCCTCCCCGGTGTGCTTGGTCTTGAAGCTGCGAGGCTCTGGCCATGCAGTTTCTTCTTTTCTCAAAAACGTCGGCCCGGTGAACCATCGATGATGTCCGTCGAATTCTTGTGGTACTGCTCTGGTAGCGTCGTCAGCGGGGTTTTCTTTCGTCGGAACCCATCTCCATTCCTGTGGCTTCGAAGTATCTTCGATCTCGGCGAGACGGTGGGCCACGAACGGCTTGAAGGTCCTTGGGTCGGATTTTATCCAAGACAATACCGTACTGGAGTCCGTCCAGTATGTCTTCCTCGCTGGTTTGACGTCGAGTTCTTCCTCTATGGAACGCGCCATTCGGGTCCCCAGGAGTGCGGCTTGGAGTTCTAGCCGTGGGATGGAGACCGGCTTCAGTGGAGTCACTCGTGCCTTCGCTGCTAGTAGTGTCACGTCGAATTGCCCTTCATGATCCTCTTGCCTCCAGTACACGGCGCACGCGTAGGCGGTCTCGCTGGCGTCGGTGAAGACGTGTAGCTCCCCCTCGTGTGCTGAGTGGCGTATGCACCTCGGGATCCGTAGGTGTTCGAGCAGTTGAAGACTTCGCAGGTACTCTCTCCATTGTTCCTCTTCTCTAGCTGTGATCTCGTCGTCCCACCCGACGCCGCTTCGCCATATGTCTTGCAGTAACCTCTTCCCTTGGATGAGAACGGGTGATGCCAATCCCATAGGATCGAAGGTTGACATTACGCCGCTTGTGACTTCTCCCTTCGTAGGCGTCTTCTCCTGTTCGACAACTTCCGCGATGTTACGTAGACATGTTCGGAATCCCATCATGTCTTCTTCGGTGAACCAGCGCAGACCTAGGGTTTTCTCTTCCTTGGATCCCAGCTCGATTTCCTGGTTGTTCGTATCTTCGCCCGTCAGCTTCTGGAAGACTTCCGCCTTGTTGGACGCCCACCCTCTCAGCTCGAATCCCGCTCTTCGGTGAATGGCGTCTACCTCACTGGCGATCTGGATTGCTTCATCCTCTGTCGGCAGGCTGTGTAGGTAGTCATCCATATAGTGGTTCCGCTCCACTGCTCGGACCGCCTCGGGATACTCGTCCTTGTAGTCTTCAGCGTTGCGATTCTTTACGTATATCGCAGCGCTAGGTGAGCACGCTGCGCCGAAAATCACCGACGTCATCCGGTATTCCTTGGGTTTTCCGGTGCGCAGCTCTCCTCGCCACAATAAACGTAGACTGTCGCGGTCTTCTTCCCTTATCTTGATCTGAAGAAACATTTCCTTGATGTCTGCTACGACCGCGACGGGATGTTGCCGGAACCGGACCAACACTCCAAACAGTGACTGGAGCAAATCGGGCCCCGGCAAGAGCATGTCGTTCAGGCTCTTCCCTCCAAACTTGGCCGCAGCGTCGAACACCATGCGCTTCTTCTTTTTGGTGGGATGCGTTACAGCGAAGTGTGGCAGGTACCATTTTCTTCTCGATGTGGATCGCTGCGGGGCCTCTTCTGCGTATCCGCTGTCCAGTAAATTCTGAACTTGCCTCCCGTATTCTTCTTTGAGGCTTGGGTCCTTGTCTAACTTCTTCTCGATGCTCCTCAGACGGTTCTCCGCTGACTTGAAGTTGTCGGGCATTTCCTCGTTTTCTTTTCTCCATAGAAGGCCTGTTTCGAATCTTCCGTTCTTCAGTCTTCGACTGGTCTTCTCAAGGATGTCCATTGCCTTCGCTTCGACGTCCGTGCTTGGCAGTCGAGGTTTGACGCCTAAAGCTTCCAGCGCGAAGTGATCCTTGATGAGCTTCTCTAGACCATCTTCCTCGACGGTGACGTGGGCGCACGTCATGAAGTTGACCCGACGCGAAGCGTTCCCGTCTGACCCGTGAAGTACCCATCCAAGGCGCGTGAATGAGGCTACGGGTTCATTCTTCTTTCCCTTTCTTGTGGACAGCGAGACTATGAGTTCCCAATTATCTTGACCGATCAATAGCTTCGGTGGCTCTTCCTCGTAGTATAACTGATCTGCCAGCTCGCGAAGATGCTCGACTTCTTGCAGCCTCGACCGCTCGATCGTTTGCGGTGTGAGGCGTAGGTCGTCGATGGTGCGTGCTCCCGCCGTTCTCTTCTTTTCGCTCTGGTGCACGCCTCTCAGCTGAACCTCGACTCTTTTTGAATTCTTCTTTGACAAGAGCTTCCCACCGACTGTTTCGATCGTCAGAGTCTCTGCTGGTCCCTGCAACCCAAGTTGATCGGCGATTGTTGCGTCCAGCAGCGTGACGGTTGACCCTTCGTCCAGTAGTGCCAGGATCTTGGCAGTTCCCTTGGGACCGTAGACCTCCACTGGTGCCATCTTGAGGTATGCCTTCGAAGTCCTCGCCGTGCTGACTTGGACCGCGCTGTTGGTTACCTCCGTCTTCTGTGGAGGTTCTGGTCGATCTTCATGCAGCAGGAAGTGATGCCATCTTTTGCAGACCTTGCACGGTGGTTTCTTACAGTTTTGTTTCCGATGACGCCCTTGCAAACATTTAAAGCAGACTTTGCTCTTCAACGCAATTTCCCATCGTTCCTTTGTTGGGGCTTCTGCGAATTTCTTACATTCGAAGAGACGATGTTTCTCTTCGCATTGCGGGCATTGTTCTGTGCTTGCATCTGCTGCTGTATGGACGGCTTCTTTCTTCCCCGCTGCCGAGGGTTTCTTGGGCGCGGGGTCCAGTGTAGTATATTGGCTGCATGCATCTGCTTGCTTCTCTAGGAACGCCCCCATGTCTGTGAGGTCAGGGTCTTCCTTGGTAGAGACGAAGTCGAACCACCGATACTGAAGAGACTCGGTCATCTTCCCGACGATTGTTCGCATCATGTCGGGTGCTTGCAGATATTGCGGCTTCTTGAGACTCTTCACTGTAGTGATGACGTCGTTGACCTTGCAGGCAAACTCGCAGACGTCCTTTGGTCCCCCGGTCATTTTTGGTAGATTCTTCACCTTGTCCATCTCGACGAGCACTAGGGCGTCCGCCCTACCGTAGCGCCGTCGAAGTGCTTCCAATACTGCCTCCGGTGTAGTTTCAGAGTACAGCACGCCTTTTATCTGCTCCCTTGCCTTTCCCTTGATGCTCTTCCTCAGTCTCGCCATGTTCTGGACCGGCGAGAAGAATGGTGCGGTGTCCATGTAAACCGTCTTGAACGCCATCCATTCGCTGATTGATCCATCGTAGGCAGGTAGCTCGTGCATGTAGTTCGGTGCCATTGCAGCCTTAGGTACTGCTGACCGAACTGCTTGTACTATCGCGTCGGCCAGTTCCCGTGACCCTCCCCCGCCGGGGTTGGCTGCAGGTTCTTCTGGCTTGATTGCTTCTGACTGTAGTTTTCTTCCTGATGACTTCTCCCCCCCGGACATTCTTTCCGCAGTGTCGCTGACCCATCGTTCAACGTTATCTTCCTTGTCGGGTGGGTCGCTAATCACGGAGTCGTCGTCATCTTCTTCCAGCTGAAGCAGTTCAAGTTCGGTTTTCGCCAGATTTGCCGCAGCTCTTGCTTCTTCCAGCTGAAGTCGCGCCAACTTGGCGCGGGCTTCCCTTTCCTTCTTCTTCCTACCCGCTGACGTTGCCGACGCAGTCTTCGTTGGCTTCGTTTTCGGGTTGGTCTTGGTGAGTGTTCTGTCTTCTATAGCGGCGCCGACCGTTGTTTCGTACGATGTTCCCGACGGGTAGGTACCTTCAGTCGTAGTTCCCGACCCCCCCGTCGTAGCCCCGCTTGAAGACTCTTCTGTGCCCGAAGATACCGGGGTCTCCCGTTGAATGCTTCCCTTCTGACTTCTTGTGACTGGCATCGTAGCGTAGCGCAGCGAAGCGTAGTAACTCGAAGTGTAGTGAAGTGTAGCGTAGCGTAGTAACTCGAAGTGTAGTGAAGCGTAGCGTTCTTATCCGGCTCGAAGGACCAGCTGTTGCGTCCACAACCCGTTACCTTCCGCCGAATACAGTAGGTTCGGTGGCGGGTGGTGGAGCCGTGGTGGGGGGTACTATTTTTCTTGCTGGTGGTACCCTCCCTGGGGATAACGCCGTCGCTTACTGTAGCTTCTTGTACCGCTGCTGTCTTCACTGTAGGTTACTTGCAGGTTTCTTGAATAAAAAGTCTTTTCGTTTCCTTCCTTATTTATTCTCTTCAGGAGCCGTATCGGTACTGCGGTGACGTCGGTAGGCGACGCCCGTCTTATATACATTTCTCTTATGTACTACGTCCAATCATAAAGCTTACATTTTAGCCAATCACGTTTAAGCATTTCCTAAGGTACCATGAGACTGTACCGTCACGAGAGCCGCGTTTCTAAGGTACGGTGAGACTGTACCGTTACGAGAGCCGCTTTTTCGGCCCAGAAGCCTCGTCCATCTTCCCGTACCTACTAAACTATTTATTTATTTATACCTTAATACTATCTTATTCCTAATACATTTTATTCTTATAACTATCTTATTGTATTCTGTCGCCGACAGCCATATAATAATAAAAAAAAAAAACAAAAAAAAAAATTAGTTCCTCGGGTGGACAACGGAGATGCTGAACGATTTCTACACGAAAAAACCATAAACGGAAGCATATAACACGCGTAACAAACGTGGTAGAGCTACCCGTTTATACTCACCTGTTTTAAAAACGGTGAAAACGGAGTTTTTCCTTTTGACGTCATCACGAGATGCGCAATTTTTTGTACTAACTACACAAAAAGTCACAATTTTTTTAAACACTTAAAATAACTAATTTTAAAATGTTTGTTAAAATATGTCACTGCACTCTACATTTTTAGTAGCTTTGATGTAAGTAACTAAATAAGGAAATGGTATTTGTAACTTCAATAAATTTTGGGAACAACTTAAACAATAATATCTAATATTTATTAGGTGATAAGGTTATCACTTGCAATTATCTAAAGACTGTTTTCACTGCTCAAAATGTTATAGTCAACTGAAAAAAAAATGTCTTGTACAGCGAGCTCCATTTAAAATATTTATGTGAATGCATAGCTCGACTACTAAACTTGTACTATCATATAGTGAGCACATCTACAATGTATGTCCGAGAGTGCTAAACAGCAAGGCCCTCAATGTTGACATAACGTGACGATAGCAAATTTATCTACCAAACATTATATAAGTACGGAAAGCGAAGTAGACCATATCTATCTACGTCTAACCAGTAAAAAATTCAGGGTTTCGGACAAGCGCCCTTCAATAATGGCGGACCCAGTATCATAGCATTATTTTCCTACCCGTAGGAGCCTGAAAAATCTGATAAGGTTGAAGGTGGTAATCTCTCCATATAAATCAGAAACGTCAAACTGGAAATTTTTTTTCATGAATACTCATACTCTGAAAGTAGGTCTGAAGTTGCCTGAGGAACGGGTTGAAAGTTATACTTTTCCGGCCCGGGAGAATCGCTTTCAACTGACAGCTGTCGAATTATAAAGAAAAAACTAGTTCCATTTTCACATTTCTATGGAACCATGTTCAAACTTTTTCTACAGTCACTCAATTACAGCGCGATGTAAAATTGAAATAACATAAAGTTAAGTATTAATTAAAGAATATATATTTTTAAATGACTTAATTATAATTTAGTTTCTAGAATTTCTTTAAAATAACATAGATTTGGGCAAAATATTTAAAGATGAAAATGAAAAATAATGGCTAAATAACGAAGTTGGCCGGCCAACGAAAAAAAACAAAATAGTCGGCAATCCGATCTTGATTAATTTTTTTCGAGTTGTAGAGTATTGTTCATACTTCCTTGTATTATTTCTTTAGCCAATTCCTGTTTTTATTTTTAATTCCCTTGTATTTGTAATGAAAAGCACAGTGTTTACCTCGGGTGAAAGACGTATTTTGTCCCTCGAGCTATTAGCGCCCGAGCGTAGCGAGGGCGCCAAACCCCTTCTCGGGACTAAATAAGTCACTTTTACCACTCGTGTAACAATGTACTATTTTGTTGTCCCATAGTATGTGAACACGATTCCTAAGGCAACGAACAAAAATAATATTTGGGAAATTTGAATATTAACCGAAGTTATTAGGTAGGTACTGCATGTAACTTCAAAATCACTTAATTAAATTGCAAGAAACAAACACGTACGTCTTTCTAGTAATTAAATCCCAATTATTGTAATGTTTCAAGTCTACAACGCAATAGAGGACGTATTCCGTTGTAGGTACCAACCCATCCCTTCGAGGATTGAAGGTGTGTTTGGTTCGGGCTAATGGTGGCTAGCGTGTTACACACCCTTATTACTACTTAGTACTATTATTAAAATAGATTTTGTATCGATTGATTACGTCTACTGTGTCTCTTTGATCTGCCAATTAGTTACCAATAGTCTGGTTGGGACGAGTTTAAATCACTGAGTTCTTTACGCTCCATTCTTAAACGACACACTCATATGGGATCTCCAGGTGGAATATCTCAATACAAATATTGACATTTCAGTCGCGGATTCATGCGTGAGATATGAGTTAGTCGCTTCAGAATATCTATGCGGAAGTTCTGTCATAGGTAATGATAGAAAAAAGCAACCAAATACAAGACAAAATACTACGTATTCCTATTTAAATTCCTTTTATAACATAATTATATCATATGATTGATATATAAAAAAGGGTCTTGACAGACAAACAGACAGACAGACAGATAGACAGGCGGACAACAAGGTGATCGTAAAAGGGTTCCGATTTTTCTTTTTGAGGTACGGAACCCTAAAAACGGTAATTATGTCTATATTTCTATCTACCAATCTTCTGTGTTAATCTACCTAGAATTTAGATATTCTATGAGTGAAAAAAATCTACATGGATTTTCAGTAGCTATGTTCTTTGACAAGAACAGGATCTGTTATACAACCCTTATTTAGTTTGAGACTATATTGTATTATTATGTCGGCCCGATAATAAAATAATGCGTCATAATTACCTTGGTGTCATATGCTTACATAACAGTCGGTATCTCCATATAAAAGGTAGGTTCACTGTTTACCTACTTACTTAAAAAAATACCATAATATCTAAACGCATTCAACATTGTGTACTCAGACCTAAACTTGACAGTTGTACCATAAAACGTATCATTTATTGACTACTATTTATCAATTCAATATCTAAACCATGTCAAGATAAATGAAACAGGTGATTGTTACATGGTTCAAACAATTTGGAAATATATTATTTGACATACATAGCGCTCATCCCACGAAGTAAGCGACACCGCGTTATCTCTACATTTTTGATAGTTATTGGCCGTTTACATTATAATTACATATCATTAACATCTGGAAACATAGCAATCGAATATAATAAGATGAAATAGAATCGATATAGTTTCGAATAGAATATAACTAGAATAGGACGTTAGTATAGAAATTATCGGAGCTGTGTTATCACCCTCTCACAGAAGGTCGGCGTAAAGTAGGTAGCTGTAATAGCTGCGTTTCGTACGATAAGCAAGAGAGCCGGAAGCCCAACCCCTACCCCCCTTCCCTCTATCGCAATATTCACACTCCCCTTCAGTTCGGCAGCGTGCCAGCGGTGCCATTGGTATTGCAAGCATCTATGGACTATGGCACCTGCTTAAAATCAGGCGAGTCGTAAGCTTGTTTGCCGACATTGCTGCACACATATAAAAGAAAAAGCGTTATTATTCGGCTATCAATGTATGTGTGTGTGCTTTAATTGGTTGTTGTGTACAAATGATTGAATGCTATTCAAAATTTTGCAGGCGCTAGCTTAGAATAGGTAATCTAAATATATATAACTCAAAGGTGACTGACTGACTGACTGACTGACTGACATAGTGATCTATCAACGCACAGCCCAAGCCACTGGACGGATCGGGGCTGAAATTTGGCATGCAGGTAGATGTTATAACGTAGGCATCCGCTAAGAAAGGAAAGCTAAAAAATATAAAATTAATAAATATCGCCACACCAACTGTATGGTCCCAAACTAAGCACAGCTTGTACTATGGGTACCGTACAATGGACTGGGGGCGGTCTCAGTGACACCCAGAACTGGGTAAGTTACGAAAAAGACATTTCCGAGATTTGCCCCGGCGGGTATCGAACCCGCGCCCACCTGGTGCAGTGAGCCAAGCGGCCTACGCTCGAACCACTGCGCCAAGCGGTCAAGCGTAAAATTATCACCACACGCACCTTTCTTCAATGGGTAGGTAGTAGGTAGTTATCGATGACGCATCCACTTTTAAACTCCCACGGGCAACAAACTTAGCTTTAAGTAGATAATAAACTAGTTTAGTTATTAACATGTCAGTAGATAACGAACCCCAATTGTTCGCCGGATTAGAAATATGAGTCAACTCAATTTCTTGTACTTAACTTGAATAGCTTTGCAATTTATGTTCTTAGACTTTAAGTGATAACCACTTGAGTTGTTTACACTTGAGGTTCCCACACGCCTTTCGACACGACCCTACTCATTCGCAATTTATTTAATTTATTTTTGGTACTTATAATTATTGGTTCGGATTAACAATGTAATTTCAAGTTTTATGTAATTTCAAGTTCAATGTAATTTCAAGTCTTAAGAAATCTCTGGTCGTGAATGAACATCAGAGGAATAAAATTAGTATTCTTTAGTCCTCCTGGCTCCCAGAACTATACTAGTTGATCACATTTCAATTTATTATGGTTTGTGTATCATACTCTGAATTCCAGGCTGTATCCAATGACAAACCCCTGGTAACATAATGCCCCTACTAAGAATTGTATATAGGATAGGATCTTACCATCTTGGTGATAAGGTACATATTTCATAGACATTCTTGTTAGGGCTTCCTATTTCAAAATCCAGACGATACAAAATATTATATTAGGTACAGTTACTACAATATTTCTTATCTGTGTACATAACATTCCGGTGTGCGAGTATTTCAAACTGTTTTCCTCCTAAACGGCTTGAGCTATTTTGATTACTTGTTATTTTATATTACTTATGACGTCACATGGACGATTCTCAGCTATAGTTCTTTATAGGTGATGCTGTAGTCTTCGTCCGGAAAATAAAATTATGCTCGCGCAGTCGCGGGTACAAGCTAGTTTATTGATGATACTGAACGTGTCAAGAAGCATAAAAGCATGGAGCAAGGGTTTTTTTTTAAAGTGTCACAGATAATATTCTTTACTACTCAAAACTCGACAAACAACGCGCCAAGAAAAAAATACATAAAAAATACATAGCTAGGCTAGGCTTCTATCATCGGAGCCGACATTTTTCTACTGTGACCAGTGGGTTACTAAGGCCCGTATCAATAAATCGATCTTAAGTCTGAGAGCGGACTTAAGTACGCTTTGGACATGTCATGTTGTACTGGTATGACATAAGAATAAAATGTCCAAGATCACACACAGACTTGAGATCGATTCTTTAATACAGGCTTAAGAGATAAGATAATTTTAGTAGATTGGCAACAGAAATGTATATGATATACTCGGCTTATTTCACATTTTATTACAGGATAGACCATAGTAAATTTACCTATTAAAGATAAGAAAGACAATACCGAATATATTATTATAAATCATCATCTGCCTTACCTTTTCCCATTATCTGGGGTCGGCGCAGTATGTATTTTCCTTCCATACATCGCGCTTTCCCGTCATACTCACATCCACTCCAACCTGGTTCATATCATTCTTAATACAATCCATCCATCTTTTCTTGGGCCTTCCTCTCGTACTGTATCCATCCACATTCATATTCATCACTCGTTTACTCACATGCTTCTCATCCCTTCTCATCAATATATTATTCTAAATAGTAAATTTAAAAGGCGAGTTCCATGCGAGTAAAACTTCTTTGGAACGTGTTGTCATCTAGCGGTGATTAATTGAGCCTGAAGTCTAAGATCAGCAAAGTTGTAGCATATCATTGCCTATCTATACAATTTCCGTAAGGCGTCCATTACAAACTTATTAAATTCCACATTAAATGTAAACTAAAACTTATCATTTGCCACTAAGATTACCACTTGCTAAACGGTGAAGAAACACGTATGAAGTTTGCTAACCAGCACTGGCCAGAATATTGGACTTTGCCTCGAATGCTCCTCTCAATAAGGGTGAATGTTCCCTGTGTAGTGCCAATGCAATCGACCACTTAACCTTCGGTGTACGAAGAGTGAGCTAAAAATTTTCAAAATCTTTTTATTTATTTATAGAACAATAAAGTTGTTAATGAATAGACAGAATCTACCACCGGTTCTGAACTCCACTGAGGAGACCCGGCAAAAACTCTATGCTTAGGTACTCTGTTCAATATAATAAAAAAATTGGTGTACCTTCTCAGAAACTGTAGCGCAATGTGATCAGGCAAAACCATTGTCACTAGAAAGTACCTAAGTACTTACTAGATACACTAGTAATTCAATCATAAAAAGCCAATTATTATTGTTTCACTCAGATTAAGACATACCTTAATAAATAAATAAATAAATAAATATCGCCAGACTATCACACCAACTGTATGGTCCCAAACTAAGCAAAGCTTGTATTATGGGCACCGTACAATTAACTGGGGGCGATCCCAGTAACACCCAGACCAAGGCAAATAACGAAAAGGCCATTTCCGAAATTTGCCCCGGCGGGAATCGAACCCTCAACCACCATGTGCAGTGAGCCGAGCGGCCTACGCTCGAACCACTGCGCCAAGCGGTCGTCATCATAATCTGAGTGAAACTTAATAATATAATTGATATTAAAATGACAAAGCTAGCCTAGTAAGGTGAGAATACCAACTTCCACTTAATAGTGTAATCAATTTAAAAAAAAAACAAAATTGTAGCTATGAAAGACAAGTTGCTTTCTTGAACAGAAACTTTAAGAATAATGTTATCAAGAGAAATGTAAGCAGAGCTACATAATGGTAACCTACAACATCAAATGACCCATTTGATGTTCATATCTACGAGGAGCCGAGGTCACTGCGCAGTTGGTGGTGCGCAGTCCAATATGTACAGAGTGTTCCAAAAGTCCACAGAACACTTGGGTGTTTGGACGAAGAATTTGATCGAACTCTAAACCCTTTATTTAATTAATATCCCATACATTTTTACCTAACTAATAAATAAAATAACATTAGCACTTGTCTTAAGGCGATTGAATTTATTTTAAGGTCGCAACATTTAAGTTGTGACATTAATTCAGAAATCCATAACTCATAAAATATTATGATAGTTACGAATAGTATATCCTCACTCTCCATCTGTATATCAGCTACAGTATATGTATTTCAATTTTATTGCGGACTAGCTGAGCCCGCGACTTCGTCCGCGTGGAGTTTAACTTAACCGCTCCCACTCCCGCGTTCCGAAACCGCGCTACAGGACCCATTTGTTTTTTTTTCTAAAATAAAAGTAGCCAAAGTTACTGCTTATAACATCAGCTATCTTCCAGTGAAAGTCCCTTCAAAATCGATCTAGCCGTTTCGGAGATACTCTTTGATTTCATATGTTTTAATTTTTTTACGCGGAACCCTAATTATTTTTCAAAAATTAAAGAAGCCTAAGTTACTCCTTATAACATCAGCTATCTGCCAGTGAAAGTCCCGTCAAAATCGGTTCAGCCGTTTCGGAGATTACCCGGAACAAACACACAGACAGACAGACAGACAGACAGACAGACAAAAAAAAATTAAATCGCGTTTTTGCTATTGTTGTCGTACGTACTTTCATTTAGTGAAAAGGTGTTATTTTGATATACAAACAGACACTCCAATTGTATTTATTTGTATAGATATTTGAAACACCCTGTATATAATAAACGTATTCTAAATATTGACACGTAGAGACGTTGGCATAGCTCTTGGCGCCGTGCTTTCGGCCTCTGAAGTGTTCAAACAATACACCCTTCATCCAAAATTCTTCAGTAATTAATGTCATGATCTTTTACAGAACATGAACAGTTAGTAATGGCTATTTGTTAATGTCAAAAATAGGTAATTGATACCGTTGTTTGTTTAATTAAGAGGAAAATAGGTATATTCATTAATATCGGTAAAAACAAGTCGTAAACAAAATATTTTCCTGGAATTTATTAGGCACATATGTATGATTTTAATGAATTTTAAAAACAATGGAGAATCACGTGTCGGCCACGTAGTGTAGGGTTCCGTAGTCAACACGCTGCTTTTATTCTATAACATAAAATGAATTTAGGATATTATCATTTGTAATTAATATTATGATTACAATAATTTTATCATTTATAACAATTATAGCCAGTATCATGGGAGTTTACAAGTTATAAGGTCAAGTTATGTAGAATAGAAAATAATTTAACGGAGTAATCTAGAAATGGTATGGCTGATAAAAAAATACTTGTAAAATATAACTAACAGACGTTAAGTATATTACGCTATTTACATAATCGGCTTTCCCGAGAGCGTCATCTATTCGTAGAACTATTACTAAAATCTTTTACTTAGATACATGATACAAACCTAATAGTTATTTATGACGTGTATTTAAAGCATTTTAAAGAGCAGTGTTGACATAGTTGGTGCTATGACGATTTTTCTATTTATTAAAGCCAAGTAAAACAAAAATGTTTTTTTTTTGTTTAGGCCTGTAGGGTTAGTTACAAATTGGTACGTCTTTTTCCAATTATACGGGTGTCAAAACTGTATAAAATAAGCGATATGTGTATGTCAGTGTCAATCGTAGACACTATCCTACTAATATTATAAATGCGAAAGTTTGTGAGTGTGGATGTATGTATGTATGTATGTATGTTTGTTACTCCTTCACGCAAAAACTACTGTACAGATTTGGATGAAATTTGGAACACCGATAGATTATAACCGGGATTAACATATAGGATACTTTTTAACCCAATAATCCAATACTACGCGGATGAAGTCGCGGGGCACAGCTAGTAATTTTATATTGTTATTCCTTGTATGAATTACGGAACCCTAATAATAAAGCTCGTTAATGTTATCGGATAGCTGTGCATGTGTGTGGGGCATTTGGCATTCATGTTGGCAATCGGTTTTCCTGGAATCGCCCGCCTCGTGTTTGGGCCACGTGAGCCGGCGAGGTCGTGGTCACAAACAAGTTTTTATTTTGATACGGGAATAGATTGGGAACGAGCCAAATATACTTGCATGGGGATTCCCAGACATTTTTTTTATAGTAAAGAGTCGGCATACAGGCTTCACTTCACGTAGCCTATAGATGCTTGCAATACCAAAGGCATTGCTCGCACGTTTATGACCTTAAGATGAGTAGGACGGGTGGGGCGGAAGGTAGGGGGATTGGGCCATTCTATTATCCGGTATTTCTAACAATGTTCATGCTTTTAATACCTCTATGTTACAGTTTCTTTTTACGATGAAATACCTACGTATTTGGTATTTTAAGCATCTACATATACATATATACGCTGCGGTAACTGCTTAACGCCAGGCGGGTCGTACGCTTGTTGCCGACTTTAGTCTGTTAATAAAGATTTTATACTTACTTCTATCAGGTCCTATTTTAATAATGCACGATAATTTGAATGGCGCCTTGGTGAATGGTGAAGATGATGTAGCTTCCTCGAAAAATATATCTTATATAGCGATACATTTACAACAATGAATTCCTGAGTGAAAACAGTGATTACTAGAAGCTAGGTTGTATTTAAGAAAAAAGGGTAATAATTTCTTATTACGTACTAACAAAAAATTTAATCTATTCATCCGCTTGGGCGCTACGATGCAACAGATAGACATACAGATACACATGTTAAACTTATAACACCCCACTTTTTACATCGGTGTTTAAAAACAATTTTGGCTAGCACCTCTAGCTTTTAAGAAATCTTTACAAATCATAATTTCAATATGAGTATCATTTGCTTACGGTTAAAGAATACATCGTGAGGAGACTTGCATGTCTTAGGCAATCCAACCAATTTTCGAAACACATGTGGAATCCGCTGACCCTCACCGGGCCAGGGTTGTAAATTATAGCCTGAATCCACCTCGTAGTAAGTGGTGGCCCGTACCCAGGTGTGGGTTCATTTTACTTTTCAGTTAGAAGATGTCTGTCATAGAAGGCTGATATACTATCCATAATAGATTCAATGCTGACTGATAATAAATCACCTGCTTATTTATATCACCTCATAATAATTATGATCTTATCTTGATAATAAATATAAGTTTGCGTCATAATATAAATAATATCCTGAATAATACGTCGATACCATACTTACATATTGCTTCCTGTGCTCGACTCTACCTCCACTTTCAGTAAAATATAACCACGTTATATTGTTTTCGTTATAAACTCTACTAAACTCTCCTTGTAGATACAATAACATTTTTTCTAGAAAGTGTAAAGAAAACTGTGTTGTCCTTGTTGTTGGTATAATTAAATCAGAACAAATAGTTGAGGAGATTATTAGGTTATTTTTATAATAGAGTCACTTCCTAAAGAAAAAGGCGGATCGCATGCATGGTTGCCTACTTTTTTATATAAATACATACTTTTGTCCGAATATCTGCCTGTAATCGACACGTAGAGTCAGCACACACCATTTCGCCGGTATTTATTCTTCCTGTAGAGCTGTGGTGCAACCACAACGTACGGATATAATAATGAACATCAACCCTTATACCAGTATTTTAATAGGGACCTAAAATAGGGCCTTTATTATTATTACTAATTATTATTAATGCAATATTAATTATTATAATTAATAGAGCCCGAAATACATGATAAATTATTATGTAGAGTCAGCCCTACATGTCAAAAATATACATTAAATCTTTTGTTATGGAATTTGTCGTGTAATACCATCACCGAAAAAAAGTGTCAGAAATCTGAATCAGAAAGAATTTTGTGGATTTTATAGACAATTGGACTGAGACTGAGAGCAAACTATAAATTATATTTCAATGGTAAGATTAGTACCTAAATTATTATTAATTATTATAAATAACATAACGTACCTACTTATTTATTTCATCAGCCAGATGGGCCAAAGGTCAATATGTATTTTCATGTCATACATACTTATTTATGTAACTACGAAACTGAGATAAAAATATTGTTATTGCAATTGGAGGGAGAGAGATAACGCTCGTTATCTTCACACTCATACATAAGAATATTTAATTGCATTACCGTATTAAAATTGTTGTTTTAAGATAAATATATTTGCCTAATTAAATATCCAAGTCGGTTTGTAAACTACTTGATAAATTATTCCAAGAATAAGTTTAGTATAAGTACCTAATCTACAGGATGTTCCAAAAGTCCGAAGTAATATTTAGTGGTTTGGATAAGTATCGGGTTTAGAATAATAATAGAATTCTTTATTGTGCACTAAAGTTCGGAATAGATGTAAAAAAAACAATAGTGGACATTGGGGGTCTTATCGCAGTCTGCGATAAGAATACAAAATGTTGATCACAATTCTAAAACGGATGAGTAATGCCTTTGGTAACTGCTTAACATCAGGCGGGTCTTACGCTTGCTTACTGACGTTGCAAGTAATATAAAATAAAATGGGAAGGTCATAGTTTATCAAACGGTCCAGGGACAGATGTCCGGACAGTTAACGATGATTTGTTTAATGGAATGTCAATAAACAGGGTGATAACCACGCGTGGTATAAACGCGCATTTCCTTGTGAATCTCTGTTGACATTACTTTAGTAATATTTGAAATCAAGTGTTCTCAAGTCAAAATCCATTGGTTAGAAAATGTAAAAAAATATTTAATTAAATAAACTAACTTCTCAAATACCTGGATGCACTAAAAAGTTAGAAATAACTAAGGATCTTATAATTGCTGTCATTTGTAGTCGGTGCCAATTCACACAAGAAAGTGTTGGTAGCTAAGAAGTAGGTACTCCCAACGTGGAGGAAAGATAGTGGCAGATAAAAAAATCTAAATCGGTGAATATACATAAAAACACATACATACAGACGAATATAAAACTTCCTCCTTTTTGAAGTCGGTTAAAAATTTAACACCTGTTATTAAACATTTATTAACTTACAAATTATAACAAAAATACAATACAAAATATCTTATCTTAAAGCTGGGAACAATTAGGTCTGCTTTAATAAATCGATCTCAAACCTGAGCGCGAATAAATGTCATTCCTATGTCATAAAAAAGCGTACTCAAGTTCGCTTTCAGACTTGAGATAGATTTACGGGCTTAAAATTTAAATTACGATTTATCTAAGGAAATACCTCGATATTGAGAACTTTCTGAAGAATTTATTTTTAAACCAACCGAGAGGTATTATAAATAATAATTTTGACTAAAGTAAAAATAAAAATCTTTAATTTAGTCAATTACAACCGTATTATGTGTTTTCCTATTTTCCTTATTTAATGTAGTATGCCGCGGCGTGATATTTTTTTTTAATACCTTTTTTTTATTTTGGTCTATACGTTGTCGAATCAGTGAAGTATGGTCATGTATCCTAGTGCCAGGCAGGTCTGCCGACCTATCGCCGATAGGGGAGTCATAATTCTGAAAAACTGGATTGGACAGATTCTGAATTACAGATCTCACGAAATAGTCGTTATATGAAGCGATACTTGCGGCATTAGAAGTGGAAGATTTTTGGGCTGTAAGTAGGTCTTTTGATTCAGAAGTGACATTTCGGGTAGACGAATGATGGTATAATGGGAAACTTGGATCAGAACCCACTGGAGTATTGAAGTATTTGGATGTGGTTATCACGTCAGAGGTAACTATAGGACCTGAACTCTGAGGCATAGATCTACTTGGAGCCATAGGAGTGATGAATGCTGGCGGAACTGAATTTTGGTGCGAAGAACGCGTATTATTTAACCGATTAGCAAGCTGTAGTGTGACATTAGAAGAGTGTTGGGGCGCCAGTCTTTTGTTAATCTCATCTGCGCTGTAAACAGGATCCATGATCGGGTATGAATCCTGGGGCACAGGTCTTACATTAGTCATAGCCATCGAGCTTGTAAATGCTGGCGTGACTAAATTTTGATGCAAATAATGCCTATTTAAATGATTCGCAAGCTGTAGTGTGACATTTGAAGAGTTTTGGGGTGAAATTCTTTTGTTTATGTCATCTGGGCTGTAAACAGGGGGCATGGTCGGGTGCGGATTCTGCAGTGATGTTCTACCATTCATCATAGCCATAGGACTTATAACTGCTGGAGTGACCCACCTTTGGGATGAAGGAAACTCACTACTCAACCTATTATCAGATGTGGCGTTTGGAATATACATTGGTATACCAAAATTATGAGGATAGTTGGAACCGTAACTTATTGGGTTAGAGTTTCCGGACATGACTCTCTTATTTATCTCATCTGGGCTGCGAACTGTAACAGCGGGGCCTACATTTTCTTGTTTTGATATACTATTTGTTGCAGAACTAATAACAGGTGTAAAGACCGGGAACTGGTGTGAAGGGTGATAGCTTGGTGGATAAGAAGGCTGAATTGTCACATAAGGGGAGTTGATAGCCATTGGGGAAGAATAATTTTGGGATAACGATCTTGTATTTGAAGAAGTGCTCGCTTCTGCGGTATAGTTCTGAGTTAGCGACGCAATATGTCTGAGCGCATTTACAGGCAATGTGTGTTGTTCAGCGTGCGTGATAGGAAGTTCGGTGTGCGCGGTTCCTCTGCTAGATGGAGCTACGTACTCTGGACGGCTTTCAGCTCTTCGCATAGAATTGAAGCTCTGGTCCAACGATGAACCTTGCGGGACGATGACGATGGGCACCGAAGATGATGTTGGTGCTTCTGGAGCTGAAATCAGTACTTTTATTACTTTAAAATAAACTATTATACTCGTATACGATAAGACTTCATTTATGTACAAAAAAAAATATTGCTTGGAATAAGTTGTCATCAAGGCCTTTTCGATTTGTATTGAAGTTACGATAAAATAATACAATTTTGAAGTATTTTCCGTCATATTTAAATAAAACATTATCGTTTATACTTAAAGTTAAATCTTAATTGTAATGTGAATATATACCTTCAGATGTTTTAGTTCTTGTTGTTGCTACTTCGGCTCTCCTCTGTTTAGGTGGTAGCAAGTCATCAGTTCCGTTAACTCCACAGCTCATACCATCAACATTTATTGTTAATTTCGGTAATCTGTCCAATATACTGTTGTCACAAACACGTACAATGCGAACTTCATCGAACTCGAAGCGCAATTGTTCTTTCCTCACTTTTTCTACTTCTTTCAGTAGACTTTGGATATACTTTAATAGACAGACGGCTATGTCATCCTGTGGTTGGACATCAAAGTCAATGAGAATGTTATTCGGTGATGAGGAACTTGTAACTGGTTCATCATCTTTACTATTTTCATCGATAACCAAATCAGCGGGGTCGGAAATTTCAAGGAGCTGGTGTTGTTTATCAAAACTCTCCGAAGTTGATGATAATTCCTCTTCATTCGATGATTGATCGCCTCCTGTTGAATTCTTCTCCGCAGTCATCTCATGCATGGGTGCATTCTGTTCGTTATTGTTTTTATTTTTCTCAGATTTCTGCATTAAGAAAATCCATGCCTTCGCGTCTTTGTAAATATCTGTCGACAATAATTATAATTTTAATATACCTAAATAATACCGCACGCTGAAGGTCGCGGGAATCCGCTGGATGCGGGAATCGCAAGACCGGTCATTGTGGCGAACCTTGGGGGAGGCCTATATCCAACAATAGGCGTCTTTCGGCTGAGATGATGATGATGATGATGATGATGATGAATAATACCTGCATAGATTGCGTTCGAATGAGGAAGCATTTTCAACAATGAAAGAAATTCGAAATATTTCACCACCCCGAGCAATTTGATATAAACAGCCATCGTACATTTACGCTGCCTGGATGAAAACCGTCGTGCTGTTTTAATCCAGCACACTAACGGCTGAATACTCAAATGGATCTCAAATGTGTCCCACTTATTTGTTATCTGGCGTAGGTATGTGGCGCGCCACAAAATTAAGCTCGGTGAATTGCGTTCGAGTTTCCGTCGATGAAATAATTTAAGATTAAACATAACACCGCACAAACAGGAGTGATAGCCGATTGGTTAAGCACGCGTCTTGCGGGCAGCAAGTCCTGGGTTCAAACCCCGGCTCGCACCTCTGGGTTTTACGAAATCTATGAGCGAATCATAATTTCCATATGATTATCACTTGCTTACGGCGAAGGAAAACATCGTGACGAAACCTGCATATCTCAGAAAACATAACTAATTTTCGAAGGTCATGTGAAATCCGCCAACCTGCCCTGGGCCAGCGTGGTGGATTACGGCCTGAATCCCCCTCGTAGTAAGGGCAGTAGCCGTGCCCAGTTGCGGGACGTCTAAAGGGCTAAATTATTATTATTATAAACATAATACATACCAGTTTTATATTTCACACGGGCCATATACATCTGCCCTTCCTTGAGATCAGGTTTCAAATTACTTTTTACACGTTTTGAACTCATCTCAAAAGGGTACCAAGCTTGAACCCTCCCGTAATCATTCTTGGACGAGATGTTAGGTACTTTGGTATCTTCGTCAACCTTGTGTGTCCACGACCTCCGCACGCAAAGGTATTTACGCAAGCATTTATTTGGCGGATGTTCCAATTTCACTACATAATATTTATATAGAGTTTCTTTCTTCATCTGGAAAAATAAAAAATATTACATTTATGTTACCTACAGGTGTTTCAGTGTTGGTGCATCTACGGTGGCTGATATGCAGTAGCCTCGTAAAGACGCACTATAGGTAGGTAAGTACGTAACTATCATAATCTGAGTTACAGGTATTTGAATATTTGTCACAGCACCCGTGTTGCGGCGTTAGAACACATCCTATGTGACCTAGAAAACTATGTAAACTACATTTACGAGTAGCAGCCACAAATATTCAATAAAATGTTTGTAAAACAATTCTTTGAGACTATAAATGCCGGGAGACAATTTTTTAAATAAGTGTTCGAATTTCGGGTAAATGTTTCACCCTTTAATTTTACACCCTATAGTCATATGAACCACCAAATATTATTTCGGACTCATAAAACATATAATGTAGGTATATTATTTAGAAGAGACTAAGTTACTTATAACCTTATAGCCGCATACTAAAACGTTACTCAAATTTATAAGCCTCACTTAGCCGTTTCAGTCGTCATTATCTGTATCTTTGTGTACTTTAGGAATGCGCGTCCATATTAATCAGTTCTTATAGTAGGTACTCGGTGATTATAGTCTTACAAATTATAGAATCCCGGAGTAGGCAAGAGTGCATACATCTTCTTCGTGAACTAACATTTCGCCGATATCTCCATTCACACGGAGAAGACGACTACGTTTAAGTATTCATAAACCTGACCGTATTCGGCCATAGAGTAGTACACAGAGGCAAGCTTATGGCACTTTATCGATAAATATCGCAAGACTAAAACACTGATTTTATCGTCTCAAACTAAGCGACGCATGTACTATATATTATAGTACTCTGCAGGCGTAACATCTCGTAAAACTCAGATTATAGCAAATTACTACATTGCATTTTCCGAAATTTGGGGATTTCACTTAGAACCAGTAACTACACAGTGCATGAACCGGCCTCTAACTCAAAATCAAGCCCAAAACATCGTCAAATAAATGAAGAATATTTTAATAAATACCCACGTACGAGTTTAAAAAAATTGAGTATCATTTCACGATTCCTGAAATATGGGATTACAGACATTCAGACTACCTACAGTCTACCGCCAATACAATGAATATTTACCTTGAACCGACGATCGGAAGTCAAATATACGACACTTAACACAAAGTATAGTATTTATTCACTATTTCGCACACTTATTTAAGTTGTTACACTCCACTTGTATTTAATTAAATAACACTCAAACAACATTACATGTATAATAAAATGATGCATTCCGACGACATGCGATATGAGAACTGACCGACAACAATTTGCCGCCATGAGCGCAGACAGACTATACTATATTATTTTTGGCATACAAAATACTATATTTTTAGCGTACTGCGTCGTTCCACGGGACGGGTTGACCAATGAGCGAGCATTCCGAGGTACGGACACGGGAATATCGACCAATAGGGTGCCCGAAATTCTTATCGCGCAGCCAATTAAACTTGGGTTTAAGGGACACGTAATTTACATATTATATATATGAAAACTAAGATGCCCGTAGCGTAGGAACGCTTGGCGTTGTGGTTCGAGCGTAGGCCGCTCGGCTCACTGCACCGGGTGGTTGCAGGTTCGATGCCCGCCCAGGCTTTCGGAAATAGCACTTTATAATTTTCCATGGGTACTATACTATACCCATAGTGCACTCAGAATATAAAATAGGTACTACAGTAAATTATTTTTCTACCTAAAAGCGCTGGTACGTTAACCATATTTTTTTTAATTTATTTACCTCGTTACGAACCGTGTAAGGGTCGACGATATTAGATATTTATGATCCATAAAAATCACAATTTTCAACACAGCACTGGAGTTTTATAGTGATTCAATAAACACTTTTACTTGAATACAACTTAACTAGTTATAATTAAACTTGGTTCTTAGCTAACCGGGGCACTGCAGAATATTTTTAACTAAAAGGCGAGTCCTCTCGAAGACGGTTAGCTACGAACTGATTCAAATCTACCAGAAAATGTAAGAAAAATTACAAAAATCTACGAATTATTGTACGCGGACGGAGTCAAAGAATTTACTGTAAAGGGATTTGAAGGGCCAATGATTTAAGAAAGTGACCTTACTAGTCGTCTCGGCGTCATTTCTAAACACATTCCGAATGCCTAAGTGCTTAGAACAATGAATTGGTACATGCGCGGAATTCGTTCCTTGTTCTAAGCAATATGCTATGTCAGCGTCTAGACAACTGAAATAGTCTGGACGGCTGAAGGTTCAGGGTAGATGATTCAGGATTAGGGATTCCAGGCCGTGTAACCCGGACACGTCGTTTTTAATAGCCAATGTTACCGTTTTTAAGACCGAACATAACTTTTATAGTTACAGAAAAAACTCGGTAACGTATTTCTAATCTTCGTTAAGTTCAATGAATCAATTTGTTTTAAAATTAACCAGTTAAAACTAACATCAATAACCAGCCCTAGTTAAATAATCAAAATCTTAACAAAATCTAGACAAGTTCATGAACTTGTCTAGATTTTGATTAATATGGCATGCCATATTATCGTTAATTACTGAAATAGCACAAATTATGGCCCTTGGTATTGGGGGGAGGCCGTGCCCCGGAGTCGGACGGTAAAATGGCTCAATTACTCGTATAATATAAATTATTATAAAGTCGCTATCAGCGTCTATGAGTTTGTCTGCTGAGTTATTCTAAACAACGCAAGGAGTTTTATGCAGTTTCCACTATAATTCAGGAAGATAGCTTCCGGAAGATTTGTGTTATGTATAATAGATTCTAATTAAATTTATATATAGTATAGCAAAATCTTTTCTAAATGATAACATCTAACTTGCATTTTTCTAAGCAATGTTTGGGGTCCAGGGCCTTGAGGTCAAAAGGTTGCAGCGATAAGGAGAGCAGTAAGCAGAACATGTCTCTTTCACGCTCGCTAGTTTAGCATATCGCTGTTTCGCTTTGGAGAGAATGAGATGGAGTCGAGATTGGGACTATACCTTTCTCTGTCTACGGGCACGCATTAAATGCGTGCGATGACTAAATATGAATGTTTCATCTGTGAGCTTTAATTTTATTTACTTCAAGCAGAATGAGGATAACCCTAACATTAAAAAAACCCCGGAAGGTTTGGCTCACTGCGCCGAGTGGTTGCGGGTTCGATTTCGTCAGGGTAAATGTCTGAAATGGCCTTTCCATAATTTGTCTTAGTTTCGATGTCACTAAAGAAGAAGAAAAAGAGGTCTCACAGTGCGCGAGAACGCACAGCCCATTGAGAAATATAAAACGAATTATAGAGTTATGTATTAGGTCCCTTAGTATTATAGTATACAATCTACATTCATTCAGAAGTTCCAGTGACGACACGTCGATAAATCAAATGTCCCGGGAAAATAATTATATAAATTGTTTATTTTAATTCAGACTTGACATTAAAAACCTTCAGATTTACATGCATAATAAATATTAGAATGTATTTACATTATGTACAAATCAAATTCTTATTACTTTTAAAACAAAATAACTCCTATTTCCTTTATATCTGACTCTACATGATATCAGTCGGTTCACTTTTATTTTCTGGTTCTACATCACCGCTCTCACTGTCAGAATATTCTTCAAAGAAAAGATTATTATCCTCATACAGAGACCGTATTTCGTTTAACACTGGAACTAAGCCTTTAACAAGTCTGTTGCGTCGTTCTATTTCAAGTGCAAGGTCTCGTAAACTAGTCTCTATAGCGTGGCCATCTTCTTCACAGTCTTCACTACATTTTCCAGCGAAATTAACTGATACATCATTAGATGTTCTGCGCTGCGCAGGCGTCGATGGTAATATTGTGACTAACTGTCGATTTGGGGAGGTATTTCTTGGAGTTGGTGGGCTGCCTGCAGTTTCTGAATCTGTCGTGTCTTTCGTGATTTCCGCCATATTCTCTTCATCAGAATCTGTCTCGTCTTCTATACTTGGAAAACTATTTTGTACATAGAAAATTTTCGATTTTGGTATCCTCATTACTATGGGTGGGTGATGGCTTGTTGCATTCGCTGTGAGATTGTTAGGGCGATATTCCAAACTCTCATTATTACAGTCGCTTGGGATTCCCGTACTGCTGCTTCCTTTGCTACAGTTTATCAGGACCTCCGGCATGACGTCATTAGAGTATTTTTCGGTATTTAACTTTGGGAACTGCATGTTGGTTTCGGAAATTATTGATTTAGGTATCCTTACAACTATATGTGGGTGGTGGCTTGTTGCATTTTCTATGAGATTGTTGGTGCTATGTGTAATTTCCAAACTCTTATTGTTATAGTCGACTGGGATCCCCGCATTGCTTTCTTTGCTATGACTTATTAGGACCTCTGGCATGACCTCATTAGAGTCTGTTTCGGTATTTGTCCTCGGGAACTGAATGTTGGTATTGGAAATTTTTGATTTTGGTATCCTCAATACGATAGATGGGTGGTGTCGTGTTGAATTCTTCAAGAGTTTGACTGTGCTAGGTGTATTCTCCGAAATCCATTTCATTGCATTCTCATATGAATCTGTTGATAAAAATGGTTATTGAAATTATCTTTTATATTTTTTGCATTTGTTTAATATAGGTACTTAATGTAAATTTACATGCTGGAGGCTAGGACGATTTAAGTGTCCCAGATTGAAGGCAAAGCGATTAATTTCCAATACCTAAATGTCACTGTCCCATTCTCCTTCGGGTTGGCAACATGCGAGCATTTCTTTTCCAAGCTTGCAATATAAAGTATAAGGGGTCCTCGTAGGGACTACGCAACCCTAATAAAATAATAGGTACAACAGAGTAGCTACTCGGTACGCGCCAAAAGGCATACAATGTTCTTTTGTCATAATCTCTATGTGAATCTAGATGCCAAAAATGTAATTTACCTATTTGTTTTATCGTTCGATCTTTATTTACTAGTTTTTAAGGGAACTGCGGTCAAGTATTCTTCAAAAAGTTATGTGTGTTTACAAAAAGATTCGAAGAACGGTCGTTCATACAAAAAAATACTGTGCACCTACAACTCTACCTAAATAACAATAATACAATTTGAAGCCCATTTCGCGTCCCAGTCCTGGGCACAGGCGTCCCTTTATTACGAAGGGAACTCAGGCCATAATCCACCTCGCTGCCTAGTGCGGGTTCCACATGTCTTTCGAAAATTATTTAGATTTTCTCAGACATGCAGGTTTCCTCACAATGATTTCCTTCACCGTAAGCAAGTGATAATCGGATATAAATTATGATTCGCACATAGATTTCGAATAACCCGAGACGCGAGGCGAGATTTGAACCCAAGACCTGGTGCCCGTAAGACGCGTGCTTAACCAATCGACTATAGCTCTACCTATCCCCCAGTAAAACAAGCGTTATAGTATCAATACTCACTAGTTTCATACTTCACATGTGCGCTGTGAATCTTCCAGCCATAGTCTGAAGTATGATCTCCACTTTTCAGGCGCATCTCAATCATATCAGCCGCCTCAAATGGGTATTTAACACAAACTTGTAGTTTCGACCGACGCCGTATTATTATCCACGATTTAGGAACACAGAAGTATTTGTTGCAGTCGAGTTCACGCGCTTTTATAAATTGTATTACTATATATCCATTTTCATCCATTTTGTGTAACTGAAAAAAAAAACGTGATTTAAAAAAAATATACCAAATCTTGAGTCTTATACAAAACTACTGTCTACTCTAGTGAAACCCGTTTACACTGTTTTCTAAGCCTTCGGATATGTTATAAGATCGCAACACAAAATTTGTGACAAACAGGTACCTATTTCAAAGGCCTGTCACTCAGAAACTATGATAGTTACGTATGGTCCGTCTTTATAGCCATCTCCATACCCGCTACCGTATATATACCTTGATTATTATTATCTGCCATCTGCTACAGCCTCCTCTTGCACACCTCCAAAGCTTTAACTTAGCCACTATTTTGTTATCAACAGTTATCCACATAAATATGACGTAAAAGCGTATAAACAACTCAACTAGAAACACGTCCGCCCGCCGATATTGTACCGCGTGATACTAGGTATCTATTGCTTTGCTGCTCTAACGCAGTTTAGTGTCTCTTTTCCTCTATAAATCGTACTCACGCAGCTATTAATAGGTACTACCTACTTTACTACAGTGACATTGGGGTTTTTATGTTAATGCTGTTTATGGGTTTTTTCATGGAATTCGTAAATATAACCGGGGAAATAGTTAGAAAACCGATACATAGGTGGAAATACACTATCACACACAAGAGATAGCTAGGCAGAGGAGCACTGGATTGAACCCACATCCCGCCGACAGCATTGAATCCCGATTAAAGTTCTCAAAGTGACTATCATCTCTAAGTAGGTACCTACATACAAATGTCAAAATTGTGACTATTTAACTAAATTAATATAACAGTAGGTATATAAATACGGTGATAATAGCAAAAAAAACCTATTTTGTCTGTTTGTTTGTGCAGGTTAATCTCCGAAACGGCTGGACCGATTCTGACGGGACTTTAACAAGCAGATTGCTGACGTTATAAGGAGTAGTTATAGTTTACTTATATTTTATCGAAGTACACCGCGGGCAGAGCCGCAGGCAACACCTGGTGATAAATAGGTATAAGCCATAACTAATATAGAAGCAACTTATATGAGATTATCTGATGGTATCAATATTTACTGTTGCTTCGTACAGCTTGTTTACTAAGTTCTTATATCTTGAGTCTTATTCAAAATGACTGGCTGCCGAGAATGATTCAATAAAACCCACCATAGGTACTTAATTATTATTTATTTACTAGCTGTGCCCCGCGACTTCATCCGCGTAGTATTGGATTATTGGGTTAAAAAGTATCCTATATGTTAATCCCGGTTATAATCTATCTGTGTTCCAAATTTCATCCAAATCCGTTCAATAGTTTTTGCGTGAAGGAGTAACAAACATACATACATCCTACTAATATTATAAATGCGAAAGTTTGTGAGTGTGGATGTATGTATGTATGTATGTATGTATGTATGTATGTATGTCTGTTTGTTACTCCTTCAAGCAAAAACTACTGAACGGATTTGGATGAAATTTGGAACACAGATGGATTATAACCGGGATTAACATATAGGATACTTTTTAACCCAATAATCCAATACTACGCGGATGAAGTCGCGGGGCACAGCTAGTACATACATACATACATCCACACTCACAAACTTTCGCATTTATAATATTAGTAGGATTATATTTTTAGTTTTGTCGTAGGTTTTTTTGTATATACCTACATTATCATTTGTAGAGTTTACCAAGGCGTTATGCAAAAGATCGTGGATAATAAAACTATACAGGAGACTTCAAGATTGTTGGCAACATCTTAAATGATAACCTTCCATATTATTAAAATTAATTAAAAAAAACCGTGTTTGATTAAAAAAAGATACGAAAGAAACCCGATTATACAAAAAAGTTAACATTGTACCCATAGTAGAAGCGTTGCTTAGTTTGGGACCATACAATTGGTGTGTCAGTCTGGCGATATTTATTTATTTATGGATTTTATCATAAAAGCACTGCGAATTAATATTATATGTTATTTTAGTAAAGGACTGGATTTATTTTCATTGGCCTGTAAGACTGTCCCACTCCTGGGTAAAGACCTCCCCTTTTATTTTCCACGTTGGTCTGTCTATTGATTATTGAAAATAAAATGCATGTGTTAAAAATGTTTGATTATAAATACTTAAACAAACTAAACAATATTTTTACACAATCCTCAACGAAGTTAATGGAATATCTAGGGAACAATTCGCTCAAGGTTATTGTTTATTAGCTTTCGACGTAATACCAGATTAATCAGCTAGCTCATCAAGCCATTGCAACCTTTAGGTATAAAACATGTTAGCGTGAGATTGGAAGTTAATTGGTTTTTAATTAACATTTTCAGAAACCATCGACCGTATTGTTTATGCAAAGTTCGATAATGCTATTGAAATTGATTAAAACCGTAATGCATCCATTGCTAGAACGATCCTATATCCATAGACTAATATTATCTAGCTAAAAAATAGATTGTAATATTTTAGAGTTATTAGTACCTTTTATTATTACTGACCCATTTATCAGACTTGAAATACCTTAAATTTTACACTTGCATCGATAAGAACTAGCGGCGAATCTGTTTGCATTATAAACATAATAGATGTACAGAAACATTAATGTAAAATTCATACAAGCTTAAAATTTAATGTGTATACTGCAAAACGATTGCCAATATACCTACATTCAGACTCCAACAAACATAATTAATAATTTATTATTATTATTGCATGAAGTGATGTGATGATTAATGCTCCTAAAATAATATAAGTGATATGTAGAAACAGTTTAAAATATTGCCAACGATTTCGGAGTCACATTACTTACCAAAATAAATTAGATCAGAAAGGAGGGGGCGACATAGAGCTTGTTGCGTAACTTGTTTCATGAATGAAAGAAGCAACACGCTATCTTGGCTTCGACTCGGTGCATTCTGATTGGCCAGTCACAGACCGATGCGCGTGCGCCGGCCAGCCCCGCCCCGTGTTTGCTAAATGAACCTGCTGCTGCGTCAACATAGGCAAGTAAACTAGGTGTAATCACGCGCGTGCTATATCTTGACCGGTGAAGACGCCGCTAGAACTTATTCCACGCTAGCCATCTTACAGCACGCAGAATACATAAATTGAAATTTAAGAGCTGCTTAACGACGACTCAAACAGTTAAGAAGGTCTTAAACTTTTCCGACTTAAAGTTTATTTTTGCATAGCAATAAGACCAAAGCTGTGATAGCCGATTGGTTAACGCACGCGTCTTGCGGGCACCAGGTCTTGCGTTCAAACCCCGGCTCGCACCTCTGGAGTTTTCGAAATCTATGTGCGAATCATAATTTCTATATGATTATCACTTGCTTACGGTGAAGGAAAACATCTTGAGGAAACCTGCATGTCTTAGAAGATCTAACCAATTTTCGAAAGACATGTGAAATCCGCCAACCCGCACTGGGCCAGCGTGGTGGATTATGGCCTGAATCCCCCTCGTGTTGAGGGGAGGCATGTGCCCAGGAGTGGGGACGTCTAAAGGGCGAAATTATTATTTTTATTTTAATAAGACCAAGTGATTTGAACTCCAGGGCCAAGCATGACCACGCTCTGAGATAAGTTCAGAGCACGTTGGAACCAGTACTTTGACGTAGGCGATATTATTATTATAATTATTATCGAAATGTATGGTATTAAGTGCTCTTATCTGTTATATTCAACCACGCACTTAGTAATACAAAATTTCCGGCTGGCATCCCGACACATCCGCTGCGTCATTAATAGATACAGGCATAATTCCGTTAGGCGATGGGATTTTCCTATTAATATTTCGTCTAAAAAATTCTCAATCAGCAGATAGAGACGTACCTACGAGTATGTACTAGTACGCTCTACCCATAGCGACACAAGCTCTAATTCGGTAGGCATCGCTGAAGCACGCTATCGCGTGCGAATAAAATTCTTAATTAATCAGCTTAATGCAACCACAGATGAAATAAGTAAAGAAGCGACACTCATTTGTTCTGGAAGTCTGGAACTTCACGCTCATTGTTTGCAGCGGATAAACAGATAGGATCTCAAACTCTATACCAGCAAACCTTCGAAGCAGGCAAGACCACAATTACAGGAAGATTCTTAACCCTATCAAATTATTCAAATCATTTTGGAGCCAAAATATTCAATAGTGTTAATGATAGTAATACAACTGAGTAGAGGACGGTTCCGTCAAGAGATCGGTGATTTTGGTCAGCTCTGTATGACGCCGTTTCAATTAATTAAATAATAAATATCGCCGGACGAACACACCAACTGTATGGTCCCGAACTAAGCAACGCTTGTACTATGGGTACCTTACAATGGACTGGGGGCAATCCCAATGACACCCAGACCAGGGCAAATAACGAAAAGGCAATTTCTGAAATTTACCCTAACGGCAATCGAATCCGCAACTACCCAATGTAGCCGAGCGGTCTACGCTCGAACCACTGCGCCAAGCGGTCGTCCGCAATTAATTTTAGTTAATGGCAAATTTAACAACATATGGTAATGGAATTAGTACGAAAAAGGGTAATAGATCTACGTGACTTCAAAAACTGGCGACAAAAGACGATTAGCAGCCGCAACAACGCTGTCGTCCACCCTGAACAGTCCATTCTTTCAGCTAGCAGGAAATCAGGCGACTCTTTGCATCCCAATACACAGTCACCAACCTCGACTATATTGACGGAATTTTGACTCGTATATTGACGGAAGCGAGGTTCCCGGACTTCTATGTAATCCTTATACCGGAATCCCTAAACCAAAGTGACACTTAATTTGCTTGGTAACATTGAATTTAATAGTAACTTTTAGTGACCATTAGTGATGCCTGTTCAGAGTGCGTTGCTGTTCCTGAGAATGTACAACATGTTTTATTCTATTATTAGATAATCATTGAGTTTCTTACTTTTTTGGCCTACGTAAATAATGATTTTGAATGTAGAATGCTTTGACTTTACTACTACATCCTACTAATATTATAAATGCGAAAGTTTGTGAGTGTGGATGTATGTATGTATGTATGTATGTATGTATGTTTGTAACTCCTTCACGCAAAAACTACTGAACGGATTTAGATGAAATTTGGAACACAGATAGATTATAACCGGGATTAACATATAGGATACTTTTGAACCCAATAATCCAATACTACGCGGATGAAGTCGCGGGACACAGCTAGTCTTATATATAAAACTAGCGACCAACCCCGGCTTCGCACGGGTATTTTTTATAATTGTTTCTCTACTATATTATGCATTTGTATACATATAAACCTTCCTCTTGAATGACTCTATCTATTAAAAACAACCGCATCAAAATCCGTTGCGTAGTTTTAAAGATCTAAGCATACATAGGGACATACAGACAGCGGGAAGCGACTTTGTTTTATACCATGTAATGATTCTCGTGTTAGTTACCATACTCCTCCGAAACGACTCGACCGATTTTCATGAAATTCTGTGTGCATATCGGGTAAGTCTGTGAATCGGCAACTATATATTTTTCATACCCCTAAATGTTAAGGGTGGTCAACATTCCATGCGGAATGAGTGGCGGGGCACAGCTAGTCATTATATAAAATCAGAACATTCAGATGACACAATGACTCACGATGAAAGATATATGGAGCCTTTGAATGAAAATATGGGAAGTGTACGTCACTTCGATTATGAATACACATTATTCATTAGCATATAGAGTATCCGCTTTGTATTCCGTGCGTGTAGAGTCGCAGGACGGAGAGCGCAAATGGTTTTTTATTGTTTGCTCTAAAAGTTTGACTCGCTGGCACTCAGGCTTACAATTCATCAAATAATTATATTGGTGATTAAGTATGTTGTTATGCAAACTAAACTATGTAGGTATATTAATGTAGGTACATGCTTAACATCGTACTGAAGTAGAAAAAAAGCCACTGCTGACTCGTTCGAGGTAGCGCCAACCGTTCACAGAACATCGGCGTAGAGTACCTAGCTATTATAAATAAACATCGCCAGACGAACACACCAACTGTATGGTCCCAAACTAAGCAACGCTTGTACTATGGGTACAGTACAATGGACTGGGGGCGATCCCAGTGACACCCAGACCAGTGCAAATTACGAAAAGGCCATTTCCGAAATTCACCCCGGCGGGAATCGAACCCGCAACCACCATGTGCAGTGAGCCGAGCGGCCTACGCTCGAAACCACTGCGCCAAGCGGTCGTCTATTATAGCTGCGTATCGTACGATGTGTCAGAGTGTCCCCTCCCTCTGCCCCACTGGCCTACAGGTGGACAACGTGCGAGCAATGCCTTTGATATTGCAAGCATCTAAAAGCTACGGTAACCTGTTTGCCGACTTGTTAAACAGAAAGTGAAATTGTTTGGCCGTGTATGTAATGAAGGCTACACTATTCTCCATCTGTCACTATATTTGCGGATTACGGAGCTGATTATATACTACAATGCAACCTACTTAACTTTACATAATTTATTTAAGTAATCCCCAATGTAATTGCTAGATATCCATATTGAAAATTAATTACACATTCTATTGTCTGCGTGATTAGTGGGAGGTCATCTGAAAATTAAATTCACCTGTATATTTAATTAAATTGGAATATTACATACCTATTGTGTCTATTGTGTATTGTAAACCACCTAATTCAGACTTTTGAAACACCTGTATCTTCTTTTTTGGGTAGAGTTGAGGTAGAGTCCAAAGCCATAGGAAGTTTGTTTTGTAATTTTCTTTAAACCATAATAACTTTTTCAGTAATCCTTTTCTGAAACTGACTGTTCTGAACTGAAGGAAGAGCACCGTCGCTACGGTAGTAACAACTTGCACTCCAGTAGAGGCGATGACATAATAGAGTGTTGTATAAACCCCATTGCATACACAATAATTGAGAATGACAAAGAAGAATCGTTATAATTAAAAATATGTATTACTAGTTTTTGCCCGCGACGACCTAAGTAAAGTATTATATGTGTTAATCCATTTCTAATATTAGTAGATCTAGTAGGATTATAACTACCGCTCTTGTTTCTTTTTTTTGCAGAAGACATATTAATGTCAGCCACGATACCTCATTATATGTTTAGATCAAGCCGATTAGGCTGTAGAGCGTGCCGAAGTAATAGATGTAATAAGGTATATACTCAGAAAACATAAAATTCCTTCGGGAGCAATCGGTTAAAATAAAAACACTAATGATGATATTTATAATTCTTATTTCATTTATTAAAATAGTACAAAAAATACAACTATATTTAAAAGAATATTATATATTATATTCATTTTAACATTTAATGTTATCTTTCAAAAACGTTGTACTTAAGTCACTTCAAATTGGTATTATGTACTTAAAAAGTCTTAAATGTATTCAAATCTTTTAAATGTCACTTGATGCCACGTGAAACTAGTTATGGTTGCGACGCAGCTATCGTATTGCGTGAACGTGACATACCACATACTGCTAAATACTTAGAACTTAATTACTAACTAACATTTATATTTCAAAAAATGCAAAATTAAAATTATCAATAACTTGAAGGACATATTAAATGTATTTGAATATTCTAAAATACCTTGTAGTAGCGTGTTTCAGTATTCGACTGCAAGATTGGCTTACGCTATTTGACTTATTTTACATTTCAACGCAACAGTAAGAGCGTTTTCACATTATCCGATCCGATATCGGTGTCGGACGCCGATCCGATATCGGGGTAAGTAAAATGTATGAAATATGTACCTGTCTATATCCGATATCGGGCCGGACAATATGAAAGACAGGTACATATTTCATACATTATACTTACCCCGATATCGGATCGGCGTCCGACACCGATATCGGATCGGATAATGTGAAAACGCTCTAATGCTATCAAAAGGCTACTAGTATCAGGTAAAATAAACTAGTGTCTTGATCGTGAATTATCCTCAGAGCACGCTTTAATTCTTCTTGTAAAGTGATGAAAACTTCAAAGCGTCATATACAAACGTTATAAAGTTGATTGGTATCGCCAATTCTTGATTATCTACCGGGACAGGTTCAACACACTGTGCTGTTACGTTGTTTAAAGTTATCTCTGGAGCAGTCTGCTTGTTTTGTAGCGTCGGATTGCGAGGTGCATCTCGTTTCTTCATCGGCACATGCGCATCAGCGACATCTAGTTTTCTTTTTACTCCTTGTCTCCCAGACGTTGGGTCTTCTCTTGTGACAGCACTTAATGTTTGTGGGCTACCATCATCAACGGTTTCAGCATCCCTTGCTACCGTGTTCTCGACACCTAATGTAGAGGACACAGTATTTTTTTCAGCGCCTCTCGTTGTCATGTTTTCGTCATCTGATATCATGGTGACATCATTAGTTTTGGGATCTTCAATAGTATCATTATTATTTTTTTCATTTCCACTTCTCGTTTCAATTTCTTCATCCATAGCTTCTGCTGTTGGTGCGCTATCTTTTGATGTGGTCGCAATACAATCATTAATGCCTGTGCTACTGTTGCTTTGTACTGTTTTTGTTCCCAGGTTTCCGTCTTCTCTTTCTTTGGCGTTAATTTTTGTTGCGTCTCTTGACCCAGTAGAAATAGTCTCATCAATGTTGGTACAATTAAATTTATCGACAAGAATGGAAAGAATTTTTTCCAAGACAATGGAATTTTGTTCAATATTAGTTGCAAATTTTTCTGCTTTATCAAAAGTTTCAACATCTTTCAGGGTCGTAATTCCGACACCAGATAAAGTACTAATTTCTTCTTTTCTACTTCTCACTTCTTCTTGTTCCATAGCTCCAGCTGTCTGTGTGGTATCTTTAGATGTGGTCGCAATAGAATCACCTGCACCACTTTCTCCTTGTGCTGTTTTTGTTATATTCCCATTTTCTTTATCTTGAGCATTTTTAGCATTATCAGTTGCATTTTTTAACGCCGTAGGCATAGTCTCATCAATGATTGGACGATTAAATTTATCAACAATAATAGTCAAAATCTTTTCCAAGACAATGGAGTTTTGTGCAATATTAGTTTCGAATCTTTGAATGACCGGAAGAAATTTATCAAAAAATCCCAACAAATCTCTCTTTAAGGTCTTAATATCTTCTGATACCGTTTCACACGTATGTTCACAAGTCTCGTGCTCCATGCCAGTTTCATCGCTAGAATTGCTCTTATTCAGGGATGATCTATTGTATTTTTTTTCTGTAGCAGTTTTTTTGTTTTTAGGTCTATCAGATGGCGATCCTTGAGGATCCGAGGAAGTAAAAGCGGAAAATCCTTGCATCGATGTCTTCAATAGTTTGATAGAATCATTCGCGTCTTTATAATTCCCTGTGGACAAAATAGAACTTAATGCGTATAATTTTAAGGAATAATTTAATCTTATGATGCGAAGCTGCGGGGCTTCGCTTGCGCTGATGGTTGCCACAGAAATTTTATATTTAGTCCTCCAGCTCGACCCTCAATGTTTATAGCGTGATGATATGTGTACCGTATGTTTAAAGTCTAACTATAAGTTATCTTATTTTAAGAACCCCATTAAAATCGGTTCAGCAGTTTTGTCCGCGATGCCCGTACATGCAGGCAAGACAGATAGACAAAAATTCCAAATTAATTGACTTGGACTCAAGAGTCCTTCAAATTCAAATTCAAAGCGTTTATTTTGTTTAGGCCTACGGGGGCACTTACAGATTGTCAATTTTACATATTTTTTTTCTTATATCTACAACCGGGTCGGAACGCGACCTCGACTGAGAAGATCCGGCAAGAAACTCAGCGGGCTTGTCTTTTTACATGTCATTTTTTTAGTTTTTTAATGCCAGTGGCTTATATTCAATAATTACAAAGGGTAGTAGATATATAAATATTATAATAGCATAATGTATACATTTTTCCAAATATATCTTCATTTTATAATTTCAGTTACTTATTATTAACTACCTTTTGCTCGCAGCTTCGCTGATTTAGATAGAGACATAGATTTTATTTTCTGGATGTGTTTAAGAAATCTTACCGTTACCCCCAAAGAAACAAAAAAAAACATCAAAATCAGTCAAGCCGTTTAGCAGGAGAAGAATTACGAAAACACCCACACTGAAAGTTTTATATGTATAGATAGCGACCCGCCTCAGATTCGCACGGCCTGCCTCTACTATTTTCAAGTTTAATTAAAATTTATTACACTATTAAACTCCTTCTTGAAGAAATTATCAAAACGATTGTGAAAACAGCATAAAAATCCGTTGTATCATTTATAAGAACAAGGCAGACCAACAGACACGCAAACAGATAGACACGGCTAGCGTAATTTATACTGTTCACCAATAGAGATAAATAAGAAGTCTTACCGAATTTGTGAATAACGGAGGCGATGTACATTTTCCAATTTGCCTCATAATTAGCAAACCTCTTGACCCTCGCCCTAGTAGCACGCGGCTTCTCCAATGGGTACTTCACAACAACAGTGGAGGACCCTGGTGTCAGGTCCTTGAACGGTCGGCTGACCCAGGTGCTGGGAACACATATGTAGCGATCCAGGTCCAACACAGGCGGGTCTTTGAACTCTACGACGTAAAATTTATGGCCACCCATTGTTGTCCACCTACAAACGATAAGAAACATAATAGAGGTAACTCACATGTGTTCCTACATACCTATACAAGGCGACTTTGGAATCAATTTATACCGGGATAGTACAACCTCTCACAGAGGATCGGAGTAAATAAGCTATTATAACTGCGTGTCGAACGATGAGTAAGAGAGCGGGAAGCCCAACCCCAAACCCCCCCTTAACATCACAAAGGGTTTTAAGATTTTTTGACGTTTGTCGACATTGATCATAATAAAAGTATTTTAAATTGTGACTCCATTAATTAGATAGGTAGGTACGGTTTCTTTATTTAGTATTTATTAAATAAGAAAATCGATGAATTATTTATTCAAGTGCAATTTGGACTCAGCAATATGGGTTCTATGACAAATAAAAGCATGTTCCGTACTATCTCCACCAACTATGACTCATATCGTTTTCATGTCTGATCCATGTATGAATCATTGCTGGAAAATATCAAAATTTGACAAACTATAAAATTGAATTTTATAAAAAACCTAGAGAACAGCAAAACGTGTATATTTCTAAACATTATCTATTAATAAAAGATAATTGGAAAAAAGTTAAATGTCCAAAATTCTTTAACTTAACTTGATACTTCGGCATTGGGCAGGCTCATGGAAGCCAACATTTAAATTACAACCTTATACCCGCTGAATATAGGTTCCAGATCTGCACATAGGTACTATGTTCCACGCCTAACAGCGGCAAACAAAACAACATGGCGACAGAGCGAACGGAAAATGGCGGGATGTCTTAATTTCAGTGAGTTATTATTTGCTTCTAATGATAAGTAGATAACAATTATAGCAATCTATTTAATTAAAGACTTTCAAATACCGCCATTATGATCGTAAGATATCAACACACACGATAAGGTTATAATAAAATAAACCCTTAGATAGGTACATATCTCTGTTAAAATTAATTCGCGGTAAAAATTTAGAACTAAAGCAAAAATAACACATTGCAATTGACAGACGATAATATGTGGCTAACAATAGATCATATACCTATATACCTATCCTACTAATATTATAAATGCGAAAGTTTGTGAGTGTGGATGTATGTATGTATGTATGTTTGTTACTCCTTCACGCAAAAACTACTGAACGGATTTGGATGAAATTTGGAATACAGATAGATTATAATCGGGATTAACATATAGGAGACTTTTTAACCCAATAATCCAATACTACGCGGATGAAGTCGCGGGGCACAGCTAGTTTTATTATATTTTGTTAAATCATACTTTGTACTTAATGTCCGTCTCATGCAACGTTCTATGTAATTTGTTGTAACATTGCGAAATCGGCTTGCCTCTCTAAGTATTTTGTCGAATGCATTTAAAAATAAAACAGCTTTTAAATAGCTCTCCTACGCACTACGCACAACAACACAATAAACGGCTATTTGTTTCTATAAACAATAATATGAGCACGTTAACTCTCCATAATATTCTTGTCGCTATAGACATTAAAATTAACAGATATTTTTCGGCAAATAGGTACCTAATAGTGTATCGTAGAGTTGTGTAGCTCGCGAGCTAATGACAAAAAGATATATATCGGTACCAAAGAGCTATTCTCTCTTTAGCTCATATGATTTCAAATTGTATCTCTATATCTCTACGGATAAGGTTTCAATTTGAGTTGCTGAACTAAGTGATTGACATGTAGTAGACAGGTGACATAGCTCACTAGCTCTTTGGCTCAGATGAGGTAGAAATTGCACACGACGTAAAAAAGAAAGAGACTAGCGATACATGGCCGGCCGTCCGTTATTGGCTCATAGATCGGAGGAAAATCGACCTTTAAATCAATATAATAGAGTACAAATTTTGAGACTTTTTTGTAAACATTCAAAGTTGCTACATGCTCGTATTAATTCAAACCGTTTTGTTATAGTTACTTTCCTAACGAATTACGCCTATGACTGAGCCGAGTAATAGTAATTTCGTTTTTGGTATGTAGTGTATCGGATTGTGATATATTTTGGTTAGATAAAGACTGTTAGTATTATATACGTGATCTTTTGTCGCGTAAAAGAAGGGCAAACCAACAAACACGCTTTCGCATTTTATTATTAAACATATTACTAGCATAGACGGTATTGGTTTTTACCTACAAGTAGGTCTTCTGAGCTATAGCGTTGTAAAAAACACATCGCTAGTTCGCTCAGTCTTCAAACAAATCTTTATATCACTAGTGAGCTACTGATATACAAGAGTGATATATATCACTGAGCTGAAAAGATATATATATATATCGGTTCAGCTCAGTGATATATTCTGCGCATTTCTATTGTATCGTCACCTAATTCCTAATTATACTTTACGAAATGAATGGCGTCGCAGCGGCGTAATAACCTAATGAATGTCAACAAGTTGCGGCGTCCTAAGATTACCATATTACTTACCTTAATTACAAGTCAATCCACACTATTTTCTTCTACACGTATGTAGGTGCACAGTATTACTGATTATAACCAAAGCAAGATATTGAAACGTTTAGTAACATCAAGTGCGGAGCATGCACACACGGCCGGCCGGCGCCCCGGTCAGTTGACAGACTGGTGATTCCGATTGGCGGGAGGAGAGGCGTTGCCCGATTTACGCATTCATATTATGTCACAAACTTATCTTTTCAAGTGGCGAAACCTGGCACTAACGGCGTCAGTGCCAAAATGGCGTGGTTTTGACAGCTTTACGAAGACAGTAGCGCCACCGCCGCTTTGTACAAATAAGTTTGTCGGCAAACAGCGCCAATTTCACAAGTAATGACGAAATTTTGATAGAGTATTGTGTAAGAATTCTCTTGTTTGATTTATCTAATTTAAAGTTTTAATGGCTAATTTCCTGCTATTATTTTTTAAAAATTTTGCCTATATTGACCTGCAATCTATTGTGTTCCGGCCACGTCAGACATTTGTTATTTCTAAAATGGCAACCTCCGTATATTTATGGCGAGCTTTGTCTATAGCCAGGGGTTTACTGGTATGGTATGCTTCACAGATGCTTTCCGTTCTATATTTGTACGTAATAACCTTGAAACTTAAAAAACCTGTTGGTGTGCTTTGCGTTTTAAGGTATCTGCAGTTTTCCTGTTATTGTACAAGTACCTATCTATTCTACCTATCTATCTCTCTGTATCCACTTATGCGCAATGGGATCCCCACATGAACATACTTATTTCGGTCAAGCAACATGCCGCCTGCTTCACTAGGAGAAACAAAGACATATTTAACATTTAACTACTTTATTCTTTATAGATTTCGAACACTTCTCCAAGATCTAACTAAATTGCTACGACCAAATGGACCCCGGGACTTGTAGTTTCATAGCTACATCATTGTCACAAAAATCCGTAGTCTACTCAGTCTTAGCGGGCGACATGACACCTATCACCTGACGACCGCTTGGCGCAGTGGTTCGAACGTAGGCCGCTCGGCTCACTGCACATGGTGGTCGCGGGTTCGATTCCCGCCGGGGCAAATTTCGGAAATGGCCTTTTCGTAATTTACCCTGGTCTGGGTGTCACTGGAATCGCCCCCAGTCCATTGTACGGTAACCATAGTACAAGCTTTGCTTAGTTTGGGACCGTACAGTTGGTGTGTCTGTCTGGCGATATTTATTTATATTATTATTAAAAAATAGGCCCTAAACCTGGGTCAATCTTTTCTGTGAACACGTTTTTAATGAATGCGCCAGCATTGCATCGGCTCTGTGTCTGCATTCATGTATGATGCAGCACTGATTCAGACACAATTGCAACACAAGGTCCTGCATCGCGTAATGTCGGTGACGGACAAGAGCCGAAATGAATAATATTAAGGAATGTTTATTCATTTTCAGATGTTCTCCAGTAAATAGTAAACCAGTGAATAACCTGTGCACATTGTCCTACTAATATTATAAATGTGAAAGTTTGTGAGTGTGGATGTATGTATGTATGTATGTATGTATGTATGTAAGTATGTATGTATGTATGTATGTTTGTTACTCCTTCACGCAAAAACTACTAAACGGATTTGGATGAAATTTGGAACACAGATAGATTATAACCGGGATTAACATATAGGATACTTTTTAACCCAATAATCCAATACTACGCGGATGAAGTCGCGGGGCACAGCTAGTTACTCATAAATAAACAGATGTACACCATAAACTTGTTAAAAAAAAGAATCTAGCCTTTTTTTGACGTGGCACTCCTAGGCACGAGCCTCTCCTCACTACTACTAGCGGGTTGGTGGATTTCACATGTATTTCGAAAATTGGTTAGATTTACTAAGACATGCCAGGTTTCCGCGAGATGTTTTCCTTCACCGTAAGCAAGTGATAATCATATAGAAATTATGATTCGCACATAGATTTCGAAAAAACCCTGAGGTGCGAGCCGGGGTTTGAACCCTGAACATGGGACAAGCGATGCTTAGTTTGGGACCATACAGTTGGTGTGTTCGTCTGGCGATATTTTAATTTTATTTAACAAAATATTCTTCCGTGTCCATGACGACGCCCCAACCCCTCGTGCGATCTATTGAAGCCATGAGTCATATCCTGTTTTTATGTATAAAGTACAACATAATATAGGTACCTACCTAGTATAAAGACCGCTAACTGATAACGGGTGGGCGGAAACAATCCGAACATCAGCACGGATCAGCAACTGTACTTTCAGTTCAAGTAGTTGGTAGAGTAGTTAGGTAGGTACTCAGATTGGTCCAATTTATTTACAAACCAAAAATATTTTAATAAAAAAAATTAACCGACTTTGAAAAACCTGGGTGCACTAAAAAGCTAGGAATCATTAGCGATCTCATACCTAACTGATTTCATTTGAAGTCGGTGCCACTATCTTTACACTACGTTAGAACAAGTTCTAATAGTGTTCTTGTTCTAACAAGTTCTAAATTATAATAATGTAAGTCTTGAACAACGTAAGAACAACTCTAGACACTAAGGTACAGAGGTAGAGACCTACCACTACTTACATTAATTGGCACTGAACTGATTTTGATGTTTTTTTTAATGAACCAATCTGGAAGGTCATCCTTTCAAATGAACATATTTTTTCAAATCGGTTTATTAATGACGGAGTTCTGAGGTAACAAACATAAAGCTACAACCGAATTGAGAACCTCCTCCTTTTTGAAGTAAGTCGAAAACACACTTGCACGTGCTGAATTTTATAAATGACAAGCCACCCCGGAAGCCCTATTCAGGAAAATCTTATATGTAACTGTAATCAGGTATGACCGCATCTGGGGCACAATTACTGACAATTGCGCCCCGATCCGGTGGTAGATTTATCCCTGCTCTCTCTTGTGTTAGATCCTTTCTTCAATGAAACACATAATGATTTGACTTCATCACTTTTATCTGTACTTCCTTTCTTTCAGAACAACTGTTATTATAATATTATTAATGTTCATAAGTATACGTCTGACGTAAACGAATTCCAGCCTCATAATAATTGTCCACAAACGCTCTCCCTATGCAACCATAAGTGCCCGAGAGAGCTCCTTTTTTGTGTACTTCCTACAATCCCAATCATTTTAATTTCGTACTTCTTACACTTGGCAGCAGCCCTAGCCGAGGCCGTGCCCCTGGTGGCTCCCTTAAGCTAGCTGCCTCCCTGCCACTCTATCTGGAGCGCACTTTGCGTTCGCCCTCGGTCCGGGGTTAGTTGTTTTTTTATTGCGTTTTAGGCAAGTATTTGACCACAATCTCACCTGATGGTAAGTGACGATATGGTCTACGGTGGTGCATACTTGCCTAGAAGGTACCTGTTCACTCTCGACTTGAAAACATCCAGGTTATAGTAAACCGGGAACAAAGACGCCGGCAAGGTGTTCCATTCCTTCTTGTGGTGGACAAGAACTTTCAGTAATTAAGAAAAAAAAATCCTGACGAAAGGGAAAATTCCATGATGAACTGAAAAAAAATAATTAGTTAGTTCTCAAGGTAACAAAACAGATCGCGTTAGGGGCCGGGTGGGCGCGTCGCCGCCCGTCCGGCGGCGCCCGCCTGTGATGGTGTGATGACGCAGTTCGGATAAAGCGTGTGCCGAATAGACGTGTCGTTTGTTCCCCGAATAAATAGTTGAGGTGGTGAAACTGTTAAATAACGTTTGGGTCACAAGTTTTGGGTAAGTTACCGCAAGCACTAAATTTAGTTTTCTTTTTATTTCAATACGTAGGTTTAAAACCTGCTTAGTTATTTGAATAATATTTAAAGAACCTTCTGTGGGAATCATCGAAATATGTACTGTCGTTATTTTATTCGAATGATTTAACAAAATGAGCTCAAATGAAGGAAAAAATGTCCGTAATTTTTTTTAGTTTATTCCCTGGAAAGACAATACTTTAATTTAATTACGACCAATTACTACACTAATTACTACTTTAATTACGACCGCTTGGCGCAGTGGTTCGAGAGTAGGCCGCTCGGCTCACTGTATCGGGTAGTCGCGGGTTCGATTCCCGTCAGGCTAAATTTCGGAAATGGCCTTTTCATAATTTCCCTGGTCTGGGTGTCACTGGGATCGCCCCTAGTCCATTGTACGGTACTCATAGTACAAGCGTTGCGTAATTTGGGACCATACAGTTATTGTGTTCGTCTGGCGATATTTATTTATTTATATTAACTAAGTAGTTTGTACTATGTTTAATTTGCTGACCGCGGCAGTAATGTACCTACTATTGCTTGTTATAATGTGTAGTTTTGCTAGACGTGCAGGATAGAGCTAACTACGTGTCAGTACTAAATATTTCATTTATAACATTGTGTCCCGCTTTCAGATAAAAATGGAATACTATGTCGTAAAATTAAAGAAGCCGTCAACAAAATTAAGCAATTGCCACAAATATGCATACGTACCGAAATCCTGGGTTCTCAACTATGATGATAATAGAATCCTATTCAGATACCCCGTGGAGAAAAATTCTGTGACTATTAAACGCATCGAAGAAGGTGAAAAATTATCCGCAGAGTGGCCGATGCACTGTTATCCTGTGATATTTAAACACAGTAAGTTTATATTCATCCACTAGCTGAGCCCGCGACTTCGTCCGCGTGGAATTTAACTTAACCGCTCCCGCTCCCGCGTTCTGAGCCCGCGCTACAGGTCCCATTTGTAATTTTTTTGTTTTTCTAAAATAAAAGTAGCCTAAGTTACTGCTTATAACATCAGCTATCTGCCAGTGAAAGTCCCGTCAAAATCGGTCCAGCCGTTTCGGAGATTACCCGGAACAAACACACAGACAGACAGACAGACAGACAGACAGACAAAAAAATTTTAAATCGCGTTTTTGCTATAGGTGTCTTATGTTACTTTCATATGCATTTATTGAAAAGGAGTTATTTTGATATTACAAACAGACACTCCAATTTTATTTATTTGTTTAGTTTATACTTGTATTCCACGCACGCTTGTAAACCCCCCCCCCCCCAACCAATGTGCGAGTAGGGGTCACAGATCAAACAAAACATATTTTTGGACAATCCAACAATTGATATCGAATCGTGCGATATTATTATACTAATAAATCTATGTTTGTTTTATTGAACAGAGTCGGTTGATGAGGTAAAAGAATGCGCCAAAATAATGCAGGCGTCCTGTCGTGAGTCACTAGGCACACAGCATTTTCCAGTGGATTCAGATCAACCAAAATCTCCTGAGCAACAAAAGCAGGACAACCGCAATAGTAAGGGTAACAAGAAACGCGCTGTCTCCGAAGACGACAATAGTACAGAAGAAGATAGCGACGACTCTGAACCAACAAATAACAAATTAAATTCAAAAGAAGTACAATCTGTGTACGCCAGTATACAAGCTTTGGTCAAAGAAATCAGACGGCAGAACGACAGTTTTGAAAAACTGAAATTAGAGTTGAAAGAATCCCTAAATGTATTGATTGCCCATTCAGCGAGATTGAAAAAAATGCAATCTGAGATAAAAATGGGTGGAAATAATAGCGTAGACAGTAACACCGTAGAAGAACAAGACGAGCAGCCGCCGAAGAAAAAAGCTAATTCAATTAAAAGGGCCAAGAAATCGGATAAAGGTAATGTATTTTTTCTTTCAAATATAATTGAATTTTTAGATTTTTCGATTTGTAGAGAATTGATCCTAAAATCGTCTTAGTAAAAGTGAAGGGAGCTAACCCTTAATTTGGGTGAAATTGAATTAATGATGTCAGTATCCTCAGACTGAGACGGAAAATCCGGCGAAGAGTTCTAAGCAATTTTGACCCTATAGTAGGATTTACTTTCTTTTTTGACCTATGACATCGATTTCAGTTGATGAAAAACCAGCTCAGGGAGCAGATAAAGTGATTTCAAAAAAGGGTCCGGAATGGACCCTAAGGTACCGCGACATGGAGCCGGGACTCGAAGAACTAGTGGAAGGTACTGGAATATATGTTAATTCTCAAAGATTGTCAAATTGTAAGGAAATAGCAGAAGATGGACTGGCTCTGGCGAGGCTCCTGCTAGTGGAAATATTTTCTGACGAAGCTCTGGCTCAGTGTTCCTTCACCGGGGCGCGACCAGCCGGCTGGTCCCGGCTAGACAAGAAGCCCGTAAAGCCAGCCCTAGACGGACTCGCAAGGCATGTGTTGTTAAATTTCGTTGAGAATTATTGCAATGAAAGGGGATGGCCCGGTTCAGATCAGTGTAATTTTCAGAAATCCCTCGCTAATAAATTATACAAAATACAAAACAACACAAAAGGATGCGCAGGGGTATAGTGTGAAGACACGGTGTTTTAGTGAATAGGTACCTACTCTCAATCATCTCCTAATTTCAGACTAGAAAATTGGGAGCTGATTCGTTTTATCGCCCCATGCAAATAAACACAGCGAAATCTCATAAAGCTAAGGGGAGATTAACCTTTTTTAACAAGTCGGCCGTTAGTCCACCACACAGATATAGATTTACATAGCCGCTATCTTACAGCCGCGCTACTACAGATATAAAAAATGTGAGTAAGCGCGAGATAATCATTCGAGAGAATCGCAGCGGGCGGAGGGGCATCGGCGGCATCGGTGTCTTTGAATCGGTGTGGATTTCCCGTCACTAATGATGTCACAGTAGGTGTTAAAAATTCGGCACGCTTGGTTTCAATACAAATCGTAATACTTGCGTTATCTATGATGTAAATCTATATCTGTGGTCCACCACACTGGCCCAGTGCGGGTTGGCTAACTGCACACTTCCAGCGCCCGTGTAAATAATAAAGGGTTAATTGACAACTTGTCATAGCAAAATCAATTAATTAATAATGAAATGATGTCCTACGATTACTAAAAGGGAAATAATTTGCAAAATAACTTAAGACTTGGCTTAAAAAATACAGATGTTTAGCTTTCGAGCAGAAAATGTGACGTCACCGCCATAAGTCAGCCCACGTGCAACAGAGAAAGAAGGTCGGGACCTCTACTCTCTCCTCACTATTAATGTGTTTAGCAAACTGTAATAACAAAAATATTTCTAATCATGTAACAGGTATTTTTGAATTCTATTACAAATGTCTAAAAATTCTAATACAAATGTCAAAAAATAATTGGTACTTATGATTTATTTAATTTGAGATCAGTCAAACACCCTATTTTAATCCACAAAGCTAGTAAATTTGTGATAAGGTAATATTTTATTTTGAGTCTTTTTTATCAGTACATGAGAGAATATTCATTTTAAAACACATCTAGTATTGTACCTATGCAACAAAATGTGTTATCTATTGATTTTAACGTGCATAATTTTATATACTTAATAAATAATAAACATTAGTTAGGTAGGTATAGGAATTATACTTCCAGATATTCTTCTAGAAATATTATAAAAATAAATGTGTTTAGATAAGTATCGCTCAGTTGCAGAGACATAGGTACAATAGTTTTAAGTGCAATAGCGACCGTGTGCTTGGCTGTGGTATGAAGCAGGCCCGCAGGCTTCGACCAATAGGATCATTTCATTTCCACACTTCACCCGGCTTAGCTCAAGTTGTCAGGAAATGAAGCAATCCTATTTGTCGAAGCGTTTTCGTCTTTACAACTCAGCAGTATAGTAGATTTAACTAGGTAATTTATTTCAATACCAACTCTCTTTATTAAAATTTTGCAATCATTTCGTATTTTTATTAATCGTACGGTCGCTGTGTTGAGTGTATTCAGTCGCTGGCAACGTCTCTTCATTTTAAAATAAATTACTAACTTCTAAGAAAACTGTTAAGTGAAAATAACCTACGAAATCGATTTCAGTTGAAGAAAGACAAGTTCAGAAAGAAGAGGTAGTGATTCCAAGAACGGATTCAAAATGGACCGTCAGATACAACGACATGGCGCCAGGTCTCGAAGAACTAGTGGAAGGGACTGGAGTTTATGTTGATTCTAGAAGACTGGCCCATTGCAAGGAAATGGCGGATGACGGGTGGGCACTGGCGAACTTGCTGCTGGTGGAGATATTTTCTGATGAAGCTTTGGCTACGTGTTATCTTACTAGTAACAGTGCCTATAAGGCGTGGGTATGTAGTATAAGTGACGACGCAAAACCAGATCCAAACTTAGACGACCATGCAATAGATGTGCTGTTAGATTTCGTTGAGGATTATGCCCAAAAAACAAATTGGCATGGCTCCAAACGACGACGGAATATTCTAAAGCACCTCGATAATAAATTATCATTAATTCAGAATAAACGCGTTAAGCATGTTTTACACTATAACTATCACTAACTATACCTAACAGTGACTGGAGAAATTTCAAGATGTGGTCATGAAATTCTAAAATTCTAGAGATGCGAGCCGTAATTTGAATATCAACGTCTCATGTTACAAACCGTAGGTGCCACCACTGAGTACGACTCTAGTTATAACGGATGTTGCACTTATCTCTATCCAAGTTCCACACCAGTGGGGTGGATTGAAATCCAATAATCTGTTCTGCACGTATTTCCATAAGAACAAATTGTATTTATGTACTCGTATATTTTATATTAGCTATATGTAAGTAGAGCACACCCTAAAATATGGTTTCGCTTTTGGATAAATGTATTTTACAACCTCTATATATTTGTAAATATCTGTGTTTTTTTATTAATATATTACTACTGAACTCTTTCTCAATCCGTTTTATTTGCAAATATTCGCAACGGACTACGCAGATTGTTTCATAAGTGGTCTGAAATTAGGAACTCTATCATAGGTTTCGCTAGAGCCATATTCGCTAGCACCTTTGCAAATTATGTTTAGGTACGTATGACATATTGTGAGCTACTCAGGTAGGCATATTGAGGCAGATAGAGGCGATGTACAGAACAATTCGACATAGAGTTTTACATCGACGCTACCGACTACAGTAGAGCTACAAGTAGAGATAGGCAGCATTATATGTATGGTAGATATTTACAAGTTACTGTAGACATATTTTTTTATATTACAAACTCAGAGAACAAGCGTTAGACCCGCATGATATGAAATAGATACAGTGTACTTTAACGCTAGTCTAGGCATCTACCTAGCGTTAAAGTACACCTTTTATTTTTATTTTATTATTTTGTCAGACTCCGTTTCCTTCTTCCATTAAAAATATTGGCTCACAATGTCTGTCTGTCTGTGGGATCGTAGCTCTCAATCGGATGAACCGATTGCAATTTAGTAATTTTTTTGTTGGAATGGTTTCATGATTATGAGTGTTCTAAGCTATGATTCAATACAATCTGTGCAGCTGTTTGAAGATGTTCAGCTCTTTTATAATTAATGTAGAGATATGAGCAACTGCCACTAGTCCGATTAATTCAAAATTTGTGTTCCTGTTACTTCAATGATATTGCAAGGACATGATAATCACGACCTGACTCTGCAGTGTCACCTAGAATCTGCAGGATACCCAACCCCTCACCAATTTATAGCGGGGGTATCGTGTTTGAGCTCATTGGAATGGTCTCAATGAATAAATTATAGATAGTTGGTGTTCAGGGTCTAAAGATGGATCAGGAAAAGAAAACGAGGATAAAGTACAGGTAGTTAAGGGATTCTAAGCTACTTTCACTCGTTTAATCAATTTGAAATGTTGGTATAACATGTATTTTTTTACTTTTTAACCCCCGACGAAAAACGACGGGTGTTATAAGTTTAACATGTGTATCTGTGTATCTGTGTATCTGTGTATCTGTGTATCTGTGTATCTGTGTATCTGTGTATCTGTGTATCTGTGTGTCTGTCTGTGGCAACGTAGCGCCCAAGCTGATGAACCGATTTCAATTTTGTTTCTTTTGTTAGATAGGTATTCTGATCGAGAGTGTTCTTAGCTATGTTTCATGAAAATCGGTTCAGCCGTTTGAAGATCATCAGCTCTTTTGTAGGTTGAAAAAGCCACATTCAGGGCCAAAACCAACTTCCACGGCTCGAATCCGATCGAAATTTGGGCTCATTGGAATAATATCTTTGCATCACTTGAGAACGGCTGAAACGATTTCGCTTTATTATATTTTTAAATGATCGTAATAGTCTGAACTGGCTTTTTACAATATTATAAATTTGAAAAGTTTCCCGGATTCTGGAAAAAAATGATATTTTATCAATTTTTATATGAGATTTGTGTATGAACTAAAGACGTTCCATAAGTCACGTGTCAAATGATGGATACGCGCACGCGTAAAATTTTGTTAATGGTCATGGAATATTACGCAATAATAATTCTAGAGGGCGCTGCTCCGCCATTGAGAAAAAATACAGAAAAGAAACTAATTTAATATAATTTTAGCGTTATTTGGACGAACTAGGTAAAGTATACATTTGATGAAAAGGTCGTCGCATCGGGGGTTTTTAAATTTTCAATTTAGAGTTATTATAGGTACATAGTTTTGTGTCAAGGGCCATTTTTAAATTTTTCATTTATGTTATGGTCCCAATGTGATAGAGACCGTGTATATTGCCATTGAGCCGAGCACATTACCCTTGATGCGAGGGGGATTCGGGCCTTTAGTCCTTCACGCTTAGTGCAAACTTAATAAAAAGTAACTATGAAAATATAAACTAACTACTGCAGGGCATCAAACTTTGGCCTTGGAATTCATTACACACTTTAGCTGTTGTATCTGAGTAACAAACACTGTTGAGGATAATTCCATTTTGAATCCATTAAATTTAGGTGTTATTGACAAAAATAAGTTGATCAAACATTATGTCGCACAGGAAGGAAGTTCTGAGTGCAATAATGAGTAGGTATACTAAAGGTTCATGCAAATACCAGTTTCTATACAGTGGGTGTTTTTTTAACTGAACAGTTTGGAGTCTTTTTTGTGAAAACAATTTTGACATAGTAATTTCTTTGGTCAAGTGTGGATTGTCATACAAAATAAGTCATTTTGATATTTTTTTTTTTAAATGCAGTTCGAATCCGTTTCATGAAAGGATTATTTCATTGTATCAGAAGTAAAACATCGAAGCAGCAGAAGTTACTGAAATTCCATAAAATGTTTACTCATACAATTTTTTAGTAATGTGATTACCTACTTTTTTGAAACTAACGCAATAAATGTTCAATAAGTGTAAAAACGGGAGACAAAAAGATTTACCTGGTATGGGCTGATTGCAATAGAAACAAGACTGTAGCTGATGTAATTAGACTAATTGGACCTTAACTCATGATCTGATTATACTTGATTCCAATAATAGGTATGGCAAAAACGCTTCAACGCCAGAAAATTGGCCCTAGCTTCCACAAGGTCTGTGTAATTAACTGCTCCAGATGTCACATACAAGCTTTTTAATAAAGTGGTCTGTTGGTTTTGCCAGAGACTGCACTCCCACAGGATGTGATGTGCAGATTGTTCATGATAAACGGTAACGGTGGTCATGATAAACGCCAGTAATCGGACTAAAGAATTTAGGGATACTAGAGCGGTCTCGCAGTTTAAGGAACTCGGCGTTTATGTTCTCTCGAGTTTCTACTCGATCTGGAAGTTTAGAGACGCGCGGCAATGTACTATTCTTAGTACATTGTCGCGCGTATGTAGACTTCCAGATCTACCGGGAGCACACCTGCGAGAAACGACAGGGCCTCGGTACTAAATAATAATAATAAATATCGCCAGACAGACACACCAACTGTACGGTCCCAAACTAAGCCAAGCTTGTACTATGGGTACCGTACAATGGACTGGGGGCGATCCCAGTGACACCCAGACCTTAATGTGCGATGCATATAAATACTAACGCCAAACGTTGGCTTTGTAGTAATTTATGCCGGGCATCAATACCGTACCAGGACGTCCGGAACCAGGATATCCGCAAAAGAACCAAAGTCACCGACATAGCTCACAGAATCAGCAAGCTGAAGTGGCAATGGGCAGGCCACATCGCTCGTAGAACCGACAACCGTTGGGGAAGAAAGGTTCTCGAGTGGCGACCTCGATTCGGAAGACGCAGAGTTGGACGGCCCCCCACTAGATGGACCGACGATCTGGTGAGAGTCGCGGGGAGCCGTTGGATGCGGATAGCGGGCAACCGTCCATTGTGGCGTTCCATGGGGGAGGCCTATGTCCAGCAGTGGACGTCTTCCGGCTGATGATGATGATGATGATCAATACCGTACATCAATTTTAATGTTTACAACAAAAAATATCATAGATTTACATAATAAAATAATTGCTTTGGGGTGATACCTTCCATGCTAAATAAATTAAAAGAGTTTAAGAACAATGTTGTAAAGAGGAAAGTAAGTGGACCAATCCCCGCAAGCAGCGCCCGCGCACAGGATGACTTGAAAAGCGCCATCACTCTCCTTAACCATAATACAGGATGTCAAAATTGTTTTCGCTAAAAATACCTCACGGTTCCTAAGACAGTTTCTCTGTATCTATGGTTTCGGATTTCCCCATACTGTTCCAGTTTATAAAAAAACACTCTGTATGTAATATTATATTTCATATGCCCACGCGCACAACGCGTGTAGCGGCGGCAGCGGCAGCCATGCCAGTGCTCAGTACCAAAGATAACATAACCACCACATTCAGTGCTTACAGTGACGACGACACACATTTTGCTCTCTGTACATTTAAATAGTGAAATTGTTTAAAAATAAAATATTTAATATCCAGTTCATAATTTTGGTGTTCTAAAGGTAAGCTTTTCCATATTAATCTTTCATTCCAAAGGCATTCTAAATGGCGCTCATCAAACTCATCCACAAGACCGGAGCAACAACTGCGCCAGCAACTACCGACCCGTCTATAGTCTACCCGCTCTATCTATCAATCATATCAATACATGTATATATATCCTACTAATATTATAAATGCGAAAGTTTGTGAGTGTGGATGTATGTATGTATGTATGTATGTATGTTTGTTACTCCTTCACGCAAAAACTACTGAACGGATTTGGATGAAATTTGGAACACAGATAGATTATAACCGAGATTAACATATAGGATACTGTTTAACCCAATAATCCAATACTACGCGGATGAAGTCGCGGGGCACAGCTAGTACATGTATATATATTACAAAATAATATATATTTTAAAATATATATTTAAAAAAATATATATTTCTACTAATATTATAAATGCGAAAGTTTGGGAGTGTAGATGTATGTTTGTTACTCCTTAACGCAAAAACTACTGAACGGATTTGGATGAAATTTAGAACACAGATAGTTTATAACCGGGATTAATATATACTTTTTATCTCGATAATACCGAAATTTTTGCTAAGTTAAATACTACGTGGACGAAGTCGCGGGCATAAACTAGTCTATCAATAAAAAGACGATAATGGATGTAACTTAATGGCACAGAGTTCTAGAAGAAATAATTATCATTTTACCTAATATACAATTCTGTTGTGCGTTTGTTCGTAGTTCTTCTTCTTCGAAACGGCTTGACCGAATTTTATGATTTTTTGGTACTTTTGGGGTCACCTCGATGATTCTTAGTGATAAGGTGGCGCTATTGTTCTCTAGCTAATTAAACCCATAAAATTTGACCCAACTGCAGTAGTTTTGGCTCCGTGTTGATAGGCAGTCAGACGGGTTTCCCTCTTTGCAAAATTTAGTACTATAGATAACCAATTGATGACATTAAAACAATACAGTAAATTAACTAACCCGCTGTATTTCTTGCTGGATCTTTATAGTAGAGGTCGCATTCCGATCCGGCAGTAGAGATGTGATCACTAGAGTTATCCAATTTAAATTAGCCTGCATCCGTAGCCGTCATCAAAATAAGCTAAAATGTATGAATATTATTTCCAGATCACAATGGATACCAAAACTAAATACTATGTGATTGAATTCGAGAAGCTACCAAGAGAAGATTACGATAAATATGCATGCGTGCCGGTCTCCTGGGTGCTAGGCCATAACAGTTTTATAATTGCATTCAGATACCCTATAGCGGATATGTGGGTAACACGCAAACACGTTCAGGATGGCGACGATGCATCTAAAGATTGGCCAATACATTTGGGTAGTGTCAAATATGAAACTGGTAAGTAAAAAAACTGTGATAACAGTGATGATTAGTATTAAACGCAGGCTAAAAACAATAATTATTAGTCTGCTTGATGTGACAATTAAATCAATGTTTACTGTCATCAACAGATAATCTTGCAAATGCAAAAGAATTACAATCTTTCATCAAGCAAACTCAAGCGTACGAGAAAAGTAACGAAACACCTACTAAACCTAAAGTAATTATTAAAGAAATTCGTGCCAATCAGAACTTGGGTAACGAAACATTTTATCCGGACGATGAGAGAATGGAAGAGGAACATGGTTTTGAAAAATCTACCGAACATGACAATTCCATGGATAAACACAGAGTTCATGAGAATGCTGACAGACGCGGGAGCACAGGAGCCAGAAAATACAACCAAGCTTCCAGGAACCCTTCATCATCAAATAGCATATTGAATGACTCTCACGCCATCCAGTTAATCAGAACCACCCTCGATCACCTGGTGAAAGAAGTGAAACGGCAAAATGAAAGTATTGAAAAATTGCGTCAAGATTTTATCATTAATCGTGATGCGACTGTGCATAATGTAATATTACCCAAAAAAGAAGAAAATACTAATACTGATTCTGCAACTAGTACTTGTTTGGAAACCAATGATAATGTGAAAGAAACCAATACACCGGCGGCAGGCCCGAGTGGAATACTAAAGAGAAGGAAATCAGTGAGAAGTATGTTCGACACAAGTTACCTAAGCCTAAGGCATTACTTGCATGTTGCTGACCTGGGGGGGAGTGTGACAGAGTGAGGAGAAGGGGTAACCCCCCTGGTTGGGCTTCCGGCTTTACTTTACTTCTTGTTCGTTTCTACTTTGAATTAACTCACGGTTGTGAAGGAATCGGGTTAATAATTTGACCATCTGGGTGTCACTGGGATCGGCCCTAGTCCATTGTACAATACACCCCATGATACCCTTAGTGCAAGCGTTACTTAGTTTGGGACCATACAGTTGGTGTGTCAGTCTGGCAATATTTATTTTTTATTTATTCAAAGTTCAGATAAATTTCAAATATATAGGAGCTTTTATTAAACCCGTACAATATTTTTCAGTTCAAGAAGATCAAGAAAGGAAGGAAGGGCAACAAGAAATTGACGGCACTCCAAAAAAGCAGGGCGCACGGCCCTTCTTTTTCCCGCCTGAATACGATCCCAAGGACTCAAGATGGACCCTGAGGTACCGCGCAATGTGTCCAGGTCTCGAAGAGCTGATGAAAGGCTCTGGCGTTTATATTGATTCCAGTAAATTCTTCAAGTGCAAGTTTCAAGCCAAAGATGGAAAATCACTAGCTAGGTTGCTACTAGTAGAAATATTCACTGAGCAAGCTTTGGGGACGTGCTCTTTAACTGGAGCGAGGGTCATAGCTTTCGACCCAGACGGCACGCACAACAGGCCTGGGCTGGACCAGAGCGCCTTGAATGCGCTGATAAACTTCGTGGAGGAGTACTGCCGAAAGAAGGGATGGGCCAAAACAGGAAGGACGGCAATTATGGATACCCTGCGCAGTAAAATTCAAGATATTAGAAGGTTTAAATAGCAGATAAACATCTGCAGGGGTATATCGAGACGAGGGGACGAATCGATACCGGAATCGGATTCGGAAACTGTTGACGTCTGTATATTGGTAAACTTTAAAGTTATTATGAAAGTTAATTCACTGTTAGTAATTGACTCTTGCAATCTCTATATATGTGTAAAGTAATAAATAATAAATAAATAAATATCGCCAGACAAACACACCAACTGTATGGTCCCAACTAAGCAAAGCTTGTACTATGGGTACCGTACAATGGACTGGGGGCGATCCCAGTGACACCCAGACCAGGGAATATTACGAAAAGGCCATTCCCGAAATTTACCCTGACGGGAATCGAACCCGCAACCACCCGGTGCGGTGAGCCGAGCGGCCTACGCTCGAACCACTTCACCACGCGGTCGTCAAGTGACTCTAATATCACTGGCATTATTTTAAACTATGATATTTGTGACTCTACATTGATTCTGACTATTTAAGGAACATTATATCAACGAATAGGTTAACTAAAGATAATATGTATCTAAATAGTGTAGTATTGCACGAAGTCGCTATCGGCGTCTGTATGTTTGTCAGCTTTATCCTCCTAAACTATGCAACAGATTTTGAAGGAGGTTTTCAGTATCGTTTAGAGAATATCCTCCGTAAGGTTTAAGCAAACTGTAGAAGCAAATATATTTCTATTATCACGTAATAATGTAAAAAAAAAATTCACCCATAACTTTATATACAAATTTACTTAACTCGAAGAACTAGTGGAAGGAACTGGGGTTATGTTGATTCTGGAAGACTAATGGAAATGGAGCATGACGGGTGGGGACTGGCGAGGTTACTGCTGGTGGAGATATTCTCTGATGAAACTTAGGCTACGTGTTTCATTACTAGGAGCTGTGCATATGAGGCGTGGATAATGGAATATGAGTGAGGGCCCAAGACCCGAGTCAAACTAAGACGAGCATGCAATGAATGTGCTGTTAGATTTCGTTGTAGATTTTGCCCAAAAAGTAATTAGCATAGCTCAACACGACGGCGTAATATTGTAAAGAACCTCGATATAAGTTGTCACTAACACACAATTAACCCAGTAAGTATGTTTTCACCTATAACTAACACTACCTATACCTAACAGTGACTGGAGCAATTTCAAGATGTGGTCATGAAATTCCAATGTTCTAGAGATGCGAGCCATAATTTGAATCTCCACATCTCATATTACAAACCGTAGGTTCCACCACTGAGTATGACTCTAATTTATAACGGATGTTCCACTGATCTCTATCCAAGTTCCACACCAGTGGGGTGGATTAAAGTCCAATAATTAAGTTCCGCACATACGTGCAGAAGAAATGTATTTATAATGTAAGAACAAAATGTATTTATATACTCGTATTAATATTAGCTATTAGTAGGTAGAGTACACTCTAAAATATGCTTTCGCTTTTAAAATAAAATAAAAATGTTCCTGTTAAATGTATTTGACAACCTGAATTATTTTGTAAAAATGTATTTTTAACCCCCGAAAAAATAGGGGTGTTGTAAGTTTAACAAGTGTATCTGGCTGTCTGTCTATGGCATCGTAGCGCCCAAGCGGATGAACCGATTTTAATTTTGTTTTTTTTTGTGATAGATAGGTACTCCGATGGACAGTGTATGTTTTATGAAAATCGGTTCTATCGTTTGAAAATTATCAGCTCTTTTGTAGTTTAAAAAGTTGTCGCATCGGAGGTTTTTTTAATTTTCAATTTAGAATTATCTATACAAATAAATAAAATTGGAGTGTCTGTTTGTAATATCAAAATAACACCTGTTCACTAAATGCATATGAAAGTACATACGACAACTATAGCAAAAACGCGATTTAAAAAAAAATTGTCTGTCTGTCTGTCTGTCTGTCTGTGTGTTTGTTCCGGGTAATCTCCGAAACGCCTGACCGATTTTGACGGGACTTTCACTGGCAGATAGCTGATGTAATAGGGTGTAACTTAGGCTACTTTAATTTTTTAAAAACCATTAGGGTTCCGGGTAAAAAAAAAACCACATTAAATCAAAGAGTATCTCCGAAACGGGTGGACCGATTTTGACGGGACTTTCACTGGCAGATAGCTGATGTTATAAGCAGTATCTTAGGCTACTTTTATTTTAGAAAAGCAAAATTTTAAAAAATGAAAAAATGGGTTCTGTCGTGCGGGCTCAGAACGCGGGAGCGGGCTTTTTTGTTAAATTAAATTCCACGCGGACGAAGTCGCGGGCTCAGCTAGTTATTAAATATATTACATCTTACCTCTTTCCCAAGCCGTTTTATTTTGCATATTTTCTCAATTAACTATGCGATTTTTTTCATAAGTAGTCTGAAATTAGGAACTACGATACGTTTCGCTGGAGCCGTATTCGCTAGCGCCTTCGCAAAATATTTGTACCTATGACATATTGTGACCTACTCGCGTGGGCAACTGAATGAGGCAATGTACATTACAATTTGACATAGAAGAGTTTTACATCGACGTTACCGATTACAGTAGAGCTACAGATAGAGATAGGCAGCATTTTATGTTTGGTAGATATTTACAGGTTATTATATACAGATTTGTTAATATTACAAAGTCAGCAAACAATCGTACGAGCCGCCTGATGTTGAGCAGTAACCGCAGCTTTACAATACCAAAAGCAAAAGCTTTAAAAAACTCTATTAAAGTTGAAGGTTTACTCACACGATGTCGACCTGAAAGGCAGTGGGATAGAGGAAGGTAAATAAAGGGGAAGGGGGATCGGGCTTCCATCTCTCTCACTCATAGTGGGATACACAGCTATAATAGCCACTTTTCGCCGCTCTTCTGTGACAGGGTGGTACTACCCCGGTCCAGCCAGTCCGTATTTGATCTTGTAGTCAATTGGCTACAACTTAGCTCTACCGCCGTAAAATAATAATAAGATAAAGCTTACTCTACCTTATCTACAATCTTAAGATTATCAGTAGCTATTATGATTCATATATGAATCAATGATTATGGTTGATATCACCTAGGTGTACTTTAACGCTAGGCATCTACCTAGCGTTAAAGTACACCTTTTATTTTATTTTATTTTGTCAGACTCAGTTTCTTTCTTTCATTTAAAACATTGCCACACCCGCCTGTAGTTATTCGCAGGTGTATTTTGGCGACATTCATGTCGTCGCTAATAGCTGCTTAAGCAGGTGGTATTCTCTGTACCCACTGAAGGACATTTACATTTATAATACCTGGAATAATACACCAACACAAGCGCAACGAGAAGTTTCCATTCTCATCACACCTGCATTCCCTGTAAGGGTAGACAGAAGTGTACTGCACTGCCCACTCGCCTTTGCTATTTGAGTCCCAATGTGATAGAGACCTTGTGTATTTCTGTTATAGCAGACACATTTCCCCCTTGATGCGAGTGGGATTCGGGCCCTTATTCCTCCAAGCTGGTCTAATGCAAACTTAATAAAAAAAATACTATAAAAATATAAACTTACTGCAATCAAACCTTGAACATGAAACCTCATTGCTTATGATGCAGACTCATTCTTTAGTACTCTGAGTGAGTTCACAAGGATAGCATTATTTGTTTAATGTTATACTTAGGTATAATTGATTATATTTAAGATGGTGTTACTCTATCGAATTGGATGAATATCTGTAATGATCGATGTAAGCTTACTTGAAAATTGTAGGTATTTGTTTAACAAACGCAATTATGGATAATATCCGAACACATTAAACGTTTTAATTAAATAAAATGAGTCCATCAAATAGGTGTATTTGTGACTTCGGATGACGCATAGGAAATACCAGCTTCTACGTAGGTACCTACTTTCATTTGTTCACGCAATCAACGCGTGGGGCGGCGCGGCAGAGTATACTCGTACAATAGTAATCTTTGGCGGCAGCCATGCTTTGGTCAGTACAAAGAGTACAGTAATATATAGGAAAAAGAGAGCCAACTAGCCGGATTTTTTGTCACCCTCTGGTCCATAGCAGGGCTCAGTGTCGCCGTCTGGTAACATATCCGATGAACTAATAGTAATATTAGACGTATATATACTAATATGTATTTATATATGTATACCCAATTATATATACCTGCGTATAGGTAACTTATCCTATAGATAGGTAGTTATTATTTTTATTGGGTTCTGCAAGAGTATTTTAAATAATTTGAAATGTTATAGAAAACTTTGAATGTCTGTATTTTGGCCAATTTAAAGTAATTTCTAGTGACATAATTCGAGCACCAATAAACTTATTTTATTGTAAGCAATAGGTAGTTACATATATTATGTTAGAAGTAAATGAGCTACTATTTTAGCCTATATTGGAATACAATATTACACTATAATCGTGAGTAGGTGATAAAATAGTGGTTAATTATAAGTCAACAAACAATCACCATAGTTAAATATATTATGCTGGTGATATCTATTTAATAATTAAACTTCTAATTGGCAAAAATACCAACCAACTTAGTTTTCGATAACGATTAAAATTATTGAAAACACCCTATATTAAAATAATAAAATAGGTAACTTTTTGACAATTATTTATTATTTTTATTATGACGGTGCTTATTATAATATTCTTGCGCATATACTTTTGTTACATCATCACCATCATATGTTAGCTTACCCGATAAAATTCTATTGATGGACTTGCACCAACTATAAATAATTACATTAATTGTCAGATCTGTAAAATATTGTCTTAACTTTTCTTTATGTGTTTCACATTTAAATGGATAGTGTACAAATATTTCTGCATGCATTTTAATAGTTTTTTTTAATCCTATTTTAAGTACATCCTTTTTTAAATGAGAAACACATATATTTTGTATGTCAAGAAAGCATTCTTGCAATTGTTTTGCAGGGTAACATAATAACTTTTTATTCGAAAAATATTCTTTTGCTCGAATGTATGAATTTTCTTCATTACTTTTTGTATCAATAATATTTTTTCGGCATGATTTACATTTTTTTATTACATTTTTTAAACATTTCCTTAGTACCCAACCACACACATACTCTCTTTGGCCGAAATCACTGGTTCCATCAATGTTAAGGAAATCTGTCCTAATATTAAAAACATCAATTTCAGGAGCAGCCCCATTATTACTTTCTATGGAAACATCAGACACGGGGGCAGTATTTGCAATAAAAAAATCTAATGATTGGAGAAAAACATTATTGTCTTCTTCACAATTTGCATTTGATGAATGATGTACACTTGAATTGTTCAATAACAAAGTTTTAAATGCACCTTCGAATGCAACTGTATTAGGTGCAGTGTTTCTCGCCCCACAATTCCTGATGTTTCCAAAAAAGTTCTCCACAGGGTCCTGATTGAAGTTTCTTGTGAACATGGAGTCAAAATAATATTTTTTCGATAAAACTTTCCACAATTCTTGAATGCCTTCTATACTTTTTACAAAATTTGTTATAGATGGTACACTTATTTCACATATTTGTATTTTATTGCCTACTTTCTTGCAAGTTTGGAACTTCATTATTTTTAGATATTTTATGGCTTTTTGCCACAGCTGATGGTGAGGTGTATTAATTCTTACAGGTCCCTTGTATACTTTCCCATTCGGGATTTTAAAAGAATTAGAATTTAAGCTATCGAATAACTTATCGAATAACAACGCAATTGGGATAAGATCCCGACACTCTTCGGGCAATTTTCCTCTAGCTGTTAAGTGTTCAGTGGCAACTGCCACACTATGGCTGAATATTTGAGCCGCAATTTTAACCCTCATTTTTTTTATCTTTTCGGGTATTATATGTTCCTCTGTCAGTTTTTGGAGACATCGCAGCTCACCAAAAGATTGATCAGCCGCATATAATTGTTGCAGATACTCCCATTTTACTATTTTTGTTTTTTCTCCATCTTCGTAATCAACATAAGTCATATTTTTAGTCAAGAGATTGTTCCTCAATCCCTTTAATAAATGAGGAACGTCATATAAAGGTATAATTCTTCTCTTATTAACTTCAAAAAAATTATGAGCCATATCCTTCCCTTTTCTTAAATAGTTGGCCTTTGTTTCATTACGTAGCTCCTCAATAGCTCCTACATTAACTGTACTTTGGTCACACACAGTGGCTAATACAATTAATCCAGTTTCTTGGACGTTCTTGATGACATCTTTTATAATTGCTTTTAATTCAAATTTATTTAATGAATTTGTGTAGTAGTAGGCAACAGGTTGTTTATAGTGTTTTCTTATCCCTTTTATCATAAAAACGAGAGCATGGTTTGCTATCTGATTGGTACCGTGACTAGAAAATCCTTTCAATTCATCCTTTGCAGAATCATAATGTATTTGTGGCATTATGGACATCTCATCAAATATTACTGTACACAGTTTATCTTGGATGTCAAAATTTGAAACGGTTTTCTCGAGTTTCTTAAAAACAATTTTATTAATACCCACATTAAGCTGTATTTTAGCAAGCAGTTGCTTTAAAGACTTTGCCGAAGGCAGTATAAAATGTTTATACATAGAGGCATAATTTTTTGGACTTCTTTTGTAAAGTGCAAGAGAAAGGACTTTTTCCTCCATACTGAATCGCCGCCCATGTGGTTTTTTTCCAGCTTGATAATACTGCATGTTTGTGAATACTTTTGCAGCTGGTGTCATATCCTTTACAATTTTTTGGAATTCAGATTTTTTAAATATCTTTTCGGCATTTTCAAGCCGTGACTTTACGTCTTTGCCACGTTTTCGTAAACGATAAATCTGTCTTCTTAAATTTTTTATAGTCCTTTGATATACCATATATTTCTTGGAAGTTCGCAATGAACTTTTACAACCTGAAAATAAGACAAGAAATTAAATTAATACAATACATACTGTATTAGGGGTTTATATGGTATTTTATAATATGCATAATGTTTTCATATTTTTTGCTGTCCCAATTGCGGACACAACCCTGCTCATTCACAACCAGTTGAATGACAGGACAAGAATGTAAACATTAACTGGTCAGAATGTTGGTATTATGGTATTCTTGTGTTATAATTTAGTTTTATTTCGTCACAGCAGTCGTGAAAAGCAGTTTGTTAAGTCACGGCGGAAAATCCAATAGATGGACTTGTGCTTCCATTGCTTACTTTTTCGCCTCTACAATCTACAACAGTATACTATTAATTTACATGAATGCTTACTTTTTGTTTTATGATATTCCTTGGAGAGTTTGCTATAGTTATGCTCCAGCAGCAAATTGCAACACTCTTCTAGAGGTTCACCTGAAAATGTGTAGATATATTTTGTATTAAAATATTACAATAAACATTGTGTCATATTGTGTAAGATCAATAGGCAGTGCACTGCACGCGCGTAGCTCGCGAACGACTTGCGAGCTTAAACTTAAACGCAATTTGTTTAGCCCTTTTGACATCCCGCACCTGGGAACGGGCCTACCCTCACAACGATGGGCATTCAGGCCATAATCGACCACGCTGGCCCAGTGCGGTCTGGTGGATGTCACATGTCTTTAGGAAATTATTTTAAATTTTCTAAGACATGTAGATTTCCTCACGATGTTTTCCTTCACCATAAGCAAGTGACAATCATATTGTAATTATGATTAGCAAATAGATTTAGAAAAACACAGAAGTGCGAGCCGGGGTTTGAAGGATCAATTGCTCACTAAATGCGTGCTAAACCAATTGACTATCACTGTTACATTACAGATATGTATACTAAATATATTATAATATAGAAAATACAATACCTGATGGAGACTGATGAATGTCAGAAATTATGGGTTGACTTGGAGTTTTTTCAGTCATTGTGCTTGTTGAGGCACATGGTTCACTTGGTGTCTGCAAAACAGCAAGATTGTCTGAAAAATAAAATGAATCATGAATATAGTAAGCAATAGTTTTTTATACATGATACATGTTAATTACATGTCTATGTTATGGACCAAGTGAGCCATCAAAAACAAAATTGTACAAAAAAACAAGTCTCGCAACTCAGTTCTTCTATCGTAAAAAGTTGAGAGATCCATGTTCAAATACCAAGTAGGTTACTTTATTAAGTACCTACTTAAGGGACCTTCTGTCTTAAGTTATTATGTAATTAGCTAACCTAACAAGATCTTAAAGTAACCCTACAAATATTATCTGAAATAAAATCTTAAGTTTATAGGAAATATACATAACATTACACCCACTTGTTGTAGTTCTAATAAAATTATAATTTATAGAATGATAAGTCAAGAAATGGCCATGTGCATTTTGGACTAGCACAGTAAAGTTACTTGCCAGTAATTATATATATAGCCATACTAGTGACCATGGTAGTAAAGCTACTACTTAACCATAGCTAGTTAGCTAAATTACAGATATTTAATAACAATAGTTTAGCCCTTTTGACATCCCGCACCTGGGAACGGGCCTACCCTCACAACGACGGGCATTCAGGCCATAATCGACCACGCTGGCCCAGTGCGGTCTGGTGGATGTCACATGTCTTTTAGAAATTATTTTAAATTTTCTATGACATGTAGATTTCCTCACGATGTTTTCCTTCACCATAAGCAAGTGACAATTATATTATAATTATGATTAGCAAATAGATTTAGAAATACACAGAAGTGCAAGCCGGGGTTTGAAGGATCAGATGCTCACTAAATGCGTCCTAAACAATTGATTATCACTGTTACATTACAGATATGTATACTAAATATTATATAATAATATAGAAAATATAATACCTGATGGAGACTGATGAATGTCAGAAATTATGGGTTGACTTGGAGTTTTTTCAGTCATTGTGCTTGTTGAGGCACATGGTTCACTTGGTGTCTGCAAAACAGCAAGATTGTCTGAAAAATAAAATGCATCATGAATATAGTAAGCAATAGTTTTTTATACATGATACATGTTAATTACATGTCTATGTTATGGACCAAGTGAGCCATCAAAAACAAAAGTTGTACAAAAAAACAAGTCTCGCAACTCAGTTCTTCTATCGTAAAAAGTTGAGAGATCCATGTTCAAATACCAAGTAGGTTACTTTATTAAGTCCCTACTTAAGGGACCTTCTGTCTTAAGTTATTATGTAATTAGCTAACCTAACAAGATGTTAAAGTAAACCTATAAATATTTTAAATATTTAATGTTTTAAATAAAATAATTTGACTTGGCCATCGGCCCATCTCTATTATTGTTTATAAAAAAAAACAACGATGTCTGAATCATCGAAAACATATACCATAAAATATCTTAATCTATCTACATACCTTGCAGAAAAAGTGATGGAACTGCTAGCGCATTCAAACGGTTGTTGCGATTCCGGTCCATTTCAGTGAAATGCCTATCACAAATCCGTTTCTTCTTATAATCAAAATCACATTCTTCTTTACCACTAACAGCTCGAACCCAAGCTTTGAACTGCTCAGGGAATTTGTTAGGGTTAGGAAACACATGAAGTACACCCCCTGAAAAACAAAAACTATGTTTACATACTAATTTACAAATGAAATAAGAACCGACCAAATGCGCGTCGGACCCCACATACTATAGGGTTCTGTAGACACCCTACCTCTTTCATTAACATGGAGCCCAAACAATATACATGATGATTTATTTTGATGTGAAACATCTAATTACGGGGTCTCTTAACTCTTCAATTCTATCAAATGCTGATTAGTTCACTATGTTTTTCCACATTCAAATAGGTATCTCAGTTGTGAATAGATGTGGGTTCAAAACTCGGTCCGAACAATTTTTTTTTACTAAGGATATTTATTTTAATAAAAGGTAATTTATTTATTAAATAAACGATACTATAATGTGGTTCAAGATTTAGAGGATGTAACTTGCTATTTTCATCCTCTAACTCTAGACTAACTCTCTAACTCATGTAAAAAACCACCTTGGAGCCACCTTGGAGCTCAATATGTTTGGTAAATATAAATTATTTTTTAAAACTGTCAAAGAAACGTTCCTAGTTTGACTACAGATCCCTAAAATAGGTTAGGCCAGAATTATTAAAGTATGTATCATCACTATAACATCTAGCTCATGTCTTTAAACTAGGATGCTGATACAGGTAATTTAAAGCGAAGGCTCACGGACTTCTATAATACAGGGATCAATGTATCAGTTCAATTCAAATATCTTGCAATTCGGGAGTCAGGTTCAGTGTGTGAAGCTCAATGTGGCCAATGTGCCCGACGGAGTATTGAGCATACATGAAACTGGCTATAAATGTACCAAATATTCAGGACTGAAAATTGAATATTATGAAATATATACTTACTAGTGGGTGTACATCCAATAGCACAACGCCTCGGCATTTTTGTAAAACAAGTTCAGAAAGCGTCTATTTCGCACAACACAACACCAAATTTAATGTAGTTTCGGAAGGAAAAACTAGACAGTAAGAAGGGAGGAGGACTTAGCTCAACTCAACCAAACTTATAGTAGCTTATAACAACCGAAAATCACATAAATTGGAAGATAGATGATAACGAAAACCACAATCGTGCGCAAACGCTGAAAGTAGTAGCCGTTATGTTTTGGTTATTTGGTTGTTATGATTTTTTGACTGTGAAAATTTTAGTTGCAAACCCAAAAAATATTTTTCTGTCCTATCATAAAATTATCTTTATTTTATTATCACATATAAAGTTCTAAAAAAAATTTATTATTATAATTTCTTTAGGTTAACAATGTAATTTTAAAGAATTAAATAATTTATTTCCAGTATCGGTGATAACGCCATCTGTTACGATTTTTGGTACTAGATTCATTTTGTTTATTCGGATGTGATAAAAGATGACTCTACTTTCTTCGTGAAAAATTGTGCCCATGCGTTTTGTTCTACAGTGTACCCCCCCTGGGTCAGTACCAACAGTGACTTAGCGCTGGAACGACGCACATTTTGCTCTCTATATATTTCAATTCACAAATTGTTTAAAAAATATATATTCAGTGCACAATTTGTGTTCTAAAGGTAAGCTTTTTCATATTGATCTTACATTCAAGGTTATAGAGTATCAAATGCGATGATATCACTGGAAACTACGCAGTTATATATAGACGATATGGGGTGAGGTTACTTACTGGTACAGTAGTGGACCAGCGTTGTCGAAGGGCTTATCTTTATATTATTATTAAAATTCCGCTGTTCGTAATTCTTCTCCTCCTAAACGGCTTGTCTGATTTTGATTATTTTTGTATACTTTTGGGGTCACTTGGATGACTTTTAGCTATAGTTTGAACCGCTTAGTGGCGTTGTTGTCCACATCCGGAAAATAAAATCTATAGCAAAAGCGAGTGAAACCCATCAAATTTAACCCAATCGCAAAGAGGACCTGTTTTCCAAAATAATTTAAATTACGTTTCTTCACTGGTTAATTACTCAAACGTGCATTCTCTTGCCTAGTAGATAAATATTTCATGTGTATAAATATTTTAATAGGAAAATATAATTATAGTATGCGGTCGTTCACACGAAGAAGCTGGCACCGTTCCACTTTATCATTTTTATCAAACAATAGCCGTATTTGACTTTTGGATACAGTAAAGTAGATATATATTATTATCGGTGCCGGGTTAGCCGTGTAAAATACTAGGCTAGGAATGCAATCTAAAGTCATCAAAATATAAAACTGGCTATAAGTATATCATTATAATAACTACGAAATGCTTAATTCATATAAATTTTAATCCACTTACGTATTTACGATGATTTGTTACGTACTGAAACCTGAAGCCTGCTGTGCAATATTTATTTGCAAATGCCGTAGTTTCGGCTCCATATTAATGAATCACTGAATTCGGATTGACCAATGTTTTATATTTATTTTATTTATTTATTTTTTATTTGGCTCTTCAACAATGAGTACATTATAACGATTACAATAGATCAATCCAGACTTAAGTTTAAGTGCCTCATAACTTAAAGAAGAGCACTACATGCACTAAATTGTACGCATAAACAACCATGGAAACAAAAAGAGAACAAAAAAAAAGAAAATAAATAATACTAAAAAAAAAAAATATAAAATAATAAATATTAAAATAATACTGTAAATTAACTAGCCCAAGTAACCAGTGGCCAGTAGTTAGTGATAAAAAATAATAGCCTTCTCCAAACTTAAATAACATAAACAATCTACTTGATCACTTTTCTTTTGAATTGTAAGCTGTAATATTATATCTATTTTTTCCAGGTCAAAATGGATAACAAAACTAAATACTATGTGATTGAATTCGAGAAGCTGCCAACAGAAGATTACGACAAATATGTATGCGTACCGCGCTCCTGGGCGCTCGGCCATAACAGTGTTAAACTTGCATTCAGATACCCGACTGAGAAAATGTCGGTAACAAACAAACGCATACTGGATGGCGATGACGCATCCGAAAATTGGCCAATTTACTTGGAGACTGTGAAATATGAAACTGGTAAGTCTAAAACATGTGACAAAATTTAATTGCAGACTAATAATCTAAAAAAAGAAATATATTAATATCGCCAGACGAACAACCAACTGTATCCCAGTGACACCCAGACCAGGGCAAATTACGAAAAAGCCATTCCCGAAATTTACCCCAGCGGGAATCGAACCCGCAACCACCATGTTCAGTGAGCCGAGCGGCCTACCCTCGAACCACTGCGGCAAGCGGTTGATTACTAAAACGTTAGTCTACTTGGTATGATAATTAAATCAATGTTAATTTCGCTCAACAGATAATCTTGCTAATGCAAAACAATTCCGCTCTTTAATGGAGAAGTCATTCAATAAAACACGCAGACGAAATTCTCAAGCGAACGTGAAATGTAACAAAACACCTACGAGGTCTAAAGTGACTTCTAAAGAAATTCGTGAAGATCAGAATTCAGGCAACGAAACAGATGAAACCGACGACGACAGAATGGAGGAGGAACATTGTTGTGAAAAATCTACCCAACATAACAAGTCCATGGAGCAACAGAGAGTAGATGAGAATGCTGACAGACGCGGTAGCACAGGAGCCAGCAAAGACAACCAAGCTTCCTTCAATGCTTCATCATCGAATACCACATTGAATGACTCTCACGCCATCCATTTAATCAGCACCACCCTCCAACACTTGGTCAAAGAAATGAAACGGCAAAATGAAAACATTGAAAAATTGCATCAAGATTTTATAATAAATCGCGATGCGACTGTTAATAATAATATGTTGCTCAAAGAAATTGCTAAGAAATTAATGGTAGATACTGATTGTTTGACAACTAATGAGAGTGTGACGGAGAACAGTCCACAGGAGCCGATCCAGAGTGGGCAGATAACGAGGAGAAGGAAATCAGTAAAAAGTATGTTTTTTGTATATAACAAAGTTGGTAAATAAGCGTTCGACCCGCCTGATGTTAAGCGGTTACCCTAGCCTATAGATATTTGCAAATCTTAAAGTATTACTCGCATGTTGCCGACCTAGGGGGAGTGGGTCAAAGAGTGGGGAATTAGGGCTTCCGGTTCACGAAACGTAGCTATATAGCTGTGCTGCTTTAATTGTTACGAGGCAATGTAGAAATAAGACCATCGTGATGATCTGTGGTAATCCCCCTCGTATTAAGGGGATTTTTTTATCTTTATTGGTTAAGGGGTTTTGTCAAAAAAATAATATGTCACAAGCGGAATTTTACTGCCATAATGCCTATAGGCTATTCCCCAATTACATTATGTGACTAGCTGTGCCCCGCGACTCCGTCCGCGTTCTGTTGAAATTTTTCCTGAATTTTCTTTGCTATAAACCTCACGGAGCCCGAGACCTTTCCAACGAATGCAAAACCGTGGAAATCGGTTCGTGCGTTCTGGAGTTATAGCGTCAGGAAGGAAAACCCGACTTATTTTTACATAGTAGATATACGCATTGCAGTTCCTCCAATACCGTGGTACCTTACAACCGGTTTTTAATCGGCTACAACAGTTTTGCTTCTTTAGCAACCAGCTTATACAGTTATTTTTGTCTCCCACTTAAGCAATGGCTGGAAGTTGATAATTTCTTCCAACTCCTCCTGTTCCTTCCTTGGGTCCCAAGACACTTTACCTTCTCCCGGGACTCGTCGAGGGTCTAACCTCGGCGTCATCATGGGACACGATTGTCGATCCTGGCTTACAGGGTTACTCCTGTAAGCCAGGATGATGATGAGTGATGGGGGTGTGTGGCGAGACTAGTCCCATATACATATAATATTTAAGTTACTTGTAAAGTGTTAAATTTCAAATTGTCTTAAACTCCTAATAGTGTATTTTTCAAATTCACACAATGTTCAAATGATTATAAGCCTTTTATAAAAAACATCCTCAACCTTTTTCAGTTCAAGAAGATCATGAAAGGAAGGAAGGCAATAAAGGGGAAGAAGACTCTCCAAAAAAGCAGTACATACGACCTTTCTCAATCCCGCCTGAATACGACCCCAAGGACTCAAGATGGACTCTGAGGTACCGCGAAATGTCTCCAGGTATCGAAGAACTGATGAAAGGGACCGGCGTTTACATTGATTCCATTAGATTCTCAAACTGCAAGCGCCTAGCCAGAGATGAGAAGACACTGGCTAGGTTGCTACTAGTGGAAATATTCACTGATCAAGCTTTGGGGACGTGCTCTTTAACTGGAGCGAGGGCCAAGGCTTTCGACCCAGACGGCACGCACACCAGACCTGGGCTGGACGAACGCGCCAGAAATGTGCTGTTAAACTTCGTCGAGGAGTACTGCCACGAGAGGCGATGGGTCAGCTCCGAGAGGCAGTCCATCATGAACACCCTGCGCAATAAAATGCAAGAAATCAGATCAAAATATATTAAGTAGCGGAGATGAACAAATTCTTGAAATCTCTGTATAGGTTTAGAGTGACTTCGAAATCATGGCAATATTTTAAACTGTGACGTCCGTAACTCTACATTTGTTCGGACTATTTCAGTAACAATTATCAACGAATAGAATTGACTAATTAAAAAGTAGGTATCTAAATAATATAAGACGGAGACTCGCGACTGGCTGTCTGTTTGTTTTCAACGGATTCTGATTTAGCTTCTGATGTGTATAATAAATTCTAATTAATGAATAGTACATACAAGTTTGAAATAAACCTCAGAATAACTTGGTAGTAAGTAAACAAATAAGCCAATTACTTAATTTATATACAATTAAAGTAATGCATCTAGGATTAGTGCTTCCTGAATATTTTATTTTTAAGGTTTATAATGAAATTAGAATTACAACCAAATGCATAGTCATTTTATTTGTTACTAGCTGTGCCCCGCGACTTCATCCGCGTAGTATTGGATTATTGGGTTAAAAAGTATCCTATATGTTAATCCCGGTTATAATCTATCTGTGTTCCAAATTTCATCCAAATCCGTTCAGTAGTTTTTGCGTGAAGGAGTAACAAACATACATACATACATACATACATACATACATCCACACTCACAAACTTTCGCATTTATAATATTAGTAGGATGCCATGTGAATACGTCAATGGATTTAAATTTATATGAATTAAGCACTTTCTAGTTATAAATTATATTTCGATATTTATAGTATTAGCTATCATAATAATATAAGTACTTATAGCTAGTTTTATATTATATTTTGATGACATAAGATTCCTAGCAGTATTTCACACGGCTAACCCGGCACCGATAATTTATATCTATTTTACTGTATCCAAATGCCCAATACTTATAATTGTTTGTTGAAAATGATATCGATAGAACGGTGTCGGCTTCGTCATGTGAACGACCGCATACTATAATGGTTTTTTTATATTTAAAATAAGTATACATAAGAAATATTTTTTAACTAAGCAAGTATATTTTTATGAAAATATATTTTGTGTTTATTATTGTAAATTACCTATTTCACAATAATTATTTATAATATATATACGTATACACGAATCGAAATAGTAGGTACCCATTCTCCTGGTTGCCCCGCTAGACGGTACATGCGTGATGAATGGTGTTTGGTAAAAAAATAATAGTGACAATGGTAGATGGAGTGGACCGAAATTCTTAATATGGATTCAAAAATAACATTCAGTTCAGAAACGGAAAAAAAGTTAATGTGCCTCTCCAAAATCGTAATGATGAGGATAATTTTGATGGGGATAAGTCGGGATAAGTGCACCAACCTATATTTTTTTCTCATTTTATTAATTAATTTACTTAATTAACGGAGTTGACAATAAACACGAGACGTGCCGTGAGCGCAGTAAAACAATACTACTCAACGATTTTTGCTAATATATTTTCATCAGGCGTGTACTTTGAGTAGAGTCTAGACTACTATAATTCGCGGCATCCCTACATCATAGCGAACTTTACTTTCATAATTTCTCACTAATACTTAGACTCTTATGGGAACCGAACAAGGACATTAGCGTCGGCGATATGTGGCAGATCGTTTGTTCGCCTCTATCCAACTCTACTAATATAGGATAAGCTTGATAGGTTTCATCTGTGGCGATCATAATTTATGGAGATGATTCACGTCACGAAGAGGTCAGGAAATATTACATTATCAAACCACATCAAATAGGAAAATGTTTATTATTTATCATAATATTAATGATAATGTTATACTGTATACCCCCTATGTAAAACTGTATTATCTTCAATGGTCAAATTATAGTATCGTTCCTAAGAAATTTGTTTTCGCGATAGGTGTATAATGCTATTATCTATACAAATAAATAAAATTGAAGGGTCTGTTTGTAATATCAAAATAACACCTTTTCACTAAATGCATATGAAAGTACATACGACACCTATAACAAAAACGCGATTTTAAATAAAATGTCTGTATGTCTATCTGTCTCTCTGTGTGTTTGTTCCGGGTCATGGCAGATAGCTGATATTTTAAGGAGTAACTTATGCAACTTTTATATTAGAAAAATAAAATTGCATCCAGTCGCGCGGGCTCAGCTAGTTACTCAAATAAATTGGAACACAATTTTTTTTTAAACAAATCACACAATAGTCACACTAACAATTTAAAGAAATACTAAATAGGTAAGAGTAGTTAACAAGTACTTAAGTGACATTTAAACCGCACTGCTGTAGATAACCTTATAGTGATGTCCCTACTTAGTAACACATCAGCGCGATTATCGAAACCTACCTACTATAGTTAAAGCGACGCCTTGAACTTAAACTTTGAAGTGAACGGTTTACGTAATATGAATTGAGTGTTTTGTAGTAGGTATCTATTCCGTTATTGATACGCCAGAAAACACCGTCTATAACGTTTTGTTAATAATTAAACTAAAACGTATTTGTAATGAAATAAAGAGTTGTGATTACAACAACATTACATTTTTTGAATTGACAATAACTGTTCTCTACGGAATATAAATAACTATTTATAAGGTCATGATATTTTGTTTATTCGTTTCCTTTAATTCCATAAATTTAAATAATATTTCAGTATCTATCTTATTTCGTTATTTTCGGAAATTTTAAATCGTATTTATTATCGACCTGTAATTGCTGACAATCTTTCTTTGCTAACTCTCTAATAATTAAATGATCATCATCATTTAATTACAAAGAAAAAAGAAAAAAAAAGGTTACGCGACAAATTATTAACAAAATTGCACCCTTATCATACGGATAAATATCGATATCTTGCCATTACTAGGCACATCACTATTTGCTCTCACCACTTCAATAGTTGCGTAAACGCCGACTTTCTCCAAATGTTTGTTTCTTAACATCCTGTTTAGACCATCTCTTGTTGGTCTGTGGTTTAGACTCAGTTGCGGACTCATGATAGGTAATAATGTTGCGCATTCATACTTTTCAGTAATTTAAGGGTAAGTCATATGTTTTTACATTAGGTTAAATTATGAAATAATTAAGCCAATAATAATAAAATAATGCTAACTGTAAAATCTCGGTAGATGCGGCAGTGTATAATTAGAATATAACACAATCTCAGCATGAATACATTTTTCTCACACTAAAATTAAGTGGAGGTCCCTACCTACATTTTCTATTTTAACTCTTTTTCACACAGAAAATGTTTTTATTATTTGACTCTACTTGGCTTGTAGATAGCTTGTTTCTGTATATAAATTAGCCTTTTGTTTTTGTTAGGTACCGAAACCAGAAATAGGTAAGTAGGTCTTAACAATTTGTAATTTAATCTATATAAAGGAAAAAACTCTGCAACACAATCATTTAGGAAATTGAAAATTGAAACTAATATTGTGATAAATAATTTCATCACCGCATCGATGCTAATTGTTTGGCTTCATGTTCTTTAACATACCGTCCGGAAACGTCGGTGGGTGTGTCCATTATCATAAGGTCGTATGGACGTTCTAGACAAACGCTGAATTTTTTGGTTATCATAAACCGGCAATAACAAGGTTCTCACAAACGGCCTGCTGGATCCTACGGAGTAAACTTAACCTCTAGATGCTTGCAATACCAAAGGTATTGCTCGCGCGTTTCTGTCCTCGTGGAGAGTGGGACAGGGGAAAAGAGGAAGACAGGGGAAAAGAGGCCTTGACCTTCCAGCTATCTCACTCATCGTACGGAACGCAGCCCTTTGTGGCCTATAAGGGCCACTTTACGCTGACATAGCTGTTTAAGCCGCTGTTTTATTATGGTTAGCTGCTTGATAAAGCAGTTCTCAAATTTGAGTTACATTTAAGCATTCTTCTGACTGTCAGAGCTGTATTTTAACTCGGTCTCTCTCAAGAGGGTCGGGTTTCAAGAACGACTGTCTTGAACTTTACTGACAAGCTAGTGGAGCGATCCCCCGCCAGGTGATAACCTTTTAAAGTAATTACTTAACTATCAGTCGCATGAACTCATATAAAATAACAGATAACAATAATTTGTTGGCTAGCCTAGAACCCCACTTAAAAGAACATGACAAATTATTGGTATTTTATCTCCCTCATACGTAATAGTAGTCGCTCAATGAATAATGCAAGATCTTCGTATAAAGCGAGTGTTAATAGGTTGTTTAAACGATGAATTAAACAATTATTGAGATAAATATTATGTTTTCTGAAAAGAACACCCAAGTCATGGTAGAACTTTTTAGTTTCATTTAAAAAAAAAGGGTTTTTCTTGAAATTAGAAAGTGAAATGTTGGTTTATAAAAGTGAACTATTTCTTTTTTTCGTATTATGGTATTATCTCCATGTAATTCCAATATCACTTGCAGTTCTAACATATACGTTCGGCTGAGTCAGTAGTCTCTAGCTCCTATGTAAAAAATAAATATCTTTTTATAATTTATTTGTATGGATGCCTCGGATGGGCACTGTGTAAATTATCTAGCATTTGTTTACGTAGGGCATTACTTATGCTAGAGCTTAGTGGGTATCAATCAAAGGAACGTTAGGGTATTTTAAGGGAGCTTACCAATCCATCAACCATCGATTGTTTGATATAGTAACACCCTACAGAAACACACCCTACAGCGTATGTATTAATTACACTAAAATTTAGTTGTATAACAATTACTATTTAATTGATAAATGTAATGATATGTCGAACGCACTTTTTCATTTTATTTTTACCATTTCCACAGTCATTGGCCGGCGCAGCCTTGCCCCTGTTAACCTTGGAATATTATAGCGCTAACGCTTGGAATAATATAGATTCGTCATGATTAATACTTTATTGGTACGCATTAATAAAAGCAATACCGTTGTTTATTGTGGTTATAAAAAGATTTATTTGCGTAAGTAAATTGGTACTTACAAGCATAATTGTTGTTGTGATTTAAAATAAGTTATAGTAATGTTTTTATTCAAAATGCTTCTAGACGCAAAGATGTTGCTAAACCTTATTTCAATTATTATATTCTGTACGATATTGTTTCATCATACCATCAGTTAAAATATAATAAACATTGTCAGTACCTAATGTTAACACAAGTCCAAACTAAATAAATGATAAGATTACAATGCAGATAGACAATATTTAGATTTGTTTCAGAATATTTCCGGTAGAGATTCTCAGTTTGACTGCGGAACCCTAAAAACCCTAAATCAACTTCCACCCGAACCACTTCGCCACTGTAGGTACCTACCACGGAGGTCGCTAATTGTATTATTACAAAACACTTAAACTATTTTACGTTATTTACGTGTTTTCAGAGATTCAGTGTCACGTTGGAGGTCATTCGTATTTCCTGGTGGTTTTTTTCTTGTAAATAGCTCAGATTTGTCATGTTACAGGGGCCTTTTGTTATTTTATTTATTTATTCCTTTATAATCAGGCATCACAGGCCCATAGATATATACCTTATATACTATCATACATATTTATAATAAAACTAACACTTAACTAAACTATTGGTGGTGCCGGCGGCAATCTCCCCCGAAAGCGCCTGAACACCACACCCTTCGGCCAGTAGTCTTCCTGCATGAAAGTTTCCAGCCTTTCAGTGGGGACCCTAACCACAAACGCCTTGAAACTTGCGTTGTGACTAGAGTCCAACGGCTGAACTCTCAATGAGACATTGCTCTTCACTCGGATGTACTCTGCAATGTCCCCCGCCTTGCTGGCATAGTGGAGGCGGGACAGGTAGACTGGTGTGGTTGGCACTGCTGCACGCAACAGGAAGTTGGACCCTGTTGCCGCCGTGCCGCAGCGATTTCGGTTAACCCGCTGCGCGCGTCTCTTCTTCTGCACGGTGATGAAGCCCTCTTCATCACGGTCTTCGACGCGTGCACGCGCAGCGGCCACGCTCGGTACCTTACGGATGGCAGGCCGATGGACAGCAGGCTTACTGGCGGCTATGGTGGCAAAATCACGGAGCTTCTGTGGCACCGGTGATTTTGCTGGCGTGGCTGCTTCTCGCAGCGTGTCAGATGCTCGCGGGGTACGGGCAGCAGGGGCGGGGGCATCAGCTGCGCGCAGAGTTTGACTGGCGCGCGCTGACTCGGCAACGGGTGACGCGGGCGATGATGTTAAAACCGCTGACGCAAAGCTAGTCGCGGACGTATCGAAATATGCACCGCGGCGCACATTTACGTCAGCGGTTGTCGATGACCTAATTACCGCTAGCGAACTGCGCAAACTATTAACTTCTTTGCGCAATTCACTAACGGTATCTTCGGACGCATCGAATCTCCGCGTCATCTCAGCCAGGTTCTTCTTCAGGAGCACGATGTCCTTCAGCAGGCTGGTCGCGTCGACGTGGTCGAATGTCACGGGAGGGAGCTTGTTAAGGTCCCTCGCCACAAAAGTCGCACATCGTCCGGGTCGGTCACCTTGAGCAGCGTGATGATGTCCTGGATGCTCTTCTTTGTCCCGTCGCACCGGCGGGACACCATCTGGTCGCTCTTGTTGAGCGCCCGAAACAGCAGCAGCTTGGCAGCAGCGATGTCATCCTCGCTGAAGTTTGTGCTGCAGATCTGGACGGCGGACACCTCGTCCATCACGTCCAGCTACTGCTGCAGGAACGCCAGCAGTTCATTTGCCACAAGTTCAGTACTCATGGCAACAAAGTTACGTGCGACGGCTCGCGCCGCGCTGCCCGATATAATTACAAATTATATTATGACAGCAAACACGAACACATCGGAACGCGGCTGCAGCGAGATATAGCTGTTGGTTAATTGAAGCATCCGGTTGTATTTTCAGGCATTTTATGTAATTAAGAAAGTAAGGATGTTTGGTATTCTTCTCTCTTTCACACTCAGATTAAAGTCAATGATTAATGATGATGATGTATGGAACATCGGTCGTCAGCCAAATGAAGGTACTCGTAGATTCAATGTCCGCTTTAATACAAACAATTCGGATAAAGATATGTGGCGCTTGCCAAACTCATTTATATTTCATTTCCATGTATTCGTAATGTAAAGCACAGTGTTTAACTCGGGTTAAAGACTTATTTTGTCCCTCGAGGCTCGAACTATTGACGCCCTCACTGCGCTCGGGTGCCAAACCCCGTCTCAGGACTAAATAAGTTACCTTCACCCCTAAGGTAACAATGTACTATTGTATTGTAACAATTTAGTTACAATTTGTAAGTAGGTTACTATTTATAAAAAAAATATAAAATGTACCAAAAAATACGCTTTTTCCGCGGGATATCATCAGCGTCTGCATTCCGTTCGACTTGCACAAAAAATATTGTAAAGCCTAAAGTTTTTACAAAAACTCTTTACTATAGAAGATAAACGTGTAAACATAATTGGTTTAGTTTGTTTTTTTTATGTATCAGCGAGGACCGTAATTAGATTCAAATGCTTGAGTTCCACTCAGCTATGGGAAACGCCGCCATTATCTTTCATTTTGAGTACGGTACGTCAAACGTAAGCGGCTTAAATTTGAGTCTCATTCGAGTATTCAACGGATATTGAGACAATATTACTCGGAGTCACAATATTACCACTTAAATGATTATTTTTCTTATGATAGTTAAATAATTAAGATGCCAATGCGCACGCAGTCGCATTTATAATAGTTTATTTACGAAATAATTATCAGTGGCAACATTTATCATATGATCTATGTAATTGATATTGTTATACCTGTCCACTTCATAAATAGTAGTAGGTATACATATACATTAATAGTAGTATACATATTATGATAGACATAATAATATAATATAAATTCTAACTCTATAAGAAAGCACATATAACTGTACTGACCCATATCAGAAGGGCTTTCATATATAGGCTACTAGGAGAGCAGTATCATAGAAGATAATGTACTTTAACAAACTACTATAGAATCCTATTTATATTGACAGCAGGCGCAGCTTTGCTAACGCAAATTTTCGATCCCAATAAATTGGCACAGAGGTTTTAGATTTTGATCTGCGGCTCGACTTCTAATGACTACAGCGCAGTGATATGTGTTAAGTCTAAACATAGACTACCTAATACTGAAAACCCTGTTAAAATCGGTTCAGCCGTTTTCCCGTGATACTTGCACAACAGACAACTTGTTTTGGTCTTAAAGAATAAGCAGTATTATAATAAGCAGTAAGCAAGCACAAACATTTTAGCATCCCATATTGAACCGTAAATAAAAACCATGTTGTTTATACGCATTTACGTCATATTTACGTGGATAACTGTTGATAACAAAATAGTGGTTAAGGCTAAAGCGCCCATCCTGCCCGCGAAGTTCAAATTTTTTGAGGTCGGCTGACTTTACACACTAATAATGAGGGGGACCGATTAATAAATAAATTTTCTAAATTGTTTTCTGACGAAATGGGTAGGTTTAATAAATATAAAATTAATTTAAAGATCAAACCTCAGGCACAACTAAATTTTTTTAAACCCCGACCGGTACCTTTTGTCATCAAACCACAAGGAGAAAGGGAATTAGACAGGTTACTAAAATTAGGTATTTTAGAAAAGGTGGATCATTCGGAAGTAGCTACCCCGATTGTACCGGTATTACGCCCCAATGGTGAAGTACGAATCTGTGGGGATTTCTCAGTAACACTAAACAAAGTGTTCTTTATTGAAAATTACCCAATTCCGCGTATCGAGGAATTATTTGCTAAATTACATGGAGGGGTGGAATTTTCAAAGTTGGACCTGTCACGAGCGTACTTACAACTAGAACTGGATGAATCAAAGAAATGGACTTGCATAAACACACATAAAGGATTATTTCGTTATAATAGACTCGTGTTTGGATTAGCAAATGCCCCGTTTATTTTTCAACGAACGATGGAGCTATTATTAGGCGATATAGAAGGCACCTGCATTTTTTTAGATGATATATTGATAACGGCTCCCAATCGTGTTTTACATGTGGAAAGATTAGAGGAGGTTTTAGGGCGATTGCAACAAGCCGGGTTGCGATTAAAACCATCAAAATGTGAACTGTTTAAGGAATCCGTAGAATATTTGGGTTTTACTATAGATAAGGACGGATTACATAAATCAGAGAAGAAAGTAGAAGCTATTTTGAACTGCAAACCCCCGAAAAATGTGAAGGAATTAAAATCTTTTTTAGGGATGGTTACTAATTATTTAATTACTATAGGTGTTTTGTGCAACATACTTCTAGTATGTTAAAACCGTTACATGAATTATTAAAAAAAGATGTGACATGGATATGGCGGGAGGAACAAAAAGCGGCCTTTTGCAAAATAAAAGATGAATTAGCATCAGAGCGTACGTTAGCGCATTACAATCCTAATTACGAAACTATAGTAACGGCGGAGGCTGGGCCGGACGGGCTGGGCGCAGTGCTCGCGCAGCGGGAACCGGACGGAGCGGAGCGAGTCGTCGCGTATGCTTCCCGGTCACTGTCCAAAGCGGAACAAAACTACGCCCAAATGAAGCTACTTCTATTATATTTGCTATTAAGAAATTCCACCATTATCTGTACGGACGTCTATCACCATTTATATTGCGTACGGATCACAAACCACTCATTACGATATTTGGAAACAAAAAGGGGGTGCCTGAGTTAGCGGCTAATCGTCTACAGCGTTATGCGATATTTTTGTCCGCTTATAATTTTACGATCCAATATGTAAAAAGCGAAAGTAACGTAGCCGATTTTCTTTCAAGATCGGTTGATTCAACTTGTACAGGGGAGGAATTAATCACGAATAATTCAGAGGAATCGTTAAGTTTCAATTTTATATAAAATACCTTACTTAAGCCTATATCGGTTGAAAATGTTAAAGCCGAGATTGCTCGCGATAAGGTTCTACGACAAGTGTGGAATTATATAAAAAATGGTTGGCCACGAAAAATGTTAAATCCAGAACTAAGACCTTATTTCTTGTGCCGCCTTGAACTAACTCTGGAAAATGATTGTATTTTACGAGGGCATAAAATTGTTATTCCAGCTAAATTCCGGGAACAACTGTTAGAAGAGTTGCATAACACACATTTTGGGGTGGTTAAAACGAAAACAGAAGCAAGAGCGCGTATGTGGTGGCCTGATATAGACAAACATATAGAAAAAAAAATAGGCGCATGTAGTATATGTAACACCATTCGAAGTAACCCGCCTCGAGCGCCACTCGCTTCGTGGCCATACCCAGATCGCGCGTGGGACCGCGTTCATCTGGATATGTTTAGCTTGGAGGGTAGACAATTTTTAATTGCGATTGACGCACATTCGAAATGGGTGGAATGTTGTTTAATGAGTAGTTCGGACACGAGATCTATTATTGATAAACTAAATGAAATATTCAGTAGATTTGGTTTAGTCCGGTTTTTGGTTACAGATAATGCAACAAATTTTTGCTCTCAGGAATTTCAAGATTTTTGTGACAGTCAGGGATTCAAGCATATTACAATTGCCCCTTATCACCCGGCTTCTAATGGGCAAGCTGAAAATTGTGTAAAAACGGTGAAAAGAGCCCTAAAAATTATAATGTCAATAGATAAAAACTATAAAGTACTTAATATTAGAAAAACTAAATAAATTCTTATTTGATTATAGGAATTCGGTTCACTGCACAACCGGTTTCTCACCAGCTCAGTTGTTGTTGGGGCGACCACTGCGCTGTCGGTTCGACTTGTTGCGAGATACAAGCCTAGATAATAATCCTAATTCGTCGACATTCGCAGCTAATAAAAATGTTTGTTCTAAACAGATCTCACAGCAAATTAACTATTGAGGATTGAGAAATATTAAATTTAAAATTGGAGATAAAGTTATATTCAAATATTACTTCCAGAATGGAAATAAACACACTTGGAAAATAGGAATAATTAAGGGAAAGTTAGGACGTAAAATGTTTATCGTAATACCACGGGATATGAATAAAACGGTGAGGAAACATGTTGATCAGCTATTGAAGTATAAAGGAGATGAATTTGGAAAGGATGATAATGGGAGCATTGGAGACTATAAGGAAGATATCAGCTCGACCACGGAGCAGAGTGCGTTTGAGGTAATGGATGGGGATAACCTTCCACAAGCGGAAGGCAACATGGAGAAGGAAGAGTGCCAACCACCCAGGTTTGAAGCAACATCAACGTCGTTGCCAGTAGTTTTGGAGGCTCGTAAAGAGACAGAGGGAGAAATATATGCAGATGCGGTGGAAAGCGTGGAAGAAACCGGAGAGGAAGAAGCTTGAAAGGCTGATCAGCAACGTTCCGAGGATGGCGCCGATGTTCCAGAGCAAAGTTCTATTTGAAGATATCCAATACGGAAAGCCAGATTAAGAACAGTCAATTATAAAATTTAGGAATAGTTTTGTTTATTTTTGTATCTAGTGGTTGAGGGATGTAATGTTTGTACTATTGAGGGTAGTCGAATATACTTGTAGATCGGGCAGTCTGTTCCGAGCATTAAACGTGTACTAGCAAAATGGTAGTTTGCTTTCAATAATAATCCGCAAACAGGATACAATAGCTCTATCGACGTCTTTATTTCGAGGTAAACTACCGATACATCAACTATCGATAGTTAAGGCAACGCTAATAGAAAGAAAGCTTGAAATTCCACGTTTTTAATAACTTTGGGTTTCAAAAATCTATATTTAGAAAGCTATAATATTGGCAATCATTATGTTGGCACAACTACTAAATTGTATCTTTTTTTACAATTTAGACATATATTATAAAACTGTGATGTTTGTAAGCAATGTATAGGTAATTGCTTATTTTTCTAAATAAATAAATAATATTATTAAGTGACTCCGCAGCGCCAAATGTAAGTAGTTTTTGTGTCATGATTGACAAACAGACAAAATACTGGAAAAATATTAATATAGACGTCCAAATGGCCAATTGCATTATGATGTAAAAAAATACATTGCATACAGGCGTCATTTAGTATCATGAGTAAACGCCCACTAGCACCGTTGAATAGCAGACAGATCAATCAAGTTGTTAGGTATTAGGTGTATTCATAACTGTTTTTTCCTATTTTTGTTACTTATTTATAAACCAGTTGTGGGATATATTTTAAGGTGGAACAACCAATTGTCGTCCGTGCGCCGTGTTCGTGGCGTTCCCACTTGCGTGATATACATCTGATGCGTGATCTGACGTGACTTGTCACTTGTACTGAAACATGAAGCAGCGCTCATCTGGCTGATGTGATATCGACGTGATTATATATAATAACTAGCTGAGCCCGCTTCTTCGTCCGCGTGGAATTGAACTTAACAAAAAAGCCCGCTCCCGCGTTCTGAGACCGCGCGACAGGACCCATTTTTTTTGTTTTTCTAAAATAAACGTAGCCTACGTTACTGCTTATAGCACCAGCTATCTGCCAGTGAAAGTCCCGTCAAAATCGGTCCAGCCGTTTCGGAGATTACCCGGAACAAACAAACAGACAGAGAGACAGACAGACAGACAGACGAAAAAAAAAAATCGCGGTTATGCTATAGTTGTCGTATGTACTTTTATATGCATTTAGTGAAAAGGTGTTAGTTTGGTGTTACAAACAGACACTCCAATTTTATTTATTTGTATAGATGCTGTAGCCATACAGCTCGTAAACGAGCTGGCTCGGGTAGTACCACTCTCTCACAGAACATAGGTGTGGAGTATATAATAGCTGCGGTTCGTACGATGAGTAAGAGGTCCGAAAGCCCAACAAATTGCGTTGGTCATAAAAAAATATACAAGCTTTGCTTAGTTTCGGACCTCACTGGAGTGTTTGTGTGGCGATGTTTATTTATTCATTATTTGTAAGATCCAGCGTATGATGCGTCACACAGTGGTCCCACACGTGACGCCTGTCCACAACTGGCGGCTCGGCTCTGATAACCTTTATCCCAAAAAAAATACTTGTCTTGTTATTGTATTAAAATAACAGTATATGACGAAAAATTGATAGGAATTGCAGAAAGTTGTTCTGCGGTATATTCATGTTGCTAAAATTGTGTAATAGGTGTTTGAACGAATCTTTACGCTTAATTGTGTGAGGTGGCCAATATGTTGCATGATCTACTTATTTACAGTCACATAATTTCCATATAATGTAGCGTAACAAATTGACAATGCACGGAAAAAAAAATATTTTACAATACTACCAGAATGTGTAGTAAACGAAAATTCGTTCCCAGTACCAGTTTTTAGTACACCTAATCATTTTTTTCGTACAGCTAACAATTTCATGTTTAACGGCTACAATATGATCGTAATGTGTACTATTCAATTCTAGTAACTGGGAATCTGGTAGGGATTACAATATAGATCTTTACGCAAACAATAACATTGTAATATTTCAATAATTACGAATAACATTGTTCCTGCAATAATAAAGTCGATTGCAGTTACATTCCTTAGTTTATGGTTACAATGTGTAAAGTAGCGGGGTGTATTAACAGGTCGGCAGTGTTGCCGTTCTAGAGACTTTGTCGCTAGATCTAGCGGAATTCATGAGTGGTTAGCGGGGAAAAAAATTGAGTTGGCGACAAAAAAAGATTTAGACTTCTAGCGAATTTTGAGCCGTCGCATATGCGACTTTTTTTCCGAAAATATTTGAAGAATAATGTGTTTTTTAAGACCACCTGACTACACCTGAACAACCATAAACATCCGTCCTGGCACAAAATATAGCCACAACCCCAAAGTTTGTCTCGTTCACAATCTTTTTATAAACAAAAACCAATGCCCAAAGTAGCTGGTGTAGGCATTGGAGAAGCCTCCGCTTCCAGTGCCAGTGATGCTGAATATCCGGTTGACATATGTTTAGATTTTGAAATATAGGTAGTAAATTATGTAATTCTTAGAAAACGTAACAGTTTCAGTTTTTTATCATCCAGAACATTTGTTGTGATTTTTTGAATAAATAGTATGTTGATTTTGTTTTTTTTTGCGAAAAATGAAAATATTTGCCAACAACAACGATCGGCGTCAAGATTAGACTTGAGCGTCAGCGATACGGTTTAGCGACTTCTAGCGGATTAAAAAAAATATTTACCAATATCTAGCGGATTTTTTCTTATTACTAGGGACTTTTAATTTTGTAGAACGGCAACACTGCAGGTCGGTTCCCGCTTCTTTCATTGCACTAGCGCCGCGCATTCGATCGAAGTGTTCTGTTCGTCGTTGCCACAGAGTACCTGTCGTTGCATTGCATCTACTTACTAAAAAAATTAAACAGTGTTCCCAATGGATGAAGACACGAGATCATTTCTATTGCAATGGTCGATGGCCGACTACATTGACGTATTCAAAGGTTAGTTTGGTTCTTTGGTTACATACTTTATCTCCTAGAAGTAATCTTTTCCGCGATTCACATTAATTAAAACACAGTGTAGGTACCTTACCTTTTTGTTTTTTTATTGCTTTTACGTCAACAAGAAAAGTAGGTAAGTGATTGTAGGTAGTCTTTCGGGAGGTTGCATATCTAACTAGGTACCTACTCATAACCAACTCTTTTCGGTACCTAGGTTTAACAAAATTATTCTATCTGGATTACTAGGTCGGTACCTATATAATGGCAAAAGAAACTGTAAATTGACCGTAAATTACCTACTTCTTAAATTATTAGGTATTGGTTTGTTTACAGGAAACAGGATTGATATCCATACATTGGGAATTCTTGATTCGGATATGATCAAAGAATTAGTGAAGCCGATCGGAGATCGAGCGAAATTGCTGCAAAATCTGAATCTGTGGCGGCAAATTTCAGACTATGAACCTATAATGCCACAAGTAAGTGCTAAACTTAGTTACGAACTTGGATACCTCGGTAGGTACATTTAGTATTAGTTGTCAATTACGTCGGTACCTACCTAACATAAGAAGTAAATAATCAAAACTCATAACAATAATTGGGTCAATGTATGTATACACAACTCCTTAGGGGCTTAATCCTTATTTAGCTGAATAGTTCTATTAGGTATAATATAAAAATTATAAAAATAGTAATTGATGTTTGTGTTGCAGGACAAAGATTTTGAATATGATGATTGTGAACAAGAGTATGCTGAAAATCATAAACAAAAGAAGAATGCCAAAAATTATGATGGTGAGAAAAATAATTCTTCAAATACATTTTAATACATCTAATTTATTAGTTTATTATATTTATGTGTAATAATTATAAATTAATTATGTTTCAGACATACAACAAGACATAATCTGGCTTCAGAACTCAACAGAACCATGGCAAATGATTGAAGAAAAATGGCGAAAAACAGCCACTGCAAGATTAGAGAGTCTTAACACAAGTGACAAAACAATCGCACAGTATATGATTGAATTTCCCGCCTTAAAAAAGCCAGTTGGCTATAGTCTGCTGCTTGAAGATTTCAAAACAATTTACCCAGACAAAGAAAATCTGCTGCATGAAAAAATTGCTTTATTAAAGAATAAAATTTTAGACTACGCAAGGCAAAAAGCCATTCGCGATGATGCAGTGAAAATAATGATTTAACCACTCGAAACTCTTTCTGAAGGTTAGTAGTGTACTTCATTGTAACTTCACTTCACGTCTAATTATCTCTTGTCCAATCGAAAATACTGGCTAGTCTCCACCACTACAATATTACTATTTTATCTGATATGCTTTATTTCATAGTATAGCAGTGATAGCCGATTGGTTAAGCACGCGTCTTGCGGGCTACCAGGCCTCAGGTTCAAACCCCGGCTCGAACCTCTGGATTTTTCGAAATCTATGTGCAAATCATAATTTCTATATGATTATCACTTGCTTACGGTGAAGGAAAACATCGTGAGGAAACCTGCATGTCTTAGGAGATTTAACCAATTTTCGAAAGACTGTGAAATCCGCCAACCAGCACTGGGCCAGCGTGGTGGATTATGGCCTGAATCCTTGAGGGTAGTTCCGTGCTCAGGATTGGAACGTAAAAAAAGAGCTAAAATTATTTTTTATGCTTTATTTCAGAAGCAGCTGATATCGTCAAAGCTGCGGAAGCCAAATCAATAATAGCATTCAGGGTACTGTCCTTATTATTGGGTAACCCACTGGCCAAAGCGAAGAAAAGTTTTTGGCGGCCTTCGAAACAGGAAACGACCGAGGGTTTTATATCTCCCATAACTACTGCATTGGAGCTACACACAACTGTTTCCAGCAGACAAGAGAAATTCTCCAAACTAAATGTAACGTTGCAACCTTTTATTATAATTGTCGGAGAAAACTGTTACAAAATTTCCAAATATTATGTTATTGTAAATGACACATTTTATGTGCTCCATACAATAGACGACGCGGTTGACGTTTGCTTCAAAATTTTTCATGTATTGAATTGTAGATACCCTATTGAATGTTCCACTACTTGGCAATTTATTCAAAATGGTCTCTATGACTTGAAGACCCCTTACGACAAGCAGTATATTTCAGTCAATTTTTTGTTAACCGACCTTGGGGTTGAAATTTATTGATATGCCTAAATGTTTTTTATGTAATTTGATTTTACCAACTGTAAAATACCTGTGTGGTCATATTAAAATAATTCATAGAAATATTCAAATTCATTATTACCAGTGTGCTGAATCAGGTTGTATTCGGAAATATTATTTGCTTAATTCTTTTAAAAAACATTTGGCAACACATAATATTTTAAAAGATAATGTTACAATAACAAATCTAATACTTAATATAGCTTCTAATAATTGTACCACTCCAAATAATACTACTTTACACGAAGTAATACCAAACCCTGCATCAAATTTAAGTCATAGTAATATTTCCAATGTTTCATTTCCAATAGAACGAGAGATATCAAATCTATCTACATCCGAGGGTTCAATTAAAAATAAATTTGCCATTGAAATAAAACTATTTTTACGGATTATATCGCGTTTATTTACTTATTATAATCCGTAAAATAGTTTTATTTCAATGTGTAGTATTCGCGTAAATATAAGAAAACAATAAATTTTCCAGTTTCACGGCCAGTTTATATGCAAATCCATTGATACCAAGAAATGTTATTCAAGTTGTTATGTCCAATTTAGAAAATCTTATAAACAATTCTGTAGTGAATCCTATCACTTCTATATTATCAAAATCTGTTCAGAATCAATCTCCAGAATCCTGTTTACCTAAACTATATAATCACTTGGAGTCCATACAAGGTAGTCTAAAACATTTTAATTCTGAGTATTCACGTTTTATTTTTTTCAAAATAGCGGTACCTATATTGAACCTATTGAATATACATTAGGACATAGAATGGAATCAGTGTCTGCTAATAACGTTATAAATTGTGTAACTGGCCAATATACCTCTAAGACATGTATTAAAAAAAATCTTTGAATTAAATAACGTGCTCAGTGCTACTCTTGAATATTACAAAGAAATGATAAAAACGTCAAATTTTATAATAAATAAAAGATGGTTTTATTTTAACTTATCTTTTTGTGTATTTCTTATTTATTAAGTGAGAACAGTTTGTTATATCTTACGAAGTCCATCCCCCAAAATTAAACTTTCGAAGATTGGTTCTACTGAATGTCTTCGTGAAATAGAACAACTGTAAACTAACCCTGCCCACCATACTAAACTAAGTTGTACTGTAGGAATTTGTTACGTCTAATAATGTTAATTGTAATTGTAAAATTTCTGATAGTAACATGTACTACCTACTTATAGGAATGTGTACACTATAAAAAGTGTTTTTGATTAGTTACTCAAATGGTGTTACTGCCAACACAAAAAGTTACATGTGATTTTATCAAAAGCTTTGACTAGCAAATATAAATTGTTTGTCAATTGTGAGTTCACAAGTCACTTTTTTGTGTAAGCAATAACAACATTTGAGTGACTGATTAACAGACTACTTTTTTCAGTGTACAAATTCCTATAGTATATGCTACAATCAGAATCTTTACAATTACAATTTCCATTGGTAGACGCTACAAATTCCTATAGTATATGCTACAATCAGAATCTTTACAGTTACAATTTGCATTGGTAGACGCTACAAATTCCTATAGTATATGCTACAATCAGAATCTTTACAATTACAATTTCCATTGGTAGACGCTACAAATTCCTATAGTATATGCAACAATCAGAATTATATTAACAACAAGTCGTTTGATAAAGGGCACAAAAAACTAGTAGTAGTCGGAAATCAGTCTAGTAGGATTAACAATAATTTATTGTAATATAAACTATTCATATAGTATCGTATAGTATGCACCTTGTTGTACGTACTAAACGATTATTTGTCCCTACAAACACTTTTTACAAGAACTGACTAGTAGCGATTACAATGTGTAGAGTTGTCACATATACTACTAAAAAAATTGTATGCACTACCAAATTCTGGTTATAGTTACCAGTTTTTTTTTTCCGTGTGATTTCGGATGGAAGATCGGGTAAGAATAAATGAAGTTTTTCTACTGCGAAAGAGTAGCTAGACCTCTTATTTTATGACAGAATCTAGGATATTAATAATTTCAAAAAATCCGGTATACAAATAAAGATTTAGGAACAGTGGTTTCTACCCGAATTTTTTTTTCACGATTTTTAGTGGTAAACTACTTATCGAAATGCTGGCAACCGTAAACAGTCCATATCTCTCAAACTACTGAACCTATTTTTATGAAATTTCTACGGTTTCACCAAGGGATCCTGACAATAAAGGCCACACATAGTATACCACTTATACCAATATATGGCACTTATAGCCAGAATGCATCTCATGCCACTAAGCCCAAACACGACTAGGTTATATTGTGGTATTACGGAGTTCCGGCCCCTACCTTCCAGCTTCTTCATCATCTGATGATGAAACCGGAAGGTAGGTAGTTTACTGAGACTATTTTAGTGACGGCAACTCCCACTGAAAAGTCACAGGAAAGCAAATCACGTAATTTCGTTTACTTGGATGATGATGATTTTTTTCAGTTTTTTTTATTTTTATGCCAAACTACTGAACCGATTTTGATAAAATTTTTATGGGACCAATCTGCACGGACATCCTTTCAAATGCAAAAAAAATCGAATCGGTTTATAAATGACGGAGTTATAAGGTAGCAAACATTAAAAAAAAAAAAAACAACGTACACACGAATTGATAACCTCCTCCTTTTTGAAGTCGGTTGAAAATTGGTAGTTGTTTGGGTAGCAGTGCCGCTAACGTTTGGAGGCTTTAGAATGTGTTAGTTAGCTGTGTATCTATACTCCATTTGTATCATAGCATTAGACAAAAGTTAAAAAAAGGTTATTTTTAGTGTCCACTTTGTAATAAAAGTACTATTAACGAGTTACAGTTACGATTGATGTCGAATTTATTATAATCTATTTATATTCCAGCTTGTCACACCTAACTGTAATAATATTAATTATTTATCTTATTAAATATATTGCCTTGCATTTAAATAATTATTATTATATCATAAAGATCAGTAAAAACCCGCGTAAAAGAACATATAGCTGACGTGAAACACCGGCGCTCCACGAAGTCTGCAATCTGTGAACATGTACAGGACCGCACCCGCCATTATATCAGATTTGATAAACCACAGATCCTCGCAAAAGAACACCGATTCCGACCAAGGATGATACGTGAGGCCATTGAAATTAAAAAACATCCTAATTTCAATAGGGAAGATGGCTGGGTGCTACCACCAACTTGGGATCCAGTAATTAATATAATTAAATCCAAAACCAAGTGTACCATTGCAAGACCTCGAGACACTGTGAGCACTTTTAGCGTGGATCGGACCGCAAACGACAACTAAATATGAGGGTACCCAGTTACTAACTATAACATCAGGACGTCTAACACCTCAGTCCTCCCGTGACCATGGCTGCTGTAAAGCAACCGAAACGTCGGGAACATAAAGTTAATAAACGCGATAAAATCCGAAAAATAGTTTTATTTCAGTGATAAGTAATAAAAAAATTATTTTTCATGAACAACTGTTTTTCTCTTGACTGTATTAACCTGTCAAAAAGAGTAAGGGGATCAGACCGGAATGACAAAGTTTATAGTGGATCAGACAGGAATAAAAACAAAATAATAACCAGCAGGGGATCAGTTCAGGGGATCAGACTGGAATAACTCGTATAAACAATCCAACTAGAAACACGTCCGCCTGCCAATATTGTACCGCGTGATACTAGGTATCTAGCTTCGCTGCTCTAACACAGTTTAGTGTCTCTTTTCCGCTATAAATCGTACTCACACAGCTATTAATAGGTACTACCTACTATACTACAGTGACATTGGGGGTTTTATGTTAATACTTTTTATGGGTTTTCTCATGGAATTCCTAAATATAACCGGGGAAATAGTTTGTAATAGGTGGAAATATACTATGACACTTCAAGTAAGAGATAGCTAGGCGGAGGAGCATTGGATTTAACCCAAATCTCGCCGATAGCATTGAATCCCGATTAAAATTCTCAAGGTGACCATCATCTACCTAGTACCTCCATACATACATCCAAATTAATTAAATTGAAGAATCTGTTTGTAATGTTTAATATTCAGCTATTTAACTAAATGAATACAACAGTATATAAGTACGGTAATAATAGCCAAAAAAAACTGTTTATACTGACTTTTTGTTAAGATTAATCTCCGAAATAGCTGGACCGATTCTGACGGGACTTTCACTGGCGTATTGCTGACGTTGTAAGGAGTATTTACAGGCTACTTATATTTTATGGAAGTACACCGCGGGAAGAGTGCGGGCAACAACTTGTGATAAATAGTTATGAGCCATAACTAATATAGAAGCATCTTATATGAGACTAGCTGAGCCCGCGACTTCATCCGCGTGGAATTTTGATCCTTTCTTAGGGGATGTCTACGTCATAGTAGCTTTATGCATGCAAAGTCTCAGCCCGATCGGTTTAAAATTGACAAAGTTTCATACAAACTTTCATCCCCTATTTTATCCCCTTGGGGGTAGAATTAATCAAAATCCTTTCTTAGCCTCCTTATCAATTCTATTATCCTTTCTTATCAATCTTTACTGTTGGTTCGTACAGCTTGTTTACTTAGTACATAATATTATCCTAAGTCTTATAAATTTACTGGCTACAGCGAGTGTTTTAATAAAACTCACCATACTTAATTATTATTTATTAATTAATTATTAAGTATATATTGTTTTCTTTTATTTACGCGAATACTACACATTGAAATAAAACTATTTTTCGGATTTTATCGCGTTTATTAACTTTATGTTGTTTGTGTGGGAACATAAAGTTAATAAACGCGATAAAATCCGAAAAATAGTTTTATTTCAATATTAAGTATATTTTTATTTTTGTAGTAGTTTTTTGTGTACATATTTACGTACATCATTTGTAGCGTTTACCAAGGCGTTATGCAAAAGATCGTGAATAATTATAAAAATAAAATGATACAGGAGGCTTTAAGATTGTTGGTAACATCTTAAATGATAATCTTCCATAATAATATGATTAAAATTAATTAAACAGTAAATTGTTTGATTAAAACAAGATACGAAAGAAACTTGATTATACAACAAAGTTAACATTCTACGGTACACATAGTACAAGCGTTGCTTAGTTTGGCACCATACAGTTGGTGTGGCAGTCTGGCGATATTTATTTATTTATGGATTTTATCATAAAATCACTGTGAATTGACATGATGTGTTATTTTAGTAAAGGACTGGATTTTTTATTAGCCTGTAAGACTGCCCCACTCCTGGGTCCTGGGTCCTGGGACCTCCCCTTTTCCTTTCCACGTTGCTCTGTCCAGGGCAATTTCCGGCCAGGAATGGATTATTGAAAACAAAATGCATGTGCTAAAAATGCTTGATGATTAAACAAAATAAACAGTATTTTTACACAATCCTTAACCATGTTAATGGAATATCTAGAAACAAAACGCTCAAGGTTATTGTTTATTAGCGTTCGACTTAATACCAGATTAATCAGCTAACTCATCAAGCTATCGCTACCTTTATAAAACATGGTAGCGTGAGATTGGAAGTTAATTCGTTTTTAGTTAACATTTTCCGTTCGTTTTTAATTAACCTTAATTTTGATGCGATATAAGTTCGATAATGCTATTGAAATTGATTAAAACCGTAATACATCTATTGCTAGAAAGATCCTAGATCCATAGACTAATATTAGCTAGCTAAAAAAATTATGTTAAAAAGTTAAAAACTACAGACCCATCACACTCCTGAGCCACGTCTATAAGCTGTTCTCACGAGTGGTCACGAATCGTCTCGCCAGGAGACTCGACGAGTTCCAGCCACCGGAACAGGCCGGGTTCCGCGGAGGATATGGCACCATAAACCACATTCACACAGTGAGGCAGATTATACAGAAGTCCGAAGAGTATAATCAGCCTCTGTGTCTGGCCTTTGTGGACTATGAGAAGGCCTTTGACTCTGTCGAAACCTGGGCTGTTCTGGAATCCTTACAGCGATGCCAAATAGACTATCGGTACATCAGGGTGTTGAGATGTCTCTATGACGCCGCTACCATGAGTGTCCAAGTACAGGGCCAGCAGTCTAAACCCATCCAACTGCGAAGGGGAGTGAGACAGGGGGATGTGATATCCCCGAAACTGTTCACGAGCGCGCTGGAAGATGTGTTTAAGACGATGTGTTTGGACTGGAAAGGTAAGGGCATTAACATAAACGGTGAGTACATCTCGCACCTGCGATTCGCTGATGACATAGTTTTAATGGCAGAGACGCTGGAGGAGCTGAACCGGATGCTGGACGACCTAGCTTCAGCCTCGCGACGCATCGGTCTTGGCATGAATTTGGATAAAACCAAAGTCATGATCAATGGCCACATTGATCCGGGACCGGTGATCGTACATGGCCACCTTCTTGAAATTGTTTCCGAGTACACGTACCTTGGGCAGATTCTGCAGTTAGGTAGAAACAATTTTGAGAAGGAGGCCAAGAGGAGGATCCAGCTGGGCTGGGCAGCGTTTGGGAAACTACGTCGAGTCTTCTCGTCATCCATACCGCAATGCTTGAAAACGAAAGTTTTCAATCAGTGCGTCCTACCCGTCATGACCTACGGAGCCGAGACGTGGACACTCACGGTAGGGCTGGTCCACCAGTTTAAGGTCGCTCAGCGAGCTATGGAGAGAGCTATGCTCGGAGTTTCTCTGAAGGATAGGATTCGCAATGAATACATCCGACAGAGAACCAAAGTTATCGACATAGCTCAAAGAATTAGCAAGCTGAAGTGGCAGTGGGCTGGCCATATCTCACGAAGAACCGACAACCGCTGGGGTAAACGTGTTCTTGAGTGGAGACCTCGACTCGGCAAGCGTAGTGTAGGACGCCCTCCGACCAGGTGGGATGACGACCTGCGAAAGACTGCAGGCAGATGCTGGATGCGGCAAGCTGAAGACAGGGCGCTATGGCGCTCATTAGAGGAGGCCTATGTCCAGCAGTGGACAAGCATAGGCTGATGATGTGATGTGTGATGTGAAAAAATTTATTGTAATATTTTTAAGTTAGTTTTAGTACCTTGTATAATTACTGAGGCTTTTATCAGACTTGAAATACCTTCAATTTTACACTTGCATCGATAAGAAGTAGCGGCGAATCTGTGTGCATTATAAATACAATAGATGTACAGAAACATTAATGTAAAATTCATCCAAGCTTAAAATTTAATATGCATACTGCAAAACGATTGCCAATATACCTATATTCAGACTCCAACAAACATAATTATTTATTTTTATTACTTACTATTGCATGAAGCGATGTGATGATTAACGTTCCTAAAATAATATAAGTGATATGAAGAAACAGTTTAAAATATTGCCAACGATTTCAAAGTCACATTACTTACCTAAATACATTAGATGAGAGAGGAGACGACGACATAGATCTTGTTGCGTAACTTGTTTCATGAATGAAAGAAGCAACACGCTATCTCGGCTTCGACGCGGTGCATTCTGATTGGCCAGTCACAGACCGATGCGCGTGCGCCGGCCAGCCCCGCCCCGTGTTTGCTAAATGATCCTTCTGCTGCATCAACGCAGGCAAGTGTACTAGGTGTAATCACGCGCGCGCTGTACCTTGACCGGTGAAGACGCCGCCGCTATAATTAATTCCACCCTGACCATCTTACAGCGCGCAGAATACTTACATCTATTCAAATTTAAGAGTTGCTTATAGAAGACTCAAAATGCTAAAAAGGTCTTTAACATTTCCGACTTATAGTTTATTTTTGCATAGCAACAAGGCCGGTAAAGTAATTTGAACTCCGAAGCCAAGTATGACCACCCTCTGAGATAAGTTCAGAGCACGTTGGAACCATTGCGATGACGTAGGTGACATTATTATTATAATTATTGTATAAAAATATGTTATTAAATGTTCTTATCTGTAATGTTCAACCACGCGCTTAGCAATACAAAATTTCCGGCATCCCGACACATCCGCTCAGTCATCCATAGATACATAATTCCGTGACATGATGGGTTTTTCCTTTTATTATTTCGTCTAAGCAATTCGCAATCGGCAGATAGAGACGTACCTATATACTAGTACGCTCTACCCATAGCGATAGGTACAAGCTCTTATTCAGTAGGCACCGCTGAAGCACGCTATCGCGCGCGCATAAAATACTTAATTAATCAGCTTAATGTAACAACACAGATTAAATTAGTAAAGAAGCGACACTCATTTGTTCTGGAAGTCTGGAGCTTCATGCTCATTGTTTATGAGATATATTGAGCGTATCTCAAACTCCATTACCAGTAAACTTTCGAAGCAAAGCAATTAAAATAACAATTACAGGAAGAATCATTTTGGAGCCAAAATATCCAATTGTGATAGTGATAGTCTCAAATACATGATTCTAGGAATACAACTGAGTAGAGGACAGTTCCGTCTAGAGATCGGTCATTTTCTTCAGCTTGACGCCGTTTCAACTAATTAATATAATTAATGACGAATTTAACAATAGATGGTAATGGAATAAATCCCAGAAATGGGCAGAAAAGGGCAAGAATGTTACAAAACGGAGACAAAAAGGAAAGGAGTGAAACAGCAATAGTGACTTCAAAGCTCGCGATAGAAGCCGACTAGCAGCCGCAACAACGCGGTCATCCTCCCTGAACGCTCCATTATTTTATCTAGCAGGAAGTTAAGCGACATTATGCGTCCCAATTAACCACTACTCAGTCACCAACCACGAGTTCGTCGATTGTATTGGACGGAAGCACGGGTCCCGGACTTCTATGTAATACTTATACCTATAGATCCCGAAACCAAAGTGACACTTAATTTGCTTGTTAGGTAACATTGAATTTAATAGTAACTTTTAGTGAAAATTTGTGATACCTGTTCACAGTGCGTTGCTATTCCTGAGATGTAATGTTTTATTCTATTATTAAGTAACCATTGAGTTTCTTGCTTTTTTGGCCTACGTAAATAAAATATTTTGAATGTAAAAATACTTTGACTTTACTAATACGAGTAATTCATTATATGAAATCAGAACATTCAGATGACAAGATCACTTACGATGAAAGATTTATATAGAGTCCTTGAATGAAAATATGGGAAGTTCACGTCACTTCGATTATGAATACATATTATTCATTAGCATATAGAGTATCCACTTTGTATTTCTTGCGTGTAGAGTCGCAGGATAGAGAGCGCAAATGGTTTTCAAATTAAATAATAGTAATAATAAATATCGGCAGGCGAACACACCAACTGTATGGTCCCAAACTAAGCGACGCTTGTACTATGGGTACCGTACAATGGACTGGGGGCGATCCCAGTGACACCCAGACCAGATAAAATTACGAAAAGGCAATTTCCGAAATTTACTCTGACGGGAATCGAACCCGCAACCACCCGATGCAGCCTACGCTCGAACCACTGCGCCAAGCGGTCGTCAAATATATTATTTGTTCTAAACGTATGACTCGCTGGCCCTCGTGCTTACAATTCATCAAATCATTGTTACGTTGTATATTCATTATATAAATTAGTAGGTACATTGGTGATTAAGTTGTGATTATACTTTACTTCTCTTCTTCTTACAAACCGAACGCCTATAAACTATGTAGGTACATTCTTAACAACGTAATGAAGTAGAAAGACGGCCGCTGCTGTTTCGTGCAGGGTAGCGCCACTCGTTCACAGAAGATCGGCGTAAAGTACCTAGCTATTATAGCTGCGTATCGTACGATGAGTCAGTGCCCCCTCCCTCTGTAACACTCCCCTTCAGGGCGGCAACGTGCGATCTTGTAAACATCTAAAAGCTACGTTAACTTTTTGCCGACTTTGTTATACAGAAAATGAAACTATTTGGTCGTTATATGTAATGAAGGCTATACACTCTTTGCCATCTCCCACAATATTTGCGGATAACGGAGCTGATTATACTACAATGCGTCCTACTAAACTTTACATAATTTATTTAAGTAATCCCCAATAAGTAATTGCTAGATATCCATATTGAAAATTCATTACACATTCTATTGTCTTCGTGATTAGTGGGAGGTCATCCGAAAATTAAATTCACCTGTAGTATATTTAATTAAATTGGAAAATTACATACCTATTTTGTCTAGACTTCTACATACTCGTATTGTAAACCATCTAATTCAGACTTTGGAAACACCTGTATCTTCTTTTTTCTTGATCTTTATTGGGTAAGCTTTATTGCTTTATTGGGGATTTTTTGCAGATGACTTTATTATGTCACAACACCTCATTATAATCATGTTATTATTGTTTTATTATTATGTTTAGATCAAGCCATTTAGGCTATAGAGCCTGCTGAAGTAATAGATGCTATAAGGTATATTACAATTCATCAAAGGTATTTACTAAGGTATTTACTCAGAAAGCCTAAAATTGCTTCGGGAGCCATCGGTTAAAATAAAAACAGTAATTATGATATTTATTATTCTTATTTAATTTGTTAAAATAGTACAAAAAATACAACTATATTTGAATGAATATTATATATTATGTTAATTTTAACATTTAATGTTTTCTTTCATAAACGTTGTACTCAAGTCACATGATATTGGTTATGTAAAAAAAGTCTTAAATTTATTCAATTACTTTTAAGGCCACTTGATGCCATGTGAAACTAGTGATGGTGGCTCCGCAGTTATCGTATTGCGTGAACTTGATATACCGCATACTGCCAAATACTTAAAATATTAATGTTAGTAATTAAGTTCTAAGAAATGCAAAATTAACATTATCAATATCTTAAAGGACACATTATAATATGTATTTGGATATTCTAAATACCTTGTAGTAGCGTGTGTTTCGGTATTCGGCTGAAAGATTGGCTTACGCTATTTGACTTCTTTTACATTTCAGCGCAACAGTAATACCATCAAAAGGCTACCAGTATCAGATAAAATAAACCAGTGTCTTGATAGATAAATGATCCTGGGAGAACGCTTCAATTCTTCTTGTACAGTGATGAAAACTTGAAGGCGTCATATATAAACGTTTTAAAGTTGATCGGTATCGCCAATTCTTGATTATTTACCGGGACAGGTTCAACACACTGTGCTGTTACGTTGTTCAAAGTTATCTCTGGAGCAGTCTGTTTGTTTTGTAGCGTAGGATTGCGAGGTCCATCTCGTTTCTTCATCGGTATATGCGCATCAGTGACATCTAATTTTCTTTTCACTCCTTGTCTCCCAGGCGTTGGGTCTTCTCTCGAGACAGCGCTTAATGTTTGTGGGCTACCATCATCAACGGTTTCAGCATCCCTCGCTACCGTGTTTCCGACACCTAATGTAGAGGACACGGTATTTTTTTCAGCGCCTCTCGTTGTCATGTTTTTGTCATCTGATATCATAGTGACATCATTCGTTTTAGGATCTTCAATAGTTTCATTATTATTTTCTTTATTTACACTTCTTGTTTCAATTTCTTCTTCCATAGCTTCTGCTGTAGGTGCGCTATCTTTTGATGTGGTCGCAATACAATCATTAATGCCTGTGCTACTGTTGCTTTGTACTGTTTTTTTTCCCAGGTTTCCGTCTTCTCTTTCTTTGGCGTTAATTTTTGTTGCGTCTCTTGACCCAGTAGAAATAGTCTCATCAATGATTGGACGATTAAATTTATCAACAATAATAGTCAAAATCTTTTCCAAGACAATGGAGTTTTGTGCAATATTAGTTTCGAATCTTTGAATGACCGGAAGAAATTTATCAAAAAATCCCAACAAATCTCTCTTTAAGGTCTTAATATCTTCTGATACCGTTTCACACGTATGTTCACAAGTCTCGTGCTCCATGCCAGTTTCATCGCTAGAATTGCTCTTATTCAGGGATGATCTATTGTATTTTTTTTCTGTAGCAGTTTTTTTGCTTTTAGCACTATCAGATGGCGATCCTTGAGGATCCGGGGAAGTAAAAGCGGAAAATCCTTTCACCGATTTCTTCAACTTATTGATAGATTTAATCGCTTCTTTATAATTCCCTGTGGACAAAATAGAACTTAATGCGTATAATTTTAAGGCATAATTTAATCTTATGTTGCGAAGCTGCGGGGCTTTGCTTGCGCTGATGGTTGCCACATAAATTTTATATTTAGTCCTCCAGCTCGACCCTCAATGTTTATAGCGTGATGATATGTGTACCGTATGTTTAAAGTCTAACTATAAGTTATCCTATTTTGAGAACCCCATTAAAATCGGTTCAGCAGTTTTGTCCGCGATGCCCGTACATGCAGGCAAGACAGATAGACAAAAATTCCAAAATCATTGACTTGGACTCAAGAGTCCTTCAAATTCAAATTCAAAGCGTTTATTTTGTTTAGGCCTACGGGGGCACTTACAAATTGTCAATTTTACATATTTTTTTTCTTATATCTACAACCGGGTCGGAACGCGACGTCGGCTGAGAAGATCCGGCAAGAAACTCAGCGGGCTTGTCTTTTTACATGTCATTTTTTTATTTTTTTTATCGCCAGTTGCTTATATTCAATAATTACAAAGGGTAGTAGATATATAAATATTATAATAGCATAATGTATACATTTTTCCAAATATATCTTCATTTTATAATTTCAGTTACTTATTATTAACTACCTTTTGCTCGCAGCTTCGCTGATTGAGATAGAGACATAGCTTTTATTTTCTGGATGTGTTTAAGAAATCTTACCGTTACTCCCAAAGAAACAAAAAAAAAACATCAAAATCAGTCAAGCCGTTTAGCAGGAGAAGAATTACGAAAACACCCACACTGAAAGTTTTATATGTATAGATAGCGACCCGCCTCAGATTCGCACGGCCTGCCTCTACTATTTTCAAGTTTAATTAAAATTTATTACACTATAAAACTCCTTCTTGAAGAAATTATCAAAACGATTGTGAAAACAGCATAAAAAACCGTTGTATCATTTAGAAGAACAAGGCAGACCAACAGACACGCAAACAGATAGACACGGCTAGCGTAATGTATACTGTTCACCAATAGAGATAAATAAGAAGTCTTACCGAATTTGTGAATAACGGAGGCGATGTACATTTTCCAATTTGCCTCATAATTAGCAAACCTCTTGACCCTCGCCCTAGTAGCGCGCGGCTCCTCCAATGGGTACTTCACAACAACAGTGGAGGACCCTGGTGTCAGGTCCTGAACCGGTCGGCTGACCCAGGTGCTGGGAACACATATGTAGCGATCCAGGTCCAACACAGGCGGGTCTTTGAACTCTACGACGTAAAATTTATGGCCACCCATTGTTGTCCACCACAAACGATAAGAAACATAATAGAGGTAACTCACATGTGTTCCTACATACCTATACAAGGCGACTTTGGAATCAATTTATACCGGGATAGTACAACCTCTCACAGAAGATCGGAGTAAATAAGCTATTATAACGATGAGTAAGAGAGCCGGAAGCCCTACCCCCCCCCCCCCCCCGCCTTCAGGTTGGGGACGTGCAAGCAATGCCTTTGGTATTACAAGCATCTAAAGGCAGGCTACGGTAACTGATTAACATCACAAAGAGTGTTAAGATTTTTTGACGTTTGTCGACATTGATCATAATAAAAGTATTTTAAATTGTGACTCCATTAATTAGATAGGTAGGTACGGTTTCTTTATTTAGTATTTATTAAATAAGAAAATCGATGAATTATTTATTCAAGTGCAATTTGGATTCAGCAATATGGGTTCTATGACAAATAAAAGCAATGTTCCGTACTATCTCCACCAACTATGACTCATATCGTTTTCATGTCTGATCCATGTATGAATCATTGTTGGAAAATATCAAAATTTAACAAACTATTAAATTTAATTTATAAAAAACTTAGAGAACAGCAAAAAGTGTATATTTGCGCTAAACATTATTTATTAATAAAAAATAATTGGAAAAAAGTTAAATGTCCAAAAATCTTTAACCTATCTTGATACTTCGGCATTGGGCAGGCTCATGGAAGCCAGCATTTAAATTACAACCTTATTTATACCCGCTGAATATAGGTTCCAGATCTGCACATAGGTACTATGTTCCATGCCTAACAGCGGCAAACAAAACAACATGGCGACAGAGCGAACGGAAAATGGCGGAATGACTTAATTTCAGTGAGTTATTATTTGCTTCTAATGATAAGTAGATAACAATTATAGCAATCTATTTAATTAAAGACTTTCAAATACCGCCATTATGATCGTAAGATATCAACACACACGATAAGTTTATAATAAAATAAACCCTTAGATAGGTACATATCTCTGTTAAAATTAATTCGCGGTAAAAATTTAGAACTAAAGCAAAAATAACACATTGCAATTGACAGACGATAATATGTGGCTAACAATAGATCATATACCTATATACCTATCCTACTAATATTATAAATGCGAAAGTTTGTGAGTGTGGATGTATGTATGTTTGTTACTCACGCAAAAACTACTGAACGGATTTGGATGAAATTTGGAATACAGATAGATTATAACCGGGATTAACATATAGGATACTTTTTAACCCAATAATCCAATACTACGCGGATGAAGTCGCGGGGCACAGCTAGTTTTATTATATTTTGTTAAATAATACTTTGTACTTAATGTCCGTCTCATGCAACGTTCTATGTAATTTGTTGTAACATTGCGAAATCGGCTTGCCTCTCTAAGTATTTTGTCGAATGCATTTAAAAATAAAACAGCTTTTAAATAGCTCTCCTACGCACTACGCACAACAACACAATAAACGGCTATTTGTTTCTATAAACATTAATATGAGCACGTTAACTCTCCATAATATTCTTGTCGCTATAGACATTAAAATTAACAGATATTTTTCGGCAAATAGGTACCTAATAGTGTATCGTAGAGTTGTGTAGCTCGCGAGCTAATGACAAAAAAGATATATATCGGTACCAAAGAGCTATTCTCTCTTTAGCTCATATGATTTCAAATTGTATCTCTATATCTCTACGGATAAGGTTTCAATTTGAGTTGCTGAACTAAGTGATTGACATGTAGTAGACAGGTGACATAGCTCACTAGCTCTTTGGCTCAGATGAGGTAGAAATTGCACACGACGTAAAAACGAAAGAGACTAGCGATACATGGCCGGCCGTCCGTTATTTGATCATAGATCGGAGGAAAATCGACCTTTAAATCAATATAATAGAGTACAAATTTTGAGACTTTTTTGTAAACATTCAAAGTTGCTACATGCTTGTATTAATTCAAACCGTTTTGTTATAGTTACTTTCCTAACGAATTACGCCTATGACTGAGCCGAGTAATAGTAATTTCGTTTTTGGTATGTAGTGTATCGGATTGTGATATATTTTGGTTAGATAAAGACTGTTAGTATTATATACGTGATCTTTTGTCGCGTAAAAGAAGGGCAAACTAACAAACACGCTTTCGCATTTTATTATTAAACATATTACTAGCATAGACGGTATTGGTTTTTACCTACAAGTAGGTCTTCTGAGCTATAGCGTTGTAAAAAACACATCGCTAGTTCGCTCAGTCTTCAAACAAATCTTTATATCACTAGTGAGCTACTGATATACAAGAGTGATATATATCACTGAGCTGAAAAGATATATATATATATCGGTTCAGCTCAGTGATATATTCTGCGCATTTCTAGTGTATCGTCACCTAATTCCTAATTATACTTTACGAAATGAATGGCGTCGCAGTGGCGTAATAACCTAATGAATGTCAACAAGTTGCGGCGTCCTAAGATTACCATATTACTTACCTTAATTACAAGTCAATCCACACTATTTTCTTCTACACGTTTGTAGGTGCACAGTATTACTGATTATAACCAAAGCAAGATATTGAAACGTTTAGTAACATCAAGTGCGGAGCATGCATCCACGGCCGGCCGGCGCCCCGGTCAGTTGACAGACTGGTGATTCCGAATGGCGGGAGGAGAGGCGTTGCCCGATTTACGCATTCATATTATGACACAAACTTATCTTTTCAAGTGGCGAAACCTGGCACTAACGGCGTCAGTGCCAAAATGGCGTGGTTTTGACAGCTTTACGAAGACAGTAGCGCCACCGCCGCTTTGTACAAATAAGTTTGTCGGCAAACAGCGCCAATTTCACAAGTAATGACGAAATTTTGATAGAGTATTGTGTTAGAATTCTCTTGTTTGATTTATCTAATTTAAAGTTTTAATGGCTAATTTCCTGCTATTAAATTTTAAAAATTTTGCCTATATTGACCTGCAATCTATTGTGTTCCGGCCACGTCAGGCTTTTGTTATTTCTAAAATGGCAACCTCCGTATATTTATGGCGAGCTTTGTCTATAGCAAGGGGTTTACTGGTATGGTATGCTTCACAGATGCTTTCCGTTCTATATTTGTACGTAATAACCTTGAAACTTAAAAAACCTGTTGGCGTGCTTTGCGTTTTAAGGTATCTGCAGTTTTCCTGTTATTGTACAAGTACCTATCTATTCTACCTATCTATCTCTCTGTATCCACTTATGCGCAATGGGATCCCCACATGAACATACTTATTACGGTCAAGCAACATGCCGCCTGCTTCACTAGCAGAAACAAAGACATATTTAACATTTAACTACTTTATTTTTTATAGATTTGGAACACTTCTCCAAGATCTAACTAAATTGCTACGACCAAATGGACCCTGGGACTTGTAGTTTCATAGCTACATCATTGGCACAAAAATCCGTAGTCTACTCAGTCTTAGCGGGCGACATGACACCTATCACCTGACGACCGCTTGGCGCAGTGGTTAGAGCGTAGGCCGCTCGGCTCACTGGACATGGTGGTCGCGGGTTCGATTCCCGCCGGGGCAAATTTCGGAAATGGCCTTTTCGTAATTTACCCTGGTCTGGGTGTCACTGGGATCGCCCCCAGTCCATTGTACGGTACCCATAGTACAAGCTTTGCTTAGTTTGGGACCGTACAGTTGGTGTATCTGTCTGGCGATATTTATTTATTGTATTATGTTTGTTTGGGATTACCCATGTTGGTATTTGAATTATAGCTGGTAAAGTGAGATGAGTGTTTACCTACTACCTATAAGTACCCTTTATTAACACCGATTTTTGTGTTGTCAATAAGGTCAACGTGGAATCATTTGCTCTGATGTGATGTCATCAAAATAGGTAGGTATGTTAATGAGCCTAATGTTAAATAACAATGTTATCATAAGGAAAATGGTCAACCTAGCTACCTACACTCCTTAATAGGTAGTCGTTAAAATATAATAGGTACCTATAAATATGTGGCAAACTATCATCAAATTGAACAACATGGTCCAAAGTTCGTAAGTCGGGGCACGCAAACACTTGATGATCGCGATGACTCATGATCCGTATATTTTCGGGAATGTTTGTCGAACAAAACAAGTATCAGGGTCGCATGTCACCATCACGTGTCGCACTCAATAAAATCTCTTATCATTAATGTCATAGACGTCATAGGTAATGGTGAAGTCTTATCGAAATTTAATATTTCCGTTCATCTAAGCATTTGTGTATAGTCATAATCAACACCGGTTCGGAATGCCGATTATTCTAATAACAAGAGTCGACAAGTGCTATCTCAATTTAAAATAAATTCGTTTACCTATAGGTATTATCAGAAACAGTGGCGGTAGTGGCGGTATATGGTAGGCACATACATACGAGTACATATTTTATAGTCATAGGTATATTCAAGAAGATCAAGACAATACATTTTTAACTAACCTACCTACATAGCTAAATGCTTCTATTATCAACTGGCGACATGCTCCGGCGTCGCACGGATTATCTCTACTATTCATACATTTAATTATAACAAATACTTACATATAAGTAAACATTTTGAAAGAAATTTTCTAAATGATATTGAAAAACACATCAAAATCTATCGCGTGGTGCATGTTTAGAAGAACTAAACGGATTAATTAGGACTTTGTTTTATACTAGATATGGTATCATGTGTATGTCTTAAATAAGTACTTATAGGGAAGATAAAGCTATATAATACGTTTTATACTTAATTAATAATGAATGACTGTAAAAAAAGTTTCATCGTGGCCTTTGGGAAGTGCAGATGCACCGTGCCTACCCCTCGCAGCATACGAACATAATGTTATATACTTATATGACTATCACCGGCAAGGCAGCAGAGTTGCTAACGAAAGATTTAAGAACACGAATTTATGCTTTTGCCTCTACTTTTTTGACATCACAAAATATAAGCAACAACATAAAGTAAGGTGTAAGAAGGGACTAAACGAAAGGAGGAAAGGAAATATGACGACGGCTTGGCGCAGTGGTTCAAGCGTAGACCGCTCGGCTCACTTCACATGGTGGTTGCGGTTTCGATTCCCAGTGGGGTAAATTTCGGAAATGGCCTTTTCGTAATTTGCCCTGTTCTGGGTGTCACTGGGATCGCTCCCAGTCCATTGTACGGTAGCCATAGTACAAGCTTTGCTTAGTTTGGGACCATACAGTTGGTATGTCAGTTTGGCGATATTTATTTATATTATTATTATTAAAATAGGCCCTAAACCTGGGTCAAACTTTTCTGTAAACACGTTTTTAATGAATGCGCCGCGTTGCATCGGTCCTGTGTATGCAGTCATGTATGATGCAGCACTGACTCAGACACAATTGCAACGTAAGGGCCTGCATAGTGTAATGTCGGTGACGGACAAGAATATTAAGGAATGTTTATTAATTTTCAGATGTTCTGCAGTAAATACTGTACCAGTGAACAACCTGTGAATTTTGTAATATAAACTTGATAAAAAAAAGAATCTAGCCCTTTTTTGACGTCCCACTCCTGGGCATGGGCCTCCCCTCACTACCAGGGGATTCAGGCCGCAATCCACCAAGCTGGCCCAGTTCAGGTTGGTAGATTTCACATGCATTTCGAAAATTGGTTAGATTGTCTAAGACATGCAGGTTTCCTCACGATGTTTTCCTTCACCGTAACCAAGTAATCTATACAATACAAATAAATAAAATTGGAGTGTCTGTTTGTAATATCAAAATAACACCTTTTCACTAAGTGCATATCAAAGTACATAAGACACCTATAGCAAAAACGCGATTTAATTTTTTTTGTCTGTCTGTCTGTGTGTTTGTTCCGGGTAATCTCCGAAACGGCTGGACCGATTTTGACAGGACTTTCACTGGCAGATAGCTGATGTTAAAAGGAGTAACTTAGTTTAATTTTAGAAAAACAATTAGGGTTCCGCGTAAAAAAATAAAAACACATTAAATCAAAGAGTATCTCCGAAACGGGTGGACAGATTTTGACGGGACTTTCACTGGTAGATGGCTGATGTTATAAGCAGTATTTTAGGCAACTTTTATTTTAGAAAAACAAAATTTAAAAAATGGGTCCTGTCGCGCGGACTCAGAACGCGGGAGCGGGCTTTTTTGTTAAGTTAAATTCCACGCGGACGAAGTCGCGGGCTCAGCTAGTAATCATATATAAATTATGATTCGCAAATAGATTTCGAAGAACCCTGAGGTGCGAGCCAGGGTTTGAACCTAGCACCTGGTGCACGCAAGCCGCGTGCTTAACCCATCGGCTACACTGCTAACAAAGTCGGCAAGGAAGCGTACGAGCCGCCTGATGTTAAGCAGTTCCCGTTGCTTATAAGATGCTGATGCAATACCAATGAGTTGCACGTTGCTGACCTGAAGGAAGTTGGGAAGCGGAAGGGGGTTGGGCTTCCGGCTCTCCCACTCATTGTATGAAACAGCTATAATAACTTATTTACGCGTATCTTCTGTGAGAGGGTGGTACTGCCCCGGTTTAGAGCTGAAATCCCTTAGTCAGCTTGGTTCTCCCACCGTATGTTTTAGTTTATACATTTCGATTTAGTCATGAAAAAATATTCTTCCGTGTCGCGGGTCACGCTCTAACCCCTCGTGCGAACTATTAAAGCCATGAGTCATCCTGTTTATATGTATACATACAGTACAACATAATATAGGTAATAACAAGACTGGGTTGGCGGAAACAATCCGAACAGTACAAGTAGATGGTAGAGTAGCTAAGAGTAGTTAGGTAGGTACTCAGATTGGTCCAATTTATTTACAAACCAAAAACATTATAATAAAAAAAAATACCTACTTTTAAAAACCTGGGTGTACTCAAAAGCTAGGAATAATTAGCGATCTTATACCTAATTGATTTCATTTGAAGTCGGTGCCACTATCTTTACACTGCGTTAGAACAAGTTCTAATAGTGTTCTTGTTCTAACAAATTCTAAATTCTAATAGTGTTAGTCTTGAGAACGTAACTTGAACGTAAGAACAACTCTAGGAACAGAGGTACATAGGTAGAGACCGACCACTACTTACATGAACTGGCACTGAACTGATTTTGATGAATTGTTTAAGGAACCAATCTGGAAGTTCATCCTTTCAAATGAACTATTTTTTTCAAATAGGTTTATTAATGACGGAGTTCTGAGGTAACAAACATAAAAAAGCTTCAACCGAATTGAGGACCACCTCCTTTTTAAAGTTAGTCAAACACTCACCTACAAGTGCAGAATTTTATAAATGACAAGCCACCCCGGAACCCCTATTCAGGAAAATCTTATATGTAACTTGTAATCAGGTATGACCGCACCTGGGCCACAATTCCTGACAATCGTATTACGATCCGGTGGTAGTTTTACCCCTGCTCTCTCTTGTGTTAGATCCTTTCTTCAATGAAACACATAATGATTTGATTTCATCACTTTTATTTGTACTTCCTTTCTTTCAGAACAACTGTTATTATAATATTATTAATGTTCATAAGTATACGTCTGACTACAACGAATTCCAGCCTCATAATAATTGTCCACAAACGCTCTCCCTACGCAACCATAAGTGCCCGAGAGAGCTCCTTTTTTGTGTACTTCCTACAATCCCAATCATTTTAATTTCGTACTTCTTACACTTGGCAGCAGCCCTAGCCGAGGCCGTGCCCCTGGTGGCTCCCTTAAGCTAGCTGCCTCCCTGCCACTCTATCTGGAGCGCACTTTGCGTTCGCCCTCGGTCCGGGGTTAGTTGTTTTTTATTTTTTTATTGCGTTTTAGGCAAGTATTTGACCACAATCTCACCTGATGGTAAGTGACGATAAGGTCTACGGTGGTGCATACTTGCCTAGAAGGTACCTGTTCACTCTCGACTTGAAAACATCCAGGTTATAGTGAACCGGTAACAAAGACGCCGGGAAGGTGTTCCATTCCTTCTCGTGGTGGTCAAGAACTTTCAATAATTAAGAAAAAAAAATCGTGACGAAAAGGGAAAATTCCATTATGAATTGAAACAATAGTACATTGTTACACGAGTGGTGAAAGTGACTTATTTAGTCCCGAGACGGGGATTGGCGCCCGAGCATAGCGAGGGCGCTAATAGTTCGAGGGACAAAATAAGTCTTTCACCCGAGGTAAACACTGTGCTTTTCATTACGAATACAAGGAAAGTAAAAATAAAACAGGAATTGGCTAAATAAATAATACAAGGAAGTATGAACAATACTCTACAAATCTAAAAAAAAAAAAGATCGGATTGCCGCCTATTTGTTTTTTTTCGTTGGCCGGCCAACTTCAATAATTAGCCATTAGTTTTCATTTTCATCTTTAAATATTTTGCCCAAATCTATGTTATTTTAAAGAAATTGTTGAAACTAAATTATAATTAAATAATTTAAAAATATATATTCTTTAATTAATACATAACTTTATGTTATTTCAATTTTACATCGTGCTGTAATTGAGTGACTGTAGAAAAAGTTTGAACATCCATAGAAATGTGAAAATGGATCTAGTTTTTTTTTTATAATTTGACAGCTGCCAGTTGAAAGCGATTCTCCCGGGCCGGAAAAGTATTACTTACAACCCGCTCCTCAGGCAACTTCAGACCTACTTTCAGAGTATGAGTAATGAAAAATAATTTGTTAGTTCTCAAGGTAACAAAACAGAGCGCCTTAGGGGCCGGGTGGGCGCGTCGCCGCCCGTCCGGCGGCGCCCGACTGTGATGATGTGATGACGCAGTTCGGATAAATCGTGTGCCGAATAGACGTGTCGCTTGTTCCCCGAATAAATAGTTTAGGCAGTGAAACTGTTAAATTACATTTGGGTCACAAGTCTTGGGTAAGTTACCACAAGGAGTATTTTTTATTTTATTTTTTATTTACATAAGTAGCTAGGTTTTGTAAAACCTGCTTAATTATTTGAATAATATTCAAATAACTTTCTGTGGGATACCTACATCGAAAAATGTATTGTTGTTATTTTATTCGATTGATTTAACAATATGAGCTCAAATGAAGGAAAAGAGTCCGTAAAAATGTTAATTTATTCCCCGGGAAGACAATATTTATTATTTGAACTAACTAGGTTGTACTATGTTTATATTGCTGGCCGCGGCCGTAATATAGATACCTACTATTACTTGGTATAATTAATAGTTTTGTAAGACGTGCAGGATAGAGCGAACTACGTCGTCAGTAGTAAATAATTAATTTATAACATTGTCTCCCGATTTCAGATTAAAATGGAATACTATGTCGTAAAATTTAAGAAGCCGTCAACAAAATTAAGTAATTGCCACAAATATGCATACGTACCGAAATCCTGGGTTCTCAACTATGATGATAATAGAATCCTATTCAGATACCCCGCGGAGAAAAATTCAGTGACTATAAAACGCATCGAAGAAGGTGAAAAATTATCCGCAGAGTGGCCAATGCACTGTTATCCTGTGATATTTAGACACCGTAAGTTTATATTCATCCATTATACTTGTATTCCTCGCAGGGGTAGGCAGAGGTGTAACTGTTGCTATTTACCGACCCCCCCCCCCACTCAATGTAGTTTTTTTTGGTCACAGATCAAACAAAACATATTTTGGACAATCCAACAATTGAGATCGAATCGTGCGATATTATTATACTAATAAATCTATGTTTGTTTTATTAAACAGAGTCGGTTGAGGAAGTAAAAAAGTGCGCCAAAATAATGCAGGCGTCCTGTCGTGAGTCACTAGGCACACAGCATTTTCCAGTGGATTCAGATCAACCAAAATCTCCTGAGCAACAAAAGCAGGACAACCGCAATAGTAAGGGTAACAAGAAACGCGCTGTCTCCGAAGACGACAATAGTACAGAAGAAGATAGCGACGACTCTGAACCAACAAATAACAAATTAAATTCAAAAGAAGTACAATCGGTGTACGCCAGTATACAAGCTTTGGTCAAAGAAATCAGACGGCAGAACGACAGTTTTGAAAAACTGAAATTAGAGTTGAAAGAATCCCTAAATGTATTGATTGCCCATTCAGCGAGATTGAAAAAAATGCAATCTGAGATAAAAATGGGTGGAAATAATAGCGTAGACAGTAACACCGTAGAAGAACAAGACGAGCAGCCGCCGAAGAAAAAAGCTATTTCAATTAAAAGGGCCAAGAAATCGGATAAAGGTAATGTATTTTTTCTTTCAAATATAATTGAATTTTTAGATTTTTCGATTTGTAGAGAATTGATCCTAAAATCGTCTTAGTAAAAGTGAAGGGAGCTAACCCTTAATTTGGGTGAAATTGAATTAATGATGTCAGTATCCTCAGACTGAGACGGAAAATCCGGCGAAGAGTTCTAAGCAATTTTGACCCTACAAGGTGACACATAATGGGTATACTTTTTTTTTCAAAACTTAACTTTGTAATTCTAAAACCATCAGCTTTGGAGGGAACTTGAAAAACAAAAGGTGTTATAGGAATACAGCTGTTGACCGATTTCACAAGTCTACAAAACCTTTAGTACTTCAACTGTCCCACAAAGCCGATAGTTTGAAATTTACAAAGTTAAGTTGCAAAAAAAATACTATACCCATTTTGTATCACCTAGTATAGTAGGATTTACTTTCTTTTTTGACCTATGACATCGATTTCAGTTGATGAAAAACCAGCTCAGGGAGCAGATAAAGTGATTTCAAAAAAGGGTCCGGAATGGACCCTAAGGTACCGCGACATGGAGCCGGGACTCGAAGAACTAGTGGAAGGTACTGGAATATATGTTAATTCTCAAAGATTGTCAAATTGTAAGGAAATAGCAGAAGATGGACTGGCTCTGGCGAGGCTCCTGCTAGTGGAAATATTTTCTGACGAAGCTCTGGCTCAGTGTTCCTTCACCGGGGCGCGACCAGCCGGCTGGTCCCGGCTAGACAAGAAGCCCGTAAAGCCAGCCCTAGACGGACTCGCAAGGCATGTGTTGTTAAATTTCGTTGAGAATTATTGCAATGAAAGGGGATGGCCCGGTTCAGATCAGTGTAATTTTCAGAAATCCCTCGCTAATAAATTATACAAAATACAAAACAACACAAAAGGATGCGCAGGGGTATAGTGTGAAGACACGGTGTTTTAGTGAATAGGTACCTACTCTCAATCATCTCCTAATTTCAGACTAGAAAATTGGGAGCTGATTAGTTTTATCGCCCCATGCAAATAAACACAGCGAAATCTCAAAAAGCTAAGGGGAGATTAACCTTTTTTAACAAGTCGGCCGTTAGTCCACCACACAGATATAGATTTACATAGCCGCTATCTTACAGCCGCGCTACTACAGATATAAAAAAATGTGAGTAAGCGCGAGATAATCATTCGAGAGAATCGCAGCGGGCGGAGGGGCATCGGCGGCATCGGTGTCTTTGAATCGGTTTGGATTTCCCGTCACTAATGATGTCACAGTAGGTGTTAAAAATTCGGCACGCTTGGTTTCAATACAAATCGTAATACTTGCGTTATCTATGATGTAAATCTATATCTGTGGTCCACCACACTGGCCCAGTGCGGGTTGGCTAACTGCACACTTCCAGCGCCCGTGTAAATAATAAAGGGTTAATTGACAACTTGTCATAGCAAAATCAATTAATTAATAATGAAATGATGTCCTACGATTACTAAAAGGGAAATAATTTTCAAAATAACTTAAGACTTGGATTAAAAAATACAGATGTTTAGCTTTCGAGCAGAAAATGTGACGTCACCGCCATAAGTCAGCCCACGTGCAACAGAGAAAGAAGGTCGGGACCTCTACTCTCTCCTCACTATTAATGTGTTTAGCAAACTGTAATAACAAAAATATTTCTAATCATGTAACAGGTATTTTTGAATTCTATTACAAATGTCTAAAAATTCTAATACAAATGTCAAAAAATAATTGGTACTTATGATTTATTTAATTTGAGATCAGTCAAACACCCTATTTTAATCCACAAAGCTAGTAAATTTGTGATAAGGTAATATTTTATTTTGAGTCTTTTTTATCAGTACATGAGAGAATATTCATTTTAAAACACATCTAGTATTGTACCTATGCAACAAAATGTGTTATGTATTGATTTTAACGTGCATAATTTTATATACTTAATAAATAATAAACATTAGTTACGTAGGTATAGGAATTATACTTCCAGATATTCTTCTAGAAATATTATAAAAATAAATGTGTTTAGATAAGTATCGCTCAGTTGCAGAGACATAGGTACAATAGTTTTAAGTGCAATAGCGACCGTGTGCTTGGCTGTGGTATGAAGCAGGCCCGCAGGCTTCGACCAATAGGATCGTTTCATTTCCACACTTCACCCGGCTTAGCTCAAGTTGTCAGGAAATGAAGCAATCCTATTTGTCGAAGCGTTTTCGTCTTTACAACTCAGCAGTATAGTAGATTTAAGTAGGTAATTTATTTCAATACCAACTCTCTTTATTAAAATTTTGCAATCATTTCGTATTTTTATTAATCGTACGTTCGCTGTGTTGAGTGTATTCAGTCGCTGGCAACGTCTCTTCATTTTAAAATAAATTACTAACTTCTAAGAAAACTGTTAAGTGAAAATAACCTACGAAATCGATTTCAGTTGAAGAAAGACAAGTTCAGAAAGAAGAGGTAGTGATTCCAAGAACCGATTCAAAATGGACCGTCAGATACAACGACATGGCGCCAGGTCTCGAAGAACTAGTGGAAGGGACTGGAGTTTATGTTGATTCTGGAAGACTGGCCCATTGCAAGGAAATGGCGGATGACGGGTGGGCACTGGCGAGCTTGCTGCTGGTGGAGATATTCTCTGATGAAGCTTTGGCTACGTGTTATCTTACTAGGAACAGTGCCTATAAGGCGTGGGTATGTAGTATAAGTGACAACGCAAAACCAGATCCAAACTTAGACGACCATGCAATAGATGTGCTGTTAGATTTCGTTGAGGATTATGCCCAAAAAACAAATTGGCATGGCTCAAAACGACGACGGAATATTCTAAAGCACCTCGATAATAAATTATCATTAATTCAGAATAAACGCGTTAAGCATGTTTTACACTATAACTATCACTAACTATACCTAACAGTGACTGGAGAAATTTCAAGATGTGGTCATGAAATTCTAAAATTCTAGAGATGCGAGCCGTAATTTGAATATCAACGTCTCATGTTACAAACCGTAGGTGCCACCACTGAGTACGACTCTAGTTATAACGGATGTTGCACTTATCTCTATCCAAGTTCCCCACCAGTGGGGTGGATTGAAATCCAATAATCTGTTCTGCACGTATTTCCATAAGAACAAATTGTATTTATGTACTCGTATATTTTATATTAGCTATATGTAAGTAGAGCACACCCTAAAATATGGTTTCGCTTTTGGATAAATGTATTTTACAACCTCTATTAATTTGTAAATATCTGTGTTTTTTTATTAATATATTACTACTGAACTCTTTCTCAATCCGTTTTATTTGCACATATTCGCAACGGACTACGCAGATTGTTTCATATGTGGTCTGAAATTAGGAACTCTATCATAGGTTTCGCTAGAGCCATATTCGCTAGCACCTTTGCAAATTATGTTTAGGTACGTATGCCATATTGTGAGCTACTCAGGTAGGCATATTGAGGCAGATAGAGGCATATGTACAGAACAATTCGACATAGAGTTTTACATCGACGCTACCGACTACAGTAGAGCTACAAGTAGAGATAGGCAGCATTATATGTATGGTAGATATTTACAGGTTACTGTAGACATATTTTTTTATATTACAAACTCATTGAACAAGCATTAGACCCGTTTGATATTAAATAGATACAGTGTAGGCATCTACCTAGCGTTTAAGTACACCTTTTATTTTTATTTTATTGTTTTGTCAGACTCCGTTTCCTTCTTCCATTGAAAATATTGGCTCACAATGTCTGTCTGTCTGTGGGATCGTAGCTCACAATCGGATGAACCGATTGCAATTTAGTTATTTTTTTGTTGGAATGGTTTCATGATTATGAGTGTTCTAAGCTATGATTCAATACAATCTGTGCAGCTGTTTGAAGATGTTCAGCTCTTTTATAGTTAATGTAGAGATATGAGCACCTGTCACTAGTCCGATTAATTCAAAATTTGTGATCCTGTTACTTCAATGATATTGCAAGGACATGATAATCATGATACTGCAGCGTCACCTAGAATCTGCAGGATACCCAACCCCTAACCAATTTATAGCGGAGGTATCGTGTTTGAGCTCATTGGAATGGTCTCAATGATTATATTATAGATAGATGGTGTTCAAGGTCTGAAGGTGGAGCAGGAAAAGAAAACGAGGATAAAGAAAAGGTAGTTAAGGGATTCTAAGCTACTTTTACCCGTTTAAGCAATATGAAATGTTGGTATACCATGTATTTTTTTACTTTTTATAGGTACATATATTGTGGCAGGGGCCATTTTTAAATTTTTCATTTATGTTATGGTCCCAATGTGATAGAGACCGTGTATATTGCCATTGAGCCGAGCACATTACCCTTGATGCGAGGGGGATTCGGGCCTTTAGTTAGGCCTTCACGCTGGCTTAGTGCAAACTTAATAAAAAGTAACTATGAAAATATAAACTAACTACTGCAGGGAATCAAACCTTGGCCTTGGAATTCATTACACACTTTAGCTGTTGTATCTGAGTAACAAACACTGTTGAGGATAATTCCATTTTGAATCCATTAAATTTAGGTGTTATTGACAAAAATAAGTTGATCAAACATTATGTCGCACAGGAAGGAAGTTCTCAGTGCAATAATGAGTAGGTATACTAAAGGTTCATGCAAATACCAGTTTCTATACAGTGGGTGTTTTTTTAACTGAACAGTATGGAGTCTTTTTTGTGAAAACAATTTTGACATAATAATTTCTTTGGTCAAGTGTGGATTGTCATACAAAATAAGTCATTTTGATAATTTTTTTTTTAAATGCAGTTCGAATCCGTTTCATGAAAGGATTATTTCATTGTATCAGAAGTAAAACATCGAAGCAGCAGAAGTTACTGAAATTCCATAAAATGTTTACTCATACAATTTTTTAGTAATGTGATTACCTACTTTTTTGAAACTAACGCAATAAATGTTCAATAAGTGTAAAAACGGGAGACAAAAAGATTTACCTGGTATGGGCTGATTGCAATAGAAACAAGACTGTAGCTGATGTAATTAGACTAATTGGACCTTAACTCATGATCTGATTATACTTGATTCCAATAATAGGTATGGCAAAAGCGCTTCAACGCCAGAAAATTGGCCCTGGCTTCCACAAGGTCTGTGTAATTAACTGCTCCAGATGTCACATACAAGCTTTTTAATAAAGTGGTCTGTTGGTTTTGCCAGAGACTGCACTCCCACAGGATGTGATGTGCAGATTGTTCATGATAAACGGTAACGGTGGTCATGATATACGCCAGTAATCGGACTAAAGGATACTAGAGCGGTCTCGCAGTTTAAGGAACTCGGCGTTTATGTTCTCTCGAGTTTCTACTCGATCTGGAAGTTTAGAGACGCGCGGCAATGTACTATTCTTAGTACATTGCCGCGCGTATGTAGACTTCCAGATCTACCGGGAGCACACCTGCTAGAAACGACAGGGCCTCGGTACTAAATAATAATAATAAATATCGCCAGACAGACACACCAACTGTACGGTCCCAAACTAAGCCAAGCTTGTACTATGGGTACCGTACAATGGACTGGGGGCGATCCCAGTGTAACCTAGACCTTAATGTGCGATGCATATAAATACTAACGCCAAACGTTAGCTTTGAAGTAATTTATGCCGTGCATCAATACCGTACCAGGACGTCCGGAACCAGGATATCCGCAAAAGAACCAAAGTCAATCAAGAACCAAAGTCAAGCTGAAGTGGCAATGGGCAGGCCACATCGCTCGTAGAACCGATAACCGTTGGGGAAGAAAGGTTCTCGAGTGGCGACCTCGAATCGGAAGACGCAGAGTTGGACGGCCCCCCACTAGATGGACCGACGATCTGGTGAGAGTCGCGGGGAGCCGTTGGATGCGGATAGCGGGCAACCGTCCATTGTGGCGTTCCATAGGGGAGGCCTATGTTCAGCAGTGGACGTCTTCCGGCTGATGATGATGATGATGATGATGATCAATACCGTACATCAATTTTAATGTTTACAACAAAAAATATCATAGATGTACATAATAAAATAATTGCTTTGGGGTGATGCCTTCCATCCTACTAATATTATAAATGCGAAAGTTTGTGAGTGTGGATGTATGTATGTATGTATGTATGTATGTATGTTTGTTACTCCTTCACGCAAAAACTACTGAACGGATTTGGATGAAATTTGGAAAACAGATAGATTATAACCGGGATTAACATATAGGATACTTTTTAACCCAATAATCCAATACTACGCGGATGAAGTCGCGGGGCACAGCTAGTGCTAAATAAATTAAAAGAGTTTAAGAACAATGTTGTAAAGAGCAAAGTGAGTGGACCAATCCCCGCAAGCAGCGCCCGCGCACGGGATGACTTGAAAAGCGCCATCACTCTCCTCAACCATAATACAGGATGTCAAAATTGTTTTCGCTAAAAATACCTCACGGTTCCTAAGACAGTTTCCCTGTATCTATGGTTTCGGATTTCCCCATACTGTTCAAGTTTATAAAAAAAACACTCTGTATGTAATATTATATTTCATATGCCCACGCGCACAACGCGTGTAGCGGCGGCAGCGGCAGCCATGCCAGTGTTCAGTACCAAAGATAACATAACCACCACATTCAGTGCTTACAGTGACGACGACACACATTTTGCTCTCTGTACATTTAAATAGTGAAATTGTTTAAAAATAAAATACTTAATATCCAGTTCATAATTTTGGTGTTCTAAAGGTAAGCTTTTCCATATTAATCTTTCATTCCAAAGGCATTCAAAATGGCGCTCATCAAACTCATCCACAAGACCGGAGCAAGAACTGCGTCAGCAACTACCGACCCGTTTATAGTCCACCAGCTCCATCTATCAATCAAAAAGACGATAATGAGTGGATGCAACTTAATGGCAAAGCGTTGTAGAAGAAATTATCATTATACCTAATATACAATTCCGGTGTGCGTTTATTCGTAATTAATCTCCTTCTAAACGGCTTGACCGGATTTGATGATTTTTTTGGTAGTATTGGGGTCATCTCGATGATTCTTAGTCATAAATGAACCCAGTAGGTGGCGCTATTATTCTCTAGCTAATTAAACCCATAAAATTAGACCCAACTGCAGTAGTTTTGGCTCCGTGTTGATAGGCAGTCAGACAGGTTTCCCTCTTTGAAAAATTTAGTATTATGGATAACCAACTGATGACATTAAATTAACAAACAATACAGTAAATTAAATAACCCGCTGTATTTATTGCCGGATCTTTATAATAGAGGTCGCATTCCGCTCCGGCAGTAGAGATTTGATCACTAGAGTTATCCAATTTAAATTAGCCTGCATCCGTAGCCGTCATCAAAATAAGCTATAATGTATGAATATTATTTCCAGATCACAATGGATACCAAAACTAAATACTATGTGATTGAATTCGAGAAGCTACCAAGAGAAGATTACGATAAATATGCATGCGTGCCGGTCTCCTGGGTGCTGGGCCATAACAGTTTTATAATTGCATTCAGATACCCTATAGCGGATATGCGGGTAACACGCAAACACGTTCAGGATGGCGACGATGCATCTAAAGATTGGCCAATACATTTGGGTAGTGTCAAATATGAAACTGGTAAGTAAAAAAACTGTGATAACAGTAATGATTAGTATTAAACGCAGGCTAAAAACAATAATTATTAGTCTGCTTGATGTGACAATTAAATCAATGTTTACTGTCATCAACAGATAATCTTGCAAATGCAAAAGAATTACAATATTTCATCAAGCAAACTCAAGCGTACGAGAAAAGTAACGAAACACCTACTAAACCTAAAGTAATTATTAAAGAAGTTCGTGCCAATCAGAACTTGGGTAACGAAATATTTTATCCGGACGATGAGAGAATGGAAGAGGAACATGGTTTTGAAAAATCTACCGAACATGACAAGTCCATGGATAAACACAGAGTTCATGAGAATGCTGACAGACGCGGTAGCACAGGAGCCAGAAAAGACAACCAAGCTTCCAGGAACCCTTCATCATCAAATAGCATATTGAATGACTCTCACGCCATCCAGTTAATCAGAACCACCCTCGATCACCTGGTGAAAGAAGTGAAACGGCAAAATGAAAGTATTGAAAAATTGCGTCAAGATTTTATCATTAATCGTGATGCGACTGTGCATAATGTAATATTACCCAAAAATGAAGAAAATACTAATACTGATTCTGCAACTACTACTTGTTTGGAAACCAATGATAATGTGAAAGAAACCAATACACCGGCGGCAGGCCCGAGTGGAATACTAAAGAGAAGGAAATCAGTGAGAAGTATGTTCGACACAAGTTACCTAAGCCTAAGGCATTACTTGCATGTTGCTGACCTGGGGGGGAGTGGGACAGAGTGAGGAGAAGGGGTAACCCCCTTGGTTGGGCTTCCGGCTTTACTTTACCACTTGTTCGTTTCTACTTTGAATTAACTCACGGTTGTGAAGGAATCGGGTTAATAATTTGACCATCTGGGTGTCACTGGGATCGGCCCTAGTCCATTGTACAATACACCCCATGATACCCTTAGTGCAAGCGTTACTTAGTTTGGGACCATACAGTTGGTGTGTCAGTCTGGCAATATTTATTTTTTATTTATTCAAAGTTCAGATAAATTTCAAATATATAGGAGCTTTTATTAAACCCGTACAATATTTTTCAGTTCAAGAAGATCAAGAAAGGAAGGAAGGGCAACAAGAAATTGACGGCACTCCAAAAAAGCAGGGCGCACGGCCCTTCTTTTTCCCGCCTGAATACGATCCCAAGGACTCAAGATGGACCCTGAGGTATCGCGCAATGTGTCCAGGTCTCGAAGAGCTGATGAAAGGCTCTGGCGTTTATATTGATTCCAGTAAATTCTTCAAGTGCAAGTTTCAAGCCAAAGATGGAAAATCACTAGCTAGGTTGCTACTAGTAGAAATATTCACTGAGCAAGCTTTGGGGACGTGCTCTTTAACTGGAGCGAGGGTCATAGCTTTCGACCCAGACGGCACGCACAACAGGCCTGGGCTGGACCAGAGCGCCTTGAATGCGCTGATAAACTTCGTGGAGGAGTACTGCCGAAAGAAGGGATGGGCCAAAACAGGAAGGACGGCAATTATGGATACCCTGCGCAGTAAAATTCAAGATATTAGAAGGTTTAAATAGCAGATAAACATCTGCAGGGGTATATCGAGACGAGGGGACGAATCGATACCGGAATCGGATTCGGAAACTGTTGACGTCTGTATATTGGTAAACTTTAAAGTTATTATGAAAGTTAATTCACTGTTAGTAATTGACTCTTGCAATCTCTATATATGTGTAAAGTAATAAATAATAAATAAATAAATATCGCCAGACAAACACACCAACTGTATGGTCCCAACTAAGCAAAGCTTGTACTATGGGTACCGTACAATGGACTGGGGGCGATCCCAGTGACACCCAGACCAGGGAATATTACGAAAAGGCCATTCCCGAAATTTACCCTGACGGGAATCGAACCCGCAACCACCCGGTGCGGTGAGCCGAGCGGCCTACGCTCGAACCACTTCACCACGCGGTCGTCAAGTGACTCTAATATCACTGGCATTATTTTAAACTATGATATTTGTGACTCTACATTGATTCTGACTATTTAAGGAACATTATATCAACGAATAGGTTAACTAAAGATAATATGTATCTAAATAGTGTAGTATTGCACGAAGTCGCTATCGGCGTCTGTATGTTTGTCAGCTTTATCCTCCTAAACTATGCAACAGATTTTGAAGGAGGTTTTCAGTATCGTTTAGAGAATATCCTCCGTAAGGTTTAAGCAAACTGTAGAAGCAAATATATTTCTATTATCACGTAATAATGTAAAAAAAAAATTCACCCATAACTTTATATACAAATTTACTTAACTCGAAGAACTAGTGGAAGGAACTGGGGTTATGTTGATTGTGGAAGACTAATGGAAATGGAGCATGACGGGTGGGGACTGGCGAGGTTACTGCTGGTGGAGATATTCTCTGATGAAACTTAGGCTACGTGTTTCATTACTAGGAGCTGTGCATATGAGGCGTGGATAATGGAATATGAGTGAGGGCCCAAGACCCGAGTCAAACTAAGACGAGCATGCAATGAATGTGCTGTTAGATTTCGTTGTAGATTTTGCCCAAAAAGTAATTAGCATAGCTCAACACGACGGCGTAATATTGTAAAGAACCTCGATATAAGTTGTCACTAACACACAATTAACCCAGTAAGTATGTTTTCACCTATAACTAACACTACCTATACCTAACAGTGACTGGAGCAATTTCAAGATGTGGTCATGAAATTCCAATGTTCTAGAGATGCGAGCCGTAATTTGAATCTCCACATCTCATATTACAAACCGTAGGCTCCACCACTGAGTATGACTCTAATTTATAACGGATGTTGCACTGAACTCTATCCAAGTTCCACACCAGTGGGGTGGATTAAAGTCCAATAATTATGTTCCGCACATACGTGCAGAAGAAATGTATTTATAATGTAAGAACAAAATGTATTTATATACTCGTATTAATATTAGCTATTAGTAGGTAGATTACACTCTAAAATATGCTTTCGCTTTTAAAATAAAATAAAAATGTTCCTGTTAATGTATTTGACAACCTGAATTATTTTGTAAAAATGTATTTTTAACCCCCGATAAAATAGGGGTGTTGTAAGTTTTAACAAGTGTATCTGGCTGTCTGTCTATGGCATCGTAGCGCCCAAGCGGATGAACCGATTTTAATTTTGTTTTTTTTTGTGATAAATAGGTACTCCGATGGACAGTGTATGTTTTATGAAAATCGGTTCAATCGTTTGAAAATTATAAGCTCTTTTGTAGTTTAAAAAGTGGTCGCATCGGAGGTTTTTTTAATTTTCAATATAGAATTATTATTAAATATATTACATCTTACCTCTTTCCCAAGCCGTTTTATTTTGCATATTTTCTCAATTAACTATGCGATTTGTTTCATAAGTGGTCTGAAATTAGGAACGTGTTTATTCGTTTCGCTAGAACCGTATTCGCTAGCGCCTTCGCAAAATATTTGTACCTATGACATATTGTGACCTACTCGCGTGGGCATCTGTTTGAGGCAATTTACATTACAATTTGACATAGAAGAGTTTTACATCGACGTTACCGATTACAGTAGAGCTACAGATACAGATAGGCAGCATTTTATGTTTGGCAGATATTTACAGATTTGTCAATATTACAAAGTCAGCAAACAATAGTACGACCCGCCTGATGTTAAGCAGTAACCGCAGCTTTACAATACCAAAAGCAAAAGCTTTAAAAAACTCTATAAAAAGTTGAAGGTTTACTCACACGATGTCGACCTGAAAGGCAGTGGGATAGAGGAAGGTAAATAAAGGGGGAGGGCGATTGGGCTTCCATCTCGCTCACTCATAGTGGGATACACAGCTATAATAGCCACTTTTCGCCACTCTTCTGTGACAGGGTGGTACTACCCCGGTCCAGCCAGTCCGTATTTGATCTTGTAATCAATTGGCTACAACTTAGCTCTACCGCCGTAAAATAATAATAAGATAAAGCTTACTCTACCTTATCTACAATCTTAAGATTATCAGTAGCTATTATGATTCAAATATGAATCAATGATTATGGTTGATATCACCTAGGTGTACACCTTTTATTTTATTTTGTCAGACTCAGTTTCTTTCTTTCATTTAAAACATTGCCACACCCGCCTGTAGTTATTCGCAGGTGTATTTTGGCGACATTCATGTCGTCGCTAATAGCTGCTTAAGCAGGTGGCATTCTCTGTACCCACTGAAGGACATTTACATTTATAATACCTGGAATAATACACCAACACAAGCGCTACGAGAAGTTCCAAGTCTCATCGCACCTGCATTCCCTGTAGGGGTAGACAGAAGTGTACTGCACTGCCCACTCGCCTTTGCTATTTTAGTCCCAATGTGATAGAGACCGTGTGTATTTCTGTTATAGCAGACACATTTCCCCCTTGATGCGAGTGGGATTCGGGCCCTTATTCCTCCAAGCTGGTCTAATGCAAACTTAATAAAAAAAATACTATAAAAATATAAACTTACTGCAATCAAACCTTGAACATGAAACCTCATTGCTTATGATGCAGACTCATTCTTTAGTACTCAGAGTGAGTTCACAAGGATAGCATTATTTGTTGAATGTTATACTTAGGTATAATTGATTATATTTAAGATGGTATTACTCTATCGAATTGGATGAATATCTGTAATGATAGATGTAAGCTTGCTTGAAAATTGTAGGTATTTGTTTAACAAACGCAATTATGGATAATATCCGAACACATTAAACGTTTTAATTAAATAAAATGAGTCCATCAAATAGGTGTATTTGTGACTTCGGATGACGCATAGGCAATACCAGCTTCTACGTAGGTTGTCACGCAATCAACGCGTGGGGCGGCGCGGCAGAGTATACAATAGTACTCTTTGGCGGCAGCCATGTCAGTACCAACAGTGACTTAGCGCTGGAACGACGCACATTTTGCTCTCTATATATTTCAATTCACAAATTGTTTAAAAAATATATATTCAGTGTATAATTTGTGTTCTAAAGGTAAGTTTTTTCATATTGATCTTACATTCAAGGTTATAGAGTATCAAAAGCGATGATATCACTGGAAACTACGCAGTTATATATAGACGATATGGGGTGAGGTTACTTACTGGTACAGTAGTGGACCAGCGTTGTCGAAGCGCTTATCTTTATATTATTAAAATTCCGGTGTGCGTAATTGATCTCCTAAATGGCTTGACCGATTTTGATGTTTATTTTTGTACTTTTGGGGTCACTTGGATGGTCATTCTTAGCGTTAGTTTAAACCGCTTAGTGGCGTTGTTGTCTACATTCTGAAAATAAAATCTACGGCAAATGCGAGTTAAACCCATCAAATTTAACCCAATCGCAAACGATACTCACTGGACCTCTTTTGCAAAATTAATTTTAATTAGGTTTCTTTATTGCCTAACTACCCAAAAGTGCATTATGTTGCCTAGTTGAAACATATTTCTTATGTATAATTATTTTAATAGAAAAATATAATAATAGTATACGGTCGTTCACACGAAGAAGCTGACACCGTTATATCTTTAACATTTTCAACAAACAATTATATTTGACATTTGGATACACTAAAATATATGTAAGTTATCGGTGCCGGGTTAGCCGTGTAAAATACTAGGAATCCTATGTCATCAAAATATAATATAAACCTGGCTATAAGTATATCATTATAATAACTACGAAATGCTTAATTCATATAAATTTTAATCCACTTACGTAGTTACGTACTGAAACCTGAAGCCTGCTGTGCAATATTTATTTGCAAATGCCGTAGTTTCGGCTCCATATTGATGAATCACTGAATTCGGATTAACCAATGATTTATATTAAAAAAATACTGTAAATTAACTAGCCCAAGTAACCAGTGGCCAGTAGTTAAGTAGTGATAAAAAATAATAGCCTTCTTCAAACGTAAATAACATAAACAATCTTCTTGATCACTTTTCTTTTGAATTGTAAGCTGTAATATTATATCTATTTTTCCAGGTCAAAATGGATAACAAAACTAAATACTATGTGATTGAATTCGAGAAGCTGCCAACAGAAGATTACGACAAATATGTATGCGTGCCCCGCTCCTGGGCGCTCGGCCATAACAGTGTTAAACTTGCATTCAGATACCCGATGGAGAAAATGTCGGTAACAAACAAACGCATACTGGAAGGCGATGACGTATCCGATAATTGGCCAATTTACTTGGAGACTGTGAAATATGAAACTGGTAAGTCTAAAACATGTGACAAAATTTAATTGCAGACTAATAATCTAAAAAAAAGAAATATATTAATATCGCCAGACGAACAACCAACTGTATGGTCCCAAACTAAGCAACGCTTCTACTATGGGTACCGTACAAAGGACTGGGGGCGATCCCAGTGACACCCAGACCAGGGCAAATTACGAAAAGGCCATTCCCGAAATTTACCCCAGCGGGAATCGAACCCGCAGCCGCCATGTTCAGTGAGCCGAGCGGCCTACCCTCGAACCACTGCAGCAAGCGGTTGACTACTAAAACGTTAGTCTACTTGGTATGATAATTAAATCAATGTTCATTTCGCTCAACAGATAATCTTGCTAATGCAAAACAATTCCGCTCTTTAATGGAGAAATCATTCAATAAAACACGCAGACGAAATTCTCAAGCGAACGTGAAAGGTAACAAAACACCTACGAGGTCTAAAGTGACTTCTAAAGAAATTCGTGAAGATCAGAATTCAGGCAACGAAACAGATGAAACCGACGACGAGAGAATGGAGGAGGAACATTGTTGTGAAAAATCTACCCAACATAACAAGTCCATGGAGCAACAGAGAGTAGATGAGAATGCTGACAGACGCGGTAGCACAGGAGCCAGCAAAGACAACCAAGCTTCCTTCAATGCTTCATCATCGAATACCACATTGAATGACTCTCACGCCATCCATTTAATCAGCACCACCCTCCAACACTTGGTCAAAGAAATGAAACGACAAAATGAAAACATTGAAAAATTGCATCAAGATTTTATAATAAATCGCGATGCGACTGTTAATAATAATATGTTGCTCAAAGAAATTGCTAAGAAATTAATGGTAGATACTGATTGCTTGAGAACTAATGAGAGTGTGACGGAGAACAGTACACAGGCGCCGATCCAGAGTGGGCAGATAACGAACAGAAGGAAATCAGTAAAAAGTATGTTTTTTGTATATAACAAAGTTGGTAAATAAGCGTTCGACCCGCCTGATGTTAAGCGGTTACCCTAGCCTATAGATATTTGCAATTCTTAAAGCATTACTCGCATGTTGCCGACCTAGGGGGAGTGGGTCAAAGAGTGGGGAATTAGGGCTTCCGGTTCATGAAACGTAGCTATATAGCTGTGCTGCTTTAATTGTTACGAGGCAATGTAGGAATAAGACCATCGTGATGATCTGTGGTAATCCCCCTCGTATTAAGGGGATTTCTTTATCAAATTCAAATTCAAATTCAAAATTGTTTTTATTCATGTAAGCCAACAAAGCATTTATGAATAGTCAGAATCTACCACCGGTTCGGAATGCTGCTTCCACTGAGAAGAGCCGGCAAGAAACTCAATGGTTACTCTTTTCAATGAATGAAAGATGGTGTACATTCTCAGGAACAGCATAAAAAAATAATATGAGCAGGCAACACCATTGCCACTAAATAGCTAATAGTAAATAATAATCATATATGTAATAATGTAAATAAAATGAGAATGCTAGTTTAGTGTGATGTGCATACCTACTCATACTTACATCAAATGAAACGTTTACGAACCAAATAATAATTGATAAAACAGGGGTGGATATTATGATAATTGCTTTGGTGTGATGCCTTCCATGCTAAGTAAATAAATAGTATTTAACGACAATGTTGTTAAGAGGAAAGTGAGTGGACCAATCCCCGCAAGCAGCGCCCGCGCACGAGCATGACTTGAAAAGCGGCATCACTCTCCTCAACCATAATAGAGGGAAGAGGGTGACCCGCTCCACAAAGCCACCGCAAACAAGGACATTGAAGTGAGCATGACCAACACCTCACCTCAGAGACAACAGTTCAGAAAGGATAATAAGCATGAGGCAAGACCCGCTACAATTAGACATAAATATTACTTTGTTAAAATTATATTTAAAGTGGCTACATGATGCCCATATTTTAAAAGGAAACATTTGTGTCAAATATGTCAATAGTGCTAGATTAAGAGAAGGAAGAGGGAAAATATAGGAATGAACCATAACAAAAGATTCTAGTTATTCCCGTTCCGGTGGAGCTGGACCAGCACCTAGCCAAGCATCTTTATCTTTCAAATAATCGTCTAGTGTGTAGTAAGCCTTCCTGCATAGCGTACGTTTTACACACGTTTTGAATTTGGATTCACTAAGACTGATAATGCTTAACGGTATTTTATTATAGAACTTAACACAGTATCCCATGAAAGATGTGTGAATTTTTGCTAGCCGAAAGTGTGGTTGATCCAATTTGTCCTTATTTCTAGTATTATAACGATGACTATTACCCAGCTTTTTAAATAGATGTAAGTTTTTTCTGGTATACATTATGTTCTCATAGATATATTGACATGGAACAGTCATAACATTTATTTCCTTAAACAGTTCCCTCAGCGAATCGCGACTTCCTAAATTATAGATGGCCCTAACGGCCCTCTTTTGTAAAATAAAAACCGATTCGATGTCAGCTGCTCTGCCCCACAATAGTATACCATACGACATGACACTATGAAAATAACTGAAATAAACTATTCTTGCAGTTTCGACATCGGATAGCTGTCTGATTTTTCTGACAGCGTAGGCGGCGGAGCTGAGCCGCTTAACTAAAGCTGTTATATGTGGGCCCCACTGTAATTTAGAGTCAAGCGTTATACCTAAGAAAACAGTGTCATTAATAAATTCAAGTTTTTCTGTATTTAATACTACATCGCATTCACTACTTCTTACATTAGGTAATGAGAATCTTACACATTTAGTTTTTTTACTATCTTTATTGGTTAAGGGGTTTTGTCAAAAATTTAATATGTCACAAGCGGAATTTTACTGCCATAATGCCTATAGGCTATTCCCCAATTACATTATGTGACTAGCTGTGCCCCGCGACTCCGTCCGCGTACTGTTGAAATTTTTCCTGAATTTTCTTTGCTATAAACCTCACGGAGCCCGAGACCTTTCCAACGAATGCAAAACCGTGGAAATCGGTTCGTGCGTTCTGGAGTTATAGCGTCAGGAAGGAAAACCCGACTTATTTTTACATAGTAGACTAGCTGTGCCCCGCGACTCCGTCCGCGTTCTGTTGAATTTTTTCCTGAATTTGCTATAAACCTCACGGAGCCCGAGACCTTTCCAACGAATGCAAAACCGTGGAAATCGGTTCATGCGTTCTGGAGTTATATCGTCAGGAAGGAAAACCCGACTTATTTTTATATAGTAGACTAGCTGTGCCCCGCGACTTCATCCGCATAGTATTGGATTATTGGGTTAAAAAGTATCCTATATGTTAATCCCGGTTATAATCTATCTGTGTTCCAAATTTCATCCAAATCCGTTCAGTAGTTTTTGCGTGAAGGAGTAACAAACATACATACATACATACATACATACATACATACATACATACATACATACATCCACACTCACAAACTTTCACATTTATAATATTAGTAGGATATACGCATTGCAGTTCCTCCAATACCGTGGTACCTTACAACCGGTTTTTTATCGGCTACAACTGTTTTGCTTCTTTAGCAACCAGCTTATACAGTTATTTTTGTCTCCCACTTAAGCAATGGCTGGAAGTTGATAATTTCTTCCAACTCCTCCTGTTCCTTCCTTGGGTCCCAAGACACTTTACCTTCTCCCGGGACTCGTCGAGGGTCTAACCTCGGCGTCATCATGGGACACGATTGTCGATCCTGGCTTACAGGAGTAACAGTGATGGGGGTGTGTGGCGAGACTAGTCCCATATACATATAATATTTAAGTTACTTGTAAAGTGTTAAATTTCAAATTGTCTTAAACTCCTAATCGACTGAATAGTGTATTTTTCAAATTCACACAATGTTCAAATGATTATAAGCCTTTTATAAAAAACATCCTCAACCTTTTTCAGTTCAAGAAGATCATGAAAGGAAGGAAGGCAATAAAGGGGAAGAAGACTCTCCAAAAAAGCAGTACATACGACCTTTCTCAATCCCGCCTGAATACGACCCCAAGGACTCAAGATGGACTCTGAGGTACCGCGAAATGTCTCCAGGTCTCGAAGAACTGATGAAAGGGACCGGCGTTTACATTGATTCCATTAGATTCTCAAACTGCAAGCGCCTAGCCAGAGATGAGAAGACACTGGCTAGGTTGCTACTAGTGGAAATATTCACTGATCAGGCTTTGGGGACGTGCTCTTTAACTGGAGCGAGGGCCAAGGCTTTCGACCCAGACGGCACGCACACCAGACCTGGGCTGGACGAACGCGCCAGAAATGTGCTGTTAAACTTCGTCGAGGAGTACTGCCATGAGAGGCGATGGGTCAGCTCGGAGAGGCAGTCCATCATGAACACCCTGCGCAATAAAATGCAAGAGATCAGATCAAAATATATTAAGTAGCGGAGATGAACAAATTCTTGAAATCTCTGTATAGGTTTAGAGTGACTTCGAAATCATGGCAATATTTTAAACTGTGACGTCCGTAACTCTACATTTGTTCGGACTATTTCAGTAACAATTATCAACGAATAGAATTGACTAATTAATATGTAGGTATTTAAATAATATAAGACGGAGACTCGCGACTGGCTGTTGTTTATATTCAACGGATTCTGATGCAGCTTCTGATGTGTATAATAAATTCTCATTAATGAATAGTACAGACTAGTTTGAAATAAAACTCAGAATAATTTGCTTGTAAACTTTGTAAACAAATAAACCAATTACTTAAGTAGTATACAATTAAAGTAATGCATCTAGGATTAGTGCTTCCTGAATATTTTATTTTTAAGGTTTATAATGAAATTAGAATTACAACCAAATGCATAGTCATTTTATTTGTTACTAGCTGTGCCCCGCGACTTCATCCGCGTAGTATTGGATTATTGGGTTAAAAAGTATCCTATATGTTAATCCCGGTTATAATCTATCTGTGTTCCAAATTTTATGCAAATCCGTTCAGTAGTTTTTGCGTGAAGGAGTAACAAACATACATACATACATACATACATCCACACTCACAAACTTTCGCATTTATAATATTAGTAGGATGCCATGTGAATACGTCAATGGATTTAAATTTATATGAATTAAGCACTTTCTAGTTATAAATTATATTTCGATATTTATAGTATTAGCTATAATAATAATATAAGTACTTATAGCTAGTTTTATATTATATTTTGATGACATAAGATTCCTAGCAGTATTTCACACGGCTAACCCGGCACCGATAATTTATATCTATTTTACTGTATCCAAATGCCCAATACTTATAATTGTTTGTTGAAAATGATATCGATAGAACGGTGTCGGCTTCGTGATGTAAACGACCGCATACTATAATGGTTTTTTTATATTTAAAATAAGTATACATAAGAAATATTTTTTAACTAAGCAAGTATATTTTTATGAAAATATATTTTGTGTTTATTATTGTAAATTACCTATTTCACAATAATTATTTATAATATATATACGTATACACGAATTGAAATAGTAGGTACCCATTCTCCTGGTTGCCCCGCTAGACGGTACATGCGTGATGAATGGTGTTTGGTAAAAAAATAATAGTGACAATGGTAGATGGAGTGGAACGAAATTCTTAATATGGATTCAAAAATAACATTCATTTCAGAAACGGAAATAAGTTAATGTGTCTCTCCAAAATCGTAATGATGAGGATAATTTTGATGGGGATAAGTCGGGATAAGTGCACCAACCTATATTTTTTTCTCATTTTATTAATTAATTTACTTAATTAACGGAGTTGACAATAAACACGAGACGTGCCGTGAGCGCAGTAAAACAATACTACTCAACGATTTTTGCTAATATATTTTCATCAGGCGTGTACTTTGAGTAGAGTCTAGACTACTATAATTCGCAGCATCCCTGCATCATAGCGAACTTTACTTTCATAATTTCTCACTAATACTTAGACTCTTATGGGAACCGAACAAGGACATTAGCGTCGGCGATATGTGGCAGATCGTTTGTTCGCCTCTATCCAACTCTACTAATATAGGATAAGCTTGATAGGTTTCATCTGTGGCGATCATAATTTATGGAGATGATTCACGTCACGAAGAGGTCAGGAAATATTACATTATCAAACCACATCAAATAGGAAAATGTTTATTATTTATCATAATATTAATGATAATGTTATACTGTATACCCCCTATGTAAAACTGTATTATCTTCAATGGTCAAATTATAGTATCGTTCCTAAGAAATTTGTTTTCGCGATAGGTGTATAATGCTATTATCTATACAAATAAATAAAATTGAAGGGTCTGTTTGTAATATCAAAATAACACCTTTTCACTAAATGCATATGAAAGTACATACGACACCTATAACAAAAACGCGATTTTAAATAAAATGTCTGTATGTCTATCTGTCTCTCTGTGTGTTTGTTCCGGGTCATGGCAGATAGCTGATATTTTAAGGAGTAACTTATGCAACTTTTATATTAGAAAAATAAAATTGCATCCAGTCGCGCGGGCTCAGCTAGTTACTCAAATAAATTGGAACACAATTTTTTTTTTAAACAAATCACACAATAGTCACAATAACAATTTAAAGAAATACTAAATAGGTAAGAGTAGTTAACAAGTACTTAAGTGACATTTAAACCGCACTGCTGTAGATAACCTTATAGTGATGTCCCTACTTAGTAACACATCAGCGCGATTATCGAAACCTACCTACTATAGTTAAAGCGACGCCTTGAACTTAACTTTGAAGTGAACGGTTTACGTAATATGAATTGAGTGTTTTGTAGTAGGTATCTATTCCGTTATTGATACGCCAGAAAACACCGTCTATAACGTTTTGTTAATAATTAAACTAAAATGTATTTGTAATGAAATAAAGAGTTGTGATTACAACAACATTACATTTTTTGAATTGACAATAACTGTTCTCTACGGAATATAAATAACTATTTATAAGGTCATGATATTTTGTTTATTCGTTTCCTTTAATTCCATAAATTTAAGTAATATTTCAGTATCTATCTTATTTCGTTATTTTCGGAAATTTTAAATCGTATTTATTATCGACCTGTAATTGCTGACAATCTTTCTTTGCTGACTCTCTAATAATTATATGATCATCATCATTTAATTACAAAGAAAAAAGAAAAAAAAAGGTTACGCGACAAATTATTAACAAAATTGCACCCTTATCATACGGATAAATATCGATATCTTGCCATTACTAGGCACATCACTATTTGCTCTCACCGCTTCAATAGTTGCGTAAACGCCGACTTTCTCCAAATGTTTGTTTATTAACATCCTGTTTAGACCATCTCTTGTTAGTCTGTGGTTTAGACTCAGTTGCGGACTCATTATAGGTAATAATGTTGCGCATTCATACTTTTCAGTAATTTAAGGGTAAGTCATATGTTTTTACATTAGGTTAAATTATGAAATAATTAAGCCAATAATAATATAATAATGCTAACTGTAAAATCTCGGTAGATGCGGCAGTGTATAATTAGAATATAACACAATCTCAGCATTAATACATTTTTCTCACACTAAAATTAAGTGGAGGTCCCTACCTACATTTTCTATTTTATCTCTTTTTCACACAGAAAATGTTTCTATTATTTGACTCTACTTGGCTTGTAGATAGCTTGTTTCTGTATATAAATTAGCCTTTTGTTTTTGTTAGGTACCGAAACCAGAAATAGGTAAGTAGGTCTTAACAATTTGTAATTTAATCTATATAAAGGAAAAAACTCTGCAACACAATCATTTAGGAAATTGAAAATTGAAACTAATATTGTGATAAATAATTTCATCATCGCATCGATACTAATTGTTTGGCTTCATGTTCTTTAACATACCATCCGGAAACGTCGGTGGGTGTGTCCATTATTGTAAGGTCGTATGGACGTTCTAGACAAACGCTGAATTTTTTGGTTATCATAAACCGGCAATAACAAGGTTCTCACAAACGGCCTGCTGGATCCTACGGAGTAAACTTAACCTCTAGATGCTTGCAATACCAAAGGTATTGCTCGCGCGTTTCTGTCCTCGTGGAGAGTGGGACAGGGGAAAAGAGGAAGACAGGGGAAAAGAGGCCTTGAGCTTCCAGCTATCTCACTCATCGTACGGAACGCAGCCCATTGTGGCCTATAAGGGCCACTTTACGCTGACATAGCTGTTTAAGACGCTGTTTTATTATGGTTAGCTGCTTGATAAAGCAGTTCTCATATTTGAGTTACATTTAAGCATTCTTCTGACTGTCAGAGCTGTATTTTAACTCGGTCTCTCTCAAGAGGGTCGGGCTTCAAGAACGACTGTCTTGAACTTTACTGACAAGCTAGTTGTTAACAACATAGACAATATTTTATTCGTAAAAATATTTAATACTGGCAATGTGTATCGATGTATCTCTCTCTCTCTCTCTCTCTCTCACGAAGCAGCAACACGCCAGTACAGTGCTCGTTTAACTTTTTATACTTTTAATTAAATACAGTGTTGTGTAATCGCAATAAATGCCTTAAAGTGCTCACGTGCCTTTAATTATTATACCTGAAATACAGTCCACACGAAACACGACAACAAGGGACAGCTAGGCAGCGCCTAACATGGTCCTTCGAGCCGGATTGTCTACGAGCAACAAGAATCTGCAGCACCTACAAGAGCAGGCAACTATAAAATTTTGTATTTTTACACACACTGCAATCTGCCATCATCAATTTTCGTCGAATACCTATAAAGCATCGCATCATCATTGAAGATTACGTAATTTCTTTGCCGCCATTTTGTCGACACGATCAGAACAAAACGTACTTCAATTGATCGACAAATGCAGGATGTGATGTCACGAAAATTGCAAAGAACGAACACTTAATCTGCTTTATCGGCCGATCGAACTTCTTTATCGACCGACGACATCCACGTCATTCACCGAGATCGATATTTTATCTCATCACGTTGGAACGAGAGAGACAAGGTTGGACGATTCCTGCTTTACCAACCACACAACGCCATCTATTAGTACAAACCTGCGAAGCAACCGTGCATCGATCTTCGGGCGAATTCAAACTTCCCGGGGCGAATGAATGATTCATCGTGCACCTTCACAGCGTCTAATTCCAGTCAGGACCGCGTCACGGAAACGTGAACGAACGCGATCACGAAAACTCAACGATACGCCACGGCCGCCATTTTCTTGCCTTGGTATTGAGGACTGACAACAAGTTTACTTTAAAGTTTTATTATATTATTTTCGTATAGTTTTTTATATAACAAGTATTTCACATAAGTTTTTATTTTTACATATTTTACATTACATTTGTTTTACATTAAGCTAGTGATTTAAGTTAGCAACTATGTCTCAACAAACTGAAGCGCAATTGCTAATTGCAAAACGTGGTTACGCGAAAGCGTCTATCACGCGCTTGAAAATATTCGTGTCTACTCCCATGGAGTCTACAACCTTAGACGCGTTAAGCAAGCGCTTACAATGTTTAGAAGACGCATTTAACACATACAATAACATCTGTTGTGAGATTCAAGCGCTAATGCCTGATGACAAGGAAGATCCTAGCCATGTCGAAAATAATTACTATGACACTTACTCCGCCCTCACGCAAGAGATTAAATCCAGATCCCAAGGTAAAGTAACTGAAACTCCAAAAAGCTCGTCCAAAATTAAATTACCAAATGTCATCATTCCCACTTTTACTGGTATATACTGCGACTATACACCTTTCATTAATTTATTTACTGCCATGATAGGTAACGATCCTAATTTACCTGCAGTGCAAAAGCTCTATTATCTTAAAAATTTCTTGTCTGGTGAACCTTTGGCACTAATAAATAACTTGCCACTTACCGACCAAAGTTACCAAGAGGCCATCAATTTAATTAAATGTAGGTATGATAACAAAACTAAAATTATAAATGACCACATTGCCTTCTTGTTGGACATGCCCAACATCACAAGGTCAACACCAGAGAATTTAAGACAATTTATTTCAGGATGTAAACAACAGCTAGCTGCATTGAAAAACATTGGTGAGCCAGTTGACAAATGGGACAGTATTCTTATATGTATCCTATCAAGAAAGCTTGACATTCTGACGAGCCGATCATACCAGCTAGATCGAGATGGGAAGAAGACTCCTACGATCGACGAATTCCTTCAATATATGGAGAATAGGGCGCTGGCTCTCGAAAATACGGAGTCTGCTTCTGCGTCAACCTACAACAAGCCTAACCGCAGTGCTGTTACAAACACAGTCGCCGTGGGAGAGAAGGTTTTCTCATGCCAATATTGTAAGTGTCAACATAAACTTTTTCAGTGCCCTACTTTTAAAATGGCTCCTGTGGCCAAGCGCTTAGATTTTGTTACTAAAAATAAATTGTGCAAGATTTGCCTCACGCCTCATCAGCAGAAATGCCGATACCACTTCAAGTGTGCACACTGTAAGCAGTCACACAGCACGCTGCTGCATGTTGATGAGCCAACGGTTGCGGCTACTCCCTCAGTTACACTTTTATCCAAGGATGTGCACGCCAAGGTATTGCTACCCACTGCGCGAGTGAAAGTTTTATCGCAGTCGGGCACAGAGGTTTTTGCACGAGCACTTCTTGACAGCGCATCCCAAGCTTCATTTGTGACACAAAAGCTTATTAACAAGCTAGGGATTCCATCTCAGCACGCACACCTCAACATTGTGGGCATAACAAATTCAAAGCAAACTACTAATCGCATCACCAAAATTAACATCTCTTCTACTATATACCCATACAATACCGATGTAAGCTGTCATGTGGTACCAAAAATAACTGCAACTCTGCCACAGACCGAACATAATGTTTCTCAAATTACTTTTCCACCTCATTGCAAACTTGCTGATCCAGCTTTCAATGTGCCAGGTGAAATAGATTTGCTTCTTGGTGCGGATATATTCTTCCAGGCCCTCCTGCCTCAAACTGAAGACAAGTCTGCGAGTACCAGCACCGAGCAACCTTATGTAATCCCGACTTCATTTGGCCACATAGTAGCAGGTAGATGCCCTGTACCTGTCTCTGGATTAAACAAGGTAACTTCTTTGTTTTGCCAAACTTGTGACAACGATATAAACGAAAATTTGAATCGTTTTTGGAAGGCTGAAGAAGTCACTGAGACTTTTCCTGAAGCACTGCCAGAGCATGAACATTGTGAAAAAATATTTTCAGATAAAACTACATTAGAACAAAATAAGTTTCAAGTTGCTATTCCTCTTAAGCTCCCTGTTAATGAGATAAATTCTCAGTTGGGCAATTCTTTTAATTTAGCATTAAACAGATTTTTTAATTTAGAAAAGCGTCTTCACAAAAATCAAACTCTCTTTGACGATTATAAAAAATTCATTGACCAGTATATTGAGTTAGGACATGGCAAGTATGTTGACATTAACAGTTATAATCTGTCAGTAGATCCAGTATACTTTCTTCCACACCATCCAGTAATTAGAGAAGACAAAAGGTCAACTAAATTAAGAGTAGTATTTGACGGCTCTATGAAAACGAATAAAAAAGTAAGTTTAAATGATTTCATGATGAATGGCCCCGTTGTTCAGAAAGAACTTTTCCAAATTTTATTATCTTTCAGATGCGATAAGCATTTTTTTGTAGCCGACATTCGTATGATGTTTAGAAATATTATTTTGGACCCAGAACAGAGGTCGCTTCAAAACATTTTGTGGCGCGATTCCCTCGATCAAGATGTCAAATGTATACAATTACAAACAGTCACTTATGGTCTAAAATCATCATCATATTTAGCTACACGTTGCCTAATTGAATTAGCGACGCGATATAAAGACAATTTTCCACTAGCAGCATCAATCTTGCTAAACAATACATTTGTCGATGACATTTTAGCAAATGCTGCCGATCCTAATACATTAAAAGTCATGCAGACTCAATTAATTGATTTATTGGCATTAGGAGGTTTCCAGTTGCACAAATGGGCTTCCAACTGCGACTCGATTCTCGAAACCATTCCTGTAGATAAGCAACACTTTGGCGAAGTAGATCTGGAAAATCAAAATACTTCTATGAAAACTTTAGGTATTAAATTTGACATACAGACAGACACACTTATAAGCTCTTCCCCCGAACCTTACAATAGTATGCATGACTCGAAACGCGCAATTCTAAGTTACATTAGCAAATTTTATGATCCCCTAGGACTCATAGGGCCTATTTTTGTTCGCGCAAAGGTGATTATGCAAAAATTGTGGGCTGAGAAAGATATTGGATGGGACTTACCTCCCCCCGATCCCATTAGACGAGAGTGGCTAGAGTTCGCTGATAGTTTGTCCAAAATGGAACCAGTACAAGTTCCACGATGTGTGACACTAGATGGCGCTACTGTCGTTCAGCTCATAGGTTTTGCCGATGCCTCAACAATTGCGTACGGATGCTGTTTATACCTTAGATCTATTGATACGAAAGGTACCGTGAGCACCCACCTTTTATGCTCAAAATCTAGGATCAATCCTACAAAAAACAAGCTCACGATACCGCGGTTGGAACTGAACGCCAGTCTCTTACTCGCCAAGCTCTGTAGAAAGGTATATGACACATTACAGTCTAAACTTCGTATAGACACCGTGTTTTTATTTTCAGACTCACAAATAACATTAGCTTGGCTTAATACTGATATCACAAAACTTAAAACTTATGTTGCTAACCGTGTCAAAGTAATTAATGAATGTACACATGGCTGGACTTGGAAATATGTTAACACAGAAGATAATCCTTCAGATTGTCTCAGCAGAGGTCTTCAACCTCATCAGTTAAAGAGCCACACATTATGGTGGCAAGGTCCTATATTTTTACAAAACAATAATTGTGATTTTGAATCCATATATCAGGAGATGCCACGAATTTCAGATGAACAATTAAATGAATATACTAGCAGCGATAATAATCAGGTTGTATGTAATCTGACTGTCAGTACAAACGCTTTTTTATCTGAATTTGTAACTAGATACTCCAGCTTAACGAAAATGACTAGAGTATTGGCATATATATTAAGATTCTGTTATAATTTAAAAAATAAGTCTTCAAAAGTACAACAAAATTTTCTTTCTACTGTTGAACTAGAAAATGCATTGTTCTTAATAATAAAAAATGAACAACAAATGTTTTTTGAAAAAGAGATTAAAGAATTACATTCTAACAAACAAGTAACTGGTAATTTAAAATGTTTAAATCCATTCTTAGGTAGCGATGGTATTGTTAGAGTGGGAGGACGACTTCATAATTCATCCCTACCCTTCTCTCAAAGACACCCAATTATTCTACCCAAAGAATCAATTGTAACTAAATTAATTATTATATGTGAACACTTAAAAATGTTACATGCCAGTCAAAAATTGTTACTTAGCAGTCTAAATCAACGATACTGGATAGTAGATGGCCTAAGATCTGTAAAAAAAATTATATATAAATGTGTAACCTGTTTCAGGATGAAGGCCGCCGCTGCAAATCAGCTGATGGGTTCCTTGCCTGCCGACAGAGTGAACGCGAGTAGACCCTTCGAGAAGGTCGGCGTTGACTTCGCTGGTCCGGTTTCCGTCAAACAAAGCCGAATAAGAAAGGCCGTAATAGGAAAAGGTTACATTGCAGTATTTGTTTGCTTCACTACCAAGGCGATCCATATCGAATTAACATCAGATTTAACTACCGACGCGTTTCTCGCGTGCTTTAGGCGCTTTGTAGCCAGACGGAACCTGCCCAGCGACGTCTATTGCGACAACGCATCGACTTTCAAAGGCGCGAGGAACCAATTAGATGATTTGCACAAACGGAATGCCTCTCCAAGTCACCAATCACAGGTGCAGTGTTACGCTGCCGAGAAAGGGATACGATTCCACTTCATTCCTAGTTATAGTCCTGTGTTTGGCGGACTCTGGGAAGCAGCAGTCAAAAGTATAAAATACCACCTTAAACGTGTAACAGGAAAGGCATTGTTGACGTACGAGCAGCTCAATACAGTTCTTAATGAAATTGAAGCAGTACTGAACTCGCGACCATTGACAGCAATGTCAAGTGATCCGAACGATTTTAGTTTCTTGACACCGGGTCATTTCTTAACAGGTGCTCCTCTGAATGCCTATCCTGAAAAAGATGTTAGTGATACTCCTGCAAATTTATTAAAATTCTGGAATGTGTGTGTATCTATGAAACAATGTTTTTGGAAACATTGGAATAAGTATTATTTAACGACTTTACAAAGTCGCCCTAAGTGGCAAAATATTGTACCTAATATAACAGTAGGATCTTTAGTGATACTGCGAGAACTTAACACTGAACCATTGTATTGGCCGATGGCGAGAATTACCAACGTTTTTCCCGGTAACGATGGCAAAGTACGTGCTGTGGAAGTGCGAACTTCTAACGGTCATAGTCATCGTCGGTCTGTGACTAAAATTTGTATTTTACCAACTAATTAATAATATTGTAATATTAAGTATTATTTTTGTATAAAGGCGGGCAATTATGTTAACAACATAGACAATATTTTATTCGTAAAAATATTTAATACTGGCAATGTGTATCGATGTATCTCTCTCTCTCTCTCTCTCTCTCACGAAGCAGCAACACGCCAGTACAGTGCTCGTTTAACTTTTTATACTTTTAATTAAATACAGTGTTGTGTAATCGCAATAAATGCCTTAAAGTGCTCACGTGCCTTTAATTATTATACCTGAAATACAGTCCACACGAAACACGACAACAAGGGACAGCTAGGCAGCGCCTAACACTAGTGGAGCGATCCCCCGCCAGGTGATAACCTTTTAAAGTAATTACTTAACTATCAGTCGCATGAACTCATATAAAATAACAGATAACAATAATTTGTTGGCTAGCCTAGAACCCCACTTAAAAGAACATGACAAATTATTGGTATTTTATCTCCCTCATACGTAATAGTAGTCGCTCAATGAATAATGCAAGATCTTCGTATAAAGCGAGTGTTAATAGGTTGTTTAAACGATGAATTAAACAATTATTGAGATAAATATTATGTTTTCTGAAAAGAACAGCCAAGTCATGGTAGAACTTTTTAGTTTCATTTAAAAAAAAAAGGGTTTTTCTTGAAATTAGAAAGTGAAATGTTGGTTTATAAAAGCGAACTGGCTTCTTTTTTTCGTATTATGGTATTATCTCCATGTAATTCCAATATCACTTGCAGTTCTAACATATACGTTCGGCTGAGTCAGTAGTCTCTAGCTCCTATGTAAAAAATACATATCTTTTTATAATTTATTTGTATGGATGCCTCGGATGGGCATTGTGTAAATTATCTAGCATTTGTTTACGTAGGGCATTACTTATGCTAGAGCTTAGTGGGTATCAATCAAAGGAGAGTTAGGGTATTTTAAGGGAGCTTACCAATCCATCAACCATCGATTGTTTGATATAGTAACACCCTACAGAAACACACCCTACAGCGTATGTATTAATTACACTAAAATTTAGTTGTATAACAATTACTATTTAATTGATAAATGTAATGATATGTCGAACGCACTTTTTCATTTTATTTTCACCATTTCCACAGTCCTTGGCCGGCGCAGCCTTGCCCCTGTTAACCTTGGAATATTATAGCGCTAACGCTTGGAATAATATAGATTCGTCATGATTAATACTTTATTGGTACGCATTAATAAAAGCAATACCGTTGTTTATTGTGGTTATAAAAAGATTTAATTGCGTAAGTAAATTGGTACTTACAAGCAGAATTGTTGTTGTGATTTAAAATAAGTTATAGTAATGTTTTTATTCAAAATGCTTCTAGACGCAAAGATGTTGCTAAACCTTATTTCAATTATTATATTCTGTACGATATTGTTTCATCATACCATCAGTTAAAATATAATAAACATTGTCAGTACCTAATGTTAACACAAGTCCAAACTAAATAAATGATAAGATTACAATGCAGATAGACAATATTTAGATTTGTTTCAGAATATTTCCGGTAGGGATTCTTAGTTTGACTGCGGAACCCTAAAAACCCTAAATCAACTTCCACCTGAACCACTTCGCCACTGTAGGTACCTACCACTGAGGTCGCTAATTGTATTATTACAAAACACTTAAACTATTTTACGTTATTTACGTGTTTTCAGAGATTCAGTGTCACGTTGAAGGTCATTCGTATTTCCTGGTGGTTTTTTTCTTGTAAATAGCTCAGATTTGTCATGTTACAGGGGCCTTTTGTTATTTTATTTATTTATTCCTTTATAATCAGGCATCACAGGCCCATAGATATATACCGTATATACTATCATACATATTTATAATAAAACTAACACTTAACTAAACTATTGGTGGTGCCGGCGGCAATCTCCCCCGAAAGCGCCTGAACACCACACCCTTCGGCCAGTAGTCTTCCTGCATGAAAGTTTCCAGCCTTTCAGTGGGGACCCTAACCACAAACGCCTTGAAACTTGCGTTGTAACTAGAGTCCAACGGCTGAACTCTCAATGAGACATTGCTCTTCACTCGGATGTACTCTGCAATGTCCCCCGCCTTGCTGGCATAGTGGAGGCGGGACAGGTAGACTGGTGTGGTCGGCACTGCTGCACGCAACAGGAAGTTGGACCCTGTTGCCGCCGTGCCGCAGCGATTTCGGTTAACCCGCTGCGCGCGTCTCTTCTTCTGAACGGTGATGAAGCCCTCTTCATCACGGTCTTCGACGCGTGCACGCGCAGGGGCCACCCTCGGTACCTTACGGATGGCAGGCCGATGGACAGCAGGCTTACTGGCGGCTATTGTGGCAAAATCACGGAGCTTCTGTGGCACCGGTGATTTTGCTGGCGTGGCTGCTTCTCGCAGCGTGTCAGATGCTCGCGGGGTACGGGCAGCAGGGGCGGGGGCATCAGCTGCGCGCAGAGTTTGACTGGCGCGCGCTGACTCGGCAACGGGTGACGCGGGCGATGATGTTAAAACCGCTGACGCAAAGCTAGTCGCGGACGTATCGAAATATGCACCGCGGCGCACATTTACGTCAGCGGTTGTCGATGACCTAATTACCGCTAGCGAACTGCGCAAACTATTAACTTCTTTGCGCAATTCACTAACGGTATCTTCGGACGCATCGAATCTCCGCGTCATCTCAGCCAGGTTCTTCTTCAGGAGCACGATGTCCTTCAGCAGGCTGGTCGCGTCGACGTGGTCGAATGTCACGGGAGGGAGCTTGTTAAGGTCCCTCGCCACAAAAGTCGCACATCGTCCGGGTCGGTCACCTTGAGCAGCGTGATGATGTCCTGGATGCTCTTCTTTGTCCCGTCGCGCCGGCGGGACACCATCTGGTCGCTCTTGTTGAGCGCCCGAAACAGCAGCAGCTTGGCAGCAGCGATGTCATCCTCGCTGAAGTTTGTGCTGCAGATCTGGACGGCGGACACCTCGTCCATCACGTCCAGCTTCTGCTGCAGGAACCCCAGCAGTTCATTTGCCACAAGTTCAGTACTCATGGCAACAAAGTTACGTGCGACGGCTCGCGCCGCGCTGCCCGATATAATTACAAATTATATTATGACAGCAAACACGAACACATCGGAACGCGGCTGCAGCGAGATATAGCTGTTGGTTAATTCAAATTCAAATTCAAATTCAAAGCGTTTATTTTGTTTAGGCCTACGGGGGCACTTACAAATTGTCAATTTTACAATATATTTTTTTTCTTATATCTACAACCGGATCGGAACGCGACCTCGACTGAGAAGATCCGGCAAGAAACTCAGCGGGCTTGTTCCGTTTGAATTGAAGCATCCGGTTGTATTTTCAGGCATTTTATGTAATTAAGAAAGTAAGGATGTTTGGTATTCTTCTCTCTTTCACACTCAGATTAAAGTCAATGATTAATGATGATGATGTATGGAACATCGGTCGTCAGCCAAATGAAGGTACTCGTAGATTCAATGTCCGCTTTAATACAAACAATTCGGATAAAGATATGTGGCGCTTGCCAAACTCATTTATATTTCATTTCCATGTATTCGTAATGTAAAGCACAGTGTTTAACTCGGGTTAAAGACTTATTTTGTCCCTCGAGGCTCGAACTATTGACGCCCTCACTGCGCTCGGGTGCCAAACCCCGTCTCAGGACTAAATAAGTTACCTTCACCCCTAAGGTAACAATGTACTATTGTATTGTAACAATTTAGTTACAATTTGTAAGTAGGTTACTATTTATAAAAAAAATATAAAATGTACCAAAAAATACGCTTTTTCCGCGGGATATCATCAGCGTCTGCATTCCGTTCGACTTGCACAAAAAATATTGTAAAGCCTAAAGTTTTTACAAAAACTCTTTACTATAGAAGATAAACGTGTAAACATAATTGGTTTAGTTTGTTTTTTTTATGTATCAGCGAGGACCGTAATTAGATTCAAATGCTTGAGTTCCACTCAGCTATGGGAAACGCCGCCATTATCTTTCATTTTGAGTACGGTGCGTCAAACGTAAGCGGCTTAAATTTGAGTCTCATTCGAGTATTCAACGGATATTGAGACAATATTACTCGGAGTCACAATATTACCACTTAAATGATTATTTTTCTTATGATAGTTAAATAATTAAGATGCCAATGCGCACGCAGTCGCATTTATAATAGTTTATTTACGAAATAATTATCAGTGGCAACATTTATCATATGATCTATGTAATTGATATTGTTATACCTGTCCACTTCATAAATAGTAGTAGGTATACATATACATTAATAGTAGTATACATATTATGATAGACATAATAATATAATATAAATTCTAACTCTATAAGAAAGCACATATATCTGTACTGAGCCATATCAGAAGGGCTTTCATATATAGGCTACTAGGAGAGCAGTATCATAGAAGATAATGTACTTTAACAAACTACTATAGAATCCTATTTATATTGACCGCAGGCGCAGCTTTGCTAACGCAAATTTTCGATCCCAATAAATTGGGACAGAGGTTTTAGATTTTGATCTGCGGCTCGACTTCTAATGACTACAGCGCAGTGATATGTGTTAAGTCTAAACATAGACTACCTAATACTGAAAACCCTGTTAAAATCGGTTCAGCCGTTTTCCCGTGATACTTGCACAACAGACAACTTGTTTTGGTCTTAAAGAATAAGCAGTATTATAATAAGCAGTAAGCAAGCACAAACATTTTAGCATCCCATATTGAACCGGAAATAAAAACCATGTTGTTTATACGCATTTACGTCATATTTACGTGGATAACTGTTGATAACAAAATAGTGGTTAAGGCTAAAGCGCCCATCCTGCCCGCGAAGTTCAAATTTTTTGAGGTCGGCTGACTTTACACACTAATAATGAGGGGGACCGATTAATAAATAAATTTTACTAAATTGTTTTCTGACGAAATGGGTAGGTTTAATAAATATAAAATTAATTTAAAGATCAAACCTCAGGCACAACTAAATTTTTTTAAACCCCGACCGGTACCTTTTGCGATCAAACCAAAAGTAGAAAGGGAATTAGACAGGTTACTAAAATTAGGTATTATAGAAAAGGTGGATCATTCGGAAGTAGCTACCCCGATTGTACCGGTATTACGCCCCAATGGTGAAGTACGAATCTGTGGGGATTTCTCAGTAACACTAAACAAAGTGTTGTTTATTGAAAATTACCCAATTCCGCGTATCGAGGAATTATTTGCTAAATTACATGGAGGGGTGGAATTTTCAAAGTTGGACCTGTCAAGAGCGTACTTACAACTAGAACTGGATGAATCAAAGAAATGGACTTGCATAAACACACATAAAGGATTATTTCGTTATAATAGACTCGTGTTTGGATTAGCAAATGCCCCGTTTATTTTTCAACGAACGATGGAGCAATTATTAGGCGATATAGAAGGCACCTGCATTTTTTTAGATGATATATTGATAACGGCTCCCAATCGTGTTTTACATGTGGAAAGATTAGAGGAGGTTTTAGGGCGATTGCAACAAGCCGGGTTGCGATTAAAACCATCAAAATGTGAACTGTTTAAAGAATCCGTAGAATATTTGGGTTTTACTATAGATAAGGACGGATTACATAAATCAGAGAAGAAAGTAGAAGCTATTTTGAACTGCAAACCCCCGAAAAATGTGAAGGAATTAAAATATTTTTTAGGGATGGTTAATTACTATAGGTGTTTTGTGCAACATACTTGTAGTATGTTAAAACCGTTGCATGAATTATTAAAAAAGATGTGACATGGATATGGCGGGAGGAACAAAAAGCGGCCTTTTGCAAAATAAAAGATGAATTAGCATCAGAGCGTACGTTAGCGCATTACAATCCTAATTACGAAACTATAGTAACGGCGGAGGTTGGGCCGGACGGGCTGGGCGCAGTGCTCGCGCAGCGGGAACCGGACGGAGCGGAGCGAGTCGTCGCGTATGCTTCCCGGTCACTGTCCAAAGCGGAACAAAACTACGCCCAAATGAAGCTACTTCTATTATTTTTGCTATTAAGAAATTCCACCATTATCTGTACGGACGTCTATCACCATTTATATTGCGTACGGATCACAAACCACTCATTACGATATTTGGCAACAAAAAGGGGGAGCCTGAGTTAGCGGCTAATCGTCTACAGCGTTATGCGATATTTTTGTCCGCTTATAATTTTACGATCCAATATGTAAAAAGCGAAAGTAACGTAGCCGATTTTCTTTCAAGATCGGTTGATTCAACTTGTACAGGGGAGGAATTAATCACGAATAATTCAGAGGAATCGTTAAGTTTCAATTTTATATAAAATACCTTACTTAAGCCTATATCGGTTGAAAATGTTAAAGCCGAGATTGCTCGCGATAAGGTTCTACGACAAGTGTGGAATTATATAAAACATGGTTGGCCACGAAAAATGTTAAATCCAGAACTAAGACCTTATTTCTTGTGCCGCCTTGAACTAACTCTGGAAAATGATTGTATTTTACGAGGGCATAAAATTGTTATTCCAGCTAAATTCCGGGAACAACTGTTAGAAGAGTTGCATAACACACATTTTGGGGTGGTTAAAACGAAAACAGAAGCAAGAGCGCGTATGTGGTGGCCTGATATAGACAAACATATAGAACAAAAAATAGGCGCATGTAGTATATGTAACACCATTCGAAGTAACCCGCCTCGAGCGCCACTCGCTTCGTGGCCATACCCAGATCGCGCGTGGGACCGCGTTCATCTGGATATGTTTAGCTTGGAGGGTAGACAATTTTTAATTGCGATTGACGCACATTCGAAATGGGTGGAATGTTGTTTAATGAGTAGTTCGGACACGAGATCTATTATTGATAAACTAAATGAAATATTCAGTAGATTTGGTTTAGTCCGGTTTTTGGTTACAGATAATGCAACAAATTTTTGCTGTCAGGTATTTCAAGATTTTTGTGACAGTCAGGGATTCAAGCATATTACAATTGCCCCTTATCACCCGGCTTCTAATGGGCAAGCTGAAAATTGTGTAAAAACGGTGAAAAGAGCCCTAAAAATTATAATTTCAATAGATAAAAACTATAAAGTACTTAATATTAGAAAAACTAAATAAATTCTTATTTGATTATAGGAATTCGGTTCACTGCACAACCGGTTTCTCACCAGCTCAGTTGTTGTTGGGGCGACCACTGCGCTGTCGGTTCGACTTGTTGCGAGATACAAGCCTAGATAATAATCCTAATTCGTCGACATTCGCAGCTAATAAAAATGTTTGTTCTAAACAGATCTCACAGCAAATTAACTATTGAGGATTGAGAAATATTAAATTTAAAATTGGAGATAAAGTTATATTCAAATATTACTTCCAGAATGGAAATAAACACACTTGGAAAATAGGAATAACTAAGGGAAAGTTAGGACGTAAAATGTTTATCGTATTACCACGGGATATGAATAAAACGGTGAGGAAACATGTTGATCAGCTATTGAAGTATAAAGGAGATGAATTTGGAAAGGATGATAATGGGAGCATTGAAGACTATAAGGAAGATATCAGCTCGACCACGGAGCAGAGTGCGTTTGAGGTAATGGATGGGGATAACCTTCCACAAGCGGAAGGCAACATGGAGAAGGAAGAGTGCCAACCACCCAGGTTTGAAGCAACATCAACGTCGTTGCCAGTAGTTTTGGAGGCTCGTAAAGAGACAGAGGGAGAAATATATGCAGATGCGGTGGAAAGCGTGGAAGAAACCGGAGAGGAAGAAGCTAGAAAGGCTGATCAGCAACGTTCCGAGGATGGCGCCGATGTTCCAGAGCAAAGTTCTATTCGAAGATATCCAATACGGAAAGCCAGATTAAGAACAGTCAATTATAAAATTTAGGAATAGTTTTGTTTATTTTTGTATCTAGTGGTTGAGGGATGTAATGTTTGTACTATTGAGGGTAGTCGAATATACTTGTAGATCGGGCAGTCTGTTCCGAGCATTAAACGTGTACTAGCAAAATGGTAGTTTGCTTTCAATAATAATCCGCAAACAGGATACAATAGCTCTATCGACGTCTTTATTTCGAGGTAAACTACCGATACATCAACTATCGATAGTTAAGGCAACGCTAATAGAAAGAAAGCTTGAAATTCCACGTTTTTAATAACTTTGGGTTTCAAAAATCTATATTTAGAAAGCTATAATATTGGCAATCATTATGTTGGCACAACTACTAAATTGTATCTTTTTTTACAATTTAGACATATATTATAAAACTGTGATGTTTGTAAGCAATGTATAGGTAATTGCTTATTTTTCTAAATAAATAAATAATATTATTTAGTGACTCCGCAGCGCCAAATGTAAGTAGTTTTTGTGTCATGATTGACAAACAGACAAAATACTGGAAAAATATGAATATAGACGTCCAAATGGCCAATTGCATTATGATGTAAAAAAATACATTGCATACAGGCGTCATTTAGTATCATGAGTAAACGCCCACTAGCACCGTTGAATAGCAGACAGATCAATCAAGTTGTTAGGTATTAGGTGTATTCATAACTGTTTTTTCCTATTTTTGTTACTTATTTATAAACCAGTTGTGGGATATATTTTAAGGTGGAACAACCAATTGTCGTCCGTGCGCCGTGTTCGTGGCGTTCCCACTTGCGTGATATACATCTGATGCGTGATCTGACGTGACTTGTCACTTGTACTGAAACATGAAGCAGCGCTCATTTGGCTGATGTGATATCGACGTGATTATATATAATAACTAGCTGAGCCCGCTTCTTCGTCCGCGTGGAATTGAACTTAACAAAAAAGCCCGCTCCCGCGTTCTGAGCCCGCGCGACAGGACCCATTTTTTTTGTTTTTCTAAAATAAACGTAGCCTACGTTACTGCTTATAGCACCAGCTATCTGCCAGTGAAAGTCCCGTCAAAATCGGTCCAGCCGTTTCGGAGATTACCCGGAACAAACAAACAGACAGAGAGACAGACAGACAGACAGACCAAAAAAAAAATCGCGGTTATGCTATAGTTGTCGTATGTACTTTTATATGCATTTAGTGAAAAGGTGTTAGTTTGGTGTTACAAACAGACACTCCAATTTTATTTATTTGTATAGATGCTGTAGCCATACAGCTCGTAAACGAGCTGGCTCGGGTAGTACCACTCTCTCACAGAACATAGGTGTGGAGTATATAATAGCTGCGGTTCGTACGATGAGTAAGAGGTCCGAAAGCCCAACAAATTGCGTTGGTCATAAAAAAATATACAAGCTTTGCTTAGTTTCGGACCTCACTGGAGTGTTTGTGTGGCGATGTTTATTTATTCATTATTTGTAAGATCCAGCGTATGATGCGTCACACAGTGGTCCCACACGTGACGCCTGTCCACAACTGGCGGCTCGGCTCTGATAACCTTTATCCCAAAAAAAATACTTGTCTTGTTATTGTATTAAAATAACAGTATATGACGAAAAATTGATAGGAATTGCAGAAAGTTGTTCTGCGGTATATTCATGTTGCTAAAATTGTGTAATAGGTGTTTGAACGAATCTTTACGCTTAATTGTGTGAGGTGGCCAATATGTTGCATGATCTACTTATTTACAGTCACATAATTTCCATATAATGTAGCGTAACAAATTGACAATGATTTCGGATGGAAGATCGGGTAAGAATAAATGAAGTTTTTCTACTGCGAAAGAGTAGCTAGACCTCTTATTTTATGACAGAATCTAGGATATTAATAATTTCAAAAAATCCGGTATACAAATAAAGATTTAGGAACAGTGGTTTCTACCCGAATTTTTTTTTCACGATTTTTAGTGGTAAACTACTTATCGAAATGCTGGCAACCGTAAACAGTCCATATCTCTCAAACTACTGAACCTATTTTTATGAAATTTCTACGGTTTCACCAAGGGATCCTGACAATAAAGGCCACACATAGTATACCACTTATACCAATATATGGCACTTATAGCCAGAATGCATCTCATGCCACTAAGCCCAAACACGACTAGGTTATATTGTGGTATTACGGAGTTCCGGCCCCTACCTTCCAGCTTCTTCATCATCTGATGATGAAACCGGAAGGTAGGTAGTTTACTGAGACTATTTTAGTGACGGCAACTCCCACTGAAAAGTCACAGGAAAGCAAATCACGTAATTTCGTTTACTTGGATGATGATGATTTTTTTCAGTTTTTTTTATTTTTATGCCAAACTACTGAACCGATTTTGATAAAATTTTTATGGGACCAATCTGCACGGACATCCTTTCAAATGCAAAAAAATTCGAATCGGTTTATAAATGACGGAGTTATAAGGTAGCAAACATTAAAAAAAAAAAAACAACGTACACACGAATTGATAACCTCCTCCTTTTTGAAGTCGGTTGAAAATTGGTAGTTGTTTGGGTAGCAGTGCCGCTAACGTTTGGAGGCTTTAGAATGTGTTAGTTAGCTGTGTATCTATACTCCATTTGTATCATAGCATTAGACAAAAGTTAAAAAAGGTTATTTTTAGTGTCCACTTTGTAATAAAAGTACTATTAACGAGTTACAGTTACGATTGATGTCGAATTTATTATAATCTATTTATATTCCAGCTTGTCACACCTAACTGTAATAATATTAATTATTTATCTTATTAAATATATTGCCTTGCATTTAAATAATAATTATTATATCATAAAGATCAGTAAAAACCCGCGTAAAAGAACATATAGCTGACGTGAAACACCGGCGCTCCACGAAGTCTGCAATCTGTGAACATGTACAGGACCGCACCCGCCATTATATCAGATTTGATAAACCACAGATCCTCGCAAAAGAACACCGATTCCGACCAAGGATGATACGTGAGGCCATTGAAATTAAAAAACATCCTAATTTCAATAGGGAAGATGGCTGGGTGCTACCACCAACTTGGGATCCAGTAATTAATATAATTAAATCCAAAACCAAGTGTACCATTGCAAGACCTCGAGACACTGTGAGCACTTTTAGCGTGGATCGGACCGCAAACAACAACTAAATATGAGGGTACCCAGTTACTAACTATAACATCAGGACGTCTAACACCTCAGTCCTCCCGTGACCATGGCTGCTGTAAAGCAACCGAAACGTCGGGAACATAAAGTTAATAAACGCGATAAAATCCGAAAAATAGTTTTATTTCAGTGATAAGTAATAAAAAAATTGTTTTTCATGAACAACTGTTTTTCTCTTGACTGTATTAACCTGTCAAAAAGAGTAAGGGGATCAGACCGGAATGACAAAGTTTATAGTGGATCAGACAGGAATAAAAACAAAATAATAACCAGCAGGGGATCAGTTCAGGGGATCAGACTGGAATAACTCGTATAAACAATCCAACTAGAAACACGTCCGCCAGCCAATATTGTACCGCGTGATACTAGGTATCTATTGCTTCGCTGCTCTAACACAGTTTAGTGTCTCTTTTCCGCTATAAATCGTACTCACACAGCTATTAATAGGTACTACCTACTATACTACAGTGACATTGGGGGTTTTATGTTAATACGTTTTATGGGTTTTCTCATGGAATTCCTAAATATAACCGGGGAAATAGTTTGTAAACCGATAGATAGGTGGAAATATACTATGACACTTCAAGTAAGAGATAGCTAGGCGGAGGAGCATTGGATTTAACCCAAATCTCGCTATTTAACTAAATGAATACAACAGTATATAAGTACGGTAATAATAGCCAAAAAAAACTGTTTATACTGACTTTTTGTTAAGATTAATCTCCGAAATAGCTGGAACGATTCTGACGGGACTTTCACTGGCATATTGCTGACGTTATAAGGAGTATTTACAGGCTACTTATATTTTATGGAAGTACACCGCGGGAAGAGTGCGGGCAACAACTTGTGATAAATAGGTATAAGCCATAACTAATATAGAAGCATCTTATATGAGACTAGCTGAGCCCGCGACTTCGTCCGCGTGGAATTTTGATCCTTTCTTAGGGGATGTCTACGTCATAGTAGCTTTATGCATGCAAAGTCTCAGCCCAATCGGTTTAAAATTGACAAAGTTTCATACAAACTTTCATCCCCTATTTTATCCCCTTGGGAGTAGAATTAATCAAAATCCTTTCTTAGCGGATGCCTACGTCATAACATCTACCTGCATGCCAAATTTCAGCCCGATCCGTCCAGTGGTTTGGGCTGTGCGTTGATAGATCACTATGTCAGTCAGTCACCTTTGAGTTATATATATTTAGATGATCTGATGGTATCAATCTTTACTGTTGGTTCGTACAGCTTGTTTACTTAGTACATAATATTATCCTAAGTCTTATAAATTTACTGGCTACCGCGAGTGTTTTAATAAAACTCACCATACTTAATTATTATTTATTAATTAATTATTAAGTATGTTTTTATTTTTGTAGTAGTTTTTTGTGTACATATTTACGTACATCATTTGTAGCGTTTACAAAAGGCGTTATGGCGTTAAGGCGTTATGCAAAAGATCGTGAATAATTATAAAAATAAAATGATACAGGAGACTTTAAGATTGTTGGTAACATCTTAAATGATAATCTTCCATAATAATATGATTAAAATTAATTAAAAAGTAAGTTGTTTGATTAAAAAAAGATACGAAAGAAACCTGATTATACAACAAAGTTAACATTCTACGGTACACATAGTACAAGCGTTGCTTAGTTTGGGACCATACAGTTGGTGTGGCAGTCTGGCGATATTTATTTATTTATGGATTTTATCATAAAATCACTGTGAATTGACATGATGTGTTATTTTAGTAAAGGACTGGATTTTTATTAGCCTGTAAGACTGCCCCACTCCTGGGTAAAGACCTCCCCTTTTCTTTTCCACCTTGCTCTGTCCAGGGCAATTTCCGGCCAGGAATGGATTATTGAAAACAAAATGCATGTGTTAAAAATTTTTGATGATTTAACAAAATAAACAGTATTTTTACACAATCCTTAATGTTAATGGAATATCTAAAAACAAAACGCTCAAGGTTATTGTTTATTAGCGTTCGACTTAATACCAGATTAATCAGCTAACTCATCAAGCTATCGCTACCTTTATAAAACATGGTAGCGTGAGATTGGAAGTTAATTCGTTTTTAATTAACATTTTCCGAAACCATCGACCGTAATTTTTACGCGACATAAGTTCGATAATGCTATTGAAATTGATTAAAACCGTAATACATCTATTGCTAGAAAGATCCTAGATCCATAGACTAATATTAGCTAGCTAAAAATTTTATTGTAATATTTTTAAGTTAGTTTTAGTACCTTGTATAATTACTGAGGCTTTTATCAGACTTGAAATACCTTCAATTTTACACTTGCATCGATAAGAACTAGCGGCGAATCTGTGTGCATTATAAATACAATAGATGTACAGAAACATTAATGTAAAATTCATCCAAGCTTAAAATTTAATATGCATACTGCAAAACGATTGCCAATATACCTACATTCAGACTCCAATAAACATAATTATTTATTTTTATTACTTACTATTGCATGAAGCGATGTGATGATTAACGTTCCTAAAATAATATGAGTGATATGTAGAAACAGTTTAAAATATTGCCAACGATTTCAAAGTCACATTACTTACCTAAATACATTAGATCAGAGAGGAGACGACGACATAGATCTTGTTGCGTAACTTGTTTCATGAATGAAAGAAGCAACACGCTATCTCGGCTTCGACGCGGTGCATTCTGATTGGCCAGTCACAGACCGATGCGCGTGCGCCGGCCAGCCCCGCCCCGTGTTTGCTAAATGATCCTTCTGCTGCATCAACGCAGGCAAGTGTACTAGGTGTAATCACGCGCGCGCTGTACCTTGACCGGTGAAGACGCCGCCGCTAGAATTAATTCCACCCTGACCATCTTACAGCGCGCAGAATACTTACATCTATTCAAATTTAAGAGCTGCTTATAGAAGACTCAAAATGCTAAAAAGGTCTTAAACATTTCCGACTTATAGTTTATTTTTGCATAGCAACAAGGCCGGTAAAGTAATTTGAATTCCGAAGCCAAGTATGACCACCCTCTGAGATAAGTTCAGAGCACGTTGGAACCATTGCGATGACGTAGGTGACATTATTATTATAATTATTGTATAAAAATATGTTATTAAATGTTCTTATCTGTAATGTTCAACCACGCGCTTAGCAATACAAAATTTCCGGCATCCCGACACATCCGCTCAGTCATCCATAGATACATAATTCCGTGACATGATGGGTTTTTCCTTTTATTATTTCGTCTAAGCAATTCGCAATCGGCAGATAGAGACGTACCTATATACTAGTACGCTCTACCCATAGCGATAGGTACAAGCTCTTATTCAGTAGGCACCGCTGAAGCACGCTATCGCGCGCGCATAAAATACTTAATTAATCAGCTTAATGTAACAAGAGACCACAGATTAAATTAGTAAAGAAGCGACACTCATTTGTTCTGGAAGTCTGAAGCTTCATGCTCATTGTTTATGAGATATAATGAGCGTATCTCAAACTCCATTACCAGTAAACTTTGGAAGCAAAGCAATCAAAATAACAATTAAAGGAAGAATCATTTTGGAATCAAAATATCCAATTGTGATAATGATAGTCTCAAATACATGATTCTAGGAATACAACTGAGTAGAGGACAGTTCCGTCTAGAGATCGGTCATTTTCTTCAGCTTGACGCCGTTTCAACTAATTAATATAATTAATGACGAATTTAACAATAGATGGTAATGGAATAAATCCCAGAAATGGGCAGAAAAGGACAAGAATGTTACAAAACGGAGACAAAAAGGAAAGGAGTGAAACAGCAATAGATCTACGTGACTTCAAAGCTCGCGATAGAAGCCGACTAGCAGCCGCAACAACGCTGTCATCCTGTCAAGCGACATTATGCGTCCCAATTAACCACTACTCGGTCACCAACCACGAGTTCGTCGATTGTATTGGACGGAAGCACGGGTCCCGGACTTCTATGTAATCCTTATACCTAGATCCCGAAACCAAAGTGACACTTAATTTGCTTGTTAGGTAACATTGAATTTAATAGTAACTTTTAGTGAAAATTTGTGATACCTGTTCACAGTGCGTTGCTATTCCTGAGATGTAGGTAATGTTTTATTCTATTATTAAGTAACCATTGAGTTTCTTGCTTTTTTGGCCTACGTAAATAAAATATTTTAAATGTAAAAATACTTTGACTTTACTACTAATTAATTATATGAAATCAGAACATTCAGATGACAAGATCACTTACGATGAAAGATTTATATAGAGTCCTTGAATGAAAATATGGGAAGTTCACGTCACTTCGATTATGAATACATATTATTCATTAGCATATAGAGTATCCACTTTGTATTCCTTGCGTGTAGAGTCGCAGGATAGAGAGCGCAAATGGTTTTCAAATTAAATAATAGTAATAATAAATATCGGCAGGCGAACACACCAACTGTATGGTCCCAAACTAAGCGACGCTTGTACTATGGGTACCGTACAATGGACTGGGGGCGATCCCAGTGACACCCAGACCAGATAAAATTACGAAAAGGCAATTTCCGAAATTTACTCTGACGGGAATCGAACCCGCAACCACCCGATGCAGCCTACGCTTGAACCACTGCGCCAAGCGGTCGTCAAATATATTATTTGTTCTAAACGTATGACTCGCTGGCCCTCGTGCTTACAATTCATCAAATCATTGTTACGTCGTATATTCATTATATAAATTAGTAGGTACATTGGTGATTAAGTTGTGATTATACTTTACTTCTCTTCTTCTTACAAACCGAACGCCTATAAACTATGTAGGTACATTCTTAACAACGTAATGAAGTAGAAAGACGGCCGCTGCTGTTTCGTGCAGGGTAGCGCCACTCGTTCACAGAAGATCGGCGTAAAGTACCTAGCTATTATAGCTGCGTATCGTACGATGAGTCAGTGCCCCCTCCCTCTGTAACACTCCCCTTCAGGGCGGCAACGTGCGATCTTGTAAACATCTAAAAGCTACTTTAACTTTTTTGCCGACTTTGTTATACAGAAAATGAAACTATTTGGTCGTTATATGTAATGAAGGCTACACTCTTTGCCATCTCCCACAATATTTGCGGATAACGGAGCTGATTATACTACAATGCGTCCTACTAAACTTTACATAATTTATTTAAGTAATCCCCAATAAGTAATTGCTAGATATCCATATTGAAAATTCATTACACATTCTATTGTCTTCGTGATTAGTGGGAGGTCATCCGAAAATTAAATTCACCTGTAGTATATTTAATTAAATTGGAAAATTACATACCTATTTTGTCTAGACTTCTACATACTCGTATTGTAAACCATCTAATTCAGACTTTGGAAACACCTGTATCTTCTTTTTTCTTGATCTTTATTGGGTAAGCTTTATTGCTTTATTGGGGATTTTTTGCAGATGACTTTATTATGTCACAACACCTCATTATAATAATGTTATTATTATTTTATTATTATGTTTAGATCAAGCCATTTAGGCTATAGAGCCTGCTGAAGTAATAGATGCTATAAGGTATATTACAATTCATCAAAGGTATTTACTAAGGTATTTACTCAGAAAGCCTAAAATTGCTTCGGGAGCCATCGGTTAAAATAAAAACAGTAATTATGATATTTATTATTCTTATTTAATTTGTTAAAATAGTACAAAAAATACAACTATATTTGAATGAATATTATATATTATGTTAATTTTAACATTTAATGTTTTCTTTCATAAACGTTGTACTCAAGTCACATGATATTGGTTATGTAAAAAAAGTCTTAAATTTATTCAATTACTTTTAAGGCCACTTGATGCCATGTGAAACTAGTGATGGTGGCTCCGCAGTTATCGTATTGCGTGAACTTGATATACCGCATACTGCCAAATACTTAAAATATTAATGTTAGTAATTAAGTTCTAAGAAATGCAAAATTAACATTATCAATATCTTAAAGGACACATTATAATATGTATTTGGATATTCTAAATACCTTGTAGTAGCGTGTGTTTCGGTATTCGGCTGAAAGATTGGCTTACGCTATTTGACTTCTTTTACATTTCAGCGCAACAGTAATACCATCAAAAGGCTACAAGTATCAGATAAAATAAACCAGTGTCTTGATAGATAATGATCCTGGGAGAACGCTTCAATTCTTCTTGTACAGTGATGAAAACTTGAAGGCGTCATATATAAACGTTTTAAAGTTGATCGGTATCGCCAATTCTTGATTATTTACCGGGACAGGTTCAACACACTGTGCTGTTACGTTGTTCAAAGTTATCTCTGGAGCAGTCTGTTTGTTTTGTAGCGTAGGATTGCGAGGTCCATCTCGTTTCTTCATCGGTATATGCGCATCAGTGACATCTAATTTTCTTTTCACTCCTTGTCTCCCAGGCGTTGGGTCTTCTCTCGAGACAGCGCTTAATGTTTGTGGGCTACCATCATCAACGGTTTCAGCATCCCTCGCTACCGTGTTTCCGACACCTAATGTAGAGGACACGGTATTTTTTTCAGCGCCTCTCGTTGTCATGTTTTTGTCATCTGATATCATAGTGACATCATTCGTTTTAGGATCTTCAATAGTTTCATTATTATTTTCTTTATTTACACTTCTTGTTTCAATTTCTTCTTCCATAGCTTCTGCTGTAGGTGCGCTATCTTTTGATGTGGTCGCAATACAATCATTAATGCCTGTGCTACTGTTGCTTTGTACTGTTTTTTTTCCCAGGTTTCCGTCTTCTCTTTCTTTGGCGTTAATTTTTGTTGCGTCTCTTGACCCAGTAGAAATAGTCTCATCAATGATTGGACGATTAAATTTATCAACAATAATAGTCAAAATCTTTTCCAAGACAATGGAGTTTTGTGCAATATTAGTTTCGAATCTTTGAATGACCGGAAGAAATTTATCAAAAAATCCCAACAAATCTCTCTTTAAGGTCTTAATATCTTCTGATACCGTTTCACACGTATGTTCACAAATCTCGTGCTCCATGCCAGTTTCATCGCTAGAATTGCTCTTATTCAGGGATGATCTATTGTATTTTTTTTCTGTAGCAGTTTTTTTGCTTTTAGCACTATCAGATGGCGATCCTTGAGGATCCGGGGAAGTAAAAGCGGAAAATCCTTTCACCGATTTCTTCAACTTATTGATAGATTTAATCGCTTCTTTATAATTCCCTGTGGACAAAATAGAACTTAATGCGTATAATTTTAAGGCATAATTTAATCTTATGTTGCGAAGCTGCGGGGCTTTGCTTGCGCTGATGGTTGCCACATAAATTTTATATTTAGTCCTCCAGCTCGACCCTCAATGTTTATAGCGTGATGATATGTGTACCGTATGTTTAAAGTCTAACTATAAGTTATCTTATTTTGAGAACCCCATTAAAATCGGTTCAGCAGTTTTGTCCGCGATGCCCGTACATGCAGGCAAGACAGATAGACAAAAAATCCAAAATCATTGACTTGGACTCAAGAGTCCTTCAAATTCAAATTCAAAGCGTTTATTTTGTTTAGGCCTACGGGGGCACTTACAAATTGTCAATTTTACATATTTTTTTTCTTATATCTACAACCGGGTAGGAACGCGACGTCGGCTGAGAAGATCCGGCAAGAAACTCAGCGGGCTTGTCTTTTTACATGTCATTTTTTTATTTTTTTTATCGCCAGTTGCTTATATTCAATAATTACAAAGGGTAGTAGATATATAAATATTATAATAGCATAATGTATACATTTTTCCAAATATATCTTCATTTTATAATTTCAGTTACTTATTATTAACTACCTTTTGCTCGCAGCTTCGCTGATTGAGATAGAGACATAGATTTTATTTTCTGGATGTGTTTAAGAAATCTTACCGTTACCCCTAAAGAAACAAAAAAAAACATCAAAATCAGTCAAGCCGTTTAGCAGGAGAAGAATTACGAAAACACCCACACTGAAAGTTTTATATGTATAGATAGCGACCCGCCTCAGATTCGCACGGCCTGCCTCTACTATTTTCAAGTTTAATTAAAATTTATTACACTATAAAACTCCTTCTTGAAGAAATTATCAAAACGATTGTGAAAACAGCATAAAAATCCGTTGTATCATTTAGAAGAACAAGGCAGACCAACAGACACGCAAACAGATAGACACGGCTAGCGTAATGTATACTGTTCACCAATAGAGATAAATAAGAAGTCTTACCGAATTTGTGAATAACGGAGGCGATGTACATTTTCCAATTTGCCTCATAATTAGCAAACCTCTTGACCCTCGCCCTAGTAGCGCGCGGCTCCTCCAATGGGTACTTCACAACAACAGTGGAGGACCCTGGTGTCAGGTCCTGAACCGGTCGGCTGACCCAGGTGCTGGGAACACATATGTAGCGATCCAGGTCCAACACAGGCGGGTCTTTGAACTCTACGACGTAAAATTTATGGCCACCCATTGTTGTCCACCTACAAACGATAAGAAACATAATAGAGGTAACTCACATGTGTTCCTACATACCTATACAAGGCGACTTTGGAATCAATTTATACCCGGATAGTACAACCTCTCACAGAAGATCGGAGTAAATAAGCTATTATAACGATGAGTAAGAGAGCCGGAAGCCCTACCCCCCCCCCCCCCCCCCTTCAGGTTGGGGACGTGCAAGCAATGCCTTTGGTATTACAAGCATCTAAAGGCAGGCTACGGTAACTGATTAACATCACAAAGAGTGTTAAGATTTTTTGACGTTTGTCGACATTGATCATAATAAAAGTATTTTAAATTGTGACTCCATTAATTAGATAGGTAGGTACGGTTTCTTTATTTAGTATTTATTAAATAAGAAAATCGATGAATTATTTATTCAAGTGCAATTTGGACTCAGCAATATGGATTCTATGACAAATAAAAGCAATGTTCCGTACTATCTCCGCCAACTATGACTCATATCGTTTTCATGTCTGATCCATGTATGAATCATTGTTGGAAAATATCAAAATTTAACAAACTATAAAATTGAATTTATAAAAAACCTAGAGAACAGCAAAAAGTGTATATTTGCGCTAAACATTATTTATTAATAAAAAATAATTGGAAAAAAGTTAAATGTCCAAAAATCTTTAACCTATCTTGATACTTCGGCATTGGGCAGGCTCATGGAAGCTAGCATTTAAATTACAACGTTATACCGCTGAATATAGGTTCCACATCTGCACATAGGTACTATGTTCCATGCCTAACAGCGGCAAACCCGGCACCGATAATAATTTATATCTATTTTACTGTATCCAAAAGTCAAATACGGCTATTGTTTGACGAAATTCTTACAGATAAAACGGTGTCAGTTTCTTCGTGTGAACGACCGCATACTATAAATATATTGTTTTATTAAAATAAGTATACATAAGATATATTTTTCAACTAGGCAAGATAATGCGCTTTTGAGTAGTGAAGAAACCTAATATAATTTTGGAAAATAGGTACAGTAGGTACTGTTTGCGATTGGGTTAACTATGATGGGTTTAACTTGCTTTTGCTATAGATTTTATTTTCTGAATGTAGACAACAACACTACTAAGCGGGTTAAACTATAGCTAAGAATAATTCAAGTGACCCCAATAGTACAAAAAAATCATCAAAATCGGTTAAGCCATTTCGGAGATCAATTACGCACACCGGAATTTTAATAATATAAAGATAAGCCCTTCGACAACGCTGGTCCACTACTGTACCAGTAAGTAACCTCACCCCATATCGTCTATATATAACTGCGTAGTTTCCAGTGATATCATCGCATTTGATACTCTATAACCTTGAATGTAAGATCAACATGAAAAAGCTTACCTTTAGAACACAAATTGTGCACTGAATATATATATTTTAAACAATTTGTGAATTGAAATATATAGAGAGCAAATGTGCGTCGTTCCAGCGCTAAGTCACTGTTGGTACTGACATGGCTGCCGCCAAAGATTACTATTTTATACTCTGCCGCGCCGCCCCACGCGTTGTTTGCGTGAACAAATGAAAGAAGGTACCTACATAGAATCTGGTATTTCCTATGCGTCATCCGATGTCACAAATACACCTATTTGATGGACTCATTTTATTTAATTAAAACGTTTAATGTGTTCGGATATTATCCATAATTGCGTTTGTTAAACAAATACCAGCTATTATATTTGTCATTTTATTATTAAGTATTTTCAAGCAAGCTTACATCGATCATTACAGATATTCATCCAATTCGATAGAGTAACACCATCTTAAATATAATCCATTTATACCTAAGTATAACTTTCACCAAATAATGTTATCCTTGTGAATTCACTCAGAGTACTAAAGAATGAGTCTGCATCATAAGCAATGAGGTTTCATGTTCAAGGTTTGGTTGCAGCAGTTTATATTTTCATCGTTACTTTTTTATTAATTTTCACTAAGCTAGCGTGGAGGACTAAGGGCCTGAATCCCAATCGCATCAAGGGGGAAATGTGTCTGCTATAACAGCAATACACAAGGTCTCTATCACATTGGGACTCAAATAGCAAAGGCGAGTGGGCAGTGCAGTACACTTCTGTCTACCCCCTACAGGGAATGCAGGTGTGATGAGACTTGAAACTTCTCGTAGCGCTTGTGTTGGTGTATTATTCCAGGTATTATAAATGTAAATGTCCTTCAGTGGGTACAGATAATGCCACCTGCTTAAGCAGCTATTAGCGACGACATGAATGTCGCCAAAATACACCTGCGAATAACTACAGGCGGGTGTGGCAATGTTTTAAATGAAAGAAAGAAACTGAGTCTGACAAAATAAAATAAAAGGTGTACACCTAGGTGATATCAACCATAATCATTGATTCATATATGAATCGTAATAGCTACTGATAATCTTAAGATTGTAGATAATGTAGAGTAAGCTTTATCTTATTATTATTTTACGGCGGTAGAGCTAAGTTGTAGCCAATTGACTACAGATCAAATACGGACTGGCTGGACCGGGGTAGTACCACCCTGTCACAGAAGAGTGGCGAAAAGTGGCTATTATAGCTGTGTATCCCACTATGAGTGAGAGAGATGGAAGCCCGATCCCCCTTCCCCTTTATTTACCTTCCTCTATCCCACTGCGTTTCAGGTCGACATCGTGTGAGTAAACCTTCAACTTTTCATAGAGTTTTTAAAGCTTTTGCTTTTGGTATTGTAAAGCTGCGGTTACTGCTCAACATCAGGCGGCTCGTACGATTGTTTGCTGACTTTGTAATATAAACAAATCTGTATATAATAACCTGTAGATATCTACCAAACATAAAATGCTGCCTGTCTGTATCTGTAGCTCTACTGTAATCGGTAACGTCGATGTAAAACTCTTCTATGTCAAATTGTAATGTAAATTGCCTCAAACAGATGCCCACGCGAGTAGGTCACAATAAAGGTGGAATTTAACTTAACAAAAAAACCCGCTCCCGCGTTCTGAGCCCGCACGTCAGACAGAACCCATTTTTTCATTTTTTTAAATTTTGCTTTTCTAAAATAAAAGTAGCCTAAGTTACTCCCTATTATATCAGCTATCTGCCAGTGAAAGTCCCGTCAAAATCGGTCCACCCGTTTCGGAGATTACCCGGAACAAACACAGACAGACAGACAGACAGACAATTTTTTTTTAAATCGCGTTTTTGATATTATTGTCGTATGTACTTTCATATGCATTTAGTGAAAAGGTGTTATTTTGATATTACAAACAGACACTCCAATTTTATTTATTTGTATAGATAATTCTAAATTGAAAATTAAAAAAACCTCCCATGCGACATCTTTTTAAACTACAAAAGAGCTTATAATTTTCAAACGATTGAACCGATTTTCATAAAGCATACACTGTCCATCGGAGTACCTATCTATCACAAAAAAAAACAAAATTAAAATCGGTTCATCCGCTTGGGCGCTACGATGCCATAGACAGACAGCCAGATACACTTGTTAAACTTACAACACCCCTATTTTTTCAGGGGTTAAAAATACATTTTTACAAAATAATTCAGGTTGTCAAATACATTAACAGGAACATTTTTATTTTATTTTAAAAGCGAAAGCATATTTTAGAGTGTGCTCTACCTACTCATAGCTAATATTAATACGTGTATATAAATTACGTATATAAATACATTTCTTCTGCACGTATGTGCGGAACATAATTATTGGACTTTAATCCACCCCACTGGTGTGGAACTTAGATAGAGTTCAGTGCAACATCCGTTATAAATTAGAGTCGTACTCAGTGGTGGAACCTACGGTTTGTAATATGAGATGTGGAGATTCAAATTACGGCTCGCATCTCTAGAACATTGGAATTTCATGACCACATCTTGAAATTGCCCCAGTCACTGTTAGGTATAGGTAGTGTTAGTTATAGGTGAAAACATACTTACTGGGTTAATTGTGACAACTTATTATCGAGGTTCTTTACAATATAACCTCGTCGTGTTGAGCTATGCTAATTACTTTTTGGGCAAAATCTACAACGAAATCTAACAGCACATTCATTGCATGCTCGTCTTAGTTTGAGTCTGGTCTTGGGCCCTCACTCATATTCCATTATCCACGCCTCATATGCACAACTCCTAGTAATGAAACACGTAGCCTAAGTTTCATCAGAGAATATCTCCACCAGCAGTAACCTCGCCAGTCCCCACCCGTCATGCTCCATTTCCATTAGTCTTCCAGAATCAACATAAACCCCAGTTCCTTCCACTAGTTCTTCGAGTTAAGTAAATTTGTATATAAAGTTATGGGTGACATTTTTTTTACATTATTACGTGATAATAGAAATATATTTGCTTCTACAGTTTGCTTAAACCTTACGGAGGATATTCTCTAAACGATACTGAAAACCTCCTTCAAAATCTGTTGCATAGTTTAGGAGGATAAAGCTGACAAACATACAGACGCCGATAGCGACTTCGTGCAATACTATACTATTTAGATACATATTATCTTTAGTTAACCTATTCGTTGATATAATGTTCCTTAAATAGTCAGAATCAATGTAGAGTCACAAATGTCATAGTTTAAAATAGTGCCAGTGATATTAGAGTCACTTGACGACCGCTTGGTGCAGTGGTTCGAGCGTAGGCCGCTCGGCTCACCGCACCGGGTGGTTGCGGGTTCGATTCCCGTCAGGGTAAATTTCGGAAATGGCCTTTTCGTAATTTTCCCTGGTCTGGGTGTCACTGGGATCGCCCCCAGTCCATTGTACGGTACCCATAGTACAAGCTTGGCTTAGTTTGGGACCGTACAGTTGGTGTGTCTGTCTGGCGATATTTATTATTATTATTTAGTACCGAGGCCCTGTCGTTTCTCGCAGGTGTGCTCCCGGTAGATCTGGAAGTCTACATACGCGCGGCAATGTACTAAGAATAGTACATTGCCGCGCGTCTCTAAACTTCCAGATCGAGTAGAAACTCGAGAGAACATAAACGCCGAGTTCCTTAAACTGCGAGACCGCTCTATTATCCCTAAATTCTTTAGTCCGATTACTGGCGTTTATCATGACCACCGTTACCGTTTATCATGAACTATCTGCACATCACATCCTATGGGAGTGCAGTCTCGGGCAAAACCAACAGACCACTTTATTAAAAAGCTTGTATGTGACATCTGGAGCAGTTTATTACACAGACCTTGTGGAAGCCAGGGCCAATTTTCTGGCGTTGAAGCGCTTTTGCCATACCTATTATTGGAATCAAGTATAATCAGATCATGAGTTAAGGTCCAATTAGTCTAATTACATCAGCTACAGTCTTGTTTCTATTGCAATCAGCCCATACCAGGTAAATCTTTTTGTCTCCCGTTTTTACACTTATTGAACATTTATTGCGTTAGTTTCAAAAAAGTAGGTAATCACATTACTAAAAAAGTGTATGAGTAAACATTTTATGGAATTTCAGTAACTTCTGCTGCTTCGATGTTTTGTACTACAGGTCTTTGTACCTACATCAGGCACCAGTGATCCACAATCAGTATACACATTTGCTGTGTACACTAATTTAAGCCAACTGTTGTAATTTTGTATCTGTCTGTGGTGATAAATAAACAATTAGTATTATTATTATTATTTATGTGTTGTTATTATTGTATTGTATATATTGTATTGTTATTATTACTTCTGATACAATGAAATAATCCTTTCATGAAACGGATTCGAACTGCATTTAAAAACAAATATTATCAAAATGATTTATTTTTTATGACAATCCACACTTGACCAAAGAAATTACTATGTCAAAATTGTTTTCACAAAAAATACTCCATACTGTTCAGTTAAAAAAACACCCACTGTATAGAAACTGGTATTTGCATGAACCTTTAGTATACCTACTCATTATTGCACTGAGAACTTCCTTCCTGTGCGACATATTATTTGATCAACTTATTTTTGTCAATAACACCTAAATTTAATGGATTCAAAATGGAATTATCCTTAACAGTGTTTGTTACTCAGATACAACAGCTAAAGTGTGTAATGAATTCCAAGGCCAAGGTTTGATTCCCTGCAGTAGTTAGTTTATATTTTCATAGTTACTTTTTATTAAGTTTGCACTAAGCCAGCGTGAAGGACTAAAGGCCCGAATCCCCCTCGCATCAAGGGTAATGTGCTCGGCTCAATGGCAATATACACGGTCTCTATCACATTGGGACCATAACATAAATGAAAAATTTAAAAATGGCCCCTGACACAAAAATATGTACCTATAAAAAGCAAAAAAATACATGGTATACCAACATTTCATATTGATTAAACGAGTGAAAGTAGCTTAGAATCCTTAACTATAATAGAGCTGAACATCTTCAAACAGCTGCACAGATTGTATTGAATCATAGCTTAGAACACTCATAATCATGAAACCATTCCAACAAAAAAATAACTAAATTGCAATCGGTTCATCCGATTGTGAGCTACGATCCCACAGACAGACAGACATTGTGAGCCAATATTTTCAATGGAAGAAGGAAACGGAGTCTGACAAAACAATAAAATAAAAATAAAAGGTGTACTTAAACGCTAGGTAGATGCCTACACTGTATCTATTTAATATCAAACGGGTCTAATGCTTGTTCAATGAGTTTGTAATATAAAAAAATATGTCTACAGTAACCTGTAAATATCTACCATACATATAATGCTGCCTATCTCTACTTGTAGCTCTACTGTAGTCGGTAGCGTCGATGTAAAACTCTATGTCGAATTGTTCTGTACATATGCCTCTATCTGCCTCAATATGCCTACCTGAGTAGCTCACAATATGGCATACGTACCTAAACATATTTTGCAAAGGTGCTAGCGAATATGGCTCTAGCGAAACCTATGATAGAGTTCCTAATTTCAGACCACTTATGAAACAATCTGCGTAGTCCGTTGCGAATATGTGCAAATAAAACGGATTGAGAAAGAGTTCAGTAGTAATATATTAATAAAAAACACAGATATTTACAAATTAATAGAGGTTGTAAAATACATTTATCCAAAAGCGAAACCATATTTTAGGGTGTGCTATACTTACATATAGCTAATATAAAATATACGAGTACATAAATACAATTTGTTCTTATGGAAATACGTGCAGAACAGATTATTGGATTTCAATCCACCCCACTGGTGGGGAACTTGGATAGAGATAAGTGCAACATCCGTTATAATTAGAGTCGTACTCAGTGGTGGCACCTACGGTTTGTAACATGAGACGTTGATCTTCGACAAATAGGATTGCTTCATTTCCTGACAACTTGAGCTAAGCCGGGTGAAGTGTGGAAATGAAACGATCCTATTGGTCGAAGCCTGCGGGCCTGCTTCATACCACAGCCAAGCACACGGTCGCTATTGCACTTAAAACTATTGTACCTATGTCTCTGCAACTGAGCGATACTTATCTAAACACATTTATTTTTAATATTTCTAGAAGAATATCTGGAAGTATAATTCCTATACCTACCTAACTAATGTTTATTATTTATTATGTATAAAAAATTATGCACGTAAAAATCAATAGATAACACATTTTGTTGCATACGTACAATACTAAATCTGTTTTAAAATGAATATTCTCCCATGTACTGATAAAAACGACACAAAATAAAATATTACCTTATCACAAATTTACTAGCTTTGTGGATTTAAATAGGTTGTTTGACTGATCTCAAATTAAATAAACTCATAGGTATCAATTATTTTTGGCATCTTGTGTTCGAATTTTTCAAAAATACCCGTTACATGATTAGAAATATTTTTGTTATTACAGTTTGCTAAACACATTAATAGTGAGGAGAGAGTAGAGGTCCCGACCTTCTTTCTCTGTTGCGCGTGGGCTGACTTATGGCGGTAACGTCACATTTTCTGCTCGAAAGCTAAACATCTGTATTTTTTAAGCCAAGTCTTAAGTTATTTTGAAAATTATTTCCCTTTTAGTAATCGTAGGACATAATTTCATTATTAATTAATTGATTTTGCTATGACAAGTTGTCAATTAACCCTTTATTATTTACACGGGCGCTGGAAGTGTGCAGTTAGCCAACCCGCACTGGGCCAGTGTGGTGGACCACAGATATAGATTTACATAGATAACGCAAGTATTACGATTTGTATTGAAACCAAGCTTGCCGAATTTTTAACACCTACTGTGACATCATTAGTGACGGGAAATCCAAACCGATTCAAAGACACCGATGCCGCCGATGCCCCTCCGCCCGCTGCGATTCTCTCGAATGATTATCTCGCTCTTACTCACATTTTTTATATCTGTAGTAGCGCGGACTGTAAGATAGCGGCGACGAACCTTGACGCTTGGTCGGGGTTTCGTACACGCGTAGTACATGCATTTGCGTTATCTATGTAAATCTATATCTGTTTGGTGGACTAACGGCCGACTTGTTAACAAAGGTTAATCTCCCCTTAGCTTTTTGAGATTTCGCTGTGTTTATTTGCATGGGGCGATAAAACTAATCAGCTCCCAATTTTCTAGTCTGAAATTAGGAGATGATTGGGAGTAGGTACCTATTCACTAAAACACCGTGTCTTCACACTATACCCCTGCGCATCCTTTTGTGTTGTTTTGTATTTTGTATAATTTATTAGCGAGGGATTTCTGAAAATTACACTGATCTGAACCGGGCCATCCCCTTTCATTGCAATAATTCTCAACGAAATTTAACAACACATTCCTTGCGAGTCCGTCTAGGGCTGGCTTTACGGGCTTCTTGTCTTGCCGGGACCAGCCGACTGGTCGCGCCCCGGTGAAGGAACACTGAGCCAGAGCTTCGTCAGAAAATATTTCCACTAGCAGGAGCTTCGCCAGAGCCAGTCCATCTTCTGCTATTTCCTTACAATTTGATAATCTTTGAGAATTAACATATATTCCAGTACCTTCCACTAGTTCTTCGAGTCCCGGCTCCATGTCGCGGTACCTTCGGGTCCATTCCGGACCCTTTTTTGAAATCACTTTATCTGCTCCCTGAGCTGGTTTTTCATCAACTGAAATCGATGTCATAGGTCAAAAAAGAAAGTAAATCCTACTATAGGGTCATAATCGCTTAGAACTCTTCGCCGGATTTTCCGTCTCAGTCTGAGGATACTGACATCATTAATTCAATTTCACCCAAATTAAGGGTTATTTCCCTTCACTTTGACTACGACGATTTTAGGATCAATTCTCTACAAATCGAAAAATCTAAAAATTAAATTATATTTGAAAGAAAAAATACATTACCTTTATCCGATTTCTTGGCCCTTTTAATTGAATTAGCTTTTTTCTTCGGCGGCTGCTCCTCTTGTTCTTCTACGGTGTTACTGTCTACGCTATTATTTTCACCCATTAGTATCTCAGATTGCATTTTTTTCAATCTCGCTGAATGGGCAATCGATACATTTAGAGATTCTTGCAACTCTAACTTCAGTTTTTCAAAACTCTCGTTCTGCCGTCTGATTTCTTTGACCAAAGCTTGTATACTGGCGTACACCGATTGTACTTCTTTTGAATTTAATTTGTTATTTGTTGGTTCAGAGTCGTCGCTATCTTCTTCTGTACTATTGTCGTCTTCGGAGACAGCACGTTTCTTATTACCCTTACTATTGCGGTTGTCCAGCTTTTGTTGCTCAGGAGATTTTGGTTGATCTGAATCCACTGGAAAATGCTGTGTGCCTAGTGACTCACGACAGGACGCCTGCATTATTTTGGCGCATTCTTTTACCTCATCAACCGACTCTGTTCAATAAAACAAACATAGATTTATTAGAATAATAATATCGCACGATTCGATGTCAATTGTTGGATTGTCCAAAAATATGATTTGGTTGATCTGTGACCCCTACTCGCACATTGAGTGGGGGGGGGGGTGGTATATAGCAACAGGTACACCTCTGCCTACCCCTGCGTGGAATACAAGTATAATGGATGAATACAAACTTACGGTGTCTAAATATCACAGGATAAAAGTGCATCGGCCACTCTGCGGATAATTTTTCACCTTCTTCGATGCGTTTTATAGTCACAGAATTTTTCTCCACGGGGTATCTGAATAGGATTCTATTATCATCATAGTTGAGAACCCAGGATTTCGGTACGTATGCATATTTGTGGCAATTGCTTAATTTTGTTGACTGCTTCTTTAATTTTACGACATAGTATTCCATTTTTATCTGAAAGCGGGACACAATGTTATAAATGAAATATTTAGTACTGACACGTAGTTAGCTCTATCCTGCACGTCTAACAGAACTACACATTATAACAAGCAATAGTAGGTACATTACTGCCGCGGTCAGCAAATTAAACATAGTACAAACTACTTAGTTAATATAAATAAATAAATATCGCCAGACGAACACAATAACTGTATGGTCCCAAACTAAGCAATGCTTGTACTATGAGTACCGTACAATGTACAGGAGGCGATCCCAGTGACACCCAGACCAGGGAAAATTACGAAAAGGCCATTTCTGAAATTTACCCTGACGGGAATCGAACCCGCGACTACCCGATGCAGTGAGCCGAGCGGCCTACTCTCGAACCACTGCGCCAAGCGGTCGTAATTAAAGTAATATTGTCTTTCCAGGGAATAAATTAACATTTTTTCGGACTCTTTTATTTCATTTGAGCTCATTTTGTTAAATCAATAGAATAAAATAACGACAATACATATTTCGATGATTCCCACAGAAGGTTCTTTGAATATTATTCACATAACTAAGCAGGTTTTACAAACCTACCTATTGAAATAAAAAAAACTAAATTTAGTCCTTGCGGTAACTTACCCAAAACTTGTAACCCAAATGTTATTTAACAGTTTCACTGCCTAAACTATTTATTCGGGGAACAAGCGACACGTCTATTCGACACACGATTTATCCGAACTGCGTCATCACACCATCACAGGCGGGCGCCGCCGGACGGGCGGCGAGACGCGCCCACCCGGCCCCTAAGAGCGTTTTCACATTATCCGATCCGATATCGGTGTCGGACGCCGATCCGATATCGGGGTAAGTAAAATGTATGAAATATGTACCTGTCTTTCATATTGTCCGGCCCGATATCGGATATAGATAGCGGTACTAAAGGTATGCTGCTTTAAGCCGCGTTTGTATCGTACTGACAAGCTCTATGAGTACTGCCAAGTGGTACAGTCAGGCAACTATTTATTTTCTCCACCGCTCTCAAACAGCATTCCCTAACATCTTACAGTCGAGAATCCAGTCGTCGCAACCATCTTGCGGCTTCTTCGATTATGGTGCATACTACTTTTAGCCACAGGTTCTTTGTCTTCCTTGGTCCCTATATCTATAATAAATTACATAAAACTTTGTCCCTCCACTTTTTAAATAGTTTCAACGTTAAAGTTTCTTTGAAAAAATGGCTCCTGAAACAATCCTACTTATCCACTGAAAGTCTCTTGCTAGTTGTAAAATAGTAGAGTACCTAATACATACTTATGTTTAACTAATTAAATATGTACACACATCCACAACTCGAATAACCCAACAACTCCCCTAACCACACACCCTCCCTCATACTCCTTCACGCTCACAACACACACACAAACACCGACACACATGTTCACTTAGTTTTAGTTTTGAATTATGTTAGTTTTTTTTCATTTTTTACTTTTTATTTTTTATTATCACCACTTACTGTATGTACCTAAATGAACGAGCTCAAACAACTGTAAACAAATAAACAGCTTCCGAGGTTTTCGGGGACCTGGTGACCTGTAATACAGGTTTTCACACCTACCACAGGCACCAGCGATCCACAACCAAAAAATTGTCAACTATCTCCAATGACTTTACTTATATCTACATATATTTACATCAATGTATTTTGGTTTGTGGTGAGAAATAAATGATTTTATAATTTTTATTATTATTATTACCATCAGGTGAGATTGTGGTCAAATACTTGCCTAAAACGCAATAAAAAAACAACTAACCCCGGACCGAGGGCGAACGCAAAGTGCGCTCCAGATAGAGTGGCAGGGAGGCAGCTAGCTTAAGGGAGCCCTCAGGGGCACGGCCTCGGCTAGGGCTGCTGCCAAGTGTAAGAAGTACGAAATTAAAATGATTGGGATTGTAGGAAGTACACAAAAAAGGAGCTCTCTCGGGCACTTATGGTTGCATAGGGAGAGCGTTTGTGGACAATTATTATGAGGCTGGAATTCGTTTACGTCAGACGTATACTTATGAACATTAATAATATTATATAACAGTTGTTCTGAAAGAAAGGAAGTACAAATAAAAGTGATGAAGTCAAATCATTATGTGTTTCATTGAAGAAAGGATCTAACACAACAGAGAGCAGGGGTAAATCTACCACCGGATCGGGGCGCAATTGTCAGTAATTGTGCCCCAGGTGCGGTCATACCTGATTACAGTTACGTATAAGATTTTCCTGAATAGGGATTACGGGGTGGCTTGTCATTTATATAATTCAGCACGTGCAAGTGTGTTTTCTGACTAATTTAAAAAAAGAGGAGGTTCTCCATTCGGTTGAAGCTTTTTTATGTTTGTTACCTCAGAACTCCTTCATTAATAAACCGATTTGAAAAATGATGTTCATTTAAAAGGACGACCTTCCAGATTGGTTCATTAAAAAAAACATCAAAATCAGTTCAGTGCCAATTAATGTAAGTAGTGGTAGGTCTCTACCTCTGTACCTTAGTGCCTAGACTTGTTCTTACGTTGTTCAAGACTTACACTATTATAATTTAGAACTTGTTAGAACAAGAACACTATTAGAACTTGTTCTAACGTAGTGTAAAGATGTGGCACCGACTTCAAATGAAATCAGTTAGGTATGAGATCGCTAATGATTCCTAGCTTTTTAGTGCACCCAGGTTTTTAAAAGTCGGTTAATTTTTTTTATTAAAATATTTTTGGTTTGTAAATAAATTGGACCAATCTGAGTACCTACCTAACAACTCTACCAACTACTTGAACTGAAAGTACAGTTGCTGATCTGTGCTGATGTTCGGATTGTTTCCGCCCACCCGTTATCAGTTTGCGGTCTTTATACTAGGTAGGTACCTATATTACGTTGTACTTTATACATAAAAACAGGATATGACTCATGGCTTCAATAGATCGCACGAGGGGTTGGGGCGTCGTCATGGACACGGAAGAATATTTTGTTAAATAAAATTAAAATATCGCCAGACGAACACACCAACTGTATGGTCCCAAACTAAGCATCGCTTGTCCCAGGTCCAGGGTTCAAACCCCGGCTCGCACCTCAGGGTTTTTAACAAGTTTATGGTGTACATCTGCTTACGAGTATTTATGAGTAACAATGTGCACAGGTTATTCACTGGTTTACTATTTACTGGAGAACATCTGAAAATGAATAAACATTCCTTAATATTCGTTTCGGCTCTTGTCCGTCACCGACATTACGCGATACAGGCCCTTGTGTTGCAATTGTGTCTGAATCAGTGCTGCATCATACATGAATGCAGACACAGAGCCGATGCAATGCTGGCGCAGTCATTAAAAACGTGTTCACAGAAAAGATTGACCCAGGTTAGGGCCTATTTTTAATAATAATATAAATAAATATCGCCAGACTGACACAGCAGCTGTATGATCCCAAACTAAGCAAAGCTTGTACTATGGGTATACCGTACAATGGACTGGGGGCGATCCCAGTGACACCCAGACCAGGGCAAATTACGAAAAGGCCATTTCCGAAATTTACCCCAGCGGGAATCGAACCCGCATCCACCATGTGCAGTGAGCCGAGCGGCCAAGCTCGAACCACTGTGCCAAGCGGTCGTCATATTTCCTTTCCTCATTTCGTTTAGTCCTTTCTCGCACCTCACTTTATGTTGTTGCCTCTATTTTGTGATGTCAAAAAGTAGAGGTAAAGCATAAATTCGTATACTTAAATGTTATCACGATGTAACTTTTTTTACAGTCATTCATTACTAATTAAGTATAAAATGTATTATATGCTTTATCTTCCCTATAAGTAAGTACTTATTTAAAACATACACATGATACCATATCTAGTATAAAACAAAGTCCTAATTAATCCGTTTAGTTCTCCCAAACATGCACCACGCGATAAATTTTGATGTGTTTTTCAATATCATTTAGAAAATTTCTTTCAAAATGTTTACTTATATGTAAGTATTTATTATAATGAAATGTATGAATAGTAGAGATAATCCGTGCGACGCCGGAGCATGTCGCCAGTTGATAATAGAAGCATTTAGCTATGTAGGTATGTTAGTTAAAAATGTATTGTCTTGATCTTCTTGAATATACCTATGACTATAAAATATGTACTCGTATGTATGTGCCTACCATATACCGCCACTACCGCCACTGTTTCTGATAATACCTATAGGTAAACCAATTTATTTTAAATTGAGATAGCACTTGTCGACTCTTGTTATTAGAATAATCGGCATTCCGAACCGGTGTTGATTATGACTATACACAAATGCTTAGATGAACGGAAATATTAAATTTCGATAAGACTTCACCATTACCTATGACGTCTATGACATTAATGATAAGAGATTTTATTGAGTGCGACACGTGATGGTGACACGTGACCCTGATACTTGTTTTGTTCGACAAACATTCCCGAAAATATACGGATCATGAGTCATCGCGATCATCAAGTGTTTGCGTGCCCCGACTTACGAACTTTGGACCATGTTGTTCAATTTGATTATAGTTTGCCACATATTTATAGGTACCTATTATATTTTAACGACTAGCTATTGTTTTAAGGAGTGTAGGTAGCTAGGTTGACCATTTTCCTTATGATAACATTGTTATTTAACATTAGGCTCATTAACATACCTATTTTGATGACATCACATCAGAGCAAATGATTCCACGTTGACCTTATTGACAACACAAAAATCGGTGTTAATGAAGGGTACTTATAGGTAGTAGGTAAACACTCATCTCACTTTACCAGCTATAATTCAAATACCAACATGGGTAATCCCAAACAAACATAATGCAATAAATAAATATCGCCAGACAGACACACCAACTGTACGGTCCCAAACTAAGCAAAGCTTGTACTATGGGTACCGTACAATGGGACTGGGGGCGATCCCAGTGACACCCAGACCAGGGTAAATTACGAAAAGGCCAATTCCGAAATTTGCCCCGGCGGGAATCGAACCCGCGACCACCATGTGCAGTGAGCCGAGCGGCCTACGCTCGAACCACTGCGCCAAGCGGTTGTCCGGTGATAGGTGTCATGTCGCCCGCTAAGACTGAGTAGACTACGGATTTTTGTGACAATGATGTAGCTATGAAACTACAAGTCCCAGGGTCCATTTCGTCGTAGCAATTTAGTTAGATCTTGGAGAAGTGTTCGAAATCTATAAAAAATTAAGTAGTTAAATGTTAAATATGTCTTTGTTTCTGCTAGTGAAGCAGGCGGCATGTTGCTTGACCGAAATAAGTATGTTCATGTGGGGATCCCATTGCGCATAAGTGGATACAGAGAGATAAATAGGTAGAATAGATAGGTACTTGTACAATAACAGGAAAACTGCAGATACCTTAAAACGCAAAGCACGCCAACAGGTTTTTTAAGTTTCAAGGTTATTACGTACAAATATAGAACGGAAAGCATCTGTGAAGCATACCATACCAGTAACCCCTTGATATAGACAAAGTTCGCCATAAATATACGGAGTTTGCCATTTTTGAAATAACAAATGTCTGACGTGGCCGGAACACAATAGATTGCAGGTCAATATAGGCAAAATTTTTAAAAAATAATAGCAGGAAATTAGCCATTAAAACTTTAAATTAGATAAATCAAACAAGAGAATTCTAACACAATACTCTATCAAAATTTCGTCATTACTTGTGAAATTGGCGCTGTTTGCCGACAAACTTATTTGTACAAAGCGGCGGTGGCGCTATTGTCTTCGTAAAGCTGTCAAAACCACGCCATTTTGGCACTGACGCCGTTAGTGCCAGGTTTCGCCACTTGAAAAGATAAGTTTGTGTCATAATATGAATGCGTAAATCGGGCAACGCCTCTCCTCCCGCCATTCGGAATCACCAGTCTGTCAACTGACCGGGGCGCCGGCCGGCCGTGTATGCATGCTCCGCACTTGATGTTACTAAACGTTTCAATATCTTGCTTTGGTTATAATCAGTAATACTGTGCACCTACAAACGTGTAGAAGAAAATAGTGTGGATTGACTTGTAATTAAGGTAAGTAATATGGTAATCTTAGGACGCCGCAACTTGTTGACATTCATTAGGTTATTACGCCGCTGCGACGCCATTCATTTCGTAGAGTATAATTAGGAATTAGGTGACGATACACTATTAGGTACCTATTTGCCGAAAAATATCTGTTAATTTTAATGTCTATAGCGACAAGAACATTATGGAGAGTTAACGTGCTCATATTAATGTTTATAGAAACAAATAGCCGTTTATTGTGTTGTTGTGCGTAGTGCGTAGGAGAGCTATTTAAAAGCTGTTTTATTTTTAAATGCATTCGACAAAATACTTAGAGAGGCAAGCCGATTTCGCAATGTTACAACAAATTACATAGAACGTTGCATGAGACGGACATTAAGGTACATTTCTTTTTTGCTTCGGAATTTTGTAAGTCGTTGACAAATGAACGTTATGAAATGCGCAATACATATTTCTGCAGGAAATTAAATGTTCTACAAAATAGGTCTCGTATGCTTAGTCGATTAGAATAAGCGTTTGAAAGATATTTATGATCAAAGTTCAATACTTATCGCTCTTACTAATTTTTCAACATTTTCTTCGGAAAATTTTAATATAATTCATTATTTTCGAAAAAATTAATGCAAATTTAAGTTTTCATCAGCACAAAAATACTTTTATCTATTATTTATATTATTTTTTATATACATTGCGCTCGGGTGGGCCAAAAAAAATTTGATGTTTTTTTTTAGTTACGATCAAATATCGTCTGAGATGACAAAAAAAAAACTCTGGTAAAGTTTGAGCCCTTCAGGTGAAGGCGCCTGTCTAGCCCGCGAAATTCAAAATTTTCGAGTATTTTTATAGTTTATCCAAAATCTGAAAACATTTAAGACAACATTTTGTGATTTGCGACAAACACAGTATGCAGTGCGTTTATTAATACATTTATTTTACTCTAAATATTATCACGGTGGATATGATACTAGTAAATCACTAAATATACAAAAATTGCCAGATTATTTGGATAGCTGTCGTTCTTGAAATGTTTTAGAGTAAGTTGGATATATTAATAAATGCACTGCACACGGTCTTTCTCGCGAATTACAAAATGTGCCTTTTATAATTGTCAGATCTTGAAAAAAATCTAAAAAACTTCAAAAAATTTGAACTTTGCGGGCTAGATGGGCGCTTCAGCCTTAATATTAATTTTAACGGGTGACTCATTGTGATTTTCGATTTCCCATTTAAATAACATAAGAATTTTTTTTTTTGTTTGGATTTTTAGTGCACTCGAACGAATAAATGTCTAGTAAACATCAAAACATATTCTTGCAGGAAATTTAACGATCTACAAAAAAGGTCTGAGATGATTTTTTGCTAAGTTGACTCATTTCAAAGTTATTGGAGGTTTAAAACCAACCTCAAATCGTTGTAACGTTTCTCCGTGAAGGGTAGAATCACACACAGAAACAATGATTACAGTTTATTAATTATAATTACAAGTTAGTGGGAGTGGGTTCTTTCCCATTCACCGACCGGACTATAGTTACACCACCGAACCACCACTCTCCTGCGTCAGCGGACGCGCAGGGCGGGCGTAGAGCAACAGGCAGGGCGCGGAAGGTAGTACGGCGTACTGGTCACGTGCAGATCTTGCTCCAGACAGGGGTAGGACCGGTTCTCGTCGTCTACTAAGGTGAACCCTGGAATGGCGTGACCATACATTGTGACAACTTCCCGGTTACATAGTTTGACTGCAACATCATCAAGCGCGGCGTTGTATAATCCGCGGTTACGAGTGGCGTTAATTATCATTAGGTAGCGATCAATGATGCGGCAGTCAAAGAAACACATTAATATTGATATCAACGTAGGCAGGTGGGTAGGCATCCCACAGAATCTATGTAATGCACCCAATAGTGCTACAGAATGATGTGTAAGGTAAAACATGTACAATTATCTAAACCTAGGTATGATGTTTTGACGAACACGGTGAAAGCAGATCATAGTCGTTTAAATTAACCATGTAGTACAAACGTAACTATGCTACCGGCGTGACGCCATTACATACACAATTTCTACTAACTAAATCTAAAGAAATATATGCAACACTCACCCAATCCGGGGTTATAACGATAACACCAAGGCTCTTAATAGATTCAAGAATATCCACACACTAATTACAGAATTGCAGCACGTAGTTTAGTTAATATAATATAATATTGTGAGGTATGGTTACGGTAACGTCTCGTACCACAGTGCCGGTCAGCTGGTCGCTGCGCACGCGCATCTCCCGAGTACTTGCGAAGATAGCCGAACAATTACTCGTGGATTTGCGAAACAAGCGGTGTCGCGCGGTACTGCTTATTCATTTAATAATTTTTAGGTTTAAGTTGTAAATATCCATATTTAATTATTGTGTTACGTTAGATTAGGCGAGTACGGTTCAACGAAACCGTTACATAGTAAAGAATATTTTTTACAATTTCTTATACTCTATCACAAAATAATTACTGAAAAACATAATACATTATAGTTTTCGTAAATCTTTACGAGTGTTTTTTGATAAAACAATATTTGTTTACAAAATATGGATAATCGTCGTTAGAAAGGGATCGATGACTTGATGTTTATGCAAATGTTTTTTAATGTTTCAGATGGCGCAAGATAGTAATAAGAAGCGGGCATTCTGCGTTGTTCAATTCATAGAGTTACCTTTTGAAGGCATTGATGATTATGTGTGCGTGCCGTCCACGTGGCTGATTGTTCGGAGAGCAATGGATCAGAGGGCCGTTGTTGCATACCCTAAAGACGAAGATCCCTTCGATACAAGAGATCGCGCTAAGAGGAAAGAAAGATTAAATGATGAGTGGCGGTTTTACATGGCTGCCGTCAAATATGAATCAGGTGAGTTTGAATCAATATATTAGTTAATAGGTTGTACATTGTATCTTAGAAGTATGTTCAGATTCAGAATACCTCGGGAATTAAAAGGAAATAATATTTATTTATCATTTTCAGATAGTTACAGAGATGCAGATTATTGGATAGCGACGAGAAATGATTATGGACCTCTGGTAGAAGAAAAATCAAAAATAGAAGGTGAGAATCGAATGACTTTGTTAGTTTTCACGATTAAGTTTTAATTGTAAACACTTTTTTCAATACTACTTATTCCACATTTCAAGCCTTCCAAATTGTAATAAAAATTCTATTTCCAGATACGCAATCGAGATTTACGTTAAAAAAGAAATTACGAAAAGCCAATCGAAGTAATTCCTCGAAATCCAATGACAATCCTCAGAAACCGCTGCCGAGAATATCAATCAAGCGACCAGCACTGTCAGAACCGACAAAACATCATAATGGAAAACGGCTGAAACTTAGTAAGCTCCGTAGGCAGCAAGAGCTCAGTAGGCTACCCATGGAAGTGGATACACCAACTCATGTTATAGATACAGATAGAGAAGTCCAAACGAACAGTAATATAGAACAACATCTATCCTCTGATCGAGTTCTCCGGCAATTTGCGGAACATTCAAAACCCGTACAAGAATTACAAATGTCAGTGACTCCATCAATAGAGATGATTAGCAATGATCAAGAACCCCTCACTAATGACGTCTTAAATAACGTACCTACTTCTCATCACTTACCAAACTTACTCAAAATGTCTACTAATCTATACAGTCACATAGACGGAGCACGGCATTTAGTACCGATTCAGAAACCGCTAGAAAAGAAAATACGCCTTATGAGTATCGAAAGAAATTTTGCCGTTTCCGCTCAGACCCCATTGAGTTTAATGGACCAAACCGGATCTATGCCGTCGCGATCAGTGGAACAACCAACGGTGGTTACTCAAAATCAATCACAAGATAGCCAACAGGAACTGGAAATGCACACTCAAAATAGCAGATACCAAACAGCTCAACTACGGGGCATCTCAATCAGTTCACAAGGAATCCAGCATGTACCCACGATCAATATCGAAAGATCCAATGACGTGGCTGCTGTCGATCCGAAAAATGTTCTTCAGAGTGTCACTAATGATGCAGCAACTTCACAAAACCTTCCAGGCTCATCTCATATGCACCCTAGCTTCTTCCAAAGTTCAGCTAGACATCAAAATTCGCTAGCTCATGAACAAGAACCACTCAGGGTATCCACAGGAAGCAAGAATTATGATCACCGACCTAACTCTCGTTCTATCAGAACGAAGATTCAGAAGAAAATGCAACAACCTACTAAAACCAAAATGCTGATTTCAATACGAGAAGCAATCTCAACTACTCATAATATCTATCTTCGTAATGAACAGCAATTTCAAGCAAGTCGAAGTGGAAGTGTACTTGTTCCTGAAAGTGATCTAGAGGTAATAGACAATTCGTGTGAAAAAGATGATTGCATGGTAGAAGAAACTCCGTCACCGTATTATGGAGGGACTTCAGATTCCGCTGTTGTTACGGGTCATGAAGTAATCTCAGACCACGAGATGTCAGCAGACAAATCACCTGTTGAGATATCGAATAATGCTTACTGGTCTGGAATCGCTTCTAGGAGTAATTCTGCAGATAGACCAACGGCTGCCCAAAACCAGACGTCAACGAATGACCAGACGCATCATAGAGCTCTTTTGGAGCGTCAAATGTTGGACAACTTTGCTTCCCTCCTCACTCAAATGGGCTCCACTTTGCGTTATACGTGTGATATGTTCAATAACTTACGGGATTTGATCCACGAAAGTGCCCAGACATTCAGATGCTTATTAGATGCAGTCCACAGATTCAACACGGAGGGAAATTCAGCCAGCAATGCATCCCCCTCGAGAAACCTGACACCACAAACCCTACCGGCCACTGAAGAAAGACACATTAGAGTCACAGTGACAGCAAATTCCAGTAATGGCGATCGAAATAGTGATAACGTTGCCAACAAAGCACCGAATAAAAAACACAACAACTCATGGCGTCCCGTTCTACCACCGGAATATCATCCCCATGATACAAGATGGACGTTGAAGTATCGGACAAATAAGCCAGGACTCGTCGAACTTATGCCTCAAAGCGGTATTTACGTCGGCTACGGAGAGCTAAAATACTGTCAGCAAGTATCAAAAGATTGCAAGTCTTTAGCTGTGAGATTGTTAGTAGAAGTCTTCAACAGAAGAGCACTGAGTGTCTGCTTATCAATGAGTGAAAAAGCGCAGGCATCTAATAATGAAAGGCCAGGATTAGATGAGCATGCAACTTCGGTCCTGTTAAATTTTGTTTTAAAGCATGGGCTCCAACATGGTTGGAATACTGACGTAAAACCTGTACTCAGTACTTTACACATTATGATTATAAAGATTCGGTCTAAATATGGTGTAAAGGTTAAATGTTAACTGTTAACGCAGTAACAATTATTTTAAAAGAAGATTTGTTTTTGGTTTTGTGGACAACACTATTTTAGTTAACATTTATATTGTACAACACTATTCGACCACCATTTTTGTTTTTTATGTACGAACTAGCTGAGCCTGCGACTTCGTCCGCGTGGAATTTTGATCCTTTCTTAGGGGATGTCTACGTCATAGTAGCTTTATGCATGCAAAGTCTCAGCCCGATCGGTTTAAAATTGACAAAGTTTCATACAAACTTTCATCCCCTATTTTATCCCCTGGGGGTGGAATTAATCAAAATCCTTTCTCAGGGGATGTCTACGTCATAGTAGCTTTATGCATGCAAAGTCTCAGCCCGCTCGGCTTAAAATTGACAAAGTTTCATACAAACTTTCGTCCCCTATTTTATCCCCTTGGGGGTAGAATTGATCAAAATCCTTTCTTAGCGGATGCCTACGTCATAACATCTACCTGCATACCAAATTTCAGCCTGATCCGTCCAGTGGTTTGGGCTGTGCGTTGATAGATCACTATGTCAGTCAGTCAGTCAGTCAGTCACCTTTGAGTTATATATATATAGATAACAATTGTACTTGCCACTTGCCCAGTAAAACGCATCGGATGCGCACTAGTATATTCTGTATGGCGCCAATTATTTACAACAAGCTGCCCATATCAATTAGAAAGACAAATAGTATTAATTTTTAAAAGTTTGTTAAATAATTTCCTAATAGACAAGGCCTATTATACTATTGACGAATTTTTAAAGGAAAACTAGATTATTATTGTAATTGTTTAGTATTGAATGGATTTCAATGAATGTATATAATACAATAATGATAATAATCTTAATTTAATTGAATTGACCCATTTAATTAATTTGAATTTTGCATGCCAATTGGTGGAATATAGCATTAGCACTTTTATAATCTGTAACATCTATGTATACCTACCTATATTCGCAAATAAAAGTTATTGTATTGTATTGTATTGTACTTTAATTAAACGACTAATTTTGTTAATAAAAGTTGTTTTTATAAATAAGCCAGTACCCTGACAGTACCCTGGACATTTGGCGACCGTACTTATTAGTTTACCTGCAAACTTCACTTTCTCCGTGTTTTATAACCGGGGGCCGGTTCCGTCATTTTTATCGGCGGCGCGGCAATAAATCTACTCTGCCAATACTACGCGACATTCGACACATCACGGTGCAAGTATTGTGGATAAGTACGAATTCGTCGACACACGCGCTGGGGAGGAAGGCGGCTGTTCCTGGGGCCTGCAAGAGACTACGTCACCACACGTGCTGGAGGAGACTACGTCAGTTGGAGGTCTATCCCGAGGGAAGTGAGCCCTAGTCCACTTAATATCCTATTGATTTAACCTTAATCTGTGTCTTAAGTAACCTAACAACCTATTTCTGCTACCGATCAGCGGGTTGGTTATTCAAACGTCATTTTATATAATATTATAGGATTAATTTTCCGTTGTTCAGTGTAGACACCCAACTTACGCTGCTAACTTTGTGGCGTCGTCCCTGACGTTTTATTGGGAGAAGTTACAGAAATTACAGAACCCTATAAGTGTTCTGGTGGTATAGGATTGTCAATGATTACATCAAGAGTACCTACTTATCTGTTGCTCTTCTAAGCATATATGCATATGATTACTATTGTTTGCTAAGACCTTATCACCAACTATTTCAGTATACGGGAATTCATTGCAAGAGGCGGGTAACTACAGGCTGACAGTTTTTATAAACGACCAGTTGGCACCATTATTTACAGCTTCAGTCTTTAAAGCCTCGTTGTCCACTTCCTGTAGGGATTTGCGAAGTTCTGTGTCCGCTCCTCTAAGGTTGGTTCCGTTGTCGGAGAATATATAACGCGGTCAGCCTCGACGAGACGCCATGCGACGCAGTGCCATGATTAGTGAGTCCGAGGTTAGTGTATGCATCACTACCTCATACCTCATACCTCTTCTCCCTTCGTCTGCCTACAACGACCTCGATCGGTCCGAATAAGTCGATACCGCAGTATATGAATGGCCGCTGATGATGTGCCATGCGGGCTTCGGGTAAGTCGCCCGTCCTGGGGACTAAGGGCCTTGCTTTTCTCAGTCTACAAAACAAACAGCTTGACACGATATTCTTTACAGTAGGTCTTAATTTCACCAACCAATATTTTTGTTTCAGGTCGTTAACAGTTTCCTGGTTGCCGTGTGCTGCCTTCACGTGGTAGTATCGAACCAATAGCTTGGCCGTCGGATGTCGTCCATCGATTATAATTGGCCTCTTAGTATCCACAGGAACGTCAGACGCAGCATCGATGCGGCCGCCAACACGCAGGAGGCCGTGCTCTTCCAGGTATGGCGATAACCGCCGAATACACTTTCCGCTTTTTTGGTGCAATGTCCTCGCCAAATGAGTCTATTTGCGTTTGTTGCAGAAGTAGACACTCCGCCCGCTCCATCATCGTGCAGTCATCGACACAGGTAAGTTTTTTACATTTATATATAAACTTTATTACAGCAGCAGCAAATCTCAGCAATCTCAGCCAGGAGGAGAACACCGTTGGATCAGGAACTGGTAAGTTGACAGACACGCGTTGTACCACTGCAACGCAATCCGTGCAATGAATATTGTCTGCAGGCTCCAGTACAAGGCGCGGCCAATCCGTCTCATTCTTGTGTAAGAATTGAGGTCCAACAAACCACTCATTTAAAAAGAAATTATAGTTGAACACGTCTCTTGTAGCTATATCTGCTACGTTCACATTCGTGGGGACCTACCTCCATTCTGAAGCGCTAGTGAGCTCGTCAATCTCCCCTAGCCTATTCGCTTCGAACGTCCTGTAGCTGCGCGTATTATTACGAATCCAGTGTAAAACCGTAGTGGAGTCACACCAAAAATATATCCGATCGGGTTTCATGTTATGTCCCTTTACTATTGTGTCTGCAAGTTTAGCGGCTATTAACGCTGCTTGCAATTCTAAACGCGGTACTGTTACAGCTTTCACCGGCGCGACTCTGCATTTACTGCTTATAAACGCGATGCATATTTTATCATTATAACTCCAACGCCAGTAAGCGACCGCGCACATCGCCTTTTGCGACGCGTCACTAAAAACATGCAATTCTAACTGGCTATAATATTGAGTGCGCGTGGCCTCGCCCGGCGCGCTCGTAGCACTCGTAGCGGTCAGTTGAGGTACCGTAGTACAACGCGTAGGCCTTGCACCTGACATCATCGCATCGTAGCTAACCTCTTGCGTAGCCGCCTGCGCGCACGGTGATCGTGGAGGGGCTGCGTCGACAGGAACCGGTTTGCTTGATGACTGGCTCGCACGTACCACGCACGCATTGATTCGTATTGTATCTATAACTTTAAGTAATTCGATCCACTCGCGCCATTTCTTGTAGATATCATCATCAATTACTTCGTCCCAGTCGATATTTAGACGCCACGTATCCTGAAGCATAATTTTTCCCTGTATAGTAAAAGGCGCCAAAAAACCAAACACATCAAATATAGACATAATCACACGAAGCATAATTCTTTTTGTAGGTTTTTGTTTACCTTGTATAATGACGTCAGGAATACGAGTACGTTTGAACTAAACGTCGAACGCCAGCTCGTCCGTATCTGGATACCATACGAGACTGAGGGTGCGTTCTCCGTCGCACTGCTGATCGACTTTGAACCTTACGGCGGCGGTACCTACAGTATCTTTAGGTAGGCTCTCTAGAACTGATAAACTATTACTAGTCCAGTTTCTGATGTGGAAGCCCCCTTCCTTATAATATAGAATAGAATCATTTATTTGTGTGAATATTGTACAAAGTTGTTTTGTGAATTATATATTACGATCATAATATTCTGCCGTTTCCGGCGTACAAATATGGTTATTAAAATTATGGGTGTATAATAACATAAAAAATAAGTTATTTATCATTAGAATTCCAATTACAAATAATCTAAATAAATTGAACAATATATTATTATAGTCAACGAGATTAATTATATAAGTAAAAATTCAGTTATGACAAGGAGATAAATTATGATAATAGGCAATAATGTCAAATATTCAGGTATTTTTTTCAGTCATAAAATCTTTAATCGTGTAATAACATTTGTTTAGGAGAAAGTTAAATAATTTACATTTAAAAGTTCTGAGGCAGAGGGTTTTGTAGCCATCAGGTAATTTGTTATAAACAGTAATGGACATGCAGTATACATTATTAGAGAACAATTTAATTCTACGTCTAGAAACATTAAGCATATGCACTTTGCGGCTGGGTCTGGAAACAACATCATTGAATAAGTCAAATTCATGTCTGTTTTAGTGTACAAAGATACAAATTTCAAAAATGTATAGTGCTGGAAGTGGCAGTATTTTAAGTTTCTTGAATAGTGGAACACAGCTGTCCAGTGGGTGCGCTCCACAAATTGAGCGTACGCATTTTTTCTGAGCTCGGAATACTCTTTGAAATTCAACCGAATTACCCCATATTATTATTCCATAGCGCAAAATCGATGACACATAGCCATGATATGCACATAGTGCCGCATTAACACTAACCACACATGTTAGTCTATACAAAGCGAATACAAATCTATCTATCTTCTTACATAGATCATCAATATGAGCTTTCCAGTTGCAGTTTTTGTCAATTATTATCCCCAAGAATTTTGCATAATCGACCTCTTCTATTGTCTCATTTCCATATTGTATTTTAAGCCGCGGACGAGTACTGTTATATGTCTGGAACTGTATCATTTTTGTTTTGCTAATATTAATATGAAGATTATTGTGTTCGAGCCATGTAATCATTTTATTTAATGTCATGTTTATTTCATTTTGGTACTCAACAATGTCGTCATTTTCGTTTATAATACTGAGGGTCGTATCGTCAGCGTATAGTATGCAATTGTGGGAAGTTACACTAGGCAAGTCGTTAACATAATATATAGCAAGAATAAGGGTGGCCCTAGTATGGTCCCTTGGGGAACACCACAGTTATTTTCACGATACAGGGACCTATATGCGAGCTTTAGATTTCCTGTTAGTCCCGAAATCTCAACACATTGCTGACGATGTGTAAGGTAGCTTTCGAACCATTTCAACGCGTTTCCCCTTATGCCGTATCGGTTTAATTTATAAATTAACATGTTATGGTTCACGAAATCAAACGCCTTGGACATATCTAGAAAAATGGAGACAATTGGTAGTTTATCATTAAGGCTTTTGGTTATTAATTTTAGTCGAGCAAATCAAGCTGTAGTGGTCGATTTATTTTTTCTGAAACCAAATTGATCTACATTTAGGATTTTGTATTTGGATAAAAAACCGGAGGGTTTTTCATACATGAACTTTTCAAAGATCTTTGATATTATTGGTATGAGGGTTACGGGGCGGTAATTATTCATGTCACTTCTATCACATTTTTTGTGGATTGGTTTAACAATTGAGTATTTTAACCGTGAAGGGAATAGACCTTGCATAAATGACAAATTAATAATATGGCTAATATGAACTGATAAAAATTTAGAGAATAATTTAAGAATTTTTGTGTTAATGTCATCGTAGCCTGTAGATTGGTTGATTTTAAAGAGTTTATTATTTTATATACTTCGGTGTCATCAGTTGGGGTCAAATACATAGTGTTTGGATGATGAGTCATAGGTGGTGTGTAGTCAGTAGATGAGTAAATGGTGTCATTCGTTAAGTCAATAAAAAAAATGTTAAACATGTCAGCTATCTTCTCAGGTTGAGTGTAAGTTTGATTTTCAAAATGAATTTTATTTATGTCATGAGAAATTGGTTTTTCGCTGGTATTACTTTTTATTACTTCCAGGCAGCCTTAAACTTGTTGCTAGATTGAGACAAATAACACGTGTTTTCGCCTTTTTGTGCCTGTAACATGCATCTTTTTAGAATAGCAGTATATTTACAGTAACTGTTTTTATGACGTTTCTTATTTGCTGTTGAGATACGATATTTTAAAAAAAGACGTCGTTTGTTTATACAACATTTTTTTAATGCCTTTTGTCATCCAATTATGTTTTAAAGGCTTAACAGTTATTTTAAACTTGATTTTGGGGAAACATAAATTAGTAGTATCATCATCATCATCATCATCAGCCTATGCTTGTCCACTGCTGGACATAGGCCTCCTCTAATGAGCGCCATAGCGCCCTGTCTTCAGCTTGCAGCATCCAGCATCTGCCTGCAGTCTTTCGCAGATCGTCATCCCACCTGGTCGGAGGGCGTCCTACACTACGCTTGCCGAGTCGAGGTCTCCACTCAAGAACACGTTTACCCCAGCGGTTGTCGGTTCTTCGTGAGATATGGCCAGCCCACTGCCACTTCAGCTTGCTAATTCTTTGAGCTATGTCGATAACTTTGGTTCTCTGTCGGATGCATTCATTGCGAATCCTATCCTTCAGAGAAACTCCGAGCATAGCTCTCTCCATAGCTCGCTGAGCGACCTTAAACTGGTGGACCAGCCCTACCGTGAGTGTCCACGTCTCGGCTCCGTAAGTCATGACGGGTAGGACGCACTGATTGAAAACTTTCGTTTTCAAGCATTGCGGTATGGATGACGAGAAGACTCGACGTAGTTTCCCAAACGCTGCCCAGCCCAGCTGGATCCTCCTCTAAATTAGTAGTATAATGTCATGGAAATAATTAAATGCAATGTCAGTATCTTCCGTCTGGTAAATATCTGAGAAAGACAATGAAGATAGACAATTGACAAACTTCTCTATATTGTCTTGATTAAAATCGCGTCTTTGTTCAAAATAAAATGGTATTTTTATGTTGGTGGTGTCAACCGTTACCTCAAAACATATAGATTGTCCTGTTTCGTGATCAGATAGAGCTAGGTAGTGTATTTGGGGTTTAACATTTGGTATAAATAAAATAAAATAAAATAGCCTTTATTTCCTCTACTACATGTCTTAAGGTAACGTAAACTTACATACTACATAGTTGTTAGGGTTTTGTAGAAGTCGCCTCTTCGTCGTAGGCCTCCCCCATGTCTTTCCATTTACCTCTGTCTCTAACTTGTCTCATCCAATCCCGTCCGCATCTCTGAGTGAATACGTCATCCCAGCGTTTATGTGGTCTCCCTTTCTTCCTTTTTCCCACGCGAGGTACCCATTCAGTTACTTTCCTCGTCCAACTGTCGTAACCTTTCCTACAGACATGACCAGCCCAATTCCATTTTAATTTTCTTACTCTCTTTATTATGTCCGGTATTTTTGTTTTTCTTCTTATTGTTTCGTTTGAAATTTTGTCCGCGATAGTGATCCCTAGCATGCTTCTTTCCATTTTTCTTTGTTGTATAGCTAATTTAGCTTCATCTTTTTTCCCCAGGGCCCATGTCTGACACCCGTAAGTTAAGCATGGGAGGATGACTACCTCATATAATTTTTTATTTATTTTTATATTTATATCTTTATTTTTCATAATCTCTTTCAGATTCCAGTACTTTTTCCATGAGATAGCAATTCTTCTGATGATTTCTTTTCCTGTATTAGCTTTGAATGAAATTGATTGGCCTAAATATATATATTCGTTAACATACTCTATTGGTTCTCCATCGACTTCGATACTCTGTTCTGTGCCGTTCGTTAGTATTTTCGTTTTAGCAAAATTAATTGATAAGCCAACTTTTTTGCTCTCGTTAGCTAATTCTTGTAGCATCACCCCTAATTCCTCAGGGTCTGAAGACCCCAAACACCACAATATCGTCGGCAAATCGTAAATGGTTCAGCCTTTCTCCATCGATTTTTAAACCTTTCTTTTCCCAGTTTATGTTCCTCTACTGTAGTCGGTAGCGTCGTTGTAATTATGTCTATGTCAAATTGTAATGTACAGTGCCTCAACCAGTTGCCCACGCGAGTAGCTCACAATATGTCATTTGTACAAATATTTTGCGAAGGCGCTAGCGAATACGGCTCTAGCGAAACGTATCGTAGAGTTCAAAATTTCAGACAACTTATGAAGTGAAATGTGTAAAATAAAACGGCTTGGGAAAGAGGTAAGTTGTAATATATTTAATAATAATTCTAAATTGAAAATGAATAAACCCCCCGATGCGACAACTTTAAAACTACAAAAGAGCTAATAATTTTCAAACGATTGAACCAATTTTCATGAAACATAGCTAAGAACATTATCAACCGGAATTCCTTTCTAAAACAAAAAAAAAACAAAATTTAAATTTGTTCATCCGCTTGGCGCTACGATGCCACAGACAGACACCCAGATACACAGATACACAAGTTAAACTTATAACGCCCCTCTTTTTTCGTCGGGGGTTAAACCACTTTTTTTTTAAATAAGTTAAGGTTGCAAAATACATTTTACAAAACTTTTTAATTTTATTTTAAAAGCGAAAGCATATTTTAGAGTGTACTCTACTCATTTTGTTCTTACATTATAAATACATTTCTTCTGCACGTATGTGCGGAACATATTATTGGACTTTAATCCACCCCACTAGTGAGGAACTTAGATAGAGTTCAGTGCAACATCCGTTATTAATTAGAGTCGTACTCAGTGGTGGAGCCTACGGTTTGTAACAGGAGACGTGGAGATTCTAATTACGGCTCGTATCTCTAGAATTTTGGAATTCCATGACCACATCTTAAAATTGCTCCAGTCACTGTTAGGTATAGTTAGTGTTAATTATAGGTGAAAATAGTTAATGCCTTAATTTTGTATTAGTGACAATTATTTAAATAATATTTACGATAATACAACTACTTATAAACCAACATGCAGTATTTTTATAAAAAAATAAAACAATATATACAAAAGCGCCTCTACATCGTCGTCGAGGCCAAGAGTGCCCAGGAGGCTGGCCGCATTTCCGCACAGAATAGCGAGGCTTATTATTGTCAATTTATTGCCGAGGTTCTTTATTTTATACTATTACGTTGTCGTTTTGAGTCATGCCAATTCATTTTTTGGGCATAATCCTCAACGAAATCTAACAGCACATCAATTGCATGCTCGTCTAAGTTACGGTCGGGTCTTGGGCCCTCACTCTTACTCCATATCCATGCCTCATGAGCATGACCATGAGATCCTAGTAATGAATCACGAAGCCTAAGCTTCATCAGATCATATCTCCACCAGCAGTAACCTCGCCAGTCCCCACCCGTCATGCTCTATATCCATTAGTCTTCCAGAATCAACATAAACTCCAGTTCTTCGAGTTAAGTATATTTTTATATTAAACTAGCTGTCCCGGCAAACTTTGTTTCGCCATTGAGGCTATCAATGTGCTGATTTAAAATTGATTATTTAAATATTTATTTTAACCCTTAACTGGTATCGTAAAATTGACTAACGTAACTGGTTTTGTGGGGGTCGCGCGGCCCCCATTACAAAATAGCTTCTAGGATCGTAATGTGCGCAATTTTAGATTAGTTGTATATAACAATAGTACATTGTTACACGAGTGGTGAAAGTGACTTATTTAGTCCCGAGACGGGGTTTGGCGTCCGAGCGTAGCGAGGGCGCTAATAGTTCGAGGGACAAAATAAGTCTTTCACCCGAAGTAAACACTGTGCTTTTCATTACGAATACAAGGAAGGTAAAAATAAAAACAGGAATTGGCTAAAGAAATAATACAAGGAAGTATGAACAATACCACAGATTAAAGATATGAACAATACTCTACAACTCGAAAAAAAAATAAAGATCGGATTGCCGCCTATTTTGTTTTTTTTTTTGGCCGGCCAACTTCATTATTTAGCCATTAGTTTTCATTTTCATCTTTAAATATTTTGCCCAAATCTATGTTATTTTAAAGAAATTGTTGAAACTAAATTATAATTAAGTCATTTAAAAATATATATTATTTAATTAATAATACTAACTTTATGTTATTTCAATTTTACATCGTGCTGTAATTGAGTGACTGTAGAAAAAGTTTGAACATGGTTCCATAGAAATGTGAAAATGGAACTACTTTTTTTTATATTCTCCCGGGCCGGAAAAGTATTACTTTCAACCCGCTCCTCAGGCAACTTCAGACCTACTTTCAGAGTATGAGTAATGAAAAAATAAATATCAACCTTGTTATATTGATACAAAATTTTTTTATTAATGTAATTCTTTTTACTTAATTACTACAAGAGATAGCATAAAAATTTCAACTTATTGGTAATTTTTATTCTTACAATAAAAAAACTATTACTTTGGTAGTCTTAAGCTGAGATATATATGTTTTCTTAGCTCTAATCCAGTAAACTTTGGAAAAAAAAAACCATAGAATACTCCTAACTAAAATCTTACGTAACTGGTATTGTGGGGGCCGTGCGGACCCCAAAACGCACGTACCTCCGCTCTGGTAAAAGCTGCAATGCCGAACGTCTGGTACCCGCCGCGAGTCGCGACGTAATGAGATTACACAAAATGGCACCCACGCACGGTGCAAAGTTTTAAAGGAATTCAAAAAAATATCACGCGTGGGGGCCGCGTGACCCCCACGAAACCAGTTAAGGGTTAAAATACAAATAAAAATATTATTTCTTGGCCATGTATTCAAATAAAACTATTATACAGATTTTATCGCGTTTATTTCCTTTTTTATTTTCCCCAATTTTCGGTTGCTTTACAGCGGTCATGGTCACGGGGAACTGAGGTGTTAGACTTCCTGATGTCAAAGTTATTAACGGTGTACCCTCATATTTAGTTGTTGTTTGCGGTCCTATCCACGCATTAATTGTCACAGTGTCTGACAACTATTTGCTTGACATGATGTATCTCGTCAGCCAGGTGTTGCTCATCTCAGATCCCTTGTGCTCTCTGAAACAAAGATTTACCCACGGTAGCTAACTGTGTTGGATGGTGGTGAGATTTACCGTTTAAGTAACTATCGTATGTGTCTTTTTCCTATACACGGTGTGGCCTAAGTTGTTATAAGGATTTCGGATTACTAAAACATCTAAGAATGATAGAGTGTTGTTGGCCTCTAACTGCATTGTTAATTTTATTTTATATTGTATCGAGTTGTGATGGTATAGAAATACTCTTATTTTGTCTGATGGTAATGTTGGTTACCATGAAGGGAACTTGAATTACACTTATTTATTGGTTGTAAAATGACTATCTGACTCCAATTATCTTGAAAGTTTCTTTATTATAGTAGAATAATGTTGTTTACAATGTGTGTGAAAATAAAGGTTGTTGCTGTCTTATTATATTTTTTCGCAATGGCCGCCGACTAGAGATGTGTCCATTCCGTAGTGATGTGACTCCTTAACAATCTCCCCCCTCTCGAAGTCCTAAGGGTTTCGAGGAGAAGAGCCTGGCAGTAGACAAAGCTTGTTGATAGCCCGTCAAACGAGGCCTCTTGTTGAAGCGAAGCTTCTTTACGGACGTTCGGGGCGCTCGCTGCCCGGGCACTAAAACGGTGAAAAGCGTTACGCGTTACACAGTTACAGGTTATATAGAACATTGGTAATAATAATTTAAATATATCTAAAAATTAAGAATACTTCACAATTTCGCGTGTCATCAAGCGTTCACCCATCTTAGTACTGACCGCGCCCGACGTTGCTTAACTTCGGTGATCGGACGAGAACCGATGCATCCGACGTGCTATGGACTTTGTTGATAAAGGTTCCGAATAAAGTAACCCATATCTACAATTACATACGATATTTTAGTTGCCTTATAGTGGATAATTTCATCATAATCTCTAATTAGGTGACTTGATTTTAGGTGACTCAGTTGGTAATAGGTCTGGCCTAAATAGTAACAGACGTGGGGTCAAACCTTCACACAAGCAATTGCATATTTGTTTTATATAAGATTTTCCCTTAGAAATTTTGCAATTTATATTTATATTATTTATATTTGCAATTTATATTAAATTTTAATATAATTAATTGAACACCAACGTATAATTTACCATAGAAAAGGACGAAAAATGGCACAACGATATACAACTGCAGATAGGTACATCAACCAATCACTTTAGATGTCTGATATGGCTAAATACGTACTTACTTACTAACAACAAAAGATGTCCCATTTCGTTCAATAGGTACGATAGCCTAAATGAAAATCTGGAATAAGCTAGCGAGACATAATTCAAGGTACCACCCAGGTAGGTGGGTACCTATGCCTTATTTCATTTATTTTATGTTACACTTTGCTTACCCTGTTTCAAAACTTTATGCACGCCACTAATAATATACCTAATATCTTCTGTAAAGCTTCGCTTTTTCGGGCGTCCCTAGACGGCACTGATTTTTTGTTGTTATTTTAGTACGAAGTATATTAAGCTTACGAATTTACGATATTTTTTGTATGATAATTAATTTATGCGCAGGCTAAAAAATTAACGAGTTTCAGTTCTGTTGAAAATTTTATTGGATAAGGGTTAAATATAGCCTATTGAATAGTAGGGATTAATGGACGCAAGCTGAAAGAGTTATGAGCTGAAATCAGTTGAGCAGTTGACACGCTACATCGCTCATGAAAAAGCTCTTAACTGGAGAATTATTCAAATTGCATAAGTTGAAGGGCTAGATCTCGATAAATGCTGTTATGGTTTTGTCTAAATTAACTCCGTTAATACGATAAATTAGAAATTGATTGTCTCTCGTGAGTCGTTATTATTTTGTATTGCTCACGTCCATATGAGAAGAATTCGAGATAATCATGTGTATAATTGCTTTGTATGACACTCATGTACACAAATAAATAAAATTGGAGTGTCTGTTTGTAATATCAAAATAACACCCTTTCACTAAATGCATATGAAAGTACATACGACACCTATAACAAAAACACGATTTAATTTTTTTTTGTCTGTCTGTATGTCTGTCTGTGTGTTTGTTCCGGGTAATCTCCGAAACGGCTGGACCGATTTTGACGGGACTTTCACTGGCAGATAGCTGATGTAATAGGGAGTAACTTAGGCTACTTTAATTTTTGAAAAACAATTAGGTTTCCGCGTAAAAAAATAAAAACACATGAAATCAAAGAGTATCTCCGAAACGGGTGGACCGATTCTGACGGGACTTTCACTGGTAGATAGCTGATGTTATAAACAGTAACCTAGGCTACTTATATTTTAGAAATCCAACATTTTAAAAATGGTTCCTGTCGCGCGGGCTCAGAACGCGGGGGCGGGCTTTTTTGGTATGTTAAATTCCACGCGGACGAAGTCGCGGGCTCAGCTAGTCTATAATATGGCCCCGAGTATCGTCTGATTTGTCTATATATAATTTTACGTCCTGAATTATAGATAGTTTATTTATTAGAAAAAAAATTATCCGGAAACTTTAGACGCCTGTATATTGGTAAACTTTAAAGTTATTATGAAAGTTAATTCACTATAAGTAATCTACTCTTGCAATCTCTATATATGTGTAGTGTGACTCTATAATCATTGGCAGTATTTTAAACCTAGACGTACGTGACTCTACATTGATTCTGACTATTTAAGGAACATTTTACCAACGAATAGATTGACTAAAGTTAATATGTATATAAACAGTATAGTATTGGACGAAATCGCTATCCGCGTCTGTCTGTTTGTCCGCTCTATCCTCCTAAACTATGCAACAGATTGTAATGCAGGTTTACACTGTCGTTTAGAGAATGTCTTCCGTAAGGTTTAAGCAAACTGTAGAAGCAAATATATTTCTATTATCATGTAATATTGTAAATAAAATGGCAATCATAATCTTATATATATAAAAGAAAGTCGTGTTAGTTACACCATTTATGACTCGAGAATGGCTGAACCTTTGATAAAAGGCTGAACCGATTGGGCTGAAAATTGGTGGGGAGGTAGCTTAGAACCAGGAGAAGGTTATAGGATACTTTTTATCCCGTTCCAGTGGAAATTGACATAAAACGTGAAAACGTGATATTAATAAACGCCAATGACACCAAAAAAAATAATTTATGAATCAAAATCAAGTCTAGCCGTTGATTATTTAAAAATGGTATAAAAAAGGGAACTAACAGCTAAAATGTCGTCTATAGTTAAATATGGTTGAATATTTGATAATTTGAAGTTTTGAAGTTGACAGTTGATTTGTCAGTTTCGAATTTCTATTAGCTTATTGTGCGGGTATTATCATTAGAAATACGATGCCGCGTCCAAGACAATCTGATCTTTCGCGACAAAGCCGTAATGCAACTAGGATTCGAAACATTGCGAATGAAAGAACTGAAGAAGAACAAGAAATTGGAAGTGAAGAGCGCCGCGGTAGTATGGCTCGAAGTCGTGCTTCTCAATCACAAGAGCAAAGAGAGGTAGCCCGTGAAACGGCTCGGTTGGCAATGAGGAATCGTCGAGCAAACCTCAGAGATCAAGAACTATAATATTCGACGCCCAAGAAGAAATTTATGAAGTACTGATTGTGGCATGGTCACGGGTCGGAAGACCATCAGCGTTATTTGTTCTTGCGCCTGATAATAAAAGGAAAAATGTCGTCTATCACAAGGTGCTTCAATGAAGAGTGCAAACGAAGCACCAAAATACATGGCAAAGATATTGTTATGTAAAATACACAAGCCCGAGGACCCGCTGTGTCGGAATGTAAGCCAGATTGACACACCAACATACAGTCTGGCCCAGCACGTAGCGAAGGTGCTCTCACTACTAAGAGGACACACAAGAGCACATACAAAGGATTCATAACATTTTGTAAGTGAGATTAAACATATACATCATGCTAACAATGAAAGCATGGTCAGTTTTGATGTTTAATCATTGTTTACCTGTCTACCTGTAGCAGGCTGCATCACAATAGTATCAAAGAAGCTAGAGGAGAACAACATGCCAGAGGAATATGCTGAACTCTTAAGACATTGCCTCACATCCGGGTACCTGTTGTGGAATGAACAGTTCTACAAGCAAGTAGATGATGTAGCGATTTGCTCCCCTGTTGTTGTGGGTAAATCTTTGTTTCAGAGAGCACAAGGGATCTGAGATGAGCAACACCTGGCTGACGAGATACATCATGTCAAGCAAATAGTTGTCAGACACTGTGACAATTAATGCGTGGATAGGACCGCAAACAACAACTAAATATGAGGGTACACCGTTAATAACTCTGACATCAGGAAGTCTAACACCTCAGTCCCCCGTGACCATGGCTGCTGTAAAGCAACTGAAACTTCGGGAAAATAAAAAAGGAAATATACGCGATAAAATCTGTATAATAGTTTTATTTGAATAAATGGCCAAGAAATAATCTTTATATTTGTATTTTTAAATAAATAATTAAGTAGTCATTTTTTAAATCAGCACATTTATAGCCTCAATGACGAAACAAAGTTAGCCGGGACAGCTAGTATGATATAAAAAAGTTTAAGTATTATTGCAATACTCTGTTTAAGTGAGTGACTTATTATATTTTCCGTATGATACTATTGCAAATCCAGAGAGTATAGTAAAAAAAATCCCGCTTAAGACCAATCGCGTATTTCGCTTCTTCTTTCCCCGTGTTTATATTATACGTATAACCTATACATAATTTCAAGTTTATCATTTATAATTGTACGATCTAATCATTACTTAAGTTATTGTTTTATCTTCATATATTTAAAAAACTAATTATATTAATAATAATATACCATCCTACTAATATTATAAACTAGCTGTGCCCCGCGACTTCATCCGCGTAGTATTTTAACTTACCAAAAATTTCGGGATTATCGGGTTAAAAAGTATCCAATATGTTAATCCCGGTTATAAACTATCTGTGTTCCAAATTTCATCCAAATCCGTTCAGTAGTTTTTGCGTGAAGGAGTAACAAACATACATACATACATCTATCCACACTCACAAACTTTCGCATTTATAATATTAGTAGGATGTGAAAGTTTGTGAGTGTGGATGTATGTATGTATGTTTGTTACTCCTTCACGCAAAAACTACTGAACGGATTCGGATGAAATTTGGAACACAGATAGTTTATAACCGGGATTAACATATAGTATACTTTTTATCCCAATAATCCCGAAATGTTTGTTACGTTAAATACTACGCGGACGAAGTCGGGGGGCACAGGTAGTATCACATACACAGTAAAAAAAATCCGTCATTGCGTCAAAAAAGTCGTGTGTTAAAAATTTATCTGTCAAATATTTCACACATCTTAGTGTCAATTTAGCATAACCTACTTGTGTCATTTATATTTAACACAAAAAAGTGTTATTTCTCATTAAAGTAACATTTTAAATACGTTACTACAATTATATTGACATAAATTTGTGTAATTTGTAACATAATATTGTGTCTTTTGTTTAACAGAAAACCTTTGTGTTAAAATGACATAAAATGTATGTCAAATTGTTCTTTTACACAAAATTTGTGTTAAAAATTACACAAAACATTTTACTGTGTATACTATGTTAATACTCTGTGACTTATATTATAATTATTATTATTTTTTAAATAAAATTTAATTTCAAAATAAATGGGTTTATTGTAATTTCTTTAACCGATAGCAATATTTCTTTCCATAACCTTTCTTTTCTAATTCTGTAAATTTATCTAATAGTGTAAAGATTTGAGTGTAGTGGTATTATGAGCTTCGCTGAGTGCTTAAAAATATTGCGTTGAAACTCAAACTTTGTATAAGAATATGCGTAATACCAAGTATTGTAATATCACGGTTGACGACCGCTTGGCGCAGTGGTTCGAGCGTAGGCCGCTCGGCTCACTGCACATGGTGGTTGCGGGTTCGATTCCCGCCAGGGCAAATTTCGGAAATGGCCTTTTCGTAATTTGCCCAGGTCTGGGTGTCACTGGGATCGCCCCCAGTCCATTGTACGGCACCCATAGTACAAGCTTTGCTTAGTTTGGGACCGTACAGTTGGTGTGTCTGTCTGGCGATATTTATTTATTTATCACTAAAATTTTTAAGTGTGGGACACATACTTTTTTTCAGTGTAGATAAAAACTTTGAACACAAATATCCTGCTATCCCGCGCTAGAAAAACCAAAACTAACTTTAGCTGGAACTCAGTGTCACCAAGTGCTAGTTAAAACTACTCTATTTCCTAAAGAGCGTATCGATTGGCTTCAACAGAAGTAGGAGTTTGAGTTCGTTTTTAATGAGCGTCATAATCAGCTTTTAAATCATAGATATACGTATGTTTGATAACATTTTTGTTATATTATTATAAGGAAGAGATTTTTCGGTCTAAATCCCTTGGGTACTTCGGTTGTACTGTCCTGTTTGGTACTACTTCTTTGGGTCAGTACTTACGATAATGAATCCGTAAAAGTGGGAGGAAAAAATGCTTCTATTAAGTAGATGACATTGTATAGATACTTGAAAACATATGGACAGATGTCGCATAGATAAAGGTATCATATATAAAGGGATTATAGTTGAGTAAAAGTTTCAAACGGAAAAAACTAAGTTGTAAATAACTTGTCCTTGCGAAGAATTTAACAAATTAAGCATATACTAGAAATTTTAAGGATAATTGTTAGAGGATTATAATGAAATGTCGTAAATAATATCTAGAAAATACTTGGGAATACTTTAAGCTAATTATCTATACAAATAAATAAAATTGGAGTGTCTGTTTGTAATATCAAAATAACACCTTTTCACTAAATGCATATGAAAGTACATACGACACCTATAGCAAAAACGCGATTTAAAATGTTTTTGTCTGTCTGTCTGTATGTCTGTCTGTCTATCTGTCTGTCTGACTGTCTGTGTGTTTGTTCCGGGTAATCTCCGAAACGGCTGGACCGATTTTGACGGGACTTTCACTGGTAAATAGCTGATGGTATAAGCAGTAACTTAGGCTACTTTTATTATAGAAAAACAAAATTTAAAAAAATGGGTTCTGTCGCGCGGGCTCTGAAAGCGGGAGCGGGCTTTTTTGTTAAATCAAATTCCACGCGGACGAAGTCGCGGGCTCAGCTAGTTGTCAAATATACGTATACCTATAACTTCATATATTATTATTTCTCCATACGTAACAACCTGTTATGCTTTCGCTGGCTAATTTCAAGAATAAAACAATATCGCCAATTTCTTGTATTTATATTTATTCACTTAACATCAAATTATTACTATTATAAAATTTGGCAGTACTTCGATAATTACATCTTAATAGTAGATTTTATAAACATTTATAAACATTGTATGAAACAGTAGAAAAATTAACGTCAACACAACAATTGATCCTTAGGAAGACCATGATCCCGCAGATGATGAGAAATCGTGGTAAGGATAAATTACTAGAAGAAAACATTACAACAAATATTTGTTATTCACTTGAATAGTTTCTGATCCCAGAGTGACTTTACCATCTACATTTGAAATTTGATAGGAGTTGGAAGCCATGTTGTTAACTGACCCGTAGATAACCATAGAATCCGACGGTTTATGATTGTAGACTTTGTCTTTCTGATAAGTTCTTGATCCAATCACGACATCACCCTTTACGTCGGTTAATACAATATCATGACCAACTTTATTGTATACAGTTCCAAAAACGCGCGCACCATCGGTCGACGAACCTTGATTTCTGATATATGTTTCCAATATATTCAAGCCTTCGTTGATACGCTCAGATGAGGGCTTCGGGTATACAAGTCCTCCTGAACTGCCATTCGGGAACACTGTGACAATTAATGTAGTGTTAATGATAATTACTCACTGATAGACACTAAATCTGAAATCTCAGACCCTACATTGGTCACTTGGCAGAATAACATAGGACCAATTAAATTTTAATTTAGTTTTCACTGAGATTGAAGCAAAATTAACCACAAAAATTATAATATTACTCTGGGGTGGAAAATGCAACACTACATCTATACAAATAAATAAAATTGGAGTGTCTGTTTGTAATATCAAAATAACACCTTTTCACTAAATGCATATACTACTAAATGTACATACGACATCTATAACAAAAACGCAATTTAATTTTTTTTTGTCTGTGTCTGTCTGTCTGTGTGTTTGTTCCGGGTAATCTCCGAAACGGCTGGACCGATTTTGACGGGACTTTCACTGGCAGATAGCTGATGTTTTAAGGAGTAACTTAGGCTACTTTAATTTTAGAAAAACAATTAGGGTTCCGCGTAAAAAAATAAAAACACATGAAATCAAAGAGTATCTCCGAAACGGCTGGACCGAATTTGACGGGACTTTCACTGGTAGATAGCTGTTGTTATAAGCAGTAACTTAGGCTACTTTTATTTTAGAAAAACTAAATTTAAAAAATGGGTCCTGTCGCGCGGGCTAAGAACGCGGGAGCGGGCATTTTTGTTAAGTTAAATTCTACGCGGACAAAGTCGCGGGCTCAGCTAGTATTAAATATTATTGTAACTTACCTGAGAGGCCGATAATAAGGGCGAATAGAAAGATTGACTTCTTCGCGAGAACCATGGTGATCAATTTGTAGATAGCAACTGAGCGAATGTATCGGTGCTAGCGATGTGACTGCCTGGACTTGAGTGTGCTTCGTTGAAATTTGTTTTTGATTAAATAGAGCCAGACGCGTGACGTATTTGCAATATTCAACCATCAAAAATCTGGCACGTAATCAATGGTCGTTGATAACTCGTTGTTGTTTTACGATTAGCTGTGTTTCGATTGGTAGGTTATGAATAAAGTTATTTTTATCTAACAGGAAAAACCATGACGAGTCATGATGTCGGCACCACATCAAGTCATGCTGTCACAACTATTGACCTTTGTGGTTCACTCTCAGTAGATATTATAAACTTTGTTCGCAATAACATAATAATGAGGACATGTGTACAGGGTTAATGAAACGTAAAACTGGTCATACTACAGAGATGCATGAAAGAATCAAAGAGTAGAAATAAAATGTATTGAACGATAAACTTCAATTTATTTTGCCTTATCATAAGATTTTTTATATGAATTACTTCTTAAGATGCAACGTTTTTTGGAACCAATTTTTTGCAGTTGTAAGCCAAGATTTAAGCCTTGAGCCGATACTTTTAGATGGCAAACTTGCCGTTTCTCTATTTTGTGCGTCTAAGCTCAAGTCATCACTACCAGATGGCAAACTCTCCTGACCGTTGGATGGCGCTGTCTTTCGGAGGACGGGCTTGACTTTCAGTAATACCAACACTAGGTCCCTCGTGATGATCTTGGGAAGGATGAAAATTATTACCACTTCTATTGACGACAGCTCCAATCACGCTATTTGTTCCATTAATTGGTGGGTAAATGTTTATGTGTTGGTGGATGATTGGATTCAATTCATCTTCATTGTCTTTTAACGCATGAGGATAAGTGTTGTTTATTAATTGATTAACAACAGCTCCAATGAAGGTATCGTCCCCGGAATTTTCTGGGTAAATGTTATCTTTCTGAATGACTATGGGTCAGTAGATATCATTTTTTCCTGGATTTTTGGGATAAACATTAACAATGTGCGTGACCTTAGCTCCAATTACATCGTTGCTTATCTTTCTTCGATAAGTATTATGCTTCTCTACGACTGTTAGCGACGCGTTCAATTTTATGTCATTTTGTCAAATATTATTTTTATTAAAAAGTTGAAGGTAGCGTCTTATCTATATTTATAATTTGAAGGTGGATTACCGCAATATTTGTAAATCGAAGGTAGATCCTTGCTACTTTTATTTTAAAATGTTGGTAGCGAGAACATATGTTTTTTTGTAACGGCTCGCCCTGGCAGTCGTCAGTTCGGTACACGTATCCATTTGAGAAGCAACTCTTTTCAGCTACCAGACCAACTGTACTTTTCCTATTTTTAATAAACGGCATTTTGGAGTGGAAACGGTGTTTTTATCGGCCGGCGCATCCGCAACGGCTTCACTGGTCCCACGACCCGGATATTTATGATCGTACACCGCCGCCGTTCAAAATGGTGAACACACGTAATGCCACGCGCCATGAGCAGGAAAAAACGGCAAATCTTCACGAAAGCCGTATGGAAAAGGCACAGAGCAGCCAAGAAGCGCCCAAAACGGAGAAGAAAGCGACGACAGAGTCGACCAGTGATAGCAAATCGTGTGTGGACACGGTGGCATCAAAACCGCCATCTTTACCCGTGTCGTCTAGAAAATCAACTTCGCTTGAAGCGCGACGAATAAAGCTGATACTGGAAGCTGAAAACCAAAAGGCTAAGATTAGGATGCAACTTATAGATAAAAAGCTAGAAGCCGATCTAGCCAACTTAGAAGATGAGGAATACAGTTCACTAAATGATCATGACTGTGCACAACCTGACGTCGAAAACTGGATGGAGAAAAGCCAACAAGAACTGGAGAAGCAGGCAGCCCCCAAACATGGAGTAGTCACGGGTGGCCTGCTCGAGCCGCCGGCAGGGGCCGTTGATGGAACGATCCAGATGCTTGCTACTGCTGTGCAAAATTTAAGCGCCTCCACCAACAGCAAGAACAACGCCCACCTGTTAAGTCGCATATGTACGCCGAGAGACTTACCTGAGTTTTCCGGTGAACCGCTAGAATGGCTGCAATTTAACCGGGCGTATGAGGAGTCGACGGATGTGTGCAGTTTTACACCGAAGGAAAATCTATGGAGATTAAGGAAGTGTCAGCGAGGAGCAGCAAAAGAAGCTGTTTCAGCTCTGCTTATAAGCGCTATATCGCCTGAGCGAATAATAGCAACATTAGAGCTGCGCTTTGGAGATCCAGACAACATTATAGTCCGCCTGATACAGGACATCAAGAAGCTACCACCTGTGTCAGCTGACTACAACAGGGACATCGTACAGTTCGCTGTTAAAGTGCAACATTTTGTGGAAGTTGTCCGTTCCGTCGGAAGGGATGAATACCTGCAAGGTATGAACATGGTTTCAATTATTTTATCGAAGTTGCCGACGGTACTAATTTCCAAATGGTCAGATTACAGCTTCCCATTAATTAAAAGCAAATCGAAACCACGGTTAGATATCCTATCAGATTTCCTAAGCATGCAGGCCGTGAAAATATCAACAACCGCTAATTTACACACGATAACAGCTGTCCGTACCGACCAGCCTAAGAATAAACAACACACAACAGTAAAACGCAGACAGTACTCGTACAATCAGAGGAAAGCAGTGACAATAATAAATGCCAGTTCTGTCGTGTGGCGGTTCACAAGTTAACTGGATGTAAACAATTCAAAAAGGCGTTACGTAAAGTAAGATGGCAACATCACAAACGCCACCGCATCTGTTTTAAATGTTTGAAGTCGTCACACAACAGGGAGACCTGCCCAGCGCCGACATGCGATAAGGATAATTGTGGCCGCGCGCATCATAGATTGCTGCATTATCCAAACAATAACACCAACAGCCGGCCGAGCGAGGGAGATGGACCGCAGCGAGAGGGACCGCAAGCTGATCCTGTGACGGTCGAGACGGTGACGCACGTGAACGCGAGGGACGGCAGGTGCAAGGTGCTACTAAAAGTTGTGCCTATACGTGTGTATGCATATAACGGTAATTACATCGTTACAAGTGCATTGCTCGATGACGGTTCGACTGTTACTATGATAAGCGCCGAGCTCGCAGCGCGCGCGGGGCTGCGCGGGCGCCGAGAGACGATGCGTGTGCGCGGACCGTGGAATAATAATGACATTTTGTGCGACACTACGGTATTAGACTTGCGACTTTCCGGCTTAGATAATAAGGTTCACTTTGTAAAAGCGCGTAGTGTTAACGAATTAAACTTACCTAGGCAAATGTTATCTGTTCTCAAAATTGTGATAATTACGAGTATCTAACTGATATTAAGGACAAGTTGTGTAAATTTGATGTCAAGCCTGAAATCCTGATAGGTCAAGATAATTACGAATTATTGTTACCTTTGCGTGTTAAGTTAGGTAAATCAAATGAGCCGTCCGCTACACTCACCCCCCTAGGCTGGTCAATTCATGGTAGTGTTTATGTACCGGGAGCAACGCGCGGCGCGGACAGCGCTGGCGCGCACGAGGATGTCGACGCCGTCCTGCACATTTCCGATCAGAGCGATGCTGAGCGCGCAAATAAATACTCACAATTATAAATGGGATCATGGAAATAAATTGTGACAGATCTGGAATAGAGTTTATAAGACGCTTAGGGAAAAAAGGAGAAAAAGCTAGACCAGTAACAATCACCTTAAATAATATGGGTAAAAAGATAGAACTATCAAAGAGTAGGAAAACATTAGACAATCAAAATTACTATATAAAAGAAGATTTCCCAGTGAAAGTACTTAACAAAAGGAAAGAATTACAGGAGGAGCTAATTGAGCTCAGAAAACAGGGAAAACGAGCTTTTATTAAGTATGATAAACTAGTAGTTACTAATGGAGCACATACTAAAGGTAAAAATAAAAGACATTTGTCAGTATCTCCGATAGACGAGACGGGAGACACTGACAGCTCACAACATATGTCAAAGAAGCAACCTACCAAGGAAAATAAAGTTGATTTTAAACACTTTTTCACTGCTCAACCTAAGCGCAACATTATGCCTTCAACTTCTATTAACAAACAAGTGTCAATAGATGTCAATTCAGAATAGCAACAACCCCTCCTCCCTCACTATTCTCCAATCCGACTGGTCCCCGTGGAGAATTACGACCACCAACCCCCCATGAAAAACAAGCTAACAAAAAAAAACAATGATAAGAATCATTGTTTATATGTAGCAAGTTTAAATGTTAGAACATAACTTTCCGATACAAGAATTATCGAGTTAAACTACGCCATAAAAAACTAAAATGGGATATAATTGGTTTGTGCGAAACTAGAAGAGATAAAGAAAACTTAGAAGAATTCACCGATTATATACTATACAGTAGTATGAGTACAAATGGCCAATATGGCGTTGGATTCATGGTAAAAAGACATTTAAAGGAAAGTATTGTAAGTTTCATAAGCTATTCCGACAGAATAGCAAGCGTAGAAATTAATACAGAAGGAAATAACTCGTGGTCAATAATACAAGTATACGCACCTACCGAAAAATGTACTAATGAAGAACTGAACACTTTCTATGAAACCTTAGAACGAGCTATGAAGTCAGTCAATACGAAAAAACTAATTATAATGGGCGATTTAAATGCTCAAATTGGGAAAGTACAATCAGGAGAAGAAACAGTATATGGAAATTACTCATATGGAAAAAGAACAGAACATGGTCAAAAACTAGTAGAATTTGCCCTAGAGGCAAACTTAAAATTTGTAAATAGCATGTTCAAAATAAAAGAAAACAAAAAATGGACTTGGGAATCACCAAACGGAATGTATCATAACGAGATAGACTATATTCTCACGAATCGATGGAGAGATGTGCTTGATTTTAATATAATCAAAAATCTAAACTTTAACACAGATCATCGGATGGTAAGATGTAAGATATACTTAGAAACTCACAAGAAAAGAAAATTTAAGAAATCTACGAAAAAGTGTCCAACGGTTTTGAAGATATGGACAGATGAAAACGAAAAACATATTGAAAACAAACTTATGAATGCTATACGAAGATCATCTAACGTGCAAATTCAGTATGAGTATTTTATAAAAGAAATGGATCGCCTCATAACTCAAATACCTGGAAGGAGGAAACATCAAAATAACGCTATAAATGAACACACGCGCCAACTACTGGAAAAGAGAAGGGAATTATTTAAAAAAGAGAGAACTATAGAAACAAAATTAATGATCACTGAAATAAGTAAGAACATTAATAGAAATATCACACTAAATAGAAAAGCACACGGACGAAAGATTCTCGAAGAACATATAACCAATTCGGGAGCTATCAAAAAAAGGGCAGCGGGATAGAGGTGGTAAAGAAAGGGGGATTGGGCTTCCATATCTCACTCATAGTGGGAAACACAGCTATAATAGCCACTTTTCGCCTATCTTCTGTGAGTGGGTGGTACTACCCGAGTCGAGGCAACCCGCATCTGAGCTGTACTCAATTGGCTTCAACTTAGCTCTACCACCGTAAAATTATATTAATAAGATAAAGCTTACTCTACATTATCTACAATCTTAAGATTATCAGTAGCTATTATGATTCATATATGAATCAATGATTATGGTTGATATCACCTAGGTGTACTTTAACGCTAGGTACGCTTTAACCTAGCGTTAAAGTACACCTTTTATTTTATTTTATTTTGTCAGACTCAGTTTCTTTCTTTCATTGAAAATATTGCCACACCCGCCTGACTTTTTGTCAGGTGTATTTTGAACGCCATTAATGTCGTCGCTAATAGCTGCTTAAGCAGGTGACATTCTCTGTACCACTGAAGGACATTGACATTTATAATACCTGGAATAATACACCAACACAAGCGCAACGAGAAGTTTCCATTCTCATCACACCTGCATTCCCTGTAGGGGTAGACAGAAGTGTACTGCACTGCCCACTCGCCTTTGCTATTTTAGTCCCAATGTGATAGAGACCGTGTGTATTTCTGTTATAGCAGACACATTTTCCCCTTGATGCGAGGGGGGCCCAGGACGTTAGTCCTCCACGCTAGTTTAGTGCAAAAATTATAAAAAAGTTACTATGAAAATATCAACTTACTGCAATCAAACCTTGAACATGAAACCTCATTGCTTATAAGGCAGACTCATTCTTTAGTACTCTGAGTGAGTTCACAAGGATAGCATTATTTGTTTAATGTTATACTTAGGTATAATTGATTATATTTAAGATGGTATTACTCTATCGAATTGGATGAATATCTGTAATGATCGATGTAAGCTTGCTTGAAAATTGTAGGTATTTATTTAACAAACGCAATTATGGATAATATCCGAACACATTAAACGTTTTAATTAAATAAAATGAGTCCATCAAATAGGTGTATTTGTGACTTCGGATGACGCATAGGAAATACCAGCTTCTACGTAGGTACCTACTTTCATTTGTTCACGCAATCAACGCGTGTGGCGGCGCGGCAGAGTATACTCGTACAATAGTAATCTTTGGCGGCAGCCATGTCAGTACCAACAGTGACTTAGCGCTGAGACGACGCACATTTTGCTCTCCATATATTTCAATTCACAAATTGTTTAAAAAATATATATTCAGTGTATAATTTGTGTTCTAAAGGTAAGCTTTTTCATATTGATCTTACATTCAAGGTTATAGAGTATCAAATGCGATGATATCACTGGAAACTACGCAGTTATATATAGACGATATGGGGTGAGGTTACTTACTGGTACAGTAGTGGACCAGCGTTGTCGAAGCGCTTATCTTTATATTATTAAAATTCCGGTGTGCGTAATTGATCTACTAAATGGCTTGACCGATTTTGATGTTTATTTTTGTACTTTTGGGGTCACTTGGATGGTCATTCTTAGCTATAGTTTAAACCGCTTAGTGGCGTTGTTGTCTATATTCTGAAAATAAAATCTACGGCAACAGCGAGTTAAACCCATCAAATTTAACCCAATCGCAAACGATACCCACTGGACCTCTTTTGTAAAATTAATTTTAATTAGGTTTCTTCATTGCCTAACTACCCAAAAGTGCATTATGTTGCCTAGTTGAAAAATATTTCTTATGTATAATTATTTTAATAGAAAAATATAATAATAGTATACGGTCGTTCACACGAAGAAGCTGACACCGTTCTATCTATAACAGTTTCAACAAACAATTATATTTGACACTAGCGGCCCGCCCCGGCTTCGCACGGGTACATTGCGGTTACATTATTCGAGTTTTAGTAAGGATCCCTATTTTTTTTTAAATATATTTTAGCCTATGTCACCCGGGGATAGTGTAGCTTCCCAACAGTGAAAGAATTTTTCGAATCGGTTCAGTAGTTTCGGAGCCTATTCATTACAACCAAACAAACAAAGTTTTCCTCTTTATAATATTAGTATGATTTGGATACAGTAAAATACATATAACTTATCGGTGCCGGGTTAGCCGTGTAAAATACTAGGAATCTTATGTCATCAAAATATAATATAAAACTGGCTATAAGTATATCATTATAATAACTACGAAATGCTTAATTCATATAAATTTTAATCCACTTATGTAGTTACGTACTGAAACCTGAAACCTGCTGTGCAATATTTATTTGCAAATGCCGTAGTTTCGGCTCCATATTGATGAATCACTGAATTCGGATTAACCAATGTTTTATATTAAAATAATACTATAAATTAACTAGCCCAAGTAACCAGTGGCCAGTAGTTAAGAAGTGATAAAAAATAATAGCCTTCTCCAAAGGTAAATAAAATAAACAATCTTCTTGATCACTTTTCTTTTGAATGGTAAGCTGTAATATTATATCTATTTTTTCCAGGTCAAAATGGATAACAAAACTAAATACTATGTGATTGAATTCGAGAAGCTGCCAACAGAAGATTACGACAAATATGTATGCGTACCGCGCTCCTGGGCGCTCGGCCATAACAGTGTTAAACTTGCATTCAGATACCCGATGGAGAAAATGTCGGTAACAAACAAACGCATACTGGAAGGCGATGACGTATCCGAAAATTGGCCAATTTACTTGGAGACTGTGAAATATGAAACTGGTAAGTCTAAAACATGTGACAAAATTTAATTGCAGACTAATAATCTAAAAAAAGAAATATATTAATATCGTCAGACGAACACACCAACTGTATGGTCCCAAACTAAGCAACGCTTCTACTATGGGTACCGTACAAAGGACTGCGGGCGATCCCAGTGACACCCAGACCAGGGCAAATTAAGAAAAGGCCATTCCCGAAATTTACCCCAGCGGGAATCGAACCCGCAACCACCATGTTCAGTAAGCCGAGCGGCCTACACTCGAACCACTGCAGCAAGCGGTTGACTACTAAAACGTTAGTCTACTTGGTATGATAATTAAATCAATGTTAATTTCGCTCAACAGATAATCTTGCTAATGCAAAACAATTCCGCTCTTTAATGGAGAAGTCATTCAATAAAACACGCAGACGAAATTCTCAAGCGAACGTGAAAGGTAACAAAACACCTACGAAGTCTAAAGTGACTTCTAAAGAAATTCGTGAAGATCAGAATTCAGGCAACGAAACAGATGAAACCGACGACGAGAGAATGGACGAGGAACATTGTTGTGAAAAATCTACCCAACATAACAAGTCCATGGAGCAACAGAGAGTAGATGAGAATGCTGACAGACGCGGTAGCACAGGAGCCAGCAAAGACAACCAAGCTTCCTTCAATGCTTCATCATCGAATACCACATTGAATGACTCTCACGCCATCCATTTAATCAGCACCACCCTCCAACACTTGGTCAAAGAAATGAAACGGCAAAATGAAAACATTGAAAAATTGCATCAAGATTTTATAATAAATCGCGATGCGACTGTTAATAATAATATGTTGCTCAAAGAAATTGCTAAGAAATTAATGGTAGATACTGATTGTTTGAGAACTAATGAGAGTGTGACGGAGAACAGTCCACAGGAGCCGATCCAGAGTGGGCGGTTAACGAACAGAAGGAAATCAGTGAAAAGTATGTTTTTTTATATATAATAAAGTTGGCAAATAAGCGTTCGACCCGCCTGATGTTAAGCGGTTACCCTAGCCTATAGATATTTGCAATTCTTAAAGTATTACTCGCATGTTGCCGACCTAGGGGGAGTGGGTCAAAGAGTGGGGAATTAGGGCTTCCGCTTCTCCCGGGACTCGTCCCGGGTCAAACCTCGGCATCATCATGGAACACTACTGTCGATCCTGGCCTACAGGAGTAACAGTGATTGGAGTGTGTGGCGAGACTAGTCCCATATACTTATAATATTAAAGTTAACTGTAAATTTTAAAATTTCAAAGTTTCTTAAACTTCCAGTTTCTAATCGACTGATTAATGTATTTTTCAAATTCACACAATGTATAAATGTTTATAAGCCTTTTATAAAACACGTCCTCAACCTTTTTCAGTTCAAGAAGATCATGAAAGGAAGGCAGGGAATAAAGGGGAAGAAGACACTCCAAAAAAGCAGTACATACGACCTTTCTCAATCCCGCCTGAATACGACCCCAAGGACTCAAGATGGACTCTGAGGTACCGCGAAATGTCTCCAGGTCTCGAAGAACTGATGAAAGGGACCGGCGTTTACATTGATTCCATTAGATTCTCAAACTGCAAGCGCCTAGCCAGAGATGAGAAGACACTGGCTAGGTTGCTACTAGTGGAAATATTCACTGATCAGGCTTTGGGGACGTGCTCTTTAACTGGAGCGAGGGCCAAGGCTTTCGACCCAGACGGCACGCACACCAGACCTGGGCTGGACGAACGCGCCAGAAATGTGCTGTTAAACTTCGTCGAGGAGCACTGCCATGAGAGGCGATGGGTCAGCTCGGAGAGGCAGTCCATCATGAACACCCTGCGCAATAAAATGCAAGAGATCAGATCAAAATATATTAAGTAGCGGAGATGAACAAATTCTTGAAATCTCTGTATAGGTTTAGAGTGACTTCGAAATCATGGCAATATTTTAAACGGTGACGTCCGTAACTCTACATTTGTTCGGACTATTTCAGTAACAATTATCAACGAATAGAATTGACTAATTAATATGTAGGTATTTAAATAATATAAGACGGAGACTCGCGACTGGCTTTTGTTTATATTCAACGGATTTTGATGCAACTTCTGATGTGTATAATAAATTGTCATTAATGAATAGTACAGACTAGTTTCAAATAAACCTCAGAATAATTTGCTTGTAAACTTTGTAAACAAATAAACCAATTACTTAAGTAGTATACAATTAAAGTAATGCATCTAGGATTAGTGCTGCCTGAATATATTATTTTAAAGGTTTATATGAAATTTCAATTACAACCAAATTCAGTAATTTTATTTGTAATGCCATGTGAATACGTAAATGGATTTAAATTTATATGAGTTATGCATTTCGTAGTTATCATAATAATATAAGTACTTATAGCTAGATTTATATTATATTTTGATGACATAAGATTCCTAGCAGTATTTTACACGACTAACCCGACACCGATAATTTCTATCTTTTTAGTGTATCCAAATGTCAAATAAGTATAATTGTTTGTTGAAAATGTTATAGATAGAACGGTGTCAGCTTCTTCGTGTGAACGACCGCATACTATAATTAATTTTTTTTATGAAAATAAGTTTACATAAGAAATATTTTTTAACTAAGCAAGATAGTATATTTTTATGAAAATATAAATTTCGTAAAGCAAATGTGTTTATTATTTGAAATTACCTATTTCACATTAATTATTTATAATAACTATTCGTACACACAAGTATACACAAATCGAAATAGAAAAAAAAAATATAGAAACAGTGGGAGATGGTGTGAGTCGAAATTATTAATCTGGATTAAAAAATAACATTCGAAAACATTCAACAACATTATAATAACATTTAAGAACGGAAATAAATTAACTGGGCCACTCTAAAATCATAATTTTGATGGGGATAAGTCGGGATAAGTGCACCAACCTATAATTTTTTTCTCATTTTATTAATTAATTTAATTAACGGAGTCGACAATTAAGTCTTTACAGAAACACGAGACGTGCCGTGAGCGCAGTAACACAATACTACTCAACGATTTTTGCTAATATATTTTCATCAGGCATCTACTTTGACTAGACTACTAAAATACCCGTGTCCGAGAAGTTACCATGGCCATTTTGATTTTAAATAAAACTAGGCTTGGTGCTGACTTGTGTTAGGCGTGTGCTGCGTTGTGCCGCAAATCGCGACTCTCGATCTCATAAAACAAAGCGGCTATAAAAAAACATTTTTGCACGAGCATGGTAATTTTGGTTTTTCTAAAATCTGAAGCTTGTGCCAGAATCTGCTATAGTTGTGCTGCAAAGTGCCGCAAACCGTTTTTGATTATCTGAATAAACAAATCGGTAATCAGATAAAAAACATTTTGCACCAGCATGGCCATTTTGTATATTTTTTTAGAAAATTTTACGATTGTGAGTACCGGAATGTGCTATAGTTGTGCTGCAAAAAGCTGCAAACCGTTTTAATTATCTCAATAAACATAGCCGTAATCGTCAAAATACAAAATGAAACATTTTTTTTGTGAAATCAGATAACTTATTCTTATATTTAAAAACATCAAAGTTTCATGTTGTGCTGACTTGTGCCACGTTGTTCCGCAAAACCCGTTATGGTTCTCGTTCCGCCTGGGGGGAGGCGGAGAGGGGTATGTGAGAGTCTCTGCCCCAAAGGAAGGCACAGTATACCCACTAAAAACCAACGTTGTACCACCCTCCGCAATGCAGCGGAGCGCCCCGGGACCATTTGACATGCACCACGACACCCCGACGGACAGCCTGGCATCAAATTGCCGACCCACAGGCGCTAAAGGGGTACGACCTTTTTATTTTTGTTTGCGCTGGGAAATGCATTTACGCTTACCGTCCGAAATCGGGGGGTCTCGGACGGTTATGTGGGGCTCCTGAACTTTGGTCCAGACTACCCACTAAACCCCTATGAAAGCGTCTTGACGCTACTATGGAAGCGTCGCGACGCCACTGTGGTAAAATGGCGACGCCACTATGGAAACATGGTCTTGACGCCATTAGTGAAGCATCGTGACGCCGCTATGTGGCTTCGCGACTCTTTCATAGTGACGTCGCGACGCTTCCATAGTGGCGTCGTCATGTTACCATAGTGGCTTTGCGACTATTCCATAGTGACGTCGCGACGCTTTCATAGTGACGTCGCGACGCTTCCATAGTGGCGTCGCGACGCTTCCATAGTGGCGTCGCGACACTTCCATAGTGGCGTCGCCATGGTACCATAGTGGCGTTGCCATGTTAACATAGTGGCGTCGCCATGTTACCAAAGTGGCGTTGCCATGTTAACATAGTGGCGTCGCGACGCTTACATATTCTTCTATTCTAATCAAATCTAGGCTTGATAGTTTTCATTTGTGACAGTCATAATTTATGGAAATCATTCACGTCAAGAAGAAGTCAGGTGATATTACATTATCAAACCACATCATAATTATAAGACAATGTCTATTATCCTATCCTACTATATCCTACTAATATTATAAATGCGAAAGTTTGTGAGTGTGGATGTATGTTTGTTACTCTTTCACGCAAAAACTACTGAACAGATTTGGATGAAATTTGGAACACAGATAGTTTATAACCTGCATTAACACATATAATACTTTACTTAAGTCTACGCGGACAAACTCGCGGGCAGTAACTAGTTTATCATATATTTATGACAATGTAATACCCCATATGTAAAGCGGTATTGCTTTCAGTGGTCAAATTATTTTACGTTCCTAAAAAACTTGTTTTCGCGATAGGTGTACAATATCATGAGTCCGTAGCCCGCAACTGATTCTGAACAGGATGTAAAGAAACAAACGGTTGGATAAAGTCGGCGTTTACGACTCTATTGAAGTGGTGAGAGCAAATAGTGATGTGCATAATAACGGCAAGATATTTATCCGTATGATTAAGTTAGCCTTCGATGCAATTTTTTAACAATCTGTTGTGTAATCTTTTCTTTTATCTACAAAGATGATGATGATCATTTAATTATTAGAGAGTCAGCAGAATGAGAGAGACAGAGAAAGTCAGCAATTACAGGTCGATAATAAATACGGTTTAAAATTGCCAAAAATTATTAAACCAGACCAGATACTGAAAAATTACTTGTATTTATGGAATTACAGGAGGCGAATAAACAAAATATCATGACCCTATAAATACCTAGTTATTTCTATTCCGTAGAGAACAGTTATTGTCAATTCAAAAAATGCAATGTTGTTGTAATCACAACTCTTTATTTAATAACATTTAAAAATTACAAATACATTTTAATTTCATTAATAACAAAATGTTATAGACGGTTTGCCTTTCGTATGAATAACGGAATAGATACCTACTACAAAACACTCAATTCATATTACGTAAACCGTTCACTTCAAAGTTTAAGTTCAAGGCGGCTATTTAACTATAGTAGGTAGGTTTCGATAACCGCGCTGACGTGTTACTAAGTATGGACATCACTATAAGGTTATCTGCAGCAGTGCAGTGTAAATATCCCTTACTTGTTAACTACTCTTACCTATTTAATATTTCTTTAAATTGTTATTGTTACTTGTGTGTGCTTTACTTTAAATAAAACAATTGTGAACCAATTTTATTTAAGTAGTTATAGAATTAGGTATATAATAGGGCGCATTTTTTTTGCTTTAATACTTTTGAGTGAGATTAGTCATTCAGTACTAAGGGTAAGTAATATTTTTTACATGGGGTAAAATTATGGAATAATTAAGAAAATAATAATAAAATTATGCTAAATAAAATAACTCTGTAGATGAGGCAGGACATTGTGTATAATTAAAATGTAAGACGCTCTCAGCATGAATGCATTTTGCTCACACTAAAATTTTGTAGAGGTACCTACCTAAATTTTCTATTTTATCTCGTTTTCACACAGAAAATGTTTCTTTTATTTGACTCTACTTGGCTTGTAGAGTCAAAAAAAGAAATTATTTTGGTCAGGTACTGAAACCAGAAATAAGTAAGAAGGCTTCTAATCAATTTTTAAATCCCTGTAGGTAAGGGAATTTACTCATCATTTAGGAAATTGAAAATTGAAACTAATATTGTGATAAATAATTTTATCATCGCATCGGTGCTAATTGTTTGGCTTCATGTTCCTTAACATACCGTCCGGAAACATCGGTGGGTGTGTCCATTATCATAAGGTCGTTTGGACGTTCTAGATAAACGACAAATTTTCTTGTTACTTAATCATAAACGGCAATAACAAGGTTCTCACAAACGACCAGCCTGATGTTCAACGGTAACCCTAACCTCTAGCTCCTTGCAATACCAAAGGCATTGCTTGCACGTTTCTGTCCTAACGGAGTGTGGACAGAGGGAGGAGAAAGGAGGCATTGTGAGCTTGAGATTCCAGGCCTCTCACTGATCGTACGAAACACAGCTATAAGGGCTACTTTACGCTGACATAGCTGTTTAAGACAGTGTTTAATTATGTTTATAGCAGTATATTTAAAGCAGTGATAGCCGATTGGTTAAAGCACGCGTCTTGCGGGCACCAGGTCTTGGGTTCAAACCCCGGCTCGAACCTCTGGATTTTTCGAAATCCATGTGCGAATCATTTTATTTATTTATTTATTTTATATGATAATTTCTATATGATTATCACTTGCTTACGGTGAAGGAAAACATCGTGAGGAAACCTGCATGTGTTAGAAGATCTAACCAATTTTCGAAAGACGTGAAATCCGCCAACCCGCACTGGGCCAGCGTGGTGGATTATGGCCTGAATCCCCCTCATGTTGAGGGGAGGCCCGTGCCCAGGAGTGGGACGTCAAAAAGGGCTAAATTATTATTAATTATGTTTAGGTCTTTAATTATGGTCAGCTGCTTGATAAAGCAGCTCTCAAATTTGAGTAACATTTAAGCATTCTTCTCACTGTCAGAGCTGTATTTTAACTCGGTCTCTCTCAGGAGGGTTGGGTATCAAGAACAATTGACTTGAACTGACAAGCTAGTGGAGCGATCCCCCGCTAGGTGATAACCTTTAAAAGTAACTACTTAACTATCAGTCGCATGAACTCATATAAAATAACAGATAACAATAATTTGTTGGCTAGCCTAGAAGCCCACTTAAAGAACACGACAAACTATTTGTTTTTTATCTCCCTCATACGTAATAGTAGTCGCTCATTGAATAATGCAATATCTTCGTATAGAGCGAGCGTCATTTGGTTGTTTGAACGATGAATTAAACGATTATTCAGAAAAATATTATGTTTTCTGAAAAAAAATCAGCCAAGTCTTTGTAGAACCTCTTAGTTTCCTTTAAAAAAAAGGGGTTTTTCTTGAAATTAGAAAGTACCATGTTGGTTGATGAAAGCGAACTGGCTTCTTTTTTCGTATTATGCTATTATCTCCATAGTAATTCCAATATCACTTGCAGGTCTACCATGAGTATATACGTTCGCCTGAGTCAGTAGTCTCTACGTAAAACAATGAAATTATTACTTATACAATTATTTGTATGGATGCTTCGGATGGGCGTTGTATAATTTGTCTAACAACTTTTTACGTGGACGATAGCGAGGGCATAACTCATGCTAGAGCTTCTGGGTATCAATCAAAGGAGCGTTAGGGCATTTTAAGCGAGCTCAAGTACACACCAATCCATAAACCGTCGATTGTTTGATATAGTAACACCCTACAGAAACACAACCTACAGCTTCTAAAAGCTCATCGGATGTATCTGATGTAGTTACACTAACATTTACTTAGTTGCATAACAATTACTATTTTATTGATAAATATAATAATAACTAGCTGAGCCCGCGACTTCGTCCGCGTGGAATTTAACTTAACAAAAAAGCCCGCTCCCGCGTTCTGAGCCCGCGCGACAGGACCCATTTTTTTTAATTTGTTTTTCTAAAATAAAAGTAGCCTAAGTTACTCCCTATTACATCAGCTATCTGCCAGTGAAAGTCCTGTCAAAATCGGTCCAGCCGATTCGGAGATTACCCGGAACAAACACACAGACTGACAGACAGACAGACAATTTTTTTTTAAATCGCGTTTTTGCTATAGGTGTCGTATGTACTTTCATATGCATTTAGTGAAAAGTTGTTATTTTGATATTACAAACAGACACTCCAATTTTATTTATTTGTATAGAAGATATCGACGCCCCCAAGCAATAACTCGGTAATGTCCTATTATGGGGTTTATGCTGTTATATCAAATTTGGCATCTACGGACTAGAATACACCTTACCAATTTTTTTCAGATTTTTTCTAATGATATTTACAAAGATATCATGACACACAGGTTTATTGTTGGGAAGTTTAAAACAAAAATATTTCGGCAATAAAACTGTTAAAGGTCTGTACAAAATATATTTGTAGAATATAATTTGGTAAGCTGCGGTTACTGGGTTATTGGCGTAAATAATTGTCAAGGAGTTTTTGGTAAACGTCAGAACGGGGTTTTTATTGAGCTTATTTAAATATTCGTATTCCGTAATATATATTAACAACGTTATTTAAGTTTGATATAGGCTCATTAATTCAAATTCAAATTCTTTATTTCAGACCTGAGTCCATAGTATTAGTATACAAGATAAATTAATTAATAATGTTAGTAAAAAGGCTACCTATCTTACAAATGGTAGGGGTCGTTACCCAGTAACGCAGCAGAGGGGCGTCCCACCGATCTGAGAACAAATTCAAATTCAAATCGTTTATTTTGTGTAGGCCTACGGTGGCACTTACAAATTGACAAATTTACATATATTTTTTTCTTATATCTACAACCGGATCGGAACGCGACCTCGACTGAGAAGATCCGGAAAGAAACTCAGCGGGCTTGTCTTTTTACATGTCATATTTTTTTTTTATCGCCAGTTGCTTATATTCAATAATTACAAAGGGTAGTAGATATTAACATAAATATTATAATAGCTCCAGTGTGTTGCCTTTTGATGTTACCAAGAATTACACAAATAATTAATAAACACGCTCAGGAGACTATTAGTGGCGGTGCGCAGGCGGCCTGCCATAGATGCGGTCCTCTTTCTTATTATGGCGTAGAAATTGTCAGTGTGCGCCTCCGCAAACTTACCGGATGCACTACAACGCCAGGACAGCCCCAACAGTATTCTGAACGCGTTATTATATTGGACACGAAGGTCGCTGTATGTCCTTTGAGTAAAACGGGTCCAAAGACTGCACGTGTAGAAAGATTGACAGAAGGCTTTAAGAAGAGTGACTTTTACCTGATTCGTACAACGTGCAAATCTTCGAACCAGCATGTTACATCGAACAGCCAGCGACCTGCGCTCCCTCTCTATATCCAAATTATCCTTGAGATCATCAGTGACCCAGTGACCCAAGTATTTCAATTTAGTCACCCATGCTAAAGGAGTGCCACCGAACGAGACACCGGGGATATCAGAATAACTTATGGCACTCGCTTTAAACATAATGAGTTCACTCTTTTTAACATTGTACTTGAGCCCATGGGCCACTGCATAGGATTCACAAATATCTACAAGTGTTCTCAAAGCGCCAATCGATGGGCTCAGCAGCACCATATCATTGGCGTAACTAATATTATTCAAACAAACGCCATCAATATGGCCTCCAATTTTGGTGCAGCTAAGCTCACTGATCAGCCGGTTCATGTATAAATTAAACAGGCGGGGTGAACTTAATCCCCCCTGCCTCACTCTGCAATCCAGCCTATACACATCCGATTGAGCTCGCCCCCATCTGACACTGTTCCTCTGGTTGTAGTACCAGAAGCGAAACAGAGATGCAATTTCCTTCGGTAGTATTGTATCACTCCGCACTTTATCCCATAGTTTATCATAGGACACCAGGTCGAACGCCTTTGACAGGTCCAAAAAACAAGCAAATACAGGTGTTTTTCGGGAGGTATAATATTGAATAGTTTGCTTGAAGCGCAGAATGGCACTTTCCGTGGATAGCCCGGGATTGAAGCCAAATTGCGCGTCATGCAGTTCGATGTGTGTCGCCAACTGTTGATCAAGCAAACTATCCAAGACCTTCGCGAGTATTGTGGCTAACGAAATAGGCCTGTAATTGGGCACGTCAGAGGCGTCCCCAGTCCTGTCCTTAATTATTGGTACTACCGTGGTACTACCACTGTATGCATAAGGTCCTGCGGCAAATAGCGGTGATTGAGACACAAATTAAAAAGTAACGCAAGGACCCTATACAAATGTGGCCCTGCGTGCTTCAGGTGCTCGACGCTAAGGCCACCGTGGCCTGGCGACTTACCTTTTATCATTTTTTTAATTAGTGTTGAAATCAGTTTAGCTGTAATCATTACGGCAAGCTCACCAGAACCCGAAGATTCCCCTTCATCGAACTCCTGCTGCCCCGTTAGCAAGGAAGACTGAACTTTAAAATGTCTTTGAAAGAGGTTGGCAATATCTTTTGGTTCACTTAGACCCGACACACTCGCAGGGAGACTCGGCTTGGGATTTAATTTGTTAGTGTACTTCCAAAACTTTGACTTTATTAACAAAATACTGGTCTGATAATTTTTGATTAATTTTAGTTAAATTACATTCAAATAAAACAGGATAATGATCAGACTGGCAAACCCCACATGAGACAAATGCTTTATTAATTAAGATTTTGGCTGCGCTAGTTGTCAAACAATGATCTAGCCAGCGTCGCGAGCCCCTAGCCTGACAAACAAACGTATGTGTGTCCTTCGGCAGAAGCTCATAGTCGGTGCAAAACCAAGTCTGCTCATTACAAACAGAAATAAGTTCACTGGAAAACCGTGAGCCAGGATTGGCATTAAAATCCCCCAGTATAATTACACACTCAATATTATAACTCTTATCGCAACTAATCGATCACTTAAACACTTCACTGCTGACACAGATGTAAACACAGAAAAGTAAGAAGAGAAAATATTTCTGATGAAGAATTAGATTAAATTTTATGTAATTGTTGACTTTGTTTGATTTATTTGATTATTAATAATTGTCCACATGTCATGGTGCAATAAATATTACTTCAAATTTAAAGAAATTTGTGTATTTTTTCGTTTAAACCCTTCTAATTTCATTTTTAAATACTTCGATAAAAATCTGTATTTACTGTTACCTATAACAATGGTTTTCAAAATTAAGTCGTAATAACAATGTAATATATCAACACCGTATGTATAATTATTGAATATTACCGCAATAACTCTGTAAAATAAGTTATGCATCATTCCTACGATAAACAATAACACCTTAGAAGTCCATAACAAAATGTTACGAAATATTTTATTTGATAAATTTACTGCAATAATCTCGTAAGTACTAAAACTGTTATATTTAATGTATAGAATGTAATGTATTATTTATTTTGTTTAATTACAGGGTAATTAATAAAAGGAATTTCTTAGTAATAGTACAGCCATATTTGACTAAAAATTAGGTTTAATTTGATACATAAATGACTTTAATAGTCCCACTCGTTGAAGAAATATTCGAAAAAATCAGTAAAACATTTTTCCTGAAAAATTTAGATTTTTCGATTACCGAGTTATTGCTTGGGGGCATCGATATGAAGAACGCACTTTTTCAAGAACGAAGTGTATAATTTTATTTTCACCATTTCCACAGTCCTTGGCCGGCGCAGCCTTGCCCCTGTTAACCTTGGAATAATATGGCGCACGTGCTTGGAATAATATAGACACGTCATGATTAATACTTTATTGGTACTACGCATTAATAAAAGCAATTCCGTTGTTTATTGTGGTTATAAAAAGATTTATTTGCGTAAGTAAATTGGTACTTACAAGTATAATTGTTGATGTGATTTAAAATAAGTTATAGTAAATGTATTTATTCAAAATGATTCTAGACGCAAAAATGTTGCTAAACCTTATTTCAATTATTATATTCTGTACGATATTGTGTTATCATACCATCAGTTAAAATATACCTAATAAACAAGTCCAAACTAAATAAATGATAAGATTACAATGCAGATAGATAATATTTAGATTTTTTTCAGAATATTTGCGGTAGGGATTCTTAGTTTGACTGCGGAACCCTAAAACCCTAAATCAACTTCCACCCGAGCCACTTCGCCACTGTAGGTACCTACCACGGAGGTCGCTAATTCTATTATTACAAAACACTTAAACTAGTTTACGTAATTTACGTGTTTTCAGAGATTCAGTGTCACGTTGGAGGTCATTCGTATTTCCTGGTGGTTTTTTTCTTGTAAATAGCTCAGCTTTGTTATGTTACAGGGGTTTTTTGTTATAGGTATAGCTATTGGTTAATTGAAGCGTCCGGTTGTATTTTCAGGCGTTTTATGTAATTAAGGCAGTAAGGCTTGGATGTTTGTTATTACAGACATTAATCTCAATTTCATGTAAGACTACTGCCAAGACAGTGACAGTGACCAGACATCTTGTGTCTAGTTTGAGATTTGCAAAGTCACACTCAGATTAAAGTCGATGATTAATTATATATAATATACATAATGTACCTATGGAACATCGGTCGTCAGCCAAATGAAGGTAGATTCAAAGTCCGCTTTGATACAAAAAAAAGTCGGATAAAATCTTGGAAGGAAGGAATTCTGAAGAGAAATGTAAAGCGGTTGCCAAACTCATAATATCCGAAGCTTTTGTACACAAAACGGCATGGAATGTTATTTAAAACGAATTTAGGCAGAAACAATTGTTACTTTGTATTGTTACAATTTAGTTACAATTTGTAAGTAGGTAACAATTTATAAAAAAAATATAATTATAATGTACCAAAAAATACGCTTCTTCCATTGGATCTCATCAGCGGGAGTATGCATTCCGTTCGGCTTGCACAAAAAATATTATAAAGCCTAAAGTTTTTACAAAAACACTGTAGCTACTATACAAAATAAACTTATAAACTTAATTGATTTACTTTGAATTATTTATTTGGGTACCGTAATACTATTCAAATGCTTGAGTTCCACTCAGCTATTTGAAACGCCGCCATTATTTTTCATTTTGAGTACGGTGCGTCAAACGTAAGCAGCTATTTGAGTCGCATTAACTATTGAACGGATATTGACACAATATTTATTACTCGGAATCGTAAGATTAGCATTTAAATGATTATTTTTCTTATAATAGTTAAATAATTAAGATGCCAATGCGCACGCAGTTGCATTTATATTAGTTTATTTACGAAATAAATATAAGCGGCAACACTTATCACGTGATCTATGTAATTGATCTTGTTATACCTATCTACTTCATACATAGACATAATAAAATATTATAAAAGCAATTGTAACCTTCTCTTCAGATCTTGTTAAAGTGATTCACTAACCGTGGTGCCTCTAAAAAAGAACTATGGTATCATGTCTCTATCATAAATATAGATTCTAACTATATAAGAAAGCACATCTCTACCGACCCATATCCGAAGGGCAATCATATACAGGTTGAAACAGGAAGGGTATACTTTTTTTTCAAAACTTAACTTTGTAATTCTATAGCTATCCGCTTTGGAGGAAACTTGAAAAACAAAAGGTGGTATAGGAATACAGCTGTTGACATATTTCACAAGTCTACAAAACCCTTAGTACTTCAACTGTCCGATAATTTAAGATTTACAACGTAAAATTGCAAAAAAAATAGTATACCCTTTCTGTGTCACCTAGTATAGGCTACTAGAAGAGCAGTGTTATAGAAGATAATGTACTTTGACATACTCCTATAGAATCCTATTTTTATTGACCGCAGCTATGCTAACGCAAAATTTCGATCCCAAAGAATAGGCACAAAGATTTTAGATTTTATTCAGCAGCTCGACCTACAATGGCTTTAGCGCAGTGATATGTATTAAGACTAAACATAGGCTACTTAATACTGAAAACCCTGTTAAAATCGGTTCAGCCGTTTTCCCAAATACTCGCAACAGACAACTTGGTTTGATCCTAAAGAAGTTTAAATACCATTGCAGGATTTTTAGTATTCAATGCACAGATACGGCTAATTTGCAGTATTATAAGAAGCAGTAAGCAAGAAGAAATGTTTCAGTATCCCATATCGAACCGGAAATAAAAACCATGTTAATACGCTATCACGCTATTAAATAAAAAACCCACTGACTAAGTAATTTTAGCCACGCTCCGATAGATCGATAAGAATGATTTTATTAGAAAAAAACGTCATCGTGCAACTACTGAACAACGTGACAAAAAACTGAGTCAAATGCGGTCACATCGGGAAGGTATTAAATAGTTTGATGCAAAGCAATTATGCCAGTACAGACTGAACTATTGGTAGTGAGATCGGACGCGCCTGCACGAAATCAAGCGTAACGATGTAATATATAAGAAAAAACAACCCAAAACGACCGCTAGCCGCAGTGGTTCGATCGTAGGCCGCTCGTCTCACTGCACCGGGGGGTGGTTGCAGGTTCGATTCCCTCGGGGCTATATTTCACCATAGTGGCTTCACGACGCCTGCATAGTGGCGTCGCAACGCTTGCATAGTGGCGTCGCGGCGCTTCCATAGCGGCGTCGCGACGTTTGCATAGTGGCATCGCGACACTTCCATAGTGGCATCGCCATTTAACCAAAGTGGCGTCTCAACTCTTCCATAGTGGCGTCGCCATGTTGCCATTGTAGCGTCGCGATGCTGCAATAGTGGCGTCGCCATGTTACGATACTGGCGTTGCGATGCTGCCATGGTAACATGACAAATGTTACCATAGTGGCGTCGCGACGCTTCCATAGTGGCGTCGCCAAGTTACCATAGTGGCGTCGCCAAGTTACCATAGTGGCGTCGCCAAGTTACCATAGTGGCGTCTCCATGTTAACATAGGGGCTTCGCGATGCTGCCATAGTGGCGTCGTGACGCTTCCATAGTGGCGCCTCAACTCTTCCATAGTGGCGTCGCGACGCTTTCATAGTGGCGTTGTCACGTTACCATAGTGGCGTCGTGACGCCTCCATAGTGGTGCCTCAACTCTTCCATAGTGGCGTCGCGACGCTTTCATAGTGGCATTGTCATGTAACCATAGTGGCGCGGCGTCGTAACGCTTCTATAGTGGCGTCGTGACGCTTTCATAGTGGAGTCGTGACACTTCCATAGTGGCGTTGCCATGTTTCGAAACGAACGTCGCGATGATGTAATAGTGGCGTCGCCATGTTACCATAGTGGCGTCGCGACGCTTCCATAGTGGCGTCGCCAAGTTACCATAGTGGCGTCTCCATGTTAACATAGGGGCTTCGTGACGCTTCCATAGTGACGTCGCGACGCTTCCATAGTGGCGTTGCCACATTACCGTGTTTGTCTGACTATCTAACGAACACACTCTAAAGAATACAAACGTTAGCGACCCGGCCACCCGAACAACTACCAATTTTCCTTACAAATATTTACGTAGACGCTACCGAATAGCAAATCTACCGAAAGTGTTAACTCATGGTAGAGCTGTAACTTATTTGTTGTTTAATTCGAGTGTAACTTTTTTCCCGTGACTGTCCAATAATTGAATTGAAACTATATCTTATATTGTTATGTACGTATACAAATCTAATTATCTCTGCGTTTTTAACCCGGAATCGAACTCCGTATATTTCCTTATTGCTTTTAATAAACCTTTTTAATTTTAGATGTCTTTTTTTTCAATGTACCGGATTTTAAACGATCTATTATTAAGCTTTGTTCGGGTAGAAGTCACTGTTCCCGGATCATTATATGTCTCGCGGATTTTTTGGAAATTATAAATATCCCACATTCTATCCTATAAAAGACCTATCTCTAGAGATGTGGTGCTGGAGAAGTTTACTTGGGGTATTGTGGACCGTGTTTCGCACCAATGCATCCATACTCGAAGAGCTCGGTATCAAGCAGCGTTTATCCACGTTAGTACAGGCTCGCATTCTTAAGTTCTTTGGACACGTCTCAAGGTAAGAAAACGTCACCATAGAACGTTTAGTTGTACAGGGCCGAGTGGAAGGCACCAGACCACATGATGACCACTTGACCATGCGATGGACCGATCAGATTAAATCTGCCATTGGCGGTCCCTTGCACGAGTGCAGAAGGATGACGTCCAATAAGGAGAGATGGCGAGACATCGTGAGGCGAACAACATCACCCCCGGAAAACAATACATGACGACCACGACCGCTCTGTCAAGAGCGTAACGACTAAGAAGATCCTATAATATGAGATCTGGCTACCCTTTCGCAGAAAAAAATCTTTGTTGAAGCGAAGTTCTATACGGACGTTCGGGGCGCTCGCCGCGCAGCCACTCTATCCGTGCTAAGCGTCAGACGTCAGAACCGTCACACGATATATATAGGTTTACAGAGTGGTAGCCGCGGCGCCATACGCTTTATACTATAAAGCTTCGCTTCTTCCGGGCGTCCCTAGACGGCACTATTTTTTTTTTAACCGGCCGTCTACCCGAAGTAACTGTATAATTGTTAAAAACGTTTCTACAAATCGATACGTTACAGTTTTTGGAAATTATGTGACTGTCCATAAATAGATCATGTAACTTTGGCCACCCCATACATTTTAGTGGAAAGATTTGTTCAAACACCTATTACACAATCTTAGCAGCATGAATATACCTCAGAACAACTTTCTGCAATTCCTATCAATTTTGCGTCATATATTGTTATTTTAATACAATAACACGACACGCAATTTTGTTGGGATAAAGGTTATCAGAGCCGGCCGCCAGTTGTGGACAGGCGTCACGTGTGGGACCACTGTGTGACGCATCATACGCTGGATCTTACAAATAATTAATAAATTAATATCGCCACACAAACACTCCTGTGTGGTCCGAAAGCAAGCAATGCTTGAATTTTTTTTTATATAACAAAGTCGGCTAACAATCATACGACCCGCCTGATGTTAAGCAGGTACCGTAGGCTACAGATGCTTGGAAAACCCATGAAATTTGGTGGGCTTGCGGATCTCTCACTCATCGTACGAAACTCAGCTATTATAGCTACTCTGCGCCGACGTTCTGTAAGAGGGTGGTACTACCCGAGCCAGCCCGTTTACAAGCCGTAGTCACTTGGCTACAGCTTTATTATCTAAAATCACGGCAATATCACATCAGCCAGATGACCGCTGCTTCATGTTACAGTACGAGTGACAAGCCACGTCAGATCACGCATCAGATGCATATCACGCAGGTGGGAACGCCACAAACACGGCGCATGGACGACAATTGGCTGTTCCACCTTACAATATATTCCACGACTGGTTTATAAATAAGTTACAAAAATAGAAAAAAAAACAGTTATGAATATATCTAACAACTTGATTGATCTGTCTGATATTTAACGGTGCTAGTGAGTGTTTATCCATGATACTAAATGATGTATGTATGCGATGTATTTTGTTACAGCCTATGCAATTGGCCATTTGGACGTCTATATTAATAAATTTTTCGGTGTTTTATCTGTTTGTAAATCATGACACAAAAATTATCTACACACCTTTCGCGGAGTCGGGTAACAACTATTATTTTATTTATTTTGAAAAATAAATATAATAATATTAATAAGAATTTATAAAATGTTTTTAAATTTCATATTTAAAGATAATGTTATCCACAATTTAGTTCTTGTGCCAACATAATTAATGCCAATATTATATTATGTTTCTAAATATAGATCTTTGAAAGCCAACATTATTTAAAACAATTTAGGATAAGGACCCACCACTCACCCTTGGCTTGTTAACCTCCAAAATTATAAATCAACGTAGCCCAACTTTCCTGAGGATGTCTTGTTCAGAGGCGAAACACGTGTCGAATTTTATTTTTAATTCGCTTTGTTCCGCGGAAAATTGCGCATTATTAGGGTCCCTGACACTCATGACTGACAAACTCGACCGACGGAGTTAGGTTTTGTTAACCTCTTCCATTATAGATCAACCTATTTGATTTATAATTGTGGAGGTTAACAAGCCAAGGGTGAGTGGTGGGCCCTTATCCTAAATTGTTTTACAATGGATTTCCGCTAAGTAACGCCTGAGTCAATCAATTATTATTTAAACGTGAAATTTCTAGTGCTTTCTATTAGCGTTGCTATCGCCGATTGTCCTCGAAAACAAGTCATAATATCGATAGGGCTATTGATAATATTGCCATGTGACAATACTATCGGAAGTATCACTATTATACCGTGTTTACGATACTATCGACAGTATTAGGGGTGTTACTCTTAGCAAGGATAATCGATTTATCGTGACATTTGTATTGTCGAATCCTTCTCTAAAATCCATATTTTTTGCCGTCATATATCGTCTGCACGTTCGATAATTTTGTATTGTTCGTTCAGTAATCGATACGACGGCAAAAAGATAGAATTTAGAGTGTGATTCGACAATACGAATGTCACGCTATATCGATTATCGTTGCTAAGAGTAGCACCCAGTACTGAATAGTGGGCAACACTACTTTCTAAAAAATGTTATTTAACTAAATCTTACCTATCAACAGCAGTGTTGTCATGACCTATGTCGCTCATTCATAGACGTTTTATTAACATTGGAGAGGAGCCAACATTCCGGGCCGGGAGTAATGTTGTGTGCCAAATAACTATGTGTTGTGGCGTCGCAAAACAGATTTTACAAACATAACACAAACACAAAATTGTTTTTATTCATGTAAGCCAACAAAGCATGCATGTAACCGCGCGGTTCCCACTAACATTTGTCGCTAATAGCTGGGTATTAAAATGGAATTGAATTGAATAAGACAAATAGGTACTCTTCATCCTAAACTCATCTGAAAGTACCTACACTGGCTGTTCGTTTCTAATTATCTATTAAACAAAAAAATCAAAACACGTTATAAATACGATTTATATCATATTTTACCTCGAATTAATTACTAATTTACATTGGCTAAATGCGAAAAGTGAAAAGCGAAGCTATAACGAAGTAAACATTTGAAAATTATGATTTAATTAAAAAATAATTATACAAAAATAATCCATGGACTGTGCTGGTAAAAAACGTATTAATACCATTCAAAATTCCCAGAAATATGTATTCATATTCCTTTTGCTGTGCAGTTACCTATATTTCACCCCAAAGTAACCGTTTGCCTAGTGTAAGGTTTTTCATCAACGAAACGTTACTAATACGAGTATAGTCTGAGTTTTAGAGATTTTATGCCAAATTGAACAAGCTGACGAGGTCCTCCTTATGACTGTCTAAGACTATTATAGCCATAATAGTTAGCCGCCATCCAGGAAATAAATATAGAAACCTACATAATTATCGCCAGATAAGCACACCAACTGTTTGGTCCTAATCTAAGCAAGTCTGCCTACTACTTCGAGGAATACAAGTGTGATGGTAAGTACTTATTTTTTATTCATTATTATCATGTAAATATACATAGTGATGTATTTGACTAGCGATTATGAGTATTTAGAGTACCTACCTCAGATGAAAAGAATAACGTAGACAAAGCGCGTGGAACTATTGAGTGAAGCCAACAAAAGTAATAGCATAAATCCAGTATTTTTATAAGATTTGCTTTCGTGATTGTACATTGTTACGACGTAATATTGCATAATATATAATATATTCAATTACCCGAACGGGGTCCTTACATTAAATAATAAGGTAGTTGATAATTATAGCAAATAATAACTAAACTAATTACAAAATAGAATTTATAATCAAAATCAAACTCATCTAAGTGTAATAAATGTAATTGAATTTTATAGGTTAATAAGTAACCAATTGTTAATGTTTAATATGTTCTATGCATGGAATAAAATAAAGCTTTATTATTATTATTTATTATTATATTCAATTATTATTATTTATGTGATTAGACGCGATACGCTACCGCGCGCGAGTCGCGAACCGCGATTACTAATCTTAAAAAAGGATTGATAGTATTTGGTATTATACATTTTATTGATTGACTCAGGCGTTACTTTGCTTATATCCATTGTAAAATCATTTGGGCCTTCTCCCACTATCCTACTATTCACCTTCGGCTTGTCAATCTCCAAAATTATAAAACAAATAAGCTGATCGAAAATAGGAGAGAACAACAAGACCAAACTCCGTGAGTTCTGTCTGTCAAGAGCGTTAGATAACACTAGGCACTAGGTATGCAATTTTCCGGTTTTTTGCTGGCTTCACTCAATAGCTCTACGTGCTCCGTCTAAGTATTTTTTTCCTCTGATGTATTTACTCAGTAAATTAAAAGCTGACATTAATGAGTAAATATTTTTCCTCACGTCAAGTAATGAACCATACTTAGCTGATGATGTTGCGTATAGTGATTACAAATATCTACGAGTATAGGTACTCTTTGATACTGATAATGAACTAAATTCAATCGCAAAAAGCTCATAGAAAATCATATTGGACAATTTATTGTAGTTGACTTCTAATCTGAGTAACAAGTGTCAGTTAGAGATGGGAAAATTTCGATAAAATTATAAGATAAACTTTGAAATTAGTTTTTATTAAGAGGTAAGTTTTCGCCCAAGCTTTGTTGCTTTTGAAGTTTATTTTGGAGTTTATGATCTACCCTAACTGTATAATTATCGATATTTTAAAGGAGTGACTGCTACCTTCCTCCCGTAAATATTCCAAAATAGTTAGAATAGGTACCTAGGTCATAGATTCGAAGTAGATTTTCTGATTCCTGTTCGTAGCGACCGTTTATTGCCGGTCATATTCCCTTATATACCATACCTCATACCTCATATACCATTATACCCTGTTCAGCGATGTGAAGAGTGCGAGAAGCCGAAAGCCCAATCTTTCCTCTTCCTCTATCCCAATTCCCACTCAACTTGAGGTCGGTAACGTGCGAGCAATGCCATTGGTACTGCAAGCATCTATAGGCTTCGGTAACTGTTTAACATCAGGCGGGTCGTTCGCTTGCCGCCTTTATTATATATAATAAAATATAGTTAGTAACAATCTCTGGAGTAAGATCAGCCGGATGTCGAATTAGATAACCCATCTGACTACTATTTAAATTGAGATTTCAATGTCAATTTAAATAATTTAAAGGTAGTGTGTGTTGAGACGCGGTCTCCGTTGCACTTTTATAACGTTGCTATTTAGAAGTCTGTGAACCCAACAACAGTATATTTACATAGACCAACAATGCAAGTAATTCCACGAAATAAACATAATTATGTAGGTATGTATATTAAAATTCAGTAGATAAACACACACACGCAAATGGCGTTGAGACAGAGTGCCAAGACTTGGCATTAATTTATGGTCGCCACTTTAACTAGGAAAAAAACAGAATGCTATTTTAACTCGCGTACCTACTTCTTGTAGCAAATTATTGAAGCTGATGTACTAAAATCGATTAGGGGAACACAGGGTGTAAGGGACATCGTAACGAAAACTGATACCATGGATTCAACTCATGATTCTGGACCGCCCAGAGTTGGAATTTTATGTCGATATTTTAATGAATTATGCTCAAATTCAGTCAGCATGATAAAATTGCATGCTTTGTCTTTTTCAGAAACAGATACATATTTTGTTATGTAATTATTCTGCCGCTATACCACGTAATAACGTTAATAAGGGGGTAAGCGAACGTAGATGAATGATCTGCTCACTGGATCAAACGGTCTCAAATACATATTCGAACTTTTCGAACTTTCGTTAGGTACTGAACTCCACAACCGGACCACCTGAAGTCTCAGGGTCTATTCCTGAGCCGAACAAGATTAAAAAGAATCAATTCGTAATTTTCCCTTATTTGGGTATTATTATTATTGCTACATGCTGTTCGGCACATAATTTCGGATCATATGAACATTGTATTTATTATTTAGTACCTGTGATAATATTTTCTTATAGGTATTTTTTCAACAAGAGAGTAAAAGCTAGAGCCTCTACGGTCACGGAATAAGTCAACACAGTAAATTAACCACTCTACAACCAGATCTCCTACATATTGAGTACACCCCAGGAAAATATTATGATAGTTTTATTCGATGATAGTTATCGATAGTCGCATTCGCGTCACTAGCGCGCGTATCAGTGCGTGTGCGCACGCCCGCGGTCACGCCAGTTGTACCGCCGTGTGACCCAGCACAACACGTCTGTAATTCCGAATTACAATTGTAATTTATATGTAACGCATTGTTTATTTACATTGATCGATCAATTGTTTCCGTCATTGTAATTTTTGGAAAGATTTTTTTTTGTAATTATTTGTTTGTAATTTTGTGTACGTACAGACAGTAAAATCGTAATTTAGTAGGTTTTCTTATATAATCCTGGTGAGTATAGTTTTTGGTATTATGATTGCTTAATGATTACGTTAAATTTCACAATATTATAAATCTATCGACTGCCCATTTCAGTTTTCTAACAAAGAAAATTGCTTTATGATTTTGTGAAAAAACAGTCCTTCTTATAAATTTGTTGAAATACTTACTACTAAGTTTTTTAGCACTCAAAAATTATTTAGTTTACATGCTCTTGTGAAAATAATTACAATAATAATTAGCCCTTTATTGTTCCACTCCTGGATACGCCTCCCCCCCAATGCGAGGGGGATTCAGAGTATAATCCACCTCTTTGCCCCAGTGTAGGTAGGCGGATTTTACATATCTTTCGAAAATTGATTAGATTTTCAAAGACAGGCAGGTATTTAAAGCCTAATACTTGCAGGACGTTTTTGTAACTTTGTTTTCTTTTTATTGTTTTACTCCATAAAAACCTTGTCATACCTACTATTTTAGTTCCTATCTAAACTATCTCTACAAATAAATAAAATTCAAGTGTCTGTTTGCAATGAAAAAATTACAGCTTTTAACACAAAGCATTGCAAATGAAAGTATAAGTTATATTTATTTATAAGAAAATTTACATTTTTAAAATGTATATCTGTCTATCGGTTTGTTCCCGCTAATCTCCAAAACGGCTGCACCGATTTTGACGGGACTTCTACTGGCAGATAGCTCATGTTACAGAGAGTAACATGGGCACATACATTTATTAAATCGAAGTCCCACGGATGGAGAGCCGCGGTCAACAACTAGTTCTAAATAAATATGGTGTGTTCTAAGTTGTTATAATACTTTGACAATCTATCAACGGTTTATGTTAATAAACATAATATATACGAGTAGGTATCACCCAGTCGTGGGAACGTAGAACTTTCGATCGCCTGACAACCAACTGGTCCGGTTCGGTACGATATCACACACATTCATAAAGCCTCGCAAAAAAACATAGGTAGGTAGTAGTAGGTACATTCCAATATACTAGTTCGGGTTTTTTATTATTATAAATTGGCGTATTAATAAAGCGCCTCAATCTTTATTTATAGTTTAAAAAGTAGAAATAATTGGAAACACTAGATGGAGGAAATATTTATAGATATTATTTTTGTCGTAAATTCTTGATATTGGTAACTAACTTATTTCAGTGAGGTATCATACGTCGTCAAATACGACTTATCCGTAGATATTGACAAACATTGTCAATTGTCATCTATACCGTATGAATGAATTCTTACATCTTATTTAGTATTCTGAAGTTTTTTGTTAAAGGTACCCTAAACAAATAAACTCATTTCATGCGCATTTTTTCTTGGAAAACTGCCATTTTCTGTTTGATCTGACGGCTAGCAAGCTTCGAGCGTAAGAATAAGAATGCTGTACCGCGGATTCAATTCCCGCCCAGTACCTTCATATTTCGAAAAATAACTTATAGCATTTTGATCTTAACAATATAAAGAAGTTATATACCTACCTAAACTTTACTTCTCAGAAAGGTGTGCCTATTGTATTGATATTCAGGCGGCTACGCCGGCGCGGGTCGTTGCACTATTGAGCTCAGTTCTACCTAGAACTTGTTTGAGCTTAATTCCAAGAACGTATAGAAAATAACCACCTTCTATGTATAAATACTATGTACAAATAAATTCTTCTTTATGTTCTTCCAATACTCAGAATTTTTCTCACCCATGACTGCTCTTAACGACAATTATATTATATTTTTTTTTTATAAAAGCTAGCAGAGTTTTGACAACTCACTAGATTATAACAACTAGCTAGATCTTATTAATTAGCTAAATTATGAAAACTGTATAGTCAAAGTCAAAGCTTTTATTTTGTTTATACGAGTAGAGTAGGTTATTACCACCCACAGTTGGGACACGGGAGGCACAGGATATGCACTCCTATGACCAGCATAATAAGGTCAGACTGCCCCAAAACACTAGGCTAAAATAATAATAAATATCGCCAGACTGACACACTAACTGTATGGTCCCAAACTAAGTTCTATGGGTACCGTACATTGGACTGGGGACCCAGACCTGGGCAAATTACGAAAAGGCTTTTTCCGAAATTTTCCCCGGCGGGAATCGAACCCGAAACCACCCGGTGCAGTGAGCCGAGCGGCCTACGCTCAAACCACTGCGCCAAGCAGTCGTCAAATTTCCCATCAAATCCCATCAAATTTTGGACTGTCAGTAAAGGGATCACTCAACGCGCTCCCTCTGGAAGATCAATCGTGGCGAATTGTTATATAAGTAGGTATTATGTTGTTCAACGAAACTACGCAACCATTAATTTGATATAACACGTGTTATCTCATTGTAAATAAGTACAATATTTGCGTATGACATTTTATCAGCGGAGTTCTTTGAAATTAGGCCATCATGGATGACGTTTTAATTCGTGTCATTTCTATAAAATGTAATTAATATATAACTCTATTTCACTCGGCCAATGAACAAGTCTGGTCTCAATGTACATAAAGCATTTGGTCTGGTATTAAAACACGTCTACTTACCCCTTACACCTTACACCTCACCTTATGCCTGGGAAGATGACGCGATAGTCTAGACAATTAAGTGTTCAAAAATTTTCTTAATTGCACATAAATCGTATTTACAGAGCAATGAAACCATTGTAAGCAAATTACAATGATGTAGGAGATAATATAATTTCAGTAGTAGGTAGGTGCCTCGGTCACCAATGGAGACAAACATAAAATAAATTAATTAATAGGTATTTAGTCTGACAATGGATTTTACAAAATCCACACGAACAGAAGACATCAACCATGACATTTCGCGTTTATGAATACACGGAACAACCGCCCTTATGGACTCCACAATCTAGTCCAAACGTTTCCGAAACAGAGAAACGCAGCTGTACTATAGCTAGGTACTTTATGCCAATCTTCTGTGACAGTGTAGTACTACCCCGGTTGAGCTACAGCTCGGCTTTTCCACCGTAAAAGACAAAAGCTGATAATTTCGTGGCATTATTGTCGGCGGAAGCAAACACGGATTTGTTGTAAACACTTTTGTATTGTTCTTTTTTACTGTAAATGTCACTTAAGTACATACAGTACAGGAACAGTCGAGTACATAGCAAAATGGTTTTTTTTGTCTCGCACAAATCTTGTTCTATTTTTTTTTTGTCTTGCAAGTTGTTTTGTCACGTACCGGCGGTCGGCTGGCACAGATTATAACATGGTTCTTACTGCTGCTGATATCGTAAACCCGGAAAGCGCTGCGTACAAGTAGGTTAGTTAGTTACGTGGTTTCCGATGAAGTCTGTCTGTCTGCCAAGGCCATTTACATTCACTAGCCAACGGCTAATGACTAACACTTCTTAATTTTTCAAATTAACCGACTCCACGCACTCTAAATAGGGTTGTGCGGTATACTTACTTGTGCGTTTCGTTATGGTTAATTAACTATCACATCGATTTCAACTGTAGTATTAGTTATAACAAAAGAAAGAAACAAAATACATTTTACATTTTATTAAAGTTACATACAAACAAGTGGCTAAAAGTTAATGCAAGCGAAATGTGCAAACGAGAGCGGGGGGGGGGGGGGGGGGTATTTTAAATCATTCGAATGGATATCGGAAACGGATTCGGAAACTTCAAATCTCTATATTTTAGTTGTTTTTACAGTTATTTTGAAATCATTGCGCTATTAGTTATAATCGTTAGACATATTCGACTAATCGACAAATATAATAGCTACTTTATGGCGATATTCTGTGAGAGGGTAGTACGATCGAGACACCCTGTATTTGAGCTGTAGTCTAAGTAAGTATGCATTAATTGATCGTGCCAAGTGAACTGTACATAACATTTAGTTAGGATCGTGTCACGCGATCCATTGTCTTGGTGCCCTGAGTGACGCAATTAAACTGTTAGTTATTGCATAATAATTTGTTTTGCGTAGAAACATTCCTACGATTACGATCTGGTGTGGACCATGGACCCGGGCGTCCTCTCCACTGGCTTCCTTCTGCCCACATTATGTCACAAGGTCAACCGCAAACAACTGTGACGTAATACAAATTTGCGAGCGACATACCAACATTTCTAATTAAGACGTCTCAAGCGGCTAAATTTGACATTTGAGTAACGTTAGTAGGTATTCGAATGCAAGATACCCACACATAGAAATATTGGAGAACCTATATGCCAGATATCACAATGCCAGATAATGCAACCCCGTTGCACAATTCAAAAGCTCCGAAATCACACAAAAATGTAAACTTCACACTTATTTTTACAACCGTTAATAATGAAAACTAGAGAAGGGTTCTAGTAGTCAGGTCACAATACGATACAAAAAATAAACTTAAGTAAATTAACCAAAAGAATAAATTAACAAAACACACATTTAGAAACGCGTAGAATAATTGAAATGATTGTGTTGATAATGTAACCTACTGCTGATACAGTTTCATTACTATTAGTTATACTTAAAAATACTTCGGTGCTTGTTCATTTGATCATGGAGCCAGTCAACTGGGGCGGACTGTCCTTCCGCCCTCACCACGTCATCGCCACCAACCCCAAATAATACTTAACGTAATCTTTACAATCAAACTCTTAAATACAATCGTAAACACGCTTCCCTGGCCAGTTTAGTTCTGATAATGCATAGTGTAGAATCACTTTACTGAAAACGCATTGCAATTCTAAACTTATTAAATCACTATTGAATTAGGTAGTGCTCACAATAGAACATAGATAACAATATTTTTGTTTATTTCCAGATTCTAAATGGCGGGAGATACAACTGAGAAATGTGAAGATGAAAGAGTCGAACTAAAAGAAAATAATAATGAAAAGAAAGAAGAATTAAACGGAGAAGGAACAGAAGGCGCTAGTGGTAGCGAAAACCCAGCGTTTGACAGCCAGGAGCAAAACGAAGCAAGTTCACAGATAAATAGCAACGAGTCAGAAAATAAAGTATCAAATAATGAAGACACTAGTGATTCTAATTTAAACTATGTAGATACGATTTCATATAAATTAGTAATAAACAATTTAGAAACTAAATTAGATGTAGGTAAGGATACAAATAGAAATATTGATAAAACTAATGAAAGCAGAGAACAAGAGGAGAAACGAATTATGGATGAAATGAAAAAGCCTAGAAAAATGTCAAACTACCTACAAAATATAACTAATTCCAATTTGGGATTGACATTGGGTGGAGATAAGAAAGACAACACACTGTTGAGTGATTCCAAGACTGCCATTCGCTTCTCACCTTTATGGAAGCAGGTATGTATTCCATATAATAAAAGGTTGCGCCAGCTAAGTACTCAGACGCTTATGGAATACCAATTTGACTACAGTCTAGAATTCAGCGCTACTTCTAAAAGCAAACCATCTCCATTCCCTATTCCCCAAAGATCGTGGTCGACATGTGGTGTTGTCAAGGACAGATGTATATGTCCTCATGATTTCTTACCATTTAAATCGGTGCTTATGCACTCAAGCTGAATTCTCTGTTTAGGGAAAGATTGACGATTTGTTTGCAATGATTAATGCCCAGACTATCGTGGACTTGCTTCAGCAAAACATGATACATTACTACATCAATGTAATGGTAAGCGTTCAATGGGCACAATGAACTGACAAGACAACTTATACCTGATATTGATAAAATAGATTTTAGCCATGTTACTAATAATTTTCAATCCTGTTTGTCAGGCACTTGCATCAACAGCGCCTATCCTGCTCACGTTCGTCTCAGGCCTCACGTCAGGGTATTCCGCCATCCTGCTGCCACAACTGAGGGACTCTAATGGACCGATACCTTACAGTCAAGATACTGCTTCCTGGATAGGTAAAATATTTTAAATATTTCTGACCATTTCGACAGTAAAATAAAGTATCGTGAGGATACCTGCATGTATGGGAGAACTAACCAGCTTTTGAAATGGCTTGCATGGTCCTATTATTATAATCCTGATGTCAGATCTTCTTTTTTATTGCAAAAGTACACGTGTCACCCTTAGAACTTAAACAAAATAATAAATAATGGGGTAGGTACAACGATGGGTCGTGAAATCATTTGAAACTTTGCAACATGACGTCACAGTACACAAATAGCGTCGACTAGTTAAAAATTACATAATATCTTGAAAACGATTGGACATATCGAAATAATTTTAACACAGATATATTTTTTTTCAACACTGCATTTTCCTTATTTATGCAACAACAGTTTAAAGATAAAAATACATGTTTGTTTTATAAGTTAAGATAAATCGGTGAAAATAAATACCTACTAGGTTTCATACGAATATGCTACAATAAATTGTTCATTTCTATTTCAGCCGCAATTGCTGCATTACCAATGGCTCCCGGATGCCTCATCTCCGGCTGGATGCTGGAGAAGTACGGCAGACGAACGTCCCTCTACATCACCTGCCTCCCTATGTTCTTGGGCTGGATCTTCATCGCGTGTTCCTACAACCTCAGTCTCCTGCTCGTCGGCAGGTTCCTAACAGGCCTTTGCGCTGGTCTACTCGGCCCCCTCACCCCTGTCTACATAGGAGAAACCACTGAACCGAAATACCGAGGATTTTTCCTGGCAGCAGTCGCTTTAGCCATCGCTGTCGGCATACTGGTTGTCCAACTGATCGGGACTTTTGTATCGTGGCAATGGACAGCTATAATCTGCTGTATATTCCCACTAGTGTCCCTAGTTTTACTCACTCTGATCCCTGAAAGTCCTACTTGGCTTATATCGAAGGGAAGACTTGAAGATGCAGTTAAAGCTTTCTATTGGGTGAGAGGTTACGGTGAAGATGCTAAACTAGAACTAAAAGGCATAATAGATAGCAAAAAATCTAAAGACAACGAACCGCAAATGAATTGGAAGGAAAAGATTTTCAGTTTGAAGAACCCAGAGTTTATAAAGCCGTTGATGATTATGATAATATTCTTCGTGACTTGTCAGCTGTCAGGTGTTAATGCTGTAGCTTTTTATTCCATAGAGATCGTAGAGAAAGCAGTCGGCAAAGGGATCGATCATTACGCGGCGATGCTTAGTATAGACGCGTTGAGAGTCGTCATGTCTGTGGTGGCGTGTGTGTTGAGCAAGCAGTACGGCAGAAGGCCACTATGTTTCATTAGCGGCATATGCACGGCCATATCGATGGCCGGACTTGCAATGTTCCTGTATTGGAAACCAGAAAATATGTCATGGTTACCGCTGACGTGTCTGTTATTTTATATCTGTGCTATATCAATAGGTTTAGTGCCATTGCCGTGGATAATGTGCGGCGAAGTTTTCCCTACTCGAGTCAGGGGGTTGGGTTCAGGGATCAGTTCTGCGACCACTTTTATTGCTTTCTTCGCTGTCGTCAAAACTGCCCCAGGTATGATGAGCAACCTGGGGGAAGTAATCATCTTCATGTTATATGGAGTTATATCTTTAATCGGTACTATTATTATGTACTTTATACTACCAGAAACGAAGGGGAAGAGTCTTCAAGAGATCGAGGATAAGTTTAAGAACAAGAGGAATAATTCTAAAGTATGAATATTGTGAAATTCTGAATTTAAATCTGTGATATTAAGGCTAGCCATATGAATTTTTATTTAAGAACATTCCTAATACCATACTGCTTACAGCATACCCTATTATATCATACGAAACATAATTGTTGTTTAGATTCGATAATTTATAGTATTGCAAACAATTGTGCTTATTTTGTTTTACTTTCTTTATTTATATTACATTATTTAACATGTTCAGACGATGACTTTAATAAGTATGTATAGTTTGTTAAAATTAAGATTGTGTAGATTGTCTGCCTGCACATCTAATTTTCCTACAATTTAATTTATCAATTCTTTACTTATCTTCAAGGTTATCAACCTCTTTAAATGTGAATCAGTTTACTAGTGTATGTCTTAACGTCGGTCCCAATCTTTGTTGAATTTACAATCAGAAAGTACTAAAGACTGAATAATAGGGTACTACTTAGAATTATAAAATCCAAACACTCTCTAGAAATAAAATTTATTATAGTTGGTAACAAAATGAGATTACAAAAATATTATCTATGTGATGGCACATTATTTAGTTAAATGATATATTAAATGCGTATCGTTACTTTTGATTTCAATTTTAAGTACATTTTATCCTTATTTTTTATTACAATATTTTTATTATGTACATGTACATAATTAGTCTTTTAATACAATCATCCTATTACGAAATTGTTATTTTTATTTTCGTTTCCATTTCCGTATCCGAAGTCTTCATTTTGACACCTGTCATTGATGCTCAAATTCTAACATCGCTTGCGCATTCTATCGCTTGATGTTAGCAAGGATCGCTATTTACTTGGATCTTGGCTTGACGAGCCTGGAGGCAGGGGGCGCGAATTTGGCGAAGCCCTGCTGGTCGAAGACTGGGAGCAGATCGCGCACCCTCGCAGACACGGTTCCTCCAGTCACCCTGGGGACAATTAAGCTTTATGGGAATGTGAAAACTTGGTTGTGCAATAAAGCAGTGAAAAATTTAACTAACTCGAAAAATATTATAAGTAATTGTGCTGCATTGTGCTAGAAATACTTTTCTGTTATTACTCTAAATAACATTAATGGACATTTAAAGTGATTCTAAAATATCTGTTTCTGTTAAGCTTTTTAAAATCTTAGTTTTATCACCAAAATAAAACTACCTGCTAGGTTTTATCAGTTTCGCAGCCTGCGCGGGAGTCGCAAGTTCAGTCGGAAAGAACGTGGCTCCGTAGAAGTCCAGGCCGTTCTGGAGCAGGATGTTGGCCTCCTCGATGCTGGCGAGGGTCACGCGGATGACGCTGGTGGCCTCCTTGGGGATCATGCTGCTAACCAGTTCGCCATCGATGGTGGTGAGCGCCCTGGAGGAAGTCTTCTCTGATGGTTTGGGCGTGGAGGTGCCTGAAATGTGATAAACTGCTAATATTGTAGCTAATGTGTCGGATCGATGTTGTCAATGACCAATACGATGTAAGCTAAGATTTGAGTCCACCAGGTGTCGCTTGATTGGACTGGGCTGTCACTTTCTGTCACTTGACAGAAAATTATTATTCTAATTCTAATAATAATAATCTCTAATAGTCTAATATAAATTATATTCTAGTGGCCTAAGCTTCAGAGGATGAACTGAACGCGTAAATAAATAGATAAACGAACCAATGTGTTCATAATAAGCATTGCAAGGTTGAGCTTGCGTGAAATTTACGCGAAAGTTATTACTACTGATAAAATCCTGAGAGATTTTTAAAACTTACCAGTGTTTCCCTCCTTGGGTGAACCAGCGAAATGCAGGCGGATCACCTCAACGACCGAGGTGAACTTGTAGAGGGCGTGACGCACATCCTCCTCCGGGACCTCGTCGGGGATATCGTACACGTAGATGGTGAAGGTCTTCTGTGGTCGGCAGGGGATTGCGATCTGGATTACAAAGCAGAAAAGGATTGAGGACTAAACTCTTTATTAATCCAGTTTCAGGTTAGCGTTTAAAGATCCCCAAGCTTTTACAAATAGCAAGAAATCATATTAATCAGTTTATCACAAATTTTTAGTAACGAGATCTTAACCGGAACAGAATTGGTTACGCGACGAAATTATTTCAAATATTAGACACTTGATTCAAATGTATATAAACGACTTAAAATAAGCTTTAAGTATTATGACAAGGGCGAAGAGTGGAAGCGCAAGTCCCATCAGAGAAAGAGCAGAACCGATTATTGAAAAGAGTCATATTACAAACAGAGAAAGCATTATAGAAAGCAAATTTAGAAACAGAACCAATTACCTTCCTATAGAATCTGGATCCAGTAACTTTATGGAAACCCTTTTTGAAGACCGCTTGGTAGTCATCGACGCTGGAGAACTTAAAAAGAATGCCAGTGGCGGTCTTCGTCAGGGAGAAGCACCCTTTGAACTCCATCTTCTCGCAAATGGCCGAGGCTTTCTCCATGCTGAGGCCGTGGGAGGGAGTGATAAGGAATGCGCCTTTCGTGAGGAAGTGTTCCGAGTCCGATATGTCGGACTCGCTTTCTCCGCCCTTCATCAGAGTGTGAATCTGTTCCTTCCACATGTACGAGTCGGACATCTGGCAAGGAAGGGTGTGATTGGTCTTAATACATTTTATAAGACTATGATTAATTTCTTTAAGGTTTAAAATTTTTGATACACTGGTATTTATAATCAGGGCAGGTATATCAGGGTGAGTCTTCATTAGCAAAAACCATAAGGTGTTCCGCAAGGTTAGACGATAGGACCAGTGTTATTCCAATCGACTTAACTGGACCGCTTGGAGCCCTGGTTGAAACTACTGTTTATGTTTTATGAATGGCTAAGAAAAATCGAAATAAGAATACAATAGACGCAATGAATTGTATTGCGACAGTAATGATCTTTAATAACGCTACGCATCACTGAAGATCGGCTGCGCGTGCGCATCGATAAAATGTTCAGCTTTAATAGCAGCATTGTTCTTTTACTATCCGGCTGTCAAATTTTCAGTTGGATTTATGATAGGATAATCACAAGTCGGATGTAGCGGTACGTTTGTGCTCGTTAGTGGATCAATTACTGTGACTTTACGGTCAATGTCATCTGAATCACCGCCCTCTAGGATTACCTATTTTAATTGTTTATTTACTATTATAGTCGTTTATTGTTATTTACTAAATTGATTGTTTTTTGTCAAATAAATTAAACCCAATTATTTTTTTTATTATTGACGATAATAAAAATGACGACTAAGTAATCCATCTTTGCAAATTAAGATTTTTCTGTTCCCCCGACTAAATGTGGGTTTGATTTTTAAATTAGGAAGAAATAAATAGTTTAAGCCAATCATTATTGGTACAACTTTATACATTACAGTACAGTCCAGTGCAGTCTAAGAAATAACGAAGATGATCCACAAACAGACATAATTATCAAGTGTAGGCGTCGAACCCAATTAAACTACCGTAGAACTGTTGTAATTACGCCATGTTCAGTAAGTGGGCGAGCAGTTAGGACAAAATTGGAATCAATTGTAACGAGTGCCCACGGATCTATAAAACCAAATATGGTACAAATTGGTGATACACATGAATTGGTTAATTATGGTGTGACTTGGGGCTCATTTATTGGACGTTGGACGATTTTGCTGGATCTTTATTGGTAGTTAATAAAGATGTTAAGGTACTAATATATAGTGCTTTTAGGTTGGATATTTTGTGAACGAAATTAATACCTAAAACTCCTAGCAATGTTGCGGAATTGCAAAATACATCTCCAAGAAAATATTTTAGTTAAAAGTTCGGCTCTCGTTTTACTGCTACTAAATAATTTTCAGGCACTTCATCAAATATAATCCATTATAATTGTTGGCAATTAACAAAGTTTAATTATGTAACTTGAGCTGTTGTATTTTATTTAAAATTTAAAGACGTCATAGTATTTTGTATTAAGAATTGTTATCTGGGAGATTATAGAAACTATTTTATTATCCTGTATTGTAGTTTTATTTTTACTTTTTATAAAACTTTACGCCTAGCTTTAAATACCTTTAAATACAAAAAAAAAAAGTATTTATTTTCAGTATTATTTCTTTATAAATTTCTTGAGGATGTTAAAAGGATTTCAGTTTCTCACAATACGTTATCACTGATATTGAAAAGCTCCAAGATAAATTAATAAAATTCGAAATATACTACACATTTCCATAATCGATATTTCTTAACACACAACAAGGATATTTTGTCTAAAATTTAGATTTCAGATGGATCCATGTTACCTATTTTTTATCAAAGTATAGGGCAGAACTCCGCACAAATTTACAAAAAATAATAAAATAAAAAAAATAGTAAATGAGGAATAATGTATAAAAAAGTCCATACCTGTCTTCCCTTATCGTTCTTCTTAGCTGTCGTCGGTGTGTTCTGTGTGCTGGTCTTGTCTTCCTCAGGCCTGGTGGTCTCCGTGTCCGAGGCGCCTTCTGCTAAGGACATATTGTGTCTGACGAGTACGCTCGACGGCAGCCGCTTTTCGTTGAGGAATGAGCGTCGATGGACCGTGGCAGACCCCTCCTTGATTGAGGTAGAACAGGGATTGTGTGGAGTTGATGTTAAGTAAAACTTTTTCATTTTTTTTATTTTGCAACATATTTATTAAATGTTAGTTGCAATACAATAGCAGTAGTATTGTTGCTATGGCTTTATGAAAAGGTTTATTTTTTACTGCATAGTTGCCAACAAGCCTACTACCCGCCTGATGTTAAGCTTTACCGTAGCCCTATTGATGTTCGCAACACCTAACCGATCATTAGGTAATCTAAAAAAATAAGCAAAATACTGCTCCTGTAAACTTGTCCACACTTCGAATCGATATGGAAATCGGATCCGGAAACTTTAATCATCAGTATTTCCAAATCCGTTTCCGATATCCATTCGAACTATTTAAAATACCCTCTAGCTATACATATATGATGCTAGTCAGTGTGTTTGTTAATAGATATATTGCTAAAACCACAGCTTCAAAAAACCGACTGTAAAAAACATGGGTGCACTAAAAAGCTAGAAATAACTAGGCCCTACCTAGTTTCTCATTTCTTACTTAGTCATTTCTTTCATTGGGAGTCGGTGCCACTATATTTACACTATGTCAGGACTACTCCTCAGATAGGTTTATGGGACTACCTGAAGATTATACCCTTTCAAACAAAAATAAAATATTCAAAATTGGTCTACATTTGACGGAGTAATCGGTGAACATGCATAAAAAAACGTACATACATTGCAGTCGCACGTAGAACCTCCTGCTTTTTCGGAAGTCAGTTAAAAATATAATAATAATTGGGACGGTACAAAGGGAAATGCGTCGAGCAAGGTATAACGTCTTATTTTTATTACTTATAATATGATCTTTTAGACTTGAGTTTCCCTAAACCAAAGCAGATGAAAATGTTCGAACACTAGTTAAAATTGTTTAAAAATATAGCGACTCCACAGGTCCCGGGTTATTTTTATTACAGGAACTGCTGTAAGAAGTGACTGTCGTTATGTCTCCAGATAGGTTAAACGTAAAGCTCTGTCCATAGAGGACACAAATAATGGAATAGAAAAAATACACCTATCCATATTATCTGAATAATATTAAGCTTGGGACTGGATACCTGAAATATTCTTACGTTAATAATGCGAAAGTGTCTCGCATTATTTTACTCAAATATTATTATTGGTACTTAATCTAAATCTAAAAACTTAGTTAAGTAATAGGTGCATATTTTTGAACTTAACGAATTTCCTTCGCAGTGTTTAGGCCATGTCCGGATCCGGCAGAATCCGGCCTAAAGCCGTAACATAAACGACTTGATTTATTCACATGGTTGGTACACGACATTAGATTTTCTGGCATAGCGTTTATTTTCTTTTGAATAAAATAAAATAAAATAAATATAGTTTTAGACCCCTTGAAGCTAGGTTTCTCCATTCCATGTTGCAAATATTCATAATGTCTGGGAGAGACGATCAAAAATAATTATCGCCATAACACACCAATTGTATGGTCCCAAGCTAAACGACGCTTGTACTTACAACTGGGGGCGATCGCAGTGCAAAGTACAAAAAGGCCATTTCATAATTTTGTCCCGGCGGGAATCGAACCTGCAACCACCCGGAGCAGTGTGAAGAGCGGCCTACGCTTTAACCACTGCGTTTAAATTAAAAGAACCATCTTTATTGTGTGTGTCCAATTCCTAACATTAAACTATAGTGACGTACTATATTGATGAAAGGCCCATCGCTGGGCAATGGAGCGTGGGGATGATATAATTTTTGTAGCTGCTCCCCAAGTTGAAGGTTTGCTTCCTTTGATTTATGCCCCATATGACATTAATGAACTGTGCTAATATTTAGAGATGGAAATAAACAATGTAAGTACCATATGGGTTCTGTATGCTTATTCCTTGCACGGTTGTGAGGACATAGCAGTGTCAAAACATTGAGCTTGACTCATGTCATCATTTGATTACTGGACTGTGCTGGAATAGTAACAAAAAATTGGTAGGTATTCTATTTACCTTGTTCAACTATGACCAGTGGCGGATTTAAACATTTCCAAGGTATAGGCTGTAAAGTTTTTGCCGCCCTTGACTCTACAATGATGATGGCCTAGATTATGATTTACAAGCCAAAAAATTCTTTGAAATTGAACGTAAAATAATTGTTGGGTTTATTTTTGAGCTAATCAAAGCTCAATCTTGTGTACAATTAATAAAGGCGGGGTAATGTATGCTACTTACACAACAATGTACATTCGGTAAACGTGAATAAATAATCTTTATTGCGCTTGATTTCTATGAGGTAGCAAAAAAAAACGATTCGGTCTTAGGCTTCAGCCTACTCAGCCTGCTGGTAAATCCACTGACTATTACTGTATTTAAGTGTCATAGGATATATAAAGATAGGTATAGTTAGGACTCCCGGTAAGCAAATATGTGATAATTCCTGTCGCGTTGACATTTTCAACTGAAGTCCACCAGCCTGCAGAGTCTGGGTGCTGGACTATGACCTGAAACTTTCATGCAGTTTGGCGTGTTAATCTTCGAAATATAATTATTCATTTGGGAACTTTAAATGGCGCCATCTCTTGAAAACTTCATGATGCTTGCAAGCTTTTTTTTTACCACGGATACTTACTTATCTTAATTATTACTCATGTGGCATTTATGTTCGAATAGAGATGGAGACACATGCACCATAATTATTTTTATAAATTGACTATTACTAGCTGTGCCCGCGACTTCGTCCGCGTGGAATGTAATTGACAAATTTCATCCCTTATTTTATCCCCTTGGGGGTAGAATTAATCAAAATCCTTTCTTAGCGGATGCCTACGTCATAACATCTACCTGCATGCCAAATTTCAGCCCGATCCGTCCAGTGGTTTGGGCTGTGCGTTGATAGATCACTATGTCAGTCAGTCAGTCAGTCACCTTTGAGTTATATATATTTAGATAGATTTAGTACCTTGGTAAATTTAAAAAACCTTAGTATACCTATATTCTCGAGGACTATATCATGATGTAGGTAACCCACTCTTAAGTAATCATCAAACAACTAATATTATAAATGCGAAAGTTTGTGAGTGTGGATGTATGTATGTATGTATGTATGTATGTATGTTTGTTACTCCTTCACACAAAAACTACTGAACGGATTTGGATGAAATTTGGAACACAGATAGATTATAACCGGGATTAACATATAGGATACTTTTTAACCCAATAATCCAATACTACGCGGATGAAGTCGCGGGGCACAGCTAGTACAACATACTTGTCAGTTCGTAAGATCCTTGGCATAATTACTGTTCCAAAAGAAAATTAATTGAGACCACTCAATCATATCTGAGAAACATATCACACAAATCCAATATTTAAATATTCTCAGGCTAGACTTCTGCTTTCCCCACGAGCAGAAGTAGAAATACTACCTATACAGCTTATAAGACCAAGGTTAAAATAAGTCAGACGGATAAACTACTGGTAAGTAAATAACCATTTCAACGTGAGATTAATCTTGTAATGCTGAGCCGCCACTGTTAATATATCAACAGTTTATAAGATTCGGTTAACTGTTGAAAACTTTGTCTGTTAGTCTGTGTATGACGCTCGTAGATATACTAGGTGATACGAAATGGGTATACTATTTTTTTTGCAACTTAACTTTGTAAATCTCAAACTATCGGCTTTGTGGGACAGTTGAAGTACTAAAGGTTTTGTAGACTTGTGAAATCGGTCAACAGCTGTATTCCTATAACACCTTTTGTTTTTCAAGTTCCCTCCAAAGCTGATGGTTTTAGAATTACAAAGTTAAGGTTTGAAAAAAAAAGTATACCCATTATGTGTCACCTTGTATAGGTATACATGCATACTTACATTGTTAGAAACTAAAAAAAAGATTATTGGTTATTTTTATATACTTAACTAGCGCACGACCCGGATATTAAGCAGTTACCGTAGCCTATAAAGCTTTCATAACCAAAGCCATTGCTCGCCCGTCGCCGACTCTGGGGCCAAGTCTGATAACGCTCGACTTGCACTGGACTCAAAATACGTCGCATGACATTCGCGATTGAGCTAAACATTTCAAAGTCCGCTAAAGTCTGCTTCATGAGTCGAGTGACTCTTGTCTAGTCGAGAATCGGTGGGCACGGGTGGGCGAGTGGTTAGTGAAGAAGATTAATCTTCGTGGACTACGGAAACTTGCCAAAATTCACGGACAACCTCTGTAGGAACTCTGTAGGTAGGTATCGAATTCTGATGACGCAGTTTATTTTGAACGTTAGTTAGTAAAAAATTGTATGGCGAAATTTCGCTGCCAGTAATGAAAAATGACTTCCGGTATAATAACTGGTTTTAAGAAAACACAAATACGTAAATACGCGTATTTATTACGCTATACATTATATAATATAAATACATATAAACATTATACATTATACATTACAAATGCTATACATTATAAATTCTTAATTTTATTAACATACATTAAATAAATTATATATGTGAGGTAGGTACACATAAGGTAGTGATTAAATAAATAACATTAAGTATGTTCTACAATAATTTATGGAAATAAATAATTGTCTGAGATTGTGTGATACTTAAACATGTAACTTTGTTTAATACATTATACCTACATCATGTAGCTATGAATGTTTTATAAGGTACACTAATGATCGCAACAAGTTTCATTGTAAATAGCGACGATACAAGTTTTTTCTTTACCGCGGCCTAGTTTTTGTACAGCTAAACACCTATCTATCGTATCATTAGAAATACCTACCTACTATGGCGCTCTGTGGGAAATACAAAATCCCCTTTTTAATTTGTTCTGACGTAACACTACACACAGCTTGCGTCATTCATGGATCCTAAGGTTCTGGAGTCAAACTAGGAAGGTCAGTCGGTCCGCTTGTCCAGTCTATCTGCCTCTTAGTATAGAAGCGTTCGGCCATCGTTACAATATCGCTATTACAGAGCGTCGTGACGTCATGCCCTGCATGTAGATAGCGCTATAAAAGGGTCGAGGCTCCACTACTATACAAGCGTCACGACGCCCATCCTTATATATAAGCGTCGCGACGCCACAAAAAATCTTTTGACACAACTACAATAGCGTCGTACGCGTATAATTATGATAGTGTCACAAAACGTCCCTAATCCGCTTCGTTAGCATTGTGACACCCTCATAAAAGCGTACGGACTTTAAAAACGCCGCAACGCTCTTATAAATGTGTCTATGGTCGTGATTCTCCTTGGACAGCTCCTAGACAAATGCCAAAGGATCTCTGAGCAATTGCATAGTGCTGGCTGAGTTAACCTCTGTGCACATGCATCATATTCCTGACCCACAGTTAGCTGCCTAATTTGAAGACCGTTTAACAGCTTCCATGGGTCAGAGGTTACAAAACAGTTCCTCAACGTCGGATAATGACGTAACTGGTGAGTGCAAGGTCATGCCAGCATATAGTGTTCATTCTCTGCGTCTGTATGAGCCAGACTTCTAAAGAGTTTCCTTGCACTTGTGTTGATTGAAACAGTTTGTTTACTTTACTGTGAAACTGACTTATAATAACATTATTGAGTTTTGTCTGTACGTAAATACGAGGTATTCAGTTGCTGGACCTGTGGCTCAGTGGCAGTCTAGCCAATACTAATTTATAACAAACCGCGAGGTCTTAAGTTCAATACCCGGGTCTTGGTAACTGAAGATAATTATCACGAAAAAATCTTCCGTATGTATCCATTGTAGATATCTACTTAGAATCGTGCTTGACTTTTCTAAGGCTGTTTAGGCAGAAGGGTTCTGGAATGACTATGAAAGACGTAGTGCGGTAAGGCTCCCCTCATTTTGGACTAATGACGTCACGCGTATTGCATGATCCCGTTTAATGCAAGCGGTCAAGGACTGCGATCAGTATAGAGGCCTATGTAAGCCTGATGATGACATCCTTAAGCGTTCTTTGATCAAGAATCTACTGACCTGTTGAAGTTTCTAATTTGTATTCAGACGAAGTCGCAAGTATTTGAATACGTTACCGAGGTAGCTACTCCCACACACTCTGATACGACCGTGACTTTTAAAGTGGTTTGTCCCTTAGTACTGCCAGGCTTTTTTGCAAGGCAGCCATCGCCGCGCCCAATCATTAGTTTACCACATCAACAAGCTGTTCTAACAAACCGGTCGAATTAATTCTGCATGTACCAATGTTACACCAACGTGAAATCGACTGCGATGCAACCAAAATAAAGTTTATATCACCTTGTAATGTTTTGACAGAACATATTAATTAGTGTGTCTTAGACTCGAAAATTGTTAGTAGAACGTACAAAGTAGAACGAGATGCAACGTCTCGACAATAATTCGTTAATAAAATCGGTGTGAAATTAATTTGATAAGTTATAGGGAGTGATATAGATGTCAAAGTTAAGAGCGTCGCCATTTTTGAAACAAGTGAGTGTTTGAGAATTCGCTTTTATTTAGAAACAAGGCGTTTGGGCCTCACTGAATATGATGAATGAAAACACTAAAACAGATGTTTAAACTAACCGAACATTTTAATTACTGGATATTTTATTAAAATAGAGTTGCATAAAGACTTTTATGAAAATCATACACATACAATTTTTTAAGCTTTTAGGTATGTGATGTTTTACTAAAACTCCTTATAAAAATACCGCCGCCGCGGACTGGGTCTCGTATACCCACTGTATACATCCGCACTATGTCAATAAAAAATAAATAACACCATATACCTACCCAAGAAATACGGGAAGACTTACTTGAAAATGAATATTTAGAAAATTCGTTTTGTTTTACGCGATGCGCAAATTAAACAAAGGACCTTAGGACTAGAAGAATGTATTAATAATTAATATACTATCACGCCTGTATTCCCCATAGGGGTAGACAGAAGTGTTCTGCAGCACCCAGATTTCGCTGATGTTCTTGTGGTACCCATGTAATAGGGGCGAGTTTGGGCCACAGTCCACCACACTGGCCTAGAGCGGATTTTAGAGTGTATTCAATAAATATAGGTATCATTTACTAATTTAGAACGAACAGTGGCAAGTTGAGGACACAGCAGAGACCCTAAAAACATTTGACCATCTTCACTTACCATAGGATCCTGGAATTTAAACTTTCTAATAATCAATTTCCGACTCTATATCATGTGATTACGGCGCATTTCCCAGTGTTACGTGACAGCAGCAGTGTGCAGCACCACTATAGGCCACGGTACCGTGGTGGGCTTCCCAGCCGTGCTGCTGCCGAAGCTGAAGCAGCCAGGATCGCACATAGCCATCTCAGAGGAAGCTGGCTCATGGATAGGTATGTCTACAACCTCTACCTTTTTCATATGGAAGTCTTGGGCAAGCTGTGTGACTCCCGTTTTAAAGGGGAGTCACGGGGACGACCCCTCCAAAGACCCCATTGACTACCTAACCCAGGTCTCGAGTCTAAAAATCACAAAACACGCTTATATGATATTCATCATGGAATTTCGTGGAAGCTGTAAAGTATTTGTTCATATGATATGAATATGAAGAAAAGAAGAGGGTAGAGTCAAAGAAACACGGGGTTTAAAAGTAGATACTTAGTTAATTTCTTAGGATAATAGAATGGTGAAACAGTTTGATGCGTTAGTTTATAACTTGTTCATTCCCTTGTAAGAACAGCAATCTGCCCTAGATACAGTTTGTTGAACCCCAACGGTTTTGTTGGCTTACTGATCGTTTAACAAATAAACATTTCATAATCAGTACGCCATACAACTTATTAATAAGATCGAAAGTCATTCATGTTTTGTGAATGTTTCCAGCGTCGGTGACTGCAATAACCCTGCTTCTGGGTACCTTCATAGCGGCCCCAATCATGGGACAGCTGGGCCGGAGGGTCGCGCACTTCACGGTCATCGCGACTCTTCTTCTCGGATGGATTGTCATCATCCTGGCTGAGAATCTAGTGGTAAAATTCTCAGGCGTGATTATTTTAATTGTTCCGTGAAAAAAAAGAAGTTGAGCTGTCATACAGATAAAAATATCACCACTAGAAAGTGGTAACAAGCTCTGGAACTTGAGTTTTGCACAAAAAGTAACTTTCCCACGTCGTTAAATTAATGTTTATTGCTGGGAATAGCGGTAAAATGCTAATAAATTAAACTAATGAAATCTCTATTTCAGGCAATTATGATCGGCCGAATAATACACGGGCTGTCATTCGGCTTGATGCTGCCTCTACGATCAGTGCTCCTTGGAGAATACACCAGCCCGAAGAACCGGGGAGCCTTTCTCACCACAATTTCCGTGACTCAAGCCTTTGGGATCCTTCTGGTGCACACCATAGGGTCCCTTGTCACTTGGCACACTACCTGTCTCATAAACCTTTCGTTTCCTATAGCAAGTCTACTACTGACTTACTACTCTCCGGAATCTCCCAGTTGGTTGGCTGCTAAAGGGAGATACGAAGATTGCAGACTAGTCTTCCGATGGTTGAGAGGTGATAAAGAGGACGAAGAATTAGAAGAGATGATCCGAGCAAGAATAAGAGAAGAAGATAAGAAAAGAGTGTCAAATTTAAAAGATGTAGTTGTTGTTTTGAAGAAGAAAGAGTTTTATAAGCCTATAGTTATAATGGTGCACACATACTTGATGGGAGAGTTCTCGGGAGGCGCTCTAATGTCTTGTTATTCTACTACAGTTATCTCATTAGTAACCGGACCGGAAGTGGACGCACATTTATGGATGATAGCGTTGGATATACAACGAAACGTATCAAATCTTATAGCAGTGTTTGTAGTCAACAGAGTAAGGAGAAGAACTATGATGCTGGCGACCGGAGGCCTCTGTATCGTTAGCAACATAGCCATTGCTGCATATGCATACGCGAAGGTTCTTGGAGTCTTAACGTACACAGCAACGTGGCTGCCGATATTACTGATTAACATCCAATTTTTCAGCGTCGCCGTCGGTATGGTGTGTCTCCCGTACGTCATAGCTGGTGAAATCTTTCCTCTAGAATACAGAAGTCTGGGAGGCAGTATCAGTATCGTATCTATAGCTTGTGGGTACTTTATTGTCACCAAAACCTTCCCAGCATTAGTAGGAAGCATAGGAGTGCATGGTTCCTACACAGTCTACGCCGCTGTCATGTCATACAACATGTTGATTGTGTGGTCACTGCTCCCGGAAACTAAAGGCAAGACGTTGCAGCAAATTGAGGAGGAGTTTAGGGGGAAGCCTCCGGCTGCAGAAGAGATAGAGGCGTTGGAACGTTTGAAAGAAAAAGATACTGAAAAGAATAAGAGTTGAGGTTTTGATTCTCATGTAGTTTCCACCACTGAAACGGAAATATTGTTGTAGTATAAACGAATTATATGTATGACATGTCCTTAATTAACTAAAAGATTGTTGTTTGTTGTGATATATATAAATATTTAATTGAATAGAAAAATCATAATTTCGTGCTGACGCCACCTTGTTGGTCAAATTCACCGGGCGAGCACCGACGCACTTTATAAAAAAAAAAATAGTTGCTGTAAGTCTACCATGAGTTTATAGTTCGATAGAGTCCCTATAATCAAGTATAATCAGCTCATGAGTTTAGGTCCAATTTGTCTAATTACGACCCGTGGTGCGTTACAACTGGTCTTCAATCAGCTGGAACAGTCTTGCTCCTATGGCTATCAGCCCATACCAGCTATTTTTGTCTCCTGCTTTGCACCGAGGGGAAGTGGATTTTTTTTTTCCAACTCCTCCTATTATTTCTTTAGATTAAATTCGTGCGGGTTCCAAGACAATTTAACTTTGCCCCGGGACTCGTCGAGGGTCAAACCTCGACGTCATTATTGGTCACCATTGTCGATCCTGGTTTACAGAGGAGTAACAGTGGTGGGAGCGTATGGCGGGACCAGTCCCAATTAAAAAATAGGGTCCCTAGATTATGTCCTTAGATGCAGAAATAAAAATAAAAATTAATATAAGGTTCCAAGGTTGATGTAATCGTTATGGTTTTTGAAAGACATGCAAAAACCTGAACAAAAAAAAATTGAGCATAGAATACTTCAAATACCTAGTATGGAGCAGGTATAGAGGTTATACCTATTACAAAAATGATTAGTTAAAGTCAAGGACTACGATGTTATGAGTGAAGTAATTCAATTAGCACTATCAGATAGAGGTTCAGCGAAACAAATTTGGGCTGATTTTTATCAACATGATACTAAACTTAAAATTTATGATAAGTCGAGTATGCAAATATATTTTTATCGTTGCAATGTCGTCGGAAAACATTATGGTTTCATACTTCAGTTGACTTTTTTACAAACAGCGTTTTTATAGGTGACCTATCAGGTATTGTAATGTAACTACCTAAGAATGAATTTTAGTTAAATCAAGTGCATTTAGTCCAAAATAACAGACATGGAAAATATTATTAGCAAAATGTCACCTTTCTGGAAGCAGGTAAGGTTATAAAATTATTAATAATCATTAGTAAACCTTAATTTTGTTGATAAATTGTTTTATATAATTAACAAACTATTAAAGAACTGCTGCTCATGTCACTTTTGGGTGGCCCTTTATGATATATTAAATCCACTTATGTTACTTTGTTTGTTGTTGCGCATACGCAATCATCGCTACTAACGCCATCTCCCAGCAAACATTTGAAGCTAGTTTCTATTGATAAAATAGATGGCGCCACATGTGATATGAAAAATGTAAATGCAATTTTGCCCACATTCCAGTGCTTCGTTACATCAGCGGTGGGCATCAACCTGATAGGTCATGGAAGCGTGGTGGGCTTCTCGGCCGTGCTGCTGCCCCAGCTGCAACACCCTAACTCCAGTATAAAGACCAGCAAGGAGGCTGACTCATGGATAGGTGACTTTAACACATTTATCTCTTAAAAAACAAAAGATTGTAGTTAAAAATTAATCACAAACCTAAATATCGCACCTGTTTTCCCCTCAGAAGTGTGCTCCCTTCTTCTATATTCCATTGATAGTATTTTGGTACCAATGGAACAGTCCCCTCAACGTGAGACGAATTCGCCATAGTCCATCATGCATGCCCAGTGCAAGTTTTCAAGCCGCCCGAAGGCCTCCAGCATAGATTTACATCCCCTTCAAAACACGAAGGGAAGCTCTACGTGTTGGAACTTGCCTCTCTAAGGTCTTGTCTAACTGTATCCTTGATCGTCTTGTAGCTATTTATATTATGATGCCATTCCAGCATCCGTGGTTGGCATTACCCTGCTTATAGGCAGTTTTGTGGCCACCCCTATCATGGGGCGGTTCGGGCGGAAGATCGCTCATTACACCATTAGCATATCCGCCATGGTGGGCTGGCTGGTGACCATGCTTGCAGGTAATGTTCAAGTGAGTATAACAAATAACCCTTTAGTAATTAGTATTTTTGTTATTATTATATGGATCGAGCAAGCTACTATGGCTTGACATCCAAAAATCATGGGTTCATATGAGATCTGTTGAACCGAGGTTCAATGGGCTATTTTCATGTAAAAATCTATGTACGTACCACTTTGCATATAATTTGAATTATAATTTGTAGTACCTACTTGAAAAGGATGACATTAACATTGACGAATAATTGTATTAAATTCATTTTTATTGACATTTAATTTTTTACATAACTAATTATATCTGATTTCTCCTAATTTTAATTTTGCTGTGCCCGACAGGCTCCATATTGATCTTTCACCTTTTTATACCATATTTGTAATACATATGGAATGCAATAAAGTATTGACTATTGACCACACTCTCAAAACTTTCGAGGCGGTAAACACTTACAAGCAACTTTTCTATCGTTTATTCTAAGAATTCACCGTTAATACCATACTTATTTTGCAGGTCCTGCTCATGGGCAGAATAATAGGCGGCCTATCATTCGGAATGATGTTGCCTCTACGCTCAATTCTCATCGGAGAGTACACTAGTCCGAAGAACCGTGGAGCTTTCCTCACTACCGTCTCCTTAACCCAAGGCTTTGGGATTTTCTTCGTGCACCTCGTAGGGTCCTTAATAAACTGGCAGAAGACCGCCCTGGTCTGTCTTTTCCTCCCGTTCATAAGCCTCATCATGACTCTTTATACTCCTGAGTCACCGAGCTGGTTGGTATCTAAAGGCAAGTATGATGAATGCAGAAAGGTCTTCCGATGGCTAAGAGGAGATGAAGAAGAACCAGAGTTAGAAGCAATGATACAAGCTAGAGTGAATTTCAAAGAATCAAAGAAGAAGATGAACTTGGTAGAGACAGTTCAGAAGAAAGAGTTTTACAAGCCAATCATACTAATGGTGCACGCATATGCCATGGGACAGATGTCAGGGGGCGCCAGCACTGCAGCTTACGCAGTAACGATCATCAAACTTATAATGAATCCTGATGTTAATGCTGATTTATGGATGATAGGTCTCGATAGCCAAAGATTTATAGTGAACACTCTAGCTATATTCGTTATACACAAAATCAAACGCAGAACGATGATGTTTGCATCTGGAAGCCTCTGCGTGGCTAGTCATCTGGCTATAGTAGGTTACGTAGTCTCCAAAAACCAAGGATTGGTAAGCAGCGAAGCTATTTGGATACCAGGAATATTAATCAACGTTCATTTCTTCTCGGTGTCGATAGGAATGGTGCCACTACCGAGTGTGATAGCCGGTGAAGTGTTTCCTCTGGAGTACAGGAGTGTGGCCGGGAGTATCAGCCTCGCTTCAGTAGCAGGGAGTTTGTTCTTTGTCTTGAAGACGTTCCCAGGGCTGGTGGCGAGTGTGGGCATCGAAGGTACTTACGCCATTTATGCTGGTGTTCTAACATATTGCTTGGTTGTGATCTGGTTTATGATGCCGGAGACCAGAGGCAAGACACTGCAGGATATTGAAGATGAGTTTAGAGGGAAAACTGCTGATGATGAGGAGGAGAAGCGGTCCCTCAACCAGGAGAATGGTAGGAAAATATGTGACCCCTGAATATTATGAAAAATGTTTCGGCTATCTTTACGTAATTGATGATTTTAGTGATAGACGTTATGGTTTATGAACGTTGAAATTAGTTGCTGCGGCCATATGTACAGAGCATCCGCTACCGAACAATTAGTTGGCTGTCTGACTTGTTTGGGCGCGGCTACTCGGTACATGTGCACTCGACTATTAGGAACATTATGGACTTTGTACATAGATGTAACTTTTGAAGTACTTAAGTAGATGTAATCTGTAAGATAAAACGTACTTAATATCGATACTAATGTGACTTAAGCCACCAATAAATTATTTATTTTCTAAAATTCCTACCTTATTTTTTCAATGCCTAAATTCAGCAATCAATTCCACAGATAAGTAGTAAAATGGCCTGCCCTTGTATCCAAAGAGGTTCTAGGTTTGACCCCACCCTGGCTATTGATCTATTGATGTGAGCCTTCTTCTAACTATTTAGTAATGTTTATATTGATTAATCTTTAAAAAACCAATCATGACTAAAAGCCGTCATTGCTATACGTATCAATATCAGGATCATGGAACCGCCGCACGCGCTGCGCCCGCGCCGGCTATCAGGACAATCTTCCACGCGATCAACTCATGGGACTTATCAATACTATATCTAAACCTGCATTTTTCAAGGTCTCGTTTCCTTTGGAATTCAAATATTGCGAATTTATTAGTCCAAGTTGAAGTTAACTAAGAATAAAATAATATAAACATTTTAAATTACATAGTCAAAGTCATAGCGTTTATTTTATTAAAGCCTACAGGGGCACTTATAAATTAACAATTTTAAATTGTTTTTCTTTATATCTACAACCCGATCGGAACGCGACCTCGACTGAGAAGAGCCAGCAAGAAACTCATCGGGCTGGCCTGTTTACATTTTGTTGTATTTCTTTTTTTTTAATCGCTCGTTGTTTAATATAAATACAAGTATTGGCATTGGTTCGGGCACGTTGAGATGGTTGGGGCAGTAGCATGTGACTAAAAGAGTGATATGAATGTGGATGGATACAGCAGTGCGAGAGGAAGTCCCAAGAAAAGATGTATGGATTGTATTAAGAGTGATATGAACGAGGTTGGAGTGGATGTGAGTATGACGGGAAAGTGCGATGAATGGAAGGAAAAGACATACTGCGCCGACCCCAGATAATGAGAAAAGGTAAGGCAGATAGTGATGATGAATGGCATTGAATGAAGCCCAATTACTTACGTAAATATCGACTCTGCTTAACCCAAACAAAACTTAAGAGATAATAAGTACTACTTCCTACTTAATTACATACACGTGATAAGATGCCAGACAATACGGCGTCCTCGCTATCATATTACACACGGAATATTTGACAGAATTACAACCGCTATCACATCTAATGAGGCTTCATGAGAAAATTCACGCGCCGGTGGACCCAGCGCGGCTGACCCAGTAGTCATCGTGTATGACACAATACGATTAAATCAATATTAAAAAAATGTAAAGACACAAGAGTGTGACACAACTTTAAAATAAGATTTTTTTAAAGCTACACTACTTAGATAGTTATAATGTATTTGCTGGAAACACGGTCGTTGACCACTCATAATAGCGTCGCTGGTGATTTAAGACTGAAAACTAAAAATAAGACGTCCTGTAACGCCGGAGTATGATATTGTTTTAACAAAATCCAAAATCTTTTTATTCGTGCAGGCCTCTAAAATCTTATGAGTAGTCATGAAGTACTAGAATGTAGTATGAATCTACCACGGTCGTGAAAGGTCGCATTCGTGTGCTAAAAATTAGTTCCCGTAATTGGATATTCTAAATTATTTTTCGCTATTCAAAGTTAGATAGCGTTCTGATATTTCAGAATAAAGTTTTCGTATGAAAATGTTCCCAATATCCGCGCTATAACCCTTTTAAAGTGTATCTAGGTATACCAAAAAGATCTGGTACCAATATCTACATGCGGAACCGCGTCAACCTGCGGCTGAGTAGGTACTTAAGGCATCGACGACGATGTACAGGCACTTTTGCATACAGGGCCACCCACGGGTATGCCACACGAAGGGAAAGTACTGCTGCGACCTTGAAACTATTTGGTCCCATATCTCGGTAACTACTAATCAAAACAACTCGAAATATAAACGCATTGTTCGTCAAGAAGTAAGTACTCTATAGACCAAACAAAAACAAAAGTGAACGACCCACATACCAGTAGGCGACCTACTCGCAAAACAAAGCACTATTAAATTGATAGTCATATCGGTGTATTGTTCATGGTTATCAACAACGCATGCAGTTCGCTGATGATTGGCGAGTGCACGTTTATCTGTGTTCACGAAAACAGCGAGGCCACATATGAAGTATCTTCAGCTCTTGCAATTAATTAGTCTCCGAGTTTCAGTCTGGGACTTTTTCTCATCTTGTGCTGGCTTGTTCTTGCTTAATGCCATTGTAGATATTAACATGGCGTACTGATCAACTGCCAAGATATATGAGATATGATATGATTGATTATTATTTACTATTACTTATTTAGTGGCAATGGTGTGGCCTGCTCATATTCTGTTGCTGTTCCTGAGAATGTATGAATGTATACCATCTTGTATTCATTGAAAAGAGTAACCATTGAGTTTCTTGCTGAATCTTCTCAGTGAAGGCAGCATTTCGAACTGGTGGTAGATTCTGACTATTCATAAATGCTTTGTTGGCTTACATGAATAAAACAATTTTGAGTTTGAGTTTGAGAAGGAAATCTTCTAATGATACGTAGGTAGAACCTAGAAGGCAGTCTCTATAAGGTATCTCAGAAGATGTACCCTATGTATATACCTTATTATTCTAGGTTGCGTTCTGATCCGGTTGTAGATTTCATTCAAAAAACTCGATTTGTAAGTGCCACCGTACGCTTAAACAAAATAAACGATTAGATTCTGACTTTGCATCAATAAGATAGCGACTGATGAACCAGCTTTCCTAAACCCACAATGAAATACGAAGATTTTATAATTACGCCAATCAAACTTAATCTGAAAAGAACAATGTTGTTTTGAGCTTGTAAAGCCTATCTATGACGTCACACCACCCGTGAGTCGCGTGAACTCCTGACGCATTGCGCACGCGTGCCGTATCGATGGATACCTGCCAATATTGGCATATCTTATTTCCTATGTGCCTATTAAAATTCGATAGCGGTGGAGTGACTGGTGATAAGGACAGGAGGACATCGGTGGGGAAATTAAAAGAGACTTAACTATGTAACTAACCATGTGTAACTCTATCTGGTATTTTACGCTCGCTACGGCTCCCTCATGCACTCTTACGAAATACAGCTCTATAGGTAATAGCTACTTTACGCCGAATTTCTATAAGAGTGATATTACCCCGGTGGAGCTAGCTCGCTGGACTTACACTTTCCTTGGGCTACTTACACTTATAGGCTCAAGTTTATATGTTTTAGCGTTTTCGAGATAAATGTGTGTGACCGATATAGAACAGACAGACAGAAACTCAACTCAAACTTAAAATTGTTTTTATTCATGTAAGCCAATAAAGCATTTATGTATAGTCAGAATATACCACCGGTTCGGAATGCTTCTTCCACTGAGAAGATCCGGCAAGAAACACAATGGTTACTCTTTTCAACGAATTAATTCTCAGGAACGAACAGCAACAGAATGTGAGCAGGCCACACCATTGTCACTAAAATAAGTAAATATTTTTGCAAACCAAAATAATAATTAATAAAACAGAGGTGGATAAGAAGATAATTGCTTTGGTGTGATGCCATCCATGCTAAATAAATGAATAGGGTGTAACAACAATGTTGTTAAGAGGAAAGTGAGTGGACCAATCCCCGCAAGCAGCGCCCGCGCACGAGCATGACTTGAAAAGCGGCATCACTCTCCTCAACCATAATAGAGGGAAGAGGGTGACACGCTCCACAAAGCCACCGAAACCAAACCACAAAGCCAAGAAGTAAGAGTGATCGGATTCAGTTTATTTTTTTCCTTTCGAGGGAACCCAAAAAACACACGTCCCCCTTGCGTGGCTAGCTGAATTATCGTATTGAACAATGGATCTTTATCGTAACGATACAAAACTAGGCACAAACGCCTGTGAAGATATGGCTTAAGATAATCGCGCTCAGTCGTAAGCCACAGTGCAGTTTATGATAAATTCGAAACAGAATATTTTATTGTCATAATGCCGCTATTAAGAACGATATCTTTTAGATACTTGCCGCGAAAGGACAATTTAAATATGTTTTATATATTGACAATGTGACACCTATTTATTACTTTTAATTATTTTGTGATATTTATTTAATGCATTTATTGTGCTTAAAATGTCTAAGAAGGGTCGATTTTCACCGTTTTTGAAGCAGGTTCGTTTTTCTTTTCTATTATATTTTGTGCAATTATGCGTCATAAGTACGTACGCCAGTTATTTGCAAATTTCTCAACCTTTTCTCCGATATTCAAGTTCTTTTTCAAAAGATTGAGAAAAATATTAAAGGAATAAATTAGGAAAAATGTAGAATTGTTACTGAGTGGAAAGCTAAAGAAAGTTGAGTAGATACCTTTTTGTTAGTTTTGCCTATGAATGGATAAATAAATAATTAATTATAGAAATTGAGAAAATGTTCCACTCATTTATTTTTATACTCTGATTAAACCAAGAAAAAACTTATTTTGTATAAATAATAAGTAAGTATTTATATATAGGTAAACGCTGTAATTAACTATTTGAGTTGAATTTCGCTTTAAATGGAGTTTTCATTTGATGACATAGGTAATTATTTTTGTAGATTCAAATTTGTCCCGTACCTTCCAATATTGTAATGTTTTCGATAGGTATTATTAACATACCGAGTACTTTTATCTTAATAAGATTCTCCTATCTAGATATATTAATATTAATTAAATCCATCGAACTTTGTATCCATACCTTTTTGGTAGAGGTAATAACGCCAAAGACCAACCAAATACAGTGAACTAAAGTCACATTAGGTATTGAATCGTCATCATAAATTAAGTTTTAATAATATCTACTCTAACCATTTATATTCAGAATACTCTTTAACAACAATTATATCTGTGTACGTACTACGTATGTAGGTACTGTAATGGTCAATTCAGCTCAGTGAATTTATAAGTAGTTCTTAAAGTGTTTTATTTATTTACCTGCTAGCTTTTAAGCGTAGCTTCGCTAGGGCAATTAAAATACTGAATGTCAATAACAGCACCACCTACAGAGTCCAACTACAACTAAGAACCATCCAGGCGACTCCTATAAGTATCTACAAAAAAAAACCGTCAAAATCGATCAAGCCGTTTAGGAGGACAATAATTACGAACATACGCTCAACGAATTTTATATACATTAGTATCTATCTACCTATGAAGAAAATTAATTGTGTGTTGGGACCATCAGTCTCGCCTATTCGCAGCTAATAGGTTCGCGGTGTGCATTCCTACCCATCCGTTCAGTGAGTAAAGGCGCGATGATAGAATCTGATGACGTATAGCAAGGTATCTATAACTGCATTGCTTTAACGCGGCGTCTTCACACGTTTTTTATTTTTATTTTTTTTCAATTTGTCTCACATTAATACGGGCACTTGGCTTTTATTCCGATAATCCAAAGATTGCCAAATTATACAAAGATATGGTGATTAGATCGGCTATTGTATGTACAATCACCTGTTGACTGTGTGGGAGTGATAAAACTGTTCGTGCAAATAGGTTTATTTGTTGTTATTTATCATCAATCATACTTCGTTATTTTAGTTTTACTTTCTTCTATTATACGATTGTGACAGTTAGCATTACATTTGTGGGTTAGCTGCTCTAACCAGTAAATAAGTAGACACTGTATGAGATACTATAGTTACCTATACTTAGGTAAAATACCTATAAGTAGGTAGTCACCTTTTTAACTGCGCGCCGGTAAGGAACGCACGTGATCTTATTAAACTACCTACAATAAGAAAAGAAACAAAACTTTTTTCAACCAGCGGAAAAAAAGTAAACAAACAAATAGAAAAACACAAAGACGGTGCTTGCCGCAAACAGTCCCAATTCAGCATAATGCTGGTTGACGAAAACCAGCGCTGGTCTTCCATTGGAACCAACAAACCGAAACTACTTATTTTCGCGACAACCACCAACTATTGAACCATTTTTCTTGCCACGCTTGCTTTAGTCTACTTAGCACAGTTGGCAACAATAAGTTTGTAATATAAATTCTTGTGTCCAGTGCTTCGTGACCGCAGCCGTGGGCAGCAACATCATCGGGCACGGCTGCGTCATCGGCTACCCCGCCATCCTGCTGCCGCAGCTCGGCCAGCCCGACTCCGCGATACGACTTGCCAAATCTGAGGCTTCATGGATACGTAAGTATAATTTTCTATAAAGCTGATAATAGGTCACATACCTAGGTAGATTTGACTGCGTTATGGCTCATATACAAAGGGCTCATCTGCTGGCATATCACCAAAATCATAATAATGACCAGCGGTAATATCCATTAAAAGGATATCTTTTTAATGTCAAAGCTGTAAGAAGGCGACAGCTTGCGCGCGGATTCAGCCTTCAGAACGAAGGTTTTTTTTACTGAATATATCACGTTTGATTAATAAACATTGCCAAAAAAACCTGCTTGTCAAGCAGTTTTAGATAAGCGTGTGAACCACGTGGACTCTGGGCTGGAACCCCTCATATCGAGAGGAGACCCGTGCCTGGTAGTTAGACGTAAAATGTAACAACTCGCCTGGCTACTAAAAAATGTCATAACTTTTTTGTTTTCGTTACAGCCTCAGTTCTAGGCATTACGCAGCTGATCGGCAGCTTCATCACACCGCCTATCATGGGCGGGTATGGCAGAAGGGCGGCTCACTTGGCAGTCACCATGCCGGTACTAGTGGGCTGGTTTGTTATGATGATGGCCACCAATTTTGAGGTGAGATACTATTTTTATAGAGTAGGTAAATAACTTTCGTTGAAAATATTAATTTATTTGTCAAGCATTCTCCGCAAGCTCTGCGATCTCAGAAAAAGATGGAATACATACACATACATGAGGGTAGGCAGAGACCACTGATTGCCACATGCCACGACCCCTTAACCCAGCACTCAAGCACTTTTAAACTATTCCAGGCTCTACTAATCGCAAGAATACTCCAAGGATTATCCATCGGCATGCTGTCGCCACTGCGCTCAGTACTCATAGGGGAATACGCAAGTCCAAAGAACCGAGGAGCCTTCCTGACTACAGTCTCCTTAACACAAGCATTTGGCATCCTCTTCGTGCACCTAGTGGGGTCGCTGCTAAGCTGGCAGCAGACAGCGTTTGTCTGCGTGTTCTTCTCATTTATAAGCCTCGTCATGACTATATACTCTCCTGAATCCCCGAGCTGGTTAGCCGCTAAAGGGCGTTACGATGAATGCAGATTCGTGTTCCGATGGCTGCGAGGCGATGACGAAGACGAGGAACTAGAAGAAATGATCAAAGCTAGAATCTTGTTCGAGAACGCAACCTTAACCCAGAAAATTGGCAAGAAATCCAACCCTGTGAAAAGCACATTGCTGATAGTGCAAAAGAAGGAGTTTTACAAGCCAATTATTTTGATGATGCACGCATATGTTATGGTACAATTCGCTGGAGGCACCACCATGGCCGCTTATTCCACGACTATTATAACTCTGATCATGGGACCGAACGTGAATCCTCATTTCTGGATGATATTTCTAGACACCCAACGCTTTATTTCGAACTCGATAGCTGTGTTCGTGATAAATAAGTTAAAAAGGCGGACTATGATGTTTGCAACCGGAGGCCTCTGCGTCCTCAGCCAACTGGCCATAGCTGGTTACGTGTACTGCAAAGAACAAGGGATTTTACCCTACGACGCCTTGTGGATACCAGCTCTATTGATCAACCTACAATTCTTCACAGTAGCGACTGGTATGCTGCCACTACCAAACGTGATCGGAGGAGAGGTGTTTCCACTAGAATACAGAAGTATTGGAGGCAGCATCAGTTTAGCAACCATGTCGGCATCTTTCTTCATGGTGCTCAAAACCTTCATGGGTTTGATTGACAGCATTGGGATTTATGGAACCTATATGCTATACGCTGGTCTTTTAACGTACTGCTTGGCGGTAATTGCAATTCTTCTGCCAGAGACGAAGGGGAAGACGCTGCAGCAGATTGAAGATGAATTTAGAGGGAGACCGCTCGCGCCGAAGGAGATGGAAGAGCGGATGTCGTTACAATCGTGTCCGGTTTTGAACTATAAACGGAAAATGTCTCGAAGGTGTAGCAGCCCGATATTGCACTGACGTGATAACGAAGCCTTCCATACACAGTATAAATATTTCTGTGCCTCGAGCATATCATCGTACGTAGGTAACCGCTCGTTTAAGTAACAGACGAGTAGATAAGCTCACTCCATTCCGCTTACATGACAGATTATAAATATGGTGCAAGGTATAAAGGCTTGTATGGAAACAAACAACATTGTGATTTCGCAATAAACAAAATGTGATTTGTTAAATTAATGTTGGTAGTGGGTAGATTGTGCAGTCCTAGGCTAAAATTTCAGACACAAGACAGTCAGTAGAACGTCCGGGATATTATCAAAAATACTCATTTTACTATAGTAATGTATAATCTAATCATAATATTTGTTATGCTAGCAGTTGGTCAAACCCAGTGCAACATGTGAGGTGTAAAAAACTTGAACTGATAATTAGATGTGGATACGATAGTGTTTTATCTAGGTTATAAATTCAAGCTAGGTTATAAATAAGTTCATTATCTAGGTTATAAGCATTCGCAGTTTTACGAATTTGTTTTTGTAAGATAAAATTAGTTTCAAAATATAAGTACCTATTTTAAACTAGAAATATGTTTTCATTCGCATTTTAAATGGTTCAATGGTTACAAAACCAGACTAGCTCTCGTTTTATGATGGAAACTCGAGTCTTGGCTTTACCAATACCAATAAAATTACATTTATAGAGAATAGAAAAAACAGAAACCTGTCTGGTAAGGTATAGCTTTATTAAATCGTCTTATTATAACTATTATATAAACATTGATTCACAAAAGAAAGACCTGTGCTTTATAAATATTTTTCATACAATTATATTCCACATTTCAACAGATACTAAGAGAGTTCCTACATACATCGACTTCGCCTGTCAAAAAATGCCTTTATGACTTCTGAATTAGAGTTTATTTTTATAATTCACTCCATTCGAGCTGAAGCCACTCGAACTATGCCTTTAGTCCATATCAAAAAAGGATTGAACACTCTTTTTCATCAACTCAAGACGAATTCACGTCGATAATAGTAAGCCTCTCAAAGACAGCCCAAAAACACAAGTACCCTCATTTTGGATACTTCGATATCTGCAAAAATATGTTAACTAAAGTCACCTTGCCCTCGTCTACTAGTGCAAGGTGGCTTTAATACGAATTTACCTTAAAATGGTTAAGCTCCATATTACACTAACAACGAAATGGCGACAGCGCCTCAATATACATACATCGAAACTACGTCTAAACATTATTTACAAGATAGAAGCGCACCGACCAATCAGGTGCTCGAGTTTTGCGGAACGCTGATTGGTCCGTTTTCCTTGCAACTGAAGCTTTAGTGAAGTGTGGCAATCTCAGACCTTGTATACCAACATAAGGAGTTGAATTTTTAACTAAAATGCACTCTATAAGCTAACAAATAACATAAACTAGATCGTTTATTTATGTGGGCGTTTATAAATTATTTTATTTATGAAAAACAGTAACATAATTTGTTACAGTATTACACAATTTCTGTAGAAAACATTTTTGAAAAATAAATCAATATTTAAACAAAAGCCTGATTCTCTAATGAGCTTTGTTTTAATATACAACTAGATTTTGATCTAGTAACAATTTAGTTTGTCTTGAGTCTGAGAAAGGCTAAAACGAAATGTTGGCTTAACCATATAAAGTTTATGGTCAGAATTTAAAATTGTGATATTATCTGTGGTCGCACTAACACAGACAAGCACTCGCACTCTTCTTCACGCATATTCTACTTACTGCTATCAGTTTTTCTTGCAAAAATTCCATTACATTTTAAAAAATTAATCATTTTTCTCCTTCCGCTAGGTTTTAAAAAAATATTTACAAAAAATTCACACCGATCCGTTTTTTTACATTCGCAAGATGTTAGAATGAATGTGACTAATAAATAAATAAAAAAACAAGATGCAAACATACCTTTTAAAAAGTTCATAAAATAATCAACTTTGTTTACAACATAATTAGGTACGAAATAGGATTTTGACGACTATAAAAACGTATTAATGCTATAGTCGAAAACGACGAGTTAGCAAAACGATTGGTAAAGACCGGCGCTCACTAGGCGGCACCGCCGTGCCGTGCCGGCTAGTGAGCACCGGCCTTAAGAACCGGACATAGCAGATACCTAATTATATTTGTAGATCAAACTCCAAAAACAACAACTTAGGGTGCAAACACCCTAATTTCAAATAAATTGTAGTGACATTCATTCTTAACACGTTTCAGGGCTGAAAGACTGACTGAAAATTCATTTTGCACTACAACTCCATATAATTAGCTATTCAATGAGTTCGTTATCAAACTTTACAATTGATTGTGACTAAAATTGATTTATAAAAAACGTTTTTTTGTACAAAATGTGTATTTTCATGCTTTTAAACTCTCGCCAAGTCTCAAGACTTACCAGCCCCGGTCTCACATCTTAAATGTAGTTATCTAAATGTCTCTCCCTGCCTAATTCTCCAGGCATGCTCTGGAGACACCATCACATAGAGATAGATACCTACCTATACGTGTATATTTCACTAATTTTAATAATAATTTTAAGTTTTAACATCGATTTTGTCATAAAATTCTGTGATTATGAACTGTTGGGAAGAAAATAACTGGCCCTAAGTAAATGAAACGACACCCTATAGCAGCGAATAACCAATACCCGATTTGCGACTTAACTCCGAACTTAATTATCTGAGTTTCCCACCATTGTTACTTCTGGAAGCCAGGATCGACAGTAGAGGTTTGACCCTCGATGCATCCCGGGAAAAAACCCATTACCCACATCCCCCTTCTTTACTCAATACAGAAATGAGAAAACGCCATAGACGAACCGACATAATATCTTGAATGATTACCTATACCTGGGCCAAGAAGGTTTACCGATGACATTACAAGACGCGAGAAATATGTGGTTTTACTTTGATTAGTAAATGAAATTGTTTGCAGATTTTCGATTGGATAAAATGTTTAGGGCATCACAACCTCAGCTTTATGAGCAGTAATTAATGAAAGCTAAGGACATCTGGATAGAGTCTAATAAGGGTCCAGGCACATTTCGTTCCCGTACAATTCACATTCACAGCATCTTAAAGGTACAGTTTAACAGGGCGGAGGGATATCTACGAACACCGAGAGCTATTGTGTATTGAATTATTATAACATGTAGATAATTGTGAACACTGAAACAACACTTATTTTGAATAATATAATTCACTATTTCAGATACATACACTGTCAAATTATATCTATGACATTTTCCTTGTCGTTGCGAAATCAACCTGGCAATTATAATCGTAAGCCTCAAAATTCATTGCCTAGTATCTAGTACTATTGTTGTCCCTCTACCCTCATTGGTCGAAAAGGTAGCCGCGCGACGACGACACGACAGCGACACGATATTAAATATTTACTTGTGGCAAAATAGGACTAATATATGAGTTTTTTTTAAGATACCCTTGTAAACGAAAATATCTGAAGGGAGCGGTACAAAACTGTTTTGGAAACCGTTTATAAGGCCAAAAGTATTGTGTGTTGAGATAGAACTTAAAAAAATAATTGTGAGACAGTTACTTGCTTCATAAATTATTATTTCTGAACGTATCATCGCTCGCGGCTACCGCGCGTTTCATAATTAAATAACATCAATCCAGTTTATCAACTCATCACATCCATAGACATTCAATTAATGTATAATCAGCATTGTCTCTCAAACTCACTACCATGTAATAAGAACACATTTTCCTTGGATAAGCTTGTTCTTGATAAGTTCATTATGTTTTTCTTGACGTAACACTTTGAATAGTAAATTGGCATTAATTTGGAGTCTATGAATTCATTATTTTTATAATCAAATTGCGTATTGAGCTCAATATGTAAGGTCTAACAATAACAATGTAAGAGAAAATGTAATCGGCAGGTAAGTAGTAGAGACGCAACTTGAAATACAAACATTGTTAAACCTTATATTATTAGCCAAATTCACATGTTTGTGCGTCTAGTGTTGCCAACTCAACGCTTTTACGAATCAAAACAATATAAATGTATTAATACTCTATCCATTATAGTGTTGAAAGAAAATCATCAAAAACTTGTCTTGTTCAATTATATTCGTCATCGGATATTATTTTCAGCAAATAGTAAATTTTGGCAACATTACGCATGTCCACTGGAGAGTTGGCAACACTGCGTGGCAGAACCAAGTGGCTGGCAGCATTACCAGTAACCACGTTGAGCGTAAGCGCACATTGAACCTGTGATTCCCTATCAAAAGTCGCGTTTTTAAGTTATAATCTATCCAATGAGTTAGTCACAGCCTATTACAAATGACAATTTATAAATGTAATGACAAACATCGTGTAATTAGTATTGTTTTTTTTTGAAGTTTTTTTTTTTAACTTGTCGACTGAAATAATATTTTTTTAACATCGATTTATGCTACTGTCACATGTTTCTTATCTCATTGAATAAACTATAGTTTGTTGCAATAAAGATCTAATGCCCAATGTGAAACATTATTATTTATTAGATGGACGTTTTCAGTTTAAATTTTTTACGACCCCTAGACTTCTTGATCACACAGTTTCAAAGTTTGCTCAGGTCAACTGCAACGTTCGACTGTTCGACAAAAACAACAATTACAACAAGGCGTCGAACATCGACAATATTCTCCTATACACACACGCGTTAATATCTTATTGAACACCGGTTAATTACACTGATGACATTGAATACTCCGTCAACAGTGTCGTGTGTATTTATGAGTGTAGATACTTGGTCGGTGTCGGTGCCGGTGCCGGTGTCGGCGTCGGTGTCGGTGCCGGTGTCGGTGTCGGTGTCGGTGTCGGTGTCGGCGTCGGTGTCGGCACGTGGGGGGCGCGTCAGTGTCAGTGCGGGCGGCGCGCGCAGTTGCCGCACACGTAGTCGTCGTCGTCCCGCAGCGCGGCGCGCGACAGCCCCACGCAGTGCATGTGGAACCACTGGTCGCAGCCGCCGTCGCACTGCACCCAGTCCACCTCCTTGCCTGGAGGGGAGGGCATGGTGATTAGACAGAACGGAAGAGGGCATGACACCAAAATACCTCTCTGGTTGTCGGCTACTAAAGATAATAACACTATAAAAATAAAAAATTACATTGATTGCAATCGAAATATAGCGTTGACTCTATTATTTGATGGTAAAATACAGAGAATACTAGTCGAGTAACACACTATTACTGTTAGTAATAATCTTCATACCTGTGATTTTCTTGGAACATTATTCAAATTCAAAGCGTTTATTTTGTTTAGGCCTACGGGGGCACTTACAAATTAACGTGTGAGTTTCGCTATTGCAAGCGAAGGATAGAAGTTTATCGTGTGTTTACCGCGATGGACTCATTTACAGGTTCAATACATAGCAGTCGCATAGTGGAGTTTGTAAGTAGTTTTGAATTATCATATTATTATTATAATACGCAGTAATTCATCTGAAAACCGCTCCAAATTCTTAGGAAACTATGGTATAATTTACTAGCAATAGTAGACAGTGGAGAAAAATGTGGTTTGCATGTCGGAAAATCGTCAAACGAAATAAAAAATAAAGGACTATGACTAGTCATGAAAAAAATATATTAAGATTACTGAGTTTGATAACGATTTTAGTCGACTTTAAAATCATGTTTTTAGAGTAAAGACGAGACAGATATTCGATACTTTATAAATGGGGGAAAAAGTCCCCTAGCTAGTGGCGGGATGTGTCACTGACCGGTGGGCCTGAGGCAGTCGGCGGCGGCGCAGTCCTCCTCGTCCTCCGCGGAGGAGGCGGAGGACGAGCTGCTGCCCCGCGCCGCGCCCCCCGCGCCGCCCGCGCCGCCCCCGCCGCCGCGCGTGCTCCCTGCATCACACACATACTATTAGTACAACTTAGTTTGAGAACAACAATTATTCACACAATAACATAATTATACTAGGGACTGACAAGTGTATTTATGTAGGTACTTTTAAATCCGAGTCCTCCGATCGAAGCCTCAACATATGCTTTGAAGAAAGATGCGTCCCTATTCATCTATCGAAGCCCCTACGTTCCGGAACATGTCTATAATGCCATTTTAAAAATCAGTGGTTTTTGCTAGCTTTTTTTTTTAAAAAAGAAGATTACTAGCAATGCGAGTTTATCACATTACCAGTATACCCGTTAGCCCCATCCAGCTAAGCTAATGCTTGTGTTAGGAGTCGGCTCACGTCAATAGTTTAATGGCCAGAATGGGGATCGAACTCGGAACCTATCAGCTATGAGGGCGGCCCCTCTAACCACTAGATGACTAACCACTGATTGATGTTATGAAAACGGTTTTAAATTATAAATGACATAAGGGGTAGTAAAGTAACAAATATGAGTGTGTGATGTGTACAGGTACAGACCGAGCCGCGGCTGGCGCGGGTGCTTGCCGCGCGCGGGCTGCGCCAGGCCGCGCTTGCGCCGCTCCTGCCGCGCCATGTAGTGCTTGCGCATCATCAGCCCCGAGCCCGACGACACACCCTGCCACAACCACATATACTAGGTGAAACAAAAAGGGTGTACAATATTTTGCAACTTTACTTTGTAAATCTAAAACTATCGGCTCTGTGGGACAGTTGAAGTACTAAAGGTTTTGTAGACTTATGAAATCTGTCAACAGCTGTATCCCTGTAACACCTTTTGTTTTTCAAGTTTACTCCAAAGCTGATAGTTTTAGGATTACAAAGTTAAGTTTTGAAAAAGGTATACTCTTTATGTTTCAACCTATATATACTAGTGATGTAACGAATGTTGGATTTTTGACATTCGCGAATGCGAATGCGAATGCGAATATTTGGCTTCAACATTCGCGAATGCGAATGCGAATGTTGACTATCAAATAAGAAAGCCTAACTTGAAAATTTTAAAAAACCCCGATGCGACGACTTTTTAAATTACAAAAGAGCTGATAAATTTCAAAGCTTGAATCGATTTTCGTGAAACATAGCTAAGAACACTCTCGATCAGAATACCTTTCTAAAACAGAAACAAAATTAAAATCGGATGATCTGTTTGGGCCCTACGATCCCACAGACAGACACACAAATACACATGTTACACACAAATCACATAAAGTTAATTCGAAGAGATTTGTTTTGATTTGAGGGTAGTTTAGTATTATTGCATTAATCAAATTTATTTGATATTCAAATTTTATTGAGTTAATATTTTAATACGACTAACAAGAGCAATAGAGAAAAATCCTATTTATAATTTAGTCGCCTACCTCAAGACAGTAATTTAATTTTTATTCAAATATAAGTAAATGGGTGCATTATGTGCAAGTGAACTAAGTTACGATCGAGGCTGGTTTGCAGCCAGAGACTAACGCGAGGGCTGTGATGTGATGGAGCCAAGGTGTGTAATTAACAATGCTCACGCGTTTCATACGACATTTTACAAGTTACTTGCGAGTAAAAAATATTTAGAATATTACAATCTTAATTGAAAATAAATCTTAATTCACGAATTTTTTTCAAGATCTAGAGAATTTCTGGATGAATTATAAAACAACATGGCGCGCCCTAAGTTTTTAGGGTTCCTTAGTCAAAATCGGAACCCTTATAGTTTCGGCACGTCCGTCTGCAATCATAGTAATTTTATTCAGAGACTATTAGGGCTAAAATACTGCAAACTAGCCTAAAAAATAGTTTATGTACCGCTAAAAAACCGTTTTTAAATTTTGAATGAAAAGTTATTGCATTGTACCTCCCGTAAGAAAGAGGAGTGAAAAAAATATATATACACCCCCTCGCTTGAGGTATTGTTCAGTAGATATTTTAAAATTATTTGAAGGTTTCTTTGACAGTTTTTCAATACTAATTCCCGTTTATGAATTAATGAGCTTCATTGTCGCCTTTTTTACTTAGGTAGCAAGATTCATCCTTAAAAATAGAACCACATTATATATGGTTTATTATAGGAAATAAATAGTTATTTACTATTAAAATAAATATATTAATTAAAAAACAATCTAAAATTAGGATAAGTCTCAAACCACGCACCATTTGCACCCACAATAATCACAACTTAATTATTTGAATTAAAAATCCTTATAAGAATTTTCGTCAGTAAAAAGAAAATAAAAGTTTATGTCACTTTTGCTGACGATGACTAAGATGCCGGAAATTTAATAACAGAATTTCTTACTATTTTATTTATACGGTAACCAACAGTTTATTAATTTCACAGAAATGAATAGGTTATGAGAGCCGCCGCATTCGATGTTTCATATCAATAAAAAAAAACACTTTTATTTTATGAGTTCCGTATTATCGAAAAGTGACGAGATGTCTACGGAACCCTAGAGTATGCGTAGTCCGACATGCATTTGGCCGGTTATATTTATCTATGGTTATTTATAATATTTTAATAAACATTATTTATTTATTGTTTTTAAATGTTGACTATTTTTAGGATAACTCTTTACTAAGATTAAAACAATGTAAATTCAATAGCACCAGTGCGTAAGAAGCTGCTTTATGAACCTAAAAGCGGTGCAATAGGCGCGACCCTATGAGCAAGTTTGTTTAAATAAATATAGAATTCTTACTAGTTGTTAACATTCCATATAAATAATTACCTTTTTGTTGTTCAAAAACATTCACCAAACATTCGCATAGATTCTTGCGAATGCGAATGCGAATGTCAAAAAATATGCGAATATTCGCGAATGCGAATGCGAATATTCGTTTCATCACTAGTATATACACAACACATAATTGCCTGGTAGAGATCACTTTTAGTGATAAGGCCGCCCATTTTCCACTTTCTGTGTAAATTATGTAATATTTTGTTATGTTTTGTTTTCTAGTGGTGGATGAATAAAGAGTTATCTAATCTAACACATATATATACACGTACGCACCATGTGGTCATTATTTATTTTCAATTAAATATCGTAAAGGATAAGGCACGTAAATGTTAAAAGAAATGTAAAGAACCTATACAAAAATTACATCTCAATCAAGAATGTGAGAATATGGATTGTTTTAATGTTAAAATGTATATTTCTCATGTACAAATTTATGTAAAATTTTACATAGGAGTGTCTAAAGAAAGCTAAAGATGTATTAGGTTACCTGTTTCCTATTGAGATAGTTTGTTGTGGTCGCTGTTCCACGTTTTAGTGTGGGTTTAGCCGCCACTGTACCTGCAACAGCACATAATAAAGTTATAAAAAACATTACATTTGAAGCGCACGGATGCATGTTTTCTATTGTAGCTCAAGATGTGTGTAGTATACGAAAACCAGAAAACTATTTCTGACGACTCTTCGACTTCGTGATAATGAAAATATCGCCAGCCTGTCACACCAACTGTATGGTCCCAAACTAAGCACCGCTTGTACTATGGGTACCGGACAATGGACTGGGGGCGATCCCAGTGACACCCAGACCTGGGCATATTACGAAAAGTCCATTTCCGAAATTTGCTCCGACGGGAATCGAACCCGCAACCGCCATGTGCAGGGAGCCGAGCAGCCTACGCTCGAACCACTGCGGTGACCAAATACTCGTCTGACAGAAGTGACAGGCCAGTCCAACTTTTTTCTTCCAACTCCTCCTATTCTTACGATTAAATTCGTGCGGGTTCCAAGACAATTTAACTTTTCCCCGGGACTCGTCGAGGGTCAAACTTTGACTTCATTATTGGTCACCATTGTCGATCCTGGTTTACAGGAGTTACAGTGGTGGGAGTGAGGGGAGGACCAGTCCCAACAAATAAAAAAGTCCAAATCCAGTCCAATTAACGCTATGCCATTCAAGACCAAATTAAAAAGCCTTTTGTTGAACAAAGCATATACAATATAACAGATTATATGAGAGATAACCTCATATAATAGTACATTGTTACACGAGTGGTGAAAGTGACTTATTTTGTCACGAGACGGGGTTTGGCGCCCGAGCGTAGCGAGGGCGCTAATAGTTCGAGGGACAAAATAAGTCTTTCACCCGAGGTAAACACTGTGCTTTTCATTACGAATACAAGGAAAGTAAAAAAAAAAACAGGAATTGGCTAAAGAAATAATACAAGGAAGTATGAACAATACTCTACAACTCGAAAAAAAAAATAAAGCTCGGATTGCCGCCTATTTTGTTTTTTTTTCGTTGGCCGGCCAACTTCATTGTTTAGCCATTCATTTTCATTTTCATCTTTAAATATTTTGCCCAAATCTATGTTATTTTAAAGAAATAGTTGAAACTAAATTATAATTAAGTCATTTAAAAATATATATTCTTTAATGAATACTTAACTTTATGTTATTTCAATTTTACATCGTGCTGTAATTGAGTGACTGTAGAAAAAGTTTGAACATGGTTCCATAGAAATGTGAAAATGGAACTAGTTTGTTTTTTAATAATTTGACGGCTGTCAGTTGAAAGCGATTCTCCCGGGCCGGAAAAGTATTACTTTCAACCCGCTCCTCAGGCAACTTCAGACCTACTTTCAGAGTATGAGTAATGAAAAAACATTTATTTTTATAATAATCCTTCATAATTGACACTATGTTCAATCTGTTCACTAATACAATATTTTAAAGCAGTACACCATAAAGGCTGAACATAAACATGTATTACATTGTCCTTCTTGCATACCTGTATGTAAACTTACGTTTTCTATACAAATAAATATAAATGGAGCGTCTGTTTGTAATATCAAAATAACACCTTTTCACTAAATGCATATGAAAGTACATACGACACCTATAGAAAAAACGCGATTAAAAAAAATTTTGTCTGTCTGTCTGTCTGTGTGTTTGTTCCGGGTAATCTCCTAAACGGCTGGACCGATTTTGACGGGACTTTCACTGGCAGATAGCTGATGTTATAAGGAGTAACTTAGGCTACTTTAATTTTAGGAAAACAATTAGGGTTCCGCGTAAAAAAATAAAAACACATTAAATCAAAGAGTATCTCCGAAACGGGTGGACCGATTTTGACGGGACTTTAACTGGTAGATAGCTGATGTTATAAGCAGTAATTTAGGATACTTTTACTTTAGAAAAAACTAAATTTAAAAAAATGAAAAAATGTGTCCTGTCGTGCGGGCTCAGAACGCGGGAGCGGGCTTTTTTGTTAAGTTAAATTCCACGCGGACGAAGTCGCGGGCTCAGCTAGTTATAAATAAATGTTATTCTATTATTAACCCCCGACAAAAAAGAGGGATGTTATAAGTTTAACATGGGTATTTGTTTATCTGTGTCTGTCTGTGGCATTCAATACGGATTTCACATTTTCAACCGATTTAAATTTTGTTTTTTTTTTTGTAAGATAGGTATTCTGATCGAGCGTGTTCTTAGCAATGTTTCATGAAAATCGGTTCAGCCGTTTGAAAGTTATCAGCTCTTTTGTAGTTTAAAAAATCGTCGCATCGGGGGTTTTCTAAATGTTCAATTGTAGTTATGTTGTAATGGCAGATGTATTGTGTGCGTGCGTGCGTGCTGACCGTGGTGGTGCCTGGTGCGCGTGCGCTTGAGCTGGTGGTGGTGGCGCGGCGTGCGCGTGCGGCGCTTGCGGCGGCCCGCGTCCAGCACGCGCGCGCCGCGCCGCCCGTCCGCCGCGCGCGCGCCCAGCACCGCGCTCCACACCGTAGCCTGCTCCTCCAGCCGCACCTGCCCACGGAACACATGTCACATGCCTGCCAACACTATAGGCTTTAGATAACAGCAGTTAGATAACTGGAACCAAGCCAAACTTCTGCCAACTGAAACTAACCTCCCACTGCTACACTAGGGTTGGATTTGGTTTGCTCCAGTACATGTGGGTTGTTTCCATTTTCAAATCTATATCCAATTGAAAACTGCCGATTCGAAAGTAACTAGAGTTAAAGAACATACTACTGCAGTAGTCAGTCTACGCGCGTAGTCGATATACAACAAAAAAAAAAACATGTGGGTCAGCAAATCACTTATAAACAAGTCTGTAAGCTCTGTCGGCACACATCAAAAACTGCACTTATGCAGAAGTGTATTTTGCATAGCCCCAATTATTATTTAATATATTGCCCAAAAGCTGGAGAGAGCTAAGCAACGACTCATTAAAAAAAACACTAAAAAAAATCCTATTAGACTAAGCTTATTATAATATTACAGATTTTTTAAGCAATATTTTTCTTTTCAGTGTGAATTTATCCATATTGTTACGAATGAATACCTATTTATGTTTTTCCTAAATTTTAATTTCCTTGTTTTTCCTATCTTATACCACCCCTTCGAAAAAATGCTTCCACTAAGAAGCCCCGGCAAGAAACACAACGGCTACTCTTATCAATACATCAAAATATTTTGTTCATTCTCAAGATCAGAAATGCAATGTGAGCAGGCAACACTACCATTGTCAGTAAAAAAATACTAGAATATAGAACCTATAAATATGATCAGTCAAGTCCGTGCGCTCACCTCCAGCAGGTCCCCCTCCAGCATGAGGTCCTCCAGCTTCTGCAGCAGGCCGGGCGCCAGACGCGCGCCCGCCCCCGCCCCCGCGCCCGCCCCCGCGCCCGCCCGCGGCGTGGCGCTGTACGCGTGCTCCACCGACGCCGACGACCTAAGACACCTCCGCACTATACAACCAGCCCCAACACTACCCCCTCCAGCAGTGTAGTATAGGGATAAACACGTCCAAAAGAACGTGTTATAAACTACTTGTATGTACTACGTGACGGTATGTAGATGAGATATTGAACACGTATTAGTTAATAAGGAAATGTATTGACTTAGTATATAAGGGATTAGAGTAAGCTATGTGAAGGACTTATTAAGAATACACGAGAGACTACACAAGATGTAAGTGTTTAACATTAACCAACCAACCCCACACCTTCCATTATTGCAGCAGGGACTGGGACGTACTGACCTCACCAAGCATCTAAATATATCAGCTACTGTACAGGGTGTCTCAAAATCTAATACAGGGTGGTCCATAAGTCACTTAAAATGTAAAAAATTAACTACAAAAAAACTAATTACATTATGAAAAAGGTTTTTATTTTGTAGTAATCCTTAATAAATGGGAGTTATTTTTTGAAAATTACATCATCTAAATGTAATCCGTTACGATCGTGGCACTCCTATAAGCGACGAAAAAATTTCCATCACTGCGCGGCAAAGTAAGCTCTGTAATGCTTGTCATTTCTCGTATAATTTCTCGGATAATTTCTTTCATATACCAAGAGCCAGCGATAGCCAGACGTTCCATATTTTATAAAGGCTCTCAATTTCTCAGACCATGTCCCCAACACAGGTACGAACGATCATCGAGTATGGAGTCTGGATTGTGGTTACTTAGGCAGTTAACAGGTAGTAAAGGTGTATAAAATAATACCTCAAATTCGTTATAGTATAAAGCTTAATTTTTATATATTTCCTTCGGAATAACATTAGAAATCACGCCATCCATTGCCGGACACTTAGTGCGGTTTCAACCCCCTGCCAGACACCCCTAAACTTTAATAAATTATGAGTATACTTTCGTCATAGTATAAAAGCTGAGTTTTACATATGTTACTTGGGAACCCATAAAAAAATATTACTTTAACAGCCGGACAGTTTTAATGGTTTTAACATCTTGCCAGACACATTTAAATAGTTATTAAATCATCCAAGTATGAACGCAATAAAACGTTTTTTCATTGGGTTTCTTGAACAATTTCGATACACTAAACTCCCTATCTTACTTACTGATAAGTCAATTTGCAAAATATCACCATAATATCTGACATAAAGGGCCGTATCTTTTGATTGCGTTGAATAGAAGCCTATTTTTTTACATCTCCAAGGGATCATAGCATTTGATAATTGATATTAATTTTTACTTGATAACTTTATCCGTTTCCGAGAAAAAGGGTCTTGATGAACAGACAGACGGACAACAAAGTGATCTTATAAGGGTTCCGTGTTTTCCTTTTGAGGTGCGGAACCCTAAAACTATATCCTGTACTGTAACTACATCCTGTGGGAGTGCAGTCGCTGGCACAACGAACGGACTACTATGCTAAATAGCCTGTATTTCCTTTGGAATAACATTATAAATCACGTCATCCATTGCCGGACACTTAGTGCGGTTTCAACCCCCTGCCAGACACCCCTAACTTTAATAAATTATGAGTATACTTTCGTAATAGTATAAAAGCTGAGTTTTACATATGTTACTTGGGGACCTCTAAAAAAATATTACTTCATCAGCCGGACAGTTTTAATGGCTTTTACATCTTGCCAGACACATTTAAAGTCTGTAGGTGCGAGCGCGAGGTGACAACTGTTCAAGCGGATGTGAGTAAGATAGGGCGTTTGGTCTATGCCATCTATTACTGCGTATCATCTGACGGTATTATATTATGAGGCTCATCCTATGCAACAAAGTCACAATTGCATTTTTTGCAATTTTAAGGTTATAATAGCAAAATGCCCCCAATGCGTAGATGTGTCTAGTTCACTTGTCAGAATTCTAACTAACGTATTTAAGCTAGACGGCGGCAATATCGTTGTTGCATTAGCGCCTTATTTCGCCGCCTAGTACCATCAATGACCAAATAGTCACTTGTGCCGCAGCCTAGGATCGTATCCAGGTATCACAACAACGTTAAAAGTAAGTTATGACATTAAATTGCTCTTGGTAACAAATTTGATATTATGTGTCTGCTCGTACCTTCAATGACACAAATGTATTTTATATATTTTTTTCGTCCCATAACATTAAATTTTTAAAATCTTCCCTGAAGTATATATGCAGCTTAGTTGCTTACTTAAGCACAAATAAACTTAATTAAGATAATAAATAGATCTATGTGAACCCTTACAACTTACTATAAAGTATAAATAGTTTTTTTGCGTTCATACTTGGATGATTTAATAACTATTTAAATGTGTCTGGCAAGATGTTAAAACCATTAAAACTGTCCGGCTGTTGAAGTAATATTTTTTTATGGGTTCCCAAGTAACATATGTAAAACCCAGCTTTTATACTATGACGAAAGTATACTCATAATTTATTAAAGTTTAGGGGTGTCTGGCAGGGGGTTGAAACCGCACTAAGTGTCCGGCAATGGATGGCGTGATTTCTAATGTTATTCCGAAGGAAATATATAAAAATTAAGCTTTATACTATAACGAATTTCAGGTACTATTTTATACACCTTTACTACCTGTTAACTGCCCAAGTAACCACAATCCAAACTCCATACTCGATGATGGTTCTTACCTGTGTTGGGGACATGCTCTGAGAAATTGACAGCCTTTATAAAATATGGAACGTCTGGCTATCGCTGGCTCTCGCTCTATCAGGACAGCAATTGACCGCGGGCTGCTTTCGTACACTTTACTCATAAGATAGCCCCATAAGAAAAAGTCCATTGGGGTTAGATCCGGACTACGTAGTGGCCAGGGAACATCTCCTCTTCGAGAGATCACTTTATTAGGAAAAAGTTGACGGACGACGGGCATAGCGGTGTTAGAAGTATGGGCAGTTGCTCCATCCTGTTGAAACCATATCTGCGCATTGAAGCCTGGAATATTCTCCAACTCTGGTGTAAAAAAGTCCTCGATCATTGCCACATACCGCTGCAAAGTCACAGTAACAGCGCGACCCCTGCCATCCTCAAAAATATTCATTTATTGACTGTTTCACCACGTCGATGTTTTCTTCCGTCCGTGATGTCCTTGGTCGACCTGTTCGTTGTTTATCTAACGTCGAACCACTCTCCTCGAACTTATTAACGTTTGAACACTTGGAGTGTGGTTGAAGTGGCGTAAATTGCGGTATTCCCTAAATTTATGCCGCGCAATGGTAGCCGAATTATCGTTTCGATAAAACTCACGCACACAAAAAGCACGGTCCGCACCGTCGAAACGCTCCATGGCGCCTTAATTCCCAGAAACCGCCTATACTCCCCCCCACCGCGCGTGCCACTCCCGCGCGCCTTTTGTATTTTATTCGAAATGTACATTTCAAGGGACTTATGGGCCACCCTGTATAATAATTCAAATGTATACAGCCTGGCGCTACCATGGCGACTTTAAATTAACACGCGTATTAGGCTTCGCAGTTTCAGATTTTCGGAATATTTTAATTTTATTAAACATAATTGTTTATTGAATTATTCAACATTTTCTGAAATACCATTTTGGAGCAGCCTGTACGTAAATAACTCTAGCGCAGAGGTCATCTGCCGAGGTCACGGATAATAACGTTTCTTCAATGAAATTAAAACTAAAAAGAAATACTATTAGAAATAATAATAATACTATTAGCTCGCCCCGCTCCGAGTTGTAGGTAAGAGCGTAAGAGTAGCTGAATGAATCGGATTTCAAGGGTGATGCCAATTTGATTACTTTATTTATTATATACTAGCTGAGCCCGCGACTTCGTCAGCGTGGAATTTAATTAAACAAAAAAGCCAGCTTCCTCGTTCTGAGCCCGCGCGACAGAACCCATTTTTTTTTAATTTTGTTTTTCTAAAATAAAAGTAGCCTAAGTTACTGCTTATAACATCAGCTATCTACCAGTGAAAGTCCCCTCAAAATTGGTCCAGCCGTTTCGGAAATACTCTTTGATTTCATGTGTTTTTATTTTTTAACGCGGAACCCTAATTGTTTTTCAAAAATGAAAGTAGCCTAAGTTACTCCCTATTACATCAGCTATCTGCCAGTGAAAGTCCCGTCGAAATCGGTCCAGCCGTTTCGTAGATTACCCGGAACAAACACACAGACAGACAGACAGACAGACAGACAGACAGACAGACAGACAGACAGACAGACAGACAGACACTCAATACATATTACAAACAGACACTCAAATTTTATTTATTTGTATATATGTATGTATAGATTTGTTCGAAAATTTTATTTTTTCTATTTATGGACTTTTCCTTTTTTTATTACTATTATGATTATTGACCACTAGCCCTACCTGTGTGTTAAATTAAAGTCGCCATGGTAGCGCCAGGCTGTATACGGCGGCTCACATGCGGATGCTGGTAAAGGCAGAATATATGTAACTGTCATATTTTGTGAGATAAAGCCCTGTGGATATTTGTCACAACTGTCGTGTTGCCACCTTAGAACACATCCAATGCCCTAAAAAAGGAGTGTTAACCGCATTTAAACGTAGCAACCGCCATTCATGCCACGTTAGCAGTTCCTAATTGGCAAACAGATGGTTGACGTAAAATATTATTATTCCTTTTCCATTGTATTTGCGTGTACATAGTACATAATACGCTGCAATTAGGGCAATGTTTTGGTTCGTTTATACTATAAACAGTATTGTGAATAGGTACACGACTTACCTCGGATTTTGTGACATACTATGTGAATCGTGCGCACGTCCTGTCGCCTTCTTTAATTCTGCGTTCAGTTTGTCCGCTTTCTCCCTGTTTGCCTGTCACAAGAATACGTATCCATATTATTTATTATGCGACCAGAGTAATAATTTTACACTATATTGCCGTGAGACGGTGGGTGATAAAACAGTTGCAGGGACTTTAGAAAAACAAAACTCAGATGTTTAAAGTTTCCAAATCCGTTTCCGATACCGGTTTGAATGATTTAAAACACCGCCAAGTGCAGACCAGGTGCAGGCCAGGTCCAGGCCAGGTCTAAGCCACATCCAAATTAAGTCTAGATCAAGTCAGGCAAGATCTAGGCCAGGTTCCGGCCAGACGCAGGCTAGACGTATGCCAGACGCAGGCCAGACGCAGGACGTGGTAGACCAGCCGCAGACTCCCATCGCCCTCCGCCAGCCGCACCTGCAGGTTCTGCAGCTCCCTCACCTGCGCTTGTGCGGCGCGGTCGTGCGGCGGCAGCTGCGCCAGCAGCGGGCTGGCGAGCAGCGCGCGCGCCGCGTCCTGCCACGCCATGGCGCGCTCCGTCACGCACTGCAGCGCCTCGCCCTCCGCCAGCCGCACCTGCAGGTTCTGCAGCTCCCTCACCTGCGCTTGTGCGGCGCGGTCGTGCGGCGGCAGCTGCGCCAGCAGCGGGCTGGCGAGCAGCGCGCGCGCCGCGTCCTGCCACGCCATGGCGCGCTCCGTCACGCACTGCAGCGCCTCGCCCTCCGCCAGCCGCACCTGCAGGTTCTGCAGCTCCCTCACCTGCGCTTGTGCGGCGCGGTCGTGCGGCGGCAGCTGCGCCAGCAGCGGGCTGGCGAGCAGCGCGCGCGCCGCGTCCTGCCACGCCATGGCGCGCTCCGTCACGCACTGCAGCGCCTCGCCCTCCGCCAGCCGCACCTGCAGGTTCTGCAGCTCCCTCACCTGCGCTTGTGCGGCGCGGTCGTGCGGCGGCAGCTGCGCCAGCAGCGGGCTGGCGAGCAGCGCGCGCGCCGCGTCCTGCCACGCCATGGCGCGCTCCGTCACGCACTGCAGCGCCTCGCCCTCCGCCAGCCGCACCTGCAGGTTCTGCAGCTCCCTCACCTGCGCTTGTGCGGCGCGGTCGTGCGGCGGCAGCTGCGCCAGCAGCGGGCTGGCGAGCAGCGCGCGCGCCGCGTCCTGCCACGCCATGGCGCGCTCCGTCACGCACTGCAGCGCCTCGCCCTCCGCCAGCCGCACCTGCAGGTTCTGCAGCTCCCTCACCTGCGCTTGTGCGGCGCGGTCGTGCGGCGGCAGCTGCGCCAGCAGCGGGCTGGCGAGCAGCGCGCGCGCCGCGTCCTGCCACGCCATGGCGCGCTCCGTCACGCACTGCAGCGCCTCGCCCTCCGCCAGCCGCACCTGCAGGTTCTGCAGCTCCCTCACCTGCGCTTGTGCGGCGCGGTCGTGCGGCGGCAGCTGCGCCAGCAGCGGGCTGGCGAGCAGCGCGCGCGCCGCGTCCTGCCACGCCATGGCGCGCTCCGTCACGCACTGCAGCGCCTCGCCCTCCGCCAGCCGCACCTGCAGGTTCTGCAGCTCCCTCACCTGCGCTTGTGCGGCGCGGTCGTGCGGCGGCAGCTGCGCCAGCAGCGGGCTGGCGAGCAGCGCGCGCGCCGCGTCCTGCCACGCCATGGCGCGCTCCGTCACGCACTGCAGCGCCTCGCCCTCCGCCAGCCGCACCTGCAGGTTCTGCAGCTCCCTCACCTGCGCTTGTGCGGCGCGGTCGTGCGGCGGCAGCTGCGCCAGCAGCGGGCTGGCGAGCAGCGCGCGCGCCGCGTCCTGCCACGCCATGGCGCGCTCCGTCACGCACTGCAGCGCCTCGCCCTCCGCCAGCCGCACCTGCAGGTTCTGCAGCTCCCTCACCTGCGCTTGTGCGGCGCGGTCGTGCGGCGGCAGCTGCGCCAGCAGCGGGCTGGCGAGCAGCGCGCGCGCCGCGTCCTGCCACGCCATGGCGCGCTCCGTCACGCACTGCAGCGCCTCGCCCTCCGCCAGCCGCACCTGCAGGTTCTGCAGCTCCCTCACCTGCGCTTGTGCGGCGCGGTCGTGCGGCGGCAGCTGCGCCAGCAGCGGGCTGGCGAGCAGCGCGCGCGCCGCGTCCTGCCACGCCATGGCGCGCTCCGTCACGCACTGCAGCGCCTCGCCCTCCGCCAGCCGCACCTGCAGGTTCTGCAGCCACACCTGCCCGCACACGACACACTTAGGGAACATACCCATACTACGTGACACATTTTTCAATTGTTTTATAATTTAAAACACAAAAAAGATTATTCTTACATGTCCGACAAGCCTTCGATATCAAACGCCTATAAAAAAATTGAGGAATCCCAGACGGTCCCAGATAACCCCGGATGACAAGAGCAGAGGGAGCGATGACTCACCAGCAGAGCCAGGATGCGGTCGAGGCGGGGCCGCTTGGTGCGCGTGCAGTCGGGGCACAGGAACTTGGGCTCAGCCCCCGCCCCGGCCCCCGCTCCAGTCCCCGCTCCAGTCCCCGCCCCAGCCCCCACCCCCGCCCCCGCCCCCGCCCCCGGCGCCGGGGACGCCGCGCGCTCCTCCGCCGCCGCCGCTATGCACGACGCTGCACCACACACACACATTATAATCATTACCCAGAGTCAAAGTCAAAGCGTTTATTTTGTTTAGGCCCACGCGGACAATTACAAATTGTCATTTTTTTAAATCTACAACCAGTTCGGAACGCGACCTCAACTGAGAAGATCCAGAAAGAAACTCACTAGTTTTTTTACATTTTGTATTTTTTTTTTGTCAGTTGCTTATAATCTTTGATAAAAGAAGTAAAGGATACCGCATGTTAGTACACGCTGTGTTCCACCAAAAAATACGCATGATTCAAAATTCGCGCAGTCGCCCGCTAGTCTGCAATCGACCATTGACACAAGAGCTGTTAAAACCGCGGCGTAAAATATTGAAAAAAAACCGTTTTGCATCATTAAAACATCTAAAAGTGAGAACTGGAAGCATATGAAAGCAAATGGCATTTCATTTTATCAGTGAGTCCACCTTAAAATACAATAGTTTACAAGAAAAAATAAAATTTATAATTTCATACATTCTATGTAGTTGGATATTGTGGATACGACTTCTATAAAATTATATTGTATCGTATTAAAATGCCGTTTTCGTAGAAAACGGTTTATTGCGCTCTCCACAAAATTAACTTTACACACTAGTAGGTACAGTAACATTTATTACACACAAAACTTCCAAATCACATAGCAGTCGCACAGTCGTCCAATATAGTCGCTTACCTAAGGGTCGTCGTATATTCCTCTATCTTTGCTTTCTTAACACAATAATATGTTCAATGTCGCTTCCGACGACAATATATTTTTAGGGTACTTTTCTCGACAGTTTAAACTCGAAAATCTCTAAAAGTTTTTTTATTATCGGGGCAATTTAAGACATTTCATTTGAGATAAGACAGTGAATTCAACATTTTCCCATATATTTCCTCAATCTATAGAGAGGCTTTTTACGAGAGCACCCGATTGGAGACCAACAAAACGTACCTGTATTTGTTCATTATATTTTGATGAATCGGATTTTTACACAAGTAACAAAGGCCACCGGATGTTAAAGAAAACTGGTTAAATATATTGGTTTATATTTGAGTAATCGGCGGTTATGCTCAATACCGCACCTGCTATAATATCGCCAGACTGACACACCAACTATGGTCCCAAACTAAGCAACGCTTGTACTATGTACCGATATCATACTTGGTACCGTACAATGGATTTGGGGCAATCCCGGTGACAACCAGACCAGGGCGAATTACAGAAAGGCCATTTCCGAAATTTCCTGGGACGCAAATCGAACTCGCAACCACCCGGTACAGTGAGCCCAGTGGTATACGTGCAAACCACTGTGCCAAACAGTCGTCACGATACCAAGCCAAGCGATACTGCGCCAAGCAATATAATGCAATATAAACACTTCCATCACTTGTCTTTGCTTGTGTATAATTTCTTATACTTTTTACCAGGTTGCTTCTCTAATACTGTTTAACTTAACACTGTACACATCATAAGGACGTCGTGCCGCTTATAATTAAATGTCACATTTAATTTTAAAATCCCAGTTTTTTTAAATCACATGTATTTATTATTTAATGTATTTTTTGTGGACCGATAAAATAAAATAAAAGTATTTCCATATTTGCTTAATACTTTTTCTCTTACGAAAACGGTATTTTGAATATAACCCGCCACGTTATAATATTCTTATGTAATTGACTTGAAATCGTGAGGCGTATCCATAGTTTTGACGTCGTTTTGCACAGTTTTGACACTGGGCCCCGCGCGCCGGCGCGCTTTACACACACTGTCATTGCCGCGAGATCGCATTTTAATAATAATGAAGTATGAAGTACTGTATCCATTCCTCCCTTTATCAAAGCTAATAATTCATAATTATAAAGAGTAGGTATTAATGACAATAGAATAGCTCCAGTGTGTAGCCTTTTTACTTAGGTCCGTATTAATAAATAAATCTGAAGTCTAAGACCGATTTTGGACATGTCAGTTTTATGTCATACGAGTACACAATTACTTGTCAAAAGTGTCCTTAAGTTCATGCTCAGCCTTGAGATCGATTTATGAATAAGGGCCTTACAGTCGTAGACCAACAAGACGAGACGCTGCTTAAGCCCAATATTGTATGAGTATACATATGAAGTGGCAATGCATAATGTTAGCTTGTCTATAGCTTATCAGTCTGTGCTTCTAGGTCATTATTTTTTGACTGGTCCGGCCACACATTCCCACCACTGTAACTCCTGTAAGCCAGGATCGACAATGGTGACCAATAATGACATCGAGGTTTGACCCTCGACGAGTCCCGGGAAAAAGTTAAATTGTCTTGGAACCCGCACGAATTTAATCGAAAGAAATAATAGGAGGAGTTGGAAGAACAAAACATCCACTTCCCTCCGGTGAAAATCGGGAGACAAAAATAGCTGTGTTACAGCTGATTGAAGACCAGTTGTAAGGCACCACGGATCGTAATATGACTAATTGGACCTAAACTCGTGAGCTGATTATACTTGATTCCAATAATAGGTATGGCAAAAGCGCTTGAACGCACGGAAATTGTCACTGGTTTCCACAAGGTCTGTGTAATAAACTGCTCCCGATGTCACTTGCAGGCCATTTAACATAGTAGTCCGTTCGTTGTGCCAGAGACTGCACTCCCACAGGATGTGATGTGCAGATTGTTCATGATTGTTTTGCGGCGTCGAACATTGACAGAAAGGAGAAGGAACCAATGTGAAGTAGAATAATTTGCTCCTTACGTTGCCATGCCCAGTCAGAAATTGAGCCACACAGTGGTCCACCTCCAAACCACGCCAAAAGTTTTCCGTCTCGCAATGCCCGGCAGGTGTGAAAAATGTGTAGTGTATAGTATGCGCACACGCACAAGGGCGTCTAGAGCTGTGGCAGAGAAGGGACATGACGGAATGAGCGAGCGTCATGCCATTTTCCGTGACGGCAAACTAGTATATTTTACTAAGTGCGCAAATAATGTTACACATAAAAAGTGGTGGAAATATTTCCCCCAGCGCTATGATGTGTGGCACTGACCGTGGAACCAGTCTTTGCAGAGCTCGCACTGCGTCATGACGCCGTACTGCCGCTTCTGGCACACGCAGAAGGTGACGGCCGCCGAGGGCGGCGCGCGAACCTCCTTGCGCATGTTGCGAGCCCTGCACACAACACAAAACACGGCTGCTGCACTCTACACTCTACTATACCGCAAACTCTACGGTGGTAGAGCCGAGTTGGAGCCAATTAATTGACTAGAGCTCATGTATATGCTGGCACTCCATCATAGTAGATCAGCGTAAAGTAACTCCCCCCCCCCCCCCGTCCTTCACGCGACGTCGGCAACGCCTTTAGGGTTGCAAGCTACGGTAACTGCGTAACATCAGGCGGGTAGTAAGCCTGATTGCCGACTTTGTTATAAAAACAACCACGCCGCACGAGAAGCAATACGTAAACGAATTATTATTTTTAATTTACATTATAGTGTCCAACACAGATTGAACCACGAGTTTATATATATTATGTCCACCCGCATATTGGCGAGCTTACGACGGTGACCGAATTGATTGAACAATATTACTATTTCGTATCACTTCTTGTTGGCTGTGGTATATATTAATGTGAATTTACACCGAACGCACAAATAACAGTTGAATAGGACGTTTGATAAAATTAAGATCAAGGTTATAAAATACTATGAGTTTTGAGGATGTCAAATTGTTGCCAAAAAAAAAGATTTAACTTTTACAATTTAATTAATAATGGTCTCATGGTGGATCTAAACTCATGATCATAACATATATGTGTAACGGAGATATTTTAAAATTTAGTTCTATCGTATTTCAATGAAAACATACTCTTCGAATTCTCTATATTCTGACCTGAGCTCCTTGATAGCGTGCAACTCCCGCTGCTCGGCGTGCTTGAAAGCGGCGACGATCTCGGTGGGCGTGGAGTCCTCGCTGAAGTTGCGCAGGAACAGGCCCGCCTCCAGCGAGGAGGGGGGCGGCGAGCCCGCGCCCGCCCCCGCGCCGCCGCCCGCCCCCGCCCCCGCGCCCGCCCGCCGCCGCCGCGCCGCGCCGCCCTCCGCGGCTTCACCGCGCGGCGACAGCGCCTCTAGCAGCGAATGCGCCCAGTTCTAGGCACATCATACTAATATTATAAAGAGGAAAACTTTGTTTGTTTGATTGTAATGAATAGGCTCCGAACTTTCACTGTTGGGAAGCTACACTATCCCCGGGTGACATAGGCTATAATATATTTTCAAAAAAATTAGGGATCCTTACTAAAACTCGAATAATGTAACCGCAATGTACCCGTGCGAAGCCGGGGCGGGCCGCTAGTGTATTATAATATGACACCGTCTGTACTGTATTCCTTGAAAAGGAAGCCCACATTCCACTGGTAGCATTTTAGTTCCAACTAGTTGTTGCCCGCGGGGTACAGTAGCCAAGTTACTCCTTATAACATCAGCTATACGCCAGTGAAAGTCCCGTCAAAATCGGGTCCAACCGTTTGCAAGATTAATCAGAACAACAAAACAGACGGATACACATTTGAAATATTTATTTTCTTTTCTTGTAAATTCCGTATATATTGTCATATTCATTTAGGAAATTGATGTTGTTTTGATATTAAAAACCGACACTTCAATTGTATTTATTCATACAGATGTACCTAGTCCACTACGCTGGCCCAGCGGGGGCTGGCAAACTTCGCCCGCCTTTTCATTATCGTTATAACAGCAAATTTTCTCGTAATATTTCTCCTTACCGTTCAACAAGTAATTCTTCATTGGAAATTAGATTCGCATAAGAGAAATCCGAAACTGTCCGAGTTGCCAAACTTGGCTCATCTTGCACATCTTATTTATCTCTCTAAAAACAGTGCTCTAAAATCTATCACGCCAAATAGTACCGTAAAAAAACCTTCAACGCATATATAAATTCAAATTCAAATATTTTTATTTCAAATAGGCCAGATTAACTGGCACTTTTAAAAAGTCAAGAACTAGGTGCATGTTCCAAAACAAAGATAACAACAATAGAACATTGTTACCCTAGGGGTGAAGGTAACAATGTAAAGGTAAACACTGTGCTTTTCATTATGAATACAAGGAAAGGAAAAATAAAAACAAGAATTGTGAAGAAATAATACAAGGAAGTATGAACAATACTTTACAACTCGAAAAAACAAATGAATATCTGATTGCCGCCTATTTTGTTTTTTTTTCCGTTGGCCGGCCTGGTTCAATAGAAATGTCAAAATATAACTAATTTCTTTTTAACAATTTGACAGCTGTCAGTTGAAAGCGATTCTCCCTAGGGCTGAAAAGTATTACTTTCAACCCGCTCCTCGGGCAACTTCAGACCTAGTTTCCGAGTATGAGTAATGAAAGATACATGTAAAGCCCACCTTCTTAAGGAACATCTCTGCGGCGCCGCGCTTCCACTCCCTGGCGGAGTGCAGCGCGCGCGCCAGCTGGTCCTTCTCGTACAGCGCCAGCGGGATCTGCGCGCCGCGCCGCACCACCGCCTCCACGCTGTGCATGTACGGGTACAGCTCTTTGGATTGCATCTCTTCCACCTGCATGGAGGGAACAACATCACTACGTAGTAAGTATAAAAAGTCGCTTCCCGCTGTCTGCCTGTCCCTATGTATGCTTAGATCATTAAAACTGCAACGGATTTTGATGCTGTTCTTTTTAATAGACAGAGTGATTCAAGAGGAAGGTTTATATGTATAATACATGCATAATATAGTAGAGAAACACTGAAAAAAAGACCTATGCGAAGCCGGGCCGGGACACTAGCCTAACTCTAAATTGAAAATTAAAACCCCCGATGCTACAACTTTTTAAACTACAAAAGAGCTGAAATTTTCTAACGTCTGAACCGATTTTAATGAAACATAACTAAGAACACTCTCGATCAGAATACCTTTCTAACAAAAATAAACAAATTAAAATCGGTATATCCGCTTGAGCGCTACGATGTCACAGACAGAGACACACACATACAAATGTTAAACTTATAACACCCCGTTTTTTCGTCGGGGGTCAATAAAAGAGTAACAAAAATGATACGAGGCATGCCTTTTAAGTTCTGTCGTTTCCATAATTCCCGGCAATTTTGAATTTGGAACTGTTCTATATTCGAATGTGTTTAAATTTCGAATCTCAAAACAGTTGAATGTATTAGGATTAATGTTATTGTTTAGTCACAGCGTCGATTAGAATCTGTCAGGTTACGTACGAAAATGAATCTTTCTAAGGAAAATGTTCGTGCAATAATTTTCTACAACTTTAGAAGAGGCCTGACACGGCTTCAGTGTTTTGAAGAGCTAATATCTGTGTTCAGGGATGAAGCCCCATGTCTGCGGACTGTCGAACGCTGGTATTTAGAATTCCAGCGTGGACATACTAGTGTTAGTGACAAATCTCGCGAAGGTCGCCCAAAATCTGCATTCACTGAAGATAACATCATTGGAGTGAGACAACTAATTCTCGAAGATCGTCATGTGACGTATCGAGAGATAGAGGCTCTATTAGGCATCTCAGGGACAACCATTCAGAAGATCTTGCATGAAGCGCTTGGTGTAAGAAAGCTAGTTTGCCGTTGGATACCGCATCTGCTTTCCGACGATCACAAGGCGGCCCGCGTCAGATGGTGTAAGAAAACTCTGCAAAGGTTCAACCGAGGAGAGTCAAATCACGTCTACGACATCATCAGTGGTGACGAATCTTGGATCTATGCCTACGATCCTGATTCCAAACAACAATCTACAATCTGGGTCTTTCAAGACGAGCCAAAGCCGACTAAAGTTGTTCGTTCTCGAAGCACTTCAAAGATGGTGGCCACGTTCGTTAGAAAAACCGGCCATGTTGCGACTATTGCACTTGATGATCGTAGAACGGTTAACGCAGAGTGGTATACCACAGTTTGTTTACCACAAGTCATCGCCGAACTTCGAAAATCTAACTCAAAGCGACGCATCATCCTGCACCACGACAATGCAAGTTCACACAGCGCTCGTCAAACGATTGAGTATTTGAAGCAGGAAAAAGTAGAAATTCTTGACCATCCTCCATACAGTCCTGACCTAAGCCCTAACGATTTTTTTACATTTCCTAAAATTAAGAAAAGTCTTCGTGGTCAAAGGTTCCAGTCCAGTGAAGAAGCAGTCGACGCTTTCAAGTCAGCCATTTTGAACACCCCCACTTTAGAGTGGAATAAATGTTATAATAACTGGTTTGAGCGAATGGAAAAGTGTATTAAGCTACGTGGTGAATACTTTGAAAAACAATAAAAAGTACTATAAGGTTCTAGTTGTGTTTTTTTCTTCAAACGACAAAACTTAAAAGGCATCCCTCGTACTAACGTGATGCCTGCAACTACTGCCTATTACACATAGGAAGTCGCGCGGAAAAATACGGAAGTAAATTATACACAGTGTAAATTGTATTGCTGACACGAGACTACAACGCCGCGTCTACGGGACTACGTATGTGAAATAAACTGTAAGCTATTAATAAGCCAAAATAGCGTTCGGACCCGTAACATATCCGGTGCAAGTATCGTCTAACATCTAGTCGTAGTAGTCTAGTAGTATCGTTAGTTAATTAAATCACTTACCCGTTATATTTTAATAAATCACGCTACTTAGTCTTTAATATTTAGAATAAATAAATATGTATCGCCAGTCTAACGTACCAACTGTATGGACCCAAACTAAGCAACGTTTATACTATGGGTGCCGTACAATGGACTGGGGGGGATCCCAGTGACACCCAGACCAGGGTAAATTACGAAAAGGCCATTTTAGCCGAGCCGAACGCCTTACGTTGAAAACACTGCGCCAAGCAGTCGTAACCTCCTTTGATTTGATTATAAACTTTTGGAAAAAAAATATTGTATCGTAAGTCGGTCGAGAGAGTTCCTAACCTTAGCTAGCCAGTCTCTAGCGTGGCTGACGGCGGTCTGCAGCGCGTGGTAGGAGGGTAGAGCGGCCTCTACGTCCTCCCCCTCGGCCAGCAGCGCGTCCAGCTCGGCCAGCGTCGTGTACTGCGGCTCCGTGTCCGGCGCGGGCGAGCGCGGCGCGGACGTGTCGATCAGCACCACGCGGGCGCGGCTCTCCCAATCTTCCACTTGGGCTGGAGACAAGTTTAAATTTATTGTGTGAGCTTTGCGATTGTCGGACCAGGTCAATGACCTCGGGCTGATATTACCACTAATTATAGGAATGAAAACGTTTAATTACCATAAACATCAAGTACACAGTGGCCTATATTAATGTCAATAGTAACTTTACAAAGACTGAGAATTTTGTTACAAGTGATAAAAATACACTACAACTACTGTTGATCATTAATATTAATTACTAGCTGACCCTATAGACGTTGTCCTGTCCTAACTTTGAATATTGAATTGGAATTGTTCCGCTCACAAATTTCTGAACGCACCTATAAATATTTGACAACCAAATGTACATTTGAAAATGGCGGACAGGAATCATTTGAGAAACAACCTATCACTTTGAATTATTATAAATAGTTACAATGTCGACGGACTTAAACGCTAGTTTTAACGAGCAATACATGAACATAAATACCAAAATGAAAAAGTAAGTAATATGCATATCCATTAACAAGATCGAAAGTCAAAGACTTTTACACGACCTAAGATGGAGTGAACACACACTTAATTGTGAATAATATTAAAATAATGAAATACTAAGAAACATGTAAAATATTAAGAATTAAACCAACCCGAAGACCCAACAAGATATTTTATTAGAAAGTAATAATAATAATAATTATTATTATTACTGCTTTATTATTATCGGGCCCTTCATGGACCCGATGTGGACCTCGCAGCTTCCGTGGCCTGGCTACAATTTGGTGACCTCTTTGGGGAAACCGAAGGTTTTGTTTGTGCAATTATGGACGAGGTTGTGATGACAAATAACTACCGGAGATTTATTATACGGGATGGCACTATCGACATATGTCGGGCATGTCACCGCCCTGGTGAATCCCTCAGGCATATCATCTCCGGTTGCTCACGCCTCGCAAATGGTGAATATTTGCACAGACACAACCAAGTGGCTAGGATAGTCCACCAGCAACTTGCCCTAAAATACCGCCTTGTGGCGTCTGAGGTGCCGTACTACAGGTATGTGCCAGAACCAGTTCTGGAAGATGGCCATATCACCTTGTACTGGGATCGATCTATCATCACTGACAGGACTATTGTTGCCAATAGACCTGATATTGTGTTGATAGATCGACAAGAGCGTCATGCAATGCTTGTCGATGTCACTGTCCCCCATGACGGAAACCTCGTGAAAGCTGAAAAAGATAAGGAATGTAAATATCTTGATCTGGTTCACGAGGTTGTCGACATGTGGGATATTGACACGGCTATCATTGTACCGATAGTCGTTTCCGCCCATGGCCTAATTGGCAAGAGCCTCGACAAACATCTTAAGAGGCTCTCGTTAGGTAGCTGGATCAAGGGTCAGATCCAGAAGGCAGTACTCCTGGAGACGGCTAGGATAGTGAGGAAGTTCCTCTCTCTGGAGCCTTGACCGCCGGTAGCTAGGACCCTGTTCCCGATGCCGGTGGGGAACATTTTTTTATATTTTTAAATTTATTTAGATAAGATATTTTTTATTTAGATTTAAAAATATAAAATGATATAAAATAAATAAATGGAATAATAATAATAATTGTTTATTAATCACCACAGACAGATACAAAATTACAACAATTGGCTTAAATTAGTGTACATAGCAAATGTGTATCACTGGTGCCTGATGTAGGTACAAAGACCTGTAGTACAGGTCACCAGGTCCCCACAACCTATTGCTCAATACAAGTTCGGTTTGGTACATACAACATACAATAGTATCTGATTGAAACTATGAAAACATACAAGTCCAGAAGGACCAATTACTAACCAATTACAAATTATAGAAAGGATGTAAGTGAGTAAAGAGGAGAATTTGTAGGAATATTTGATAGGGAGTGGTGATATTGTAGAAAGTCCAAGGAAGTTATATGCGTAAGTGTGGGATGGGTATTACGGGTGAAATGTGTATTGTGTAACATGATTGAAAAAGCAGTAAGTTACTTAAGGATATTTAGAAGATCTTCAGTTGCAGTGTAAGACTGCATGAGTAGCCATTTATGAAGTAAGATTTTAAGATTAAAACGATTTAGATGAGAAAGGGATAGAATTTTGTGTAGCTTATTATACAAGAAGGGACCAATGAAGGTAAAAAACTTTTTACTAAAAGCCGTTTTTAGTGGTATTGAATAAGCAACCAGATGATTACGACGAGGATAAACTGGAACAGGAGAAGTTAAGGAGTGCTGTCTGAGCATAGTTGCAAGTATAAACAGTCGTCTCACACTTAGGACTTGGCAGTGCACGTAAAGTTCATTTGTGGGGTAAAGTCGTGGCTTAAAACAACAGACCTTGAGGACCGATCGTTGTGCCCGTTCGATCTGGAGGAGATGGGTCTTAGAAGCACCACCCCAAGTAGTAATGCAGTAGTTAATAATGGATTGGCATAGTGCTAGGTAGATCATTTTCAAAGTGGTTGCATCTATAAGTATACGAAGTTCCCTAAAAATGTAAATGAGCTTACGAACTCTATTTGACAAGAGGCAAATATAGTCTTTAAAGGTTAGGTTACTATCAATAATTACTCCAAGATAATTCACGGTCTTGACTTTCTCAATGAAACCAAGGCTAGAATCAGTACTGTGGGGTGTATTGGGGTGGGGTGGTTTTACGAATATATGCAGTGAGTCAGCCAAAGTGTTTGGCAAGTTGCGGATCGTGAAATTAATCAATTTAGTCTTGGATGTATTTAGGGTCAGCAGATGATTATGCAGCCAGTCCCTGACAAAGTCAAAACCAATTTGAGCACTGCTATAGGCTTCCGGCCATGATTTAGCAGCAAAAACAAGTGCGGTGTCATCGGCGTAAGAGAAAATAGATCCATTTACCAAACTAAGGTCGCATAGGTCGTTTATGTAGATTAGAAATAAGGTCGGGCCAAGAATACTCCCCTGAGGCACGCCGTATGCAATAGGCAATTCATCGCTTGTATATGGCCCAATCTTAACACGTTGGGTTCTTCCTGATAGGTAACTCTGGAATAAGGATAATTGGTTTCCTCTTATTCCCAAATTTTCGAGTTTCGCCAACAGAATTGGACTTGAAACAGTGTCAAAAGCTTTATTGAGGTCAAGAAACAGCGCAACACACTTATCGCCATTGTCCATTTTCTGTGCAATATGGTTAACTAAGTTATGTACAGCGTCAGACGCAGACAAGCTTTTACGAAAACCAAATTGGTTTTTGGATAACAACCTATTGGACTCTAAATAAGTGACAAGTCTCAAATTAATAATCCTTTCCAAGATTTTAGATAACACAGGTAGGACGGAAATTGGTCTGTAGTTTTCAACACGACTTCGGTCCGAGGATTTGAAGATTGGGTGGACGAGGGCTTGTTTAAGTAAGTCAGGGAAAATGCCAGTTTTTATGCTTAGATTGCAGATGTACGTGAGTGGAGGGACAAGAACATCACTACATTCTTTTAAAAGAGCAGCAGATAACCCGTCCCATCCTTTTGTGGAACTATATTTTAGTGAATCAATAAGGCGTTTAACCTCATCCTGGTCAGTTTCCAGTAGAACAAATGATTCGCTAGGGGGTACTCGCAATGGATATGTTAAGGAGCACCTATGAATTTGGTTTGCAAGTTGGCTCCCTATATTAGCAAAGTAAGAATTTACTGAATTTATAGAATCCTGCTTATCTCCGTTATGGTCAATAAGATCAAAGGATAAGTGGCGGGATTTAGTCGTGTGCGTGACAGCCTTAATGACCTTCCAAAGATGCTTCGAGTTGGATCCGGCTTTCTCAAATTCCAGTCTATCGAAATCTCTTTTGGCCCTACGAATTAATAGAGTACAAAAATTACGGTAACGTTTGTACGTGATAGTTAGTACTTCATTTCTTAAATCTTTTTTGTGTTTTTTAAATAGGTTATCCCTATTACGAATGCATTTCAATAAACCTGGTGAGATCCAGGGTTTGATGGGTCTATGTCTACGGGATACTGAAATAGTTTTAGAATTTTTAGCTAAGGATGAGAGAATGGGCTAACTAAGTATTTGGTTGCCTGGTTTGGGTCATTACAGGTAAAGATATATTCAAAATTTATATTTCTGACATCAGTGTAAAAATTTGATTCATTGATTTTAACGAGGGGCGGTCTTTTTGAGGACATAGGTTTGTTCATCATGAGGGAAAGAAAAACTGGAAAATGGTCGGTAACAGTGGTCTCTAATACTAGAATTTTGTTAAGGAGAGTTGTCTTTAGGTTAGCATGATCAAGGCAAGTAGAACCATGAGTTGGTAAAGTATGACCGGGAAAAAGTCCATGGTGAGCGAGAAGATCTAGATAATCTAAACAATGCGTCGAATGGTTACTAATTGCGATGTCAATATTGATGTCCCCTATAAGGATTATTGATTTAAATGATTTTATGTTTTCTAAAACATTATCTAAGGACAAAATAAAGTTTGCAGGGTCTTTAAATGCATACGGCCTGTAGACAGCGATAATAGCTAGGTCATTACCACTGGTAATAACTAGACAATTTGATTCGGAGACAGCTGGTTCGTTAACTTTTATGTTAGACAGTGTGTTTTTCGTGTAAACTATTACTCCGTCATTTTGGTTGAAGTTATTTAAAGTAAAGAATGAGTTATAGCCTTCTAACACAGGGACGGAAGGGCAACAAGAAAGCCAACATTCAGATAAGACAATTACATCACACGGCATAGTCATTCTTTCTAGAAGTGTTAAAAGGCCAGAGAAATTTGCTTTGATGCTACGAATATTAAGAGACAGGATATTCAAACGGGAAAGTGGAGTAGGTAAAAGGGATAGGCATTCTTCGGGGTCACATTTTGTAGCATCACAATATGAGACATTGTCCAGATTAAGTAATAAATCATTTATTGCCGCGAATGGTAAAATATGATATCAAGCAATGGAGCGTGAGTCAAATTAAAGGGCAGAAGTAGGAGAATTATCCCAAACTTAGGCTGAAACAAAGTAGCACACACCTCAGCGAAAATAACCAAATTGATTTTATGAGTAAGTCTTACACAATATGGAACATTGAAACTAAACATGAGTAAAGTATACATTAAAATACAACAAAAAATAAAATTAAACATAGGTAAAGAATACATTATGATACAACAAAAAATAAAATTAAACATAAGTAGAGTATAAATTAAAACTAGGACCTGTAAACTATTTTGATTGAGATAGTTGCTTAATACAGAGCATAGACTTAATGCTAATAGGTTTTGAGCCCTCGCTCTCGCGAAGAAAAATTTTACCATTGTGTGTCCAGCAAAATTTAAAGTTATTACTTTTAGCAAAGTTACGTGCCTCATAGAACAATTGCCTCATGCTACCAGGGAGATGCTCGGCGATAAATACAGTATTACGCGGACCCTTAAGACCAATGTGTTCAGTGTGCAACTTCTCAGACACCGGCCGCTCCTTGTTGAAAGCTCGTGCGGCGTCCAATATGTGTGTTTTCCGTTGGACCGACAAGAATTCAGCAACTATTGGTCTTGCTGAGCCTTTTTTCCCAGGTAGACGATAAACGTCACGCAGCTCGGATGGGACAACAGCAGAATTGATGGCCCTACATGTGTTCACGACAATAGTTGTTAGGTCATCGGCGGTTTCATTATCAGCGATCGGGATATTTCTGATCTCAATGTTAGCGGAACGAGAGACGTATTGGAGGTCCGTAACTTTGTTTTCAAGTGCAATAATTTGGTTCCTCTGCTCAAGGCGTTCCTTCTCCATTTTTTCAATAGAATTTCTAATGATTTCGTATCCTTTATTCATAAAATCTATAGACCTTTCAATTTCACAGTTGGTCTTTTGAATTGAATTGTTTTGCAGTTTCACATCAGCCATATCAGAGGTTAATTTTTCGAGAATTAAATCCTGTTCCCTTTTCCAAGACGTTAACATGTCCAAAATTCGATTTTCGAAGGAATTTGCATCTGTAACTGGCGAGTTTGGGCAAACGCGCTTTTTTGATCTCGATGTAATATTAGACATTTCGCGTTCATTTTGAATCGTCGTTAAGTCCGGTGTAGATGGGCCTCGATGTTTATCCGCATCAGTGGTTGACGGAGAACGAACAACTTTCGGCATTTCGAAAGAGCGTCGTATTCTCGCACAATTATGCCCTTGATTTATAAACTGAATGGCGAAAAATTTTTGAGACGAAAATAATTCTGCACCCGTGCGGATTCGAACTCACGACTACACGACAGCTGAGCGCACCGCACTGAATGAATGCGCTAACAATTATGTTATCGTATAAGGCGAAAAATCCTACTAATATTATAAATGCGAAAGTTTGTGAGTGTGGATGTATGTATGTATGAATGTATGTATGTATGAATGTATGTATGTATGTATGTTTGTTACTCCTTCACGCAAAAACTACTGAACGGATTTGGATGAAATTTGGAACACAGATAGATTATAACCGGGATTAACATATAGGATACTTTTTAACCCAATAATCCAATACTACGCGGATGAAGTCGCGGGGCACAGCTAGTTGAACCATATGCCTGAGTGCAGTGGTGATAAATTATAATGCGGGTAAGACAGAGTATGAGATTCCAGTGTTCACTTCGTTCACTTTAAAAGTTAGAATACTTTTTTATGGTTTTTAACACTTTTAATCACAGTTTTTACGGTAAGTAACTGGATCACTTAGGCTGGGATATTTCAATGAATGAAATGGTATAACTTACGTAAGATAAACTGTATTATAAAACAGTAAACACAATAAATTTAGAAGAGCAAATAGAAACACGTCTGCACCGTACTTGCGCTCGGGTGGGGGGAAAGTAATTAGTACATGGCGCAGAAGAAAGGACGATTAATTTGGATTTAAGAAAACCTAACCTACGAGTCAACCACACGTCAAGCACTCGACATTGGCAGCGATATCTTTGGATAAAAGGATAATTGCCAAAACTGAAAAAAGAAGAGAAGTGTACATTTTTTATTTCTAAAAAGACAAAAGACATAAATTTTTTCACAGCTAGAAACAGTTTGTATTGGATTATTAAATTGATATTTTTTGTATTTTCCTATTTATGTTTCTAACCGTTTAAACCTTCCCTGAACTTCCACAAATATCTCAAGATCAAAATTTGCCAAACCGGTCCATCCATTCTCGAGTTTTAGCGAGATAAACGAACAGCAATTCATTTTTATATTTACAGATTCGTCTTCGTAATACCTCATCATCGATGTTAAGCGTAAAACGCTTCATAAAATTATCGTCATTTTCCGCACCTCCTCCTTGAATATCAATTGTGATTGTCTACGTGGGTGCCGGGAACCCAAGTGGTACTGTGGGGGTACCTTTAAGTTTGTATAGCAGCGAGCGCTCTCGCTCGACGGCGTGGTGCGGCACGAGCTCGGCGGCGTCCAGCAGCAGCCGCTCCAGCGCCGCGGGCGCCAGCGCCGGCGCCGCGCCGCGCCGCGCGCGGGCCCGCGCCAGCCAGCGCGCCTGCGCCAGCCGCGCGCGCAGCGGCGCCAGCTGCGGCAGCACGATGCACAGCCGCGCGCCCAGCTCCGCCACCTGCCGGACCACGACCGGACCCTCAACCGTTGCGAGCCTACTACTATTGCTACTGTACGCCGATTTGTGATAGAGATCCTACCCCGGTCGATCCGGCCCGTAGTATATGAGCTGAAGTCAATAGGGTCCAGCTTGGCTCTACCCCTTTGGCATCGCTCGCGAGAACAGTTCGTCCGAACTCAAAATATAAATCGTAGGAATTTTAATATTTTAATTTTGATTTTTACTAGCTTTGGAGGAAACTTGAAAAACAAAACTTGTTATAGGGATACAGCTGTTGACAGATTTCATACGTCTACAAATACAAAACCTTTAGTACTTCGACTGTCCCACAAAGCCGATAGATGTAAATTTACAAAGTAAAGTTGCAAAAAAAATAGTATACCCTTTCTGTTTCACCTAGCATAGTATATATAGTTATTTCTTATTTAAAAACAAATCCCCCACCTCCTCCAGTTCCCGGACGTACGCCGGATCTGTTTTCTCCAAATCATTGTTCAGCAGTTCTGTGGCGCGGGTCTCGAACTCCGCCGTTTGCCGCAACACCTCTTTAACTGCCGAACCTATAGTTGCAAAAGTAAACAATACTTCAATAAATACTTAATAAAAAATATATTAAAATATAATTATACCACGGCACGGCATATAAGCGAAACGCTACTGGAACGTCATGTGCTTGTTTGTGCGCTTATCAAGCAATAATTACTGAACGAATTTTGATACGGTGTTCAAAGTTTGATAGCTCTGGACTTAAAATTCTTATACCGGTATAATGAATCAGAAATACAGCTTGGCCTCTCCCTAAGGATGCCATCTATAATGGTCAAATATGGCGGCGCTATCTTATTAACACAAACGAAGTTGCGGGCAAGAGTATTTTCGTGTCGCTTCACGTTGGCCGGGGTATAGTAACGTGATAGCCTGACATACCTAGCATTTATTTAATTATTTACAACAAACATAACCGTCCTTACAAATTTGGGGGGGTCCCTAAATATAAATAAATAATAAATATCGCCAGACGAACACACCAACTGTGTGGTCCCAAACTAAGCAACGCTTGTACTATGGGTACCGTCCAATGGACTGGGGGCGACCCAGTGACACTCAAACCGGGGAAAATTACGAAAAGGCCATTTCCGAAATTTACCCTGACGGGAATCGAACCCGCAACCACCCGGTGCAGTGAGCCGAGCGGCCTAAGCTCGGACCACTGCGCCAAGCGGTCGTCCATATTGCAACTATGCGTAACATAACCCAACAAGTATAAAGATTTTAGTCGAATTGATTCAGAGGACAGGTGTAAAGGTAACAGTAGTGACCCTCGGGCAGCACGCAGGCGAGGCCGTCGATCTCCGCGGCGAAGAGCGTGAGCTCGTGGATGGTGAGGCGGTACTTGGGGTCGTGGTGGCGCGTGCGCGTGCGCATCTTGTTGAGGTCCAGCTGCTGGATCACGGACGCGCACTTCTCCGCGTCCTCCACGGCCGTCTCCAGCGCGCGGACCAGCTCCGTCTTGTGCATCTGTACAGAACGGTTGACTAACTAAACTGAACTTTGTCTCATTATTATCACTACATTGTATAATAGAAAGTCGCTTCCCGCTGTCTGTACTTATGTATGCTTACATCTTAGAATTACGCAGCGGATTTTGATGCGGTTTTTTTAATAGATAGAGTGATTCAAGAGGAATGTTTATATATTTAATACATGCTGTGAGAGGACGGTACTCAAGCCAGCTTATTCATGAGCTGAAGTCAATTGGAATATTAATCTCCAAGAAATTTGTGTTTTAACAATTCCAAAATAAACTTCTTAATTCCGTGACCGTGAAAGTTGTTGATATTTTATTATGAATCCGCCTCATGTTGAGGGGAGGCCCGTGCCCAGCAGTGGGACGTCAAAAGGGCTAAATTATTTTTATTTTTTTTCATTACTCATACTCTGAAAGTAGGTCTGAAGTTGCCTGAGGAGCGGGTTGAAAGTAATACTTTTCTGGCCCGGGAGAATCGCTTTCAACTGACCGCTGTCAAATTATAAAAAAAAACTAGTTCCATTTTCACATTTCTATGGAACCATGTGCAAACTTTTTCTACAGTCACTCAATTACAGCGGATGTAAAATTGAAATAACATAAAGTTAAGTGTTAATTAAAGAATATATATTTTTAAATAACTTAATTATAATTTAGTTTCAACAATTTCTTTAAAATAACATAGATTTGGGCAAAATATTTAAAGATGAAAATGAAAAATAATGGCTAAATAATGAAGTTGGCCGGCCAACGAAAAAAAAAACAAAATAGGCGGCAATCCGATCTTTATTTTTTTTTGTCGTAGAGTATTGTTCATTCTTCCTTGTATTATTTCTTTAGCCAATTCCTGTTTTTATTTTTACTTTCCTTGTATTCGTAATGAAAAGCACAGTGTTTACCTCGGGTGAAAGACTTATTTAGTTCCTCGAACTATTAGCGCCCTCGCTACGCTCGGGCGCCAAACCCCGTCTCGGGACTAAATAAGCCACTTTCACCACTCGTGTAACAATGTACTATTTTATATCGGTTTAGCGGAAAAGGGAAGATCTTCCAGCCAGGCGGGTGTTGTGCCTGGCGGGGCGGCCGCTATGCCCCGCTGGTTATTCTCGGGGTCTTGTATATATAGTCACGATGCTTGCGAGACTTAATATCGTGATTCAGTTTTTCTATGAAGAATCCGTACATTGTATTGAGGCGTTTCATTTAGCGCCATCTGTCCGCTTCTGTCGGCGACGTGAATGTGAGGTCGCCACAGGACTCCCCTCCAAGACCGGAGGTCGATAGTCTTTGTAAGTTGCTGCGTCTGCTCGAGGTTCGTTTGCTTGCAAGGTGGAATTCTCGAATATGCTCGTGGTCTACGGTGAGTCGAGACCAATGAGTGCGAGTGCCCTTGCAAGGACGCCAGAAAGCTCGTGTGGTCTGCGGTGAGTCGAGACTGATGAGCGTGTGTCGTAGAACCAAACCTGGCACGGTGAGTCGGCTGTGGTGTAGTCCTAGGTGACACTTGCTGGCGTGCTGTGTGCGTTGCAGAACTGGCAGCGCGGTGAGTCGGCTGTAGTAGTCCTGGGTGGCACTGGATTGTTTGTGTGAGCGTGACTGCAGGTGCTGACCATCGAATGTAGGGCGGTGATGTGATGTCCGTGCTTGAGTTGTCTTCTTCAGAGGGTAGGTTCGTTGTCGGGGTCACCAGTTTAGCGGAAAAGGGAAGATCTTCCAGCCAGGCGGGTGTTGTGCCTGGCGGGGCGGCCGCTATGCCCCGCTGGTTATTCTCGGGGTCTTGTATATATAGTCACGATGCTTGCGAGACTTAATATCGTGATTCAGTTTTTCTATGAAGAATCCGTACATTGTATTGAGGCGTTTCATTTAGCGCCATCTGTCCGCTTCTGTCGGCGACGTGAATGTGAGGTCGCCACATCGGTGACAATAATCGAATTAATAAAGTCGTTTTACCATGAAATAAGGATGTCCCTTACCTTCAAGTCGTGTGCCCTTTTCAGATGCGCCCGCAGCCCGTCCAGGTCGCAAGTCTTGGGCGTGTCCGGGTCGAGCGCGTTCTGCACCGCCTCGGCCCACTCCCGGAACTGTTCCGATTTCTTCTTCAGCTTCTCCAGCATCGCTGGGAGCTCGTCCAGTGTGTAGCGATACCTGCGGAGTGGCGATATAATGGTCTTACTTTGCAAATACGTATCGAAATTAAATAACCACTACGAGGCATGCCTTTTAAGTTCTGTCGTTTCCATAATTCCCGGCAATTTTGAATTTGGAACTGTTCTATATTCGAATGTGTTTAAATTTCGAATCTCAAAACAGTTGAATGTATTAGGATTAATGTTATTGTTTAGTCACAGCGTCGATTAGAATCTGTCAGGTTACGTACGAAAATGAATCTTTCTAAGGAAAATGTTCGTGCAATAATTTTCTACAACTTAAGAAGAGGCCTGACACGGCTTCAGTGTTTTGAAGAGCTAATATCTGTGTTCAGGGATGAAGCCCCATGTCTGCGGACTGTCGAACGCTGGTATTTAGAATTCCAGCGTGGACATACTAGTGTTAGTGACAAATCTCGCGAAGGTCGCCCAAAATCTGCATTCACTGAAGATAACATCATTGGAGTGAGACAACTAATTCTCGAAGATCGTCATGTGACGTATCGAGAGATAGAGGCTCTATAAGGCATCTCAGGGACAACCATTCAGAAGATCTTGCATGAAGCGCTTGGTGTAAGAAAGCTAGTTTGCCGTTGGATACCGCATCTGCTTTCCGACGATCACAAGGCGGCCCGCGTCAGATGGTGTAAGAAAACTCTGCAAAGGTTCAACCGAGGAGAGTCAAATCACGTCTACGACATCATCAGTGGTGACGAATCTTGGATCTATGCCTACGATCCTGATTCCAAACAACAATCTACAATCTGGGTCTTTCAAGACGAGCCAAAGCCGACTAAAGTTGTTCGTTCTCGAAGCACTTCAAAGAAGATGGTGGCCACGTTCGTTAGAAAAACCGGCCATGTTGCGACTATTGCACTTGATGATCGTAGAACGGTTAACGCAGAGTGGTATACCACAGTTTGTTTACCACAAGTCATCGCCGAACTTCGAAAATCTAACTCAAAGCGACGCATCATCCTGCACCACGACAATGCAAGTTCACACAGCGCTCGTCAAACGATTGAGTATTTGAAGCAGGAAAAAGTAGAAATTCTTGACCATCCTCCATACAGTCCTGACCTAAGCCCTAACGAGTTTTTTACATTTCCTAAAATTAAGAAAAGTCTTCGTGGTCAAAGGTTCCAGTCCAGTGAAGAAGCAGTCGACGCTTTCAAGTCAGCCATTTTGAACACCCCCACTTTAGAGTGGAATAAATGTTATAATAACTGGTTTGAGCGAATGGAAAAGTGTATTAAGCTACGTGGTGAATACTTTGAAAAACAATAAAAAGTACTATAAGGTTCTAGTTGTGTTTTTTTCTTCAAACGACAAAACTTAAAAGGCATCCCTCGTATAAGGTCTTCATAGTAATGAGATCTGTATTTGTATACAGTAAAAATATTTTGATGTGAAATATTTACTAGCGCACTTTGGTAGTAAAATCGAATAGGGGGCCAACTCCGTTAAACGGTGGCTTCTAGATCGATTCGTAATAGTGTGAGTCAAGAGTGACGCATCGCATATTTAGATATGTCGGTTTTGACAGATTTCCTATAGAAAATCTGTCAAAATTGACGTACATTCAGATACGCGATACGTCAGTTTTCACGTAATGCGAGTAGAGGGCGAGTCGATCGAGATGCCCGTGGTTAACAGAGTTGGTGCCCAGTTTGCCGTCAAGATAAATGGCATACCACCTCTCCGTCACCGTTCTCGACTCCCTCGTTGCACATTTGCCGAGCATTCCGAGCCGGCCATCATATTATTTTGCTTCCCCCATGGTAACAGCTGGCAACAGTTGGAAGCTCGCACCGACCTGAGCTTGTGGTGGTGCGGCGCGCAGCGGCAGAGCTGGCGGTAGTGGCGCAGACAGGCGACGCGCGGCGCGCAGGCGCAGGACACGCAGGACAGGAAGCACGTGGTCTTGCACAGCTGGCAACAGTTGGAAGCTCGCACCGACCTGAGCTTGTGGTGGTGCGGCGCGCAGCGGCAGAGCTGGCGGTAGTGGCGCAGACAGGCGACGCGCGGCGCGCAGGCGCAGGACACGCAGGACAGGAAGCACGTGGTCTTGCACAGCTGGCAACAGTTGGAAGCTCGCACCGACCTGAGCTTGTGGTGGTGCGGCGCGCAGCGGCAGAGCTGGCGGTAGTGGCGCAGACAGGCGACGCGCGGCGCGCAGGCGCAGGACACGCAGGACAGGAAGCACGTGGTCTTGCACAGCGTGCACTGCCGCGAGTCGTCCGGCAGCAGCTCGAACGCCTCGCGCTCCGCCTCCGTCACGCCCTAAGGGGGGAGGGGGGGACATGAAATTTAGGTCTAGCTAGACAGAATAGGGTTGCCAGTGCCACCGTTTTTGAATGCGAATATGGTAATTTTAAGGTGTGACTGACGCTTCCCTTTTTTAAGGTTAGTAGTTAGTTAATTTCCACAATTTCATCCCTATTGACTGGTGTAACAATAAATAATTAATGATAGTTTTTTTTTTATCATCAAAGGGGTACAATTCCAGGGTAAGAATCGGAATAGATTAAAAAAAATACATACATATAAATACTTTTTTAGTTTCATCAAAATCGGAACCAAGACTCCTTTAAGTATTTTTTGCTATGTCTCATCGTTTCGGATTTGGCCACCCACTCCCAATAAAAAATGCACCCTGTGTCATAGAAAAAGTGTAAGCGTGGCACTGACCCAGTCCAGCAGACCCTTGCGCAGCTTCCTCTCGTCGTGCAGCATGGTCCGCATGTCCCTGTAGGCGGCGAGCGCCACGGTGAGGCTGAGGGAGTCCGCCTCCAGCGCCATCTTACACACCAGCTCGTCGTGCGAAAACACGCAGTTGCGCCGTAACGTCGAGTAGTGCCCAATGCATTCGCGACCCATTTTCAACTGCACAAGAGATATGCAATAAGCACCATTGCACCGTCTTGCTGGTGTATAACCAAAAGATGACTAGCTAAGGCACGTGTTAATAAATCGATCTCAAGTCTGAAAGCGATCTTAGAAACGACATTATTTTGGCATTCTAGTACAAAATGACGTGTCAAAAGCCTACTCAAGACCGTTCGTAGCCCGCAGATCGATTAATGAATATGGGCCTAAGGGCCTGTGCACACCACGTGTTTTAAACGCGCCGTCGACGCAGGTTACTAAAACGTTACTGCTTTTGATTTTTTTTTTACTCATTTTGACGGGATTTTCACTGGCAGATAGTTAATGTTATAAGCTGAAACATACGCTACTTTTATTTAAAAAAAACACAAATGCTGCCTTTCGCGCGGGCTATTGCGATAGGTATATAAAACACGAAACATCTCGCAAAAAAGAAAAATGCCGAACATTTTGTTTGATAAATTAAATTTTTGTTAAGTTAAAATCCACGCGGAAGAAGTCGCGGGGCACAGCTAGTATTTCATATTACGTAGTTGTTGTTCGTGTTTAACGCTCCTTATTTTAATGAGTCCAAAGAAATAATTATTCGACCCATCCGATATAATAATCACTTACTTTTGGAGTTACATGTATTGAATAAATTCGTCAATTTAAAAATTTCCTACTTTTTTTTTCGTTGTCGTTGCATTTGTGTTCGTGTTCACACAATTATCCAGTTCGAGGACTAGACGCTATAAGAGTATTAGAAAAAAACTTCTCGAGCAATGTATTGGTGAATTCAAGCTATTCTTATAACGTCACAGTACACAACTGGCTTTGACGTGTTAAAAATTATACACCTCGAAAACTATTGGGCGTATCGAGATAATTTAAACAGTTTTTTTTATTTCAAATTAGTAAAGCTATAAAAAAATCATCATTAACATTCCCTATTAGTAAAACTAATTCTTTAGTAATTAACAACATCATTTTAAGACAGCCGAAGATCTTACGCGTCCCGTAATTAATTAATCCTACTAATATTATAAATGCGAAAGTTTGTGAGTTTGGATGTATGTTTGTTACTCTTTCACGCAAAAACTACTGAATGGATTTGGATGAAATTTGAAACACAGATAGTTAATAACCTGGATTAATACATAGAATACTTTACTCAAGTCTACGCGAACGAAGTAGCGGGCAGAAACTAGTTAATCTATATATATAACTCAAAGGTGACTGACTGACTGACTGACATAGTGATCTATCAACGCACAGCCCAAACCACTGGACGGATCGGGCTGAAATTTGGCATGCAGGTAGATGTTATGACGTAGGCATCCGCTAAGAAAGGATTTTGATTAATTCTACCCCCAAGGGGATAAAATAGGGGATGATTGTTAAGTTAAATTCCACGCGGACGAAGTCGCGGGCACAGCTAGTTAATATATAAAGCACCACTTACCCAGTCAGCGGGTGTGAAATTGACGGCTTCGGCGAAGTTGTATCCTTGGTTGAACCCAGCGTGGTAAGCGCGCGGGAACGTGATCACGAATTCACCGGCGTGCTGGTCCATTCTGCGAATCATATGTAGTATAACCATGATTGTTACAATACCAGGGATGCTGTACCGTCGACTACATACCCCGTAGACGCTTAAATACATATGAATTCGCAATGCAAACATTTCAGTTAACTAACTGAAGTTCACGGGGTACTGAATGCTGAGGGGAAGGCACTAAATCATATTAAACGCAGCTATAATAGCCACTTTGTGCCGATATTGTATGCGAGTAATGCCATTGGTATCGCAAGACTCTATAGGCTATACGGTAACTGCTTAACATCAGGCGGGTCGGACGCTTGTTTACCAATTTTATTATACGCAAATAAAAGGTATGTCATTTAATACTGCATAATTGCCGTAAATAAGTAAGTGGTAGAGTAGCGTGGTGTGGTGTCGGACCTGTAGACGGGCACGCCCGCCTTCATGAGCAGGTTGGGGTTCATGATGGTGACGAGCTGGTGCAGCAGGTCGGGCTGCAGCTGGAACAGCTCGGGCGCCTCCGCCTTCATGGCCGCCTCGAACTGCTCCGCCTTGGAGCTCGGCACGCCGTACCTGCGAGCGACCCATCACTCATGTATTTCTATTGTACTCCATTATATAGCTACATAATGTTACATAATGTTATAAAGGGTACACTATTTTTTTCAAAACTTAACTTTGTTATTCTAACTATCAGCTTTGGAGGAAACTTGAAAAACAAAAGGTGTTATAGGGATACAGCTGTTGACAGATTTCATAAGTCTACAAAACCTTCAGTACTTCAACTGTGCCACAAAACCGATAGTTGTAGATTTACAAAGTTAAGTTGCATAAAAAATAGTATATACCCTTGCTGTTTCACCTAGTATATATAGGCGTCAATAGCCTACTGTCCAAAGGGGCCGCTCTCGTAGCTGAGAGGTTCAGGGTTCGATCCCCATCCTGGCTATTAAGCTATTGACGTGAGCCCATTCCTAACACAAGCATTAGCTTACCTGGAGCTTAACGGGAATACTAGGAATGTGACAAACTCACATTGCTAGTAATCTTAACAAATTATATATACACAGAACATAGACCTATATTGCAAAATGTTTGAAAATAAAACGCACTTCATTAATATCGTAGCGGTTTGCATAAAGTTCAAAGTAACAAAGCTTGTACTTAGCAACTAAGGCCCCTATTAATAAATCGATCTCAAGACTGACAGTGCTCTTAAGTACGCTTTTGACATGTTATTTTGTACTGGTATGACATGAGAATGACATACCCAACATCGCGTTCAGAATTTGATATCTAATAAATAGAATACGGACCTAAGTCAAAATTGCAACAGTAAATCTATGGCCTAATTAAACATTTCTCTAGAAAAAAATGGCAAATTGTTCTATAAAGGTTCGCCATGTATGGTCGAGAGGTCGAGTGGGTGTCTCACCATGTCTTGGGCTCGCCCCAGTGCAGGTAGTTGATGGAGTAGCTCCAGTGGTCCTCGTTGTGCCAGCAGAACGTGGCGAAGCACATGCCCACGTACAGCCACGGGATCTGCACGAGACCATAACATTTTCACCCATATTCCACACACTTTAGAGAACGTACCCATTCTACGAGACCCATTTTTATTTCTTTTTACGCCCCCTCTAGTTTTCATAAATACGGTTTTCAATATTTTTTGAAAACGTTGCATGCCATATATATAGCTCGAAAATTGCGAGATTTACCTAGAGGATATTGACTACGTGACAAAAACCTGAGCCCCTGTGACCAAGCCTGGTATTTTGAAGCCCTCCCGCCAACCCCTGAACGAGTCACGTAGTATGTGTACGTTCTCTAATCTTCTGAAGGGGTTAGTATGAGTTTTAAAATTATTGAAATACCAAACAAATGTTTGAATGTCATTCAGGCACCAACTCCAAATGAAAGAAACTACAAGGTCCCTTGTTATATCCAGCTTCTTAGTACATCCAGTATTTTTTGAAGTCGGTTCAATTTTTTAAATAAAATATTTGTTATCTGGAATATATATGTTTTTATGTTGTACATGTCGGAGCTGCGGTACCTTCATGCCGGATATGTCGGCGTTGATGTGTCCGAGCACGGAGCCCTCCAGCACGGGCAGGTTGTTCAGGTTCCAGCTGGAGTCCGCGTACTGCTGCTCGCCGGGGTACAGGTGCGCGCTCGACTTGGTCGGGAACCCTGCCGGGACACATCCATTACAAATCTCCGAGAGGTCTGATTTTCCGAATGATTTTAAACCTCCGACACCGATTTCGGTTCCGATAAATTTAAATCGGTGTTTAAATACTCAGCGAGCGATCGCGGCCAGAGACTTTACAAGTTTCGACTGGAGTACTTACTTCGAATACCCTTTGAATAGGATATTTTTTTGGAACATGCACCTAGCTCTTCACTTTTTAAAAGTGCCAGTTAATCTGGCCTATTTGAAATAAAAATATTTGTTTTTTTTTTTATTTTACCGTACAATGGACTGGGGTCGGTCCCAGCAACACCCAGACCAGGGCAAATTACGAAAATAGGGAAATCATATTGTATAAGCTGTTTGTTAAACGATACTATTACCTGAGCCGTGGTCCATAGAGTGCAAGTCGGCGCCGTACTCGACCGTCACGTCCTCGTCGATTGAGGACACCACTCGCCAAAATTCCTTCTCCACTGTCGACGTTGGCACCATCTGGTGAACGAGAATTTAATTAAAGAAAAGTAGTTTACATGATCACGAACCCGGCGTTGCACTTGTAGCTTAATCAAAGTCAAAGTCAAAGCGTTTGTTTTGTTTAGGCCTACGAGGGCACTTACAAATTGTCATTTTTTTCTTGTATCTACAACCGGATCGGAACGCGACTTCGACTGAGAAGACCCGGCAAGAAACTCAACGGGCTTGCCTTTTTACATTTAGCCAGTTGCTTATATAATTACGAGTGGGGTAGGCCTTACAAGAGGTAAAACTTACATGTACGGGCATATTGAAGTAGTCCGATTTGAACTGGTCGGCCATCTCGCCGAACTGCTGCAGCGTGTACTCGCGCGTCGCCTGCTCGAACCCAAACGCTTCCGTCGGCTTTGACACCTGCACCAACGACAACAATGTTATTGTGTATCTAACTGCAGTCGATTCTATAATAACTGACTGTTGGCATCCCAACAAATATTTTTATGTTGCTAGCAACACTGCACTCTTTGGTTGGACGCGTTACTATTGACTGGTGTTTTCATTTGTTTTTTATGTAATAAGTGTTTTTCCCGCCATAAAATTTAAGCTACTGATATTCACATGTTATTGTTTATTTTGGCTCCATCAAGCGCCCTAAGATAATAAATTATACAGTCCACACAAAAACAGTGACTTTGACATTAAACTTATTATGTCATAAAAATACTATCGTCAGACGAACACACCAACTGTATGGTCCCAAACTAAGCATCGCTTGTACTACGGGTACCGTCCAATGGACTGGGGGCGATCCCAGTGATACCCTGAAAAGGGCAAATTACGAAAAGGCCATTTCCGAAATTTACCCTGACGGTAATGGAACCCGCAACCACCCAGTGTAGTGAGCCGAGCGACCAAAGCTGGAACCACAGCCCCAAGCGGTCGTCAAAGTCGTCAAGTCGTCAATGTTGCAAGACTTATGTTAACAACACTTATATTTTTGTACAAATTTTTTGCCAATACATACCACGATGCACAATAAGTCTTGACTTATGCGCTAGAATTATGATAGCAAGTCTTAGCACAACATATGTTGCTAAGGCTTTCGTTGTCAATCCTTATATTGACAAAACTTAACTAATTTTATATTGACAAGACTAATGTTGACAATACTCAAATTGTTAAATTTTATGTTGTCAAGACTTTGAAGGCAAGGCTTCTACGTTGAAGTAGCGGTCTACAATCTCACCTCCTCGGCCAGGCACACGGGGCAGCGCCAGTCCCCCTTGGGCACGTCCGCCAGCGGGGGGAGCAGGCAGAAGGTGTGGTAGGAGTCGTCGCAGCCGTCGCACAGCAGCATCTGCTCTTCCACGTCTCCGCGCCCGCACACGTGGCACATGTACTTCGCCAACTGGGGGGAGGTGAGATTGGATTAGGCCATAGCTTTAGGCCCCCCCTTCATTCATTATAGGCGCCGGCGCCGATGCCGGTGATCAGGTATCAGTCGTGCGCAGGTTATTGTGAAAGCGTCGCGTTGATAATTCAAGTCTGATGATGGTAAAAATCGCGAATAGCGATGGAAAATGTACTTGTGCACGTTTAATTCCTATCCTGTACGCTGTGTTATGATTACACGTAATAAACCCGACTGAAATTAAATTGTACAATTTGTTTTGTGACGTGTTCGAGCTTCTTTGTTATGATAACACTGCCAAGGTCTAACAATTGTAGTGACAAAACGTAATGTGATAAATATCAACTTTGTCTCATTCTCTCTTATGAAATAAGATAAAGATAGATTGACTCAGTGTGACCACATCCGTGAGATAGTCTTGTCATGTTAATGTGCAAGGCCTGTAGTTGGTTATGATGATGAGTGATCAATGATCTTAAGTGCGGTCTAAGAGGACACAACACAACGTTTCCAAGGAAAAGTTAAGTCAAATCGTTTATATTATTTAGGGCTACTACGGGGGCACTTACAAATTGTAATTTTTACACATTTTTCTGAAATCTACAACCGGATCGGAACGCGACCTCGACTGAGAAGATCCCGCAAGAAACTCTGCGGGCTTGTCTTTTTAATTTATTTATATTTTCTTTTTAAATCGCCTGTTGCTTAAATCTAGCTTATTCAATACACGCGGTAATGCGTCCATCAAGTAACGGGTCGCCTCCTAGGAAAATGTTAAGAGTAATTGCCATCAGCATGGATGTATTATCTCTTGCGTGATCAGGAGGCAGGAGGCAGGAGGCAGGAGGCTGGGGCGGGCGGTGTTACCGGGTCGTCGGGGTGCGGCGCGTGCGGCGGCGGCGGCGCGGGCGCGGGCGTCACGGACACGGTCATGTTGGACATGCGGTGCTCGCGCAGCCGCGTGTGATCAGGAGGCAGGAGGCAGGAGGCAGGAGGCAGGAGGCTGGGGCGGGCGGTGTTACCGGGTCGTCGGGGTGCGGCGCGTGCGGCGGCGGCGGCGCGGGCGCGGGCGTCACGGACACGGTCATGTTGGACATGCGGTGCTCGCGCAGCCGCGTGTGATCAGGAGGCAGGAGGCAGGAGGCAGGAGGCAGGAGGCTGGGGCGGGCGGTGTTACCGGGTCGTCGGGGTGCGGCGCGTGCGGCGGCGGCGGCGCGGGCGCGGGCGTCACGGACACGGTCATGTTGGACATGCGGTGCTCGCGCAGCCGCGTGTGATCAGGAGGCAGGAGGCAGGAGGCAGGAGGCTGGGGCGGGCGGTGTTACCGGGTCGTCGGGGTGCGGCGCGTGCGGCGGCGGCGGCGCGGGCGCGGGCGTCACGGACACGGTCATGTTGGACATGCGGTGCTCGCGCAGCCGCGTGTGATCAGGAGGCAGGAGGCAGGAGGCAGGAGGCTGGGGCGGGCGGTGTTACCGGGTCGTCGGGGTGCGGCGCGTGCGGCGGCGGCGGCGCGGGCGCGGGCGTCACGGACACGGTCATGTTGGACATGCGGTGCTCGCGCAGCCGCGTGTGATCAGGAGGCAGGAGGCAGGAGGCAGGAGGCTGGGGCGGGCGGTGTTACCGGGTCGTCGGGGTGCGGCGCGTGCGGCGGCGGCGGCGCGGGCGCGGGCGTCACGGACACGGTCATGTTGGACATGCGGTGCTCGCGCAGCCGCGTGTGATCAGGAGGCAGGAGGCAGGAGGCAGGAGGCTGGGGCGGGCGGTGTTACCGGGTCGTCGGGGTGCGGCGCGTGCGGCGGCGGCGGCGCGGGCGCGGGCGTCACGGACACGGTCATGTTGGACATGCGGTGCTCGCGCAGCCGCGTGTGATCAGGAGGCAGGAGGCAGGAGGCAGGAGGCTGGGGCGGGCGGTGTTACCGGGTCGTCGGGGTGCGGCGCGTGCGGCGGCGGCGGCGCGGGCGCGGGCGTCACGGACACGGTCATGTTGGACATGCGGTGCTCGCGCAGCCGCGTGGCGCGCGTCACTCGCGACCGCGCGCCGCAGCTGCCGCCCGCAGACATCCACTTGTTCTCGCGCGGACCTGGGGGGAGGGGGGGAGGTGGTTAGAAGCCCATAAGTGCTCGCATTATGTTTCTATAGATTTTGGCTAAAATGATTAAGGACCTGTTGCACGATTGCTAATGTATATTCTCTAAAAATAAAATTATTGTTTCGACCGTTTTTCATAAAATTACTATTGAAATGACAAATTTAATTGGAAAAGAACCGTTAACTGACTATTGTGAAACTGGCACTTAGTGTTACTTTTACTTTTAAACCTGAAAAGACACCTGAAACGCTCATATCAACCAACAAAAAAATATAAAAATATCGACTCACTCCGTCGAGTCTCCGGGCTCTCCTCTTTGACCGGAGTCCTCAGCTTCCGGTCGTCGTCCACCCCGGCCAGGGCGCCCTCGGTGTGGCTGCCCTCGGCCGCCGGCTCGGGCTCCGCCTTGTACCGGCGCGCCGGGGGCGGAGTCGCCGCGGTGGGCGGGCACTTGCTGGCCGACCGGCTGCGAGTCGTCGTGGCCTTCTCTGGAGTCTGCTCGCCTTTCACTTCGATTTTCTGTTGGGAGTTTTATGATCATTTCTGAGGTCCCGCGAAATACTTAAACACGATTATAATTTGAAAGCTGCTTAATTTTGTCACGCCATACAACAAAATCACAGATAATGAGGTCTTACACAGTTAAGGTCATTAATAAATCGATCTGGAACCTGACGGCGAACTTGGAATGGTCATTCCAAAATAAAATGAGGTTCCCAATAGTTTACTCAAGTTCGGTCTTAAGTTGAAATTGATTTATAAGTAGCATTTTAGTATTCGGCGCTAAATTGCGCAATTGAGATTTCGTTTTCAAATAAAATCATATTATCGAAAGTGCACCCATGTCTATTCTCAGAATTAAAATCGGTTTAAATTATACTAGTTGAGGTAGCTTTTTTATGTGGAAGCCAGGTGAGTCGTTAAAAACAATGTAACGCAGGATATGATGAAAAACTATTGTCTCATTTTATTTAAGTCCGTATAGTTGTCATTTTTAAGATAGACGAAGAGAAGCTATTGAAACCAGAATTAAAAAAGTCATTCGAATATTATATTTCAGAGCGAAAGATCTTTGTAATGGGTAAATGGATTATAATTCTATATCTTGGGAGGTACATGTGTGGTAAGCAGAATGTTATATAGCATGAAACTATTACATTCCAACTAGGCAATAGCTCTTCCTGGGGTCGTAGGTGCGAAGATAATGGTCAATTACCAATTTACTCTTAAATTATTTGAATTACTTTTTATAAGCCTGAGTTACGAAATGAATGATAGGTTATTTCTTCGAAAGCGCCCAAGAACAAGGAAAATATACTCAGAATATCTACGATACCTCCAGAATACTCACAGTCTCCTTGTCCCCCACCGCCCCGTTGCTCTTGAACACGTCATATCGGTACAGGATCTTCTCGTAATGGTTCTTGAGGATAGACCCGATCCCCTTGCCTTGCGGGTAGCCCATGCGGCGAGCAATCTTCGACCATTTGCGCTCCGAGGAACATACCTCGAATCCGCCTAGACAAATGAATGTGATAGGGTTTAATTTAGATTGTTTTCAATTGGACGATGGTTGATGGAGGGCTGGAGGTGGCAATTCTTCTGCTCCCTTGTTCTCTCTCTGAGAATCACGACTTGACGAGCGAACATAAGCAAACAAAGAAGCAAACATTATATTGTTCGATATACACTGGAGTGTATAAAGACGCGTCACTGATAAATGGGATGGTCAAATGCGCCGTGTACCGCCTTAAAAATACTGCATATTTATTTATATTTACAAATTTTACAGGTGAACAAAAAAAAAATTATAGGTACTTAAAAAAAAATCACCATCACGTCCTACATTCCTCGTAGGCAGAAATCCACTACGTTAATAAGAATGCGGAACCTACTGACAGTCTCACCATCTCACTCGTCACGAAGTCTCCGAGACTATGAATCTACGTAAAAGAAATCTATGAATTCTACCAACCAGAAATTCAACAGGTATATTACTATCAGCTTCTATTAGCTCGGTAACTAACGATTTAGATGTGCGCGCATCTTTGATAAAAGAAGTTTATCAAAGGCGCGCATACATTCGCGAGCTCTAGTATTAATATAATAAATAAAATAATGGCTGGCTCCTTCAATACACATTTATTATACCACAGAGTGATTCAGATGCGTTTTATTGGCTCTGGTTAATAAAATCTTAATAACTGACCATTTAAAACAAATAATATTTTATTACCATTTGATAAAAATAAACTCTACAATATTTAAGGTTAAGTGACAGTGTTGGACAAACATAATCCGCAGCATTAGTCTTGTCTTGCCCCCTTGCTAGACAAGTTGTAGGGCATACATCCGTTGACATAAGGTGGTCAGAAAGTATGAACCAACCAATATACACAAAATCTAATTTCCATCCCGTTCATTTGTAATATTCACAACAACCAGGACTTTTTTACCACCAGGGCGGCGCCACTTTGGAATGGCCTGACATTGGCACTTGACAATTCTGATAGAATATTTCTCTCTCACCGACCTCGCCATTATTGTATTTGTAGTGACACTGACAGAAGTGAAGTGACAGATTACGTCAACCCAATCAAGCGACATCCGTTGACCTTATTTTTGTACCGTTTTGTACCGCTCATTCGCGTCAGTTCAACCAATACCTACTTGTTATACAGGGCCAAATCGTACTCTGCAGTTCACAATTTCTCCACTCAAAAAGAAGAAGAACAGTCTATTTACCATCCTATCCTCCAAGCCCAATGGTGTACCAACAAGTGAAGCGACTTACCTGCTTCCTTGACAATCTTATGTAAAGCATATAGGTCAAGTGGTTTCCGTTCGACCGTCGGTATCTTCAGCACGGAGCCCTGCAGCTCCCAGAACTTGATGATCTGGTCGAGGAAGTTGAGTTTCACGCGAGTGATTGCCTGCGACAAAACCCATCAATGTTGTCATAAATATAATAATTGTTCGAGTAGTTTTATTTTTATTTTGTATTTTTCTAACTAGATGTCACTACCGTCGAATTAAATCGCGATTATTAGATCGCTCTACATTTACGTAAGTACGTTATTTTCTATTATTCTCGCCATCGCGCAATTGTTTTGGCAATATATCTGGCCCTTACGATACAGGCTATGTCTAGTTTAAGGGTCACAAGTTAAGTACTCTTACATCATTTATTTTTCTGTTTCTCAAGTCTACAGACATCATGTAAACGAATTAAAGATAGAACCTGCAAACATGTAGACTTCGAGATAAATAAATATTTTTTAATTTATAAGGGTGAGTTTTGAATAAACCTGGATTTCGATCAACCTACATACGTGTGCGGTGTGTTATTTCCTAATACCGTATCAGGGGTTCTACTTGATCCCCTCCCCAGGACCACTATTATTATTTGTCGTAGTACAATAATAATAATATTTATCAATCAAACGGATTATTTCAAGTTCTTTACATAGCAGTTAGTAGTTACATAGTGCTAGTAAGTAGTAATTACAATTACAATGTAATGAACAAGATGTTACATTCACATAAACATCCTGCAGTAGGCTGGGCCTGTTTGGGAGAAAAGTGTAATCTACTTTAAGTTCCTATTTGCTCCTCGCTTCGTAGTAATAATGATCGGGCGGCGAAGCGACTAATTCGATAAACCTTAATTGCTTTTATATAGAGTTAAAATTGGTACAAGGAAATAAAATTGCATCGGGTGACTCATAAAGCGTGCGGTTGACTGCACTCTGAAGCCTAACAAACTCGAAGCAGCTAGGAGTAGTTTTCTTATTAGTTGGAACGCTATCTCAATACAATGTTGATTGGCAGAGATAAATTCAACAATAGGTTATTTAATCTACAAATCATGGACCACATTTCCCTCCATGGGTAATCTTCGCGAGATAAAATACTTAATAAATAAAGATTGCATCCAACACATGGACATAACAAAATTTTCCATCAGTAGATACACACATAGTATTTTGGTCCCAATAGGGGGCGATACTATTGCCAAAACATGGGTTATTCAGCTAACAGTCCACCAAGCTGACCAAGAGCGACTTGACGAAATTCAACACGTCTTACAAAACAAGGGCAGGTTTTCTCACAATTTTTTTCTTCAACTTACAGCAAGTGATAATCTTTGTTGAAAATGAACATATTAAATATGAATAGGTAAAACAAACCCTATTACACCTTACCTCCAACTCGTTCAGTCTCTGTATCCTGGGCGTGAACCGCAGTCTGTCCACGTCCACCGCGAAGGGTGGTTGCCAGTGCTGCAACCAAATAATATAAGTGTTACCACTGCCTCAATGTAAGTGCACAGAATATACATAAAATACATGTGCGGACTTGGCAAATTACTAGGATTACTTCAAGTGTTTGTAGTTTACAACAATCATAACAAATATTATGATTTTATAATTGGCATAGCCTGCGTGTGGTACATCTATAAAATAAAAGTAGCCCAACTTACTCCTTATAAAGTGAGCTATCTGCCAGTGACAGTCCCGTCAATATCGATATAGCCGTTTCGGAGATTAGCCGGAACAAATAGAAAGACAAACAATAAAAATATTTTTATTTAACTGACTTCAAACGAACCTGGGTGCACTAAAAAGCTGAAAAGTAACTAGGGAACTATTAAATTAAAACTCATTCAATAACTTGTTAGTTCTTATAAATAAGTCATTAGCTTTAGTTTTATAAGTCTCTTAAAAACCCCACAACAATGGAAATATCTCACAAACATTTAAATTTCGCAAAACATACAGGGAGTGGTCAGTAATTACCAGTTAACCTGTATAGCTTTTATTTTTTCTTCCAATAGCAATCTATCATCCTCTAATAAAACTCAAAAAGTGGATGAATGGGGTGGTCTAAATAAGCACATGTTGTAAAGTAATAAGTATTCAGTATTTACTGGTCAATTTATAGCTTTGAGAATTGAAGATGGAGTTACTGATAACTAGTTTCAGTACTGATACTATTCTTGAGGGGGGGTAAGGGCAGAGTTCACTCAACACATTAATGGACAATTAAAGCACTTAACAATTGTTACCAATATATGGAACAATTGGTTACTATGGTGAACTCAACCTTAAACATCACATAATACATACTCATCCTTTTACAATATTACCCAGGAGAATTGGCGATATTTAGCAACCTCAATTGAACAGTCATTGACAACAATGCCACTTTTTATCCAAACATATACATTGCCAGAGCAGAGGCACACTATATGGTGGCAAATGGAAATGGTACTGGTTTGGGGCAAGTTAACTAGTTGTTTAGGCTCACAAAAAGAACATAGGGAAACTATTAAATAAAGCATAACTCTAGGTATAAACGGTTCAATACACATAATAGGTATCATTCCAACAAAAATAGTAAATAAGATTACCTGTTTATTTATTATTAACCAACATACAATAACTGACATTGGTGAACTACAGATGCATGACATGGCAAATATTATTTGAACATTAGGCATAATCATAGTATACATAGTGTATGATGAGTGTATTATGATAAGTGATATTAAAATATGAATGATAGACACTGAGCTAGGAATGAACAGGCTGGGACTAAGCTATGGCCGGCACTTGGTTTATGTAACACACATATACAATAACAATGATTAGTACAATTAATCTTCATACTAAAACATCATTTCTGTGGGGCGGGCAGAGTATTCAATAGCATAACAATACTAAATATAATTAGCCCTTTTAATGTCTCACTTCTGGGTACAGGCCTGCCCTCAATGCAAGGAGATTTAAGCCACAATCCAATTAAATAAAATGTCACAATCAATAATCATAACTAGCTACTATAAACAGTTGCACTGACAAATTAATTAACATATAATAATTAGCAGTGTATTACCACCTATAGGTAACTAGCCCACTTTATTAAAGTTTTGATTACAACAATAACTATTTAACCCATTTCATGTAGATTGGTACTCACAGGCAAGACATTTTAACAGTAAGAACAATGAAGTTGAATCTTAATAATTAATTACTTACCTACCTTAAGATAATAAAGGTAGGTAAGTAATTAATTATTTAGATTTGTAGTGTTACCTAGTAGTGTTACCTTCACTTAAGGAGGGAAATTATGATGAACATAGAATATCTATAAATGTGAAATGCAATTACTTGAAACTGTGTTCTCACTGAAAATACCCTAAGTAATCACTTAAGAAGGGACTGAGGAAATAACTATTCAAGTGAGTACATCAAAATCAGATTGTGTCCGAACACTAGTGTCACATTATATACCTGTGAACCGTATGGTGTTCTTAAAAACTGCTGGGATCAGTATTTATAAATAATAATCAATAAGGGTTAGTTTCCAATAGCATGTAGGAATGATCCAATTTTAATTTCTATTTGTGTATATTTGGATAACTATCACCAGCTGGTATGTGCAGGGGGTAGTATAAGTAAAGAAGAGGCCATTTTGTGAATGTATCTGTGCCCATTGTTGAGCAACATTGTAGTTTTATATGCTGAACACAGCAAGTACATTGTAAATCTCCAACATTATGCAACAATTAGCTTTAACATGCTCAAAATCAGTAAAATATCTACTAATTGATGGCCATTTTTTTTTGGTATTATTAGTATATTTTCCTGCACATTTCACTTGAACACATGACAAAGCAATCTTGTTAATGTTTCACACAATTGTACAGACAACACAGTAAGTGGGTCTTGCATACTAATATTCTTTGATTAGGTATCTTTAGGAATGCTGCAGACTTGTCCAATGCCTTTGTAATGAAGTCGAAAACAATCAGGGTCCACAAATATAAGATTATTGCAATATTCTGTGAGCATCCAGCCACCAGAGTGGACATTACAGTTAGTCGCGACAAAAAACTCGCAATGATTCTTTTTTTATCAAAACTATCGTAGGCAGGAGGGCATGACACAAAATGGCAACCAGTCCACAAAACAATATGCAACTGCATTTATAACTAAATAAACAATATTTTCCCGCATAATTTGGGTACGCACGACACTTTGACACGTATTATACAGAATTGAGAAGCAAAAGCAGAATTTAGATAACGAGCAACATAATAAGGCGAGGTAATATGGTTGCATCACACGTAATTTACCAATGTTTTAGGGTTAGAAAACAGCTTTAATATTGTGCCTCGTTGAAAGAAATGCCGTTTTTCTGGCCTATTTACTGATCGACTATGTATCGAGACAAAGAAATTCACTTACCGCTGGTGGTTTTATCTTGCAAATGCCAGATTTCTCGGCGATTGGTCGTATTTTACTGATGTACGCGAGGGGGTCCAGGAATTCTTCTGGCGTTGGCTCGAACACTGGAGCCTCCGGAGGCGGGGTGAACGTAAAGTTATCAGGTTTCATGGGGGACGCCGAGTCCCCCATGCTAACTTCGACATTAGCTTCGTCACATTTTCCCATTTTTGAGAAACACTATGCAGTTCACACAAATGCAACTATAAACAATACTTTAGCATCATCTAACGTTAAGGAATGAATAAAGCACGTCCACAAAGAAATAGAATCATTAAAATTAGTCCTTCCATAGGGAATCACAACGAGATAATAAATGAAATTATCACCAACAAACAGAGTTCACTTGCACGTCCGCCATGCGAAATTGAACTTTCGAAACTACGGTGTTGCCAAGCAGAAAAAATAATCATTACGCACTTGTTTTTTTAAAGGTGCGTTTACGAAGCATTACTTTTGGCATAATATTTTCACGCTCGTTGTTTTTCATATTGTATCATTATCGTGCTGTATTCTTGATTTAATCCCATCTTATCATCATCATAATTATTTCCTGTTTCTACTTGTGTAGCAAATGAATTCAGTGAGATGAACAAAATCTAACTTGTTGAATGTGTTTTGTATATATCTTTTACTTGTACTATGTACGCTGTAACATTCGTCTTGCTTGATTGTAGGTTTTCAATAAAAAACATGTCGTAGGTAAAATTTTTCGTATGAAACAAATGTCACGATAATGTTTTGTTAGCGTTTCCGTTAGTAACCTCATAATTTATACCATGTTTTCATTTATTTCGAAAAAGAAAAGGGCGAAGAAAAGGCAATCTTAATGTATAATATATTATGTATGATGTTTTGTAAGTACTATTTTTTATTATTTATTTGTTGGGGATACAACATTGATTGAAAAAACAATAAATGTTCCTCACTCGTCGCTTGCATCTGTATAGGTGTACAAATCATGCAAATCAGTAGGTAGTGATTTGGTGTGAAATAAAAAGCTAATTTCTTACCCATTTCAACAACAGTGCATTTAACGTATTTAATGATTGCATCGTTGCTTGACAGTGGAAACGCAGATCGACGACTGTCATCATGACAATACATGTTTTTTTTATTAGTGTAAACTAAAACTATTTTTCGGATTTTATCGCGTTTATTAACTTTATGTTCCCGACGTTTCGGTTGCTTTACAGCAGCCATGGTCACGGGGGGACTGAGATGTTAGACGTCCTGATGTCATAGTTAGTAACTGGGTACCCTCATATTTAGTTGTTGTTTGCGGTCCAATCCACGCAGAAAGTGCTCACAGTGTCTCGAGGTCTTGCAATGGTACACTTGGTTTTGGATTTAATTATATTAATTACTGGATCCCAAGTTGGTGGTAGCACCCAGCCATCTTCCCTATTGAAATTAGGATGTTTTTTAATTTCAATGGCCTCACATATCATCCTTGGTCGGAATCGGTGTTCTTTTGCGAGGATCTGTGGTTTATCAAATCTGATATAATGGCGGGTGCGGTCCTGTACATGTTCACAGATTGCAGACTTCGTGGAGCGCCGGTGTTTCACGTCAGCTATATGTTCTTTTACGCGGGTTTTTACTGATCTTTTAGTTTGCCCTATGTAGGAGAGCCCACATTCACAATCGAGTTTGTATACCCCTGCATCTTGTAGAGGAACATAAAGTTAATAAACGCGATAAAATCCGAAAAATAGTTTTATTTCAATGTGTAGTATTCGCGTAAATATAAGAAAACAATTAGTTTACACTAATTGAGAGTTTACACTCTTGGTGTAAGCCAAGTGGAAACACGGAACGTTTCTCCCTGGCCTTGAAACTGTCCAAACTGTCAAGTTATTTGATATTATTTTTAGCGTTGCCCTGTGGTAGAAATAATACTTCTTTCTTCTTCTCGTTGAAGCTATAGGTAGTTAAAAAATTCCTCGTGCCACTAAGTTCGCACGCAATAAATAATAATAATAAATAAATATCGCCAGACGAATACCCCAAATGTATGGTCCCAAACTAAGCAACGCTTGAACTATGGGTACCGTACAATGGACTGGGGGCGATCACAGTGACACCCAGATCAGGGAAAATTACGAAAAGGCCATCATCATCACCTTGCCCTTATCCCACACTAGGTGGGGTCGGCGCAGCATAATTACGAAAAGGCCATTTCAGAGATTTACCCTGACGGGAATTGAACCCGCAACCACCCGATGCAGTGAGCCGAGCGGCCTACGCTCGAAACACTGCACCAAGCGGTCGTCGCAATAGAAATATACTTTTTGACACTAAAGTTATCTCACCTTTTAACAGCAGCTAATGGCTGGCAACACTGCACTGCTTTATCCTTGCTTTTTTCGGTTGCACGTACATAATGTAATCCCATTTAATAAATTTGCTTTTCTTCATCAATTGTAAATATATAAAAAATATAATAGTGTTTTCGTGCATTATTCGTCTGGAATCTGGATCAATAATTTTATAGCAACCTTTGTAAACGCGCTAGCTCGAGTGCAATCGATGAGGACATCCGTCATCCGCCGCCATTTGCGAAAGGCCGATCGCTGATGAGCAGCGCGAGTGTCATTGGTTTGATTATGTCGAGTGTATAATTTGTTATTTCGATAAAACTGTGAACTCAGTGGCGGATAACTACAAGTTAAAATGATTGTGAGGTTTCTGAGCGTTTTGTGCGTCGGAGTTTTGGCGACTTCGGTGTACAGCGCTGAAGGAAACAACGAGAATGAAGGTAAGTAATTTTTACGTGTGCATTATTTATTTTGTTATCATTTACTCCAATTCTACCGGCGTGTGTAACGCAGTAATTTGGGACGAATTTATTTTTGTGTACCTAATCTGAGTCATTTTCCATTCAAAAATAACAGTGATGCGTTCTAAATCCGAATGGTAGGTGTTCCTTTTTTCGTAACTACGTAGCTACCTACCGAGTTGATGTTGTATTTTCTTGAAATTTCTTGGTAGTCGCGAAGGTGGGCTTTATTCGGTGCGTCCGTTCGTTCGCTGGTAGGTAGGTAGGTACCTAAGGTAAGTACCTACGGAGCGAGTGGGTGTTAGATAGTGGGACCGGCTTGACGACTTGTTTCCATGCACAATGCATAGGTACACACTACACACACAGCGGGGCCTGCGGGTCAGTGAGGGCCGCGCCGTGGGCGTGAAACGTCTTGCGACTGGCTTTTTGCAGTTGATTCATTCACTTTATTCATATTGCTCATTGATTTTATCATACAATAAGTCTTATTCCAAGATCTTGGCGTGAGTATGAGTTCAGCTTATCGTAGCAATGCTGAATCACTAAATCAAGTCATGAAAATGTTGAAAAGTAAATCTTTGGTTATCCTTATTGTGAAAGAAAATGTACCTATCCAACTTTTTTACTGAGACAAAAAACCAAGGCTAACATAATCACTGTTATTGGAGCCGAAGTAATTGCTTACCTACAAATGTTTTTTGCCCACACGAAAATAGGTAAACTTTTAACCATTTGGTTCATCATTTTGCTTACTAGGTAAACAAGACTACAAGTCTTTATATTATGCCAGAGTGAACAGTTTGCTGTGCTGTGTTTTTTTGGACTATTTAATACATAAGAAAAAAATGAAATAACACCCCTCTTTTTTCGTCGGGGGTTAAAAAAGGTGCATCACAACCATTCTAAATAAGTAAATCATTCTGTATTTGAGAAGTCAATTTACAAAGCTGCTTTCCATGAGAACAATAAACAATCTCATATTCCAACCATAGACAATAACTAAGCTTTATAACATTGTAGACACAGTGGTTAGAATGTGTGCACATAGGTAGATTTTACAGGATTCAAGGTTGGTCAATTGTATGGAAAGTATGGTTGCTAAGACTACCTCTTCATACAATGTGGAGATCTAGTAAAACTGGTTAAATTCTGTCAAGATTTGGTCAAGGAGATACCAGATCAAATGAGTCAGCAGAAGGATGGAAGGTGGTTTAAACTGAGCATAAGTGATACATGGTAAGTGTCACTGCCCTGAAATTAATTGCATTGAATTAGTGAAACCCAAAGCTTTAAATCTATTAACATATTATGGGTCAATTTGTCAGGGTCTTGCAGGTCAGCTTAGGAAGACAGATCTATAAAAAAACAGCCAGCTGGCTGCCAGCCACGAGTTACGTCTTTGTATAGCTCTCTCTCTGTCAGATAGATCATGTTATGTTTTCTGCAAGAGGTTTTTCTATCATCTTGTAGGTAAACTTGTATGCTAACAAAATAGTCATTAGACTCTATCTTTATAATCCGAAGATATTGCGATATACCTTAATGCCTGTACAGTCTAATTCAAATTGTCATTATTATTTGCTCTAACAGCTCTAAAAAATATGAATATGAGGTCATCTGGCCTTCTGCAAACTTAAATATAAATAGAGTATTGGCTAACTGCAGAACGTGTACTGTGTCACATTGCTATTATAAAGTTGAAGGATATTTTGTCGTGATTGGCGCAAACTGTGGGGCCTACGAAACACGATAACGAACATAAAAGAACGACGATAAAGACTTCCTGCAGTCTTGTCAATCATGCGCGATGTGCACAAGATTTTGCCTGTTTTTCTTATATCGCCGGTTCTAAGCGTCTTCAAGGCAACCTCATGGAAACCACAAATAGCTTGTTAAAGATGTTTCATTGATCTAACTTTGTATTCAAACCATAAACAAATTGTGCACCATAATTTAGGCAGCACTACAGTCTAGACTTCCTCTCGACGTCGTAATAGGTGGTCGCAGCTGTAAATGGCCACCCGTTGACCACGAATCAATTCGACATTTGCATAATTTTGCACATCCGCACGTGAGATCTTGGCGGGTGACTAATTTGGAATACTTTTGGACAACTCACATCTGTGTACTGAATGATTACTTTGATATTTTGAAGAGAAAAAACGACAGAGATATCTCTACCCAGCGAAAGTGAGTGGAAGTAGCGGAAGAAGCCGCCCAAGGATAACCTTATACGACCAGATTAATGGTCTCCTTCTAAAATGTCAAGTCCGTTACCAGGCTCGATCTGCGGTAGGGTATTAAAAGATGTCTGAAGTGAAAAATCTGGTCAGAATCGTCGCATGTGGCAATCAAGTCTTTGCGTACCTCTTTGGAATATAGCCGTATGTCGCATTTAAGATGGATATCCCGCTGATATTTGCGAGTCCAGAGCGATGCCATGATTTGAAACTACTATGAACATATCTGTTACGACGATATGGTATCCCATATCGTTGCTTTCTAAAACCTTATTGATAATTCATTCCAATGTTTATATCAAGCGAATAGATTATAAAGTACGGACATATAAGCCATCTCAAAACATGAATGCCTGTACGACATGCGGCCAGATAATCCTAAATAGCACGTCGTTAGTAGAGAGAGTGGAACTTTACCGAGTACCCTCGAGACTCTCGAATGAGGCGTTTCAGATAAGGATTCTGATGAAAAAGATTTTTATCTCTTACGTAAAACCTGTTTGATCCTTGATAATACATTTTAACATCAGATACACCTAGCTTAGTTTTCCCTTTGTTTATAAGACGGATTATTTTAAAATAGGATTAGCGGCATTATGTACAAGTAAATACTAGAAATCAAATTACATGTATTTGTATTTCCATGCATGCTTCTCATCCCTCTTGCTTCCCAATTTCCATGTTTATTGTTTAACATCGAATACTAACTCCAATTTACAGTCTGTATTATTTAAATTAAAAGCACTATTCAACAGTCACGTTACATAACGTTCAGAACAATAGCGGTACACACACATGTATGGCCCATACATTGTCGTCTCGACTCCATTGTTGGATGTATAAACTTGGTACACAGCCGAATTAAGCAAGGGATGAAAGGGCCACAGTTGAAGTTAAATTTATATGCTAATTGCGACAACGATTTCGCTAAGTAAAGGATTCTAGTTAAGATTATGTGTGAAATTTATTGTCAGTTAAGACTTAGATCTATCAGTTTTCCTTTATTTTGCTTCCGGTATTTGTAAACTGTTACAATTTCTAGAAAAGATGAAATTGGAGTGTTTTAGTCTAAAGTACTGAAATAGTTGTTTAAGGATGGCAATATACTTACAATAAACCGCAGTGCAGTGTCAGTGGCAGTGCAGTCGGCTTCTGATACGAAATCCTTCCAGTAGGTAAATTTTATAAGCATTTTTACGTTTTAACTCCCAAGATTATCACTGCACTATACATTGTCTTATAACTTATCACTGATACGCTGATATGCAGTCAATTAAAACATTTCGATAACATGAGATGACTGTATATTTACATATATTTTTCATAGATAACACATCAGATAACTGTCTTATCTATATCCTTTAAAGTCGACACCCGTTTCATCCATCAGTCTATTGTGACAAATCAAAGTGAATTGCTTTCCATGAAACGAACAGAGGGATTCACGCCAAAGCGTAAATTGGAAAGCCAAATCAAATTTTAGATTTTCGCCCATGCGATTTTTCTATCCAATTTTTCGTGTCTCTCAATAGTGTCATGGGTGCAGCTTTGATATTTGGCACGATCGGAAATGTTGGTTGAATTGGACTGGAAACCTATATGTACAAATTACGGTGTACCTACTGTATATTTTGTAGTTTTGATTTCGTGTTTGGTGGAAATAAAATGTCCATGTGTTAGCAGTTTTTCAAACGGCCATTCATACATGACATATCAGCCACTATAATACTTGTACCCGACGTTAGGTTCATCAAATATTGCACGGGGGATGACGTGTTGAGATATACTCAGTTCCATATTGAAAACGTGACACATGACTTGCGCGTACGCTTATGGCATCAAATCGTTTCATCATGCAGTCTGTATATTTAGATTCTAAAAAGCCTACAACAACAGCAATAACGAGACACTCAATATTCCATCTGCAGTAATATGCAGAACGCACCTGTGATGCCATTCCGCACCGCGTGTCCCAATTGAGCTGCCCTGTCGAGTGCTAACCAAGCAGGTGCCTTTTTTATGTTTCCGCATCTGCTCAACGCGTATTGAATGACATTACCCTTGTGGTGATTTTTTATATTTTGTCTCGAATATGCGGCAGGTGGTTGTAGACTTATAGCTAAATGCGGCCGCGTGTGGGTGTTCAGATAGATTGATGGTCTGTTTGCGTAATGAGCCCATCTTTAGAAATCAGAAGTCATTGTTCGATACTAAGTACAGTTTTAATACGCGTATGCGACTTTCGAAACTGTTATTTTTTTTGGTAATGGGCATCTTATATGTTTTAGACTACGTTTTTATAAGAATCGAATTTATTTGTAGCATTAGTACTTATATATAGAATACTAGCTGTGCCCCGCGACTTCATCCGCGTAGTATTGGATTATTGGGTTAAAGAGTATCCTATATGTTAATCCCGGTTATAATCTATCTGTGTTCCAAATTTCATCCAAATCCGTTCAGTAGTTTTTGCGTGAAGGAGTAACAAACATACATACATACATACATACATACATACATCCACACTCACAAACTTTCGCATTTATAATATTAGTAGGATAAGGGCCCTCCCTTCTACTTACCACGGTGAACCGGTGCATTTTCCGAAATAAATAAGTACCTACCTGGAATACGAAATTGAAAAGGTTGCCTGACCCTGCCAAAATATACGTAATTTCGCAAAATCTATTAACCCAAATTATGACGAATTTGCCTATTGAAGAAGCCTATCGTTTACCTTATAAATATTAACAAGGCTTTTGAGAATCATCGAAACATTTTATAGATAAACAATATGATAGATAAATAAGCTTTTACCTTAGCAACCTATGTTTTCTCAGTAGTAGAAACAACGGGTTCTCATGTCGGGCCTTATCGTCGGCTAAAGTAGGGCGAGCCTTTTATTATAGTTATCGGGAACTGGCGTAATTATCGTCCTCCACTTGGGGTTTGGATAAATGCCCTACTGTCTATGGAAATAATTTGGAATATCTTTATAGCCAGTCGATTAATTTGTGAGTTTAATAACACTGATGGTAGGTAGTATCGCTATTAGAGAATAACATTGAATACCGTTAGATTATATTTGTTAACTTTAAATCTTATCTTAAATTAATATTATTTTATTGATTCATCTGACAGAAACCAAACATAAAAATCATTTGCCTATAGGGTAATGAGAAAAGGTGTCAAAGAGCGACAGGGATTACTATTTGTATGTTTTGCTTTACGTTGGCTGTTTTGCAATACAATTACGTCATCTGATTGCGTCGTCGATACACAGAATGATTTCACACTTGAGTTCAACAAGATAATACACAATCAAACAAGATAGCACACGATAGACACGCTAAATATGGGGAGATGAGTGCTGCCAATTTTCAGGTTATTAGTCCGACTGTTAGACTTTTGATAATACTAGAGCTTAGGCTCTAGTATTATCATTTGGCTACTATTTGCACTGCTTGGGATCTAATAGAAAAAGAAAACACTATTGAGGTCCAACTAAGGTTGTTTCTTTAGTCTTCGATGAAATAGGTAATCATCCATATAACTTAAGGATAGTTTTGGTGCCTCTTGTCGTCGGTTTCATCAAATTGAAAATCATCTCATTTTTCCATCTAGGTATACTTAGGTATACTTTTGTTAGAACCATCATAACTTACGTCCGATTAATTTCTAACAATCGGGAGTCATCACTTTACTAGTTTCTACGTAATTATAACATTGTCTACGTACCGTTGTCGATGTGATAATGCCCTCTATGAGCGTAACGATGTGCGCGCGAGCCAAGTGGAATGGTTCAACAGTAATTGTAGAGCCATTGTTGCCATTGATAACGTGCACTGATTATAACGGTTGTTACGATGATTGGCAAACGATACGAAACTAGTTTGTTAGTTATTCCTAGTGTGTTTGACAAAAGCTTGTATCCTGGTTCAGGAGATAAATGAAGACTTGTTTTTGTATATACTAAAAACTAGTTGTCTATTGCTCAAATTTATGTAATAATGGATCGTTTTTAACGAAAATATTTCACCTCTCGCAAGTTATATATAACTCTCGATGAGTATTCAGTACTTAAGTCTATCCAACACCCTCATAAGTCTCGGCGGATTGGGTTGAAATAACAAATATATTCTTCACAAGTTAATAATCAACTGTGTTTATAAAATGCATTTGCATCCATTGCATGCATTTGCATTCCTTAGAAACCACTTGCTTTCACCCCCAATATATCTTGATAAGTGACTCAGTACGGTCAAGATAAATCGCCGGTCCGGTCGCAAGTAGGTCACGTGGCGCTTCTTCAATCTGAGCTAATCAATAGCTGCTATGAGCCGACTGCTAATGTCGACTGACTGGATTCCCTTTTATTGGTTCGTAATTAGGGTAACGCTTTATTATGCTCATGGATTGTCGAAATCAATTTTTGAAGAGTCTAGGAGATGATGATATTTTTAGCAATCAAAATTATATGAATGTACCTATACTTATATTTTGCGTATAAGATTCCGATTTTAGTCGGAAGAAAACATCAATGAAGCAAAAAAATAAATTGAATATTTGTTATTGATAACATGATATTACGTCACTATCAGATAATATTACAGGCCTAGGTACGTTGGTTGGAGCCATTTAGCGTTCAAATAGAGCATATTGGGAAATAAATACCTAGTAGGTTAATATGTATTTAAGTTGGTCTTAGCGATCCGATACTTTATGTCGTGAAGTCGTGTGGGTGGCCAATTATAATCACCGTTGCGATCAAATGTTCAGTTTACGGACTTTCTCTAATTTTGGAATAATTCTTGTGGGTGTCTGGTGAAATATTGTAAACTAGAACTCGTTTCACGTCATAATAATCAGATTTAATTCATGATTCATATTAAATAATAAAAGTCATGGCTTGCAGTCAAAGTTATGAAACCTTAGCTTATTGTATTGCCTTAGCTATAAACAAGAAAACTTGGACTATTCGTCATGGAAGTGTCTATAAAACACTAATTTCAAATCACGACCTTAATAAAAAACCTACGATACAGTTACAAATCAAAGGGAATTCCTTTCTCGCGGCAAATACCGTTACACTTGCCTGCAATCGAATTTTTACCGGAACCGATGAGAACTTGCAGTCAGTCGTACATTTATCGACCCCGTTATGTGCCCACCATTTGTCTCCGATGTAGAAAGAGCAATGTAATGTTATTTTGATAAATGTGTGCAGAAAACCAATTTGATATGCAGCACTGGTCGGTCTAATAAATCTTGTTTGTCAGAAAGAACAGTTCGGTTCTCGAATACATTCAGGATCCTGTCACACATTACGTGATAAATGTACCCGCTCCCGAAGTGCACGACAGTTGTTGGGGAAAAGCCCATGAAAAATAATAAAGGGGAAAGGAAAACTGAACCAGACAACAAACAGTGAAACGGATACTTTGTGATGTATGAAATGAAAAAAGTCTAGAATATACTAGCCGGAATTCAATTTATCATCCGGGTGAGGAGTTGGGTTTTTGTTTGGAATTAAAATGTGATAGCTAAACCAATACGCACCTTACGGAAAAGCCTAATACTCTATCGGCCGGTCATTTGTGAAACTTTTCGTAATTCATGGAATAATTTTATCTAATGAATACATCAGAGATTAGTTTAATTCTAGTGCTACGGCTATTAATCGGGATTGTACATTTTATTGTATACATTTATCTAAGCCGCAATTATTTAGAATTCCCACGGTTATATAACATTGAATGTTATGTAAGAACTTTGATTAGCTTTTGCCCTCCACCAGTTTGACCAGCAAAGGGATTTTCTATCGGTCCTGTCAATTTTATGTTTAGGTGGCTTTAAAAAACGCAATACTCTCGTACGGCTAATTAAGTTTGCGCTTAATCTGTCGTTGTTTTAGCCCCTGAAAGTTGTTTTTTGCTGTTGGTATAAGCGAAGTTGTCTGGACCGTTTATTATGGTCGGGTTTTAGGAGCTTAAAGCTGGAGGACTTTATTTTTTCCAAAGAAAAATTTGAAGCTTGCATAAACAATGTAATTACAAAACGGTTCAGGAAAGATGGAGGATGATTGATAGCTGTAATACATCAGTTGTGTTCCGTGGCACCGATGAGCGGGCGAAGTGCAGTCACTGTTGGGACGTGCTAATTGCCAATCTGCTTGCGTTGCCATTACTATATATATTTCACCAACGATGGTTTGTTGTTGTACCTAAACAGTATTTCAATATTTTTTCATGAGAGTTCTATTTGTGTCATACGTATTTTATTTTTAGATTTAATTCACTTCAGAGAACCTGTATCTTTCGTATTTGTAATATATGTTCTAAGAACTACGATCCCAGTTCTGTTGGTGTTAAGAAGTAGATATTTCCCTAGAACGTTTGTTTTCGAACTAAGTTCAGGTACTCTTAGAGAAGCGTTTTGGTTATTTAACGGAATGTACTATCCTACCAACCAATCCTTGTTTTTCGCGTGTTGTTTTATTCTTATATCTTTATAACAATGAAATATTTAATTATTTGTTCAGTATTAATAATCCTACTTCCTACTGATATTATAAATGCGAAAGTTTGTGAGTGTGGATGTATATGTATGTATGTATGTATGTATGTATGTATGTTTGTTACTCCTTCACGCAAAAACTACTGAACGGATTTGGATGAAATTTGGAACACAGATAGATTATAACCGGGATTAACATATAGGATACTTTTTAACCCAATAATCCATTACTACGCGGATGAAGTCGCGGGGCACAGCAGGCAGGCACGGCAGGTAGCACAGCCAGACTGACGCTTGTACTATGGGTACCGTACAATGGACCGGGGGCGATCCCAGTGACACCCAGATTAAGGCAAATTACGAAAAGGCCATTTCCGATATTTGCCCCGGCGGGAATCGAACTCGCAACCACCGTGTGCAGTGAGCCGAGCGGCCTACGTTCGAACCACTACGCCAAGCGGCCGCATTTTTTATTTAATATCGTTATAAAAAGTTATGTTTACGAGGCATGCCTTTTAAGTTCTGTCGTTTCCATAATTCCCGGCAATTTTGAATTTGGAACTGTTCTATATTCGAATGTGTTTAAATTTCGAATCTCAAAACAGTTGAATGTATTAGGATTAATGTTATTGTTTAGTCACAGCGTCGATTAGAATCTGTCAGGTTACGTACGAAAATGAATCTTTCTAAGGAAAATGTTCGTGCAATAATTTTCTACAACTTTAGAAGAGGCCTGACACGGCTTCAGTGTTTTGAAGAGCTAATATCTGTGTTCAGGGATGAAGCCCCATGTCTGCGGACTGTCGAACGCTGGTATTTAGAATTCCAGCGTGGACATACTAGTGTTAGTGACAAATCTCGCGAAGGTCGCCCAAAATCTGCATTCACTGAAGATAACATCATTGGAGTGAGACAACTAATTCTCGAAGATCGTCATGTGACGTATCGAGAGATAGAGGCTCTATTAGGCATCTCAGGGACAACCATTCAGAAGATCTTGCATGAAGCGCTTGGTGTAAGAAAGCTAGTTTGCCGTTGGATACCGCATCTGCTTTCCGACGATCACAAGGCGGCCCGCGTTAGAGTGCCCACTTTAGAGTGGAATAAATGTTATAATAACTGGTTTGAGCGAATGGAAAAGTGTATTAAGCTACGTGTACTTTGAAAAACAATAAAAAGTACTATAAGGTTCTAGTTGTTTTTTTCTTCAAACGACAAAACTTAAAAGGCATCCCTCGTAGTAAGTACTAAATAATAATTATAGTATGTTCTGTACTCGTTTGAATACAAGTTACTTGGAAGGGCCATAACACAAACTACAATGCTTTGACATTCCCAAAGAGACCTGACCTCTTTGGCTCCACTGTTTCTCGGAAATTCAACTTGTCCTTTTTAGTTTCTTCATTTAGAACTAATAATGTATTCGGCGATTCCAACCCTTTTTTTCACCTCCAGACTTTGCAATCGCAAAAGTTTCCTAAAAGCTGCCTTTAAATCTGAATTATCTTCTGTGCTGTTGAATTTTAGGCTGTATCGTTATTTGTTATATGACTTAAATTGCCTTAAATCATGTCGGTTGGGACCTAGAGTTAACGAGTCCCCGAACCTGTCTTCTTTTTATTTGACGATTATATTTTTCCTTCATTCTTTTTTGTTTAAAGTATTTTATCGAGTATACTGAATCTCATTCGGGTGTTATGATTATATTTATAACCAAACAATATTTATAGCTTATTTGGATAGCCAGTAGAATATGTTACTAATTTGAATCATCTATATATTAATACGTGAAGGAAAAACATTGTACCACTTTTTACGAAAATTGCGCGGTTGGAGGAGTATGAAATTTGGCACACTTATAGTTTATATAGAGAAGGAGTGCAGAATATATTATACATAATATATATATTTTTTTTAATATTGCATTAAAATAGTTTATTACACCAATAAATAAAACATTACCAACACTACTTTGACACACACACAATTGTAACTTCTACTTGGTAACTGAATGACTGTTTGACTGACGGTTTTTTAATTCTTATTTTTTTTGGGCGGGACGTCCATAGTGCATTCTGCGTGCCAGTATCAAATAGTCTTTGATAATAGAAGCTTAATGACGTTCGAATTAAAATTTAAATTAATTATGGTCGAATTTCGGCCACGGGCGACCACTAGTCTTATCTTATTGTCATGAGGCACCCTCTAGAGTATTATTCACATCGCGCATCGTAGTTTATATCAGGTGAACTTTGAAGGTGTATTCATGTGAGCAAATAAATACTTGAATGTTATACAAACAGAGCGCCCGAAACGTGGGTACCGCATAGTTTTAGGTATTAATAGATGTGTACCAATGGATCTCACTGGATCGTCAGGTACAGGTAGAAGCGGTGGAACCCGTTAATTTTGGCATCAAGAAACCGTGTATTAATTAATAGTGTGTTTATAAACTACACAATGAGCACACATTTCATCTGTTAATACGAAATCTAAAAATGGGAAATATTAGTTTACAGAAAAAGCATTTGCTGTTTATAATATATATCTGTTAACCATTTAGTGACGCGACAAGGTGTATGTCAATAAAATCTATTGTCGTCTACGTAAATAAATTCGATTCGAGACACCGTGGTAACCAGTATCCTACGGCATAGTATGTTGTGTCCACCACTCCAGTCCAATAAACGACGCGCTTTGTCCGGCACCCGATGAATAAATTCCAGCTGATAATGATTGGAATTTAAGTAGAATCCACTGTTCAATGTGATGTGGGAAGTATGGGAGAATATTCTACTTTAGAGAGCATTTAATGCTTTTCCAGTAAGGCTGGTTTCTTGTTTCGTACACCGATGGAACTACATGAGGTCAGAAAGAGAAAATTACTACACCACTTATTCAAGTAAACATTTGATTTCTAGGTCAACACGAGTAAACAGACTAATTGCATTCAAATTATTGTTATTAATTTAATTCAAATAGAACCTCTTTAATCTACAAAATGAATTCCCAATAGCTTTATTTTGAATTCGTCTCAGCGTACGCCCGCCTTGTTGTCTCGAAGTTCCACAGAATCATTATGTATTCAGATTTTGTTCGGCTTTAAACTGTTCACAACTGTTTGAGTGGCTCATCTGTTTAATCATTGTTTTTAGAGTCTTGTTGGTCGTCTGTCGAGGTAGGATCTTCTTGAATCTGTGGTACATTATCAGCACATCTATTTATAGCCCAATTATGACATCCATTTTATTTGAATTATTTGATCTTCAATCTTACTAGGAGTTTCTGTATGTAACTAAATAAAGAAAATATGAACTATACATACTTGAATAGCTATCGAAGTGGAAAACTCAAATTTAATCTGTAGTATGAAAGGGTAAGGTTTGCTGTTTAAACTTTCATGAGCGTTTTGACCTTTCTGTGTTTTGTTCCATTTGAGGGTTCTGTTTTTCCAGCCTGGTCTTATCGTCCACCTGCGCCATAAAGCCTTAGGCCTTTTTCCTACAAAGTCCTCGATAGAATATTCTGTAGTATTGGATTTAAGTGTCAGAATTTGATTTGCCTCAAAAACATTGAAGTTAAGTTTTATCTTTGACGACCGCTTGGCGCAGTGGTTCGAGCGTAGGCCGCTCGGCTCACTGCACATGGTGGTGGCGGGTTCGATTCCCGCCGTGGCAAATTTCGGAAATGGCCTTTTCGTAATTTGCCCTGGTCTGGGTGTCACTGGAATCGCCCCCGGTCCATTGTACGGTACCCATAGTACAAGCTCGGCTTAGTTTGGGACCGTACAGTTGGTGTGCCGTTGGACTGGCGATATTTATTTATCTTATGTTTTCTTGACTTTTAAGCTCATGTTTATCTTGAATAACAGCCCTCCTACAGATAACTAAAGTTACAAATACCAACTGAAAAGCTATTAACCTGTCTGATGTATTCTATTTATAGAAAGGTGTTGTTGGATATTTATCTTAAATGTGTATACAAAACTATAAAACTTTAGCAACGAAATTTAACGGTAAATAGATGTCTGCCTAAAATAGACGTATAGAAGGCGAACTGGTCCCAAAACTTATTTCTAAAGAAATAAAGAGAAAATATATTACTATTCACGATATCGCGTAGTTCCCTCGTATTTACGTTTTTTTATTTTTCTAGAGATTTGCGCTATAGAGCAGCAATTTCCCAACTAATGTATTTTTATCATTTGCAGACGTTTCCTTCCCTGCATCCCATCCTGGCGGCTTCAAACGCAGAAGTTCCAAAGTCCTTTGTGCTCCAGACATCTTGAAGACTTCCTGACATTCAAATCAATATTTCCTTCCATCACAAACACTATATTGTACGCTTACAACCGTTCGATTTTCACTGCGTAATTATACCAACATTTATCAAAGACGAAAACGACGCAAATACTTTGGGTGAGAATAAAACGAAGACGAATCATTTCTTTAATGGATGGCGAATTCATTTCGTTAGATGTAAAAGATCGTCATTGGATTTTATATTAAAGATTCTGACAGAAGTTAAGAATTTGTGAAGGTCTCTTAATCATTGAACGGCAAACTGGAATGATTGAAGTAAAAATAAATGTATGACATTATGTGAAACGTGAGCAAAGTTCAATTTAAGTATAAGATAATGGTTCGGTGAGTGTGTTTAACTAGAAGAAATATTTACCACTGATAAAATTTAATTTAAATCGCCGCAACGGAATAACATACATGGGCATGAGATCCCCCGCTGACGCGTATCACATCATTTATTCTAAAAACAGGTCAACCAACGACACAGGCCCGTATCCAAAACCATTCCACCTTTGATCTCGCCCCTTATAAATTCAGCTTAATTAGCTCTTCAGGTAGGTAGAAAACGCTATAATTTATCTGATGAGTGCAGAAATAAAAAATAGCCACAACATGAGTGGATTATAATCAGTTCCCTGACCTGTGGGCTCGCGAAATTAACAAGGGATATGTTAATTTTATCCGTGTGCCTCGGAATAAGGGCTAATTAAGTTATCTTTGTCTGGATGGCCTAAAATACAAATAGGTGGGAAAGATCTGTCTATCTCTAGATTCCGCCCACGACAGACAGAGAAAAATAGTGCTAATTCCTTTGTCCCAAGACAGAGTTAAAAGATTTCATCAAATATAAAATTATGAAGGCATGTTTCATTTGCATGAACATTTCGAAATGAACTCCACCGTCTTTGAAGCCCTCCAAGTATAATTAGTTGAAAAAGTTAAATTTTCGGCAGAAAAATAGAATCGCACAAATTCCCGTTTCAAAGCTGCGTTCGCTTTGTGACCGTTGGAATGGAATTACACGGTTATTTTCAATTGAACGCAGGCTGGATGAACTAATGGACGAGTGAACGAACGAATCGAATGATATTTTGAAAAACGTTGAACATTATATGGATGTTTTGTCAAGTTAAAATATTCCAAATGGACACATTTTGTTGCTTCAGAAATACACACGAATATAATAAATAACACGGACAGTTATTTGACGTCAGTAAGGTTTTATTTAACTTCGTTTCAAATTCCATCCTAGTTTCTAGCATATTGTGTTTTACATTACATAAATACCTTAAACTTGTTGCAACTTGTTGCAGTTGCAAGCTACCTTCAACTGGCTAAAATACATTTTTAGTGTCTTCATATTAACCTACCTGGACAAAACACTTAGAACCGTGACTCCTGTCTGTATCCATCTACCATGTAAAATATAAGCTATTTATAGTACTTAAATTTATGATATAGGTACTACCGACCGGTCCCAAGTTGCAACGATGAGGCATAAAAGAGATCAGACTAACAGACGTACTATGCGTATTAAGGATCTACAGCATTCCCAAGACATGAATCATCAAGTTGAACCGTTTAATATTCCTGCATAATCCGTTTTAGCTAAACAAGGTGCATATGCAAGTGGCGGCGCAGTTTGCAGTTCACACCGCTATACTTATGATCTGCCGATTTACATCACTATTGTAGACCAGGTTGCCCAAGTACGCAAGTTACAATGGCCAGAAGTTATGTTAAAGTTAAAAAGGTACTAAAAAACATTATAGGCTTCATATAGTCGATAGATCGTATTCTATCGCTAAGGGGTCTGTGTAGACTATGTCAACTGTCGCAGTTTTGTTTTTGAGCATAATGTGTTCAGTTTATCATTTATGAGGATACTAATAAAATCGTGACTGGTATTTGATTCTCATAGCGAAACAAGGGCACTATTTCTTATTGTGCTTTTATGCAAGTTACACAAAACATACTGCAGCTTGTAACGGTTACATATTTTTATTTCTGACAGTCTCATAAATTATAACAAAGTGAATCTCGTCAGCGCCAAAGAAATCATAACGAGTCCAATTCATGACGTTTCTGAAGCACCCTCCTTTCCACTTCGGCATAGTTAACTTTCATAAACATTTCTGATTCAACGTGACAACTCACAGACGATGGATTTTATCGAAAACTTGATCTGGCTCGAGTGGAACTCCAAGATTTCCGAGTTCTGATAATAAAGTCATCCAATTGTATCATGTTTTTTTATTTGGTTACTATGTGGATAATGTTCTGTGATATAATATAATATGATCTCAGTTGTTATGGTCGCGAAATATAAGATTTGATATACACGTGCAAAAAAACCTGTAAGGGAGTCGCAATTCTTTTACAAATTTTACTGAATGTAAAATGCAATTTAGCAAGCTTTCTGATGCGTCAGAACTCGAGTCTCTTAATCGAAAATAACCGATCCGTAAATACGATACACGGGTTTCTTATTTTTACCATAAAACCACATTCTGTCCATATTCATAAACTTTAAATAATTGATCAAGAGGCGGCCGTATGCCAATAAGGGCGGCGCCAAAATGGCCGCTCCCTTTGCAGATAAATCACTCGTTTCCCGCCACTTTTTAGTGGCATCTTATTTCAAAAATATATATTTTCGTTTAGGCATAAATTCTAGTGGTTCGATGACAGGATATTTGATTTATCGTCGTTCGTGAGATCATTGCACGTTTAATTTTACATTTCCTGGTTAAGAAAATACTAATATAATATTATATGCGCTGCGCTATCTTTCTACTTCCACTAAAAGCATGTTTCCACTCAGTGACACCTAGTCCTGAGGTTGTTAGGTTTGTTTTACTCTGAAGCTACCATCGGTTTCATTATTATCATATTTATTACTGATATCAACGACCGACGATAACTTTTCCATGTTTTAATTCTCAATTGAAGTCGTAAAGCTTGTTCGATGTACAAAGCGAAATATATAATTTTCACTCATAAGTATTGTCCCACTAGCTGTGTCCCGCGACTTCATCCGCGTAGTATTTTAACTTAGCAAAAATTTCGGGATTATCGGGTTAAAAAGTATCCTATATGTAAATCCCGGTTATAATCTATCTGTATTCCAAATTTCATCCAAATCCGTTCAGTAGTTTTTGCGTGAAGGAGTAACAAACATACATACATACATACATACATCCACACTCACAAACTTTCGCATTTATAATATTAGTAGGATTTTCTAATCCCGTTAATCTCAAAAATAGGTGAACCGATTTTGACGAGACTTTCCCTGACAGTTAACTCATGTTGTAAGGAATAACTTAGGCTACTTTTATCTTATCGAAGTACCACACGGGCGGAGCCGCGGGCACATCTAGTAGTAAGTAAGTATACAGATTTCCTATTAACGCCAAGATTAAATTTCAAAATGTCGCACCCTAAATCGGAAAATTGCAAACACGAAACTCGTTATCATAAAGGCGCAGCTGTAATAGACTTTCGCTGGTGTTGCAGGGACAAGGAAGCGAAGCCATCGTCCGAGCTTAGTCCCCGACTATAAATAGGTTAATTTGATCGTGGGCGAGCTAATATTAGAATACGTTTGTATTATGGAATATTAATGTAATGAAAACAACCATATATCTTGTCAGTAAGTTAGTATTCATAATAATGTAGATGTTAATTATGATGTTGGATTCCGTGTCAGCATTCCGAATAGGTGGTAGATTCTGACTATTTATGAGTGCTTTGTGAGCATAAGTTAATAAACTAATTTGGATTTGGATGCTTTTTCACATTGGGTATTGCTGTATTTATACATACATAACTTTTACTGGACGTGTCGACTTATTTGCTGGAAAATTATAATTTTGCCTTCTCAAAACGTCGGCTTTTTTCCGACAAGGTAATCGCGAGTAGTAAGAACATGGCTTTAAATTATGTTACGCCTGGCTAGCTTTAACCTTGATTACCACGGCCCGGACTCCTGGGAGCGTCCTGACGTGGCTTGTTTCTAATTATCATTAGCTTCGAATGTATAGTGATTTTATACGCTTCACTAATTAAATATTGTACCTCTCTGTGTTATTTGATGCTAAATTATCGAAACTCTTAAAAAATGAGTTGTCTTTTGGATCTTTTTAGAGCAATTTTAATTGCATCTTAGCATATTTTGAAGGAGTTCCTAAAATTATACTTTATTTGTAGGTATCGTATCCCGTAAGATAATTACATTCTAGAATCGAATAGCCCTAGGTTATTATATTGAAATCATTGTGGGCAAGAATTTTTAGAACTTGACTTTGATCTCATTAATACTCTTTGTTGGTAAAGACGAGAAGGAGTAGAAACATCATCTTCTATTTAGTTAAGTTTACATAAAATGTAACTCATAAAACTTAGACTATCCTAGGGATTATAAATATATTTAAAGTTTTGTCCAAATTTCAATATCCAGATATTGCAACAGGTATAATGACTTGTATAAATTTAGAAATTTCCATAAATTATACGAATCAGAAACATCTGCTCCCACAGTCCGGACTCGCTTCATTTGGGGCGGGTGTTGTTAAGGCAATTCTCCCTTTTAGGGCTGTCAATCGGCCTCTGCCCGAAGCAATGATTCACTCTTTACCCATTTCCAAGTTATTTACTGGCATTGTGGAACTTTATTATAAGTATCTAAGTTTATCCTCTGTTTCATATTAAAATATTTAATGCAGCCCACTATCGGAAAGCTTAAAAAACATGATTCGAGAGAAGGACCCACCACTTATCCTCGGCTTGTCAATCCCCAGAATTAAAAACCCAATAAGTTTATGGAAATACTAGCTGTGCCCCGCGACTCCGTCCGCGTTCTGTTGAATTTTTTCCTGAATTTACTTTGCTATAAACCTCACGGAGCCCGAGACCTTTCCAACGAATGCAAAACCGTGGAAATCGGTTCGTGCGTTCTGGAGTTATAGCGTCAGGAAGGAAAACCCGACTTATTTTTATATAGTAGATATGCAATTTCCGTGACCTCTTATATTATCGCGTCTTCTCACTCTTGTGAAAAGTCTTTTCAATTCCCGAGATTTATAGAACCATGTTTTGACCCAGGATAAAAGCTATCACCATGCCACGTTTTATTAATTTCACGGTTTCAGCGTGCTGTGTGTTCCATAAAATGCAAATTATTTTCATTTACTGCTCCCGTTACAGTTATTTACAACATATTTCCATGGAACTAGTAATTTGCTCCAGAAACTCTATTTGCCAGGCAATAGTTACACAGCCCTGTTCTCTTGGCTACTGATAATGGTCGTCAGGTGGAGTTTTTACAGGTGTTTGGAAGTCGAATGGGTTTTGTTTGGCGAAGGGATTGTTAATACGGTGCCGAGGTGCGGACTGCTGTTTATGGAGTAGGTACGGTACTGGTTTATATCTTGTGGATGTTACGTGGATTGGATTTAGGAGTTCTGATATTTTAGAATTTAGTTGTGTACAAAATCAACCATGACAAATGTGTTTTTTTTTTGTAAACCTTTATTAGGAATGTACTTATAGGAATCTTCAATATCATCGTCATTTCGTATCAAACTACCCACCATTAAGGTAATTCATGTATTAACAAAAGTCTGACGCCGTATCTTTCACCCCCCGTCCAAGGATTATGAAATATTTATTTACACACTTATTATACGTTATGTTGCCATCAACATTGGCCGTAACATACACCTTGGCAAACTTTGCGAAGGGGCGTTAATTTGCAATTTCGCTTAACAAATGGAAGCGTTCACCTTCAACTGTTCAGAAGTGCCTGTCAGTTCAAAATTCAAACCCTATACAAAGGTAAAAAACGACGTCAACTTTGTTCTGAAATGTTACTAAATTTTGTGCCAAAACTAATTTGATTCGGCAACTCCGCAAGTGCCAGAAACATGGCCGCGGGATGCCGACCCTTTGTTTTGCAGGGAAAATTATTTATAATGGTATTTTTGTGTAAGCGGTGGGGACAAGTGCTTAGACCATTTTAGTTAACATGTCTCTCTGAACAAATGTGATTCGAAGGGAAATGTTTTTTTATGTCTGTGTTAGAAAACATGTGCATGAAATAGGTTGGGGAGGGTAGTTATAAACGGATAGTAGGAATTAGTGTTTTCTCTATATTTTTTACAATTACCTTTAAGGTTAAGCCTATGTCCAGGCGAGCCAGAAGTGGACTAATAAGTAAGTTTAATTTTCCGCAATCTCATTTTTGGTCAGGTCAGGTATTTATAAACACGCCACACTTTTACACCAACCCAATTTCAAAACTTCTCATCGATACTGCTTAAGTATTTTTTGCCGGAATGTAAAGTAGGTATACTTTCTTATGTTATTTGACCAGCTGTATTAAACCACGAAGGTAGTATTCATTCATCATGTTAGTTACGCAAGAAATGCATTGTATCTCCATATGTGACCTCCGACTCGTTTGACAATGTTTACGGTTTTACATTGTCATACTTTTAGTACGACTGCGACGGTCGCTAGCCATGTTGGGCAAACAAGATGTACAATATACATGGACACGTTGGTGTGATGAAAAATATATCACATATTTATACTAGGTGATACAAAATGGGTATACTATTTTCTTTGCAACTTTACTTTGTAAATCTCAAACTATCAGCTTTGTGGGACAGTTGAAGTACTAAAGGTTTTGTAGACTTGTGAAATCGGTCAACAGCTGTATTCCTATAACAACTTTTGTTTTTCAAGTTCCCTCCAAAGCTGTGATGGTTTTAGAATTACAAAGTTAAGTTTTGAAAAAAAAAGTATACCCATTATGTGTCACCTTGTATATTAACTTGTTATATACAGTTATTCCTAGTCCCTCTAGGATCGTATCTATTGTCTCATCCACTGTTACTTGTCACATGCTCTACTGTCGCCACATTTTTTATCTTATTCTAGAATAAGATAAAAACGAGCTGTCATAATGATAACTTCCTATGAAGTTATCATTATGACAGCTGTGTAAGCGAGATACACGCATACACATTTGCGTTAGCGTGAACGAGATACATAGAGTATCTTGTGTCTTGCTCAGCGTATCGGGTTTAGTTCAACTGGAACGAATTCGGTTGTGGTGGATTATTTGCATAATTATAACCAGAATGAAGAATGAAAAGTAAGTAAGTAAGTATACATACATAAACTTCCTCATAGGAAAATATTTGATACCGCCATCCTAACGATCACTTGAATTTTTGTATTTGCATGGATAAGCTTCTCCATTTTGCAACAAATTGCATTCAAGTTGGTCCACATTGGCTCAGAGTTAAATGCAAATTCGTGCAATCGGGAAATGTTTAGATAGCGTCTGGTGTGGAGCGCGATACTTAAATGCCGGTCTTGCAAGTTCTCTTTCTTTGAAATTGTAGCAATAAGGCTCGCGGAGTATAGTTAAATTCTGAAAAAAAAATTTATTTTGGAAATATGGATATTATGATTAGCATCACCCATCGCGCGTTGTCAAATGATTAATCATTACTAAAACTTCAAGGCATTTTTTTTACGGCCAATTTTAAACTTCCAAAAACATCAACCGACTGCCCAAACATTCAGAATTTATAAATTTGTTTCTGCCCGCCTAAAGAAAATCTTGCTGTTTGCTCACTACACCAATTTAGACAATGGCTTTAAGTTGAGCAGTCTATTCCAGGCAAAGTCAAGGTTCGATGCTAATTCTTTTCGGTCTGGCGCGCGCAATATGAGTTCGTTGACTTCATTGACTAGATCGATAGGCTTGCCTGCCTTGGTAGTGCTAGATTTTTTAGACTGGCCATTAATAGGATATTTTGGAGGTCGTTTGTTTTTTACAGTAGGTATTATATTTCTGAGCTAGTGTGGAAGCGTTATTGTGTTTTAAAATAATCACCAAGTACAATTGACACTGGTATTTTTAGTAACAACATAGGCAGCATGATATCATCAGTGTTATATCTTCGATAAAAATAGAATATAAAATATTAGTATGTGATAGGATACATAAATTGTTATTAATCTCATGACAAGTAATTATGAAATAAGTTAAGTTGAGATGTAGGTAAGTTGGTTACATTACAACGTAGCTAAATTCATAAAGAGGATATGACAAAATACGACTATTTCTTAAGTGTATAAAAAGAAAAGCAAACAATTCATAATTAATTATTAGCGTCGCTGTGACACTTAAATGTTGTCACTCAAAAAAATAACAATGGACGACGGAATTATTAACACGATGCCACGTCATTCTCTTGTCTTATTTAGCAGAAAAAAATATCACCCAAAAAAACATCATAAAAAAGTATCAGATGATTAATATAATTATTTTTTTGTAATTACAAATTACATTTTATATGAACGAAGTAAAAATGTCTCTTCATCCACTTTGTATTTCTCTTGCTCAAAAGTATACCTATCTTAGGGTAAACAAAATGATTCTCAGATGTAAGTTGTGCTATTTGGAAATCGTTTCTTCAAATAGGTACTTAAAATTGAAGCCTCCTAGGCCGTAATAACTAATATCATAAATATCTACATAGCACGTAAAAACGTAATCGCAATACTTTATAGCTACGTAAATCATCGAAGCGGCTAACGGGCGACACGTATTGTGACTGTCGCTTGTTTTATAACTGCTTTTATAATTTGTAACAGCCGGCGCCGAGGTACGTGATCCGAGTTTTAAAATGAAATAACAACACCATGTTTACCATTAAGAGGATAGGTAGATCATCTGACCTCTAGGCATCGTCTAAATATATGTAATTGAACTGAACCCATAGGGAAATAATTAAAGCAACAAATTCGTCTCAAACAGTTATGAATGAATTAAATATTTAAATAGCGTTTAAATATTCGATGGTCAGTCAATCCGGATATTTTTAATGGGACTAGGTCCGCCACATCCGCCCAACACTGTTACTTACTTCCTGTAAGTCTGGATCGGCAAGGGTTTCAATGATAAAGCTGAGGTTTGACCTCGACGAGTCCCGAGGAAAAGCTTAATTGTCTTGGAACCCACACGAAATTAATCGAAGAAAATAACAGGAAGAGTTGGCAGAAAATGTTCCACTTCCCTCCATTGTGGATCAGAATAGCCATCTTATTACCTACTATCCGTCATTAAAATATGTTAAGGCTGGTTATTTTGCTTTCCAAGAAATAATCGATCTGAGGAGTGTTTTTAGTAGGCTTTACATTTTGCATCGATCGACAGGACGATCGCATTACGTATTAGGTGATGCATTTAAGGGTTTAACACTTACTCATTGGGCAACGTTTACATGTTGTCTAACTAAACAAAGACATAATACCATTTAAAGTTAATTCAACGGCATCGCGGCGTGATAGCCGTCCTCTACATAATGTATGTAGGCGCAGGAGCGCACGAGAGACGACATTCCGACGCCGATATCAGATGTCATGATAGCCTAGTTTGTGGCGCCCCACTTACGCTGGTTTACCTGACTTTATACATAACGTATCAACTGTAATCTCTGCAGTGCAAATAATCTAAGCAGTTGAGATGAATGCAAGTGATAATCACAATCTAATGATGATATTGTTACAAATAGTAATGCAGAGACTGCTGTCTTTTGTCCATAGTGGGCTTTCGACCAACTTGGCAGTGCCTTTCATTAAGAACATGAAATAGTTATTTTGAAATAAAGTTATTTTCTTATTATAAAAACACAGATTTATTTTAAAGATAATATTTTTTTTTAATTGATTGCATGAAAGAAGATTGATTACAGATAGACCGATATTTATATATCTTTGGGAAACAAGAAATGGTGCTAGCATAAAAACGATTAAGTTCTAATAAAAATGTCTCATGGGCTGTGTGGGCTTCATTTTATGTTGCCCATATCATAGAGAAAGAATTTGACATCCTTATTCTAGGATAAAGAAAAGAAAAAAAGAAAGGAAAAATGGGAAGGACTCCGGAGTTCATTGCTCACTTCCCAGAAGCATAATACCCGCGCTTATTTAACTCCTTTAGGTACTTCTAATACCAGCGTTTAAGCTTCCGATAGTTCAGCAAATTATTTCCAGTTTTATAAAATAAATAATAAATTTCCTACCAACTTATGCACTTAATCAATACTTAAACGGTTCCCGTCCGTAATTTATGCATAACTTTAAACCTATTTCAGCTCCGCATATGCATGAGAGAAATTCAGTTTTAAACGTTAAGCTAACTGGTAATGAATATTACTTTCTACTGTATATAAGTTTTCTTGAAAATTAATTGCAATATGAGCATTTTGCGGCCAATTCGTTTGAAACTTTATGAAATTGAAATGATGCAGGCCAACTGAATTCTCAATTGAATATAGGTATGCATGCCTACAACTTCTTGCACTAGGGTTGGTATTACTCTGAATTTGAACAGAAGACAAACTATAGTCAACTATAAGGTGAATAACCTGGTAGTGGTACATAATCGTGACAAATGTCTCGGGTCTATTAACTTGTTAACTTTTAAACATTAGGTACCACGGATAATTGGCGTCGTTTCAGTAAAACGAACGCTTGTTTTATTGATTTACCTATGATATTGGCGTGCTTTGGTAAATTTGGCTTAATTGTAGGGTTTGCAATTCATCTACACCGAATATATAAGTTTGTACAGTCAGCGTCATTACTCTATACATCATTGACTTATTTATACTTACCCCAGCTAGTAGCAGAGAATTCTACTCTGTCTTTACGGCCATTTCGGTTAGAATCGATTGCCGTCGTCCCCAAGAACCTTACGCACATCCTCTTTTACGCCGAAACCCTCGCCAATTTCTCTGTATGGCTGGCTTATGGTAAGATTTCTCAAAATGTAATACTTTGACCTTTTTATATTCATAATTATTTTTATTCTTGTTCCAGGTACGAACTCAACTGAGGCTGAATTAATTTCTCAGAATCCTGACACGACAGGCAAAGTCTGTAGTTTTGGAACTAAAACGATTAGCTATTAACATAATGGCAGCGGGGACGAAATAAAATTTAAATAGGACACTGCATAATCTCCTGGACCACGCTCCCGTGATGTAGGTACTTGGTTTCATTAGGAATTGGGGCATAAGTATAGGATATAGGGTTATAATTCCCTATGTTAGGTAATTTCGGGTTCAGCCCACTACTGAACTGCTGAATACTCAAACGCTACTTAAATTTGTTCAATTTTGCTGCTCAATTTAGACTTACTATACAAAACATGAAAAATAACGACAACTCAGGCAACTAAGTGGAACATTTGAGTAGCATAGTATGTAATTCACACCCTGAGAAAAAACCTTATGAAATCAAAGACCAGTTATGCATATTTGTGGAATAGGTACTTACCCAACCCAATATGATGACTGTACAGAAAATATAGAAATGAGTGAGATGGGGTTAAATGACAATACTCTAATATGCATGATACATAATATTATTTACTAGCTGTGCCCGCGACTTCATCCGCGTGGAATTAAAATTGACATAGTTTCATACAACATTCATCCCCTAATTTATCCCCTTGGGGGTAGAATTAATCATAATCCTTTCTTAGCGGATGCTTACGTCATAACATATGCCAAATTTCAGCCCGATCCGTCCAGTAGTTTGGTCTGTGCGTTGATAGATCACTATGTCAGTCAGTCAGTCAGTCAGTCAGTTACCTTTGAGTTATATATATTTAGATATTTGTGAAGGATTTTCTATTTCTTCGAAGGTAGGTATTTTTAAATACCTATATTATTTTATTAAAGTGCCTTGAAATGTTCATTTTATTTAAAAATTCTTATGAATGTTAAAAATGGTCCAAAAAAATCAATATTGTTAGACATAAAACTGACAGAGCAAGCAATTTAAACAATCATCCACTCAGTTGATCACGAAAATTGTTTTGAAGCGATGCGGGGTTGGTGGGACGGAGGGCATGGAGGGTGACTTGCCAGCGACTTATAAGTACCCTCTAAAAGGGTTATTTTTCATTTCTGCTCAATGTTTAGCTAATGAATATCGAATGATTTAGATGGTTTATTAAGGTCTTTGAAAGATCTAGGTGATGGAAGATTGAAAATTGAGCGGTGTATATTTATTACTTTAGTTCTGCTTTATGCTTCAGCCTTGGGAAATTAAAGGGTTGTCATTTTCCTTAATAAAAATGTCTTATGATTTCTTCAGATATCCGGCTATTATTCTTATTTGAAATGTTACTTACTTACCATTTTCGTGTTAAATTAATGATATCCGTCCATTAATTCGTATCAATCAATGTAGATGCAGGACAAAATATGGACATACTGAACCTATAATTTTTGATTAGGACTATCTCAAAAAAACATTATTTGACGTAGAATGAATGCGAGAAAATAAAATATTTAGACATAAACCAAAAAGGTTTACTTCATAAACCTCATGGATCCTGTAAAGCCTAACTTTTTATTCCCATTGTCACACTCTGTTTCGCTGGAGCTAATGTCCACAATTAAGGTACCAGTAAGCTTGTTTCTTCCCTTTTTCTTGGTGCCATTGTTATACAAAAATCTTTGTTAAGTTTACAAAGTTAGGAAGTTTTGAGATAAAAATTCCTTTGTAAAGTTTTTACATTAAGCCCCATGGAATTACAGCTGAAAATCAGCTTTAGGAAAATAAAGACAATTAAGACGTACCTACCTTATTGTTTTGGAAAACACAGTACCATTTGTCAGTAGAAGAATTAACTTTGGTAACTAAAATTTTTTTCTTAGCCTCGTTATGATTTTTAGCTTTCAAACTTTACCTACCTAGTCCGGGGTACGCAGTTGATGGATAAGATTTTTAACAAATTTGCCAGCCGTGTTTTACGCAGCGGGGTGACAAATACCTCGGTTTGCATACTCGAAAGTTTTCGCAAATCTGTTAAAAGCTTCTAGGACAGTTCTCGAGTTAAATGCCAGCCTTGAAATGTCGCGAGACTACTCCCGAGCCCTTGTTAAGTAAATACCGCCGCCGTCGAAGTCAAAATCTCGGAACGAGGCCCGTGATCGTCAGAATTATGAAAGCTAAAGCAAAAAAGTGGCGTATTTGTTCAAAAACGAGCCACTCTCGCGGTGTGACAGTTTTCCCAAGTTCACCCTCGACGTTTTTGTTGACTTTATCCAGCGCAGTGGTGTGGTGTGCTTGAAATTCTAAACGCCCCGTGCTGCGTGCAAATCGAGTTTTCCAACTATTCTCTGTGTATTTACGAGTGGAGCGAAGAAAATGAATTTCATTTACCTACGCTCACAATGTTAACAAATCGCACATTATTATATTACATTTGCCGTTTCAGTTGAGTTTTCTTAGAAAAAGAACATTGTTAGTGAATACTGAGAGCTGCTTTCGGCTGTTTGCATTCACAGAAGTTCTATTGTAGTATTAATATTACAAGCATAACAACGTTCAGTTAGGTAGGTACATTAATAAATCACTACATAATATAAAACAAAGTCGCTTCCCGCTGTCTGTCCCTATGTATCCTTAGATCTTTAAAACTACGCAACGGATTTTGATGCGCTTTTTTAATAGATTGTGAAGTGATTCAAGAGGAAGGTTTATATGCAAAATAGAGTAGAGAAACACTGATAAAAAATACCCGTGCGAATCCGGTGCGTGTCGCTAGTATACTATAAAACACAAACAAATGTATTTACGTTGCGTATTATAAGATTCTGTATTCTATGGTAACTATATTCTGCAGCCACTCATTCAAGCTGGGGAAATATTATAATAATATTAATAGGTATCAGCGCCGTTCCGCGCAGATTTGATTAGCTCAGGATTCGTATTTCGTCCGATTCATTGCGAAATTATTCCGTCCAATAAAACACAATCACTCGGGATCAAAATATTTTATGCAATATCTACGAATTATGATACTCGACTGGGATAGTACCACCCTCTCACAGAAGATCGGCGTAAAATAGTTATTATAGCTGGGTTTCGTACACTAAGTTTGAGAGCCGGAATATCCGAAAAAAACAGGTTACTCCGAGAACTGCAAATGACTGAGCCTCATATAACGCCTATATTTGAGCAGCCGCAACATAAACATCGCCGTCACCCCCGCCCGGCGCCTGCGCGAAAGACACAACACAGAAACTTGACACGGCCATTTGAACCTGCAACCGGATATTGACATATTTAACACCTTGTTATATTTAAACGGCGGTTTAAGTTTTATACAGTCAGCCAACTGCACGCATAGAATCTTGTGACGTAATTGTATCGCCACCTGGATATTGTGCTACATGTCATTGTCAGACTTATTTATGAAATCTACATCGAAATAATAAGTTTAATGCAGAGGGTCATTTTGGTTTTCCAAAAAGGACGGTCACATTTTTGTATTGTATTGTTATTAATTGTGTTTGTTATTGCTATTTGTTATGCGACATTGGCAGAATCACATTGGACTTGACCCAATGGAAAGAGGCCATTAAAAAAAATAAAAAGTTTAATAGGTTCATGGAAATCTGTCAAGAGAACGGGACGGAACCCGCTCACGCACAACCTTCGTGCTCGATGGGCTGTTTGCTGTAGATTTTTTATAACGGTTCCAGAAAGGTCCAGCAGTGGGCGTTAGCGAGCTGTTATGATCACACCCATGGATGTCTGTTTTTGCTGACCGTATCAATGGCATACTTGAGTACACCAGCTAATCTGACGCGAAATTCAGCGAGCCTAGTTGAGTCGGTACTGCAGTTAGATGACAATGCATCATTATATCTTCGAACAACTCTGCCTCTTTCCAGAAAAATTTTAAAAAAACAATTGAATACTTACCAAATTTGTTTTAAAGTCTTGTCCCGTTAATTTAATTATCAGATAATCAAATTAGTTTGTGTCAAAACTTGGCTGGTACCACCCTGGTTCTTCCTAATTTGATAATGGCACCGCTCGTCTTGAGATGTAACTTTTATGTAACTGCATTAAATTCAGATAAGTCACATTCCAATTTTGGACCGCTCAGGGACTTAGTTTGGTAATAAGCCCCGTGTTACAAAGTTACAATTTCGCAATTAGTTGTTGGAAGTTGAAGGAGTGAGGAAGGAGTGTTACTACACTGTTTATACGAAGTACCTAATACCATAATTGACAAACATGTTTATAAGTGCTTTTTAAGAGTTATCAACAATATGTTTTTTCTTACTGTCCTATTGTATCCCATTCCTGAACAAAGGCATCTCCCTGAATTCTCCACAAACTACTGTTATGTGCTGTACGGGTCACGTATCTCCCGTAAAGGTTTCCAAATCGTCCTGAAGTTGCAATGAGGTGTGTTGAGAATTAAAATGTGTAAATTAGACTATAACATAGGGATCTCTCAGATAATTAATAACCAGAGTGACCAACCCAGCACAATGGACGAAGATGACGAACCAACCAAAACGAACCAGTATAAAAGTACTAGAACACACGCCAGGAATAGCATAATTCTAATTTAGCATGCGCGAACCAACGCAGCGGCGGCGGCGGGACATCATATCCTGCTAGTTAGTCATGCAAGCACGTGACGAGCATTCGACTCGAGGACTTAGCTCGTCTGTTGCAAAGATGCTTGAGGAAGTTCTTTCAAAGATTCATGGAGAAAAAATGGTAATTTCGGTTAGCGTCACCCACCACAGCGATGGCTTGAGGACGTTGAAGGTTCTAAGGTCGTTTGTTGGTAATCAATTCAGAATGTATGCACAAGTTACGAGTCTATTTAAGGCTAAAACTGACAGCGATTCTCGCTCATTACTCAACGCCCAGCGCAAAATGCGTAATTACAATTTTTAACAATTGCGGATGACAAAATAACTCAAAAGTCAATTCTAATCGTCGACCCTCAATTACCTTCCAGTGACTGATTGACAATTAACTGAACCAAAGGACTGTTAAATTATAAATTGCTGACATTTATCGAGGCTGACGACGACGGCAATGTAATTAATGATTACAACTATTTATGGCAGCGACGAGGGTTGAAGATTTAGGTAGGTATTCGTGTAACGGCGAAGTAAAACAAAAACCAAAACAAATTCCCTGTTGTGAAAGCGTCTGTCGGACTTACGCAACCCTGGCCCAAAAGATCAGAGTTTAAAAAGGTCCAGAAGCGCAACTAAAATTTAAGGGCTCGTTAGTTTTAAAGCGCCATAAACAAAAATATAGAACTGATATGAATGGGTATAATAGCTTAGTGCGGCGTTAAAATTTAAGTACTTCCCGCTGCAGTTTTGAGGCCGGTGGGGCGGTGTTAATAAGTCTATCTCAAATCTGAGAGAGAACTTTGTAAAAGTCATTCTATCGTTATTCCAGTATAAAATGACATCTCTAGAACTTCCGCAGATTTGATCTCAAAGTGAAGATCAATTTATTAATTATTTATCAACCTACCAGCCTGAATTCCGGAAAAAAACTGCTCCTGCATTTATTTAAAGCGGTAAAATTTGCATAACAAAGCATTGTCCTCATTAATTTTCTAATTGAAATGTATCAAAACATACTTAAGTAATGGTATCGATTGAATAAATTAATGGTGTAAGCACAGCAGCTGTGCGTACTGTTCTCATGACATTAGCATATTGGGGGGATGTCACAGTTATCATAGTTGACCTGGTAACATAGTTATTTCGAGCGGTAAGACCTCGTGAGTTTAATTCAAAAAGGGTCTACCTACTTTAAGTGGTGACGTAGGTAGTTTCGAAAAGATCTTAAAGCATTTTAACAGCATTCTACCCATTTATATGTTCATAAAAAGGTTCTTTGCATTTAATTTCCAGCTAGCGCTGGTTCTATCCGCCGCGAACCAGATTGAGCCGGTCCAACGGGAAAAAGCCCTATAAGATGGATTAATTAAGGATTCCTCTTTAATGAAAATTGGAATTGAAAGGTCCCTCAGGGGCATTTTTTAATTTTCTGCTTTCTCCTTCACACGTACAACCTTTTGTCTCAAATTCTTTTAAAAACGAGTCCTTCAACCCTTTGTGAATTGACGTGATTGTACGTATTTTTTACGCTGGCAACACTTTTTCTGTTTATGTTTGAGTTTTAATTAATTTTATGTCACTGGCAACATTTCACGCTTAATTTTTGTTCAACAGAATCTTATACGTAGTATTTATAAGTAAGTAAGTAATGTAATGGCGCTCATTAGGGGAGGCCTATGGCCAGCAGTGAACTAATATAGGCTGATGATGATAATGTGGTAATGTAATTTAAAAGTCTGTGTACAGAATTGCTATTTATTTTAAAATTAGTTGCTGCCCGCGACTTCGTCCGCGTAGACTAAAGTAAATTATTCTATGTGTTAATCCAGGTTATAAACTATCTGTGTTCCAAATTTCATCCAAATCCGTTCAGTAGTTTTTGCCTGAAAGAGTAACAAACATCCACACTCACAACCTTTCGCATTTATAATATTAGTAGGATTAGGATTATTCTTCGATGTCATGCTTCTATGAAATGTACCTATTTCTGTATTCAAAGTAGGTTTACTTGCTACTTGCTTAGTTTATAATATTCCGCAAACAACTTATAATACTTACAAAGTTCACCACTATTTCACAAGGGTTATGCATATTAATGTTCGGGTTTATTCTGCCGCCGCGCCGTCGGAATCCGTTCGGGCGAGACCTCTCGAAACCGGAACTATCCGTTTTATTACCGCTTGCAGCTGGATATAACCGGATTTCTATGTCGATAGTTTCCGATTAGTGTTGCTAGCAATGTTTTGTCGTAAAAGTATGTAGGTACCTGCAGTCCTACATACTGCAGTTGTTGAACTTTGTACCAGTTTTATGTTGTACGGAGGGGTCTTGGCAATAGTAAAGGTAATGCATTCAATGAGGCAGTATTATTTAGCTCAATGATTGTGTCTTACATGAAGTGTTGTGTCCAAATTTCCATATTTGTGTAATAATTATGTGCGTCAGGTTTACATAGGTACTAAACAAATTAAATAAAGCATTGACAGAGAAATTTACTTCTTAACATAAATAGAAGAAAAAAATAATTATTAACGTTTTACTAGATTTCCATATATATATCTGCCGCGAAACATTATATCACATCTTTTGAATTTACTGGTACTGAATTTATGTACCATTTCGTCGATATCCATCCAGCGATTCCCCCATGCAATAGATTTCCAATAAATTCTATTCAGAAATATATCTGGGAAATATAAAATGCATGGATTTAGTACATCCATATTAATATTTTTACAAAACTCGCTGGATCCGCCAATATAGATATGAGAACTCTATTTGCAATAACAGTTGAACAGTTCCAACTGTTCCATCAGGAACTGGTATTTATGAATGAATACATATAAGACCGCTACACTAGTTTAATGCATTAACGTGTGAGCACTTAAGATAAAGCGTAATGATAGAGTACCTATATGGCCTAAATATTTAATACGCACCACGTACAACACTAGAACTTCATCTCGATGAAGCCTGTGCTCCATATAGGGAATACTAGCTGGTGCCCGCGGCAATGCCCGCGCTGTACTTCGATAAAATAAAGCTACTCTTTATAAATCGGCTAAGTATCTGCCAGTGAGAGTCCCGTCAAAATCGGTTTAATTTCTGTTTAAAATATAGTGAGGTTCATGAGAACCACTCGATTGCAGCGTGCGTTCAGAAATGCCCCATTATATTCGTTTTCCGATATTTTTCTAGTATTTGAGATTTAAAAGTACGCTTCAGTTGGTTTATGATCGTAGTATTTTGAATGCGCAGCTGACTGGTATAACGATGCCCTTGTTCAATTCCACTCTGGATTATTTTCAACCCATGATTATCCCTTGAGGTAAAAGGAACTATTATTATTTATATCCTGTTTTTATAAAAATACAGGAGGATCAAAATAGCATAAACCCCTCCCTCCACTCCTAATCCACCTGGAAGTGAAGCCAAAGCCCCGGGAGCGATAAAATATAAAATTGTACCTTAATCTCGTCCATATGAAAGGATACATATATCGAATATGGTTTAAGGAATGTACTTGAGATGTTTAGTTACTTTTAAAACTCCCTTGCTTTAAACCTTTGAAACTGACATTTATCCGCAAATACAAGTTGGAGTCACTGTAAACAAAACTGCTGCTGAAACGAGAAACACGCATATATCTTTGCCATCAAAGTAATAAGCATACTACGCACGTATACAACATCATTGCATTAGAATAAAGGGATGTATTGAGCATCTTTTATCTTCTTCAGCGCATCGGTTTTTAGTTCAAGGACACCCATTTTTTGATGCCAATTAAAATTAGTTTCAGTCGTTGGGTCAGATTATTAGCATAATAATACCAGTGTGAGGTGTCTACAGATATTCAGGTTGAAACAGTAAGGATATACTTTTTTTCAAAACTTAACTTTTTTATTCTAAAACTATCAGCTTTGGAGGAAACTTGGAAAACAAAAGGTGTTACAAGGATACAGCTGTTGACAGATTTCATAAGTCTACAAAACCTCCATACTTCAACGTTTCACCTAGTATATGTTATTTAACGTCGATATTTGATTATGAGTCATTCAAAAATGGTTTGCTTTCATTTGTATACGAGTACTTATCTGTGGCTGTTCCATAAGGGTGTCCGCATAACTGCACCACTTTGTCATACATTTCACGAACGCGAAATGTCTTAAACGAGTTATAATAAAGGATTTGTTTATCCTACCTCCAAAAATATACTTCAGAAATTTTCTCAAAATAGTATACCCACTTCCAACTTTGTACCTCAAGAGACCTGCCAAAAATGCCCAGCAGGATCGGGGAGTTATCGTTTTATATCTCGTTCATTGCTATCCACCCTTAAAATGACCCTTTTGATGCGAGTAGGCGCTTATTTGACAGATACCCGAACGTGCCCACCGTCGTCGGGTCAATCCGTCTAGTCTAGCGACACTCTAAATATACATTTAGATGTTTTTATAGACTTACTAGGGCAAATAGCCCTTTTATAAAAGTCCTCAGGTTGGGTTGCCCTTGGGCGTAGAGGTCGTCAAAGGTGTGGCATTTATTTCTTTATTTCGTGACCAGCGAACTAAGGTGCATAGCTCATTATCTGTTTAGAGTGTTTCAATAGTCCGAAATAACACTTTTTGGTTTGGATGGGTATCGGGTATATAATTTATGGCTAATCTGTGCCTTTGAATCACGCAGGATGTCAGATATATAGTAAGTAGTATATTAATATAGGTAGTGAATAAAATAAGTAGGTTAGTTTAGTTTAATTTCCCCGGAGGGCGGTATTGAGCTGGTGATCTAGGCCTGTTTAGATTGTGTGGGGCAGACGGCGAGCTGCGTCGCATCCAGCTCACTAGGGCTGTCTATGCCGTTTATTTATTTTAAAACAAGTTTTTAAACTACGCGTGGACTACTACTGCTATTGTATTTCAGAAATTCCGTGTGAATTTTTATTTGGCTTAGAATGTAAGTTATTATCACCCAAGTTCCATTATAATCCCAAAGGTTTCCATTTGATACATGCACATAGAACCTTAAAAAAACCGAAATTATGATATGCACATTTGACTAATTTGAAAGTCACATATTTGAAATAAAACAATTCCTGTTTTGACAACCCTACAGTTTATAGTACAATGATCAGCAATAATATTAGTGTTGTATTTCAATATTTATTTGCGCTTAAACAGCGGTAATCGTGTTTAACTATTTAGCAATTCATTGCAATGCGATTATGTGTTGTTCAAAATGCATTTATTTGAAATGAATGCATTTTGAATAAATTATTTAATAATTATTATTTTACACGATGTGTGGCTTCGGTGGTATATTCATGGTTTAGTTTGTATTACATTATCCCATCTAGCTTTTACTTCCGTTCAGTAGGTCGTCTACCATTTTCTATGCACTTCGAAACTTGAACTGATGAATTCAGCGGATCCCGGATCCCCGGATTATTGGAGTGCTAACAATCTCGAGCTCATCGGATCTTCATATAACACTGTTTAATTGGAGTCAGCAGTACCCAATCAACGTGATAGGATGCTACGGATTGGGATGGGTGGGTAACTGCTAAGTTATTAGGATTTATAACTTTTTCAATTTCTTGTGACATTTTTGTCGATTCTATGAGTAGCTAAGGTAATGGTTCATTTTGGTGAGATAAACACTATCAGTGAGCCGTGATAGCCGAGTAGTTAAGCACGCGCCTTGCGGGCACCAGGTCTTGGGTTCAAACCCTGGCTTGCACCTCTGGGTTTTACGAAATCTATGTGCGAATCATTATTTCTATATGATTACCACTTGCTTACGGTGAAGGAAAACATCTTGAGGAAGCCTGCATGTCTTAGAAAATGTAACCAATTTTAGAAAGACATTTGAAATCCGTCAAACCGCACTGGGCCAGCGTGGTGAATTACGGCCTGAATCCCCCTCGTAGAGAGAGGAGGCCCGTGCCCAGGAGTGGGACGTCAAAAGGGCTAAATTATAAACACTAAAATATTTCGATTCTGATACTGAAACTTGGTTAAATAATTCCGTTGAGGCCACAACACATAGATGTAGGCAGATTTCACCAATGGTCCAGTGTATATATATGGGGGGCCAGCCTTCTATTCGGGCCATAGTCCACCACACTGGCCCACTGCGGTTTGAAGAATTGCAAACTTCGAATGTGAATCGGTGTTTATGGTTGTTTACTCTATACGTGGGCTAACAAACAGTTGCACGATATTACGGTTATAACATTTTATCTCCTTGTACTCGTACAACGCAGTAGTTCTCATTTCTAGAACTTCCTTATCAATAATTTATCTGAAACAAAAGCGTTATGAAACTAATGAGCTCTTTTATATTTTTCTTGCAAGCCCTAACTATTCTCGCGAAGTGCAATTTTCCCGTAAATTATTCAAATAGAATAGACTTCAAGTTTAATAGTCCATCAAGAACTCGGATAAAAGATGGTGGTCCATAAAACCGAGTGTATATTCTTCATTATTTAAATGAATCCTTTCAAACCGCGTTTGTATTATAGAGTTCATAAGGATGTCCGAGACGGTATGCCCCTATTTAGTAGTTTCCTACATGTTTAGTAGTATAAAGGCCATTTTTATGTTCGTAAGACAGTACCTACCTTTAGTAATACCTAATTAGAGGTTTTTGATAGCACTGACTCGTCATCATTGGACTCATCAAACGATGTGTCGAAGGGTCAGTGAAGAATAAAGTGAGGTTAGTTACTTCAGGATTGTGGTCATTGCAATAAGAGCTCCAAAGCTTAATGAAAAAAGTACTTAATTGATGTTTTCTTTCAAGTTAACTTATATTCGGTAGGCTAGCTTCCTATCGAATACTTGCGAGTATTCGGGTTATAAGAAATGACATCATTTAAGCGCTGAACAAACAGACAACATTGTGTATCTAATTATGTTGTTAGCGCTCGTCAAGGTCAATTAAATGATGATGCAGACGACAATTCAAACCTGTTGTACCTATAGTGGTTTACAGAGCCCATTTACTCTGTTGAAGCAAAATGATTCCTATTGATTCCTATTAAATCCTATTAAAAGGGTATAAGTACAAAATTCTATATCTTCAGCTGAAATATGCAATAACGCTTATTTGATGGTTTGAGACCAGGGCCCTAACCACGCTAGCTACTCAAATCGTAATAGAAAAGCAAACGCTCGCGAGTACGTTTCAAACGCCCTGCTTTTGACGTTTTGCTGACACCATACCATATCAATGTCAGTAGAAATCGTGAAGCTCGTGTCAGCAAAACGTCAAAAGCGGAGCGTTTGAAACGTAATCGCGAGCGTTTGCTTTTCTATTACGATTTGAGTAGCTAGCGTGGTTAGGGCCCAGAGCCCGATTCAGATTGTTTTTTTTTATTTGTGACTTCGGTCGAGTCGCCGATTCCGCGTGCGCGGTGGGCCGCTCCTCGGCCTTTTCACGATGATGCTTTGCCTGAGCAAGTAATAATCAATGTCGAATACGAAAAGTGCGAGCCGAGGATTCGAATCTTGCCCTTCTTCCCAAGACAAACGTTCGTCAATATTTGCAATCACTGCTTACCTACCTGAAATAAACTAATGAATGTTTAATCGGCACAAACTCGTTATTTACTGCGGATGCCCGCTGCCCCGAATATTTCATACATAATATAGGTGAAGGCGATCCACGGTTTACGACCGTATTTTCCCTAGGGTTGCAACTGTGTTCTGACGCTCGAATTACCGACGTATCTGGCGAAGCGGAACAATAAATATAGTACAAATTTACTGTTCAACATTATCAATAGATGTCCTTTGATTATTTCCCAGCTATTGATCTGTCTCTGTTTGAGGCCAACTAAAGAGAAGGATGCAGCGATACGAAAAACAGACAACTGGCCAGTGTGTCTTATATTCCTTTGTCTCAGTCCCATTCTGACAAGCATCGGATCATGACGTGGTGTCCGAGTTGCTACAAAAGGTGTCCCGAGCAAGATAATAGCTTAAGGTCTAACAATAGTCATAGATAACTTCAATTAAAATCTAGAAACTGTTCCCGGTATCACGTCGAATTTGAAACAACTGACAGCCCTGACTTAGCAGTTCAAGGCGAGAGTGAAACCTGGTGATATTAATGTACGATGAGTAATGGTGTATTGGTGTTCCTACCTAGATTAAATTGTGTATCTTTAAGATATTATTGTTACGAGCTCTACAGATCCGAGACGATCTTGTTCTTTGTTAATATACAATTAATTTATCCATTTTATTAATTTTCAATAAAGGTTATCACTTGCTGAACGGTGAAATCTACTTGCAACCAAACATTTTGATCATCTTACAAATACACCAATCATATGATCTCAAACGATGCGGCTGTGTTGGGTACCATACAATATAGACTGGGAAAAATCCCAGTAACACCCAGACTTGGTATGGCAAAAATAACATTTCTGAAATCTTTGGGTGTCAGTATCACGAACCATCTGAAACCGAGCTGGGACCACAAACCACTAGCATAGACAAACACTCGCCGCATATAATATATTCGATATTACATCAATTATCTACTCTGTGACCACATGGAGGGGCATGTTGTGAACAGAGCTGCGGGATTAATTAATTATCGGTGGTTGCCATCGCGACGGTGCCCAGGGCGCACCTGGGACTCATGAATAATAGCCACGACAGGGTACTAGCCGGATTTTAATTTAGCTTATTTGTATCGCATATTTTATTAAGTCGAAACCATAGATGTAGGAAGCGAAGCGAAAAGTTCTAAAAGGCCTTTGGTCGAAACCTTGTGAGCAGCAGCGCGAATTCTATAGTAGCTTGCATGTGTCGGTACTGGCCTTTACTATACAAAAAATAACGACATTTTTGTAGATTTTAATATCTCTCATAATATTAAAATATTTATATGTATCTCATTGCCATATACAAATATTACGTAGGCGCTTACTACGAGCTACTGCAAGCGAGCGACCGCAATAATTACGATAAGGCTATTACCAAATTTGCTCGGATAAAAATCGCACCCTCTGACTCCACGGTTGTGGTACCCCTGGAGTGTAGTGTAGTGTCGAATCTAACTCTAAATTCCATCTTTTGGAATGTCACGAACACGATATATCGATTATCGTTGCTAAGGGTAGCACCCCTGGTGCAGTGATCCGAGCGGACTACACTCAAACTGAAGCAAGCTATCATCAAAGTTGTTCAAGTAAACAAAGGTGTATTCTCCAACGTCAGTTCAGAAATACTAGCATATTGTTTAGCGGGTCTGCAATCTGCAAATAGACAGTGACGTCACTGTAGGGCGCCTAGAACGGGCGACGGCAATGCGACAATCTCTCATAGAATGCGGTTGGACCCATTCTAGATATGGTTAGGGTTGTCACTTGCAGTGGAGGTCATATAGCTGTCCATGGTTGTATAATATGTGATGTACTTAAGAACTTGGTCGATATCTCATTTCAATTACTTAGTTTTTGCATTTTCAATTATCCCTATAATCACATAAAATGTTAGATAGGATATTTTAATAATCGTGAGTCTGGACGCGCACAACATTTACACAGATTTATTTTGTTGTCTAACTTTTTTACACCATGAAATTAATTATCTTTAGATAAATTTGTTTTCAGTACAAACTAGCGATTATAACGATACGATAAAGAAAATAAATGTTGGTAGGATTACGCTACTTGTTCTAGGTACGAGTCGAGATGTCTGAGTTGTGAGTGGTAACCCTAGGTGTGTCCGAGGTCGGCCCTTTACTGCAGAACTTTGTTCGACATAGAATTTTTATTAGTTCATGGAACTTGCTTGTTTTATTTTGAAACTTGTGTGTTTGAGGTTATTGTCGATATCACATTATTTTTGCTGATAGGGTGGATATGGAAATATCATATAATATCTGTACTTCACGTTTATTTCATTTAAAAACGTAATATTTGGAGAAATACCAGATTTTGACAAAAAAGTGGTTAAGAAAATATTGTATTAACTTAATAAATGCTCTCGTATGCAAAACTTTTATTGAATTTAATAACCGAGGAATAATGTAAATTTAGCATACGACCCGCGTGATGTTAAGCAGTTACTGTAGCTTATAGATGCTTGTCATACCGAAGGCATTGCTCGCACGTTGTTGACCTAAAAGGGAGTGGGACAGCGGGAGAGGATAGGATTGGGATTGGGCTCGCGGCTCCCTCGCGGCTCCCTCGCGGCTCCCTCAGCCATCGTACGAAACGCAGCTATAATATAGCTACTTTACGCCGATCGTCTGTGTAATTGCATTGTTATCCTTCTCATAGTCTAAAAATGTGAGCAAGACATAAATATTGTATCTCCATGTGTCAATTAATTACATACTGAGAACAGAACCGGCATCAATGTTTTAAAAGTAAAGTCCCCTAGCCTCGGACCGCGAATTAAAAACAAACTGACCCCAAAAAGCTTTAACAATAGCTCGTTTCCAATACCATATGTGATTCAGAGTTCGGAGAAACCCTGCCCCACCCGTATATGGAGGAGCTGACATCATGTTGTGACGAAAGTTGCATTTTGTTCGTGTCAATTTTCTCTAGTATGGTCGACATTAAATTTGATGTAAATTTATGGTTTTTATTTTGTTTCAGGTAAATAGATTAATATTATCTATTTTAAATTTGCGGTGTAATTTCATGGCTCGCTTTGGCTACGGCGCTGCCGCGCCTGCAGATTGCGAAACGGAACGTAAGTAATCTCAGTTTTACACTCATATAATAGACATTTTAATTGAGTAAGTACTTAATATTTTATTTCGGAGATAGTATTGTTTAGTCTGTATAATTAATATGTCCCATGACGACGTACGCCTGGATGGAGTGTAAAATATAATATTTTTGTAAACTATTAGGTACTTTAATATTCCTACATCTAATTGTTTTATTTTGTTTTATTAGTATTTAGGTAGAGAGTAGTAAATAATGACATTGACAGAATAATAATAGTATAGTTTAACCTTTTTTAACGTCTCATTCCTGGGCACGTGCCAAGTGCCTCCAGTAAGAGTTGGCGGATTTCACATATTTAAAAATTGGTTAGATTTTCTTAGATACGCAGGCTTCATCACGTTATCCTTTACCGTTAGCAAGTGATAATCATGAATCATTTTGATATTATGATACGCACATTGATTTCGAAAATACCAAAGGTGCGAGCCGAACAGCACCTTATGCCCGCAAGACGAGTGCTTAACCAATCTTCTCTCACCGCTTGATATCTATCATGATACCAATAATATGGACAAAGCAAAAAATATAATGAATACTCTCAAATTAATTATTTATTACCGAAGATTCTGTAACTGTTTACAATACTTGGTACTGTTTCACTCTCCGCTAAAGACCATCAACCTATGTACCCTCGGTGGCCCCATCCGTTTCCGTAGCTGCCCTGACCGGCGCCGTACTGACCGTAGCCGCTGGAACCATGCGCCCCGTTGGCGACTTGGTGACCACCCCCAATGTTGTGGCCGGACTGCTGATGGCTGTGTACCGACTGGAATTAAATAAATTCTGTTATATGGGACTCGTTTCCAAATAAAGGGAACGATTTTGTACGAATAACATGTTAAACGGTTATAATAAGTTATCTAACTTAGCTTCTTTCTTTGAGGCATCAGATCTTGTCGCCTGTTTTAGTGACCTTATTATTGGATAGAGGCCTTAAAAACAAGGTAGATATCAGGTCATACCAAGGCGCTGGTGTAGTTCAGTGTGTGTATTGTCTTATTTATTTATATTTTTTAAAGGAATCCCAACTGGGTACATAGTACAACAGTCAAAAGATATAGACACACAAAATAAACATTCTAAAAGTTGATCTAACGGGGAACCACAGTGGTAAAAAGTTACAAAGACAGTAATCAGTAATTTCTCAAAATTTTCGAGGATAATATTTAACTGTTTGGACATTATCGACCAGCAATCTTTCTTAAACCCTCCCCCTCATGGGGGAACCTTCACCGGAAATCTAGCCTAGATTACCATCTCGCCTTTTTAACCCGGACGGACAACTCTACTTACCGAATCATAATCAGAGACCTGGCCGCCAACATTGTGACCATAATCTATCTCACTGCCACCATAACCTCCATTATGGTAGCCATGGCTTCCACCTTGGTAGCCGTTCTGTCCGTAGCTACTTCCGCTGCCCAATCCAAGGCCTGTGCCTATGCCGACGCCCGACCCGATGCCAGTCCCGAGGCCAGTCCCGAGGCCATTCCCGAGGCCAGCTCCGAGTCCAGGCCCGATGCCAGTAAGGAGATCATATTGCGGCTTAGCCTGGACGGCGAAGATGCAAGCCAAGATGGTGATGACCTACAGAAAAATTGTTTAACTGAATAACTTTGATAACTTGATGAGGTTATGAAAGAGAGTCCGCCTGGGAATGTGATCATGCATGGGAAGAATAAAAGTTGTACACACGAGAGGGGAGTCGATATCCTACATCTCTTTCAAAATTTGTTTGGCTCTGATATTTAGTAAATATATGTCAAATAATGCAAATGATGTCAGCACTAGTGATTTTAGTGTTTTGGTTTGCATCTCTATTCATTGTCAACTTCCTTCCTGTCTGTTTATTTCTCTCTATGTGCATTATATTCATTGTGTGACAATATACTTACATAGATAATTAACAAGTTGTTTAAATCGATCCACCTCTCCGGCAAACCCAATAATATAAATACCAAACATCGTGGACGCGTTCGTATATGATTATAACTTAACTCCATAACTATTGCGTTGTTTCCGAGATAAAAAAATTATAGCACGTTCACGGTACTTTAGAATACAGTGTCATTGTGTGTTATTTTAGATCATTACATCAGAGACCCTCCAGGACTGGGAGAAAATAATGACTGATGATATATGAAATACACTAAGAAGAATTGCTACAAAAAAAAATATATCACTTACCAAGAGCTTCATTGTCTTTCAAATCACAAACTAATGAATGACAGCAATGGACGCAATCATTTCTTATATACTCGGTCAATGATATACATAATTATTGAACTAATCGTTTGTTAACGACTCTACGGGTTTTATGAACCGCAGTTACGTAAAGAGCAGGGAACTTGTAAATTAGAGTTTTGGAGGAAAACGAATACTTGTTTTAAACCAAATTCAACGAGCGTCCGTTACAATGCGGTAGTTATATCACTCATATTTGTATAATATAAATTATGTAGTTACTTATGTCTCACAATTGGCTCAAATACAGGCGTTTCCAGTTTATAAAACAATAAGTACAGTAGCTAATACTGTTTTGGAAAGTTGAAATGTCAAAGTTGCAAAGATATAAACTATCAAAGTTTGCTAAACCAACCTAGTTATGACGTCATACGTACTGAAGCATATGACGTCACAACTTAGTTGTTTGAGCAAAGTTTAATAGCTCATATCTTTGCAATCATTCAATTGGAAATAAATAAATAAAATAAGAAAGATGAGTGAATGGTAATCTTATAATTAATATAACGTCTATTTAGTGTTAAGTTTAATTGGGTCCATACGTAGACTGCAAAAAAATGAGTTCCGAGTATTCCTTGTATTTTTTACTAAACGTTTTGTTATTATAACAATGACTTATGTATCATTAAACTGCCGTTCTTGCAGTTGTTATCGCTACGTAGCTCCGGTAACTTATCACCTTGCCCCGTATTATTGGACCAATGCGACTAAATATAGCTATAATCGCGGGAAACCATTTAAACCCGACCCAAAATAACCAGTGAGTATTCCATCAATAGGGAAACGTAAATGGAAAATATCATTGAAATAAAAACATCTGAAATACATTTTATTAATCCAAGGAAATTAATTGACATTTAACGTAGATATAGAGAGGATTTGTTTGAGGCGCGCCTTAATTAAGGCGAGAGGGAGCACCGATAGAGCGTCTAATGAACAGGTAACGGTCCTTAAAGGCGTAGAGATTATGTTACTCGGGAATTACTTGCGATGGTTTTTATAACAACTTACGGAAGGTTCAAAGTGATTTGGAGTCAATGTTTCTTAACTAGACTGAGAAAAAATAAACAGACTGCAAATCCTTTTTAGCAATTTTACTTAAAGTCACTAAAGAAAATAAATCCTTATATTTACGCGAATACTACACATTGAAATAAAACAATTTTTCGGATTTTATCGCGTTTATTAACTTTATGTTCCCGACGTTTCGGTTGCTTTACAGCAGCCATGGTCACGGGAAACGTCGGGAACATAAAGTTAATAAACGCGATAAAATCCGAAAAATAGTTTTATTTCAAAATAAATCCTGCTAATATTATAAATGCGAAAGTTTGTGAGTGTGGATGTATGTATGTATGTTTGTTACTCCTTCACGCAAAAACTACTGAACGGATTTAGATGAAATTTGGAACACAGATAGATTATAACCGGGATTAACATATAAGATACTTTTTAACCCAATAATCCAATACTACGCGGATGAAGTCGCGGGGCACAGCTAGTTATAATATAATATGAAAATATACAGATCTTTGCTGTTGTTTTTTTTTCTTATTGTATATATGTATGTTAAGTAATTCCCACAATGTTAAGTATGGTTAAATTTTATTCTTATATGTTAAATTCTCACCCATGCTTAGGAAAGCAATCATTATAATAATAACAAGGATATTATATAAACAAATACTTACGCTTCTATAGGCCACCTGGGAAACTAACAACTTGCCTTACAAATATTTTATATAAATGAAATACTTTTGATGATGCTTGCGACAAGTGACTCTACTTGAACGTAACTTGACGACCGCTTCGCGTAGTGGTTCGAGCGTAAACCTTTCGTAATACTGCACCAACTGGTTGCGGGGTCGATTCCCGTCTGTGTAAATTTGTCGGCCTTTTCGTTATTTGCTCTGGTCTGAGTGACACTAGGATGAACCCCAGTCCATGGTACCCATAGTAAAAGTGTTGCTTAGTTTGGGACCATACAGTTAGCCTGCTATTCAGGCGATATATTTCGCCTTACCAGATTTTATTTACAAATTACCAGCTGAAAATACAGTCCAAACACCTGTTATCTGCAAACCACACGATTATGACAACGAATACCAATTGGATGCTCAATCAGAGGGCTCTAATGACATGTGCCGAGTATTCGTGTTACAGCGTTCAGCCATTTGCATCACAAGCGGGCTGATGACACCGGAGACTGTCGAGGGCGGCATTAATAGACAACGGTGTGTGATGGGGGGCTCTGAGAATTACACGTTGATGTCTTTTGAAAGTGAATGTAGACACGTACCTAATAATAGGATAGTTGAAACATCGATGACGTAGTGGTTGGTCCATGTGGGTAATCAGCTAAACAAGTACAGATAGAGTTTAACCTTAAGTCTATCTATAATAATCAAACTTTAAGGCGTCAATAGCCTAGTGGTTAGAGGGACCGCCTTCGTAGCTGAGAGGTTCCGGGTTCGATCCCCATCCTGGCCATTAAACTATTGACGTGAGGCCACTCCTAACACATCCATTAGCTTAGCTGGAGGGGATAAGTGGTGCCCGCAAAGCGCGTGCTTAACCAATTGGATATCACTGCTAATTAGGTATAATAATAATGTCTTACTATTCGGCGGTAGAGCCCAGCTGCCCTCCCCCCCTGTCCTCCCCATCAGGTCAAAGAGCGAGTAATGGTACAGGTATCGCAAACATCTATAAACTACGGTAACGGCTTAACATCAGGCGGGTCGCACGATTGTTTACCGACTTTGTTCTATAAAAAAATACCAACAGTGTAATAGTTGTCAAAAGAACAGGCAGAACCGTACTAGCACGTATACAGAATAGTGCTAGTCACTGACGTATGTTTGCTAAAACTACCAAGTGGTGTGCCTCATTGACGCATTGTATAACACGATTTTAGCGACTGACTCATCTCGTTTGTACAGCATAATAGTTTTTTACGTTAAGATATTAATCTTTCGACCGCCAGATGTTTTACAAGTACCATAATGTAAACAGATTAGTACGAGGTGTTGTTTAAATTTAAGTATTTAGTTTTAATTTGGGTTAGTGGCAACAGTACCTCTAGTACGAACTGAACGGCCATATTCACAAACAACCCTTGTCCAAGGGCCCAACTCAACAGAAAGTTTGATATTTATTAATGTGCTGTGTGTTCGCGCGCACTGTGAGATTTCATAGTAATGTTTTTGTAGACGGGCGTTAAATTCGCTAGAGTCCACGTAATATTTATGTTATTTGTCCCCTATCGACTACCTAAGGAACTAACAATTTGCAGTGATATTTTCTTAAAATACCTATTGGAAATTTATCATTTAATAATATTAATCAGTTTATAATATAGATTTAACGCAAAATCTTATCATAAAATCTTAGTTAAGTGCAATTCCCGAAGATGGCGCTGCTGCGCACTAAATTTCGAAACTTAATAACAGCACTTTTGCGTTATCGTATTCTTCATGAGGTAGACTCTGCCGGGACTAGTTTACACTGCAAGCCAAAATAAAATGGCCATTTCCACGGATCCTTAGACTATATTATGCAACATTACTTATCTACCTCAAACCTCAGAAACTTTACGGAGGAAAAAAACAACAACTAACAAAATGATACTAAAAATAATGATTACACTTCTGTCGTTATTTTCTGTCATTACTACGGAGGCCTTAGGTACTTATAACTCCGTGACATTACGGCACGTATTAATAAATCGATCTCTAGTCTGAGAGCGATCTTGGTAATGTCATTCTTATGAAATAGGTACCAGTGCAAAATGACATGTCATACATGAGCCTACTAAAGTTCGCTCTCAGACTTAATAAAAAGTTATTAATACGGGCGTACATAAGATAACGTTATCTGATGAAACTTCGCTTAATTTAGAAAAATCTGATCTTGTAAATCGAACGATCCAATTTAGCTCTTTGTTTCAAATTCCAACGCAAACGACCATCCCTACTATCACTGTCCCTAATCTACTTAATTAAATACACTGCAAGGGCCTGCCAAAGCAAAGGGAATAATTAACTAAAGGTCCCATTAATTTGTCCACAACTGTACCTCGCTTATTCACTTACGTTACCCAACACTAGCTTTAAGTGAAACATTACAAAAAGGACTTTAAAGTATTCGACTATAAAGCTCAGTTTTCCGCCGTTCACCTCGAAAAAGTTTAAAAAAGGTGTAAGAGCACTTTGTAAGAGACTTCATCTAGGTAACTTAACGTTCATTTTTACCTGTCTTTTTTGTAGTTTAGCACAGAAATGTAAAAAAATGCGCAAGTGTAGTTTCCTACCCTTTCAGTTTGAAGGCGGGGTGGGGTCGCACGGGGGTTGTAATTAGCACTCTAACATGAGGTGGCATCAACGAGCCTTTGATACCGGAATTTTTAATTGGTCCCTTGGACCGCCGCCGCCGCCCCGCCGCCCCGCCGCCCCGCCGCCCCGCCGTGTAATATGAGAATGTGTTACATTATTTTACAATTTTCTAGAAATATTTAATATTTACACGTGTCACTGTTAAGTATCATTTTAATAGTCCTGGGAAAATTCTCGCTCATTTTTGTTTGTACATCTCCCATATTACCCATATTACGCTACTTTCATCCATCCATCCCATTAAAATTATATTAGGTACCTACTTAATTATAAAATATGCTATGTTTTTATAAGTCAACTTCAATTTTCAGTTCTGTCTACCACTCCGAGTACTACTGGCATGATGGTATTATTTTATTCACTAGGAGAGCGTTCGCCGAGTTTCCCAAACTCGTTCGACTCAGTTGTAAATTACAAAGCTAACACGAAAGTTCATTACACTCCAATAATTTAGTGCAAAACATTTAGCAGTTCCTAACTGCGTCAACTTTTAGAATATTGATGAGCTTGCCGAACTAACATAATGGCCTGTAATGGTAGTTAATGAGCTGAAGAGCCCCCCCACCCTACAGCAACCGCTTTTTGAAGGGGGGGAGACGCAAAAAGCGTCTTTTAGCACGATTGGGGTGTAAGCAATCGGAAGTTGTAGCCTACTTCGTCATGTTCGCTGATTGGGTAACTAACAATCAAAGGGAGGTGCACTGGTGGTGCACCCACATAACGCTGATGGTATTTGGTCTCAAATGTTACCTCTACTAAGTACAATACAATTTCTTTGACAGGAATGACATTAGAATTACATTTTCAAGTACGCTCTAAGGGTGTTCACAAAGATCATATGAATTAAGGGTATCTATGGGTATTACTCTAGGACGATAAAACGAATTTTCGTGTTTAAATCGTCTTAGGTGTTACCTGATCGTCTGGTCACTTACTTTGCTTTGTAATGGAAAAACTGTCGATCGTCAGTTGATCATTTGGGTTAACAACTTAGACTTGGGATCGATTTAATAATACCAGCCAAGTGGGAGGTTTTATGCTAAATTGTAATAAGTTAAATGGAGGTACCTTATACTTAAAATGCTTTTAATTCTGTTTTGTTTAAGTGGTTAGTGTACGCTGTTTCAATTACCGGCTATTGATCTGAAGCTTTTGTTCTATTCGCTTGCTGCCTCAGTCGTAGCGGTAAGCGATTTGTGTGTAAGAAGTTAGATAATTTACCCGTGAAAGTTTTCCAATGAAAATTAAATAGAATATTATTCAAATTGGTCAGAACCCCTTCTTATTCTATTGATCTTGGCTTATTTTTCTCCAATCTCTACCCTCTACAACATTTTAACAAATGCAATTTATCATTTAGTTAGGCTTTTATATGATCTGGGGGTTAGAAAAAATAAGGATTCTAAGTATTCAAAACATTGTTTTAAACAAATTAGTTAAAGTTTTAATCCGTTTTCGATGGGTTGATCTACTACTACTGGCACGCTTTGTGATGTCATTTTAAGTTGGTTACATAAGTATATCTTTCTTTTAAATTTGGGGCAAGTTTATTTTTAATGACACCCTGTGTATGAGATTATTTTCTCCTATAATATAATTGTCATCGTCTCCTTTCACCGCCCGCTGTCATCAGCGCCGGCGCCCGTTTTCGAGATTAGGCATTATCACGATGATCGAGTTTCGTTCCATTGTTACAGGACTGAACACCGCTTAAAATTATGGCGATGTTCTTACAACCTACGCATGTACCTAATTTATAGGCGTTGGTAGGGAATAGCGTAATGGATAGATATTGTTTTATACAATATTAAGCGAAATTATGCTTGTTCATTTCAAGTATCGTGCAAATAACAAAAAAATAGTATTTAAGTAATTACTTTTACCTGAAAACTGAGACAGTTACGCACTGCCTGTCTTTAATGAGCAGTTACATATCAGCTATCTTATATGACACACCCTACACACAGGATAAATCTCTCTCACAAAACCCTGTAAGAAACTTATTGGTATTTGCGCCAAAATAATTAGTGACTATGTTTATAAGTCTTTAGGAACTTGGAGGCATTGCTATTCATTAAAACTTTTTCAGAGTTCTGAACTCTGTTCTTAGTTTACTGTAATATTCCAGATAAAATGATTACCTAAATAATTCTATGATGATTATTGAAACTTCCAAACGTTGAGCGCCTGTCAAAAACACAATAGCCACAAGTATCAGAACGCTGAAAGGGACGTATTTCCCGCAGGCGCTGTCTAGCGGACATATTAGTTAAGTTAAGTTACTAATATAATATGGCACGTAGAAATTACTAAACTGAGCCGCGAGGTTTGTGTATGAAATTATATGTGACGAATAAGTTAATGAGTTTCTAGTCACCCATATCTCAAAATATTTATGACATGTAATTTTTCTAAAAATACTTTTCTATTTCCAGCATCAGATAATGTATTTGATAAATGCACGATACATCTAGGGTTACCATAAAGTGATTAGGCAGCGGGACGCCTCAACTTTTTACAATGAGAAATTTGGACGTTTTACACGTCAGTAATTTTGGACAAATGCTTCATGACTTATATAGAAGCAACACTACTAAATTATTTTACCGGCCCAGAATCTAAAACACGAATTGTATTTTTTTAAGATCGGTAGGTTATCTATATCCCATTCCCAAAATAAAATAGGAATATAAGTTAATGAACTAAAAAAGTTTCAGTTCATTGTCAGTTCTCTTATAAAGGGCATATCCATAAAACCCGGTACGTTGGGCCGCCCTACGTGGAGCCGGTCCTTCCATTTGTCTGATAGGTCGGCGCACATTTGCGGCTCCGCAATCTCGGGGAAACGTTTAGAAAGGCGTGAAATAAACTGCGCGCTATTTATCAGAATCGGGTCGGCAGGGGCCGACACTGCCCCGGTACCTACGACGTTAATTTATATAGGAATTGTTCCATGAAAAGTGAAGATTTAAAGCTGGGTTTCAAAACATTGTTGACATTTATATTGACCCTTCCATAGGGTCATGCCAGAATATCAGTTTTAACTTGAAAAAAATATGGACCGGAATACTAACATATGGCCAGTATTAGCCAACTTTTTTAAATCGTCGTGACTGCTTATAGAAAATACCTACGTCAAGGTAATTATTATAAAAAATGGGTCAGAAACTATTTTTAAAGCCAAGTAATACATTCCTTGGTCTAAAACAACATTTTGTTATGTCACAAAGTAGAAGTACTTACTTTAATTAGGTAATTAAAACGAAATACGCAAATTATTGTAACGAATGTTTTGTAATTGAGGTCGAGTTGTCTAATGTTACTTAGTTTATTAATTATAAATATTTTCTACTTTAGTTACGATGTTAAAGGTGAACGAAGACAGGAGCGCATTAGTTCCGACCAAAGAATTTGTAATAATAAGACATATTACAAATTCTTTGGTTCCGACCAATAAGTCGCAATGGCAGAGCACAATGCTGGGATCCTTTATATTTTTGTAAATAACAGTTTGCTCAAAGATCGTTTAGCCACTGGGACATATTGCTGAATTAGTTAGTTTTGTTTATAGGTATTTTGGCGTTATATAGACAATTTCTGTTAAGGACTTTGGGACGGAGGGCTAAGAATATAAAATTCAACAAAATATCGCTCCATTGATAAATCCGCCGACGCACTCGCCGTTCTCCTCGACTCGGACGTCGAGGAGACCAGGCAGCAGTTCGAACAGAGGCCGTGCCCTATGTGGCGCCCTTGAGCTAGCCCCCCCCCCCCCCTCCCCCCCGCACTTTGCGCTCGCCCACTCTCCCGTAAAGTTGTTATGGCTACTAACGGCAAACAATGTATACACATAAAAAAAAACCTGTGTTGATAAGATCCGACGTCAACCCCTCGCCTGCCGGAGCGGTGCCGAATTAAATAAAACATAATTAAACGTGTCACGTATCGTTCCCGTCACCATCACGTGCCGTCGCGTCGTCGTGTCGTCTTCTGTACAAATACCGGTTATGACAGCGCGTCGTGTCCAGGGCCGGTAAATGCGTGATGGCGTTGAAACACGCTTGTGATATTGGTTGTATGATCATGCGTATTTTTTTATCAGTGCCAACTAATCATGGTACTTATTCGGCCTTTACATTAGTTATCTTCGCATTAATTTTGAATAATATTTTTAAGTTGTCCAAGTTAGCAATGATTTTAGTTAATTTGTTTTTTTTTTATGACTCAAATCAATCCGCGTACAATGGTATTTAGATCTATTTTATCGCCACCCGGGGTGAGAATGTCCCGTGGTGTCCTTTCTCGAGGGTCACGTGACACTTTTTAATCTTCCCGATGAGATCGGAAGCCTATTATTAAATTTATTTGAAGTCTACGCCGCCCATTTTCCACTTTCTGTGTAAATTATGTAATAATTTGTTAATTTTTGTTTTTTAGTGGTGGATTAATAAAGAGTTATCTATCTATCTATCTACCTGGATTTGGGTAGCTATATTTTAATACGTGTAGAAAAATGTTTTCAGTTTCTTTTATTTGTTCTTTTTGAGTTGGTGACCAACTGAAGGACGGGTCGGGCTTCCTACTCACACGTACGAAACGAAGCTGTAATAGCTACTTTACACCGATCTTCTGTGAGAGGATGGTACTACCCAATCAATTGGCTGCAGCTTGGCCCTACCACCCTTTTCGTTAATAATTCCCAATGGGCGAAATCAAACCTCCGTCAATAGGTATTACAGTAGAGTTCTAACACTGGAACTCTCGTCTTTACTCCAACGACGCAATCCCTGAGTCCTCCAACTTATTCAAGGGATAAAGTTAGGCAAGAATTTTTCCAATTTGAACAACTTCCTGAGCCCCCCAATCCGCCCGACTTTGAAACTGGAGGGACTTTAAAGTTTCATAGTTTCAAGATATTTCGGGCTCTTCGAAGTGGATTTCGTACTTTGAGCAATTAAATACAGCGACGGAGCGGTTTTATTGATTGATTTTCAATGTTAATATTCTAACAAGTGGATAAGTTCATTAGAAACGCCAAACCGATACTTTAATTATATACTATTTCTATAGGAGGTACCTTTTAAAGTTTAGACGTCCAAAATGTTAGGTTATTACAAGCGACCGGGGGAAAAGCCACGTGTCTAGTAAATTACGATACTTATTTCAGTAATAACCAAATTTATTCATAGGTAGGCTTAGTCGTTCGTCACTGTGGGGAATTTTAAAGCTAGGTAAGTAGTTACTTTTTGTACCACTGATAATATTTGTATTACCCACCTATGTTGAATAAACTATGTACTTTTAAGTACTCAAATATGCTATACATATATTGGTAGTACATTATAATGTACTTGTACATACATGAAATGTAATAAAGCATTTGAAATTGAATGTACAAATAAATACACGCCTTCGCTCTGTCTGGTGACGTCACACCCAAAGCAAGCGTTGATAACATTGGACGGTTTTACTGACTCGTCTCTGGCCCCGTGGCTACGCTGTCCGCGTCTCTCCGCTCGGTCGTCGGTTCGATCCCCGGCGCCGGCATGTCGCATAGATAGTAGGTTATTTAATAGCCAACTCATCTGCAACAACATGCAAGAGCTGTACGGAAGAAAATTTACTCAACGGACTATCACGAAAGTTGGGTTGTGTACACTTCCAAAATTTTGCTCGCTAAAAAGTCAATTTATGTTGTGTACTTTTTTGAAATTACATTCTAATAATTATTATTTAATGTTCTCGAAGTATCGCACCACTGTTCTTGTCCGAAGGTGAACCATAAAATCTGGGTACCGAAATTCAGTACCTACGTATTTTGAATTTAAAAAATACCTTTTTAATTACACGTTCACCCTTAATTGCAGACATCTTAGAGATTTATTCCAGTTTTAATTACTTCTTAATTAGTTTTTCGGGTGCCGATACCTTTATTTGAAAGTATTTTTCGTAAAATAACGCAACTTTATAGCTATTCGATCGTAATTGATATCTAAAAGCGCTTTGGAAAGTTCATGAAGGTGTTTCTTCAAAAGTTTTAGGTTACTATTTTAAGATTTTTTTTTTCTCTTCATTCACAAGGGAACCTAGATCAATTCAGAGTGTTCTCTGTTGTAATAAACCAATGATAGTTGTCCGTGTTCTTTATAATAGGTATAGGCTCAGATTCCTATTGTTTTATAATCTGAGGGTATAGGTGACAAATTCGAGAAACTGATTCCTTTGGGAACTCTTACCCTAAAAATAGCAACAGATTTCGACTTTTCGAGGAGTTTGAGTTTTTGTAGCTTAACATTTACAGGTGATTGAAATAACCTTTAGACGACATGACCTCACGACCTGGTAGAGACGGATTCTGATAAAGATTATCTGGTTCCTGATTGTAGGGCGTCTTATGTAACTGTAGGGGATTCAATATTGCTCACCATTATTATCCCTTACACTTGAACTGGTGTGCAGAATCATTGCAGGCTTGCCGCGGGCATCCAGTTCGACTCCTGCTGAATTAATTATGTTGCTAAAGCGCTTGTCGTGTCGGCGGCCCTACAGCTCAGATGTCAGCTGTCAAGTGGCTGACAGGTTTAATACAATTCTGACGCGACGCATGCTTGATTGTATTTTACATTTTTAATCATGATATATTCCAAATACATGTTGAAGTGGATCATCAAAGTATTTATTTATATAACTATGATTATATATCTTAAGATTGAACAGTTTTGGCATAATTATGATGTATTTGATTTACTGGCTCTAGACGCAGTTAATTGAGTACTTGTTACAACACTCATGTTCAAACTCTATATTGCACAAGAACAAATACAAAAAAACGTAGAAAACAATACAAACTGAACTAGCTATCAATCTGGTAGTCTTGTTGTTGCAAGCTGTAATCTCTTTCAGACAACCTTTGGATTGAGGAGTCGATAACTTTTTCGTCATGTGTATTGTATAACCGCTATAAAATCAATCTTCAGAGAACCAAACTAATATACCTACTAAACTCCGCTGTATTAAAATGTAAGTCCGATATATTTGCACTGTGTCTTGAATAGGTGGTGTAAATAAACCCGGCAGTGAGGCCCCGATAATCCACCGCAGCGGGTTTCATTAGTTAAGTGCGCACCGTGTATATAGTTTGTTATATGGGGGACCACCAGTGTGTCGGTGTCTTTATTTAGCATCAAGGTTAGTAGTTTTGATATTATTGATACTATAAAATTTACTAATAGCAGTGATAGCCGATTGGTTAAGCACGTGTCTTGCGGGGCACCAGGTCCCCTGTTCAAACCCTGCCTCGTACCTCTGGGTTTTTCAAATCTACGTGCAAATCATTCTTTCTATAATGATTATCACTTGCTTACGGTGAAGGAAAACATCGTGAGGAAACCTGCATGTCTTAGAAAATCTAACTAATTTTCGAAAGACATGTGAATTCCGCCAACCCCCAATTATTTTATTATAAAAATTGTTAGGGTGCACTTCCGATCTACAAATAAATTTACAAGATAAACCTCAACCACATAAAAAGCAGAGTGTTGTCGTTGAAACTCTACTACAACAAGTGTAAAATATTTCATAACTGATAAAACAATTGTATTGTCGTTTCAAAACCACATCTTCGTTATAAACCCCCGAGCGGTCAGCTTATCTAGCTCTCCCCGCAAATTGTGGACTTGTAGAGCCGGAGGGTAGAGCTAATGTATTTATTGAATTGGGCTCGGTATACCGTTAGTTTAGTCATAGAGACCGAACTGTCGAGCAATTAGTGTAGGGTATTAATGTATTAACTTCTTGCTTCTTACTGATTATGAGTTAATCCACTTTTACCGATTTAACCTTTTATATTTTTTATTCTGTATTTATTATGATTGGTTACTCTCATTAGACTATAATTGTATCGACAACATTGTAAGTTAACAATTAAAAACAATTTGTACTTCTAAAAAACGCATAACACTGTGCGATTTCTTGATTTTTTCGTAGCTTTTATTTCAGTCCCAAGATACAATCCATTAATTTGGGACAGTTATATCTCCACTATATAAATAAATAAAATATCCCCCTAATAATAAAAAATCTAAATCCCCTCGTAGTAAGCGGAGGCCCGTGCCCAGGAGTGGGACGTCAACAAGGGTTAAATTGTTATGATTATATATTTATTTTATAAATAAACTAGCAGACCCGACAGACGTCCTGTCTTAATTTTGAATATTGAATTCGAATTGTTCCGCTCAACTTTCTTATTTTTATCTTTCATGAGAACCTTTTCCTGACAATAATAAACACAATAAAAATAGAATTAGCGAAATCGGTCCATCCGTTCACGCGTGATGCGATGACCAAGGAAATAGAGATTCATTTTTATACATGTAGGTAAAATATTTTATTTATATCTCCACTATCGTTACTAGTGAATTGAGGCCGACGCGTGGGATACTCATATTAGACTAGCGAACCAATCGAGCTCTACAACACTCGCGGTAGGCCTTCGAATTTGTTTTTAAAATTCACCAAACGACAATCCTCGATTTGTTACAGAAATGCCATGATTAGGGTAGCTTTTATGAAATTCTAATTGTGGCGCGCACAAAGGAGGTTCTTTATTAAAACATTTCGTTTGATACCACCCAGCCCCGAAGAGACCCCGGATTATAATTTGAAAAGTCATCTTTTGAGGGATCGGATGATGTCCTAATTGGATCGGTCAATTTGAATTTAATTGTCACTTCGGATTTACTCTCTTGACGTGGCCTAAATTTGACATACCACTGTCTCGCCTTACGTGGTCATTTTATAAAAAAAAGGTTTTCACTTGCGATTTTCTGTGAGTAGTAAACCGCTAAAATGGACGCGATTGTGGGGGAGTAGGAGAGCTTTCAGTGCAAACGCGCAAAGGCTCTTTGGATGCCTCACATTTGAGTGACACATCACTCACGCACTCACTCACTCACTTAGCTCATGATACATTCTAGGAACATAAGACTGGACAATGCCCAATAGTAGTAGGCTATTGTCACCGCACAAATAAAAATATTTCTCGATGTTTTCTTTGTCCTACATTCAAAGATACTTTTATACTACTGTGGAATTTATGAGGTGCTATATTATTTTCAAGACTGAAATTACGGCTTATTGCATAACTTCAAACTTGACCGAATTCGAATTGTTTTTATTTCTAATAAATATTCAGAATATTTGACAACAATTGTTTGTTTCTTGTTCGCAGGTAATTCATTATATATTCATGAAAAGCCCAGAGATAACAGTGAGTTTTATTATTCTTTGGGAACGATCGATCGGCTGCACAATGGGAGAAATGATAATTATTTAGCAGATTTGTATTAAATTAAACGGTCCGATGGTCGCCGCTGGACATTAAAAGGTAATTGGTTATATTTTATTATACCTCGATATGTCAAGTGAGGTCGGTGCCGCTGGTTTAGACACGGAGCAACGGCTACCGCCCGAGCCTGTGGTCTGTGCGCCATGTGCAGACGGTCAGGCCACGTACTTGTCAGATCATAGGTTGAATTCTTTGTTATTCCATTCTGGTTTTCATTTCTGGGGGGTTAGTACAAATTTTAACACCAAATACCGATTTATGAATCAAATCTTTTTTGCACGGCAGCGCCCCTAGCGGAAACGTGTAGCTTTACAGGTGAATGTATGCATACACTCAATAACTCGAACCGTATTTCCATAATTTCAAAACTCATACTAACCCTTTAGGTTAATATTGATAAAGTCAAACATTGTTTCTAGCATTCTATACAAAAAACAATTTTCGAATAGGTATAAGGACAGATATTCGGAAAACAACAATATTTGAATTTCCATTTCTAAAACCCATAGCGCAGCAATTCCTCCGCAATGTCAACGAAAACGGTCGTAAAGGCCACGGGCCGGGCCAAATAGGCCACAATCCAGGGCCGAATAGGCCATGCGAGGGTAGCGATGTCTATTGAAGGGAAATTTGGCTGAATAAACTGGGAAACGTAAGGCCACTATCGATCGGATGGTGTTCCTTTATGGATGTTTTGTTTACGTTGGGGTAGAGATATTTACTATGGGGTTTGTTTCTTTGAGGTCTTACTCACCCTTTGTGTTGGAAGACATGGGAGTGTACTAAATATATCCACAGCATTCCACACTGTTCGCCGTCATTCCGTATCAACAACTTATATTAGAGTCACTGCAGACTACCCAGTTTTGGCTTATTTTGCGATCCCTCAGAAGCGACTTCACGGTCACGACACTGACGATAGATGGTGCTGAATGCGACGCCTCAATACAAAGTGCAGTTCTTTATAGGAAAACTGAATCACGACATTAGAGTTCGCTAGCATCGTGACTATAAATCAACATGATACCGACAACAACCATTGGGCATAGCGGCCGGCCGTTAGACATAACACCCACCTGAAAGAACTTCTCCCCTTTTCCGCTAAATCTCAATTACTGAAAGTTATCTCAAATTCAGCATTAATTTTCCTCGATGCAAATTCCCTCTTTTACATTCCTGAGTCAATATTTACTATTGCCGATGTGCCATTTCCTTTGATTTTAACTTCACCATTTTTCACGCACTAATTCCATCAATAGTCGCCGGATTCTTCCTCGTAGGTCAAGTTCTCTCAGATACGCAGGTTTACCCACAAGTTTTGCCTTCACTCTCAGCTAGTAAAAATATTTTTTACCATTTGTTCTATACATAACCAAATCGCAATAATCAGTGCACACAAAACCGCCATATTCCTTGCCATTACGGTTATACAGACCCCGCTATCAACATTAATATATCTATTAACTTGATTATAACCATCGTTCATATTCTGCTCAGCAACATTTCGCCATGGGTAAATCGTGGCTATTACGGCGGGCGAATATCAACGAAATAAGGTTTCATAAACTGGGTGGGGGGGGGGGGGGGGGGGTTACAGGGCCAAAGTAAGTTTGACACACTTGAAGGAACAGTGTGTAGAACTGGGAAGATATAACCAAATTGTTCCAGGTAGATAATTATCATAATTCAACGCACAAATAAACTATAGTCTCTTTTGATTTCATTTAAGGTCTGTTCAGTCTTCAAGTCATCTAACTTGTCACGTCAGAACTCATAATCTCGCTTTCCGATTTTCTTGATACTTGCATGAGATATTCATGAACTAAATTGACTAAAATTATAAAACAAACGCAGAAATTTCGTTTCCATTTAGTTATAAAAGCATAACGCCACATTTCCCCTGTAATATTCGGCAAAGAACTAAACAGCCTTAGCACATTATTCATTTACACGGCTGATGGATTTCCCCTGTAGCACGCCACGCGCCCATTAACAGCTGTATACGATTCACAGTAACTTTTTTCGGAACGTTACAATATTCTATTTACTGTAAAAATTACAATACAATCGAATTACCTAAACGTAGATCCATTGGTTAATGATTGGGGTCGACTAGAATGGTTCTTTTTTTACTGAACTGGGTACCGTTTTTATTGTTACTCAATATTTCTCAAAAAAGGCTCTATACTTAAAAGCAGCCGAGAAGCCTTAAATGTAAGGATGTTTTCTTTAATTTACAGGGATTTATGGCGGTTCTCCGAAATATAGAATAGAATTATGTTCCAAAAACATTTTTTTTCAGTTTTTCTAATCTTGCCGTTCGTTGCTTATGCTTATAGCGATGCGCCTTAGCGATCTTTCATATCACAAAATCATAACAATATTTCAAGAAAAGCATTACTACCTTCTTATATTTATAACTATCCCATGTGGCCGCGCGCACACTGTGCACACAATAATTCAACCAATGAGCTACGTGCGTTGCGTGTGCACGGATCGCACCACACTACACGTTTTCATTTCGCTCGCTCAGTAATAATTTAGTTAGCGATAGTGTTTGTTCACTGTTTTGGGATTTATACGCTGCGATTTGCGATACGTGCTCACTATTTTAATTGTCAATACGGTCGAACAAATATTGGAGTGGTGTTGTGTGAAAATTATCTCTCTAACGGATATCGGAGATGCTTTTTATTATTGTACCACATCGCGCTGAACAATCGCTTTATAATGTATTTAACTTGTTCATTATAGTGGTCCAATTCCTATATAGTGTTTAATGTCGCCAAACTTTGACCTAGTTGGCAAGTTAATACACAGTGTTCGCTTAGATTATCAAATTCCAGTCTGTTCTTAACAGGCTCTTATATAAGAACACAACCTGCAAATTATAAATAAATAACATGTTTGTACATAAACAATAAGTAGTTTTTCTAACAAAACTAAAATTCCATGCTCCTGCATACAAACCACACAAACAGCCAAATATTATTTTCTGGGATGTATCTTATTTTCTTTTCAGCAAACATAAAGGAAGACCCTCACAAGGTAGGTAGGTAGGTTGATTTATAAATATCGGAATTACAAAGAGTTCGCCCCAAAAAGGATACGTGGGAAGGGAAGGTAGGTACTAAACCTAGAGAAAGGTCAAACAGAAACGCTTTAATTACAAGTTAAGTCAACGGACTACCAGCCTGTTTCTCAGCTTTACAGCTCTCTATGGGGCCTCAAACCAGGTGGTCTGATGGTGAAAGTAGGGGAAGGAATTAACTTTAAAAATTATTGCACACCATGATGTCATGATATTTGGGAAAACGCACCAGAGGAAGTTTGGTACATTACACTTAAACTTAAATGGTTGAACGAAAGGCATAGCACCAACAAGGCGATCTGATACCATACAGAATGCTTTACGAAGTTATTACATGGCGGTACACAGCTCATAATATGACTTTAAAATATGAAGATCTGGCTATAGGTTCTCAGAATTAAGGGAATATGTATGTTATGAAACGGACTTTTAAAGTCTAGTAAGTATGTATGTTACCAAACGACCAATGAAATCGTAAAACACATCCGAAATTGTTATTCAAAATGCGTTCTCTATCCACAACAAAATGCCAATATTGTTTTTTCCGATCCCTGCGGCCATGTGTTTCAGGCCCAGTGACCCGGAACGTGACCACCCACGCTGCCTACCCCCGGTAAGGAACGGCTCCATGCAATATTTACTAGCTACGAGCTAATTACATTGCCTTCCAATGTACAATTTATGGTTTTACAAACTAGGTTACGGGTGTGAACAAAGTTACATTTTTATTCGTCTAACAGCTGTTTAGATGTTCCATGTATTATAAATATAGTACCAAAACTGTTCAGTCTAGTAGCTAAAGTATGTCTCATATCAGATGTAACTGCCCAGCGATGGGGTCTAATGGTGACTCCCCTAGTACACCTAGTAGCTGTATAATTTGTGTTGTTATTTTTATTTGTTCGTTGTATCTGTCTTAAATATTAAATTACGCTAATGATTGGCAATTAATGGTTTCCATTAAATAGCAGTTGCGGTTCCCGTTAATTATGTAGTCTGGGTGATGTTTCATAGTTTGTAAGCAGACATGTTTATTCTAAATGGATATTTGATTTACATTTCTATTTACTAGTCATAAGTATCCAGTTATGAATCAAATACCATTGCCACTCTCCTTTTATCCTAGTCTGTAATCATCAGGATCTAATTATTTAGCCTAACGGGCGACCATAAGCAGAAACAATACATAATATTATATTTTACATACATCCGGGTGTAGACATGACTCGTCACTGGTAAGTGTCGTAGGTCCTGGTAAGTCCAGTTCGTCAGTCATCTCCTGAGCCAGTCGCATTATGGTTTGCCATAATATATTATTTAGCTTCTATATCAAATTGTCAGATAAATTTTCTTTCATTTCAAAGTATTCCTTTTTTAATATTATCGGCAATAACAAGGTGTTTAACAAGGTGTTCAATCTCTTTGTGCAAATCACTAACAAAGGAATGTGCCGCTAAATGATTTTCACAACACAAATTCTAAGCTACAGCGAGACTAAAATGAAGAAACGGAGGGATTTTCTTCACGCATACAGTCCAACAGTCCGTATGAAACTAGCGGTAATAGATGTAGCTCTATGGAATTTGATGAATATCAACAAATCATCTACATATAAACCTGCCGTAAGAAGAAATTACCAACCTTTTACAAAGACGTCCACGCACGAGTATCGTGCAATATCGCCGTAGATCATCGATCGTTTCCTGCAGTCCCAAGGAAGGAGTCCTAAATATTTAATAACTGATTTCAACCTGCAATAACTAGGTCGCCATGGCTTACAATGCGAGGCAAATAGAGCGATCCTTTTCATCGCATCGTGGGCATTCGTGGGCCATTCCAAACAATGCCTCTATTGAACGCTGATAAATGAGCAGAGCGTTAATATATGAGAGAGTTCGCGGCTCTATTCTGTAGGAATATGTTTTCTAGTGCAAGGGTAAGTAGTTACCTCTATATTTCGCTACATAGTTCTACACGCCGTACACACATGGCGCTTAATACGACTCTATGCAATTCACGATTCTCCGTGCACAACTGAAACACGGTGAAAGTGTTTAAGCACAACGTAACATATACAAAAACCCGTCTAGCATAACGCAAGACATTTTCTTTGACGCTGGAGATATATTATAATAATGGATTATAACAAAATCTCATATTTCTATTTATCACGCCTCTGTTACCGCCTTTGACTTGGACTCCTCCAATTTGCAATATTCTTGGTGTCTGCTGCACTCATCGCCTCTATTGTCGTTTAATTTGTTCCAACTATTCGTATATAAACTCTATGTTGTACGTATTAAGACACTGTTTTGTCTGTGTTGTATATCATGTTAGTTTATCATCCTACTGCGGGTTAATAACCTCCCTTGGTTGGTCAATTCCTCGCACTTCCTATGGTGAGCCATTGCTTCGTGTAGAAGACTAACTAGTGCCATTACATGTATCAACATTAGTTACGGCCACGGGAGTATTAGCAAACTAGTTGTGAACGCGACCAATTCGCTATCATCTTTTCTACGATTTATGGCCTGGCCTTGAGCGTTTTGTCAAAGGAGTCCATCGCGTTTGTCCTCCTTTGTACCCTTTGAGGTAACAATTGTCAAATTAACAACCTCATCATCCAAACTCAACCCACCCTGCACTATTAACCCTACATAAATAATTCCGGACCGGAAAACCGTTCTAATTGCCGACTACCCGGACCCATTATCCGACGATTGATTCATGCCTCCCCCACCCGCGGGTGGGATTTCATGATTTCATATCGAATGTACCGGTACATAAATAATTTGCAGGGTTTGTGGAATGATCGCCCGTCATTTTTGGGGCTCGTTATTGGGATATAGTGACGCTTTTTTGTCGCGGGAATGAAATATGAGAACAATATTTTATGGTTGTGGAATAAATATGGATTTGACTTAATAATAGGTAGGTTTTTATGGCCGTGAGAACATGAAATATATAAATCTGACGAATACCACAGTTGTAGAGGACCAGTATGTGTATGGAGCACACTATCCTTTATCAATTAAATAATTAGCTCCTCAACAGATATACTAGATTTTTTACTACGTAGCTAGACCATTAAATTATTGCCCTATCCTACAATGGATTCAACCTGCAGCTGCCATGCCTACATTGCATTGCTCCCAGATTTTGCGATTGTATATTAGTCCAAATTACCCCTCAACCTTTAGAGTACTTAGAAAATATTATAAAGATCAGGTGACCCGTTCGTCCTCTTGTCTCTCCCCCCACCCCCTTAACTAACTCTGTATGTTATAAAACAGATGTGAGAAAGAAACGATCGGAGCCATAAACACGGGATTTATAGTTGGAGCGACCCCCCCGACTCCTGCGACCTCCAGCTACCAAGCACTTTAATATATTTGACCGCATTCTCTGCAAGACACTGTAGTGTTGTTCATGAAAGCCGAGCGGACGATTCGGCTTTTAATTTGATGAAACATGAACTAACTCGATAAGACAAAGAGGCATTACTTTGCGATAGGCTACCTACGAACGCAGAAGGAATTTTTGGAAGGAACTAGGATGTCATGTTAGATGCGATTCGAAATCAGAATAAGATAAGATAACAATTGAGTTGCTGTAAAATATGTATGTATTTAATAAACAACAAACCGAAGACCTACGTATTTTCAACCTTACCTTTGAAATTAATTTCTTAAGCCGAAAGCCGAACGTTCTCCCCAACACTATCTCACAAATGGCGTCGTATTTCAATTAATTAATATTGCAATGTAATAAATATTACAATTGTAATCGCCCATCAGGTATTACGATTTCAAGACAATGCATAACAGATGTTATGTCAGAATACCCATTTGTAAACTAATGAATGAAAACCATTATTACAATATTATTTCATCATTTTAATTAATTATTTAGAAATCAGATTACAATTGTTCAATATATAAACAACACAAGCACTTATTACAATAAGAAAATTCAAGGAATTGATATTTCAAAAAGCTCATTTAACGGTTACGATTCTTTTTTATCAACGGCAGTTATAAAAGGGTTCAGCGCAATAGACTTGCAAACGATATTTAATCAAATTATATGGAAAGCGGCGTTTCACCAGATTACATTGTAGCGATTCGGGGTGCCAAATATTTGTCAAATAATATCGTAAGTGGGAAAGAGGAAATAATATCAGCTTTTTTCTTTGGCGGATTGGAAACATTTTACATGATGTGTTGTGAAGCCATTTGTAAACGCTTTTAGTACAGGGCGGGAAGATAGATGATCCTTTATAGTGAGGTGAAGAGGGTGAACAAGTTTGCAGTTTTGTTATTGGCAATGGTGTTGCCTGCTCATATTATTTTTTATGCTGTTCCTGAGAATGTACACCATCTTTCATTCATTGAAAAGAGTAACCATTGAGTTTCTTGTCGGCTCTTCTCAGTGGAAGCAGCATTCCGAACCGGTGGTAGATTCTGACTATTCATAAATTCTTTGTTGGTTTACATGAATAAAAACAATTTTGAATTTGAATTTTTGAATTTATTCTTAGTAACAGCCAGGATATACACCATCGAGAAAATGTGGATGTACTAACGTATACCTCAGCTTTTCCTACGGGAGAAAATATATTATTTAGGAAATCAATACTAGGATAGAATGAAAGCAGGGATTCATTACCTAATTACCTGTGACGACGAGTCTACTAGCTACTAGGCTGGCATGAACGCAGGGAGCTAAACCCCAGTAACTTGCGGGAAATACAGCAGTGGTGGAGTACTAGATATCAATTATAAAGTATGTATTAGGCTATCGCATGAAAGTAGAAAGTCAAAACCAAGAAATGGTCTGATCACGGCCTTCTGGCACACCCTTTTTGGTATGCCTACAGAATTTCAAATACCAAAACAATTTGAGTTAAGGAACACGGCGCAGTGTAGTTAAATAAGTTACAAGCCGCTCGGCAATTACACAGAATGAAATTAATTTGGTGACGAAGCGTGAGAGGAGCGTCTTGAAGCGAGGTGGGGAGCGAAGCGCGGCTAAGCTGAGTGTTAAAGATGTGTCGGTATTTAAAAACTTATTTTGAGTGAAAAATATAACTATGATCAAATATCTTATGAGTTTGCCAAGTTGTAATTCTTTGCTATATCTGTCGAAGTACCGACAGCTAATATGGTGGCAACATCTTGTGTAATATGGTACTTACCCGGAAAAGCCAGAAGCCTAATGGTCCTAGGGATCGTCTCCCAAGTAACAGGTCTCGTATTCGATTCCCAGCACCTAATGTTATAATTATGATTCGTTGTAGTGACTCGCTTGCCTTAGAACTAGTCGTAATATGATAATCCCACTTGCCTATTACTCCTTAAATATTTACCGAGTTATTTATTTCTTGAGCAGTTAGTGTCCATCCATACAGTATTATTTCTTAGCTCCGTTGATGTGCCTTAAAGTATCCAAAGCGAAGCAAGAGCTAAACTGGCATACCCTTAAAAGTAACGAAGACAGGGAGACATTAATTTGAATGTACGTGACATGTACCCCTGTAACGAATTTGTCGCGAGCCCCAGTTTGTAAGTTACGTCTTGACAAATGCCGTGTTGGAAAAACGTGATGAGGAAGCTGATACGTAGGCTAGCAACTTTCTTGATAAAGTTATCTTTAAGGTATACCCTTTGAGGTATGGGTACGATGGGATTTAATAAATATTTGTTTGAAGATTTTGTATTTCTTAGGAATTATGTTGATGTACGTATGTAAATCCTCTACATACAACCGGGGCTTTAACCGCGCTAGCTGCTCAAATCGTAATAGAAAAGCAAACGCTCGCGATTACGTTTCAAACGCTCCGCTTTTGACGTGACACGAGCTTCAAGATTTCTACTGACATTGATATGGCATGGTGTCAGCAACACGTCAGCAACAACTCTCAAGTAAAAAAGGCAGAACTAAGGAAAATGCAGTGCGTCGGAGAGTCAAACCTAACATAAATTTCAGTACTGCTTAATTCTGACGTGTCATACAATAATTACAGAAAATAACGAATCAATTAGTGGGACAAAATTTAGACAAAACATTTAAATTGCTACAGAATTTGACCGTGAGCCAAATCTGTACAATGAGAATGGTCCAATATTTTTTTCGCGAATGCGGTAAAAGCTGACTGCAATAGTCAATGCGTAACTATAGGTGGATAACAAACTCTAACGACATCTGTACGGGCCCACAAGAAGTCGGCATTGGTGAATACTGGCTCACGAAACCCTAATTAGTGGAAACTCAGCTTTGAAGCAAAGGCGCTATGGATGCAGATGGGACCTAGTTCCTTTTTGTACATCGACTGGATTTTTTAAATCAAATACTTTCACGCGTGAGTTCGTCAAGAAATTGGCAGAGACAACACTAACAAATCGGATTTAGTGCATTTTGTCCAGAAGCATCATTGAGGAATTCACTGCACATATTTCTAACAAACTCACTGTTGGCAAAAAATTCGCACTATAACCTCCCAGGTCACACGAGTGATTCGCTTCAAAAAAGTTTATAACTTAAGCCTTGACGCTTAAGTGATTTGTCTTCTCAGCTGAGTCTCGTATTTATGTGTGCGAAATTGGGACACATTAGCTCGAATCAATTCTGAGGAGCGGGCTTAATGTCTTGGATTTGGTAACACATGTGACGTCTGAGACTTAGATCGTTAGTATAACATGAGACTGAGATTAATATCATTTTATAAACGAGGAGAGTGTTACCACAGAATTTCCTACGAGCACCACGATAAGAAGTGCTCTAAGAGTTGCCGCTCATGGGAATGTATGCCAACTTTTTTCTTTTGAAAAGAATAACCATTGAGTTCTTTACGGCTCTTCTCAGTGGAATCAGCGTTCTGGACCGGTGGTTGTTTCTTACTATTCATAACTGCTTTATTGGCCTACATGAATAAAGATGATTTGATGTGACCAATGCTGTAAAAGTTAAAATGTGTTCTCGTATTAGTACCTACCATGCCCCATAATTCAGTAAAATTATTCTTTTATTTAACGAAACAAAAGATAATTTCGACAGACAAGGTATTCAATAAAAAAATTGAATATTAATGATGGGCTGACTTAATCTAAGATCAAACCCGGGTTTTTTATTGCTTAATATTTCTGCCGAGATGCTTAAATAAATACTAATTTATTCGGCCGGCGAACCCGTGGGGGCATTCAAAATAAAATCCGGATTCGGCCGCGTCCGGATATTAAATTTTATTAATTTTTAACGCGCGAAGGCACAAATTGACGGATCGGGTTTGTACCATTCAAGCGGAATCGGATATATACGCCAGGGTTGTCTCCTTTAAATAATATCTTGAAAACATGTTCACCCACAATACCATTTAACACCTTCATATGGTATTTACCTTTACGACAGCTCTTATTTCGGTTCCTACAGACTTAGCTGTTTATTATTTTCTATGCAAAGAGATTATTTTAAAGTAATATCATATATTAGGTACAATTATATATATTATATGGCCCACACTGCTCGATAATATTTCGTGACATTCCAAATAGAAGGAAAATTATATCCTTACAAATATTACATCAAGTTAATGTCTTCGACAGCCCTATCTAGTGTTGTGCCTTTGTGTCCGGAATTCGATATTTGAAATTGCGAAAGTTTGCTGTTATGAATACGCTTCGTTGGCTAATTACATAACATGGCCGCTCTTGCCTGAACCGTTGAAGTCTCTGTTAAAATAAAGGTCTGTAGCCGTTTTTGTCATAATTTTAATTAGAGTAATTGGTTAGGTTTGTTTTCGCTTCTAATAAAATTTTCAGGAATCATGGAATGAAAATAAAGCTTTGTTTATAGATAGAGAAGTAAGTATATTATTGAGGAGTAGGTAATTAGGTAGCTAGCCCACTTTTTATCCATAGGAAATATGAGCAGAAACTACATAAAGCAAACAAGCTACAGCACTAATTCTGCCTAGTGTTGTGCCAATCCGGACTCCCTCGCCGCGGATTACGGGAATATTCAGTGGGCAGAGCTCCGCACTGATGACCGTGCCGCTCGCAATATACCACCCCGCAATGCGTTCTGTTAATCCTGTTATACAGATTTTACATTTCCCCATAATCGGTAGCGTTTCACTAAACTGTGCAGACTTAGATAACCCATATAAATGTTACTACATAAATGTTTTTATGACTGAGTCCATATTTATAACCAATAGCAGATTTGATCCGTCATATAACTGAGAGTAGGGTTGATACATTCCAGTTTTATATAAGCGTATAAATAACGTCAAACAAAATGAAGTTTTTTTTAACAAATCTTATGGAGACATCCTTATATAGAACTTATAACACACGTGCAACGGACACGAAGAATTGATCCCTTTTTCCTGGGGATGTTATAAGAGTCGACTAAAGGTATTTACATTGTTTATTTAGACCATCTAATAGAAACTGTATTTTTTCAACAATAATTAATATTAATAAAAAAAAAATCAGTGCCGTCTAGGGACGCCCGAAAGAAGCAAAGCTTTGCAGTGGATATTAGATATATTAACGCGTAACGCGTAACGCTTTTCACCGTTTTAGTGCCCGGGCAGCGAGCGCCCCGAACGTCCGTAAAGAAGCTTCGCTTCAAAAAATATTGCTCTCAACCCTTTGGATATAACGGTTTTAATGTTATACATAAAGGTATTTTTTTGGGTAAAATTTTCCTATCAGACCTTCGTATACGCAGTAACAAAACCCTCCTCTCAACCACGGTTATACCTTAAAATGCCGGGATTGGTACCCCGGACCATCGATTACCATATAAATTGCACAACACTACAGCGGCGGACATTTCTCAGCGGTCCCGCGACCTTCGTTAACTTAACCCTACGTGACTCTATTTGAGGGGTAAAAAATGGACACAATATTTTAACAGCCAAACAACTTCTGAATGTTTCGCGTTAAGGTTTTTAAACGAGAAATGCGAATTGTGGCGAATTTCATACGATTTTCGTTTTAGGTATTTTTAATTGATGGTAACTTACTTTTCCTTTTAGACTTTTACTGCGAAGAAGTTTATTTTGCTGTAATGTCCCACTGCTGGGCAGACATATGACACTACGAAATTGCCTGTACTATCGTCCATCATACAAATCCAGCAATCCATCATTTAGTATCAGCTTGGCGCTTCTCTAATCGCCCCCTTCAATATATCGCTAACAAAAAACGCTGACATTGTCGTAAAAATGAAATTACTTAGCGCACATTACACGCTGCTCGCAATAAAGCGATTTAAGCACTTTAAAGCGATCCCGATCTCATTCCATTGGGTAACGGCGCTTTAACTTAACGGCGTGCGTTGATTGTTTCTTGAAGCGCAAATGTTGCTTTTTAGTGCTGATGTGACGGCTTTTAACTCTCGTTTTTAAAGTCACTTTGGTTTATATTTTGTCGTGAAAACTAGGCATACGATGATCTTTTACGAAAGTGATTTTATCTTAGCTATTGAAATAAATTTTCTACTTTAAAATTAACTAAATGCTATGTTGTCAGATGTTATTAACCTAGGAATTTAATATAAAATTCCTTTATGGCGTCTCGCGCTGGTGGTACAACCTGAGCTCGTAAATTCAAGTTAATGGGATTAAAACTGAAAGATTTTCTGTGAAGAATCCTTTTGTAAATAATATCTCTAATATTATTAATACTTTGAACGCGTTAGAATGGGAGTTTTCATTTTAGATATAACGTATGGTTTAAGTTGATGAATTTTGGGTTATTTTTAACGTCATCTTTTTGATAGAAGCCTTGACCATTGAATACAATGAGTTAATCTAATAACTCGAGAAACTAAAACTCATCTCAATTTTGTTCCAGGTAAGCCCCCTTAAGAAGTTCAAAAGTAAGCAATATTAAGACGGACACGAGAGCAAATCTAATAACCGACGAGGTCACCTGTACCGGAAGAGGCCGCTATCGGTAGCTCCGTAACGAGGCATTATGACGGGGGCACTTCCGGTGGAGGAATGGCAACGCTTTTATGTAGCGGTTTTAATTCTGATCGATATGAACCTTTTAGATAGGCTTTGAACTCTTCGCTCTTTTACGTAAAGCATCCGGTAAAAAAGGTGAAGTAAAATTAAGTGGTTTGGGAATTTGATGATACCTGAATAATAACAGTGCCTAACAAACAAAGATAATGTTAATAAGACACAGGGGTGTGTTACATAGTAACACTTAACAAACTCTACTCTACCTTTTATTAGCGAGAGTATGTATCTTGACACTTGATTACATTCATTGACCGTTATTTTATTTATTGAAGTAATCTTTTATAATCATGAACTACAAACACTTACCATCAATCAGGTGAACCTACCTATTTAAGACTAAGACTTTAATTCATTGAAAAGAGTAACCAGTGAGTTTCTTGCCGGATCTTCTCAGTGGAAGCAGCATTCCGAACCGGTGGTAGATTCTGACTATTCATAAATGCTTTGTTGGCTTACGTGAATAAAAACAATTTTGAGTTGAGTTTGAGTTTATTATTAGCTAGGAAATAAAAATAAAAATTTCATACTGAAATTGATAGCCCCTTCGAAGTATTATAAGCCGTATCCCATACAAACCTCCTATACATTTATAATATAGCCTTATTATATAATGTGTTATTAATGATTTATTTGAAAATTACGAATTGATAATTTGATACAACTGATTAATTGCTTTAATACCAACCTATTAATTACTGCAGTAATATAATCCGCAGCTTAATTAAAATCTCAAGGTTCCCTGGTAACTTTGTTATTGGCGCACAACGTGGGACTTCGGGGAATTCGAATTAATTTTAAAATAAACAAAATTATAAACATCCATGATGACTAAGATTTTGTATTAATATTTGATCGCTTTATGTGATAAAAACTAAAAGATTACCTGATAGTCAGACCATATTCAACTCTACCACAACCAAATAGATTCGAAAATGGCGTGGTTCCTAGAGCTTTACAGGCATGCCCCTAATGAACTAATTACCTCCGACCTCAAAGTGATGGATTATCGTTTCAAAAGAAAATGTGATCAGTTTTTGCTGTCTGAAAATATGGGAGTGAGATATGCGTGCCTTAAATGACCTAAATCTCTTGCTTTAAGGAGATCTGACCTATTATTATAGTACCGCATACCTACAAGTAATGACAAGTTGAACTAGAATTAAAAACGTTTGTCTTGTTGTCTCACTGATCAAACAAAAAAAAAACTTTCGTGTCACAAATTCGATGACAAAATTGCCAATCAGAATCTCATGTGCAAGTTAACAATAATTAAATATGTACCTGATTAATACTTAATATTAAGGTAACTAGTTTAGAACTGGTACATTGTCATTTATTTTATACACCCTAGTGCTATTTAGTTCTTGCCATGATTTGTCCAAATCCTTACAGAATAATATTCTCTGAAATTTCTGAAAGTTCTTTGCGGGAATAAACTTAAGTTCAAAGCAACATTTCTCTACTATTGTCTAGCTAGAGTGACGAATGGCGTCGGTCCACTCCGGCGAGCGTCGGACGGAGACAGATTACCCGACACTTAATATTTGTCGACATTCGTATAAACAACAGTAGTACCGCAAATGTGAACTTAATGTGCTTGAGATGTATATGTGATCCGATAGATGTCATTGAACGATATTCTAAACCGCACTATGAGAGATTTCATGTCTAGATATTTTACATTTGTTGCTAAAATGATTTGTAACGCAGTCGTAAAATCTCAACGCAGTCGTTTTACTTTGACAATGAAAATATTGCAAGAAGAAGACTTTAGTTTTCTATATATTGACTAGGTACCTCGTTCATGTCCATGTGAACACAAAAGTATATACATTTTATATTGAGTCTAGTGAATTCAGAATGAAATTACATTTAAAAAATGTACCATACCCGTTGCTCAGAAAACCAGCGCCTTTTTTGCACGTTTACAAAACCCCGTGCGGTCGGATCGTGCGGTATCAAATAGTTGCCGAGCAGTTCCGCCGGAAGCGACAGCAGCCATGACGGTCCCGCCATTAGCGGCTGACGCGCGTCCGCCGACTTCCGACGGCAGTACCTAGCGTGTTACCAGTTATCTTTCGAATTTCTCGAAAAGGTTTCGAAGTAAAAATTGGTTGTTATTTGAAAGATGTTTTATATAAGAAGAATTTTAAAATAAACATTTATATGGTTTGTGCCGAGATTACAAGGACGGGTGTATACTTTTTTCTAGAAAAATAAAGTAGAATGTGAAGTATTCACCTAAAATTATGTAGTAGTTAAATTTTATTGCGAAGCATAATAAATTTGTTATCCAGTTTTTTTTTCAGTTGCCTTTGGGAAATACATCTCAAGTTTTTATAACCTTTACGACTTGACGGTGAAATTATTACGCTGTTAACTGAATATTTTAACTTTTAATTAAACTGCATATTTTATTTTTTAAAATCTCATTTAATTTATGATGCATTGGATAGACGCACGAGTCGTAAAATATTATAAAATACATTGCTTATTTCTCATCCATTATTCCACAAAGCAATAAAGGATTCTCTAAATACTGAAGTAATATAAGACCCAATTAGTCAGCGCTATGAGTACGATTAAACTATTAACAGTCTGCTAAGTCCGTGTCATGTGTCAAGGTAGCGCCCATAACGGATAAAGTAAGAGGTAGGAGGTTGGAATGGTTTGGGCATGTGCAGAGAAGCATGTGACTAAAAGAGTGATGAATATGAATGTGTATGGATACAGTGCGAGAGGAAGGCCCCAGAAAAGATGAATGGATTTTATTAAGAGTGACATGAACGAGGTTGGAGTGGATGTGAGTATGACGGGAAAGCGCGATGAATGGAAGGAAAAGACAGACTGCGCCGACCCCAGATAATGGGAAAAGGTAAGGCAGATGATTATTCTACAAACATATTTTGTACTAGCGGCCCGCCCCGGCTTCGCACGGGTACATTGCGGTTACATTATTCGAGTTTTAGTAAGGATCCCTAATTGTTTTGAAAATATATTATAGCCTAGGTCACCCGGGGATAGTGTAGCTTCCCAACAGTGAAAGAATTTTTCAAATCGGTTCAGTAGTTTCGGAGCCTATTCATTACAATCAAACAAACAAAGTTTTCCTCTTTATAATATTAGTATGAATAATATTATTATTATTAGTATGACAAACATAATTATATTCTACCAACTAACCAGGTAATGCCGGTGAACACTGGTAATTCGCCACGTGACAAGGACACGTAGTGTCAGCGACACGAGCGTACGGACATGTCTGTTCCCGGCGATTGCTGGTTAATTTTTTATTATCGCAGGGTTGATACCATTGTACGATTTGTACATGTTGGTGAGGATTAGCAAGTATGGTTTAGTCAAATCAAAATAACGGTTCTTTAGAGCTATATTCAGCGCTATAACAATTTTTCAATAAAAAACCGTATTCCGTATATTTTGGTTCAATATCGCAGGTTCTGACAACTAAAAATAAGACATATCCAGAAAGATTTGGCGATGGCAACCCTAAAGGCAATACACAAGGGTTTTTTACAACCCCGTCAAGACGCATACCCATCCAGTTTATTTATGTACGAGTTGCGTGTAAGTTGAACTTTACATCCGCGCAGATCGCTCTGGAATATAGATCCGGATCTTTGAGGAATAGGGCGTTAATGTTTCCGATATTTTCACGGATAAAGCTTAACTGTTTATGATTATTTACGAAGGAGGAAAATATACCACTACATAGACGACAACATGGCAAACTTATATCTTGTCACACAGGATTCCTTGCCCCTTAGGCGAGATAACAGATTAAATAAATCACTTCTAGAAATGACATCCACCATATACTGTTTTTTATAATTAAAAAAACCTGTAGAACTGTAAGAACATTAGCAAACTTAATGACATGTCAAATGTAACACACCATCTCCATACCTATATTTCATACTACCCTCAAACTTGAAACTTGATACAGAAAATTTGACTACCCTCATCCCGCGGCAAGAAAGAAATAAAGACATGTCTTACGAGAATTACGTGTCAGTTACAATATGACAGGTGACATAAAATATATAGTGTCACCTTCAAGATCTGTTATATTCTCGTATGTCACGTGCATTCATAACGGAATAGGAAAAATAAGGATAAAAAATAAAAGATATAAAATGCGACTGAAGCGCTGGGCAAATTGAAACCTTTTGTAATTAGGAGTTCTTTCTAAGTCTTTAATTAATATGCCTATAAGATACTATGAATTAACAAAATGTTTAAATAATAATCACAGAAATTGTTAACTTAAAACTTTATTCATCGCATCAAAGTGGCGTCAAGTTGCGCGACTGTCGGCCGAGATAAGCCGACGGTAAGCCCCGGGATTATAACGAAGACGAGAGCGGGATTCCGATTTATTCGCAGGGTTTACAAATCCCAGGATCCCTGGGTTAAGGTCGGGATATTGGGGTTTGAAGGCTCGTTCTGATATTTAAAGTTGTCTAATGCCTGTCTGGATATTTCTAAAGGTAAGCCCTGAGCGAGGTCTCCGTCTAGTAATGGAGTGACATATTATGATGTTCGATAATGATTTAGAAGGCTATATTGATAGATTATATTTTAGGGGCTTTAAGGGGTCACTATATGTTCAATATTAACAGGGTATAAGGTCATGAATAGTTTTATCTATTATGTGAAAATATCGTGCTTGTACATTTTACCTTGCCCTCTAAATTTTGCCGTGTCGCTTGTTTTAATATTAATGTAGAAGTGAGAGGTATAGAGAGTGACGGATGAAGTGTGAGCGAGAGAGAGATGATAAAAGTCGTTTTATAGCTTTGAAGACAAACAGACGGGTACTGAAGCCAATTTAAAAAAATATAGAGTAAAAGTAAGACTTAATAGTCTGATTGGCCCACATTAATGTAACCAATATATGAATAATGTATAATTATCACAGCACGTGAATTAACAGCACAGAGACTTGAATAACGAACTCGTAAAAGAAAACCAAATATTGCCTTAAAACATATGTACGGTTTCAACAAAAAGGTTCTGGAAGGGTCTCAAAGACCTGGGAGCCGTTATAATTTCAATATTACTCGGGCGAGGGTTGGTAGCGCACTCCATTCAACTGATGCTGGAGACCGATATAGGTCCTTTCAACCCGATGTAAGTACTGACGTAAAACCTCTATTGAATAGAACAGGGTTGCTGCGATTGGGAAATGATTGGAACGCAGTGGATACTCTAAAATGTATATACGTATGTGATATAAAATTCATAAAAATAGTCTATGTATTGTGTTACGTAAACAAAAAGGGATGCCCAAACTCTTTGGCGCCTAACCCCGTCTGTCCGGGTTTTAGATAAACGATGTGAGCCTTTCACAAAGGTAAATGTTTAGGGAAAAATAAACTCCAATACATTTTTTATACTTTAGATGTATACATATACTAGGTTTATATCTGTATAACGTTGGTCTATTATCAGCTTTGTTTGTGAATTTCTTGACCCTAAAAAATAAATAGTGAGTCGAGTTAGGGAGATGAAATTCGTGATAAAATGGGGTAAATCTCACATGGAGCGCCAACTTTATGAAACATACAGTTTAAATTGAAAAACCATGTGAATGTCACTCTTGATAGCACCGCTTTTTCATGAATAGAAACCAAGGAAATATAAAATATATTTAAAGGAAAACCTTCGTACATTAAATAAAATTAATAAATAAATATCGCCACGCTGACAGACCAACTATATGGTCCCAAACTAAGCAACGCTTGTACTATGGGTCTCGTACAATGGATTGGGGGCGATCCCACCGAAATTTGCCCCGACGGGAATCGAATCCGCAATCACCCCGTGCAGTGAGCCGAGCGGCCTGCGCTCAAACCACTGCGCCAAGCGGTCGTGAAACAATCATTCTGAATATTCTATCAAAGACGTTATAAATATACAACATAATATCTTATTTATGAAATCGAAAACAGTCAAAATTGAATAAGGGATCTCCATCTTGTTCCTGTCATATGCCTGATAAAGAAAGTAGATTTCCGGACAAACAGGAAAATGAATTGACCTGTCAATCAATTAATAAATATTCGAAATTGTCTGGTAGACTTTATGTTCAGAAAATGGATGGATGTATATTTAATGTGAGAAAAGACAAAAGAGTGAATTTGTTCTGTGATATTTTGAAGCTTTGGAAGTCAAAACTTGTTATAGGTTTAAAATAAACGAATAACTACTTCTGGTCGCAGAAAATCTTGCCTTTAATAAAACATTGAGTTTGGTAAACACAAACGATGGAACAAAAATACATGAAGTCATAATTTTCTTTTCTTAATATTTTTTATCATAAAAATCAATATCAATGGTTAAATCCTTCCAAACTAGATCAAACTCAAAATCACTTATCTCACAGTCGTTTAGTTAAACGCAGTCTAAACACCCGGAACACGTCAACGTTTAAATCCATTCGCAAAAACTAACCGACCGAATCCAGACGTCAGTTGACTCAACGGACGGGTTAGCGGAGGTTCGTTCACTAAAATCCGTACGGATTATCTGTGTAAGCGACCGGATTACGGCTGACAGTCACGCCCGAAGACCGCTCTTCAGACTTATCTTTGTTTCAATTAATTCCGTTTGGAAACGCAATGACTGAGACTAAAGTGAAGGGTTTTCATCTGGAAAAAGAGGACGAGAGATTTGACTGACCCAATGAATAAACTTCACCTGTTTGAGAGAAGGCGACTAAGGAAACTGATTACTTACAACATATACATATTACGGGCACTCACACGTAAAGCATCTCGAATATGAAAACGAAACACCGATGGTTGTGGATAATGATGTTGATTTTGATAGGTTACTTAGTACCTTGCAAATAATATCCTCATCAATGACCATAGATATCTTAACGAGTCCAACTTAAATCTATGCGTTAAGTAGTTGCGGTAGTCCGCGATGGTAATCATTCCCTACAAAGTCCTAACTTAGCTTCCATGCCTGCGGATACCAACTCTATTTTTGCACGCTTAGGGATTATATTTCTAATCGCCCTTCTTAGTTAACACGGGTAGTTATCATTTGGTCTACGTTTGTAATTTCGGAATTCTTGTGGCAAATGACTTGTTATTCACTATGAACAGATGAGTTCTATATTCTATTCTGACCCTGGTCTTTAGAGTAATAGAACCCGTTCATTCTAACATTCCAGTATTTGAAATTATGGAGACGACCGCAAAACTGTTGAACCCACATTCGTCACCTGTCATGGCGCATGTAGGAAACGGGCCTTATGAGGGTAGTTGGCATTCTTTGCGTAAACAGTAATTACTACTGTTCTAGAGATTTATGATAAGGCACTAAAGCAATGTTAATATGATTTTGGGAATCGTTCAAGTTATTATTTCATTGTCTGCATGTTTATTCGTTTCAAAATGATGATGAATGTGCTAAATAAACATAAAATATTTTTTGCTATTAAGACTCATTTAGTTTTGCTTTCTAAATATGGTAGAGCTGGTTATTATACAACGTGAAATGCATTACGTAGAAATATATTTTGATTCAATATGATGCCTACAAAACAACGATAATAAACACGCAATATACATTTAATTTATCAAAACATTAAATACGAGTCTGCGGAATAACATTTTATAATTCACTCGGTCGTCACAATTGAAATGGGTCTCGCGTTGGGCGCCAACTAAGCGAATAAAGGCAAAAAAATGTTTATTCTTTTGTCGTTAACTGTAGTTAATGTATCATACTACAAAAGGTAAAACAATTTTCTGAGATCAAAATAAGTGATAAAATTTCATGTGACAAGAAGTATGCCTGTATATCAAAGTCAATTTTACTTTTTATTGAGAGCTGACTACTTATAAATATAATCTCATAAGAATTATTGAGAATATGTTCAAGTTCTATTTTCTTGGAAATCTGATTGTAGAGTACATTACTTTTATGTAAAAGTAACTCAGGTAAGTCCCACGTTGGGCGCCAAGATGAACGTTCCTTATTTTCATCTTAGCGCTCAAAATATATATTTTTTCAAACAAAATTGATCGCCTTCTTGACACCAACATAGTTTTACTGTTATATTCTAGGTTATTTCGCGTATGTGTATATAGTTTAGTAGCGTGTTTCGTGTTAAATTTCATGGTTGTAATAATTTCGGCGGAAAAGGAACTCCATTCTTGAACACGACCTTTTTGTGGAATTGAAACGTGGATATAAATTCTGTTTATCTATAGTGTTTATTATTATTCGTGTTATGAAAACTTATTTTATATCCCGATGCAACATAAAAAATCGAGTTATAAGTTTAATACCTTAATGTTTTTAAGGCGGTTTTTTGATTGATGGTGTTGCGCTAACTAACGTCACCAAAACAATCTTCAATCTGAACATAATTTTACTTACGTGGTCTTATAATTATAAAATGGTCCGTAATTCTTTATCTGAATGTCAAGTGCTTTAATATTATACTTGCTTAATATTGCTGCCAGTAATTTGAATAAGTAATGAAATTCCAAGCGAACAAGTGGAGGGAGAGGGGGGGGAATTAATGAGGGTAGTCAGTGAAAATATTTGTAGGTCGACTAATATTGGTCCGGCCTGAACTGCAAAGGTTGTTTTATTTTCTTTAGAACTTTCACTTCGCACCAAGTAGGCAGATAGATGACTATCTAAACAAAAACAATATCTTGCTAGTTTGCAATCAAACTTGCCTACTTGAACTAGTTTATTCAATACCTAATCATGTATTTGTAATCAAAATCATCAAGTTTGTTGTTGCTTCTTCAAGATTTTTATGTGCAGCGTCTCAATAGTTTTTTTATCGAACCCGGGCTTGCTTTTGACAAAAAATATAACTCGAATAACTAAAGATTGGTCAGTAAAAAATTATGGGACATGTATTATGAGCTATATAAATTGTTATTCGTTATTCAAGTTATTTTTTCCGCGCGGCTAGAGGGGAAAGCCTTTGTGTAGACTAATAATGGTATGGAGTAGCGACGGTGTTTCAATTTTAGGATCGCTGTATCGTAACTATTTATTAGTTGCGATCAAATACTTATGAAAGAGTAACGAAATGTATTTTTATTATGAAGTAGAATTCCAAATCGGATTTCCTTGTGTAATCAATAGTTCTATAAAATTTCTTATAACAAGAAGAACACAATACGAAGGGACGGGACAATATAAAATCCTAACCAAGTCTGAATTTCAGTTTTTTATGTCTTAAAGTTAATAATACGTTACCGTAAATAATACTGCAATCTTCTTAGACCTACCAACCGTCAATATAGTTCTGAATCCAAATATTTGCACGCGCCCTATTTGTGATCGGTCGCAGTTATTGTTTGAATATCGTTTTTCCGTTACATTTTATCGTCGTGAGCCATTGATATTGAAAATATATTAAATAATATAAATCGTGTATTTGTTCAGTCTTCGATATAAATAGAACGGCTTAAAAAAAATTTACAAAACTTTATTATATGTCATGTCCAATAGTTTTTTTTTATTAATCGTCGATCTATCAGCAGTGAACCCTCGTGCGGCGAGCGGGGTCCAATCGATCCATCGAAGGTCGCCGTGTCTGTTACAGTTCACGTTATGTCAACACGATAATGCCACTGGACTGTTCCATTTTTTCTTGTGTTTTTAGATTGATAGGCGCATCATTAAGCACAGGCATTTAACGAGGCTGTTTCTACGCAAAGTGTATAATATTCGTATTTTTAGTTTTTTTCACCTCATGGTCGATGCAGCTTAAGGGGAGCACACGCGGTGCTGGCCTTTGGAGACTTTCCTTTTCAAGAGTGCCAGCTGTAGTGCAATGGAAATACTTTAGAAGGGAGATTATTCCACAACATCCACATGCGCGGAAATAATACTCGCGTGACACGTAGGTACATTAGTGAGACATCAGGCATCCAAAGAGTGCGGACGAAATGTGAAAAATGACGGTGGCTCAAACTAAACAGTTTATCAGAACATTCTTCGTGGTTTGAACGGTAGAGTACAAACAGAGAGCCAACGTCTCCGGAGGCTTAAGGGATCTAAGCCATAATATGTAAGGAAGGAATTGCCTATTCCTATTAACACACGGTATGCTGCATACTCCTTATCCTGTGCTAGTTACAAACAGCTCATACCAATTGAAGATAATAAGTATCAAACTAAAGATAGCGCACCTACACATGGAGTAGGTAGGGGCCGTTGGTAGTACGTCCCACCCAAGTCATAATAAAGTCAGAACAACAAAATGACAACCATTGTAAACATCAAATACTTAGAATCATCAAACAAACTCTATGGCTGCCGACTCTATGTACTTTACAAGAAACAAAAGAAGCTGACCTATAAAACTCAAACATTGACCTGCCAGTCCAAACACCGCCCGCCCCGTCAATAATATCCCAATTCAACTAACTTCAAAGAGTTTATTGACAAAAGACTTGTGTACCCGCGTTTCCGAGTTTCCAAGTTCGGCTTGGGGTCCGCGGCCGCAGCGACCGGCGCCACCACAAACTCGATTACCTGGTGAGCTCGCATACACAATGGGCTCTAAGTGACCTGTGACAAATTATGATCTTGCCCGGCGTAGTTACGGTTAGGTTTGGCCCAAGTGGGAAGGGAAAATTGTCAGTGATTTGATTTGTAGACAAAACATTTGTATGTTCCAAACTTTATACGTTATTTATCTTAATTCTTATGATTAGTTAAGATATTCTTCTGTCTCTTAGCGGTGTTTACCTCCTTAAACCTCATCTTGTAATTAGCGCCTGAAGCTAATTTTCCAACAGTCTCTTCTATATTCCCTGCTTTTCCCGCCAAGACCGTAGATGAGTGTGATGGCGTATATTTGTTTTTTATTTAATTACCTTCTATGATGCCTGCTCTCTTTCTTGGTTAATCTTAATGCAGTGGATATTATAACTTAGAATGTGACTTCCTTAATTGAAATAGGTAGCAAATTCTAAAATTACGCACAGCCTAAGCCGGTGTGTCTAGAAGTCTAGAAGCATGAAAGTTCGCAGGAAGGTTCGATAGAACAAGTGGCTAATAGCAAAATCATTTACCTAGAAGATTATATCTTGCCTGAATCGTCCGCCCATAGAGAAGAGCTTAGGGGAGTTAGTCACGTCTTCGTCAAAACACGAAAATCATAACTTATGGCATAGGCCAGTATTACTCACACACAAAGGGACAAAGGTGCCGAGGGTCTGATTGGCACTCAAACCGTCTTTATGTGCCAACGGCTAAGCCGGGAGTCGTGTCACGCCTTGTGGTTTAATTTCTGTTGTGGCTCAAATGATCCATGTATTCAACATTAGGATTCGTCAGTGATTCGTTTCTTACTCGTTATAGGAACCGTATATTTTCCTTGCAGCTCCGTCTCTCTCTCTCTGTCAGATTGTTGACCTAACCGTATAAAAGGACTTTTATAAGTACTTATTGATTTGATAGTTGCACAAATAAATACATACTTACGTACTCATAAAAAGGTACTGAGCAAAAAAGGATATTTTTATGTACATTTTTGTAGTTCCTAGTATGTTTACTTAACGCTTTGTTATTACAGCAATGATTTTGTATAATGCTTCGTATTCATAAATTATTTGCTGTAATTACAAAGAATGTCAAAAAGTATGCATACCAGAAACTACATAAATCATATATTGACTTTTTTTCAGTCCTTTGCGCTATAGTTTGAGGCCATTTCGTTGTAATGTTTACAATATAATAACTGTCAGCAACTCGGCTTGGTTCTCACGGCTCATCTCTACTATTTAGAATGTTTTATACACACATGAACCTACCGGAAATCATCTCATAATTATAGTGAAACGCACTTAAAAAAATCCCTTGCGAAGTTAATAAAAACTAAGCGTACAAACAGACAGACGCAGATAGCAACTTTGTTTTATACAATTCACGATTCTATAAAATATATATTTTATTCAATTAAAACAATCATTTTTATTTTGTTTCAGGTAAACACGATATATCAATAGAAAAATGAGCAACCATTGAAAAAGCGTTAAGTGACAGATATAATATGTTATTATTAAGAAATATAGTAATAAATGACAGTAAGTTAGCGTGTTTACGATCTGTGTTGTCACCGCGCCACCCGCGCTAGTGTACACCCGCCACTAATTATACGAAAGTTGGAAAGTGTAACGCCCCACTGGTAAAGTAAGTAATAGCACCCCCCTGTATGCGTAATTATAACTAGGAAAAACTTTTGTTATGATGTGGGACGTGACTTGTATGTCTGTTGGTTTATAGGTACTTTTCATCGCGTTATATACAGCGATATGTTTCTACGTATATGTGATAGAAGCCAGTTGTAAAGTGTTGTGTGACCAATACAAAGCAGTAATTCGTTAGCTATTTGACAGACACAACATAATTGTCCCGCGGACAGGTTGAAATAAAATAATTTTATAAGAAGAATACCGCTGTATTGGTTTTCTTGCCTGCAGTATAGTTATGTCCCTCACTGGGGAACATCAAACCACGTCTCCTATAATACGAACTACGCAAACACCCTCAAAACATATACTACCTTTCGCAACACCTACACACATTAATTTGTCCCTTCCCCACACCAGCCATCATGAAACTAATTATCCCAGCCTCCACAGATTAAATCCTTTGCGCCGTAGCTACAAGATCGACATAAATACTCCCTGAAAATAAACTCCAAACCCGCACCAAAAATTATTTACAACACTATTACATGTCCCATTAGTCCGCCATTTTGTGGGCCACTCGCCATTTTGATGCCGAATTACATTTTACTCGATTTAGCCTAATAGCACGCGCGGTTGCCTCGACGCTTTCACTCTTGATGCTTGAATTTAGTTTCAGAACCAAAATACAGCTATTAAAGTGAATAGGCTATATTATAATCAGTCTTATGTTGGGCGCCAATTTCTAAATGGCTTTGATCTCAATGAAATATTACACAACAAGCATTCAATTAAGTGAGGAATTATTTGATATCATGAGAAACACGTCGCTTAATGGAAAATGGCGTTTAATTGGAAAATAACTGTGGCTGCCTCATTGGTGTTATTGTCGCAGTATTCTGAAAGTCCTAAATTCAGGTGCCGGATCGTGAAAAATTTTACTAAAATTTTTGAAAATTGTAGTCCTGCTAGGAAATTTTAAAACATTTCCGACAGTTTATACCGTGTAAACGACAATTAACTTTGCCAGGGATAGTTCAGCCTAGCACGGCCGTGCTCTGGCCAGATGTGACTAGACAAAATGTAGAAAATATTGTTTTGTGTCATTCCCTTTAAATTGAGAAAGAGATAAAGCTTCAGTGTAACAAGATCGTGAGTTGGTCACATCAACATGTTAGGGCCATATAGTACAGGGACTCTTATCTGTAATATCTTTAGATACATATCTTTTAAGTTAGCCAGTCTAATAAACCTGACTCGCATCGCGCGCAAGAGGTCACGTATTCAAATGTGATTCACTGTTGACTCCAACTTAGCTCTGTAAACTGTGAGATCTAAGCGTTGACGGAATACATTAGTGCCCCCACAGTATAGTGATGCTTCTATCGCGGGACAATTTTGTACAACTGTAACTCCTATGAACGCACATTGAAACAATCTTTCAACACAAACAAGGGGTTTAGTAGGTACATTATAACGAAAGTTAAATGGTCAAACGGTGATAGATTGATCAAATTAATGAAAACTCGAATCGCAGATGGTACATACAGATTCGCAAGAATATTACTAATATTTTAAAGTTAAAAAGTTTGTATCTTCTTCTAGGCACTTTACGTGGTTCCTGCATCACGCAAGCAAAATTTTCAATGACATCAATAAAATAACCGGCTAACATCGGGCATGACGGGTAACATAACGCCCACCATCCCTTAGAGGACGGTATAAATCGTACCTCCATCAGGTTGTCGATTACTTCAATAAATATCGCGGGGTATAAAAGTCCCTTTGTGGCCAGTTGAAGGACGCAGGGCGGTTAGGGCGGGCGGGTGTCCGCAAGGACAGCTTCACACGTGCCGAGATTCGCCTTTGAGGTGCGCCATTTTAGGAAGGGTACAGCCGTATGGCGATGCATTTACAAACGAATAATTTAATTTATTTTAACTACTCCGAAAGAGTATATGGTTACATCTTACTTTTTATCAGCTAACTTAGATGCTGTTAATCCGTGTTCATGCCACATGCTATCCGTGATTTCTTAAGTTAACAGAAATAGCTCAATGTCACTACCATTTCCCTGGTCCTCAATATGTAGAAGGAAAGACATGAATAAGTATATTGTTATGATTCAGACATGAAAATATTTTATCTTTCCCGCACTCTAGTGTCCCTAAAAACTTGTATATCCACAGAGAAACGACCATTGACATTTTCATTTACGAAGAAGTCCCGTCAAATGCACAATCTTCCAATTTCTTACTTCATACTTCCCCCAAATGGTTCTCATAAAAGTTTCGAGTCCGACCCGAGATCCGATCCCTTCTAGCGCTACGTCGTCGCTTTATTCAGCCTAATTGATGGCCGTCTATTGACATTCGAATTCGTAAAGCGCTATTTTCGCTACTAAGACCCGGAATTAATATAATTCGTGGAGTGGTTTTAAGTTGTCAATGTATGAAGTTAGGAAAAAGGCTTTAAGCAACTACCCAACAAAACAACATTTATCCTTGCTCCTTTTCCCTAAGCTATCCGTCAAATGCATACCATCAGCTCGGTGGAGCTAGATGTGCATGGGTGCCTAACTAGCATGCACCGAAACACAAAGTTTTTCCTGCGCCTGACGGCAAGTCATAACTTGGCGAGCATCGCGCCGACGGCCAAGTTGGGACTAGTTTCAATTTGTTGCTGGTTGTTGCTGCGCTCAAGATTTTCGACTTGCTTGGCTTGTTTAAATATGAGGCATGTATTCCTTTTTTTATGAAAAAACCAAATTCGGCAATTGAGCGTACGAACCGCCCGATGTTATGCAGTTACCGAAGCCTATAGATGCTTACAATACCAAAGGCATTGCTGGCACGTTGCTCACCTGAAGGGGAATGGGACAGCGGGAAGGAAGGAGGGTTGGCCATCCGGCTTTCTCACTCATACGACGCAGCTATAATAGCTACTTTACACTGATCTTCTGTGAGAGGGTGGTACTACCCCTATATGAGCTGTGGTTAATTATACTCTAGTTCTAGTAATTCATTTCCTATTTACCTTATGTTCTAGTCTGTCACGATTAGGGATTGCTCCCGGGAATTCCCGGTATTTTCCTCCTTCTATCTAGTACCGGTACTGAAAATAATTCCCGGGAATTTCGGGACTTAATAATTTCATAAATAATATTTTCAAATATCCATACCATTTCGACTTTCGTTATAACCCAGGTTACCACAGGCATAGCGAATACGGACTAGGACGTGCAGTTTCGTATATTATCAGTTTCGAAATTTCGAACAGTTAAATTATTTTTAATTTTTAAGTTTGCAACAATATCGCACTGGGTCTAGCCTGTAAAGATATTTGTATGTATTGAGAAAATAAATAAATAAACATTTTGGTAAATGTGATTTTGACATTAAATATCAGTGTAAAATCTAAGGAAAATATTAAAATAACGTTTTCGGGTAATTTTCATTATAACAACAAAAATACATTTCTTTTTTAATACTCTCATGAAACTACTTTTCCAACAGTGTCGCTAGTTGAAAATGTAGATTTTATTCAGCAGCTCGGCTCCTAAAGGCAAAAAAGTGATGATTATGTATTCTATTTTAAAATCGGTTGAGCCGTTTTCCCTAGATGCTCGAACATAAATTAGGTAATAAAAGAAAAAAACATTGATTGGCGATGACATCGGCTGATCTGTGTAATTGGCAAGAAAATTTACTTAGCGTATACATAAGGCGGACTATTGGCCGTTCAAGAGCAAGGCAAATTCAACGATGTCATCAAATGAGTAGCTTGCGTTATATTTCAAAGGGTTGGTCATGTCACTAGAAGGCGGGATCGTATCATTACTCGAATCGCGCCTGGTGAACATTGGAAAAAAAATCCGATAGGTGACCGAAGGTGGGATTGAACTAGACGGTGCAAGTCGTAAAAGAGACAGAAGTGGAGGATACTGAAGGGGACCTACGCCAGTTCGTTCAAATCAAAATGGCTAAAGGAGAAGTAAAACAATCGGAGCATTCCCTTTATCAGACATTGGTTTCTGTCCTGACCTGCTAGTCTATTCATCAAATTACTAGACTACCTTCACTATGTCGTCACTTTATCATGTTGGTGGTTTGCTTCCAGCTAGCAGTGGCGTGCACTCCATAGAGGCATAAAGGCACTGCCTACCCTGTTTCAAAACCCTATGCACGCCACTGCCAGCTAGGGTATCTTTACCATTTCAGTTATTTTGTCTAATCGCCCACTTACGTCTGCCTAATTTAGCTTTATGATCAGCAAATAGGATCTTCTACTGTACTTCAAAATCAGATAAATGAGAAAGAGGACCAGGAAAGAGATGCAAAACATTCGTGTCTCGATGATTTTGTTGAGGCGTCTACTTGTGCGTCTAAGTTTCGGCTTCATTCATAATGATTGATGAATTACATTATCAATCATCAGCCTATAACTTTTAACGACGCCTCTCGCAATATAAGGCATTGAAGTCATTTTCAACTCCCTGCATCTAGTTCCTGGTGTCCACATCCACTCCAAATGGCCGCTAGGCCGCATCTTAGGTTCGAAATGTCGAAATTAACACGCTGCCAATTGCAAAAATAATTCGAAATTTCGAAACTAATTTCGGATTCGTTCACTAAATGAGTAAACTACTTAAGTAATATACATGTGAATGATTAAATTTTGATTAAAAGAAGCACAAATTAACCAGTTAAATATGTTTTTAAAATAACTATTCAACGTTTGTATTGGGTACCGAATTTCCCGAAATTCCCGGTATTTCCCGGTACTGGCTTAAGCCTGGTACCGGGAATTGCCTAGCTCTCCTCAGTACCGGTACTGCAATCCCTAGTCACGATCTTAGATTATGAATTATTCGCTCTAGTAGTGTTGCCAAGTATGTCTTTGATGGCGAGACATTCCTATCAAATGAAATCAAATTCATGTATTGCATAGGTATGAATCATAAGGTATTTTAGATAATTATTACTATTAAACTACTACTGCTACTATTGTGACCATATTTGACTTTTCGGCATACAATATTATATATATTATGTTTATTCATGTTAGTTTTGTTACAATATTATAATTACTTACAAACTAAACGAACCTAACTAAAACTAAAATGTATATTATATTTTAAATGTTTGTGAAATAATTATTTATATAAAGTTACTAATAATTATTATTAAATGGACATGAATTACAATAAATTGGTTTAGTACATAAATAATTGTCTTAAAACGTTGTAACAGTAATCGAATGTCAAATGAAATAAAATCACCGCATTCTTATAACTTGTTGGTCAAGATTATTGATTCATCCCGCATAACGTTTATTGGACATATCAGGACCAATATAAATTATTGGTATCGCAGCGTGACATATAAATTCCTGAAGTTCTTTCACGTGGGTTTAATTAATTAGGGAAAATATGAAAAATGGTTTGATGCCAAACTTAAGCCAGTACAACATACTTAATGCCGAGGTTTGACACTGTAGGCAATATTTTACTTTTTCCTGAATATTATTCAAAATAACTTTCGAGATTTTAATGCATCGACGTGATAAATGTACAAGGTTTTGATGCTTCGAGTATTCGTTATTACTGACTAGCTGAGCCCGCGACTTCGTCCGCGTGGAATTTAACATAACAAAAAAGCCCGCTCCCGCGTCCCGAGCCCGCGCGAAAGGACCAATTTTTTAAAATTTTGTTTTTTCTAAAATATAAGTAGCCTAAATTACTCCTTAAAACATCAGCTATCTGCCAGTGAAAGTCCCGTCAAAATCGGTTCAGCCGTTTCGGAGATTACCCGGAACAAACACACAGACAGACAGACAGACATACAGACAGATAGACAGACAGACAAAAAAATTTTCATTCGCGTTTTTGTTATAGGTGTCGTATGCACTTTCATATGCATTTAGTGAAAAGGTGTTATTTTGATATTACAAACAGACACTCCAATTTTATTTATTTGTATGGATGTATAGAAGAGCAAACGGAATTCGATTGCTCGTAGTGTTCCCCATCTCAATTCATCCCGGGACAAGTCTCCCAACACTATCAATACGTCGCTACACTACGTTCGAGCAATCGCTCAGTACAGTAACCAATTAACGGGTAATTTGTCCCGGACCGATGATATACAGGTCCTGAACCCGCGGCACATTGTTCCTTTACTAAATGGCGAACTAATTTGCGGGATTATTTGATAGATGGGGTGTAGGGGCGGGCGTCTGGAGGTGTTCTATGGCTTCCGAGGTGATATGAAACGCCTTTATCATCTGAATATTATGTTGGTGTAAATCCTGTCGGTACACAAACAAACTTGACTAAACTGTATTGCAATTATTCGCACAGTCGTAACCTATGGACAAAAGATAAATACTTTTAGATATGCCGAATTTATTACTCGCTATTTAACGGCAAAATAATTGGCATAGTCTCAGACAAGCACCGAAAAGCTGGAGGTACCGAACAGAAAGCCTGGGGTGATTCCAGATCGGCCAAAAACAACATAGATACAATATTTTTATTTACATACGAGTATAACACGTGTTACAAATACACAATACCTTACCCATTATTGTAAGATCATAGTATGAAAGTAAATAAACAGTAAGTAATTATTTAAATACAGTAAACCGACTTTTTTATTAAATTGTGCTCACTCTGTGTACACTGGAAGATAAACTAACTTGCACACCACTCCGACTCGCAACTCCGTCTGAGATCCTCCACAAGGAACCTTTATCAAAAGTGATCGGTTTCCGGGGCCGCCAGTGTAAATACTTGATGTTCCCCCCACGAGAGGGTGGGGCTCGCCACGGCATTACTTGGACAGTCCGAGATTTAAAATGTTGCACTTTTTTATTCCTTTCTATTTGTTTTTCTACAGTGAATTAATTGAATGGTATTATTTATAAAGATGAAGTCTTAAAGTACGTTTTGTCTTATTATATTTTGTATATTATCATACAATCAAAGTAAAATTGGAGTTTACTTGATAGCGAGTCTGTGTACGAGTATTTCAACCCGACCGACCGAAAGCATTTCATCGGTATGTCGACCATTCTAAAAAAACAACCTACTTGATTTTGGTACTTCCAGGAATATTGTCCCGTTTTCCTTCCATTCCAGGTTGGAACCCCTATCAGAGATACCCAATATCTTTAATGTGTGATCGGCAGTTTCTCGTCGTCTGTATGCACTTCAGTATGTGATTTCCTCGCTGGAGTTGTTAGCTGTGTGCTTGCCGGAGAGAAACCGAATGAAAACATAACTTTTTATCATACAAATAAGTCTTATATTCTTTGACAAGATAGAAGTTGGCAGAACATTATGTATGAAACCATTAAACATTAGAAACGATATTACTGGTTAAACATTTATACGTGAAGTCGAGTTTGAGCCCTCGTAAAGCGTTCACACGGAAAGCCAACACGAGTTTTAGTTTAGCAGTTTTATCGGCTCACTTCAATGTCCTTGTTTGCGGTGGCTTTGTGGAGCGGGTCACCCTCTTCCCTCTATTATGGTTGAGGAGAGTGATGCCGCTTTTCAAGTCATGCTCGTGCGCGGGCGCTGCTTGCGGGGATTGGTCCACTCACTTTCCTCTTAACAACATTGTCGTTAAATACTATTTATTTACTTAGCATGGAAGGCATCACACCAAAGCAATTATCATAATATCCACCCCTGTTTTATCAATTATTATTTGGTTCGTAAACGTTTCATTTGATGTAAGTATGAGTAGGTATGCACATCACACTAAACTAGCATTCTCATTTTATTTACATTATTACATATATGATTATTATTTACTATTAGCTATTTAGTGGCAATGGTGTTGCCTGCTCATATTATTTTTTTATGCTGTTCCTGAGAATGTACACCATCTTTCATTCATTGAAAAGAGTAACCATTGAGTTTCTTGCCGGCTCTTCTCAGTGGAAGCAGCATTCCGAACCGGTGGTAGATTCTGACTATTCATAAATGCTTTGTTGGCTTACATGAATAAAAACAATTTTGAATTTTGAATTTTTTTGAATTTTATGCTATAGCGGAACGAAATTTACTGGATCAGTCACATGATGTCGGATTACGGGAATCATGATTTACGGTTCTCGGATACGACGTCCTGTCAAGCATATCGGACGTGACTCACTATATGGAGCTTTGGTCCACCAAATTAAAGAAAATACATTTCATGATATTATAACAATATTTGGCTGTCACCTACAAAATGTACCTGTTATTTAAGCCTTCAAAATATAAAGCTTTTACGCAATGTAAAGTTAGCGCAAACATGATCAGCGAGGGGTCATGGAACAAACAAACCAGGGCTATCTCACTGCGAACAGTAAACAGTTGGCTAACTACACCTGAACCGACTAACTTTGCGTCTAGTTAGCATTCAGGGTTTACCGGGTAGATTGTTGGTGCTAGTTTAGACCAAAACTTTAATAAAGCATCATGTGGTAAGTTGAAACAATCATTGTAAATGGGATATATTTTCCTGATTGTCGCGCGTTAAGCTTTCATATCTGTAACACGCACTTGGCTAGATTTGTTTGTATATCTCAGACTGATAATGGAATGAAGGGTTAGAAGGCTTCACATGTCTTTCAAAAGCTGTAGTTTTCACCTCTGTGAATGTTGAACATCAGATTCTCCCTTAATTTCCGATGGACGTCAAATTAAACTGTTTGAAAGTCAGGAAAATACTAAATTATCTGAAACCCTTTCACCCATTACACATGGCCTGACCTGATGACGGACAGAGCTATGTGAAGTAGTGTCATCTCACTGTATTTTCCTATAACCTCGCCTTTAAAATTTTAATTTAATCAGACAAAATATTAGTCTTGAAATACAGTTCAGGATAGCATTTCGTATATTATAATATATATTAGCCAACATAAACCTTCATAAAGTGTAGGTACTGGGAACCGTAATAAAAATATGTCATACAGACCGCATACAAAACAGCGAAACTCTCCAAATACATTAGGAGCATCTGCAAAATTCCAGTAAAAGTTTAAATATGAAACATGGCTGGAAGTAATCCGAAACATTCCCCCCCGCTCTATATGAGGGCAGGCAGATCTCGTGCAGGAACCGCGCCGAAGCCATTTGCCAAATGAAAATGTCTTCCGAGAAATAGGACTGTTTCGGCTTGATGTTACTCAAGAAAATATGTTTATGAATATGAAGTATGAAAGTAAAATTCTATAAAGAGCAAATTAAGAACGTCCACATTTCGCCGAAATTGAAGAATAGCATGCAATAAAAGGTGAACCCATTTAGTTTTAATTAGTGACATGGTATATTTAGTGCTTAATACTCACGCATGGCTCCGAGACTTTTAGTGAATGTCAAAAAAGACTTTATAGAGGCTTTTAGGACATTCCCTTCAAGGCTGTATTTGATATAAAGTTACCGCAACAAGCAGGTACACTCACACCGCACTATTCTTCCACCCTACCCAAAAATTACTCACCCCGTCGGAGTACCAAGGCACTCTGAATAACACAGTGCGCGAATTACCTCATAAAACCAATTGCAAGTGCAGTCGCCCCGTCAGTAAACCCTCTAGAACCAGGACACGTCCCTCCAGTTATCCTGGTCGGCATTATCATAACTATAAAATCACACTGTCCGCCTGAGATTCACCTTTTACAACGCTTGTAGCTAGACGTGACACACTCAAGGATGTAGTGTACAATAGTTTATTCTTTGCTTCATTTTGGCCGTGTCTCTACGGGTAGCTTTTAAAGTATTTGGTTATAGAGTTAAGTATTACTATCAGCTGTGTCAGCGTGTATTAACATTGGCTTGTTTGGAAACAAAGCAGTGGCTTCTGCGTGATCTAGAATAGGCACAATAATTCCAAAATCTGTATGTTTTGACGTCAGTATCGATTCTGGTATAGATTACTCGTAGTACAAAAAATAATCTCCAAAATCAAGAAGGCTTCAACCATAAAGCATAATAAAGAATCCCTCCAATAAACCGGCCAATATCTTTGCTGGGCAAATCAATTTGCGGGGCATGTTCCAAATTGAACGAACTAGATTTTTTCTATAAATTTAATCAATCGTTTTCGCTTATTTATCTTTGTAGGATGTATTTATCTCAAATACTTTTCTAAATAGCTTTATTATAGTTAATCGAACGGTCGAACGGTTTGTTTTGTTTGATAATGTTTTATTTACAGTTACGGTGTATTATGGAGATGGAAAATTGTGGAGAGCCCTTGAATATCTCTAGTAATTTTGAGAAATATATTGATATTGAATATTGTCCCGATCAGTCAATCGAACAGTGATGTAGATCGACTGTATTACCAAAAACTACTCTTATAAATAATTTCGTAACACAAATCTCTTTTGTTTAAGTACTCTTCAGCTATTTGGCTATATCTAGTTTAATTTCCTTTACTACATCATATAATTTCAAATGTCCTAACAATGCTCACAAACTTCATACATTGTTGATAACGAACATACAACGGGTTACATACTAGAGCAATAAATTACAAACTAAACCATGTGCACTGTATGATAAAGACTGAATTTCTATGTTACAATGTTGCTGAAGCCACTGCGATATTTTACGTCGCCGAGCTAAGCCGAGACCGTTATTTAAAAATTCACTGCATATGAGATAAAATGAATTGCTCCTTTGTGGAGCGTACCTACCTCCTTATAACTTAAAGATAAAATCAATTAAATTGTAAGTTTGTAAGTAGTAAGTTACACATAATGATATTAATTAGATTTACGCAATAAACTAGCAACACAAAAGATAATGTTCATACCTTCAATCAGATAAGTTTTTTTACCTAAAAGTATACAGTAAGTGATAATAAAAGTACTCTGTAACGATATATTTCGTCTGTCTTGTTACAATACAGTAAAGATAGAATGGAATAATATGAGATCTTCAAAAAGACTTCCTGTTAGATACAAAACGGTTAATAAAACTGTAAGTATCTACTTAGCCTTTCTTCATCCAATCTTCAATCTGCGTATTGCCATAAACCAAATTGGGTAAATCAAAGTATAATCTCCTCGGAAATCCTAAATAAATAACAAAGGACGAATCCATTGCCTCGGAATTATCTACGCCGCGTTCAAACGTATTTAAGTACCTATCAGCACAGTCGATTTAACTTCAAAGTGACGCAAAACACTTCGGTTCCCAATGAGCTATCATTACGCAGTCATTCCGAAACAGCCTTTCTTTCAGCCCTCGTATCATGAAACCTTCATACGACCTCTCAACGACAGTCTCTCGTTCCCTCATACTTTAAAATGATACGACCGAATGAGACAGAAGGTTCAGTCATGTACGAGTCAGGACTAGAATCAATACAACATGGCTGGAGTTAAGAACACGCAGCTTACTGCTCCATGAATAATGTATGTCACGAGAATTAGGGTTATAGTAAAGAAGTTCATGGATTTTGATTTAAGCGGATTGACTCTTAGGACGACGACATAAAGCTATATTTTGTGTGTTAATTTAGAGTTTTAATAAAATACAGCCTTAACGACAAAGGGATGTTTAGAATTAATTACATAGTTGATTGTATATTAAACTTTGTTAATACCTGCCTTTTTTGCATGATCCATTCTGTATATTCTAAAAGGTTTACTAAGTTAATAATAATGTTTTATACAATCCATTACGACTGCGGATTCTAGTTTACAATCCCCTAATTCCCATATCTCACAACTTCAGGGTCCATCTCTCGGTGAGTTACTAAGTGAAACTGATGTCGCTGTTATGTTATAGTATTGCCATAAAACTGACAAAAGTTCACAGGAGGAGGTCATTTTCACCGCAGTTTGTAAATTACCCGGTAGGGTCGCGGACGGCCCAGCCTAGAGTCAGCAGTCAAGGTGAAGCGTGTCATAAAACCATTTTAGCGAAGCGGTAGTCAGTGACGTGCCCTATCTTTATAGAGTTCTAAACTTATGAAAAGGGTGCTCATTTAGGGTATCGTCAAATATCATCATGTCGTCGATGTAAAATATTTGACAAAATGTTTTGTTGTACCGATTGTAAGTATTCCAGCCCGTTCAGCAAACTTAATTTTTTTTGGGATGTATTTATGTCCAGAGGCTCTATTATAATGCTGTATTGCAGTTCAAAATGCGTAGCTAAATAAACTATACAGCTTATTAAACGCAGTGTATTAAAATTTGCCAATAAGCTGTCGTTATACCAAAATCCGGATTTAATTAGCAGCTTTCAAAATAGGCGCACTTAAAACTTCAAGCATTACATCAATCTACAAAGCAATAAACTAAATCAGCCCCATTTCCTAAGGCGACAAAAAGCCGACTAAAATCGTACGAGCATTGTGAAAACCTCACTTTCCACCCCTTTAAATAATTTACCATCGAATTTTATCGTCCTTTATGGGAACATCTGCATTTATGGCCAGTTCCCGATTTGAGAGGATCCCTGCTGGGTCCCGCAGGGTTGTTATTCAAATCCGGCCCGGAGTGGCTCAGTAATTGTCGCATTATGCGCGTTCTCTGACTGACACGTAGCGTCAAGATTAATGGTCCCGAGCTTTCGATCGCGAGATTTCGTCGGTCCGCTGAAAAAAGGGTTTTTATACAGCCTTCCTGCAGAGGAGTAATTGAAATAAATGATCGGCTTGTTCAGAAAAAAGAATACTTTTGCGTCGCTAAAAAGTCAAGTGTTTGGTATTAGGAACGTTTCCATTAACGTTACTTATTTCTAATATTATCTAATAATATTAATTGTAAGGATTTGTTTTACAGGAATTCATATAGTGTTTAACTTTTTCATACAGTTAATACTATTTATTATATAATGTTAACAACAACCTAAACGCCATACGACAATACCGACTGTATTGTCGCCCGTCGTGGGACCAACAAATAGTGAACACGCTAATCGCTCCATCTACTGAAGCACGATAGCTCAGCCCTCACAAAAGCCCTTCCGGACGTTTTTTACGGTGCTACGAATTCTTTGTGTATGTTTCACTCGTCGTTCACTCAGGCTAGTATTTAGCGAGTCTATTAGACGTGAAACTGCAGGCACCCTGTTTCTTTTTGAAAGAGCTATGTTAAATGTAGGTATTTACTCTTTGTATTTAATGCCTTCTACTTGAGTCCTAAAATTCGATACTTACTATTGTTGTCAGACTACACATTGGGCACATCAAAATATAAGCCCGTTGAGTTTATTGCTGTATCTTCACAGCCGAGGTCGCGTCCCGGTTCCGATCCGGATGTAGAATTAACAAAAAATTCAAAAATGTAAATTTGAGAGCGCCCGTTGTGCCGAAACAGAAGAAACGATATGAGTTTGATCTTCATTTAAATATATTTTACTATTTGTAGTAAATCAGAATACATTGAATTGCTTGGTTGGTGCATGATTTTGTCTAGTTTATAGCACAGTTCATTTTCACTTTAGTTCTTAGCAAAACAAATTACACTCCTTTTGTCTTGTGCCGCGTAATTAAATTATTAATGTTCCAGACTAATGCAATTAATAACTAGCTGTTATATGTCTCCGTGAAGATATTTTAGTATTAGTATTTAAATGCATAAATAAACAATAATTTAATCAAAAATTAAGTGTCACTAAGCAAATGCTTGGCAGGCTCTCTCACAAGTTAACAAATAACTTAGTTATTTCTAATGCGGTCTTCATTCTAACCTTTTTAAATGCACAAATATCCAAACTTAACTTGAAATCACATAAAAACGTAAACTGCGTAATAATTCACATATTTGGGCCACGAAGAGCGTGTTCACACGGCGGGTGTTGACCGCAGCGACACTCCCACTGAATACGTAATAAGCCCCTTTTACATTGCCTGTTTTGACGGACTACCCGCAAAAGAAAAATATTAAAAACATTCTGCCTTCTATTTTTTTGTAGCTCAGAATTGCCTCCATTTCATGTAATGGCCCTTTTTAATTAATTTAGTAGAAATTTTTAGTAGGTAGAGTGCTTACGTTATAAATGGTGGATGTTGTTCGTGTTGTAGCCGAGGCGGTCTGTTTATTATGAAGCGAGCGGAGTGGTTTGTTTGTAACAATATTTTACATTTGGCCGATATCTTTCGTGGTCTTAATATGCGTACTAAGCCGACAACCTTATTGTCTTGCATGACGAACCATAAAATAAAGTTCTTTGTATAGACCTAATTTCTACAAAGTATTTATGTAATCTACCTTTATAAACTATAAATAATTTCCCACAGTCTTCTGTTCTCTTAATGTATAGATATTCTGTATAAGATCCTCTTTACGTTTTATTTTATTAATGAATTCGTACCCACTAATGAAGTACCATCCGAACTGCGAAGGCATATTTCAGCATTAAAAGAAGCTGAAGATGTTTGATCGAGCGAGCTTTCATTCTTAAAGTCCTCTTCTTTGTCTCAATTCTTGCCTTTAAGCGTTTGAGCAATGATATTTCTTTCCTCATTTCAGATTTACATCCTGTATTTTGCGAGGAGGTTTTAAATGGTTATAAGATAGTTACTTGTCTATATTTATGCATGATTTTTTTTAAAGAACAAGGTTTCAACTTTGTTGCTTCTCCAGTTATTGTCATCCTTTTTCATATTATTTCCTTATTTATTCGAGGAGCGTTTTAATAGTCAATATCGTTCCTGGGCTTTCAAACAAAAGATATTATCGTTACATATTAGATATCTGTCTATCTGTCTAGTACAGATACGAAAGGTCTTGACATATGTTCCGCTGAATCAAGCCAGGCATGTTGGGTTGATTCAGTGGAATTTCTGTGAATATTGAAGGTTCAAAAACTATTTCGCTATGTAAAACTGGTCTCAATCTTAATAGTTTAACACCCTATTGTACTAAAGTATAAAGATATAAAAACTGAATGGATAAGTGTACAACAATAAAGGCCTAATGCCTAAGAGTGGTTTAGCCAAGAGGGAATAGAGGGAATGTGTACGGAAAGAGTTATTTACATTTCTAAAATATGTCTCTACAAAAACATCAAAAAAACAGTATTTCCGTACAAAAAGATATCCTGATATACCCTTTTGCTAGCTAACCACATATTTACAAACAAACACGAATTCACGTGTCTCAAACGAACAATCTCCCACTTTCAACCCTTAGGCGGTGGAGCGGGAAAATATTCCATTATTCGAACAAAATACACGAAAAAGGAGAAGTCGCGACATTCCCCTTTGATCGCCGGCTTACGCAAAACAGTGCAAAACAAATTGCGACCGAGTCTAACGCGGCCTTAACGAGCGGGCCCGATCCGGGATTCTAGCGGGATTGTACACAATCCCGGGCGGCCTCGATGCCGGGATTACGCGCTGCAGCCAGAGATGGCAACTTATGCACGCGATTAAAGACGATTAAAAGAATATGGGCAACCGGCGTCGTGATCCCGATTTATGAGAAAAATATCCAAATTTCGTGAAGAAAACATGTGCAGTTCTAAATAACGATACTCAGAGGTGAATGCGCAATGTAGAATGCAGATATTATTTGGATGTGACGAACAACGGTCAAAAAATTGGTAGTAATACTTCCACGGTCTGAAAGTGGGCACGATAAGCCAATAGTTCACCTGAACTTGCATCCTATCACGTTGGTACTTATCGAGAAATGTGGCCATGGAACTGTGTACCACTGCTTACTTCTTCGGGAAATACTTCCATATTTCCGAAGAAGTAAGCGTTAAAGAGTAGTATTTAACGCTATACAATCTTTCTCTTTTCTATTATTCCTCAATATCTGTTCCCTGAGATTGCGTTCACGCAGAATAAAAGTGCAAATAGCAGAGTAGAGTAGGCTCAGAATTGCAAGCATCAAGACGACTGAAAGTAAAACGAATGCCACTAATTTCAAGTCTAAGTCTCATAGCGTCGGTGATATCGTGATAAGTGGGTTAAGGAATGTCACTCTCTTGCTTTTATAGATGTCTGTAGATAAATTAATATCATCGATATGTGTCCCCTCCCCGCTCCCCGCTCCCCGCTCCCCGCTCGTAAAGCCGAGCGACACCCGGCTCGGTCAGATTTTACGATCACATTTTACATCTGTACGCAGCCAATCGGCCCGTTTGCATATATCTCCGCTCGCTGAAGTCGTAACGTCTGAACAGTTGGGGAATAAAATATTGTTTTGTGTATGTCCGGGTTTTTGAACTTGTATCTACAACGTAGTTAGAGCACAGACTGAAAGAAAAGGTATCAGAATTCTGTTTGGTTTGGTTTAGATAAAATCAAAGTGAAGCTCTATTGTTTTAAACAAAGGTAACCATAGATAAATTTATAGGGTCTTTTGAAACCAATGAATTAAACCTTGGAGTTTTTCAAAATAACCTGATTAGGTAATCTTAAGTAGATCGTGAATGACAATGGGGGACTGTTTCTTCAGGATTAAGTATTTTCAGTATTGAGTTTGAGTATTTTCAGATATTTATAAAACGAAAAGATGAGCCAATAAAACATACATTTAACCTTTTATTTTCTCTTTCTTTAAAATTGTTCACTGTTCTAATAAGATGAATATTTTAGTAGCTCTGCAAAAGCAATCATAATGAAATCCTAGTAAGGTTTAAATTATAGGCTTAGAAGGACTTGCCTTATATTGATTAAGTAAATGGGATTACAAAATTTAGCTATTTTCTTAACAACATTCATACAAAATTTGTTTGAATTTCCAGACTAATTCTCCAAAAATTCACATTCACGTCCTTGGAACAGGACTACAGTAATTGTAATTGTAAAGGTCATTTTTACCTTGATATTAACAACTGCACCACAAACATAATAATTATTAAAACAGTCCACAAAGGATCTAATCTCCAACACTTATGAACGTTGCTTGTAACGCGTTATCTCGGCCATTACGGGAAATTGCCAAAAGAACCCACTTATGAGCCCACGCGATTGCGTACTGAGACCGAATAAACATCAACGGAGTGATGCCAGCGGTGTACCAGGACCAATGAATTACTAGAATAATGAAATGATTCTATTGGTTGATATGTATTTTGCGACCTTTAAGCCCTTCTACATCGTCCGGTCATTTGTCAATCATTGAGAGAGCTATAAAAAGCAAGGAGTTACCATGCGTCTCATTATTTTATATAACTCTATCTCTCCTGATTGCCATTTATTGAACTTAAACAACCATGGTGTCCACAAAAATCACCTATATTTTGACAAAGACACACCCGTTATCATGGATATCCCGTTAGACCATCTGGATTAACGCATCTAGCCAAGAGTACTTGTCTTCAAACTTTTCTACAAATCTTTACGCGTAAATTCATGTGAATTACATAAATCACGTAATCTACTTCGATCGACATTTCCATACATTTGACGCTTTTAGACAAATCCCCTTGGCTATAGCGGCAGGTCCGCTTCTTACAACGTTAGTGTACACTTCGCCTTAGAATGCATCGGCTCATAACACCCAAGTGACGATTTCATTAAAATCTGTGGAATGTCTCTCCTCCAGCGAGGCTAATAGCTACCGTTTCTGTGTAAATAGCCCTTTAGAAGCGCCCCGCCCGCCCTGGCTCGCCCGAGCCCGCCTGCGGACAAATTATTAAATTTTATTATAGAACATTTACCAAGGCACATCCGCCTTGATTATAATGAAATGAGTTTCCATTATGAACTTTTTGGATCATTTTTGTATTTATTTTAGTCGAAATGGTAATATTGAGGACCCTGTGAGGTTGGTTTGTTCCAGATTGATAACCTACCCTCATTTTGATCTATTTTAAACTCACTCAATCTAATTTTGTAACTATACTTACTGTAAGTAGGTCTTATTGTTATTTCATATAACCCTGATTTTAATAGGTAATAATAATACAATTATTTATTATAATTATTTATTTAACTACCCACTGGTCCCGAGCCTCCCCTCAATCTGGGAGGATTCTATTTCGATGTCAGGTCATATCTCAGTTACAAGAGCAATGAAAATTACTATTGGCGTCCGTGGTGTTGTTAATTGCTAAGATTAACAATCAAATAGTGCCTTAATGGCTCTAGTAGTATCAGGGTTCTATATTTAAGCCATTTGTGGTTGGAACTCCAACAGAGCGATCTCGTTAACACGATCCAAATGAAATGATGTCGTTTAAATTGACCCAAAATTACTAAGTAAAGTCCTAAGTTCTGTCAATGTTCGACGCCGCAAAACAATCATGAACAATCTGCACATCACATCCTGTGGGAGTGCAGTCTCACAACGAACGGACTACTATGCTAAATAGCCTGCAAAAGACATCTGGAGCAGTTTATTACACAGACCTTGTGGAAACCAGGGACAATGTTTGTGCATTCAAGCGCTTTTGCCATACCTATTATTGGAATCAAGTATAATCAGCTCCCGAGTTTAGCTCCAATTACTTTAATTACGATCCGCGATGCCTTACAGCTGGTCTTCAATCAGCTGTAACAGTCTTGTTTCTATGACAATCAGCCCATACCAGCAATTTTTGTCTCCCGATTTGCACCGGAGGGAAGTGAATATTGTTTTTGCAACTCCTCGTATTATTTCTTTCGATTAAGTTCGTGCGGGTTCCAAGACAATCTAACTTTTCCCCGGGACTCGTCGAGGGTCAAACCTCGACGTCATTATTGGTCACCATTGTTGCTCCTGGTTTACAGGAGTTACAGTGGTGGGAGTGTGTGGCGGGAAGTAGAGTCCTAATGTATAACCAGTCCTAATGTCGGAACAGTATCATCACGCGCCTTTATTTCTCAAATGGATAAGTAGAGATGCACTATTGCACCCACATCTTGTCGATGGTATTATGGTCCTAATGTAATAGGGGGCACCTTGTTACCACAGGCTGCGTTCGACCATGTGGATACCACTGCAAATACCATTACACCTGTAGTCTTCGAAGGGGTAGGCACAGCTGCAGTGTCAAGTCCAAGTGTGACGTCATCTCACGTCATTTATTTTGCTTCCAGACGTGCCGTACCTGGAGCTGGCGGAGCCGGAGGAGGGCTACCACGGGCTGATCAAAGAGAACGAGACCCTGGTGGAAGTGACGCCGACCATCCGCGCGCGCGGACCGCTCTGCTCCTTCCTGATACTCAACAACAAGCATCATGGGGAGGCGCCATTCGAGGTTGGTCGCAGTCAAAAGGTTTAATTTCAAACCCATAAGCAAGTGCAAGCGCGAAAACACTATGTGGCGAAATGTAGGTGTATGTATTGCGCCTCTTCCTACTGCATCTCACTCTTTTTATTATTGAGATGAATGATAAAGAGAACTCAGCATATTCTGGAAATGTGCAGCCGATCGTACTATCAATAACAGCTTTGAAACCAATCAATATCTACTTCAACTATCTAGGTTCCATCTAGGGTACATCGCCCTGTACTATAATGCACTCTACCCCCCTCTAAATCAACGGAACCATTGCTGGCTGCACTCGTAAACAACACCCATTAGCATCGCGCCACGCAGCAATGTAACACTCGCGTGGCGAAATAAACTCGGTTGGGTGGTAATAAATGTCGCAATAGGTCGGTAGTGTGGTAGCTCGTTGGTAGAAGTAGGGATTCCATGACTTTGGTCTTTAATATTTTTTCTTGTGTCATAATTATTCACGACCGCTTGTTCTAGCTAGTGTAGTGGTCCCAACCACTACACTGTAGGTCACCACACCGTACACCGTACACCGTAGGTCGCTCGGTTCGATTCCCGTCGCGTACATTTCGGTCAGGATATGAGTGGGATCGCCCCCAGTCCATTTTGTGGTACCCATAATACAAACCTTACTTAATTTGGTATTAAACAGTAGGGATGTTTATTTGGCGATATTTAAAATAATATTATTCTGTGGCAGCTACAATTCCATAAATTTTATTGTTTTCCGTAAAAAAATATTCAGAACCATAGTTACATCATACAATCGTGATGAATGAACAACTATCTACAAAGCTTCCTCGATACGTATTCAGCCCTTCAAGCTTTAAAATTGACGCAAATAACTTTTATCCTGACACTTTGTTCCGAATGTGTGGTCCTCCCATGTCGTGTTATAGTACAGTCAGCGGTAGTAACAACAAATGGAAAAAGTTGGAATAGCGCATAATGAACCGACTGTACGTTATACGGTACATTGAATTGCTCAATTGTTTTACTTTGAACTAAAACAAGAGTGCTTCAAGTATTTTATTTAAATTAAATTGTAAAATGTTTTTTCTATCATTAGGTTATTTAAATTAGCATTGTAAAACTACTTACGTAAACACTAACTTGACTTACATAATTTATAAGATTTCAAGGACAAAGCTTTGTATTTTGCATTTTCGGAATCTAAACCAATTGTTGTGGCAGTATCCATCTTTAAAGGTCACGGATCTCACAGAGTCCTGCCAATACCTCGTAATAGAGTCACTGTTGCCCGCTGTCCAGTTTTCCTAGACAATTTTTTTTGCCACAAACCCTGTGAAATGTCACTCTATTTTCGCATTAAATCCATTAGCAGCTCTCCCCCCCCCCCCCCCCCTCCTGTCACGTTAATTCAAGTAACACGTGAGCAACGTGCAATTTTTATCCATTTCCATTTTTATATTGACACCAATCTAGACACCAATGCAAGGCCGAGCCGGCCGTGGATCGCGGTACTCCTATTAATTTTAAAAGTTACTTTAGTTTTTTTTATGAGGTGGATTTAGTTCTCATCTATACTACTTATTTCTTTTTGTATCATGTTTTCTGTAACAGAACAGTGTTGGGTGTTGTGAGGGAGACCTTTGCCCAGGTAACTTATTGGTTAAAACAATGTTTTGGATACAATTCCTAAATGGTATTATAAACATTGATTAAAAGCAGAGTCCGTTGGCCCGGGCCACGCCGCGGCCGTCGCACCGCTTACAACAACCCCTACAAAAGTGTGGAAAATGGTAACCTTTCCGTTAATTAAGGAGTATATTGGTAAAATGAAATTGTACAACGTTACGTAAACACATTGAATTGAAATTAATATCACGGGTCTTACTTATCCGTGAAAAAAACCAAGGTTTTTTTGGGAGGAAATGAGAAAAGCGAGGAAACGCCAATAACCTAGTAGAAGGGGGGGAAGGGGAAGGTAGAAGGGGGGTAAGAGGGGCTACCCTAGGAATCAGAAGGTTTCGGGTTCGAACTCCACCCTGACCATTAAAACATTGATTCCAACTCATTGCAACAGCACAAGCATTATGTTTACTTGTGAGGGCTAGACTAATGGTAAACTTGTCGTCTTTTTTTTAAACGAGACAGGAGGATCTCCTCTTACTTCACTTTCATTAACAATACTTATTAGTGCTAGTTAGTTATTAATGCTACTGAAATGTATGAATATTTATCAATATAATTAATATTAGTCCGAGTCAGTATTATTCGTGGCATCTGTATCCCAGATTATTGGAATAACTAACACCATAATTTCCACTCGAGCGCCCGTCAAAAGATATTTCCGCTTCAATTCCTGTAAATCTGAAACTCGGACAACCCTGGTCCTATCAGGGCGCCCATAACAATCCCGCCATTTTCCATTTGGAGGGAATGAAAACGTATTTTCATTACCCGCACATTCCTTCATATTTTATAGATGTATCAGGTTCGGGCGTCCGGATAACTTTATTTCTATTTAGCCGTCCGTGGCCGGCCGTCCGGTCCGCTAAATATGATATAGTGGGGTCCGGGGCGGATCCGGACGGACGGAATAGATTGTAATAACGGTATTACGGCCCTCGCATTGTGGTTTGTTTCCATTCAGTTCTTTCCGTTCCGAATGTTTGGTGGAGGAAATGAAACGTTTATTAGATACGCTATATATTGTTCCTTTGATCCTTGTTTGTGTTGTACTATTTAAATATTAATATCGAGCATAATAAAAAGCAATATTTTCTGGTATTATGTGATGCGATAACGCCCTTTAAATCGTAGCCGATTTACAGTCGGAAAAGTGTTGCCGGTCTAATGAGCACGAGTCTTGTCTCGCTGGCATGAGATCCAACACAAGACTGGGCTTGGATTATGACGCATCCATAGAAATCTTAATAACAACACAATTTTTACGGTACCGTCAATATGCTGTCACTTATTCATCCAAGGGAGTGAGACCCTATTGATATACGTATCTCCACATGTTGCCTAGACTTTAGGCCTCCTAAGCTCGCGGTGATTGTATTATCCCCAGTGGCGGATTGCCCAGCAGGCGATCGTTTTTCAAATCAAAAAGATTTCTGCATGACGGTTTTCTGATGTTTTACAGATAGAACTCTGCAAAAAAAAATTGCCGATGACCTCCCCTCTCACTTGTGATTGTACATTCGGTGTACAATGACATGACAATTGTAGAGTCAAGAGTGGCAATACTTTACAGCCTATACCTTGGGAATTTGTAAAACCGCCACTGATTATCGCTGTTGTTCAACAATGTCGTGTTGTCCACAGATCATGGTGATCGACGAGAACGAGGCGCGGCTGCGCGTGCGCTTCCCGCTCAACTGCGAGAAGCGGCGCAACTACAAGTTTGACATCGCCGCGGTTGGCTGCGACGGCTCGTACTCCAACACGTAAGAACCATTATCAGATATTATAATTAAGTAGAAATAACATAATTTCCATGCTAATTAATGTCATTCATTCATTTGATGTGATTTTATTCAAGCAGGTAAGGTTTTAACCATGAGTCTATAGTAAATATGAACTGTCCTAAGAAGCTTAACTTAGTAAATAGAGCTCAAACATCGACCTGTTCTTCTCCGGCAGCGTGCCGGTCCACATCACGGTGTCCGACGTGAACGAGTTCGCGCCGGTGTTCGGGCAGGCGGCGTACGTGGCGGCGGTGGACGAGGGCCGCGTTTACGACGAGGTCCTGCGCGTGGCCGCCACCGACCAGGACTGCACGCCGCGGTACGGAGACGTCTGCAAGTACGAGATACTCACCGACCGGAGCCAGCCGTTCACTATTGACAACGAAGGTGAGGCCCCACCACCACACGCATACCAGGGATGTTTGTCCAACTATGGCAAAGCCAAAAGGCAGGGTTATGTTTTTAGCAGGCTATGTATGTAGGAAACATTTTTATGTTCCACCGTAGCGTCTAAAATATCTATCCGATTTTGATGGATGAGGTGTTAATCGATTTGTTATTAGTGGCGCAGTGGAAGCGTGCTGGGCCCATAACCTGACGGGTTATGAGCCAGCCAATGATAAAGATGTTAAGATATGGAAAAAGTTTATTGCAAAGAATACACGTAACACCGGCTCACCGCCATTGAGCTGCCAGAGAGAAACATTTTTTTTTAATACTTTTAGTTTTACAACATAATCCGGGTGACATAGTCTAGCCTTGTAATATAGGAATAGTAGTATGAATGTAGCCACATTTTATACGAACAAAATCAATGCGAGGGTCCGTAAATTGCTGGTGTTTCACGTGGGATGTCTAATGAAAGAGGAGAAAATTCTGAGTTCATAAATATAAATATAGTGCAATATAATATATACCTTGCGACAGAAAAACAATTTCGTAATATATTTCAACGTTTATGAATACTACTAGCGCTAACTATCGGCAGTTCTGAATATAATTATTTTAATTACGCAGTTTTTCAAACGTTTTCCCTTGTTTATATTGTAATTCATGAATTGGTGTTTACCTATTGTTTGTTAAGCTTACCAAGAGCATGGTTAAGTGTTTAGCGATAGTTGGTCGATGTTTACTTATTGAGTGACCTCCTGTCCCGCTGTGTGTGCAGGCGTGATCCGCAACACGGAGCCGCTGGACTACGAGAAGTCCCACAACCACATCCTGTCCGTGGTGGCGTACGACTGCGGCATGATGCAGTCCGCTCCCGTCATGGTCACCATCAAGGTCAACAAGCCCTGCCGGGCAGGCTGGAAGGGTGAGCCATTTCAGATATTATTATACTCTTTTAATTACACATTAAGGAAAATGAAAAACAAAAAGGTGACGACCCGGGACGCCCGGCAGATATGAAACATGTGTAGTGTATAGTATGCGCACGCACAAAAGGGAGTCGAGCGCGGTGGCGTAGAGGGGACATGATGGCATGACAGAGCGTCATGCCATTTGCCGTGACGGCAAACTGATCGATTTTACTGCCTAAGTGCACCAATAGATTTTTCAAAAAATAAAACTTGTATCAAGTGTTTTATTGAAGTCTAGTATTTCCGCTGATAAGAACAGGGCAATTTACAGAGAGCATCAAGATTAGGTATAACAAATGTCAGAATCAAATAGACTCAAGTCATAGATAAAGTAAAATTAGGTTGTTAGAACGTGTCTCGAAGTGGCATGGGGAGCCCTAAAATGTTTGCTAGTAGGTAGTCCTGTTTTCATAAGATAAGACAACAAAAAATGTGTGTGCATGTTTGTTGCAGTGTGAACGAGGGGTTCGATAAGTTTATTAATTTTTATTAATTTACCCCGAAGTCAGTTTGTTTTTAATTATAAATCTTCTATAAACGTAACTCCCCGAACATAACAAGATTCACAAATTGTCGTTTGAGTTGATGAATAATAAATGGCCCGGAATGAGATTGTCCCGGCGCAGGCCAGGCCTCAGTCCTACCGGGATTATCATTATGAACCCTGACGTAGCTACTAATCAATGTTAATTATTAATCAACCCGAGAACCTATCTCAAAGGTATATATTATGAATTAAAATAGACACGTTTAGGTAAATACGAGATGTTTATTCGTAATAATCCTAATTAGGGTTCCTGTTAAAAATTGATTGGTTTGAACTTTTAAAATAACTTATAATACACTCTCATAGAAGATCATCGTAAAGTTACTATTATAGCTGCGTTTCGTACGATAAGTGAGAGAGGTGGAAGCCCGACACCCCTTCCCCTCCCTTCCCTTCGTCCCACTCCCCTTCAGATTGACAACGTGCGAGCAATGCCTTTGGTATTACAAGCATGTATGCCGACTTGATTATATAATAGTACATTGTTACCCTAGGGGTGAAGGTAACTTATTTAGTCCAAAGTACGCTCGGGCGCCAATAGTTCGAGGGACAAAATAAGTCTTTCACCCGAGGTAAACACTGTGCTTTTCATTACGAATACAAGGAAAGTAAAAATAAAAACAGGAATTAGCTAAAGAAAAAATGAGTGACAAGGAAGTATGAACAATACTCTACAATTCGAAAAAACAAATGAGGATCGGATTGCCGCTTTTTGTTTTTTTTTCCGTTGGCCGGCCTGGTTCAATATAAATGTGAAAATAGAACTAGTTTCTTATTTAATAATTTGACAGCTGTCAGTTGAAAGCAATTCACCCTAGGGCTGAAAAGTATTACTTTCAACCCGCTCCTCAGGCAACTTCAGACCTACATTCCGAGTATGAGTAATGAAAAATGTATTTCCAGGAGTGGCGGAGCGCGTGGACTACGCCCCGGGCACGGGCCCGCTGGCGCTGTTCCCCGCGGCGCGGCTGGAGACCTGCTCGTCGGACGAGCGCTGCCCCGGCGTCACGCGCATCCAGGCCGCCGTCACGCTGCGGGCCTCGCGCGCCGGCTCCGGCTGCGACCGCGATACCTACTCGCTGCACTCACAGAGGACCATTTGCGGTGAGGATTGTAGCTGTTCAAAATCGCTATATTATGATATCAACATGCTACGCATTTATATGCTACGTTATTACGAATTGAGCGGACACACTACAATGTAAACGCGGTACGAGAGTGATGCGTTAATCGGCATGGTAGCACTCGCGGAGTAACTCCAATTTTATGTTAGGTTTATGCAATTTAAAGTCTACATTTCTTGAATGGTGTTACGTTGTGTAATTATTTAAATTGTGCACGCCTGTGTAGACAACATTGGCCCATCGAACTAGTCTATTGATTAATATATTATGTGTGTGTATTTCCAGGTTTGGATCCCAAAACTATCGACCTGCTGCCGAGCCCCGGAGCTGGCAACGAATGGGCCAAGTCACTCAAACCAGACTCAGGTATTGTATTATTATTATATACGGCAACAACTTCTACAGCTGTTCTCTACTATTTATAAATTAATAAAATAAAATATAATAGACTAAATTTCCGTAAGAAATTCTCAAAATAATAGTGTAAACCACATCAAAATATCTAGCGATGTTTAGAATAGCCAAGCGAGTAAATATCGATAGATATAGAATACAGTTTGGTCGTAACTGGAAAATGTAGCAGATACTTTAATAACTATCTTCTTAAAGATATATAAGATTTATTTGGTTGGTTTTACACATGGTGGTTAAAGGTTCGATTCCCGCCGGGGCAAATTTCGGAAATGGCCTTTTCGTAATTTGTCCCGGTCTGGGTGTCACTGGGATCGCCCCCAGTCCATTGTACGGTAGTACAGTTGGTGTGTCAGTCTGGCGATATTTATTATTATTATCTTTTAATATTTTCTTCGTGATGTCACCACGTCACATGTACAGTGTTAGTATGAAAATCAATGTGTGTGGCGGCTCCCCGGCAGGTCGCGACGGCGAGCAGGTGTTCGAGTTCGACGGCGTCAGCACGTCGGCCGTGGTGCCGGAGGCGGTGCTGCCGCACTCGCTGGCCGGCAGCTTCGCCGTGTCCACGTGGCTGCGGCACGCGCCGCCGCCCGGCGCCGACAAGCACCGCAAGGAGCACATCCTGTGTCTCGCCGACGACCACAGTCAGTACCGCTGGCTACAGTTCATTACACGAACACGCGGGAATTATTGCAAATTGACCCATATGCCAGTGACAGCACGCGTCTTCGTGAAATGAACGCACTATAATGTGTTATCAAACACCAATGTCATTTTAACTCAACTCACAATCAAACTCAAAATTATTTATATTCATGTAAGCCACCAAAGCATATATTTTATATACACTATAGCTAACAACCATCTGGGTAGCCCCATAAGTACAAAAACAAATCGACAAAATCGTTTAGGATGAGAAGAATTACGAACAAACACACACCGGATTTTATATAGGTATACAAAGTTAAACACGAAGCGATACGAAATGGTAATAATGTTAAATATTCTGACCGCAATTTTATAAAATCGTGATTTGATTTGATGCAACGAAAACTACAAAAGAATCGCCGCAAAACGCATTTACTGGTAAAAATATCCAAAGCCTGGCCTCGAAAATTTTATCCTTATGTCATATCTGTACAAAATTAAATGTTAAAAGCGTACTCAAGTTCACTTTCAGACTTGAGGTAATATTTAATAGGTCCCTCAGTTACACACTTGTGTGTTTCCAGAGATGAACCGGCACCACTACGCGCTGTTCGTGCGCAACTGCCGGCTGATCCTGCTGCTGCGCCGAGACTTCGGCGAGGGCGACCTCAACATCTTCCGCCCCGCCGAGTGGCGCTGGAAGCTGCCCGAGGTGCGCACGCGCAATGCCATTACCAACACACACATAATTTAGGGATGCCACCTTGTTTTAGTCTGTACAAAAAATCAGTGCCGTCTAGGGACGTCCGAAAGAAGCGAAGCTTTACAGAAGATATTAGGTATATTATTAGTGGCGTGCATAAAGTTTTGTAACAGGGTAGGCAAAGTGTAACATAAAATAAATTAAATAAGGCATAGGTAACCTACCTGGGTAGGTACCTTGAATTATGTCTCACTAGCTTATTCCAGATTTTCATTTAGGCTATCGTACCTATTGAACGAAATGGGACATATTTTGTTGTTAGTAAGTAAGTATCTTGTGGCGACTTCACATTCACGTCGCCGACAGAAATGGACAGATGGCGCTAAATGCAGCGCCTCAATACAATGTACGGATTCTTCATAGAAAAACTGAATCACGATATTAAGAATCGCAAGCATCGTGACTATATATACAAGACCCCGAGAATAACCAGCGGGGCATAGCGGCCGCCCCGCCAGGCACAACACCCGCCTGGCTGGAAGATCTTCCCTTTTCCGCTAAAATCTATTTAGCCATATCAGACATCTAAAGTGATTGGTTGATGTACCTATCTGCAGTTGTATATCGTTGTACCTTTTTTCGTCCTTTTCTATGGTAAATTAAACCATTATACGTTGGTGTTCAATTAATTATATTAAAATAATATAAATTGCAAATATAAATTGCAAAATTTCTAAGGGAAAATATTTAAATCTTATATAACACAAATATTCAATTGGTTGTGTGGTGGCTTGAACCCACGTCTTATCTTATTTCGAAAAATAGAGGGCGCTGTGTCACGACACAAAGAACCCCGGCGATACTATATTTTATGTTATCATTATTATATAAATGAGGGTTATCTATAATGTATTGAGTGGATTATATTGTTATTACAACTATTATTTAGCCCGATAATGTGAGGATTTATAAAATATGTGTACGTGAAGACCGAAATACGCGTAAGTTGATGTTACTGTTTTGTCCGTGTTTACGTGTTTTATTTGGTTGATTTTAGGTGTTAACTATATGTAAAAATAAGTGTATAAATAAATATAATATAATATATAATAGGGCAACTAAAATATAATATGTTTTAAATATAAATTGGAAAATTTATAAGGGAAAATATTTAAATCTTATATAAAACAAAAATTCAATTGCTTGTGTAGAAGCTTGAACCCACGTCTGGTACTATTTAGGCCAGACCTATTTCCAACTGAGTCACCTAACTCAGTTGGAAATAGGTCTGGCCTAAATAGTACCAGACGTGGGTTCAAGCTTCTACATATAATAACATAAACATTAGAAATTATGACAAAATTATCCACTATATGGCAACTAAAATATCGTATGTAATTGTAGATATAGGTTACTTTATTCAGAATCTTTATCAACAAAGTCTATAGCACGTTGGATGCATCGGTTCTCGTCCGATCACCGAAGTTAAGCAACGTCTGGCGCGGTCAGTACTAAGATGGGTGAACGCTTGATGACACGCGAAATTGTGAAGTATTCTTAATTTTTAGATATATTTAAATTATTACCAATGTTCTATCTAACCTTCAAGCCATATTTAGTATAAAGCTTAGGGCGCCGCAGCTCTGACGTCATCGTGTAACGAGTAACGCGTAACGCTACGTCACAATTTGCACGGTTTTAGTGCCCGGGCAGCGAGCGCCCCGAACGTCCGTAAAGAAGCTTCGCTTCAACAAAATACATAATAATCTGTTCGCTTCTGGACTGTATGTTTTGTTTGACCCATTTCTTGGACCCAAAAGAAAGTCCGCCATAATATGTTGACACACTGTTAATCATAGTCGACAAACAGAAATGAATCAATAGTGGACGTCAAAGAGGAGAAATAATCAAACAAACCAAGCTAAAAATATACTAGTGCTACACTCTTTGATTGGCCGGTGGCCCACAAGAGAAATACAATAATATTTTGACAGTCTTGTATCGACACTAGCGACGCCAAATAAAGATTTCAGCGTTTATGAATAACTAGCTGTGCCCCGCGACTTCATCCGCAAAGTTATAATCTATCTGTGTTCCAAATTTCATCCAAATCCGTTCAGTAGTTTTTGCGTGAAGGAGTAACAAACATACATACATACATCCACACTCACAAACTTTCGCATTTATAATATTAGTAGGATACAACTAGCGCTATCTATCAGTCTGAATATAATTGTGTGTAATTCTGTAGACTGGTTACTTACAGATTTTTTCTTTACTCATACTCGGATAGTTAGTCTGAATTTTGCCTGAGGAGCGGGTTGAAAGTAATATTGAATCGGTTTCAACTGACAGCTGTCAAATTATTAAAAAAAAACTGGTTATATTTTCACATTCCTATTGAACCATGTTCCAACTTTCTCTACAGTCACTCAATTACAGCGCGATGTAAAATTGAAATAACATTGAGTATTAATTAAAGAATATATTTTTTCGAGTTGTAGGGTATTTTTCATACTTCCTTGTTCACTCATTTTTTCTTTAGCTAATTCCTGTTTATATTTTTACTTTCCTTGTATTCGTAATGAAAAGCACAGTGTTTACCTCGGGTAACAATGTACTATTAATTGTGTTTACTGGTTGGTTCATCCATCGTATGGTCTCGCACGGCAGGTTTGCGACGACGAGTGGCATCACTACGCCGTGAACGTGCGGTTCCCGACGGTGGAGCTGTTCGTGGACGGCGAGCCGTTCCGCGCGGCCGGGGAGGGGCCCGAGGTCATCGACGACTGGCCGCTGCACCCCGCGCACGGCGTCAACACCACCATGGTCGTCGGCGCCTGCTGGCAAGGTCACCACCTTCACTTATAAATACATTAGATTTACTGTTTCTCTTAAAATTTAATTTTATTGATAACAAGGGTGAGTTTTTCAAGTAAACGTGGCCCATATCCGAAGGTATGAGGATAGCGATAAGTATTCAAAACAAAAGAAAAAGTAAATAAATTATTCCATTTCATTCGACGCTAATATTGATAAAAACAAAAATTGGATTACTGAAAAATCTATATCCCTAACGTAGAATCACATTCGTTGATTTTGAAAATAAAAATACAGACTCGCTAATAAGGATTTAATCCTGTAAATCGTTTTCTGACCAAAAATATTAGGTTGCTACAATTTTCATTCCGTTTTCTATCAACATCATCAAGTATTTATTTTATCGTCTGAAGTGTTTTTTTTGCTATTTAATCTACGACTCCACAACTGCCTTCAAAAATCCACAATGTTACAGTAAACTGTATAACTTGTTATTGCGTGTGCGCAGGCACGGATAACGATATGAAGCACCACCTGCACGGCTGGCTGGCGGGGCTGGGCGTGGCGCGCGGCGCCGTGCAGCCGCCGCGCGCGCTCGCCTGCGTCGCGCGCTGCCGCGAGGGACTCAGCCTCGCGCCCGACCTCTGTCAGTGCACCGACACACCACCCACCACCCGACACACACCCCATACACACACCATACAATAGCCGTGCAGCCGCCGCGCGCGCTCGCCTGCGTCGCGCGCTGCCGCGAGGGACTCAGCCTCGCGCCCGACCTCTGTCAGTGCACCGACACACCACCCACCACCCGACACACACCCCATACACACACCATACAATAGCCGTGCAGCCGCCGCGCGCGCTCGCCTGCGTCGCGCGCTGCCGCGAGGGACTCAGCCTCGCGCCCGACCTCTGTCAGTGCACCGACACACCACCCACCACCCGACACACACCCCATACACACACCATACAATAGCCGTGCAGCCGCCGCGCGCGCTCGCCTGCGTCGCGCGCTGCCGCGAGGGACTCAGCCTCGCGCCCGACCTCTGTCAGTGCACCGACACACCACCCACCACCCGACACACACCCCATACACACACCATACAATAGCCGTGCAGCCGCCGCGCGCGCTCGCCTGCGTCGCGCGCTGCCGCGAGGGACTCAGCCTCGCGCCCGACCTCTGTCAGTGCACCGACACACCACCCACCACCCGACACACACCCCATACACACACCATACAATAGCCGTGCAGCCGCCGCGCGCGCTCGCCTGCGTCGCGCGCTGCCGCGAGGGACTCAGCCTCGCGCCCGACCTCTGTCAGTGCACCGACACACCACCCACCACCCGACACACACCCCATACACACACCATACAATAGCCGTGCAGCCGCCGCGCGCGCTCGCCTGCGTCGCGCGCTGCCGCGAGGGACTCAGCCTCGCGCCCGACCTCTGTCAGTGCACCGACACACCACCCACCACCCGACACACACCCCATACACACACCATACAATAGCCGTGCAGCCGCCGCGCGCGCTCGCCTGCGTCGCGCGCTGCCGCGAGGGACTCAGCCTCGCGCCCGACCTCTGTCAGTGCACCGACACACCACCCACCACCCGACACACACCCCATACACACACCATACAATAGCCGTGCAGCCGCCGCGCGCGCTCGCCTGCGTCGCGCGCTGCCGCGAGGGACTCAGCCTCGCGCCCGACCTCTGTCAGTGCACCGACACACCACCCACCACCCGACACACACCCCATACACACACCATACAATAGCCGTGCAGCCGCCGCGCGCGCTCGCCTGCGTCGCGCGCTGCCGCGAGGGACTCAGCCTCGCGCCCGACCTCTGTCAGTGCACCGACACACCACCCACCACCCGACACACACCCCATACACACACCATACAATAGCCGTGCAGCCGCCGCGCGCGCTCGCCTGCGTCGCGCGCTGCCGCGAGGGACTCAGCCTCGCGCCCGACCTCTGTCAGTGCACCGACACACCACCCACCACCCGACACACACCCCATACACACACCATACAATAGCCGTGCAGCCGCCGCGCGCGCTCGCCTGCGTCGCGCGCTGCCGCGAGGGACTCAGCCTCGCGCCCGACCTCTGTCAGTGCACCGACACACCACCCACCACCCGACACACACCCCATACACACACCATACAATAGCCGTGCAGCCGCCGCGCGCGCTCGCCTGCGTCGCGCGCTGCCGCGAGGGACTCAGCCTCGCGCCCGACCTCTGTCAGTGCACCGACACACCACCCACCACCCGACACACACCCCATACACACACCATACAATAGCCGTGCAGCCGCCGCGCGCGCTCGCCTGCGTCGCGCGCTGCCGCGAGGGACTCAGCCTCGCGCCCGACCTCTGTCAGTGCACCGACACACCACCCACCACCCGACACACACCCCATACACACACCATACAATAGCCGTGCAGCCGCCGCGCGCGCTCGCCTGCGTCGCGCGCTGCCGCGAGGGACTCAGCCTCGCGCCCGACCTCTGTCAGTGCACCGACACACCACCCACCACCCGACACACACCCCATACACACACCATACAATAGCCGTGCAGCCGCCGCGCGCGCTCGCCTGCGTCGCGCGCTGCCGCGAGGGACTCAGCCTCGCGCCCGACCTCTGTCAGTGCACCGACACACCACCCACCACCCGACACACACCCCATACACACACCATACAATAGCCGTGCAGCCGCCGCGCGCGCTCGCCTGCGTCGCGCGCTGCCGCGAGGGACTCAGCCTCGCGCCCGACCTCTGTCAGTGCACCGACACACCACCCACCACCCGACACACACCCCATACACACACCATACAATAGCCGTGCAGCCGCCGCGCGCGCTCGCCTGCGTCGCGCGCTGCCGCGAGGGACTCAGCCTCGCGCCCGACCTCTGTCAGTGCACCGACACACCACCCACCACCCGACACACACCCCATACACACACCATACAATAGCCGTGCAGCCGCCGCGCGCGCTCGCCTGCGTCGCGCGCTGCCGCGAGGGACTCAGCCTCGCGCCCGACCTCTGTCAGTGCACCGACACACCACCCACCACCCGACACACACCCCATACACACACCATACAATAGCCGTGCAGCCGCCGCGCGCGCTCGCCTGCGTCGCGCGCTGCCGCGAGGGACTCAGCCTCGCGCCCGACCTCTGTCAGTGCACCGACACACCACCCACCACCCGACACACACCCCATACACACACCATACAATAGCCGTGCAGCCGCCGCGCGCGCTCGCCTGCGTCGCGCGCTGCCGCGAGGGACTCAGCCTCGCGCCCGACCTCTGTCAGTGCACCGACACACCACCCACCACCCGACACACACCCCATACACACACCATACAATAGCCGTGCAGCCGCCGCGCGCGCTCGCCTGCGTCGCGCGCTGCCGCGAGGGACTCAGCCTCGCGCCCGACCTCTGTCAGTGCACCGACACACCACCCACCACCCGACACACACCCCATACACACACCATACAATAGCCGTGCAGCCGCCGCGCGCGCTCGCCTGCGTCGCGCGCTGCCGCGAGGGACTCAGCCTCGCGCCCGACCTCTGTCAGTGCACCGACACACCACCCACCACCCGACACACACCCCATACACACACCATACAATAGCCGTGCAGCCGCCGCGCGCGCTCGCCTGCGTCGCGCGCTGCCGCGAGGGACTCAGCCTCGCGCCCGACCTCTGTCAGTGCACCGACACACCACCCACCACCCGACACACACCCCATACACACACCATACAATAGCCGTGCAGCCGCCGCGCGCGCTCGCCTGCGTCGCGCGCTGCCGCGAGGGACTCAGCCTCGCGCCCGACCTCTGTCAGTGCACCGACACACCACCCACCACCCGACACACACCCCATACACACACCATACAATAGCCGTGCAGCCGCCGCGCGCGCTCGCCTGCGTCGCGCGCTGCCGCGAGGGACTCAGCCTCGCGCCCGACCTCTGTCAGTGCACCGACACACCACCCACCACCCGACACACACCCCATACACACACCATACAATAGCCGTGCAGCCGCCGCGCGCGCTCGCCTGCGTCGCGCGCTGCCGCGAGGGACTCAGCCTCGCGCCCGACCTCTGTCAGTGCACCGACACACCACCCACCACCCGACACACACCCCATACACACACCATACAATAGCCGTGCAGCCGCCGCGCGCGCTCGCCTGCGTCGCGCGCTGCCGCGAGGGACTCAGCCTCGCGCCCGACCTCTGTCAGTGCACCGACACACCACCCACCACCCGACACACACCCCATACACACACCATACAATAGCCGTGCAGCCGCCGCGCGCGCTCGCCTGCGTCGCGCGCTGCCGCGAGGGACTCAGCCTCGCGCCCGACCTCTGTCAGTGCACCGACACACCACCCACCACCCGACACACACCCCATACACACACCATACAATAGCCGTGCAGCCGCCGCGCGCGCTCGCCTGCGTCGCGCGCTGCCGCGAGGGACTCAGCCTCGCGCCCGACCTCTGTCAGTGCACCGACACACCACCCACCACCCGACACACACCCCATACACACACCATACAATAGCCGTGCAGCCGCCGCGCGCGCTCGCCTGCGTCGCGCGCTGCCGCGAGGGACTCAGCCTCGCGCCCGACCTCTGTCAGTGCACCGACACACCACCCACCACCCGACACACACCCCATACACACACCATACAATAGCCGTGCAGCCGCCGCGCGCGCTCGCCTGCGTCGCGCGCTGCCGCGAGGGACTCAGCCTCGCGCCCGACCTCTGTCAGTGCACCGACACACCACCCACCACCCGACACACACCCCATACACACACCATACAATAGCCGTGCAGCCGCCGCGCGCGCTCGCCTGCGTCGCGCGCTGCCGCGAGGGACTCAGCCTCGCGCCCGACCTCTGTCAGTGCACCGACACACCACCCACCACCCGACACACACCCCATACACACACCATACAATAGCCGTGCAGCCGCCGCGCGCGCTCGCCTGCGTCGCGCGCTGCCGCGAGGGACTCAGCCTCGCGCCCGACCTCTGTCAGTGCACCGACACACCACCCACCACCCGACACACACCCCATACACACACCATACAATAGCCGTGCAGCCGCCGCGCGCGCTCGCCTGCGTCGCGCGCTGCCGCGAGGGACTCAGCCTCGCGCCCGACCTCTGTCAGTGCACCGACACACCACCCACCACCCGACACACACCCCATACACACACCATACAATAGCCGTGCAGCCGCCGCGCGCGCTCGCCTGCGTCGCGCGCTGCCGCGAGGGACTCAGCCTCGCGCCCGACCTCTGTCAGTGCACCGACACACCACCCACCACCCGACACACACCCCATACACACACCATACAATAGCCGTGCAGCCGCCGCGCGCGCTCGCCTGCGTCGCGCGCTGCCGCGAGGGACTCAGCCTCGCGCCCGACCTCTGTCAGTGCACCGACACACCACCCACCACCCGACACACACCCCATACACACACCATACAATAGCCGTGCAGCCGCCGCGCGCGCTCGCCTGCGTCGCGCGCTGCCGCGAGGGACTCAGCCTCGCGCCCGACCTCTGTCAGTGCACCGACACACCACCCACCACCCGACACACACCCCATACACACACCATACAATAGCCGTGCAGCCGCCGCGCGCGCTCGCCTGCGTCGCGCGCTGCCGCGAGGGACTCAGCCTCGCGCCCGACCTCTGTCAGTGCACCGACACACCACCCACCACCCGACACACACCCCATACACACACCATACAATAGCCGTGCAGCCGCCGCGCGCGCTCGCCTGCGTCGCGCGCTGCCGCGAGGGACTCAGCCTCGCGCCCGACCTCTGTCAGTGCACCGACACACCACCCACCACCCGACACACACCCCATACACACACCATACAATAGCCGTGCAGCCGCCGCGCGCGCTCGCCTGCGTCGCGCGCTGCCGCGAGGGACTCAGCCTCGCGCCCGACCTCTGTCAGTGCACCGACACACCACCCACCACCCGACACACACCCCATACACACACCATACAATAGCCGTGCAGCCGCCGCGCGCGCTCGCCTGCGTCGCGCGCTGCCGCGAGGGACTCAGCCTCGCGCCCGACCTCTGTCAGTGCACCGACACACCACCCACCACCCGACACACACCCCATACACACACCATACAATAGCCGTGCAGCCGCCGCGCGCGCTCGCCTGCGTCGCGCGCTGCCGCGAGGGACTCAGCCTCGCGCCCGACCTCTGTCAGTGCACCGACACACCACCCACCACCCGACACACACCCCATACACACACCATACAATAGCCGTGCAGCCGCCGCGCGCGCTCGCCTGCGTCGCGCGCTGCCGCGAGGGACTCAGCCTCGCGCCCGACCTCTGTCAGTGCACCGACACACCACCCACCACCCGACACACACCCCATACACACACCATACAATAGCCGTGCAGCCGCCGCGCGCGCTCGCCTGCGTCGCGCGCTGCCGCGAGGGACTCAGCCTCGCGCCCGACCTCTGTCAGTGCACCGACACACCACCCACCACCCGACACACACCCCATACACACACCATACAATAGCCGTGCAGCCGCCGCGCGCGCTCGCCTGCGTCGCGCGCTGCCGCGAGGGACTCAGCCTCGCGCCCGACCTCTGTCAGTGCACCGACACACCACCCACCACCCGACACACACCCCATACACACACCATACAATAGCCGTGCAGCCGCCGCGCGCGCTCGCCTGCGTCGCGCGCTGCCGCGAGGGACTCAGCCTCGCGCCCGACCTCTGTCAGTGCACCGACACACCACCCACCACCCGACACACACCCCATACACACACCATACAATAGCCGTGCAGCCGCCGCGCGCGCTCGCCTGCGTCGCGCGCTGCCGCGAGGGACTCAGCCTCGCGCCCGACCTCTGTCAGTGCACCGACACACCACCCACCACCCGACACACACCCCATACACACACCATACAATAGCCGTGCAGCCGCCGCGCGCGCTCGCCTGCGTCGCGCGCTGCCGCGAGGGACTCAGCCTCGCGCCCGACCTCTGTCAGTGCACCGACACACCACCCACCACCCGACACACACCCCATACACACACCATACAATAGCCGTGCAGCCGCCGCGCGCGCTCGCCTGCGTCGCGCGCTGCCGCGAGGGACTCAGCCTCGCGCCCGACCTCTGTCAGTGCACCGACACACCACCCACCACCCGACACACACCCCATACACACACCATACAATAGCCGTGCAGCCGCCGCGCGCGCTCGCCTGCGTCGCGCGCTGCCGCGAGGGACTCAGCCTCGCGCCCGACCTCTGTCAGTGCACCGACACACCACCCACCACCCGACACACACCCCATACACACACCATACAATAGCCGTGCAGCCGCCGCGCGCGCTCGCCTGCGTCGCGCGCTGCCGCGAGGGACTCAGCCTCGCGCCCGACCTCTGTCAGTGCACCGACACACCACCCACCACCCGACACACACCCCATACACACACCATACAATAGCCGTGCAGCCGCCGCGCGCGCTCGCCTGCGTCGCGCGCTGCCGCGAGGGACTCAGCCTCGCGCCCGACCTCTGTCAGTGCACCGACACACCACCCACCACCCGACACACACCCCATACACACACCATACAATAGCCGTGCAGCCGCCGCGCGCGCTCGCCTGCGTCGCGCGCTGCCGCGAGGGACTCAGCCTCGCGCCCGACCTCTGTCAGTGCACCGACACACCACCCACCACCCGACACACACCCCATACACACACCATACAATAGCCGTGCAGCCGCCGCGCGCGCTCGCCTGCGTCGCGCGCTGCCGCGAGGGACTCAGCCTCGCGCCCGACCTCTGTCAGTGCACCGACACACCACCCACCACCCGACACACACCCCATACACACACCATACAATAGCCGTGCAGCCGCCGCGCGCGCTCGCCTGCGTCGCGCGCTGCCGCGAGGGACTCAGCCTCGCGCCCGACCTCTGTCAGTGCACCGACACACCACCCACCACCCGACACACACCCCATACACACACCATACAATAGCCGTGCAGCCGCCGCGCGCGCTCGCCTGCGTCGCGCGCTGCCGCGAGGGACTCAGCCTCGCGCCCGACCTCTGTCAGTGCACCGACACACCACCCACCACCCGACACACACCCCATACACACACCATACAATAGCCGTGCAGCCGCCGCGCGCGCTCGCCTGCGTCGCGCGCTGCCGCGAGGGACTCAGCCTCGCGCCCGACCTCTGTCAGTGCACCGACACACCACCCACCACCCGACACACACCCCATACACACACCATACAATAGCCGTGCAGCCGCCGCGCGCGCTCGCCTGCGTCGCGCGCTGCCGCGAGGGACTCAGCCTCGCGCCCGACCTCTGTCAGTGCACCGACACACCACCCACCACCCGACACACACCCCATACACACACCATACAATAGCCGATCACTAACAAATACTGTTGTTTTCTAAATTATTAAGAAGAAATAAAATTATACAACAAAGTTTACTACACAGCGCATTGATAAAGGTCAAACTTTCTATTGCATTACCCTACGTTTGTACTCGATGAAACATTCACACAACTGTTGTCTCTATTTTAAGACTGAAAAAAGTTAAGACAACATGTTTTTTTGTGTGAAGTTTTCAATCACTACAAACGAGGGATTACTTGACCAAGTATTGTTCGTGAATACGGCCGTGAGTGAGTATGTAATGTATCGCGCAGACCTGAAGTCGGTGTCGGTGGAGGGCGACGGCGTGGCGGACGTGGAGACGCTGCTGCGGCGCGTGGCGTACGGCGACGCGCGCGCCTTCCCCACGCCCGGCCGCCGGAACGTGCACGTCGCCACCACCATCACGTCAGTGCACTCTATACCCACTAGCATAGGGTCCATAATGCACAGTGTACAACACGCTGCGAAACGTGATACACAGATACACCTTTGCATTAGAGTGAATGGGATGCATAGAGTAGATTTTTTATAAGTTCCGTTCAGCTGGCACCAATATTTTGGTGTCACTCAAAATTAGTTTTAGTCGTTGTGGCAGATTATTTACATAATCCATAATAACCACAGTGTGGTGTGTCTAACGTCAATATTACATCATGTGTTTTGCTTTAATTGGTATTTTTGTGTAATGAAATCTATATGAAAATATGAACTTTTAATAAATATCGCCAGACGAACACACCAACTGTATGGTCCCAAACGAAACAACGTGTGTACGGTACCCATAACCGTACAATGGACTGGGGGCGACCCCAGTGACACCCAGACCAGGGTAAAGTACGAAAAGGCAATTTCCGAAATTTACCCCAGCGGGAATCGAACCCACAACCACCCGGTGCTGTAAGTCAAGCGGCCTACGCTCAAACCACTGCGCCAAGCAGTCGTCAACTATCGTAAAGAGACTTCAACTTCGATTACCGCGTCGTGACTGAGCCCGCTGCGGTCCGGTGGGTGTGTCGATGTGAACACGTGAACAGCGCTGAGGGCCGGCTCCCGCAGGTGCGACAACGGGCGCGTGATCAAGGCGCGGCCGGCGGAGTCGTACGTGATGGTGCTGGCGCCGCAGACGCCCAGCATCCTGCTGAACGGCAGCGAGGACCTGGCGCGCGACTACGCGCACTTCCGCGCCGGCCTGGCCGTGTTCCCCGACCTGCGCGTGCGCGTGCTGGCCGGCGCCGACGCACACCCGCTCGCTGGTCTGACTCTACACTTGATTAACTAGCCCCCGTGCCCAAAGTGGCAGAAAAAAATCAATCGCGTTCCAATGCAGTGCTAGTTTTATCTCAGTGAAGTAACAAACTCGATATGGAAACTTATAAACAAGTTTTGTGTTAAGTTTTATGTTGATATCATATTTTTGTTTCTTTTCATTTGGCATAAATAGTAAATAGCATTAATTTTTTATGAGATAGGTACCTAATAGATTTTGAACGTCTGCTCGTCATCAGTTCCTAGTGGTTTGTTATTTTATGATATTGAGTTAGTGTGTAGTATATATGTGTGAATGATGTGCAGAGGAGCGTCAGCAGCTGGATTCGTGCGTGGTGTCGGTGTATCCGGCACTGAACCCGGACCACGAGGCGCTGGCGCTGCGCGGCGCGGAGGGAGCGGAGGGAGCCGCGGGCGCGGAGGGAGCGGAGGGCGTGGAGGGCGCCGCCGACATCCGCGCCGCCGTCACGCGCGACGGGGTCATCCTCACCGGCGCCGACTCCGTGCACCGCTACCAGAAGGTACACCGACCAATTAATTAGAAGAAGGATGTAAGCTGTTGTTTCCGACACGGAAACTTTCCGTCAATTGTGAATACCACTGATCTCCGACCAATACACAACGTTATTTTGATTTTCGTCCAACGTCATGGGGGGCGACTCTGTTGCCATTATACCGGGATGATGGGCATATTCCCCCTCAATGGGAGGGGAATTGGGACACCACGTCGGCCTGGTGAGGGTTAGCGGCCTTCACACGTGTCTCGAAGGCGATGTTTCTCCTTAACCGTTTTGTGTTGGAAATGTGATGCGCACATGAAATCCGACATCCGTGTTAGCCACTGTAGCTTCAAACCACGGAAGTCACACAACTTGTATTCCAAAGCGTGTGATAGACAAGTGGTCACCACCTGTCTATCTATTGGCTCCACTAATGACGTTGCCCCCCACAGGTGCTCCGTGAGATCGAGTACAGCAACAAGAAGCCCGCGTACTACCTGAACCGCGTGTTCAAGCTGACCTGCTCCGAGCTGAACGGACGGTTCACTAGCAACGAATACGTACAGACGGTAGGTTTTTTAAATAAATATTACTAGCAATGTGAGTTGATCACATTACTAGTATTCCCGTTAGCCCTCCAGCTAAGCTAATGCTTGTGTTAGGAGTGGGTTCACGTCAATAGTTTAATGGCCAGGATGGGGATCGAACCCTAAACCTCTCGGCTACGAGGACGACCCCTCTAACCACTAGGCTATTGACACCTTAAAACGTGTCTTTGTTTTTGTCAGACAGTAAAATCATTTTTTAAAAAAGGTTGTTAAAAAATATTATTGCGTTAGTATGATGCTTTCCGTGCTAAATAAAAAAATAAAAAATTTGGAACAAAAATCGAACTTGCTACCTAGTGCAGAGAGCCGAGATGCTTACGCTCACTAGACAGAGCGGTGGTTTTATAGTTCCTGGTTCACAAGGTGGCCAAATAAATGAAGGGCAAACGTTAACAATTACTAATTTTCGTATCGCTTCTTATTCGCCGGAGTATAGTAGATATTGACGCAAGATAGTAGGCAATGTATCTTATGTGGTGTGTGCTCGGCAGCTGACGGTGGTGCACCCGCACATGTCGGGCGCGGCCGAGGCGGGGCTCTCCCACCAGCTGCACCCCAGCGGCATGGCCGACAAGATGGACGCCGTCGCCAGGGACAAGCAGGTAGGCGGATATACCATTTGCACTGGCCAACTTAACTCCATTCATGAAAATATCTCGGTGACAATGATCTTAAGCTGATACCGGACGCTTCATTTAGTTTTTATTCCATGTGTGAATATACGACTATATACGTAAAATGTACTATCACTAGCTCTTTTACTCGAATATGTCGGAGAACGAAGTTCTGTGCCGCGGACAACATTACCGAGACCGCGTGTACATTTCGTTTCGAGTCAGACTTGCTGAAAATTAACGACAGAAATTAACAAAATCTGAAGCATCTGCTTTATCTAAAACGTGCTAAGATTAGTGCCATTATCCGAATGCGTCGTGTGCAGGAGCACTCCCCGCCGCACCACGCGCGCGCGGACGGGCACGCGCTGTCGCCGCGCGTGTACGCGGCGCACGCGCAGCGCGACGCGCACGCCGCCGACCTGCCCGCGCCCCGGCTCATCGACCTGCATCCCGACCAGGACAACACCAGTACGTACCCACCACTGTTATATCACAACTTGAATGTTTCAGTTTTACTTCGTAAGGCAGCTCATGAATTTGGCTCGTATTCCTAATGGTAACCCGCCCCCGCCCCCGCCCCCGCAGACCAAGCGGCCCTGCTGATCGGCGTGATCTCGTGCGGCGTGGTGGTGCTGGCGGCGGGCGTGGCGCTGGCGCGCGCGCGCGGCCCGCGCAGCCCGCGCAGCCCGCGCGCCGCGCTCGGCACGCCGCGCTCGCCCGCCGCCGCGCTGCACGCGCTGCACGCGCTGCGCCGCGCGCCCAAGCACCAGCCCGACTCCGAGATGCAGTGGGACGACTCCGCGCTCACCATCACCGTTAACCCTATGGAAGAGGTCAGAATATCTCGTTCATGTTAACCTTCAATAATGAAGGTCATCGCAGTAGCACTATTACTAAAAGGCCATTCCCGACCTGCGCTTAAACGGCTAGACTGAACGGATGGCGACTTAAGAAACATATGATGAAAAATTACTGACATAGCGATAAGTTCTCAGTGCCAAAAATCATCAAACATGACGAATGCATTGCAGCAAGCGGCGCCGTCGTGCGGCACGCACGCGGGCGCGGACAGCTCGGACGGCGAGTCCTGCTCCGACTCCGACTCCGACCAGCACGACTCCTCCGACGACGAAGACGAAGGCACGTAACCCTTCACTGATGATACCTGAGGCCCTACACAAGTGGACTTGTCTACATGCGCTTCTACAAATCACTTCGCTGTATGGAAACGACATTGTCTGTCGATAAGTAGATCACGTGATTTGTAGAATCCCTTGTATACAAACCCACTTATCTAGGGCCCCTCCTTGATCTGGTTAAGTGGTCACAATAGTGACTTGCCCCAAAGGGGTTCTGTATTGCTTACTTTTAGTCTGTGTTTGTTTCTTTTCCCACGTTATGTCTCAAAAGCTGTTTTAATGGCGGAGACAGACCAGGGCCGAAGTAAGGAAAAAACAGCGAATTTTCATACAAGTACACCTGAAAATCAGGAAAAATGTTTGAGTATTTGTGCTCGGATAATGTCTATCCCCGCCTTCATACTAAACTCAAACACTACTCGAATATTAAAGTCCTTGGCTGCTTGAAACGTCGTTTTCACGCATATACCGTTTTTCATGTAAGGCTCCTTCAAATTTAAGTATTCAGTATTAGACTCAAAGTGCGTGTCAATTATAACTTGTAATAGTTCATTTATGTTCTGCATGTAGTTTAAACTATGAATATTCCTTTCACAGTGGTCCCGGGCAAGGAGCACAAGTACAGAAACATCAGCCAGCTAGAATGGGATAACAGCACAATGTAATGCGTGCGCGCGCGCAGCGGACTGTACTTAACCCCGCCCTCTCCCCCCAGCTCCCCCACCCGCCCCTCGGCCGCGCCCCTCCCCCGCCCGTCCTTCACGCGTCTCTCGCTCGGGGCTCGGTCCTCACATAATCTTCTTATAGTTACGACGTTTTTACAAACATTACATCATAGACAAGGAAGCCGTGTTGACACATTTGCCACAAATATTGAGAGCCAGTCTCATGCTTGTTCTATTAATATGACAGAGGTGTCATAGCTGACAACAATGAAGTTTCAAAATAGTTTTTTAACATCACACTGTCAATATTTGTGGAACTTGATAGTAAAGACAATCGTAATCGAAATTCATGTGTAAATAAGGATTGATTATTTAAAAAGTAAACAATACCAAAATTTACAATTAAACACTGACATCTTTTCATCAAGTTTGTAATACAAGGGGAAACATTATTGTTTAATTAATCAATACCATGTTCAAAAAATAGTTCAGATATATTTTTGACTGACATTTGTAACTAACACAGATAATAGATAGATTCCCAATCTCCATCAAAAATAAGTTGTTAATGTATGTAGAATCGTCGTAATAACGAAACATAGCGAGTATATTCAGTAAGTATATTTCGGTAACGGAATTGATTTTATAACCCGAATCTATCGGTGAGGTACCTACCTACGTAGTTTATAATATAATGCTTACAGCACAAATACACGCGCGTGGCACAAGACTTTCGTATCTTGCGTCGAGGTCAATGACTCGCGTGACAGCTATCAAATCTGACAGTAGACGACATTTGTTAACATTGGTGGTGAGTGGGAAATTAGTTAATTGAGATTAAAAACAACTATTTCGTCTAGTAAATGAGATTATATGGCAGCTGATATATGAATTGGTCAAGTAACTGTCATATTTGGCGTGAGATGCCCGCGTGCATCGATCCCGACGCAACGATACATTTTGTTTGTAGTTTATTCTAAGGTCTTAAAAAATGATCATATCAAATTTATACGTAAAAACGATTTGTTTTTTTCTCCTCGCTTGCTTTCGTAGAAGGAAGTACGTCGTTGTTCTAAAGATTAGAGCTCTTAACACTTTTCTAATAATTTCTACACTTAAGAGAAATGAAAAAAATGTATGTATTACCGTAGTCGGTGTAATTTCGTATGGAGTCGGTTATAAGAGATAATTAGTATGTAAGCGATCAGAAACTATGTATGTATATTATCGGATATACATAAGATATTATGCTTAACTGGTTGTTCTGTCCTTCGTTCACTAAGGGAATCAATATGGCCGCTTGACACTTCATTTTTGAGGTTATGTCACGCCATATTTGTGATCCCGCCTTAAAACAAACGGCATTTAATTTAGTACAACAATAAAAAGACGCATTTTTATGTTACGGTACAAAAAGCTTCGTGATTATTTCCAATGTACGAGGGCGGGATGATAAGTAACTAGCCTAATAAGAAAACACTTAACTTTCCGTGATAAAATTAATTTTATTTTTCGACATAGTCTCCGTGAACCTCTACGCACTTATTCCATCTTCGTTCTAAAGCAGTAATGCCTTCCATAAAATGATTTCTTTCGAGGCCTGCAAAATACTCCTCTACAGCGGCTATGACTTCATCATTTGTGGTAAATTTCTGTCCGCCCAAAAAAGTTTTGAGCTTAGGGAATATGTGGAAGTCTGATGGCGGTAGATCAGGCGAATAAGGTGGGTGGGGCAGCAAATCATACTTCAATTCGTTGATTTTTGCCATAGCTTTTTTGATCGTGCGTAAGCAATCGCGGCACCCAACGGGCCGATAACTTTTTCATATTTAATTCCTCACTTAGGATATGATGTACCCGTTCTTTTGAGATACCTGTAGTGTCAGCTATTTCAGATAACTTCAATCGTCGATCTGCTAAAACCATATAATGTACTTTCACGACCATTTCCGGAGTCGTGACGCTTTTTGGACGTCCTGGGCGGGCTTCATCTTGGACACATGTACGACCGCGTTTAAACTCAGCCACCCAGTTTTTTACTGTGGCATATGAAGGAGCACATTCACCCAAAACATTATTTAACTCGTCATAGAGATCTTTCCCCTTCATGCCCTTCATATGAAGAAACTTTATCACCGCTCTTTGTTCAATTTTATCCATTTTGAAAACAGTTGACGAAATATATTTTCAAATTACAAAAAAACAATAAAATTTTCATGCCACCAAATTCAAATTTAGAACACAGGTGGCCAGAGATACGAATTTAAAAATGACATATATTTTTTTATAATTTTAACTTTTTAAATAGCAGAGGCTAGTTACTTATCATCCCGCCCTCGTAGTTTATAAAATGTTGTCGTCTCGACAAAATGTCCAACTTACCCTTTACGAGCTTCTCGACAAAATCGGCTTAAATGTATATTAGGCACAGAGTTATTTGGGAAAATATATATGTACGATGTACACATATACAGATGGTATCGGTTTAGGATCAGCTACTACTATAATGAACTATGATTAATTATATATATATTTTGAATGCGTTAAGGGATTTTTACTAACATCTAGGTACTAAGTGGCTATGTTAGTCGGAGACGCGCACCACAACACGGGGAATGGCTGACGAACTCGCGTCCCTAGGCGTAAGTATAGTGATAGGTTTTATTTCTCCTTTGTTCTGACGCTTCAATGTCGCTGTCTCGTTCACTTACGCGGCAGGGGCATCACTCCATCTCCCTCGGATATTGCATATCAAGGATCGTTTGCCATATTAGTAGTAATGTCTGTTGTAAGATCACTGACTGTAAAATCGTTAAGCAATCTTTGTGGACATAATCATTGGTGTATTTCTCTAGTTGACGTCATCGTGTTGTTTTCTTACACTTTCTTTTTCGAAACTATTGAATTTGACACTTGTTGTGTTGCTAGAACTATTAATTTCTATGTAAGATGATCTTTATGACAGCTGTCAGGATGACAATGACGTTATGCAAAAAAAAAATGGATATTAACTACAACTAAAATGTTCAGTTCTAACGTTAGGTTCTTGTGAAATCGACAATTGTACTAACCACAAAACTAATTACACTAACTTTGTTATGCTCTGTCATAAAGATCATTATAGGTACATCTAAATATAACGGGGAGTGTGTTCGGGACTTGTTGACTTTTCAAATTGTTTTCGTTACTAAGTAGTTAAACAATTTTTAGTGCCATTTTTGTAGACTATTTGCTTTTTCGTGCATCGAATTTTGTTTTATTCCCGATCACACAACTCGTTCATTGACTGTTGTTTTTCCTTTCATGTTAGTTGTTTAACACCTTGACAGCCGTCCAAGCCTTTTCCCCAAGTTTTGTTTAACATAAGATCTGAAACATTGTTTTATTTTCTCGGCAAAAAGCTCAACAACCCGCACAAATGCAGGCATTTGCTGTAACCCAGTTTTTAAATCATAGTATTATGAGGTAGCTACTTATATCTTCATTTTTTTATTATAATTATTAATAATAATTATTATTTCATTTTATTAATATTGTCTCTGTATTATTACTGTATAATTAGGGTACTTCTTTGATGTATGAATTATTATATTTTAGCTAAAAATAAAGTTGGTTTAAAATAACAACAACTGGTTTTATTGGACATACTTTTTTTATGCCTGCATTAAAGGCGGCTTGACGTCTCTGCGGCGGTGTGGCTCTTGAGCCATACCGTTAAAACAGCCAGCGTCGCGACACTTCTATGAAAACGACACACGCAACACGATAATAGTGACATGACACAACCATAACATACTCGCGGCGCCACTATAACAGCGTAGCGACGCCACTTTTACAGCGTTGCGACGCCTTAGGCGCCATCCATAAATTACGTCACACGTTAAGGGGGAGGGAGGGAGGGGTTCAACTACGTGTGACAAGGGCGGGGAGGGGTCCCAAATTTTGTGACATCACATTTTGTTAACGTTCATTTTATTGAAAAATAATTTAAATGGAAATAAAAATTATTTCGGAACTGCTGTTTTAATATCTAAATGTAAAATTGCAAAATATGTGACGTCACACTAGGTAGCGGGGGACTCACAAATGTGACCAGCTGTGACAAGGACGGGGGAGGAGTCAAAAAATCATGAAATTCATGTGACGTAATTTATGGATGGCCCCTTAATAACAGCACCCCAACGCCTCTATAACAGCTTCGCGACGCTTTTATAACAGCGTCGCGACGCCGCTATAACAGCACCCGGACGCCACTATGACAGCGTCGCGACGCCACTATGAAAGTGTCGTGACACCACTATGAAAGAGTCGAGACCCCACTAAAGAAACATCGCGACGGCTTTTAACAGCAATGTGAAGACTCTATGATAGCGTCGCGACGCCTCTATAACAGCGTTGCGATGCCACTTTGAATGCGTCGCGACGCCACTATAACAACGTCGCGACGCCACTATGAAAGCGTCGTGTCGCCACTATGACAGCGTTGTGACGCCAGTATGAAAGCATCGTAACGCCACTAAAGAAGCATCGCGATGCCTTTTAACAGCGTCGCGACGCCACTGTGACACCCTCGGGATGCCAATACAAACAGCATCATGACGCCACTGTTAAAGCGTCGCGACGCAACTATGAAAGCGTCGCGATGCCACTGTGAAAGCGATGTGACGCTGTTACAGCGTCGCGATAACATATGAATCCTAAAAGGGCTCAGTTTTGTTTCCTTTTGAGAGACCTACGGAACCCCGAGCACAATGAAGTCAGTTATACATAGTTACAACACCAAAGTAGCGTGAACATTCATTTCACATATGAAATTTAAAAACATTGCGTTACTAAGTAAGTATGGTACACCCACTCATGCAGTCTCTGCATGATCACTACTCTGTAAATATACTGCGCAAACCACGTAAAATGTTCGCCAAACACACTGCATAATACACGACACGATATCCAACTAATGAGTGCGAGCGAGATACCAGCACACATTAATCCAACGAGCAAGCGAAATCACCGATTAAACTTCGTAAATGCGCAACAAGAAAAAGAGATAGCGATATATACGTACCATGTTATAGAATATCGTGCTTGGATTTTAATTTTTGTCTTAAATTTCAACTCTAACACCATACCATAAAGTTAAATTTACAGTAGATCACTTTTGGAAGGTTAACTGGTTATTGATAAATATTGTTTGTATTGGAGGGAGGTTCGAAGCATGGCCGCTGTTGGTGGATCCTCGTGAATTATTGAAGGTGGCGACCGCCCTTTGGGCTGCGAGTGGCGGGCGCCGGCGGGGGACAGGCCGCGCCGCCGGGGGGAGGCGGGGGGCGGGGTGTGTTTGCCGCGGCCACTTGCCGCGCGCCTTTCCGACGTCACACCAATTTTGAATTTCCAGCCGCCATCTTTGGCCAGTTTTTTGGTTTTCGCGCGTTCGAGTGCATTGACCGGCTACGGCCGGATGCTCAGTTAGTGTACTCAGTTGAAATATTCTGTGAACTATTATGGACTGATACTGGATTGGTGATTTTTGTGAACAGGTTTGTGATGCTGTTAATTTTTTTATTTCTATAAATATCTTTATATCTTATACCTTTTAAAATTTAGCGCAAGCATTAAATCCATGCGATGAGGTATTTATCTAAAACCTACCTCGGAATTGAACCGGAACCTAATAATAACAAAAAATTGCAATACGAAATAATCATGTCCAAAGAATACAGCTGCCATGTTTCCTACTTAGTTTATGCAAGAAGATAGTTAAGTAGGTACTTTCTTACCTTACTATAACTTACTACAATACCACCGTAGGTATAGATAACCCGTATAAGGCCGTACTGTACCTCTATCTTAATTTAGTGCCTAACTTAGTTTTTCTATCCGGTGAGAACTTATAAACTCTAATAAAGGTAAATAGGCATGATGACAATACTTACAAAGCTTTCGAGTGTCTTACGGGAAATTTTAAATTATAATTATATTTTATTTTTCTTTTAATTAAGTTACTTTTTAATGAAAATATTATTGTCGTGTCAAGTAAGGGTATAGGTATCTTTAAAATAAAAGCAGCCATGAATATCAATCACAATGCCTAAACTGCTGTCGTCAAATCGCAAGTAAAATAAAATTTGGTAAGTAGGTACACTACGTAAGCATGATAATGAAACGATAACATGGTTTGTTTAGCCAAGCTTAGTTTTTGTATTAGGGTCACTCCGTAGTTTCGCACAAAAAATAATTCCAGGCTAATTTACCCATGAAAAAACTAACTACTTACTTAATATATCATTTGCGTAACAGGTCAAAACATGATCACTCAAGGAGTACTTACTCTTAATATTACAGTAAAATTAGTTAATATTCGAAATAAATAAATAAAACTGCCTGAAAAATCATTCCTCTCTGTCCAGCGGGGTACCTCGCTGGTCTTTGAATGTTCATTTGTTTAAATTTAAATTGCTGGCTGTAATTAATATATAATATTGAAGCCTATATAATTTATTAACACAATAATAATTAAAGAAAAAAATATTTTCCTTTTTGCCACTATAAAAACTTCATTACTATCCGTACTCAGAAACTTGTTAATCATACTAATAATATAAAGAGGAAAACTTTGTTTGTTTGATTGTAATGAATAGGCTCCGAAACTACTGAACCGATTTGAAAAATTCTTTCACTGTTGGGAAGCTACACTATCTCCGGTTGACATAGGCTATAATGTATTTTCAAAAAAATTTGGGATCCTTACTAAAACTCAAATAATGTAACCGCAATGTACCCGTGCGAAGCCGGGGTGGGCCGCTAGTTTTATATATAATCCATACGTGCCCGACTACAGTTCAGGTCGCAATATGTTTCTATTTATCAGCCTGCCATGGCGACGGGGAGAGGTGGTTGTTATATAAATCCCTGTTAACATTATTAACGATCATCGGATTGTATTTAGCGTTTCGTCCATAAATCGTGTCATTGCATTCTTTCGACTTCACAAGCTACTGTAATTAAAAAAAAACTTTTCAAAAAGTGTGTACCTTTTTAATTAATTTTGTTGCTGTTATATTAAATATTTGCTAATAAGTATATGAGATTATGGAACTATCAAGGAAAAAGTTCAATGTTTTCATTCATCGTCCAGCATTAGGTAGACACCATCCTACCCGTCCATTTTTTATCGGGAAAACATAATTCCTACCTATTTCATAACTTGTTTGGTGTATTAATTCCGCCCTAAATCATAACAATCCCTTACACTTTTCATTACCATCCACGCGTTAAATTTCAAGTGTAAATTTCTCAGTAATGTAATAACATAAAACAGTGCCTCCCAGTTTTTATGAATCATGTGACAACTGGCAATCTAAATTCGAATTTGCGCGAAACGGCGGAATAAATCTATACAAATAAATAAAATTGGAGTGTCTGTTTGTAATATCAAAATAACACCGTTTCACTAAATGCATATGAAAGTACATACGATACTTATAACAAAAACGCGATTTAAAAAAAAATTGTCTGTCTGTATGTCTGTGTGTTTGTTCCGGGTAATCTCCGAAACGGCTGGACCGAATTTGACGGGACTTTCACTGGCAGATAGCTGATGTTTTAAGGAGTAACTTAGGCTACTTTAATTTTAGAAAAACAATTAGGGTTCCGCGTAAAAAATTAAAAACACTTGAAATCAAAGAGTATTTCCGAAACGGCTGGACTGATTTTGACGGGAATTTCACTGGTAGATAGCTGATGTTATAAGTAGTAACTTAGGCTACTTTTATTTTAGAAAAACAACATTAAAAAAATGGGTCCTGTCGCGCGGGCTCAGAACGCGGGAGCGGGCTTTTTTGTTAAGTTAAATTCCACGCGGACGAAGGCGCGGGCTCAGCTAGTCATCAATAAAACTACTTAGTACCCAATTGAAGTAGTTTCACTCCTCAAATGTCGTAACATTCCATGGACACCCAATACACTTGCCACCCCCTAATCTCTTCCACGACATTTAATAACCAATACACCGCCCCCTACAACAATTTCTGACACGTACACAATCACAAAACGTTAATAAGGATACGTCCACTGAGGAGGGCGTAAGCCGTGCCCCTCGGAGGGCACCTGAGGGCGCAGCAGGGCAGGTGAGGGCCGAGGGCGACAAATTAACTATTGTCACAGGAGCTATCAACTGTGGAGGATCATGACACCCCTTTTACACATTTTTGTCTGTGAACGCATTGTTATCAGATTTTTGTGCCGTTGTACACCCCCTAAAATGTCGTTATAATTAAATTAAGCTTTTTAAAAGATGCAACTAATTTATAAACAGATTCATTATGAGTAAAAATAGTACATTGTTACACGAGTGGTGAAAGTGACTTATTTAAAATAAGTCTTTCACCCGAGGTAAACACTGTGCTTTTCATTACGAATACAAGGAAAGTAAAAATAAAAACAGGAATTGGCTAAAGAAATAATACAAGAAGTATGAACAATACTCCACAACTCAACAAAAAAAATAAAGATCGGATTGCCGCCTATTTTGTTTTTTTTTCGTTGGCCGGCCAACTTCATTATTTAGCCATTATTTTTCATTTTCAAAGAAATTCTGGAAACTAAATTATAATTAAGTCATTTAAAAATATATATTCTTTAATTAATACTTAACATTATGTTATTTCAATTTTACATCGTGCTGTAATTGAGTGACTGTAGAAAAAGTTTGAACATGGTTCCATAGAAATGTGAAAATGGAACTAGTTTTTTTTTTAATAATTTGACAGCTGTCATTTGAAAGCGGTTCTCCCGGGCCGGAAAAGTATTACTTTCAACCCGCTCCTCAGGGACTTCAGACCTACTTTCAGAGTATGAGTTATGAAAAATATATATTCTTTAACTAATACTTAACTTTATGCTATTTCAATTTAAGATCGTGCTGTAATTGAGTGACTGTAGAAAAAGTTTGAACATGGTTCCATAGAAATGTGAAAATGGAACTAGTTTTTTTTTATAATTTGACAGCTGTCAGTTGAAAGCGATTCTCCCGGGCCGGAAAAGTATTACTTTCAACCCGCTCCTCAGGCACCTCAGGCAACAAAATAATAAAGGGTTGAATAATAATACCAATAGTTAGTAATTAATTAAAGTATAGATGAATACCTACTGAAAACAAGAAAATAGCTAGGTACCTATCTACTGGTCGACACCGAATACACCTACCACCAATATCACTATTCTCTAGACACCACGCAGTTGCAAATATTTGGCGAGTGTAATTGGCGCAGGGCCGGGTTCGATCCCCGGGCGACACCCGCGGGTGGCGTGTTGACAGAACGGGTGCCGAACTCTGTTGCACCGTGAGATGAAATTAATTAGACAACGCGACAACAAGAATGCAACAGGATGAAAATTGCATTCGCCTTCATGCCGCTGCTGTTACGCCGACCCTTTAGCTCAGAATTTAATCAAGATTATTCTCCAAAATATAATATTACTAGCTGTGCCCGCGACTTCGTCCGCGTGGAATTTAATTGACAAAGTTTCATACAAACTTTCATCCCCTTGGGGGTAGAATTAATCAAAATCCCTTCTTAGCGGATGCCTACGTCATCTACCTGCATGCCAAATTTCAGCCCGATCCGTCCAATGGTTTGGGCTGTGCGTTGATAGATCACTATGTCAGTCAGTCAGTCAGTCACCTTTGAGTTATACCTATATATATAGATTTCGTAAACACGTTATTTCCTTCGCATATCGCATAGCCACACGACCCAAGATAAAATATATTTTGTCCCTTTTCATAAAGTAATCCTTCTAACGAAAGTGTCACACTCAATCGTAAACATCAACACAATAGACATAAAGACAGTTTTACACAGTTCCGTCGGAAGCGCGCGCGGGCGGACACAACCGCGCCGCTTCACAGGGCGGCGGATTATTGCGGATTATTCAGAGATTATTGGCTATTTGTTGATGTAATCGTTTTGCGGTTACCGAGCCGTGTGTCCTACGCTTTAATTGTTAAGGTGTTAGTGTAAAGAAATGGATTTCGGTTTCTTTTAGGGTTTAAACGCGGGAGTGTGTGGGTAATTGAAGTCTACTTACTTCGATTTCACTCATTTTATTATTACAATGGCAAAGCGAAAGTGGCATAAGGTTATTTAGTGTGCGTTTAAGCAACTACCTATATTATTTCAGTAGACACCCAATCTAGGTAGGTATTATACCTACGTATAGGTACCTATATTAGGGCCAACGAATAAGCAATACGAAAATAAATAGGTAAATTATTGTAAGTACTTACTATAGGTATATTAACTCAAACGAGTAATTAAAATAAAGTTAAAGTGTTTACTTTTAACGTTTTAATCTTATTGAATACGTAAGTAAAATTACCTACGGTTTCCGACACAGAAAGAACCACGACTTTTTGAAATTGCGAATGTTGGCTAGCCTAGCGGTGATCGACTTGAACTCGAACATTGTTAGGTAGGTACCATTTCGTAGTTACGTACGTACTCATATCGCTTCTTGTTGGCCGTGCCGTGATATAAATCTAGCTTAACTCATGATAGGAAAGTAGCTAAGTACCTAGTTATCATAGTTAACCCATCAATTTGGTTGTGCGCTAGTCATATTAAACGAATACGTAAGTACCTACTTAAGTAAAAAAAATAACACACCTTACCATAACCCTTTTAAATAACCCTAGCCTCAAATGAATCAACCATAAAATACCATATCTACCTACATAGGTACTAAATTCAATAACTCTTTCTTTAATAATCACAGGTGTTCAATCGCAAATTTCCTCCAAAACTGTCCTTCCCCATCTCAGCAAACAATAAATATTTTTTTATTAGATTATAAAACGGCGGGCCGTGCCCACTCGACGTCGGTTGCGATCACCGCGCGGCTTCGGCCGCGTGGAAACAGGGCATAATGTCTTGTCAAAAATATTGAAGTTGACAGATAATGCAGGTAATGATAGGTATTATGCTCATATGAGTGAGTTTAAACTTGAACACGGAGTTTGGGTTTGCGAACAAATACACCTACCTACCGATACATCTGAGAATAATCATAATTATTTTAAAAACATTGTTTACGAGAGCTCTGCTCTAGATGTTCACGGCCAGTAAAGGACGAGTAGATAATGTAAGTGTACCTGCCTAAGCAAGTAAAATAAACAAATTCTATATTTCTTTAACTTCTCCAACACTGCCTATCAATATCAGTAGATGCCTAATACTTATATGTCCAAAAACAACATTATTTACAGCGAACCAAGCAATTCCGCGAACAATCATCACATTTCAATTATCAGCCGCAATCCTATAAACCACCCCACACCATCGCCTTGTAATTTAACCACCACAAGCGGACCCCTCATACACCCTTACCGACAAACAAAATATTTGCAAAATATAAACTACGAGAGATCTTATCAAACTGGTCTATTCTCTTAATGACCTCTGAAATTGAAATATTATACAATTGAGAAAGGGACGCACATATATTTATTTGTATGCTAGAAAGGGAAAGAAGATCCGATTTAAGGCATTTAGGGATTAGTGTGACGGGTGTCAGGGACACTAATGATTTGATTCGGGTTCGATGCCGGCTTCGGATTGGGCGGTAATGACGTCTTTAGTTGACAGATGTCGCGGCAGTCGAGTGACGTGGATGGCAGTAGTCGATTTTAGTCGAGTACTCGATTACGTAAGCGAATGGGAGTCGATTTTAGATGTTTATTTGTGTTAATGATTGTGCAGATGTCAATGTTTTTATTATGGGATCAATCTGTTTATAAAAAGGGGCCCTAAAAATCTTTATTACGTAGACATACCTACTTAACTGCTATTTATTGCATTACGTACATACTCTTATTTTGGTAATGTTTCAGTCAAATACAGGTCGGTAATTGTATTTAGATGTTGCCTAGGATTTACAAGTAATTAGAATTATTATATGCAGTAAATAGGTATGTGCTTTTTTTATTTACATCATAAACTATGGTTTATGATGTATGGGTGTATGGTTTTATTATAATTATTCAAAAGTTATTTCATAAATTATTAATAACTAAAAATATATTATTGAAATAAACCAATAGTGCTGACTGCATTTTACAGCATTAAGTCTCATTATTATGAAATATCCTTTTTTTCATAAGCCAAAAGAATAAACATAAGAACGAAATTCATCATCATCAATCATATTTATAAGTACTTATAGGTACGACAATTTCTAAAAACAATTTACAGAAGTGCCCTTACTTCGTCGTCGAAACCAAACATACCTAACAGGCAGATATACCTATGCAGTATTATTATTTAATTTGCATATGAATTACTCAAAATACCTAAATGATTACCTACGTCGATAACTGTCAATACCATTAGGTAATAATACTTTTAACATCCTTCACATAATTTTAAACTTTATCCCAATCATTTAGGTCACACTTTATAGCCCGTGCCCTATCTCTAAATTATCCGAAGAGCAAGTCGAGAGGCTGGCCCTGATTAGATGCGATCCCGCGAGCGATAGGCGCGGCGTCGGAGCTTCGGCGAGCAATTACCTTATTGGCACAAAAGGCGTGATCCGATCTGTAGGGATGATGTGATAACGACTTCAAAAGTGATAGGAGAGTGATAGTTCAGCACTTTTGGAGATTGAAATACTTGAGGTACCTGACGCGGTGTAGGAACATCCGAGTGGAGCCGGGGAGAGAGGTCATTACGCACGTTCTACAACAAGATCCGAACGGGGATTCACGATAACCGAATATCTACAGCCGAGTGTATATTTTACAAACAATATAATATAGGTAGTAGATTTTTTGTGTGATAAAAGTATCATCTTCATCAAACTCAAACTCAAAATAGTTTTTAATCATGTTAGCCAACAAAGTATGGATATACAGAATGTACCACCGGTTCGGAATGCCGCTTCCACGGAGGAGATCCGGCAAGAAACTCTATGGTGCCTCTTTTCAATGAAGAAAAGATGGTGTACATTCTCAGGAACAGCAACAGATTGTGAGCAACACCATTGTCACTAAATAAGTAAATAGTAATCAGTATCATTGGCTAAGGCACAATGCAAAATATTGTGTAGGCACTATTAAAATAAAACCTTATATAAGTAGTGTTTATTCCAATTGATTGCGTATGATATTAATCCATGAAACCAAAGTTAAAACAATGAAATCAAATTACCTTCGATCGACACCATCCTGAATTCAGGTATTCCGTCTTCTTTCCTAACAAAACCTAGGATTCCACATAACATAGGATTATAGGATTTTATTTGCAGGATCCTACCGCGGAACTGGACAACGAATATTTACTGAAAAAGAATTGAACATCAGCAAAAATATTCTAAATTCGTTTGTCTGTCTCCGACAGAAGGCTAGCTGGGGAGCTAAATGAAATTGATATTTTTCAAGTTATGGGACCTTAACCATAGATATAATGTGAGATGTTCAACACCTCTGTCTACCCATTTAGGGATAAGCTTGCTGGGATAGTTTCCAAATCTCGCGTCGGTGCAATGAAACAGAACAGAAGCTCGCCGTCCGCCAGGTGCTCCTCAAACTCTAATGAGCGCAGTATGTTGGGCCAACAATACGTGCGTATGTATTGTACGCAATAACTCGAGAACTATTGTTTCGGCACAACACTCAAGTCGAGGGCTTCGTTTGTTTTGCCGGAGACCGTTACGATATTGTTTAGTGCGCGCGCACTTATTAGTATTAGTTTAAATGTACTTAATATTTTGTTATGAATAGGTAGCCTCGAATAATAATAATCGTTAGTAAGCGATTGCGTTACAAATTACTATAATGTTCTGGTTAGTCTATTATAATGACGTGTCAGTCTGCATAAGTCACGCATATAGGTAGGTAAGTGCACAGGATTTCCTGTGCACGTCATATCTCACAGCCTAAGTCCGCCCTCGTAACCCGGAGGTCTCGGGTTGGGTTCCCTCACTGGCCATTTAAATATTGTCATGAGCCCACCCTTAGCACAAAAAAATCTAAAGCTAAATAATTAAAGAAATAAAAGTGATAATCGTACATTACTACATTGAGAAATAAAAATCCTTATAGGTACCAATCCCTTTTTAACCGACTTTCAAAAAAGGATGAGGTTCTATGTTCGTCTGTATGTATTTTTAGGGTTCCGGACCTTACAAGGATAAACCGGAACCATTATAGGATCACTTTGTTGTCCGTCTGTCTGTCTGTCGAGACCTTTTTTCTCAGAAACGGGTAGAGTTATCAAGTTGAAATTAATACCAAATATCAAATGCTATGGTCCCTTGTAGGTGTAACAAAATTAGGCTTCTAAATCAACGCAATCAAAAGATACGGTGATTTATGTCACATATTTTATTACTTTTCCCAAATTCACTTATCAATACAAAGGAATCAACGCACAGCCCAAACCGCTGGTGTTAGAAACATGAAATTTTGACAGTAAGTACCTTATATACCGCAAGTCCACTAAGAAAGGATTTTGGAAAATTCCACCCCTAAGTGTGTAAAATAAGGGTTTGGATTGTAGTTTGTATTCAGTTTGGTTGCAGTTTGTATTGGGTTCCCGAATTTGTTTAAGCATTTTTGGGAACTATTTATTATTAATATATCTTGCCGGTATCGATATTGGAGTCCAGGAATGGAAAAACTATGTAAAATCATAATAAAGTGTACGGAACCCTCAGGGCGCGAGTTCTACTCGCACTTGTCCGGTTTTTTTTTATTAAACGTTATGTAATTGCAGCAAATATGTTATGAATAGGTAAGAGGCGTTACATCAATGGTTGCTGCAATTACAATTGTGTTTTCTCGTGTGCGTTGGAGTGTTTTCAATAACACTAATAAGGAATGACTTATACCTACCTTCTAGGAAGTACAAAAATCATTAGCTTTCTTAAAATTTTTCTCAGTAAATACTTATATTGTCATGAATCAAACCTACCTACCTGGTATATTAGAATGAAAACTGCATGTCCCTCACAAATACATACAAAACAATAAAAACGTCAACGCAAACACGCAATCACATTTTAATTCCGAGGACAAACAATAAAACACGGAGGGTCTAAAAGGCCGACTCCAATTATCCCCAGCGAGGCGCATTCGCGGCCACACGAGCATATTTCGCGGGTTAACCGTGCGCGGCGCGGGCCATTGTGACCGCGTTAATTGCCGCCGATCAACCCTCCGCGAGGGACTTTGTTTTACCCGGGGTGCCTTCGACCCCCGTTGTTGAGAATGTTTGATGATTAAGATTGGTTGTTGCGGATTAATTTGACTTGATTTAATAGACTTAAGCTTGCTCTGTATTAGTAAAGAAGTGGACTAAACTTTTTGGTAACATAGTTCCCTATAATATGTAAATACTAGCTGAGCCCGCGACTTCGTCCGCGTGGAATTTAACTTAACAAAAAAGCCCGCTCCCGCGTTCTGAGCCCGCGCGACAGGACCTATTTTTTAATATTTTGTTTTTCTAAAATAAAAGTTGCATAAGTTACTGCTTATAACAACAGCTATCTACCAGTGAAAGTCCCGTCAAAATCGCTCCAGCCGTTTCGGAGATACTCTTTGATTTCATGTGTTTTTATTTTTTTACGCGGAACCCTAATTGTTTTTCTAAAATTAAACTAGCTTAAGTTACTCCTTAAAACATCAGCTATCTGCCGGTGAAAGTCCCGTCAAAATCGGCCTAGCCGTTTCGGAGATTACCCGGAACAAACACACAGACAGACAGACACAATTTTTTTTTAAATCGCGTTTTTGTTATAGGTGTCGTATGTACTTTCATATGCATTTAGTAAAAAGGTGTTAGTTTGATATTACAAACAGACACTCCAATTTTATTTATTTGTATAGATGAAAATTGCAAAGGTCTCAAATCAGTAATTTCAAACAAGTTCCATTCCAAGGAATTGGGCAAAAGAAAAGACATCAACGAATGACAGGCAAAAGGTGTTTTTTTTATGAAAATACCTACATGTTTGCATTTTCATAATGTAGCAAACTTTTGCTTAGTTCATTTTACTAACTAACTAGGTACCTACATAACTTAGTATTAAATTGACCTAGGTGCTTATTAAAGTAAATACTGATACGAATTCAACTGGCGGCGGCGTAGGTTGAACAGGAATTTCGGGAAAAATCATGATTGAAAAACCCTTCATCGCCAGAAGGGGACTTCAGCAGACAGTACGCATAGTATACTCCATACAATATCCATAAAGCACCTTCCCTATTTAAGAGTAGGTGCCTACGATTGCAAAGCATTTCTATTGCCGACCGATTCGGTTTGTGTGAATAAGGGCGCCGTCAAACACAGCGACGCGCGACGCCCCGCCGCGACGCTTTCCAATTTGCTTAAAACAAGCACAATGCTCGATCTGTCGCATTGTCGCGGGACCGCGGAGGGGGAGGGGGCGGGGGCGGGGGCGAAGGAAGAAGGGGTGGTGGCGACACACCCGATCTACATGGTTCTTGATGATGATGAACTGAAGTTGGAATTTTTCATAAATTGCTAAAACTAAACCTGGCAATACTTCCTATTTTAAAGAATTTACTGGCGACAGCGAAGATGTGTGTGTGTTATTGTGTACTGGTACCTAACCGTTTCGGTTTCGATTCCCATCACTGGATGTTAGACTACTGTCCTGAGCCCACTCCTACCACAAGCATTAAAGTTGGAGGTGTATGTCCGAGTATATAATGTGTTTATCATTTTATTTATAGGTACTCTGATTAGTTTAATAACAGAATATTACTTCTTTGCAGATAAACCCACAAACAATACTCTGCGATGCAGCCGTTTCAGTCCACGGCGAGGCCCGAGGGCCCGCGCGAGTCCTCCCCCGAGCGTGCCAAGTCCCCGGACACGCCTGCCGCACCCGTCCTCAACTTCTCCATCGCACGCCTCATGGAGCCTGACAGGAAGAGATCAGTGTCCCCGGACCCGCCGCCGCCGCCGCCAGGGTTCCTGTCCTACGGAGCGCAATTACTAGACTCGGCGTTTAAACAATACATTCCCGCCGCAAGACGACAACTAGCCTCACATTATCCACTTCTCTACTACGGCCCTGACTTGGTATCTTTAACGTACGCCCACCAACTGCATCTGCCCAGACCGCCTCCCCCCACGTCTCCTGTTCAGAGGCCGGTGAGTCCCAGAGTGCCGGCCGCAGACCACGCGGTATCATCGACCACGGGCCCCGCCCCCTCTCCGGCAAAGAATAAGAGCTTCGCGTGCGGGGACTGCGGTAAAGTGTTCAATGCGCATTACAACCTGACCAGGCACATGCCAGTGCACACCGGAGCGAGGCCGTTCGTGTGCAAAATATGCGGGAAAGGCTTCAGGCAAGCGTCGACGCTGTGCAGGCACAAGATCATTCACACCTCAGAGAAGCCGCACAAATGTCTGACCTGTGGTAAAGCTTTCAATAGGTCTTCTACTCTAAACACTCACTCTCGGATCCACGCTGGTTATAAGCCATTCGTGTGCGAGTTCTGTGGCAAAGGTTTCCACCAAAAAGGTAATTACAAGAACCACAGACTGACACACAGCGGAGAGAAAGCTTACAAATGTAATATCTGCAATAAGGCCTTCCATCAGGTCTACAACCTGACCTTCCACATGCATACGCACAACGAGAGAAAACCATTCACGTGCAGCATCTGCGCCAAGGGGTTTTGCAGGAATTTCGACCTTAAGAAGCATACCAGGAAACTGCATTTAGGCGCAGTAGGATCTAACAATGGAGATTCTTCCCTGGACACTCAAGACGAGTCCACCCAAGAAGCGACGACTAGTCCTAGTGAGGAGGCCAGCAGGGCTGCCTTCAGACCATTCCTGGGATCTTCGTACCCTCGAATTTTGGACCCGTCTCGCATGACCGCCCCTAATAACTTCTTTTCGAAGCTGTTGTGACCCGGGGCGAGCTATTTCAATAGCTACGGAGATAATAAGGAGTGAATTGATTGATGGATTTGAACATTTAATGTAAATTATTTAAATTTTGTGTCGTACGCATATTGGTAGATGTAGGAAATTTTATGTAGTTCTGTCAGCTTTTAGTGAATTTGTTGAGCCGTCCTCGCACTGCAGAGTGCAATAAATGTAAAATTAACATTGCGTATTATTACTTCAAATGTGTATCCAAATCAGTGATAACCTACGTGTGCTACCTTTGTAAATATTTAAAAGAAAGTAGCCTATGTTTCCGCTGGTCAATAATACTTATAACTAGAGTATAAAATCAATCGATGTAGCTGAAAACGGCTAAAGGCCTCGTTATCATCATTACCATAACAATTCAGAATATCTACTTTCTTCAATTAAGACACTCATAAATTACCGTAATATTGATCTGCGATGTCTTATTAATATAAGTAAACAATATAAAAAAGATATTAAATGGAGTGTTATGTAAGCCGGAGTTTTTGTGATTTAATTTGTATATAGTAATAGTAAGAAATGCAATATTATATGTGTACCTATATTATATGTATTATGGAATCTGTGTGTTGGTTTCATTTCTCGTGTTTTCCGCATAATGTACCTAATTTTAATGTTTGATTGCACAAATCCACCCCACAGACTAGAAAACTAGACGGTCATAAGTATAAGCAGAGGTATTTAAACATCCTTTTGTTCTATGTAATTGTTGCAAGTACAAAAAAACCACTCTACCTAGTTCCGACCTCTAGTTATGAGATGATGTGTCGCCGCCAACATGCAGTTGATATGAGATGATCCATAGTGATAAACAAGAAAGTTAATCAGATTAAGACATCATATTATGACAACATTCGTAAAGACTGGGGAAGTCGCGTGCCATGCTGACCCAGAAACCAAACCACGAACGGTGCTAATAATTATATTGTCTCCAAAACTACCTACTTATATACTTTAACTCGATAAATATTATCGAATATACCATTTCTTATCGCTTGCCGTTGGCCTAGGAAAAGTTCCTAGTCGAGGAAGATTTTTTATTGGACCGTAAGCAATGTGTCGGTGAAGCAACGGCCGCGGCGGCCGCCCCACGCCAGCTGCCGGCACGCTGTAATATCAATAATGTTCAATTGCTTATAATGACCGCGCGCCGCTGTGCCGCGGCTCGCGCTGCGCATTGTGCGAACTGAACAGTCAGCCAAATTATAACCTTAGACCTCTCGCCGCTTGTGCCAGCGGTACTCAAACATTAATGGTAAGTAGGTATTAGGATAAGAATTATTATTACATAATTTAGATAAAGATATCTAGATGAGATGCAACGAACGAGATGCGTCCAACTCGTATAATCTTTTTACGCCGGACGAGAACAACAATAGACTAGAGATGCGCTTTAAATACACCTACAATAGGTATTAATCATTCATCAAGTACATAAAAGTAACTGATTAATACCTATTTCCTGTTGTATCCATCTAGTGTACATAATATTTGACTAAAAGAAAACGGTTTGAATTCGGTTTATCTATACCTACTGCAAACTATACGCTTTCTGTAGAAACCCTACTTTCTGCGTCGCGGGTCCTATTCATAATTAATCATGTGTGAGGTCATCAAAGCTTCAAAACACCAGTGGATATCGTTATTGCCTTCCTGGGAACATATTAAACATAATGTTGGGAACCAGTGCAAACAGGCAATCACTGCACAAAGTCAACGTCGCGCAGTAACCCGAGCCTCTTTGAAATCATAATCACGCGTTATTTAGCTTTAAATAATAGCTCGAATATCGCGCTGCGCTTTTGTCGCCGCCGGAAGTGACGTGGCGGGTGCGCGCGCGCAACGTCTCGTGTCAAGTGACGCCATATTGTTTCCGGAACAATCGCTGCCAGATTGGAAGCGAGATTTAATTAAAACCGTTAAAATGTTTGTTGTTTGTTTTATTTGTGGTTATAAGTAAGTATTGTTTTAGAAAAGTATTGTGCGTTTAAAACGACCTAGTGAACAAAGATGGAGTTCACACGCAGCGCCGGCCCTGGGGTAGAGCGAGAGGAGCGGTCGCTCTAGGCGCAAGATGGCAAGGGACGACAATAAGCCAAATCCAAAAAACTATTTCCAGCGGAAAATAAACTTTTTAGCTAATTTAATTTAAATCCAGAATGATATAACGAATGTGATAATGTTTCCCTTTAACTATGTTATTATAATACCTACATAGATTACAGATTTTATTATTTAGGGACTGATTGAAATTAACACCAAATACTAATTAAATGGTTTACCAAACAGCAAACGCTTTCTAAATGTTAATTGCAAGACAAGTAGATTTTTGAAAATTTGGGAATTATTATTTATTTAACATACTCGTAAAACCGAAGTAGAATTTAGATAAGTAAAGTGAAAGCGTCGATCAAAGAGCACCAAAAGACAATCTACCTTGATCTAGGGCTGGCGCTGCTCTCACAACTGTGGAATATCAACAAGTTAACTACTTAACAAAACAGTCAGGGTACCAAGTCTGATAAATTGTAAATTAGCAGACCTGGTACCAAATAAAAGCTATTGATCACGATCAATGGTATTATCTTTATGAATTCTTTGTCATTATCCTTACTAATCCTTACTAATATTATAAATGCGAAAGTAACTCTGTCTGTCTGTCTGTCGCTCTTTCACGCCAAAACTACTGAACCGATTTTAATGAAAATTGATACACAGATAGTCTAGAGCCTGAGAAAGGACATAGGCTACTTTTTAATGTGAAGAAAGAGTTTTAAGGGGTTGAAAGGGGGGATGAAAAGTTGTATGGAAGTATCGTCATTTTTAGAGCTAGAAGCTTGAAACTTATTTGTTAGACTGTTGATTCGATATAAATAAATATGACATTCAAAGTTTGTAAAAGTTTTACCCTCAAGGGTGTAAAATAACAATAGGGAATATGGGATGAAAGTTTGTATGGAAATATAGCTCTTTGCAGTGAAACACTGCAAATAGCTCATTAAAGTATTTATACGTATGTGACTTATTTGTAAAAAAAATTGCCTAAATAATTAAAAATGCTACCCAAATACACTATTCCACGCGGACGAAGTCGCGGGCATAGCTAGTCTAATCATAAATTGACAAATTGCTTGACGACTGCTTGGTAATGGTTTAAGCATAGGTAGGCCTATGCTATTAACTCACTCACTCACTGCAAGTGGTGGATGCGGGTTCGATTCCAAAATTTAGGACGATACACACACTTGTTTGTGTTGGTCTGGAGATATATCTATTTATTCATTTAGCTTGACTAAATGAGATATTATAATTTTGTGCATCTACTATCTACCTATACCTCCTAAGTTTGCAGTGGTTTCTCTGAGCCAATACAATCCTTATAAAGTCAGCTTGCTTCTTTCAAGTGAAGGGAACATCCCGACAGCTAATAACCGACTGACAATGAGCGTGACACCGTCACGGCGGCGGCCGCCGGGGCGTGTCACCGTGACAGCGGCACTCGGCGCCCGCCCCTCGTTACCGTGCCGAGATGAGATCAATTGTCACTGTCACTATGTCGCGCCGGGAGGGATGAAGTTTGTGTGGAGTAAGCAGGAAGCGAGGCGGAGGAACCAATTATTGTGTTGGTCCCATCTTCGTCAATAAGTAGGTCATAATTCAGGTGTTAATTCTGATGGCAACCAACTAAACTTGATTAAAGTAACATGGACTGTAGCTTTTACCGTCACAGATCTCTAGGACCTATTCTAATCCTTTTGATGCTGCCCTTGCCATGGCCGATATATGTGTGCAAATAAGGATACGTTTCAGTTGCGAATAATTTAGTCGTTATATTTGCAGACAGACCCACCGCCAATATCTCATCTTATTATGCTTGGTATTAAAAATCAGATTTCGTCTTCATTTAGGTATAAATAACTTTACCTAAACCTACAATGCTTATCGGATTTGCGGCTCGCTAAACCATACTGGTCGTTTATACACCCCAGTGATAGATCTTTCCATTTTGTCTACTACCTAGGCACTCGCTAAATAGGTAAATATTAACGGTTAAATTGGAACAAAAATAGGTAGGTAATAAACCGTTACGCGGGCAGCGCCACGGGTAGAAGGAAGTGTAACATTTCAAACTTCGTTATAAGCACGGTTTTTGGCATAGCGAGTAATAATTAGTATATCTATGTACCTACCTACTTTAGATACAGGTGTCCGCTTATGAGCCCTGATTAGAATAAAAATCTCAAAAATATAAAACAAAATAAACCTACCGACGTCGTCGTACAAGATTCTTCCCATGAGCACCTTATTACCCAACTCCTAACGCGATTACCGAACAATTGTCAAAACAATAAAACACCAATCATGCAGTAATCCTGATGCGAGCCGACGGCGGAGGGCGGCCAGGCCGCCGGAGGGCGCTGCCGGCGAGCATATTGCAGGGGTTTGCGCCCCCTCGCCGGGGCGGGACAATAAAACAGATCTGACGACTCTTGACGGTGCCTCGGGGCGCACAAAGATTATGGACTTAGTAGCAGAGGGGCTCTTTGTTTTGGATTATACCTACCTAACTATCTACGTGGTGACTAAGTGCGCGCACTTGCTTATTAAGCATCCATAAAGTTAACATAACTAGGTACCAGATAAATTTCTAAGCTTTTAAGCTCTAAAGATTGCGTCTTGAGTGATTGCCTACATACCTACCTATTGAATTAATAAGTACCTAAGTGAATATTCATAAACAAAATAAGAACACCATTAGGTTTTTTGAATAATCTAGACCTAACCGCTAAGTCATCTTTCAAAACGAGACTAATTTTGAACTGATTAATTAGACATGGACCTAGATAATTTCCATTTTTTAATTTCCATTTTAGTATTCCTCACAGAGTAACAACGCTGAGAGGTAAAATACTAGGCCATGTCATTTATCTTCTTAATCTATGCCCATTATTACAATAATTCTCCTCGGGCTCTCGTGTTTTATGATTCAGTGGGAGTGCAGTTAACATAACGTTTATTGGCGGTGGCTGCGCGCGCGCCGGCGCCGGCTCATTAACTGATGTTTATTAACTGTTGCTAAAGCAGGGGTCAATCAGATGTAAACATGTTATAAATTAGATGATATTGAAAGGGGTGATCTCTCTTAAGGAGGTTATTTGATTTTTGAAGCACCTAGTATAAGTAAGTTATCAAAATTAATGTTCTTGTTTTAAAAACACTTCCAGCTAACGTCAGTTTTCATTAGATTATACTTTCAAATAATCTCTGTTCAAGGTAATAGGAGGAATAATAATAAGATAATCCCAATACCATAATCCCTATGTCTCAAAAATACATAATTATAATAATTTGTTTATGATTGTTTTAGTATTTATAAGTCATATACCTAAATAAGTCAGTCGGTATATTTCAACAAAAATATCTGAAAATTTAAGAATCGTATACATAGCCCATTGGTTCGGAAACAGACGAAGGTGAGGTCGTATTGTGTCGCGAATATGATGATAATGTCGCGATACACCGTGTTCGTGTGAGCCGAGCACGTGGGGCACGTAGGGCGCGGGGGCCGCGGGGGGGGGGGGGGTCAGCTTAGTCGCTGTGCCGAGCCGAGCACGTATTCTGAAGCTGTACCTACATATTATAATAACACTTTTTTGGTATCAACTAGATGCAAGTACCTACCTACCTACTTACTAGACTTTCATGAGAGCGTCGCGACGCTTCCATAACGGTGCCGCAACACTTGCATAAAGGCGTCACGATGACGACGCTTACGAATACCTGTGTCATAGCGAGCAGTGCGATGGCGTCCCGAGACGCCATATAATGGGAAATATTAAATTTTATTATTTCAGAATACGGCTCCGCAGCCGCCCAACGTATAATTGTACAAAACAGGAGTTTTCCAGTAAACCCGGCCGACGACAATAGGCTTAATCCACCGCGCGACACACCGCTGAGCATTGTCACAGCGGTCGCGGCGCGGCGTGGGAGTAAGCCTATTAACGATATGTCTACCTACAGCAAACACTGATTATATCTATATCATTTCCCATTGATATAGATGCGTAAAGAAGCATTGTTGAAACTATAGTTTTCAAAGCATGTATCAAATCGGCCATTATCTGTCATTAATGTGTAGACAGAACGGTGTCGTCTTTTTCATGTGAATGACCGCGAAAGATATGGCTAAGGTTTCCACCAAATTCCTACGAATATTTGTAGAGATATGATATGTAGAGTACTTCTAATTTTGATTTAAAGTTTATGGCCCCATCGAATATCGATGATCTGCCAATGACAAGTATAGGATCCTATTTAAAGGCTCTACCATAATGGTTACAGCAGATAATTATTATTATTCAATATTCGTACGGCTCTGCCTATGGTCGGCTATGCCGAAATCTTAATCCTTACGCATTCATTGCGTAAATCCATTATATAGAGCACACCAAGCAACCGGCACCGGTACACGTACAAAAAACGTATTTTTACGGAAGCGTCTGCACCGGACACTCGGAACTATAGATGACACGGGATTAGATGCGATTAAGTTGCTTCCACGTTGCGTACGAGTCTATTCAATGACACTTCCATACGATACCAAAGGACCAAATAATTCTGAAGACAGACTTTGTAAAAAGGAATGTAGAGTTATAGATTCTGTGGTACACTTGAATAAATATTAATTAATTACCGGATTGGAGAGTTTTAATGAGATATCAAAGACTTGTACTTCAATCAATTCACAGACCAACATAAAGGTGGTATCAAAGTATTTCATATAGACTAATAAATACCTAAATGTTTATCCCCTTTAACACGGGAGGTTTGAAACAAAATTCACTTCTAAGCGAAGGTAGACAGATTACAGTACGGAACCATGATGTAACTATTAATTGCCAAACCATAGCACAGTCCTGCTACAAGTGTCAAAATCCAATTATTACCTACAGTGAAATAAATATTTACATGCATGATTTTTGGGTTCCGTGTCAACCTTTCGACGTGCGGAACCCTAAAATATTAAACCAAATTACTCTACAACTTAAATAGTAAGCGGAAACACGGTTTTACATCAACTATTGTCGATTGTCGAGTAGGTAATCCCGGCCGCTGTGTAGCGCCCGCATTGTGACGTCGTGTTGTGGCGGTGTTTGTGGGTGTCGCCGCGAATCAAACAGTTAATCAGTGACGAGAGGAAGCCGACCGGATTACGACAGTTTTTTCCGAGTACTTATCTAATTGTACACAGGCAGGGTCTATACCTATGTACCTCAGCACAAATCTAAGTATATAGGTATTTTCAAGCATTGAGAGTGAGTAACTGCGCGTAGGTATACCTACTAAGCTGCTATTTACATTTAATGGTGGTAGAGACAAGCTTTAGCGGCACATAGAGGCATAAGCGTTGGCTTGCTACCACCGGGTAGTACCATGCTCTCAAATGTATCGCTGTAAAGTAAAGTAGCTATTATTAAAGCTGCGTTTCGTACACGATAAATGAGAGAGCCAATAGTCCAAACAAAAATACTCCTTTTTCTCCCTCTGTCCTACTCCTCTTCAGGTCGGCGACAAGGAAGTAAGACCTTTGGGATTCTAAGCATCGCTATACTGTCCTGGTAAAGTGCGGTCGCGGAGCAGGAAGAATTTCTTACATTAACCTGTTATAACCTGTCTCTGTCACTCCCGCATAAATCTAATACGTCTCGCTCACACAGTTGCCGTGGCCGCCGTCCTCGGGGATTGTAAACCTTTTACCTGAGTGCTAGCTATAAGCTAGTATATTTTTTTCCACTTGAAATAGTTCATATAAACCGCACTTGATGCAAAAATGTTTGTGACCACTGTCAGTAGGCAAAGAGGTCATTGTATGAAATTCTTCCTGCTCCGCAACCGCACTTTAATTGCAAATCCAGTACTCGCAAAAATACCGTGTCCAGAACAAGGCCTTTTAAACGTTTTTTTGAAATCTCTACTTTAACTGCAATCAAACTAAAATGTTACCTTTTCAAGTAACATAACAGTTTAGTTTGATTGCAGTTAAAGTAGAGATTTCAAAAAACCGTTTAAACGCCTTTTTGTCGATACTATAATTTTGCGAGTACTGCATTTTGCAATTACCAGTGCAGTGTAGGCTACGGCATGTGCTTAACATCGGGCATCAGGCGGTTCGTATGCTTGTTTTCCGACTTTGAATCTTGTTTCTGAACGATAGTTACGTAGTCTACAGTACCAGCAGACAATGGAATGCCAAGCATTATAAAATAATTACCTATTTACCTATGTTGTCTGTCTTTTTATCACAATAGATATAGGTTATACAAATTATTTAGTTATATACGCATAACCTTATTTAAGGTTGTTTTTATAGAAAACTTAGGTTACTTTTTTCGGTAGATAGTTGTAAGCGAGATCACCTTCCAATAGGTACTTATACTACGTCTATCGAAGTATATAAACTTTTTTTTTTTTTTGTTTTTTTTTTTTTTTTGAATTGACTATATGTTGTTTGCCAGAGTGGCCATAACAACTTCACCCGGACAGAGGGCGAGCGCAAGTGCGCTCCAGATATAAACTTATAGATACAAAGTTGGAACGTATTCACATCAGACTTTCATTAGATAAAAATGTACACTTGTATGTACCTACGTTATCAGTAGTTAGCATATGTGAAAGATCAAACATTATCCAATGTTTGTTCAAATAATTGGCGCAAACAGCCGCGGGGCGGCGGGGCGGGGCGGGGCGGGGCGGGGCGGCGCATATGCCGCAGTTGATCACTGTTTGTGTATCTGTTGCAATTTAACATCTAGGTAGGTAAGGAGGTATCTTAAGTATCTAGCTATTAGTGGCTTGCCGATCATAAGGTACTATGTAGGTTCAATTTCAAGGTCTTGCACAAATGACTATAGGGTATCTAGGTACCTATTGCTTTGGGAATACCTAAGTTAAATTTTTAGCTGTAATTTTCTGAATTAATTTTACCTAGTAAGTAAAGATACGTACCTACCTTCGACGGAGATATGACATAAGTACTACCTATAATGTGTGACCCTTTTTATCGAGTTGAATCGTTTACTGCTGGCTAATAGGTAGTCTCACGGTTAGAAACAAAAGCAATTTCCCGGCGCACGTCGCCGATAATAGCCAATCAGCCGGAATGATCAGCTCGTTTATTTGTTTGTATCTAGTAAACCATATAGGTGGGTAGGTAGAGAGTGATACGCTCCTATTGAAATTAGTCTTCGACAATTAATTTATAGGTATATTTGTAACCTAATGAAAACAATAAATAAACAAAGGTAATATTTTGTTCGTGTCCCTCCTTAACTGATGTCTAACCATGGGGGTCGTTTGAGTATAGTTCTTAGATATAAGTGACACATGTAGGTACCTCCTAGAACTGAGACTCCCATGAAGTGTTAACCTCGTGAAGAAACCTGCACGTGTTTTGAAAGGCGTGCTCCCCGCGCTGGGCCAGTGTCGCGGACCAAAGCTGATATCCTCCTTTTGTTGTTGTGGGGGTAGAGGGGGGGGACAGTATTATCAATAATAATAGTAGATATGTGTAGGTAACTATATTATATTAGGTACCGTTTACTATAAGTCACCCACCTATCTCTACTGGCATGGTAACGAGTTCAATGACAACAACAACTTCTCAAATGATCACACTCCCCACCAATCAATTGCGAGTGGCCGCGGCGGCTTCCTGCAACCTCCCCTTGGGACGAGTGGGAATGCGGGCTGACCTTATGTTCTTTATTAAAACGAGTGTTAAACGACTTCCTGCTTATAGAAGAGTTCAACAGTACGATGGAATGAGTAGAGCCGAGTGAATTTAATAGTAAAACGCCTTCAATGTCAAATGATAATAGAAAAAACCTTTTTTTTTACTGCTAAGTGTGTGTCTTGCCACGCACAATGCAGGGTTGCGTAGCCATTTCAATAACGAAATGATATTTTTGGCTAAGTAGTTTTGGGTATTATCATAAACATGAAAGAAGTGCCGGAATTCATTAAACGTAAATTTTTATTAAATTTCTAAAAGCTAAAAATCCCGCAAACGGATTTTCTGATAATTATAAAAAGTTGTATGGAAACACCATTTCATTTGGAATGACTTATTTAACGATACCCTACATGATGGGGTAAATAAAAAAAGAAATACCCTCTTTCCATGTTCTGAGAATTACCACATAATAGTAATTTTGCTACATTTTATGTTTTCGAAAGTGAAATCTATTTTTAAGGTATATCTGTACCAAATTTTGTCAACTTCCAACAAAAACTCTAGAAGTTATGGTATTGTGACAGACTGGGAAGGATTTTCCCTTACTTAGTTTAAAGATAGTGGCATCGGCTATATATATTTACTACCGAACATAGAACCTTCTCCTTTTTTTGAAGTCAGTTACAAACGATAAACTCTGACAACCACTTACCGCAAAGTTAAGTTAATTTTATTGAGTTTATAAACTCAATAAAATGTAATAGTTTAGATAATGATCTCACCTCCCTACCTACCTACCTACCTACCTACCCCCAGAAACAGTAAGCGCGCTCGCACTCGCCGACGACACGCGTCACGCGCCGGACACGCGGCGGCGGTGGCGCGGCATAAACACACAAACTAATTACGTGACGCGGTGTCGCTTATTGACCGGATGCCGCTGAATTGTGCGACTGAACATTACCCTGCCGCGGAATACAGGTGTGATGGTGTATTTCATTAGGTAAATCATTCAATTAGGAGGTCAAGTCAGTAGCTCACAGAATAACTTGCAATGTGTTCAATGTGTCTTTCTACGTGCGTATGAAAATATTTATAAGTGAGAGGAATATGAACTGACGGCAACGTCAAAAATGATGAATCCACGGATGCAACAAAAGAGGCCCAGAATCTCTGCGTAACGCCAATAGAAACAGCTGTGAACATATTATAAGGAAGCAATCGATTTGGTATTTAAGTACCTAATTGCAAAAACAATGAACATACTTCATTGTTTTTCATAGCTGGTAAAAAAAATCAAAAAATCGACTTATTTTAACCAAAATCATCAGCAAGTCCCCACAGATTAATAGTAGGTATAATAACGTTCAATATCACGAGTGTTGTGTCAACAGGGGTGGGGGTGGGCGGGGAGGGAGCGCCGCCGGCGACCGCCAATATTTGCACTCTGTAATCGGTTTGGGAATAGTCGGGATCGAACCTGGGACCTCGAGCGGCGACTCCTTAATCTATCTAGTGCAATATCATGCTAGACTAGACGGATTGTAAGCAATGACAGAGTTCACTTCGCTTATTTATTTATTCACGGCACACAGTATCTTTATTCTCTCACTTTACAATTATCTGTTCTAGACAAGACTGACTCCCAAGATCCACATAGCAAGTTTTCAACTTATTATTAACATCAATGGTCAAAACGTATTTATTATCCAATGAACCCACTAACTTGATCTCAGATACACTTTTATCGACATTTTTAGCTCTGTTGTCATTAGGTTTTAGTAACCTCCAACACGAAGAAGATTGATGGCCTATGCGTTTGCATATGTTACAAGTTAACAGCGGTTTAGGACATTTAAAACTAGGGTGGCCAATTTCACTACAATTGAAACATTTCATCGTATTAGTGCCTGGTTTACTAGTTTCGTTAGATACTTCAAAACGTCTTTTTATTGGTAATCTCATATTATCCTTAACATCCTCATTCTTAACAGTTTTTAAATAAGTAAGTAACTGTTCCGGTTGCAAATAATTTGCAGCCTGTGCACCTAAGCGCATTCCTCTATCCTCTAGACCTTGAATAACACAATCAACTGCTTTTCTACCATAGATTTCACACCTATTTGATAAATTAATTTTATGATAATAATAAGTCTCGAGCGATTCGTTGTATTTAACCTTCCTATCCAGCATTTCATTCAACAAGATAGCATAATTTTCGACAGTCGGAAATGTTTTGAGGAGTTTATCTTTCCATTCAGACCATAAAAAATTAACAGATGGTAAACCTTGGTACCATACTTTAGCAACACTACCAATTTAGGCAAAGCATAATGTACCAGTTGTATTTCGTTCCACTCGTATAATTTTGCACATTCTTCGACCTTATTGATCCATACATTTATAGATTTATAGTTTGTTCCTTAATAGAGGGGTCAAATTCAGGAACGGCATTTTTATTTATTGAGAAGTGATGTTGAGACGTTGAAGTAGGCAATGACTTTAGTGCTTCTAAGATTTCTCTCGCAGACACATTGGTGACAGTCTCGTGGTCCCTATTTTGCGTATGTCTACGTCTCGTTTTTCTTAAATACCTCGCCTTCGACCTACGACCAATCGCATCATCATTGGAAGAAGTTGGTAGAATCGTCACAGCGGTAATTCGTTGGACTTTTTTTTTCTCTTAACAATTTTGTTTTATATGTATGTATGTATGTATCTATGTATTTATCAATAATATGTATATAGGTATAAATTACTCTCTATTTCTCTCGTTTAAGTTGCACCCGCCATGTTGTTTCTGCACCACCCTAAGGTCGACTGGTAGATAATGCCTAAGGCATTAAGTCCGCCTTTGTGCATTGTGTTTTTACTTGTGCATAGAGTTTAAATAAATACGATGGGAAAAGAAATAAGTAGGTACCTCGTGCTGGACGCAGAAGCGCGGGTAGACAACCAGGTGAAAGTGACAGAAAATACCTAAATGCGGAAAGCATCAGATCGCCAAGGAAAGAGGGCTTAGGAGAATATACCCATACAGAGTATTTTGGGTGATGTGAGGTAGGTAGTAGCTACAATAAAAGATTATAGATTTATTTTGGATATTCTCACTTTTAGAGATTAAAGTAGGTACCTAGGTAATATAACGGAGGTTCAAAATTCGGGACGCATATTCCAAAATCTAGTCCAACATGCTACGTTTAATTTCATTTCAGTCCAATATCAGTCCAACATCAGTCCAACATCAGTTTAGCATCAGTCGAGCATCAGTCCAACATCAGTCGAGCATCAGTCCAACATCAGTCTGTCATCAGTCCAGCATCAGTCCAATTTCATTTCATTTCATTTCATTTCAACATCAGTCCAACATCAGTCGAGCATCAGTCCAACATCAGTCTGTCATCAGTCCAACATCAGTCCAACATCAGTCCAACATGAGTCCAACATCAGTCCGTCTTAAATCGAGCATCAGTTCAACATCAGTCCAACATCAGTCCAACATCGATCGAGCATCAGTCGAGCATCAGTCCAACATCAGTCCAACATCAATTGAGCATCAGTCGTGCATCAGTCCAACATCAGTCCAACAACAATCGCGCATCAGTCCACCATCAGTCGAACATCAGTCCAACATTAGTCCAACATCAGTCTGTCATCAATCGAGCATCAGTCGAGCATCAGTCCAACATCAGTCCAACTTCAGTCCAACATCAATCCAACATCAGTCGTACATCAGTCCAACATCAGTCCAACATCAGTTGAGCATCAGTCGAGCATCAGTCCAACATCAGTCCAACATCAGTCCAACATCAGTCCAACATCAGTCCAAAATCAGTCCAACATCAGTCCAACATCAGTCGTACATCAGTCCAACATTAGTCCAACATCAGTCTGTCATCAGTCGAGCATCAGTCCAACATCAGTCCAACATCAGTCCAACATCAGTCCAACATCAGTCCAACATCAGTTGAGCATCGGTCGAGCATCAGTCCAACATGAGTCTGTCATCAGTCTAGCATCAGTCCAATTTCATTTCATTTCATGAAAATAATTATTACCTTAAAGGTTGAGCCTCTTTAAAGTCTACTGAGGTACGCATGAGAAAGCATAGTTTGTTTGGCATGGAAATGATTGCTACTTTCAATTATTTTCATTTAGTGATATTATATTTTTCTTGCAATGTTAGGTAGGTATTTCACCTGTGATTTTTTATAATCAATGATTTTATTCATAGTTGAATTTTCACTATGACACGTAATCCTATGAAGTCACTGGTCGATGATTTATATATCATAAAAACCGGGACAGTACCGACCGCTTTGTGATTTAATTGCAATGATTTCTAACCAATGGTATCTACCTATGTCGGTAGCAGTGCTACTTATGAAAACCTATATATTATGATGTTTCACACGCCACCTATGTAATGATCCATCACTACTAGTTCGGGAAGCTTGTTTTATGGCATATATAGATATCTAATTATTGTGTTCGTCATAGAGCAGTTTTAGGCCTTGTATACGCACGTTTTGGCATTTTTGTATTTTTTCCTTTTAAGGGCATATCATACTGAATTATGCAATCTTTGCACTTAGCATTATCATCCCTCTACCTGCAAGAAAGTTGTATCAAAATCGATGTGAAGCCAAGAAGTCCAGGTAAGTTGGTAACATTAGCCCTGCCTGGTCTAGGTAGGTACTATTGGTTGTTACTTGTTAGTCTTCCGCCTTTGTTCTACGACGTCCCACGCAATCTGACTTGACCATTATGAGATTTCGTCTAGATAAATAACAAATTCACTTAAAAAATCATTCTAAATCTCCCAGGTACCTAGGTAAGTAGATTAGAAAAACTCCATAACAGCCCAGACTATAGTGTATCTTCCAAAACGCGAAAGGGCGGTCGCGCCTGAATTATTCACTAACCAAGCAACACTGAGCACCTATATTGCTCCCTTTCTAAAGCAAGAGCTCTATATCTTCGCGTCTCATTCTTTATTTGTATGATAGGTATTGCGCTTTCGCCCGCCACATATGGTGGTCTCTGTCGAGGCTACTGGTGATGTATGTGTTTGTCTCGCTTGCTCTCATTAGGTTAGTCGCGGGTGTTTGCTCGACGCTTGGCAGTCGTATTTTGTAGTCGGAATACAGAGTAGGGGTTATCTACAGAGAATTAAGGATAAAAAAAATATAAAACTCAAATTTAAAACCTAGGTACTTGAGAAAAGGAAATGGTTATGAATTCGACTCGGATTTCCTTTTATTTTTTAGATAATTCGTGGAACAACACCTAGTGCGTAGCTAGTAAAACAGACATAAAGTTGGTACTTAGGTTCTGATACGGACTTCGCAGTAAGAAAATATTGTACTTAATTAAGTAGACTCCTACTTAGATAACTGGTCAATTTAAATCAATAGATCGCCACCTGTAGGTACATAATTACATAAAATAGTAATTATGTAAGTAAGATAGTTTCCTTCCTACCTAGAACCAACTAAGGCACATATTTACAAACAAAAATCACAGTCAAAATATAAGAACCCACTCGTGTTTGTCTTCAAAATCAATTTCCATAAACATCAATCATAATAATTATACAAATATGTTCACCCCACCGCCGACAGGGGGGGCTGAGAGGCGCGTATCAAAGCGAGTGGCCCGTAACGAGCGGCAATCAGAAGAGCCCGCTCCCCTAGCCTACGAGTCCTACGACGACGCCGGCGCGCCGCGCCGCGCTTGCAAGATATGAATAAACTGCGTTTTTGTTTGCATAACATTGAATTAAGTAAATTATGATTAGTAAGAAAAACAATGAACAATATAAGTAAGTACCTACCTACTTACGTAGGTACTGTTGTTTTATGAATATCAGCCTACAACTGATCTAGTGATAAGTAAGTAAGGTTTGGTAAGTTTGGTTAGGTATAAAGCCTATCAATCATGATTATTGTGTGCAGGACCTGCAGTGCAGGCAGATTCTTGCGACGTAGGTACTAGGTATTTAGATTATAATTCCATAATTCTCGCTTAGGCATACCTATGTACCTACTTAACTATTTAAAAAGCGTTTTCGCTGCACTATCTTCTATCTATACAAATAAATAAAATTGGAGTGTCTGTTTGTAATATCAAAATAACACCTTTTCACTAAATGCATATGAAAGTACATACGAGACCTATAACAAAAACGAAATTTTTTTTTTTGTCTGTCTGTGTGTTTGTTCCGGGTAATCTCCGAAACGGCTGGACCGTTTTTGACGGGACTTTCACTGGCAGATAGCTGATGTTAAAAGGAGTAACTAAGGCTACCTTAATTTTAGAAAAACAATTGGGGTTCCGCGTAAAAAAATAAAAACACATGAAATCAAAGAGTATCTCCAAAACAGCTGGACCGATTTTGACGGGACTTTCACTGGTAGATAGCTGATGTTATAACCAGTAACTTAGGCTACTTTTATTTTAGAAAAACAAAAAAAATATGGGTCCTGTCGCGCGGGCTCAGCACGCGGGAGCGGGCTATTTTGTTAAGTTAAATTCCACGCGGACGAAGTCGCGGGCTCAGCTAGTTCTCTCTATATGTATAAACGTTTTACAAAGTAGTTAAGTAGGTATCTACTATAGGTGCAAAGTGTATTTGAATTTTGAAGGGTCGTGGTAGCTGGCCTCTTGTGTCCTAGAAGTCGTAGGTTCAAAACCCGGTAGCGCACGTGAACCTATAGACATTTCACGTTCAGGCCACGTTCCTACCTAGAACAGAATCACTCGTGGCGGTAAACCACATGTGGGTAAACACTTGCATGGGTGACCGTTAGTGGTATTTAGCTATCACACATTATACTTACTGTCGGTCTCGTCTATACCTAATAGTCGTTAAGCCATGTCGGAGACAACTTTGACACCAGAGTTTGCCACCAGCTCATTCGATAAGAAGTGTATTTGAAATCATTATTCTAAGTCTTAATGACGAATCAAACAAGTTACCAGGGACCAACAACGGAGCGTGAGGACCTAAGATCTGCGATGCATCTACTTGTGATGATCGTTAGAGCAATGCTATCGGGAGGATTCCCTTTGTGCGCGGCACTCGCGCCGACGGGAGCGGAGACCATGCAACTCCACTTATGAAGGATATTGCAATAAGTACAGTGCGCGCGGACAACTTGCCCGGCCTGAAGTTAGTTCAAGTGACGTCATCGCTAGGTAAACGTTTTATTCTAATCAAATCGAAATTTTTTTCAGTGTTTTGATAGTCCACTTGATGCAAAATCTGAAGGCAGTTTTCGAAGGACAAAATCAACCATTAGATCATTTTATCGTATAGACGCACTAGGGTCCGCGGCGCGACAGCACAAGCCCCGTGCGATTAGCTACCTATTATATGACTAGGTAGGTACTTACTTGGTTCGAGTGTGGTGTAGGTATTTAGGTTTTAGAGTGACCTACCCCTAAAGAGGTGTTCAAATCGCTAAAATACAAAGGGAAAGTGACGGCGATTTGAGATTTAGGTACAGTACCTTGGTCCAGTGACCCCAGCGTCCACCATCCACCGCGTGGCGGCCTCCAGCGGGTGCTCCCACCGCGTGTGACGTGCGTGTCACCAAACCACCTGAACTTAGTCCTATTCGAGCCGATAAAAGAAGATTGTCCTCAATGCACTCACAAACTACGCGGATCAAAACCCACGAACTTCCAATAGCTACTGATTACTGACACTAATATCTACGCATATAGCTAAAATTACTCGGAAATAACAATGTAACAATATTAACAATGTAGGTAGGTAGAGATACCGTGTACGATACCGGCGACCGGCCAACTAGCACGGTATGCAGCGGCCAACCGGCGCGCGGCGCGGCCAGCCGTTCAAAATAATCAAAGAAAGTAGGGTAGATTTTAGATAAAACTACCTCAAATATGAAATTGTTAGCCGTATGTTTTTTATCCCTAACAGATAGGTTCTATTGCACATGGGCATATCCTCTGGAAAACAACGTTCGTGGTGTTCGTACTAGTATTACGTATGTAGGTATAGGGGCGCGCGGTGCATCGGAATGTATGCATCGGCGGCTCTCGATCCCACTCCAGCGCACTTGACGCGGCCCTGAATCATAACTGTACCGGTTTCACCAGCTTATTGCATAGGATACTTTTATATCGGGCATGATTTAATATCTAAAGTACCTACCAATCCACCGAGCCGAAAACATCAGTTGCTGCATTAAATGGTACTGCCACTTCTACACTTTCTCGAAGGACATCAAGGAACGTGCTTGAGTTTATACCCAAAAACCATGTCGGCAAACAAGCGTACAACATGCCTTAAGCAGTTACCACTTACCACAGCCTACAGATGCTTGCAACACTAAAGGCATTGCTCCTATGTTGCCGATCTGAAGGGGAGTGGGACAGAGGGAGGGGAATAATAAATAAATAAATATCGCCAGACTGACACACAAACTGTATGGTCCCAAACTAAGCAACGCTTGTACTATGGGTACTGTACAATGGACTGGGGGCGATCCCAGTGACACCCAGACCAAGGCAAATTACGAAAAGGCCACTTCTGAAATATGCCCCGGCGGGATCGAACCCGCAACCACCATGTGCAGTGAGCCGAGCGGCCTACGCAGGAACCACTGCGCCAGGCGGTCCTCGAATGAATGGATGGGAGTTGGGCATCCGGCTCCTTCAATTATTTTATAAATTGATTTTGATTTCTAGACGATTTTTGTCATTACTCAACCCTGCTGCTGCATAAGCCAATCCTTTGGAATTTTTTCCAGTGAGTAGGTACTGCACAGTGTGGTTGGTAAAGCTATTGCCAAATACTGAAGCCACAAAACAAGAGGGCAGGAAGTTATAAGAGTTTACATGCAATTAGGAAATGTGAAAAACAGGAGAACTTAACATGCGGAAAAAGTTTATGTCCACCTGACATTTGATATGGTTAGAACTCTCACACCATACACTGCCAATTGATAACTTTCTACTATAACCTAACCTTTTGTTTGCAATAATAAAACATTTACGTACCAAAATGAGACAAAAACATAAATCGGTGTAAATGACTTGTACCTATTCTTAGTGCAAATGAGGGGGGCGGGGTCCGAACAACCAACAACGACACGCTACTTGCTCCAAAGTCGTGCGTTTACTTGAAGAGCCGTTGTGCATCATCAAAAGAATAGCAATGAGCCACCTTACCCACCACCCTCCCCCCCCCCTTCCAACCCCCACTACCGAGTCCCGGCCCACACTCGTTTGCATCAGAAAGCCTTCTACCTACTGAAGACAGATTTGGCATAAAACTAAGGAATGAATGTACCTACCCACCTACATAAATTATTTATTAAAGTAACACACTACACTAGAACATTATCATCCAAATAATTTAATAGGTTGTTTTGTTATTATGTTATTTAGGCGAATCGCGTCTTACCTAGCCATTTAGCTCTTCGACGCTACGCTAATTAAGGAAAATAAGGACCTACCGATGGTGCAAATTGTAGATTGTACCTATCTAGGTAATATCTGATTCTGAAATCGCAAGAATAGATATAATATAGGTAATAGATTGGTAGAGTCCGACCCATATTCACATTTGTTTATATCGAAAATTGTATCACAAAATGGAAATACGATGCATGGTGATTGAGCTATTTCTAGGGCGAGACATCCTCAAGTTGCTCTCGTGATTTCCAAACACAGCCCCCACAAGTGCCATCAACTAGGTGCCCTAACCCTACGCTTCGCCAGACAAGTCAAAGACAACTGCACACTCACCCTATTCATAGAATCAAAATAAAGGCGCGACAAAGGCGAGGCGGTTCAATTAAGTAATGCTTTAATAAGCAAATAAGCAGAAGCGAGAGGCCAAAGATCAAAGTCGCTGTGATACCGTCGGCGTCGGCCGGCCCTAGGTCGAGCAGTGTAAGTTGACTAAGTACACTAGACGAGGCACTACGGAGCATCAATATTTTCCTTTCAGTGGACAGATCACGAAGTAAGTAATTAAGCATTACCTACCTACGTATATTATACATATTATTATCTGGCGTAACTTTATATTGATTTATTTGTTATTAAATCGTAGAACAGATACATTTGTTTTGAGAAGTGCTTTTGTAAGGCTATCGGGGTATACCAACTTAAATCGATTATAATTACCTACATGTATTATGTTAGTAGCGTAGCAGGTACCTAAGGATATACATTTGGGTTAGTTTAGTCGACTAAGAGCGCTGACAAGGAATTATTATCATTACAATCAATAGTGTGATATCTCAATCAGATGTCGCGTAGCCATCGAGTGGCGCCGCCGCGCGCCGCCGCCCGGGTCGCTACGAGCCCGGCCAGGGGGTGGGTAATCGAGCCGATGTATCTAATCTTTTTGTATCGACACGTAGTAGGTCGTTAACACTAGGTGCTTGAGAGTTCAACTCTAATGGATAGGTAGGTTTGAACTGGTACCTTATTTGATTGTTGTGAAGTATAGGTACATCACGTCGACACAGGTAAAGGTCCTCAAATGTGATCTGATCTTCACACAGGAACCTTCAATCAAATGCTTTCTCATTGTATGTATGGATACCAGCCTAACACGGGATAGTCAGACAGAACATCTCAATAATTACTCATTGGTGTCCTGTAAGTGTTCCATGTGTTTGGTACTCGTTTGCGTCTACTTACTTCAAATAGGTATTGTCATGGGAAATTGTAAACTTATCTCTTACCGACTACCTACCCGAGAAACCGACAATATGCCAAACATTTATTTTACGCAATCGCTAGCGACTCTTAAAAAACGTTTTAATAAAGTCACAGTAGAGCAGCAGACCAAATTTTTTCGGTCCACACATATATAAATAGGTAGGGTAGGTACTACGAGTAGACTGTGGTAGAGCGCCATCTCGGTTTTACGCGACGCCCTAAAAGCTCTTCTATCATAATAAAAACAATTCATCCAGGGATTTACTTATTCTCTAGTTTAGTCGGAGTCGAAGCTTTTATAACAATTTCTTAATTAATTAACACAATCGTGCATGATAAGGTATCTACACTTATCTATTAGCGCTAGTAGGTACAGCGCGCCGCGCCATTGGCCAAGTTTAAAATATAATATGCTTGTACACACGTGTGATATTGTAAAATAATAGACGATCGTTTTTTTGTGATTTCTTTATTTTTTCACCATTTATCGTAAAACTTTCCTACGGCACACCGCGCGTCGCAGTCGCGCACCAATATTCCGCCTTGTGTATGTCGAGCGGATCTGTACGCGTGGCGGGCGCGTCCGGCGCGCGGCGGCCGCGTGCTGAGCAAGAACACACCAACGAGACTGTACTTGAGACTTATTTTCGAACATCTTCAAAACTCGAGAAGAATCACATCGCAAGGTCTCTACGCGAGATAGACCGTTAAATGTTTGGAGCCGGCTTAGGTGTGCTTCCCGTACACGGCCGCCAGGCGGCGCCGCCACGCGCCCGTCACGTCGCGACGTTCGTTCACACGCAACACGTTCCCACTAAACATCGGACGATTACCGATAGGTGTCGCTATACACAAATTCTATATCAGTTTCCCCAACGTGTTGCGTTCACAAAGGTTGAGAACTAAGACATGGACAGTTTAATTTTGGATTAAAAATAATAACAATTTCAATTTAGTTCTTATACAAAATAAATAGGCGTTTCAGTTTTTTCTTGTAAAATAGAAATAATTATGATATCCATCGTAAGTACACTCAAGCACCATCTAGCTGCAGTTTCACTGCCATCCTCTCACATAAGATAATATTATACTCTCCACGCTCGAACCTTCAATACATAATTGCTTGGCAATATTTTTTCCATTTAATTCGAACGCGGAGTACCAATCTTTGCCTCTAAAATATAATATAAAAGTAATTGCTATAGACACTGAAATTTCAATCGAATTTTGTTCGGGACAGTTTCCTAAACCGGTCTCGGTAACTTTTTACAAGTTTACAGTTAGACAGCATTACATGCAACATTCGACCGGAGACCTGACAGTGTTTAGAACATCACCATTACACAGTCTCGTGCCAACCAATAGTGTCAAATAACAAGTATATCAAATACTATAATAATAAACCTATAGGAAGTGATACATCACACTATACAATCTTTGGATACAAAATCTCACCGGCGCTTCGGCTGCGTAACTTACAATTACCTCTTTACAACAATTTATCTCGATTCTCAAACTTTTCATTTCATTTAGGCAAATCAGGCCACCAAATCTTTTTATAGATATTTTATGTCTGCTAATATTATGCTATATATTTTAAAATAATAAATTCATTAATGTTAGTATTTGTAACTAACACAACAGAGGCGCCTTGGGCGGCGCCCGCCCAGGCACGGCGGCGCGGCGCGGGCCGCGGCCGCCCCGGGGCGGGCGCCGCCCCTCACACACCGAACCAGTCTCATACGAGCAAGCCGTGTCATACACGAATTGAGAAAATTTAGAATAAAAAAAAAATTATCCTCATCACATGAGCCATGTCAGTCCCGCAGTTCCACGCATCGCGATATTCACATTACCAACTAATCCATTGCATATTGGGTGCCTCATTTTTAGAAGTAACTGATCGGCGACTCTCAGCCAATCTCGGCCGATCACTAAAAATGCAACTCGACTATGCAGGCAAACTTAATTATTTCGTATCAAAAAGTCATCGTCGCCATCCCCCTTCCGGGGCTTCCCCCTTCATACACAACACCCAATATGCCTTCAACACTAACCTAACAACCACATTTATATTGCAATCTATTTTTTTTACAACTTAGCTCCTTCCGCGAGCGCTGTCCGCGATTTACAACGCGGCGGGCGCGCGCCTCACGTGCAAACCTATCTAGATAACGCCCTGTCGCTCGGTACACTACAGAACACAGTTTGTATCCATCGTCCTCACTCTAAGGAAAACATTTACACGGTGGCCGATGGCGTCCAAACACCCGCCCGCGGGAACGACACGGCCGCCCGTCGCTATTAGAGATACCGAAGCGAAGGGAAGAACCGAACTGAACTCCGCGGATGCGTCCGTACGATTTCAAGTGAAAGCTGGATATTTGAACAGCACCGAGCCACCGATACTATACATAAAGTACTTACGACACAATATTTCGAAATTGTTATTTTTCAATTTTAAGTCTACAAATCATTTTACCGTTATTAATTATATTCTACAATCGATTGGCAGTATTCTTGACCTCCAGCTCCGTCCTTATGATATCTTAGCTCGTCGCCAGCGACGGGTCGCGTGGCTCGCGACGACGCCGAGGACTCACGAACACTGTCCGCCGTCGAGCGCACGCGCACGCGCACGCGCACGCGCACGCGCTCGGTGAGATGGTGTGTGTGTATGTGTGTACACACTACGACAGATTAAAGTGGACAATGTACGCGAAACCTTTACATTCTGTCGAAACGTTATCATACTTATAACATACCACGCGGCAGGTTTAAACGCGCCGGGATCGAGTACCGCGCGGTTAAAACTGCCGAGTCCCGCTTATCGTACGAAAAACCAAATTAAAATAAAACATAGGCCATCAAACATCCTCTAATAGTACAGTGACAAAACTGAAGCCATCTCCAACCTCCTCATGGACGTTAATACAAAGGGTACCCTAATACATACATGAGACGCGGCCGGCGAGCGGCGGGCGGCGGGCGAGCGCGCCGCCCGCCGCCCGCCGCCCGCCGCCCGCCGCCCGCCCGTGCGACGAAGCTCCGCCATCAATATCGCCAAATCGTTATGTGACATGGGAAATGGGAGAGACGGCGGCATTGATGAACGGCGATTTGATGACCGTTACGTGTTATGGCACGTCCTAAGCATACTTCAACAAACCTGACCGACGCGCGTACATTCACCAAACCACTTGATGATCAAAGACTTTATTTTTTTTTTAGATTTTTTGTTTTTAAATTATAGATTATGCACACCGCGTCATTCAGACCGAGATTAATCCCTATACCTAAAAACAACTCCCATCACTTCGCATGTGATCCCGTCAACCATTTACACTATTCGGGGACCGTCTGCGGATGTCGCTACACATGCGTGTAGTGAACGCGCCCCTCGCGGGAGTCCTCTCCGAGGTGCCCGCCTCCCGCCTCCCGCCTCCCACCGACTCTCGAAGCATTTATTTATCATACGTCCTGTTATTGCCCTCACGATGAAGCGTCGCAAAATAAACTGATAACTCGAAATTGAAAACATACTACTCATTAGCCGTTTTATATATCAACGAAGCCGATTCCATTCGCTTCCGTGCCCTACCATCAACCGCCCGAGCCTAACTGAAATACACAAAGTAACCCGCGCCGTAGTTTCAACCTGTCCAGCGACCGCTCGTCGAACCGCCTAGTAGGTACTATTTATTTATTTATTTGTATCCGACCAATATTTTCATACTATTACATTTTTATATTTTTATTCAATCTCAGGTACTGTGGTATTGCTTATATGTAATTATAAAATGAATTTTATTTTGTACATTGGCGGTTAATTGGTTTGTAGTACTGAGCCTGTCCAGAAAAAAAAATATAATCTACAAAGTGGCGTCTAGTGGTTGACTATTTCTGGCGGTAAAGTCGCAATACGGCGATGCTATTGCAAAGTGAACGGGCACAGTAAAACAATGAATGGTGACATAGTGTTGTTGCAGTAAAACAATAGTATTCATTGCGGCGGCGTCAGGCTGCGACCGCCGGCGCCCGGCGCCCACGCAGCATCAAACGTAACGTACAGATAAATTATCTTTTAGGAAAACATTAATTAATATCAGAAATATAATTAAAACTAACATACTATTTAACTCTTGACTTTTTTTATTTTTTATGTTACCGCAGTTGAATCGTACCGTATCTAGTGACCTATTTAACACTTAGGGAGCGGGGGGCGGCGCGGTGGTGCGACGCGCGCGCCGTGCACTATGGACCAACACAACGCCGATTCATACGAGTACCAATGAATAAGCGCTCCGAACCTGCCACCATCCGCTACAAGTATTACAATACAAGTCACGCAGCGACTACGTATCGCGTCGCGTCGGTCTCGTGGCGTGCGCGTCGCGTCGCGTCGCGTCGCGTCGCTACTAATGAATATTATAATAATTGACTATCACCTCAGACTGCACACTGACGGAACTGCGCTCAGCGGACCAGACCAAACCTAATCTTGGAGTTTCCTAGTAGTCGAAGCACTGGGTGTTTATATTTTGAGTTACAAAATGTAACCGCGAGTCTGCAGTGGCGAAACGTAAACGGCTATTTGTGTTGCTGTTTCTATATGTGAGTGCACAAAAATAGAGACATCATCATAAATCGGTGTAAATGTTTCGTCAGTGGTAACGAGCGGTCAAAGGCCTGTATTAATCAATCGATCTCAAGCCTGAGAGCGATCTTAAGTATGCTTTTGACAAGTCATTTTGTACTGGTATGACGTAAGAATGACTTATCATTTCCAAGAGCTCTCAGATATGAGATGGATTTATTAATACGTGCCTAAAGTCTTGGAACCCGCCTCAGGGAACATGAGATGTCACACAACTAGATAACGCCCATGGTGTCTAATAGCGGTCAAAAGAAACAAGAATTTTAAAAGGTCTACCCTCAATTTTATAATTTGGGAAGGATCAATATAAAAAGACTTTGTGATAAATAATTAAAACAATTAGCCAGTGTTCATTTCGACGGTGTGATACAACCTCATGTAGGGAACTATTTAACCACGTATACACCTATCAACAGCAGAGGAACTTAACAAAACGACCCTTTAACCTAGTTTAATAGCACTTGCCATGCTGGCGTGGCGAGGCGAGGTGGGGCAGGGTGTGTGGGGGTAATAGGTAAAATACTTCGTATGAAACTGCACATTTGCAGTGGCAAGCCGCGACAGCTGTATCCCATGCAAGGGTGTCTACACAGTAATTTCCTGATAGTACTCAGAGGAACTTTGCAAGTTTCTTCTCAAATAGGAGGGGGTGAAATTAAGGAGGGTTATGGGGGTGAAATTACGGGGGGTTCGGGCGGGAGACGCGCCGCACGAAGTATCACAGGGGACAGTACACGGGGACTTGGCCACTCGACTCCGACACTACTGCGGGCGGCGAACACTCGCGGGAGATCCAGGTCCTGATGGGAGTACAGGTGACGTCATTGCCATAGTAAACTATCAATATCGTGAGAATTGACATTTGTGTCCATTCGATAAAAGTCCGACAATGCTTACCAATTCATAATTCATAGCTTGTCAATTGACTTATGTCAAGATAATATCAGCATAAGGAAGTATAAGGTATAAGATGGTAGTATTTATGGTATAAGGGCAATGACACTAATACTGGCAATGTGACACTGTTGGTTGAGGACACCGCGAGCCGCCAGCCCGACTCAAACTAGCACAACCAACACAAAACGAGAACTCCGCAACCTTCTAGTGCCTATTGCCGACGTATATGTCGCAGCCAAATAGCTTAATCCGCCGTTCAATTAACAGCCTAGGCACTTTACTAAACAGCGCCGTTCAACTAACGGCCTAAATGATATTCAGCCATTTGATCAAACAGCTAGGCAAATGACTTGGATCGATGACGTTTAACTACTTGCCTAACCGTTTAATTACCTGCCTAGACTGTTCATTTCTATTTAGTTTTACTTTCTGCCACCTAGCGCCGAAACTCACCAAACTGTCAATATCTCTATATTCTATATTCTCTATGGTCAATATGGCGTCGGAAAAAAACAACTTTGATGGAATCATTTTATTAGGTACTTAGGTTTTTTACGTTTTTTTTTAGATCCACCGAATCTATTTGCCGGGTGGGGTTTCTGTGGGGTCATAAAAAAAATAACCCTAACCTAAACCCATCCAGGTCGTTCTGCTTGGGTAGTATTTTGAAAAAGTTTTGTAGTACTTAAATTTCAACCAGTTGCCTAAGCATTAGCCAGCCAATTTATTAAATGTTGTAATAGACTATACGGCTGAATATCATTTAGGCCGTTAGTTGAACGGCGCTGTTTAGTAAAGTGCCTAGGCTGTTAATTGAACGGCGGATTAAGCCAGTTGGCGGCGACATATATACCACGCGATAGCTAGCTCCACACGCACACACTATGTTACTTAGTTGTACATCTCATATACATAAAATATTATAGCATTAATTTATCGATTTATTGACTGATGAGAGCTTACGGCCGCGACCGATATAACTTGATTAATCCACATCTAATATATACTCTGTTGTTCTTATAAGTCTATGGAACTAAAAATACATTTTGTACCATAACATTGTTTTAAAATTAAGCCACATGTCGCGGGGAGACGTACCTACCTACCATGGGGCCTTAGATCAATATTGTACTAAATATTATTAGCCAGAAATAGTAATGGGAATATTTACACTAACACAATGTATCTATGTTAATAAAAATGTAGTTCGAGACATAACGGACATGGAAAGTCAACATAGTAGGGGCAACATGATCGCAATCTGGCACACTCGAGTAACATTTACACTTTACAATATCTATTTGTAAGTGCACTCGTAGTGTAATAGTACATTGTTACCCAAGGGGTGAAGGTAACTTATTTTGGCCCGAGAATACGCTCGGGCGTCAATAGTTCGAGGGACAAAATAAGTCTTTCACCCGAGGTAAACACTGTGCTTTTCATTACGAATACAAGGAAAGTAAAAGTAAAAACAGGAATTAGCTTAATAAATAATACAAGGAAGTATGAATAATACTCTACAACTCGAAAAAACTAATGAAGGTCGGATTGCCATTTGCCGCCTATTTTGTTTTTTTCCGTTGGCCTGGTTCAATAGAAATGTCAAAATAGAACTAATTTACTTTTAATAATTTGACAGCTGTCAGTTGAAAGCGATTCTCCCTAGGGCTGAAAAGTATTACTTTCAACCCTGTCCTCATGCAACTTCAGACCTACTTTCCGAGTATGAGTAATGAAAAAGAAATTAGACATTTTAGTTAAAAGTATATGTATAAGGGAGTTATGCAGAGAAAGCATTTATTATTATGGTCGGCTCCCCGCGAGCCCACAGGAAACACATGACAAGCGACACGGAACACGGAGGTGTTCGCGCGGCATCTCCCCCCCCCCCCCCCCCCCCCCCACGGGCGCTAATACAACGAAAACTATCCTAACTTACAACGTAGAAACGAAAATAACCGCGCCGCCCCCGCTTTCGTATATTTCTATATATTATATTCGTATAGAGAAATGATCTTTTTATATAGGCATTTTTTAAATTATTTTTTTCTATATGTAACATTTTATCGGACGTCACCAACTTATGTCAATATAGGTTATGGTCTCCAGAGGATAAATGTGTTGTAAATTATTCTACTTGTGGGCCGCATTTCGGTGCATCTGTCGAATGAAAACAGCGCGTACGCCCGACTATTTCTATGTATCTTAAGGGTGAAAAATACTATTTTTTATTTTTTTTCCGTAAGAGTCCGCAGATCTGTTAATGGGTAGAGTTGACGCTTATTTAGTACATAGAGATCTGTAGAAGCTACTATTTACTTCTTTACATAACCACGTGCATGTGTGAAAGTTGTCGGTTTAAATTAATATACTAATAGTTATGTAGCTAGTTACAATTACAAGTATTATATTCGTAGACCATTCGAAACGGCTCGTGTTCGCTTAGCTGTTGTTTCCCTGCTATATAATGTGTAATCTTAAATATAACATATAGTTAACGTTTTAAAGTAGATACACCGTCATGATTTCGACAGTGTATACACTTTTGACAGTATAGTCTCAGATTTTACAATAAAACATTGACATTTTATCATACAACTTTTTACACAGTTTACACTGTTTACACAGTTTACACTATTACATCAGCGAAATGTGTATAATACATTATGGTGATAAACTCATTTCCGTAAGAGTAACATTACATAACCTATTACAACTAAAATACATAATTATGTGGCCATCGTTTGGCAAAAGGGAAGCAATTTACATTTTAATTTAAATATTAGGTAATTGTATTAGTTGTTACATCACAATATAGCAAGAAACACCAAAATTAAAACGATAGTAATGCAGTAATGTGTCAGCCATGAGTGAACACTTTGTGAATTGTATCTATCTATAGAACAATTAAGTTCAATTTCGCATGAATCACTGAGTCGTTCAGATTGTATATTAAATTGTAAACGACATAGTTAACACATTACAGCATAACCATTTAAGTGTATACACATTAAGTATGTATACAGCTTAAAAATGTGTACACAGCTCAGTGGCGCGTCGATAAGGCTGTGTGGGGCGAGCGAAACATGTTGAGATAACGAGAAGACAATCTGTGAGAGACATTTATATTTTTTTAAATAGTAGGACGAGTATTCCATAATGAAAATATTGCTTTAGTGAAGGAGTAGTAGAAAAACTATTTAACATATCCCACGCTGGCAACGCTGTTTGTTAAGATTACACTACAAAACATTTTTGTAACTTGACAAAGTTAGCAATCAATATTTATGTAACTTGACGTGAGTGTGTGACCATGGTGTTATTGGCTCCAGATGAACACTGCTTGACTCTGTTACAATAGTTTTGCTACCCACCCCGTCCGCTTACGCAACTCAAGACTTAGTCTTAGACTTAGTCCATCCAGCATTACATACTGAACTCAATATACAATCGTTTCATTGTAGCATACCTACGAAACAGTACATATAAAAACTAATCTAGTATTTTTATTATAGAAACTTTAAACTACATCGACCAGTTTATACAATAAAATAACAATCATAGAATGAATACAGCAATGTATTATGTTTAAAATCGGCAGAGCATTAGTTTTTAAGTGATAACTTAATCTAGTGTACGCTATGTAATGAACAAGTGAATCGCTCAGTATCCGGTACTGAAGGTGTACCAAACGGTGCGCTCGTATCTTCGGGCGATACGACGCTGTAGCGGGTAGCAGCGGGCGATGCGACGCCCGCGATACGCGCTGTCGCGATAAAGCTACCAATAAAGGGTGAATCGGGATGTTGAGGCAGATTTTTTTTTTTAAAGAAAGGATGATAAAAACAAAAAGAAACTGCATAAATACATTAGTAAGTTGGAAGGCGCGTCCGACGCCTGGTGTAGTGCTGACCTTATACTACTGCGTCCCGCGCACTCATATACATACTTCCGTACATATATATACACACTCACACTCACACACACGCGGCGTGGCCCGCACCCTGTTGGCAATGGACTGGAATAATTTATTAACAATTTTCAAACGTGTTGTATTCAAAGATTAAAGAAAAAATCGAATCATACTTATACTTATATTATTAATTACAACCGACACGGCACATAAACCTTATTATCTGTCCAAATAAGGTCCAATATCCAACATCAGCGGCGCCGGGACACGCCGCAACACAGGGTGCTTACATAACCAAACTTAACCTACCCTCATGCACGCGGCCGCGGCTGTGCCGTCTCCGGCACACATAGGCGGAAACAATGCGAGACAAGGACGAATATATTTTTCACGTTGTCTTTTTTATCGAATGGCAGTGATTTCTACAAATTCGCGAAACAAAATTAGTCTTGCAAATTGAGTTCTTTATTTTATATTTTATAAACCACTATCAACGCTCTAGTGTTCAACAGAGGGACAAAGCTATATAATATAGGAATAATACAATACATGGGCAGCTGCCTGTTCTGTTATAGCTGTCTTTTTTGGAAATTACAAAAGTATGTTATCTGTAAGGTTTTAGTGTGATTTTCCAAATGCCTGATTAATAATCTTATTTACGGCACTGGCTTCGTTTGAGTATAGAACTCAGGTTTAAAATCTTTACGACTGCAAAATGGTATCGATCATACATTATACGAGAAACTTAAAAAAAAAATTTTAAACAGCCTGGCGCTACCATGGCGACTTTAATTTAACACACAGGTAGGGCTAGTGGTCAATAATCATAACGGTAATAAAAAAAGAAAAGTCCATAAATAGAAGAAATAAAATTTTCGAACAAAATAGATAGGTAATAAATAAAGTAATCAAATTGGCATCACCCTTGAAATCCGATTCATTCAGCTACTCTTACGCTCTTACCTACAACTCGGAGCGGGGCGACCTAATAGTATTATTATTATTTCTAATAGTATTTCTTTTTCGTTTTAATTTAATTGAAGAAATGTTATTATCCGTGACCTCGGCAGATGACCTCTGCGCTAGAGTTATTTACGTACAGGCTGCTCGAAAATGGTATTTCAGAAAATGTTGAATAATTCAATGAACAATAATGTTTAATAAAATTTTAATATCTCGAAAATCTGAAAATGCGAACCCTAATACGTGTGTTAATTTAAAGTCGCCATGGTAGCGCCAGGCTGTATACAACGTATAAAACAACAACCCTACATCGCTATTTTAGGTTCCTTATCCCGCTTTTAGCATCGACCGACATCATAAAATTTCGTTCCGAAAATCGTTAAACGATAAAAATTTTGAATATCAAAACAGATCAGTCCGTCTATCTAGAACTCTACGAGTCAAGTATACAGCTGTCCGCGGCCGAGTCCATCACACACTAGGCCAGGAGCTGGCGGCAATAACGACCCGGTACCGGGGAGGGTTCTATTACAATACAGACATTTTTATAAATATATATTCTATTATATAAAGGTATCAAATTTCATTGAATCCCGTACTATTGGGATTTTATTTAAAAAAAATTAGCGTTTCATAATTTAAAATAAAATCATAGTCTGGTTAGCAAAATAATTTCCACACACCATGCCAAATTGATTGCCTGCCGGGATTTTAATTAGAGCTCCATTTGAAGTGAATATAGAACGATCGTCCCTCCAGCAGCGGTTCATTAGCGGCCAGCTCTCCGGCTACACGTAATACATTTTAAATCGCTCGGATCGTACGCCTACAAGTATATCACAGCAGTGCGGTCTTATCTAAATGATTCGAGTGCGGGCGAGGCCGCGCGAGCGAGCGAGCGAGCGCGCGCAGGCAAGAGCTCGCGCGGCGCCGCCGCCCTGCGAGCCCTGTAAACACCCGGTGCCTGATGTCATGTGGGAGAGCCCCGCGGCGGCCAGCGCGCCGCCCGATCGTCATGCTGCATGTTTCGTTCAATTCAATTTATGTAACTGTATTGTATATGAGCTGTGAAATATGCGTTCAGATAAGCGATCGGTACTGTATTGTTTGTTGACCCCGCGCCGCCGGAGCACCCCCCCCCCCCCCCCCCACCACCCCACCACGCGTGCCTGTCGCATCTCAATGTAAACAGACGAAAAACACTATATTTAAATAATCCATATTAAAAAAAACAAATACACCTACGAACTAGATAAGTGGCATAAAACATTTTTTTCCAAACAATTTTTTTGTGTCGTTCCGATTCAAAGCCAGGGATACCTAGACTTAGTCACCGAATAATACCGAATGTATCGACACGTGTCACTACCGCCTGGCTATTTCTAATATCATACAACTTAACAAAACCAATATGACTTATATTCTGGAATTACAACTCCATCTCGTTACATCGCATCAACACTCGTTACACTTCGTGTTGACCCGACATCGTGTGAACCGTAAACTATTTACACAAATTAGAAAAAAAATAGAATGATAATTAAAAAAAATAAAGCTCAAAGCCGTCTAAAGTTAGTTTTTTTATGTAAAAGAAACTTCCGGCGCGCTCCCGAAGGCGCGCGCGTTAAATAATTTAGATATTTAAAAGGCCACGAACATGTGATTCATTATTGTGGAACCGACTCCGGCCGCCGGCGCGGCGCCGCTCGGCGGTCGCGCGACGCGAACCTATCACAATTATAATTATCAACAAGAAATAAAATTGTCAAAGTGCAAACTTCATCGGCACCGCGGGCCGCGGGAACCTCGCGGCGACTCGCGGTGACTCGCTGCGACTCGCGGTGACTCGCTGCGACTCGCGGTGACTCGCTGCGGCTCGCGGCAGCTCGCTGCGGCTCGCGGCGGCTCGCGGCCGGCGGCGAACCGAGGCTCGACGGGGCTATCACAATATCTTAACAACTAACGCGACGGCTGTGACAGGGTCGTCCGACGCGACCGTCGCGGCGCCGCATATATATACTATAAATACTATATACACGGTGTGAAGCGGCGGCGGGCGGCGGCGGCGGCGGCGGCGGCAGCGGCGGCGGCGGCCTCTTCAGTGCGGCGCGCGCTCGCATCAAATGCGGCTCGCACCGCCGAACGCGTCCTGCAGGGGGGGGGGCACGGTCAGCACGCGCCCGGGCAGCCCGGCGCGGGGCCGCTTTCAGACTTGCGATTTTCCAGCGCGAATACTAAGCTCGTTTTTCAAAAGTGCAAAGGCGGGGCTCGGCACCTTTCGGCTCACTCGCAACTCGGACGAGCATTGACGCGTGTTAACGCAGCAGTGACGATAAATAATAAGATATTTTTCGTTATGGTTGTTGACCTAACACTATCGTCCACCATTTTGTATTGTAAAAATATGGTAACAAATTTTAATAAAACGACAATTCTCATTGGAAAAGTTGTTTTAAATGTCAACGCGTTTGTAGGCTCGTACAAGCGAGAGACGTGTCCCCGCGCGAACACCTCGGTTCGAGCGGACCCGCCGGAATAAACGGGCGACGAGTGTTCGGTTTCTTTTTAAGCTCAAAATGTGGCGCGCGTTTCAGCGCGTCTCCTCCGATACGAGCTTATACGCGCAGAAAATAACGCTAGTCTGAAAGCGATCTATTAATGCGCGATTGATGGCGCTGTCGAGCACATGTCTAACGAACGAGCCCGTGATGGGAGGGCAGAGATGTACTCGAGAGCGCGTGGAGGTGGGGGGGTGTGGCAGGTGGGGGGGGGGGGAGGCTGCGCTGCAGTACGCACCAGCTGCGGGTCGGCGCGCGGCGCCGCGCCCGCGCCGCTGCTGGCGCCGCCCTGCACACAACGCACGCTGTAGGTGTACCACACCACACACAACTACGAAACTATTCGGCATCGCACTCATCTCGACTCGGATCAACTACTTCATTTCCCAACGACATTATCGTTAAAATTTAAATTGTGGTAAATATTTCGCCAGCTCCAACAAGGGGAGATATTTCAAGTTGTGCTAAAAAGTTTTAGAAAACTGATATATTTTGTCGTTGACCTTCAAATTCAAAGTCTCTATCGTCTGACATATATAGTGTGTGTGCGTGTGTGTGTGTGTGTGTGCGCGTGTGTGTGTGTGTGTGTGTGTGTACCTGGTGCGAGTCGGTGGGTTGGTGCGCGCGGCACATCTTGTCGCAGTAGTCGGCCAGGATGTCGCGGAACCGCGTCCAGCACTTCTCCGGCACCGTGATCGCTGTGCGGAAGTTGCTTTTCACCTGAAACGACACGCCATTTCAAATCTTATTATTGTAGCAGCATGGTAATATTACATTCTAGCGTGTTTACCTCAAATTATTATTCAGAACAATAATAAAACATTGTTAGTTTGAAACCTGCTTATTTTTTAAGCGTCATTAACATTGATCCAGTGACTGGCTAGTACTGGCAGAGTTGATGGTATGCCAAGCCTGGTTTTTATACTAGTCCACTACCGCTGCTGGCGCGCCAGTTCACGTACAGCGAACGTCGTACAACAAACTTAGCGCGCTATGAGGCAACTATAAGCTTGTTAGTGTGTAATAGAGCACTCTTATAAGACTACATTACAGCTAGTTAGAGCGTGTGTTAAACTAGGTGAGATAGCAATTACTTCGCTGGTTACAACCTCGCTGACTTTCATGTAGATGCCGCGGTTGTTCTGCCCGATGTCGAAGTAGAAGTTCTTGTTGTCGACGCGCAGGTGCCGCCCCTCGGGCAACTCGCCTTTGAAACTGAAACAACGGAGTCTTCCAATATAAACTTTATTTACGAAACTTTATAGTTCAAGTTGCAGTTCAAAGGAATAATGTAGTAAAGTAAGTAATCTCCGGGACTCGTCGACGGTAAAACTTTGACGACTTAGTTGGATACCTTTGTAAGTCTTGGCTTTCGGGAGCTGCAGTAGTTGATTTCATTTAAACAAACAAATTGACTTGACCCCGCGTGAGTGACATTACCACTTTACCGAATACCAATTCTGCAGTATAATCTTCCATTGTTTGCAGTACCGACAGAATAGCGGAAATGGGTGCTCCAGATAAGAACCAATTTTTAACCAGCGTTTTCGCAAGATAACTATCTAAAGGTAAACTCTGAGCCGCCGCGCGTTGACTTAATAGATAGTGGTGTAAAAAGCGGAACGCGGCGGCGCCGATTAACGCACATAGCAATCGCTTCCTGCGATAATTTGCAAGTAGGTCAGCCGGATGCCCGCATGATGATCAGCCGCACACAACCCCAGCGACGGCTCAATAAGAACCACTCTCTTTCAATGTTCATTGTCTTCTTTTGCCTAGACCTAGTATTGAGCGCTATCGGAGCGCTGCCATTCGGGACCAACTATTGGGTTTGGTTCGGGCCTTTAGGTTCTGTTGTCTGCATTTAAAGATCGTCATAGATGTTAGAAATGCAATCGCGATTGCCATTAACATGTCTTTTGAAGACGTTTGTACGTCTTTCGTAGAGGTGAGAAGATATTTTATCTGGGCATCCCATCCTTGGTGGGGATACACTAACATGCCTTAGTGCACCATCATTATAACTCAACTTACCTACACTACCTACTGTCCAAGTGTAGAATACGTCTGCGCGAGTGGCAGATAGATCCTTAACTAACGAAGTTCGGTCTTGTTGGCTTCTTCTACTATCAATCAATGTGTTTGGCTTATAATATTGGAGGTTGACACGCTGAGGCTGAGTGGGTCCATCTCCCGAATCATTTTACTATGGATTTGCGCGAAGTAAAGCCTGAGTCAATTAACTTATTTATGCTTATAATCAATTGAATTTAGTGTGATTAATTGATTGATTAATTTGATCCAGCTGTCATCTGTTTTGTTTCATAATGTATCGGCATTTATTTGTGGGAACTTATTAGTGCCTTTCCTCTGTATATACGAGGCATGCCTTTTAAGTTCTGTCGTTTCCATAATTCCCGGCAATTTTGAATTTGGAACTGTTCTATATTCGAATGTGTTTAAATTTCGAATCTCAAAACAGTTGAATGTATTAGGATTAATGTTATTGTTTAGTCACAGCGTCGATTAGAATCTGTCAGGTTACGTACGAAAATGAATCTTTCTAAGGAAAATGTTCGTGCAATAATTTTCTACAACTTTAGAAGAGGCCTGACACGGCTTCAGTGTTTTGAAGAGCTAATATCTGTGTTCAGGGATGAAGCCCCATGTCTGCGGACTGTCGAACGCTGGTATTTAGAATTCCAGCGTGGACATACTAGTGTTAGTGACAAATCTCGCGAAGGTCGCCCAAAATCTGCATTCACTGAAGATAACATCATTGGAGTGAGACAACTAATTCTCGAAGATCGTCATGTGACGTATCGAGAGATAGAGGCTCTATTAGGCATCTCAGGGACAACCATTCAGAAGATCTTGCATGAAGCGCTTGGTGTAAGAAAGCTAGTTTGCCGTTGGATACCGCATCTGCTTTCCGACGATCACAAGGCGGCCCGCGTCAGATGGTGTAAGAAAACTCTGCAAAGGTTCAACCGAGGAGAGTCAAATCACGTCTACGACATCATCAGTGGTGACGAATCTTGGATCTATGCCTACGATCCTGATTCCAAACAACAATCTACAATCTGGGTCTTTCAAGACGAGCCAAAGCCGACTAAAGTTGTTCGTTCTCGAAGCACTTCAAAGAAGATGGTGGCCACGTTCGTTAGAAAAACCGGCCATGTTGCGACTATTGCACTTGATGATCGTAGAACGGTTAACGCAGAGTGGTATACCACAGTTTGTTTACCACAAGTCATCGCCAAACTTCGAAAATCTAACTCAAAGCGACGCATCATCCTGCACCACGACAATGCAAGTTCACACAGCGCTCGTCAAACGATTGAGTATTTGAAGCAGGAAAAAGTAGAAATTCTTGACCATCCTCCATACAGTCCTGACCTAAGCCCTAACGATTTTTTTACATTTCCTAAAATTAAGAAAAGTCTTCGTGGTCAAAGGTTCCAGTCCAGTGAAGAAGCAGTCGACGCTTTCAAGTCAGCCATTTTGAACACCCCCACTTTAGAGTGGAATAAATGTTATAATAACTGGTTTGAGCGAATGGAAAAGTGTATTAAGCTACGTGGTGAATACTTTGAAAAACAATAAAAAGTACTATAAGGTTCTAGTTGTGTTTTTTTCTTCAAACGACAAAACTTAAAAGGCATCCCTCGTATAAGATCTACACATATTTATAAAATGATTAAATGGCAACCCAATTTTTTGTTAGAATGTGAAGCTAGATGTTTTTACCTAAAGCGGAACTGAGTCTTGGCTAAAAAGACAACAGCCTATCCACTGCTGACACCTTTCTTCAGTTCCCCGCATCCAGTAAGTGCTCAGCTTATACTGATAACGGTATCTCATGGACCTAACCCTGACCTAACCCAACGATTATGAGAAGTCCGCCGAGCCTGACCCGTCCTAATAACGCGCCGCGTGTCCGGCGCCGCCGCTGTCCCGCGCCAGCCTGCGCAACTCGACACGGAAGTCAAAAAGCAACTTTAATCTGGTCAATGAAGGTTACTTCTAAATAATTAATTGAGCAACGGAAATTGGGGCAAACTCATTATAATTCATATAAACATGACATGTGACACTAAATGTGTACTCGATAAACATAGATAAAGACGCAATTTTCGGAACTATTTTTTTTGCGTAATATAAATGAACAGTGTCTAATGTATGATAATGAGACCTACCTTAATGTATAACAGATTCTTGTCCCACAACTTGGTGGTTCGTTATTTCGCTGGACACTCACACCTCTACCAAGTTCAACAAGCCAACTAGGCAAGTGACAGCCCAGTTGTCGAGCACACGTTTGGGTACTTGGGTACAGGGTGTGCGGGTTCGAACCGCGGCTCGCACCGCCGGGATTTTCAAGTTTCAGGTGCGGTTCTCATTTCCAACAAATGCCTTTCTGAACGGTGACGTAATAAATCGTGAGGAAACCTGCACATATTTCGAAAAGACTGGGGAAGTGCGCCACTCGCGTTGTTTATTATTTTTTATCACAAATGCACTCTTCCTCCTTCATTACTGTATAATACCAACAAATTTGTAAAGTTTTATTGATGACCGCTTGGCGCAGTGGTTTGAGCGTAGGCCGCTGGGTCGTTGCACCGGGTGGCTGCAGGTTCAATTCCCGTCGGAGCAAATTTCGGAAATGGCTTTTCGCAAATTGGTCAGGTCTGGGTGACACTGGGATCGCCCCCAGTCAATTGTACGGTACCCATATTATAAGCATCATCATCATCACCTTGCCCTTATCCCACACTAGGTGGGGTCGGCGCAGCACGTTCTTTTCTTCCATTCAAGCCTATCATCCGTCATCTCTACACACACTCCCTTTTCGGTCATACCCTCTTCCACGCAGTTCATCCACGTCTTTTTAGGACGTCCCCTACCCCGACTACCGCTCACTCTCATACTCATCGTATCCATACACTCGTACCCATATTATAAGCGTTGCTTATTTTGGGACCGTAAAATTGGTGTGTCAGTCTGGCGATATTTATTGATTTATTAGAATTAAACTATTTATATCATTCGTTCAACAATTGGAGTCATCAATTGATGACCCCAACAATAATAGTTTTAGCTTGGCAAAATGATAAAGCTCAAAGTTACTAAACAAAGTAAAGAGTGATCAGTAAGGCCCAGCGCACACCGCTGGAGGCGCGGCGAAGAGCAATTGAAGACAACAATTTAATATAAACCTTAACTACCTCGACATACGGTACGTATGAGCAGTCGCGCGTATGCTGTTGTAGTAGCTTGAGGGCGCTCCGAGCACCGCGTGCGAATTTGTTTAAGCGAGCGCATGTCAAGGTAGTTAATGTTTATATAAAATAGTTGTGTTGTGTTGTATTGTCCTCGGGCGGCGTGCGCCGGGCGGCGCTAGTATGTGACAAGGGGCAGGTACCTATGCGCGTGTACTGACCCGCCGTCGTCGGTGCCGAAGTCGTCCAGCAGGTCGGTGAGCGCGTCGCGGAACTCGATCATGCCCTGCGCCGGCAGCGCCACCTGGCTGCGCGGCCCGCCGCGCGTGATGGTCTGCGACACGCGCAGGAAGCGCCCGCGCGAGTTCTCCTTCAGGTCCAGGTAGTACCGCCGGTTGTCCTGCCACACCCACACGACCACACGTCACCACTCGCCACTCACCACTCGACAACTACACGCTACACAGGGCACATCTCCTAAACACAAGCAAAAATACACAGTTTCTTGCCAAAGATGGATAGGTACCTAATTTATTTATATACTGTATCGGAGTACCTCCATTTTCTAATTTACGCGCGGGTTGAGTGGTAGGTTTAACTTAAACCGTGTATCACAAAAAAGTTGAAATAGCTAGTGTTTATCACGACCGAAGTGTCGTGCCTGATAGTGTCCGCCCAATCCAATCAAGCGACACAGGTGAGCTGACATTTTTGCACTCATTGGCGCATGGTCAGCATAAAGAAATAAAGAGATACTATTTATCAGCAACGTGAATGGAAACCTTAGAATTGCTTACTTACTGCAGATGGTATGAGGGTCTATTTTACCTTGAGCATCATCTCTGACTTGAGCTTGCCGTCGTCGGGCACGTTGTCGGGGTTGGGGGGGCCCAGCGACGAGTAGAAGTCGCTGAAGCTGGACAGGTGGTCGCGGAACTCCGCCGCCGTCGACATCGCCAGGAATATTTGACTGCGCCGCCCGTCCGCGCCGATCTGCGCGAGACACGCGTCACAAATGTCACCTTCAATTGACCGATGTAATACCGGTGGTTAGAAACACCTTTGTGTCAACGGGATACGTAGAAGAGACACGACACGACGTACCGTCACTCGCTTTTAAGCTCTTATTCCTTTGACATAATGGTTATTTTCATCCAGATAACAAACATTGTAAGGAAATCCATGTGACAAAGAAAACCGAACCAGTTCTTGAAAAGCGTGACAAACGTGGTGGAATGTGGCTGCTACCCCCCTTTCTGGCCAGGTATGGTGTTTCTCTCCGCCCTTTAAGAACGTATCAGTATTAACTATTCTGTAGCGATTAAATCGCAGCGTGATACCACCATCAGCTGTTATGGTCGCTATCTGTTATATAAGTATTATCAATTTACATAACCGAAGCGTGGTCATCGCATGTAAATAAATAACATTAATTTAGTAATACATATTATGACGCATAGACGCTCATATTTGATGTACAATCATTAGATTGTTCATTTTTTTAACTACCACCTAACCATGTTGAAGTTTGCAAACAGCATACTTAGTACATATATTTTGTACCTGGTGTTGTATATTGTTTTATTTGAATATCATTAATATAAAAATAATAAAACTTAATAAATAAAATTCCACAATATGTAACTTACATATAGCTAAATACCTAAATAATATTAACATTATTTAATTGAAATCTGTCTGTGTATCTGTTACTAAAAGCGTCGCAACTTTTACCGAATTTGTCAGTCATACATTGTCAGGCCTGATTTTAACATCATCGCCACTGATATGTAACTGTGAGACAATATGACTATCTCTCCGTCTGTCTGCATGCGACTATATGCGTGTGTCAGAGACAAACATAATATATATCACGGCTAGACCGAATAATATGTGCCTAGGCAGACTTTAACGTAATATACATAATCTCAAAATCATTTACACGTGGCTACTAATCTACTACTCTTGTGGGGTCATTTCCACTAAATTTTCCTCTCTTAATTTGGGGCCGACTTCCGTCGCGAACATAACAAAACAAAAACAATTATTTATCGCAATAGATAAGAGAGACGTTGTGGACTTCCTTATACGTAGGGTTCAGTGAACTGGACGGTGGGTGTGAGAACAATACCCATCTAGTTACCATGACAATAGGCCTCCTAACAAAATGTTTATTTATTAGAATATTATTTAAATTCCGCGGGTATTTACATTGGTAGCCGAGAATTTCATGTTTGGCTAAATAATAGAAATTTATTAAGTTAAAAACATATCTTTCGCCGTAAAGGTGTACCTACTTACCTATAAAAAAGACATATCAAAAGCGTACTCAAGACCGCTCTCAGGCATGAGATCGATTTCTTAACACGAGCCTTAGTTAAACTTATATCAGATAGTTAGTGAATAAACGGGCTAGGTGTTGTGCGTGATGTGCTCACCTCTGCGACCTTGATGAACCTGCCGCGACGGTTCTGCTTCACATCGAGGTAAAACCGCTTCGACTGGATCTGCAGCATCTTCGTCGCCAGCTCCTGCTCCTGGGGCTGCTGACCTGCACCACGGAGACCCACTGTCAGATAACCACTTCACAGAACCACGATCGCAAACTAAAATCTTAGATTCACTAAGCCAAGGTGAATGGTATATACCAGATCATAAAGTGCTTCAACGGTAAGTAGTCCTCTGGAATATAATATTAGGACTTGGGTATAAACATTAAGTTCTGGTTTCCTTCTTAAAGACACTTCCATTAATTTCTTGGTGATATATCGATGGAACCATTCCCAAGTCCCTAGTCTAAGTCCATAGAGTCCCTTGTGGTGGGAGGGATTTCATTCCTACTACAGACAGTCACTGCGAAGGCGCCGAAATTTGACATGCAGGAAGAATAGAATAGAATAGAATAGAATAGAATAGAATAACATTTATTTGTAAAAACATGAGTTTACATACAGGTATGCAAGATGGAAAATTTTATACACGTGCTTCACGTTTAGCCTTTATGGCGTACAAATTATTGAAATTAAAAAAAAATATATTGAAAATAATGAAATTGTGAAAATGAAATCGTAAAATATTAAATTAATAATAATAATATTATATAAACTTATATGTCAATTAGGAGATCTTATAATAATAATAAACGTTTTATAAAATGTTATCTTTTAAATAATCTGTTATATTATAATATGCTTTGTTAATCAAAAGGCTTTTTAATTTGGTCTTGAATAGCACAGCGTTAATTTCTCTCCAGTCCTTTGGTATCTTATTATAAATGATAGGTGCCATACAGAAGATACTATTCCTCACAAGTGCAGTCTTGGAGTCATGTAGGCAGAGCTTATTGTCACGCCTGTTGCGCTTAGCCACATCAGATAAGCGAGGAAATAGACGTGGATTACATTTTACAAACATGGCAGTTTCTAAGATATATAATGAGGGCACAGTTAATAATTTATATTTTTTAAAATATGGTTGACAGCTGTCTGTTTGAACCAGTCTAAACATGGCCCTAATGCATCTCTTTTGAGCCTTGAACACTCTTTCTTTGTCTGTGGAGTTACCCCAGAATATTATTCCATATCTTAGGTTCGAGGATATTAATCCGTGATAAGCACTAAGTAACGCATCCGTGTTGAGCACTGGAGCTAATTTGAAAAGGGCGTATGCTGAGTTAAATATTTTTTTTGTTAGAATTTCTATATGTGCTTTCCAGTTTAGTTTTTTATCAATTGTGATACCAAGGAATCTAGCCGTACTAACTACATTAATAGGTTTATCACTGTAGAATACGTTAGGATTAGACATAGGTGATTCTCTCTGACTGAAATGCATTATGTTAGTTTTGTTAAGGTTGATCTTTAAATTGTTATTGTTTAACCATTTTATGATAAAAGCTAATGAATTATTAATGTCAAATTCATATCTATCTCTGCTTTTGCATTGTATGGTGACAGTACTATCATCAGCAAAAAGTGTTACTGGCTTGTCGATACATTTAGGCAGGTCATTTATGTATATAATAAATAAAAGAGGGCCCAAAACGCTACCTTGGGGTACTCCGTAATTAACTATGCGACTGTCGGATTGGTAAAATTCTTCGCGTTTAGTTTGAGCATTTACTGCTGATATTTCTGTCAATTGTTTTCTATTAGTTAGATAAGATTGTATCAAACTTAAGATGTTTCCCCTTATACCATATGCCTCTAACTTGTCAAGAAGAATATCATGCCGAACATAATCGAAAGCCTGGGTCATATCACAAAATATTGTGCAGACAGGTACAGTTCTATCTAAATTAGTAATTACTTTATGTAAAAAATCGTATATTGCCATATTTATAGTTCTGTTTTTTCTAAAGCCTTTCTGTTCATTCGCTAGTATGTTATATTTTTCCAAATATGCGTATAATTGATTGTATATGTATTTTTCATAGATTTTTGATATTATACTTATAAGTGAAATTGGCCTATAGTATTCCATTACTTCTCTATCTTCTTTTTTAAATAAGGGTTTTACTATGGAGAGTTTTAATGCTTCTGGGTAAATACCTGTGCTTATGCTTAAGTTAATAATATGAGACAGATGTCCACTAATTTCCTCAGCAACTAATTTGACGATTTTTGTGGAAATTCCATCGTGACCCACACTGTTTGTATTTCTTAATGCGAGTATTATCTTATATACATCGCGTGGAATGCACGGAGACATAAAAAAGGAGTTTTGTTTATTTTGGATATATGAAGTGACATTGTTTCCTGAGTCCGGTATTGGTTTAATTTTATTTATAAAGTAGTTGTTGAAAGCATTAGCTATGTGTTGAGGGTTAGTAATAGTTACATTATTTTCTTTAATTTTTGTTATGGAGTTACGCGGCACATTGTTTTTAGAGTTATTTATAATTTTCCATGTGCTTTTAGATTTATTTTCTGATATTTTTATTGCATGGTTATTTTGTGCGCGTTGAGTAAGTAAAATAATTTTTTTGAATAGTTTAGTATACTTCTTAAACTTAAGTTTATTTGATAGACTTGGTTTATGCCTGAATTGCCATAGCAGTTGGCGTTTCTTTTTACTGCAGATTTTAATACCATGTGAAATCCACCTAGGTTTATTCGTTGTATTTACACGTATTAATTTAATAGGAAAACATAATGAATAAAATAAAGAGAGCAATTCTATAAATGCATTGTAGGCCACATTAGGATCTGTTGTTTCATATGTTTCTGCGAAAGAGAGTTTAGAGATGCAGTTTTTAAATTTTACCATGTTATCTCTATTGTAGTCACGTCTATTTGTGTGCCAATGTTTGATGCAGCAATTCTTTTTTACAGGAACATTTACTAGCTGCGCTGAATGATCTGATAATGCTAATTCTAAAATTTGTACTTTGCCAATCTTATTAAAATTATGGGCAAAGTTATCTATACATGTTTGGCTTTTTACTCTAGTTGGTTGATTTATAGCTAGTTTTAAATTAAATGTTAGAAGTAAACATTCGAACTCCATTGATTGAATGTTTCTTTTTAACAAATCTATATTAAAGTCTCCTGCCATTATAATATTCTGATAGCACTTTTTTGTGAGTATTTGTAGAAGTATTTGTAATTTATCCATACATACATTAAAATTATTACACTTAGGAACTCTGTAAACACAAACAATAACAATCTTATAACTAATTAACTCTATAGCACAACATTCAAATACACCGGTTATAGATAATTTGGTTATTTGTTTCAGCTCCCTATACTGATGTCCGTTCTTGATAAGTATACACGCACCGCCTCTCTTACTTTCCTTTCTTGAAAAACACGCCGCAAGTTCGTAATTAGGAATGTTTAGGTAGTGTTCATATCCAGACATAATAAAGTGTTCTGTAATGCATAGGATATCAACATTTAAATTCTTATCTTTTAACTCGTTTAGACATACTGTAATTGCATCGGATTTATTTAGTAGCCCCGCAATGTTTTGATGCATGACCTACAGATTTTTAATCACGAAAAAAGTCTTTTATCAGATCTTTATTATACTCAGTTTCATCACATGTGTTCATATTACAGTAATCAATGTCTTCGATCATTTCTTGTAGATTTTTAAAAATTATTCGCAATCCTGTATTGTTTATACTGCCAGAGTGTCTATGAAACATTCCATAATCATAGTTTAGGTTTAAATTGGAGTCTAGGAGATAAGCATGCTCATGGGTTGTTATATCTAAGTATAGTAATTTGTTAAATGTTTCTATGCGCCAATTAAAAATATTCTTATAGCTTCCTAGCTTGTATGTAGGTAAACAGATAATTATATTTGTATGTGTAATTTTCTTCAGAATTTCTCGAATGTTGATGATCGTATTTAAATAATCATTAGTTTTTTTAAAATCTTCATCTCCAATCATAATAATGCAGTAGTCATGCATTGTGAATTCTAATAATTTGATTTGAATTTCTTGTAGGAGTTGCTCAGTTCTTCCGTTTGTTGTAAGATAATGACATATTTTATCATTTATAAATGTATCTTCTGCTATTTTTAAAATTTTGTTCTTCTTATCAATGCTCAATATATGTATTTTTCTATCCTTCGATTTTGAAGGATGGATTTCAGCTGATGTATTTGACGGTGAGATTATATCATTAGGCGCTGGTTGATTACTGTGTTTAAAAGTGTTTTTAGGTATATTGTGTAGTGTAGTATTCTCCTGTTCCAGTGTTTCATTCTGTAGTTTTTTATTTCTTAGCATTACTTTTTTGGTTGGAGTTAGTTTTTGTTTTGCAGGACTATCGAAGTCCAAGAAAGAAGCTAGATTGTCTTAAAAATACGTTTCAAATCAAAAGAGAAATAGTTGGCAATAATAATTTGCAAATAGAGCTTTAAATTCATGTCCACCTGCGTCTAAGGTAAGGCCATCGTTCAGTCACTATCAGATTGACTTCAAAACTATTTGACGCGAGTCCTTTTCGGCAAGCAAAAGCGTGATAATAGGACCTACCATCTTACACGTGCAAAGCTCATCAACCCGTCGGACATGCCTGACGCCTCCAGGCTCTTGCCCCGTGCACGTGTTAAGATATTTGTATCCGATCTCTAAAACCATCAGTCCCGAATATAGCGGATCCCTATGACGTTACATCATTTACGCCAATAATCTTTGTTTCGGTAAAAAATGCCCGATAATGTGAACGGTTATAGGAAGTAAAGTTAACTAGGTGTTTGTCTTGTATTACCGACCATAGTAATTGAAACTACACGAACAAAATCCAACTATGACTTTCTATTGTTGTGGTTTTTTGACCGCTACTCTCACCGCTGTACCTACTGCTCTACCATGAGATCTAGGCTCGCTGGTCGCTAAGGTCTAAGTAAAGACATTATTTGCCATACAATTGTACGCTACTGAATAGAAGACGTTAAATTTGATTATACGTTTATTTAACTACCTGTATGCTGCCAATCGCCCCCGAATTTGCATGAGCTTTGAGCGCATTCATCATTAAGGCTGCACATATCCGCTAGGAGAGCTGCTGTGCAAAGTATGAAATGATTTCGGGCATTGGATCGGTATTTTCTGCTTTCAAAACCTGTCCTAGCCCCTAAGTGTTGATAAAACTAAACAAAACGAAAGCTCACGAGGGAGAGACTTTTTATACCCTAAAAATAATAACACAAAAATCCCCTTAACTTTCTCCCAAAAGTTACTACAACATAAATGGCATTCTTTCGGACCCTCTCATTACGCGAGTAGTAACCGGCAAGCCGAATAGTAATGAAATCGCTCCTGTAATTAGAAATCAGAGTGATAGATTACAGCTCCGGCCATGTAACGCCACGCACCATCAGACGACACGCGAGTGGCGCTGTGTTGCCAGCGGGAAAATATGAAAAGCGCCCAGGAAAAAACGTTTTTGTAGGCCAATATATCTTTCAAACAAAATATTGTTTTAGTACCGGCCAAAGATGAAACATAGATAACTATAACCGTAGATGGATTGTGAATGGTGTTGTGAACCTTTCTGTAATAAAACTATCTTAAAACATCGCTATAAAACGTAGGATCCCTTCTTCACCACTCTCGGATAAAGTTAAATTCCAAATAAAATTTAACTTTATGGCAGATTTTCCATAAAAATCTGTCAAAACGTCAAATTTAATCGGAGAATACAAAACGTTATTTCATGAAAAAGGCACTTAAAGCAGCTGCCTATCCTGTCCACGCCACGCCAGTCTAGCGAAGTGCTCGCCTTCCAATTTATATTTTGGTTTTTACTAACCCGCTCGTGGTTAAGTTTCGTAAATGAATACAATATTGAGTTAAGGTAGGTACGTTATTTCATCCGGGTCCATTTACATTACTTGCTGCCTACCGAGAAATGTTCATTCCAAGACATGATAAACAAAATGCTTAAGGTTTATTTGCATACTAGCTGTGCCCCGCGACTTCATCCGCGTAGTATTGGATTATTGGGTTAAAAAGTATTCTATATGTTAATCCCGGTTATAATCTATCTGTGTTCCAAATTTCATCCAAATTCGTTCAGTAGTTTTTGCGTGAAGGAGTAACAAACATACATACATACATACATACATACATACATACATACATACATACATACATACATCCACACTCACAAACTTTCGCATTTATAATATTAGTAGGATTTAAGTTTTTTTAAATAGTTTTTTAGAAACTTCACGCCGGTACCTGCTACCAAAAAAGGGCTTAAATCAGTTCATCCATTTCCAACCTTATAGCAGGTTTAAAATAAAAAGGGCAAATATATTTTACGTGGCAACATTGGCTCAACTCGTATTTGGACAGCGAGTGATTTCGGCTAAAGACTAATTAGTGGCAGGCACAAGTACTGGCAACGCCTAGTTTTACATACATCGACGCCCGATAATGGGATTGGGAAAGGGCGTGGCGCACCAACCCTTCATTATGTGGTGTCGTGAACGTGATACCGAAGCTATTAAATAAATACATATTGAAAAATAACACTATTACACTTGTGGATATGCAGCCGATTAATTATTCTAATTCTAGAACTAAATATAGGGCTTAGTGAAAGGCTATATGAGAGGCCAATCACGCCGGGGGCTTAAATGAGCCGATGATGACGATGAAACATTGTCCGACATTCTACATCTTAAACAGGTTCAATGAACTCTACCTTCCATTCGCTTTGAACTTTCAAACGGTTAAGGAAAACGTCGTGAGGAAACCTGCGTATCGCTAGCAAAAAACGGCAAGTACATAACGTTTTATGTACCAGCTACCTACTCACAGGCTCAACACGCACACAGACGTTCAGGGCTGTCAACAAACATATTCACTTAAAGATTGCATGATATTTGTACCAACACAAGTAACGCCTTTTAGGAATGTCCTACATATGTAGTTCCTTTAAAAAAATATTTTAATAAAAAAAGATGACGGTCTTCAAGAAAACCTGGGAGCAGTAAACAGCTTGAAATAACTAGGGACCTTGTAATTTCTTTCATTTGGAGTCTATGTCAGGATAGGTACTTAGGTAGGTACCAAAAACTGAACTTGAAAACTGAACTTTAAATAAAAACTAAAAATATATTAAAATTCTAGTAGTCTAGAATTCTGTTAAATAATATCTCTTTAACAGTCAGAACCCATTATTAGGAAGATTTGAGCCGAGCAAGATTATAAGAACATTTGAAGAAACATCCCTAAAAATACAAATTTGTTGATTAACAACCTTAATTCATTTCACCCGTAACGAATGTCAATCAACTCAACTCGTGAATGGCGTGATTTGAGTTAACGCCAAAACTGGTAGTCGGGCCCAGTAATTAAACCTTAACTAAATAATGACGCCCTTGTAGCAGCTCGGCGACCGTCCCTTCGGCGATGCGGAGCTTACATGATAACATAGTGGTCTATGCGGCGACGGATCGACGCGGACGGGCCGCGCGATTCAGGAGAGGTGTGACGCTATCATCTCATTATTTTATATACTTACAATGTTAATTTTGGTATTTGGCGAGAACACAACATAATATGCTTCTTTATTTTACCGCGTTTGTATTAAAATTAAACATTTAGTTATGTCCCTTTCATGATTCTGAACAATTTCCTATAGTCGCAGATGTTGTGTTTATAGAAAAGCAATAAATTACTACCTCCTAAAATCAATATAAGCCGCCCACTGTCACATCACAAAGTGTGACTTGTTGAAAAGTTTATTTCTAAACTAAGGAAATTATATTTATGTTGAGTATCACACACGAAAGTTATTGGTGAAGCACTATTTCCTAATTTGAACAAGCGAACAATAATAAAACTTCTGCAGGTGTTGTGGATTGAATTTGGGAACGCGTTTTATGATAATCCACCAAAAATATTTCATTTAGCAATTAGCCCGGGGTGCGTGGTCAACGCCCACTGCCCTTATTCCACCGGCCTTAATAGCAGATGTGCTATTCTTAATTTTAATTTCATTATTTGTGACTTCATTATCTTATGATTTATCCAATATTAGCAATGAAACCAAGACTTGGTTGTGGAACAAGCTCACATAAAGCTATGTCGTATGATCAAAGTTAATGAGTGCTATAATAGCTAAACTTTTGAAAGCAAAGGTGCGTCACTAGTGTGAAAAGAACTAGGAAGGATTGCATATTCAGATACCCCTTGTATTAATGTTATATTAGTTGGGTACTGTGTTTTTTTTTGTGCGATCGAGTCTAGGCAACGAATCTGATGAATCACGAAGTTCGTTTTAGAAAATTCGAGTCTTTAAATAATGTTCAAAGCCCTATTTTTAGTACTCCGATTTTGCTCAACCTTGGCTCATTGAAACCGAGGCAAAGGCTCCTCAAATGTATAGCTTAATGGGTTTGTATTAAAGTGTTCTATTGTAAAACCAAAAAATCTTAACTGTGAATGTAATATATGAAACACGGGAATCATGGAATATATTTACACGTGATGACATGACGAGTGTTTAATTAGATACAATGAGTATTTAAAGACAACTTACCGGAGTCAAAATTGTTCCCGCCGGCGTCCATACCTTGGCCATAATCTGTAACATTGCAAATTAACAAAACATTAACAACCATTTACCATCTTACAAGGCTTTTTTCCGGTTCTTCAAATTAATATATCAATAACGATACATTATTGTGAGATTTTAATAGAAAATACTAAATAATTTTCTGGAAAATTTGAACCGAACACTACATTTAGGTTTCCGAAGACTACATTTAGGTTTGAGGTATCTCCATTTTATAAAATAAAATAATGTTGAGCCCGTTACAGCCATATTGTTGAGTATAAACAACATAAAACAACGTCTAGTGACTCTCGTGAAATCAACATGTGAAAAACATTTAAGAAATTCTCAAAATTCATTAGATGTTGCCCTTAGAACTGGCTTCTGTCGCTGCCAAATTCTTTAATAATTGTTCCATAACAGGGCCGTTCACCCCACCGCGAGCCGGTGACCTCCGCCATGCTGGTCACATTACCATAGGGCCAGCATTAATTAAACACAATTATGTATCCAAATTCTTTATTTGCAAATTTCACAATACGAACACGCGTCTCTCGGTCGTGTCAACAGCCAATGAGTGGTTTTAACATACGCTAGTGTTACTATATGATTATGAACAGGTACATTAATGAAATGCTAACAGCGAGCTGAATAATGTACAATCTTATAACAAAGAAAAATTAACAACTTGAATAATTTTTCGGATTTGCTTATTTTAAAACCATAAGAATACTTAACTAATGTTCATTTAACTATGTATTTGTAACCTAAATAAATGTACCTGTGACATTCATCAAACTATCCCGTGGGTACTCTATCACATCCCGGAACATACCTAATATCCTACATCCTCGTAACAGAAAACGGCTACAGGAAGAAAACACAAACCAACTCTATTTTGCAGGCAAGTATAGGAGTGCACATTTGTGGTTGAAATAAAGACACATTATTATGACACACATCTATGACAAGAACAATCGCTAGTATATTTAATAGTATGCGTATACACTTCGAATTGAACCCCGCTCCATTCGAGCCAACCCCTAAACACCATCAGAGCTACCAAGTCGCTCTCTCACTTCTTAGGAGACAAAATCGATGTTATCATGTTGCCTTGTCACAGTCAGCTGGTGGCCTGCTGAAGAGGCCAGGATTCTAGGGCACCTCATAAATTTGGACAGTAATTGCATCTGCATCCCCCGGGCGCGGCCTGCACGCCACTCACGCAGCATTTATTGTGCAATCAATTAAAACGGTGTTTGTAACATCCTATCAGCGAATTAATTATTTTGCAACATATCTATAAGCTGATTGCATCATCATCAAAATTAAGCTTCGCGGCTTTGGAGTCAGATTTCACAACCCGATTTTTTCAGTTAAAAACACTATGGGAAAAGAATAGGCAGCAAACTGCTGGTAGAGGCGGATAGATGAGAAGGTTATAATAGTAAAATAAAGACAATTAATATAAGAGAATAGAAATACCAACATACAGACACAGATGGCAAAATTTTGCCAAAGCACTCGTAACAACCTTGTTTTATACTCAGTTAAGTTAGATAAGGTGAACCACAAAATTGAGCCGTTAATTGTCATAATAGAAGGGACAATGACACGATCGGGAATACTTGGTAATGGAATTTAGATAAGAAATCAGTACGCGACTAATTTTGGGAATAACAGCTTAGTTAGGTACAGCAGTGGATAGGATAATATGAACAGCGAAAATTAGTAAAAGAACATTACAACCTCCCAACTGAATTCATAATTATAAGAGAATTCTATCGGGTCTAGTATGTGGTTTGGTTACATTGGCAGTCGCGTGGAAGAACTGAATGTGAAATAACAATAAAATAGTCTTAGGTGGTACCGGAGTACTGTAGAACTTCAAACATAAGAGGATCGACACGAAGGTAAATACTATATCGATTGATAAGGAACATATAGACTCTTTGGGAAAACGAACAAAGACATCCCAGATAAAAGAGCCGTTGATTAATTTCGGGGAACACGGACGGACGAGTGTCGTTTGTGGATGATTGATTTCCCGAGGATGGTGACCGTCAATAATGGCGGAGAGTGGAATTAATCATGTATTTTACGAGAAGTGGTGGCGAGGGTTATGTATTGCAATATCAAACACATTTTTATTCGATAAAACCATTAATTCCAATCCAAATACCGGAGGTATGAAGCAATTTCTCGTCGCCCGATACATGCGACTTTGCACATGTATATCAAGCGAGAATAAATTATGTTAAATTTATGTCGCCCTAAGCGAGTATGCAAATCACATCGCCACGTTAATTTCTCGATATATCAGTGAGTTTCCCGCGGACTGGGCGTGTTTCTCGCTCGCCAACCACCATGCGAGACGGGGCCGATGAATGCCCAGCCTGCGCGCTACACGATTTATGACATATACCGACCAGAAAAGTGTCAAACTATTATTTAATGTTACAATCTATGACACTGGTTACTTCCGTATTAAAGCTAAGTCGCTTTCCTAAGTTCTAATGAAAAAACATATTCCGGATAAAGGTGCATTTCTTTCAAAATCACAAAACTAAAATACTAAAACATTGCGGAGCGGAGCAGGTGATCAATCAATCATCAAAACGATTGCGTCAACAAAGGTAAAAAGAGATCTGAAACTAAAATAAATAGCGTTAAAAATCCCGAAACACTTTAGAAGATTTATAAAGTACGATCTAAGTGATCTTACTTTATAAATCTTCTAAAGTGTGATATGCCAGGCGTGCATCGCAAGAACACCTCCGGGAAGCAGGCTAGACGGAAGATTGTTATGATCTATCAACATCACATCAATACCAAATATTACTAACTAGCTGGCCCGACAGACGATGTCCTGTCTTAACTTTGAATATTGAATTCGAATTGTTCCGCGCAACTTTATTATTTTCTTTCATAAGAACCTTCTCCTCACAATGATAAACACAACAAAAAAGAATCAGCGAAATCGTTTAATCCGTTAACGCGTGATGCGATGACCAAGGAAATAGAGATTCATTTTTATATAAGCATATAGATTAATATGATAACTTCAAACCGTTGTCGTAAATGTAGGGAAGGACTAATATATTTTTCGAAATCCAACCTTTAGAGGCGTAAAATACGGTGAAATGACGGTGGTAGCGCCATGCGGCAAGCTGTAGCCAAGTCACTGCAGCTCATATACGGGCTGGCTCAAGCGGGGTAGTACCACACGCTCACAGAAGATTGCGTTTCATACGATAAGTGAGAGGTCCGGAAGTCCAACCCCACTTTCAACTCCCCCTCCTTTGTTCCACTCTCCTTCAGATAGACAACGTGCGAGAAACGCCTTTGGTATTGCGCGCATCTATAGGCTATGACTGCTCAAATCAGTCTGCTTGATTATCGACTTTGTTATATTTTATAAAAAAGCAGTGGAAGCAGAATGTGCACTGCTTCAATAAAGCGGTGCCTTCGCAAACATATAGGAGACCTGCATAAATGCTTAATTGAGTTAATTAACTAGATAAAACCAAACAGCGTAGAAACATTTAATATATGTTGCAAGCTGCAGCCTGCGGCGTGCAATGCATGCCCGCACCTGCTCTAGGCCCAGCAGAATGTACTGGGAAATATACAAACAAAACCTTCATCTACGACCTATGTGTGACATATACAAAACTTGCATAATATCATTAACTATTTATATGCCCACAAATAAAGGGTGTTATATTTGTGTCGCCCGGAAATGTCATATCTTAATGCAATGTGCAAAGCCAATAATTTTTAACTCGTATGTGCAAGTTTCACTGTTTTTAGGTAATTGGTTGTGTTCCAAAGTCGGCCACAATACTAAAGACAAAGGCATATATTCAAAGGCCCGTAACTCAGAAAATATGATAGTTACGTGTAGTCTAGTGTCTTCACAAAGGATCTACATATCATCTAGCGTATATTATTATTCAGGCCTTTTGAAACTTCTTGTATATTATAGTGCCTTTTCAATGATTGCGTTGAACAAGTCACATATGAGTAGTGACGGTCTAGCGCAGGTGCTCGCGTGGTTTAGATTACGGGTCGGAACCGACACCGACACCGGTGCGACTGCGGTGGCCCGAGCCGCACTCGACCGGCAAGTGCTAAATGTGCACTGATTAGCGAACGACGTTTTGTGAACGTGCAAAACGATTCGCACACCTCGCATGGACACCGACGACAGGTTGTTGAAGAATAAAGTGAAGAAGCATCCTTGAAGACATAGGCGTTAAGGTAAAAAAAAACTCCGGATCTAAATAACACCCTCTGAAGACTAAGGGATTTGTTAGAGACGACATTGGAAGCTGCAAAACAATACATTATAACTGAAATAGTAATTTATATAATTGAAATACCTGATAGCCATGTATAACAGTTACTATATAAGACTTTGCGTTTAGAAAAGAAAGCGCCCTAAGTTAATGACTGACACGACCGGAGCTTTGGAATTACACGATAGCAAAACAACAAGCAGAACTGTTACCAAACATTATTTTTCTTCAAGGAATTTTAGTGTAGGACCACGTTCATAAAATGGCTAATCTGGATCTCAATTTGAGTGAAAAATTGAAAGAATTAATACCAGATTTTTGAGCAAGTACGTGTGAATCATGGTTTGATGCATAGATATAAGAGAGCGAAGCGAGAACTATCAAGCATCTAGTTTGATGAACTTATTTACTTGTAACTATCAGCAATGCGATGCTATAATAAAACAAAACCAATCTAAGTACCTATTTCTCCGATATTAAAATACAAGCTAGATTTTAGGTATTAAAACCATGTTGGTCGGTGTACACAAGTGATTTTTCTGGGTTATTTAATTAATTAGTCACGAGGCGAAAAAGTAAACCTGACTACATTAAAACGTACCTATTGATTTTTTTCTAAAAAAAGGTTTCGCTGCCAGGTTAGTATTAATTTGAACGTAACATTATGTTTTGGAGCGTCTTTATTATTTTAATACTTTATATTAATTAGATCACGTAAAGTAACTGAACACTTATTTCGTGAAAGCGGGAAGAAAAATTCACTCATCCGTTCTTAATAGTACTAAAAACTAACAAATGAATCCCACTTTCTTCTCGTGTTGTGATAACTCATATATCTTAACCTTGTTTCAGATATAGTTGTGAATGTTTGGTGATTTCTTTATTTTGATACAACACTGAAATATCTACTCGTTCGCCTTTTCACATATCCCATCGTTGAGGAGATCGGTGACACGCACGTGATGGATGTAATTAAACATGCGCCATAGAATCTCGTCTAGTGCGAGGGAGTAGTCTTTGATAATTCTGTACAACCGTTTTATACGTACGGAGATTCATTTAAACAAGCTTCTTCCCACATGCAGACATATATGACGTCTAAACTTAGATTATTCAAAAGAATCGAGAAACCGACATCTAGGCCATCCTCATAAAACCGAGAGTGAACCGGCCACGGTGACGTTCAATGATAATATAATTTTATCTGCTACATCTTAACCTTTGTTGCTAAAATATTAACGTTAATAACGCTGTTCGTGTCTGTCGCATATTAATAACCGGAACATGCAGCTAGAGGCACGGCGACATGGGAACACGACTCCCAGCTCCGAAACCTCACTTGTTAATATGTTTTTCCTATTCCGCTCCCGAAGTTTTAAACATGATTCGCAAAATGGCTCCATCCACACGAAAACTATGTATTTAAAAGTATCTGCTAGCTAGTACTAGCAACAATAAAAAATACTATCAAATCACCAGACGATTAACTTATAGTCGTAAAAAGTTGTAGGTAATAAAAAGATATCCTCCATTTTTAAAGTCGGCTAAATAATTCGTGCGGCACCGCGAGGCCCGGTCTAGGGTGGCTATTGCAAAGTTAAACACGACCAATAAGGCATAAGAGTGTGTGCCAAGAGACACTTAAGTCGTTATGTAAGTAGTTCAAGGCGGGTCATTGGCAGCAGACGATATTGTTACAGACACAAGCCAGACGAGCAAAAAAGTGAAACCTGTGTTTTTCACAATAAAAAAATACCCACAGCCGCAACACGGTTTGCTAATGAATGAGAAACTAAACTACAGGCACGTTGTGAACCACGACTGCGAAATATTCATAAAATGCTTGAAATAGTCAAGACACGTTTTGTTAATTAAAGGATTTTGGACCGCTTCAGACCATCCTTAACGTAATGTGAGAATAGATCAAATAAAAAAGCCGTGACGGGCCGTCTGTGCGTGAGACAAAGGCCTCTCTTGTTTCAATGATCTACTTGATTGAGGGCGGTTGACGTAATCACCGCGCCTGTCGCCAATTCAGCAGCTGCACATTCGAGGACCCTGAACCGACATCCTAGGACCCAAATATCTCACATTATAAATTCCCACATGATTGGAGAAAGGCAGTACCTTATCATTACTCGAAGGACAGCACAGCGCCACATAGAACACATGTTACTTATCACATGACATCATTAACATCCTTTGTAAGACAACTTGTAGAAATATCTGTATAACTGAAAACCCAAAAATTCTGCTTGCAAAATCGATTTCGCACATTCCATCAATATTAATCAAAGATTTCATATTAGCAAAGCCATAAAATTCAAGTCGAGTCTTAGACAGCCGTTGTTACATAGAAATTAAATAACCTCACAGCTTGTACTTGAATAATAGCGTGATCCAAGTCCGAAAACCAAACGTCGCATAAAACATTTTGTGTTAACAGTCAGATTTCTTACTTTTGGTATTTTATAATGGGCCACGCTCCAACCGATCCTTGATTTCAACAATACTGTTTGGCAATAGATCATAATCATAAACAAACATAAAATAATAGCTCAGATCTTGATTCTTGGACATTCAATCCAATCCACTTGCCTGCTTGCTTGACCAACAGAGTAGGTATTTATGGTTTTAGTTACGTAGTACCTACTGGATTTTGAAAGGCAAATCCATGGAATTAAGTACAAATCTATTCATGATCAAACAAAGTAGAAAAACTTTGAATGGGAAGACGCGACATAATATACCTACCTATTAAATGGCTCAAGGTGAAGCTAAAAATGTCTATAACATTCTGAATGTTTTTTGCAAATGCTAGTTTTATCGGCAATGGGCGACCGACTTTCATCCACACGTCGGGTATCGGAAGAATAACGCAATTTTGCAAAAAAAATTAAACGATTCGATTGCAGTTAATTGCTCTGCTAGTCTATCGTATGAGCCGACGTCCTCAACAGTGACCCATACTAAAGTAAATAATAATTAAACTTCAAATGGATTTATGGAGTTTTGGCTGATAGAAAGGACTGGGGTGTTAAAACGCGTCAAACTGACCGAGGAGTTTATAACGAAGATGGCAACATCAAGTTACGAGGATTACTAAAATACTGATGCATAAAAACTAAAAATTAATATCTTGAATATTTAGAAGGAGTCTATTTTACTAGACGGCGCAATAGGTAGGAGGACGCAACATCAAAGAGCTTAAATTGATGTACCTACCTACATAGATGAACATTTGCGCCAACAAGAACAAAAAGCGAACTAAACTGATGGTTTTACTGGTTTCAAGCCGTATATGGCCTTCAATCTAATCCAATCAATACAGAATACTACTGAGACCACATATTGCAGTTTGAAACACATGTTTCCAATGTCACATTTCAGTAGGATTCATTTCTGAACATAGCTGCATGTCAATAGGAAATGAAATACATGCCAACCGCAAGTAAATATAGACGCCATTTTTTTATATGGTTGAAGTTTAGTTTTGATTGGCTTGGTTGGATATTTCACAACTTTGTAGTGAAATAGTATGATCCATTATTTGGCAATAAATGGAATTATTTATAATTTGCAGATCATTCCAATATGAAAATATGGATGTTCCTACACCAATCACCAACACACAATTATAAATTGAGGTGGACTCATCTCATTCTACCATCAATCGCTGATCAATTGGTTGGAGTTTCATTAGATTGATAGGTTGTTGTCACACCTAAAGTTCTCTGAAATTCAAAGTAAAGCAAAGATATGTATAATTGTCAACCATTTCAATTACCTTGAAAAATGATTAAAAAGTTTATGTTGCACTATGTAGAAGGAAATACATACGTGCAAAACATTGCATTTTGCCCTTCAAAAACAATTAAACTTGCAATTGATGGATGTGTTTGCTGCATGGAGTTATTAGTGCGTGAAACATGTTCTAGATAATTGCAAGTGCAACATGCAACATCGGAATGAAGTCTTAAATATTCACTTACAAATCATTTCAATTTCTTCCTGAATGTATATGAAATAGCAACTATTGTCAACTTGGTACAAATTAAGATTCAGTTAAAGCAATAATTCAAAAATATATTCATGGTTTTTCATTTTCACCACTCCGTATCTCAGTATCCATGTAAGAGGAAATACTATGGAAGTAATGATAAGTAAAACTATTTTTTTACCAAAAAAGTAGAAACCACATAAGTAGTTGTGTTAGTTAGTTAGTTGTTGTGAGTTGTAAGCTTAGAACCAGGCATTTAAAATATGTTTTGGAGTTTATTTCTTGATGCATAGAGATATAGCACCTCCTCAGAGGAGGTGTTGTAACTTGTTTCAGGACTTATGTTTATAGAAAATAATACACATAATTGATATTAGGCTTGAGTTAAGACATGTAACAACTTCCTTGTGGAAAGGATTTTTAGAATGTTAAACTTAATAGATCTCTTGTTCCTTGGATTCAAGATACAGGCTTGCCCAGCGCGCCTAGGTTGAGGTCCAATGATAATTGTATTATGTGATTTATATTGGAATGCATTTTTATGTCTTTTATGTCTCTGAGGTAGGATTGTAAAAGGTTACATATTATCAACATCCAGTAATTGACAAACAGAACAACTGTTATTGCAGATATATGTACTTATACTAGGCAAAACAGAAAGGGTATACTATTTTTTTTGCAACTTTACTTTGTAAATCTAAAACTATATGGCTTTGTGGGACAGTTGAGGTACTAAATGTTTTGTAGACTTATGAAATCTGTCAACAGCTGTATCCCTATAAACCTTTTGTTTTTAAGTTTCCTCCAAAGCTGAGAGTTTTAGAATTACAATGTTGTTTTGAAAAAAAAGTATACCCTTTCTGTTTCAACCTGTAGACAAAACAATGGAAGCAAAAAAGCAATCACAAGCGAGAATCTTTAAAGCTTGTTCAGTCTTGCACTTTCACAATTGACATAATAAGGATTGTAGACTTATCCATTAGACAGCTGCTACCACCCCGGTCACTTACTGGTGTCTACCTTGGAACTTCACTACATTTCACATCACTGAGCATATCCATATGACTTGTTGCACTGAATCACCACACAACCACTACAGATGGACCAATGTTCCCATTGCTCATAACATCAGTCCAATAAGATCTGTTCATCAAAGCCTTTGTTCTTACCTCAACAGACAGACACAAGAATACTTTCACTATTACACAATGGCACACAGATGTTCACAGCTGGGGCGGGCGGCGGTGCGCGGACACTCCCCGCGAGAACAAAGAAGTTAGGCGGTGAGCGTCGCGCCAGCCGCAGCGGCCGGTCCTAATGCGATTAGCGAGGCCAGTGGTAGCAATGGGGAGACGAGACGAGGCGAGGCGAGCTGAGCCGCAGCCACTGACCTGCCATTGTGGCGCTCAGCTGACGATCGGCGGCGACTCTAAAGGCAGGTCCGGCGCGGCCCGATGCGGTGCCCAGTGTTGACGCTGCGGCGGGAGACCGCCTTCGCCGAATCGAGAGCGTCTCGGCCGCCGACACCGGCCCGCCCGACGACGAGAGGTCGCAGACAAAAAAATCGATAGGTCGTCAACCTCTGTCGGCGGTCGGCTGGAGCCGGTCCCGGGCGAACCGCCGCGCCTCCGCCCGCGCCACGGACCGTCCCGCGCGAGGAGCCCTGCGTTCCCTCACCGCCGGAGATATAGCAGACCCGAATTCGCCATTTTGAAACGGGAACAATGAGATATTTACTTTTAAACGTTAGCACGAATACGGACGTTTATCGTGACGGTTGATGGACGCGGCGCGAAATACCAGACGTTCCTGACGCTACACCGCTGTAAATAAATACGTACTCTGACTAGAAATCCCCTCGTCACCGCTGCCAATATCCGACATCGCAATCCACACCGAAATCTACAGGCGATCCACCGATCTTTTCGGAGTCTCTCAGCCTCGGACAGCTCGACTTGTCTATGGTTTTGTAGCCATCAAAATGAAGTTCTTTATGGTGCGGATTACATGTCACTTTTTAAAATTGTAATATATCACAGACTTCTAAATTTTAATGTTCTCTTTTACTATTTTTTTATTTACTAAATAGGCAAACAAGGCATATGAAATGGTATTAATATCTCCTCTCATTGCGTTTGTATTTATATCGCATGTAATTGTAGTTATTATAATATTTAATATAATTTCAAAAGATGGCAATATAAAAAACCTTTTTTACTTTTTTATTTACTAGAAATCCTTGTCTATGAACTTGACATCCTTTGTCAAGCTACGACATAGATAGAAAAAAGTAAGAAACTAGTACCATGGCCCAGAAAATTATATACCTTAATTATATTATATGCCCAGTAATGTTTTTGGCACCGACATTATAATAATAATAACCAAGTACAGACAATACATGAGTGAACTAATTTAATATGCGATCGGCGTTTTGCGTCCCGCCTTTGGCTATTATATTGTAATTCTCTGCGTCTACCATAGAAACTTCAATGTATGGGATTATTAAGTAGGTACTACGTTAGATTCATAAAGCTATAAAGTGACTCGTGCCCCACAGACCTCAGAGTCGTGCCCCATGGTCTTGCCAATTTACGAGAATACAATACTACGTACCTATTCTTTACATAGTAAAAAATTAAGTGAATTTCCATTATTTAAATTTTACTGTATTTCAAGGAAAATATAACTACTACGCATAGTAGTACTTAATATTTCCATGTCATCACGTAACTATATTTTAAACGATGAGTGATCGTGTACCGACCATAGACGTGCCGAGGTACAACAAACAACAATGTATACGTGAATAAAGAGCTTTACTATACCTATACCCCACTTAGAAAGTGTCGAAACCAAAAAAATGCAATTATGCGCATACTCGTAAAGGACAACAACAGTAAACATATAAAAAAGTTAACCATTTTTGTATGAATTTTACAGCTTGTACATGAAATAATAGTTTATACTTAAAACTTCCTTGGTCACACCTCACTCATGATGATGATGTGATCCGACCGATTTCGGTCATGGCGACAACTTCAACTCCTTTGCAAGATTTCACACATTTAACATCATGAACACACCTCACTCAATTAACATCATGAACCTATTTTCACAGGTAGCGTGTGAAAAATCATATTTTATACATTTTCATAAGTAGCACCTGCTACCGACATTGGTAGAAACCAAGAGTATAAAGTTCTTGGTAGAAACTGTTACAAATCATTGCAATTAAATCGCAAAGCGTTCGGTGTTGTCACGGTTTTTATGATTTTTAATGCGAAAAAAGGGTTGTAAGGGGTTAAAGGGGGTGGGGGGCTGGTGGATGAAAAGTTGTATGGAAGTATCGTCATTTTTAGAGCTAGAGCTCTTTGGGTAGCATCGCATCTCCACACAAACTTTCATCCCCTATTGTTAATTTACACCCTTGAGGGTAAAACTTTTACAAACTTTGAATGTCATATTTATTTATATCGAATCAACATCCTAAAAATAAGTTTCAAGCTTCTAGCTCTAAAAATGATGATACTTCCATACACCTTTTCATTCCCCCCTTCCAACCCCTTATAACCCTGTTTTCGAATAAAAAGTAGCCTATGTCCTTTCTCAGGCTCTAGACTATCTGTGTACCAAATTTCATTTAAATGGGTTCAGTAGTTTTGGCGTAAAAGCGAGACAGACAGAGTTACTTTCACATTTATAATTTTAAGTAAGGATTTAAATCTACTAGTTTTTAGCAGCCCCACATCCGGGACTTCAATGTAGTGCTTCCAAATATTGTATTTTTTTCTTCCACCAGTGGGGATGGAATGTGCAGAGGTCATGTTGATATAAGGAAATGAAAAATACAGCTCAATAAAATAAATAAAGCTGTATAGCTCGGAAAATAAAAAAAACACTTTTAAAAATTAAAGGTTTTTGTCACCTTGTTGTACAACAACAAGTTCAACAACAATTTCTGAAGGAAGGAAACACACAATCGAGATGTCAAGTGTCAATGTCAAAAACGCGATCTGTGTGGAGTGCGTTCCGATCCACGCAATGTCCGCTAATAAAAATCGAAAAAAACGTTTTAAATCAGTGTTTTAAACATGAATAAAACATAGTAAAAGCATGTGAACCAAAAAACATTAATTAAACATAAATAATTGATTAAAACGAATAAAACAAAAAAAAACATTTTTTATTTCAAATTTCCTGATCTTTTGCAACCCTGATTAGAAGTCGCTAGTCGGTGAGTTTAATCGTAGTATTTTTAAGTATGTGGTTTAATCTATATTGGCACGGAGCACACCAATTACGCTAGTATAATAGTCATCTATGACACCAATAGCACGTATTTACTTATAATTTCGAAAGCGCAGCGTTTTCTGTGGATAAAACAATGCAGGGCACGACCAAGGATGTCAGACCCGAGCCAACCGAGCGCCTGTATCTCTGTCACCCAGTCGATCTCAAGATCTCAAGTCTGAGATTGGGTTTGAGTACGCTTATGACATTCCATTTTGTATTTTTATCGGGCATTACGGAACCGACAAAGGCAAGAGAAGAGAAAAAATAAAACAATACTGTAATATTACAAATGACTATAATTTTTGTCACAATTTTTCCATACAATGTTAATAATAACTTTTACCTTATATCTATTTATAATACATTACTTATCAATTATTAATGTTGTATTTCAATATTTAAAATTCTCCTGTTTAATTTCTAATTACATTCCACGGAGTCAGTTTCAGATGAGAGACATTTATTACGAAAACAGTTTCACGAGGGACGATGAAAAGTGAAAAAAAATAATCCAAAATACGAGCTCGAACAGCTCGTTATGATACACTATCACGTAATTCGATTAGATCTTATTATTCTAAAAATATTTCTTGCTTACAACTACGAGAAGTAGTTTTATCGTTAAAAACTGTACAAACATATCAACTTTAGTGTTATCGCTAGCGTAAATATTAAAACGGACACACGAACCTATCACGATCAGATGTGAACATCGCTCAACAGTCACCGTACTGTGTAAACATTAGTTAATTAATATAATAGAGGTTAAGGTTAATTGTACTTTATAATGCGCGCGGAGGGGGCGGGGGCGGCGGCGGCGGGGGCGGCGGCGGCGCTGCTGATTATTGACGACTGCCAATCCATTGCAGCCAATCCCAGTCATCCAGGGCGCACCGATGCAGAAACAGTCACACTAGAGGTCCTCTACTGCTACAACGCACCTCAGAATAGTCAATTTCAGCTGAAATAGTACTTAATTCGCTCACTCGCCACTATACCCCGCAATTGAACAAATACAAGTATTCGAGTTAATAATATGCAGTCGCGGGGTGTTGGTGAGGGCCGCCGCCCGCCCCGGCGCGCCGCCCGCCCCGCCGCGCCGCCCCCGCCCCCGCCCCTGCTTTGTAAACAAGCACCGTAATAAAATGCGAGTTGTCGGAGTACCTACTGCGGGCTCGTGGAATGCGCCCTGGCGGCCGACCGGGCCGACGCACCACTATGATATGATAAAATGTACTCGGCCGCAGATAGAAGCCAGCCAAGGCGAAATAACTATTTAAAGATGAATAACAAGCAAGTATACAATAATAACTAATAATTAAGTATTAAGTAATAAAATTGAGCTAGGGCACAACTCTGCCGCGGGGCCGGCCGGCTCTATCCCCTGCACTAGAAATCCGTGCTGAACTTCTATGAATTGCAATTCCCTTTTTACCACTTCTTAGAATTGAAACGACGATGGCTAGGTAAATAAATTTCTAAATTGTAGTACTTACTAAATTTTCACTCAAGATATACATAAACTACCTACAAAAATTGAAGCCAAAGGGGTACACAATAATTGTAATGATGAAGGGATTATTGGTACAGAGGATGTCGTATCGCCAAAACAAGCGTGTCCTGTGTACATCTACAGAATATAATGGTGAGGTGACGTATCAACCTGTGAGGAATACCGAACGGAAACTAGAAAGGTGAAGTCGAGAGTCGATCCGACTCTCACCCCTTATTGCTTGTCGAGACTATATTGTTACAATATTGCTTAGTTACTCCTGCGCTCAGGTTTGGCACGAGAATACTGCGGTGTAGTGACGTCATCGGGCAGACGGAGGGCGGTAAGCGACACTAATTCACAACCAAGCGGCGCCGGGGCGCACTATACATACAACTCTAGAAGACCGCGGCAACACGCCCACCTCATGAACCACTACAACACAAGTGAAGTGCATTCTTATGTACGAATGAGGAATAAAGTCTATTTGTTTCTCCGAACATGCTAGGACAGCACTAACGCAGCAGCACTAACGTTGGCTAATGTTCGACAGCAACGCAAAAGCCTATCATAATCTTGGCATGTGCCTGCTCCATTAACATACAAATGTCAGTTTAGGAATTTGTGTGGGGGCGTGTTGCGTGCGCGGTCCGTGACTTCGACGGCAGTGCGAGGTGCGAGTCGTGCGACCGCGGCGCGGGCGCAGGCGCCGCCGGGCCCTGGTCGCCGGGCCGTGGTCGCCGGGCCCTGGTCGCCGGGCCGTGGTCGCCGGGCCCTGGTCGCCGGCGCCGCGCACGACACATCATCTAGGATAGTGCCGCAACAGCGCACTGCGCACCAGAGGCGCCCGCCACGCGGTCGCCGACCCGCCTCGATATGCACTCGCGTTATGACAATGTGACTATTATAAAACTGATCAAAATAATTCGTGATGAAAAACAAATGTTTGTATAACAATTGTACTAAGTATTAATATTAGAGATTTTAAAATTTCATAATATTGCCACGAGTTAGAATGAATTTTATAAAAATATACATACTGTACAAATAGTTGAGCGACTCAATGCCTACACTGGTCGGCCCTAAGCAGCCGCGGGACGCGCCCGCGCCCGTTCCCGCGCCTGCGCGTACAGACTAACACTAACTCGTTGATAGAGACTTACATTAAACTACGGTTTAGTCCAGCACGACCTGACTCCACTCGCCTCTACGTATATCGTACAAATCTAATCTTTATGCACCCGATAGGAAAGTCGAAAGTCACTCGCGTCGGTCGGACGCGCCCGGTGCGTCGACGCACCGTCGTTACGATTCGACGATATAAAATATAGTAAATAACGACAATTAATTACGAACGAGACAGAACACTGATCTCCCGACATTGCACTCCGTTGCAGGAAGGAATCTTGGCCAATAAGTCTTATTCGAGAGACAAGGAAACTTTGAAATACAACTAAGGCTCGGAGCGGGCGACCGACGACAAACACGCTCTCCATCGTAGTAAATGGCATGAACACAATATATATAATCGAAGGTAAAACTATTCTACAGCGATATAACTGACTGGAATTGATAATTTCCCTGTTATGTTTGTCGCCGGTCGCCGACACCGATAATAATATAGATCACAAGCTATTCGAGAAGCGTGCCGCTCGGCGGGGGCGGCGGGGGCGGCGCGCGGCCGTGACGTCACCGCCGCCGCCCGCCCCGGCCCCGCGGCACTAGCGCCGGACTAGGGCGGCTCGGATGTAGGCCATTATTTCGTTCGGTGCAGTCGATGCAACACGGTAACCACTCACACAGATATTTTAGTACATTGGCCTTGGGTGGCAGATTCTTACAAACAATTATAATCTAAATCGATAACAAAACGTAAGTACTAGCCATTCTTAACAAACATTGTGAGTTATTTTATTACAGTGGAGCTAAAACTAAGACCACGATAAGTAATTTATAATTATTAAGATTCAGATTCCATAAATTAAATAGTGTAAAAACGATCACAGATACATTCCCTTGCGCGAGCAACACTCGCACGACTCGCTACAAATAAATATACAACAAGCAGTTGATTGCAGTGGTTGACCGTGGTGATGCGACTCATATCACATGCCGCCGCGCGCTCGACAACGAACCGAGTGGTTCAATCGAGAGATTGCACTTACTATCGCTACGAGAATCGATTTCGACCGCTGCCGATCGGGCGGCGGCGAAACAAAATGTACAGTATACACATAATACACAACTCGTTACTGTACATACAAAATAAAAGCAAAAATATAGAAATAGTATTAAAATTGTAATATTTATGTTTTAAATAAAAAATATAATATCAAAAAAGCGTAATAAAGCACTCGTTATGTACAATGGCATGGCCGTTGCTGTCAACGTACAACGTCTGCCGCTCGATGCACGCACCGACCGCACGATCGCACTAACATCAAGCGATGCGAAAATGAGTCTTATTGACAATAATCACACACGCGATTATTACTTGTCTTACATTCGCCGATTGGAAAAATGCCACATTCAAATGTTGTGATAGTTCGCAACAAGATCCATTCTGGCACCGCTCAAACTGATATGTTTAGCAGTTTCGATTCGTCTATTATACAAAAAACGAAGATTTTATTTATTAAGACTGATGTCGAAGCCTCATTGAGTGTGATAGTGCGTGCGCGTGCGTCGGCCGGGAAACCAAACAAACACCAGTAACATCTACACAATGGCGCAGCGAGCACGCATCGCGACAATAAGTAATAATAAATATAAAATAAAAAATCTTAAGCAATCTTAAATACCCTGTTGATTTAATTTTTTAAAATTATCATTTTTTCCCTTCTGAAATACGACAAAAGAATATGAAGCGCGCGCGACAGCGGCGCCGGCGCCGACGCCGCGGCGGCCCTCCCCCGGACAGAACACGAATAGAGATCAAAACATGGCGACACCCTCGCCCCGCCCCGCCCCGCTCGCTCCGAGCGACCCCCGAGGGACGCGCGCCGACTGACCCATCCAATTCACTATCATATTATAAATTCTTCCGAGTAAACCTATCATTAACGTATATGTCTTTATTACGTATGTTATTTCGTTTTTAGCTTACATTTAAGACTTCATCGTTTGTGCAAAGGAAAGACTTTATTTTAAGATTTTTTTGTACAAGAGTTATATTATTTAATGTTCCTCCCCGATGTATACCGCGCTGCGCTATGTACAGACGGCGGCCCGTCCCCCACCAGTGGGACCCCGTCACGATCTAATACATACTCCTACGCGACCCGATACCTTAAATACCATCAAAAAATGGAAAACAAATGTCAACAACGTACTAAAGACCTGTCCCTCGTCCCTGGACACGTGGCGTGTGGTGTTACACTGAAGGTTTAACCCGCTAGCTACTGAAACATCACTAAGGAGCCCGGCGATGTAGAACCGCACGACACGTATAGTCGATCGGAACGCGACTTTACAATTACAACTGCGCTACAAGAGTAGTCGCCTGTGAAAGAAACGGTAGAACCATCAGCACCCTATGTAAAAATTATGCATCGTTTTAACATTAAATAAACCTAGGAGGGACCGGCGCCGGTCCGGCACGTGACGGCGCGTCGGCGGGCGCCCGCCGATATATAACTCGATTCGATATTCTGCTGTACTTAATATAATTAACAAATCGTAGTTGCCCTAAAAATACTGCAAACGGGCGAACACGTGGAACTTAGCTGGTAACGATGTACTCACCGGGCGCCCGCGCGCGCCCGCGCCGGTCATACTAATATAGGTTACAGTATTATGTAAAATTATGCTATCCACTAGCGATCCGAAGCTAATGTCACTGTTCGGGTAACGTTATGTCAAATGCACGGCGCACATGGCGACGCGGCGCGCTCGCCACCGGCGGGGTCGACGACCGCGCCGACAAAATGGCCACCTCTAGCGGCAAACAAAACAATATAAGTACTTTAGAAAATGCTAGAATTATAAATAGCGTCACAAAATCCATTCAACTTATAACTAAAATCTAAATAAAAAGTAAACATCGTACATCTCGTAGGCCGCTCTTGTGACTTAGATAAAAAAGAGTTTTTTAACTTTATAAATCGAATCCGAGCGGCGCGGGGCTGCGGCGGGCGCGGCGAGCGGGAGCGCTTTTTAAATCAATTTGACTAGCCCACACGAATTAGTTAGTGACTAGAACTCGAAACACATCATTGGCAAGACTTCGTATATGTCGCGCGAGGTCAGGACAGAATCCCACAGGGACGGGTCCGCGCGGCGCCGCGCCGCCAGCCGCCGCCGCCAGCCGCCGCCGCCAGCGTATCGACATTTGTGAATCCCGTGATGCAACTAGCGATCGGTTCGATAAAAATAATACTACAAAAAATGTGTGATGGACCGAAAAGATACATACAATATTTACAAATAAACCGTACAAATTAAGCTCATCGGAAAGATTAAATTACATCACTAACGATCGCTTTACAAAACGTTCGAGCCGGTGTATCAGTCCAATTTACCTACTTACACTACTCCGGCCGCGCTTCGCTCGCCGCCGCCGGCCGCTCCGCTCGCTCGCTCGCCGCCGCCGGCCGCTCCGCTCGCTCGCTCGCTCGCTCTCACGGTCACTTAACGTCCGTCGCGCCGGCAATCCCCGCCCGCGCCGGTGCCCAGCCCCCTCCCGTTCACGGCGACCCCCGACATCGACGCTAATTCCCCTTCAACTCGCTCGCTCGTTAATTCACTGTTCAAACGGACAGCACGTATCACTCGCATACTGTCGGATTGAAATGAAAGTTTCGGTGGCGCTATTAGCGTCGATCCACCTGGCCCGGGGCGCCGACAGCGCCGACAGCGCCGACAGCGCCGGCACGCGGGTCGCGGCACTAACAGAAGCCGCCGAAGCCGACGGAGGGCACGGAGGGCACTGCGGGCACGGCGGGCACGGCGGAGTGCTCGCCGCCCTTGTGCAGGTCCAGCAGCGGCGGCGCCAAGTAGTGCGGCTGCTGGTGGTGGGCGGGCGGCGGCGCGCCGTAGCCGTTGTAGTAGGGCGCGTTGTAGGGCGCGTAGCCGGCCGCCACGGGCGCCGGGTAGCCGTACTGCCACTCCGACAGGTAGCCCGGCGTGGGCCGCATCACGGCCGCGCCCACGCCCACGCCCACGCCCCACCCGCCGCCGTAGCCCACGAACGGCCCGCCGTACCTGCGCCGCGACAACCATGCCGTGTTATTACAATTTTCTCTAGCAATTTAACCTTAGAAACCTTCGCTTTCATAAATAATAACTATTACACGAGACAACGGAAAGATATTTCCCATTAAATAAGACGATCTGTCAGACCTGCTCTGTGTGTCTGTGTTCGACACTCCTCTCTGCTCGACCCTCCAAAACTAACCAAGGAAAACACATAACGAATCTTGTACTGACCCGTTATTCCCGTAAGGCGCGCCGCCGTACGCCCCGTAGGGCGGGTAGAGCGCGGGCGCGTACTCGGGCAGCGCCGGCACGCCGCCCGGCTGCTCGCCGCCCGCCCCCGGCGCGCCGCCCGCCCCCGCCGCGGCCGCGCCGCCCGCCGCCGCGCCGCCCCCCGCGCCCGCGCCGGCCCCCGCGCCCGCCTGCCCCTCCGCGATGGACGGGATCTGGTCCACCAGGGACTCCAGCCCCGAGAGGGACTTGGAGGCGACGTCCTGCGTCTTGGGTTTCACCGCGCCGCCGTACTCTCCGGGTGACCCTGAAATCGAAACGACTCGTCAAATTAGTGCAAACAATCTACCTCAACGACGACACGGATCTCTGAGGAAGCCTGGGTGGACCAAAGTAATTAGGGTGACAAAACTGTAAAATCCATTAAAAATTATAACAAAGCACTTGTCGGACGAGTCCGACTGGAGTACTGAAAGAGTTGAGGTGAGTTTTGAGGAGGTCGTCGGAGAGCACGTACCGGGCTGGTGGTGGTGCGGCGTGTGCTGGGGGTGGTCGGGCGGGCGGAAGGCGGCGCCGCCCAGCGGCGAGAAGGCGGCCTCCGAGCCGCCCCCGCCCCCGCCCGCGCCGCCCGGCGGCGTCGACCTGCTGGCCAATACAAGTTGTAGCGTATACTCGACTCGACTACTCTACTTCCTAAATAAATATTATCGTTAGAAAAATCACTCAGTCGGAACGGAACGCGTCTGCCGCTCCAGGGCATACTTTCTCCGATAACATCTACTATACTGGAAATATGATTTATTCCTTTTTAGGGTTCCGGACCTTACAAGGAAAAACCGGAACCCTTATAGGATCACTTTGTTGTCCGTCTGTCTGTCTGTCTGTCAAGACCTTTTTTCTCAGAAACGGGTAGAGTTATCAAGTTGAAATTAATACCAAATATCAAATGCTATGGTCCCTTGTGGGTGTAAAAAAAAATAGGCTTCTAAGTCAACGCAATCAAAAGATACGGTGATTTATGTCACATATGTTGATACTTTTCGCAAATTCACTTATCAATACAAAGGAATCAACGCACAGCCCAAACCGCTGGTGTTAGGATCATGAAATTTTGACAGTAAGTACCTTATAGCATTTTTGGGAACTATTTATTATTAAAATATCTTGCCGGTATTGATATTGGAATCCAGGAATGGAAAAACTATCTAAAATCATAATAAAATATTGTACTGCCCTGAGGGTTCCCTCAGGGCGCGAGTTCTACTCGCACTTGTCCGGTTTTTTACCTGTTGAAATTGCTGGGATACATGGAGGGATGCTGGTGCAGCTGGTCTAATCGCGGGCTGTCCGCCATGTTGGTACCTGTCAACACGAATGATCATCAGCACGCTGTTTTCTTTGCATTCTAATATAAGTCCACCGTGTATGGTGTTAGGGTGCACCGCAGCGCGTGCGTACCGTGCGTACCGTGCGTACCGTGCGTACCGTGCGTACTGTGCGCGCCGGTGTACTCGGCGTGCTCCTGCGCGTATCGGTAGTGGTCCTTGTCGGGCGCGGGGCTGAGCGCGTGCGCGTGTGCGTGCGCGTGCGGCAGCGCGTAGCCGAGCCGGCCGCCCGCCCCCGGCGCGCCGCCCGCCCCCGCGCCCGCGCCCGCGCCCGCCCCCGCCTCGCCCTCGTACATGGCGCCGCACAGCGCGCCGCCGCCCACGCCCGCCGGCGACATCTCGCTGCCCACCGACGTCTGCGCACACGAAACATCGAGTCAGTAACAGTCCGCGGCTCCGAGAGTCGGTCCCTGGGGGCGCCCGGCACCTTGTTGTAGTCGGAGAGCGAGGAGTCGCTGTTGGAGCCGGGGTGCATGTCGGTGCTGTCCATGGGGCTGGCGCGCTCGGGCTCGTCGCGCTCGCGCTCGCGCGGCGGCTCGAAGTCCAGCGCCGCCATGCCGGGCGACACGGGCCCGGGCGACGAGATGGCGGCGCCGATGTCGCTGGACAGCTCGCCGCCGAACCCGCTGCCGCTGCTGCCGCCGTTGCTGCCGCCCTGCGGCCCGGATGGCGATACTTGAGACCCTCGTCCGCCCCGAGGCGTTTGTTAAACCGCGAAACGATTCCGATTCGCTCGTGTTTTAGTTTTTTCGAACGGATTTTAGTTCGTAAGAATCCTACTATACTTTGCCTCATCATAAACACAGAATAATTTGAATTGAAAATATTAACAGTTCTCGGAAAACTGGCCAAATGCGTGTCAGATCACGCATACTATAGAGTTCCGTAGGCATTCTGCTTTTTTTCAATAATTCAGAACTCAAATAATAAACGTGATGATTTTTTTTTTAACATTCAGTAAGTTCAGGCGTAAATAGACCGGGTATCCCTTCAATGGTGACCTGTAACACAGGTTTTTTATAAACCTACATCAGGCACCAGTCTCTCACAACGGTGGAATCTAGTTATGGCAATATTGTTAACTTTAAGACAACCACATTTGTGAAGAGAGAATAAATGATTTATTATTATTGTTATTTAATGGTGCGCGGCCTCGAGTCTCAGTCCGAACTTTTAGTTATTTTAAATTAATAATTTTATTGTATTTTTTAAACTAAATACATAGTTTTGTAGCGGTACATAATTTATTTAAAGGATCTATCTATTTTTGAGCCAATTTTCAGGCTTCTAGCTTCTTCTCGCTCTCTTGCTTCTAGCTCGAAACAATAAGGGTTCCTAGTTTGATTACGGAACCCAAAAAAACAGTTATGAAGGCAGTTAGTAGCACAAGGAGGACTTTTCAGTTTTAGATAATTCCTACGATAAACCACTGTTTGCTGAGTTACGTGTTTAACTTCCGGTAATAAGGATGGAGAGTCGATCATACCTAATAGAACATAATGCAAAATGTGAAATTAGCAGCTTCTCTTTGTTTGACAAATGGTAACAGATGATGAATAAATAATGAGTTGTATTGTTGGTGGGAGTGATGTTCGTGTTCGTGTTTGTGTTTGTGTTCGTGTGAACCTGCGCGAAGTGGTGCGCGTCGGTGTAGGTGGGCGTGCGCGCGGGCGCCGGCGACGAGTGCTGGCTGTAGGGCGTGTGCGCCGGGGACGGCGTGTAGCTGTGCAGCGCGCCGCCCGCCGGCGACGCCGCCGGGAACGGCGTCGTGCCGCCCGCCCCGCCCGCTATCGGCGCCGGCGACCGCGAGAACGGCCGCGTCTGCGGCTGTTGATAATTCACCTATATACAAATACCGATGGTGTCTTTCAATTCCTATTTTCTAAATAATGTAAAGATTCAATGACGACCGCTTGGCGCAGTGGTTCGAGCGTAGACCGCTCGACTCCCTGCCCATGGTGGTTGAAGGTTCGATTCCCGCTGGGGTAAATTTCGAAAATGGCCTTTTCGTAATTTGACCTTGTCTGGGGTCACCGGGATCGCTCCCAATCCATTGTACGGTACCCATAGTACAAGCGTTGCTTGTATTGGAGGTGTTCATTAATAAAATCGTGTATCGGGTGAGAAGTGTCAGTGTGTCCGGTGCGTACCTGCGGCGCGGGCGAGTGCGCGTAGGGGTGGTGCTGGTGCGCGTGCGGCGACTGCGAGAAGCGCGCCTGCGGGGCCGGGCTCTGCTGCCGACAAATACGACCTCACCAGTACCAAATATGGAATCCATACTCAAACAACGGACGTTCTACACTCGGAGGAGCCCACGAAATTACTGTTTTCTTAGAGGGTCAGTTTATCGTTACTGTTATTATTTTAATACCTACGACGGCGTTACGTATGTACATGAAGTAATCAGCCAACTGATCAAATTTGAAATACCCTCAGTCCGTTCAGTCGAGTCTTGGACAGCTCTGCATAAGATATCGGTAATCAAGTACATATAAAAATTCAGTAAAACTGTTTGTAACTGGACATGAATGCAGGGCTGTGCGCGTACAGCGGGCTGCGGCCGCTGTAGGCGCCCGAGCACTCACCTGCGGCTGCTGCAGCGAGTAGGGCGCGGGGCTGTGCGCGTACAGCGGGCTGCGGCCGCTGTAGGCGCCCGAGCACTCACCTGCGGCTGCTGCAGCGAGTAGGGCGCGGGGCTGTGCGCGTACAGCGGGCTGCGGCCGCTGTAGGCGCCCGAGCACTCACCTGCGGCTGCTGCAGCGAGTAGGGCGCGGGGCTGTGCGCGTACAGCGGGCTGCGGCCGCTGTAGGCGCCCGAGCACTCACCTGCGGCTGCTGCAGCGAGTAGGGCGCGGGGCTGTGCGCGTACAGCGGGCTGCGGCCGCTGTAGGCGCCCGAGCACTCACCTGCGGCTGCTGCAGCGAGTAGGGCGCGGGGCTGTGCGCGTACAGCGGGCTGCGGCCGCTGTAGGCGCCCGAGCACTCACCTGCGGCTGCTGCAGCGAGTAGGGCGCGGGGCTGTGCGCGTACAGCGGGCTGCGGCCGCTGTAGGCGCCCGAGCACTCACCTGCGGCTGCTGCAGCGAGTAGGGCGCGGGGCTGTGCGCGTACAGCGGGCTGCGGCCGCTGTAGGCGCCCGAGCACTCACCTGCGGCTGCTGCAGCGAGTAGGGCGCGGGGCTGTGCGCGTACAGCGGGCTGCGGCCGCTGTAGGCGCCCGAGCACTCACCTGCGGCTGCTGCAGCGAGTAGGGCGCGGGGCTGTGCGCGTACAGCGGGCTGCGGCCGCTGTAGGCGCCCGAGCACTCACCTGCGGCTGCTGCAGCGAGTAGGGCGCGGGGCTGTGCGCGTACAGCGGGCTGCGGCCGCTGTAGGCGCCCGAGCACTCACCTGCGGCTGCTGCAGCGAGTAGGGCGCGGGGCTGTGCGCGTACAGCGGGCTGCGGCCGCTGTAGGCGCCCGAGCACTCACCTGCGGCTGCTGCAGCGAGTAGGGCGCGGGGCTGTGCGCGTACAGCGGGCTGCGGCCGCTGTAGGCGCCCGAGCACTCACCTGCGGCTGCTGCAGCGAGTAGGGCGCGGGGCTGTGCGCGTACAGCGGGCTGCGGCCGCTGTAGGCGCCCGAGCACTCACCTGCGGCTGCTGCAGCGAGTAGGGCGCGGGGCTGTGCGCGTACAGCGGGCTGCGGCCGCTGTAGGCGCCCGAGCACTCACCTGCGGCTGCTGCAGCGAGTAGGGCGCGGGGCTGTGCGCGTACAGCGGGCTGCGGCCGCTGTAGGCGCCCGAGCACTCACCTGCGGCTGCTGCAGCGAGTAGGGCGCGGGGCTGTGCGCGTACAGCGGGCTGCGGCCGCTGTAGGCGCCCGAGCACTCACCTGCGGCTGCTGCAGCGAGTAGGGCGCGGGGCTGTGCGCGTACAGCGGGCTGCGGCCGCTGTAGGCGCCCGAGCACTCACCTGCGGCTGCTGCAGCGAGTAGGGCGCGGGGCTGTGCGCGTACAGCGGGCTGCGGCCGCTGTAGGCGCCCGAGCACTCACCTGCGGCTGCTGCAGCGAGTAGGGCGCGGGGCTGTGCGCGTACAGCGGGCTGCGGCCGCTGTAGGCGCCCGAGCACTCACCTGCGGCTGCTGCAGCGAGTAGGGCGCGGGGCTGTGCGCGTACAGCGGGCTGCGGCCGCTGTAGGCGCCCGAGCACTCACCTGCGGCTGCTGCAGCGAGTAGGGCGCGGGGCTGTGCGCGTACAGCGGGCTGCGGCCGCTGTAGGCGCCCGAGCACTCACCTGCGGCTGCTGCAGCGAGTAGGGCGCGGGGCTGTGCGCGTACAGCGGGCTGCGGCCGCTGTAGGCGCCCGAGCACTCACCTGCGGCTGCTGCAGCGAGTAGGGCGCGGGGCTGTGCGCGTACAGCGGGCTGCGGCCGCTGTAGGCGCCCGAGCACTCACCTGCGGCTGCTGCAGCGAGTAGGGCGCGGGGCTGTGCGCGTACAGCGGGCTGCGGCCGCTGTAGGCGCCCGAGCACTCACCTGCGGCTGCTGCAGCGAGTAGGGCGCGGGGCTGTGCGCGTACAGCGGGCTGCGGCCGCTGTAGGCGCCCGAGCACTCACCTGCGGCTGCTGCAGCGAGTAGGGCGCGGGGCTGTGCGCGTACAGCGGGCTGCGGCCGCTGTAGGCGCCCGAGCACTCACCTGCGGCTGCTGCAGCGAGTAGGGCGCGGGGCTGTGCGCGTACAGCGGGCTGCGGCCGCTGTAGGCGCCCGAGCACTCACCTGCGGCTGCTGCAGCGAGTAGGGCGCGGGGCTGTGCGCGTACAGCGGGCTGCGGCCGCTGTAGGCGCCCGAGCACTCACCTGCGGCTGCTGCAGCGAGTAGGGCGCGGGGCTGTGCGCGTACAGCGGGCTGCGGCCGCTGTAGGCGCCCGAGCACTCACCTGCGGCTGCTGCAGCGAGTAGGGCGCGGGGCTGTGCGCGTACAGCGGGCTGCGGCCGCTGTAGGCGCCCGAGCACTCACCTGCGGCTGCTGCAGCGAGTAGGGCGCGGGGCTGTGCGCGTACAGCGGGCTGCGGCCGCTGTAGGCGCCCGAGCACTCACCTGCGGCTGCTGCAGCGAGTAGGGCGCGGGGCTGTGCGCGTACAGCGGGCTGCGGCCGCTGTAGGCGCCCGAGCACTCACCTGCGGCTGCTGCAGCGAGTAGGGCGCGGGGCTGTGCGCGTACAGCGGGCTGCGGCCGCTGTAGGCGCCCGAGCACTCACCTGCGGCTGCTGCAGCGAGTAGGGCGCGGGGCTGTGCGCGTACAGCGGGCTGCGGCCGCTGTAGGCGCCCGAGCACTCACCTGCGGCTGCTGCAGCGAGTAGGGCGCGGGGCTGTGCGCGTACAGCGGGCTGCGGCCGCTGTAGGCGCCCGAGCACTCACCTGCGGCTGCTGCAGCGAGTAGGGCGCGGGGCTGTGCGCGTACAGCGGGCTGCGGCCGCTGTAGGCGCCCGAGCACTCACCTGCGGCTGCTGCAGCGAGTAGGGCGCGGGGCTGTGCGCGTACAGCGGGCTGCGGCCGCTGTAGGCGCCCGAGCACTCACCTGCGGCTGCTGCAGCGAGTAGGGCGCGGGGCTGTGCGCGTACAGCGGGCTGCGGCCGCTGTAGGCGCCCGAGCACTCACCTGCGGCTGCTGCAGCGAGTAGGGCGCGGGGCTGTGCGCGTACAGCGGGCTGCGGCCGCTGTAGGCGCCCGAGCACTCACCTGCGGCTGCTGCAGCGAGTAGGGCGCGGGGCTGTGCGCGTACAGCGGGCTGCGGCCGCTGTAGGCGCCCGAGCACTCACCTGCGGCTGCTGCAGCGAGTAGGGCGCGGGGCTGTGCGCGTACAGCGGGCTGCGGCCGCTGTAGGCGCCCGAGCACTCACCTGCGGCTGCTGCAGCGAGTAGGGCGCGGGGCTGTGCGCGTACAGCGGGCTGCGGCCGCTGTAGGCGCCCGAGCACTCACCTGCGGCTGCTGCAGCGAGTAGGGCGCGGGGCTGTGCGCGTACAGCGGGCTGCGGCCGCTGTAGGCGCCCGAGCACTCACCTGCGGCTGCTGCAGCGAGTAGGGCGCGGGGCTGTGCGCGTACAGCGGGCTGCGGCCGCTGTAGGCGCCCGAGCACTCACCTGCGGCTGCTGCAGCGAGTAGGGCGCGGGGCTGTGCGCGTACAGCGGGCTGCGGCCGCTGTAGGCGCCCGAGCACTCACCTGCGGCTGCTGCAGCGAGTAGGGCGCGGGGCTGTGCGCGTACAGCGGGCTGCGGCCGCTGTAGGCGCCCGAGCACTCACCTGCGGCTGCTGCAGCGAGTAGGGCGCGGGGCTGTGCGCGTACAGCGGGCTGCGGCCGCTGTAGGCGCCCGAGCACTCACCTGCGGCTGCTGCAGCGAGTAGGGCGCGGGGCTGTGCGCGTACAGCGGGCTGCGGCCGCTGTAGGCGCCCGAGCACTCACCTGCGGCTGCTGCAGCGAGTAGGGCGCGGGGCTGTGCGCGTACAGCGGGCTGCGGCCGCTGTAGGCGCCCGAGCACTCACCTGCGGCTGCTGCAGCGAGTAGGGCGCGGGGCTGTGCGCGTACAGCGGGCTGCGGCCGCTGTAGGCGCCCGAGCACTCACCTGCGGCTGCTGCAGCGAGTAGGGCGCGGGGCTGTGCGCGTACAGCGGGCTGCGGCCGCTGTAGGCGCCCGAGCACTCACCTGCGGCTGCTGCAGCGAGTAGGGCGCGGGGCTGTGCGCGTACAGCGGGCTGCGGCCGCTGTAGGCGCCCGAGCACTCACCTGCGGCTGCTGCAGCGAGTAGGGCGCGGGGCTGTGCGCGTACAGCGGGCTGCGGCCGCTGTAGGCGCCCGAGCACTCACCTGCGGCTGCTGCAGCGAGTAGGGCGCGGGGCTGTGCGCGTACAGCGGGCTGCGGCCGCTGTAGGCGGGGCGCGGCGCCGGGGACCCGTAGCCGCCCGCGCCGCCGCCCCCGCCCGCCCGCGGCGGCGACGGCGCCGAGAACGCCGCCGGGCTCGACGGGAACTGCACGACACATTCGCTATTAGATATCGCCAGGCAAACGCCAACCGGGCGGCGCTCGCAACGAGGGGGTCATCGAAAGCAGGGCAAATAGCCATTTAACTTCCGAATGGAACATACAGTTAATTGGTCTCGGTACTGTTCGAGGGAGGGTCGTGATGCGTGATGCTAATATTACAACTGAATCATGTGTGGTTGACCGCGTCGAGGCGGACACGTCGGGTCCAACGTCCACCGCGTCCACAACGCGCCACTTGGCTCTCTAGCAGCGGGTGTGTGTTGGCAAATGTTGTGCAGTTACCTGCGGCTGCGGCGTGCCGGCGACGCGCGCGGGGCTGGGCGAGTAGCCCTGCGAGCGCGGCGAAGCGTACACGCCGCGCGGAGACGCCGCGTACCCGCCCGCCCCCGCGCCTGCGCCCGCGCCCCCGCCCCCGCCCCCGCCCGCCCCCGGCGACCCGTAGCCGCGCGCCATGCCCGCCAGCGGGTTGGACACGTCCAGCGGGGACTCCATGCCTGTCCACACACACACACACACCACTCCCGTTACTCTCATACTTGAATTACACAGAAAACGACAAAAACATAGTCAGTGGCGCAAGGTAAAATAGAACCGGAAGGACTAGACAAAAACGTGAATACGACTAGCTCCACCGAGTTATTTGTTAGCGACGCAGCTCGGTTTTAATAGTACATTACTGCCTTGGTCTGTTATGAGTGCGTTGCTGGGCACGGTGTTGATGGGCGAGGGCGCAGCGTAGCGCAGCTCTAGGCCACTACTGCGCGGTCAGCATGCAGCCCTTGATGGACAGGCTGAAATAAAGGCCGAGACCGAAGGTCGAGGCCTTTATAGCGAGAAGGCCGAGAGCGGAGCTAGGCTTAGCTTGAGGCCATCATAGCGCGGCCAGCAGTCCAGTCATTGCAGACCAAGGCTTGTATAGTGCTTTACGCAAAAATGTGACTCATTTAAATAAAGCTAGCCAAGTAGGTAAAAATCTGATTGTCTTTTAAGCATACCCGTAAGGTTGTAATAATCTTTTCATTACTCATACTCTGAAAGTAGGTCTGAAGTCCCTGAGGAGCGGGTTGAAAGTAGTACTTTTCCGGCCCGGGAGTTTTGCTTTCAACTGACAGCTGTCAAATTATTAAAAAAAAACTAGTTCCATTTTCACATTTCTATGGAACCATGTTCAAACTTTTTCTACAGTCACTCAATTACAGCACGATGTAAAATTGAAATAACATAAAGTTAAGTATTAATTAAAGTATATATATTTTTAAATGACTTAATTACAATTTAGTTTCAAGAATTTCTTTAAAATAACATAGATTTAGGCTAAATATTTAAAGATGCAAATAAAAAATAATGGCTAAATAAAGAAGTTGGCCGGCCAACGAAAAAAAAATAGGCGGCATCCGATCTTTATTTTTTTTTCGAGTTGTAGAGTATTGTTCATACTTCCTTGTATTATTTCTTTAGCCAATTCCTGTTTTTATTTTTACTTTCCTTGTATTCGTAATGAAAAGCACAGTGTTTACCTCGGGTGAAAGACTTATTTTGTCCCTCGAACTATTAGCGCCCTCGCTACGCTCGGGCGCCTAACCCCGTCTCGGGACTAAATAAGTCACTTTCGCCACTCGTGTAACAATGTACTACTAATGTTCAAATTATGTTTTATCAAAACCGTGCACTTCAGCATGGAGTAAGTACTCCGGAGAGATGAGGGCTTCATTTTCTTTGAAAGGTCACTAAAATAAGCAAGAAAATAGTTTTCCGATACTTTTCGACTTTCTATTGATGTTCAATTGCGCAAACTTTTCGTAGGCAAGTTGGTAATTTTCCTTTTACTTCGGTGGCAATAAATTTCAATAACGATTTTTTCTTTATTTTGTATGTCCGGCTGTGCTAAACACATCGAATGTATAGATTCGTCACTTGAAGTGTTAATTGTTACAATACTATTGTTATTTTTACGAAAAATTCTTGAATATTGAAAAATGTTCACGTCGCCGCACTTTTCTCTTTCATTCGATTTTTAGACCACCACGAACTCGATTTAAGGCTAAAGCGCCCATCTAGCCCGCGAAGTTCAAATTTTTTGAGGTTTTTTAGAAATTTTTCATAATCTGACAATAATAAAAGGCACATTTTGTAATTCGCGAAAAAGACCGTGTGCAGTGCATTTATTAATATATCCAAATTACTCTAAAACATTTCAAGAACGACAGCTATCCAGATAATCTGGCAATTTTTGTATATTTAGTGATTTACTAGTATCATATCCACCGTGATAATATTTAGAGTAAAATAAATGGCTTAATAAACGCACTGCATACTGTGTTTGTCGCAAATCACAAAATGTTGTCTTAAATGTTTTCAGATTGTGGATAAACTATAAAAATACTCGAAAATTTTGAATTTCGCGGGCTAGACAGGCGCCTTCACCTTAAACAAACAACTAATCATCAGCACCGAAGGCATGGCCAACTCGTTTTGAATCAGCCAACCAATCAGCTTTTTATTATTAATTTAATAACATGACATTAATGGTAATTGCGGGCCGCTACAACTGAAATTTCGGGACACTTTTTTTGTAGCGCCGCGTCGCGCCGCGACGTCGACTTTGCTCGAAGAAAATTTGCAAAATAATGTCAATATTACTAGATTTTTTGACTAAAATACATTCAATTGAAAATCAGCTCAAAAGAACGGGATATTTAATTATGGTTACATATTACACGAGATGTCGATCGCGGCCTTTATGTACGAAAAAGGCGTATCGCTATTCGCTACTTTAATAACTGAAGGAAAATGTTTGTACCACTTTTTACGAAAATTGTGTATGAAATTTAGCAAACTTATAGTTTATACTAGCTGAGCCCGCGATAAATTTAACTTAACAAAAAACCCCGCTCCCGCGTTCTGAGCCCGCGCGACGGTTGCGTTTTTGTTATAGGTGTCGCATGTACTTTCATATGCATTTAGTGAAAAGGTGTTATTTTGATATTACAGACACTCCAATTTTATTTATTTGTATAGATAAGTGTGGAGGAGGAGTGCACTATGCAATTTTTTTTAATTACTACATTATATCAGTAAATAAAACATTACACACAGTACCATGCGTTTGACACACAAACATTTGTAACTTCTAATTTTAAAAAAAATATGGCTTCCATCGTTTATCGATGATTTTGGTACAAACGGTGACAGTTTTTTTTTCTTTATTTCGGAGGGCGTGACTTCCACAGTGCATTCTGCGTGCCATGCCAGTATGAAATAGTACAATAGAACCTTAATGACGTTTAAAATTATAGTTGAAATTTATTATGGTTGAATTTGGACCACGGGCGACCACAATAAATAGTGTGACACATGTTCCGTGATATGAGGTGTGGAAGGCGTACAAGTGGGGTGGGGGGGTGTGTAAGGGCGTGTGCATATCTCTCACCGGGGTTGGTCTGCTGCGGGAAGTAGTCGTTGTCCGGGTTGATCTGCGGCGGGTAGAGCATGGCGGGCTGGCCGAACTCGCCGTGCGCCATGTAGCCCTGCTCGTGCGCGTGCGCGTGCGCGTGCGCGTGCGCCTGCAGCGGCTGCAGCGTCGACATCACGTTGCCTTGCTGCACCAGCGGGTTCGCCTGCGGGGATACCGGCGGCACTCCCTGAATAATGTATGTTCCAGAGGTGCCCGCTTCAATAAATTGAACTTCTATAAATGAACGAGAGGCGTCGCTATCGCAATAGTACAGTCAGAAGACCGGGCGTCTCGTTTCTTCGCATCGGTCCGTCCCTTACCAAATCGAGCCGCGTGAATCGCATTAAACACGTGAGTGAACGGTCGCCGCACGTACCGGGGGTGGGTACCTGCAACCCTGAACGGTTCTATAGAAGGGCGAGTGTACCTGCTGTTGCTGCTGCTGGTGCTGCAGCAGGAACTGCTGCTCCTCGGGGCGGATCTTCTTGGGGCGGCCGCGCTTCTTCTTGGGCGGCTGGTCGCCGTTGGGGTCGAGCTGCGGCGGCTGGCGCGGCTGGCGCGGCGCGCGCGGCGCGGCCGGCGCCGTCTCGCCGTTCTCCAGCTTCACCTGGGGCGCGGCCCGCTTTATTGACACACTTCCGTCTCCAGGTAGGTCTACTACTATTCCGAAGGGAAGACGGAACTCGCCCGACGTGGTCGCGACTATATATATTACTTTGTCAAAATCAGAAGATGTTAATGAGTAAAGTCCGACCCGATTTCACTACCGATGGTAACCCCCGAGTGAGTGTTAGGAGGACCTAGCGAGATGACGGATGTGAAACATAATGTTTCACGAACATTTCGAGGTGACTGCTGATATTGTGATGACGTAAAGTCGACGCCGTGAACTTGACCTCTCAGAGAGAGCTTTACTAACAGCATGTACCTGTTATACTAATATAATAATAGATGTGGCAGCGGTCTCACCTTCTTGGGGCGGCCCCGTTTCTTCTTGAGCGGCACCTCCGTGCCGTCCTCCAGCACGATGGTGTCGCCCGGCTCCGGCTCCATGGTGAGTCTGCGGGGGCGGTTGGTTACGTCCGGCGGCGCGCGGCGCGGCCGTGCCTACTCGCGGCGGCTCGAGGGGGGGGGGGCGTCATTCACATAACATGGGACTAAACTCGACATTTAGAAATTGATGCCGATTCTGTTGTCCTCGAATCACGAGTCAACTGTAATTGACACTTCTAAAAGAATATCTTTCTTGCTCTAATGTCCGCACCGTGATAAGGATGGCAGTACGGTTAGGGTAGTCAAGTTTAGCTGTGTACCAATAGAATTAGCACCATTGAATGAATAAACTAGAAATAGGTCCACAAATCTCAAGGATTGTTTTATTTAATATAGAAACACGGATGAAGTCTTATGTTTCTTATGGCCGAATTCGCGAGGCAACCTCTACTAATTGGCATCATCAATGCAAATTAATGTTAATTTTCGTTCATTAAAAAGAAGTTAATGCAAATGGTGGAATGAATGCATGAATAATTAAAGACTGGTGCCAAATAAACGCCATCACGCCTGTGATCGCCGCAGGGGAAGGCAGACTGTACCACGGTGCACCAATATTACAATGCCGGTGGCAGTGCGGTCCATCTCCCTAGATGCCAATTCTATTGGCACTTAAACTAAACTTAATGTATTGGACCTCATTGTCATGGTCGTCATTGAAACAATTATATTTCTACTAATTAAATTTTTAAAATCATTATTTGCTAACAACAGAATGGGCGTCATAGAGCGACCAAATGAACCGATCTTAGCTCTGAGGACAGACACGAGGGCAGCCATGAGAAGACGTTTTCAATTAAAACTGCGTCCCAAGATCACACTCATTCCTTTCTCCACCGGAGCTGCGACCGGCTCGTTAGTGCGGCCATGTTGCGAGGGTATGGCGGCGACGAGCCGGACGCGAGTCCTCGAGCCACCACGCAGCACTCACATACAGTTCACTACCTACCGAGCCTCCGGTACTGAAACGACCATACTTTGAGATAGATCAACCGATTGTTACTTTAGTTTTAATTTAAATCCGATTCAACACCGTATTTATTATAATATGTTAAATAGTTTGTGAGTATTCTGTGTAAATTCCTTTCTTGTTGTCTCTACATCATTTGAGAAACCAAGCGCAGTTTTAGAACGTCTCGACAGTTTTAAAATCGTGGACATTTCACCTGTCAGGTTCCCTCAAAACTCGACTGGACCTTTTTAGTTCATTTAATGTGATACAAACAAAGGCCGCCGCGACACTCACGCCGGTCGAGCAAGCTGGAATACTATCCATGAATTATGTCGCAAGCAGACTGGGAAGCCGGACGAAATATATATTTATATTTGGCTTCCGCCTACAAAACCCGCTCTCCCTGAAATAGTTACTCGCAAAAAATGGACTCCCAAATACTTTACTGGAAAGGAATAAATGATAATAATCTTTAAAATATGACGTGTCAGTAAGGAATGTACTTAGTTTAATAAACAACGGTATCGGCGCGCACCGGCGGAGTTATCTCGAAGTGCGTGCGTGCAGGGCGGGCGGGCGGCGCGGGCGGGCGGGCGGTCACCTGTGCTGTGGGTACCTGCGGATCTCCAGCTCCTCCTGCGGGCGGCGGCTGGTGGTGTCGGGGAACACCAGCTCGGCCTCCTCCACGTGCGCCACGAGCCCGTTCAGATAGTCGCGGAACTTCTTCAGCGCCGCGTAGAACGGCACCTTGTCGGCGGCGCGCGGCAGCTGCGCGCAGCGCGCCGACGACGACGGCATCACCCACATGTACTGCGTGCACCGGCGTATTATAATATCATATATTCTGTTCCATTTGACGTTGAGATCTCTCGGCAACTTGACATTTCGAAACTGTTCTTGTAATTTTTTTTCTATATTGTATGGTTCATAGTATTATACTATAATGGCCAAAGAACCCGAGAAACTATAATGTTAAAGAGATTTGGAACGATTGTCTAAAAAAAAAAAATATATATATAACGAGAACCGCATACGGGATTAATAATGAATCCCCTATTAAATTGTCCTTTTCTCATTATTTTATAGGTTGGTGTTAATTTCACGAGGTTATCTATTAATATCTTGGAGCACCATAGACTTTATAGTTTTATTTGTCGTATTTATCATTTTACGTTTTTGTTTTACTTGTATGTTTATCTATTGTTTTGGGTACAAGCCCTTTTGGTTTTAATTAAATATAATTTTTTTTACGTCCGTGAAATCGCCAAACGGGCCCAATGGTAGACCAGCGCTGGTTCCTGTCAACCAGCACATGCTAAATTGGATCCGTATGCGGGGCGAGCAAAATTTGTATTTTTAACTTGCCGTAATATAGATTTTCTATTTTCTTTCTTTATATTTAGTCGCTTCTTAAGAGCTTATTTACGCCATGTAGAATTCAGGCTTCATAGCTGACTAACCTGAGAATTAATCTCTGGAGAGATGCATGTTCTATCAGGTAATGGACATATTAAAATGCAAATATCTCACGGTGTTAGTTCCGGCGACGGTGTCGGGCTGCTTCCCGAAGCAGAAGTCCTTCTTGCCGGAGAACACCTCGTAGATGAGCTTCCCGTTGAACACGGCCACCTTGGGCCGGAAGGTCTGCAGCTTCTCCAGCAAGATCGCCGAGCCCTCCTTGATCTCGCGCCGCGTCAGGTCCGCGGAGCCCTTCGTGGGCCGCGACACCATGTTCGTGAATCCGATGCCGAAGTTTAACAGCTGTAATAGATTTAATAATTTGAAATAGGTCCTACCTACAAGTGCTTTGTTAGACAGGATTTTGATGTCGCGTAACGAATTTAGTGGTAAGAAAAATGTTAAGTCAAACAATATTATTCACTCAGCTTCCTTAAATTGTAAAGCAAGAGGCAAAAGGCAGCTTGCCACAGAAACATTGTATGTTATAGTTTGTTTGTTTGAAGTCATACTCACTGAGATGTCTGTTTGACTCTTCAAAAAGCAAAAGTGAAATGCTATTACTATAAAGTATACTAAGACGATTTAGTATTATTTTCCCTCAATAGATAAAGAATAACAATCAAATGTTCTAATAATTTATGGTGGGTGTTAAGCAACCAACAACATTGTGATAGCCGCTCATAATGCTATGATACTGGTAGATAGCCATTTTATACGCTTATTACTCCATGGTGATACTTTCACAGAAACGATTCCTATAAGTAAACTCCGCAAGATCTAAATTTGGGGACGGATAAAAAAATTTGCAAGCGCATAGGAAACCATCGCTTCATCGTGAATGGCAAAAAAATATGGCAGCTTTTTTGGCGGCAATGGTTGTTTTTTGGCATCGCGTGCCGCCCGCCACGCCTCGGCGCCCGCGCACAATGCCGCCCGCGCCGCCCGCGCGGCCCTGCGCCGGTCATGTCAGCCACTCAAACATTTTGCAGATACAATATGGAGGACGGAAGGTAGAAAAAAATGTTTTTCAGAGAAAACAGTCTTCGTATTTTTTCTTAAAGTGAAAATCTAGAAAGCACGGTCCTCTATGACTTGCCTAGGTTACAAAATAAACCAACAACAATCAGAGTTAAAGTGAGTCTATTGGAAATTTGATCTTTTACTCATTATTTTAATACAGAATGAACGGCATACGTCGGGACTCAAGCAGTTTGTAAGGAGCCTTAAGATCTTAAAGCCATACGACTTCTCGCTAGGCGTATATAGTAAAATGGACTTTACCTTTACAGTTGTATAATACAGACGTGACAGATGTATTATTCTGCTTCAAAATCACTCAGGGTGGCCGTCCACTTGGCTGTGCTATGAGGCGAGCCTGTCCAATAGGATTACTGCTTCATTTCCTCGGATGCATTCGGATTAGGTCAAGTTGACAGAAAATGAAACGATCCTATTGGTCGAAGCAGGCCGGCCCGCTTCATAGCACGGCCAAAGGGACTGTCGCTCCAAAGCTCGAGTTTCAAATTTACCTCCTGCTGCAGAGGGAGCAAGTCGAGCCAACAGCGAAGCGAAAATTATGTAGCATTTTAATAGTTTTCTTTTAACTCAATGACGAAATATACTTTTTGAAAATGTAGATTTAGTTTAAAATGCTATGCTATTTTCGTTCCACTACCCTCCGCTGCCCCTTGGCCTCCCACAAGGTTTGTGTAATTTCTAACCTTGTAGTCCTCGTCGGCGCTCATCTGCTCGCGCGTGAGGCCGGACAGGTACAGGCACTTCCAGAAGTGGTTCCCGGGGCCCGCGTAGTGGTGCCCCTTGTACGCCGCGAACAGGCCCGGGTTGATGCCGATCTGCGACCGACCAACAGATTACTAGCATCGCGGAGATCTGCTCCAGGGCGGGCGCATATTATCAGGAATTTAATTAGAACATCTGTAGTACATAGTGTATTCTGAAATTTTTGACAGAGAGACCGAGGAACTGACGTGTTCAGTGATGATCACGCCATAGTACACTATTGGGCCACATTTGAGATAGTGAGAAAAATTACTGGCATCTAGTAGTTGCCAATACAACTTATATTTACGCGACGAACAAACGCAATTATTTATAAACTTGACCCTGACTAAGATGGGACTAGTTTTTCAGTAGCACCACATCAGGTTTAATAAAGATGTTATCTAGTGTTTTCCGTGTTCCACTGACAGTCAGAAACTACGTCAGAGACATGCACAAACAGGAAAATAGGAAATGAAAGGTGAACTTCACCTTACTAGCACATGCTCGCAGCATTTAAATTGTCAAAACATAATAATATATTAATTCTGTATATTTACGACACATTGTTGAGTTCTCACCACTAACGCGATGCGCGAGAAAGTTGAGAGTTATAGTTAGATGCAACTCAAATTTGAGATCCACTTAACGTTGATACTTGACCTTATAGTGTCTTCGAGACGTTCGCGTTAAACATTTTAAAGCTAACGGGATAGATAATTTTAGCAACTAATTAAAAAAAACTGCTAACTAAAGAAGTCTGAAGTCGAAGCCTTATTGCTGTCACTCTTTAGATCAGAGGTTCTCAATTCATTTCGTCTACTGCCGTCTTTGAGAATAAATTATTTTTTCTATTTTTTTTTACATTTCAATTTTCCGCATATGAGTATTAACCCTTGTAGGTAGGCCATTAGCGGCCACAAGGAGCCGATATCGCCCTTTTTGAGAATGTCTGTTTTAGATCATTGAAGAAGTTTGCAGAGGTGTACAACTTAGACAGACTCAGGCCCAACGTGACAGGTGGATTTATTCAACCTGCGAGTATAACGAAGCGAGCTTGATCTAGCTACATTCTTAATTTAAGGGAATCTGAGAAATATGTAATAGAGTAGTAACACCCAGCTACAGAAATGTCACTCAAATTAGTGTTGCTGATTGAGATGTCGTTATTATGTATGGCGCATCAAATGTATGTGATAAGGTGCATAATGGTGGTCGATCATACTCACAATGATGATGTCCAGGTTCTCGGCGAGGTGGTCGGGCAGCGTGCGGCGCGCCACCTCCTCCTCGCTCATGCCGTTGAACCGGTCGTGCTTCTTGCGCTCCTTCACCGGCCGCGCCGGCAGGCCCTCCATGCCCTCCGCCTTTATCTCCATGCTGTCGCAATACAACACACCAATTACAAAACTACATTTCCACTCGCTAAAAGGTTATAGAAAACATTGCGAGGACACCTGCACGTCGTTTGAGAGACGTGTGAACTTCGTCGACCCGCACCGGGCCAGCGTGGTGGACTATGGCCCGAATCCCCGTCGCATTGAAGCGGAAATGGCAATATCCTCGCCCCCTATTATATTGCGGCCAAAAATCACTTCGCTTTGACTCAGCTGACCTTCGTTTAAATTGTTATGCCTTCGACTTATCGAGCTGCTTTCGAGTCCATCAATTCGAACTCCCAAAACCATCCGTCGGTCGGAACCTGTCCACTGCTGGACAAGGCTTTCGTTCATGGCTTCCACACTTCACGGTCGTTCGCCACTCGCGTTCACCATTCTCCAGCGAGGACTCAATCCACTTAGTGGGGGCCTTTTACAATTTGTCGTCGGCTCATGTTCACTATAGAAAATCTCGTCTAGAACTTCTTATCCCTATGTATTTCGAATATCAATTACCAATATCGCTAGATAAACACACCGATTTTATTGTACGGTGTAAACTACAACACTTGTATTATGATTTATGAGTAACAAATATATAATATAATATTTTTTTGAAGGAGGAGTGGTACTGCCGCTTAATACAAATAATTTATTTTATATTTTTGTCCAGTATTACATAAGAGTCACTGAATCAAAACAGCGTGATACGTATTGGGTGTAGACTTCATCTTACTCAACAACAAAAAACCGCTAAGAAATGTTTTCAACTTTTTGTAGAACTGAATTGGGATCACGACGAATTGCACGATTTCAGCGTAGAATTTCCCGCTCACAATCACAGCACAGCTGCCTAGCGCACCTAGCACATTCCCAATTGTACGGTATGAACACTTCTGTGATGTAATTCTAGCTGCACCAGTGTTCGATCGGGACCTGGAGGTCACATGAGATTCCATGTAAAGGTGTTAAACTATTTACGCCGAGACCCTTTTTCACTGTGCAACTAGTGAGCTAAGCATTGCGCAGGCGCATCTTCTATTCAATATAATATCGGTGAGGTCCGCACCAGCCCGGCGCGCCGCGAGCGGCCGCGGTAACCAGTCACCAGCCACCGCCGCCACCGCCGCCACCGCCGCCACCGCCGCCGCGCCGGCGCATCGCCCAGATCCGAATACGATCCAGACACCATTGTTCGCGAAATTAGAAGCGTGCAGCACATTTGCATACAGTCAACGCGAAAGCATTGTCGCGCGCCGGCTGCGGGAGACAACGTGTGTTTCATGCAGTTTTTCAATTGCATGCTGCTTTCTAGACGAGGCCTGAATGCAAGTGCGCCGACGCGGCTATGTTTAGACAATGCGATGATACGGCTGACCCAGAAATCTGCGATTTCGAGTTTTCCGTTACGATTAAGAATACAGTAGGTATTCATTTCTAAATATCTTTCATATACCTATACGCAGTTCTGTTGCCACTAATAATAAATACCATTTCTTGCTATGGTTGGTTCCATACATTCTGCGAAAGAGCACATGGAACTAGGAGGAACTTCGTGTGGGTTTCAATTCGATATATTATGACTGCACTTTTACCAAACCAAGTGTGATTTTCCTCCTTTGTTGCGTAATGATGGTCTAGCAATCTCAATGGGAGGTGTTCGTCAATTCCAAAGAGGTACCTATTACTAATGCAGGCTAGTGTTTCACTTTAGATCGGTGAACAATGATTAATTTGTTGAACAGCGGGTGAGCCCGCAGCGAGCGGCCCGCGAACAATGCGGGCGGCAGGCGAGAGCCGCGCGGCAGACGAGCAGACGGCTACCGTGTCCAATCAGTTTCCACGTCTGTCGACCCTAAACAAATAGATTGTAACTATAGAAAGTGAAAATCAGCTTTCGGTCTCAACGATTCCACCTTGATCTGATTATTTCGCTCGAAATTTTTGGCTAGCGATAGCGGCCATCGCTTCCGGTACAGAAATACCCCCTCGACGTAAACACCGAGTCTCGTTCTGCGCACGCGCCGCCGCCCCGTGCGCCGCGGCCGCAGCCGCACGCGCCGCACAAACATCAAAGTTAATTAGGCGCGTTGACGCCGCCGTCCATCGCGAAGGATACCATTTGTACCTAAACTCGCTTATAAAAATGCGTGCGCGCACGTGTAAACATTGCCGCGGTGCGGCGTGATCGGCGCTAGAGCCGGGAGGCTCGCGGCGGCGGCGGCGCGGGCGGCGCGGGCGGCGCGGGCGGCGCGGGCGGCGCGGGCGGGTCGCTTCAGTTTCACGACCCTGCGTGGCTAATAAAAGAGCAAGATGAAGTTAATGGACACAACGGTTTCGAAACGGCTTCAGAGTTTTGGGCAAAAACTAGATTTCGATAAAACGTTTTTTTCACAGTTTAGATTTGCTCGTTGGGAAATAAGATGAGGATATTTTTTTGAGAATTGCGCAGTACCGTCGCGTAACAGACCCGAGTGAACAATGCAAATCCCATTTAGGATTTGAGGAATTGAAAGTTGTAATTGCCTAAATTCACGACATCACGATGGACTCGATTTGTCTTTGCGTTTAATTTTCTTTATGATTTCAAACGGTTTCTCAAAGATGCTAACCCATTGTCAACTTTTTATGATTCAGTTTTTAGGAAGTTTGATTTTTACAATGAATTTGGTTGAACCTACTCGTTGAAGTAGTTCATGTTAAGCCGAAAAAAGATTGAATAACGCACAGAACCAGTTTGAAGATTTATGTGCCATTCGAAAAGAAGGTTCTTTTAGTCCGAGTGTTAAAAACAATTTGTCAATGTCAACGATAAAACCACAATGAATCAACGTTTTAATAGAAAGGAAAGGAGTCGCACGCATCTCATTTAATGACGTAATTAAATTTGGAGCGTCCTGATTAGTTATATTTTAATGACATAAAAATGGACACTATTCAATGTGGCAACGATTGTTTTCTTCTATTACGTGTGTTATTTATAAACATTAGAGTGTCCCCGGGTGTATTGTGTGGTGTTTATCTTGCGTGCATGCGGCCGGCGCGGCGCGGCGGTGCGTGGGCCGCGGGCAGCGCCGCGGGTCGCAAGTGGGTCGGCCGCCGCCGCTAATTCGGGCGCGGGGTCACCGGCCGCGCGCACTAATTGTGTCACCATGCACACCGGGACCACACCACGGCGCCATGCCACAACTCTATGAGACGGTCTCTATGATCTCCACGAGTCATACGCGCGTCAAGGAGTTTCCACGTGTTTGTAATTAACATGTTGTTATTTTTATCGAGGAGTGAAATGAATGAATAGTAAACATGGGTGGGGTGTAAATGTTCTTTTTTTTAAGAGTTTAGCAACGACCGCAGCGACACCTATTGGTTGCATTCGAATTACTATTGAGTTCGTGCGAGGGTCGTGCACACACGTTGCGCGGTAATGATCATGAGTTAGGGTAGTGTGGTTGTGGAACAGATATTATCACAACGAGGTAATGCTTTTGACAGACTCTACGGCTCCGTTTGTCTATGTGCAACCAAACCGGTGCAAGCCCCGCGTCTATCTAAGCTACGCCCCTCTTTTCCAAGGTGTTCAACCAAATTAGCAGTCACTGCTTTTATAATTATGCATTTTAATTACCAGTTGGAATAGCTAACAACTTCCCGGTCCATCCTATGATAATCACAGATAAAACAATGTCACGTTAAGCGCTCATTTAATTTCCATACAATGAAAAGTTTTGAGGTCGAGGCTTTGGTGCTACGCGGGTTCAAGCAGTGTGACCAGGGTGCATAGCAGATGGGTGGCCTTTTGTAACTCAATCTGACTTTAGGGTGCACACGGTCGATGGCCTTGCGCCGTCTGAAGAATACTATTTAATGATTAGTCGGTGTCTACGGCGATTGGTCATCATTGCCCGCCCTAGTAAAATGTGTAAATAGAGGGAAGTAATTTGCTGTGAATCATTACCTAAAGGCCTTCTGAAAGGGCCCTTCTTTGAGAATAAGTATAGTCCATTCCTAGTACATTTCCAGGCTCTAAAACAAACTTCAGACCTTTCCTTTCTGCCCCAGCAGCCGTTGATTTTATAATAGTGTCCCGCCCACTATACACACTAATCCACAGACCACTGTTCAGCCACAGATTTCTGATTCTAACGCAAAACGATACTCCGAGCATAATTATTTCCATTGCACGGAATGACACAACCTCCTTGGGGCCTATACCAGTACGCAATCACACAGTTAGCAGTACACCGCCTTGGCAATGAATCGGTAGGAAACATGGCAAAGAAATCAAATGATATCCGCGAACATAGTTATATATATCCGCGTAATGAGATCTATTTGTGGTGCGCGATTGTATCGCGGCGGCTCGACTCATTTATATGGGGGTTCAATATTCTGTTCCTCAGGTGGCGGTGTCAATGAAAAAAACTAGTTTTACCTTGGTACAGAATCAACAGATTGAGATGAAAAAATCAGGCAAGTCTGGGTGGGTTTGGAGGACAGTGGGTTTCCCAGTCATTAGAAAAATTAAACAGAACCCTTTACTTTAATTAGATGCATCGATTTAAACCTATGAAGCGACCATATAGAGAGGATTTATCTAATGCGATCATGTAATAGATATTTTTCTTCGTTTTCTTTCGCACATGAAAGCACGAATCAACTTTCTACACCACTCTCATCACTATGTGACATACTAAAGCACAAGATTCACTACACGGTGTACGATTCTGAACGTACACAAACTGTCATGATGACAGATGACAAATAAGAATGTCAATAAGACAGGGCACATTTTTCTTACTATTCATCTAAAAACGTTACAACGGTGTTGTTTCTTATTTAATTTTGCTATTTAATACAGTCCACTAAGTAATTAATGTGTTTGTTGTTTCATTGCCTAGACCTAAACACACGGATTCAGTTTCACCGTTACAGTACCCTAAAAATGCCCATAACGCAGGCTAACGACACCTATTTAGACGATTTAGTTACAAATTTTTACCAAATTCAAGAAGGTTCGTTAGGTTAGGTAAGGTTAGCAATGTGACACTGACGCCGCGCGCCGTGGCCAACTATCGGGACTATAAACAGAGGGCGTTTGTCTAGCGATTCTCCTTGTCTTAATGACAAGCGTTTTCCTGTTTAGAGGCATTTTTTCCTCAAAGTCTGTGCGTGTTCGTCTAGCGACATCCGTAAAAATATTGATATTGGCTTACCCGTTCTCGTCCTTGATTTTCTTCTTCCTGCCCCTCTTCTTGGGTTGGTTGAGCATCATCTGCTGCGCGTGCATCATGTGCGGGTGCTCGTGGTGCTGCAGGTGCGGGGGCAGCTGGTGCGGCGCCGCCAGCATCGCCATCTCCTCCTCCACGAACGAGTAGGGGTCGTCGCACTCGCGCTTGATGCCGTTGTACATGTCCTCGTCGCGCTTCTGCGGCGGCCCGTACTGCTGGTGGTGTTGGCTCATGTCGTACGCTACTTCCGGTTCGCGCTACAACACAAGATTTTACGTTACGATTGGCAAGCAAACTAAAACATCATTGGAAACACTCCCTAACCCTCCCTGAGCTCGTGCGCACATGGTCGAGCAGCAACTCGTTCCTTTTTTTTGCAAATCTACTACTATAAGGAGGCATGTAAATGCGCCATGCGAATAATACAGGATTACTCGCCTATCATGTACTAATAAAAATCCCAGCATATTGTACCCATGCTCCCACGTGGTATGCGCGGTTCTTCCAAGGTCATTGTTACAGCTATCTGCGTAACTCGTGCTCCTAGCGGAAGCGGCAATCTTCTTATCAATCCGATCAACTTTACCCAACGTTTGGGATGCGTAACCAAATTATTATGAAAAATATTGTTTAGAAAATAGCCGAACCCACTCTACCTGCCACCAGTAGGGGACTACCACACGGACTAAGGCTTTTGTCATGGCTTATACCGCCCTGAGTCGCTCTCACATTCTTAATTTGTAGCAGATAATGATATAAAATCAATTCATCTCGCATTTAGCAGGTAACACAAACAATTAAAGGCGTCCAAGGTACACATTGCCTATTAGTGACAACCGGACAAAGTGACATGGATGGCAGGCCGCAACTGTGTGCGTATTTAGTGGCAGGCTCTGAGAGAGACTTACATCTAGGAGTGTGTCTCGATCATGATTGTGTCACAACTCACCTTAAAACTATATGGATCCGTGTATTTGGGGAATTGGAAATGTTGGTATTGGTGTGGGTCGAGTTGCGGCGGCGCGGGTGGGGGCGCGGGCGGCTCGAAGTGTCGGTAGGGCTCCGGCTCGGGCTCGTAGTGGCGCAGCAGGGGCTCGTAGGGCGGCTCGGGCGGCGGCGACGGCGCCGGCGGCGCGGGGGAGCCCTCGGCGCTGGAGGGCTTGCGGCGCGCCGCCTCGCCGCTGTTGCTAGTCTCGTACCCATCGTCCTGGCTCTCCGTCGGCTTCGGCTTCTCTTCGCCCTCCTCCCTGGAACACACGCCGATATACATGTTACAACTATGCTCAGACTCATTGTCATCCTTCCGTCCTGGACACTATAATGACATTTCAGTCAGCTGTAGTACCGCAGCCTTATACTTTTCAAAGGCAACATTTAAATAAGTCTCTGGGAAGCTGTAGCTGTGTATAGTAGTGTAGTGATGTTATAATAAAAAATATAAATTATAGTATACGCCTTATGTTTGGACGAGTCTTCATGGATTAATTACCTGAGTTTTAGGGCACCTACACAACACAGCGCCGTCACGTAACACAAGGCAGAAGAGCTGTGAAATACCTTCGGGATTATCTATTGTCTTGTAATAAATATATTTTGCAATGGTGCATTTAGTAGTAAGTATAAGTATGTGTAACTGCTCCTAAGATATGGCCACTTATTAAAAAGATATAGTGCTTAATAGTAATATTATTATAGTCATCACTCGCCGAAGTCAACCATTAACTGTTGCAAATGGTGCAGCCAATCGCATTAGATGAAATGGCGAAACTGTTCAAAATAACTATATTTGATACTAATCAAAATTGAGATAATACTCTTATTGAATTCAACTTTGTAGAATACAAGTAATGTAAATATTTGTACTTATTGTAATCCAATCATGACAACACGTTAAAACCAAATTCTGCGTTTTCAATTCGGTATTTTGAAGTGAGCGCACACCCTAAAACTGTAAATTACGGCCCATTAAAATGATTACATTATTTCACTTTTATTACCGCGTCGAGTTGAATGAAACCACCGTTTGTTTTGACACTTGTTTATTAATAAATAACACCGTGTAGAAAATTCTTCTTTTGGTTAATTCCCCGCGCGATCAAAACATTCCAGCGTTTTGGCTGGCGGCTCGCAACTCGCAGCTCATGATTTGTGGCGGGAATCATCATGAGCGTGGGGTCTCCGCGACCGCGAGGGGCGTCTAAACGGCTTCTGTCACGCGAATATTTTACGTCACTCTTACACAAATTCCAACCGAGTACAGATTCATAATCAAATTACGATTTTACACAAAATAAACAGTAGCGATCGGTGAACAAATATATCGGTGATAAAACTCACACGTGAATCGTTGGAGTGCCGCCGCGCGGCAATATAAACTCCAAAAGGAATATTTAGAACAGCTGATCGTATGTCGGCCGGCAGGCACTGGCATCGGACATTATGCCACATGTAATAAACATAAATGGCGCTCTGAATGAGCTCCATTCATAAAACTGTTCACTTGAATTATTACCGAGTCCGCTACTTACTATTATTGGACTTGTAGTAAACAAAACATAGTAGCCAACCGCTATTAGTATGCCATTATGTAACTATTTATGAACTATTAGCTAAAATGAATTGTTTATTAAATCGCTCTTGATGCTTATTTATATGATAATTGTGTTTGTGAATTATAATTAAATAATATATCGAATGGATCAATTTGTGGTTCATTTGTTAGGCGAACGAGAGAATCATGCAGCGGTTTGGTGGAATACTACAGTAGACATAAGTAGTAACCGCAACCTGTGTGCTCTACCGCCTGTACCACGGATAACGTTCTGATGAGCTGTTTAGGTGTCACATTTCGACGGCTACCAGGTGGACCATGGGCCGGAGTCTAGGCAATGTATAAAATAAAATAAAAATACATTAAACTGCATACAACTTTACACAAATTTAATAAGTAATTGAACATTAATTGAGGCATGAATGTAGAACTTTGTCACTAAATCAGCCAAAATACCGGTTAGGGTGTTATCGCCGATCAACAGTTTCTACATGGAGCAACGTGGTGGGTGGATCAAGAGTATGCAAGAGGTGTGGGGACTCCCTTTGTTTTTGAAATGACTGGCCTTACCTAGACTTTTCAAATAATATTATTTTGGTTTATAAACAATTATATTGTAATCTGCAGCCTCAATATTTCGCCATAGTTAACATTGGCACACAAACAGCAGGTGCCTGTTATCAAGTAAACTATGTCCCGCTATATCAGGCATCAGATAAAATAATCTGTAAAGGGTTGTTATAATATTTTGTACTGGGTCCTGTACTAGATAATTATCAAGATGGCGGCTAAATGAATATTATTATTGTTTTACTTTTAGACCTGTTAGTATCTGTTCTTGGTAGGTACCCATATCAAGTGGATGGACTGTCGGTCAAGTCACATTTCGCAGACAATTTCAATCTCATTATAATGACGTGCAATTAACGCTCACGTTCTCTCCCCGCATGCATATTCAGTAGGTGCGGTGCTCGCTGCGGTACGCGGTTCGCGCTGCGCGTGCGCAGTAGGCAGCAGCACCACGTCATAGTGCAAGCGCGCACTAACGCGCAGGAGCCCAAGTACATCGACCCAGTTCCCCGAGATAACAGCGCCCGCGCAGATATTCGCGCCTCGATTATACCGCGCCACATCAAGTCGCTACTCGCGCGGCCTGATAACCTCGCAGTCTCACAGACTGGAAGACTTGAGCAGCTCGACCTAGCAAGGGGGACAGGCAGGGATAATACATTTAATTTGGCCCTTTGGGTGATTCTTCTAAGGACAAAGTTGGATAGTGGGCGGGGCTGCCCAGGCTCGCACCTAAGGTCGCCCAGAATTTACAAATATAATTAGACTTAGTACCAAACTTATAGTTTTAGATAAAACGAGAACAACCTCCCAGGACTATAATATTATAACATTACAAACAACAACTTTTGTTCTATGTCATTCAATATTCATCAAATTTTAATTCATCCGACTTTCATACAAAATAGAATAATTTAAATTCAACGCTCTACATTTTGCGAACTCTACGCCCCTGTCGCGTCATACGCGGCTTTGTAGCGATATTCGGTAGTGTGAACCGTATAGAATTGAAATGTGTTAGAACAACGGATACTTGAAAGTTTGTATTTGGAAAATGCAGCCAATTTGTAGCCTTCTAGCCCGAATAGTCTCTGAATAAAATGATTGTGTCGTCGGACCGTCCGACAGGCGGACAGACGAAAAGACGGACATGGCGAAACTATAAAGGTTCCTTATTTGACTATGGAACCCTGAAAACACTTTATTGAGAATACAGTCTGTACTAAACCACAATGCTGCAATTATGGAAAAAGCTGGCGGGGATACTCTAAGTATCTACCACTAAATAGATACAATCAGGATTCCCTTGCTTGAATAAAAAAGCGTATGATTGAAGCGCAATCATTGGAAGATAGACTAAAATAAAGAGAAGATTTGCGGCGAAGGTGGTAAAAGGTGTCCGACGAAAATTTATATGAACACTTAATTTGATAGTCAATCTTCGAAAATCGCATCAAAATTAGTTCAATAACCCCATTTTAACACGTTACACAGACTATTGCTGCTAAGTCGGTCTTTTCTGTTATAAAACATCTCGTATATAAGCTGTATAAGATGTGGGTTTAAAATTCACAGTCCCTAACTTCACGACCACAAGCCTAAATTTCTGAGCAATAACGACAAGCCAATAATGAACATTATGGTCTATGTATTAAATAATGAAGTTTATATTTTATGCTATTGTAAGACGATAATTTATAGTCATTGAGTGGACTAAAGGAGAGTAAACACAGCAGAAATTGAGGATTCTTCTTAATTTATTCCTCTTGGCCAGCTTGCTTATAAGTGGGACTGCTACAGGCACTGCGTACGTGACTGTAGGCATACTTCAAGCATAACACAAGTCGTGCACATACAATGCCATCGTCATTACGAGGCTGGACAAAACGTGGTACATACATAGTTGCATACATTTCACAAACGCTTTCATAGTTTTTCGGATTCTTTACCTAGCGCCGAGTATGAACATGACACATACAGCTTTATATAGCACACAGATATGGCAAGTAGCAAACTCTATATACTATAAACATGTAGTTATATATCTGTGAGCCTGTCCCCGACACGTCAGCGCGAGGTGTTTATCTCCTTCGCTTAGCCGAGGCTCAGACTTCGATGGTTATTGTGGAACACTAGTAGCTAACCACGTTTACTTGACCCACATTCTCGAACTTCTTATTGACCCGCTTAGGATTTCGTTTTTTTTCTAGTGGTCTAGAAATGCATGCGGCCTAAATGTTTAATCTATTCAGCGGTTGCTACGCGTGGCTTCTGTTGAAATATGTTGTTTAATCTTACCGCGGAGTCCAAGAGCTCAATACACACGATACACAACAGGACTTTATTGGGATATTCGCTCAAGAACAAGATCCACATTAAAACAGGCTATATATCCTGATTGAATTCAGACAGCATCGCAACATATGATGCAATACCAGTATATGTTGAGCCATTATTTTACGGAGCATCTATTTAAGGCGAGCTCAGCTTTAACTGGAAATCTATGACGACAGCCGGGCTTCGCGATCATGCCATAAGTCTTTAAGAGCGTGGGTCAAGCTTCACGGGAGTACACGACTAACATTAAAATACTTATTGGATTATATTGTTTAATGTAATAGGAATAAAAAATATTGTATAAATAGAATTGGTCAAAAACAGAACAAAAAATATCCCAAATTCTAGAATAACAAAATACAAGCCACAAACAAATCATCTAATCTCTTGTAGTCCGGTCAGTTTTATCTCAGGTGTGTCCTAGCTTACCAGACTAGACATATTATACGTAGGATGTCTAAATAGGTGTGCCGATTAGGATTTCGGGTGACTTAACGCCTCATTGCCTCCTATAAAGCCGGTTAGTAGAATACATTGGGAGTTCGCATTCATCATACCTAGCTTCTATAGTATGACCAATGCGCGTGGGCGTGAAGCTACGGCCCGGCAGAGTTCAGCTTCAATCCGATAAATAAATGGATGAACTATTCAATCGACCTTAGTGCCCAGTGCGTGACATTGGACGTTAGGTGATATGACAATTTTAAAGTGCTTAGATCCGTTCGTAGGTGACGTCAGATTGGTCACGATGCGTCCTACTGCCAAGTCCACTCACTGTTCAAAGCTTTTCTGAGCATTCAGCGCAGGAAATCGAGTTCTGCAAGAAAATGTCAAACTTACAACACATACTGGCAAATATAGACTTTACATTTATGTTTAGTGCTCAAAATTGCTGTGTCATATAAACTACTTTATCGCGTTATAGTATAACGTTGAGGGCCTATGCCTACAGAGCGTGCGGGTAGCAGACACAGGCTGATGTCATTACGTGTCGTGTCGGTCGTTAGTTACGTGAAAGGCCCGCCGCCGCCGCCGCCGCCGCCGCCGCCGCCGCCGCCCTGGAAACTGATGTCGAGACAGACCGAGACGGGGAGGCGACCTCACGTAAAAATGTCAACTCGGACGACGGTGGTGTAAGCTGAAAACTTGGATGATTAATTAATGTTTTAGATAAGCATGGTTTCGCAAAAATTTCAGGCGCCATATACTTGTGCAATTTAAGTGTTGGACACAACCACATACGATATATAAGTCGTTGAGGTTATCCTTTACTTTTTGTATACTAATACTGTTTAAAAATACCGTCAGCACACCAAAAGTGTCTGTTTATGGCCTCAGGACCCTCAGTTATGTATCTCTGACTGTGGCAGATAGATTAAAAGGTCACTTGAAAAGATAGTTTGTCCTTGACACCCATAGAAATAGCAAACTTCGTTAAAAAGTTTGTCTTCGAGGATCGAAGACACTTTTCTTCCTTCGGGTCACCACAATATAAATGGTAAAATACATTGGACCAAAGTTGCTCTTGCTTCCAAGTATTTAGATACACATAAGAACTATGCTTATGCTTAGCTAGTTACCCCAAAGCCGCGACCCACTGAATTTCGCAAATTAGTTTTTGCGAACGTACATTACGTATCTGACGATGATGCTATGGCGTATCAGCTACTGTGCAAACTACGTACGTACCTATTGGTTTTGCAAGTAATGTATGTACCTCATCAGAAAAAAATAAGTTAAGAAGACAAACCGGCGACACAGGAAGATCTAAAAGGCACCATTTTTTCGGAATTGAAAACTTAAAACAAAATAATACAAAGGATTGTCCATATAATTACAATTATTACTAGTTCCACCAACGGGAAAACTACCCACTGTGCATAAATCGACCTAACGTAACATTTATTTAATGTCAAAACGCCATCACAAAGTACGATAAAACCTCCCCAACGTGAGATAGCGAACCTGCTTCGTAAATAAATATGCACCTGCTAGTTTTGTAGTGACCATGAAGCAAACTTGGTATAAAAACTGCTTAGTAAAGAAGTACTAGAGTCGATTTGAAGAATTACTTTACCAGATTGTCGGATCTGCGGATAACAATTGTTTGAAATGACAATAATAACATTTATTAAAACCAGAAGGTGACTGTGGATTCATTGAAGATTCTCATCAATCCAGAAGTCCAAAAGACTCAGTCATATTCCCCGCACATAGATACTCAGGTAATAATTACTTACGTTAGAATATCAAATAGCCCCTAGTGAAGTTGACGCAATTGAGCCACGTGCCGCAACTCCCTAAAAATCTTTACACCCCCGAGTAATAGAAACACGTGGCAACTGGTGAAGGGTTGTCAGGGGGCGATCGATGGCGACTATCTGGCGGTGTACACGATTATTAACTCCCAATAAATGCCTGTTGTGGCCGGCATTTTGATGCTGAATATTGTATGCAATTCGTCTTTCAAGGGGTCCTGCTGTGTATTTTACCTTAAATGTGACTTGAACTAAACCCCTGGTATTGGGACTAGTTGTTTGTATGGTCGGAGTGTCGTTCCATGTCTTGCCGTTTCCTGCATGCAAGGTTTCAAGGTGACGTGTCTTTACAATTAACATAAATGGACGACGGGTAGTCGGTGCCTGTGCTGTGCACAGATTTTATACAATTGTTCAAAGAACAAATACAAGATACGAGTATAGAGGGAAAATATTATGTGTTAAATGGTGAACTGTTCATGCCAATATCGCAACATCCTGACTCAATGGAGTCGCAGTAGTAGCCGTCTAAAATTAAACTTACTGCACGAATAGTAGCTCTGACAGCTTTCAAGGTTCTCTTAACGGTTTTAATCAAACTTTTGCAGCAAATTACTTTCGAAAACATTAGCAAAGTTAACTGTATCGATGATAATTAATTTCACTAGAGGTTAAATACGTTGAGTTTTTTTACGCTTTTGTTTGTTATTCGTTAAGTAGGTGTCCTGGAGAAAGTGTATCTGTTCATATAGCTACTTTGCTGAAACTAGGACTTATTTTGTCTACAATGGACTCTAGAAGTATGCATTTTTCCTCATTCAGTTAGACTTAACAAGGTCATGCATGCTAAATGCATAAGTTGTGTGTGTTGTGAGAACTTCACGTTCATGTCTCTTTACTAATGCATTTTAGATAGAAAATTGGCATCAAGATTACAACCGTTTTTAAGATCGTCGACTAAGACAGTGACCACTCCATAAAGCGTAATTATTCCCTCTGCTCATCGTAGCCGTACCATACTCGTGCAATAGGAAACTATGACATTTGAAGGATCGTGAGGTTTCTAAGGTTCTTAGTGCACTGCTCTGATATCCGAAAATCTACCGCACGCTATTGAACGATCCGAACTCAACACCAAGGACCTTCTCAGCATTGTTAGAAATGCTAGAGCAATTTCAAACAGATAAATGTTCAGAAAACCCAATTGCTATTCTTTATTTGTGCCAAAATTCCACAACCGTGAAGATAACGTCTTCTATAAAAATTTCGGTAGTATTTGTTCCCCAAATCGGCGGTTAGAAACATGTTAAACACGAAACCTATCGTGGTTTGTAATTAGAATACATAATGCAATAGCGAAAACTGGATCCGACGCGTTTAGCAGTTGTTAAGATTAGGAGTAACAGGTTCACACGCTGCGCTATACTGCCGATGCCGGTGTTGCCAGTATGTATGAACAGGTGTAGCGAGCTGGACCGTGTGTTCGTACTGCGAACGAAACGTCTACCTACCTACTTATATATTCGTAAATATGTATAGCAATGTTGAGCAGACGAATATATTTGTCTGCCTGCACAGTTTCTGTTCTTAACGGAAGCTTTCAAAAGGAAGTATTCTGCACTGAAATTATAAAACCTGCCAAGTGCATGTCGGACTACGCACAATGTGTAGTTCCGTGGCTATTTCAATAACGGAAAAATATTTTTGGCTAGCTAGGATTTCAGGGTGGTCCTAAACGGCATAATTACCTACCTACTTTCTTGGATTGTTCCGTTGGCCTAGGATTTTTAGGTTGCTGTTCAACACATTGTTTAAAACTTTCAAGATAAAACTCTCGGAAACTGCATGTATAATCTTAAAATGTTGTATGGAAACACTATTTAATTCTAAAATACTATTTTTGTCGGAGGTTAATAAGGTTCCTTATAGGGACTACAGAACCCTAAAAATGTTTCATGCAGTTATCTAAATTTTTGTCGGAATCTTCAATTATACTGAGACCTATCAAATAAAATAAAGAGATATCACCATTTGTGTATTGGAATAATTGCCGAAAAGTACTGCGAAGGAACTATGGAAGCTGCAGAAGTACAATAACGAGAAAAAGATCCAGAAAGAAGTGAATCATGAACAATATTCAGCAAGAGCAAGTGGCATTAGCACTGAGTCTGAACAAAGCAAACATCATCTTCATCTGTTTGTTTCGGTAGCGACTCCGTATTGATACAATTTCCCTACGGAACCTCAAATCCAAATTAGTTTTGCGATTGATAGTTCTTTCAACAGCTCGTCTCGAGCGCGCGTGGCGCATACAGGTGCGTTCCATAATGTCAGATGTCAAGGCTAGGGTTGTCATTACAGCGCGCATAAGGTTATATTCTGCGGCGTCTTTCCTCGCGTTGCGTCGTGTCAATGCGCACCAAGTGACATCCTTGTGTACATTTCTAAAGTTGAGAGTTGCTTTTAAAGAAATTTCTGAATTATTTAGTCATTGTATATAAGTCATTATTCATCACTTTAAACCATCTTCCCGTTAGTCAATTCATAAATCATAACACCTCTTTAAGCTCAGCTAAATTCAGCTACAAAGTAGTGAGATTTCTCCCTTCCGTACGTACTAAAACAAAAAAAGACCCGTCAGTTTTTCTCTTTTTGTGTCTCTATAATGCAGGGTATCGCGGCGCGCCCAGCCTCACGCGCTCAGGTTCAATGAACTACCTACTTCAAGCATACTACTAGAAGTGCGATTCACGTGGCACGGACTGCAGTTCGTAATTACGATGAAATTTTATAATGGTGGACACTAACCACTAACAACACAAAGCGGCAAAGCCACTTATCAACATATTTTTCACAACATTATTTTATTATATCTCTGAAATTATAATTTCTCGTAATTTGTATTGAAAACCCTTGTTGAGGGCAAGTAGCCTCAAAAGCCAATGTCTAAGAAATAGCGTTGCAGTTTATTCGCTTCCTATTCGGTATTAGCTACTAAACTGAACACCTACGATTAAAATATGTTGATATAATAATCGATATTCAAAGGGTTAATTTAACAAGTAAAATGCTGAGTTGTGAGCCCTCAAGTTAAAGTAGAAGTGTCTGAACGAGAAAAAATATTCTACGTTTGTACATAACTGTAATTGCCTAATTTGCATTAACATGCAATGATTAATTATCACGTATTTCATATATGCAATACATGCAACCTGCTTTGAGACGTTGATAAATAATAAGTTGTCCCTACATGCATTGTCCTCCTTCAAATTGATCTTGAATTAGCTTGCAAGTGGGAAAAATAGTGATAAATGATTTTGATCGTTGATCACACGCTAATACGACCCTATCGATAACATGTTTTGCATCTTATTCTCGTGTGCTATACTTATAAGCAATAACATATTGGACTTATTCTGTTGCACTTTGGGTGAATTTACAAGAACAGCTACATATAGAATTTGCTATGTAAATGTATTTAAATAAAAACAGTTATATTATTTTTAATTTTTAAGATTGCAACAATATCGCATTGGGTCTAGCCTGTAAAGATATTTGTATGTATTGAGAAAATAAATAAATAAATAAATAAACATGGAAGTAATTTATAGATTTGTAAGAATTATGATCCTCCGAGTAAATTCGGGTGCCTGCCATCCCATATAATAGTCGCCAGTGTAAATATGGATCATCGCTGTTACAACTTTTTGGTTAACTATTTAACTTTAAGGTGAAGGCGCCTGTCTAGCCCGCGAAATTCAAAATTTTCGAGTATTTTTATAGTTTATCCAAAATCTGAAAACATTTAAGACAACATTTTGTGATTTGCGAAAAACACAGTATGCAGTGCGTTTATTAATACATTTATTTTACTCTAAATATTATCACGGTGGATATGATACTAGTAAATCACTAAATATACACAAATTGCCAGATTATCTGGATAGCTGTCGTTCTTGAAATGTTTTAGAGTAAGTTGAATATATTAATAAATGCACTGCACACGGTCTTTTTCGCGAATTACAAAATTTGTCTTTTATTATTGTCAGATTTGAAAAATTTCTAAAAGAACTCAAAAAATTTGAACTTCGCGGGCTTGATGGGCGCTTTAGCCTTAAATATAATATATCTCTGTATTCACACAGTGTATGAAAACTGGGGCCAAGAATTAATAAAAAACGAAGCGTTTCTATTCTTGACTGTAATCAAAACGAGAGAGTAAGTAGCTAGCCTTTTTCGCACGTTCTCAATGAAAGGTGTAGGCACATCGAGTCCCTTTGTGTAATTTCTAAGCCCGTATTAATAAATCTAACTCAAGTCTGAGAGCGATCTTGAGTACGCTTTTGACATTTTCGCATTTTGTACTGGGATGAGGTTAGGATGACATTTCCAAGGTCGCTCTCAGACTTGAGATCGATTTATTAATACGCGCCTAAATGTCCTATTTTATATAATATGTAATTCAAAGGGTACATATTTTCACGAATCTTAATTAATGAACAGATGATTGGCACTGTTCACATATTATTTGACAAAAACGGTTTTAAATAAACTGTTAAAGTAAGACTGCACGCCCACCTAGAAGATTGCCTTATTCCTACCTACGTAAAAGGAAAATGAGCCGATCTCGGTGGCATAGGTATTTTCCTCGCCGTCTATTACGTTTGTAGTTAAGCTTTGGTAGACATGCAACCTAACGCTGGCGACCATTTTGTCTATCGCCAACCGACAGAACAACGAGAGTTTGGAATTGCTTAGACAAGCATGAATCACTGAGCTATTACATATTCTAATGTTTCTACTAGTAAGCTCCTGCAAATATTTTTTGAACTACCTACCTTTGTATGGCCAATGGTTCTGATGAAGTTCAATCTACGAAAAGCAATTCGCCTACGTGCTGATTCGTAATGTCAGCTGGTAACCTAGAGGTACTTTTAGTTTGCCCTGTAACCATCGTCGAAACACGAGCCACGAGCCGCCGTACAAGGCTGTTGCCGAAACCACGATGTGGGAACTAAAACTTGAAGTTTGTCAGAACTAACAATACCTATACATTAAGAACATTACTACGCGTGTGTTTGTAACGCATAGTAATAGTGGTATTGGAATAGTCGTAGGAAGCATCGGGTGGGGTGGGTAAGCAATGGCGTCGGTCTGGGCAGTTATTATATTGGCCACGGTTTGTCCACATTTAAGACATGCCGTTTGGGTGGGAACGCTCAATAATTCTAGGTCATAATAATTAGAACAAGATCTCCAGACAGTTTCTTTGGTTTATAATTAGAGCGATACAATACTATAGGGGACACTTAATAATACCGCTACACCCAATGGATCATACCGGTCCTAGCATTACATGACAGGACCTCTACAAAATACCTATCTAAAATAAAAAGCTGTCTCACGCAAAAAATGCGAAAATTGCAAAATTAGCCACAGTTCAGATATCTACGCAAAAAGTGACAAAATTAATGTACCTACAGCGAACGCAGCCGGGCGCGAGCTCATAGCTAGTTACATAATTGAACGGCGTTTAAAGCAATTTCGTGGTTACTTAGTTCGTGATTATATAAGTCGGAGTTATGATAGCTCAAGACGTAACGCCTAGATGCCTATTGCCTAGCATATGCCCAGCGACTCTCGGACCAATGAGAGCCAGATATTATCTATCGAGAACCTGCGATCACTGAAATAAGACATATATAACTGCAACATAGTTTAAATATTTTCCTTTCACTTATGGGTTGACGGAAAAAAATCGCATGTCGAACATCTAACCTACTCTGTAGCTCTCATTAGTAGCCAATGGAAATCAAATTTCCTACCTGCTGTTGCAGTTACCATGCCAACTTGCGAACCTGTATGGGAGGTGTTGAGAACTATGTTCATAGTTCTTCTGTTCTATAAAACAATAGAAATTAAATGAACCTTAGACTTTATTTCTAATAAACATTATCCTAAACATCATAGACTAAATCCAGTATCTGAGAGCCATTTGACACACTTGAAATAACCATAAACACCAGATTTGAAAAAAAATTTAGAATCCAAATGTGATATTCTTGTCTCAAGATGCACCAAACTCAAAATAATAATAACCAAAACAGTTCGTTCCTAACTACGGATGGCAGTTCAGAAAAGGAAAATGAATCCATAATATTATTTATAAATTTATAAGCCCAAGTTATCTCTCGGTACATACAACACTACAGGACTATCATACTACCATATGCAAATACAAACATACCTACAATAGATATAGCAAACTATATAGGTACCAACCTTTTACATATATTATACTTTTCATTTAAAAAGGTTTCGTTGTTCTTTGTAGGTACCTGCTATTCATGTAAAATAAAGCCCTGCAACCTCGTGAGTTCAGTGGCCACGGCCAGGAGCTAAATCAACCTACAAAGGCTTTATGGATTCACAAATAAGTCATTACTTTACCATCTATAAACATCTGGTCATGATAACCCAGTGCTCGACCATCAGATTACTTTTTCTTCATATTATTATACTACAAACAATCTCTAATAACAGTAAAATAATACTCATAAAGAAATAACATGATATGGCAGTCCCGAAAATATATATCAGTCTGACAACAATAATAATAATGGGTGTATAAATGTCAGATATTAAATATGTTCACAAACATATGGTGAGAATCTTAATCAAAACATACAATAAAAATAGGTAGATCCATATTGGTAATTCACAATCATTGGTTTACAATTTAATAATAGTAAATAGTATTCTATATGATAATAATGTGTTAAATGATGCTAAAGTATTAAATAAACATTTGTAAATAGTGTAGTAACTATGCATTATACCTACAAAACTAACAATGTAAGCTTAAAATAACTAACATGATAATAATAATATAGTTACTTATTTATGAAGCACTCACCCAAAGTGTGTGTGGTCGGCCTCCTCACTCGGGAACAGCATTAGGAACCCATCATGCCCGAGCCCATGCCCATGCGCACTGGGCCCACTCACTACACCATTGTATTGCATTCTCTTAACTCAAGCAAAATGTACTGTTTGTCAACACTCGCACTATCACTACATTATTATGTTTTTTCTTCAATATTTATAACCTTTAAATCAAAATGTTCTTAGAGCAGATGTTTATTATGATCGTAAATTTATACTAATAACTATAAATTTAATGTTCCTTATACATATGAATGTTTTCAATTCACTATGTCTTGGCCACAGATTTATTGTATATAAATTAAAATAATGCTGATTAAACTGTACTTTCAGACACCCACAAATACATCCTTGTTTTTGAATTGTCTACGGGACTGCTCCGCAGATTGTAAATGTATCAGCCTGCTGTGGAAATGTATCAGCCTGCTGTGGAAATGTTAGACACCACTCAGAAACTAAAGATAGAATTTGCATTTAAAAGCAGTGAGACGGAGCACTATCCAGTTTGAACACAATTCAACAAAGAATGCAGAGATAAAACAACTTTATGTGCAATCATGAGCATGATGTAACACAGTCACTTGAAAACCTGTAGTCCTTCTAGTTTTATCACCACTACCAGTTTGCTAATAGTTTGCCAAGCAGGTAAATGACCTGAGTAGGTACGGGACACGCTGCCAACTCTGTCACTCAATATACTGAACATCACCTGAGCATGGGGCTGGCGCGGCTCACATTGACCACACTCTCAAGCTTGACTATACCCGTTGCTACCACATCCACCACTAGTGAAACTGTTCCAGCGAGGACTGTGCATGCACACAGACAACAGTGTCTGCACTCTAGCCGTCCACAATCAGTGACACACTCTAACACTCACACTGTACTCTAACTAAATCGACTCGCGCAATTTAGGGGAGGCTCCAGTCACCGATACGGCGGCCGTTCACGACACAACTGGAACTAAAGGCACCAATCACGACCTAACCTCAAAATGCACACTAAAACTAACCATTGACGATCACAGATGTTACCAAACCCGACGGTATACACATGACATCACCCGCGGGCCGTGTCGCACGAAATTTCACAAAGAACGCGAGCGCTGGCCGTGCGAGTCGCGCGGTATGGATTTGTGGGCAAAATGCTTTGTTTGAGTACGTAGGTACGTACTCGCAGCCTTCGCTGCATATAGCTATGTGTAGGTAGGCGCGTATGTTAGGTATGTGTGGTGTGCAGTGTACGGGTTATATGCACCTAGCCATAATTCACTCAGGCGTTTCGTGAGCCGCGGCCGTCGCGTCGCGAGCCCGAGGACTCGCGCCTCTCGCGCCGCCCTTTGTCTCGAGGGCGGCGCGACAGGTTTCGTGCGCTCCGCAAAAACTGTAAACACGATTCTGATTTACGATCCCGGCCCTCCGAGTCATTCATACGGGTGGCACCGGGGCATGTGCGGGCGGAGGCGGTCACGCTCGGCGCTCGATCGCTATCGGCGGCGGCGCCGGCCGTGTCCTCGCGATGCGACCGTTTCGAAATGGCGCAACGCGGAGGCCGTGACGCCGCGGCCGCCCGAGCGAGAGAATGTCCGCTCGGCGCGAGCGAGAAACGAGCGCGGACGGGCCGTTTCGCAACCTCGGATGGGCTCGCGGGGACCGAAATATCCGCGACGTAAGTACGCGGGCGGAGCACGAGAGCACGGCTCGGGCTGGCGGCGGACCGGGCGCGGCGATAGCTCGCGATACTCACGGCCTGGCCGCCCGCAGCGGGTCCGCAGCGCCGGCGTCCATGGCGCGCCCGGGCCCTGGCCGAGGCCGGGCTCCGGCCCGTGGCCGAGCGACGCGACACTCTCCGATCTCACTCGGAACGCGACGACGGACACCGTCGCACCATCTCGACGACACAGCACATCGACCACGGCACTTTGTACACGTATAAACACTCCGCGAACAGTGTTTTGTTACATCGGTTGACTTTTCTTTGAAAAATCAATATACATTTTCCCAGAGTTTAGAGATACGGACGAGTCGATGTCCAGCGCAGGTTAGGTGCGTGAAGTTTGCAAGCTTTTTTAGCGCACCGGTGTTACCAACATTTTTTTGCCCATTTTTTGTTTTGGGTGTTGTGATTTTTTTTTCTACAGATTTGCGTCGTACTTCAGACCGGTCGCGCAGCGTTGGGTCTTTCACAAAGCTCGCGTTACCTCGTAGCAGTGGCGGTAATGTTTGAATCTTTCAAGGCATTATCCAAGATACTACCTAATTTAATTATTGGCCTTTCTGAATATGCGTGTGTGTAAAAACAATAAACAATACAATGTGTAAAAAAAAAAACAATAAATAGGTATGTTATTTTATTTATTTCCTCCATATGAATAATTGTAGCTAGGGACATCTTCGGATCGTAGCAGGATGGATATTTAGTTCTATCATCAATGCCTACTATTTAACTACCAATCTATTTGTGTCAAGAAAATTCGAGAAAATGAAAACATATCTTGATTACGTTAATTTTCGCATAATAGGTATACTATAGGTATTTCCATCCATTCGCGTCGGTAATGCGATTCAGGATTAAGTTGGAGGAGTTGAATCTCACTTTAAACATAAAAAGTGAAGAGATCACACCTCCACTTGATCCTTCACGCGTTCGTTATGGAATCTTCATGGAAGGCAGCACCTGTGTCGGCTTGCGTTGAAAGTGTCGACGAAGACGTTTAACGGCTTCACGCGTGAGCTGGAAAGATAGATCTGGCAGCACATGGCATCAAACTGTCAAGATCCCCTGTCCAACTCAGACGTGAGGCCTGGCATGGCGCTCGCTCCCAACTCCTGCGCAGCGCTCTGAAAAACGAAATGAAATAACATAATATTAAAACGACATGAATCAGGTACCTATGTTTGCTCAATGTGACATCGTAGTGCGCACTCGATACGGAGCCAGGCGGCTCGCTATCACCGCTCGAAAAGGTGCGGCTAACGTTCTCTGATAAGAGCGATGATTTTTCCCTGTGGCGACAGCGACACGGCAAAGCTCCGTAGCGAATGTATTCGCGTTGTAATTATCCCTACTACATTAAAAGGATTATTCAAATGTAATGTGAGCGACAAATCACACGGTACGGGACAACACATGTGCCAACGGACCACCATATGTTATTACGTAATCGTCGCCGTCTTGTAATAACAGTGGCACTAGTCAACCGCGATACATGGTGGGAGCGTACGGCGCGGTGGAACGGGCTCCATACTTATTGTGACGGGGCGGCTGACGACAGCCACGTCAGCGGCGGCGGCGGCGGCGGCGGCGCTCGGGCCGGCTCAGCCGAAGTAGGTAGTAGGTAGGTATTAGAGGTGGAAAAGTGCAGTGATACGTTCACCGGATTTCGCCACGCCGAACGACACTATACCAGCCGGGGACGGTTACCAGCTCCTCCGGGCGACGGGGCTGCTCCCAGTGCACAACTCACTAGCGCTGTTCCTCCCCACGGTCAATCGTAATCACAGCTCACACTCCGATAGAGACCCGATCGATCGATGGGCCCATATTTATACTTTCGTCGATATCTTCAGATATGATATCAGCGCACCGACACGAGGCGCAAACGTCCACCATGATCGTGATAAGATTCGACAGACCGGGAATCGATTGGCCCCCGCGGGCGGTATCAGGCGCGCAAACACTCCACTCAGCCAATCGGCAAGGTATCGGTGATAAGAGCCACGCTCGGGCCGCGCTGCGCCGCGCGCCGGGCGCACCGCGACGCACCGCGCCGAGCTGCCGAGCCGCGGCGCGGGCGTCCGGGGCGGCCGCCACCGACCCGCCATCTGCTGACGACGACGACACCACGACTAGATGTCTTGTTTACAGACGAGAAACCTACACCTTTATTACATTATAATTATCTTCCGACAGATAATTCCGTTGCTCTCTCCCGAAAATGCGTGTTTCTCGCTTGATGCGGTTATCGGATGTGCACTCCCGACGAACTCAAGTTTAGGTTCCAAAGGCTTTTCGGGTAATTTTGGGGTAAAAAATGGGTAGATTGCATTCTAGGTAACTTTAACTGTTATTCGTCATCATAATTAATAATGATAAACTGAGGCACGAGTTAGTACCTGGGTACCAACTATTAGTAATAATAATAAATAATGACATACTGGTATAACTACTGCTAATCGATTGTATGTAAGTAGGTACGACTAGTAATAATAAGGGCGAAATCACAAAAAAACTATAAAACGCGCTGTGTTCGTTACATAGGCAACTAGGATCCGTGATACGTGGAAGAATTTCGACATGATAGATAACGTGGCAAAGGCGCATATCAAACGGTGTCATTCGATAAGACACAAGGTGCGTGCGCTCTGGAGCACTTCGTACACCTGTACCTACTATACAGCGGCTTCATCGCACAATGTTATGTATTTGAACAACTATTTCTAATTGTCTGCACGAAATTATAGTTACTAATGCTTAGCTTAAGAATGCGTTATTAGAAAATACCTACCTATTATACCAAACAAATAAATTAAAGAACCAGCTGAGATTTAAGAAAATAAAGTTATCGGTAAGGGGTAAGTAGATACTATAGGTAGGTACTAAGAAACCACCGAGATTAACTGTTTGTATATTACACTTGTAGTTTTAGATCTTGTGAATAACAAATCTACCGATCAATTAACAATCACAATCAGAAAATTAAAAATATAATTTAAGATGGTAAATGTAGGTACCAATTCCTTTATTTTCAGCTCAACTGCGCACTTGGAGAAAACCTCTTCTACTGCCAACAGATAATAAAGCCTGTGATATCTGTAAATGCGGAAAAATGTTCATCTAGATTATAGCCAAAGTAATTGTAGTAAGTAATTCCTTTGGTTATTTATGATATGAAGCAGCAACCAACAAGTAGGTAAGTGACCAAGATACTGTTTTATTGAAATTATCAACAATGTGATTAGTTTGGCGGGCAGCAGGCGCCGCGCGCAGGCTCTCGAGCCATCATGATTAGAGAGTGACCCAGCGTTTACAATCTACCTTGATCCCATGACTATAGCCTGGAATATAGCATTTCTGAACACCATTTTCTTCGAACGTCCTTTGTTTTCTTATATTTACGCAAATACTACACATTGAAATAAAACTATTTTTCGGATTATTTTTGGAACTATTTTTTGGAACGTCGGGAACATAAAGTTAATAAACGCGATAAAATCCGAAAAATAGTTTTATTTCAATATAAAGCCTTTGTTAAGGCAGTGCATACATTTCATTGTCATGGCTTCGGGCCTAGAAGGATTTTAAATGATTCTAAGCTTTTGCCTGTCTGTTTGTTGCTGGACGCCGAGATACCTACCATACGTGTCATTAATATTACTTAATACATAGGTATACCTACCTAAGTACTTTATTAATTTATTTTCAATACACTTACCTATATACATTAACTTATAAAGTTATGAAAAAATGGAGGATCGGCTACCAAGATTCCGAAAATTATGTTCCAAGGTGAAAACTGTCATCCTGTTGCCAAAGACATTTAGTAGAAGTAGGTAAGTCAAGGAAATTGACAAAAAAATGTGATAAGTACCGAAAAGGTTTACTTATATGCATATTTCCGATAAGGCGGCGCCAGAAAACGTAGGGCTACGTCGTTACGTTGGATGCAATAAGTTGCTTTGTGTCTATAGACAGGGAAATGATTATACTTAATCAAGATTTATGTAGGTTATTTATAACACCTAGTATTGAGCCAGAGGCGGGCGAACCTTTGAATCTAACAAGGTGCCACCTATTACACACACTGTTCAGATTATGGCGGTGACAGATATCTACGTACTTAAGTAGGTACTTATCTAATTAATAAACCTTTCGGATGCTTTCAAAGCAAATTCGTCACCCGCTTTACAGCAACTAAGGCCCGTATTAATAAATCAATCTCAAGTCTGAGAGTGATCTTGAGTACCTACGCCTAGACATGTCATTTTGTACTTAAACCTTAGCCCATTAAAGAGACTTAAACGGATAAGAATGACATTTCCAAGATCTTTCTCAGACATATCGATTTATTAATACGCGCCTTATTCACTCTTTTATTTTTTTTAAAAAACCTATAAATATTCGTAGCTGGCACGGTGAAAGCAATAGCTCGTTTCGGGGGAGAAGTTGAGGCAATAACTGCAGAAGTTGGCGGCGCGGGGGGGGGCGTCGCGACGGCCTGCGGAGGGGTGGGGGCGGCAGCGGCGCGGCGCGCGGCGGCCCCGCGGCCCTGAACTGGAACTTCGGGAACTTCTGTCGTCGTATTGTGTTTACATTGAACTTTGTTATGTGGGTTAAAGTTAAGCCAGAGTTCACCAGCGTGTGTGCCGACCGTTTTACGCGTTTGCAAAGTTAGCTCAAGTTTGTCGCATCGATTTTCATCTCGTGTTTATCAAATGTTTCAAGGTTGGACGCGGCTATGCCTACAGAGGGTGTGTGGACTTGGGTAGTAGGGTAGGTTTTATTTTAGTTTTTAGGTAGGTACCTAGTTAGGTACTTACTTATACCTACTTACAGATATTGATCAGCAGGTAGGTATTTCGATCCGTAATATCTAAATAATTCCATGGTAGATAGGTAGGTATACCTACCTATTTCAAACGGTTTCATACATAGTTACCTTAGGTACTTACCTAAGTACCTATAAAGCAGTAAGAGACTACTTACGTGCGGATAGGGTTACCAGATGTAAAAATCAAAAGACCGGAGAAAAGGCCTGATTACCATGGAAAAGTCCTGAGATTTTATACAGTTTGAGAATTTTCTCTCAAAAACGTATTATTATCGTTTTATACACTGCGGATCTAGCTCACGCGTTGCAACTTGTTTTAATTGGATAAATAAGTATTGATTTTAACTGTTCAATTGTTGCCAAAAGAAGATTATTTTTAGTTTGTTTTACTTGGATAAATAAGTATTGATTTTAACTGCAATTGTTATCTACCAAAAGAAGATTATTTTTAGTTTGTTTTACTTAGATAAATAAGTATTGATTTTAACTGTTTAATTGTTACCAAAAGAAGATTATTTTAGTTGTTTTAACTTTTAATTAAAGAGATCTTTAAAATGTAATCTGTGTTTTATTGAAAATCCTGAGATTTCACGAGATTTGCAAAATCCGGCCGCAATCCTGAGAAAAGTCGAAAATTCCTGTAATCTCAGGACAAATCCTGAGATATGGTAACCCTACGTGCGGAACAATTCGCTCAGCAACAGAATGCGCGTGCGACTCCAACATCCTTTGCAATTTCATGAGATGACCTTTGTGTTTACGTGCATAAATTATAATTTGTGTAGGTATAGGTAGGTACATTGAAAATAATCAAAACACGTATTTTTAAGTAGGATTCAGAAAAATCATACCTACCTACGTACCTACTGATCTAAATAGTCGGACACTCTTACCTACATGGCATAAGTAAGTAATTTACTAGGTAGGTAGGTATGTCTACAGCGCACAGGCAACCTTCTGCAACTATTGTTTATTTTAAGGATTGAGTAGGTTAGGTTAGGTACCTATAATACTTACCTACTTATTAAGTACTTACTTTAATTATTACCCCCTAGAGACACATCGTCAATCGTATACTTACTTACTTTGGTAGGTACATTAGAAAGTGAGCACCTATCTATTTTCCGAATCGAGTTGGGTGCGCGTGCGACTCATGGAGTAGGTACTTAACTAGGTATTTATCGCACGCAGCGAATCGTGGCCGCTTCCCATATCGGCGATAGCGGCCACACCTGAACCTACTTCCCTTATCTGAGAGCAGGTCCCTGATAAACTTTCACACGAAATTAGTTTTTTTCGTGGAGTGCGTTAATCTTGTCCAGGAATACCTAGGTACCTACTTGAATATTAGCAGTTATTGGCATTTTCCTATGACACTAGGTCCCTCCATCGGTTTTCTATTTTAATATTGGTACCTATATAGGTAGTACGTGCCTAATAAGGGGTACCACACATTCCTACTTATATGTACAAGATAATAATTGCCCGCTTTTGATGGCAGACAATGTGAATGACTTGTGCCTATGATTTGATCATGGATCCGATCGTACAAGTCTGGAGACAAATAGGTACCTACCTCTAACGAATGAGATCCGAAAGAGGTACTTAGGTAAGTAGGTATTCAACAACACAAACCAGCGCGAAGCGATGAGAATTAATTAATTATTCAACTGTAATTTAGGTAGTTACCTACATGAGAAGTGAGGCTTTACAATCGCTGACTCCTAAGCTCAATGGTAAGTAGGTAGGTAAGTACCTACTTACTTGTATGATTAACGGAAATATTATGAACTAGCTGAGCCCGCGACTTCGTCCGCGTGGAATTTAACTTAACAAAAAAGCCCGCTCCCGCGTTCTGAGCCCGCGTGACAGGACCCATTTTTTTTTTGTTTTTCTAAAATAAAAGTAGCCTAAGTTACTCCTTATAACATCAGCTATCTGCCAGTGAAAGTCCCGTCGAAATCGGTCCAGCCGTTTCGGAGATTACCCGGAACAAACACACAGACAGACAGACAAAAAAAATTTAAATCGCGTTTTGCTATAGGTGTCGTATGTACTTTCATAAATGCATTTAGTGAATAGGTGTTATTTTGATATTACAAACAGACACTCCAATTTTATTTATTTGTATAGATAAACCTTCATTCATGATCGTAGTATGTATTTATAAACTTATAGGTACTATGAGCCCGCGACTTCGTCCGCGTGGAATTTAACTTAACAAAAAAGCCCGCTCCCTCGTTCTGAGCCCGCGCGACAGGACCCATTTTTTAAATTTTGTTTTTCTCAAATAAAAGTAGCCTAAGTTACTCCTTAAAACATCAGCTATCTGCCAGTGAAAGTCCCGTCAAAATCGGTCCATCCGTTTCGGAGATTACCCGGAACAAACACACAGACAGACAGACAAAAAAAAATTAAATCGCGTTTTTGTTATAGGTGTCGTATGTACTTTCATATGCATTTAGTAAAAAGGTGTTATTTTGATATTACAAACAGACACTCCAATTTTATTTATTTGTATTGTTTAGATGTATAGATTACAACTTAAAGTTTGTGCAGAGCACAGGGGTAGGGATAACTAAGTACTTTCTTTGAGATTTCAATCACGGTGTTTACACAACACTGTTACTATTGGGGTTTCCTGTGTATTTCGGTAACCTGTCGACTCAATTCACGAGCCAAGCACGAGCCAGTTCCCGCTAAATTCATAACTTAATATTCGTTATCAATACCAGGAACGTACCGAGAGAGTGGTAGGTATTGTGCGACGTACTTACATTATAAGTACCTACCTACTTGAACACCCACAGACCTCATTTAGATCAAACCGAAGCCTATTCTAATAGGGAAGTAGGTAGTATCTACCTACAGTATCTTGCCGGAATTACCAGATCCCTGAAGTCTGTGCATGAGGAATATTGAGGAATGCCTGTATGGGTTGCACACCAACACGACACTACAATGGTAGGTAGGTAGGTACCACGACTTTATCTCGTTTTTACACTTTATTTGTTGAAGGCGAACGATAAAGATAAGTGGGAGCCGAGGCTTTATCGCGACTCGCGAACTATCGCGCGAAAACTGCTTCCAACGACAACTTATGCTATTCTAAACATTATTCTAACAATTACTTACATTTCAATAACATATTAATATGGGTAAATCTGCCTGGTTGTTTCATCAGGGTCCTTGGTATTTGGCTGTGAAAACAATAATACTTACCTACTTGACGTGGTGTCAGCAGACATTCACAACAATACCATGGATGATAAGTAGGTAGGTACTTACTTCTTAGTACTTACCTACTAGCGACTTGACCTAGGCTCGTATGAATAAATCGATCTCAAGTCTGAGAGCGATCTTGGAAATGTCATTCCGGTACAAAATAGTGTCACAGGCGTAGGTACCTACTCAAGATCGCCCTCAGACTTTATTAATACGGGCCAGGTAGGTAGGTAGGTAATAGGTATATGCCTGATCGAATTGCTAATAGGAAGTACCTAATGATGAATTATGTAGTTAAATAATTTAGCGGAGTCACTTAAACATGACTACTTATATTAGGTATTATCCTGAAACTGAAAATTTGTTCTCGACTAGAACGGAATTTAAAGAAGTGAATTTGTGGATGGTGTCATGTCATAGTGTCACGTGTTCAACTGATCGAGCCTAGTTCAGCGAAGTAATACAGCTACCTATTATTTTGATGCGAGTGAGTCATCTGCACAGTTGATATCAATAGGTAGAGGGAGAAACACTTATACATATACCCTTGCATTCGAGAGAATAGGATGCATAGAGCATTTATTGTCTTGCTCAGCGTATTGGTTTTTAGTTCAACCGGCCGGCACCAAGTTATTGGTGCCAATCAGAATTTATTTCAGTGGTTATGGCAGACTGAGACAAAGTGAGGTGTGTGTAATGTTGATAATTGATTATTTGCTGTAAAAGTCCTTAAAAAAACTTTAAGTCCTTTGGCTTTGCTTTATTTGTTCTTTATGTGTAAGTACCTACCTGTCCCTTACGGGTAAACGCAACTGTACTTCTATGGCATTCTTTTCCTAAGGTTTTAGCAAATATTAGGTCCTTACATATGAAAATAGCGTTTTGTCGTACTGACCACTTTGATCTCAAATATCTCCTTTGGTTAAGAATTCCAAATTCAAATTTATACATTCATTTAGCTGGTACATTTGAGTTTTGAAAACAGTCATTCATTTGTTTTAATCCTCATTATTTTTTTCATTGGCGTCGCTTATTACCGCACAATGGAATACATGAAATATCGGTATATTTACGAGTACGAGTTATATCGTGGCACCAGTGCTGCAGAAACAGCTCGAAGGATTAAAGATGTGTGCGGCGCTGGTGTCGCAAAAGAAAGCACGGTACGTTTTTGGTTTCAACGTTTTCGTTCTGGAAATTTAGACCTTCAGAACCAACCCCGTGGACGGCCGGAGACCAAAGTGGAGAATTAAAGGCTATTGTGGAAGCGGTTCCAACACAAAGCACTTCAGAGAAAGCTGCAGGCTTCGGGGTAAGTGATAAAACTGTATTAATCCACTTGAAGCAAATCGGGAAAGTAAACCTAACCTAACCTAACTTGAACGATATGTAACTCATGAATTGAGTGAATCGAACTTGCAAGCACGCGTCGACTGCTGTGTTACTTTGCTCAACCGACACAATAATGAAGGGATTTTAAATCGAATCATTACTTGTCATGAAAAGTGGATACTGTACGATAATCGGAAGCGCTCGTCGCAATGGCTGAACCCTGGAGACCCAGCCAAATCCTGCCCTAAACGAACATTGACTCAGAAAAAGTTGCTTGTGAGTGTAGGGTGGACTAGCGCCGGTGTCGTTCACCACCGGTGTCAGCAACTGCAAACCATGAAGGAAGAACTAGCTGCTAAACAACCGAGATTGGTCAATCGCTCTAGGTCACTGCTGCTTCACGAAAACGGAAGACCACACACTGCACAACAAACAACCACTAAGTTAGAAGAGCTACTATTGGAATGTCTGCGACATCCACCGTACTCCCTGGACCTTGCTCCAACAGATTACCATTTTTTCCGGAATTTGGACAACTTCTTACAAGGAAAAAAAATCATCTCCGATGCGGCAGTCCAAACCGCCTTCAAAGAGTTTATTGATTCTCGCCCCCATGTTTTTTTTAGTAAAGGGATCAATGAACTACCTATGAGATGGCAAAAGTGCATAGATAACAACGGAGCATAAGTACTTTGATTAATTAAATATATTTTACAAAAAAAAAAGACTTTATATTCCTCCCGTACAAAACGCCAATTTCATAGTATGGAAGGACCTAATATTACAGGTCTGTATTTCAGGTTTATTTTAGACGGATAAAAAGTTTACGTCTATAAAAAAAAAATTAATAAAAAAATTGAACCAACTTCAAAACAACCTAGGTGCACTAAAAAGCTATAACTAGATACCACATAATTTCTTTAATTATGATACCAATATGAAAAAGCTGTGATAGCCGATTGGTTAAGCACGTGTCTTGCGGGCTACTAGGTCTCGGGTTCAAACCCCGGCTCGCACCTCTGGATTTTTCGTAATCTTTGTGCGAATGATAATTTTTATATGATTATCACTTGCTTATGGTGAAGGAAAACATCGTGATGAAACCTGCATGTCTTAGAAGATTTAACCAATTTTCGAAAGACATGTGAAATCCGCCAACCCGCACTGGGCCAGCGTGGTGGATTATGACCCGAATCCCCCTCGTGTTGAGGGGAGGCCCGTGCCCAGGAGTGGGACGTCAAAAGGGCTAAAATTATTATTATTATTTTATGATACCAATCTGCACGGACATCCTTTCAAATGCAAAAATATTTTTTCGAATCGGTTTATAAATGACGGAGTTATGCGGTAACAAACATTAAAAAAAAAAAAAAAACGAATTGATAACCTCCTTCTTTTTGAGGTCGGTTGAAAAAAATAGGTATTATAGTAATCAATAAAGTAGGTACCTTTAAAATACCCACAAATAGTACCTCTAAAAAATAAAAAATGCACTCTTACAACCACTTCCCAAAGTTCCCGATGTTGTGGATATTATCAATTTAACTGAAGTAAGTTAACTTTACAAACATTGTTTTCATTACTTAATCAAAAGTTTGGCGCAGCACCTCACATCCTCCATCTCCGAGCCGCGTCGCCCGCCTCCGCCTCCGCCTCCGCCCACCCCAGCTTTTATAATATAATACATACCTATAGCCATGCACGTCTAGGAATATAGCATTTTAGGTCTTTCACAAAAATCGTCCGCCCGTCTTTCGCAACTGGCAACACCGATTTCAGAAAGGTCAATATTTGACAAATGGCGGATTATCGCTATCTGTCACTTTCCAAGGGAATAAACACCACGGAGAGATCGTTTATTTATTTTTAAAATTAAAATGGGTGAAATTTGTCGATTATGTTGTTCCACAAAATTTGTCAACAACAACATATTTGACGAGGAGAGTGCACTGTATGTGAAAATGTCGCTGTATTTGCCAATAAAGGTAATAGTTGATAAATTATTACGTTTTGATGTGATGTTAACCTCTACGATATTCTTTGATTTCGGTGGCTGTTGCTAGGTTTTCAGCGACGACAAGCTGCCGCAAAAGATCTGCGACAAGTGCAGCTGCAAAGTGAATGACTTCTACCAGTTCTGCAGCGAAGCCATCGAAGTTGAGAGCAGGTGAGTTTGTCACAGTTTCGGCTTGAATGATAAGACCCCATCACCATTACTTTGAATACTTAATACTTTGTTACGCATATAATATTAATCAGGACTGGTTTACAAGTTGTAGGCTTACAATTTCATTAATTTGGTACTGTTTGTTTGGGTGTCAGGTTGTATGTTGTTTATATTTTATACATCCTTCAATGATTATTTATGCTATACTATAAAACATTATGGTTCAACATTTCCTAAATAGAGTAGGTATCTATTTCCTATTTACTTACCGGAATTTCACGCAATAATCATTTCATCTAATAATTCCAGATTGCGTTCCCTACTTCTGATAAAGAATAACCTCACCAATGAATCAGTGGACCTCACTGTGGTCAAAGGCAGCACGTCTCCGCCACCACCCAATCTTAAAATATCCTTACACAAAAGTACTCAAACAGAGAGTATCTTAGATTTCACATACTCAATCCAAGTCAAGGAGGAACCAAAACCTGCCCCACTATCGCCCATTAAAGAAGAAAGCACATTCTCAGATAGTGTGGATGCTGCTGAGGCTCCATCCTCTGACAGCGAGGATGTATCTCTCATAAAACTTAAAAAGAAGAAGCCTAAGAAATTGTCCGTTAATGGAGAAGCTAAAAAAACAAGGAAGAAGAAGGATGGAAACATAGAGAAATGGAAGATGCTGATGAGTGCACTGCCAGTGGGCACGGAGCTGACGGTGGTGGAGGACCCGGCCGTGACCCTGGACGCCGTGAAGGTGGAGGCAGAGGCCGATGACAACTCACAGAAGGAAGTGGACTTGTATCAATGCTGTATTTGTTTTGCCAAATGTTACAGGAAGAGTGAGATGTTGGAGCATTATAGGTAATTTAGTTCTTGTAACTTGATTAGGAGATAGCTATCCAATTGATGCACTGTATGTGGGGGCTACACTGAACCAACACATATCTGATACTTTATTGTTGATGGATAACTTTTGTTTGTGATAAATTATATTTTACTAAAGCTCAAATAGCTTTTGTGTTGTGTGGATCAAATTTAGTGCTAAACAGCAAGCAAAATCATATGAAATGAAAAACGATTTATGGGATCCAGATATAATGGCAAAAATTATATTATATATGTGCCAAAGATCTACATGGAATTATAAGTGGAGATGTGATTCTAGCCTATTTGTGGTCAGGAAACATGCGAGCGAGCCGGCAGGCAGCGAGCCGGCCGCGGCGCCGCCGCCGCCGCCGCCGCCGCCGCCCGGCCAGGACCCGCTGCGCTGTACGCGCTGCCGGAAGGTTCGTAACAAGTCCAAAACTTTTAATGATATCAAGATCAGATTCTAAATTCGGAATGGAAGACCTTTCAATCGCCTAGAACTATTAAGTAATTGTCTCGTTGTCTCGTGGAGCCGCTAGTAAGGCGTGCGCGCTCGTGCGTGTGCAGGTGGTGAGCGGCGCGGAGTGGGGCCCGCACTGGGCGCGGCACTGGGCGCGCGACCGCCGCCCCTACCGCTGCGCGCTGTGCGAGCGGGCCTTCCGCGACCCCCACCAGATACTCAAGCACGGTACGCACCACGCCGCTACACTCGTCCCTTACCATCAACCTTTCACCACTAATTAGATTCGCCGTCTTATACTGAGTCGCCCTTAGTTAAAATTGTCCCAAGGCTTTTAAAGGATGCCCATATGCGAAACTACAGGGAACAGCGAAAAATGCTCAAAGGACATTCGGGGGCCGATTTTGATCAAAACCAAAACTGCTTCATTCGATCTTCTGAAGGCGCTGTTCTTAGCAGTCTCAAGGGGGAATCTGTCACAACACCTTCATAGTATTATTTAGTCACTCTGGTTTGCAGTACAGCATCAACTGTTCTCCTAGGTTTAACTCACAACTTCGAGGAGGGCGTGGAGCCGGACTCAGTGGACAAGCGATTCGTGTGCGACCTGTGTCCGGAGGCGTTCGTCTATATGAGGTAGGCGCGCCTCGCTTCTCTTCCCTATGATGACATTTTGTTTTAAGTTATCTAATAATCAGTGATGCTGTTTTGGGTATACTCCTCTCCATCATTGGAAAGATTTGAGCCGGTCTAGATTGTTAATGGGTCTTAACTGAATTCTAGAGTCTAGAATCTAGACTACTGAATTTATTTGTATGGTTCCGGACCTTAAAAGGTAAAAACGGAACCCTTATAAGATCACTATTATCTGTCCGTCAAAACCCTTTTTCTCAGAAATGGATAAAGATATCAAGTTGAAATTAATATCAAATATCAAACGCTATGGTTCCTTGTAGGTGTAAAAAAATTAGGCTTCTAAGACAACGCAATCAAAAGATACGGCCATTTATGTCGTATATTTTCATACTTTTCGCAAATTCACTCATCAAAACAAAGGAAACAACGCACAGCCCAAACTGCTACTGTTAGAATCATGAAATTTTAGCAGTAGGTACCTTTTATACGGTAAATATCCTCTGAGGAAGGATTTTGTAAAATTCCACTCCTAAGTGTGTAAAATAGGGGGTGAAAGTCTGTATGGAAAAAAAGAAAATTCAACTTAGAGCCATGAAAATTAGTATTAAGGTTACTCATTCCAAATTAAAAATATAATTTTCAGCGTTTTATAAAATTCCACCCCTAATTGTGTGAAATAAACAGTTTGTATTGGTGTCCCGAATTTGTTTAAGCTGAAAACGTGGCTTTAGGTAGATCTTGTTGTAAATGAGGACGCTAGCATATAACACTACATTGCAATTAAAATTATAACAGGAAAAATGGGTTCACTAAATCACGAGCTACAGCCGACCAAGTTAAATTGATTCCCCATCGTTTCTGAATAAATTGAATACTGAGATTCAAAAATCAATTGCAAATACAACTTTGTTTCTTGTGTTTCACTACTTTGGTTATAGATACGCAAAATCTTCGCTATTGAAATGGGTCCTGAAGCCTTCATTGTGCATGTCCTGACTTGCACTTATCCGATTTTGTATTATTTTCAGTTTTTATTAAAATTTCCCTAAGTTGTGTCGACTTCGACACAAAGCATGCGATATGTCATTCAGTACGACGACACCAGACCTTGTAGGTACGAAATCTAGTAAAAGGTGTATTGCAGCATTCTTAATTGCGGAAATTCTTCTGAAACTTGCAATTATGCAAATAAAGGGATTACATTTCATTGGTAAGTAGATATTGATGGTAATAATCAGGTTTTTTGCAAATTTAAACCAACATAAATACTTTTCCTCGAGAATATCAGGATTTACTATGATCTAATCACCCCACTTCCATTGCTGCTTGCGTTATCAAACGTAGGGCGCAGCGACAAACTGTAAAAATCAATGAAATGCGAAACGTACGATTCATCAAAATATAATTAACAAATACAGGTACGTTTTGTTGGTCTCCAATCGGGTGCTCTCGTTAAAAGTATGGCATTAGTCCATTTTTCACGCCTCTCTATAGATTGAGGAAATCTATGGGAAAATGTTGAATTCACTGTCGTATCTCAAATTAAATGTCTTAAATTGCCCTGATAATAAAAAAACTCTTCGAGATTTTCAAGTTTAAACTGTCGAGAAAAGTACCCTAAAAATATATTATCATCGTAAGCGACATTGAACATGTGTTAAGAAAGCAAAGATAGAGGAATATACGATGACCCTTAGGTAAGCGACTATATTGGACGACTATGCGACTTCTATGTGATTTTGAAGTTTTGTGTGTAACAAATGTTACTGTAGGTACCTACTCTACTAGTGCGTATAAGTTAAGTTTGTGGAGAGCGCAATAAACCGTTTTCTAAACAACGGCATTTTTAATACGAAACAATATAATTTTATAGAAGTCGTATCCACATTATCCAACTACATAGAATGTATGAAAATATAAATTTTACTTTTTCTTGTAACATATAGTATTTTAAGGGGGACTCACTGATAAACTGAAATGCCATTCGCTTTCATGTGCTTCCAGTTCTCACTTTGACATGTTTTAATGACGCAAAACGGTATGTTCAACAAGCGCTACAACATATAAACGACAAACAATATGTAATTGGGCTACTATTAGACATGACAAAAGCATACGACAAAGTCCTGTATGACATATTACTCACTAAACTATATGGTTGCGGCGTACACGGACCAGCTTATTCGTACAAATTGAGAATTACGACCACGATAAAAATGAGATCAAAATCATTCGATCAAAAGAAAAACAAATTACATGTTCAATCCCTCAAGGAAGTGTGTTGGGATGCCCACTATTTTAATCTATATTAATGACCTCCCCAAAATATTAGATAAAGATAAGGTTTTACCAGTATTATTTGCTGACGATATTTCATTATTAATCAAGTGTGGAAATGTAAATAACCCTAGTCTACAAATACAAAAAACCCTCCAAACTGTAGATTCTGGCTCCAGATCCACAACTTAGAAATTAATAATAGTAAGACTAAAATAATACAATTCAGATCATACAAAAAACCACCTCTCAATTTAAAAACAACCTTCAGAAACACGCAAATAGAAGAAGTTAAGGTTGAAGCGTCGGTCGGGTTTATTGCAGTTTCTCTCAAGATGACGCTGTAGTCAACAGATTCTACTTATTTATTTTTTACGCAAAATTTGAGCATTTCTAAGATATAATACTATTGTTTGCGATTAAGACTTATTATACTGCATTGACATATGCAATAATATCAACCTAAAATAATTCATAATCTAAGCGTTTTCCGATGAAAAACTTCTGTCACTTTTTATTGTAATACACACACGCACACATTGACAAAAGGTGTATTTTAGCCACTAGCCACTAGAGGGCGTACTTTTATATTTATTGCGGCCTTTTTATCCTACTAATATTATAAATGCGAAAGTTTGTGAGTGTGGATGTATGTATGTATGTATGTATGTATGTATGTATGTATGTATGTATGTATGTATGTTTGTTACTCCTTCACGCAAAAACTACTGAACGGATTTGGATGAAATTTGGAACACAGATAGATTATAACCGGGATTAACATATAGGATACTTTTTAACCCAATAATCCAATACTACGCGGATGAAGTCGCGGAGCACAGCTAGTTTTATAATAAATAACGAATATATTATTTTTTTGCTATTGTAAAATTCATTATTGTATGCGTATTCATCATTCTAAAAAACCGATAAAAAATATACATCTGTTATAGAATAATTTTATTGTCTGACTAGCTGTGCCCGCGACTTAGTCCGCGTGTAATTTAACTTAACAAAAATTTCGGGATTATTCATCCCCTCTTTTATCCCTTTGGGGTAAAATTAATCAAAATCCTTTCTTAGCGGATGCCTACGTCATAACATCTGCATGCCAAATTTCAGCCCGATCCGTCCAGAGGTTTGGGCTGTGCGTTGATAGATCAATATGTCAGTCAGTCAGTCAGTCAGTCACCTTTGAGTAATATATTTAGATGTTACTAAATATAGTGAAAATATAACTGTAATACACTTGTTGGTGTATTTTCTAACATATGAGATACATTACTGAGAAATAGATGTGGTTTTCCATGTGAACATATTTTTATTTATAACAACAACAATAATTACAAGAAATCAACATAAAAATCGTGTCTCTATCAAAATTAAAGGACCTAGAGTCCTATACAGAGTAGCGTTAGTAGTGTTTCCTACATTGAGACACTACATGGCCTACTTTTTTGCAATATGTACACGACACCTTAGGCACACTATTTACGCTAGACGACGAAAAGGCACTAGATGTAGCAGAGGCATCTCGGCGTTCTTCCTTCAGCAGGATCGATGCAAGCGAGTCTGTAGATATCGAGGTGCCGGAATGCTCTATTGCCATCACCATTGGCTGTAGCTGTCCTTGAGTCCTGCCAGCATAATCACACCAACAAGTTCATCTTGCAGACCAGCTTGATTGGCAATCAGTTGTTGTTGCACGCATGTCATTCACATAGGCTTCTATGTTCGAGTACAATACAAGTTTAGTACCAAGCTATTTCTTCATAAGTTGTAAGCGTCGAGCAAGCCCGCTGTCAGCGTAGGCTTCCCGAAGTCGCTTCCATGTTTCCTTCGAAGTTTCAGCTGTCATGACGATGAGATATAGATGTTCGCTTAGACTCAAGCAAATCTTGGATCTTTGGCATCTTTGCGTTGAAAGTCGTCAACTTCCTCCGCAGGCTTCATGACGCAGTCCCATAGTTCGCTGTCGATCAAGTACATCTTCATGGTGAAGCTCCAAGCCGCGTAGTTGACGCTTCCCTTTAATTTTGCGAAGCTCAACGTTGTGTTGGCACCCACTGCTGTTGAAGAGCTACTAAAGACAGTTTGCTGTGGTTGTACCTTTGACGACGACTGTTCTGAGTAGCAGATTAAATAAAAACATATACGGAGGCCAGACAAGATATTTAATGTACAGCGTATTTTGACAGACAGAATAGAATTCTATGCAAAGAGAATACATTCTATGTAAAAACAAATGTCAATATAAATTACACGGAATTTAAAAACTAATTATTAACAGGCCAGTTCTTTGATGATTTCCACTACGTAGGTTGCAACAAAGATAATCTACTATATAAAAATAAGTCGAGTTTTCCTTCCTGACGCTATAATTCCAGAACGCACGAACCGATTTCCACGGTTTTGCATTCGTTGGAAAGTCTCGAGTTCCGTGAGGTTTATAGTCAAGAAAATTCAGGAAAAAATTCAACAGAACGCGGACGGAGTCGCGGGGCACAGCTAGTAATAACTATATTAATTTAGCCCTTTTGACGTCCCACTCCTGGGCACGGGCCTCCCCTCAACATGAGGAGGATTCAGGCCATAATCCACCACGCTGGCCCAGTGTGGGTTGGCGGATTTCACATGTCTTACGAAAATTGGTTAGATCTTCTAAGACATACAGGTTTCCTCACGATGTTTTCCTTCACCGTAAGCTAGTGATAATCATATAGAAATTATGAGTCACACATAGATTTCGAAAAATCCAGATGTGCGAGCCGGGGTTTGAACCCAATACCTGGTGCCCGCAAGACGCGTGCTTTAAGCAATCGGCTATCACAGCTTCAGCTCAATCAAAATAATACTAATAAATAAACAAATATCGCCAGACAAACATACCAACTGTATGGTCCCAAACTAAGCAAGGCTTGGACAATGGATACCGTACAATGGACTGGGGGCGATGCCAGTGACACCAAGACCAGGGCAAATTACGGAAAGGCCAATTCCGAAATTTACCGTGAAGGGAATCAAACCCGCCACCACCCGGTGTAGTGAGCGTACTACTAGATAGTTTACTACCATCGACGATTGACGCACCAAGCGGTCGTCAATCGTCGATGGTAGTAAAAGTAAAAGTAAAAGTAAAAGTAAAAGTAAAGGTAAAGGTAAAGGTAAAAGTAAAAGGAAAAGGAAAAGGAAAAGGAAAAGGAAAAGGAAAAGGAAAAGGAAAAGGAAAATGAAAAGGAAAAGGAAAAGGAAAAGGAAAAGGAAAAGGAAAAGGAAAAGGAAAAGGAAAAGGAAAAGGAAAAGGAAAAGGAAAAGGAAAAGGAAAAGGAAAAGGAAAAGGAAAAGGAAAAGTAAAGGTAAAGGTAAAGGTAAAGGTAAAGGTAAAGGTAAAGGTAAAAGTAAAAGTAAAAGGAAAAGGAAAAGGAAAAGGAAAAGGAAAAGGAAAAGGAAAAGGAAAAGGAAAAGGAAAAGGAAAAGGAAAAGGAAAAGGAAAAGGAAAAGGAACAGGAAAAGGAAAAGTTAGTCGCGACACCACACTGTTCAATGCGAAATAGAAAGACGATACGAAAAAAATAATAACTGGCTTGCTTTCTATAAGGGAGAGAGAGAGACATACAGAGAAACACGCGCACGCCGCACATATAGCGAAAAAAGTGTCGTTACACATTTTTTGGTCTTAATTTGTTCCGTCTAGCCCCCTTTTCGCAACGCGCGATAAGGAACTTCATTCCAATATTTATTACATACTAGCTGTGCCCCGCGACTTCATCCGCGTAGTATTGGATTATTGGGTTAAAAAGTATCCTATATGTTAATCCCGGTTATAATCTATCTGTGTTCCAAATTTCATCTAAATCCATTCAGTAGTTTTTGCGTGAAAGAGAAACAAACATACATACATACATACATACATACATACATACATACATACATACATACATCCACACTCACAAACTTTCGCATTTATAATATTAGTAGGACTTACCTAGTACATGTGTACATATATAATACTAGCTGAGCCCGCGACTTCGTCCGCGTGGAATTTAACTAAAGCCCGCTCCCGCGTTCTGAGCCCGCGCGACAAGACTCATTTTTTTAAATTTCGTTTTTCTAAAATAAAAGTAGCCTAAGTTACTGCTTATAACATCAGCTATCTACCAGTGAAAGTCCCGTCAAAATCGGTCCACCCGTTTCGGAGATACTCTTTGATTTCATGTGTTTTTATTTTTTTACGCGGAACCCTAATTGTTTTTCCGAAATTAAAGTAGCCTAAATTACTCCTTTTATCATCAGCTATCTGCCAGTGAAAGTCCCGTCAAAATCGGTCCAGCCATTTCGGAGATTACCCGGAACAAACACACAGACAGACAGACAAAAAAATTTTAAATCGCGTTTTTGCTATAGGTGTCGTATGTACTTTGATATGCACTTAGTGAAAAGGTGTTATTTTGATATTACAAACAGACACTCCAATTTTATTTATTTGTATAGATAGTACAGTAGTATCTATGGTTTGTATATACCAGGTTCGGTATTTATTTGGCAAATACAGTAAATTTTCATTTTTATGTACCTATACGGTAATCCTAAGCCAGCGGCAACACTATCCTACCCACATATATGGATTTACATAGATAACGCAAATGTATGTACTTAGCGTGTCGGAAAACCCCGACCAAGCGTCAAGGTTGGTCGCCTATAACTTACAGTCCTTCACGACTACAGATATAAAAATATGAGTATGAGCGAGATAATCACTCGAGAGAATCGTAGCGGGCGGAGGGGCATCAGCGGCATCGGTGTCTTTGAATCGGTTTGGATTTCCCGCCATCTATGACGTCACAGTAAGTGTTAAAAATTTGGCACGCTTGGTTTCAATACAAATCGTGATACTTGCGTTATCTATGTAAATCTATATCTGTGATCCTACCTATAATACACTAAACGAAAAAAATATTTCCGACAACAAACGCTTTTATAATAGACATCCGACGTTGTCAAGTCGCCGCTCTCTACCAATTGACAACGTCGCGTCTGCAACAACGTAGTACCTCGTGTGGCGAATTGACGACCGCTTGGCGCTGTAGTTTGAGCGTTGGCCGCTCGGCTCACAACATCGGATGGTTGCGGGTTCGATTCCCGACAAAGGAAATTTTCTGAAACGGCCTTTTCGTAATTTGCCCAGGTCTGGGTGTCACTGGGATCGCCACCAGTTTAATGTATGGTAGCCATAGTACAAGCGTTGCTTAGTTTGGCACCATATAGTTGATGAGTAAGTCTGGCGATATTTATTTATTTATCTGATACCTATCATGTCAGCGATACATTAATTTATTTATTAGAAACTTAGTATTGTATTATGTCCGGAAAATATTAAAAATACTTAGCTCGTTACTTCATTTTTTTATTGAATGTTATTATTATGATAATAAAAGATGAAAACCCGGCTTCGCTCGGGTGAAATGTGACTCATTACAATTTTCGGCATGATGTGTTTACATCCAAACAAAGTTAATAGAAATACAAATACATCCGACAGAGAACCAAAGTTATCGACATAGCTCAAAGAATTAGCAAGCTGAAGTGGCAGTGGGCTGGCTATATCTCGCGAAGAACCGACAACCGCTGGGTTAAACGTGTTCTTGAGTGGAGACCTCGACTCGGCAAGCGTAGTGTAGGACGCCCTCCGACCAGGTGGGATGACGATTTGCGAAAGACTGCAGGCAGATGCTGGATGCGGCAAGCTGAAGACTGGGCGCTATGGCGCTCATTAGGGGAGGCCTATGTCCAGCAGTGGACAAGCATAGGCTGATGATGATGATGATGAAAGTTAATCACTATGCAAAGCAAAACTAAATGAAATGAATACTCGTACGGAAACATCATGAACATTGAACACTTGAATTTTATTGTTCTGACAGCTCAATCAATAAATGCACTTCTTCTTTCTTTAAAAATATGGCCCACCAACTAAGAACACTGGCACTGTCATCACTGACACTGACTGACATGCGTCCATAGAAAATATGGCGGTACTGTGCCGAATATTATAATTATAACATTGTTTATCACGACAATCCGAATTTTGCGGATATATGTTGTCGACTCAAAATCATTATTTTTTTAAGTTTTATTATTCTGGTAACGTTTCAATCGAGTCTACCGTACCCTTTGACGGAATTATTAATATAGATGGCGCAATATAGGGATATACATATTTGCAATAAAAATTTGGTCACCACCATCTGTCATTTCAACTAGTACACTATTAGCACGCAGTTTACTCAAAGTACAAATTTTATGTTAATAATGGCCTAATTTAGTCAGATGGCGCTGACAAATTCACACACACAGGCGTAAAATTTAACAAATTTTACGATCGATTTTGATTATGTTAATCTATTTTTAAATGCCTGAAATCATTAGATGCGAATACAATAATTTATTTAGAAGTGATAAAATCCATTGTTTTAAGGAAAAACTTTGTGTGTCTCGTATAAATTCGGAATGAAATATGTATGGAGAACACGACCGCCCCCATCACCTTAATACATTCAGCCTACTTGACATAAATATTGACACACACATTAGTTGGAAGTCACACATAGAACATATAAAAACAAAACTCACCAGATTTATTTATGCACTTTTTCAGATTAAGGCTAAAGCGCCCATCTAGCCCGCGAAGTTAAATTTTTGTGAGTTCTTTTAGAAATTCTTCAAAATCTGACTATAATAAAAGACAAATTTTGTAATTCGCGAAAAAGACCGTGTGCAGTGCATTTATTCAATAATAATAATAATAATAATAATATTTATTTATTTCTCCTCACAAAAATAGACCTTACATTATTAGAATCTTACTTATATCTATTTAAATACAGGTATGTGCATAGTCTAGAATATGTGAGGAGCTGGTGTCTGAGGTAGGCATGAAAATACCTGTATTACAGATCACCATGTCCCCACCCACGGATGGAACAAGATCAGTTGTATTTGAATTATACTGAGATATTAGCACTTTTTGATATAAGGAGCAAGTAAACAACAATATAGGAGAAACAGGGGTAGGTAGTTAAATTATTAGCCTTTTAACCAAATACGTAAAATAATATAACTTAAACAAACGCCTCAATGTGTGCTATGTGTGTTATGTGTGTGTGTGTGTGTGCGTGTGTGTGTGTGTGTGTGTGTTAGGTATGTTCTTGTTAAGTGAGTGCATGTTTGTGTGTGTGGATGTGTGTTGTTGTATCAGTGTTCCTTTCCTTTGTATTTATTAATACAACTGTAAAACATATGTAAAATAAATGTATTTATTAATACATTTATTTTACTCTAAATATTATCACGGTGGATATGATACTAGTAAATCACTAAATATACAAAAATTGCCAGATTATCTGGATAGCTGTCGTTCTTGAAATGTTTTAGAGTAAGTTTGATATATTAATAAATGCACTGCACACGGTCTTTTTCGCGAATTACAAAATTTGTCTTTTAGTATTGTCAGATTTTGAAGAATTTCTAAAAGAACTCAAAAAATTTGAACTTCGCGACAAAGCACTAACACACAAACCGCTATGACTGCTTACTACGCATACGCATACTCATGGCTGCGATACGGCGTTATGCTATGGGGAAATTGTGTTAACGTAATTGAACTATTCATAATTCAAAAGAATTGTGTAAGAATTTTAGCCCAGATTGATAATACGGAGAGCTGCAAACCATACTTTATAAAATACCAGATTCTAACTCTGCCTTCTATATACATACTTGACATTTGCATATTTGTTTTCAAAAATATCGACAAGTTTGTTAAAGTAGAAGATACGCACAACGTCAACACTGGTATGCAGTTGTTCGCTTATGGCGAAAACCAATAAGTTCTGCCAAACGCTTGAACATAGTGGACTCAAATTGCCTACCACGGTCAGTGGTAATGCTTATTGGGCAGCCAAATCGAGAAATCCATCCATGCAACAGGGCCCTGGCTACTGACTCGGCAGTAATCTCTTGGAGTGGTATTGCCTCAGGCCAACGCGTAAATCTATCGACGGCTGTAAGGCAATATCTATACCCTTGACAATGCGGGAGTGGACCGATGAGATCTATATGGATATCGGCAAACCTTGATCTGGGCAGGTTAAAGGTTCCCAATGATGATGAGACATGTCGAGTCACCTTAGATCGCTGACAAGCCAGACAAGAACGGGTCCACTCTCGACAGTCCTTCCTTACGCCGGGCCAAACATACCTCTCAGCCACAAGCTTGGCGGTGACGTTGGCCCCGGGATGGCTTAGCGAATGGAGTGATTCGAACACTTGTCGCCGAAATCTTTGAGGTACATAAGGTCTCGTTATATTATATCTCTCGTCACAATATAGTTTTGAAATTGTTTGGGGCAGCTGAATTTTTCTAAGACGCAAAGTATCGCTCTGTAATTATAATTGCAGTTCCTCGTCAGCATCTTGAGATTGAGCTAGCTGCTCTAAATCGACTGGTTGTACAATCTCTTCTACTCGTGAAAGTGTGTCAGCTACCACATTGTCCTTACCAGAGATGTGCCTGATATCCGTCGTAAATTGTGCAATGAAATCCAAGTGTCTGAATTGTCTTGGTGAGCAATTTTCTTTCCTCGAGTGATATGCGAAGCAGAGGTTTATGATCTGTATAGACAGTAAAAACTCTTGCTTCTACCATGTGTCTAAAATATTTAATGGTCTCATAAATTGCCAATAACTCGCGGTCATATGGTGAATATTTTTGCTGGCTTGGGCTTAACTTTCTGAAGAAGAATGCCAACGGCTGCCATCCTTTGCCCTTCTTGTATTGCTGCAAAACTGCACCCATGGCTACATCTGAGGCGTCCGTTACTACAGCAAGCTTAGCGTGACAGTCGGGGTGAGCTAATAAAGTAGCTTGACAAAGTCCCCGCTTACACGTATCAAAAGCATCTTGCTCTTCTGTGGAGAAGGTAACTGGATGAGAGCCTTTAACTGAACCTCCTAACAAGGTGTTTAATAGAGCTTGGTGCTGAGCGGCGCCTGGGATAAATCTTCGATAAAAATTGAGCATGCCCAAAAATCTCCTGAGTTCTTTTACTGTCTTCGGTGCCGGAAAGTCCTGGATAGCTTTGACCTTGGCGGGAAGTGGTTTTGTGCCCTCGTGAGAAATAAGATAGCCTAGAAAAGTTACTTGTGGAACTCCAAACACACATTTTGAAAGGTTAATAACTACCCCATATTTTTGCAATCTGGCAAATAAAAGACGTAGATGGCTTTTATGGGTTTCTTGATCCTTGGAGAATATCAGGAAGTCATCTACGTACGAATAACAGAAGTCAAGGTCCCTCAACATCTCGTCTACGAAGCGTTGAAAGGTCTGTCCAGCGTTACGGAGACCAAATGTCATGTACGGGAATTCGTAAAGGCCAAAAGGTGTCGTAATAGCTGTCTTCTGGATATCTTCTCTGTAAACAGGAATTTGGTGGTACGCTTTTAATAAATCGATCGTGGAAAACACTTTACAACCTGCTAGATTATATGCAAAGTCTTCTATATGACGAATAGGATATTTGTCGGGTATTGTTCGGGCGTTTAACATTCTATAATCCCCGCATGGTCGCCATCCGTTTTCTTTTTTTGGGACGAGATGCAGTGGTGATGCCCAAGCTGACTCGGAGGGCCTGGTTATGCCGCTTTGGAGCATAGACGCAAACTCCTCCTTTGCTATTTTAAGTTTATCAGGGGCCAACCGTCGCGGTCTACCAGTGACGGGCGGGCCCGGTGTAGTACGTATATAGTGTACAGTATTATGTGTAGGTGTGCGATGTGTACCGTGTGGGCGAGTAATGTCGGGGTACTCCCTAAGTATATCATGAAATACGGAATCACCAGAGATACATTTTACCGAAGAGATAATATCGGAGGTGCGGGCAGGCAAAGCCGGGGTCGCAAACTCTGTATTGTTATCAATTAGGCGTTGGTTCCTGCAATCTACAACAATATTAAAATATGATAAAAAATCAACACCGATTATTGCCTTTGTTACGTCGGCTACAATAAATTTCCAAGCGAAGCCACGAGAAAACCCTAGATTTAGCATTAAATGTACGTAACCGTATGTTGCTATAGAAGTACCGTTAGCTGCATGCAATTGATAATCAGACTTCGGCCGGCGTTCGTTGAGGTAGGTGCGGGGGAAAACGCAGAGGTCACTTCCTGTGTCCACTAGAAACTGCGTCTTCGTTTCCCTATCAATCACGAACAGGCGACCAGTATTGTTGCAATCGTCGGCCGCCATTAACGATCGCACGAGTCGTTTCCCGGCTTGTAGTCACAAGGTTTTAAACACTTCGTGGCCTTGCCCCCGAACTTCCCATGATACCAGGATATTTTTTATAACTGGAATGAGATTTTGTTCCATTATGTGATCCACGTTGCCTTGTTCTGGGCATTCTGTCAAACCTAGTTGTGAGTGCTGCAACTTCCTTGGCTAGGTCAGCTACATGCTGGCTTAGATCGCCTGTAGGTGCACTCGTCGCCGGATGCGATGCGGATGTCGAAGCAACCTGAAGGTTCGGTGGCACAACATCATATATCCGATCGGCTAAATCCGCTAGTTCATTAAGCGTTGTGTCTTGTGTCAGACTGGGCCGCGATAATACTTTGCATGTTAGTGGGTAGGCGGTTAGTCCAAATTGTAATAAGAAAATCTTCTGGAAACTCTGGGCCGGCTAGGTGCTTGAGGTGGCGAGCAAACTGGGACGGTTTCCGGTCCCCAAGTTCTTCATGAACTAAAAGCTGTTTGGTCTTCTTCTCCTTAGACGGCGACAGTCGTTTAATAAGCACCGCCTTTATTTTTTCGTACTTGTGTGAAGCTGGCGGAGAAGCGATAATATCCTGTACCTCCTCTGCATATTGCGGCTCTAAAAATGCTGTTGCGTAGTAAAACTTGCTTGAGTCCGTAGAAATGTTTGCCAGATGAAATTGGCCTTCCAACTGCAGGAACCATAAGGCCGGATTTGCCCGGTTAAACGGGGGTACCTTGATTCCAACGCGAAATGTTGCAGCTGACCCCTGTGCCGCGTCCTGGAAATCTTCCTTTGCAGTGCTCATTTTAGCGTATTTCAATTCGGGTCACCAGTTTAGCGTCATCCAACTAAATAACAATAAAACAATAAATTGTATTTTGGGTGGTTGTGTCAGAGCGACATGCCTTCCGCGAACTGACGCGTATCTCTGACACCCGGCCGAGCCTGGCGCTGCGGCGCGCATGCGCCGGGAGTAGAAGTTATCTACTACGAAACAGCGGTCTGCATGTCACTCCAACGTACAAATGTTTTTATTATAAAAACAAACACCATAACATCAAACCAATGAAATGAGTACGCCACAACGTTTAATTTTTTACATAACTAATTATATCTCATTTCTCCTAATATTATTATTTTGCTGTGCCCGACAGGGTCCATATTGATCTCTCACCTTGTTATACCATCTTTGTAATACATATGGAATGCAATAAAGTATTGACTATTGACTATTTTTACGCCGCGGGAGAGCTCTTGTGTCAATGGTCGATTGCAGACTAGCGGGCGACTGCACGAATTTTGAATGATGCGTATTTTATGGTGGAACACAGCGTGTATTAACATGCGGTATCCTTTACTTATTTTATCAAAGGTATGAGTCAAGTGCACAAACTCCTCCATAAACATATAGCGGTCAGGATGCTTTGTGCCCGGTGGATACCTCATAATTTGACAGAGGCTCAAAAACTCCGTCGTGTTGATTAGTGTCGTGAAATGGCTCCAAGATTTAACGGTGGTGACTCAAATGCTGTGTTCGACATACTTACGGGTGACGAAAGCTGGATTTATTGTTATGATTCTGAAACTAAGAGACAATCTGCTGTCTGGGTGTTTCCTTCCAAGCAGTTGCCAACTAAAGTGAAGACAGGTCGAAGCGTAGGAAAAAAGATGGTGGCCACTCGTTCTTCGGCAGGAGAGGTCATTTGTTTGAGAGGATTGTTTTAGTAGATCGAAAAACAGTTACTGCAGAGTGGTACACTAACAATTGTTTGCTACTTGTCTTGGAAAATGTTCGGGAGAAACGACCTCACAGTAGGATCCTCCATCACCACGACAACGCCTCGTCGCACACCGCCAAGCAATCAATCGACTACTTTGCGACGTCAGACGTGGAATTACTAGGTCACCCGCCCTATAGCCCCGACCTCACACCTTGCTATTTTTATTTATTTCCGAAAATAAAAGAAAAACTTCGAGGAAAACGTTTTATGGACGCCGAGGAAGCAGTGGCTGCGTTTCAAAATTCCGTCGAAGAGACCCCTAAGGACGAGTGAGCAAAGTGCTTTTCTCAGTGGTTCCATCGGATGCAGTGATGTATTGATGTAAATTAACACTTTTGAAAATATTGTTACGTACACGTACTAGGGGTAGGTACAATTAATGCCGTTAAACGTGTAAAAAGGGTTTTATTCGCTCTCCACAAACTTGACAAATACTCACTACTACAATAGTTCACTAATACTAGTTACACACAACAAACACTGTTCCGAAGCACTTAGCAGTCACACAGTATTCCAATATAATCGCCTAAGTCACTGGTATATCACTCTTCGTTCGCTTACTTGAGTTCCGTACACTGTCGCTTCCAAGAAGTAACTAACTCGCTGTCAGTCATGGTTCTTCTCGCGCCCCCTCCAGATGTTGTTGGGGGGAAGCGGGGATACTGTTACAGGGCTGTGCCCTTTTTTAGCGGATTCTTCACGCCGCCCACATCTGTGGGCGGGTCATTGGTTGACGGCGTATAGGATGCCGTGTACTAACTCGCTGCCCGTCGTCGACTCCTTATATATCGAATAAAGATGCGAGCTGGTGTTTTCTTGAACATTCTCGGTAGGTATGTAGGTAATAATAATCACAATCGAACGATCCCGAGACCCATTGTCGGCTTTCCTTTGTATTCGTTCGCGAGTAGGTAGTCGCCGCCGCCGCCGGCCGTCGCTGATAACGCAAGGGCGTTCACCTTATACCTACATACCTACAATCTCGAATATTCAATTTACGAGACCTTTCATAATTAATCGATGGAGTACATCTAGACTAACAATGCGTTTTTTTATCAAGCTGATAAAATGAGGATCCTTCGAGATATTTGACCAAGTATAGTTTCTAGGTCGTAACGATATATAATAAAACTAATAACTTGGTAGATTGTTCAGTTTTTGATTTTCTAAGAACTTTCAGTGTCACCCTCGCACATAGGGCCCCCTAGCGATTAAGTTAGTATATATGGCTTTAGTAAGGAGTAAACTAGAGTCTGCTTGTATAATTTGGAACCCCTATGAGAGCACTTACGCCTTGCTTCTTGAGAAAGTCCAAAAAACATTCCTGAGGTTTATGTTTAAGAAACTGTTTGGGTTTTATCCATTCTTATACCCTACCAATTTTTTTCTTGGAATGCTAAAATTCAACTCCCTAGAAGTGAGGCGCAATTACTTTTTACTCATGTTCGCATGCCGAGTTCTTCGGGGTGAATCCGATTGCCCCGAATTGGTTGCTCAGTTGGTCAGGCTGTTTGTTCCCCTCGTGCCTAAACAACAACTAAGGCCACGAACACACAGACTACTAGCTGTTCCTCCTTCACGCACAGTGTCACGGGCCAACTCGCCACTAGTGCGTGCACTATCTTTGCTAAATGCTCTTCTGGCTTCAACACCGGAGTGTGATTTGTTTGCTGGGAGATGGATAGATGTGTGTCGTGCATGTCTAGGATTTTGTGAGAAGATGGATGAGAAATAAGCTTTTTTTTTTTGTTTACGTCTCTTTTAATTTTAATGTTTACATTTCTTTAGTTTTTACACATTTTACGACTTATATTTGTATAGAATTTCCATGTTTTTTTTTATTATTATTATTACTTCGCACTGTACAACGCCTTAGATTAATATCTGTAAAGTTGTTCAGGTACTTATATAATAAATAAATAAATAAATAAATAAATAAATAAATAAATAAATAAATAAATAAATAAATAAATAAATAAATAAATAAATAAATAAATAAATAAATAAATAAATAAATAAATAAATAAATAAATAAATAAATAAATAAATAAATAAATAAATAAATAAATAAATAAATAAATAAATAAATAAATAAATAAATAAATAAATAAATAAATAAATAAATAAATAAATAAATAAATAAATAAATAAATAAATAAATAAATAAATAAATAAATAAATAAATAAATAAATAAATAAATAAATAAATAAATAAATAAATAAATAAATAAATAAATAAATAAATAAATAAATAAATAAATAAATAAATAAATAAATAAATAAATAAATAAATAAATAAATAAATAAATAAATAAATAAATAAATAAATAAATAAATAAATAAATAAATAAATAAATAAATAAATAAATAAATAAATAAATAAATAAATAAATAAATAAATAAATAAATAAATAAATAAATAAATAAATAAATAAATAAATAAATAAATAAATAAATAAATAAATAGGCTGCTAAACACATTACACTCCTTTGCGTCGCGCAGTCAGGTAAAAATGAAATGCATGGGTCGAAATTGTTTTGAAGACTAGCATAGCAGTATATGAGTGGCGCAGGTACCTGCTGTCGCACCGCACGCGCGCGCACCCCGAGGCGGCGTGGCGCCAGCTGGCGCTGCGCTGCGGGGTGTGCGCGCGCCACTTGCGCACGTCGGCTATAGTATATGAGTGGCGCAGGTACCTGCTGTCGCACCGCACGCGCGCGCACCCCGAGGCGGCGTGGCGCCAGCTGGCGCTGCGCTGCGGGGTGTGCGCGCGCCACTTCGCGCACATCAACTCGCTGCGGCGCCACCTGCGCGCGCACTCGGGCGAGCGCAACTTCCTGTGCAACGTGTGCGGCAAGGCGCTGTCCAGCCGCGAGCATCTCAAGTTCCACATCCGCATCCACACCGGCTACAAGCCCAACGTCTGCAAGTCAGTACCGCCGCCCGCACTGTTCATACGAGTACATCTCACGCAGACAATCGACGCGGTCCCTCGCGAATTATTGGCTTGATACGAAAATTTTATGATGTCTTTAACGCCCTAAAATCAAATTTCACAAATCTGTCAATTCACGAGTCATACACATGACCTGTAGTGTAAGAGTTGTCGGTGGACGGTCGCAGGACGTGCGGCAAGGGGTTCGTGAAGAAGTGCAACCTGACGCTGCACGAGCGCGTACACTCCGGGGAGAAGCCGCACGTGTGCTCGCACTGCGGCAAGGCGTTCAGTCAGCGTTCCACGCTCGTCATACACGAACGGTGAGTGAAGAGCCCTGCCAGCACCGGCACCGGCACTGGCATCGGCACCGGCACCGGCACTGGCACTGGCACTGGCACTGGCACCGGTACCGGCATTGGCACCAGCACCAGCACCGGCACTAGTACCGGCACTGGCACTGGCACCGGCACTAGTACCAGCACCGGCACTGGCACCGGCACTGGTACCGGCACTGGCACCAGCACCGGCTCTGGCACCGGCACCAGCACCAGCACTGGCACCAGCACCGGCAACGGCACCGGCGCCTGCACCGGCACCGGCACTGGCACCGGCACCGCAACTGGCACTGGCACTGGCACTGGCACCGGCACTGGCACCGGCACTGGCACCAGCACCGGCACCGGCACTGGCACCGGCACGCACTGGCACCGGCACTGGCACCGGCACCGGCACTGGCACCAGCATCGGCGCCGGCACCGGCACTGGCACCGCCACCGCCACCGGCACTGGCACCGCCACCGCCACCGGCACTGGCACCGCCACCGCCACCGGCACTGGCACCAGCACCGGCACTAGTACCGGCACTGGCACCAGCACCGGCACTAGTACCGGCACTGGCACCAGCACCGGCACTAGTACCGGCACTGGCACTGGCACCGGCACCGGCACTGGCACCGCCACTGGCACTAGGGATTGCAGTACCGGTACTGAGGAGAGTTAGGCAATTCCCGGTACCAGGCATAAGCCAGTACCGGGAAATACCGGGAATTTCGGGAAATTCGGTACCCAATACAAACGTTGAATGGTTATTTAAAAAACATACTTAACAGTCTAATTTGTGCTCCTTTTAATCAAAATGTAATTATTTACATGTATATTAAGTTTTTTACTTATTTAGTGAACGAATCCGAAATAAATTTCGAAATTTCGGACCATTTTTCAATTGGCAGCGGCGTGTTAATTTCGAAATTTCGAACCTAAGATGCGGCTTAGCGGCCATTTGGAGTGGATGTGGACACCAGGAACTAGAAGCAGGGAGTTGAAATGACTTCAGTGCGTTATATTGCGAGAGGCGTCGTTAAAAAGTAATTGGCTGATGATGGATAATGTAAGTCATCAATCATTGCGAATGAAGCCGAAACTTCGACGCACAAGTAGACGCCTCAACAAAATCATCGAGACACGAATGTTCTGCATCTCTCTCCTGGTCCTGTTTCTCATATATCTGATTTTGAAGTACAGTAGAAGATCATATTTGCTGATCATAAAGCAAAATTAGGCAGTACGTCTGCAGTGGGCGATTTGACAAAATAATCAAAATGGTAATGATACCCTAGCTGGAAGCAAACCACCAACATGATGAAGTGACGACATCGTGAAGGTAGCTAATAATTTGATGAATAGACTAGCAGGTCAGGACTGATACCAATGTCTGATAAAGGGATTGTTTCGATTGCTTTACTTCTCCTTTAGCCATTTTGATTTGAACCAACTGGCGTAAGTCCCCTTCAGTATCCTCCACTTCTGTCTCTTTTACGACTTGCGCCGCTTAGTTCGCTCCCGCGGTCGTCGTATTTCAATGGTGCTGGAGGTCTCCTATCAGTTTTTTTTCCAATGTTCACCAGGCACTATTCGAGTAGCGGTAAGAACCGCCTTCTAGTGACATGACCAACCCTTTGCAATATGACGAAAGCTACTCATTTGATGACATCGTTGAATTTGCCTTGCTCGAACGGGCAATGGTCCACCTTATGTATACGCTTAGTAATGCCGATGTCACCGCCGATCAATGTTTTTCTTTTATTTATGTTCGAGCATCTTGGGAAAATGGCTGATCCGATTTCAACGGGGGTTTCACTTTAAGATAGCCAGTGGTTAAACTTAAAACATAGTACATAATCTCACCCTTTTACCTTTAAGAGTCGAGCTGCTGAATAAAATCTACATTTTCCACTAGCTTGTTGGAAAAGTAGTTTTTCGATAGTATATTTTTTTAATTGATATTATTTTTGTTGCTTTAATGAAAATTACCCTAAAACGTTATTTTAATATTTTGTTTAGATTTTACAATGATATTTCATGTCAAAATCACATTTACCAAAATGTTGAATTAATTTCTAAATTTCGAAACTGATAATATACGAAACCGCACGTCCTAGTCCGTATTCGCTATGCCTGTGGTGACTTCGGTTATAACAAAAGTCGAAATGGTATGGATATTTGAAAATATTAGTTTTGAAATTATTAAGTACCGAAAGTACCGAAATTCCCGGGAATTATTTTCAGTACCGGTACTAGATAGAAGGAGGAAAATACCGGGAATTCCCGGGAAAAACCAGTACCGGGAATTCCCGGGAGCAATCCCTAACTGGCACCGTCGGCGCCACCGCCACCGGCACTGGCGCTGGCACCGGCACTGGCGCCACCGCCACCGGCACTGGCGCTGGCACAGGCACTGGCACCGGCACTGGCACCGGCACCGGCACCGGCACTGGCACCAGCGCCGGCACCGGCACTGGCACTGGCACCGGCACCGGTACTGAGAGTTCGTGTTTGCGCGGCAGGTACCACAGCGGCGCGCGGCCCTACGTGTGTGCGCTGTGCGGCCGCGGCTTCGTGGCCAAGGGGCTGCTCTCCATGCACCTCAAGACCACCTGCATCTAGCCCCCGCCGGCGCCGCGGCTTCGTGGCCAAGGGGCTGCTCTCCATGCACCTCAAGACCACCTGCATCTAGCCCCCGCCGGCGCCGCGGCTTCGTGGCCAAGGGGCTGCTCTCCATGCACCTCAAGACCACCTGCATCTAGCCCCCGCCGGCGCCGCGGCTTCGTGGCCAAGGGGCTGCTCTCCATGCACCTCAAGACCACCTGCATCAGTAAACATAATTATTATGCAATGAAAAAAGTTTGTCGTATACCATGTTGAGGTTTTTATATGTAATTCTCAAGTAACTTCTACTTGAATAAATACATGATGGATCTTTAAAAGAATCCTGTGAGCTGGTATTAAAAAATCGATCTGTGCAAACGCGAACTGGGAAATGTATGTTTAAAGTGATATCACTACAAAATGTTGTCTCGAGCACGCAAGTTCCATCTGAAAGTTGAGTTTGATTTATTAATACCGGCGTCAGACAGCGAAGGGAAACACAATCCTCCCGAGCTAGGAGGCAGCCGCGCGAGGCCGCCACTCAGTGAGTGGGTACTCGGTGATTATTATTGTGTATGTTTGTAACTCGGACAGTATGGGGAAATCCGAAAGCATAGGAGATGTATGAAAAACCCTTTAATCACTACTAAAACATACGCTTGACCAAAAAAAATACTGCCTAAGTGCTCTCCCAAAAAAAGAGCTAAGTACTGGGTTCCTAGACTATTTCCATGTATCTTGTGTGGTTTTGGCTTTTCCCATGCTGTCCCAGTTAAATATCCAAACTGTGAGCGGTTGTTACTTACACGTGGCTCGCCGCCGCGCCGGCGCGGGCGGGCGCGGGCGCGGCGCGGGCGCGGCGCCGGCGGCGAGCCGCACAGACTGAACTAACGATAAGTAGACGTACACACGTACAGCGACACTATTGTTGATGTGATATTAATTAGTCAGCTCCACTGTCAACTGCACGCACGGCATTCATTGACTTGTATAATATATTATAATTTTTGTTTTTAAATGGTTAGGTACCTACCGCACTGCACATCTCAAAAAGAAAATCGGCAAAAAAACAAAACAGCAAAGAATATCAATTTGAATGTCACTGATGTGGCTCGTTTCGGAATAGTTCTAGAATGAATGTTAACGCACGCACGCGAGCTGTTGACTCGTGCGTCCTGCACGCACCGACCTAGTGCGTCAGTGACGCTATAATAAGCGGTTGTTTGTTCGGTCGGAGGCGAGCGGTGTCCCTACTTACAAATATTGCCCACGTCCTTATAATCATGTGCAGTACTTGAAATACCTACTTTTTACTTAATTCACCAATATTTTGTAAATAACGCCAAATATGTGTACAGATTGAAGCGCGAGCGCATAGTTCAATCCGTATCGCACGGATAGATAAATTAAGTAAAAACAATAAGATTCGTCTGTTTTAATTTTAATTGATAATGTGAAGGTTTAATTGATTGGTGTGGCGTGATGCAATCACCAGCCCGGCAGAGGGCGCGGCGGGGCGCGCGGGGGGAGGGCAGAACCCACCATTTTATAATCAACTTAAAATTTCAATTAGTTTACTATTTTAACACATTGTTCTGTTGTATTACAACAATTAGGTACGGTCAGTACCTATCTGTTTTTGTTAAACCGGCTCATATAATGCCTTACGGCTATTTTATTAAGATTTAAAATATAAACATTATAACTCATTAATACTATTTTACACGATATAATTTGCATTTTTATAAAACAACTAGCTGCTGCGCCCGCGCCTCTGCCTGCATGGTACTTCGCTAAAACAAAAAGAAGTCTAAGTTACTCCTTATAACGATCAGCTATCTGCAAGTGAAAGTTCTGTCAATATCGGTCCAGCCGTTTCGGAGATTAGATGAAACTGACTGTTTTTTTTATAAGTATTGCATATAATTTCATAATATATACATTTAGTAAATAGCTTTTATTATGACATTATATCATTTAATTTATTTGTATTATAGATTTAAATTCCCAAAAAAACACTCCCCATTAGATGTAATGCCCGTAATACTAGTACTATAGCGACAAGTGCCTCACCGCGTGATGACACGCGTTTAGTTGTATTTACTTATTCATTGCGGCTCGTACGTATGGTCTGGTGGGAGGATGCCAACACGAGACCGCTGTGATTTTAGCAGATTACCAATCGTGTTGCGATAATAATAACATTGTACTTAATGGAAAGCAAATGTCTTCAAATGATCTAAATAATTAAATGACTCGATTAAGGAAGCCCTCTCCTGCGACTGCTTGTCTCTCGACATAACAAAACATTGTATAATAGATGAGTAAGTAGCATTTAGTTTCAAACTCCAGGAAGGATCGAGCGTAACTGTACATAGAAACAAACACCTACATGTAGATCACTGGTAACATGAAGTATTGTCACAAATAATGTTCGTGTTTTATTTCAACTTCTTGGGAAAAATAATTTGTTACAATATACATACATGTGGCGCCTCTAGCGGCTTATAGGCGAAATTACCTATAACCGTAAATGTACTTTTTACCGACTGCGCGACGCAAAGGAGGGTAATGTGTTTATCAGCATATATATGTATGTATGATTGTATGTATGTTTGTTCCTTTTTGGCGCTCTAGAGAGAAAACGCGTGGGCCGATTTTGAGTATTCTTACGTCAACCGATTTGCATTAATCTTGCGAGTGTCACTAAAGTCAAGACAGCAATCAAAATTCTATGTGGAGGCAGCCAGAACCATTTCGGGAAAAATAAAAAAGACTAAGTCGGCCAACTACTTATGTTATCATAGAATAAGTAATTGAAAATTATGTCTGGGTTTCCCTTTTAGTTTTTAATTTTAAATGACCATTTAGGAGCTATAACGATATAAAGTTGGTTTGCAACCATTCTCACTACAATTTTCAATATTTATAATTAAGTTGTGATCAAGTTCTTGTATGATATGATTTAAGCATATGATTTCTATATTGTGAATGGGTCCCGACTGTTAAAGTCGCTATGCTCCGCATTATAATTTTTAATTTGTTTTCTTATCAGTTTATATTTAAAGTTCACTTTCTAAGCAGTTGGGTATTTTGATTTTTGAAATTTCCTTTTTTATTTTACACTTTTTTGTGTTAATTCTCAATATGACTACAAATCTATTAAATACAGTGTCCAAGGAGATATTCTTGAGATTACGGCTCTGTAAATGTAAAATGATGTATTAAGTAAGTATCACTTGTTAATTAATTATATAATAACGTATATTAATAAATGTATTGTGTTACCGGTGCGGTGGTGTGAGTGACTCTCAATAGGTATATATTTTTTGGCGTCCGATAACCAATTTATATAATGACGTTTATCGCATTAGCAGACTTGCTACCTATACGTCTGAGATACATTTACATGCTCACATTTGGCTTTATGACATTAGGTGCATGTTAATTACATGACAACATAATCTTCAATATATAAGTGAGTGTGTTGCATCACTGGCAGTTGTCCAAAACGGTCGGCAAAGAGAAAACAATCCTATGATGGTCGGCGGCGGCTTGAATGGACCGCGGCGCGCGGCGCGCGGCGCGCGGCGGAGCGCCATCAGGCGGGCGCCGGGCGTGGCGGCCGGCCTCCTCGCGCCTCCGCCAACTTCACACGTAACCCTGCCGAGATGGAAATACCATTATGTGTGATTATCTATTAAGATTAAACTGATTTCTTATTGGGTGGTGTTATTTTCGCCAATGTTTGTGGAGCCGGTGCGTCCAGCGGCAGTGTGCGACCGCGCGCTGGGCTCGGCGCACGTCCTGTGAGCGGCGTCTGTTGGCGCACATCGCGATAGTTTTTATATTATCAGAGCGACCTTGGCGCTATTTTCAAGCCAGTGTTTGTACGTCGGTCGTCCAGCGCCGCCGGACCCACGTGTGAGTATCGCCCGAATTACTACAACGCGGCCGCCGGTCAATCTTCCAATTGTTGAGAGGCCGCGCCGCCGCGGCCGGCACCCTCGGTATTGTCGAAAAACTTCCTAGACTTTGAAGTTCAATATTTTTTTAAGTCGTATAGTTATGAATAAGATGCCATTAGTACTGAAAAAAGCGAAAATTGAACCTACATACCTAAAATGAAGAACCTTTAAACTCGCAAATAAATAAATTTAAGAATTTAATGTCAAAATTTACTTTTTGAGTAGGTACCTAAGGAAGATATACAAAATTAAGTAAGCTTCAATACAACAATTTACGAATGTAGAAAAATATATGCTTAATAATAATGTTATTGTAATGGACAATCAAATGGAATGGCGGCGACCCCGGCCCCGACAGTGACCCCTGCGGCCCGGCCTCTACTTCTAGAAAGAGCGTATACACATGATAACCGACGTTATCTCTGAACCTATCCGGTAAAGGTCACTGCAAAGATCGTATGCTGCGTAATTAGCAAATAATTGGAAATGAATCTACCGGCCACTGGGTGTGTGCGACCGCGACGCGACGCGCCACTCGAAGGCTTCGCCCAATTAAGCGCAATTGACAAACTTTTTGTTGGACACTTGTTGGTTTATTTCGTCTTCAATAATATCTTAAAGAATATACTTACGTTCGACTAATACTTAAGTGCGTGCCTAAACAATACTCAACTAGCAAGTAAGTATAAGTACTACTTATTATTTTGTACGCACTTGCGTTGCGGCAGGATTCCCGTTTCAAATAGTTTGAATGGTAAGTAGCTTTACTTACGGTCGTCTGTCGTGTCGTTTACCAAAATCATTATTAAGTATTTACTTAAGGTCTCTGTTTGTATGCTAACGAATGGGTTATATTACTTTCTACACGTTGGTGTGAACGCGAAATATTTATTGAATTCGGCACGCCCGCGGTGTTTAGGTAACTCGGACGTATTTTAGTTCGCATATTTATTTTTGTGCTAATAAATAAATTATTTAATATTATTGTTTTTCAACAAACATTCAAATTCAAATTCAAATATTTTTATTTCAAATAGGCCAGATTAACTGGCACTTTTAAAAAGTCAAGAACTAGGTGCATGTTCCAAAACAAAGTCCTATGGAGAAGAACATGCAAGAAACTCCATGGATACATTTTTTCTTTTCTCTTTTTAAAATTATGTTTGTTTATTTACAGTAGGTATTAAGACAAAAATGACATTTTGTGCACATAATTTAGTGCACAGCTAGCTAAATGTATTACAGTTATAGAATTCGATCCCGGCTCTTTTTTCTAATTCCGGTATTTCGGGATTGTCAGACTGCTGCAGTCTGACAATCCCGAGGTTTAGGTAGTACCTAGGTGTCCTTCAGACTTGTAGGTACCAAAGGAAATCGTTTACAGTTTCAAAGATATCGTGGTCTGATGTTCCTCTTATTTAAGTATATATTGTATTACTTACACACATTATTAGGACTAATTACCTACTTACATTTTTACACATACGAGACGTATAGTTTATATTTTGAAAATATACTTGTCGTAGTCACCTAAAAAAGGTCATCACCGTAAGCAGAGATGGTACCTAATGCAAATATTTCTTAAAGTTTAAACCTACACGCAAACCCCCCTCACGCTGCATGCCTCCGCATTGGTCAATCGCCGCAGGGATCAGCCCTGCATTTTAGCTAAAAAAAATATTCTCGATATTCGTCTCGAAAATCACGTTTGGCACGAGTTTTTGAGTTTAGTGTGTTTAGTAAGTTTTAAGTTTTAATTCTACCTCTATAGTATTGGTGTTTAGGTCTACTTTTACTAATATTATCATTATGTCTTAAATGATAAAAACAAAACGTATTTTTTTATTAAAATATCCCAAAATGTAATAACCTTAAGCATCATTACCGTAATTTACCATCAGTTATTATAGTAACATTAAACGCTTAATTGATAGTTGTGACCCTAAATGGATTTTTAACTTTTTCTTGCTTATAAAATTAAAAGAAGAATGTTCATAAATAAAAAAATATAAATCTGAAAAATAAATATTTAGATATCTAAAGCGTAAAGAGAAACTATATTTTAAAAAGAAAAAATAAGAGTTTTACCTAGATAAATGAGAAATAAATGAAAAAAACCCGGCAAGTGCACATCAGGACATGCACAATGAAGGCTTACGGACCCATTTCAATAGCGAAGATCTATCGTATCTATAACGAAAGTAGTGAAACACAAGAAACAAAGTTGTATTTGCGGATGTTTTTTGAATCTCAGTATGGAGTTTATTCAGAAACGACGGGGAATTAACTTCACTTTAACTTGGTCGGCTGTAGCTAGTGATTTAGTGAACCCATTTCTCCAGTTATAATTTTAATTGCAATGTAGTGTCATGTGTTAGTGTCCTCATTGTTTCTAGATTTTCTACACGGTGTTTCAAGTTTTTACAGGAAGATTTGTTTTTAAAGCCACGTTTTCAGCTTAAACAAATTCGGGACCCCAATACAAACTGTTTACCCTTATTTCACACACTTAGGGGTGGAGTTTTATAAAACGCTGAAAATGATATTTTTTATTTGTAATGACTAACCTTCATACAAATTTTCATGGCTCTAAGTTGAATTTTTTTTTACCCATACAAACTTTCATCCCCTATTTTATACACTTGGGGGTGGAATTTTACAAAATCCTTACGGTATGAAAGGTACCTAGTGCCAAAATTTCATAATTCTAACACCAGCGGTTTCGGCTGTGCGTTGATTCCTTTGTTTTGATAAGTGAATTTGCAAAAAGTACCAAAATATGCGACATAAATGGCCGTATCTTTTGATTGCGTTGTCTTCGAAGCCTACTTTTTTTAATCCTACAAGGACCATAGCGTTTGATATTTGATATTAATTTCAACTTGATATCTCTATCCGTTTCTGAGAAAAAAATTCTTGACAGACAGACAGACAGACGGACAACAAAGTGATCCTATAAGGGTTGCGTTTTTTCCTTTTAAGATCCGGAACCCTAAAAGAGAAAAGAGTAAAACTTGATGTCGTGATGAATTTTTTCAATTTAAATTAGGGATGGGCAAGTGAAAAAATATATCGATATTTTTAAACAGTATCGTTAATTATCGAGTGAAAAATATCGATATATCGTCAGTTTTCACATGATTATTCAAACTTCGTAAAAAAGAATAGACGAAAATAGTATTTTTTATTAATTCTCGAGCCAAAACAATTATATAGGTATAATATAATCAAACCAGTAGTCATCAGATATGGGCATTAGGAGCACCCTCTGTTTGATGTGTGTTTACATGTGCATATTTTTTTTCATTGATTTGTAGAAAAAAAATCGGAATTGATACAAATTCGATACTCTAAAATAAATATCGAATATCGATATATCGTGATTAAAAATATCGACGATATGTATCGATTATTGTATGGAAAAATATCGATATTTTAATATATCGATATTTTTTGCCCATGCCTAATTTCAATTTCAAATTTATTCATTCAGTCATTGCCATTAGACGAAATATCATTACCGTCACGAAAAAAAAAGCATAATGCTTATTTATAGTCATATTTTGATACTACATGAATCATTTTTATTCAAACTTAAACATTTTAAAAAATCTAAAAATTTCTGCCGAATTTGATCGAAATCAGAGAAATGCCCAGGCATACTATGTATATTTTTCAATACATTACCTATGTAATACCCAACGTTGCTAATAAAATAATATCCCAAAATATGTGTGCGGCCTGTAGTGATTGATACCTCACATTGTCTTATGCGGCCCTTGACCAATAAAGTGTGACGCCCTCTGGTATAAACAATAATATATCACAGAACATATAATAGTACTTATTACGTACCTACGTAATAAAATGTAGTCGGTCCTGTGCAGTGACGTGACGGACATCCCGCGTCATTGTGTGGCTTATAAATAGCCGACGGGCGCCCCGGGAGTCGGCGAGGGTCGAACCTCAACGTCATCATGGGACCAGTCCCATTACAAATAAAAGGCGGTCGGGCAGCAACTGCAGCGGCAGCAGGATCTGATGTCGCGTCTGCAATAAATATGCATTGAGCAGAACCCGAGATCACGAGATGAACGATACAACATCTTATACATAACAACATCTTAGCGATCAACGCAGCACTTGTTGACAGGTATTATTAACATCCAAAACGATTAGAATATTGGTCGCTTCCGTATAAAGTTAGTTGTTTGCAATTATTATCGGTTGCGAGAGGCCTTCGGTAAAGATTGTCATACGGTTTATTACGCACCATATCTAATTGAAAGATAAACAAATGTATAGATAGGTAACTATGTAATCAGCAAATTGTATACGGCTTCATTATAGAATTGATATCGCCATCGTGCTTTTACTTGATGAAGATTTACGTTGTAGAACTCTTTCCCAAAATGTCTACTTTAATTAGGCGATTATTATGATATTTAGGAACTAAACCCATAATCTAATTAAATTTTAGATTTCCTTCTGCTCGTACCTTAAAAGATTGTGATCTACGATCATAGTTAATGCATTTGTTGCCCTCATGTGGAACTGCAACGTGACGTGTCTCCATGTCTCCGGGTCGGTCATTCAGCTTTACATTTATTTATAGATAGGCATTATATGTCCAAAGAAAAAAAAAAACTGTCTTCAAAAGAACCTGGGTGCACTAAAAAGCTAGAAATAACTAGGGTAGGGACAATATAATTTATTTCATATGGAGTCAGTGCCACTATCTTTAAATCTTTACACTGCGTTAGGACAATTTCTAAGGTACCTACCGCTACTTACTTGAATTGGCATCGACTCCAAATTAAATAAATTATAAGGTCCCTAGTTATTTCTGGGTATTTGGGTGCGTGATCAAGCAGCAGTCATTGCTAGCCTGTAGAACCCTACTTACTATGATTTCTGCGATTTGGTTACAAGTCATAATGACCAGCATAATCTAATAATAAGCTCGGATGAATCTGAGCGAACTGATAGTGCACATGGATCCTATCTGTGATTGTGCCGCTGCCCGCTACACAGCTACCCATTACATGGCGCGGGCAGTTCAGCCGCGGGTCTCTTCCTGTACCTCCCGTTTCATATTAGCCATTTGAGCCAATCAATCAGCGAGTCAATCCTGTCTGCTTGTTTCCTTTCATATATTTTATAGAGGTAATCGTTAGAACAGACCACTTTCCTGGTATGTAAAAGCGTAAAAGAAACGAACACAATATAGTAGTTAACCAATACATTCAGTTTGAGTTTGAAGACTACTCTAGCCTCACTTGAATAAAGTTAAACGATTAGAAGTTTATAAAACCTATGCATATTAAATGGTACCTAAGTAAGTAATTAACTTTGATTGACAACTAGGTATTTCCTAGCGATTAAAAATAACAGTATAAAAATAACACATTTCTGACAGCGACTGATAATACATTTCTGACAGCTCGCTATCGGGCCCCAATCGCGCGCTATCAGCCGATTAATCTCGCGCCGAGTGGGCGTCGCGAGGGGTATGTAGTGACGTGGCCGTGCCTGTGGCCGGGGTGGCGCAGGGCGCAGGGCGCAGGGCGCAGGGCGCAGGGCGCAGGGTGGGTAATGTTGGCTCCGCAAACGCGCCTCGTTATTACCGAGGGTACACACGAAGCCATCAGCTCGGCCATCTGTTGTGACCTTGCGAAAGGCGATGATAATGACAGATAAACATGCTGAATGTAGCTCTACTTTGTGTTTCTACGACCTAGAGTCAAAATTTGTTGGCTACGTTATGGTGATATGGGGAAACTATCAATTCAATATATGTCTAATAGCGTCAATGATTGAGATCACTGGGTGCACCTGCATTGCAGCACTATTAGACATTCTTGTTGTGGACGGATATAGAGCATGTCCTACAGACCACCTGACCTGACGCCCAGCTATGCAAAGAAACGCCTTTTAATTTGTACTATATCTACGCTCCCTCTCTGTCTGGTGCCGTGTCTCCAGTCTCATATCAGGTGGTTATTATTAGATAGCAGACTCGCAGTGCGGCCTTAGGTGGTTCTGTCTTCTCTGCGATATTTTTTATTTTATCTAGTGCCAGATTGGGCAGACATACATCAAGATACAGGTCAGGAATGATGGGATTAGGTTACGTTATGTAAAGATGGATCGGTCTGAGAGGTGCCAATGTCTTCGGTGATAAGGATTTTTGAAAGATCGATTACCTACTTACTACAGTCTTGACGTGATCAGAAAAAATATGGGTGTACTTACAACATTATAGTGGACCACTTTTGACTTTTCAGGGTAGGCTCCTACCTATTTTATTTCAAGGCATTTAAATAAATATGACGTCATCGAGCCTGCTTATTATTGTAGAATATAGTTTGGCAGCATGTTTCGCCGAGCGGCGGCGCGCGGCGGCCGGCGCGGCGCGGCGCGCGGCGGCGTTCACGTGTCGCCGCCGAAGGCGGGGCTCATGATAACGGCGCGGGTGTGCGTCACAACAGCTGAAATATTGGCCGTACGATGAAACAAATAATACCGTCAGGCAAATACGCCAACTTTGCCAAACAGGGTATCTTTGCCCAAAATGTAATTTGTAAGCAAATCCTCCAACACAGGAAAATAATTTTGTTTTAGGGCAACATTTGTTACTTACTTGGTTGGAAAGTAGATTATATTTGTGACCACACTATGTATAGCATTCGTTCCCAAATTCTGCTTCTTCTTCTTTTTTCAGTTTTGGCAATTATCCTTTTATATCCAAAGATATCGCTGCCAATGTCGAGTGCTTGACGTGTGGTTGACTGAACTTGACAACTTCTTAGTCGTTCCCAAATTCATTCAGTATCCTGTGAGGACTTGACGAGTTTGATGCGTGTTTTCGCGGGCAAATTGCTTACCCAGAGTTTTTGTGAATAGGTAGTTCTAAATGGCTAAACGCAGGAAGTTTATTTTAATGTGTTGTAGAATGACAATTGGGGAGTACTTTAAAAATAATTTCAGTATAAAAGGCTTTAAAAATCTAAACTTTTGAGAGAGGGCAAAGTTACCCTAAATTATTCAGACCCATGCATGTCAACATTGCCCGTTATCAAAAAGTACACAAGGTTGTCAATTGTCAGATTTAGATATTTTGTAACAGGTTGCATATTAAACAATATGAAGGTAATTGAAAGAACGCAAAATCTCCGAAACACATATGAAAGAGGTCATTCTCACATATTGCTTTACATTTCCTTTTTCTTTTTTTTCTATTTGATTGACAAAGCTTTATAGAAATACCTTTTCGTATTGATTGATAGTTAGTCTTTGAATGAATATTGTTGTAGTCCTAGCAGTGATTATGACTGTTTATTTACCATGTGATGTGATTTGTCTACTAACTTTATTGTGATCTTCTTCCTAGGCTCTAGCTTTAGCCCTTAAGGAAAGATATTTATCAAAGACTAGCTGAGCCCGCGACTTCGTCCGCGTGGAATTTAACTTAACAAAAAAGCCCGCTCCCGCGTTCTGAGCCCGCACGGCAAAACCCATTTTTTTAATTTTGTTTTTCTAAAATAAAAGCCTAAGTTACTGCTTATAACATCAGCTATCTACCAGTGAAAGTCCCGTCAAAATCGGTCCACCCGTTTCGGAGATACTCTTTGATTTCATGTGTTTTTATTTTTTTACGCGGAACCCTAATTGTTTTTCAAAAATTAAAGTAGCCTAAGTTACTCCCTATTACATCAGCTATCTGCCATTGAAAGTACCGTCAAAATCGGTCCAGCCGTTTCGGAGATTACCCGGAACAAACACACAGACAGACAGACAGACAATTTTTTTTTAAATCGCTTTTTTGCTATAGGTGTCGTATGTACTTTCATATGCATTTAGTGAAAAGTTGTTATTTTGATATTACAAACAGACACTCCAATTTTATTTATTTGTATAGATTTTGTTTTTTTTGTATTATAATTATATCAATGAAATATTCATTATTTTTGAACAAAATGTTTGATTAGTATCATACTAGTATCATTGTAAATGTATGTGCATCCAACAACCACAATAGTGAAGGAAAAATATTCATACAAGTTTACTGAAATGTGGCAACCCTTAAAACTGTTTTTCGGGGCTTGTATGGAAAAGAGTAATATTTGCTAGGCAACATTGTCCACTCATATAACTACGAAAACGTTTATACTACGTACTACAAACGAAATTTAAAAACCTAGGGCAAGATTGCCTTAAACTCTAGTCTTGGTATTTTTTCTGTATTTTTAAGAGTTATATTTGCGTCTATATCGACGTGGGCAATGCTAAAAGGCTTAAAGGATAGGTTACTATACCCGCCGTCAAGATATATTTTTTTTAATTTAAACTTATTGAAAATTTTAAACATCAAATGCATGCATATGATCATATTATAGTTTTAGCAAATGTAAAAACATACCTACTTTAGTTCCCGTAAAAAAAAAATGAAATACCTATATTCGATTCTAATAAAAAAACGGGAAAAGTGGTCGTGTTTGACGGTAAATCATTATAAAGCACAAATGCTAAACGTGTCGTGTCATCGTGTGGCGTTGAATTGCAATTCAATCTACAAAATTAACGTAGGATAATTAAGTAGGTTGACACTCTATCTTTTACCGTACATTTCACGGTCATTAGTGAAGCATGTCAATCACCCATCACGCCCGGTAATCTTGTAAATTTTAATCTTTTCTACCTCTTTCTAGTTACTTCAGTAATTAAATCCTATTTACTACTACTGGTTTGCCAAGTAGGTAAGTTGTATTATTACTCTACTCATGTACGACGAGTAAGTACCTAAATAGTATAGATAGGTAAATACGTCGATACGTTTATAACTATGAACTTGGTCTGAAGCGGTCCGGGGCGCTCCTTATCGCGGGTCGCGGCGCGCGGCGAGTCTCGGAGCAGCGCCGGCCCTCGCCTCGCTTCGCGATAACCCGCGGCGTAACTTAACATTCAGAAATTTGGATGGACAGTGTACTGTGCGTAATGGAGGAATAAATGGGAAACATATTATTATTTCTCATTAAATAGGTAGGTACCTAAGCAACAATAAATTGCGTAGCGCAGTCGGGTAAAAATACAATGACGTTGAAGTTACTTTATGTGGGTGATAATGATATATGAAATAGAAAAGGTTTATTTAACGGTTCTTCATTGCCTTCGCCCATTTACTGGAGGAGATGGCATCACAATAGGTATTTGTCTCACGCGCTTTTTTACCACTCATTGCGAGGGGTGAGGTAACCACGCATACCACCGGCACTACCTCAGTAACCATAACGTTTATGGCACAACCATTCTCCTGGTTTGATAATCATACGATACAGAGTGCCACAAATAAAGACAAGAGATGTGAGGTCGCTACAGTGATCTCGCTTTGTCACATGTTGTCACAGTTCAGCGCCGGGTAATGGGGACAGGTTAAAAATATAATATGGGTGAAAGAAAACTGTTAGGTTTGTGTAATAGGTAGGAATATAATTTCAAGCGAGTCCGTAGCAGCTCCTTTTACTTACTTATATATACGTACACGTAATGGAGATGGTTGTGAACGAGGCAGATAGCTGTTTGCATATCAAACACTGAAGTAATCATAACCGCGATTTGTGCTGATTGGGCAACCGGATGGACAAACGTTCTCATAGTTTACTCACTAACTAGAAAATCATGTTTGGACTCCCGCAACACTGTAAAACTCTCGCTTTAATTATCGTTACAAGAGCAATAAATTGTTTACGACATTAAGTATAAAAATATTTATCGCGAAGTTAAATGGGTGCTACCTACCTAATTAAAATGTTTATAAATGAAATAACTACTTATTTGATAACCTTTCGTGGACGTGGCGTACTTTAAATTTATTTATCTGTAAAATTGATTTGACCTGTGCTAATATGCTCGGCCAATTTTTCCATTGAGTTATGAACAATGTTTTGAAAAATCAACTGAAATGAATGGCGGGCAACAATATGGATGCAAGAAGGCAGTGTCGCCTACACCGCCCGCCGTATCGTCTATGCCTACTTGTCGCGGCAGCGGGGATTACAAGCGAATCGCGCCGATACGCGCACTATCGCGCTGGCAACATTTACATGTAATCCGCTGGCTTAAATCGGAAATTAGTAATTGATATTTAAATGTTTCACACTGTGCTATAAGTGGAGCAATAAAATTTGTTAAGTCTATTGTCTGTCAATTCCGAGCATGTGTAAATAAATAATTCTATGTTTCTGATTTGACTCGAAGTACAAACAAAATATGTTCGTATCTGGCTTCGAAGATGAGAGCAAAGCGCGCGGCGCCACACTTGCTGCAAAATATATGAACATAGTTGACTTGTCCACAGAACACACAAGTGAGTCTTTCACCCGCGACCAAGAGGATGAACGGCGCGATGAACGGCCACAGCCCGCGACAGGTGAACGGCGAGCGGCAGTGGGAGGAGCGCTTCCTGCCGACCCCGCTGCGGCTCCAGGACCGCGGACGAGCGCAGAAGGTGAGCCCGAGACGATGGTGCATCACCGAGCTGAGGTCGGGTCCCGATGCATTGGGCTAACCCCATCCATCGGGCCCCCCAATAGCCCAAAAATATTGTAACTCAAATGGTTGAGATCCGATAGTTTTCGGCTGTTGAAACTCACAGCTGGGTGTAACCCCACCACTTTTATTCAGCCGGTCATTTAAACAACTATTATTGTATGCCCTAAATCAAGCAGAGTTTACTTACATACCTATAGGTAAGTGCGGCACAAAACTAGGGCGATCTCAATACTTACCTATACGTCTTTTTAAGATGTTGTGGAGAGATGATTTCTGTTTTCTTCTCCGTAATAGGATACCTATTTGTAGTTGTTAATATTGTATACCTAGCCATGGTTCCCAGACTACTCAACCATCAGTACATAGAATCTATACCCATTCAATTGAAGTTTAAAAATAAAAGAGACATTGTTAAGTGATATTGATTGAGTTCTAAATAAGTCATAAAATATTCCAATCTCGGTTGGCACAATTGGTTTACAATTGCGTTCACGAGAATAGCAATTCAATAGACAACATTGGTCGCGCGCGAGGTCACTTGCGAATTCGCATCATCAGGTGCCTACTTGATCAAAATGCACTTTATATTAATATTTAAATAACTGGTTATTTATTGTTTGTTTATTATAGTTGACTAGCGGCCCGCCCCGGCTTCGCGCGGGTACATTGCGGTTACATTATTCGAGTTTTAGTAAGGATCCCTATTTTTTTTGAAAATATATTATAGCCTATGTCACCCGGGGATAGTGTAGCTTCCCAACAGTGAAATAATTCTTCAAATCGGTTCAGTAGTTTCGGAGCCTATTCATTACAATCAAACAAACAAAGTTTTCCTCTTTATAATATTAGTATGATATAGGTATACACAATACGTAGTTATGTAACATCGTATGTAATGTTTTCAAGATATTGTTTATTTAAATCATTAGTATTCACTCACAGACACATTTGCTGAAATAAAACAGAATGAGCTTTTTCTGTAATCCAAACAAAACAAAACGGTATACAACCTTGAAAACAAAGAACGTTAGGTAGAAGAAAACTTAAGAGGAGAAGCTAAGTCGTTGGCAAAATTGACTTCCAGTTATTTTGTGCATTTTGCTTCAATAGGTAGGTAGGTACTCCTGCTCGTGTGCTCGTGTGCTGCTGCCGACTGTCTTGCCTTTGCAAGACAGTCGGCAGCAGCACACGAGCGATTTTCTATATCAAACTCTTTAGTTTAAGGGTGTATTGGGATGAAACTGTCGATATGGTTTGATCGCCAATCATAACTGCCTCGCGGACAACATGCTCACGTGCCTCGTGCCACGTGCCACGTGCACAACGACCCGCTATCGTTTAATTATTTCAAAAACATCTCTCGCCTTATCTCCGTATTCAAAACAAGCCAGCGTTTGAACATTTGATTGTTATACAGTTTACTTATCAATGGGTACTTCACCCGACATCATTGTAATAATATCGTGGTGGTTACCTGAAAATAGAGCCCCGCGAGTTTTGAGTAGAAGCCCTTGCATATAAAACAATAATAATATAAACAAATTGGTCGGTAGATCATTCATGCTTATTACGTTATATTAATGTTTTCATGAACCCAAAACAGGTTTATGTTTCTTCAACGCTTTGTGCGGTACAGATGCGAAAATCTTCATCTTAAGTTGGATTGCATATTTTATTTTCCAAAATCATTAATTTTGAAGATAGGTACGTATATGTGTTCTCGTAATGGTATGATGACTGTTTATTGTATTACTAGTTTTTTAATCTTATTAAAAATGCTAAATTGTCGACTAAACAATTTATTAGTTTTTCTACCTATACCTACCCCACGCGTATTCATCTTGTTGGCCACGATTGATTGTATGATCAATATATATGTAGTATGTAGTGTACTGCACGAAGTCTGCGCTCGCGACTCTCGTCGCAACAATTTATTAAAGCAATCAACCGCAATTAATGCGCGCGCCGCTTCTAGGACCCATTAATCTCCTCACAGGCTGTTTCAAAAGTTCCAAATATCGGTACTTGGGAGTTTGGATGAATATTAGGTATAGAATTAGATGGTATACAAATATGATCTAAATTCTTAAACTTTGTTCGAATACTACTGCGTTTTTTCCGCCAATTAAAAAAAAAACATGTCTCAAGTAAGTTGTTATTTATAAATGCAATATACCTACACTGTTCTCTAGACCATTGGATGTAGGTATTCTATCACTGGCCGCTAAATAAATGTTGTTACAAATAAATATTTAAAGACGGTCTTTCTCAGAAAATAGGGTCCTTATAAATGGACCGATCTGAAATGTTCATCTCAAAATTACATGTCAAAAGCGTATTCAAGACCGCTCTCTGACTTGAGATTGATTTTTTAATACGTACTTACGTATAATATTATATGTAGTTTGTATTCACTAGGCATCTTCATATATCAACTACCACATTGGATCTACATTATTTCGGACTTTTGAAACACCTGCAGTAATACATTTATTGTCAACTAGTTTCTGCCCGCGACTTCGTCCGCGTTGACTTAAGTAAAGTATTCTATGTGTTAATCCAGGGTATAAACTATCTGTGTTCCAAATTTCATCCAAATCCGTTCAGTAGTTTTTGCGTGAAAGAGTAACAAACATACATCCACACTCACAAACTTTCGCATTTATAATATTATACTAGCTGAGCCCGCGACTTCGTCCGCGTGGAATTTAACTTAACAAAAAAGCCCGCTCCCGCGTACTGAGCCCGCGCGCCAGGACCCTTTTTTTTTTTTAGTTTTTCTAAAATAAAAGTAGCCTAAGCTACTGCTTATAACAACAGCTGTGAAAGTCCCGTCAAAATCTGTCCAGCCGTATCGGAGATACTCTTTGATTTCATGTGTTTTAATTTTTTTACGCCGAACCCTAATTGTTTTTTTTTTTAAACTAAAGTAGCCTAAGTTACTCCTTAAAACATCAGCTATCTGCCAGTGAAAGTCCCGTCAAAATCGGTCCAGCCGTTTCGGAGATTACCCGGAACAAACACAGACAAAAAAAAATTAAATCGCGTTTTTGTTATAGGTGTCCTATGCACTTTCATATGCATTTAGTGAAAAGGTGTTATTTTAACATTACAAACAGACACTCAAATTTTATTTATTTGTATAGATATATATTATATATGTATACGAGTATAAGTAGGATTGATTGACAAAGTATGACTCCATGATTCGTACAATTAAATGTATGTCTGGGTAACGATTGGTGGTCTGCAGCGGAAGAGGGCAGTTCGAGTTATGCTTTTGTCTAGTAAGGCCGTTGCTGATGGCATGGCGCGGGCGCGGGCGCGGGCGCGGGCGCGGGCGTGGGCGCGGGCGCGGGCGCGGGTGCAAACATGCCAGGGACGAGCGCTTGGAGTAGGTACTTATAGTAGTTAGAGTATAAGTAGTTAGAAAATGATCTTTTCGTAATTTGCCCTAGTCAGGGTGTCACTGGGATTGTCCATAGAGCATCGTACGGTCCCGGGACACATATAAGCGTTGCTTATATGCATCATTTGGGACCACACAGCAGCCGCGCTAGTCTAGCGATATAAAAACAAAATGCTGTGCTAATGAAAATGTGTTTTTTTAAATTACTTACCTTATCGTGAGGCATAAAAGAGTTACATATTAAACTGATAATGTTGCCTGCAATTGAAGATATCTTCGCGCGCTGACAGCCGCGCAAAGCCGGCAATAAAACGTAAACCTCGTCAAATAAACACTTGTTGATTGGCGCAGTATAACTGTTTGACTGGTATTAGGGGGTATTAGGTATTCCAGCGACCGCTCCACGCGACGCGGACGGCGCGGGCGGCGCCGTCGCCATGATAAGGACAATCCGCGCTTCACACAGAGGAATGTATTCTGCGCCCTCGACTGCACCGTTATTACTTACCAATCAAATTATAAGTAAAGTACGAGTATCGGCCATTTGTACAACTGTCATCACAAAGCCAGTAAAGGTACATTATAAAATATACATTTTTCGGAACATTTAAATTGTACTGTCACTATGATTTTACAATTTGTTTTCGAGTGATAACATTGACGTCACAGTTCTAGTAATTGTATAAACTTGCCTCATGTATTTGCACCCCGCTAAACATGGGATTTCACTATCTTTAGCTCCATTTATTAAGGTTTATAAATCCATAAAACAATTCTCTACCATTCAATTGTTTTGTTACATAAAATGATAAAGTAATTTAATAAATAAAGATAATGATACAGCAGCAAGTATAATGATACAGTAGCAGCAAGTATTTTTCCATTTTTTGCGTAAGTTTATAAAAAGTATGTAGGTACATGTTTACAAAATGTATAATAATGATATTTCTGGAGTCCCGTACAAATAATCAACGCATATTTTGTTAAAATGAGATACCTACTGCTCAGACAAGTCGAAGGATCAATTTTGCTTTAACCCATAACATAAGAAATCTCATAATATTTTTTAAGGAAACCTATGTTAGGCATGACTCTTTTCACGTCAGTAAATGGGTGACCGATGGATGACTGTTGTGAACATCGCTCACGAATGAAACACCATCAATCATAGTTAAAGACTCAATAATTGAAGCGCCCCCAGTTACCCTCAATAAATAATGCCGAGCGGGATGCTGACAGTTTGAAATTGTCCATTTTTTAAGCGGTAGCGATGGTAATCCAATATTCATCGAACAGCGAAACCGGAACCGTGAACTTTAGTTGGAGATATTTAAAATTCCAAAGGAGTATTAATATGTAGTTAAGGGTCTTTTAAAATTTAATATTAACCTGGACAATTGTTTTTAAGAACATTTTAGTGATTCGTTGGCGTAGGTATCAGTTCTATTGACGAAGTGTCTGAAAATTAACCAAAGAAGCCGAAGCCGATTTAATTTGGAGATGTCTTACAAGTGCCGGCCAAGTGAGATGAACTTGATAGGCGGGTAGAGTACGCCACCCAAACTGACGCGTGCAGTTCACTTTGTTTCTACATTTTTGCATTTTATTGTTATTCAATGTTGATTACCCAGAGTATTGCCTGAACCTACTCTCTAGCACTACAGTCAAGCCAAGACCGCATAAGAACGGGCGAGGACTAGATTGTTAACACAATATTCTTGCACCTTTATATAACTATAAATTAAAAAAATCTATAACCTCCGATACGACGACGCATTGGTCAAAATATTATTTTATCCCCATTTATATTTTCTGTTCCATGATCAGACCCTTGAACACCACCTAGGGCACCTAGCTATAACCTATTCATTACACAACAATATCTCTACTATAAGTTGGTGAGAATTTAGGTATCATGCAGATTCCAGATGACGCTGCAGCATCAGGCCAAGGTTACCATGACCTTATAATACCATTAAAGTATCAGGATACCAAATTTGGAATCGATCATACCTATGGAAGTTACTCATATCAGTTCATAACTAGAGAAGGGCTGATAAATTGAACGGATTTTCTTGAATCATAGCTAAGAACACTCTCGATCAAGAAACCTCAAAAAAACTAAATTAAAATCGGTTCATCCCCCTTTTTTCGTCGGGGATGAAAAAGAGAAACAGTTGTCGACGTTCTTGGCAGAAATTGTTGCTGAAGTTTCCTGGAGTGTAATGGAGTCGACGTGTTTCCAGATAGAAGCTCGGCTCTCGGAGTTGGTGCTGTGCGGCGCGACGCTGCGCCGGGTGGTGCAGGTGTTCGAGGAGGAGATGGAGCGCGGCCTGCGCCAGCTGCCCTCCAGCCTGCAGATGGAGAACACCTACCTGCCGGACCTGAGCGACGGGACAGGTGCGCCGATCGAACATAGCTGCGTGGACGTGTGCATGATGGAGACTACTTTTTATAAACGCTGTTCACTTTGAATTTAGCATTTACATTATTTTCTCTTGGTGACTGATTTGGTACTACTGCTGCTACAAGCTATCCCCCGCTAGCTGTAGTTAGCTCTCGCTAGTTCTATATTCTATTGTTTCGGATTGTCTAGACACATAATGTCCTAAAAGCTACATGTAGGTACTAAGTAAACGCGACATGTATTAAGTGGGACTCAAAACAAACATAAAATAATTTTCATATTTATAATAACATAATACAATTGATGCCGACGACGCGACTCTAGTAGTGGAATCACTGACTTTAATGAATAGCTTAAGGCAGACACCAAGCTGGGGCCAGCTTCCAATTGACTCACAAAGTTCCAGATAGGTAAACTTATTATACGGCGCTAGTTAGTACCACCTGCCGCCCCGCATGGCTGTCGGCCACGGGCTACGGTGCTACATGTTGAGTGTGTCGGTGTTGTGTCGCAGAGCACGGTATGTTCCTGGCGCTGGACCTGGGCGGCACCAACTTCCGCGTGCTCCTGCTGGAGCTGCACGCCGGGCGGCCCGTGCGCGAGGAGGTCAAGCAGTACCACATCGGGTGAGTGGCGTTCTCTTCCATTTATATTTAATTAAACACCAGTTATTCTAAGTAACTCTTTCTGATAACAACCGAGAAAGGCCATGAACCAGAGTGCGGGTAACGTCGGTTGATTTCAAGTTCGTCCAAGTTTCAAGTTTGAAATCCATCTCAAAAGGTAATAAAATAAATTGTAATTACGCAGATCTGACCTGCGGCTGGGCACTGGGGAGGCGCTGTTCAACTTCCTCGCGGACTGCGTGCTCGACTTCCTGCGCGAGAAAGGATACGAGGACGTCTCGTTTTCGCTAGGTCTGTTCAGAAAATTTCATAAGTCGTGTTATTATACCTTCTGGCATAATATGTTTTCATTCCTAAAATAATACGCACTTTGTTGAAGACATCTGAGGAGATAATTGATTGACTCAGGCGTTACTTGGCGGAAATCCATTGTTAAACAATTTAGGATAAGGACCCACCACTCACCCTTGGCTTATTAACCCCCAAAATTATAAATGAAATAGGTTGATCGATATTGGAAGAGGTTAACAAAACCTAACTCCGTCGGTCGAGTTTGTCAGTCATGAGTGTCAGGGACCCTAATAATGTGCAATTTTCCGCGGAACAAAGCGAATTAAAAATAAAAGTTGGGCTACGAATGAGCTCATTCGTAGCCCAACTTTCCTGTGGATGTCTCGTTCAGAGGCGAAACACGTGTCGAATTTTATTTTTAATTCGCTTTGTTCCGCGGAAAATTGCACATTATTAGGGTCCCTGACACTCATGACTGACAAACTCGACCGACGGAGTTAGGTTTTGTTAACCTCTTCCATTATCGATCAACTTATTTGATTTATTATTTTGGAGGTTAACAAGCCAAGGGTGAGTGGTGGGTCCTTATCCTAAATTGTTTTACATCTGAGGAGATTCAGATTCCTGAGGTTTACTGACCGACGACATTTGCTTTCGCTTGCAGGCTTCACATTCTCGTTCCCGATGAAGCAGCACTCGATATCGTCCGGGGAGCTGATCACGTGGACCAAGAGCTTCAAGTGCAGCGGGCTGGAGGGCGTGGACGTGGCCGCGCTGCTGCAGCGCTGCCTGGACGCGCGCGGCCTGCGCGTCACCGTCAGCGTGCTGCTCAACGACACCACCGGCACGCTCGTCGCCGGCGCCTACCTCGACCGGAGCGTCAGGGTGGGTCTTCACTACATACAATATTATGTTTGCACCGTCCCTCTTACATCGAGGGGGAATGTAGCCGGTCTTATGTAGGTAGCCGGAATAAGCTCGCTCCCAATCATTATATAACATTGGGACCAAAATACCTTCGGCGAAATGTGGGTGCATTGCAGTGCACCTATGCTTACACTTTAGGGCAATACAGGAGTGATGGTGTATTTTTTAATTTAAGTACAGAGTTAATGTGTTACAGCTCACTTTATGGCCGGTATTGATAGATAAGAATAGACAACTTCATATGAAGAGCTAACTGCAATTACCCTTCAGCAGCTTCTTGCGGTCGAAATATATATCGTGGAGACACTTTTGATCCAATATGCTCACTTACTAGTAAAATATCCAAATATTCACCAGTGATTTAGGCGAGTCACTCAATGGCAAACAGCCCGCTCAATGGACGAGATCGTAACCACTAACCCCTAACAAGTTTCGTGTCCCCGCCCGCACCAGATCGGCGCCATCCTGGGCACGGGCTCCAACGGGTGCTACATGGAGCGCGCGGCGCGCGTGACGCACTGGGAGGCCGCGTGCGAGGGCGTGGTGGAGGTGTGCGTCGACATCGAGTGGGGCGCGTTCGGCGACAACGGCTGCCTCGACTTCATGCGCACCGAGGTCGACCGCGAGGTGGACGCGCACTCGCTGCTCGCGACCTCGTTCACGTACGTACGGTTGCTTCGATTGCCGGTTCTCGTAGGCGGTGTTGCCGGTCTAAAATGTTATTCAACTATCCGACATAACTGAGCTTTCAAAGATTACATCTTTGGCCCTATATAATACCACCAAATTGGATACTACCGCGCCAGGGTCGTTTGGCGTCGCGATGCAAGTCGTAGCGGCGACGATACTACTATAAGGGCGGGACGTCCCGGGTCTTTTATCGCCGTTACCACCGCTACCCGGCCCGTGTAGCGACTCTTTCGCTTCATTCGCCTGATGAGTAAACCATAGATTCTAGCAGTAAATTATCTGTGACTGCTCTTTTTAAGTCCCTAATGAACATTATTATATTTTAGTTTCGAGAAGTACATCGGCGGCAAGTACCTGGGCGAGGTGGGTGCGCGCGCGCTGGCGGCGCTGGCGCGCGATGGCTTGTTCCCAGCGGAACCACCTGTCGGCAAACTGCTCACCGTCCATCTCAGCTTATTTGAAGAGTTAGTCAGTCTAGCAATGCCCCCTTTTGGGTCCCTTTGAATTTATTTATTAATATTAATTATAAAAAGCTGTGATAGCCGATTGGTTAAAGCACGCGTCTTGCGGGCACCAGGTTTTGGGTTCAAACCCCGGCTCGCACCTCTCGATTACGGTGAAGGAAAACATCGTGAGGAAACCTGCATGTCTTAGAAGATCTAACCAATTTTCGAAAGACATGTGAAATCCGCCAACCCGCATTAGGCCGGTGGTGGATTATGGCCTGAATCCCCCTCGTGTTGAGTGGAGGCCCGTGCCCAGGAGTGGGACGTCAAAAGGGCTAAATTATATATTTATGAGCACTGGAAGCTGCGCCTGCCAATAAATTTTAGTTACTCCTATTTACGAGGTTGTACTTTCACGCAGAGAGAATTGCGACGGCTCGGTGTCGCGTACACTGGAGACGCTGCGCGAGGTGTGCGCGGGCGCAGAGTTCACGGAGGAGGACGCGCGCGTCGCGCAGCACGTGGCGCACGTCGTGTCCAACCGCGCCGCACAACTCGCCTCCGTGTGTGAGTACTCACTGCTTAGTTTGCCAACGATCGCTTCACTTGTGATGGTGTGCCATAATATGTCTTGTATCACGCAGGTATATCAACGTTGCTGCGGCGCGTCGACAAGCCGCACGTGACGGTCGCGGTGGACGGGTCCCTGTACAAGCACCACCCGCGGCTCGCGCGCCTCATGGACCAGTACATAGCGCTGCTCGCGCCAGCCAATGAGGTATCCAGCGATTACTTTTACTGGTTATTTATTACAGTGACGTGTGTATGAAGGAAGATCAACCCATTACTTGCGCCTGCAAATTTCGGCAGACTATAATCCGACTCTTAAGCAAAATTAGGAAAGATCTTTCATACAAAAAAATACCTACATTTAAATCGGTTTATACGTTCGAGAGTTACGATGTCACAGCCAGGCACATAAATACACATGTTAAACTTATAACACCCATATTTTGCCCGTTGGGGTTTACCTAAAAGAAGATAATCGTTCGGAGGGGGTATTCATCTAAGTCTCCTCAAAAACGTTCGAGAAATGCCGAAACCGAAGTGTGAACGTGTACTGCGAGTACGCTAGGTACAGGAACGGAGTAATGTTAATGCGTACGACATATATTTAATTTGGTCGTTGTATTTGTGCAGTTTTCTGTGATCAACGTGGAGGACGGCAGCGGCAAGGGCGCAGCACTGACGGCGGCCATAGCTGAGCGCATCGCGAAGAGAGCCTCGTAGCGGCGCCGCGCCCCTCCCCGCTCGCGACAGTGGGGGGCTCGACCCGGCGGCGGCGGGGCGGCGGCGGGGCGGCGGCGGGGCGACGGCGCGGCGGCGGCGGGGCGGCGGCGGGGCGGCGGCGGGGCGGCGGCGCGGCGGCGGCGGGGCGGCGGCGGGGCGGCGGCGCGACGGCCGCGACCCGCTGCCAGGCGCTCACAGGGCTCGGCGTTGCGCCTCGCCTCGATGATATTGTTGACTGTATTGTGATTTTTATAGCTCATTTTGGAGATGAATGTGGTCGTGAATGATCTTATTCAAATTATACATTTAACTCGATCTGGGATTCAAATAAAGTCACAACCCATCCTTTTCCGATGTATTGGCTACATGTCCATTTGTATTGACTACCAGTGAATGTTGCGAGTTGTTATTTTATTATAATCAAGCGACGATATTTTGTGTATGACGTGGTGAGGTGGTATACAGTTATTTAGGAGTAGGTACAATCGAGTTACTTTTATCTGTACTGTTGTTACTAAATGTCAGGCTTTAGGCGTGTGACTGAAGTATATATGTACCAAGCTCGCAGGTCGAGGATATGATTGCATTTGGATCTTTTTATAATTTAGTGTTGTTAAGCGCCTATATAAAATGAAACCTCTACGGAGTTTTCACTAAGATAGCGATACCTACATAAATGGTGGCTAATATACCGCTTGGAATGCGCCGACGACGAATATCTAGAGTCGTCGGCTTTTGCGCTAATGACATCCCAATCTTAGATTAAGTTTAGCTAGACTTAAAGACGGGAATTGTAAGCTGTTAATTTGTATCATACCTAAGTGCCTGAAAGTTTAGTGAATAAGATAACAAAGGCGCTTTAAGGGAGGTTTACCGTTCAAAGATAAACGTTTTTCAAATATAAATTCGAATTAATTCCTATTGTATTGCCCCAGTCATTAGTCATTATTTTGAAATGTCATTTTGCAGGTTTAGCGTTGCCGATTGGAAGCTGGGAACCCGAGGGTGTAGCTAGTAGAGGACGGTAGTATCATATCGTGCCATACTTATATAATTTTAGTAACATTGCTGATGGCTCTCAATAACACTACAGGCGCTGTTAAACAATATAATAATGTTTATGAACAATACCTTCAAGATTACTGTGATGAAGTTAAAACATTCGTAGTTTTGGGAAATATCAGATTTAGACATTGCAGCTAAACTATCTTCAAGTCCTTTATAATCGGCCGTTCCCAGTAGTCCTGCGGGATAGTCTTACCAGCAGGACTAAGTACCTACTGGCAATTTCGTTCCCAATAGTCCCACTGGTAGGAACACTGGGACATTTTGTTCCCCCACAGTTCTCACCAGAAATAAGACCTCCCAAGTAGTTCTACTCTAAAGTAGACATGAACTCAAATTAAATTTTTTTTTTATTCATGTAAGCCAGCAAAGCATTTATGAATAGTCTACCACCGGTTCGGAATGCTGCTTCCACTGAGAAGATCCGCCAAGAAACTCAATGAACAAAAGATGATGTACATTCTCAGGAACAGAACAGAAACAGAAATGAGCAGGCAACACCAATGTCACTAGACTGTATTACATAATAATACATATATAACTTGCCTAATGAACTTGAATCTGACCTAATAGATAAATAATAAACTTTCCTCTCGAGTGTGTTCCTTCACAGTACCTAAGCATCTATAGGCTACGCTAACTTAACTACTTGACGTCATACAATAAAACATTTGTGTAAAACTGTATGTCAATAGGTTTCGTTGGAATTGTGCAATAATTTAATTCAGCACGCAGGCCGCTACAAATATTATATTTCTTATAAGCAATTCTTATTTTATTTATGCAGATTATAGAGGTAGGTAGGTATGAAATGTACAGCGTAGGTACTATGTGTATGTTATTGATTGAATATTTTTATATTTGAAAATAAATTGAATTTAATTTTTTTTATGTTAAGTTAATATGTTTTATTTAATCTATATGGAACTAACAAAACCCCTCTCCAGTGATGACGATTTCAGAGGAACTACTTAATGGTGAGAGGAAGTAGAACATACCAAAAAGCAGTGTTTATTAAATAAAATGAACATGTAATTATAAATTAAGTAAGTATATTTTTTTATAAAATACATGAAAATGTAATAAAATAAGTATTGCACAGTAAAGAAAAGCTTTTGTCCATTAATAGGTTTTATGAGACACATACCAATCATATCATTCCACTGGCGACGCATGCCAGGATTCGATTCTATAAATAAGTACTTAAATAAATAGGCAGTATACAAAATATCGATAAATTAGTACTCTGTTATTGTTTATGTCCGTATTTTGCACTTTTATCTTGTGTGATGTTAGCAATCTGAAGTTGCACCCCGGCGTGCCGCCCCCCCTGCCGCCTCCCCGCCGCCGCCCCCCCGCCCCCGCGGCCGGCCCCGCCCCCCCCGCAGGTGCGGCGAGAGCGCCTCGATCACGACACCTCCACCTTCTCCCGCACCTTCCGCAGGATGCTTTGCAGCTCCGAAGCTGATGTCGTCTTGTACTGGAATAGATCGCAACATTAACTATTACCTCGGAAAATTAACTGTTCATGTTTGCCGTGTTAAGTACTTACGAACCAAGTGATTAAAAAGTCAGGTACCTACTTATTAAAATAGCTAAATCAAGTAAGTAATTATTTTTTTTGGTATTTACAAATGAAGGCAATTTATTTAAGAGTGGAAATCGATGAGAAGTAGTTGCTGACACATATTTAATATGTAAAAAGCTGTGTGAAACTTGGTCTCAAATGACAATGCAAGCAAAGCACAAATAGCTGCATGTATTGTACATTTACGGAAAGCCCAAAATTGATGATGCCTCGTATGAGAACGAGTGGTCTGAAGGTCGCCAACATCAGCTTCTCTATCATTGTCATCGTTATTGTTAACACTACGACTGCCACTTGCGGTAGAGGTTCTGCTATTCCCAAGACAGTCACAGACGATGTTAATACTGTCACTGATGCAGATGTCTGATAAGCAATAACGTGTATAGAGGACGTTGTCTCACCGTGGCGCCACGCACTCACCCCGGAGATGTTCCGTTGAACCAGGATCTGGCTGTAGAGCCGCTTGCCCTCGTCGGCGCCGAGCGCGCGCTCGAGCTGCGCGCGCGGCAGCGCGAACAGCTGGTGCCCGGGCACGCGCAGCGCGCGCTGAGCTGTCGAGCTGAAGCCTTTCGCTTCTAACCATTCCACCACCTCGTCAGGATTCGACTTCTGTAATTTAACAAAATGTCATGCAAGGCTTTCTTATTGTCGAGTCGTTTTATACACGGCCCTCGTTCAGGTTACATACCATGAAAGTACTGTGACACCGGGGTTTCAATAATAAAGTCTTATTCCTTGGTTTTGTTTTGTTTTTTTTTTTGTTTTTTTTTTTTTAGATTATTAGCAATGTGTGTTTATCACATTACTACTATTCCCTTTAGCCCCTCCAACTAAGCTAATGCTTGTGCTAGGAGTAGGCTCACGTCAATAGTTTAATGGTCAGGATGGGGATCGAACCCGGAACCTCTCAGCTACGAGGACGGCCCCTCTAACCACTAGGCTATTGGTAATACTTTATACCTATCGCTAGTGGCCAGTGCGCCGACATGGACCTTACAGTACCAATATGACCGATGATGTACTCCGGGGACTGCAGGGTCAGCACGCGGACCAAAACAAGACTTATTATAATAAGATGGATTTTAATGGTCGCTCTCCCTTTCTTAATTCATAGGAGAGAATAAAACAACACCAATAATATCTGGCATATGGTCTTGTCACAGACTTTGCTGAACCTTGGAAGTGAATGCCGCAATAGAAGGCTCTGATAATTTCAAGATGGGATTGTGTGCGTGCGTGTACCTGGTCGATGAAGATGTCCGGCGTCTTCTTGATGTCGAGCATGTTCCTGCGCTTCTGTATCTGCGGCAGCACCATCTTCAGCTCCTCCTGCACTGTGCTCGCGACCGACTTGGTTGCTGCACCAAAATACACCATTATTATATTTGCCCTCAACTCTATATCAAAATCTGCATCCACCATTTTTACACCCTAGAAGTCGCGACTGTTAAAATTTGTTGACTCGCTAGTATTAAGTAGTTCACTTCTGCGTGGCCAGTGGCTCCGCTCCGTTAGGAGTTCCTCAGGGGTAAATACTCGGACCCAAAATATTTGTATTGCACTTTAGTTCTGTACTTACACTTTATGGTGTCTGTTTTAGTCGGTGGTGGTGGGATTGGCACCGGCGGGGGTGGAGGCGGTGGTGGCGGGGGTGGGGGTGCTGGCTTTTCTGTAAGATTATAATGACCTTTTAGTAAGAAGCTAAAGGGTACCTAAGTTAATCAACTATTTCAGATTATTTCATGATAACAAGCTATAAATAATGAAATTGATTAATCTGGGAAATTAATACCTACATATCTAGTAGGTACATTTAATTAATATAGGCAGATAAATAGGTACCTGTACTGGTTCACATTAAAAAAGTTATTGATCTCAAGAAAAAGAAAATTGAAATCAACCTTACGTAATGTTTGTATCAAATTTATCACAAATAAAGCAGAAGTAGGTATATACCATATTAACACATAACATGAAGGACACTTACCGCAACATTGTTACACACAAACACACACTAACACAACAATCAATAAGCGAAGCCACTCTCACACACAAACACTATGCACGCTTCGGTGCGATCACGTTTAACAAGCATTCATTGGTGATAATTAGGATATAAACGTTGGCCAATACCGCCGATCAAGTGATTGCAATGATAACAGCGATAGAATCATTGCGCGCTATCGAGCCTCGAGTGCATACTTAAGTTATTAAACTAAATCCGGGATCGAAGGTCAGGGAAGTGGAACATGTAACGAACAGACCAACACCAGATTCAATAAAAAATTTAATGTATAGCATAGTAAGTAAATACAAACTCGGAGCATTACCTCGACAGAGTAATGGATCTGTAGGTGACATGCGAGTTCATTACATTCCTTTTGCATTACATACAACTGATAGCTGCCTTAGAGCGTTTTCACATTATCCGATCCGATATCGGTGTCGGACGCCGATCCGATATCGGGGTAAGTAAAATGTATGAAATATGTACCTGTCTTTCATATTGTCCGGCCCGATATCGGATATAGACAGGTACATATTTCATACATTTTACTTACCCCGATATCGGATCGGCGTCCGACACCGATATCGGATCGGATAATGTGAAAACGCTCTTACACCACCGGCTACTTTACATGATCGGAGCGACGCGACGCGTGACGCGGCGACGCACGTCCCCGCGCCGCAGTATCGACAAACGCAAACCTTTATCGTACAGACCGCGCACTCCGTTTTGCAATATATTGAAAAAATATAAAAATATACCCATAAATTTGTTTCATTTATATTCTCGTAATTAACTTTAGATAAAAATTATATTAAAATATCTTTACGATTAGGTACTATCTAATAATTTTATCGATATAAGTATTATGATTGGATACTTTGAGCTCGCACCACTTTGTTACAAAATTGATATTTTATCGCCGATCCGTGAGGCGGCTTTGAGGTGGTACATCTGTTTAATAATATCGTACGCTACAGAATACATTTACAAAGTAAATAATTTAAATCAGACTTGTATATTGTACGCCGACTTAACAACAATCGCGAGCGACGCCTGTACCGCCGCGCCATCTACGCGTCCTAGCCGCCTTGCCGCCTTGCCGCCTAGCCGCCTAGCCGCCTAGCCGCCTAGCCGCAGCGGCGGCGGCGGCGGTGGGACTACCCATGTTGATGAAGCAACTGACCGTCTGCGAGATATTTGGACATGCCACGCCATTGGCCACAGACGATTACGTTTGATTTTATCAAATAAGTAATCAGTTATCCCTAACTGCGTAGAAGACTAAAATTAAATGTAGAAACACGTATAAACTAAACATGTAATGTAGATACTAAACAAACCCAGAAGTCATTTCTTTATTAATCTAAAATATACTGACCTTGAACACACAAATCAACAAGTAATAACAAAACCAAATACATTATACCGTGCTCTTGGACGGACTGGCCGACATAATCGGGTTAGTGTTGTAGAAATTAAAATTAAATTAGTGTTGCTGTTGATTAATAAAGAAACGACCAAAGATGAGTTGAAGACAAGCACTCCCAACAGACCGCGGCGCGGCGGCGGCGGGGCGGGCGCGCGCGCACTCCGCACTGCGACATGGATGTTAGCGACACACACACACACATCATTGTATACGCGCTAAGGGCAGGGGGCGGCGGGGGGGGAGGGGGACCGCCTCGTACACTAGCGCCGCCGTGGAGCTTACGCGATAGTTAATATTCTAACTATATCAATGAGTTGGGGGATAGGATCGTGGGAGAGGCACTTTGGTAGAGCACTTCGGATGAGAGGGATCAACTGGACTCGCTACACGATCACATCATATGCTTACCGACTATACGCGCTGTAATGCGGCTCATGGTTTCGACTTAGATAAATGACGACTATGACTAGATAATTAAACATAGTCATAAAAGATGTGTATCAAGACATAAATTGCCCTTTTTCATAAATAATATCATCATTTATATTACCTTATCGTTTTCAGTGGGCACATAATGAGTAGGGAGTAGTATTTATATATATATATATATATATATATATATATATATATCGACGGGAGAAAGCAGAAATGTCGTAACTTGTATTTTGGCCTAATTCACTTTTTACCATATTCTTGTATAAAAAAAAATACTGCTTCGAATGGTCTGGGTCTCGTTTTCCTACCACTAAATTTTTTATCGATACCATACATAAAATAAACGACATACAGCTTTATGAAACGTGTATCGAAGGTTTATATTTAAGATACAGCAAATCCGTAGCTAAAAAAACATTTTTGTCTAAGTTGTCCATACATTTTATCTCACAGATACAACATTTTTGCAGCCTAAAATTGAAACATGAATTGGCGTAACTTGTGCAAAATCCTTGATACACACACTTTACGACAATTTAGAAAAAGCATCAGATAGGTCTTAGATTAATATAAATACATACCAATTTTCAACTTTCTATCTCAATGAATATATTAGTTATGAATTTTTTAAATAGTTTTTTGGCTCTGGTGTAAAGTTGTGTTTTTCAAGTTACGACAATTCCGCTTTCTTCCGTCGATATATATATACAATAAGTATGTTCATTTAAAAAAAAACTGAAAGGTTGCTGGTGTGAAAATGTCGGCAGATACATTACATATTGCAATCATTACAGCCCGTATAGAACAGCAGTAGTGGATCAGTGCGCGGTGTAGCGCAATCTAGCGCAATCTAGCGCAATGTAACGGCGGCGCTAGAAGTAGCGGAACTCGCCCTTCTTGCCGAGGCGCTCGCGGCGCACCCAGTCCGTGTTGGTGCCGCCCGCGCCCCCCGCGCCCCCCGCGACCCCCGCGCCCCCCCTACCCGCCGGGCCCGTCGGACTGCTGCCACCCGAGCCGCGACCCTCCTGCAACAAAAGTAATCATATTAAAGCATTTTTCATATTATTACATACACACCTACACGGAAGATAAGTTATTGCAAATGGTTAACAAAAGCGTTCATATCAGATATCTGTTGAAATTTTGGGATCATATGTCATGACATATGATCCCAAAAAGCGATCATGATCGCCAATGCCAATCAAATGACAGCCTTCATTGCATTACCATATCATGTAATATCCATGGAACCCGCAAGGACCGTACCTGGTAGTGTGTGTAGATGGGGTTGGGGTAGAGATGCGGGGAGGAGGGCGGCGACAGCGCCGGCGCCACGATGGTGTGCGGCACGTGCGCCGCCACGCCGCGCCGGTTGCGCGCCTTCCACCACTTGCGCGAGTCATCCAGCACCTGCGACACACATTACCTATATCATAACTAACTGAAATCAGCAACCATTCATTATTAGATTCATTACCCTTCAGAAACAAAAGTAGCACGGATGCACAGAGATGAGAACGGATGCACCACTATTTTTGAATGTAGCCCTTTCACAGCTTCTACCACAACGGCACTTCGTCGCTCAGTCGTAGCCCAACTTTCCTGAGGATGTCTCGTTCAGATGTAAACACGTGTCGAATTTTACTTTTAATTCGCTTTGTTCCGCGGAAAATTGCACATTATTAGGGTCCCTGACTGACAAACTCGACGGACGGAGTTAGGTTTTGTTGACCTCTTCCATTATCGATCAACCTATTTGATTTATAATTTTGGAAGTTACCAAGCCAAGGGTGAGTGGTGGGTCCTTCTCCTAAATTGTTTCACACTGACTGTTGATCAGATTCAGACATATGACACCAGTTTTCACCTATTTATAGCCTTTCTCTGACCCACTCAATATTCAACTTCCTGTTGCGTGCAGCAGTGCCGACCACCCTAGTCTACCTGTCCCGCCTCCATGGTATAGTTGCAAGGCGAGGGAAAGTGCTGAGAACATGAAAATAAAGAGCAATATCTCATTGAGAGTTCAGCCGTTGGGCTCTAGTCACAAAGCTAGTTGCAAGGCGTTGGTGGTTAGGATCCCCACGGACAGTCAAATTAACTTTCATTCAGGGAGACTACTGGCCGAAACGTGTGGTGTTCAGGCGCTTTGGGAGGAGATTGCCGCCGTCACCACCCATAGTTTAGTTAAGTGTTAAAGAATAAATATTTATGTTAGTGTATAAGGTATATGGGCCTGCGTAGCCTGAGCATATATTCATTAATAAAAAATATCCAAACAGTATAATATTAGTGACGTGATTCTATATGAGAATGATCTCATATAGAATCACGTCACTAAGCACGGCACGTCGCAAGCACGCAACGGGTCAAATTTCATATACTATTGTCTTTTTACATTTTGATATATTTAAAGAGAGTAAGAGTAGTAGATAATAATATAAATATAATCGCTTCAGTGTGTTGCCTTTTGGAATACCAACAATTACATAACGCTCATCCGGTGCAATACTGTCACAATTGCATTTTTGTCGATTTTAAGGTAATAATGGCAAAATGTTCCCAATGCGTTGATGTGTCTTGTGTATTATTGTCAGGATTCTAACTAATTCTAGTTTTAGCTAGACGGCTGCAATATCGTTGTTGCATTAGCGCCTTTAATATCGCGGTCTCGTAGCAACATTGACCGAATGGTCACTTGTGCCGCAGCCTAGGACCACAACGACGTTAAAGTAAGTTGTGACATAAAATTTATATTAGTTACATATTTGATCTTGTGCGTTTGTAGTAAGTACAATGACACAAATGTAATTTATTTATTTTTAATGAGTTTTCCTCAGTGATCTATGAGAACCCTTACAATGTACTATGGCATAGTGACTATAATTTTTGTTAGAACTAGTGCCACAATGACAGTACTGCAGGTCATCAATCATTATTATGAGTATTTTTTTAATATCAGTTCTATTTTATCTTTTTATTTAGCATTATGTAATCAAGCCTTACTATCAATAGTTTGCAATAAACTAACTTTAAACTACTTACTCATTGTAACAAAGTCACTGTCATGATTTGAACGATGAAAAAAATTGAAAATCCCTGTCGTGAGAAATTGGATTTTATCAATTGTGACTGTGTTGCACCGGATGAGCGATAAAGTAATTCGGTGCAGTAGGGCAAGACACGCCGGGGTGCTAGGTCGGACAACCTCCTCGTGGTGCACCCTGGGCACCGCCGACCACCTCTTCAGTTTCCCTGTTGAGGTGGTCGACGGTGGCGAATAGTCTGGCAGAGGGAGTCGCTCGCGCCGTGCTTGGTACCTCTCTGTTATCAGAGAGGACCGTAGCGTGGCGTGGGGCGACTGGGGGTGGGAGGGCGGCGACGCCATTTTGGGGGTGGCGATAGGGCCCGTGGTGGGCTGCTGTTGGCGGAGGGCCTTAATCCGAGCCCCCTTCCCCCGGAGGGGGCTCGCAGCAGTGTCGGGGTTGAAGCCTTTTGGCATCCCCCGACTTTCCCGCCTGGGCCTGGTCGCCCAGCCTGATGGCTGAGCGGGAGTGCGGGTGGAGCACCTGCGTGAGGCAGCGGAGCTCCCCGCGGAGCCTCTGGTGGCAGGCACGGGGGTGCCTGCCATTACAGCTTGGACTCGAGAGGGGGCGCTGTGTTACGTGTGTCAACACAGCGCCTGAGGTCGGAGTGGCGCGTCCTTTGGACGCGCCCCCAGTGAGGGGGCCTTACCAGGCCAAGTCGCGCCGGGTTGCGGTTGCTTATAGCATTCCCGGGACCCGGCACATGCGACCAAGAGGATACACCGTTGGTTTTTAGTGGGTATACCATGCGCCTTCGTGGTGCGGGGACTCCCACATACCCCTCTCGACTCCCCCGAGTCGGGAGGGGACCCAAAAAGGGTTTTCCAACGTAAAAAAAAAAAAAAAAAAAGGGCAAGACACGCCACGCTTTCACATAATAATTATTGACTGTCGATATTTCAGCTGCTTAGTGCCAAGCTGATTTATCATCAAAAAAAAGGATTTCATTGGGAAGCTTATTGTAAAAACGTATACATTGCCCCATAAAAGAATGTCTTATTCTGTGGAGACGAGTTACATGTACGGATAGCTTGTGCTTATTCCGTGTATTAATAAAATGAGCATCGCACATTTGTTCCAAATTGTTAGCATTAGTTAGTTGATTAGTATCGACGTGTTATAATGTGCCTTCGACAGTGGACCCTCCTGCGGAGGAGGTCCTCTACTGGCGGCGCGTGGCGCACGCTCACCTCGAGGTACTCTCCTCTCACGACAGTCAGCTCCTTGTCATTGTTGGCGGTGCGGGGGTAGGTGACGCGCACGACGCGGCCGCCGCGCGCCGCCACGCCTCGCGCCCACGCCTCGCCGAGGTCATCTGAAAATAATTCATTATAAAGCATCGTTTTCCGTAACCCTTCCTTCCACATGAAATTATTAAAGGAATGGGCACTGTCACTATACGATACGAACACTATACGGTTGTAATAAGGACCTTCTGCTGAATCTGCCCTTTACAATTTGTGTGGTGAATAAAATGTATTGGTTTAGAATTTTAGAATACCCAATACTAGTGTGCATTGTTACCTTCATCTCGTTCGGGGCGGTATGGCGGCTCGCGGTCGGGTGAGGACGCCGCCGACCCCGAGTCTTCCCGCCCTGTCGTGCGCATATTCCTGAAACGAGTTGCCAGTAATAAATTAGTTCAATTAGAAAACATTAACTGTAATCTAATATAAATAAAAACAAGTAAGGATGACATTTGGATTGTTTCATATTATCTTCTTATAATTTAGCAAAAGCAGCCTGCGATAATAAAGTAAGTTTTGTAACAGTCACCTGGGATATGTGGTGTACTGTTCTCCGTACATGTCGGGCTCGTCGCGCTCGTAGCGCTCGTACGGCCCGCCCGCGCCCCCCGCGCCGCCCCCCGCGCCCCCCTCCCCGCCGCCCTCGCGCCCCGCGTCACTGCGCCGCGGCGACGCTCTGCGCGCGCGCACGCACGCAAGGACGACACAAAAGCAGACAAAACGTAAGCCAAATATGAAAGCCCGGAATGGTTGACAACATATAAGAAAAATAAGAATAAGAAATAGGGGTGAAAAGTATTCTGCTATTGAAAGAGTCTGCTGGGAAGTGCAAAACCAAATACTTTCTAGCAAAGGACGTAGACAAATATTGTTAACGAATTCAATAATAATGAATGAAATGTCGCCACAGAATGTTGTGGCAATGAGATAGCACATGATGGCAACATGAAGTTGAACTAGTTTGACGGCCATGTCTCACCTGCGCAGCGGCTGGTCGTCCACCTGGTAGTCGGGCGTCCAGCCGTCCATGAACACGGGCTGGTAGGGCGGGATCGTCGTCTTCCATTGCTCCCTGGACATTGATTATTATCGTATTTTTATTTCAGCTTCTTTTTGCCTGCTTTGCAGTATGTGTTAGTTTTTAAGTAATGGTTGGTCTGTTTATTGTAAATTGGTTTCTTAGCAGACTCAGCTACGATGTTGGGTTTGTAGTTATTCAAGGTTCTTTAATATTTTTAATTGCTTTTATTGTTGGCAGCAATGTCATGAACTCGCCCAAAGCATTATTTCCATATTTATCACAGGTAATTTGAATACAGCTGATAACGATATATCAGATACCCATAATAGGATTACCTTTTGGTACTATTCACTTTATCGTTGGAAGTTCTCAGAATATAATTAAGGGATTATAATAATTGAGGGATTATACATTGCTAAGGCTATTTTAAGGAACACAGCAAGGATTATTACCGATACACGCGAATAGTTTCATTGAAAACAGATAATGTATATCACAACGTATTTGTAATAATATAATTATTACAAATTCTTCGGTAAGATATAATAGCGATAATGAATGGAATTATTTTTGCTTACAGAATACCTATTTTGGTCACTGGTACAGATCATAGTTATATACATTAATGCACCCCGCTGATGACTGTGCTATGTTTCAAATGGTACATTACATCCAAAATGCGTAATTACATTTACAAGTAAACTTGATACGGCCGTGCGAGCCCTACCTGGGTATGAGCCAGGCGTCGCCGAGCGAGTGCCACAGCTCGGTCTCCTTGCTGGTGACGCAGTTGGCGAGCAGGTTGAGCGCGTCGCGCGCGAGCAGCGGCTGCACGACGCGCGCCGGCAGCCGCCCGTCCGCCACGTCCTGCGCCGCGTCCACGATCAGCGCCAGCGGCGTGAACAGGAAGTGCACCAGCTCCGGCGCGTTGGGGTCGTGGATGTGCGCGCGCAGCCGCGCCAGCAGGTTGAACGACAGCTTGAACTTCTGCAGCACGTCCACGAAGTCGCGCTCGGGCGGCGGCCGCGTGCGCATGGCCAGCATGCCCTCCCCCGCGCCGGCGGCGGCGGCTGCGGCGGCGGCGCGCTTGCCGCCGCGCGAGCGCCGCCGCCGCTCCAGCTCGCGCGAGGCCGCCGCCGCGTGCTGTAGCCGCGCTATGAACTTCTCTATGTCGTCGAAGCACCGGTTCAGGATCGCGATGTCCTGCTCGTAGAGCCGCTCAGAGCCCGTCGACGATGCATCGTCGCGGTCGCCGCCCGAGCCGCCGCGCTCGCCGCGACCCAGCTGAGCCGACATTTGCTGCGAATCAGACACACCGGTGATAACTGTACTGTTTCTACATTTCTATGACTATAATACTCGTATGATTTTCCTTTGAGGCCTATGAGTCATGCGTATGACTCACAGTGAGCACGGCCTCCCATTGCGTCCTGGTGAGCGTGTGGTAGAGGGGCGCCATGCCGCCGCCGCCGTCCGCCACGGAGTGGCTCCGCTCGCGGCTACTGTTATCGTCGTTGATAATGCGATATAATCCGCTCCAACCCCGAGCCGTGCGGGTATTACGCGAGAGATAGCCTCGACTCCGAATAAATTTGTTTTTGGTTTGAAGACTGAACCGAAGTAATTATTTCTAATAACAAAAACACCATCGAGTCCCGCGATCGAGGTAGCGACGATCGACTACACGTAGGTAATTCCTTTATTTAATTTTTCAAATATTATCAGAACACACATAACCCCCCTTTGCGTCGCGCAGTCGGGTGAAAACAGGACTTTAGATGGTTGACAAAACAGATCAGCGATCTTTGCTTTTACGCATAAATTATTTTAATTGCAACGATTAAATCTTTAGATAAGTAATTAGTTATTTCCTGTTGATGATTATCATGCCTATCAGTAAGAAACCATTTAGGTATATCGTGATAAGTTGTGATTAATTAATGAACGCTTGAAGTATGCTTAGCGGTTATCTTTATCGGTAGGTAGTAGAGTGATGAACCGGTAGAGTGATAAACTGTGATTAACGGTACCAAGAACAAAATATTACAATAGAATAGTAATAACAAGTGATGAGTGTGATTCTGATGATATTATCATCGAATGTGAGATACATCAGCTCCTTGTGTCATTTTAGTTTGGAGACAAATCATTCGACAGTCCGTGGAAAGACTCCAAAAGCTAGATTCAATATCATGCATGTACGAGTAAGTGATGGGCGGCGCGCGGCGGGCGGCGGGCGCGAGACGAGGGGTCCGTCGCGGCACCAAGGTGGTGATATCAGCCCGAAGCTATGGCGCGCCGCTTATCGGATCATTGATAAGAGGGCCGATATTGCCGCAATGCAATATCAGTATAATCGATATTTATTTCTAGAATTGATTGTTTAACCGATGAAGCACTCCTCATAAATAATTATGTGTATTATAATAGTTACTTGTATCGTTATGAGCATTATACACACTTTATAATTTTACGGTTAAATAATAAACGATGTTACCTATAACTTTTATCTTATATTATCCTATTGTCCTATATTATAGAAGAAATAAACACGATAATAAAAGGCCATCCAGCGGGGCATTAAAGCCAACCAATAATATATTTACAAGTGAAATTGATTTTATCGTTGAAATTTTATGGTCGGTGATTGGTTTCACTGCAAATTGTAAACATTTTATTATTTTGTCAACGACATTCCTTCATGGACAATTCTTATCAGTACCTAATTTTTTTTTTTTACGTTCCCGATCTTCAGGCTACCTCTCCCCAGGCCACGAGATAACTGGAGCTCTTAAACGTCCTTAATTATGTCATATAAATATGTTGGGGTCCCTTCAAACTTCCCCCGATCTACGTACAAGAGCTCAGTGTTTTGTCTTGAGGAATCGGAGTAAGTGTATGGTGACAATCCTAGGCACAAGTACTGAACGTTACTGAACATACCAACTGCAGGCTTCGTCAAGCATCGCTACAAAAGAGCAGTATGAGGACGACTAAAGACTCAGCTTTCTTGAACCATCTAACGTTGATGAGCTCTAACTACACGTCTAATTCGAAAAGAATAGTTTCACTTGAAAATGATTCTTACCTGCCTGCGTGGCCGCTCAATTTCATTTTCTCGTTCTCTCTCTCTCTCTCGCTCTATCATGAAGTCTCCTCTGGTGCCGTCGCCAGCGCCGCCGTTCACACCCCTGCACATAAGTTCACATCACATTAGGTATTAAGCGAGTGTCGGCTGTTACCACCGGACAGGGTCCCGGACAGGGACTGTGATTACGGCTAGAGGAAGGCTTAAGATATGAATGATTGCGTCGCACCACGTGTAGCCGGAAACTGGTAGCCCGAACTTGATATTGAAGTACATCGTCGGTCAGGGTCCGAGCGGAACTGCCGGCGCGCCGCTCATCCCGCGGCTATGAGGGATCGATAACGCGGACCTTCAGCGATTAGATTAACCTTACGAGAAAAAGACTTGAAATTTCTGAGATAAATGGCATCACTTTATCTGGTGTTAGAATGTTTATTTTTAAGATAGCCATCACAACCTACAAAGAAGATCAATGCTGAGGACTGCAATATTTATTTCCGGCGCGGATCTTTTGATCCCATTTCGGTACGAATTCTGGGCATCACCGGACCATTAAGTATCAGATCTTGACGATTGTCGGAACTCACGCACCGCTACAGTCCGCGCTATGAAAACGTCCTGAAACTACAGTTAAGAGGTACCAGACGGACTGCGTGACGCGCATCTGATTTTGAATGATCCGGACATCCTTTATACGGAGGTGCAGTGATAGTTGCAGCGTGACGTAGGAGGGACAGACGGAGTTCTATCAACGCGAACATAAGAAGAAAGAAAATGAGGGCTTGAAATCACCCCGAGGACCCTATGAAAGCGTCGGGGGCCCTTATAAAAGCCCCGGAACATCGCGCCGCTACGACTGTTCTCGCGGAGCAGCTATAAAATCATAGCGACGCCGGCGCCGCAACAAAATCGTCGCGACATCCACCGTTGATGCGAATACCTTATACGACATGGCTAATTCATGACTTGTAGGATCCTCACTTTAGTGCATTGAGTTCCTCGACGAGCGCCTGCGCGCTGACGTCGTGGCATTGGAAGATGTGAAGCTCACGGCGCGGAGCCGCGTCGCCCGCGCCGCTGCCCCGCCCGCCCCCGCCGCCGCCGCCCTCGCCCGGCGCCGGCGCGCCGACCACGAACGCGAGCACGTTGTTGTAGAGCTCGGCCGGCTCGGGCGAAGTGAACGCCGTCGGTGAGTGCACCCACGACGCGGGGAATCGCTCCATTATTGACTGCGTAAGTCAAAGAATTTGTAATAATAAGTCATAATAATAAATCAGTCAGAACATGAGTTGCTGAGGTTTTAACGACCGAATGTGATGACGAAATAACCGTCCCAACAATCCAGTAAGTAAATAAAAACCTAAATAGCATACCAATAATTTATAACTCATACTAATAATTGCCCTTCACATACATACATATACCCCACATACCCCAATATATACACTACACACATCACATCACATCAAATGCTCAATCACAGACCACTCGCTCACCACCAATCACAGACAATCATTCCCATACATCATTCAATAGGTTTTGTTTGTTTGTTCGTCTTATTTTTAAAATTTTGTTTTTTTTGTGTGTTTTAAGTACTATTATTGTATTCATTACCTAATTTTAGTACTACATTATTTAGATTTTAACTTTTTATTTAAATGTCTCCATTTGAATGTTACCTACTTTCGATCTCGGAAACTGCTCCCAGGCAAAATATAAGCCGGCTTTCACGAGACAGGCTTGTCCTAGTGTGGAAGCCACAGGTACCTTCATCCATTTTTCACTTACCATTGTTTTATATCCCTAGTTTATTTCGTTTATGTACCTACTAACATGTAAGTGAATTGAAATTGATGGCAAATAAATTGTATAATAATTATTATTAAATAGCGGATATTAGTTATGTTCATCATAACCATTTGCCTGTAGATTATTATAGGCCGAGCAACAGCCATCATAATCAGACTACCCACCCCTGTCTCATAGTCCATGACGAGCACCCACTGGCCCTCCAAACACAGATGCATCTTTTGACTCCATATTCCTGAAACAGACAGACAACATTTTCAGCGTCATTTAGGATAATGAAGATGAACAACATTGACAGGTGTCGATAAATAATCAAAATTAGAGGGTAATGGAGTGGATAATTAAATTAACTGCAGATATCCATAAGGTTGGGAGAGATTTATGTTAGTCCATCTATCAGGGGAACGCGACTAGTCTCACAGTTGAGATGGCTGAAGGGCGCGAACCAAAAAAGTACTCACCGTTAGATTTCTCTAGCTGCAGCAGCCGGCGCATGCCATCGGCGGGGTATACGATGCCCGTCTCCCTGGTCACTGTGAAGGTGGCCAGGTGCTCCAGCACGTACACGGCGCGCTCGCCGGCGCTGGAGGCGTCCCCCGCGTCTCGGCCCCCGCCCCCGCCACCGCCCCCGCCGCCGCCCCGCAGCCCCGCTAGCTCCTCGAACTCCTCGAGCGTGCGCTGCGCGTCGCCGCGCGACCGCCCCGTGCCGCCGCCCCGCGACCCCATCCCGCAGGCGTCTCAACACTCGACGCACACCATCACGCCCGGATCCCACGCTGTACACCGATCGACTCCGTCTATACACATAGAAAATAACACATTTATGTAACGGACAAGACATGCCTAACGGAGATAGGTTTTTTTAATGTTTTTTTTTTTTATTTTATTTGTTTTCATTCAAAAATGTGCTTAACGAAGAAACCCTCATTTTGCATTATAGCAATAAATGATTTTAAAGTAAGCTGCTGGTATCAAGAGAAATCTAGGACCGGATTTAGGGACGTGTGGTCATTAATAAGATTTTCACGTTTGTTCGCAACATGGCTGCTGAGCACGATTTCTCCGAGTGAAAATCGTCGACGACACTTCGAGTCCGTGCCGCCGGCGGCAGCGGCGGCGGCGGCGCGGTGGCGGCGACGCGCCGCGCATGGCAAGCAACTATCGCACCACAATCAGCACGAGCACACCTATATTGCGTTACTGGTTGCCGACACGCACAACGCGCACAACACGACACAACACGACGTGATTTACTGGTGAAGGTCTGACAAAACACATTGCCAACTTTGCTTTTCGATATGAGGTAAATCGTGTGCAAATTCCGCGAAAATCAGTAGATATAAAGCAAACACTTTATATTGTTAGGTACAAGGGGTAGTAGGTACACTAATGCCGTTAAACGTGTAAAAAGGGTTTATTAACGCTCTCCACAAACTTGACAAATACACACTAGTACACTAACACTAGTTACACAACAAGCAGAGTTCTGAATCACTTAGTAGTCGCACAGTATTTCAATATAATCGCCTAGGTCACAATTGAACGATCCCGAAAGCCATTGTAGGCTTTCCTTTGTATTCGTTCCAGACGGGACGCCGCGCGCCGCGCCGATAACGCAAGGGCGTTCACCATATACCTACATACCTACGGAATTTTGAACATCGAACGTTCCAGACTTTTCTTTATGAATCGATAGAGTACATCTAGACTAACAATCAGTGGAGCATTTACAAGTTTCCAAGGTATAGGCTGTAAATTTTTTGCCGCCCTTGCCACTACAATTGTTATATCCTAGATTATTTTTACAATCCAAAAATTTCGTTGAAATTGCACGTAAAATAGTCATCCACAAAATTTGTTGCCGAGTTCTATCTGTAGAACATCAGAAAACCGTCATGTAGAAATCTTTTTGATTTCTGACTCAGCATAAAAAAAATCGGTCTCAAAATTTTCCGCCCCAAAAATCTGCCGCCCTAGGCTCCAGCCTACTCAGCCTACTGGTAAATCCGCCACTGCTAACAAGGCGTTTTTGTTTCAGGTTGATAAAACAAGTATTCTTCGAGATAGTTGACCAAACAGTTGCAAGGTCGCAACAATATATTATGGTGCACTATACTCGTATGTACTGAAACAAATCTTAGGTTCTGTACAAAAATATTTATCGTAGAAATGAACAAAACACGATGTACCAATTTACATCTTATCTACACACTGATCAATAGGTATTCCAGGTTTTGTATTGTGACGATATTTTTTTGTACAATCAGTCAGCTATGGATCCGCTGACAGCACCACCAGCCGCTGTCAAGATTGATCACCAATTGAGATGAAGACGCAAAAAGCGAGCATTGGACCCTTTTTCGTTAGAGATCTACCATCAGGTGGTAACGATAAGATCGCGCGGATCGCAAGTAGTTTTAAAATACAAGTGGGCGTCAAAGAGCCCTGCAATTAAAAGTCCTCGTTTATTTGGCAACACTTTTTACATAGAATCGATTACTTAAATTTCCAACACACGTAGGTATGTCCATTAGGTACACTGGTGTACACGCCTCCTCCATGGTTCTGTTTTATATTTAATTCATCCCGATTTCCATTTATTCGTTCCACTTATTTAACTGAATTTTCTTTTTCTCTCTTCAAATGTGGTTATAAGCTTTTCCAACAAAATGTTGCCGTAGGCATTTATTAATATCGTATGGCGGCGTGCGTGACTAACGGATACAGTGAAGGTGTCAGATCTAGGAGTGTTGTATTGATTGTGCGCATAATAGCGTCGTGACTGCTTGGTGTGCGAGCGTGGGCGCCGCCGCGCCGCCCCGAGCCTTGCGGGGCGGGCGGGGCAGCGCGGTACAATCGCAGCGTACTTAGCACCTCCACACCAAGGCCACGGCTTCAATGTAATCAACATAACTCCGCTAATTACTTGTTAATTGCACACATTTTACAGACAGTATTGATTGCAAGTTATGTAGATTGATTTTAGAACGTGAAATATTATGGTGTATCTGTCGCTGCCAACTAGCTTAATTAGCCGTTCAATCAACAGCCTAGCCTCTTTACTAAACAGCACCGTTCAACTAGCGGCCTTTATTAAATTCAGCCATAGCGTCTGTTACAACATTTAATAAACTGGCTGGCTAATGCTCAGGCCACTGCGCTGGTGTATGTCGACATTTAATAAACTGGCTGGCTGATGCTCAGGCCACTGCGCTGGTGTATGTCGACATTTAATAAACTGGCTGGCTAATGCTCAGGCCACTACGCTGGTGTATGTCGACATTTAATAAACTGGCTGGCTAATGCTCAGGCCACTGCGCTGGTGTATGTCGACATTTAATAAACTGGCTGGCTAATGCTCAGGCCACTGCGCTGGTGTATGTCGACATTTAATAAACTGGCTGGCTAATGCTCAGGCCACTGCGCTGGTGTATGTCGACATTTAATAAACTGGCTGGCTAATGCTCAGGCCACTACGCTGGTGTATGTCGACATTTAATGAACTGGCTGGCTAATGCTCAGGCCACCGCGCTGGTGTATGTCGACATTTAATAAACTGGCTGGCTAATGCTCAGGCCACTGCGCTGGTGTATGTCGACATTTAATAAACTGGCTGGCTAATGCTCAGGCCACTGCGCTGGTGTATGTCGACATTTAATAAACTGGCTGGCTAATGCTCAGGCCACTGCGCTGGTGTATGTCGACATTTAATAAACTGGCTGGCTAATGCTCAGACCACTGCGCTGGTGTATGTCGACATTTAAGTACTACAAAACTTTTTCAAAATATGTAAGTACTACCCAAGCAGAGTGACCCGGATGGGTTTAAGTTAGGGTTATTTTTTATGACCCCACAGAAATCCTGACAAGTAGGCTCGGTGGATCTAAACAATTTCCTAAAATACCTACCTAATAAAATTATTCCATGAAAGTTGTTGTTTGGCGACGCCATATTGACAGTTTGATGAGTTTCGGCGCTAGGTGGCAGAAAGTGGAACTAAATTGAAATGAACAGGCTAGGTTAGGTTATTAAACTATTACCTAGTGCACGATTTCGGCCGTCTGGGGGATGACTGGGGTGGTACCAGGTCGTCCCCCTTTCAGCGCCTGTGGCCCGGCAAATCATTGCCGGGTCGTCCGCCGGGGCGTCTCGGAGCATTTCCCATGGACCCAGGGCGCCCCTCTCCATGGCGGAGGGTGGTACACCGTTGGTTTTTAGTGAGTATACTGCGCCCTTCAGGCGCAGGGACTCCCACATACCCCTCTCGTCTCTCCTGAGGCGTGAGGGGACACATAAAGGGTTTTCCAATGTAAAAAAAGGTTATTAAACTATTAAGTAATTAAACGTCATTGATCCAAGTCATTTGCCTAGCTGTTTGATCAAATGGCTGAATATCATGATATTCAGCCATTTGATCAAACAGCTGAATGCATTCAGGTCACTAGTTGAGCGGCGCTGTTTAGTAAAGAGACTAGGCTGTTCATTGAACGGCTAATTAAGCTAGTTGGCTGCGACATCTCTACAGGTGAATGAAGGAAGCCATTGCAGTGTTGCACAGATTGATGTAGTTATGGTTCAGTACTTCCATGCAGATCATCCTAGTAAACTGTTATTTTAAGGAATTGATCATATGATAAGCAATTGACATACCTAGTTCAGAATTAAATTATCAATATTAAATATTAAAGTAATCAAATAACAGAACAAATTATTTTTCACTGAGTCGTTCCACATTAGTATGTGCCTAGCAGTTTGTATATATATGTGGGTATGCATTTTATAAACTAAAAGCAAAATCGGCACAGAAACATTAAACTTGATTAGTTCTGCATTGCGACACTCCACACGTACGCGGTGACTAGACTCGTATTACTTACTTATCGATTACTACAAACAGACAAACTTTACATACCTGCGTTGGTTCTCGGTACAAAGTGGAAAATAATTACACGCGTACCCACTGGGCTATCGTAATTCTCTAACTATGCTGAGGAACGCGAACAGGATAGCCGTCCGAGCTCTTATCAGTGATAACTGCTTACTACAATCAAACACCTGCCGTTCAAACTGATCTTTCAGGAATAAACTAGCTAAACTTTTAAAATGGCTCCCGGGAACATGCGCGCGTTGAAGTCTATAAAACTACATATGAATCGCGTCCTGTAGGAATCAATGAAACTGAGATTTAAAAGTTCAGTCTGGAAAGTATTGCGGATTAACTATATGATTAATACAACATAATATTATTATTGTTAATAATAACCAGCCCTGAACTGATAAGGAGTGATAAGGAACACTTAAGATTGTCTTGGAGTGCACTGTTCATTATACGATGGTATATTGATTCAAAGTAATAATAGCCGGCGAGCGATGGATAATCACGAGCATTGAGTCACCCAACATGACGTCACGTGCAGGCTCCACTCAGCGAGGCCTCCGCGAGTACGTAACGTCACCCAAATATTTCTAACCTTGGATTAAATACTAATCCTTAGGCGTATTGAAGATTACAAGTTTGTCGTAGAAATATTTAATATAGATCAAACAAGTTCGTACTTATTATTTATAGACACGATATTATCGGTGAGGTCAAGAATATCTACGACAAGCCAACATTACTTTTATCTTGCATGTTTTAAATTGTAGAAACTCTAACAACAACCTTAAAGTTATCAATACTTAACACTGAATGCAGCGTGTATGTTATTGATCGTATCATGAGTACTACTGTGCAGCGACTATAAATCTGTGCCGTTTGCATCCCGCGCCGCCGCCGCGGCCGGGCGGCCGGGCGGCCGGGCGACCGCGGCGTTCTAGTCGCTGCCCGCTGAAGGCTCATCACACTCAGCGTGAGCAGGTGGGCCGCCGCCGCCGCCGCCGCCGGCTGCTCTCGAGGCCACTCGGTAGGGCTACCGCGTCTGAATATAATGGACTAAAAAGCATTTCTGTTGGAAAACAGGCGGAGAGATTTATTGATTTACTAGCTGTTGCTCGCGGCTATGCCCACGTGGTATTTCTATAATATTAAAGTAGCCTAAGTTACTCCTTTTAACATCAGTTATCTGCCAGTGAAAGTACCGTCAAAATCGGTCTAGCCATTTCGGAGATTAACCGGAACAAACAAACAAACAGCGAAACATTTTAAAAATGGCTTTTGTTAAAAGTAGCTACCGGATATGCTTTCATTATGCATTATAAAACTGTTACTTTGATATTACAAACAGAAACTTCAATTTTATTTATTTGTATATGTGTTGTGTATATATTGATTTTTACATAGATACTAGCGGTCCCGGCAAACGTTTTTTGCCATATAAATAAGTAAAATAGTAATAATATATGTTGACCGATTCTCAGACCTACCCGATATGCATACAAAATTTCATTAAAATCGGTCGAACCGTTTCGGAGGAGTATGGTAACTAACATTGTGACACGAGAATTTTATATATAAGAAGATTATCATCACAGTAACTTTGTACCGCCGGGCGGAAGCTTGTTTGAGAACTTTTATCCATAAAAAAACATAAAGTTGACGATGCCAAGGAACAGTGGAGGTAGCTTTTACTATTCCAAGAACCATAAAGTGTCTGACGAACAAAGATAACATCTTGCAGCTGGAAAGATACCCACATATGGGTGTCTCCAGATATAATTATGTAAGTTAATAGATATGGGGATATTCCTTAGTTTAAGATAATGTTAAACATATTAGTATAAATACGCCAGCCCTGCACAGGTGCGGAGCGGTGCGGGGAGGTGAGGTACGTTCTGGGAGGGGCGGAGAGGGGGTTCCGACCTGTTTGGAAACTACGAGGAATGTCGTGCGAGAGTGATTCGCGGAGTCGCCGGTAGGTGCCACAGATTCTACATTATGCTGTCACTATTGACCTCTTGTGCGGTGTACCTACTATTGGCACGTGGTAAATAACGTTTCGCCTGCCACGACATTATCTGATGACGACAGAGAGACACAAAGTTAAAAGATCTGACTGTGTTTAGGTATCCGTAGTTCTGTTCCCATCAGAACATGTCTGCACGCAATGAACGTGGGACATACAGAAAGCGACGACTTATTTGCACAGATAAGGTTTGGCCCATTTCCTTTTGAGATAAGACTATTACTATATATGGCTTTTCTGATACAAGATCAGGGGGGATATTCACAGTTGGCGGAAAGTTTCCGACATGGAAACATTCTGTCGACTGTGAACACTCCACATCAGAAAAGGTAACTCCTGATGGCTTTTATTCATTGAAAAGAGTAACCATTGAGTTTCTTGTCGGATCTTCTCAGTGGAAGCAGCATTCCGAACCGGTGGTAGATTCTGGGTATTCATAAATGCTTTGTTGGCTTACATGAATAAAAACAATTTTGAGTTTGGCCAATATATTGGTGCTTACCAGATAGATTTTACGAAATAAGAGGCAAACAAGTAAACATACAAACGACGTCGCGTCGTGACAAATTTTGTCATCACGATAAGAAACATGTTGCGCTAGCTGTGATGAGAACAGTTGCCGGATGTGCTCTAGTTTACAAGAGTACAGAGACGTCGGGCGACAAACGACAAACATGCACAACCTCCGGGCTTGCCACGCTATCAACAAGTATCGAGAACTACATATCCCGGTCGCATACTTCTATGTTTACGCAACCGATGCTTTATCAAACTAATTGGACTATAGGTGTAATGTAGAACGTAATACCTGGTGGGGAATTTACGCGCGCACTCAAGTGCAAATTAACCTCTCGTATACTTATAGATGGGTCTAACTACAGGTGCTGTGTTGTGGGTCGTGTGAGGTGTCGCAAGCGCGTCGCGTCGCGGTCAGGGTTGAGCGAGCCGCGCCGCATTCCACACATTTCGGCGAAGTGGTGATGTGTGCCACGACGAGGAGACCGATGTTCAAATATGATTTATGCAAGATTGACGACTCATGAAGGGCGACCGGCCCCGCGCCCGCGCCCGCGCCCACACCCGCCCCGCGCCCGCGACTACCGGTCGCTGGGAGGTCGCTACTTATTTGCATTCGGACAAATTCTTGTCTTGCCTGCGGTCGAGACCTATCTTAGGTGACCTATCTTATAACTAACACTAAACCTGTAGACGAGATAACAGGGTGTACTATGTATTTATATTAAAATACTAATCTAAATATATATAACTCATAGGTGACTGACTGACTGACTGACTGACTGACATAGTGATCTATCAACGCACAGCCCAAACCACTGGACGGATCGGGCTGAAATTTGGCATGCAGGTAGATGTTATGACGTAGGCATCCGCTAAGAAAGGATTTTGATTAATACTACCCCCAAAGGGATAAAATAGGGGATGAAAGTTTGTATGAAACTTTGTCAATTAAATTCCACGCGGACGAAGTCGCGGGCACAGCTAGTATAAAATATTAAGGGCCAAGCCCGGATTCGTGCGTAAACCTTCCCAAGAATGAATGCTATTACACGGCGTTGGTGGAAACTGAGGTTTTTTGAAATCATCCCATACAGAACCAAAGCCAAAGTTCTATCGATAACTACCTCTACCTAACTACTGGTTTTATTTGTTCGATCATAAACTGTTAGCACACATGAGATTCGGGTTTAATTCGAGATTTACTAGTGGGTTCCGTGAGGCATGCATTGTTTAAATTTTCATTGCCAGCCCACGTCAGGGAACGTACATAATGTGTTGTAAAATCTAGACAATGGCTTCGCAGCTAATGGTGCGCTATCACGACTTGTGTGTGTGTTATCGGAGCTGTCGATAATCAGCGTGACGTCACATGCGGCGGAATGCCGCCTAATCACTCATTACGATAGCCCACTACTGTTACCGCGGCCGGACGCGACCGCCCGCGCCGGCCACACGGGCCGGGCCGGCCGGGCCCGGTCACGCGCCCCAGGCCCGCTCGACGAACATGCCAAGCCACATGTAACATGTTGTATCACACCACACACCATCATGCTTAGGAAGCAGTTGCGTGGCTACCGGCGGCGGCGGCGTGGATCCTAAGATATATTTTTGTGCGGATTTCACTTTCACGGTGTTTAGATTTTCCTTGTCTATTTAGATCGAACTGACTGATATACCTATAATATATAAAATACAATAAATACAATATATTATATGATTATAAGACTACAAGACAGTAAATGGACTATACGGCACTTATCCGATTAATTTAACGAGTCGATCAATGTACATAATTATTATATGTATTAATTAATTGTATAAAATTCATTTCAAGAAAACGCGATTCAGGGCTTGCAATAATTCTACTAATATTATAAATGCGAAGGTTTGTGAGTGTGGATGTATGTATGTTTGTTACTCCTTCACGCAAAAACTACTGAACAGATTTGGATGAAATTTGGAACACAGATAGATTATAACCGGGATTAACATATAGAATACTTTTTAACCCGATAATCCCGAAATTTTTGCTAAGTTAAAATACTATGCGGATGAAGTCGCGGGGCACAGCTAGTCTGCAATAAACGTGAGTCAACGCAGCGCATACGCAAACGTAACCGGCACCCACCAGCCGCCGCCCACCGGCCGCCGCGAACCTCCCATTGTTAGCGCAACAATATCGACTACATGAAGACTTCAGAAGTCATTTGAAACAATAAGGGTTACAGAATATTATGACACTTCTATTGTAATTAAAGTTTTACACATTTTGTTTAAACAATAGGTACTTAATTGACCGAATATCGATGCGAGTCAGTACGGTAGCTGTTTATGTGCACCATGGAGGGGCAGGTATATTGAGGGGCAGGTATTGGCGCTCATTGAACTGGTGACGCAGCCCGCACCTGCACCATTCATCATTGTTTATGCTCGCGCGACTCAGTACCGAGTGAAAGCAAAGTGTTTTTATAATTAAAACAATTTTATCATTGACTAGCTGTGCCCGCGACTTCGTCCACGTGTAATTTAACTTAACAAAAATTTCGGGATTATTCATCCCCTATTTTATCCCCTTGGGGGTAGAATTAATCAAAATCCTTTCTTAGCGGATGCTTACGTCATAACATCTACCTGCATGCCAAATTTTAGCCTGATCCGTCCAGTGGTTTGGGCTGTGCGTTGATAGATCACTAGTCAGTTAGTCACCTTTGAGTTATATATATTTAGATTACAGCAACCGGAGCGCGCAGCGCCGTAAACGGAAATAAATACCAATAACAACTTCTTATAAATTCTTCATATCGCGTTTGGCCCAATTATTCAATACTCAATTTGCCTTAAATGTAGTGACAATTATTGTTTGATTCAACTTGTCTCGCGTCGTCAACGATATGGTAGATGCTAATACGGAGAGTGCTATGAATATAGTATAGAAACATTAAAATTGTGTTGCTTTAAGTAGGTAATACGATTCAAACGTGCAATTAAAATGCAAAAAGGAGTTTTAATTTTACTGATATTGAAGAACCAGTATGGTGTTACAAATTGACGTAAATAATGACAAGATCTAGTACCTACTGAACACGACATTACAGTACAGCCAAAACCAATTATGTTTGTTCGCAGCAAGTGAGAACGTAAGTACCTACTTACTACAGTGTACACCAACTTGTGTGTTTAACTTTCAGTGTTTTGTGATTGAAGTAGTTGGCTATGTAGGTCTAGGTAGTAAGTATTTGTAATTCATCACTCGAATACAGCGCGGGCGGCGCGCGGCGCGACGCGGCGCGGTTACAACGGCGCGGCGGTGGCGACGCGGCGGCGGCGGTGTGTGAGTCCCGTGCGGGCCCGGCGCGGCCGGGCGGGCGGCCCTCGGCCATTGTCGGCACGCAACTTTGTCCGACCATGCATGATCTCCCTACAATCTGCCGTAGCATTACGACCAGTATTTCCACAAGTGATCATTTAAGTACTACTTATGTCTTGAAATTTAGTTTTGTGATTGCAAATTACTGCTATCAGCCTAGTATACACCGTATGCACGTACTTAATGTAATTTGAACAATTGAGAGTCGAAATCAAAAGTATAGGGCATCCTCTCAAACTTGTACAATAAATAATCAAATCAGACTAATCAAGTCATCCAACACCAAGCATGGTGAACGCCTTTCACTTGCCACAGAATGCAAGCGGGCACCTGGTAGATACTTTTCCCACCAAAATGTGTGATTACCCAAACAAACCTTTGGATCATATCCTGTATCAATTCGCAGGAGTTAAAACTTATAATAACTTATAATCATTCTTCACGAAACCCTTTTCTGTAACCAGGATAGTGTTGATATTGTATTGTAGTCTGGTTAATTTGTTATATAATGTAATTTTTGCTGTTTCTGCCGATAATTCTCGTTCGAAACTTTGTCCCAGAACCATGAATTTACTTGTTCTTATAATCAACGTCACTTAAAAAATTATGTACCTAATAAAGAGATATTGTTAATTTTAAGTGGATCAGTATTTCATTCGGTTTTGATAGGATGCGCGGCGCTCTGGGGCAAAGCCTGCAGGGGCTGCGAATGGACACACTCAATAGGTACAGTTTTCAACAATCACTATTACAACACCCAATTTCAAAATGTCATGTTTTGTAGACGAATGACACAAAAATTCAATAGGGGTAGCTTCTGTCTTTGAAGACTTCTCACTTTTCACACTCTTTATTTTTGTGACAAGAATTTATTTATGATTTATTGCAAGACTTGATCTGATAACAGTTGCTGTGATGCACTCTAAATATGAATTTGTCATCAGCGCAGCACATTCACGAATATTTCAGATTAAGTACAATGAAACTCAAATGTTTGTTGTCCATGTCTTTAAAGCAAGCAGCTTTTAAAGCGTTGCACAATATAGTTAGGAGTTAGGACATTTAGACTGCAGCACATCATCAAGCAACGGTTGGCTCGGAATCCGCAGGTTAACATGAGCAAAATCGCTCGCGATCTCGGAGTCAGAAGGTCAACAGTCCAGCGTATGGTTAAAGATTATCTCAATTTAAGGGCATCAAACTCAGAAAAGCACAGTATCTAGCAGTTAAAGACAACATAAATCGCTTTGAGAGGTGTGATTAATCGATTAAGCGATGCTCCGTTGCTGCGAATTGGATCATAGTCATTTCTGACGAAAAAAATGTTTTGATTGAGCAAGCCGCTTATTGACTAAATGACAAGATCTACGCTCCTGAACGTCCCAAATCTACTACAGTTGTTATATAATCATCACAGTAAGGGGCGGTATTTGCGCCACAGGCAAAATTAACCAACAAAACTCTTGACGAGACTTTCTTAGGCTGTTATTGTACCTTGGAGCATACAGCATTTTGGAAATCAATTATAGATATTCAAACAGGATTCTGCTCATGTCCTGGTTACATTAGCTCGGAAGAATGGCCACCATATTCGCCTGCTCTGAATCCGATGGGCTACAGGGTCTGGTTTATCTCAAAAGCGAGGGCCTGCGTTACGTTACGCGTCACATAATACGCGTCGTCGACAATCTGAATGGGACAAATATCAGTGGAGGAGTTGCAGATTTTTTTGATAACTTTTACTAAACGTTTGAAGCTTGATATGACTGCTAAAGAAGGGTATTTCTTATCAAAATTGGTTGAATTTTTATTATTTGTTACTTACTTTTACTTACTTATTTGTAAAACTTGTTGTAAACATTATTTTGGCCCACCCTGTAAATTTACCTTCATGCAAAAAGATTCATAATTTAAATAATGATAATGGCGATACGCCTTAGGACCTATTGCTCACATCCGGTCTCCGCAGAGGCAGCAGCGAGCGGAGCTATTGTGTAAGCTGTCCATTATGGACGTCGACAGGATCTCCTTACAAGTGCTGTAACAGTTAGTTGAGCCCACCATGTACAGTTCGTGCCTCTCCGTGATGGTTTGCTCGTAATAGGTATAATGTTTACGATCAGCGAAACTCAAAGCAATTGTAATACTCTCCTATTATTACAATTTCTTAGGGTGCTATACTCCTTTCGTGGTTCCATTGGCGAACACTTCTATATCACTGCCGCTTTAATATACATTTTAATCAAGAGCTCTGAAACATCCGGCAAAGCTCATGTTGGGTATCTACTTAGGTTTCGTTATCAGGCAGTTCGCGCTGTGGCCAGGTGTGCGTGAGAGAGGGTACACGGAGCAACGACCGTGCGCGAACGCCGGCAGATGCGCCCCACCGCCATCTACCGGCAGCGCTCCACAGCGACGCAGCACCGTTCACATTGTTTTCCTCGTAACAACTTTCTTCTTTGTGTAGTTACCACTATGTCGAACGTGATAGTTTACCATACGGGACCCCAATAACACCGGAAGCTGAGTCACAACAACACACGCCGGGACCTCATTTTACGTATAAACATGACTTCAAAGCTGACGACCGAAACGGTACCACAGGCGTTGGCCGCCTACACTGCACCCTCCAGACACCGGTTGGGGCTGCGCGTGCGATGTGGAGCCTTCTAGTTGTGTCAAGGCATACATGTCCACGTCTCAGCGGGAAAGCGGCGCGGCCTCGATCCCGGGGCGTTCGCCGGCGCCGCGCCCGCGCCGGCCGCCGTGACGTGTCGTATCCAACGCAGCCTTCCGGCTCTAATCGCCACCTCGTACTACCCCACGACCGCGCCCGGTACTCACCTTCAACCAATTCGTCCTGACACCGCGTCCACGACTTAACAATGCACTGCACTCGCGTTGATACTTCGCGCCTCAGCGGCGATTCAGTGTGCACTGGAGACCGGAGCCGTGCGCGCCCTCCCCCTCTGCACCGCCCCGCCGAAGCCTTCGCAGGTGAGCGCGGGGAATGGCGAGGCGGGGGCGCCAGAACCTCCGGCCGGCGCGGTGGCGGGCGCGGGCGGCGGGCGGTCAGTCTCTGCGTGTGCGCGACGCTGGGCGCGCGTTACTCGAACTGCAAAACATGTCCGCGAACGGGTCGGCGGCCACAGAGCCGCGGCTCTGCCACGTGCGGAAGGCGCCCGACTTCGACGGGTACGGGTTCAACCTGCACGCGGAGAAGGGCAAGCCGGGCCAGTACATCGGCAAGGTAGACGAGGGTTCGCCGGCGGAGAGCGCGGGGCTGCGGCGCGGTGACCGCATACTCGAGGTGAACGGGCACAGCATCGCCGGCGAGACGCACAAGCAGGTGGTGGCGCGCATCAAAGAGCGGCCCGACGAGGCAGAGCTGCTGGTGGCCGCGCCCGCGCCAGGCGAGCCCGTGCCCGACCTGGACGCGCCGCCGGAGCGAGCCGCCACGCCGGCCGCCGCCGCCGCGCCCGCCGCCGATGACGCGCCTGCGGAGCCGCCGCGGCTTAACCTGCAGATGACGGCGGCAGAGATGCGCGCGCACCTCGCCGCCAAGAAGAAGTTCGACCCCAAGAAAGTGCCCATGGACCTCAAGTCCAAGTTTGACATCGTAAAGAAACTGTGATCGGTGCGGAGTGCAATGCGCTGCGCCGCGCCGTGCGGCGGCGGGGTCGCGTGCTGTGTTGTACCGCGTCGCGTGCGCGCCGCGCGCTGTTGCCAGCTCGCTCCGAGCGGGCCCGAGCTACCTGTGACATCGCCGCACGGCGCACGGCGCGCTGCGCCGGCGCACGCCTTGTCTTGTGTGTGTCGGGGCCGCGATTCCGTCTCGTGTACAATTAATGTAAATTTTGTTTTACCATATAAATTATACAATAATTATAATTTATAGTGTCCTCTAGAAATTGCCATTGAATAATGTGTTGTTGTATATACCTAGCCTAGGTACCTAGCTGCTATACATACCTATTATGTTTTATAGTACATAAGATGATACATGTGTGTAATTTATTTTACGAATTCAAATAGGTATTTTGATTTTATTAATTTGATTTATCTAAATGTTTAGCTTAGAGTTGTAACACGTACTCGAGTGTGATTATTGTTTGATTTATTATCAATAAATGTATTACAAAATAATGATCATATTTTGGCTCTCTTATGTGCTCATTGTATTACTGTGACGACGCGCGACGCACCTACACAACAAAGTGGGTATTCAGAGTTGCGAGCTGCCAGGCCCCGCCCCCGCCCCCGCCCGCGCCCGCGCCCGCGCCCGCGCCCGCGCCACACCGACCTGCCCTTCACGACTGATTCAAGCAGAGTGCTGAAGGGACCTTGCACAGCAACTCGTTGTTCACAGTGCAGCAGTAGGTCAAGGTCGATCAGGATCCTAGCGCGGCAGGTCGACGACAGTAAGTATAGATAACGATGCTCACGGGCGGCCGTGGGTGCTCCCGGCCCGGTGCGTCACCCAGCCTGCCCAGCACCCATATACCCATGTACCTAGTTCACCTATCCCTGGTAGGTACCGTGTTATTTAATAAGTTTAGTGGAAATACCATGACATTGTTATGTTTGATGCAGATAAGCGTTATCCTGCACACTGAGGCTGACGGTGTTCGTTTTCAGATTACCTAGTTACCTACATTATTGATGTAAATATTTTATTTCATATTTTCCTTATTTTAATAATAGCATAGGTACTTATTACCTACCTACCTGCCCCAGTCTGTGAACTGTGAAGCGGCTTGTAGGGGCGGGGTGCACCGTTCTATATTATTATTTTATCACTATTATTATAATAACCGGTTCGAATAATAGTTATAAAAGCAAAGAATGTTCTGAATGATGGTCTTACCTATAGGTAGGTATTACACTTATACCTATCTATACTAATATTATAAAGAGAAAGATTTGTATGTTTGTATTTATAACGAGTAAACTCAAAAAATACTGGACCGATTTCAAAAATTCTTTCACCATTACAATGCTCTATTATCCCTGAGTAACATAGACTATATTTTTTACTAGAAAAAATTAGGGATCCTAAAACTTCAATAATGTAACCCAAGGTGTAAAAAACTTTGTCAATAAATTTCTTTCATCGCATGCACTACGGAAACTATTGATTATAGAACAAAAAAATGATTTACTATATTAAAGAACATGTCAATATTTACAAAAAAACTTCGCGGAAGTACCTATACGAGTATGTCCAACTATTATAGTTACGTTACTATAACTACTTTTTTACATTTTAAAAGTTGATAGAAATGCCGACCTAAATTCTGATCTAATACTAAGGTATAGATAGCATGGCAGGACCATGCTATTAAATTGCATTATTAATCCTTATCCAAATAAATCATTTCGTATTTGAGACTATTTTCATACCTGTAGATTACTTTTGAATTATTTAATTGGGAAAGGGGTGTGCACATCTATGAAATAGGTTAAGTTGGCAGTTTTTTTGAGAACTACTTAGAAATTTACTCTGAATGTCCACCCGTGTAAAGCCGGGACGGGCCGCTAGTGCTTCTATAAAATAAAAGTAGCCTAAGTTACTCCTTATAACATCAGCTATCTCACTAAGTACTTATCTGTCAGTGAAAGTCCCTTCAAAATCGGTCCAGCCATGTACTAGATATATAAAGGTATAGGTTTACGACCGCTTAGCGCACTGGTTTGAGCGTAGGCCATTCGGCTCACTGCACCGGGTGGTTGCGGGTTCCATTCCCGTCGGGGAAAATTTCGGAAATAACCTTTTCTTAATTTTCCAAATTTCTGGGTTGTCACTGGGTTCGCCTCCAGTCCATTGTACGGTACCCATAGCCATATAACAAGCTTTGCTTAGTTTGGGACCATACAGTTGGTGTGTCAGTCTGTCGATTTTTTTTTAGGTACTCGTACCTATTATACTTTCATATTTTGATTTTGTAAAAATCTGTAAAACTTTCCATACAGACATATTCTATTTTTAACCGACTTGAAGAAGGAGGAGGTGGCCAATTCGGTTTTGTTTTTTTATTTATTAGTATAAGTAGATTATTTTTCATTACTCATACTCTGAAAGTAGGTCTGAAGTTGCCTGAGAAGCGGGTTGAAAGTAATACTTTTCCGGCCCGGGAGAATCGCTTTCAACTGACAGCTGTCAAATTATATAAAAAAAACTAGTTCCATTTTCACATTTCTATGGATACATGTTCAAACTTTTTCTACAGTCACTCAATTACAGCACGATGTAAAATTGAAATAACATAAAGTTAAGTATTCATTCAAGAATATATATATATTTTTATTTTAAATGACTTAATTATAATTTAGTTTCAACAATTTCTTTAAAATAACATAGATTTGGGCAAAATATTTAAAGATGAAAATGAAAAATAATGGCTAAATAATGAAGTTGGCCGGCCAACGAAAAAAAAACAAAATAGGCGGCAATCCGATATTATTTTTTTTTCGAGTTGTAGAGTATTGTTTATACTTCCTTGTATTATTTATTTAGCCAATTCCTGTTTTTATTTTTATTTTCCTTGTATTCGTAATTCTTACGTAGTATTGTATTCTCTTTGTTCGTAATGAAAAGCACAGTGTTTACCTCGGGTGAAAGACTTCACTTTCACCACTCGTGTCACAATGTACTATTAAACAATGTATAGCGTGTCGTAGATCGTTTTGTAGATACTGAGGTACGTAAAACACTGCGGAATCTAGACGTGAACAAGGCTAGTGGCCCCGACGGAATACCAGCAATAGTCCTCAAGACATGTGCGCCTGAGCTTGCTCCTATACTGACACGCTTATACCGCCTCTCCCTACAAACTGGGCAGGTACCAAAGGCGTGGAAGCTTGCTAACGTACAACCTGTACCGAAAAAGGGCAGTCGTGCTGACCCTGCCAACTACAGACCCATATCGGTCACGTCCATACTCTGCAAGAGTATGGAACGTGTACTGAACAGTAGGCTGCTGGCATACCTAGAAACGAATGACCTTCTCGGTGACCGACAATATGGCTTTCGCCGGAATCGGTCTACCGGAGATCTTCTAGCGTATGCCACACACATTTGGAGCGAGGCCATCGAAAGGAATGGAGAGGCGATAGCCGTCTCTCTTGACATTTCGAAGGCCTTTGACAGAGTTTGGCACGATAGTCTTCTTAGCAAGCTTCCATCCTATGGTATATCAGCAGGCCTGTGTGTTTGGATATCAGATTTCCTGAGGGAACGGTCGATGCGAGTAGTCCTTGACGGCTTCTCATCTGACCAATTGGCAATTAATGCCGGGGTACCTCAGGGGACAGTTCTCTCTGCTACTCTTTTCCTGCTGCACATAAACGACCTTCTTAGACCTGGTATCTTTGGGTATGCAGATGACAGCACAGTATCAGAGAGATACTTCTCCGACGCACGAGCCGGGGCAGCGCTGATTCAGTCCAAAAGAGAGGCTATGGTCGAAAGATTGAATTTGACCTTGCAGGCAGTCTCCGTTTGGGGCGATGCCAACCTGGTCAAGTTCAATGCTTCCAAGACCCAAGCGTGTCTGTTCTCTGCAAAACGGAGTCCATTCCAACTGACTCCGACTTTCCGGAATGTATCTGTGCCCGTGAGGGACCATCTTGAGCTGCTGGGTGTTACACTTAGTTCTAAGCTCAATTTCGGTCCCTTTATTGAGTCCAAAGCCAGACTTGCTGCAATGAAGCTAGGCATCCTGGGAAAGGTCAGGCGGTACTTCACACCGGGGCAGCTTCTAAACTTATACCAAGCTCAAGTCCGATCGTGTATGGAGTACTGCAGCCATCTCTGGGATGGTTCTGCTAAGTATCAGCTGAAGGCTCTGGACTCAATAGATAAGCGGGCAAGAAGGCTCATTGGCAGTGAAACCCTAGTGCAGGCTAAGTTGCAGAGCCTGGAACACCGACGCAGGGTTGCCAGCCTATCAGTTTTCTACAGGATACATTTCGGGGAGTGTGCGATGGAATTACACGAGTTAATTCCCCCATCTCCATTCTACCATCGGACGACAAGACGCACGGATACAATGCACCCACACACCGTGGACATTCCTTCAGTTCGTACCAAGCGTTTCGCTTCCACTTTTATTGTGCGAACTGCCAAGGAATGGAACACCTTGCCGGCGTCTTTGTTCCCGGTTGACTATAACCTGGATGTTTTCAAGTCGAGAGTGAACAGGTACCTTCTAGGCAAGTATGCACCACCGTAGACCACATCGTCACTTACCATCAGGTGAGATTGTGGTCAAATACTTGCCTATTTCGAAAAAAAAAAAAAAAAAAAAAATACTTACCTGCTGCAGCCGTGCCTGTGCCTGTGAGTTCGGCACATGTTCTACGAACAGGTTTACCATGAACGCAACTCATTATACAGAAGACCTATTAGGTACTTCCTACCTATTTCGTTACACAAAACTTGAAGTTTTCATTCTTCAATGATAGTGTACATTTCACATTACGTAGATTCTAATGATGGCTATCATTAATTTCAATTTTAACTACCGAGGTAGGTATGTTACAAATTAACCTACGCCAGATTAGATAGTATTTATCAATGTTACGTAGATACCTAGCTTGGTTGGTACTTAGGGATGTGGATGAGTATCGTTCCTATGAACTTGCATTCACCACTGTACATAAAAAGGTACCTAGGATGCAAAAACGAGGAACACTAGGTACCAACATAAATATTGACTACTACACGATATACCTATTTATGTTGTTGTAAATTAACTATATCCATATACCTAAATTACCTAATGGCAATAGGCTCACATGACACCTTCTCCTTCCAGCAAAACCGGTGCGATGGTGGTGGTTCAAATCTACAATTTTCGTATTGTAAAGTGTAAAGTCGTTAAGTCAAATTACTATTTATTATCTACTTAATATTATGATTAATAGATAAATGTGTTGTTTTGTGATAAGCATCTGATGTGAGTTCTTACATCACTCGGCGCACACACGGAGTTATTGTATGTCCACGCATGCGCGCTATCAGACACACATTCGCATCGCTGGATTAAAATTGCTACTACAGCTATTATAGGTAGGTATCTAACAAGTGTTTACCTGCTACCTCATCCAGCCTACCCCTCTCTACACGGTAGAAGTAAATAGTACATTGTTACACGAGTGGTGAAAGTGACTTATTTAGTCCCGAGACGGGGTTTGGCGCCCGAGCGTAGCGAGGGCGCTAATAGCTCGAGGGACAAAATAAGTCTTTCACCCGAGGTAAACACTGTGCTTTTCATTACGAATACAAGGAAAGTAAAAATAAAAACAGGAATTGGCTAAAGAAATAATACAAGGAAGTATGAACAATACTCTATATCTCGAAAAAAAAAAAGATCGGATTGCCGCCTATTTCGTTTTTTTTCGTTGGCCGGCCAACTGCATTATTTAGCCATTATTTTTCATTTTCATCTTTAAATATTTTGCCCAAATCTATGTCATTTTAAAGAAATTGTTGAAACTAAATTATAATTAAGTAATTTAAAAATATATATTCTTTTATTAATACTTAACTTTATGTTATTTCAATTTTACATCGTGCTGTAATTGAGTGACTGTAGAAAAAGTTTGAACATGGTTCCATAGAAATGTGAAAATGGAACTAGTTTTTTTTAAAAATTTGACAGCTGTCAGTTGAAAGCGATTCTCCCGGGCCGGAAAAGTATTACTTTCAACCCGCTCCTCAGGCAACTTCAGACCTACTTTCAGAGTATGAGTAATGAAAACACTTTTTATGCCTTTGTTACGTAGTAAGTACATACGAGTACTTTTGCAGACACACAAACAGAACTTGGGGTACTCTACAGCAGACTACATGCTCTGTAGAATGTAATCATAACATGAGATGCATCTTATTTTATACTAGCTGAGCCCGCGACTGCGTTCGCGTGGAATTTAACTTAACAAAAAAAGCCCGCTCCCGCGTTCTGAGCCCGCACGACAGGACCCATATTTTCTTTTTTTTTTAAATTTGGTTTTTCTAAAATAGAAGCAGCCCAAGTTACTGCTTATAACATCAGCTATCTACCAGTGAAAGTCCCGTCAAAATCGGTCCACCCGTTTGGGAGATACTCTTTGATTTCATATGTTTTTATTTTTTTACGCGGAACACTAACTGTTTTTCTAAAATTAAAGTAGCTTAAGTTACTATAACATCAGCTATCTGCTAGTGAAAGTCCCGTCAAAATAGGTCGTTTCGGAGATTAACCGGAACAAACACACAGACAGACAGACAATTTTTTTTTAAATCGCGTTTTTGCTATAGGTGTCGTATGTACTTTCATATGCATTTAGTGAAAAGGTGTTATTTAGATATTACAAACAGACACTCCAATTTTATTTATTTGTATAGATTCATTATCATTCATTCTCTTGTGCCCTACACTTTCAACTTTATTGTTTATCGAGCTTACTGATGTTTCCTAATTTTATGAGTTTTACTAGGATGACATTTTGATTTAGAGTCTGAGGTAGGGTTAAGCGAACGGATAGAGTTCGGGAAAGACGTCGGAATGCACATTAGATTCGCAAATTGTAACAAAGAACAGTGGGCTAAGAGTCATTCAACATATATTTAAACATGAACTCTAGTTATAACAATAACTCAACAAGTAGTTCGGTATTTAGTTCCCGCTGTCGCGTCCGGCTCTTCACTCTACATATACATACCTTTCTGCGATTCGATCGTTGACGCTCTCGCCAACTTTCTTGTTTTGAATACTTTTGTAACATATAGTATAGCTATTACAGCTTTGCAACTCTTATGTGGACTGTTCAAGCTAAGTTCATATGACCATCGCACTAACTAAAAGCATCGATAACCAGGCACTTTGAGAAGAAAATGTAGCGCCATCATGATTACAATATGATCCTTGAATGAAGTACTTATAATCGAGGCATAATTATTAAATAAACGTAATGTGCATGTGTTTTTGTTGTATCGCCAAAAGCTCTACATTTTGCTAGGAGTTAAAGAGAATATAAATTGTTCCAAGAAATGTAGAGACCGCAGGATCAACTGGGTTTTATGATAAAGAAATGTAGAGACCGCAGGGTCAACTGGGTTTTATGATAAAGAAATGTAGAGACCGCAGGATCAACTGGGTTTTATGATAAAGAAATGTAGAGACCGCAGGGTCAACTGGGTTTTATGATAAATAAATGTAGAGACCGCAGGATCAACTGGGTTTTATGATAAATAAATGTAGAGACCGCAGGGTCAACTGGGTTTTATGATAAAGAAATGTAGAGACCGCAGGATCAACTGGGTTTTATGATAAAGAAATGTAGAGACCGCAGAATCAACTGGGTTTTATTTTAACCGCTCTATGTATAGGTATTAGGTATGTATTGAAGCGAAGCTTCTATACGGACGTTTCGGGGCGTTCGCTGCGCGGCCACTCTATCCGTGTTAAGCGTCAGTAGCGTTACACGACATATACCTATATAGGTATACAGAACGGCAGTTTTTAACGCTTAGTTCCTACGGTTTATACTGTAAAGCTTCGCTTCTTTCGGGCGTCCCTAGATGGCATAGTAGGTTTAAGCGTAAGATTAAATCAATATAATACAATATTTGGTACAGGATTCACATTATTGTAGAAGTTAACTTAATTAATTATTATCTACCTATTCAAACTATTCTCGAATCCTATACAAAAAGTTAAATATTCCCGACGACGCTTCTTCAAACTTCCAGGGCGCAGTGAAGCGTGGAGGATACATTAATTAACGCAGACAGAATCGCTCCATGACTAACTATTAACTAATGAAAAATTATAAATTGCATGCGATAATGCAATACGTACTTATTAATCCGCCGTTCATTAATAGTCATTATGTTAGTCTAATAAATAGCACAGTTGATTGTTGTTCGCAGCTGCATAATTGGCGTGTCGCGTGTCGCGTGTCGCGTGTGCGGAGGGCCGGAGGCTGCGTCCCTTGCTTAGCTTCACTCAGCGCAGCTTAGTCAGAGGCACATATTCTCTACGTCTAGTCTACGTAGGCATGTGTGGTGCCAGTGATGTGGTGATCTCACTGTCACGCTGCGAGCTGCGACCTTAGCTTATCACGCGGCGGCGCGGCGCGGCGCGGCGGCGGGCGGCGCGCGGGCGCTCGCGAAGGTCGCCGCCACAGTGGACACACACCGCGCGCGCGGCAACACGCCGCCGCCGCCGCCGCCGCCGGCCGCGCCGCGGCCGCTTACATCATTCATTTATTGCACAGGGATCGCGGCGGCGCGGGCGGCGCGGAAGCTGCATCCGAACTGTTGAACACACTCGTTGGCGCTGTGGGCCGAGTAGGTATTTGCCTGTTATGTTTCCATACATCTAAAAACACGATCAATATCTACCTAGGTACCTATATGGTGCAAGCTATCTATAGTTGAATTGTTGTAGGTACCTATGTAGCGTTTAGTTCCAACTTCCATCCGTTATGCGTAGGATAACTACCTACCTACTCCTATACCTACTTACTATTGGCCGTGTTTGTTCTATGACTAGACACTAGCTGCCTACTCATCTATTTACTTTATAAGCATTCATACACTTGGCCGCAACTAGGAAAGCGGGTCGGTAATGTAGGTACCTATTTTACCTATGAGTAGGTAGGTACCTAACAATACCTAGGTACTTAACCACTTATCTTCTGTAAACGATAATTATATTATAGGTAATACCTACCTTATTCTAATTATCATCAAATTATAGAGCAACCAGAGATTTCAAGATAAGTACCTACTTACCTACCTATCACTACTAAGTACTATAAGCAAATGCGGTAATGGGTAGATACGGCAAGGTAAGTACCTAGCAGCTGAACTTGAAGTGTGTAACATACCTACCTAGGTAGGTATTTCATTTGGCGAGCCTTGTTAATTTTGGATAGCAGGAATATATTTTTTTAAGTAGGTACCTCGTAGGTACCTACTACCTACCTAAGACCCATTTAATACTATAATATTTTTTACTGATTTTAGTAAGCTGTGAAATTACCTATACTTTATGTATACCTATGTAGGTATCTTCTGTTAGTTTTCCAAATGTAAATAAATGAATAAGTATGTCCCTACCTAACATAGGTATCTACCTTACTATTGCTACTGGTAATTGCGGAATCCCAAAAATGATGGCGCCCATCCCAAGAGACATGGAGGGTACCCATATACCTACCTACCTACTATTGATAGCGGCTTCGCGGACACCATGACGCCCATGACACAGTCGGCGGGCGGCGGGCGGCGGGCGGCGGGCGGCGGGCGGCGGGGGGCGGGGGGCGGCGGCGGGGCGTGAGAACTCGCGCGCAAGGTTCCTCACTCACTAGATGCGTGGAGTTCCTCTCGCCAACTGCTTCCGATATGGCGATATGGCCGTGCGATTGATCCATCACGCTCAACCTTTGAAGCATTGAAGTATCAAGCATTTCCACTATAAATTACGTATAACCAGGTCCTATAAGTAAATGTATTTTTATAAGTACTAGGTACTCGTTTCGTCGAATGCATTTCCTCACTATACTTAAGTCATAATGAATTGGCATACGAGGAATCTTGACTGTGTAACGATTCCGACAAGTCGGCCGGTGACATTTAATGGTACGTCACCCTGCGATCTCGCAGTACCTATTTGTTAGATGAATCGCTAGCTACCTATTGTACCTAGGTATATCTACCACGAGTTGTAAGCAAGTACCTCCTTACCTACATTCATACATATCGATTGTAGGTAGATACTTTTAACGAATCATTATCGTAGATGTGATATGAGCACATGCAAGTGGTAGGGTGGCACTGATAAGATCTTGGGCAATACGAAATTGTTCTGATTATTTAGTTTTGGCATCCAGCCACAGTAAAATCATTCATGTAAGACCACGTCTTTGTGGTTAATTTTAAGGGTTTTTATATTTGTGTTACACTACACAAATATGTTCATATTTGTGTAGTGTAACAAGTACTAGTTATTCTAGTTAACTAGTAATTCTACATTTTTAATTAAATTAGTCTCTATCTTTAGCTTGAAAACTGTATTCTGTGATGTAAGTCAATGTGCAATTAGGTGCAATTAATGTTTTCTACCGCACTCGTGTAATCAGTAGTTAAGTGTGTCAGTGGGCCACGCAACTCTGTTATCAGAGAGCAGCGCGCTGTTGATCGTTCGACCCGGGCCACGGCGGCGGCGCGGCGGCGCGGGCGGCGGCGGCGGGAACCCTCGCCCGCCACACTACACCGCTAGCGACAATCATCTACCTATGATGAATTGTCGATGTCGCCGCTAGTCCTATGTAGTAAGAAGTATACCGTATATCACCGACATGGCATGCTCCCCCCTTCCGCATAAAGCCATCCTGACGAGGGCACTAGTTCCGCGGCCCGCATTATGCATGAGCGCAACACGGCCACTGTCACCTTCACTCAATTCACTCCTTTGACATTCACAACTATCGTTACACTTAAAAAAAGATTTCTAACTATCAGTCTTATCACTGTGTAGAACACCTTGTCTTCATGTGTTTGCCGGCGAGGATCTCATCTGCAACGGAACCGCCTACGTTCGGCTCGCATACGTGCTCGAGCTGGTACCGCGCTGTGAGTTAGTGACAGTTAGACCGTTACGCACAGAACGCGCGTAAGCTCGAATGCCGGTTGGGTTATTTATACAAACAAATAAAATTTGAGTGCCTGTTTGTAATACCACCTTTTCACTAAATCCATATGCAAGTACATACTCGTACAGTACATAGGTAACAAACATTTTAATAAAAAAAATAAAACCGACTTCAAAAAACCTGGGTGCACTAAAAAGCTAGAAATAACTAGAATATGGAGTCGGTGCCTATTCAAGCAACTAGGGGTAGGTGCCTAAGGAGTTGTCCTATATCGTTGTGTAAAGATTGTGGCACCGACTCCAAATGAAAGAAATTATAAGGTCCCTAGTTATTTCTAGCTTTTTAGTGCACCCAGGGTTTTTGAAGTCGGTTTTATTTTTTTTATAATTATTTTTTTTCACGATTTTTAGAAGTAAACTACTTATCGAAATTCTGGCAACCGTAAACAGTCCATATCTCTCAAACTACTGAACCTATTTTTATGAAATTTCTATGGTATCACCAAGGGATCCTGACAATAAAGGCCACACATAGTATACCACTTATACCAATATATGGCACTTATAGCCAGAATGCATCTCATGACAATTCCACTAAGCCCAAACACGACTAGGTTATATTGTGGTATTACGGAGTCCCGGCCCCTACCTTCCAGTTTCTTCATCATCTGATGATGAAACCGTAAGGTAGGTAGTTTACTGAGACTATTTTAGTGACGGCAACCCCCACTGAAAAGTCACAGGAAAGCAACTCACGTAATTTCGTTTACTTGGATGATGATGTATTTTTTCAGTTATTTTGATTTTAATGCCAAACTACTGAACCTATTTTGATATGTTTTTTTATGGGACCAATCTGCACGGACATCCTTTCAAATGCCAAAAGAATTTTTCGAATCGGTTTATAAATGACGGAGTTCTGAGGTAACAAACATTAAAAAAAAAAAAAAACAACATACACACGAATTTATAACCTCCTCCTTTTTGAAGTCGGTTGAAAAAGCGGGTTGAAGCGGTTTGTTCCGGGTAATCTCCGAAACGGCTGGACCGATTTTGACGGGACTTTCACAGATAGCTGAAATATATTAGCTGATACATACCGCATATTTATATTTTTAAATTTTAAGTAATTTTAGAAATGGTTTCACTGGCTTGTTTCATTTTTTTTACTTGTTTATGATGAGTGAGTTTGTAACGCGTATCAACATATGTGATGTGACTTAAATGGTTGTATCTTTTGATTGCGGTGACTTGGAAGCTTTATAAATTATTGATTCTTCTTCTTTCTTTAAAATATGGCCCAGTAATAGCAATAACAAACACATTTAATAACAATACAAAAAACAGGTGTGATGTGATTAAGATTAGAAAAGTCATGATGACATGACTATTCATTATCATCAAACAATCTATTTACTATTCTAATAAATTTTGTGGTAGCTTCAGTTCCACTGAAATTGGAATCACCACTGTTGCACAAGAAATCAATAGCATCAGCGACAGAAGAACTGAGTGTCTGCGCTGCAAGACGTACATATATGTATTTATTTTTATACTATGATAGTTGACATGTCCACCTGTAACTTTTTGGACAATTTTAACCCTTCTTTCAATTGCACCATGTGAAGTTCTTTAATAAATTTAAATGACATTTCCGTCCGGCGTTGTTAATGTACCTATAATCAGACATTTCTAGTAAGCTTTAAAATATGCGTAGCATCTAATAAGCAGTGCACATTGTTAACACATAAGTCTTGTAACGATCTTGTCTGCGCTTTTGATATGTCATTTTGTACTGGTATGACATAAGAAACATTGACATTTCTAAGATCGCTCTCTCAGACTTGAGATCGATTTATTAATATGGGCCCGAAACCGTCAGTACTAAACTTGAGATCCGATGTTGTCACCCTAAAGAGAGAAGCAACAAACACGTGACGTTATTCAAGGTCATATTATTTTTAATTTTTAAGATTGCAACAATATCGCATTGGGTCTAGCCTGTAAAGATATTTGTATGTATTGAGAAAATAAATAAATAAATAAATATTTATTTGCTTCAAAACATTGTTCGTGTTAATACATCCAGTGTTATGTATAAAGTTCTTGTCCATAACCAACCAGCCCATACCCAGTTGTTGCATCAGCCAGAGCGTAGTACAGGGTGTACATTATTTTTCTACTAACTATATTCTTAAGATTGTTTAATTTACCCAAAATAGTTGTTAGGTTGTTACAGACATTATTTATGTGCAAGCTCCATGTAAAGGTATTATCAATTAATAACACTCAATATCTATACGACTTAACCATCTCTAGATTGCTACACTGAGAGTGGTATTTATTACTATGTAGGCATTCGTATGTGTGCCCCTTTAAATTAATTTTAATCTTTGTTGTGGTGATAAGGTGAGTGAATGACCATACATTTTGTTTTGCTTATATTAATGATTATTCCATTGTCGTGAGCCCACTGCATAACCTTATCAAGATCGACTTGCATTGCTTCCTGTATATAATCGATGTTATAATGGCTGTAGCTTAGACTTGTGTCGTTGGCATACATGAAGGCTTTACTCTTTTGGAGCATATTGGTCATGCTGTTTACATGCATTATATATCCAATCGGCCCATACACCGACCCAGTTGGGACTCCGTATTAAACATAGTCTGCGCTTTCGGTCTGACATATTTCAAGGAAAACATTGAAATAGTATCGAAATAGTAGGTATTAGGTAGATCTAGATAAGTAGCACCAGTAAGCACTCTTCGCGGTGCTTGTCGACGTGGACCCGTGGCGATGGCGCCCCGTCGCGCGTCGCGGGTCGCATGGCGGAGGGTGGTGCACCCAACGGTGCATTTCAACGAATTTAGTGGGTATACCTGCGCCCTCTTCGGTGCAGGGACTCCCACATACCCCTCCCGCCTCCCGCGAGGAGGAAGACGACCAAAGAGGCTATCCAATGAAAATAAAAAAGTTGATTGTCACCATATAGCACCTTAATATAGGTACACTTATCTACACCCCCCCCTACACCCTTCTCCCCTCTTCTCTCCCTCCCACACTCACCCATCAATCATTTTCTATTTAAAGTTTTCTAAACTAGTCATAATATCTTTGGTTCTAATTTGGTTTTTGGCATACATATTTTTTTGTCTATTCGTACACCAAAGCAATATTTTTCAGATGTATTTTAATTAGGTTGGTTCCCCAGGACAGCCCCAGGCTAGTGCAGGGCTCAATGGTACATTTTGTACTACAACATTGATTGATTACTAATCTTCTTCTTCTAATACCTATGCGTTAGAGGCTAAGTCTGGTGGCAGCTGTGGGTGGCAGAAATTTCCGACCTTCCAAGTCCTCCGCCATGGCTTAATTACTTTAACTATCGCGACCTCATGTCAGTAGTAATGGAATGCTAGTCGTCATTACCGTGCATTACAACTTATCATTTTACAGCACCTTCCTACGTGATAAGTTCCTATCAACTTTACCAATTAACGACGGCTATGAGAATTTGTTACCACAGCTGTTGGAAAATAACCACCTAGTACCTACACTTACGCACCTACAAGTGTGTGATGGATGTCAAGTGTAGGGTGACATGTCGTCATGACTCATGACACGCGGCTAGTGTCAGTTCAATGTTATGGTTTTGGCCAAGAACTTTATACATAACACTGGATGTTTTAACACGAACAATGTTTTGAAGCAAAAAAATATGACCTTGAATAACGTCACGTGTTTGTTGCTTCTCTCTTTAGGGTGACAACATCGGATCTCAAGTTTAGGACTGACGGTTTCGGGCCCATATTAATAAATCGATCTCAAGTCTGAGAGAGCGATCTTGGAAATGTCAATGTTTCTTATGTCATACCAGTACAAAATTACATAATATCAAAAGCGCAGACAAGATCGTTACAAGACATATGTGTTAACAATGTACACTGCTTATTAGATGCTACGCATATTTTAAAGCTTACTAGAAATGTCTGATTATAGGTAGAGTACAATTTAAACATAAATCTAATAATAATAACAATTGTATCTCTAAATCAGATCATTTCAATAATGATTCGTATGTCATGCATGTTGTCTTATTATACAATTACATACAGGTACATTGGAAGATTACAATGGCAGTATAACATGAACGATGGGATAACTCACTCTAAATTTGTGAACTCACAAGTGTTGATGGGTAGTGCACGTAAACCAAATTAGATATTGAATTGAATGTCCATACACGACAGGTGCGGCTAGCAGAAGCAGCGTCACTAGCAGAAGCAGCGTCACTAGTACGCACATACAATATGGATAAATTAATATATATAATGAATAATTTAATATTTAGCATTCTTCAATTCCTGACGCGATACAATGGCACAATGGTACGAGTGCAGTCACACGACGCGGCGCGGTACTGGCTCTGTGGGTCCCACTCCGTTACCATCTGTGTTGTATCACCTTCATCTTATGAGGATTGCAAAACTCCCGCCTAATATCATAACACGGTGAACCGCCCTGTTAAAACTCCCCGGAAGGTTGTAGCTGGTTGCAGTGACGTCGATCTAGTTCATAAAGGTTTGCCCTTTTGGTTCTCATTGCGGTCACATTAACAACGCCGGACGGAAATGTCATTAAAATTTATTAAAGAACTTCACATGGTGCAATTGAAAGAAGGGTTAAAATTGTCCAAAAAGTTATAGGTGGACATGTCAACTATCATAGTATAAAAATAAATACATATATGTACGTCTTGCAGCGCAGACACTCAGTTCTTCTGTCGCTGATGCTATTGATTTCTTGTGCAACAGTGGTGATCCCAATTCCAGTGGAAGTGAAGCTACCACAAAACTTATTAGAATAGTAAATAGATTGTTTGATGATAATGAATAGTCATGTTATCATGACTTTTCTAATCTTAATCACATCACACCTGATTTTTGTATTGTATTGTTATTAAATGTGTTTGTTATTGCTATTACTGGAACATATTTTTAAAGAAAGAAGAATAATCAATCTATATATATAAAAGAAAGTCGTGTTAGTTACACTATTTATAACTCGAGAACGGCTGAACCGATTTGGCTGAAAATTGGTGGGGAGGTAGCTTAGAACCAGGAGAAGGTTATAGGATACTTTTTATCCCGTTCCAGTTGAACTTGACATAAAACGTGAAAACGTGATATTAATAAACGCCAATGACAGCAAAAAAAAAATTATGAATCAAAAATAAGTCTAGCAGTTGATTATTTAAAAATGGTATAAAAAAAGGAAACCGACAGCTAAAATGTCGTCTATAGTAAATATGGTAGAATATTTGAAAATTTTAAATTTTGAAGTTGACAGTTGATCTGTCGGTTTCGAATTTATATTAGCTTATTGTGCGGATATTATTTATATATAGCAATACGATGCCGCGTCCAAGACAATCTAATCTTTGGCGACAAAGCCGTAATGCAACTAGGATTCGAAAAATTGCGAATGAAAGAACTGAAGAAGAACAAGAAATTGGAAGTGAAGAGTGCCGCGGTAGTATGGCTCGAATTCGTGCTTCTCAATCACAAGAGCAAAGAGAGGCAGCCCGTGAAACGGCTCGGTTGGCAATGAGGAATCGTCGAGCAAACCTAAGAGATCAAGAACTAGATAATTTTCGACGCACAAGAAGAAATTTATCAAGTACTGATTGTGGCATGTTCACGGGTCGGAAGACCATCAGCGTTATTTGTTCTTGCGCCTGATAATAAAACGAAAAATGTCGTCCGTCAAGGTGCTTCAATTAAGAGTGCAAACGAAGCACCAAAATACATGGCAAAAGATATTGTTACCCAAAATACACAAGCCCGAGGACCAGCTGCGTACCATTGTGAGCCAGATTGACACACCAACATACAGTCTGGACCAGCACGTAGCGAAAGTGCTCTCTACTAAGAGGACACACAAGAGCACATACAAAGGATTCATAACATTTTGTAAGTGAGATTAAACATATACATCATGCTAACAATGAAACCATGGTCAGCTTTGATGTTCAGTCTTTGTTTACCTGTCTACCTGTAGCAGACTGCATCACAATAGTATCAAAGAAGCTAGAGGAGAACAACATGCCAGAGGAATATGCTGAACTCTTAAAACATTGCCTGACATTCGGGTATCTGTTGTGGAATGAACAGTTCTACAAGCAAGTAGATGATGTAGAGATGGGCTCCCCTGTTTCTTCCGTTGTCGCCGATATATAAACGTAATTTCAAGCAAATAGTTGTCAGACACTGTGAGCAATTTCTGCGTGGATTGGATCGCAACAGTTAATAACTTTGACATCAGGAAGTCTAACACGTCAGTCCCCCGTGACCATGGCTGCTGTAAAGCAACCGAAACTTAGCTAACGAAAGAACGAATGGCTAGGAAAAAAGGAAATAAACGTGATAAAATCTGTATAATAGTTTTATTTGAATACATGGCCAAGAAATAATCATTATACTTATTTGTATTTTAAGATAAATATTTAATCATTTTTTAAATAAGCACATTTATATCCAAAATGGCGAAACAAAGTTTGCCGGGCAAGCTAGTAATTTATAAAGCTTCCAAGTCACCGCAATCAAAAGATACAACCATTTAAGTCACATCACATATGTTGATACGCGTTACAAACTCACTCATCATAAACTAGTAAAAAAAATGAAACAAGCCAGTGAAACCATTTCCAAAATTACTTAAAATTTAAAAATATAAATATGCGGTATGTATCAGCTAATATATTTCAGCTATCTGTGGAAGTCCCGTCAAAATCGGTCCAGCCGTTTCGGAGATTACCCGGAACAAACCGCTTCAACCCGCTTTTTTGTTACCTATGTACTGTACGAGTATGTACATGCATATGGATTTAGTGAAAAGGTATTATTTTGATATTACAAACAGGCACTCAAATTTTATTTGTTTGTATAAATAACCCAACCGGTATTCGAGCTTACGCGCGTTCTCTGCGTGACGGTCTAACTGTCACTAACTCACAGCGCGGTACCAGTGCGAGCAAGTATGCGAGCCGAACGCCGCGCCGGCTCGGCACCTGCCTAGGGTCGAAGTGTGCAGGGGGCAAAGTTAGGTATACGCACCCGTCATAAAATAGGTACCCATTGTGATTGTGGTACTTATAAACTTAGCACAATCACAATATATGGTGGGTACTCATATAAGTGTAATAAGATGATATTTTTGACTTTGGAACATATGATTAGTATAATACTTATGTATCCTTCCTTACTCAGAAAATCTGAAATACAGTGAGATGATGGTCACCCTTCATAGGTCAAATGTTCATGTAAAAACTAAATGAATATAGTATGAAAAGTACAACATAAACTGTTATATCATTAATCAATAGCCACACAATACTAATAATAATCATTTATTGATGTTTTATTATGTCTCCCATTAAAAATAATATAAACATGGTTAAATACGGTGATTAGCGTAAAATACAATTACCCGTGTAACTTAATGTTTGAGTTTGGTATCCATACACTTCTGCAATTTTGCACAACACAATACATCGTTTAAATTACAAGAATACACTTTTATTTAAGCATTAAACTAATTTAAAAATGCGAAGTGCTTGAAAATCTTGACAGTTTGGCCATAGTGTCAAATTGAGTGTTCTATCAGTGTTGCTAAATTATTAAAATAACAGCTACCGACAATCAGGAAAGTGAACGGTTGATATATTTTTTGGTTATCTATATAAAAATAAATACTGAATTCAAAAGAGGATTCTCAAATTGACGCATATGTAATATGTAAATAAAATCCATAAAAAACAGACACGAAAACCATGGACTTGCGAAATCTTGGCTCATCACACGTTAGTTTGGGTATTTTTTTGTGTTTATCATGGCAATTTCAGATGAAGTGTGAGAGGGTCAGAGCATATGTATATGTCGCCGCCAACTGGCTTAATCCGCCGTTCAATTAACAGCCTAGGCACTTTACTAAACAGCGCCGTTCAACTAACGGCCTAAATGATATTCAGCCGTATAGTCTATTACAACATTTAATAAATTGGCTGGCTAATGCTTAGGCAACTGGTTGAAATTTAAGTACTACAAAACTTTTTCAAAATACTACCCAAGCAGAACGACCTGGATGGGTTTAGGTTAGGGTTATTTTTTTTATGACCCCACAGAAACCCCACCCGGCAAATAGATTCGGTGGATCTAAAAAAAAACGTAAAAAACCTAAGTACCTAATAAAATGATTCCATCAAAGTTGTTTTTTTCCGACGCCATATTGACCATAGAGAATATAGAATATAGAGATATTGACAGTTTGGTGAGTTTCGGCGCTAGGTGGCAGAAAGTAAAACTAAATAGAAATGAACAGTCTAGGCAGGTAATTAAACGGCTAGGCAAGTAGTTAAACGTCATCGATCCAAGTCATTTGCCTAGCTGTTTGATCAAATGGCTGAATATCATTTAGGCCGTTAGTTGAACGGCGCTGTTTAGTAAAGTGCCTAGGCTGTTAATTGAACGGCGGATTAAGCTATTTGGCTGCGACATATATATGTAAAAAAACCTGTCTTCACTCCATAGTTCTACGTGATATCTCCAGTGGTATTCTAACCTTCTTGGTTTTGGCTACTGATAATTTAGAAACGTCTGAGTAGGTATTCCGTTATAAATAACTCGAATATTCCGAATAAATAAAACAATAATATAATTCATAAATTATTAATAATAACGAAGATAGATCGCGTAGAACAAGTGAGTGAAGCCAGACAGAGTAATACCAGGCAGCATCAATCCCGATCAAGTTTTTTTTTTTTTAAGGTTTCTTATTCAAACTAGCGACTACCTAGTCCATGTCCGTCTATCCGTCACAGTAATTTTATTCAGAGACTTATAAGGCTAGAATTCCTGTTTTTTTACCGACTTCAAAATAGGCGGAGTTTCGATGTTCTTCTGATACCCAGGATTCCCAGTTTTTTTTTTATCTGTTGAATACATATATCTACTACAAATAAATAAAATTGGAGTGTCTGTTTGTAATATCAAAATGACACCTATTCGCTAAATGCATATGAGAGTACATACGACACTTATAACGAAAACAATGTACTGAATTGCTGGTAACCGTAAATTAGTCCAAATTAATATCTATCACACTACGAATATAGGCACAGAAATCGGAGAACATAAAAACTAATTTAGAACCTCCTTCCCTCTTTGAAGTCGGTCAAAACAGCATTTTACCGCTGTGTTTGCGTGATGTCTATGGCCGGTGATGCTCACAAAAAGCGTGTCGAATCGCCGAGATACGCGTAATGGACAATCGACTGCAGCACAATACATGCACCGCGTCCTTAGAACCACAACTCGATATAGGTACAATCCACGTTCCGAATCACGAGCCAACATTTTATACACAGTCCTTTCCATGAAATGTTAAATGCTCATACGAATAGGAAACAAAAGCTTAATTTCTGTTAAAACCAATTTTAGCAAATGCTCAAGGAAAAAAAAAAAAAAAAAAAAAAAAAAAAAAAAAAAAAAAAAGTCAGTCAGTCAGTCAGTCAGTCAGTCAGTCATGTTGAGTTTTTATTTATATCTATGAAAAGAAAAGAAGAAAACTATATGTCACTCAAAAGAAGAATGATTTTTCGAATAAGGGTGTGTCATATGATGACAATGGAAACACAATGGTATTGTTGGAGAGTTCATCTAGTCCAACTAATGGCAACGAAGAAACTGAATGTTCAGTATCTTCTCCTCAGTCCGGTTCTTCTGATATTGAGTTAAATTCTGATACCACAACAAACCCTCGCCGACGAACTATATTCAGTCTGGATGAGACAGTGGAATCAGGATGCACAGATGATCCGTTGGACCATACTTACGTTCCAGGCAGCTCTAGCAGCAGCAGTGAAGATTCAATGCTGTCATCCTTCGAAGACGCTGAAACGGTAACTGAGTTTACCGGGTTAACAGAAAACATGGATGAGGACGATATTCACAGATCTGTGAAGGAAGCAATGCTGAGCCCTGAAGCGGAGCAGTGGAAGGAAGCCATCCAAGATGAATATAACTCCTTTATAACAAATAAGTGTTGGACATTGGTTGATTTGCCAGAAGGGCATAAACCAGTTAAATGTAAATGGGTGCTTACCAAGAAAAGAGGTCCAAATGGTGAGTTACTCAAATATAAAGCTCGTTTAGTAGCAAAAGGATATACTCAGAAATATGGAGTGGACTATTACGAAACGTTTTCGCCAGTTGTTAGATACTCATCAATAAGAATACTGCTAGCTCTGGCTGCTCAATATGACATGACAGTTGAACATCTAGATGTGAAAACAGCATTTTTAAATGGAAATTTAGAAGAAACTGTATACATGGAACAGCCGGAAGGTTTTATTACTAAAGATAATAAAAGGAAGGTATATAAGTTGAACAAAGCAATTTATGGCTTAAAACAGTCGGCGAAAGCATGGTATGACAGAATAAATGATGTTTTAACCAATAAATTGAAGTTTAAAAGATTATCTTCAGAACCATGTGTTTATGTTTATAATCAGGATGATGAAATAATAATAATAGCATTGTACGTTGATGACGTCATACTATTTTCGTCAAAATCATCTCGAAAGAAGGATGTTATTAAGAAACAACTCATGGCTAACTTCGAGATGAAGGATCTGGGCCATGCCCATTATATTTTAGGAATGAAGATTACAAAAACTGGTGATCATACATTCAAGCTAGATCAGTCTAATCATATCCGTAAATTTCTGGATAAGTTTAAAATGTCAGACAGTAAACCGGCACAGACTCCTATGGAAGTTGGATTAAAATTACAACGGGAGGAGAGTGTCAATAATTATAATTTTGATTATAGAAGTCTAATTGGCTGTCTGATGTACCTAGCAGTGTGCTCCAGACCGGATATTGCGCACTGTGTGAGTTATTTAAGTCAATTTAACAATTGCTACTCCGAGACTCATTGGAAAGCTGCGAAAAGAGTTCTACGATATTTAAAGGGCACTATGAATTATCAACTAGTGTTTCAGAAAGGCGAAATGTCAATAACAGGCTTTACGGACGCTGATTGGGGTGCAGACATGCTCGATCGCAAGTCATATACTGGATATGTATTTAGTCTAGGAAACTCTTTGGTATCGTGGGAAAGTCGTAAACAGCGTACCGTTGCTCTTTCCAGTACCGAGGCGGAATACATGGCGATTTCCGATTCTAGTAAGGAAGCCATGTTCTTACAGACTTTTGTGCATGAATGTATGGGTATCCTATGCAATATAAATTTGTATAACGACAATCAATCTGCGCAAAAGATTTGCAACAATTTTGTGTCTCATTCGAGAACCAAACACATTGACATAAGACACCATTTTATTAGGGACTTAATAAATAAGAAAGTTATATGTTTAAGTTACGTTGGTACTGAAGAAATGTTAGCTGACGTACTGACGAAACCTTTAACTAGAGAAAAACATTTTAAGTTTTTATCTAGGTTATTTAAGATGCGTTGACGTGTTAGGTAAACATGTAACAAAGTATGTTTGTTTTATTTGTATTTGTAATTCAATGATTTGTGTCTGTGTTTGTCATAGTCTAGTTTTTTATTTTATTTCTATTATTGATATTATTTGAAAGAACTAGTGTGCTATGATTAATTGTTTTGAGTACTAGCTATGCTTAGATTAAGGGCTAGTGTTTTTCATAGTATAAAGGGCTAGTGTTGAGTTTTTATTTATATCTATGAAAAGAAAAGAAGAAAACTATATGTCACTCAAAGATTCCTTTTTCAGCAATGTCTACATCTCCTATTTAAATAAACTAAATAATATCGCATGTGATTCGTTCTTATTTGCCCATGGCCCTTCAAGTCAGTCAGTCAGTCAGTCAGTCAGTCAGTCAGTCAGTCAGTCAGTCAGTCAGTCAGTCAGGTTTAGGTTTAGGTTTAGGTTTAGGTTTAGGTTTAGGTTTAGGTTTAGGTTTAGGTTTAGGTTTAGGTTTAGGTTTAGGTTTAGGTTTAGGTTTAGGTTAGGTTAGGTTTTTTTTTTTTTTTTTTTTTTTTTTTTATCCGGGCCTCTATGGCCCGGCCGCGTTCACCTCTGATATGGGGGTCAGAGACCTTACTTAACACGTTAATAATAATAAATGTACAAAAACTTTTTATTGTAGTGAAAACACAGTATTTAAAAAGACATTTTCTCGAAAGGCGAGTAAAACGTAGTAATAAAACATATTTCTCGAAAACGAGTAAATATAAAAACTTATCGGTATATACAAAAATGGGACAGCGGAATAAATAACAATAGTTATAAACGTGATAAAATAAACAGGATTCCCTCCCATTCTATTGCACGAATATGTCAGCCGGCGCGATTAATAGCGCAGTGTTGTGTAAGTTGCTGTCGGGGCTTATTGGCACAATAAGTGGACAGCTGGCCTCTATCTGCCTAGGTCTTATTTCTATTAATCACGCTGGTCGCTACCTCCGTGCAATAGCTTAGGAAGGTATCACGTTTCTCGCTGTCCAGGACAAGTTTACGAACACTGTGTATATCTAAGATGGTGTCTAAAGACATTTGCACATCATATCTTTGGCGTGAAAAAACAGGGCAATGCAGTAAGACATGCTCCACTGACTCGCTCACACCCGGTTCACAGATGCAGGATGGGTCCTCCTTGCACTTGAAACGGTTCAAGTACTCTGAGAACCCACCGTGCCCGGTCAGAACCTGTGTGAGCGTGGCAGTGGGATGAATCTTCCTAATTGTCCTATAGGACACCACCAGGTCAGGGAAAAACATTTTCGTCGTAGAAGCAGTGGTGTCAGTCTTGTACTTACGGTTCCATTCGTCTAGTGACTCCAAACGGATTTGTCGCTTGACGAATGATACCGGACATTTGTCGTACGTTGGCTTGGTCTTACTGTGCAGCGCTGCTTGCTTTGCCAATTCGTCCGCTCTCTCGTTACCCGCCAGTCCTGCGTGTGCTTTTATCCAAAACAAGGAAATATCCTTGTTTTGGAGTCTGCACTGGGCGATGTTGTTCCTCGCCTCGGCGGCGAGCGGGTGAAGAGAGAGTGGGTTGACCACTGTCTCAAGTGCCGAACGCGAGTCGCTTATTACAGCGAGACTGGCGCTCTTACACTCAAACGCGTATTTAGTGGCTCGGCATATGGCCAAAAGTTCGGCTTGATAGACCGTGCAGTAAGACGACAGTTTGAGTTTGAGAGACTTGATCTCGGTTTCACTATTCCAGATGGAAAGTGAAGCGCCGACCTTGCCCTCAATTTTGCTGCCGTCCGTGTATACTCTTACTGCGCTGCTTACGTTGGTGGTCACGCTTTGCTGATCCGTCAAGTTCATGAACTTAAGGTCCATATGTTTTGCCGGATGCGGAGTATTCGTATATGCCAGTCTGTTTTCGACTTCCATGTCGCCTAGCTCTGGTCGGGGTACTCCCCTCTTGGCCTTGTACAGGGAGGCCGCTTCGCGTATGCGAATGTCGAGGGGCAGTAACCCGGTCAGAGCGAGCGACGCGTTCAAGGACACTGTTTTGTAGGCTTTGCACATCTTTTGCGCAAAGCCCCTCTGGACAGTGTTCAGCTGCTTCTGAGTAGTGATCTTGTTTGTTGACGGCGACCAAGCACTGGCAGCGTACATGATGATGGGCTCAATGGTGGCAGTATAAATCACCCGGATAACTTCCGGGTGAAGGCCCCAGCTAGTTTTAGCAGCCTTTGCTAGCTGTTTGTAGACATTCAACGCCTTTCTGCAGATGTTCGCAGTGTGGCTGTTGAATGTCAACTTATGGTCGATTGTGAGCCCTAGGATCTTGATCTCATTAGTGATGCCAATGTCAATCCCTCCCATGGTCAGGAGGGGGGTGTCGTAGATCAGCTTTCGTGTCACAACCATCGCGCTTGTTTTGTGAGGTGCGAACTTCAGCTTGTTCTTGACACCCCACTCCCGCACATAGGCGAGAGTGGGATTGGCTTGACGCTGTATGTCCAGTGCCGTGTCGCCGGCAAAAACAAGGACTACGTCGTCTGCGAAAGCCTGCACATATTGCCCCCGCGTTTCGAGTCCTTTCAGCAACGGGTCAAGGAGAAGATTCCACAGTACAGGCCCGCCGATAGATCCCTGTACGCACCCTTTTTGAGTGCCCTTTATGTACTCCTCACCAGCATACCTGACTCGGACCTTTCGGTCCTGCAGGTAGCTGTCGACGATTCGTCGGAGGTTGACCGGGCACTCTTCTTCGGCCAGTCTCACCCTTATGGCCGGCCACCAGGCGCTGTCGAAGGCTCCCTCTATGTCCAGTGATACCACGGTCACGATCTTTCGTTGAAGTAAATTGCCGCGTATGTACTGTATCAGGTCATAAAGGGAGTCCTCGGTGCTACGTTGGGGCATAAAGCCATATTGGCGCAGACTGAGCCTAGGAATCAGGTGCCACTTGAGTCTATTGACCACCATCTTCTCCAGAATCTTCCCCATGACTGGCAAAAGGCCGATGGGCCGATAGGACTTGGGGCTTGTGTAGTTGGTTTTTCCAGGCTTCCGCAGCACGACCACCACTGCTACCTTCCATTGTTCCGGGAAGAGACCCAACTCTAGGCACTTGTTCATGATTGCCAGGTGCAGGTCCGGATCCTGTTTGATCACCTGGCAACATATGTCGGCGGTGAAGCCGTCTCCTCCGGGTGCCTTTTTCGGGTTAAAACTTTCCGCCGCGGCTCTGAGCTCCTCCAGTGTGAACGGCGGGTCGTGGACTTCGCCATCGACACTGTCGTTCACACGGTTCGCTAGGGCTCTTGTCCGCTGGTGGTCTAAGTTGTCCTCCGTCTCCAGGTCTCCCGGGAAGAACGTGTCCGCTAAGAGTCGGGCAGACTCTTGCTGCCCTACAATAGTGCCGTCTCTCTCCAATGGAAGGTCTTCCTGTCTCCTGGTGGTGTTCTTTATGACCCTGTAGATGCTTTCCCATACTCCTTCTTTGTCCTGTCGTTCGCAGAATGCCTTCCAACTCTTAATCTGAGCCTTTTTGGCTGCGTCCTCATACTCTAGTTTCGCCTGCAGGTACTGCTCGACAACTCTTGGTCTTCGGGTTGGCGCTGCACAACGGACTCTACGCTTTTTTGTGTTGACTTCTCGCTTCATTCTCTCAAGATCCTCAGACCACCATGGTATTTTAAGTTTTTGGTCTGATTTATTTTTAACTAATGTTTGGGTGCATGTCTCTGTAACTACTTGTGTAAGGCTATTTACATGGCTTTCTAAACTGATTTTACTACTAATATTGTCTATGTCTATTTTGTTTAAATTGTACTCTAATTTTAACTCGTCCAGTTTCTCATGAAACTGGACCCAGTTAGCTTTCTTGGTGTTGAATTTACGTGTTGTTCTATTGATGCTAATACCGGTTGCCTTACACAATTTAATTTGGAAGAGTATACCATTGTGATCTGAGCTCGTGAGATCTTCAGCCACTCTCCAGTCTTCCACTAGCGCTAAAAGGTCCTCTGTGCATGCTGTGACGTCGACGAAGCTTGTTAGCCGTCGTCCCCCCCTTATGGTGTCAAACGTGGGGACGTCACCGTCGTTCAGTACATGCAGGTTCAACTCTATGAGCGCACCGAGCATTTCCTCGCCCCTGCTGTCGTTCGTCGTGCTGCCCCACCACGAACTCTTTGCATTTGCGTCGCCTCCAACTATGATCTTATGGTTGCGGTGGGAAAGAACTATGGTGTTGAGATGGTCCAAGTATGGCCCTATGGGTTGGTCAGGTTCAAAGTAGTACGAGACGACGAGGACTTCCCATGCGCTGGTTCGCAACTTTACCACGACGATGTTGTTTGTGGTAAAGTTCGGGCACTGCAAGACGTCAATAGTTTGGTCAAAGACGACTATTGCCGCCTTGACAGTGCCTTCGCCGCGATCCGCGCTTTGGTAAATCCTCGCCGCTCCGTAGTTCCTCATCTCCTTTCGCCCCCCCACGTAAGGTTCCTGGACCATCGCGACCGCGATACGCCTTTTGCTGGCTTCGAGCATGAGCTCGTTGGTCGCTAGTTCTTTCCTCTGGAGGTTCGCTTGGGCTATCTTATATGCTGCGGTGCTCCTACCGAGTGGGACCCTAGTAACCACCTTAGCAATAGGCTATGGCGGCTCTAGCCAGTGCGTCCCACTTCTTTCGGGTCGGGCATTCCTGGCTGAAGGCAGTATGGGCAGTGCCCGGAACTTTTGCGTTTACGCAGTTCCGGCACACTGGCGCCTCATCTGACCCCCATTTCGGGCAGTCAGTTCTGAGGTGGCGACCACCGCAATGCGCGCAGAGGTCGGCCGTCTCCGAACATGTCTTTCGGCCGTGTCCGAATGCCAAACACCGTGTGCACTGGATCAACGGTGTTTGATCCTGGACCGGGACATACTGGATGTCAATGAAGACCCTCTCGGCGGTCGTCAACCGTTTCCACATTTTGGGCGAGACCTGCAGAACCACATGGTTCTGGTGCGGGTTCCTCGCCCTTCTGCGGTATTTAACGGTGACGAGTTGGTCGTCAGCCGAGAGGTCTCCCACCAGCCGCATGTTCTGGGAGACGAGCGCGGTCTTGATGTCTTCATCAGTGTTATACTTGAAGACATCTCGGAGGATGACCAAAGGGTTCTTGTTCTTGGCCTCCTCGACCCTGAGCTTCTTGTCCTTTCTGAGCTGTGTCACCGTCCTCTCAATCTCTCCCTTGGTGGCACAGCTCAGAACGACTTTTTGGTCCTTGATCTTTCGGACCCGCTCGATCTGTAGACCGCACTTTTTGGCGTCTAGCGCCTGGCGAACCCTGTCGACAACGTCCGAGCCGGTGTCCGCGGTGTCGTCGGAGGACACAATCACGGAGTGTTTCGGACCAACTTCCAGTGGAGTGGGCCGCGGTTTCGACAGCTGCTCCGCGTATGAGGGAGTTTTCTCACTCATCACGGAGAGCCGTCCACTCATCTCCTCAGCTGTACGCTTTAGAGATTGGACCTCTTCCATGAGGTCCTTGTGGTTCTGTCCTCCGGCTCCATCCGCCACCGGCTTGGCCTCCTCCATCACCTTCTGGTATTTTTCGATGGAGGCCTGGAGAATCACCATTCTGTCGGTATTCTCCTTCGACAGCTTGGTGTTCTCCTCGATCTTTCGGCAGAGTTCGGCCATTTCATCTGCCTTACCTCCCGCGTCATTTCCCTTTACGGGATTTTCCTTTTTCTCAGCGCCAGCGTTAGCGTTGGCGCTTGAGTTTTCCCCACCCTTGGCTGTCTCCGACTCCTTGACGAGTTGGTAGAGCCGGTTGACGGCCGATTCCACCCCGATTTTTATTTCCGTCTTGAGGTTCCGCGAGTTGTTGAGGTGGAGCTTTGCCTTGTTAAGGCAAACTTTCGCCTCCGCGGATCGTGACGGAAATGACTGGTTTGGTGGTGGACTGTCGACGGTGCCAGATGGTGGGTGGGCAATGGCAGTTTTGCCCTCTTGAGCCGCCTTAATCTTTGGCTTGGTCACCGTCTGGTTCAAAATGGTATTTTGGGGTGGGGTTTTTTTTTTTTTTTTTTTTTTTTTTTTTTTTTTTTTTTTTTTTTTTTTGGTTTTGCCTGCGAGGTTGGCTTGGAGGAGGCTTCGCACTCCCCGATGCTCCGCCTTACCGCGGGCAACTGTACTGGTTGCCCGTTTCGGCTCTCGCTGGGGGAGGTGGACCCCCCCTCTGTGGCCGTTTCGCAGGTGTGCGGGCGGTCGCGTACATCTTCAGAGGTCCGCGGATTTCGTCAGTCCAAAGTTTGTAAAAGTTGTAAAGATTTTTGGACTGACGATAGTTTAACCGGAAGCTGTGTAAATGGCAGCTTCCGTTGTCAAATGGTTAAAAATGGAAAATGTGTAAAAATTTTAAAAATGTCAAGAATTTTTTTTTTAAAAATGTCAATATAAAAGTTTTAAAAATGTTAAAATGTCAAAAAATTTTTTGTTTAAAAATTTAAAAAGTTTTAATTATGTCAAATAGTATAAAAAAGTCAAAATGTAAATTAAAAATGTCAAAAGTTAAAGGAAAGTGTCAAGTGTTAAAACGCTAAAGTGTTAAAATATAAAGTATATCAAATTTTAAAATATTAAAATCTGTCAAAAATAAGTTCCCGACTAGCGGGTGGTCAAAAATATAACACGTAAAATCTTATAAATTAACTTAAATACTAAGTCCCTAGGCAATAGGCCTAGAGGCTGTCTTATAACTAATGTCGAGCCCGAAAACGATGCTCGGCGGTCGCTGGCTCGGTGAATGACACGCGAAGCTCAGGTCAGTCTTGTTTTGTGGTGGGTACAGTATAAGGTTACTGTACCGTGTTTAGCAACAGGTCGCCAGATGTAGTGTGCCAAGGCGCCCAATAAGGCAGCCCACGGCCGGGGCAGCGGCGGTGAGTGTCCCGGGCGTGTTCCTTGGAGCGTGGAGTGCGCACACCCGGAGTGTAGCGCTGCACTGTCGCACTGACACTTTCACTCGCACCTCGGTGTAGGGGAAGGATTAAAGGATTTGGAGTGGGGAAGATGTTAAATATTGGGGGGGCAGATTGTTGGGGCCAGAAGTTGCGGCCAGATGGTAGCAACCTGCCGCGACCACTCCCTTATTTCTGCGACCCTCGGGTCAAAAGTTATGGCCCGAGGGGGAAATTTCCTTGAAGGGGGTGGGGGGGTGGGGGAACCAATATCAACTTTGGGGGGGGGGGGGGGGGGGGGGAGTGGGGGGGGGGGGTCGATTTTTGGGGGCAGATTTTTTGGAGCCAGAAGTTGCGGCTGCTTGGTGGCAATCTGCCGCGACCACTCCCTAATTTCTACGACCCTCGGATCAGATGTTATGGCCCGAGGGGAAATGTTATTGAGGGGGGTCGGGGGAGGGGGGTCCAAAAAACGACTTTTTGGAGGGGGGGTGAGGGAGGGGGGGAGGGGGGGGGGTAAAATTTGGAGGGAGGGGTAAATGGGGTGGGAGGTGGTGGGGGAAACTACTTACCGGGTGCACTTGATGACGCACTTGATGACGTGCGCTGGGTGGCGATTGCTCACACGCTGGAACTGGCGGTGACCTGATGCAGTAGTCCCCCTCAGATGCTGGTCCCCCTCAGGGATCCTCAGGACGTCTTCGGAGCAAGTCTGGCGCCCGGCCTAACGTCACTCGAGCCCTATATGGAATGTTCTAGTGGCTCGGCTTGATGACGTAGGCGATCTGTGACGCTTGTTTACGCCAATTCTGGCCCGGGAGAACTGACTCAAGATCTTCGAATCGTCAGTTTCTTGGTGGCGGCTGGAAGGTGCACGCCGGCGCTGATAGGTGGCGCTTCTCCCGGGTCGATTCCGCTTAAGCAGCTCCTAGAATTGGCCCCGCAAGGTCCAGATGCGATATCTTCGGGCGCTGATCTCTTACAGACCTGCCTCCATGTATCCTGGCGAATCACTCACTCACTAAACCGGCAAAAAAAAAAAAAAAAAAAAAAAAAAAAAAAAAAAAAAAAAAAAAAAAAAAAAAAAAAAAAAAAAAAAAAAAAAAAAAAAAAAAAAAAAATAAAACAAATGTTGTGGCACGGTTTTAACTAATTTTAGGCTAATTTCTAGCGGAGCACTTCGGAAACATGTGTGTTCCGGACTAAGGGTGGGGCACTACTTGGGTTAGGTTAGGTTAGGTTAGGTTAGGTTGGGGAACCCCCCACAGTGCTTGCGTCCTCGTCGCGTTCCCTGGGCAACGACCCGGTTCTGACCACCGTAACGGAGTGGCAGACCGGTGTTCGGCTAAAGTGCACTGTGACGTCGTAGTCTTTACCTTGCGGTTACCTACGACACCTGCGGAGGCTATGATGCCAAAGCCAACGCGTGACGCCTCTGGGCGTTTTATAAAAGGCCCTTCTCAGGGCCAACCCGAAGACGCAAACGCGTCGAAGTCCAGCCGCGCGCCTTCTGCGGCTAGCTTCTTTTGCGGGGCGGACGAGTTGTCGGACACTGACAACGTGTCCATTATGTCGGAGTCGGACGCAGGTTCGACGGCGAGCGGTCGCCAAGAATCGCGGAAGCGGGCCTTCCTGAAGGTAAGGTCCGAAGGCTCCTCGGACTCCACGGGGAAGCCTAAGAAGAAGGTGAAGGCCAAAAAGCCGACAATCGCGGACACGCATGACGTGGGTCTCGCAGACGCTCAACGCCAGTTGGACCTGGTTCGGCGGGTGCAGCTCCAGCAAGACCTGGAGGAGCGGGTTGCTGCCAAAGAGCAGCGGACGCGCGCTGCCCGGGCCAGGTCCGGGTACGGCGCGTCCACTGTCCTCTACTCGGACCACTCCCTGGCCGAGCTGGAGCAGATGGCTCAGGAGGACCAGGAGGAGATTGTGGAGATCGCCTCCAAGTCCTCCAACCTAAAAGGGACTTTTCAAAAGTCCCTTAAATGCAGGGCCGCGAGCATGCGCGGCATCGTCGGGGAGCTGATGCAGCGCACGGCGACTGACGAAACGCGGCAGCTGCAGGCGAAAGTCAATCGCCTGCAGTCAGAGGTCAGCCAGCTGCATCAGAAGCTGGCTGAAGCCACGGCCCGGCCAACTCAAGCCGAGCCAAGACCTGCGGCTGAAGGCCCCGCCCCCTCAAACCTGGAGGATATATTCCGCAAGGTAATCATGGAGGAGAGGGCCTTCACGAGAGCCTGCTTCGCAGGCATTGAAGACCGGCTCTTGCCGGAGAAACGCCTACGACCGCCGCTTGCGGCGGACAAGAGGCGAAACGAGCCGGGGCCATCCTCCCAGAGAGAGGACGCCCTTCTCCCGTCCACCACCCCATCCAACCAGCAAGGGTGGACGGAGGTGGTCAGCAAGGGGAAGGGCAAGGCCAAGAAGAAGGCAGCGGCCGCCCCTGCCGTCCCCGCCACTACCCCCTCCGGCCCGTCGCAGACGACGGGCAAGGGAAAGGGGAAGGGGAAAAACTCGGCCCCCAAGCCCGCCACCGCTGCTCCTGCAGCCAAAAGGGCCCCCGCCGGAGCAAGGAAGAACCTCGTTCCTCCTAAGACCGCGGCCGTCGTGGTGACGCTCACCGCGGAGGCTGCGGAACGGGGGGAGACGTACGCGTCCGTGATGAAGCGGGCGCGTACCAACGTGGATCCCACCCAACTAGGGATCAGCGCTGTCTCGTGCCGCCGGACCCAGGCCGGGGCTCGTATCTTCGAGTTCCCTGGGGCTCAGGGCAGCGCCAACGCGGACCTCTTCGCGACCAAGTTGCAGGAGGTCATCGCGGACGTGGCCAAGGTGGGCAGGCCCATAAAGTCTGCGACCTTAGAGGTGACCGATCTGGACGATTCGGTCACCAAAGAGGAGGTGGTGGCGGCGGTCGCAGCAAAAGGGGGCTGTGACGTCGCAGCGGTGCAAGGCCGGGACATCAGACCCGGCCGCGGTGGCATGGGCACCATTCGCATTGAGTGCCCAGTCGCCGCCGCCAAAGCTGTCCTCTCCAATGGACGGCTTGCCGTCGGCTTTAGCTCGGGTGCAGTCAGGGCACTTGTAGATCAGCCTTTGCGCTGCTACAAGTGCTTCGGAGTTGGACACACCCGGGCCCTCTGTCCGTCCAAGGTGGACAGGACGGACAGCTGCTACCGCTGCGGCAAGGACGGGCACAAGTCTGCCACCTGCAAGGCCGCCACGCCACACTGCGCGGTGTGTGCCGCTAGTGGCCGCCCAGCGGGCCACGTGATGAAGGGGAGGAACTGTAATCCTCCCCCTAAGAAGGGCAAAGCGCAGGCGCCGACCCAGCCTGCCGTTGCTACCGCCGTTTCCGAAACTTCGGCGGCCGTGGAGGAAGGGGGTGTGATGTCCATTGATGGATAGGGTCCAACATCGCATCCTCCAGGCGAACACCAACCACTGCAGAGCAGCCCAGGATCTGCTGATGCAGACTATGGCTGAGTGGTTGGTGGACGTGGCGGTGGTCGCCGAGCCGTACTCGGTCCCTGGCCGTTGGCTGGGTGATCGGGACGGCTTGGTGGCATTGGTTTCGCGGTCTTCCACAGACTCCCCTCCCCTCTCACTTCTAGAGAGGGGACCGGGATACGTGGCCGCCGCATGGGGAGATATAGCCCTGGTGGGAGTTTATTTCTCCCCAAACCGCCCTCTGTCGGATTTCGAGAACTTTCTCGAAATCCTCACCGCTGTGGCCGGGAGGGCGGCGCCGCGCCAGGTCGCCGTATTGGGCGACCTGAATGCCAAGTCGGCGGTCTGGGGCAACCCGGCCGCCTCTTGCAACGTCCGGGGTCGTGCCGTGGAATTTTGGGCGGCCTCGACCGGTGTGTCCCTCCTAAACCGAGGGACAGTCCACACGTGTGTGCGGCAACGGGGAGGGTCAGTGGTCGACGTCTCGTTTGCCACCCCCGTTCTAGCCGCCCGCGTCGTGAACTGGCGGGTGGAGATGGTGGAGACTTTGTCGGACCACCGATATGTGCGATTCGACATCTCCACCCAGAGCCCCCGGGGGAGGGTCCGCTCGGGCCAATCCCCCTTTCCACGATGGGCTCTCACCCGCCTGGACAGGGAGGCCGCTGAGGAGGCGGCGTTCCTCCAGGACTGGCTCACGCCTTCTCCTAGAGTCTTGGACGTGGACGCCGCAGCGGTCCAGCTGAGGGGGTCTCTGACCGAGGTTTGCAACTCCAGCATGCCTCGGTCTCGCCGCCCTCCCCCCCGTCGCGCTGTTTATTGGTGGTCGGAGGAACTCGCGGGGCTCCGGGCCGCCTGCGTGGCGGCCAGAAGGGCCTACACGCGGAGTCGACGGCGCCGCCCCCGAGACCAAGCCAATGAGGACCGCCTCTACGCCGTGTATGTAGAGGCGAAGACGGTCCTCAGGACGGCAATGTGCGCCGCCGACGACTCGGCGAGAGCCGAGATGCTGGAGGGTCTCGACAGGGACCCGTATGGGAGACCGTATAAGGCGGCGCGGAATAAACTGCGCCCCTTTGGTCCCCCACTGACGGAGACCCTCGAGCCGGCATTGCTGGATGGGGTGGTCCGGTCTCTGTTTCCGTGCAGGACCGACTTCACCCCACCAGTGATGGACCCTCGGCGGGAGGCGGCTCCGCCGGAGGAGGAGGTCCCCCCGGTAACGGTGGAGGAATTTCGCGCGGGGACACTTCGCCTCCGCGCGAAGAAGACCGCCCCTGGACCGGACGGCGTGCCCGCACGGGTGGTGGCCATTGCCGCCTCCAAGATGGAGGACAGATTTCGGGACCTCTTCAGCGCGTGCTTCACCACTGGGAGGTTCCCGAAACTCTGGAAGGAGGGGCAGCTATGCCTCCTCCGAAAAGAGGGACGCCCGGCGGACTCCCCCTCGGCATACCGGCCCATCGTTCTGCTCGATGAGGTCGGTAAGTTGTTCGAGGGGATCGTCGCCGCCCGGCTGAATGGCCTCCTGCGGTTGGTGGGGCCGGACCTGTCGGACGCCCAATTCGGTTTCCGGAGGGGCCGTTCGACAATAGATGCGTTGGCCCTGCTCAAGGGCCAAGTGAGGGAGGCAGTGGAGGCGGGGGACGGAGTGTTGGCTGTGTCATTTGATATAGCCAACGCGTTCAACTCCGTCCCCCACTCGACAATCTTGGAGGCACTCCGGTACCACGGAGTGCCTCAGTATCTGCGCCAACTCTTGGCCAGCTACTTGGAGGACCGAGCTGTCCTCCTTGTGGACAAGACGGCCAGAGTGAGGCGATATAGCGCGGAGTCCGGTGTTCCACAGGGGTCGGTCCTAGGACCCCTGCTGTGGAACATCGGTTTTGATTGGCTCCTGCGGGGAACCCTCCTCCGTGGCACGAGTGTCATCTGCTATGCGGATGACACTCTTCTCACTGCCCGGGGGAGGGACTACAGGGAGGCGGCCAGTCTGGCCTCGGCTGGCGGATCCTTGGTGTCAGGTAGGATCCGCCGCCTAGGATTGAAGGTGGCTCTGAATAAGACCGAGGCCGTGTATTTCCACGGGCCTCGGCAGCGCACCCCTCCTGACGCCCACATCGTCGTGGAGGGCGTCACCATCGCGGTCAGGGCCCAGATGAAATATCTGGGCCTTATACTCGACAGCAGGTGGCGCTTCGGCCCGCACTTTAGCGCGCTGTCGACCCGCCTGCTGAAGGCTGCGGATGCCTTGTCGTGGCTCCTCCCGAACCTGGGAGGGCCTAAGGCACGATGCCGGCACTTATATGCCGGCATCCTCAAGAGTATGGCCCTTTATGGGGCTCCTATCTGGGCGGACTCCCTCCACAGGAGGGAGAACGCCACCGCTATCCGCAGGCCCCAAAGGGCCATTGCACTGCGGGTGGCGAGAGCCTACCGCTCGGTAGGCTTTGCGGCGGCGTGCGCTCTGGCCGGCACCCCTCCTTGGGAGCTCGAGGCGTGGGTGCTAGCCAGAGTGTACGAGTGGACGGCGCGGCGAAAGGCGCTCGGGGAGCACCCCGCCGCGGAAGAGCGGGAGGCCGTCCGGCGAGAGGCGAGGGCAGCCATCGTCCACCATTGGACGGAGGACCTCGCCTCCGCCGCCTTTGGCCGTCGAACGTTGGACGCGCTCGGGCCAGTACTGAATGACTGGCTCGAGCGGTCCCACGGTTTCCTCTCCTTCCGTCTGGTGCAGGTGCTATCCGGCCACGGATGCTTCGGATCCCACCTGCACCGAATCCGGAGGGAGGAAACCCCGGCGTGCCACGATTGCGGCGCGCCGGAGGACACGGCACAGCACACCCTCGAGGTGTGCCCCGCCTGGTCCGAGCTGCGCCGCAGTCTTGTCGCGGTGGTTGGGCAGGACCTGTCGCTTCCCAGTGTGGTCAGCTGCATGCTGGGAGGCGAGGAGGCCTGGGCGGCGCTCGCCTCCTTCTGCGAGGATGTCATGTCGCAGAAGGAGGCAGCGGAGCGTGCGCGGGAGGACGACCCTCTCGCAGCGCCGCTCCGTAGGCGAAGGAGAGGAGGGAGAAGGCGACAGTACGATCGTCGTCTCCCTCCTGGTGGCGAATAGCGGGAGACAGGCGCGGGGGCGCCTTCTTCCGCACCGCACTATTCGCCACCATCGCGGGGCGGGAATGGCCGAGCACTCGCGGTCATTCCCGGGCCCTTCCCCACAGGGAGGGGCGTGAAGGGCCCGCTGTAAAGGCGGGCGGTCGTCGAGGGGGACTAGATGTAAAGGCTCTGCCAGTTCCCTAGTCCTCCTCCTCATAGACGAGGCGGGAGTGCCGGGGGGGTTTTTAGCCGGTAAGAGTCCGGCATAACCCGCGCCACGCCCCCGCGTGGCCGGGTATCCATGAGGATTTTCCCCCCCGAGAACAAAAAAAAAAAAAAAAAAAAAAAAAAAAAAAAAAAAAAAAAAAAAAAAAAAAAAAAAAAAAAAAAAAAAAAAAAAGGTTAGGTTAGGTTAGGTTGGGGTGCTAGGTCGGACAACCTCCTCGTGGTGCACCCTGGGCACCGCCGACCACCTCTTCAGTTTCCCTGTTGAGGTGGTCGACGGTGGCGAATAGTCTGGCATTGGGAGTCGCGTTTTGCCTGCCTCTGGCACTCTTTTCGGAGAGGGTCGGGGGCAGACCGGCGACGGGGGGGTAATGCGTCGCCCGCGCCGTTCTCGGTATCTCTCTGCTTTCAGAGAGGACTGTAGCGCGGCGCGGGCGGCGCAGGGGTTGGGGGGGTAAGGGGTTGGGGGGGGGAAAGAGGATGGATGACTGAGTGTGTATTAGGTCAAAGGTGATGGATGAACCACGAAAGCGTGATGTATGTATGGAAGGCTCCGAAAGGAGACGGTGTGATTCGCGCGGCGCGTTTGCCAAGCGCACTCGGCTTTTGCCGACGTCGGGCGATCCCGTTATTCTGTTTGGGTGTCGTGGACATGTCTCACGGCCCTCTCAGAACCGGGGGTCCTGCCTTAACCGGCCGGACCACGAGGAGACAACCTCAATAAAAAATCCGGAGATCCCGGCGTTGCGGTCCGTGACGCCGGGTGCTCGCAAGAGCGGCTGGGACGTCAAACCAGCCCTTAGCGGTCCCCCCCTGGGTACTTCCCGCCCCCCAGGCGTACAAAGGGTTACCGGGATACAGGGGTCTCTGTCCCGGTGGACCTCCACTTCCCCCACAATCGTGGGAACAAATATGAGTTGCAATAAAAAACAAACAATGACGGATAAAACAAAAAAGACTGACCTTGGCGCGTTTAAAGGACCGAAACAGCTATCTGGATCGGATAAGGTGACTGATGCAGAGTGTAGCAATGTGGGGATGGCTACATCTGCGAAGGGGATGAAGGAGCAGCTTCATGCTGCCGATAAAGTGGGGACAAGGTCCGAGCTTGTGGAGTCGCCGATGCTGGGCACCGACGACACCACTTCCTCGAGGCCACAGAGTCGGGTGTCGGATGCTGGTTCAGTCCACAAACGGCCCCGGCACTACTCGGACGGAGACACAAGTCAGGGCGCATCTTCTTGTGAGGAGGATCGCCCGGCCTCCAAGGCCCCAAAAGTGCGGGAAGGGAAGAGTGGCCGCGGTCGCTCTTCCCCTGGTCTTCCCAGGGACAGGAAGGGACGCTTCAAAAAGCCAAGAGGCGCTCAGGGGAGAACGACCCCAGGGGAAAAGTCGCGGTCGGGCAGCCGAACTGACGGGAGGGCAGCTGCCTCGGAGGAGCCCGCGGCCCCAACAGGACACGACATGCGGAAGGAAACGGCCCTGGCTACTGCCAGTGCTAGGGTGGATGCCGCTGAGCAAATGTTGCTGGATGCCCAAGCGGGAATAACATCCGTAAGGGCTGTGGGTGGGGAGTTGCCTTCTCCGGAAGACCTGAAGAAGGAGACGCTCCACTGGGTGAACCAGGTCTCTTTGGTGGCCTTACAGTCGACCCAGATGAAGGCGTCGCACACGAGGAAGCTCGAAAACGCGGTCGACGGCATTCGTGGCGCTGTGGGGAAGCTGTGCCGCAGGACGGACTCAGCAATGGAGACGAGGAGGCTGGCGAAAGAAAACGCCCACCTTAAGGCGCAGCTGAAAGGGCTCCGAGAGGAGGTGGCCGCAGTGCGTGCCGAATTAAATCGGCCCAAAACCCCAGAGGCAACGACTGCCCCACCGCCTCCAAGCGCTCCTCTCGATACGGAGCTGCTAAAGCGCTCCATAATAGAGGCGGTGGGGACCATGGTTAACGCCCGCCTAGAGGCGCTGGAGGGAAGGCTCTTGCCGGAGGTGCGCCTGCGTCCGCCGCTGGCCGCAACTTCCAGGGCCTCGTTGGGAGATGCCCCCCGGGCTGGAACTAGCCTCGTGGCGGAGATGGAGAATCCTCCGGCGCCTGTAGAGCTTGGCCCTTCCAAGGCCAAGAAGGGAAAGAAAAAGCGGGTCGCTCCGGCCAACCCCGCTCTACCAGCTCCGGCTGGAGAGACGACAGCGGAGAGCTGGACGGTCGTGACCCGGCGGAGGGCCAAGTCCGGCACCGGCCCCGCTCCGGCAGCAAAGGTTGTAAAGACCAAACCGCCGAAGAAGCCGAGTCTGAGACCCCCTCGCACGGCAGCTGTAGCCCTCAAGCTGCAGCCAGCCGCTGCGGCCAAGGGGGTAACTTTTGAAAGCCTGTTCCTGAAGGCCAAGGGGCAAATAGACCTCGTAGGCATGGGCGTCCCGTCCGTGACCTTCAGGACGGCACTAACGGGGGCTCGATTACTCGAGCTTCCGGGGGTTGACGGAGGGGAAAAGGCCGACATCCTCGCTGCTAAAATGCAGGAGGTCCTTGGTGTGGACAACGTCGTGGTGTCCAGGCCTGAGAAGTGCGCTGATCTGCGCATCTCAGGTCTGGATGACTCGATCGTCACAGCGGACATAGTGGAGGCGGTGGTCAGGGTTGGCGAATGCCCGCCCTCCGCTGTAAAGGTGGGGGTGATCCGCAGGGACAGGTCCGGTCTGGGCACTGCCCTGATGAGATGTCCCGTTGGTGTGGCCGCCAAAGTGGCTGAGGCTAACCGACTTTTGGTTGGGTGGTCCTCGGCCCGGGCGAAAGTACTGCCGCTAAAACCTCTGCGGTGCTTCCGGTGCCTAGAGTTGGGGCATGTCCGGGAGCAGTGCGCCGCAGAGGTAGATAGAGGGAACGCTTGCTTCCGATGCGGGCAGCTGGGCCACAAGAGCGAGGGATGCTCCGCCGCGCCGCACTGCATAGTGTGCGCGGCGTCGAGCAGGCCAGCTGCCCACAAGCTCGGAGGCGCGGCCTGCGCTCCTGCGCCGGCCAAGGGAAGGAAGGCGAAGGGTACTGCCGGGACTACGGTCCCTGCGGAGCCTCCACGCCCTGCGGCTACCATGGCCGCAACAACACCAGGCGACGCGATGGCCACGTCATAGTGGCCGTCGCGATCCCTGAGCCCTGGGGCGGCAGGCACGGGGGTGCCTGTGGTCCGTTCAGGGGCTCGTGAGGGGGCGCTGTGTTACCTGTACCAACACAGCGCCACTCGGCCGGACTGGGTGGCCCTTTACACCACCCAGAGCGGAAGCCTGCAAAGGCCAAGCCGTGTCGGGGATGCGAAACTACACTTGATTTCGGGTCCCCGGCACACGCGGCACAGAGGGTACAGAGAGGGGTTTTAGTGGGTAGTCCGGGCTTCACCCGGTAGTCCCACATACCCACCTGGGCCCCCCCGGGCTCGGGTGGGATGCGTAAATGCATTTCCCCTCTTAAAAAAAAAAAAAAAGGTTAGGTTAGGTGGGGGTGCTAGGCCGGACAACCTCCTCGTGGTGCACCCTGGGCACCGCCGACCACCTCTTCAGTTTCCCTGTTGAGGTGGTCGACGGTGGCGAATAGTCTGGCATGGGGAGTCGTGTTTTGTCTGCCTCTGGCACTCTCTTCGGAGGGGGTCGGGGGCAGACCGGCGACGGGGTGGTAAGGCGTCGCTCGCGCCGTTCTCTTTCCTCTCTGCTTACAGAGAGGACTGTAGCGCGGCGCGGGTGACGCCGGGGTGGGGGGTAAAGGAGATGGATGTATGTGTGTATGCTCTCTCCAAAGGTGATGGATGAACCGCGTAAGCGTGATGTATGTATGGAAGGCTCCGAAAGGAGACGGTGTGTTTCGCGCGGCGCGTTTGCCAAGTGCACTCGGCTTTGCCGACGTCGGGCGATCCCGTTATTCTGTTTGGGTGTCGTGGACATGTCTCACGGCCCACTCAGAACCGGGGGTCCTGCCTTAACCGGCCGGATCGAGAGGAGTAAACCTCACTAAAAAATCCGTGGATCTCGGCGCTGCGGTCCGTGGCGCCGGGTGCTCGTAAGAGCGGCTGGAACGGACACCAGCCCTTAGCGGTCCCCCCCTGGGTACTTCCCGCCCCCCAGGCGTATAAAGGGTTACCGGGATACAGGGGTCTCTGTCCCGGTGGACCCCCACTTCCCCCATTATCGTGGGAACAAGATGGAAAATAAAAACACAAACAAAAAGACGAACAAACAACAAACAGACGACCTTGGCGCGAAAAAAGGACCGAATCAGCAAGCTGGATTGGACAAGATGGATGGTGCGGGATGCAGTGCATCCGCGAGGGTGGTGGTAGAGCGGCTTCAGGCTGCTCCCAAGGAGAAGGTGACGGGTGCAGTACGTAGCGAAGGGGGGAAGGCTGCGTCTGCGAAAGCTAAGGAGGAGGAGGCTAACCGCAGAGCGTGGGCAAGAGCCGAGCTTGCGGGGACGTTGCTGCAGTGCAGCGAAGATGACCTCTCGAGGCCGCAAAGTCGGGTGTCCGATGCTGGGTGCGCCCAAAAAAGGCCCCGGAACTGCGCGGGCGAGGACAGGGGTGAAAGTGGCTCATCTGGCGACGAGGACCTACCGGCATCGAAGGCCCCAAAGGTGCGGGACGGGAAGAGCGGCCGCGGTCGCTCCTCCCCTGGCCCAGGCAGGGACAGGAAGGGTCGCTTTAAGAAGCGACCCATAACAAAGGAGGACATGGGCCTGGCTAAAGCCAGGGCTAAGGAGGTTGCTGCAGAGCCGGACCGGCCTGAGACCTCTGCGGAAGAGGAACCTTCGCCGCAGGAAATGACGGACGAGGTGTACAGCTGGCTGCATGAGGTCAACGACATTGCGGATGAGTCGCTCCACAAGGAGCCCTTGCTCGTTGCGCGGCTGGAGGACACGACCAGGGCTATCGGCAAAATTGTGCTCGAGATGTGCGATAAGCTGATCGCCTCGGAGGCCGCACTGAAAAAGGCGGCCAAGAAGAATATCGGCCTAAAGGCTGAACTGGACGAGCTTCGCCGCGAAATAGCAGCGCTTCGGACTGAAGTCCGGAATGCAAAGACCCCGGCCGAGACGCGTGCCCCCCCGCCTCCAATTGCTCCGCTTGAGCTGGAGACGCTTAAGCGCTCCATAATTGAGGCGGTGGGGACGATGGTTAATGCCCGCCTAGAGGCGCTGGAGGGAAGGCTCTTGCCGGAGGTGCGCCTGCGTCCGCCGCTGGCCGCAACTTCCAGGGCCTCGTTGGGAGATGCCCCCCTGGCTAGAGATAGCCCCGTGGCGCAGCTGGAGAACCCCCCGGCGCCCGTCGACACTGGCCCTTCCAAGGCCAAAAAGGGGAAAAATAAGCGGATCGCTCCGGCCAACCCCGCTCTACCAGCTCCGGCTGGAGAGACGTCAGCGGAGAGCTGGACGATTGTGACTCGGCGGAAGGCCAAGCCCGGCCCCGGCCCCGCTCCGGCTGTACAGGCTGCAAAGCCAAAAAGGCCTAGGAAGCCGAGACTGAGACCCCCTCGCACGTCGGCTGTAGCACTCAAGCTGCAGCCGGACGCGGCGGCCAAGGGGGTAACGTACGAGAGCTTGTTCCTCAAAGCCAGAGGACAGTTCGAACTAGCTGATCTCGGCATCCCAGCCGTGACGTTTAGAACGGCTGTAACCGGGGCTCGATTACTAGAGCTCCCGGGGGTCGACAGCGGCGAAAAGGCTGATCTCCTCGCAGCAAAAATGCGAGAGGTTCTGGGCGCTGATGACGTCGTGGTGTCCAGGCCCGAGAAGTGCGCTGATCTGCGCATCTCGGGTCTGGACGACACGGTCAAAGCGGCTGATATAGCGGAGGCGGTCGCCAAGGCTGGCGAATGTCGGCCCTCCGCCATAAAGGTGGGGGTAATCAGGAGGGACAAGTCCGGAGTGGGCACCGTCTTGATAAGGTGCCCCGTCGGTGCGGCCGTCAAGGTGACTGGGGCTGACCGACTTCAAGTTGGGTGGTCCTCGGCCAGGCTTAAATTACTGCCGATTAAACCTCTGCGGTGCTTCCGTTGCCTAGAGGCAGGGCACGTACGGGAGCAGTGCACCGCAGAGGTAGACAGAGGAGAGGTTTGCTTCCGATGCGGGCAGCTGGGCCATAAGAGCGAGGGATGCTCCGCCGCGCCGCACTGTATAGTGTGCGCGGCGTCGAGCAGGCCAGCTGCCCACAGGCTCGGAGGCCCGGCCTGCGCTCCTGCGCCGGTCAAGGGTAGGAAAGCGAAGGGCACTGCTGGGCCCAAGGCCCCAGCGAAGCCCTCCCACCCTGCGGCTACTACAGCCGCTCAAGTCGGAGACGCGATGGTCACCCAGTGACCTACGCGACTCCTGAGCCCTAAGACGGCAGACACGGGGGTGTCTGTCGTCCGTTCAGGGGCTCGAGAGGGGGCGCTGTGTTGCCTGTACCAACACAGCGCCACTCGGCCGGAGTGGGTGGTCCCTTAGACCACCCAGAGAGGAGGCCTGTTAAGGCCAAAGCCGTGCCGGGGACGTGATTGGAAGCGGCAACGTGAGCTCGGGTCCTCGGCACTCGCGGCAAAGAGGGTACAGCGAGGGGTTTTAGTGGGTAGTCCGGGCTCCACCCGGTAGTCCCACATACCCACCTGGGCCCCCCCGGGCTCGGGTGGGATGCGTAAATGCATTTCCCCTCGGAAAAAAAAAAAAAAAAAAAAAAAAAAAAAAAAAAAAAAAAAAAAAAAAAAAGGTTAGGTTAGGTGATTCGCGCGGCGCGTTTGCCAAGTGCACTCGGCTTTGCCGACGTCGGGCGATCCCGTTATTCTGTTTGGGTGTCGTGGACATGTCTCACGGCCCACTCAGAACCGGGGGTCCTGCCTTAACCGGCCGGACCGAGAGGAGACAACCTCAATAAAAAATCCGGAGATCCCGGCGTTGCGGTCCGTGACGCCGGGTGCTCGCAAGAGCGGCTGGGCCGAAAACCAGCCATTAGCGGTCCCCCCCTGGGTACCTCCCGCCCCCCAGGTGTACAAAGGGTTACCGGGATACAGGGGTCTCTGTCCCGGTGGACCTCCCCTTCCCCCATTCTCGTGGGACTAATATGGCTATGAACAAAACAAAACTGACGATGGAAACAAACAAGAACGACCAAGGCAAGAAAAGCGGACCGATTAAGCAAAGTGATTTGGATGAGGTGACTGGTGCAGGATGCAGTGGTGTGGGGAAGGCTGCGTCTGCAAAGGAGGAGAAAAAGCAGCTTCATGCTGCTTCTAAAGAGAGGAAAAGGCTCGAGGAGGCGCAGTCGTCGATGGATGACGCCGATGACTCCGCACCCTCGAGACCTGACAGTCGGGCGTCGGATACCGGTTCTGTCCGGAAACGGCCCCGGCGATACCCGGACGATGACTTGAGTCCGGGCGAGGGCTCTGAAGATGAGAACCGCCCGGCTCAGAAGAAGGCCCAGAAAGTGAGGGAGGATGCGAGTGGTCGTTGCTCTTCCCCTGGACATTCTAGGGACAAAAAGGGGCGCTCTGAGCGTAGTGATGCTCCGGGGAAGGTGAAAAGGGACAGGTCGCGGTCGGGCGGCAGAAGTGACGGAAGGTCTGCTGCTGTACCCGCAAGCGCCAGCCCCCCAAGCGGAAAGGCCAGGCTCTCTCCTGAAGATGCGCTTGTGGCTGCCAAGTGCACTCGTGTGTACCGCCCGGCTCAAGGTTACCGTATCGAGGAAAACAAGACGTATAAGGGGCCTCCACCTGAGGATCTCAAGAGAACATCGCTCCTTCATGTCGACATTGTGGAAAAGATTGCCGATATTTATCCTGAGATGGAAGACCAGCATGTCATGGCCCTTAAAAGGGCGGCTGCGAACTTCAGAAGCACAATGGAGCTTCTGAGCCGGCTCACTGTCTCGACAGAGACTATGGCGCTGGCCAAGGAGAATGCCCGCCTAAAGGCGGATATGGCCGCACTTCGAAATGAGCTGGATGCGCTCCGGACGGAAGTCCGGAGTGCCAAAACCCCGGTCGAGTCGACCCCCCCACCGCCTCCAAGTGCTCCATTTGAGCCGGAGCTGTTAAAGCGCTCCATTATAGAGGCGGTGGGCACAATGGTGAACGCCCGGTTGGAGGCCATGGAGGAAAGGCTGCTGCCCGCAAGGAGCGTTCGCCCACCCCTGGCCTCGACTTCGGGGGCCCAGCCGGTGGCTGCGCCTAGGGGAGGCTGTACAGCGGCGACAGCTGCAACGGCAGCATTGATGGATTCCGGACCTCCCCCTCCCACCGTTTCGCGTGGGGGAGGAAAGTCCGGATCCAAAACCAAGAAGAGGCAACGGGCTGCTCCAGCTTGCCCCGCACCACTGGCTTCGGCCGGAGAGCAGAACACGTCCGAGGGTTGGACTACCGTCACGAGGAGAAGGGCCAAGCCTGGTGCTGACCCCGCTACAGCGGCGCAGGCCCCCAAGCTGAAACCGCCAAGGAAGAGGAACCTGAGACCCCCTAATACGTCGGCTGTGGTCCTTAAGCTACAGCCGGACGCTATTAAAAAGGGGGTCACCTATGAGGGCATGATCAAGAAGGCCAAGGGCCAGATCAATCTAGAAGAGCTGGGCGTACCCTCCCTGAATTTTAGGAAGGCCCTGACGGGGGCTCGAATTATAATGCTCCCGGGGGCTACTAGTGGAGAAAAGGCTGACCTCCTAGCAGATAGGATGAAAGCAGTCCTGGGGGCGGAAAATGTGGCGGTGTCCAGGCCCGAGAAATGTGCAGACATGCGCATCTCGGGCCTGGATGACTCTGTAGTGGTGGCGGAGGTGGTGGAGGCGATCGCCAAGAGTGGCGATTGCCCGCCGGCCTTCATCAAAGTCGGGGTGATTCGGCGTAATGGTTCTGGCATGGGCACTGTCCTTGCCAGTTGCCCGGTGGGATCTGCCGGGAAGATCGCCGGTGTTGGTCACCTGCTGGTTGGCTGGTCTTCGGCCCGGGTGACTTTGTTGCCGATTCGGCCTCTGCGCTGCTTCCGGTGTCTGGAGATCGGGCACGTACGGGAGCAATGCACCGCAGAGGCCGACCGTAGTAGCGCCTGCTTCCGATGTGGGCAGCTGGGACATAAATCGGAGGGATGCTCCGCCGCACCGCACTGCTTAGTGTGCGCGGCGTTGAGCAAACCAGCTGCCCACAGGCTAGGAAGCCCGGCCTGCGCTCCTGCGCCGGCCAAGCGGTATAAGGGGAGGAGAGCTGTTGGGGCCAAAGCCCCGGTGCAGCCCTCCCCTGCGGCCACTGAGGCCGCAGCTATAGGAGACGCGATGGCCACGTCGTAGTGGCTGTCGCGACTCCTGAGCCCTAAGGCGGCAGGCACGGGGGTGCCTGCCGCCCGTTCAGGGGCTCGTGAGGAGGTGCCGTGCTGTTCGTACCAGCACGGCGCCTATTGGCCGGATTGGGAGGATAACTTCCTCCCAGAGTTGAGGCCTGAAAAGGCCAAGTCGCGCCGGGATTGCGGTCGCTATAGCGTTCCCGGGACCCGGCTTGCGACGTAGAGGTACGACGAGGGGTTTTAGTGGGTAGTCCGGGCTAACACCCGGTAGTCCCACATACCCACCTGGGCCCCCCCGGGCTCGGGTGGGATGCGTAAATGCATTTCCCCTCGTAAAAAAAAAAAAAAAAAAAAAAAGGTTAGGTTAGGTGGGGTGCTAGGCCGGACAACCTCCTCGTGGTGCACCCTGGGCACCGCCGACCACCTCTTCAGTTTCCCTGTTGAGGTGGTCGACGGTGGCGAATAGTCTGGCACTGGGAGTCGCGTTTTGTCTGCCTCCTTCACTCTCTTCGGAGGGGGTCGGGGGCAGACCGGCGACGGGGGGGTAATGCGTCGCGTGTGCCATTCCTGGTACTTCTCTGTTTTGCAGAGTGGACTGTGGAGTGGCACACGCGGCGCGGGGGTTGGGGGGGGAAGGGGTGGGGGGGGTAAAGAGGATGGATGTTAGGTGTGTGTATGTGTGTGTGTGTTTGACCAAAGGTGATGGATGTACCGCGACAGCGTGATGTATGTATGGAAGGCTCCGAAAGGAGACGGTGTGTTTCGCGCGGCGCGTTTGCCAAGCGCACTCGGCTTTTGCCGACGTCGGGCGATCCCGTTACTCTGTGTGGGTGTCGTGGACATGTCTCACGGCCCACTCAGAACCGGGGGTCCTGCCTTAACCGGCCGGACCGAGAGGAGACAACCTCAATAAAAAATCCGGAGATCCCAGCGTTGCGGTCCGTGACGCTGGGTGCTCGCAAGAGCGGCTGGGCCGAAAACCAGCCATTAGCGGTCCCCCCCTGGGTACCTCCCGCCCCCCAGGTGTATAAAGGGTTACCGGGATACAGGGGTCTCTGTCCCGGTGGACCCCCACTTCCCCCATTCTCGTGGGAATAATATGGATGGCAATAAAAATAAAAAGACGAAGACAACAACAAAAACGACAGACCTTGGCGCGCAAAAAGGACCGAGACAGCTTAATGAATCGGAAAAGACGATTGGTGCGGGATGCAGTGGCGTGGGGAGAACTGCAACCGCAAGGGTGGTGGTAGAGCGGCTTCAGGCCGCTCCCAAAGAGATGGCAAGGCATACAGTGGTGGAGTCGCCGATGCAGGGCACCGACGACCTCGCCCTCTCAAGGCCGCAAAGTCGGGTGTCGGATGCTGGCTCAGTCCAGAAACGGCCCCGACACCACACGGACGGTGACACTAGTCAGGGCGACTTCTCTGACGAGGAGTACGGCCCGGCTGCAAAGGCCCCTAAAAAGAAGAGGGACAAGGGGGTTAGCGAAAGCGCCCCTACACAAGCGAGGGACAAGCGCTCTGGCGCGTCAGATAGCCGGCCCAAGCCGGCCAGGGTTGAAACGCCCTCCGCTGATGAGGGAAGATCGGTCGATGAGGCGATGGAGGAGCTGTGGGACCAGGTGGACTACATCACCGAAATAGCGCTGAGGGAGACCAGGCACGCCGCGCCCGAGCGCACGAGTGCCGTGATGGGTTTGGGCGTTGAGATCAAGGCTGGACTGGAGGACCTGGTCGTCAACGCGGTAACCGCAGAGAGGAAGGCGGTCAAACAAAATGCCCGCCTAAAGGCGGAGGTAGAGGGCCTACGTGCAGAGGTGGCTGTATTACGGTCCGACATCCAGCGGATGAAAAAACCGGATGTGATAGGCACCCCATCGCCTCCATTTGATCCGGAGCTGCTGAAGCGCTCGATCATAGAGGCGGTGGGGACAATGGTAAACGCCCGCCTAGAGGCGTTGGAGGGACGGCTACTGCCGGAGAGGCGCCTCCGTCCGCCGCTGGCCTCGACTCCCGGGGCCTCGTCGGGGGTTGCCCCTCTTACTACAGGTAGCACTGCAGAAGAGCCGGAGGATTCCCCGGCGCCGGCCGATCTTGGTCTCCCCAAGGCCAAAAAGGGGAAAAGGAAGCGGGCTGTCACGGCCAACCCCGCTCCACCAGCTCCGTCTGGAGAGAGGACAGCGGAGAGCTGGTCTGTCGTGACCCGGCGGAAGGCCAAGTCCGGCACCGGCCACGCATTGGCGGCACAGGCTGAAAAGCCCAAACGGCCGAAGAGGCCGAAGTTGAGACCCCCTCGCACGTCAGCTGTAGCCCTAAAGCTGCAGCCGGACGCAGCAGCTAAGGGGGTAAGTTTTAATAGTTTGCTTGCGGAAGCTAAAAAGCAAATCAACCTCGAGGAGATGGGCATCCCGTCCATGAGCTTCCGGACGGCCCTAACGGGGGCTCGACTAATCGAGCTCCCGGGGATTGACAGCTCCGAAAAGGCCGACTGCCTCGCTGCGAAGATGCAGGAGGTTTTAGGCGTTGAGAACGTCGCGGTGTCCAGGCCCGAGAAGTGCGCTGATCTGCGTATCTCGGGTCTGGACGACTCGATTGTGGTGGCGGATATTGCGGAGGCGGTCGCCAGGGTTGGCGAATGCCCGCCCTCCGCCATAAAGGTGGGGGAGATCCGCAGGGACAGGTCCGGCTTGGGCTCTGCCCTGCTAAGGTGTCCCATAGGCGTGGCCGTTAAGGTGACCGGGGCTAACCGACTCCAAGTTGGTTGGTCCTCGGCACGGGCAAAATTGCTGCCGCAAAAACCTCTGCGGTGCTTCCGGTGCCTAGAGTTGGGGCACGTCCGGGAGCAGTGTGCCGCAGAGGTTGACAGAGGGAACGCCTGCTTCCGATGCGGGCAGCTGGGCCACAAGAGTGTGGGATGCTCCGCCGCGCCGCACTGTATAGTGTGCGCGGCGTCGAGCAGGCCAGCTGCCCACAAGCTCGGAGGCTCGGCCTGCGTCTCCGCGCCGGTCTCCGCGCCGGTCAGAGGGAAGAGGGCAAAGGGCACTGTTGGGCCTACGGCCCCGGCGAAGCCTGACTGCCCTGCGGCCACCATGGCTGCAACAACACAGGGAGATGCGATGGCCACGTCATAGTGGCCGTCGCGACTCCCCTGAGCCCTAAGGCGGCAGGCACGGGGGTGCCTGTCGCCCGTTCAGGGGCTCGTGAGGGGGTGCTGTGTTACCTGTGTCAACACAGCACCACCCAGGCGGAGCGGGTGGTCCCTTAGACCACCCACGGCTGAGGCCTGAAGAGGCCAGAGCCGTGCGCCGGGATTGCGGTCGCTATAGCGTTCCCGGGACCCGGCATAAGCGGCTGAGAGGACACAGCGAGGGGTTTTAGTGGGTAGTCCGGGCTAACACCCGGTAGTCCCACATACCCACCTGGGCCCCCCCGGGCCCGGGTGGGATGCGTAAATGCATTTCCCCTCGTAAAAAAAAAAAAAAAAAAAAAAGGTTAGGTTAGGTGGGGTGCTAGGTCGGACAACCTCCTCGTGGTGCACCCTGGGCACCGCCGACCACCTCTTCAGTTTCCCTGTTGAGGTGGTCGACGGTGGCGAATAGTCTGGCAGAGGGAGTCGCTCGCGCCGTGCTTGGTACCTCTCTGTTATCAGAGAGGACCGTAGCGTGGCGTGGGGCGACTGGGGGTGGGAGGGCGGCGACGCCATTTTGGGGGTGGCGATAGGGCCCGTGGTGGGCTGCTGTTGGCGGAGGGCCTTAACCCGAGCCCCCTTCCCCCGGAGGGGGCTCGCAGCAGTGTCGGGGTTGAAGCCTTTTGGCATCCCCCGACTTTCCCGCCTGGGCCTGGTCGCCCAGCCTGATGGCTGAGCGGGAGTGCGGGTGGAGCACTGCGTGAGGCAGCGGAGCTCCCCGCGGAGCCTCTGGTGGCAGGCATGGGGGTGCCTGCCATTACAGCTTGGGCTCGAGAGGGGGCGCTGTGTTACGTGTGTCAACACAGCGCCTGAGGTCGGAGTGGCGCGTCCTTTGGACGCGCCCCCAGTGAGGGGGCCTTACCAGGCCAAGTCGCGCCGGGTTGCGGTTGCTTATAGCATTCCCGGGACCCGGCACATGCGACCAAGAGGATACACCGTTGGTTTTTAGTGGGTATACCATGCGCCTTCGTGGTGCGGGGACTCCCACATACCCCTCTCGACTCCCCCGAGTCGGGAGGGGACCCATAAAGGGTTTTCCAACGTAAAAAAAAAAAAAAAAAAAAAAAAAAGGTTAGGTTAGGTTGGGGTGCTAGGTCGGACAACCTCCTCGTGGTGCACCCTGGGCACCGCCGACCACCTCTTCAGTTTCCCTGTTGAGGTGGGCGACGGTGGCGAATAGTCTGGCAGAGGGAGTCGCTCGCGCCGTGCTTGGTACCTCTCTGTTATCAGAGAGGACCGTAGCGTGGCGTGGGGCGACTGGGGGTGGGAGGGCGGCGACGCCATTTTGGGGGTGGCGATAGGGCCCGTGGTGGGCTGCTGTTGGCGGAGGGCCTTAACCCGAGCCCCCTTCCCCCGGAGGGGGCTCGCAGCAGTGTCGGGGTTGAAGCCTTTTGGCATCCCCCGACTTTCCCGCCTGGGCCTGGTCGCCCAGCCTGATGGCTGAGCGGGAGTGCGGGTGGAGCACTGCGTGAGGCAGCGGAGCTCCCCGCGGAGCCTCTGGTGGCAGGCATGGGGGTGCCTGCCATTACAGCTTGGGCTCGAGAGGGGGCGCTGTGTTACGTGTGTCAACACAGCGCCTGAGGTCGGAGTGGCGCGTCCTTTGGACGCGCCCCCAGTGAGGGGGCCTTACCAGGCCAAGTCGCGCCGGGTTGCGGTTGCTTATAGCATTCCCGGGACCCGGCACATGCGACCAAGAGGATACACCGTTGGTTTTTAGTGGGTATACCATGCGCCTTCGTGGTGCGGGGACTCCCACATACCCCTCTCGACTCCCCCGAGTCGGGAGGGGACCCATAAAGGGTTTTCCAACGTAAAAAAAAAAAAAAAAAAAAAAAAAAAAAAAAAAAAAAAAGGTTAGGTTAGGTTATGCGAAACTACACTTGATTTCGGGTCCCCGACACACGCGGCACAGAGGGTACAGAGAGGGGTTTTAGTGGGTAGTCCGGGCTTCACCCGGTAGTCCCACATACCCACCTGGGCCCCCCCGGGCTCGGGTGGGATGCGTAAATGCATTTCCCCTCTAAAAAAAAAAAAAAAAAAAAAAAAAAAAGGTTAGGTTAGGTTTCCCATCAGCGCGGCTGCCAAGGTGGCTGCGGCTGATCGCATCCTGGTCGGATGGTCGTCCGTCCGCGCCAAGCTGCTGCCGGCAAGACCTCTGCGGTGCTTCCGGTGCCTCGAACTGGGGCACGTACGGGAGCGGTGTACCGCAGAGGTCGATAGGGGCAACGCCTGCTACCGATGCGGGCAGTCGGGCCACAAAAGCGAGGGATGTTCCGCCGCGCCGCACTGCATAGTGTGCGCGGCGTCGAGTAGGCCCGCTGCCCATAAGCTCGGTGGCACCGCCTGCGCCACGGCGCCGGCTAGAAGGCGGAAGGCGAAGGCCACTGCTAGGGCAGAAGCCCCGGCGAAGCCTGCCCGCCCCGCGGCTCCTAGAGCTGCAGCAGCAGGAGACGAGATGGCCACCTAACGGTGACCGTCTCGACTCCTTGAGCCCAAGACGGCAGGCACGGGGGTGCCTGTCGTCCGTTCAGGGGCTCGTGAGGGGGCGCTGTGTTACCTGTACCAACACAGCGCCTCTCGGCCGGACTGGGTGGCCCTTTACACCACCCAGGAGCGGAGGCCTACAAGGGCCAAGCCGTTCGGGGACGCGGGAGCTTATCGCGTTACCGTATCCCCGACACACGCGGCAATGAGGGTACAGCGAGGGGTTTTAGTGGGTAGTCCGGGCTTCACCCGGTAGCCCCACATACCCACCTGGGCCCCCCCGGGCCCGGGTGGGATGCGTAAATGCATTTCCCCTCGAAAAAAAAAAAAAAAAAAAAAAAAAAAAAAAAAAAAAAAAGGTTAGGTTAGGTTGTCTGAGGGGGACTAGGTCGTCTGAGGGGGACTAGATGTAAAGGCTCTGCCAGTTCCCTAGTCCTCCTCCTCAGAGACGAGGCGGGAGTGCCGGGGGGGTTTTTAGCCGGTAGGAGTCCGGCATAACCCGCGCCACGCCCCCGCGTGGCCGGGTATCCATGAGGATTTTCCCCCCCGAGAACAAAAAAAAAAAAAAAAAAAAAAAAGGTTAGGTTAGGTTGGGGTGCGTGCTGGACAACCTCCTCGTGGTGCACCCTGGGCACCGCCGACCACCTCTTCAGCATCCCTGTCGAGGTGGTCGACGGTGGCGGATAGTCTGGCTAGGGAGTCGTGTTTTGTCTGCTTCTGGCACTCTCTCCGGAGAGGGTTGGGGGCAGACCGGCGACGGGGGGGTAATGCGTCGCGTGGGTCATTCCTGGTACTTCTCTGTTTTGCAGAGTGGACTGTGGAGTGGCACACGCGGCGCGGGGTTGGGGGGGTAAGGGGTTCGGGGGGGTAAAGGTGATGGATGCTAGGTGTGTGTGTTTTGGCAAAGGTGATGGATGAACCGCGTCTGCGTGAGGTATGATCGGAAGTCCCCGAGAGGGGACGGTATGATTCGTGCGGTGTAGTGCCAGGTGCACGCGGCTTTTGCCGCCGCCGGACGATCCCGTTATCCCACCGGAGGTGTCGTGGTATCACGTCTCGCGGCCGATGATGGTGGGACCGGGGGCCTGGCCTTAATTGGCTGGGCTGCGTGGTCGGAATCCACAATAAAAATGACCTATCCGCCCCTGAGAGGGCGATGAGGAGCTGGCGGGAGGCCAGCAAAAGGTGGTAGGATCCCAGGGAACCGGCCGACACCCTGGTGTATGTAGGCTTGTCCGTGTGCAGGGGGCACCACACGGATCGACTCACACTTCCCCCATACTCGTGGGAACTACATGGAAAACCTTAAAAACAAAAAGACTGACTCGGCAAATAAAACGATGGACAATGGCGCGAATACTGGATTCGAAAAGCATACTGGATTGGAAAAACAAATTGGCAAGGAACGTGGAGACGCGGAAGCGTCTACATCCTTAGAGAGGGACGAGCGGCTTGCCGCTATAACGGACGTGACTAGGTCCGGGAGTGTGGAGTCGTTGTTCGACACCGACGATGACTCCATTTTCTCGAGGCCGCAAAGTCGGATGTCGGGAGACGGGTGCCGGAAACGGCCCCGTCATTACGACTCCGACGACGATTCGAGCCTGGGTGGCTATGTGACGAACAGCCCCACAAGCCCCATAGCCCCGAAGGTCCCCAAGGCGGCAAGCGGTCGTGGCCGCGCTGCCCGCCCAGTCAGGGACAAAACGGGGCGGTTCGCAAAGCGAACAGAATCGCTGGGGAGCGATAGGTCGCTCTCGGGCGGCAGGAGCAGTGTGAGCTCTGCCGCTCTGAAGAGCGCCGAGGCCCCCATACGCGGAAGAGGGAGGCCCCCCACCACGGGGGAGTATGTCGGCATGGCGAAAGCTAAGGCCGAGTTCGCTGCTGCCCAAAGGGCGGCCCTAGCGGCGCAAGCGGAGGCGGAGGTAGCGGAAGCTGCCCGCAAGGCATCCCGCCAGCGGCCAATCCGGCCACCGCCGGAAAACGTCGAGGGACAGACCGTGGGGGAGCTGAGGGGCCACGTGCTCCGCGAGCTCGACGTAATCGTCGAAGTCGCTGGGAAGTCCAGCAACCTGAAGGGCACCTTCGTGAAGGCCCTGAAGGACGCTGCTGCGGCTATTAAAGCTGCCGTTGAGGAGCTCAGCCGGTCCTCAGTTTCGGCTGAGACACAGAAGTTGTCCGCTGACAACGCCCGCCTCAAGGCACAGCTTGAGGAGGTGGAGGCGGACCTAATAGACATGCGGTATGACATGCGCAAGGCCGAGGAGGCACGCGCAACCGTCCCCCCACCGCCCCCGAGTGCTTCGAATGAGCAGGAGCTGCTGAAGCGCTCCATCATCGAGGCGGTGGGGAACTTGGTGGACGCCCGACTGGCGGCACTTGAGGACCGGCTGCTGCCGGAGGTGCGCATGCGCCCGCCGTTAGCCTCGGACCTAAGACGGAGCTCCGTAAGGGAGCCGGCTGCGCTCGTAGCCCCGGAAGGTCCAGCACCCCCCCCTCCCGCGGTCCCGCTCGAGAGAGGGAGGCCCAAGGGGAAGGGCAAGGGGAAGAAGACGAGGAAGGCCACCCCGGCGAACACCAATCCTCCGGCGGCGGCTCCAGTGGAGCCGGTGGAGCCAGCAGAGGGCTGGACCACCGTCACGCGACGAAAGGGCAAGCCCCGCTCTGGCCCAGCACAGACGGCACAGGCTCCAAAGCCTAAGCCGAAGCCGAAGCCACAGCGTAAGCCGAAGCTCCGATCCCCTGGCTCGTCGGCTGTGGTCCTAAAACTACAGCCGGAAGCCGTAGAGCGGGGGATCACCTACGCGGACATCCTCTCAAAGGCCAAGAGGATGGTGGACCTAGAAGGTATTGGCATAGCGGGCATCAGCATGCGGGTAACCGCAACGGGTGGCCGAATGCTGGAGATCCCGGGGGCCACAAGCGGCGATAAGGCCAACCAGCTGGCCGAACAGCTGCGGACCATCTTCGGGGGGAAGAGTGTCGTGGTGTCCAGGCCCGAGAAATGCGCAGATCTGCGTATCTCGGGTCTGGACGACTCGATAGGCAAGGAGGACGTGCTGGAGGCACTAGCGCGGATCGGAGAGTGCTCGCCTGCCTCCATCAAAGTGGGTGAAATCCGGCGGGGTCAAACTGACACGGGTTCTGTCCTCGTCAGATGCCCAGTCGGGGCTGCTGCCAAGCTGGAGGGCGCTGACCGCATACTGGTCGGATGGTCCTCCGTCCGCGCCAAACTGCTGCCGGCCAGACCTCTGCGGTGCTTCCGGTGCCTCGAGTTGGGGCACGTACGGGAGCGGTGTACCGCAGAGGTCGACAGGGGGGACGCCTGCTACCGATGCGGGCAGTCGGGCCACAAGAGTGAGGGATGTTCCGCCGCGCCGCACTGTATAGTGTGCGCGGCGTCGAGCAGGCCCGCTGCCCATAAGCTCGGTAGCTCCGCCTGCGCTACGGCGCCGGCCAGAAGGCGGAAGGCGAAGGCCGCTGCTGGGGCAATAGCCCCTGCGAAGCCTGCCCGCCCCGCGGCTCCTAGAGCTGCAGCAGCAGGGGACGAGATGGTCACCTAATGGTGACCATCTTGACTCCTGAGCCCTAAGACGGCAGGCACGGGGGTGCCTGTCGTCCGTTCAGGGGCTCGTGAGGGGGCGCTGTGTTTCCTGTACCAACACAGCGCCACCCGGCCGGACTGGGTGGCTCTTTACACCACCCAGGAGCGGAGGCCTACAAGGGCCAAGCCGTTCGGGGACGCGGGAGCTTACCGCGTAACCGTATCCCCGAGCTTTGCGGCACAGAGGGTACAGAGAGGGGTTTTAGTGGGTAGTCCGGGCTTTACACCCGGGAGTCCCACATACCCACCTGGGCCCCCCCGGGCCCGGGTGGGATGCGTAAATGCATTTCCCCTCTTAAAAAAAAAAAAAAAAAAAAAAAAAAAAAAAAAAAAAAAAAAGGTTAGGTTAGGTTCGTGTGTCATTCCTGGTACTTCTCTGTTTTGCAGAGTGGACTGTGGAGTGGCACACGCGGCGCGGGGTTGGGGGGGTAAGGGGTTGGGGGGGTAAAGAGGATGGATGATTGAGTGTGTGTTTTTGCTCAAAGGTGATGGATGAACCGCGGCTGCGTGAGGTATGATCGGAAGTCCCCGAAAGGGGACGGTATGATTCGTGCGGTGCAGTGCCAGGTGCACGCGGCTTCTGCCGCCGCCGGACGATCCCGTTATCCCACCGGAGGTGTCGTGGTATCACGTCTCGCGGCCTGTGATGGTGGGACCGGGGGCCTGGCCTTCATTGGCTGGGCTGCGTGGTCGGAATCCACAATAAAAATGACCTATCCGCCCCTGAGAGGGCGAGGCGGTGCTGGCGGGAGGCCAGCAGTAAGAGGTAGGATCCCAGGGAACCGGCCGACACCCTGGTGTATGTAGGCTTGTCCGTGTGCAGGGGGCACCACACGGATCGACCCACATTTCCCCCACACTCGTGGGAACTATATGGAGAAATTAAACACAAAAAAACTGACGGATACGAAAAAGACGACTGACCTTGGCGCTAATACTGGACGTGATGAGCTTACGGAAAGGGAAATAATGACTGGGAAAACACGCGGAGACTCTGAAGAGTCCGCGTGCACAATAGAGGAAGTGCGGCTTGCCGCAGTATCGGAGGAGACGTGGTCCGGGAGTGGGGAGTCGGTGATGTTCGAGGACACCGACGACTCCAGACTCTCGAGGCCGCACAGTCGGATGTCGGAAGACGGGTGCCGGAAACGGCCCCGTCACTACGACTCCGACGATGACTCGAGCCTGGGCGGCTACGAGACAAACAGCCCCACCAGCCCCACCCCGAAGGCCCCCAAGTCGGCAAGCGGTCGCGGCCGTGCATCTCGCCCTGTCAGGGACAGCAGCGGGCGATTCGCAAAACGGGCAGACGATGCGGGGAGCGATAGGTCGCACTCGGGTAGCAGGAGCGGCAGTCGCTCTGCTTCCCTGAAGGGCACCGAGGCTCCCAAGCGCGGAAGGGGGAGACCCCCCACCACGGGGGATTACGTCGGCCTGGCGAAAGCCAAGGCCGAATTCGCAGCTGCCCAAAAGGCGGCCTTAGCGGTGCAGGCGGAGGCGGAGTTGGCGAAAGCTGTGCGCGAGGCCTCCCGCCTGCGGCCATTCCGGCCACCGCCGGAAAATGTCGAGGGCCAAACCGTCGGAGAGCTGAGGGGCCACGTGTTCCGAGAGCTCGACGTGATCAAGGAGGTGGCCGCAAAGTCCGGCAACCTGAAGGGCACCTGTGTAAGGGCCCTGAAGGACGCCGCCGCGGCTATTAAAGCCGCCGTAGAGGAGCTCAGCCGGTCAACTATATCGGCTGAGACTCAAAAGCTGACCGCGGACAATGCCCGCCTCAGGGCTCAGCTGGAGGAGGTCGAAGCGGATCTGGTGGACATCCGATACGACACGCGAAAGGCTGAGGAGGCGCGCAAGACCGAGGATGCGCGCAAGGCCGAGGAGGCGCGCAAGGCCGAGGAGGCGCGCGCCACCGTCCCCCCACCGCCCCCGAGTGCTTCGGAGGAGCAGGAGCTCTTGAAGCGCTCCATAATAGAGGCGGTGGGGAACTTGGTGGACGCCCGGTTGGCGGCCCTAGAGGACCGGCTGCTGCCAGAGGTGCGCCTCCGCCCACCGCTGGCTTCGGCTCGCGGTGTCCCGCCGGTGGCTGCAAGACGGAGCTCTACTAGTGAGCCCGCTGCACTCGCAGCAGCTGAGGATCTGGCTCCTCCCCCTCCCACGACTTCGCGCGGGGCAGGGAAGAAGGCCAAAACGAAGGGGAAGGCGAAGAACCGGTCTGCTCCGGCCAACCCCGCTCCGCCAGCTGCGACTGCTGGAGAGAAGCCAGCGGATAGCTGGACCGTGGTGACCAGGCGGAAGGCCAAGTCCGGCACCGGCCCCGCACCGGCTGCACCGGCTCCAAAGCCGAAGCAGCCGAGGAAGAAGAAGCCGAAGCTGAGAGCCCCCCGTTCGTCGGCTGTAGTTGTAAAACTGCAGCCGGACGCCATCAAGCGGGGGGTCACGTACGCGGGAATGCTCCTGAAGGCCAGGAGCCAAATACACATCGAGGACTATGGCTTGACGGGAATCAGCATGCGGGTTACCGCTACGGGGGCCAGGATGCTGGAGCTTCCGGGGGCGGACAACGGCGACAAGGCCAACAAGTTGGCCGATGAGCTGCGCGTTGTCCTCGGCGCGGAGAACGTTGTGGTGTCCAGGCCCGAGAAGTGCGCCAATGTGCGCATCTCGGGACTGGACGACTCAATCGTCCAAAGCGACGTTTTAGAGGTGGTCGCGCGGGTTGGCGAATGCCCGCCTACCCGCGTCAAGGTGGGTGACATACGTCGGGGCGCTGCGATAGTCAGCTGCCCAGTGGGGGCCGCCAGCAAGGTCGCCGAGGCTGACCGCCTCCTAATTGGTTGGTCGTCGGCTCGGGTGAAATTGCTGCCACCACGGCCTCTGCGGTGCTTCCGATGCCTCGAATTGGGGCATGTCCGGGAGCAGTGCACCGCGGAGGCCGATAGAGGGTCCTTGTGCTTCCGTTGTGGGCAAGACGGGCACAAAAGTGAGGGCTGTACCGCCGCGCCGCACTGTATAGTGTGCGCGGCGATGAATAAGCCCGCTGCCCACAAATTGGGAGGCAAGGCCTGCGCACCCGCGCCAGTCAGGCAGAGGAGGGGGAAGGGCACCACTGGGGCCAAAGCCCCGGCGAAGCCCGCCCGTCCTGCGGCCTCCAAAGCCGCTGCGGTAGGAGACGCGATGGTCACTTCTTAGTGACCATCGCGACTCCTGAGCCCTAAGACGGCAGGCACGGGGGTGCCTGTCGTCCGTTCAGGGGCTCGTGAGGGGGCGCTGTGTTACCTGTACCAACACAGCGCCACTCGGCCGGATTGGGTGGCCCTTTACACCACCCAGCGAGGAGGCCTACAAGGGCCAAGCCGTTCGGGGATGCGGGAGCTTATAGCGTTACCGGGTCCCCGAGCCTTGCGGCACAGAGGGTACAGCGAGGGGTTTTAGTGGGTAGTCCGGGCTTCACCCGGTAGTCCCACATACCCACCTGGGCCCCCCCGGGCCCGGGTGGGATGCGTAAATGCATTTCCCCTCGTAAAAAAAAAAAAAAAAAAAAAAAAAAAAAAGGTTAGGTTAGGTTGGGGCACTAGGTCGGACAACCTCCCCGTGGTGTGCCCTGGGCACCGCCGACCACCTCTTCAGCATCCCTGTTGAGGTGGTCGACGGTGGCGGATAGTCCGACAACAAGCGTCGCGTGTGTCATTCCTGGTACTTCTCTGTTTTGCAGAGTGGACTGTGGAGTGGCACACGCGGCGCGGGGTTGGGGGGGTAAGGGGTTGGGGGGGTAAGGGGTTCGGGGGGGTAAAGGTGATGAATGATTGAGTGTGTGTTTTGGCAAAGGTGATGGATGAACCGCGGCTGCGTGAGGTATGATCGGAAGTCCCCGAAAGGGGACGGTATGATTCGTGCGGTGTAGTGCCAGGTGCACGCGGCTTTTGCCGCCGCCGGACGATCCCGTTATCCCACCGGAGGTGTCGTGGTATCACGTCTCGCGGCCGATGATGGTGGGACCGGGGGCCTGGCCTTAATTGGCTGGGCTGCGTGGTCGGAATCCACAATAAAAATGACCTATCCGCCCCTGAGAGGGCGAGGCGGTGCTGGCGGGAGGCCAGCAGAAAGAGGTAGGATCCCAGGGCACCGGCCGACACCCTGGTGTACGTAGGCTTATCCGGGTGCAGGGGGCACCGCTCGGATGGACCCACATTTCCCCCATACTCGTGGGAATAGTATGGACAAATTAAACAAATTAAAAACGACGGACACGCATAAAAATGACGACACAAGCATGGATAATGGACACGAACTGCCTTCTGGTTCGGGAACGACGACTGGACGCGGAGACTTGATAGACTCCGCGACCATGGAATGGAGCAAGCGGATGGCCGCTCAGTTGATAAGGTCTGGGAGTGTGGACTCGGTGGTGCTCGACACCGACGACTCTCTACTCTCGAGGCCGGAAAGTCGGATGTCGGAAGACGGGAGCCGGAAGCGGCCCCGCCATTACGACTCCGACGATGATTCGAGCCTGGGTGGCTACGAGACGAATAGCCCCACCCCAAAGGCCCCCAAGGCGGCAAGCGGTCGCGGCCGCGCTTCTCGCCTAGCCAGGGACAAAACGGGGCGGTTCGCAAAGCGGACAGAATCGCTGGGGAGAGATAGGTCGCACTCGGGCGGCAGGAGCAACGTGAGCTCTCCCGCCCTGAAGAGCGCCGAGGACCCCAAGCGCGGAAGAGGGAGGCCCCCCACCACGGGGGAATACGTCGGCTTGGCGAAAGCCAAGGCTAAGTTCGCCGCTGCCCAAAGGGCAGCCCTGGCTGTGCAAGCCGAGATGGAGGTGGCGGAAGCAGCCCGTAAGGCCAACCGCCAAAAGCCGATCCGGCCGTTGCCGGACAGCGTCGAGGGTGTTGCGGCTGGAGAGCTGAAGGGACAGGTGCTCCGCCAGCTGGAGGTCGTTGAGGAAGTCGCCCTAAAGTCCAACAACCTGAAGGGCACTTTTGTAAGGGCCCTGAAGGACGCGGCCTCGGCGATAAAAGCCGCTGTGGAGGAGCTGAGCCGCTCCACGGTCTCAGTAGAGACCGAGAAGTTGTCCGCCGACAACGCCCGGCTGAAAGCTCAGCTGGAGGAGGTCGAAGCGGACCTGGCCGACCTCCGCTACGACATGCGGAAGGCCGAGGAGGCGCGCAAGGCCGAGGAGGCGCGCGCAACCGTCCCCCCACCGCCCCCAAGTGCTTCGAATGAGCAGGAGCTGCTGAAGCGCTCCATCATCGAGGCGGTGGGGAACTTGGTGGACGCCCGGCTGGCGGCCCTAGAGGACCGGCTGCTGCCGGAGGTGCGCATACGCCCGCCGCTAGCCTCGGCCCTAAGACGGAGCTCCGTCAGGGAGCCGGCTGCTCTCGTAGCCCCTGAAGATTCAGCACCCCCCCCTCCTGCGGTCCCGCTCGAGAGAGGGAGGCCCAAGGGGAAGGGCAAGGGGAAGAAGACGAGGAAGGCCACCCCGGCGAACTCCAATCCTCCGGCGGCGGCTCCAGTGGAGCCGGTGGAGCCAGCAGAGGGCTGGACCACCGTCACGCGGCGAAAGGGCAAGCCCCGCTCTGGCCCGGCACAGACGGCACAGGCTCCAAAGCCTAAGCCGAAGCCGAAGCCACGGCGCAAGCCGAAGCTCCGACCCCCTGGCTCGTCGGCTGTGGTTCTTAAACTGCAGCCGGAGGCCGTAGAGCGGGGGATCACCTACGCGGACATCCTCACAAAGGCCAAGAGGATGGTGGACATTGAAGGCCTGGGCATAGCGGGCATCGGCATGCGGGTGACTGCAACGGGTGGCAGAATGCTGGAGATCCCTGGGGCCGCAAGCGGCGATAAGGCCAACCAGCTGGCCGAGCAGCTGCGGACTATTTTCGGGGGGAAAAGCGTCGTGGTGTCCAGGCCCGAGAAATGCGCGGATCTGCGTATCTCGGGTCTGGACGACTCGATAGGCAAGGAGGACGTGCTGGAGGCACTAGCACGGATCGGCGAGTGCCCGCCTGCCTCCATTAAGGTGGGGGAAATCCGGCGGGGTCAATCGGACACAGGTTCTGCCCTGGTCAGATGCCCAGTTGGGGCTGCCGCCAAACTGACGGGTGCGGACCGCATCCTGGTCGGATGGTCCTCCGTCCGCGCCAAACTGCTGCCGGCCAGACCTCTGCGGTGCTTCCGGTGCCTCGAGTTGGGGCACGTACGGGAGCGTTGTACTGCAGAGGTCGACAGGGGAGACGCCTGCTATCGATGCGGGCAGTCGGGCCACAAGAGTGAGGGATGTTCCGCCGCGCCGCACTGCATAGTGTGCGCGGCGTCGAGTAGGCCCGCTGCCCACAAACTCGGTAGCACCGCCTGCGCCACGGCGCCGGCCAGAAGGCGGAAGGCGAAGGCCGCTGCTGGGGCAAAACCCCCTGCGAAGCCTGCCCGCCCCGCGGCTCCTAGAGCTGCAGCAGCAGGGGACGAGATGGTCACCTAATGGTGACCATCTTGACTCCTGAGCCCTAAGACGGCAGGCACGGGGGTGCCTGTCGTCCGTTCAGGGGCTCGTGAGGGGGCGCTGTGTTTCCTGTACCAACACAGCGCCACCCGGCCGGACTGGGTGGCCCTTTACACCACCCAGGAGAGGAGGCCTACAAGGGCCAAGCCGTTCGGGGACGCGGGAGCTTACTGCGTTACCGTATCCCCGAGCTTTGCGGCACAGAGGGTACAGAGAGGGGTTTTAGTGGGTAGTCCGGGCTTTACACCCGGTAGTCCCACATACCCACCTGGGCCCCCCCGGGCCCGGGTGGGATGCGTAAATGCATTTCCCCTCTTAAAAAAAAAAAAAAAAAAAAAAAAAAAAAGGTTAGGTTAGGTTGGGGCACTAGGTCGGACAACCTCCCCGTGGTGTGCCCTGGGCACCGCCGACCACCTCTTCAGCATCCCTGTTGAGGTGGTCGACGGTGGCGGATAGTCCGACAACAAGCGTCGCGTGGGTCATTCCTGGTACTTCTCTGTTTTGCAGAGTGGACTGTGGAGTGGCACACGCGGCGCGGGGTTGGGGGGGTAAGGGGTTCGGGGGGGTAAAGGTGATGGATGCTAGGTGTGTGTGTTTTGGCAAAGGTGATGGATGAACCGCGTCTGCGTGAGGTATGATCGGAAGTCCCCGAGAGGGGACGGTATGATTCGTGCGGTGTAGTGCCAGGTGCACGCGGCTTTTGCCGCCGCCGGACGATCCCGTTATCCCACCGGAGGTGTCGTGGTATCACGTCTCGCGGCCGATGATGGTGGGACCGGGGGCCTGGCCTTAATTGGCTGGGCTGCGTGGTCGGAATCCACAATAAAAATGACCTATCCGCCCCTGAGAGGGCGATGAGGAGCTGGCGGGAGGCCAGCAAAAGGTGGTAGGATCCCAGGGAACCGGCCGACACCCTGGTGTATGTAGGCTTGTCCGTGTGCAGGGGGCACCACACGGATCGACTCACACTTCCCCCATACTCGTGGGAACTACATGGAAAACTTTAAAAACAAAAAGACTGACTCGGCAAATAAAACGATGGACAATGGCGCGAATACTGGATTCGAAAAGCATACTGGACTGGAAAAACAAATTGGCAAGGAACGTGGAGACGCGGATGCGTCTACATCCTTAGAGAGGGACGAGCGGCTTGCCGCTATAACGGACGTGACAAGGTCCGGGAGTGTGGAGTCGTTGTTCGACACCGACGATGACTCCATTTTCTCGAGGCCGCAAAGTCGGATGTCGGGAGACGGGTGCCGGAAACGGCCCCGTCATTACGACTCCGACGACGATTCGAGCCTGGGTGGCTATGTGACGAACAGCCCCACAAGCCCCATAGCCCCGAAGGTCCCCAAGGCGGCAAGCGGTCGTGGCCGCGCTGCCCGCCCAGTCAGGGACAAAACGGGGCGGTTCGCAAAGCGAACAGAATCGCTGGGGAGCGATAGGTCGCTCTCGGGCGGCAGGAGCAGTGTGAGCTCTGCCGCTCTGAAGAGCGCCGAGGCCCCCATACGCGGAAGAGGGAGGCCCCCCACCACGGGGGAGTATGTCGGCATGGCGAAAGCGAAGGCCGAGTTCGCTGCTGCCCAAAGGGCGGCCCTAGCGGCGCAAGCGGAGGCGGAGGTAGCGGAAGCTGCCCGCAAGGCATCCCGCCAGCGGCCAATCCGGCCACCGCCGGAAAACGTCGAGGGACAGACCGTGGGGGAGCTGAGGGGCCACGTGCTCCGCGAGCTCGACGTAATCGTCGAAGTCGCTGGGAAGTCCAGCAACCTGAAGGGCACCTTCGTGAAGGCCCTGAAGGACGCTGCTGCGGCTATTAAAGCTGCCGTTGAGGAGCTCAGCCGGTCCTCAGTTTCGGCTGAGACACAGAAGTTGTCCGCTGACAACGCCCGCCTCAAGGCCCAGCTTGAGGAGGTGGAGGCGGACCTAATAGACATGCGGTATGACATGCGCAAGGCCGAGGAGGCACGCGCAACCGTCCCCCCACCGCCCCCGAGTGCTTCGAATGAGCAGGAGCTGCTGAAGCGCTCCATCATCGAGGCGGTGGGGAACTTGGTGGACGCCCGACTGGCGGCACTTGAGGACCGGCTGCTGCCGGAGGTGCGCATGCGCCCGCCGTTAGCCTCGGACCTAAGACGGAGCTCCGTAAGGGAGCCGGCTGCGCTCGTAGCCCCGGAAGGTCCAGCACCCCCCCCTCCCGCGGTCCCGCTCGAGAGAGGGAGGCCCAAGGGGAAGGGCAAGGGGAAGAGGACGAGGAAGGCCACCCCGGCGAACACCAATCCTCCGGCGGCGGCTCCAGTGGAGCCGGTGGAGCCAGCAGAGGGCTGGACCACCGTCACGCGACGAAAGGGCAAGCCCCGCTCTGGCCCAGCACAGACGGCACAGGCTCCAAAGCCTAAGCCGAAGCCGAAGCCACAGCGTAAGCCGAAGCTCCGATCCCCTGGCTCGTCGGCTGTGGTCCTAAAACTACAGCCGGAAGCCGTAGAGCGGGGGATCACCTACGCGGACATCCTCTCAAAGGCCAAGAGGATGGTGGACCTAGAAGGTATTGGCATAGCGGGCATCAGCATGCGGGTAACCGCAACGGGTGGCCGAATGCTGGAGATCCCGGGGGCCACAAGCGGCGATAAGGCCAACCAGCTGGCCGAACAGCTGCGGACCATCTTCGGGGGGAAGAGTGTCGTGGTGTCCAGGCCCGAGAAATGCGCAGATCTGCGTATCTCGGGTCTGGACGACTCGATAGGCAAGGAGGACGTGCTGGAGGCACTAGCGCGGATCGGAGAGTGCTCGCCTGCCTCCATCAAAGTGGGTGAAATCCGGCGGGGTCAAACTGACACGGGTTCTGTCCTCGTCAGATGCCCAGTCGGGGCTGCTGCCAAGCTGGAGGGTGCTGACCGCATACTGGTCGGATGGTCCTCTGTCCGCGCCAAACTGCTGCCGGCCAGACCTCTGCGGTGCTTCCGGTGCCTCGAGTTGGGGCACGTACGGGAGCGGTGTACCGCAGAGGTCGACAGGGGGGACGCCTGCTACCGATGCGGGCAGTCGGGCCACAAGAGTGAGGGATGTTCCGCCGCGCCGCACTGTATAGTGTGCGCGGCGTCGAGCAGGCCCGCTGCCCATAAGCTCGGTAGCTCCGCCTGCGCTACGGCGCCGGCCAGAAGGCGGAAGGCGAAGGCCGCTGCTGGGGCAATAGCCCCTGCGAAGCCTGCCCGCCCCGCGGCTCCTAGAGCTGCAGCAGCAGGGGACGAGATGGTCACCTAATGGTGACCATCTTGACTCCTGAGCCCTAAGACGGCAGGCACGGGGGTGCCTGTCGTCCGTTCAGGGGCTCGTGAGGGGGCGCTGTGTTTCCTGTACCAACACAGCGCCACCCGGCCGGACTGGGTGGCTCTTTACACCACCCAGGAGCGGAGGCCTACAAGGGCCAAGCCGTTCGGGGACGCGGGAGCTTACCGCGTAACCGTATCCCCGAGCTTTGCGGCACAGAGGGTACAGAGAGGGGTTTTAGTGGGTAGTCCGGGCTTTACACCCGGGAGTCCCACATACCCACCTGGGCCCTCCCGGGCCCGGGTGGGATGCGTAAATGCATTTCCCCTCTTAAAAAAAAAAAAAAAAAAAAAAAAAAAAAAAAAAAAAAAAAAAAAAAAAAAAAAGGTTAGGTTAGGTTGGGGTGCTAGGCCGGACAACCTCCTCGTGGTGCACCCTGGGCACCGCCGACCACCTCTTCAGTTTCCCTGTTGAGGTGGTCGACGGTGGCGAATAGTCTGGCACTGGGAGTCGCGTTTTGTCTGCCTCCTTCACTCTCTTCGGAGGGGGTCGGGGGCAGACCGGCGACGGGGGGGTAATGCGTCGCGTGTGCCATTCCTGGTACTTCTCTGTTTTGCAGAGTGGACTGTGGAGTGGCACACGCGGCGCGGGGGTTGGGGGGGTAAGGGGGTGGGGGGGGAAAGAGGATGGATGTTAGGTGTGTGTATGTGTGTGTGTGTTTGACCAAAGGTGATGGATGTACCGCGACAGCGTGATGTATGTATGGAAGGCTCCGAAAGGAGACGGTGTGTTTCGCGCGGCGCGTTTGCCAAGCGCACTCGGCTTTTGCCGACGTCGGGCGATCCCGTTACTCTGTGTGGGTGTCGTGGACATGTCTCACGGCCCACTCAGAACCGGGGGTCCTGCCTTAACCGGCCGGACCGAGAGGAGACAACCTCAATAAAAAATCCGGAGATCCCAGCGTTGCGGTCCGTGACGCTGGGTGCTCGCAAGAGCGGCTGGGCCGAAAACCAGCCATTAGCGGTCCCCCCCTGGGTACCTCCCGCCCCCCAGGTGTATAAAGGGTTACCGGGATACAGGGGTCTCTGTCCCGGTGGACCCCCACTTCCCCCATTCTCGTGGGAATAATATGGATGGCAATAAAAATAAAAAGACGAAGACAACAACAAAAACGACAGACCTTGGCGCGCAAAAAGGACCGAGACAGCTTAATGAATCGGAAAAGACGATTGGTGCGGGATGCAGTGGCGTGGGGAGAACTGCAACCGCAAGGGTGGTGGTAGAGCGGCTTCAGGCCGCTCCCAAAGAGATGGCAAGGCATACAGTGGTGGAGTCGCCGATGCAGGGCACCGACGACCTCGCCCTCTCAAGGCCGCAAAGTCGGGTGTCGGATGCTGGCTCAGTCCAGAAACGGCCCCGACACCACACGGACGGTGACACTAGTCAGGGCGACTTCTCTGACGAGGAGTACGGCCCGGCTGCAAAGGCCCCTAAAAAGAAGAGGGACAAGGGGGTTAGCGAAAGCGCCCCTACACAAGCGAGGGACAAGCGCTCTGGCGCGTCAGATAGCCGGCCCAAGCCGGCCAGGGTTGAAACGCCCTCCGCTGATGAGGGAAGATCGGTCGATGAGGCGATGGAGGAGCTGTGGGACCAGGTGGACTACATCACCGAAATAGCGCTGAGGGAGACCAGGCACGCCGCGCCCGAGCGCACGAGTGCCGTGATGGGTTTGGGCGTTGAGATCAAGGCTGGACTGGAGGACCTGGTCGTCAACGCGGTAACCGCAGAGAGGAAGGCGGTCAAACAAAATGCCCGCCTAAAGGCGGAGGTAGAGGGCCTACGTGCAGAGGTGGCTGTATTACGGTCCGACATCCAGCGGATGAAAAAACCGGATGTGATAGGCACCCCATCGCCTCCATTTGATCCGGAGCTGCTGAAGCGCTCGATCATAGAGGCGGTGGGGACAATGGTAAACGCCCGCCTAGAGGCGTTGGAGGGACGGCTACTGCCGGAGAGGCGCCTCCGTCCGCCGCTGGCCTCGACTCCCGGGGCCTCGTCGGGGGTTGCCCCTCTTACTACAGGTAGCACTGCAGAAGAGCCGGAGGATTCCCCGGCGCCGGCCGATCTTGGTCTCCCCAAGGCCAAAAAGGGGAAAAGGAAGCGGGCTGTCACGGCCAACCCCGCTCCACCAGCTCCGTCTGGAGAGAGGACAGCGGAGAGCTGGTCTGTCGTGACCCGGCGGAAGGCCAAGTCCGGCACCGGCCACGCATTGGCGGCACAGGCTGAAAAGCCCAAACGGCCGAAGAGGCCGAAGTTGAGACCCCCTCGCACGTCAGCTGTAGCCCTAAAGCTGCAGCCGGACGCAGCAGCTAAGGGGGTAAGTTTTAATAGTTTGCTTGCGGAAGCTAAAAAGCAAATCAACCTCGAGGAGATGGGCATCCCGTCCATGAGCTTCCGGACGGCCCTAACGGGGGCTCGACTAATCGAGCTCCCGGGGATTGACAGCTCCGAAAAGGCCGACTGCCTCGCTGCGAAGATGCAGGAGGTTTTAGGCGTTGAGAACGTCGCGGTGTCCAGGCCCGAGAAGTGCGCTGATCTGCGTATCTCGGGTCTGGACGACTCGATTGTGGTGGCGGATATTGCGGAGGCGGTCGCCAGGGTTGGCGAATGCCCGCCCTCCGCCATAAAGGTGGGGGAGATCCGCAGGGACAGGTCCGGCTTGGGCTCTGCCCTGCTAAGGTGTCCCATAGGCGTGGCCGTTAAGGTGACCGGGGCTAACCGACTCCAAGTTGGTTGGTCCTCGGCACGGGCAAAATTGCTGCCGCAAAAACCTCTGCGGTGCTTCCGGTGCCTAGAGTTGGGGCACGTCCGGGAGCAGTGTGCCGCAGAGGTGGACAGAGGGAACGCCTGCTTCCGATGCGGGCAGCTGGGCCACAAGAGTGTGGGATGCTCCGCCGCGCCGCACTGTATAGTGTGCGCGGCGTCGAGCAGGCCAGCTGCCCACAAGCTCGGAGGCTCGGCCTGCGTCTCCGCGCCGGTCTCCGCGCCGGTCAGAGGGAAGAGGGCAAAGGGCACTGTTGGGCCTACGGCCCCGGCGAAGCCTGACTGCCCTGCGGCCACCATGGCTGCAACAACACAGGGAGATGCGATGGCCACGTCATAGTGGCCGTCGCGACTCCCCTGAGCCCTAAGGCGGCAGGCACGGGGGTGCCTGTCGCCCGTTCAGGGGCTCGTGAGGGGGTGCTGTGTTACCTGTGTCAACACAGCACCACCCAGGCGGAGCGGGTGGTCCCTTAGACCACCCACGGCTGAGGCCTGAAGAGGCCAGAGCCGCGCGCCGGGATTGCGGTCGCTATAGCGTTCCCGGGACCCGGCATAAGCGGCTGAGAGGACACAGCGAGGGGTTTTAGTGGGTAGTCCGGGCTAACACCCGGTAGTCCCACATACCCACCTGGGCCCCCCCGGGCCCGGGTGGGATGCGTAAATGCATTTCCCCTCGTAAAAAAAAAAAAAAAAAAAAAAAAAAAAAAAAAAAAAAAAAAAAAAAAGGTTAGGTTAGGTTGGGGTGCTAGGTCGGACAACCTCCTCGTGGTGCACCCTGGGCACCGCCGACCACCTCTTCAGTTTCCCTGTTGAGGTGGTCGACGGTGGCGAATAGTCTGGCAGAGGGAGTCGCTCGCGCCGTGCTTGGTACCTCTCTGTTATCAGAGAGGACCGTAGCGTGGCGTGGGGCGACTGGGGGTGGGAGGGCGGCGACGCCATTTTGGGGGTGGCGATAGGGCCCGTGGTGGGCTGCTGTTGGCGGAGGGCCTTAACCCGAGCCCCCTTCCCCCGGAGGGGGCTCGCAGCAGTGTCGGGGTTGAAGCCTTTTGGCATCCCCCGACTTTCCCGCCTGGGCCTGGTCGCCCAGCCTGATGGCTGAGCGGGAGTGCGGGTGGAGCACTGCGTGAGGCAGCGGAGCTCCCCGCGGAGCCTCTGGTGGCAGGCATGGGGGTGCCTGCCATTACAGCTTGGGCTCGAGAGGGGGCGCTGTGTTACGTGTGTCAACACAGCGCCTGAGGTCGGAGTGGCGCGTCCTTTGGACGCGCCCCCAGTGAGGGGGCCTTACCAGGCCAAGTCGCGCCGGGTTGCGGTTGCTTATAGCATTCCCGGGACCCGGCACATGCGACCAAGAGGATACACCGTTGGTTTTTAGTGGGTATACCATGCGCCTTCGTGGTGCGGGGACTCCCACATACCCCTCTCGACTCCCCCGAGTCGGGAGGGGACCCATAAAGGGTTTTCCAACGTAAAAAAAAAAAAAAAAAAAAAAAAAAAAAGGTTAGGTTAGGTTGGGGTGCTAGGCCGGACAACCTCCTCGTGGTGCACCCTGGGCACCGCCGACCACCTCTTCAGTTTCCCTGTTGAGGTGGTCGACGGTGGCGAATAGTCTGGCATTGGGAGTCGCGTTTTGCCTGCCTCTGGCACTCTCTCCGGAGGGGGTCGGGGGCAGACCGGCGACGGGGGGGTAATGCGTCGCGTGTGTCATTCCTGGTACTTCTCTGTTTTGCAGAGTGGACTGCGGAGTGGCACACGCGGCGCGGGGTTGGGGGGGTAAGGGGTTCGGGGGGGTAAAGGAGATGGATGCTAGGTGTGTGTGTTTTTTGCTCAAAGGTGATGGATGAACCGCGTCTGCGTGAGGTATGATCGGAAGTCCCCGAAAGGGGACGGTATGATTCGTGCGGTGTAGTGCCAGGTGCACGCGGCTTTTGCCGCCGCCGGACGATCCCGTTATCCCACCGGAGGTGTCGTGGTATCACGTCTCGCGGCCGATGATGGTGGGACCGGGGGCCTGGCCTTAATTGGCTGGGCTGCGTGGTCGGAATCCACAATAAAAATGTCCTATCCGCCCCTGAGAGGGCGAGGAGGTGCTGGCGGGAGGCCAGCAGAAAGAGGTAGGAGCCCAGGGAACCGGCCGACACCCTGGTGTACGTAGGCTTATCCGGGTGCAGGGGGCACCGCTCGGATGGACCCACATTTCCCCCATACTCGTGGGAATAGTATGGATAAACAGATTAAAACAAAAACGACGGACACGCATAAAAATGACGACATAAGCATGAACAAAGGACACGAACTGCCTTCTGGTTCGGGAACAGCGATTGGACGTGGAGGCTCTATTGACTCCGCGACCTTGGAGTGGAGCAAGCGGATTGCCGCAGAGATGATGAGGTCTGGGAGTGTGGACTCGATGGTGCTCGACACCGACGACTCTCTACTCTCGAGGCCGGAAAGTCGGATGTCGGAAGACGGGAGCCGGAAGCGGCCCCGCCATTACGACTCCGATGATGATTCGAGCCTGGGTGGCTACGAGACGAATAGCCCCACCCCAAAGGCCCCCAAGGCGGCAAGCGGTCGCGGCCGCGCTTCTCGCCTAGCCAGGGACAAAACGGGGCGGTTCGCAAAGCGGACAGAATCGCTGGGGAGAGATAGGTCGCACTCGGGCGGCAGGAGCAACGTGAGCTCTCCCGCCCTGAAGAGCGCCGAGGACCCCAAGCGCGGAAGAGGGAGGCCCCCCACCACGGGGGAATACGTCGGCTTGGCGAAAGCCAAGGCTAAGTTCGCCGCTGCCCAAAGGGCAGCCCTGGCTGTGCAAGCCGAGATGGAGGTGGCGGAAGCAGCCCGTAAGGCCAACCGCCAAAAGCCGATCCGGCCGTTGCCGGACAGCGTCGAGGGTGTTGCGGCTGGAGAGCTGAAGGGACAGGTGCTCCGCCAGCTGGAGGTCGTTGAGGAAGTCGCCCTAAAGTCCAACAACCTGAAGGGCACTTTTGTAAGGGCCCTGAAGGACGCGGCCTCGGCGATAAAAGCCGCTGTGGAGGAGCTGAGTCGCTCCACGGTCTCAGTAGAGACCGAGAAGTTGTCCGCCGACAACGCCCGGCTGAAAGCTCAGCTGGAGGAGGTCGAAGCGGACCTGGCCGACCTCCGCTACGACATGCGGAAGGCCGAGGAGGCGCGCAAGGCCGAGGAGTCGCGCGCAACCGTCCCCCCACCGCCCCCAAGTGCTTCGAATGAGCAGGAGCTGCTGAAGCGCTCCATCATCGAGGCGGTGGGGAACTTGGTGGACGCCCGGCTGGCGGCCCTAGAGGACCGGCTGCTGCCGGAGGTGCGCATGCGCCCGCCGCTAGCGTCGGCCCTAAGACGGAGCTCCGTAAGGGAGCCGGCTGCTCTCGTAGCCCCTGAAGGTCCAGCACCCCCCCCTCCTGCGGTCCCGCTCGAGAGAGGGAGGCCCAAGGGGAAGGGCAAGGGGAAGAAGACGAGGAAGGCCACCCCGGCGAACTCCAATCCTCCGGAGGCGGCTCCAGTGGAGCCGGTGGAGCCAGCAGAGGGCTGGACCACCGTCACGCGGCGAAAGGGCAAGCCCCGCTCTGGCCCGGCACAGACGGCACAGGCTCCAAAGCCTAAGCCGAAGCCGAAGCCACGGCGCAAGCCGAAGCTCCGACCCCCTGGCTCGTCGGCTGTGGTTCTAAAACTACAGCCGGAAGCCGTAGAGCGGGGGATCACCTACGCGGACATCCTCACAAAGGCCAAGAGGATGGTGGACATTGAAGGCCTTGGCATAGCGGGCATCAGTATGCGGGTGACTGCAACGGGTGGCAGAATGCTGGAGATCCCGGGGGCCGCAAGCGGCGATAAAGCCAACCAGCTGGCCGAGCAGCTGCGGACCATCTTCGGGGGGAAAAGCGTCGTGGTGTCCAGGCCCGAGAAATGCGCAGATCTGCGTATCTCGGGTCTGGACGACTCGATAAGCAAGGAGGACGTGCTGGAGGTATTAGCACGGGTCGGCGAGTGCCCGCCTGCCTCCTTCAAGGTGGGGGATATCCGGCGGGGCAAAACTGACACGGGTTCCGTCCTGGTCAGATGCCCAGTTGGGGCTGCCGCCAAACTGACGGGTGCTGACCGCATATTGGTCGGGTGGTCCTCCGTCCGTGCCAAACTGCTGCCGGCCAGACCTCTGCGGTGCTTCCGGTGCCTCGAGTTGGGGCACGTACGGGAGCAGTGTACCGCAGAGGTCGACAGGGGAGACGCCTGCTACAGATGCGGGCAGTCGGGCCACAAAAGCGAGGGTTGTTCCGCCGCGCCGCACTGCATAGTGTGCGCGGCGTCGAGTAGGCCCGCTGCCCACAAACTTGGCAGCACCGCCTGCGCCACGGCGCCGGCCAGAAGGCGGAAGGCGAAGGCCGCTGCTGGGGTAAAAGCCCCTGCAAAGCCTGCCCGCCCCGCGGCTCCTAGAGCCGCAGCAGTAGAGGACGAGATGGTCACCTAATGGTGACCATCTTGACTTCTGAGCCCTAAGACGGCAGGCACGGGGGTGCCTGTCGTCCGTTCAGGGGCTCGTGAGGGGGCGCTGTGTTTCCTGTACCAACACAGCGCCACCCGGCCGGACTGGGTGGCCCTTTACACCACCCAGGAGAGGAGGCCTACAAGGGCCAAGCCGTTCGGGGACGCGGGAGCTTACCGCGTTACCGTATCCCCGAGCTTTGCGGCACAGAGGGTACAGAGAGGGGTTTTAGTGGGTAGTCCGGGCTTTACACCCGGTAGTCCCACATACCCACCTGGGCCCCCCCGGGCTCGGGTGGGATGCGTAAATGCATTTCCCCTCTTAAAAAAAAAAAAAAAAAAAAAAAAAAAAAAAAAAAAAAAAAAAAAAAAAAAAAAAAAAAAAAAAAAAAAAAAAAAAAAAAAAAAAAAGGTTAGGTTAGGTTAGGTTAGGTTAGGGGGTGCGTGCCGGACAACCTCCTCGTGGTGCACCCTGGGCACCGCCGACCACCTCTTCAGTTTCCCTGTTGAGGTGGTCGACGGTGGCGAATAGTCTGGCATGGGGAGTCGTGTTTTGTCTGTCTCTGGCACTCTCTTCGGAGGGGGTCGGGGGCAGACCGGCGACGGGGTGGTAAGGCGTCGCTCGCGCCGTTCTCTTTCCTCTCTGCTTACAGAGAGGACTGTAGCGCGGCGCGGGTGACGCCGGGGTGGGGGGTAAAGGAGATGGATGTATGTGTGTATGCTTTCTCCAAAGGTGATGGATGAACCGCGTAAGCGTGATGTATGTATGGAAGGCTCCGAAAGGAGACGGTGTGTTTCGCGCGGCGCGTTTGCCAAGTGCACTCGGCTTTGCCGACGTCGGGCGATCCCGTTATTCTGTTTGGGTGTCGTGGACATGTCTCACGGCCCACTCAGAACCGGGGGTCCTGCCTTAACCGGCCGGACCGAGAGGAGTAAACCTCACTAAAAAATCCGTGGATCTCGGCGCTGCGGTCCGTGGCGCCGGGTGCTCGTAAGAGCGGCTGGAACGGACACCAGCCCTTAGCGGTCCCCCCCTGGGTACTTCCCGCCCCCCAGGCGTATAAAGGGTTACCGGGATACAGGGGTCTCTGTCCCGGTGGACCCCCACTTCCCCCATAATCGTGGGACTTAATATGGCATGTAACAAAATAAAAATGATGAAACAAAACAAAAAGATTGACCTTGGCTCGAACAATGGACTCGAACAACATAGCGGACTGGATAAAATGGTTGGTGCGGAACGCAGTGCAACTGCAAGGGTGGTGGTAGAGCGGCTTCAGGCTGCTCCCAAGGAGAAGGCGACTGGCGCAGTACGCAGCGAAGGGGGGAAAGCTGCGTCTGCGACAAATGAGGAGGCGTGGGCAAGGGCCGAGCTTGCGGGGACGCTGCTGCAGTGCAGCGAAGACGACCTCTCGAGGCCGCAAAGTCGGGTGTCGGATGCTGGTTCTGTCCAGAAACGGCCCCGACACGGCCCTGATGAGGACTCGAGCTCGGGTGGTGCCTCCAGCGATGAGAACCGCCCGGCTCCAAAGGCGCCGAAAGTGCAGGACTCTGGCCCTGCTAGGGATAGGAAGGGTCGCTTTCAAAAGCAGAGCGGCGCCCAGGGGAAGCCGACCCTAAAAGGTGCACCGGTGGACACTGGTACCCGAAAGCGCTCCGAAACGCCAGTGCTTGTGCGGGAGGATGAGGTCTCGCTGGACCAGATGAAGGAGATGGCGGGCGAATGGTTTGCCCAGATTTCTTATGTGGCGGAGAAGGCGCAAGCTCTGAAGTTGTCGCACACTGTGCGGCTGGAGGATGCGATCGAAGGCCTCGGCGATATAGTCTTCCACTTGAGCCAGAGGGCGGCCGCTGCCGCAGAGGTGAAGAAGCTGGCGGTGGAGAATGCCGGCCTAAGGGCGGAACTAGCCCACCTTCGTGGCGAGCTGGCTACGCTCCAGACGGAGGTCCGGAGCGCTAAAATCCCGGACGAGACGAGAACCCCACCGCCTCCAAGTGCTCCCTTTGAGCCGGAGACGTTGAAACGCTCCATCATAGAGGCGGTGGGGACAATGGTTAACGCCCGGCTGGAGGCGTTGGAAGAACGACTCCTGCCTGCGAGGAATGTCCGCCCACCCCTGGCCTCGACTTCCAAGGCCCAGCCGGTGGCTGCGTCAAGGAGAAGCTCCACTGCGGAGTCAGCTGCTCCGGCAGCATCTGAGGACCCTGGGCCTCCCCCTCCCACCATCCCGCGTGGGGGAGGAAAGTCCAAGGCCAAAGGGGGGAAAAAGCAGAGAGCGGCTCCCGCTACTTGCCCTGCCTCACCGGCTGCCGGTGTAGAGAGTACAACGGAGGGTTGGACGACCGTGACCCGGAGGAAGGCAAAGCCCCGTAGTGGCCCCGCTGAAGCAGTGCAGGCTGCAAAGCCTAAACCGCCGCGGAAGCGGAAGCGGAACCTACGACCCCCTAACACTACGGCGGTGGTGCTCAAACTGCAGCCGGAAGCCATTGCCAAGGGGGTCTCATACGAGGATGTGCTGCGCAGGGCCAAAGGCCAGATCGACCTGGAGGAGATGGGCATCCCAGCCCTCAGCTTTAAGACGGCCATGACGGGGGCGCGAATTCTCGTGCTCCCGGGGGCCTCTAGTAGCGGGAAGGCCGACTTATTGGCGGAGAAAATGCGGGCCGCCCTCGGGGCGGATAACGTCGTGGTGTCCAGGCCCGAGAAATGCGCAGACCTGCGCATCTCGGGCCTGGATGACTCGGTGGCTGTGGCGGAAGTGGCGGAGGCGATCGCCAAGACTGGCGAATGCCCGCCTGCCGCCGTTAAGATGGGAATAATCCGGCGGGATAGATCCGGCCTAGGCACTGTTCTGGCCAGTTGCCCGGTAGGGCCCGCTGGGAAAATCGCCGGAGCTGGTCGATTGCAGGTGGGCTGGTCTTTGGCCCGGGCCACCTTGTTGCCGATTCGGCCTTTGCGGTGCTTCCGTTGTCTAGAGGCAGGACATGTACGGGAGCAGTGTACCGCAGAGGCCGACCGCAGTAGTGCGTGTTTCCGTTGTGGGCAGCTAGGGCACAAATCGGAGGGATGCTCCGCCGCGCCGCACTGTTTAGTGTGCGCGGCGTCGAGCAAGCCCGCTGCCCACAAACTCGGAGGTCCGGCCTGTGCTCCCGCGCCGGCCAAGGGAAGGAGGGCGAAGGGCACTGCTGGGACTACGGTCCCTGCGAAGCCTCCACGCCCCGCGGCCACCAAGGCTGCAGCAACACGCGATGACGAGATGGCCACTTCTTAGTGACCACCGCGTCTCGTGAGCCCTAAGACGGCAGGCACGGGGGTGCCTGTCGTCCGTTCAGGGGCTCGTGAGGGGGCGCTGTGTTACGTGTGTCAACACAGCGCCACTCGGCCGAACTGGGTGGCCTTCACCACCCAGAGAGGAGGCCTGCAAAGGCCAAGCCGTTCGGGGATGCGGATGCTTATCGCGTTACCGGGTCCCCGAATCATGCGGCACAGAGGACACACCGTTGGTTTTTAGTGGGTATACCATTTGGGAGTCCCACATACCCCTCCCGCCTCCCCCGAGGCGGAGGGGATCCATAAAGGATTTTCCAACGTAAAAAAAAAAAAAAAAAAAAAAAAAAAAAAAAAAAAAAAAAGGTTAGGTTAGGTTGGGGCACTAGGTCGGACAACCTCCCCGTGGTGTGCCCTGGGCACCGCCGACCACCTCTTCAGCATCCCTGTTGAGGTGGTCGACGGTGGCGGATAGTCCGACAACAAGCGTCGCGTGTGTCATTCCTGGTACTTCTCTGTTTTGCAGAGTGGACTGTGGAGTGGCACACGCGGCGCGGGGTTGGGGGGGTAAGGGGTTGGGGGGGTAAAGAGGATGGATGTTAGGTGTGTGTATGTGTGTGTGCGTTTAGGGCAAAGGTGATGGATGAAACGCGAATGCGTGATGTATGTATGGAAGGCTCCGAAAGGAGACGGTGTGATTCGCGCGGCGCGTTTGCCAAGTGCACTCGGCTTTTGCCGACGTCGGGCGATCCCGTTATTCTGTTTGGGTGTCGTGGACATGTCTCACGGCCCACTCAGAACCGGGGGTCCTGCCTTAACCGGCCGGACCGAGAGGAGTAAACCTCAATAAAAAATCCGAGGACTCTGGCGTTGCGGTGCGTGACGTCAGATGCTCGCAAGAGCGGCTGGATCGGAAACCAGCTTTTAGCGGCCAACCCTGGGTACTTCCCGCCCCCCAGGTGTATATAGGGTTACCGGGCTACAGGGGTCTATGGCTCGGTGGACCTCCCCTTCCCCCATTCTCGTGGGACTAATTATGGCAAGCTTAAAACTAAAATTTACGACGGAGAAAACCAAAAATGACGACCTAGGCAGGAACAAAGGAAAGAAATTGCAAAATGATTCGGACAAGATGACTGGTGCGGAGCGTAGCAACGTGGGAGGGGCTACGTCTGCTAACAATGATGGAGAGCGGCTTCACGCCGCAAATAAGGAGAGGACAAGACCCGAGGAGGTTGAGTCGCCGATGCAGGTCACCGACGGCCCTATTTCCTCGAGGCCAGATAGTCGGGCGTCAGACACTGGGTGTGCCCAGAAACGGCCCCGACATAAAGCGGATGGGGACTCAAGTTCGGACGGTTTCTCCAGTGATGAGAACCGCCCGGCTTCAAAGGCGTCCAAAGTGAGGGATGAGAAGAGCGGTCGCTCGTCCTCTGGCTCTGCCAGGGACAAAAAGGGTCGCTTTAAAAAGCAGAGTACCACTCAGGGGAAAATTACCCCAAGAGATGCTGCACCGGTGGACACTAGTGCCCGAGGAGAACAGGACCAGCCCTCCACAATAATTGCGACGGAGGAAAAGCTCTCGATAGAGGAGATAAAGAACTTTGCGGACGAATTAATTGGCCAGATCTCCTATGTGGTGGAAAAGACGCCATCTATGAAGCGGTCGCACGTCGAGCGGATGGACGAAGCGACCACAGGCCTCGCCAAAATAATGCATCTCTTGAGCATAAGGGTTAGCAGATTGGGGGACACTGCAAAAGAAACGAGGAAGATGGCTGCGGAAAACTCCGCTCTAAGGGCGGAATTGGCCCAGCTCCGTGGCGAGATGCATGCACTCCGGGCGGAAGTCCGGAAGGCCAAAACCCCAGCAACGACGACCACCCCACCGCCTCCAAGCGCTCCATTCGACCCGGAGCTGCTGAAGCGCTCTATCATAGAGGCGGTGGGGACGATGGTGAATGCGCGCCTCGAGGCAATGGAGAGCAGGCTACTGCCTGAAAGGAGTGTCCGCCCACCCCTGGCCTCGACGTCCAAGGCCCAGCCAGTGGCTGCTCCGAGGAGAAGCTCGTCTGCAGTGCCGGCTGCAGCGGCACCAACGGAGGATCCTGGACCTCCCCCTCCCACCATTTCGCGTGGGGGAGAGAAGTCGAGGACTAAAGGGGGGAAGAAACAGCCAGCAGCTCCTCCTGCTGGCCCTGCTCAACTGGCTGCCGGAGAGAAGCGCACGGAGGCTTGGACCACCGTGACCCGAAAAAAGGCGAAGCTCCGTTCGGGCCCCGCTAAAGCGGTGCAGGCTGCAAAGCCGAAACTGCCGCGGAAGCGGAACTTGCGACCCCCAAACACTTCGGCTGTGGTGCTTAAACTGCAGCCGGACGCCATAAAAAAGGGGGTCACCTACGAGGACATGCTCGCTAAGGCCAAAGGGCAAATTGGCCTAGAGGAGATGGGCATCCCAGCCCTTAGTTTTAAGACGGCCATGACGGGGGCGCGTATCCTCGTGCTCCCTGGGGCCACTAGCGGGGATAAAGCCGACTTATTGGCGGACAAGATGCGGGCCGTCCTCGGGGCGGAAAATGTCGCGGTGTCCCGGCCCGAGAAATGCGCAGACCTGCGTATCTCGGGCCTGGACGACTCGGTGGTGGTGGCGGAAGTGGCAGAGGCGATCGCCAAGTATGGCGAATGCCCGCCTGCCGCCGTAAAAGTGGGGATAATCCGCCGAAATAGATCCGGGCTGGGCTCTGTTTTGGCCAGTTGCCCGGTCGGGCCTGCCGGGAAGATCGCCGGGACTGGCCACTTGCTCGTGGGCTGGTCGTCGGCCCGGGCGTCGCTGTTGCCGGTTCGGCCTCTGCGTTGCTTCCGATGCCTAGAGGTTGGGCACGTTCGGGAGCGATGCACCGTAGAGGCCGACCGAAGTAGTGCCTGCTTCCGATGTGGGCAGCTGGGGCACAAGTCGGAGGGATGTTCCGCCGCGCCGCACTGTTTAGTGTGCGCGGCGTTGAACAAACCCGCTGCCCACAGGCTCGGAAGCCTGGCCTGCGCTCCTGCGCCGGCCAAGAGGAGCAAGGGGAGGAGTGCTGCTGGGGCCAAAGCTCCGGAGCAGCCCGCCCCTGCGGCCACTAAGGCCGCAGCTATAGGGGACGCGATGGCCACGTCGTAGTGGCTGTCGCGACTCCTGAGCCCTAAGGCGGCAGGCACGGGGGTGCCTGTCGCCCGTTCAGGGGCTCGTGAGGGGGTGCTGTGTTACCTGTACCAACACAGCACCACTCGGCCGGATTGGGTGGCCATTTGTGCCACCCAGCGAGGGGGCCTGTAAGGGCCCAGCCGTTCGGGGACGCGGGAGCTTACTGCGTTACCGTATCCCCGACACACGCGGCAAAGAGGGTACAGCGAGGGGTTTTAGTGGGTAGTCCGGGCTTCACCCGGTAGTCCCACATACCCACCTGGGCCCCCCCGGGCTCGGGTGGGATGCGTAAATGCATTTCCCCTCGTAAAAAAAAAAAAAAAAAAAAAAAAAAAAAAAAAAAAGGTTAGGTTAGGTTAGGTTGGGGTGCGTGCCGGACAACCTCCTCGTGGTGCACCCTGGGCACCGCCGACCACCTCTTCAGTTTCCCTGTTGAGGTGGTCGACGGTGGCGAATAGTCTGGCATGGGGAGTCGTGTTTTGTCTGTCTCTGGCACTCTCTTCGGAGGGGGTCGGGGGCAGACCGGCGACGGGGTGGTAAGGCGTCGCTCGCGCCGTTCTCTTTCCTCTCTGCTTACAGAGAGGACTGTAGCGCGGCGCGGGTGACGCCGGGGTGGGGGGTAAAGGAGATGGATGTATGTGTGTATGCTTTCTCCAAAGGTGATGGATGAACCGCGTAAGCGTGATGTATGTATGGAAGGCTCCGAAAGGAGACGGTGTGTTTCGCGCGGCGCGTTTGCCAAGTGCACTCGGCTTTGCCGACGTCGGGCGATCCCGTTATTCTGTTTGGGTGTCGTGGACATGTCTCACGGCCCACTCAGAACCGGGGGTCCTGCCTTAACCGGCCGGACCGAGAGGAGTAAACCTCACTAAAAAATCCGTGGATCTCGGCGCTGCGGTCCGTGGCGCCGGGTGCTCGTAAGAGCGGCTGGAACGGACACCAGCCCTTAGCGGTCCCCCCCTGGGTACTTCCCGCCCCCCAGGCGTATAAAGGGTTACCGGGATACAGGGGTCTCTGTCCCGGTGGACCCCCACTTCCCCCATAATCGTGGGACTTAATATGGCATGTAACAAAATAAAAATGATGAAACAAAACAAAAAGATTGACCTTGGCTCGAACAATGGACTCGAACAACATAGCGGACTGGATAAAATGGTTGGTGCGGAACGCAGTGCAACTGCAAGGGTGGTGGTAGAGCGGCTTCAGGCTGCTCCCAAGGAGAAGGCGACTGGCGCAGTACGCAGCGAAGGGGGGAAAGCTGCGTCTGCGACAAATGAGGAGGCGTGGGCAAGGGCCGAGCTTGCGGGGACGCTGCTGCAGTGCAGCGAAGACGACCTCTCGAGGCCGCAAAGTCGGGTGTCGGATGCTGGTTCTGTCCAGAAACGGCCCCGACACGGCCCTGATGAGGACTCGAGCTCGGGTGGTGCCTCCAGCGATGAGAACCGCCCGGCTCCAAAGGCGCCGAAAGTGCAGGACTCTGGCCCTGCTAGGGATAGGAAGGGTCGCTTTCAAAAGCAGAGCGGCGCCCAGGGGAAGCCGACCCTAAAAGGTGCACCGGTGGACACTGGTACCCGAAAGCGCTCCGAAACGCCAGTGCTTGTGCGGGAGGATGAGGTCTCGCTGGACCAGATGAAGGAGATGGCGGGCGAATGGTTTGCCCAGATTTCTTATGTGGCGGAGAAGGCGCAAGCTCTGAAGTTGTCGCACACTGTGCGGCTGGAGGATGCGATCGAAGGCCTCGGCGATATAGTCTTCCACTTGAGCCAGAGGGCGGCCGCTGCCGCAGAGGTGAAGAAGCTGGCGGTGGAGAATGCCGGCCTAAGGGCGGAACTAGCCCACCTTCGTGGCGAGCTGGCTACGCTCCAGACGGAGGTCCGGAGCGCTAAAATCCCGGACGAGACGAGAACCCCACCGCCTCCAAGTGCTCCCTTTGAGCCGGAGACGTTGAAACGCTCCATCATAGAGGCGGTGGGGACAATGGTTAACGCCCGGCTGGAGGCGTTGGAAGAACGACTCCTGCCTGCGAGGAATGTCCGCCCACCCCTGGCCTCGACTTCCAAGGCCCAGCCGGTGGCTGCGTCAAGGAGAAGCTCCACTGCGGAGTCAGCTGCTCCGGCAGCATCTGAGGACCCTGGGCCTCCCCCTCCCACCATCCCGCGTGGGGGAGGAAAGTCCAAGGCCAAAGGGGGGAAAAAGCAGAGAGCGGCTCCCGCTACTTGCCCTGCCTCACCGGCTGCCGGTGTAGAGAGTACAACGGAGGGTTGGACGACCGTGACCCGGAGGAAGGCAAAGCCCCGTAGTGGCCCCGCTGAAGCAGTGCAGGCTGCAAAGCCTAAACCGCCGCGGAAGCGGAAGCGGAACCTACGACCCCCTAACACTACGGCGGTGGTGCTCAAACTGCAGCCGGAAGCCATTGCCAAGGGGGTCTCATACGAGGATGTGCTGCGCAGGGCCAAAGGCCAGATCGACCTGGAGGAGATGGGCATCCCAGCCCTCAGCTTTAAGACGGCCATGACGGGGGCGCGAATTCTCGTGCTCCCGGGGGCCTCTAGTAGCGGGAAGGCCGACTTATTGGCGGAGAAAATGCGGGCCGCCCTCGGGGCGGATAACGTCGTGGTGTCCAGGCCCGAGAAATGCGCAGACCTGCGCATCTCGGGCCTGGATGACTCGGTGGCTGTGGCGGAAGTGGCGGAGGCGATCGCCAAGACTGGCGAATGCCCGCCTGCCGCCGTTAAGATGGGAATAATCCGGCGGGATAGATCCGGCCTAGGCACTGTTCTGGCCAGTTGCCCGGTAGGGCCCGCTGGGAAAATCGCCGGAGCTGGTCGATTGCAGGTGGGCTGGTCTTTGGCCCGGGCCACCTTGTTGCCGATTCGGCCTTTGCGGTGCTTCCGTTGTCTAGAGGCAGGACATGTACGGGAGCAGTGTACCGCAGAGGCCGACCGCAGTAGTGCGTGTTTCCGTTGTGGGCAGCTAGGGCACAAATCGGAGGGATGCTCCGCCGCGCCGCACTGTTTAGTGTGCGCGGCGTCGAGCAAGCCCGCTGCCCACAAACTCGGAGGTCCGGCCTGTGCTCCCGCGCCGGCCAAGGGAAGGAGGGCGAAGGGCACTGCTGGGACTACGGTCCCTGCGAAGCCTCCACGCCCCGCGGCCACCAAGGCTGCAGCAACACGCGATGACGAGATGGCCACTTCTTAGTGACCACCGCGTCTCGTGAGCCCTAAGACGGCAGGCACGGGGGTGCCTGTCGTCCGTTCAGGGGCTCGTGAGGGGGCGCTGTGTTACGTGTGTCAACACAGCGCCACTCGGCCGAACTGGGTGGCCTTCACCACCCAGAGAGGAGGCCTGCAAAGGCCAAGCCGTTCGGGGATGCGGATGCTTATCGCGTTACCGGGTCCCCGAATCATGCGGCACAGAGGACACACCGTTGGTTTTTAGTGGGTATACCATTTGGGAGTCCCACATACCCCTCCCGCCTCCCCCGAGGCGGAGGGGATCCATAAAGGATTTTCCAACGTAAAAAAAAAAAAAAAAAAAAAAAAAAAAAAGGTTAGGTTAGGTTGGGGTGCTAGGTCGGACAACCTCCTCGTGGTGCACCCTGGGCACCGCCGACCACCTCTTCAGTTTCCCTGTTGAGGTGGTCGACGGTGGCGAATAGTCTGACATTGGGAGTCGTGTTTTGTCTGCCTCTTTCACTCTCTTCGGAGGGGGTCTGGGGCAGACCGGCGACGGGGGGGTAATGCGTCGCTCGCGCCGCTCTCGGTACCTCTCTGCTTCCAGAGAGGACTGTAGCGCGGCGCGGGCGGCGCAGGGGTTGGGGGGGTAAGGGGTTTCGGGGGGGTAAGGGGTTGGGAAGGGTAAAGAGGATGGATGAATGAGTGTGTGTTTGTCTAAAGGTGAGGGATGAAACGCGAAAGCGTGATGTATGAGTGGAAGTCGCCGAGAGGAGACGGTATGACTCGTGCGGTGTAGTGCCAGGTGCACGCGGCTTTTGCCGTCGCCGGACGATCCCGTTATCCCACCGGAGGTGTCGTGGTAGCACGTCTCGCGGCCGATGATGGTGGGACCGGGGGCCTGGCCTTAATTGGCTGGGCTGCGTGGTCGGAATCCACAATAAAAATGACCTATCCGCCCCTGAGAGGGCGAGGCGGTGCTGGCGGGAGGCCAGCAGAAAGAGGTAGGATCCCAGGGAACCGGCCGACACCCTGGTGTATGTAGGCTTGTCCGGGTGCAGGGGGCACCACTCGGACCGACCCACATTTCCCCCATAATCGTGGGAACAATTATGGAAAGACACAAACAAACAAAAACGACGGATACACAAAAAAACGATGACACTGGCAAGAACAACGGACATGAGCAGCCCTCTGGTTCGGGAACGATGACTGGACGCGGAGGTCACATAGACTCCGCGACTTTAGAGTGGAGTAAGCGGATTGCCGCAAAACTCATTAGGTCTGGAAGTATGGAGTCGGGGATGCTTAGCACCGACGACTCGGCACTATCGAGGCCGCACAGCGGAATGTCCGAGGACGGCGGCCGGAAGCGGCCCCGTGATTACGACTCGGACGACTACTCAAGCCTGGGTGGCTTTTCGGACGAAGAGGTACGTCCAACCCAGAAGGCCCCCAAGGCGGCAAGCGGTCGCGGCCGCGTCTCTCGCCCAACCAGGGATGACAAGGGGCGGTTCGCTAAGCGGACAGACTCGCTGGGGAGCGTTAGGTCGCTCTCGGGAGGCAGGAGCGGCGTTCGCTCTGCCTCTCTGAAGAGCACCGAGGCCCCCACGCGAGCAAGAGGGAGACCCCCCACCACGGGGGAGTACGTCGGCATGGCGAAAGCCAAGGCCGAGTTCGTCGCGGCCCAAAGGGCGGCCATGGCGGCACAGGCAGAGGCGGAGGCGGCGGCAGTTGTCCGCGAGGCCTCCCGCCAGCGGCCAACCCGGCCACCGCCGGTGAACATGGAGGGACAATCGGTGCCCGAGCTGAGGGGCCACGTCTTCCGGGAGCTCGGTGTGATCACCGAAGTCGCCGCGAAGTCCAACAACCTAAAGGGCACATTTGTTAAGGCCCTGAAGGACGCCGCCGCGGCCATTAAAGCAGCGGTAGAGGAAATGGGTCGCTCCACCATCTCAGCGGAAACCCTCAAGTTGACCGCAGACAACGCCCGCTTGAAAGCCCAGCTCGAGGAGGTCGAGGCGGACCTGGTGGATCTGCGCTACGACACGCGCAAGGCCGAGGAGGCGCGCAAGGCCAAGGAGGCGCGCGCAACCGTCCCCCCACCCCTCCCAAATGCTTCGGACGAGCAGGAGTCGCTCAAGCGCTCCATTATCGAGGCGGTGGGGACCTTGGTGGACGCCCGGCTGGCGGCGCTCGAGGACCGGCTGCTGCCGGAGGTGCGCCTGCGCCCGCCCCTGGCTTCGGCCCCAAGGCGGAGCTCTATCAGAGAGCCGGCTGCTCCCGTAGCCCCTGAGGACCCGGCACCCCTCCCTCCCGCGGTCCCGCATGAGAGAGGGAGGCCCAAGGGGAAGGCAAAGCGGAAGACCCGGAAGGCCACCCCAGCGACTGCTGCTCCACCGGAGCCGCCACCGGCCGAGAGGTCGGAGGAGGCTTGGACCGCCGTTGTGAGGCGGAGAGCCAGGCCCGCCTCTGGTCCCGCAAAAACCGCCCCCCAGGCGAAGAGAAGGAAGCCGCGCAAGCGGAAGCTGAGACCCCCTCGCTCATCGGCGATAGCTCTAAAGCTAAAGCCGGAGGCTATAGAGCGAGGGGTCTCCTACGAGGGCCTGCTCCTCAGGGCGAAGGGCAAAATTGTCTTGGAGGACATGGGCATCACGGGCATCTCATTTAGGACGGCCGTGACGGGTGCCCGGCTCCTGGAGCTACCGGGGGCCGACAGCGGACATAAGGCGGACCTCCTAGCCGCTAAATTGCAGCAGGTCATGGGGGAGACCGACGTCGTGGTGTCCAGGCCCGAGAAGTGCGCAGATTTGCGCATTTCGGGCCTGGACGACTCGGTCGTGGCGTCAGAGGTGGTGGAGGCGGTCGCCAAGATCGGCGAGTGCGCGCCCTCCTCAATAAAGGTGGGGGAAATCCGGCGGGGTCAGTCCAGCCTGGGTACCGCCCTCATAAGGTGTCCCATCAGCGCGGCTGCCAAGGTGGCTGCGGCTGATCGCATCCTGGTCGGATGGTCGTCCGTCCGCGCCAAGCTGCTGCCGGCAAGACCTCTGCGGTGCTTCCGGTGCCTCGAACTGGGGCACGTACGGGAGCGGTGTACCGCAGAGGTCGATAGGGGCAACGCCTGCTACCGATGCGGGCAGTCGGGCCACAAAAGCGAGGGATGTTCCGCCGCGCCGCACTGCATAGTGTGCGCGGCGTCGAGTAGGCCCGCTGCCCATAAGCTCGGTGGCACCGCCTGCGCCACGGCGCCGGCTAGAAGGCGGAAGGCGAAGGCCACTGCTAGGGCAGAAGCCCCGGCGAAGCCTGCCCGCCCCGCGGCTCCTAGAGCTGCAGCAGCAGGAGACGAGATGGCCACCTAACGGTGACCGTCTCGACTCCTTGAGCCCAAGACGGCAGGCACGGGGGTGCCTGTCGTCCGTTCAGGGGCTCGTGAGGGGGCGCTGTGTTACCTGTACCAACACAGCGCCTCTCGGCCGGACTGGGTGGCCCTTTACACCACCCAGGAGCGGAGGCCTACAAGGGCCAAGCCGTTCGGGGACGCGGGAGCTTATCGCGTTACCGTATCCCCGACACACGCGGCAATGAGGGTACAGCGAGGGGTTTTAGTGGGTAGTCCGGGCTTCACCCGGTAGCCCCACATACCCACCTGGGCCCCCCCGGGCCCGGGTGGGATGCGTAAATGCATTTCCCCTCGAAAAAAAAAAAAAAAAAAAAAAAAAAAAAAAAAAAAAAAAAAAAAAAAAGGTTAGGTTAGGTTGGGGTGCTAGGCCGGACAACCTCCTCGTGGTGCACCCTGGGCACCGCCGACCACCTCTTCAGTTTCCCTGTTGAGGTGGTCGACGGTGGCGAATAGTCTGGCATTGGGAGTCGCGTTTTGCCTGCCTCTGGCACTCTTTACGGAGAGGGTCGGGGGCAGACCGGCGACGGGGGGGTAAAGGTGATGGATGTATGTGTGATGTATGTGTTTTGGGGATGGGGGGGTAAAGGCGAGGGATGAGTGTGTGTGTATGAAAGGAAGTCCCCGAAAGGGGACGGTGTGACTCGCGCGGTGCGTTTGCCAAGCGCACTCGGCTTTTGCCGACGCCGGGCGATCCCGTAATCCCTCCGGAGGTGTCGTGGACATGTCTCGCGGCCGACGGAGGGACCGGGGGCCTGGCCTTAACCGGCTGGGCTGCGAGGAGTAAACCTCTATAAAAAATCCGTGGATCCCGGCGCTGCGGTCCCTGGCGTCGGGTGCTCGCAAGAGCGGCTGGAACGATAAACCAGCCCTTAGCGGTTCCCCCCCTGGGTACTTCCCGCCCCCCAGGCGTATAAGGGTTACCGAGCTACAGGGGTCTCTGGCTCGGTGGACCTCCTTTTCCCCCATACTCGTGGGACCAATATGGCTTTCAAAATAAAATTTATGACGGATATCGATAAAACGACTAACTCTGGCGACGACAACGGACCTGCTTTGCAAAGCGATTCGGACAAGAAGAAGGGTGCAGAACGCATTGACTCGGGGGAGTCTGCGTCTGCTTTTAGACGGGGAGGGGAGCTGATGGCTGCCCTCAAAGAATTAACGAGGACCGGAAGCGTGGAGTCGATGTCATATGACAGTGACGACTCCACATTCTCGAGACCAGACAGTCGGGTGTCGAACAGCGGCTCGTACCGCAAGCGACCCCGACGAGAAGACTCGGACGATGACTTGGGCGGCTCGGGTGACGAGGAGCGCCCCGCCCAAAAGGCCCCCAAGGGGAAAAGCGGCAGAGGCCGCGCGTCCCCTGCACAGGTACGGGACTCAAAGGGACGCTTCCTGAAGCATCCTGATGCGTCGGGGAGCCAGCCCCAAGGGGAAGATCGGTCGCGCTCGGGCGGCAGGAGCGACGGGAGCTCCGCCGCTCTGAAGAGCACCGACACCCCGAGAGGAAGAGGCCGGCCGCCAACAACCGGCGAGTACGTTGGCCTGGCAAAGGCTAAGGCCGAAATGGTCGCTGCGGAACGGGCGGCTATGGAGCTCCAGGCCGAGAAGGAGGTGGCGGAGTCGGCGCGCAAGGAGTATGAACTTCGGCCGATCCGCGTGCCTGAATACTTTGACGGGGCTTCCACGCCCGAATTAAAGGGACATGTTCTCCGCAACTTGGACCTTATTAGCCAGGTCGCGGCCAAGTCGACTAACCTTAAGGGGACTTTCATCAAGACCCTTAAGGACGCGGCCGCGGCGATCAAGGAGGCCGTGGATCTTATGAGCCGGTCCACCATCGCGTCGGAAACCATGAAATTGTCCATGGACAATGACCGGCTAAAGAAGGAGATAGAGGATCTCCGGAGTGAGGTGGCCGTTTTGCGGGCTGAATTGCAGCGCCCGCGCAGCATCCCGGACGAGATAATCCCCCCACCGCCTCCAAGTGCTCAGTTTGAGCCTGAGTCGCTCAAGCGCTCAATAATCGAGGCGGTGGGGACTATGGTGAACGCCCGCCTAGAGGCGTTGGAAGACAGGCTCCTGCCGGAGGTGCGCCTTCGCCCACCGCTGGCATCGTCCTCTCGGGCCTTGTCGGCGGATGCCCCGCCGGCTAGAGATAGCCCTATGTTGGAGCTGGAGGTGCCTCCGGCGCCTACTGACCTTGGTCCTCCCCCTCCCACGACTTCGCGTGAGGGAGGGAAGACCAAGTCCAAGGGAAAGGGTAAGGGGAAAAAGAGGGCGGTGGTAGCAAACCCCGCTCCGCCAGTAATGACAGAGGAGGTGAGACCAGCTGAGGCCTGGTCTACAGTGACCCGCCGCAAGGCGAAACCCAGGGCGGACCCGGCAGTCGCTGCCCAGGCTCCAAAGCCCAGGCAGGCGAAGCCGAAGGCGAAGCCAAAGGCGAAAAAGCCGAAGCTGAGGCCCCCCCGCTCGTCGGCTGTAGCTTTAAAGCTACAGCCGACCGCTCAAGCGCAGGGGGTCACTTACGAGGCTCTATTTAAAAAGGCCAGAGGCCGGTTTGAACTGGAGGAACTGGGTATATCAGCCATAAGATTTAGGACGGCCGTGACGGGTGCGCGTCTGCTCGAGCTCCCGGGGGATAGCAATGGAGAGAAGGCCAACCTCCTGGCCGCAAAACTGCAGGAGGTGCTCGGCGAAAACAACGTCGTGGTGTCCAGGCCCGAAAAGTGCGCAGATCTGCGCATTTCGGGTCTGGACGACTCGGTCGTGGTGGCGGAGGTGGCGGATGCGGTCGCCAAGGTCGGGGATTGTCCCCTGGCCTCTATTAAGGTGGCAGACATTCGACGGGGCAAGTCCGGGTTGGGCACTGCCCTAGTAAGATGTCCCGTGAGTGCCGCTGGCAAGGTGGCTGGGGCCGATCGTCTGCTCATTGGGTGGTCGTCGGTTCGGGCCAAATTGCTTCCGGCTCGACCTCTGCGGTGTTTCCGGTGCCTCGAGCTGGGGCACGTTCGGGAACAGTGCACCGCGGAGGTCGACAGAGGTGATGCTTGCTTCCGCTGTGGGCAAGCGGGCCACAAAAGTGAGGGTTGCTCCGCCGCGCTACACTGCATAGTGTGTGCGGCGTCGAATAGGCCCGCTGCCCACAAGCTGGGAGGCGCTGCCTGCGCTCGCGCGCCGGCCAGAAGGCGGAAGGGGAAGGGCGCCACTGGGGCTAAAGCCCCGGCGAAGCCTGCCCGCCCTGCGGCTGCCAAAGCTGCTGCAGCAGGAGAGGCGATGGTCACTTCCTAGTGACCATCGCGACTCCTGAGCCCTAAGACGGCAGGCACGGGGGTGCCTGTCGTCCGTTTAGGGGCTCGTGAGGGGGCGCTGTGTTTCCTGTACCAACACAGCGTCACCCGGCCGGACTGGGTGGCCTTTTACACCACCCAGAGAGGAGGCCTGCAAAGGCTGAGCCGCGTCGGGGATGTGGAAGTATTGTCATGCACCCGGGTCCCCGACACACAGCGGCACCAGAGGGTACAGAGAGGGGTTTTAGTGGGTAGTCCGGGCTTCACCCGGTAGTCCCACATACCCACCTGGGCCCCCCCGGGCCCCGGTGGGATGCGTAAATGCATTTCCCCTCTTAAAAAAAAAAAAAAAAAAAAAAAAAAAAAAAAAAAAAAAAAAAAAAAAAAAAAAAAAAAAAAAAAAAAAAAAAAGGTTAGGTTAGGTTTCGTGGCGGAGATGGAGAATCCTCCGGCGCCTGTAGAGCTTGGCCCTTCCAAGGCCAAGAAGGGAAAGAAAAAGCGGGTCGCTCCGGCCAACCCCGCTCTACCAGCTCCGGCTGGAGAGACGACAGCGGAGAGCTGGACGGTCGTGACCCGGCGGAGGGCCAAGTCCGGCACCGGCCCCGCTCCGGCAGCAAAGGTTGTAAAGACCAAACCGCCGAAGAAGCCGAGTCTGAGACCCCCTCGCACGGCAGCTGTAGCCCTCAAGCTGCAGCCAGCCGCTGCGGCCAAGGGGGTAACTTTTGAAAGCCTGTTCCTGAAGGCCAAGGGGCAAATAGACCTCGTAGGCATGGGCGTCCCGTCCGTGACCTTCAGGACGGCACTAACGGGGGCTCGATTACTCGAGCTTCCGGGGGTTGACGGAGGGGAAAAGGCCGACATCCTCGCTGCTAAAATGCAGGAGGTCCTTGGTGTGGACAACGTCGTGGTGTCCAGGCCTGAGAAGTGCGCTGATCTGCGCATCTCAGGTCTGGATGACTCGATCGTCACAGCGGACATAGTGGAGGCGGTGGTCAGGGTTGGCGAATGCCCGCCCTCCGCTGTAAAGGTGGGGGTGATCCGCAGGGACAGGTCCGGTCTGGGCACTGCCCTGATGAGATGTCCCGTTGGTGTGGCCGCCAAAGTGGCTGAGGCTAACCGACTTTTGGTTGGGTGGTCCTCGGCCCGGGCGAAAGTACTGCCGCTAAAACCTCTGCGGTGCTTCCGGTGCCTAGAGTTGGGGCATGTCCGGGAGCAGTGCGCCGCAGAGGTAGATAGAGGGAACGCTTGCTTCCGATGCGGGCAGCTGGGCCACAAGAGCGAGGGATGCTCCGCCGCGCCGCACTGCATAGTGTGCGCGGCGTCGAGCAGGCCAGCTGCCCACAAGCTCGGAGGCGCGGCCTGCGCTCCTGCGCCGGCCAAGGGAAGGAAGGCGAAGGGTACTGCCGGGACTACGGTCCCTGCGGAGCCTCCACGCCCTGCGGCTACCATGGCCGCAACAACACCAGGCGACGCGATGGCCACGTCATAGTGGCCGTCGCGATCCCTGAGCCCTGGGGCGGCAGGCACGGGGGTGCCTGTCGTCCGTTCAGGGGCTCGTGAGGGGGCGCTGTGTTACCTGTACCAACACAGCGCCACTCGGCCGGACTGGGTGGCCCTTTACACCACCCAGAGCGGAAGCCTGCAAAGGCCAAGCCGTGTCGGGGATGCGAAACTACACTTGATTTCGGGTCCCCGGCACACGCGGCACAGAGGGTACAGAGAGGGGTTTTAGTGGGTAGTCCGGGCTTCACCCGGTAGTCCCACATACCCACCTGGGCCCCCCCGGGCTCGGGTGGGATGCGTAAATGCATTTCCCCTCTTAAAAAAAAAAAAAAAAAAAAAAAAAAAAAAAAAAAAAAAAAAAAAAAAAAAAAGGTTAGGTTAGGTTAACCTAACCTAACCTAACCTAACCCAAGTAGTGCCCCACCCTTAGTCCGGAACACACATGTTTCCGAAGTGCTCCGCTAGAAATTAGCCTAAAAAAAAAAAAAAAAAAAAAAAAAAAAAAAAAAAAGGTTAAGGTAAAGGTTAGGTTAGGTTAGGTTGGGGTGCGTGCTGGACAACCTCCTCGTGGTGCACCCTGGGCACCGCCGACCACCTCTTCAGCATCCCTGTCGAGGTGGTCGACGGTGGCGGATAGTCCGGCTAGGGAGTCGCGTTTTGTCTGCTTCTGGCACTCTTTTCGGAGGGTGTCGGGGGCAGACCGGCGACGGGGGGGTAATGCGTCGCTCGCGCCGCTCTCGGTACCTCTCTGCTTTCAGAGAGGACTGTAGCGCGGCGCGGGCGGCGCAGGGGTTGGGGGGGTAAGGGGTTTCGGGGGGGTAAGGGGTTGGGGGGGTAAAGGTGATGGATGTCTGAGTGTGTGCTTAGGACAAAGGTGATGGATGATCCGCGAAAGCGTGATGTATGTGTGGAAGGCTCCGAAAGGAGACGGTGTGTTTCGCGCGGCGCGTCTGCCAAGCGCACTCGGCTTTTGCCGACGTCGGGCGATCCCGTTATTCTGTTTGGGTGTCGTGGACATGTCTCACGGCCCACTCAGAACCGGGGGTCCTGCCTTAACCGGCCGGACCGAGAGGAGTAAACCTCAATAAAAAATCCGGAGATTCCGGCGTTGCGGTCCGTGACGCCGGGTGCTCGCAAGAGCGGCTGGGCCGAAAAACCAGCCATTAGCGGTCCCCCCCTGGGTACCTCCCGCCCCCCAGGTGTATAAAGGGTTACCGGGATACAGGGGTCTCTGTCCCGGTGGACCCCCACTTCCCCCATAATCGTGGGACTGAATATGGCGACTCTAAAAATGAAATTTACGACGGACAAGAAAAACAAGACGGACTCTGGCAGGAACAAAGGAACGGAACAGCAATCTGATGTGGCAAAGATGACTGGTGCAGAAGGCAGCGAAGTGGGGAAGGCTGCGTCTGCGAGAGAGAGTGAGGAGCAGATGGAGGCTGCTCGTAGATCGTGGGCAAGGGCTGAGCTGGAGGGGACGCTGTGCCAATACAGCGACGAGTCCTCCTTCTCGAGGCCGGAAAGCCGGGTGTCGGAAGCTGGCTCGGTCCAGAAACGGCCCCGGCATGGCTCTGACGGAGACTCAAGCCAGGGCGATTACTCCAGCGGTGAGAACCGCCCGGCGCCTAAGGCGCCCAAAGTGTGGGCCGACAACAGCGGTCGTGGCCGCTATTCCCCTGGTCCTAAAAGGGACAAGAAGGGACGCTTCGCTAAGCGAGGTCGTGGCGACAAGAGGGTCGCGCGAGATGGGTCGCGGTCGGGTAGCGACAGCGACAGGAGGGCTGCTGCGCCGGTTGGTGCCGAAACCTCCGAAGGACGGGGCGAGCCTCCGACAACGCATGTCTCGGTCGCTGCCAAGGCTCAGGCCAGGCTCGACATGCTTGCCAGGAAGTCGCAGAGGGCTAAGGAGCGCCAGGTAATGAAGGAGCTCGCGAATACCGAGAGGAAGGTCCAATCGCTACGCAAGGCGCGCCTGTCGAAGGGATCTGCGGAGAAGGGGCCTACCCCAAGTGAGCTGAAGGAGGAGGTGCTCACGTGGGCTAGGTCGATCCAACTGATGGCTGAGGCTGGAGAGGGTGACTGCAGCCGGCACCTGAAGAAGGCGGTCGCGGGCATCTCTGCCGCTGTGGAGGCGATGAGCCAGAGCACGGCTCCAGAGGAAGTAAGGAGATTGTCTGGGGAGAACTCCAGACTGAAGGCGGAGCTGGATGAACTCCGCGGGGAGGTGGCCGCGCTGCGGGCCGAAATACAGCGGAATGAGGACCCGGTGGAGACGGCAACCCCATCGCCCCCAGGCTCGGTGGAGCCAGAGCTGCTCAAGCGCTCTATAATAGAGGCGGTGGGGAACCTCGTGGACGCCAGATTAGCCGCATTGGAGGGCAGGTTACTACCGGAGAAGCGCCTCCGCCCACCGCTGGCCTCGGCTTCCGGGGCCCGGCCGGTGGCAGCTCCGACGGGAGGCCCTAGAAAAGGGTCGGCTGCACCAGCGGTATCGGAGGAGTCTGGACCTTCCCCTCCCACCACTTCACGTGAGGGAGGGAAGGCCAAAAAGAAGGAAAAGAGGAGGAGGCAGGCCGCTTCGGCCGAACCCACTCCTATGGTGGTGGCTCCTGGCGAAGGACCGGCAGAGGGCTGGAAAACCGTCACCAGGCGCAAAGCCAAGCCTGGTAATGGCCCGGCACCGGCTCTGGAGGCTCCTCAGCCTAAGCGGCAGAAGAAGCCGAAGCTACGACCCCCCAGCTCGTCTGCTGTAGTACTTAAACTGCAGCAGGACGCTCTAGCTAGGGGGGTCACATACGAGGGCATGATGCTCAAGGCTCGCAGCCAAATTGATCTGCCGAGCCTTGGTATCGAGGGCATCAGCTGGAGGAGGGCGCTGACCGGGGCCCGCCTATTGGAGATCCCGGGGGCCTCCAGCGGCGAAAAAGCCAACTTGTTGGCGGAGAAGCTGCGGGAGGCCCTAGGGGAAGACGCTGTGGTGTCCAGGCCGGAGAAGTGCGCAGACCTGCGCCTTCTGGGCCTGGACGACTCAATCGTCAAGTCAGACGTGGCAGAGGCAGTTGTGCGGGTCGGCGTGTGCCCACCCGCCTCCGTTAGAGTGGGGGAGATCCGCCGGGACAGGTCCGGCATGGGAACTGTTCTGATCAGTTGCCCTGTCGGATCTGCTGGCAAAATAATGGAGGCTGGCCGCCTGCTGATTGGCTGGTCGTCGGCCAGGCCGTGTTTGTTGCCGTTACGGCCCCTGCGGTGCTTCCGGTGCCTAGAGGTGGGGCACGTCCGGGAGTCATGCACCGCGGAGGTCGATCGTGGGAACGCCTGCTTCCGATGTGGGCAGCTTGGGCACAAAGCTGAGGGATGCTCCGCCGCGCCACACTGCATAGTGTGCGCGGCGTCGAGCAAGCCCGCTGCCCACAAACTGGGAGGCATGGCCTGCGCCCCAGCGCTGGCCAGGAGGGGAAAGGGAAGGGATGCCAGGGCAAAAGCCCCGGCGCAGCCTACTCCTGCGGCCACCATGGCCGCAACAACACCAGGTGACGCGATGGCCACGTCATAGTGGCCGTCGCGATCCCTGAGCCCTGGGGCGGCAGGCACGGGGGTGCCTGTCGTCCGTCCAGGGGCTCGTGAGGGGGCGCTGTGTTACCTGTACCAACACAGCGCCACTCGGCCGGACTGGGTGGCCCTTTACACCACCCAGAGCGGAGGCCTGCAAAGGCCAAGCCGTGTCGGGGATGCGAAACTACACTTGATTTCGGGTCCCCGACACACGCGGCACAGAGGGTACAGAGAGGGGTTTTAGTGGGTAGTCCGGGCTTCACCCGGTAGTCCCACATACCCACCTGGGCCCCCCCGGGCTCGGGTGGGATGCGTAAATGCATTTCCCCTCTTAAAAAAAAAAAAAAAAAGGTTAGGTTAGGTTAGGTCCCTGGGCACCGCCGACCACCTCTTCAGTTTCCCTGTTGAGGTGGTCGACGGTGGCGAATAGTCTGGCAGAGGGAGTCGCTCGCGCCGTGCTTGGTACCTCTCTGTTATCAGAGAGGACCGTAGCGTGGCGTGGGGCGACTGGGGGTGGGAGGGCGGCGACGCCATTTTGGGGGTGGCGATAGGGCCCGTGGTGGGCTGCTGTTGGCGGAGGGCCTTAACCCGAGCCCCCTTCCCCCGGAGGGGGCTCGCAGCAGTGTCGGGGTTGAAGCCTTTTGGCATCCCCCGACTTTCCCGCCTGGGCCTGGTCGCCCAGCCTGATGGCTGAGCGGGAGTGCGGGTGGAGCACTGCGTGAGGCAGCGGAGCTCCCCGCGGAGCCTCTGGTGGCAGGCATGGGGGTGCCTGCCATTACAGCTTGGGCTCGAGAGGGGGCGCTGTGTTACGTGTGTCAACACAGCGCCTGAGGTCGGAGTGGCGCGTCCTTTGGACGCGCCCCCAGTGAGGGGGCCTTACCAGACCAAGTCGCGCCGGGTTGCGGTTGCTTATAGCATTCCCGGGACCCGGCACATGCGACCAAGAGGATACACCGTTGGTTTTTAGTGGGTATACCATGCGCCTTCGTGGTGCGGGGACTCCCACATACCCCTCTCGACTCCCCCGAGTCGGGAGGGGACCCATAAAGGGTTTTCCAACGTAAAAAAAAAAAAAAAAAAAAAAAAAAAAAAAAAAAAAAAAAAAAAAAAAAAAAAAAAAAAAAAAAGGTTAGGTTAGGTTAGGTTAGGTTGGGGTGCTAGGTCGGACAACCTCCTCGTGGTGCACCCTGGGCACCGCCGACCACCTCTTCAGTTTCCCTGTTGAGGTGGTCGACGGTGGCGAATAGTCTGGCAGAGGGAGTCGCTCGCGCCGTGCTTGGTACCTCTCTGTTATCAGAGAGGACCGTAGCGTGGCGTGGGGCGACTGGGGGTGGGAGGGCGGCGACGCCATTTTGGGGGTGGCGATAGGGCCCGTGGTGGGCTGCTGTTGGCGGAGGGCCTTAACCCGAGCCCCCTTCCCCCGGAGGGGGCTCGCAGCAGTGTCGGGGTTGAAGCCTTTTGGCATCCCCCGACTTTCCCGCCTGGGCCTGGTCGCCCAGCCTGATGGCTGAGCGGGAGTGCGGGTGGAGCACTGCGTGAGGCAGCGGAGCTCCCCGCGGAGCCTCTGGTGGCAGGCATGGGGGTGCCTGCCATTACAGCTTGGGCTCGAGAGGGGGCGCTGTGTTACGTGTGTCAACACAGCGCCTGAGGTCGGAGTGGCGCGTCCTTTGGACGCGCCCCCAGTGAGGGGGCCTTACCAGGCCAAGTCGCGCCGGGTTGCGGTTGCTTATAGCATTCCCGGGACCCGGCACATGCGACCAAGAGGATACACCGTTGGTTTTTAGTGGGTATACCATGCGCCTTCGTGGTGCGGGGACTCCCACATACCCCTCTCGACTCCCCCGAGTCGGGAGGGGACCCATAAAGGGTTTTCCAACGTAAAAAAAAAAAAAAAAAAAAAAAAAAAAAAAAGGTTAGGTTAGGTTGGGGTGCTAGGTCGGACAACCTCCTCGTGGTGCACCCTGGGCACCGCCGACCACCTCTTCAGTTTCCCTGTTGAGGTGGTCGACGGTGGCGAATAGTCTGGCAGAGGGAGTCGCTCGCGCCGTGCTTGGTACCTCTCTGTTATCAGAGAGGACCGTAGCGTGGCGTGGGGCGACTGGGGGTGGGAGGGCGGCTACGCCATTTTGGGGGTGGCGATAGGGCCCGTGGTGGGCTGCTGTTGGCGGAGGGCCTTAACCCGAGCCCCCTTCCCCCGGAGGGGGCTCGCAGCAGTGTCGGGGTTGAAGCCTTTTGGCATCCCCCGACTTTCCCGCCTGGGCCTGGTCGCCCAGCCTGATGGCTGAGCGGGAGTGCGGGTGGAGCACTGCGTGAGGCAGCGGAGCTCCCCGCGGAGCCTCTGGTGGCAGGCATGGGGGTGCCTGCCATTACAGCTTGGGCTCGAGAGGGGGCGCTGTGTTACGTGTGTCAACACAGCGCCTGAGGTCGGAGTGGCGCGTCCTTTGGACGCGCCCCCAGTGAGGGGGCCTTACCAGGCCAAGTCGCGCCGGGTTGCGGTTGCTTATAGCATTCCCGGGACCCGGCACATGCGACCAAGAGGATACACCGTTGGTTTTTAGTGGGTATACCATGCGCCTTCGTGGTGCGGGGACTCCCACATACCCCTCTCGACTCCCCCGAGTCGGGAGGGGACCCATAAAGGGTTTTCCAACGTAAAAAAAAAAAAAAAAAAAAAAAAAAAAAGGTTAGGTTAGGTTAGGTTAGGTTAGGTTAGGTTAGGTTAGGTTGGGGAACCCCCCACAGTGCTTGCGTCCTCGTCGCGTTCCCTGGGCAACGACCCGGTTCTGACCACCGTAACGGAGTGGCAGACCGGTGTTCGGCTAAAGTGCACTGTGACGTCGTAGTCTTTACCTTGCGGTTATCTACGACACCTGCGGAGGCTATGATGCCAAAGCCAACGCGTGACGCCTCTGGGCGTTTTATAAAAGGCCCTTCTCAGGGCCAACCCGAACCCGAAGACGCAACAGCGTCTAAGTCAAGCCGCGCGCCGTCTGCGGCTAGCTTCTTCTGCGGGGCGGACGAGTTGTCGGACACTGACAACATGTCCATCATGTCGGAGTCGGACGCAGGTTCCACGGCGAGCGGTCGTCAGGAATCGCGGAAGCGGGCCTTCCTGAAGGAAGGGTCCGAAGGCTCCTCGGACTCTACGAGGAAGCCTAAAAAGAAGGTCAAGGCCAAAAAGCCGACAGTCGCGGACACGCACGACGTGGGTCTCGCAGACGCCCAACGCCAGTTGGATCTAGCTCGGCGGGTGCAGCTCCAGCAAGACCTGGAAGAGCGGGTTGCTGCCAAAGAGCAACGGACGTGCGCTGCCCGCGCTAGGTCTGGGTACGGCGCGTCCACTGTCCTCTACTCGGACCACTCCCTGGCCGAGTTGGAGCAGATGGCTCAGGAGGATCAAGAGGAGATTGTGGAGATCGCCTCCAAGTCCTCCAACCTAAAAGGGACTTTCCAAAAGTCCCTTAAATGCAGGGCCGCGAGCATGCGTGGCATTGTCGGTGAGCTGATGCAGCGCACGGCGACCGACGAAACGCGGCAGCTGCAGGCGAAAGTCAATCGCCTGCAGGCAGAGGTCAGCCAGCTGCATCAGAAGCTGGCTGAGGCCACGGCCCGGCCAAATCAAGCCCAGCCGAGACCTGCGGCTGAAGGTCCCGCTCCATCAAACCTTGAGGATATGATCCGAAAGGTCATCATGGAGGAGAGGGCCTTCACGAGAGCCTGCTTTGCAGGTATCGAAGACCGGCTCCTGCCGGAGAAACGCCTAAGACCACCGCTTGCGGCGGACAAGAGGCAACGCGAGCCGGGGCCGTCTTCCCAGAGGGAGGACGCCCTTCTCCCGTCCACCACCCCATCCAACCAGCAAGGGTGGACGGAGGTGGTCAGCAAGGGGAAGGGCAAGGCCAAGAAGAAGGCAGCGGCCGCCCCTGCCGTCCCCGCCACTACCCCCTCCGGCCCGTCGCAGACGACGGGCAAGGGAAAAGGAAAGGGGAAAAAGTCGGCTCCCAAGCCCGCCACCGCTGCTCCCGCAGCCAAAAGGGCCCTCGTCGTTGAAAAGAGGAACCTCGTTCTTCCTAAAACCGCAGCCGTCGTGGTGACACTCACCGCGGAGGCTGCGGAGCGGGGGGAGTCTTACGCGTCCGTGATAAAGCGGGCGCGTACAAACGTCGATCCCCACCAATTGGGGATCGGCACAGTTACGTGCCGTCGGACCCAGGCCGGGGCTCGAATTTTCGAGTTCCCTGGGGCTCAGGGCAGCGCCAACGCGGACCTCTTTGCGACGAAGTTGCAAGAGGTCATCGCGGACGTGGCCAAGGTGGGCAGGCCCGTAAAGTCTGCGACCTTAGAGGTGACCGATCTGGACGATTCGGTCACCAAAGAGGAGGTGGTGGCGGCGGTCGCAGCAATAGGGGGCTGCGACGTAGCAGCGGTGCAAGGCCGGGACATCAGACCCGGCCGCGGCGGCATGGGCACAATTCGCGTTGAGTGCCCAGTCGCCGCTGCCAAAGTTGTCGTCTCCAAAGGGCGGCTTGCCGTCGGATTTAGCTCGGGTGCGGTCAAGGCGCTTGTAGATCAGCCTCTGCGCTGCTACAAGTGCTTCGGAGTCGGACACACCCGGGCCCTTTGTCCGTCCAAGGTAGACAGGACGGACAGCTGCTACCGCTGCGGCAAGGACGGGCACAAGTCCGCCTCCTGCAAGGCCGCCACGCCGCACTGCGCGGTGTGCGCCGCCAGCGGCCGCCCAGCAGGCCACGTGATGAAGGGGAGGAACTGCAATCCTCCCCCCAAGAAGGGCAAAGCGCAGGCACCGACCCAGCCTGCCGCTGCAACCGCCGTTCCCGAAACTTCGGCGGCCGTGGAGGAAGGGGGTGCGATGTCCATTGATGGATAGGGTCGAGCATCGCATCCTCCAGGCGAACACCAACCACTGCAGAGCAGCTCAAGATCTGCTGATGCAGACGATGGCTGAGTGGTTGGTGGATGTGGCGGTGGTTGCCGAGCCGTACTCGGTCCCTGGCCGTTGGCTGGGTGATCGGGACGGCTTGGTGGCATTAGTGTCGCGGTCTTCCACAGACTCCCCTCCCCTCTCGCTTTTAGAGAGGGGACCGGGATACGTGGCCGCCGCGTGGGGAGATATAACCCTGGTGGGAGTTTATTTCTCCCCAAACCGCCCTCTGTCGGATTTCGAGAACTTTCTCGAAATCCTCACCGCAGTGGTCGGGAGGGCGGCGCCGCGCCAGGTCGTCGTATTGGGCGACCTGAACGCTAAGTCGGCGGCCTGGGGCAACCCGGCCGCCTCTTGCAACGTCCGTGGTCGCGCCGTTGAATTCTGGGCGGCTTCGACCGGTGTGTCCCTCCTAAACCGAGGGACAGTCCACACGTGTGTGCGGCAACGGGGAGGGTCAGTGGTCGACGTTTCGTTTGCCACCCCCGTTCTAGCCGCCCGCGTTGTGAACTGGCGGGTGGAGATGGTGGAGACCTTGTCGGACCACCGATATGTGCGGTTCGACATCTCCACCCAGAGCCCCCGGGGGATGGTCCGCTCGGGCCGAACCCCCTTTCCACGGTGGGCTCTCACCCGCCTGGACAGGGAGGCCGCTGAGGAGGCGGCGCTCCTCCAGGACTGGCTCGCGCCTCCACTCAGAGTCCTGGACGTGGACGCCGCAGCGGTCCAGCTGAGGGGGTCTCTGACCGAGGTGTGCAACTCCAGCATGCCTCGGTCTCGTCGCCCACCCCCCCGTCGCGCCGTCTATTGGTGGTCGGAAGAATTGGCGGGGCTCCGGGCCGCCTGCGTGGCAGCCAGGAGGGCCTACACGCGGAGTCGACGGCGCCGCCCCCGAGACCAGGCCAATGAGGATCGCCTCTACGCCGCATATGTAGAGGCAAAGGCGGTCCTCAGGTCGGCAATGTGCGCCGCCGACGACTCGGCGAGAGCCGAGATGCTGGAGGGTCTCGACAGGGATCCGTACGGGAGACCATATAAGGCGGCACGGAACAAACTGCGCCCCTTTGGTCCCCCACTGACGGAGACCCTCGAGCCGGCATTACTGGATGGGGTGGTCCGGTCCCTGTTTCCGTGCAGGACCGACTTCACCCCACCAGTGATGGACCCTCCGCGGGAGGCGGGTCCGCCGGAGGAGGAAGTCCCCCCGGTTACGACGGAGGAATTTCGCGCGGGGACTCTTCGCCTCCGCGCGAAGAAGACCGCCCCTGGGCCGGACGGCGTGCCCGCACGGGTGGTGGCCATCGCCGCCTCCAAGATGGAGGAGAAGTTTCGGGACCTCTTCAGTGCGTGTTTCACGACTGGGAGGTTCCCGAAAATTTGGAAAGAGGGGCAGCTATGCCTCCTCCGAAAGGAGGGACGCCCGGCGGACTCCCCCTCGGCATACCGGCCCATCGTTCTGCTCGATGAGGTCGGTAAATTGTTCGAGGGGATCGTCGCCGCCCGGCTTAATGGCCTCCTGCGGTTGGTGGGGCCGGACCTGTCGGACGCCCAATTCGGTTTCCGGAGGGGGCGTTCGACGATAGATGCATTGGCCCTGCTCAAGGGCCAAGTGAGGGAGGCAGTGGAGGCAGGGGACGGAGTGTTGGCTGTATCATTTGATATAGCCAACGCGTTCAACTCCGTCCCCCACTCGACAATCCTGGAGGCGCTCCGGTACCACGGAGTGCCTCAGTATCTGCGCCAACTCTTGGCCAGCTACTTGGAGGACCGAGCTGTCCTCCTTGTGGACAAGACGGCCAGAGTCAGGCGGTATGGCGCGGAGTCCGGTGTTCCACAGGGGTCGGTCCTAGGACCCCTGCTGTGGAACATCGGCTTCGATTGGCTCCTGCGGGGAACCCTCCTCCGTGGCACGAGTGTCATCTGCTATGCGGATGACACTCTTCTCACGGCCCGGGGGAGGGACTATAGGGCGGCGGCCAGTCTGGCCTCGGCTGGCGGATCCTTGGTCTCAGGAAGGATCCGCCGCCTAGGATTAAAGGTGGCGCTGAACAAGACCGAGGCCGTGTTCTTCCACGGGCCTCGGCAGCGCATCCCTCCTGACGCCCACATTGTTGTGGAGGGCGTCAGGATCGGAGTCATGGCCCAGATGAAATATCTGGGCCTTATACTCGACAGCAGGTGGCGCTTCGGCCCGCACTTCAGCGCGTTGTCGACCCGCCTGCTGAAGGCCGCGGATGCCCTTTCCTGGCTCCTCCCGAACTTGGGAGGGCCTAAGGCGCGATGCCGGCAATTGTATGCCGGCATTTTAAAGAGTATGGCCCTTTACGGGGCCCCCATCTGGGCGGACTCCCTCCACAGGAGGGAGAACGCCACCGCTATCCGCAGGCCCCAAAGGGCCATTGCACTGCGGGTGGCGAGAGCCTACCGCTCGGTAGGCTTTGCGGCAGCGTGCGCTCTGGCCGGCACCCCTCCTTGGGAGCTCGAGGCGTGGGTGCTTGCCAGAGTATACGAGTGGACGGCGCGGCGAAGGGCGCTCGGGGAGCACCCCGCCGCGGAAGAGCGGGAGGCCGTCCGGCGAGAGGCGAGGGCAGCAATCGTCCACCATTGGACGGAGGACCTCGCCTCCGCCGCCTTTGGCCGTCGAACGCTGGACGCGCTCGGGCCAGTACTCCAAGATTGGCTCGAGCGGTCCCACGGTTTCCTGTCCTTCCGCCTGGTGCAGGTGTTATCCGGCCACGGATGCTTCGGATCCCACCTGCACCGGATTCGGAGGGAGGAAACCCCGGCGTGCCACGACTGCGGCGCGCCGGAGGACACGGCACAGCACACCCTCGAGGTGTGCCCCGCCTGGTCCGAGCTGCGCCGCAGTCTTATCGCGGTGGTTGGGCAGGACCTGTCGCTTCCCAGCGTGGTCAGCTCCATGCTGGGAAGCGAGGAGGCCTGGGCGGCGCTCGCCTCCTTCTGCGAGGAAGTGATGTCGCAGAAGGAGGCAGCGGAGCGCGCGCGGGAGGACGACCCTCTCGCAGCGCCGCTCCGTAGGCGAAGGAGAGGAGGGAGAAGGCGACGGTACGACCGTCGTCTCCCTCCTGGTGGCGAATAGCGGGAGACAGGCGCGGGGGCGCCTTCTCCCGCTCCGCACTATTCGCCACCGACGTCGGGCGGGAATGGCCGAGCACTCGCGGTCATTCCCGGGCCCCTCCCCAAAGGGAGGGGCGTGAAGGGCCCGCTGTAAAGGCGGGCGGTAGTCTGAGGGGGACTAGATGTAAAGGCTCTGCCAGTTCCCTAGTCCTCCTCCTCATAGACGAGGCGGGAGTGCCGGGGGGGTTTTTTTTTTTTTTTTTTTTTTTAGCCGGTAGGAGTCCGGCATAACCCGCGCCACGCCCCCGCGTGGCCGGGTATCCATGAGGATTTTCCCCCCCGAGAACAAAAAAAAAAAAAAAAAAAAAAAAGGTTAGGTTAGGTTGGGGTGCTAGGCCGGACAACCTCCTCGTGGTGCACCCTGGGCACCGCCGACCACCTCTTCAGTTTCCCTGTTGAGGTGGTCGACGGTGGCGAATAGTCTGGCAGAGGGAGTCGCGTTTTGTCTGCCTCCTTCACTCTCCTCGGAGGGGGTCGAGGGCAGACCGGCGACGGGGTGGTAAGGCGTCTCTCGCGCCGTTCTCTTTCCTCTCTGCTTACAGAGAGGACTGTAGCGCGGCGCGGGCGACGCCGGGGTGGGGGGTAAAGGAGATGGATATATGTGTGTATGCTCTCTCCAAAGGTGATGGATGAAACGCGAAAGCGTGAGGTATGAGTGGAAGTCTCCGAGAGGAGACAGTATGATTCGTGCGGTGTAGTGCCAGGTGCACGCGGCTTTTGCCGCCGCCGGACGATCCCGTTATCCCACCGGAGGTGTCGTGGTATCATGTCTCGCGGCCAATGATGGTGGGACCGGGGGCCTGGCCTTAATTGGCTGGGCTGCGTGGTCGGAATCCACAATAAAAATGACCTATCCGCCCCTGAGAGGGCGATGAAGTGCTGGCGGGAGGCCAGCAAAAGGTGGTAGGATCCCAGGGAACCGGCCGACACCCTGGTGTACATAGGCTTGTCCGGGTGCAGGGGGCACCGCTCGGATGGACCCACCCTTCCCCCATACTCGTGGGATTAGTATGGAAAGATCTAACAAAAACAAAAATGACGGACACTCAAAAAATGATAACAATGGCGACAATAACGGACATGAACAACCCTCTGGATCAAGAACGTTGGGAGGCAGAACTTGCAAAGTCTTGATAGACTCCGCGACGATGGAGTGGAGCAAGCGGATGGCTGCTAAGCTGATAAGGGCTGGGAGTGCGGAGTCGACGATGTTCGACACCGACGACTCCGCTTTCTCGAGGCCACAAAGCGGGATGTCCGAGGACGGGGCCAGGAAACGGCCCCGTCACTATGACTCGGATGATTGCTCAACAATGAGCCCTACGTCGGACGATGGGGCCCGACCAGTTCAGAAGGCCCCTAAGGCGGCCAGCGGCCGCGGCCGCACTGCTGGCTCAGTCAGGGACCGTAAGGGGCGCTTTACAAAGCGGACGGAATCGCCAGGGGGCGATAGGTCGCACTCGGGCGGCAGTAGCGGCGCTCGCTCTGCCTCCCTGCAGAGCACCGAGGCCCCCCAGCGAGGAAGAGGGAGACCCCCCACCACGGGGGAGTACGTCGGTCTGGCGAAAGCCAAGGCCAAGCTCGCCGCTGCCCAAAGGGCAGCCTTAGCGGTACAGGCGGAGGCAGAGGTGGCGGAAGCTGCCCGTGAGGCCTCCCGCCAGCGAACAATCCGGCCACCACCGGAGAATGTCGAGGGCCAAACCGTCGGAGAGCTGAGGGGCCATGTGTTCCGGGAGCTCGACGTCATCAGAGACGTTGCCGTGAAGTCCGGCAACCTGAAGGGCACCTGTATAAGGGCCCTGAAGGACGCCGCCGCGGCTATAAAAGCCGCTGTTGAGGAGCTCAGCCGGTCAACGGTATCGGCTGAGACCCAGAAGTTGTCGGCTGACAACGCCCGACTTAAGGCTCAGCTAGAGGAGACGGAAGCGGACCTAGCTGACATGAGATGGGACATGCGCAAGGCCGAGGAGGCGCGCGCAGCCGTCCCCCCACCGCCCCCAAATGCTTCGGAGGAGCAGGAGCTGCTGAAGCGCTCTATCATAGAGGCGGTGGGGAACTTGGTGGACGCCCGGCTAGCGGCACTAGAGGACCGGCTGCTGCCGGAGGTGCGCATGCGCCCGCCGCTAGCCTCGGCCCCAAGGCGGAGCTCTATAAGAGAGCCGGCTGCTCCCGCAGCCCCTGAGGTCCCGGCACCCCTCCCTCCCGCGGTCTCGCATGAGAGAGGGAGGCCCAAGGGGAAGGCAAAGCGGAAGACGCGGAAGGCCACCCCAGCAGCCGCAGCTCCGCCGGAGTCGCAACCGGCCGGGAGCCCAGAGGAGGCATGGACCACGGTCGCGAGGCGGAAAGCCAAGCCTGCCGCTGGTCCCGCACAGACTGCTAAACCGGCAAAGCCGAAGAAGAGAAAGCCGCGCAAGCGGCAGCTGAAACCCCCCCAATCCTCGGCGATAGCCCTAAGGCTAAAGCCAGAGGCCGCAGCACGGGGGGTCACCTACGAGGGCTTGCTGCTCAAAGCGAAGAGCAAAATAGTCCTGGAGGACATGGGCATCACGGGCATCTCATTCAGGACGGCCGTGACGGGTGCCCGGCTCCTGGAGCTACCGGGGGCCAACAGCGGAGAGAAGGCGGACCTCCTAGCCGCTAAATTGCAGCAGGTTATGGGGGAGACCGACGTCGTGGTGTCCAGGCCCGAGAAGTGCGCAGATTTGCGCATATCGGGTCTGGACGACTCGGTCGTGGCGTCAGAGGTGGTGGAGGCGGTCGCCAAGATCGGCGAGTGCGCGCCCTCCTCAATCAAGGTGGGGGAAATCCGGCGGGGTCAGTCCAGCCTGGGTACTGCCCTCATAAGGTGTCCCATCAGCGCGGCTGCCAAGGTGGCTGCGGCTGATCGCATCCTGGTGGGATGGTCGTCCGTCCGCGCTAAGCTGCTGCCGGCAAGACCTCTGCGGTGCTTCCGGTGCCTCGAACTGGGGCACGTACGGGAGCGGTGTACCGCAGAGGTCGACAGGGGAGACGCCTGCTACCGATGCGGGCAGTCGGGCCACAAGAGTGAGGGATGTTCCGCCGCGCCGCACTGTATAGTGTGCGCGGCGTCGAGTAGGCCCGCTGCCCATAAGCTCGGTAGCTCCGCCTGCGCTACGGCGCCGGCCAGAAGGCGGAAGGCGAAGGCTGCTGTTGGGGCAAAAGCCCCGGCGAAGCCTGCCCGCCCCGCGGCTCCTAGAGCTGCAGCAGCTGGGGACGAGATGGTCACCTAGGTGACCGTCTTGACTCCTGAGTCCAAGACGGCAGGCACGGGGGTGTCTGTCGTCCGTTCAGGGGCTCGTGAGGGGGCGCTGTGTTACGTGTGTCAACACAGCGCCACTCGGCCGGACTGGGTGGCCCACCACCCAGAGCGGAGGCCTGTAAAGGCCAAGCCGTTCGGGGATGCGGATGCTCATTGCGTTACCGGGTCCCCGAGCAATGCGGCACAGAGGACACACCGTTGGTTTTTAGTGGGTATACCATGCGCCTTCGTGGTGCGGGGACTCCCACATACCCCTCATGCCTCCCCCGAGGCGGAGGGGATCCATAAAGGATTTTCCAACGAAAAAAAAAAAAAAAAAAAAAAAAAAAAAAAAAAAAAAAAAAAAAAAAAAAAAAAAAAAAAGGTTAGGTTAGGTTGGGGTGCTAGGTCGGACAACCTCCTCGTGGTGCACCCTGGGCACCGCCGACCACCTCTTCAGTTTCCCTGTTGAGGTGGTCGACGGTGGCGAATAGTCTGGCATTGGGAGTCGCGTTTTGCCTGCCTCTGGCACTCTTTTCGGAGAGGGTCGGGGGCAGACCGGCGACGGGGGGGTAATGCGTCGCCCGCGCCGTTCTCGGTATCTCTCTGCTTTCAGAGAGGACTGTAGCGCGGCGCGGGCGGCGCAGGGGTTGGGGGGGTAAGGGGTTGGGGGGGGTAAAGAGGATGGATGACTGAGTGTGTATTAGGTCAAAGGTGATGGATGAACCACGAAAGCGTGATGTATGTATGGAAGGCTCCGAAAGGAGACGGTGTGATTCGCGCGGCGCGTTTGCCAAGCGCACTCGGCTTTTGCCGACGTCGGGCGATCCCGTTATTCTGTTTGGGTGTCGTGGACATGTCTCACGGCCCTCTCAGAACCGGGGGTCCTGCCTTAACCGGCCGGACCACGAGGAGACAACCTCAATAAAAAATCCGGAGATCCCGGCGTTGCGGTCCGTGACGCCGGGTGCTCGCAAGAGCGGCTGGGACGTCAAACCAGCCCTTAGCGGTCCCCCCCTGGGTACTTCCCGCCCCCCAGGCGTACAAAGGGTTACCGGGATACAGGGGTCTCTGTCCCGGTGGACCTCCACTTCCCCCACAATCGTGGGAACAAATATGAGTTGCAATAAAAAACAAACAATGACGGATAAAACAAAAAAGACTGACCTTGGCGCGTTTAAAGGACCGAAACAGCTATCTGGATCGGATAAGGTGACTGATGCAGAGTGTAGCAATGTGGGGATGGCTACATCTGCGAAGGGGATGAAGGAGCAGCTTCATGCTGCCGATAAAGTGGGGACAAGGTCCGAGCTTGTGGAGTCGCCGATGCTGGGCACCGACGACACCACTTCCTCGAGGCCACAGAGTCGGGTGTCGGATGCTGGTTCAGTCCACAAACGGCCCCGGCACTACTCGGACGGAGACACAAGTCAGGGCGCATCTTCTTGTGAGGAGGATCGCCCGGCCTCCAAGGCCCCAAAAGTGCGGGAAGGGAAGAGTGGCCGCGGTCGCTCTTCCCCTGGTCTTCCCAGGGACAGGAAGGGACGCTTCAAAAAGCCAAGAGGCGCTCAGGGGAGAACGACCCCAGGGGAAAAGTCGCGGTCGGGCAGCCGAACTGACGGGAGGGCAGCTGCCTCGGAGGAGCCCGCGGCCCCAACAGGACACGACATGCGGAAGGAAACGGCCCTGGCTACTGCCAGTGCTAGGGTGGATGCCGCTGAGCAAATGTTGCTGGATGCCCAAGCGGGAATAACATCCGTAAGGGCTGTGGGTGGGGAGTTGCCTTCTCCGGAAGACCTGAAGAAGGAGACGCTCCACTGGGTGAACCAGGTCTCTTTGGTGGCCTTACAGTCGACCCAGATGAAGGCGTCGCACACGAGGAAGCTCGAAAACGCGGTCGACGGCATTCGTGGCGCTGTGGGGAAGCTGTGCCGCAGGACGGACTCAGCAATGGAGACGAGGAGGCTGGCGAAAGAAAACGCCCACCTTAAGGCGCAGCTGAAAGGGCTCCGAGAGGAGGTGGCCGCAGTGCGTGCCGAATTAAATCGGCCCAAAACCCCAGAGGCAACGACTGCCCCACCGCCTCCAAGCGCTCCTCTCGATACGGAGCTGCTAAAGCGCTCCATAATAGAGGCGGTGGGGACCATGGTTAACGCCCGCCTAGAGGCGCTGGAGGGAAGGCTCTTGCCGGAGGTGCGCCTGCGTCCGCCGCTGGCCGCAACTTCCAGGGCCTCGTTGGGAGATGCCCCCCGGGCTGGAACTAGCCTCGTGGCGGAGATGGAGAATCCTCCGGCGCCTGTAGAGCTTGGCCCTTCCAAGGCCAAGAAGGGAAAGAAAAAGCGGGTCGCTCCGGCCAACCCCGCTCTACCAGCTCCGGCTGGAGAGACGACAGCGGAGAGCTGGACGGTCGTGACCCGGCGGAGGGCCAAGTCCGGCACCGGCCCCGCTCCGGCAGCAAAGGTTGTAAAGACCAAACCGCCGAAGAAGCCGAGTCTGAGACCCCCTCGCACGGCAGCTGTAGCCCTCAAGCTGCAGCCAGCCGCTGCGGCCAAGGGGGTAACTTTTGAAAGCCTGTTCCTGAAGGCCAAGGGGCAAATAGACCTCGTAGGCATGGGCGTCCCGTCCGTGACCTTCAGGACGGCACTAACGGGGGCTCGATTACTCGAGCTTCCGGGGGTTGACGGAGGGGAAAAGGCCGACATCCTCGCTGCTAAAATGCAGGAGGTCCTTGGTGTGGACAACGTCGTGGTGTCCAGGCCTGAGAAGTGCGCTGATCTGCGCATCTCAGGTCTGGATGACTCGATCGTCACAGCGGACATAGTGGAGGCGGTGGTCAGGGTTGGCGAATGCCCGCCCTCCGCTGTAAAGGTGGGGGTGATCCGCAGGGACAGGTCCGGTCTGGGCACTGCCCTGATGAGATGTCCCGTTGGTGTGGCCGCCAAAGTGGCTGAGGCTAACCGACTTTTGGTTGGGTGGTCCTCGGCCCGGGCGAAAGTACTGCCGCTAAAACCTCTGCGGTGCTTCCGGTGCCTAGAGTTGGGGCATGTCCGGGAGCAGTGCGCCGCAGAGGTAGATAGAGGGAACGCTTGCTTCCGATGCGGGCAGCTGGGCCACAAGAGCGAGGGATGCTCCGCCGCGCCGCACTGCATAGTGTGCGCGGCGTCGAGCAGGCCAGCTGCCCACAAGCTCGGAGGCGCGGCCTGCGCTCCTGCGCCGGCCAAGGGAAGGAAGGCGAAGGGTACTGCCGGGACTACGGTCCCTGCGGAGCCTCCACGCCCTGCGGCTACCATGGCCGCAACAACACCAGGCGACGCGATGGCCACGTCATAGTGGCCGTCGCGATCCCTGAGCCCTGGGGCGGCAGGCACGGGGGTGCCTGTCGTCCGTTCAGGGGCTCGTGAGGGGGCGCTGTGTTACCTGTACCAACACAGCGCCACTCGGCCGGACTGGGTGGCCCTTTACACCACCCAGAGCGGAAGCCTGCAAAGGCCAAGCCGTGTCGGGGATGCGAAACTACACTTGATTTCGGGTCCCCGGCACACGCGGCACAGAGGGTACAGAGAGGGGTTTTAGTGGGTAGTCCGGGCTTCACCCGGTAGTCCCACATACCCACCTGGGCCCCCCCGGGCTCGGGTGGGATGCGTAAATGCATTTCCCCTCTTAAAAAAAAAAAAAAAAAAAAAAAAAAAAAAAAAAAAAAAAAAAAAAAAAAAAAAAGGTTAGGTTAGGTTGGGGTGCGTGCTGGACAACCTCCTCGTGGTGCACCCTGGGCACCGCCGACCACCTCTTCAGCATCCCTGTTGAGGTGGTCGACGGTGGCGGATAGTCTGGCTAGGGAGTCGCGTTTTGTCTGCTTCTGGCACTCTCTCCGGAGAGGGTTGGGGGCAGACCGGCGACGGGGGGGTAATGCGTCGCGTGTGCCGTTCCTGGTACTTCTCTGTTTTGCAGAGTGGACTGTGGAGTGGCACACGCGGCGCGGGGGTTGGGGGGGTAAGGGGTTGGGGGGGTAAAGAGGATGGATGATTGAGTGTGTGTTTTGCCAAAGGTGATGGATGAACCGCGTCTGCGTGAGGTATGATCGGAAGTCCCCGAAAGGGGACGGTATGATTCGTGCGGTGTAGTGCCAGGTGCACGCGGCTTCTGCCGCCGCCGGACGATCCCGTTATCCCACCGGAGGTGTCGTGGTATCACGTCTCGCGGCCGATGATGGTGGGACCGGGGGCCTGGCCTTAATTGGCTGGGCTGCGTGGTCGGAATCCACAATAAAAATGACCTATCCGCCCCTGAGAGGGCGATGAAGTGCTGGCGGGAGGCCAGCAAAAGGTGGTAGGATCCCAGGGAACCGGCCGACACCCTGGTGTACATAGGCTTGTCCGGGTGCAGGGGGCACCGCTCGGATGGACCCACCCTTCCCCCATACTCGTGGGATTAGTATGGAAAGATCAAACAAAAACAAAAATGACGGACACTCAAAAAATGATAACAATGGCGACAATAACGGACATGAACAACCCTCTGGATCAAGAACGTTGGGAGGCAGAACTTGCGAAGTCTTGATAGACTCCGCGACGATGGAGTGGAGCAAGCGGATGGCTGCTAAGCTGATAAGGTCTGGGAGTGTGGACTCGTTGGTGCTTGACACTGACGACTCCCTACTCTCGAGACCGCAGAGCGGGATGTCCGAGGACGGGGTCCGGAAACGGCCTCGTCACTATGATTCGGACGACGATTCAAGTCTGGGCGACTTCTCGGATGACGAGGTCCGCCCGACTCAGAAGGTCCCTAAGGCGGCGAGCGGCCGTGGCCGCGTTCCTCGCCCAGCCAGGGACGGCAAGGGGCGGTTCGCAAAGCGGACAGACTCGCTGGGGAGCGTTAGGTCGCTCTCGGGAGGCAGGAGCGGCGCTCGCTCTGCCCCCCTGAAGGGCACCGAGGCCTCCCAGCGAGGAAGAGGGAGACCCCCCACCACGGGGGAGTACGTCGGCCTGGCGAAAGCCAAGGCCGAGTTCGTCGCGGCCCAAAAGGCGGCCATTGCGGCACAGGCGGAGGCGGAGGCGGCGGAAGTTGTCCGCGAGGCATCCCGCCAGCGGCCAACCCGGCCACCGCCGGAGAACATGGAGGGACAATCGGTGCCCGAACTGAGGGGACATGTCTTCAGAGAGCTCGGCGTGATCACCGAAGTCGCCGCGAAGTCCAACAACTTGAAGGGCACCTTCGTGAAGGCCCTGAAGGACGCCGCCGCGGCCATTAAAGCAGCGGTAGAGGAGATGGGCCGCTCCACCATATCAGCGGAAACAATGAAGTTGTCCGCAGACAACGCCCGCCTAAAAGCGCAGTTGGAAGAGGTCGAAGGGGACCTAGCCGACATGCGATACGATATGCGGAAGGCCGAAGAGGCGCGCAAAGCCGAGGAGGCGCGCAAGGCCAAGGAGCCGCGCGCAACCGTCCCCCCACCCCTCCCAAATGCTTCGGATGAGCAGGAGTCGCTCAAGCGCTCCATTATCGAGGCGGTGGGGACCTTGGTGGATGCCCGACTGGCGGCGCTCGAGGACCGGCTGCTGCCGGAGGTGCGCCTGCGCCCGCCGCTGGCTTCGGCCCCTGCAGTCATGCCGGAGGCCCGAAGGAGAAGCTCTGCCAGAGAGCCCGCTGCACCTGCAGCCACTGAGGATCTTGCTCCGCCTCCTCCCATGGTCTCGCGGGAGAGAGGTAGGCCTAAGGGGAAGGGCAAGCGCAAAACGCGGAAGGCCACCCCAGCGACTGCTGCTCCGCCAGAGCCGCTACCGGCCGAGAGGCCAGCCGAAACATGGACCAAGGTGGTCAGGCGAAAGCCCAAGTCCGCTGCCGGTCCCGCAGCTCCCGCCCAACAGGCGAAAAAGAGGAAGCCGCGCAAGCGGAAGTTGAGACCCCCTCGCTCATCGGCGATAGCTCTAAAGCTAAAGCCGGAGGCTATAGAGCGAGGGGTCTCCTACGAGGGCCTGCTCCTCAGGGCGAAGGGCAAAATTGTCTTGGAGGACATGGGCATCACGGGCATCTCATTTAGGACGGCCGTGACGGGTGCCCGGCTCCTGGAGCTACCGGGGGCCGACAGCGGACATAAGGCGGACCTCCTAGCCGCTAAATTGCAGCAGGTCATGGGGGAGACCGACGTCGTGGTGTCCAGGCCCGAGAAGTGCGCAGATTTGCGCATTTCGGGCCTGGACGACTCGGTCGTGGCGTCAGAGGTGGTGGAGGCGGTCGCCAAGATCGGCGAGTGCGCGCCCTCCTCAATAAAGGTGGGGGAAATCCGGCGGGGTCAGTCCAGCCTGGGTACCGCCCTCATAAGGTGTCCCATCAGCGCGGCAGCCAAGGTGGCTGCGGCTGATCGCATCCTGGTCGGATGGTCGTCCGTCCGCGCCAAGCTGCTGCCGGCAAGACCTCTGCGGTGCTTCCGGTGCCTCGAACTGGGGCACGTACGGGAGCGGTGTACTGCAGAGGTCGATAGGGGCAACGCCTGCTACCGATGCGGGCAGTCGGGCCACAAAAGCGAGGGATGTTCCGCCGCGCCGCACTGCATAGTGTGCGCGGCGTCGAGTAGGCCCGCTGCCCATAAGCTCGGTGGCACCGCCTGCGCCACGGCGCCGGCTAGAAGGCGGAAGGCGAAGGCCACTGCTAGGGCAGAAGCCCCGGCGAAGCCTGCCCGCCCCGCGGCTCCTAGAGCTGCAGCAGCAGGAGACGAGATGGTCACCTAACGGTGACCGTCTCGACTCCTTGAGCCCAAGACGGCAGGCACGGGGGTGCCTGTCGTCCGTTCAAGGGCTCGTGAGGGGGCGCTGTGTTACCTGTACCAACACAGCGCCTCTCGGCCGGACTGGGTGGCCCTTTACACCACCCAGGAGCGGAGGCCTACAAGGGCCAAGCCGCTCGGGGACGCGGGAGCTTATCGCGTTACCGTATCCCCGACACACGCGGCAAAGAGGGTACAGCGAGGGGTTTTAGTGGGTAGTCCGGGCTTCACCCGGTAGCCCCACATACCCTCCTGGGCCCCCCCGGGCTCGGGTGGGATGCGTAAATGCATTTCCCCTCGAAAAAAAAAAAAAAAAAAAAAAAAAAAAAAAAAAAAAAAAAAAAAAAAAAAAAAAAAAAAAAAGGTTAGGTTAGGTTGGGGTGCTAGGCCGGACAACCTCCTCGTGGTGCACCCTGGGCACCGCCGACCACCTCTTCAGTTTCCCTGTTGAGGTGGTCGACGGTGGCGAATAGTCTGGCACTGGGAGTCGCGTTTTGCCTGCCTCTGGCACTCTCTCCGGAGGGGGTCGGGGGCAGACCGGCGACGGGGGGGTAATGCGTCGCGTGTGTCATTCCTGGTACTTCTCTGTTTTGCAGAGTGGACTGCGGAGTGGCACACGCGGCGCGGGGTTGGGGGGGTAAGGGGTTTCGGGGGGGTAAAGGTGATGGATGTATGTGTGTGTGTTTTTTGCTCAAAGGTGATGGATGAACCGCGTCTGCGTGAGGTATGATCGGAAGTCCCCGAAAGGGGACGGTATGATTCGTGCGGTGTAGTGCCAGGTGCACGCGGCTTTTGCCGCCGCCGGACGATCCCGTTATCCCACCGGAGGTGTCGTGGTATCACGTCTCGCGGCCGATGATGGTGGGACCGGGGGCCTGGCCTTAATTGGCTGGGCTGCGTGGTCGGAATCCACAATAAAAATGTCCTATCCGCCCCTGAGAGGGCGAGGAGGTGCTGGCGGGAGGCCAGCAGAAAGAGGTAGGAGCCCAGGGAACCGGCCGACACCCTGGTGTATGTAGGCTTGTCCGGGTGCAGGGGGCACCGCTCGGATTGACCCACATTTCCCCCATACTCGTGGGAACAGTATGGAAAAAACTAACAAAACAAAAACGACGGATACACATAAACATGATGACACTAGCGCGAACAACGGACACGAACTGCCTTCTGGTTCGGGAACGACGACTGGACGTGGAGGCCCTATAGACTCCGCAACCTTGGAGTGGAGCAAGCGGATTGCCGCACAGTTAATAAGGTCTGGGAGTGTGGACTCGATGGTGCTTGACACCGACGACTCCCTACTCTCGAGGCCGCAGAGCGGGATGTCTGAGGACGGGGTTCGGAAACGACCTCGTCCCTACGATTCGGACGACTATTCAAGTCTGGGCGACTTCTCGGATGATGAGGTCCGCCCGACTCAAAAGGCCCCTAAGGCGGCAAGCGGCCGTGGCCGCGCTCCTCGCCCAGCCAGGGACGAACAGGGGCGTTTTTCAAAGCGGTCAGATTCGCTAGGCGGGAGCGTTAGGTCGCACTCGGGTGGTAGGAGCAACGTGAGCTCTCCCACCCTGAAGAGCGCCGAGGCCCCCAAGCGCGGAAGAGGGAGGCCCCCCACCACGGGGGAATACGTCGGCATGGCAAAAGCCAAGGCTGAGCTCGCCGCTGCCCAAAGGGCGGCCCTGGCTGTGCAAGCCGAGATGGAGGTGGCGGAAGCAGCCCGTAAGGCCAACCGCCAAAAGCCGATCCGGCCGATGCCGGACAGCGTCGAGGGTGTTGCGGCTGGAGAGCTGAAGGGCCAGGTGCTCCGCCAGCTGGAGGTCGTTAAGGAAGTCGCTCTAAAGTCAAATAACCTGAAGGGCACCTTTGTAAGGGCCCTGAAGGACGCGGCCTCGGCGATAAAAGCCGCTGTGGAGGAGCTGAGTCGCTCCACGGTCTCAGTAGAGACCGAGAAGTTGTCCGCTGACAACGCCCGGCTGAAAGCTCAGCTGGAGGAGGTCGAGGCGGACCTGGCCGACCTCCGCTACGACATGCGGAAGGCCGAGGAGGCGCGCAAGGCCGAGGAGGCGCGCGCAACCGTCCCCCCACCGCCCCCAAGTGCTTCGAATGAGCAGGAGCTGCTGAAGCGCTCCATCATCGAGGCGGTGGGGAACTTGGTGGACGCCCGGCTGGCGGCACTTGAGGACCGCCTGCTGCCGGAGGTGCGATTACGCCCGCCGCTGGCATCGGCCACAAGGAGGAGCCTCGCATTGGAGTCGGCTGCTCTTGCAGCCCCTGAGGACTCGGCACCTCCCCCTCCCGCAGCCCCGCGCGAGGGCGGGAGGCCCAAGGGGAAGGGCAAAGGCAAGGCGAGGAAGGCCACTCCGGTGAATCCTGATCCCCCGGCAACGGCCCCAGCGGAGACGCCAGCACAGAGCTGGACCACAGTGACGCGGCGGAAGGTCAAGTCTCGCTCTGGCCCGGCACCGGCGGCGCAGGCGCAGGCTCCAAAGCCTAAGCCGAAGCCGAAGCCAAAGCGCAAGCCGAAGCTCCGACCCCCTGGCTCATCGGCTGTGGTTTTAAAACTGCAGCCGGAAGCCATAGCGAGGGGGATCACGTACTGCGACATCCTCACGAAGGCCAAAAGGATGCTGGACGTAGAAAGCCTGGGGATAGAGGCCATCGGACATCGGATCACCGCAACGGGGGCCCGATTGTTGGAGATCCCTGGGTCCGCGAGCGGCGACAAGGCCAACCGGTTGGCCGAGCAACTGCGGAATATATTTGGCGGGAAAAGTGTCGTCGTGTCCAGGCCCGAGAAGTGCGCAGATCTGCGTATCTCGGGTCTGGACGACTCGATAGTCGCGGCGGAAGTGCTGGAGACGGTTGCGCGGGTCGGTGAGTGCCCGCCCGCCTCCATCAAAGTGGGCGAAATCCGGCGGGGCAAGTCAGGCGTGGGCACAGCCCTTGTCAGTTGCCCAGTCGGCGCTGCGGCCAAATTGGCTGGGGCTGACCGCCTGCTGATCGGGTGGTCTTCGGTCCGGGCCAAACTCTTGCCGGCGAGGCCTCTGCGCTGTTTCCGGTGCCTCATGCTGGGGCACGTTCGGGAACAATGCAAGTCAGAGGTGGACAGAGGGGACGCCTGCTTCCGATGTGGGCAGTCGGGCCACAAAAGTGAGGGCTGTACCGCTGCGCCGCACTGCATAGTGTGCGCGGCGATGAATAAGCCCGCTGCCCACAAATTGGGAGGCAAGGCCTGCGCACCCGCGCCAGTCAGGCAGAGGAGGGGGAAGGGCACCACTGGGGCCAAAGCCCCGGCGAAGCCCGCCCGTCCTGCGGCCTCCAAAGCCGCTGCGGTAGGAGACGCGATGGTCACTTCTTAGTGACCATCGCGACTCCCGAGCCCTAAGACGGCAGGCACGGGGGTGCCTGTCGTCCGTTCAGGGGCTCGTGAGGGGGCGCTGTGTTACCTGTACCAACACAGCGCCACTCGGCCGGATTGGGTGGCCCTTTACACCACCCAGCGAGGAGGCCTACAAGGGCCAAGCCGTTCGGGGATGCGGGAGCTTATAGCGTTACCGGGTCCCCGAGCCTTGCGGCACAGAGGGTACAGCGAGGGGTTTTAGTGGGTAGTCCGGGCTTCACCCGGTAGTCCCACATACCCATCTGGGCCCCCCCGGGCCCGGGTGGGATGCGTAAATGCATTTCCCCTCGTAAAAAAAAAAAAAAAAAAAAAAAAAAAAAAAAAAAAAAAAAAAAAAAAGGTTAGGTTAGGTTGGGGTGCTAGGCCGGACAACCTCCTCGTGGTGCACCCTGGGCACCGCCGACCACCTCTTCAGTTTCCCTGTTGAGGTGGTCGACGGTGGCGAATAGTCTGGCATTGGGAGTCGCGTCTTGCCTGCCTCTGGCACTCTCTTCGGAGGGTGTCGGGGGCAGACCGGCGACGGGGGGGTAATGCGTCGCTCGCGCCGCTCTCGGTACCTCTCTGCTTTCAGAGAGGACTGTAGCGCGGCGCGGGCGGCGCAGGGGTTGGGGGGTAAGGGGTTTCGGGGGGTAAAGAGGATGGATGTCTGTGTGTGTGTTTAGGGCAAAGGTGATGGATGAACCACGAAAGCGTGATGTATGTATGGAAGGCTCCGAAAGGAGACGGTGTGTTTCGCGCGGCGCGTTTGCCAAGTGCACTCGGCTCTGCCGACGTCGGGCGATCCCGTTACTCTGTTTGGGTGTCGTGGACATGTCTCACGGCCCACGCAGAACCGGGGGTCCTGCCTTAACCGGCCGGACCGAGAGGAGTAAACCTCAATAAAAAATCCGTGGATCTCGGCGCTGCGGTCCGTGGCGCCGGGTGCTCGCAAGAGCGGCTGGAACGCACACCAGCCCTTAGCGGTCCCCCCCTGGGTACTTCCCGCCCCCCAGGCGTATAAAGGGTTACCGGGATACAGGGGTCTCTGTCCCGGTGGACCCCCACTTCCCCCATTATCGTGGGAACAAATATGAGTAACAAAAAGCAAACAATGACGGATAAAACAAAAAAGACAGACCTTGGCGCGAATAAAGGACCGAAGCTTACTGATTCGGATAAGTTGGATGGTGCGGGATGCAGTGCATACGCGAGAGTGGTGGTAGAGCGGCTTCAGGCTGCTCCCAAGGAGAAGGAGTCTGCGAAAGACAAGGAGGAGGAGATGGAGGCCGCTCGTAGAGCGTGGGCAAGAGCCGAGCTTGCGGGGACATCGCTGTGCAGCGATGACGGCTCGAGGCCAGGTAGTCGGGTGTCTGACGCTGGGTGCGCCCAGAAAAGACCCCGGAACTGCGCGGGCGGGGATAGGGGCGAAAGTGGCTCCTCTTGCGACGATGACCTACCGGCATCGAAGGCCCCAAAGGTGCGGGACGGGAAGAGCGGCCGTGGTCGCTCCTCCCCTGGCCCAGTCAGGGACAGGAAGGGTCGCTTCAAGAAGCGACTCATTACAAAGAAGGACGTGGGCCTGACTAAAGCCAGGGCTAAGGAGGTTGCCGCAGAGCTGGGCCGACCTGTGACCTCAGCCGAAGAGGAACCCTCGCCGCTGGAGATGAGGGAGGAGGCATACAGCTGGCTGCACGAGGTGAACAACATTGCGGATGAGTCGCTCCTCTTGGAGCCTTTGCTCGTTGCACGGCTGGAGGAGTCGACCAGGGCCATCGGCGATGTGGTGTACGAGCTGAGCCAAAAGGTGATGGACTCGACGGCCGCACTGAGGAAAGCGGCCAAGAAGAATCTCGGCCTAAAGGCGGAACTAGGCGAACTCCGTCGTGAGATGGAAGCGCTTCGGATTGAGGTCCGGAGTGCGCAGAACCCGGGTGAGACGTGTGCCCCCCCGCCTCCAATCGCTCCGCTAGAGCTGGAGACGCTTAAGCGCTCCATAATTGAGGCGGTGGGGACGATGGTCAACGCCCGCCTAGAGGCGTTGGAGGGAAGGCTCTTGCCGGAGGTGCGCCTGCGTCCGCCGCTGGCCGCAACTTCCAGGGCCTCGTTGGGAGATGCCCCCCTGGCTAGAGATAGCCCCGTGGCGCAGCTGGAGAACCCCCCGGCGCCCGTCGACACTGGCCCTTCCAAGGCCAAAAAGGGGAAAAATAAGCGGATCGCTCCGGCCAACCCCGCTCTACCAGCTCCGGCTGGAGAGACGTCAGCGGAGAGCTGGACGATTGTGACTCGGCGGAAGGCCAAGCCCGGCCCCGGCCCCGCTCCGGCTGTACAGGCTGCAAAGCCAAAAAGGCCTAGGAAGCCGAGACTGAGACCCCCTCGCACGTCGGCTGTAGCACTTAAGCTGCAGCCGGACGCGGCGGCCAAGGGGGTAACATATGAGAGTCTGTTCCTCAAAGCCAGAGGGCAGTTCAACCTGACGGATCTCGGCATCCCAGCCGTGACGTTCAGGACGGCTGTAACCGGGGCTCGATTGCTAGAGCTCCCGGGGGTCGACAGTAGCGCAAAGGCCGACCTCCTCGCGGCAAAAATGCGAGAGGTTCTGGGCGCTGAGGACGTCGTGGTGTCCAGGCCCGAGAAGTGCGCTGATCTGCGTATCTCGGGCCTGGACGACTCGATCAAAGCGGCGGATATAGCGGAGGCGGTCGCCAAAGCTGGCGAATGCCTGCCCTCCGCCATAAAGGTGGGGGCGATCCGGAGGGACAAATCCGGAGTGGGCACCGTCCTGATAAGGTGTCCCGTCGGTGCGGCCGTCAAGGTGACCGGGGCTGACCGACTTCAGGTTGGGTGGTCCTCGGCCAGGGTCAAATTACTGCCGATGAAACCTCTGCGGTGCTTCCGTTGCCTAGAGGCAGGGCACGTACGGGAGCAGTGCACCGCAGAGGTAGACAGAGGACAGGTTTGCTTCCGATGCGGGCAGCTGGGCCACAAGAGCGAGGGATGCTCCGCCGCGCCGCACTGTATAGTGTGCGCGGCGTCGAGCAGGCCAGCTGCCCATAAGCTCGGAGGCCCGGCCTGCGCTCCTGCGCCGGCCAGAGGTGGAAAGGCGAAGGGCACTGCTGGGTCCAAGGCCCCGGCGAAGCCCGCCTGCCCTGCGGCTACTACAGCCGCACAAGTAGGAGACGCGATGGTCACCCAGTGAACTTCGCGTCTCCTGAGCCCTAAGGCGTCAGGCACGGGAGAGCCTGACGCCCGTTCAGGGGCTCGAGAGGGGGCGCTGTGTTACCTGTACCAACACAGCGCCACTCGGCCGGAGTGGGTGGTCCTTTAGACCACCCAGAGAGGAGGCCTGTTTAAGGCCAGAGCCGTGTCGGGGATGCGAAACTACACTTGATTTCGGGTCCCCGGCACACGCGGCACAGAGGGTACAGCGTTGGTTTTTAGTGGGTATACCTTCGGGGACTCCCACATATCCCTTCTGCCTCTCCCGGGGCGGAAGGGAACCCATAAAGGGTTTTCCAACGAAAAAAAAAAAAAAAAAAAAAAAAAAAAAAAAAAAAAAAAAAAAAAAAAAAAAAAGGTTAGGTTAGGTTAGGTTAGGTTAGGTTAGGTTGGGGTGCTAGGTCGGACAACCTCCTCGTGGTGCACCCTGGGCACCGCCGACCACCTCTTCAGTTTCCCTGTTGAGGTGGTCGACGGTGGCGAATAGTCTGGCAGAGGGAGTCGCTCGCGCCGTGCTTGGTACCTCTCTGTTATCAGAGAGGACCGTAGCGTGGCGTGGGGCGACTGGGGGTGGGAGGGCGGCGACGCCATTTTGGGGGTGGCGATAGGGCCCGTGGTGGGCTGCTGTTGGCGGAGGGCCTTAACCCGAGCCCCCTTCCCCCGGAGGGGGCTCGCAGCAGTGTCGGGGTTGAAGCCTTTTGGCATCCCCCGACTTTCCCGCCTGGGCCTGGTCGCCCAGCCTGATGGCTGAGCGGGAGTGCGGGTGGAGCACTGCGTGAGGCAGCGGAGCTCCCCGCGGAGCCTCTGGTGGCAGGCATGGGGGTGCCTGCCATTACAGCTTGGGCTCGAGAGGGGGCGCTGTGTTACGTGTGTCAACACAGCGCCTGAGGTCGGAGTGGCGCGTCCTTTGGACGCGCCCCCAGTGAGGGGGCCTTACCAGGCCAAGTCGCGCCGGGTTGCGGTTGCTTATAGCATTCCCGGGACCCGGCACATGCGACCAAGAGGATACACCGTTGGTTTTTAGTGGGTATACCATGCGCCTTCGTGGTGCGGGGACTCCCACATACCCCTCTCGACTCCCCCGAGTCGGGAGGGGACCCATAAAGGGTTTTCCAACGTAAAAAAAAAAAAAAAAAAAAAAAAAAGGTTAGGTTAGGTTGGGGTGCTAGGTCGGACAACCTCCTCGTGGTGCACCCTGGGCACCGCCGACCACCTCTTCAGTTTCCCTGTTGAGGTGGTCGACGGTGGCGAATAGTCTGACATTGGGAGTCGCGTTTTGCCTGCCTCTGGCACTCTCTCCGGAGGGGGTCGGGGGCAGACCGGCGACGGGGGGGTAATGCGTGCGTGTGTCATTCCTGGTACTTCTCTGTTTTGCAGAGTGGACTGTGGAGTGGCACACGCGGCGCGGGGTTGGGGGGGTAAGGGGTTGGGGGGGTAAAGAGGATGGATGATTGAGTGTGTGTCAGGCCAAAGGTGATGGATGTACCGCGACAGCGTGACGTATGTATGGAAGGCTCCGAAAGGAGACGGTGTGTTTCGCGCGGCGCGTCTGCCAAGCGCACTCGGCTTCTGCCGACGTCGGGCGATCCCGTTATTCTGTTTGGGTGTCGTGGACATGTCTCACGGCCCACTCAGAACCGGGGGTCCTGCCTTAACCGGCCGGACCACGAGGAGACAACCTCAATAAAAAATCCGGAGATCCCAGCGTTGCGGTCCGTGACGCTGGGTGCTCGCAAGAGCGGCTGGAACGCGCACCAGCCCTTAGCGGTCCCCCCCTGGGTACTTCCCGCCCCCCAGGCGTATAAAGGGTTACCGGGATACAGGGGTCTCTGTCCCGGTGGACCTCCACTTCCCCCACAATCGTGGGAACAAATATGAACATAACACACAAAACAAAAATGACGGACAACGAACAAAACGACGACCAAGGCAATACCACAGACGGAACGGAACCACAAAGCGAACTGGATTTGACGACTGGCGCATGCGCGGACAGTAGGTCCGCGTCTGCATCCGACATGAGCGAGGAGCGCGCCGACAATAAGAGTGCGAAGACGGCAACATTGGGGTTGACGGACTCCCATCCATCAAACCCGCACAGCCGAGCCTCCGAACACGGCTCTACTAAACTGTGGAGGAATAAGCGCTCGAGGCACGGACACGAGGAGGGCGGCAACGGAAGCCCCTCGTCCGAAGACGAGGAGGCCCCGGCACCAAAGGTGCCGACCGCGAGGCGAGGCGGAGGCGTACGAAGATGCGGCTCCCCGGTACTCCCACGGGATCCGCGGGGGCGATTCCTTAAAACCAGGGGCTCAAGGAGCAAGCGCGGTGGCGCCACTAAAGGCAGAGGAGGGCCACCTACCCCCGGAGATCACGAAGGTGTGGCTGCGTCCACGGAGGATCTCACCGCCCAAACGCGAGAGGAGACCCCGCTACAGGAGGAACAGGACTCGGACTCGGGGCCGGCTGACGTGGGGCCCACAGCTCAATCGCTGAGAGAGCAAGCGCTCAAGCAGGTGGACACGATCGTCCAGGCGGCCACGAGGCCAGGCAACCTCAAGGGCAGCCTTGCTAGGGCCCTGAAGGACGCGGCCGCCATGCTAAAGAGCTCTGTGGAGGCTCTCAGTAGGTCTTCAGTCTCGGAGGAGACGAAGAAACTTTCGGCCGACAATGCCCGCCTGCAAACAGACGTAGCGGAACTCCGCGGTGAGCTGGCTGCCCTACGGGCGAGTCTCCAGCAGTCCCAGAGCCGCAGCGAGGCAGCAGCCCCACCGAATGCTCCATTCGACCTCGAGGAGCTAAAGAGATCTATCATCGTAGCAGTTGGGACGATGGTGAACGCTCGGCTTGTCAACCTGGAGGACAGATTGCTGCCGGAGAGGAGCCTCCGTCCACCGTTGGCGCACTCCGGCGGCGGTCGGCCCGAACCGACCCCCAGGCCCCAGCGGGCAGCTGCACCCGCAGAGCCTCCTAAAGCGCCGGCTCCTCGAACTTCTCTCCCTGACGCACCTCGCGAGGGGAAGAAAAAGAAAGGGAAGAGGACCACACCGGCTAACCCGTCACAGGGAGGGCCTAGTGCCCCGCCACCGGTGACACCCGGAGGGATACCAGAGGCAGAGGCCTGGACGGTGGTGACCCGGCGCAAAGCCAGGTCTGGCACTGGCCCCACACCTGCCCCTCAGGCGGCAAGGGCAAAGCGGCAGCGGAAGCCGAAACTACGACCCCCCCGCTCATCGGCGGTAGTCATCAAGCTGCAGCAAGACGCAGCAGCTAGGGGGGTTACGTACGCTGGCGTACTGACGGAGGCCAAGAGGTCAATGGACCTGGCTAGCCTCGGGATCGAGGGCCTGAAATTCAGGAAGGCGGCCACAGGGGCGTGCATCCTGGAGCTGCCAGGGGCCACAAGCGGCGATAAAGCCAACCTCTTGGCTGAAAAGCTGAGGGAGGTCCTGAAGGAGGGAGACGTGGTCGTCTCCAGGCCGGAGAAGTGCGCAGACATGCGTCTCTCGGGCCTGGACGACTCCGTGGAAAAAGAGGAGGTGACAGAGGCTGTCGCGCGGGTCGGCGCATGCCCAGTCCCCTCCATCAGGACGGGCGAGATCCGCCGAGACCAGAACGGTATGGGCACCATTTTCGTCAGCTGCCCAGTTGCTGCTGCTAGCAGGGTGGTGAAGGCCGGCCGCCTACTCGTTGGCTGGTCCTCGGTGCAAGCTAAGCTGCTGCAACCACGGCCGATGCGGTGTTTCCGATGTCTGGAACTCGGCCACGTCCGAGAGCGGTGCACCGCCGAGACAGACCGCGGCAATGCCTGCTTTCGGTGCGGGCAGCTGGGCCACAAGTCCAGGGAGTGCTCAGCGGCCCCCCACTGTCTGGTGTGCGCCGCCGCGAAAAAGCCTTCTGCCCACACGCTGGGAAGCAAGGCCTGTGCCGCTGAAAAGCCGGGGCGCAGGAGACGAGGGAGGGTTGCAGCTGGAGCCACGGCTCAGTCGCAACCATCCTGCCCTACAGCCAGCACGGCTGGGGAGGTGGAGGTTCCGATGGCCACGCAATAGTAAATGGCCACTCTGAAAATACTACAGGCGAACCTCAACCACTGCGCCAGAGCCCAGGACCTTCTGTTCCAGAGTGTGGCGCAGGGGTTGATACAGGTAGTGGTGGTGTCGGAGCCCTACTCTGTGCCCCGCGGCGATAACTGGGCTGGGGACCTGTCGGGCACTGCGGCTATCATGTGCTGGACTGGGGCAGGCTCCCCCCCCATTAGCAACGTGAGGAGAGGTCCCGGCTTTGTGGCGGCTCGGCTGGGGGAGATAGTGGTTATAGCCGGTTACTTCTCCCCCAACAGAACTCTAGCCGAGTTTGAGGGCTACCTGGATCGGCTGGGGTCTGCGATCCGGCAATCTAGCCCTTGTCCCGTGCTGGTCGCCGGGGACCTCAACGCCAAGTGCTCGGCATGGGGATCTCCCGCGACAGATGCGCGGGGCGCGGTTTTGGAGGAGTGGCTCCTAGAGGTGGGACTAGAGGTCCTCAATCGGGGCTCTGTGAACACGTGCGTGCGGCAGCAGGGCGGATCCATCGTGGACGTTTCGTTCGCAAGCCCTGCCTTGGCGCGCCGTGTTCGGGGCTGGAGGGTGCTCGAGGACGATGAGACACTATCGGATCACCGATATATTCGGTTCGATGTCTCCGCCCTCCCGGGTACCCTAACCGGCCCAAGCCGGAACGTGAGAGGAGGTGGCCCCCGCTGGCGGCTCACCAGCCTGGACAAGGAGGCGGCTAAAGAGGCGGCGATTGTGATGTCGTGGGTGGCTGCTCCCAGCAGCCTCGTGGTCGAGGAGGAGGCCGAATGGTTCGGGGACGCGATGACGCAGGTGTGCGACGCGTCGATGTCCCGTTCCAGGAATCTTCCTCCTAAGCGTCAAGTTTATTGGTGGTCCGCAGACCTCACGCAAATGCGCAGAGCGTGTGTCGCGGCGAGGCGCCAGTACACCCGATGCCGACGAAGGCGGCGCAGGGATGAGGCCCTAGAGCGCGAACTGTATGCCTCTTACAGGCAGATCAAGATGGCACTACAGGTCGCAATCGCCAACTCCCTCGCCCAGGCCAGGGAAGAGTTTTTGGCTTCGCTGGACCGCGATCCGTGGGGGCGGCCGTACAAGATGGTGATGGATAAGCTTCGCCCCTGGGCCCCCCCACTTACGCAGAGCCTCCAGCCATCAGAGGTGACGGCCATCGTTGGGGAACTGTTCCCACAACGCGGGAACCATGTGCCGCCCACGATCTTCCCGCCCGGCGCAGTGGACGACGCCCAAGATTTGGACGTGCCGGAGGTGTCGGAGGACGAGCTCGGTGCCGCAGTCGCCAGAATGGGGACCAAAAGCACAGCCCCGGGTCCTGACGGCGTACCTGGACGAGTGTGGGTCCTAGCACTGGAAGCGCTGGAACCGAGATTGAGGACGATGTTCTCTGCCTGTCTGGCTCAAGCCATAATTCCACAGAGGTGGAAGACAGGCAGACTCGTCCTCATCCGGAAGGCAGGGCGTCCCGCGGACTCTCCCTCCGCCTACCGTCCGATAGTGCTGCTCGACGATGTGGCCAAGCTCTTTGAAAGAGTGGTGGCCGGGCGCATCGTCGAGCACCTGGAGAGCGTCGGACCGAACCTGGCGGAGAACCAGTTTGGGTTCCGCAGAGGTCGCTCGACCATAAGCGCGGTGCTGCGGGTGAAGGCCCTCGCGCAGGATGCGGTCTCCCGGGGTGGGGTCGTCTTGGCGGTGTCTCTTGACATCGCCAACGCCTTCAATACCCTGCCCTGGGCTTGCATAAGGGAGGCGCTCCGGTATCATGGAGTGCCACCCTACCTGCGCCGCGTTGTTGAGGCCTACCTCTCGCATCGACGGGTGACCTACCCTTGCCAAGACGGGCAGGGAGAGCGGGACATGACGTGCGGTGTTCCACAGGGGTCGGTCCTGGGCCCACTCCTGTGGAACATCGGATATGATTGGGTTCTGCGTGGTGCAAACCTCAGGGGTGTCGAGCTAACCTGCTACGCCGACGACACCCTTGTGACCGCTCGCGGACCCAATTACGGGCGAGCCGCCATCCTCGCCACAGCGGGGGTTGCCCACGTCGTGGGTCGTATCAGGCGGCTGGGGCTGGAGGTGGCCCTTCAAAAGTCGGAGGCCCTCTGTTTTTATGGGCCCCGAAACGCTCCACCAGCAGACGCCCACTTAGTGGTGAGCGGAGTCCGCGTCGATGTTCGGCCAACGATGCGGTACCTCGGGCTGGTCCTTGACCACAAGTGGGACTTCCACGCCCACTTAGAGCGCCTCGCGCCCAAGGTCACGCGAGTAGCAGCGGCCCTCGGGAGACTGCTCCCCAACGTGGGCGGCCCCAGCGACCCTTGCCGCCGGCTGTACGCCGGGATCGTCCGGTCCATGGCGATGTATGGAGCCCCAGTGTGGGCCAACACCCTGAACCGCCGGAGCACCGCGCTTCTGCGCAGACCGCAAAGGGTGTTGGCCATCCGGGCCATAAGGGGTTACCGGACCATATCCGGAGAGGCGGCGTGCGTACTGGCATGCTCCCTGCCGTGGGACATGGACGCCAGGATCCTCGCGTCGCTTTATGCTTGGCGCGAGGAGGCAAGGGCCAGACACCATCCTCTGGCTCCTGAGGAGCTGTGTGCGCGCAGAGCCGAACTGCGCTTAAGAGCAGTGGCAGAGTGGGCCCAACGGCTGGAGCACCCCAGCGCCGGCCAAAGAACCGTGGAGGCCACACGTCCAATCCTGCAGGAGTGGCTGGACAGACGGCATGGCGTCCTCACCTTCCGCGTGACGCAGGTCCTCTCGGGACACGGCTGTTTCGGGAGGTACCTGTGGCACGTGGCGGGGAGGGAGCCAACAGCAGACTGCCATCACTGCGACGTGGGGGCCGAGGACACGGCCCAACACACGCTAGAGGAGTGCCCAGCGTGGGAGGAGCAGCGTCAAGTGCTGCGCGCAATAGTGGGGCGCGATCTCTCGCTGCCAACTGTTGTCCGCGCTATGGTGGGCAGCGAGAGGTCGTGGAATGCGGTCTCCCTATTCTGTGAGGGGGTCATGACCCGGAAGGAGGCGGCGGAAAGGGACAGGGAGGCCAACGCCACCCTGGCGATCCGTCGCCGAAGACAAGGCCGCAGGAGGAGGGCATACGCCGATGCCCTTCCCCCCTAACAAGAGCCTCTGGGCGGCGGAAACGGGGGGGTCCGTCGCTCAGCTCAGGGCTCGTGAGGTGGCGCTCTAATGCCAAGGCAACAGAGCGCTAAACAGCGTCATGGTCGCGTCGGGGTTCGCGGAAGCACGGCGTTCTCGCGCACTCGGGTCCCCGACATTCGCGACAGGGCCGTAACACGATGGTTTTTTAGTGGGTATACTGCGCCTCGGCGCAGGGACTCCCACATACCCCTTCTGCCTTCCCCGAGGCGGAAGGGGATCCATAAAGGATTTTTCCATCGGTAAAAAAAAAAAAAAAAAAAAAAAAAAAAAAAAAAAAAAAAAAAAAAAAAAAAAAAAAAAGGTTAGGTTAGGTTGGGGTGCGTGCTGGACAACCTCCTCGTGGTGCACCCTGGGCACCGCCGACCACCTCTTCAGCATCCCTGTCGAGGTGGTCGACGGTGGCGGATAGTCCGGCTAGGGAGTCGCGTTTTGTCTGCTTCTGGCACTCTCTTCGGAGAGGGTCGGGGGCAGACCGGCGACGGGGGGGTAAAGGTGATGGATGTATGTGAGATGTATGTGTTTTGGGGATGGGGGGGTAAAGGTGAGGGATGAGTGTGTGTGTATGAAAGGAAGTCCCCGAAAGGGGACGGTGTGACTCGCGCGGTGCGTTTGCCAAGCGCACTCGGCTTTTGCCGACGCCGGGCGATCCCGTAATCCCTCCGGAGGTGTCGTGGACATGTCTCGCGGCCGACGGAGGGACCGGGGGCCTGGCCTTAACCGGCTGGGCTGCGAGGAGTAAACCTCTATAAAAAATCCGGAGATCCTGGCGTTGCGGTCCGTGACGCCGGGTGCTCGAAAGAGCGGCTGTGACGTAGAACAGCCTTTAGCGGTCCCCCCTGGGTACTTCCCGCCCCCCAGGCGTAAAAGGGTTACCGGGCTACAGGGGTCTCTGGCTCGGTGGACCTCCTTTCCCCCATACTCGTGGGACTTAATATGGCTTTCAAACTTAAATTTACGACGGACTCGGATAAATCGATTGACCTTGGCGATAACAACGGAACTGATTTGCATAGCGATTCGGTAAAGAGGACTGGCGCAGCACGCGTTGACTCGGGGGAGTCCGCGTCTGCCTCTAAAGGAAGAGGGGAGCTGATGGCTGCCCTAAAAGAATTGACGAGGACTGGAAGTGTGGGGTCGATGTCGATGTCGTATGACAGCGACGACTCCACACTCTCGAGACCAGGAAGTCGGGTGTCGCATAGCGGTTCGCACCGCAAGCGGTCCCGACGTCCAGACTCGGAAGATGACTCGGGCGGCTCCTCGGGTGACGAGGACCGCCCCGCTCAAAAAGCCCCGAAGACTAAAGTGCAGAAGGGCACTTCACAGGCGAGGGATCAATCTGGCCGGTTCCTGAAGCGCTCTGTCGCATCGGGGAGCCAGCCCCAAGGGAGGGATCGGTCGCGCTCGGGCGGCAGGAGCGACGGGAGCACTGCCGCTCTGAAGAGCACCGACACCCCAAGAGGAAGAGGCCGGCCTCCAACAACCGGCGAGTACGTTGGCCTGGCAAAGGCCAAGGCGGAGATGGTCGCCGCAGAGAGGGCGGCGATGGAGCTCCAGGCGGAAAAGGAGATGGCGGAGTCGGCGCGCGAGATGTATGCGCTGCGTCCGATCCGCATGCCGGAGAAGTTTATCGGGGCCTCTACGCCCGAACTAAAGGGTCACGTTCTCCGTAACGTGGCCCTAATCGGTGATGTCGCGGCCAAGTCGACGAACCTTAAGGGTACGTTCGTCAAGACCCTTAAGGACGCGGCCGCGGAAATAAAAGAGGCTGTGGACCTAATGAGCCGGTCCACTATCGCGTCGGAGACGATGAAGCTCTCCGCTGACAAGGACCGGCTCGAGACCGAAATAGAGGTGCTCCGCGGTGAGCTGGCTGCCTTGCGTGCCGAAATGCGGCAGCCGCAAAAAACCCCGGTCGAGGCAACCCCACCGCCTCCAAGTGCTCCGTTTGAGCCGGAGTCGCTTAAGCGCTCCATCATTGAGGCGGTGGGGAACATGGTGAACGCCCGCCTAGAGGCGTTGGAGGATAGGCTGTTGCCAGAGGTGCGCCTTCGCCCACCGCTGGCCTCGTCTTCTCGGGCGTTAGCGGCGGATATCCCGCCGGCTAGAGCTAGCCCTATGTTGGAGCTGGAGGATCCTCCGGCGCCCGTCGACCTTGGCCCTCCCCCTCCCACATCACGTGAGGGAGGGACGACCAAGTCTAAGGGGAAGGGAAAGGGCAAAAAGCGGGCTCCTGCGGCCGACCCCGCTCCGCCAGCAGCGACAACTGCAGAGAGGCCTGCAGAGGCCTGGACAACGGTGACCCGCCGCAAGGCGAAACCCAGAGCGGACCCGGCAGTGGCTGCCCAGGACCCAAGGCCCAGGCAGGCGAAGCCTAAACCGAGGCCGAAGAAGCCGAAGGAGCCGAAGCTGAGGCCCCCCCGCTCATCGGCAGTAGCCTTAAAGCTGCAGCCGCAAGCCATAGAGCGGGGGGTCACATATGAGAAATTGTTCCGCGACGCCAGGAGCAAAATGGACCTCGAGGGCCTGGGCATAACGGGCATCTCGTTTAGAGTGGCCGTTACGGGGGCAAGGCTTCTGGAGCTCCCGGGGGCCGACAGCGGAGACAAGGCGGACCTCCTTGCTGCAAGAGTGCTGCAGGTGATGGGGGCAGACAACGTCGTGGTGTCCAGGCCCGAGAAATGCGCAGATCTGCGCATCTCGGGTCTGGACGACTCGGTCGTCGCGTCGGAGGTGGCAGAGGCGGTCGCTAAGGTCGCCGAGTGTGCGCCCGCCTCTATAAAAGTGGGGGAGATACGGCGAGGCAAGACCGGGCTGGGCTCTGCCCTGGTCAGGTGCCCAACAAGGGTCGCTGCCAAGGTTGCTGGGGCCGAAAGGATCCTGGTCGGATGGTCCTCCGTCCGCGCCAAGCTGCTGCCGGCCAGACCTCTGCGGTGCTTCCGGTGCCTCGAAGTGGGGCACGTCCGGGAGCAGTGCACCGCGGAGGTCGATAGAGGCAATGTCTGCTTCCGATGCGGGCAGCTCGGCCATAAAAGTGAGGGATGCTCCGCCGCGCCACACTGCATAGTGTGCGCGGCGTCGAATAGGCCAGCTGCCCACAAGCTCGGAGGCTCCGCCTGCGCTCCCGCGCCGGCCAAAAGGCGGAAGGGGAAGGGTGCCACTGGGGCAAAAGCCCCGGCGAAGCCTGCCCGCCCTGCGGCTCCCAGAGCTGCTGCAGCAGGAGAGGCGATGGTCATTTCCTAGTGACCATCGCGCCTGAGCCCTAAGACGGCAGGCACGGGGGTGCCTGTCGTCCGTTCAGGGGCTCGTGAGGGGGCGCTGTGTTTCCTGTACCAACACAGCGCCACCCGGCCGGACTGGGTGGTCCTCAGACCACCCAGAGAGGAGGCCTGTAAAGGCCAGAGCCGTGCCGGGGACGTGATTGAAAGCGGCAACGTGAACTCGGGTCCCCGGCACTCGCGGCTAAGAGGGTACAGAGAGGGGTTTTAGTGGGTAGTCCGGGCTTCACCCGGTAGTCCCACATACCCACCCGGGCCCCCCCGGGCTCGGGTGGGATGCGTAAATGCATTTCCCCTCTTAAAAAAAAAAAAAAAAAAAAAAAAAAAAAAAAAAAAAAAAAAAAAAAAAAAAAAAAAGGTTAGGTTAGGTTAGGTTAGGTTAGGTTAGGTTAGGTTAGGTTAGGTTAGGTTAGGTTAGGTTGGGGTGCGTGCTGGACAACCTCCTCGTGGTGCACCCTGGGCACCGCCGACCACCTCTTCAGCATCCCTGTTGAGGTGGTCGACGGTGGCGGATAGTCTGGCTAGGGAGTCGCGTTTTGTCTGCTTCTGGCACTCTCTCCGGAGAGGGTTGGGGGCAGACCGGCGACGGGGGGGTAATGCGTCGCGTGTGCCGTTCCTGGTACTTCTCTGTTTTGCAGAGTGGACTGTGGAGTGGCACACGCGGCGCGGGGGTTGGGGGGGTAAGGGGTTGGGGGGGTAAAGAGGATGGATGATTGAGTGTGTGTTTTGCCAAAGGTGATGGATGAACCGCGTCTGCGTGAGGTATGATCGGAAGTCCCCGAAAGGGGACGGTATGATTCGTGCGGTGTAGTGCCAGGTGCACGCGGCTTCTGCCGCCGCCGGACGATCCCGTTATCCCACCGGAGGTGTCGTGGTATCACGTCTCGCGGCCGATGATGGTGGGACCGGGGGCCTGGCCTTAATTGGCTGGGCTGCGTGGTCGGAATCCACAATAAAAATGACCTATCCGCCCCTGAGAGGGCGATGAAGTGCTGGCGGGAGGCCAGCAAAAGGTGGTAGGATCCCAGGGAACCGGCCGACACCCTGGTGTACATAGGCTTGTCCGGGTGCAGGGGGCACCGCTCGGATGGACCCACCCTTCCCCCATACTCGTGGGATTAGTATGGAAAGATCAAACAAAAACAAAAATGACGGACACTCAAAAAATGATAACAATGGCGACAATAACGGACATGAACAACCCTCTGGATCAAGAACGTTGGGAGGCAGAACTTGCGAAGTCTTGATAGACTCCGCGACGATGGAGTGGAGCAAGCGGATGGCTGCTAAGCTGATAAGGTCTGGGAGTGTGGACTCGTTGGTGCTTGACACTGACGACTCCCTACTCTCGAGACCGCAGAGCGGGATGTCCGAGGACGGGGTCCGGAAACGGCCTCGTCACTATGATTCGGACGACGATTCAAGTCTGGGCGACTTCTCGGATGACGAGGTCCGCCCGACTCAGAAGGTCCCTAAGGCGGCGAGCGGCCGTGGCCGCGTTCCTCGCCCAGCCAGGGACGGCAAGGGGCGGTTCGCAAAGCGGACAGACTCGCTGGGGAGCGTTAGGTCGCTCTCGGGAGGCAGGAGCGGCGCTCGCTCTGCCCCCCTGAAGGGCACCGAGGCCTCCCAGCGAGGAAGAGGGAGACCCCCCACCACGGGGGAGTACGTCGGCCTGGCGAAAGCCAAGGCCGAGTTCGTCGCGGCCCAAAAGGCGGCCATTGCGGCACAGGCGGAGGCGGAGGCGGCGGAAGTTGTCCGCGAGGCATCCCGCCAGCGGCCAACCCGGCCACCGCCGGAGAACATGGAGGGACAATCGGTGCCCGAACTGAGGGGACATGTCTTCAGAGAGCTCGGCGTGATCACCGAAGTCGCCGCGAAGTCCAACAACTTGAAGGGCACCTTCGTGAAGGCCCTGAAGGACGCCGCCGCGGCCATTAAAGCAGCGGTAGAGGAGATGGGCCGCTCCACCATATCAGCGGAAACAATGAAGTTGTCCGCAGACAACGCCCGCCTAAAAGCGCAGTTGGAAGAGGTCGAAGGGGACCTAGCCGACATGCGATACGATATGCGGAAGGCCGAAGAGGCGCGCAAAGCCGAGGAGGCGCGCAAGGCCAAGGAGCCGCGCGCAACCGTCCCCCCACCCCTCCCAAATGCTTCGGATGAGCAGGAGTCGCTCAAGCGCTCCATTATCGAGGCGGTGGGGACCTTGGTGGATGCCCGACTGGCGGCGCTCGAGGACCGGCTGCTGCCGGAGGTGCGCCTGCGCCCGCCGCTGGCTTCGGCCCCTGCAGTCATGCCGGAGGCCCGAAGGAGAAGCTCTGCCAGAGAGCCCGCTGCACCTGCAGCCACTGAGGATCTTGCTCCGCCTCCTCCCATGGTCTCGCGGGAGAGAGGTAGGCCTAAGGGGAAGGGCAAGCGCAAAACGCGGAAGGCCACCCCAGCGACTGCTGCTCCGCCAGAGCCGCTACCGGCCGAGAGGCCAGCCGAAACATGGACCAAGGTGGTCAGGCGAAAGCCCAAGTCCGCTGCCGGTCCCGCAGCTCCCGCCCAACAGGCGAAAAAGAGGAAGCCGCGCAAGCGGAAGTTGAGACCCCCTCGCTCATCGGCGATAGCTCTAAAGCTAAAGCCGGAGGCTATAGAGCGAGGGGTCTCCTACGAGGGCCTGCTCCTCAGGGCGAAGGGCAAAATTGTCTTGGAGGACATGGGCATCACGGGCATCTCATTTAGGACGGCCGTGACGGGTGCCCGGCTCCTGGAGCTACCGGGGGCCGACAGCGGACATAAGGCGGACCTCCTAGCCGCTAAATTGCAGCAGGTCATGGGGGAGACCGACGTCGTGGTGTCCAGGCCCGAGAAGTGCGCAGATTTGCGCATTTCGGGCCTGGACGACTCGGTCGTGGCGTCAGAGGTGGTGGAGGCGGTCGCCAAGATCGGCGAGTGCGCGCCCTCCTCAATAAAGGTGGGGGAAATCCGGCGGGGTCAGTCCAGCCTGGGTACCGCCCTCATAAGGTGTCCCATCAGCGCGGCAGCCAAGGTGGCTGCGGCTGATCGCATCCTGGTCGGATGGTCGTCCGTCCGCGCCAAGCTGCTGCCGGCAAGACCTCTGCGGTGCTTCCGGTGCCTCGAACTGGGGCACGTACGGGAGCGGTGTACTGCAGAGGTCGATAGGGGCAACGCCTGCTACCGATGCGGGCAGTCGGGCCACAAAAGCGAGGGATGTTCCGCCGCGCCGCACTGCATAGTGTGCGCGGCGTCGAGTAGGCCCGCTGCCCATAAGCTCGGTGGCACCGCCTGCGCCACGGCGCCGGCTAGAAGGCGGAAGGCGAAGGCCACTGCTAGGGCAGAAGCCCCGGCGAAGCCTGCCCGCCCCGCGGCTCCTAGAGCTGCAGCAGCAGGAGACGAGATGGTCACCTAACGGTGACCGTCTCGACTCCTTGAGCCCAAGACGGCAGGCACGGGGGTGCCTGTCGTCCGTTCAAGGGCTCGTGAGGGGGCGCTGTGTTACCTGTACCAACACAGCGCCTCTCGGCCGGACTGGGTGGCCCTTTACACCACCCAGGAGCGGAGGCCTACAAGGGCCAAGCCGCTCGGGGACGCGGGAGCTTATCGCGTTACCGTATCCCCGACACACGCGGCAAAGAGGGTACAGCGAGGGGTTTTAGTGGGTAGTCCGGGCTTCACCCGGTAGCCCCACATACCCTCCTGGGCCCCCCCGGGCTCGGGTGGGATGCGTAAATGCATTTCCCCTCGAAAAAAAAAAAAAAAAAAAAAAAAAAAAAAAAAAAAAAAAAAAGGTTAGGTTAGGTTAGGTTAGGTTAGGTTAGGTTAGGTTAGGTTATCCCGTAATCCCTCCGGAGGTGTCGTGGACATGTCTCGCGGCCGACGGAGGGACCGGGGGCCTAGCCTTAACCGGCTGGGCTGCGAGGAGTAAACCTCTATAAAAAATCCGGAGATCCTGGCGTTGCGGTCCGTGACGCCGGGTGCTCGCAAGAGCGGCTGGGACGATAAACCAGCCTTTAGCGGTCCCCCCCTGGGTACTTCCCGCCCCCCAGGTGTATAAAGGGTTACCGAGTTACAGGGGTCTCTGGCTCGGTGGACCTCCTTTCCCCCATACTCGTGGGACTACTTATGGCGTTTAAATTAAAATTCTCGACGGACTCAAACAAAACGATTGACCAAGGCATGGATAAAGGACCTGATTCGCATTCGGATTCGGCAAAGTTGACTGGCGCAGTACGCGTTGACTCGGGGGAGTCCGCGTCTGCCTCTAAGGGAAGAGGGGAGCTTATGGCTGCCCTAAAGGAATTGACGAGGACAGGAAGTGTGGGGTCGATGTCGATGTCGTATGACAGCGACGACTCCACATACTCAAGACCAGGCAGTCGGGTGTCGCATAGCGGTTCGCACCGCAAGCGGTCCCGACGTCCAGACTCGGAAGATGACTCGGGCGGCTCCTCGGGTGACGAGGCCCGCCCCGCTCAAAAAGCCCCGAAGACAAAAGTGCAGAAGGGCACTTCACAGGCGAGGGATCAATCTGGCCGGTTCCTGAAGCGCTCTGACGCATCGGGGAGCCAGCCCCAAGGGAGAGATCGGTCGCGCTCGGGCGGCAGGAGCGACGGGAGCCCTGCCGCTCTGAAGAGCACCGACACCCCGAGAGGAAGAGGCCGGCCTCCAACAACCGGCGAATACGTTGGCCTGGCAAAGGCCAAGGCCGAGATGGTTGCTGCAGAACGTGCGGCCATGGAGCTCCAGGCCGAGAAGGAGGTGGCGGAGTCGGCGCGCAAGGAGTATGAACTCCGGCCCATCCGCGTGCCTGAGTACTTTGACGGGGCTTCCACGCCCGAATTAAAGGGACATGTTCTCAGGAACTTGGCCCTAATCAGCCAGGTCGCGGCCAAGTCGACGCACCTTAAGGGGACATTTGTCAAGACCCTTAAGGACGCGGCCGCGGCAATAAAAGAGGCCGTGGATCTGATGAGCCGGTCCACCATCGCGTCGGAGACGATGAAGCTCTCCGCTGACAACGACCGGCTCCAGACCGAAATAGAGGTGCTCCGTGGTGAGCTAGCTGCTTTGCGGGCTGAAATGCGGCAGCCGCAAAACATCCCGGTTGAGATAACCCCACCGCCTCCAAGTGCTCAGTTCGAGCCCGAGTCGCTTAAGCGCTCCATCATTGAGGCGGTGGGGAACATGGTAAACGCCCGCCTAGAGGCGCTAGAGGACAGGCTGCTGCCAGAGGTGCGCCTTCGCCCGCCACTGGCCTCGACTTCCGGGGCCTCGTTGGGGTATGGCCCGCCGGCTGGAAGTAGCCCCGTAGCGGAGCTGGAGGATCCTCCGGCACCCATCGACCTTGGTCCCCCCCCTCCTACTTCACGTGAGGGAGGGACGACCAAATCTAAGGGCAAGGGGAAAAAGCGGGCTCCTACGGCCGACCCCGCTCCGCCAGCAGCGACAGCTGCAGAGAGGCCAGCGGAGAGCTGGAATGTTGTGACCCGGCGCAAGCCTAAGTCCAGATCCGGCCCCGCACCGGCTGCGCAGGCACCTAAGCCCCGGCAGCCGAAGAAGCCGAAAAGGCCAAAGCTGAGGCCCCCCCGCTCATCGGCAGTAGCGTTAAAGCTGCAGCCGCAAGCTGTAGAGCGGGGGGTCACATACGAGAAATTGTTCCGCGACGCCAGGAGCAAAATGGACCTCGAGGGTCTGGGCATAACGGGCATCTCGTTTAGAGTGGCCGTTACCGGGGCAAGGCTTCTGGAGCTCCCGGGGGCCGACAGCGGAGACAAGGCGGACCTCCTGGCTGCAAGAGTGCTGCAGGTGATGGGGGCAGACAACGTCGTGGTGTCCAGGCCCGAGAAATGCGCAGATCTGCGCATCTCGGGTCTGGACGACTCGGTCGTCGCGTCGGAGGTGGCAGAGGCGGTCGCTAAGGTCGCCGAGTGTGCGCCCGCCTCTATAAAAGTGGGGGAGATACGGCGAGGCAAGACCGGGCTGGGCTCTGCCCTGGTCAGGTGCCCAACAAGGGTCGCTGCCAAGGTTGCTGGGGCCGAAAGAATCCTGGTCGGATGGTCCTCCGTCCGCGCCAAGCTGCTGCCGGCCAGACCTCTGCGGTGCTTCCGGTGCCTCGAAGTGGGGCACGTCCGGGAGCAGTGCACCGCGGAGGTCGATAGAGGCAATGTCTGCTTCCGATGCGGGCAGCTCGGCCATAAAAGTGAGGGATGCTCCGCCGCGCCACACTGCATAGTGTGCGCGGCGTCGAATAGGCCAGCTGCCCACAAGCTCGGAGGCTCCGCCTGCGCTCCCGCGCCGGCCAAAAGGCGGAAGGGGAAGGGTGCCACTGGGGCAAAAGCCCCGGCGAAGCCTGCCCGCCCTGCGGCTCCCAGAGCTGCTGCAGCAGGAGAGGCGATGGTCACTTCCTAGTGACCATCGCGCCTCCTGAGCCCTAAGACGGCAGGCACGGGGGTGCCTGTCGTCCGTTCAGGGGCTCGTGAGGGGGCGCTGTGTTTCCTGTACCAACACAGCGCCACCCGGCCGGAGTGGGTGGTCCTTTAGACCACCCAGAGAGGAGGCCTGTTAAGGCCAGAGCCGTGCCGGGGACGTGATTGGAAGCGGCAACGTGAACTCGGGTCCCCGGCACTCGCGGCTAAGAGGGTACAGAGAGGGGTTTTAGTGGGTAGTCCGGGCTTCACCCGGTAGTCCCACATACCCACCTGGGCCCCCCCGGGCTCCGGTGGGATGCGTAAACGCATTTCCCCTCTTAAAAAAAAAAAAAAAAAAAAAAAAAAAAAGGTTAGGTTAGGTTAGGTTAGGTTAGGTTAGGTTAGGTTAGGTTAGGTTAGGTTAGGTTAGGTTAGGTTAGGTTAGGTTAGGTTGGGGTGCTAGGTCGGACAACCTCCTCGTGGTGCACCCTGGGCACCGCCGACCACCTCTTCAGTTTCCCTGTTGAGGTGGTCGACGGTGGCGAATAGTCTGACATTGGGAGTCGTGTTTTGTCTGCCTCTTTCACTCTCTTCGGAGGGGGTCTGGGGCAGACCGGCGACGGGGGGGTAATGCGTCGCTCGCGCCGCTCTCGGTACCTCTCTGCTTCCAGAGAGGACTGTAGCGCGGCGCGGGCGGCGCAGGGGTTGGGGGGGTAAGGGGTTTCGGGGGGGGGAAGGGGTTGGGAAGGGTAAAGAGGATGGATGAATGAGTGTGTGTTTGTCTAAAGGTGAGGGATGAAACGCGAAAGCGTGATGTATGAGTGGAAGTCGCCGAGAGGAGACGGTATGACTCGTGCGGTGTAGTGCCAGGTGCACGCGGCTTTTGCCGTCGCCGGACGATCCCGTTATCCCACCGGAGGTGTCGTGGTAGCACGTCTCGCGGCCGATGATGGTGGGACCGGGGGCCTGGCCTTAATTGGCTGGGCTGCGTGGTCGGAATCCACAATAAAAATGACCTATCCGCCCCTGAGAGGGCGAGGCGGTGCTGGCGGGAGGCCAGCAGAAAGAGGTAGGATCCCAGGGAACCGGCCGACACCCTGGTGTATGTAGGCTTGTCCGGGTGCAGGGGGCACCACTCGGACCGACCCACATTTCCCCCATAATCGTGGGAACAATTATGGAAAGACACAAACAAACAAAAACGACGGATACACAAAAAAACGATGACACTGGCAAGAACAACGGACATGAGCAGCCCTCTGGTTCGGGAACGATGACTGGACGCGGAGGTCACATAGACTCCGCGACTTTAGAGTGGAGTAAGCGGATTGCCGCAAAACTCATTAGGTCTGGAAGTATGGAGTCGGGGATGCTTAGCACCGACGACTCGGCACTATCGAGGCCGCACAGCGGAATGTCCGAGGACGGCGGCCGGAAGCGGCCCCGTGATTACGACTCGGACGACTACTCAAGCCTGGGTGGCTTTTCGGACGAAGAGGTACGTCCAACCCAGAAGGCCCCCAAGGCGGCAAGCGGTCGCGGCCGCGTCTCTCGCCCAACCAGGGATGACAAGGGGCGGTTCGCTAAGCGGACAGACTCGCTGGGGAGCGTTAGGTCGCTCTCGGGAGGCAGGAGCGGCGTTCGCTCTGCCTCTCTGAAGAGCACCGAGGCCCCCACGCGAGCAAGAGGGAGACCCCCCACCACGGGGGAGTACGTCGGCATGGCGAAAGCCAAGGCCGAGTTCGTCGCGGCCCAAAGGGCGGCCATGGCGGCACAGGCAGAGGCGGAGGCGGCGGCAGTTGTCCGCGAGGCCTCCCGCCAGCGGCCAACCCGGCCACCGCCGGTGAACATGGAGGGACAATCGGTGCCCGAGCTGAGGGGCCACGTCTTCCGGGAGCTCGGTGTGATCACCGAAGTCGCCGCGAAGTCCAACAACCTAAAGGGCACATTTGTTAAGGCCCTGAAGGACGCCGCCGCGGCCATTAAAGCAGCGGTAGAGGAAATGGGTCGCTCCACCATCTCAGCGGAAACCCTCAAGTTGACCGCAGACAACGCCCGCTTGAAAGCCCAGCTCGAGGAGGTCGAGGCGGACCTGGTGGATCTGCGCTACGACACGCGCAAGGCCGAGGAGGCGCGCAAGGCCAAGGAGGCGCGCGCAACCGTCCCCCCACCCCTCCCAAATGCTTCGGACGAGCAGGAGTCGCTCAAGCGCTCCATTATCGAGGCGGTGGGGACCTTGGTGGACGCCCGGCTGGCGGCGCTCGAGGACCGGCTGCTGCCGGAGGTGCGCCTGCGCCCGCCCCTGGCTTCGGCCCCAAGGCGGAGCTCTATCAGAGAGCCGGCTGCTCCCGTAGCCCCTGAGGACCCGGCACCCCTCCCTCCCGCGGTCCCGCATGAGAGAGGGAGGCCCAAGGGGAAGGCAAAGCGGAAGACCCGGAAGGCCACCCCAGCGACTGCTGCTCCACCGGAGCCGCCACCGGCCGAGAGGTCGGAGGAGGCTTGGACCGCCGTTGTGAGGCGGAGAGCCAGGCCCGCCTCTGGTCCCGCAAAAACCGCCCCCCAGGCGAAGAGAAGGAAGCCGCGCAAGCGGAAGCTGAGACCCCCTCGCTCATCGGCGATAGCTCTAAAGCTAAAGCCGGAGGCTATAGAGCGAGGGGTCTCCTACGAGGGCCTGCTCCTCAGGGCGAAGGGCAAAATTGTCTTGGAGGACATGGGCATCACGGGCATCTCATTTAGGACGGCCGTGACGGGTGCCCGGCTCCTGGAGCTACCGGGGGCCGACAGCGGACATAAGGCGGACCTCCTAGCCGCTAAATTGCAGCAGGTCATGGGGGAGACCGACGTCGTGGTGTCCAGGCCCGAGAAGTGCGCAGATTTGCGCATTTCGGGCCTGGACGACTCGGTCGTGGCGTCAGAGGTGGTGGAGGCGGTCGCCAAGATCGGCGAGTGCGCGCCCTCCTCAATAAAGGTGGGGGAAATCCGGCGGGGTCAGTCCAGCCTGGGTACCGCCCTCATAAGGTGTCCCATCAGCGCGGCTGCCAAGGTGGCTGCGGCTGATCGCATCCTGGTCGGATGGTCGTCCGTCCGCGCCAAGCTGCTGCCGGCAAGACCTCTGCGGTGCTTCCGGTGCCTCGAACTGGGGCACGTACGGGAGCGGTGTACCGCAGAGGTCGATAGGGGCAACGCCTGCTACCGATGCGGGCAGTCGGGCCACAAAAGCGAGGGATGTTCCGCCGCGCCGCACTGCATAGTGTGCGCGGCGTCGAGTAGGCCCGCTGCCCATAAGCTCGGTGGCACCGCCTGCGCCACGGCGCCGGCTAGAAGGCGGAAGGCGAAGGCCACTGCTAGGGCAGAAGCCCCGGCGAAGCCTGCCCGCCCCGCGGCTCCTAGAGCTGCAGCAGCAGGAGACGAGATGGCCACCTAACGGTGACCGTCTCGACTCCTTGAGCCCAAGACGGCAGGCACGGGGGTGCCTGTCGTCCGTTCAGGGGCTCGTGAGGGGGCGCTGTGTTACCTGTACCAACACAGCGCCTCTCGGCCGGACTGGGTGGCCCTTTACACCACCCAGGAGCGGAGGCCTACAAGGGCCAAGCCGTTCGGGGACGCGGGAGCTTATCGCGTTACCGTATCCCCGACACACGCGGCAATGAGGGTACAGCGAGGGGTTTTAGTGGGTAGTCCGGGCTTCACCCGGTAGCCCCACATACCCACCTGGGCCCCCCCGGGCCCGGGTGGGATGCGTAAATGCATTTCCCCTCGAAAAAAAAAAAAAAAAAAAAAAAAAAAAAAAAAAAGGTTAGGTTAGGTTAGGTTAGGTTAGGTTAGGTTAGGTTAGGTTAGGTTAGGTTAGGTTAGGTTAGGTTAGGTTAGGTTAGGTTAGGTTAGGTTAGGTTAGGTTAGGTTAGGTTAGGTTAGGTTAGGTTAGGTTAGGTTAGGTTAGGTTAGGTTAGGTTAGGTTAGGTTAGGTTAGGTTAGGTTAGGTTAGGTTAGGTTAGGTTAGGTTAGGTTAGGTTAGGTTAGGTTAGGTTAGGTTAGGTTAGGTTAGGTTAGGTTAGGTTAGGTTAGGTTAGGTTAGGTTAGGTTAGGTTAGGTTAGGTTAGGTTAGGTTAGGTTAGGTTAGGTTAGGTTAGGTTAGGTTAGGTTAGGTTAGGTTAGGTTAGGTTAGGTTAGGTTAGGTTAGGTTAGGTTAGGTTAGGTTAGGTTAGGTTAGGTTAGGTTAGGTTAGGTTAGGTTAGGTTAGGTTAGGTTAGGTTAGGTTAGGTTAGGTTAGGTTAGGTTAGGTTAGGTTAGGTTAGGTTAGGTTAGGTTAGGTTAGGTTAGGTTAGGTTAGGTTAGGTTAGGTTAGGTTAGGTTAGGTTAGGTTAGGTTAGGTTAGGTTAGGTTAGGTTAGGTTAGGTTAGGTTAGGTTAGGTTAGGTTAGGTTAGGTTAGGTTAGGTTAGGTTAGGTTAGGTTAGGTTAGGTTAGGTTAGGTTAGGTTAGGTTAGGTTAGGTTAGGTTAGGTTAGGTTAGGTTAGGTTAGGTTAGGTTAGGTTAGGTTAGGTTAGGTTAGGTTTTTTTTTTTTTTTATTGTATTATAGTTCTTGGTTACGATTTTAATTTCTCCTCTGCTAGTGGATACAGAGAAGATTTGTTTTCAGTTAAGGGTTTTTAGGTACAATTTATTCTTTTTAAGTTGTTTACAATGGATTTGATGAAAGTTATGAATGATTTAATTGTGATGGGGTTTTTGGCTATGTCGTTGAGTTTAAAAGGGTCTATGTTTAGCATTGAGCATGCGCCTTCGTGATTAAGTCGGGTGTTGTTAAAAATTGGGCAGTATTTTAGAAGATGTTCAGTATTCTGGGTTGTGGTGTGGTCGCAAGGGCATGTACTGTTAGATGTGGTTTTAAAACGGTGGAGGTAAGACTTGTGGTAAGCATGGCCGGTGACAATTTGTGTGAGCTCGAAGCTTATTGCGAAATGTTTCCTAAATTCTGTGATTTGAGCTATGTTTGTGAACCATGCTTTAGTCCCTGATCCTTGGGGACTTTCTTCATATTCCTTTTGCCACTTTTCCATGGTTTCAGTTCGTAGTATTCTCTTTGAGTGCGATAGAGGGAAGAAGTTGTGGTCGGTGGCCGTCTTTGCCGATGCTGCACTTTTGGCCGCGGCGTCGGCGCATTCGTTGCCCGGGATGTTATTGTGCGCTCGCACCCATGCGAATTTTATAGTGGTGGTCTGTTTTGTATTTTGGATTATGTGGTGGATCGAGTTAACAGTAGGGTCTTTATTATTTGTGTCTTGTATTGCAGCTAGTGAGGAGAGGCTGTCGGAGAGGATGTAGACTGTTTCTCGGATTTGTTCCTGCTCTATCCACATCAGAGCTGCCTCGATCGCCCTGAGTTCTGCCATGAAGACAGAGCAGGTTCTACAAAGCTTTATTTTCCTTTGCTTTATTATTGTTTGGTTGCGGAATGCTACGTATGCCGCACCTACATCTCCTGACTCGAGTTTACTTCCGTCGGTATAAATTTGTATAGGGGTATTTGTTACTATTATGTTAAGTTCATCTATATTGTTTATTTTGTGGAATATTATTTTGTTGCGATGGGCTGGGTGTAGTCTTTGACGGTTGGTTATTGGTTTTATGAGTTCAATGTCTTCGGGTAAATCTGGTGAGAGTCTTGTTTGTTTTATGGTTTCTATTTGGTGGAGCTCTCGTATCAGGAGATGGAGGGGGACGAATTGGGCCAGGGCGATCGAGGCAACGGCGGATACCGTCCTGAATGCGCGGATGGCTCGGATTGCGAATTGCCTTTGGAAGCTGGTTAACATTTTGCGCACACTATAGAACTTTACTGCGTCGCCCCAGACGCTTGCGGCATATGTTATCATGGGCTGGACTACCTGTCTATAAATGATCTCTACATTAGCTGAATGGATTCCCCAAGTGGGCTTGACAAATTTGATGAGGTTTTTGAATGTTTTAGTGGCTTTCCGGATTGCATACTTAGCGTGGCTGATGAAAGTAAGGCGGTCATCTAGGATGACCCCGAGGAGCTTGATTTCCTTAAGTACTGGGATTTTGGTAGAGTTAATGTAGAGTTCGGCTGTTTTAGTGGGCGACGTGAATGAGATGGCCTGCGTCTTTTCGGGTGCGAATGATAATTTAACACTTTCGCCCCAATCGGCTATTGTTTTGAGGCACTTGTTTGTCACTGCTTCCACGTCCTGCTTCGTGCGGCCTTTGACTATTAGCAGCACATCGTCAGCGAAGGCTTGTATGTGGGCCTCTTCTGGTAGTTGGATGTTCAGTAAATTGTCTAAAATTATGTTCCATAGAACGGGACCACATACAGAGCCCTGGATGCATCCCTTAGTTGTTGTCTTCGATGCCTCGTCCGTGCCGTAGTGCAGAGTGACCCTTCTGTCCTTGGTGTAATTTGTTAACAGTTTGTAAATATTTTTTGGGCACTTTAGCTCTTTAAGTCCTCTGTATATGGCGGGCCACCAAGCGTTATCGAATGCACCTCTTATATCTAGTGATACAGCCAAGACCTGCTTTTTCTGTTGTTTTGCTTCACGAATCTCGTTTATGGCGGTTTGTAGTGCATGAACTGTTGATTTGCTTTCTTTAAAGCCAAATTGCCTGTCATTCATACCGTTAAAGCTATCGGCCTTGTAAATTACGCGTTTTATAATCAGTTTTTCTAGTAGTTTCCCGAATACAGGTAATAGGCCAATGGGTCTATAGGAGGATAATTGGCTAGTGTCGGCTTTATTTGGTTTTGGTATGATTTTGGCTATTGCGTGTTTCCAGGGTGTGGGGAAATGATGTATTTTCAGGCTATGGTTCAAGATGTTAGTTAAAAAGTGGGGGAATATTTTGAAGAAATTGTAACAGATATCTGCAGTTAAGTGGTCATCTCCGGGAGCTTTATTTGCGTTAATCGATGCGAGACAGTCTTCTATTTCGTCAGTAGTGAATGGAGGGTCGTTTTCTGTCTCAGGTTCGTCCTGTATTTGGTTTCTTAATTGTCTTTGGTGCTGGGTTGTATCCTCGGTGTCATCAGCGTAGAAGTGATCCAATAGGGCCTTGGCCGTGTTGGCGCATGTGGTGGTGAAGGTGTTGCCGCAATTTAGAGTTTGTGGAGGCCGTTGTGCAGATGTTTCCTTTATTATGCGGTTGGTCAGTGACCAGACGTTTTCTTTGTCTTGGGCAGTGCAGAATGCCCTGAAGTGCTCGGTGGAGGTTTTCTTGAGAGCTGCTGCATAGTTTTCTTTGAGCTGTTTTTGTTGGATGATAGCTTGGTCTAGAGGTTGATTTCGTGATTTCAGGTTGTGTAAGTGGTGGTGGGCTTTGATGCATTCCTTTTTCATGCTTTCTAGTTCTTCGTTCCACCAGGGGTTGTAAACTCCGTGGCGTAATTTTTTAGGTATGGTTTGATGACAAGTGGATTGAATAATTATGGTGAGATTGGTGACTAATTTATCGAGGTTTGCAGCATCTAGGTTTTCGAAATTGGTGTTAAGTATTTCAGATTCTATTATATTTTGCGTTAGTTTTTCTTTAAATGCATCCCAGTCGGCCATTTTAGATTGGTATTTAAAGGTTGAGTGGGTTTTTGCGGGTTTTACTTTGGTGTTGGTTTTGATTAGGAATTGGATTGCATTATGGTCAGATTTAGTGCACGCAGCGGTGTTGACATGCCAATCGGACATAAGGTCTATCATGTTGTTGGAGACGGCTGTAACGTCTATAATGGAGGATGTGTGGTTGCCGTATCGTATGGCTTCGAAGGTTGGGACTCTACCAGAGTTGCAGACGGTCATGTCGTGGGAGGCGACGATGTCTACTACATCATCTCCTCGGGAGTCGGATGTTAATTCTCCCCATTCCGGATGTTTCCCGTTTACATCACCGCCTACGACTCGTAGCGATCCAGAGGTTGAATTGAGGAATGTATCTAATGCTACTAGGGTGTTGGAGGGGTCATTTCCAGGTTCTATATAAACTGAAGCTATGTAGAGTTTCCTCTGACCGAGGTGTAATTGGGCTATTGCTAGATTTGGGGTGGACAGCTGAGTGATACCGAGTGCGAAACCGAAACTATTTTTGATCAGAATGCATGCTTTGACACGCTCTGTTGTGGTGAATTGGAAGATGTTAATTCCAGATATTGAGTGCACGGTCGGATTGCGGCCTGTGTAGGGTTCAGTAATTAGAGCTATGTTGTAATCGTTGGATGTAAAATGTTGAATGAATTCATGTTGTGCCAGGTAACAACGTTGTACATTACATTGGATTATTTTTATAGGCTTAGTACCCATAATCGGTTTGTTCATCAATGCGGGATTTTGCGAGTTTCAATTTTGGGCATAGTTTTGCGTTGACAGCGGTGTGGTTTGTGTTTATTTTGTTACCTGTAGTAGATTTGATGTTGTGACGAGCGCAGTTGTAGCACTTGCGTTTATTGTTGTCATCTTTGACAGGGCATGTTGTGAACGAGTGTTCAGTGGAGGCACAGTGTGAGCACGGGTGCACTTCCGAGGTGCATTTGGCTTTTGTGTGGCCGTATTGCAGGCATTTAAGGCATTGCACAAAGCGCGAGAAGTCCTCGGCGTGCACTTTGTTGTGGTCGACGTTTACGCGGCCGAGTTCGATTATTGATTTGCGTACGGCGGGTTTCACTTCGAGTACCGCGTTATATAAGTTCTTATTTCTATTGGAAAGCACGAAGCAGAAGCGAATGTCATCTGGAGAAAAGGAATTTTGGCAGCTTAATAGTTCGGCTACTTCACCCTTGGGCACATCTTTATTGATCCCCTTGAGTATGACTAAGGGTAGTCGAGGACGACCCTCTTCAGCCTTGAGATCTGGGATTTTGGCGACTTTGCTGATGATTTCATCGCATTGTTCCTTGGTGTCGAACTCGACACGAACCTTATTGTTGGCGAGTGGGTGTACTTTCGAAGGAGCGTATTTGAGAGATTTAAAGGATATCTCCTTTCTCCATTGGCTGAGGATTGTGCGAGAGGTCGCTTCGGGATTATTAGATTGAATGACGATTGCCGGTTTGGCGGGTGGCTTGGCTAGAGCAGGAGGTTTGCTCATTGCGATCTCTGCGAAGCTGGGAACAGGGATGGGTGCCGGTGCAGGTGGAGCGATATTGATTTTAGCGATCTCATCCCTTACACAAGAGATGATTTCGCCAGGATCTGCGAAGGGAGCGGGCGCAGGGATGATGATTTTGGCAATTTCATCTCTCATGCAAGAGATGAGGTCGCTTGTGTCGGGGATGGGTGCTGGGGGCGGGATGGTTATTTTAGCGATCTCATCCCTCACACAAGAGATGAGATCCTCCTTAAACTCTTGGTCGCTGGGCATTGGGGGGAGGGGGGGGAGGGATACAACAGTGCGGAGGGCGACGGATGCCTTCTTTATCTCCTCAGCAGCGATTTTAATAAGTTTCTTGTTCGAGGTGGTGACGCTCTTGCCGTCATTGATGGCGGTTATTATGGTTTCTGTGAGGCCGGATACCACCCGCATGAAGCTGGTGATATCCCGCACCTCGGTAGCCGACGGCAGGTCAGGGGGCAAGATATCTACGACGAATTTGCAGGATCGTCCGGCTGCCGAAGCGGTTGCCGGGGCGGTTGCCGGGACAGTCGCCGGAGCGGTCGCCGGAGCGGGCGCTGAAGCGGCTGCTGGAGGCGGAACTGTGCCCTTTGCCGGGGCGGATGTTGGAGCGGGTGCTGGAGGAGGAGCTGCGGCCTTAGCCTGCGCGATTGGTGCAGCGGGAACTGGAGCGGATGTAGAGGAACTTGCCGGGGCGGTTGCCGAGGCGTCCTGGCTCCTTCGCCGGGTCCGACCGGGCGGCGGGGTTTTAAACATGGTGCTTTTCACCTTAAAAAGTTTCTTAAGATTTGTGTGTTATCGAATTACCTGATTAATTATGTAGAAGTTAGTTTTAATATTTTGAAGTGTGGGTTTTATCAGGTTTTCCTTGGTAAAGAATTGACCTCAACTCAAAAGTGTAGATGTTTATAAGTTTATTACAATCAGATGCCTATAGAGCTCGCCGTCAGAGAACTATGCCAAGAATCAGAATTAATTAAAAGCAATTTATGAAATTTAAAAATGTACTGGATTTCCAGAAAATATATAGATGATGCACTGTTCCCTACTTATTCAACGTAGTGAGCCTCAAATGGGTGGGTGGGGGGGCGATTTTTTGAAGCTACTCTCTCGAGCGACACCTCGTCGGAAGCGGGGCGTCGCTGGCGATGCTATAGGATGAAAATTAGCCAAAAGTTAGGTTCAAAATTGTTGAGGGGGGGGAAAAAACTGAAAATTTTCGATTAATTGGCGACTTTTGTTTTAGAAAATTGAAAATCTAGGTGACCTAGATAGCGGACACCGTCAGGAAGACCACCAGGGACCTCCCCAGCGAGTTAGGTAGTTATCGGTGAATTAGGTACTGAGTTATTAGACTTTGAAATTCCAGAAACTAAAATTCGACCGACGACGGCGACAAAATAGGTAAGTAGTTAGTTCAAGAAAAGCGAAATTATGGATGGAACCAACAACGCAGACCCTGGGGACCTTCCCACCAGGTATGACGGCTATCAGATGAACTGATAGACGATTATCGAGTTGTTTGTTTGCAGAAATTAACTTTTTTCGACAAATTTAGGTAAGTAGTATGAACAAGAAAAGCGAAATTATGGATGGAACCAACAACGCAGACCCTGGGGACCTTCCCACCAGGTATGACGGCTATCAGATGAACTGATTATCGAGTTATTTGTTTGCAGAAATTAACTTTTTTATTCTGAAAATTAACACGAAAAATATACCAAAATTTGGGAAAGATAGGTACGTTGATTAGGAACGATGTTATCACAATGAATGTTCAAACGACAATAGCAAGTGTATTGCGCGCGGTCCGCGCTTATATAGGTAAAACTTTTCGTCGAGACAAAGGAACAAAGGATTTGGTGTGGTGGGGGTGGCTGGGTGGTACTTGTTTGCCGCAGAGACAAAGGAACAAAGAAAACAAAGGATGTGGTGGGGGTGGGTGGTACTTTTTTGAAGCTACTCTCTCGAGCGACACCTCGTCGGAAGCGGGGCGTCGCTGGCGATGCTATAGGATGAAAATTAGCCAAAAGTTAGGTTCAAAATTGTTGAGGGGGGGGAAAAAACTGAAAATTTTCGATTAATTGGCGACTTTTGTTTTAGAAAATTGAAAATCTAGGTGACCTAGATAGCGGACACCGTCAGGAAGACCACCAGGGACCTCCCCAGCGAGTTAGGTAGTTATCGGTGAATTAGGTACTGAGTTATTAGACTTTGAAATTCCAGAAACTAAAATTCGACCGACGACGGCGACAAAATAGGTAAGTAGTTAGTTCAAGAAAAGCGAAATTATGGATGGAACCAACAACGCAGACCCTGGGGACCTTCCCACCAGGTATGACGGCTATCAGATGAACTGATAGACGATTATCGAGTTGTTTGTTTGCAGAAATTAACTTTTTTCGACAAATTTAGGTAAGTAGTATGAACAAGAAAAGCGAAATTATGGATGGAACCAACAACGCAGACCCTGGGGACCTTCCCACCAGGTATGACGGCTATCAGATGAACTGATTATCGAGTTATTTGTTTGCAGAAATTAACTTTTTTATTCTGAAAATTAACACGAAAAATATACCAAAATTTGGGAAAGATAGGTACGTTGATTAGGAACGATGTTATCACAATGAATGTTCAAACGACAATAGCAAGTGTATTGCGCGCGGTCCGCGCTTATATAGGTAAAACTTTTCGTCGAGACAAAGGAACAAAGGATTTGGTGTGGTGGGGGTGGCTGGGTGGTACTTGTTTGCCGCAGAGACAAAGGAACAAAGAAAACAAAGGATGTGGTGGGGGTGGGTGGTACTTTTTTGAAGCTACTCTCTCGAGCGACACCTCGTCGGAAGCGGGGCGTCGCTGGCGATGCTATAGGATGAAAATTAGCCAAAAGTTAGGTTCAAAATTGTTGAGGGGGGGGAAAAAACTGAAAATTTTCGATTAATTGGCGACTTTTGTTTTAGAAAATTGAAAATCTAGGTGACCTAGATAGCGGACACCGTCAGGAAGACCACCAGGGACCTCCCCAGCGAGTTAGGTAGTTATCGGTGAATTAGGTACTGAGTTATTAGACTTTGAAATTCCAGAAACTAAAATTCGACCGACGACGGCGACAAAATAGGTAAGTAGTTAGTTCAAGAAAAGCGAAATTATGGATGGAACCAACAACGCAGACCCTGGGGACCTTCCCACCAGGTATGACGGCTATCAGATGAACTGATAGACGATTATCGAGTTGTTTGTTTGCAGAAATTAACTTTTTTCGACAAATTTAGGTAAGTAGTATGAACAAGAAAAGCGAAATTATGGATGGAACCAACAACGCAGACCCTGGGGACCTTCCCACCAGGTATGACGGCTATCAGATGAACTGATTATCGAGTTATTTGTTTGCAGAAATTAACTTTTTTATTCTGAAAATTAACACGAAAAATATACCAAAATTTGGGAAAGATAGGTACGTTGATTAGGAACGATGTTATCACAATGAATGTTCAAACGACAATAGCAAGTGTATTGCGCGCGGTCCGCGCTTATATAGGTAAAACTTTTCGTCGAGACAAAGGAACAAAGGATTTGGTGTGGTGGGGGTGGCTGGGTGGTACTTGTTTGCCGCAGAGACAAAGGAACAAAGAAAACAAAGGATGTGGTGGGGGTGGGTGGTACTTTTTTGAAGCTACTCTCTCGAGCGACACCTCGTCGGAAGCGGGGCGTCGCTGGCGATGCTATAGGATGAAAATTAGCCAAAAGTTAGGTTCAAAATTGTTGAGGGGGGGGAAAAAACTGAAAATTTTCGATTAATTGGCGACTTTTGTTTTAGAAAATTGAAAATCTAGGTGACCTAGATAGCGGACACCGTCAGGAAGACCACCAGGGACCTCCCCAGCGAGTTAGGTAGTTATCGGTGAATTAGGTACTGAGTTATTAGACTTTGAAATTCCAGAAACTAAAATTCGACCGACGACGGCGACAAAATAGGTAAGTAGTTAGTTCAAGAAAAGCGAAATTATGGATGGAACCAACAACGCAGACCCTGGGGACCTTCCCACCAGGTATGACGGCTATCAGATGAACTGATAGACGATTATCGAGTTGTTTGTTTGCAGAAATTAACTTTTTTCGACAAATTTAGGTAAGTAGTATGAACAAGAAAAGCGAAATTATGGATGGAACCAACAACGCAGACCCTGGGGACCTTCCCACCAGGTATGACGGCTATCAGATGAACTGATTATCGAGTTATTTGTTTGCAGAAATTAACTTTTTTATTCTGAAAATTAACACGAAAAATATACCAAAATTTGGGAAAGATAGGTACGTTGATTAGGAACGATGTTATCACAATGAATGTTCAAACGACAATAGCAAGTGTATTGCGCGCGGTCCGCGCTTATATAGGTAAAACTTTTCGTCGAGACAAAGGAACAAAGGATTTGGTGTGGTGGGGGTGGCTGGGTGGTACTTGTTTGCCGCAGAGACAAAGGAACAAAGAAAACAAAGGATGTGGTGGGGGTGGGTGGTACTTTTTTGAAGCTACTCTCTCGAGCGACACCTCGTCGGAAGCGGGGCGTCGCTGGCGATGCTATAGGATGAAAATTAGCCAAAAGTTAGGTTCAAAATTGTTGAGGGGGGGGAAAAAACTGAAAATTTTCGATTAATTGGCGACTTTTGTTTTAGAAAATTGAAAATCTAGGTGACCTAGATAGCGGACACCGTCAGGAAGACCACCAGGGACCTCCCCAGCGAGTTAGGTAGTTATCGGTGAATTAGGTACTGAGTTATTAGACTTTGAAATTCCAGAAACTAAAATTCGACCGACGACGGCGACAAAATAGGTAAGTAGTTAGTTCAAGAAAAGCGAAATTATGGATGGAACCAACAACGCAGACCCTGGGGACCTTCCCACCAGGTATGACGGCTATCAGATGAACTGATAGACGATTATCGAGTTGTTTGTTTGCAGAAATTAACTTTTTTCGACAAATTTAGGTAAGTAGTATGAACAAGAAAAGCGAAATTATGGATGGAACCAACAACGCAGACCCTGGGGACCTTCCCACCAGGTATGACGGCTATCAGATGAACTGATTATCGAGTTATTTGTTTGCAGAAATTAACTTTTTTATTCTGAAAATTAACACGAAAAATATACCAAAATTTGGGAAAGATAGGTACGTTGATTAGGAACGATGTTATCACAATGAATGTTCAAACGACAATAGCAAGTGTATTGCGCGCGGTCCGCGCTTATATAGGTAAAACTTTTCGTCGAGACAAAGGAACAAAGGATTTGGTGTGGTGGGGGTGGCTGGGTGGTACTTGTTTGCCGCAGAGACAAAGGAACAAAGAAAACAAAGGATGTGGTGGGGGTGGGTGGTACTTTTTTGAAGCTACTCTCTCGAGCGACACCTCGTCGGAAGCGGGGCGTCGCTGGCGATGCTATAGGATGAAAATTAGCCAAAAGTTAGGTTCAAAATTGTTGAGGGGGGGGAAAAAACTGAAAATTTTCGATTAATTGGCGACTTTTGTTTTAGAAAATTGAAAATCTAGGTGACCTAGATAGCGGACACCGTCAGGAAGACCACCAGGGACCTCCCCAGCGAGTTAGGTAGTTATCGGTGAATTAGGTACTGAGTTATTAGACTTTGAAATTCCAGAAACTAAAATTCGACCGACGACGGCGACAAAATAGGTAAGTAGTTAGTTCAAGAAAAGCGAAATTATGGATGGAACCAACAACGCAGACCCTGGGGACCTTCCCACCAGGTATGACGGCTATCAGATGAACTGATAGACGATTATCGAGTTGTTTGTTTGCAGAAATTAACTTTTTTCGACAAATTTAGGTAAGTAGTATGAACAAGAAAAGCGAAATTATGGATGGAACCAACAACGCAGACCCTGGGGACCTTCCCACCAGGTATGACGGCTATCAGATGAACTGATTATCGAGTTATTTGTTTGCAGAAATTAACTTTTTTATTCTGAAAATTAACACGAAAAATATACCAAAATTTGGGAAAGATAGGTACGTTGATTAGGAACGATGTTATCACAATGAATGTTCAAACGACAATAGCAAGTGTATTGCGCGCGGTCCGCGCTTATATAGGTAAAACTTTTCGTCGAGACAAAGGAACAAAGGATTTGGTGTGGTGGGGGTGGCTGGGTGGTACTTGTTTGCCGCAGAGACAAAGGAACAAAGAAAACAAAGGATGTGGTGGGGGTGGGTGGTACTTTTTTGAAGCTACTCTCTCGAGCGACACCTCGTCGGAAGCGGGGCGTCGCTGGCGATGCTATAGGATGAAAATTAGCCAAAAGTTAGGTTCAAAATTGTTGAGGGGGGGGAAAAAACTGAAAATTTTCGATTAATTGGCGACTTTTGTTTTAGAAAATTGAAAATCTAGGTGACCTAGATAGCGGACACCGTCAGGAAGACCACCAGGGACCTCCCCAGCGAGTTAGGTAGTTATCGGTGAATTAGGTACTGAGTTATTAGACTTTGAAATTCCAGAAACTAAAATTCGACCGACGACGGCGACAAAATAGGTAAGTAGTTAGTTCAAGAAAAGCGAAATTATGGATGGAACCAACAACGCAGACCCTGGGGACCTTCCCACCAGGTATGACGGCTATCAGATGAACTGATAGACGATTATCGAGTTGTTTGTTTGCAGAAATTAACTTTTTTCGACAAATTTAGGTAAGTAGTATGAACAAGAAAAGCGAAATTATGGATGGAACCAACAACGCAGACCCTGGGGACCTTCCCACCAGGTATGACGGCTATCAGATGAACTGATTATCGAGTTATTTGTTTGCAGAAATTAACTTTTTTATTCTGAAAATTAACACGAAAAATATACCAAAATTTGGGAAAGATAGGTACGTTGATTAGGAACGATGTTATCACAATGAATGTTCAAACGACAATAGCAAGTGTATTGCGCGCGGTCCGCGCTTATATAGGTAAAACTTTTCGTCGAGACAAAGGAACAAAGGATTTGGTGTGGTGGGGGTGGCTGGGTGGTACTTGTTTGCCGCAGAGACAAAGGAACAAAGAAAACAAAGGATGTGGTGGGGGTGGGTGGTACTTTTTTGAAGCTACTCTCTCGAGCGACACCTCGTCGGAAGCGGGGCGTCGCTGGCGATGCTATAGGATGAAAATTAGCCAAAAGTTAGGTTCAAAATTGTTGAGGGGGGGGAAAAAACTGAAAATTTTCGATTAATTGGCGACTTTTGTTTTAGAAAATTGAAAATCTAGGTGACCTAGATAGCGGACACCGTCAGGAAGACCACCAGGGACCTCCCCAGCGAGTTAGGTAGTTATCGGTGAATTAGGTACTGAGTTATTAGACTTTGAAATTCCAGAAACTAAAATTCGACCGACGACGGCGACAAAATAGGTAAGTAGTTAGTTCAAGAAAAGCGAAATTATGGATGGAACCAACAACGCAGACCCTGGGGACCTTCCCACCAGGTATGACGGCTATCAGATGAACTGATAGACGATTATCGAGTTGTTTGTTTGCAGAAATTAACTTTTTTCGACAAATTTAGGTAAGTAGTATGAACAAGAAAAGCGAAATTATGGATGGAACCAACAACGCAGACCCTGGGGACCTTCCCACCAGGTATGACGGCTATCAGATGAACTGATTATCGAGTTATTTGTTTGCAGAAATTAACTTTTTTATTCTGAAAATTAACACGAAAAATATACCAAAATTTGGGAAAGATAGGTACGTTGATTAGGAACGATGTTATCACAATGAATGTTCAAACGACAATAGCAAGTGTATTGCGCGCGGTCCGCGCTTATATAGGTAAAACTTTTCGTCGAGACAAAGGAACAAAGGATTTGGTGTGGTGGGGGTGGCTGGGTGGTACTTGTTTGCCGCAGAGACAAAGGAACAAAGAAAACAAAGGATGTGGTGGGGGTGGGTGGTACTTTTTTGAAGCTACTCTCTCGAGCGACACCTCGTCGGAAGCGGGGCGTCGCTGGCGATGCTATAGGATGAAAATTAGCCAAAAGTTAGGTTCAAAATTGTTGAGGGGGGGGAAAAAACTGAAAATTTTCGATTAATTGGCGACTTTTGTTTTAGAAAATTGAAAATCTAGGTGACCTAGATAGCGGACACCGTCAGGAAGACCACCAGGGACCTCCCCAGCGAGTTAGGTAGTTATCGGTGAATTAGGTACTGAGTTATTAGACTTTGAAATTCCAGAAACTAAAATTCGACCGACGACGGCGACAAAATAGGTAAGTAGTTAGTTCAAGAAAAGCGAAATTATGGATGGAACCAACAACGCAGACCCTGGGGACCTTCCCACCAGGTATGACGGCTATCAGATGAACTGATAGACGATTATCGAGTTGTTTGTTTGCAGAAATTAACTTTTTTCGACAAATTTAGGTAAGTAGTATGAACAAGAAAAGCGAAATTATGGATGGAACCAACAACGCAGACCCTGGGGACCTTCCCACCAGGTATGACGGCTATCAGATGAACTGATTATCGAGTTATTTGTTTGCAGAAATTAACTTTTTTATTCTGAAAATTAACACGAAAAATATACCAAAATTTGGGAAAGATAGGTACGTTGATTAGGAACGATGTTATCACAATGAATGTTCAAACGACAATAGCAAGTGTATTGCGCGCGGTCCGCGCTTATATAGGTAAAACTTTTCGTCGAGACAAAGGAACAAAGGATTTGGTGTGGTGGGGGTGGCTGGGTGGTACTTGTTTGCCGCAGAGACAAAGGAACAAAGAAAACAAAGGATGTGGTGGGGGTGGGTGGTACTTTTTTGAAGCTACTCTCTCGAGCGACACCTCGTCGGAAGCGGGGCGTCGCTGGCGATGCTATAGGATGAAAATTAGCCAAAAGTTAGGTTCAAAATTGTTGAGGGGGGGGAAAAAACTGAAAATTTTCGATTAATTGGCGACTTTTGTTTTAGAAAATTGAAAATCTAGGTGACCTAGATAGCGGACACCGTCAGGAAGACCACCAGGGACCTCCCCAGCGAGTTAGGTAGTTATCGGTGAATTAGGTACTGAGTTATTAGACTTTGAAATTCCAGAAACTAAAATTCGACCGACGACGGCGACAAAATAGGTAAGTAGTTAGTTCAAGAAAAGCGAAATTATGGATGGAACCAACAACGCAGACCCTGGGGACCTTCCCACCAGGTATGACGGCTATCAGATGAACTGATAGACGATTATCGAGTTGTTTGTTTGCAGAAATTAACTTTTTTCGACAAATTTAGGTAAGTAGTATGAACAAGAAAAGCGAAATTATGGATGGAACCAACAACGCAGACCCTGGGGACCTTCCCACCAGGTATGACGGCTATCAGATGAACTGATTATCGAGTTATTTGTTTGCAGAAATTAACTTTTTTATTCTGAAAATTAACACGAAAAATATACCAAAATTTGGGAAAGATAGGTACGTTGATTAGGAACGATGTTATCACAATGAATGTTCAAACGACAATAGCAAGTGTATTGCGCGCGGTCCGCGCTTATATAGGTAAAACTTTTCGTCGAGACAAAGGAACAAAGGATTTGGTGTGGTGGGGGTGGCTGGGTGGTACTTGTTTGCCGCAGAGACAAAGGAACAAAGAAAACAAAGGATGTGGTGGGGGTGGGTGGTACTTTTTTGAAGCTACTCTCTCGAGCGACACCTCGTCGGAAGCGGGGCGTCGCTGGCGATGCTATAGGATGAAAATTAGCCAAAAGTTAGGTTCAAAATTGTTGAGGGGGGGGAAAAAACTGAAAATTTTCGATTAATTGGCGACTTTTGTTTTAGAAAATTGAAAATCTAGGTGACCTAGATAGCGGACACCGTCAGGAAGACCACCAGGGACCTCCCCAGCGAGTTAGGTAGTTATCGGTGAATTAGGTACTGAGTTATTAGACTTTGAAATTCCAGAAACTAAAATTCGACCGACGACGGCGACAAAATAGGTAAGTAGTTAGTTCAAGAAAAGCGAAATTATGGATGGAACCAACAACGCAGACCCTGGGGACCTTCCCACCAGGTATGACGGCTATCAGATGAACTGATAGACGATTATCGAGTTGTTTGTTTGCAGAAATTAACTTTTTTCGACAAATTTAGGTAAGTAGTATGAACAAGAAAAGCGAAATTATGGATGGAACCAACAACGCAGACCCTGGGGACCTTCCCACCAGGTATGACGGCTATCAGATGAACTGATTATCGAGTTATTTGTTTGCAGAAATTAACTTTTTATTCTGAAAATTAACACGAAAAATATACCAAAATTTGGGAAAGATAGGTACGTTGATTAGGAACGATGTTATCACAATGAATGTTCAAACGACAATAGCAAGTGTATTGCGCGCGGTCCGCGCTTATATAGGTAAAACTTTTCGTCGAGACAAAGGAACAAAGGATTTGGTGTGGTGGGGGGTGGCTGGGTGGTACTTGTTTGCCGCAGAGACAAAGGAACAAAGAAAACAAAGGATGTGGTGGGGGTGGGTGGTACTTTTTTGAAGCTACTCTCTCGAGCGACACCTCGTCGGAAGCGGGGCGTCGCTGGCGATGCTATAGGATGAAAATTAGCCAAAAGTTAGGTTCAAAATTGTTGAGGGGGGGGAAAAAACTGAAAATTTTCGATTAATTGGCGACTTTTGTTTTAGAAAATTGAAAATCTAGGTGACCTAGATAGCGGACACCGTCAGGAAGACCACCAGGGACCTCCCCAGCGAGTTAGGTAGTTATCGGTGAATTAGGTACTGAGTTATTAGACTTTGAAATTCCAGAAACTAAAATTCGACCGACGACGGCGACAAAATAGGTAAGTAGTTAGTTCAAGAAAAGCGAAATTATGGATGGAACCAACAACGCAGACCCTGGGGACCTTCCCACCAGGTATGACGGCTATCAGATGAACTGATAGACGATTATCGAGTTGTTTGTTTGCAGAAATTAACTTTTTTCGACAAATTTAGGTAAGTAGTATGAACAAGAAAAGCGAAATTATGGATGGAACCAACAACGCAGACCCTGGGGACCTTCCCACCAGGTATGACGGCTATCAGATGAACTGATTATCGAGTTATTTGTTTGCAGAAATTAACTTTTTTATTCTGAAAATTAACACGAAAAATATACCAAAATTTGGGAAAGATAGGTACGTTGATTAGGAACGATGTTATCACAATGAATGTTCAAACGACAATAGCAAGTGTATTGCGCGCGGTCCGCGCTTATATAGGTAAAACTTTTCGTCGAGACAAAGGAACAAAGGATTTGGTGTGGTGGGGGTGGCTGGGTGGTACTTGTTTGCCGCAGAGACAAAGGAACAAAGAAAACAAAGGATGTGGTGGGGGTGGGTGGTACTTTTTTGAAGCTACTCTCTCGAGCGACACCTCGTCGGAAGCGGGGCGTCGCTGGCGATGCTATAGGATGAAAATTAGCCAAAAGTTAGGTTCAAAATTGTTGAGGGGGGGGAAAAAACTGAAAATTTTCGATTAATTGGCGACTTTTGTTTTAGAAAATTGAAAATCTAGGTGACCTAGATAGCGGACACCGTCAGGAAGACCACCAGGGACCTCCCCAGCGAGTTAGGTAGTTATCGGTGAATTAGGTACTGAGTTATTAGACTTTGAAATTCCAGAAACTAAAATTCGACCGACGACGGCGACAAAATAGGTAAGTAGTTAGTTCAAGAAAAGCGAAATTATGGATGGAACCAACAACGCAGACCCTGGGGACCTTCCCACCAGGTATGACGGCTATCAGATGAACTGATAGACGATTATCGAGTTGTTTGTTTGCAGAAATTAACTTTTTTCGACAAATTTAGGTAAGTAGTATGAACAAGAAAAGCGAAATTATGGATGGAACCAACAACGCAGACCCTGGGGACCTTCCCACCAGGTATGACGGCTATCAGATGAACTGATTATCGAGTTATTTGTTTGCAGAAATTAACTTTTTTATTCTGAAAATTAACACGAAAAATATACCAAAATTTGGGAAAGATAGGTACGTTGATTAGGAACGATGTTATCACAATGAATGTTCAAACGACAATAGCAAGTGTATTGCGCGCGGTCCGCGCTTATATAGGTAAAACTTTTCGTCGAGACAAAGGAACAAAGGATGTGGTGTGGTGGGGGTGGCTGGGTGGTACTTGTTTGCCGCAGAGACAAAGGAACAAAGAAAACAAAGGATGTGGTGGGGGTGGGTGGTACTTTTTTGAAGCTACTCTCTCGAGCGACACCTCGTCGGAAGCGGGGCGTCGCTGGCGATGCTATAGGATGAAAATTAGCCAAAAGTTAGGTTCAAAATTGTTGAGGGGGGGGGAAAAACTGAAAATTTTCGATTAATTGGCGACTTTTGTTTTAGAAAATTGAAAATCTAGGTGACCTAGATAGCGGACACCGTCAGGAAGACCACCAGGGACCTCCCCAGCGAGTTAGGTAGTTATCGGTGAATTAGGTACTGAGTTATTAGACTTTGAAATTCCAGAAACTAAAATTCGACCGACGACGGCGACAAAATAGGTAAGTAGTTAGTTCAAGAAAAGCGAAATTATGGATGGAACCAACAACGCAGACCCTGGGGACCTTCCCACCAGGTATGACGGCTATCAGATGAACTGATAGACGATTATCGAGTTGTTTGTTTGCAGAAATTAACTTTTTTCGACAAATTTAGGTAAGTAGTATGAACAAGAAAAGCGAAATTATGGATGGAACCAACAACGCAGACCCTGGGGACCTTCCCACCAGGTATGACGGCTATCAGATGAACTGATTATCGAGTTATTGTTTGCAGAAATTAACTTTTTTATTCTGAAAATTAACACGAAAAATATACCAAAATTTGGGAAAGATAGGTACGTTGATTAGGAACGATGTTATCACAATGAATGTTCAAACGACAATAGCAAGTGTATTGCGCGCGGTCCGCGCTTATATAGGTAAAACTTTTCGTCGAGACAAAGGAACAAAGGATTTGGTGTGGTGGGGGTGGCTGGGTGGTACTTGTTTGCCGCAGAGACAAAGGAAACAAAGAAAACAAAGGATGTGGTGGGGGTGGGTGGTACTTTTTTGAAGCTACTCTCTCGAGCGACACCTCGTCGGAAGCGGGGCGTCGCTGGCGATGCTATAGGATGAAAATTAGCCAAAAGTTAGGTTCAAAATTGTTGAGGGATGCACTCTGATATTG